>CP035527.1:2530064-5060128 GCA_008274985.1 Aspergillus sojae | reverse complement strand
CCTAATGTTGACCCTAATGTTGACCCTAATGTTGACCCTAATGTTGACCCTAATGTTGACCCTAATGTTGACCCTAATGTTGACCCTAATGTTGACCCTAATGTTGACCCTAATGTTGACCCTAATCGGGCACTACTGTACCCTAATGCTGGGGGGCCAACCGCCGTCCCCGCTGCCGCGGACCCGGCTCCCTCACCCGAACCGCCCAAACACCCTAACGCCCTAACCCATAACCCATAACACCCATAACCCGCGCCGACCCATCCCGCCCGTTGCATGTGCTGTCCCTCTCCCGCGTGTCACCGACGCCGAACCGCAACATTACAAACCCTGATGTGCCCCGGCCGGTATGACCCTCATGTCACGTGACCCTCCCCCCCAGCCCCCGACCCATTCGGGTGGCCCGAATAACACTCCCTGTCCAATACGGTCAACACTTCGATATTCCGCGTTGATCATGTCCATCCACCCCACCAATCCTGGCAATATCTCGCTTCGAACAAACCCTGATGTCGCCATGCGAAATAACCCTCGTGTCACGTGACCCCATCGCCATCGCCCATGCTGTATACCATCCCCAATACCATCCCCGTCGTGAAACCACTCTGCGAATCTTCCCTACTGCCATCGCAATATACCATGGATATGTTAAATATCTCGAATTCTAAAACCCTGATGGATCTTTCTGCCGCTCTTCGCTTCGAAATCATGGGATAAATCTCAATGCCGTTCTCCGTATAATCCACTTCTCGGATATCTTAAACATGGATGCATAATTTATATCGGGAATCCATCACGAGCCGGAATATAATCGAAACTGCTCCGATTTCATAACACCCGACGAATGAGTTATTAATAAATAAAATCCTCTCTACCAATCAATGGGGAACCATGCAATATTGGGAATTCCTTCAATATAAACCCGTTCTCGATGGAACTGTACTTGGAAATCCGGCTTGCATCTGGATACAAATCACCCTGCTGTTTTGATATAAATCTTTTGGATATTTCGATATGATTAACCCGCATATGGAAATATCATACACCCGGTGGTTCTAATATTATAAATCCTCATCTGTTAATATCACCAATCCTCATCCTGTAATATCATATACCCGGATATTTCACCATTGTAACCCTGTCTGTCTTGATATTATAAACCCTCATCGTTCACTATCACAATCCCTGGTGTTTTGATCTCATGAACCCCCATGTTTCCATATCATGAACCCTCATGTTTCCATATCCTGAACCCTCATGTTTCCATATCCTGAACCCTCATGTTTCCATATCCTGAACCCTCATGTTTCTCTGTCATCAATCCGGATGTTTTAATATCATGAACCCTGATGCTTCTATCTAAATCACCTGGATCGGCCGATATATATCTTGGTTGAAATTGATTCTCACCGCTTCTAATCTATATGGATGGAACTTCTTGATCGCCTCAACTCGCCGAAATATATATCTAATCTGGATAAATTAATTTGATTATTAAATCTTACCGATATACCTGCTTACATTGGTCCAGTTGATCAAAATCCTACTCATCTCGGTAATCGGATTGAATCAATCAATGAAATTTGGTCTCTGGGTTCAATTGGTTGCGTTGGATGGTCTGTTGACCCGAATCTTTCAATATATAATTTATATACAATCCCTAATCCAGTTAATACCCACTGATGGAAATACATGGAATGAATATTCGTGGACACCGTATATATAATATCTTAAATTCCGCTGAATTATTTCGCTTGATCCGGATTATCTTCACGGGACCGGAGCGGACTGGTTGGATATATAAATACCTTCGCTTTATCGATAATTCCGGATGATATATTATTGTAATCAACAACAATCGTTGATATGATATTTAAATATATATATATATATATTAACATGGACCCAATAAAAATATATCCGATTCTTGGATACCGACAATGTCTATCCCGGTGGGATCTTAATATATATTATCTACAACAACTATATCAATCGAAATCATTTATCGTACGGGCCCTTGGCCCTGGCCATCCTCACTCTGCTTATTCTATATTAATAATCCTTCCATTTCTATATCATCAACCCTGATATTTTAATATCATGAATCCTTATATTTCAATATCACGAATCCTCATATTTCTACATCATCAACCCTCATGTGTCAATATCACGAATCCTCATGTTTCTATGTCACAAACCCTCATGTTTTAATATTATAAACCGTGATGTTTCTATATTATAAACCGTGATGTTTCTATATTATAAACCGTGATGTTTCTATATTATAAATCCTTATATTTCGATGTTAATAATCCTTATCCATCTATATATTCTATTAAATCCATTCTCAACTCTCCTGATCGATATCGATTGAAATTCTCCATCTCTTTGACCGGGCGAAATATATATCGATTCTTGATAAACTAATTCTGCTGATTGAATCGGACTGATATATCTGGTTGGCTTGGTCTAGTTGATCGAAATCTTACTCACCTTCGCAATATTCTGGATGAAATCAAATGAATTTGGTCCTCGATATTTGATCTATTGGGTTGGACTCGATGAAATTATAAATGATTCCTTCAGTTAATATCGAATAATCGGAATTGATTCTATCAATATTCTTCGGCACTTTATATATAATACATTCAATTCGACGGAATGATTGGCACTCCGATCTTGGTATTCATCGATTCGAAATCATATATCGGGACTAATGAAACGGGACGACAGTATTCTAATTCAATCGGCTAATCAGTTTCAATTCTTCCGACTCATATGAACTGGACCCGATCTGACTGGCTCCATATATAAATTTGACCCCAATCGGTAATTCCTAATGATATATTCTTCCTGATACGGCAAAATATCAAAATCACGGTTCCAAAACCACTGCAATTGATCATAATGTTGACCCCAATAACTATATATCCGCGTCGTTGGCACGATATCTACCCCGGTTGGATCGGTCTACTACAACGCCGGATATATATTTTGAACCATACTGGATATTGATCATCGTAACTCGATCAAATTCGATGAATATATGTTGATCTATGGATCGATTGATTATATGTCTTGATTCTATTGATATCTATATATATATATTGGATATACAAACACTACTCCCGCTGACGCTGCTCGAGCTCGATATATATCCGCCGCAGCCAACAAAACGATGCAAATAACTGACTGTGCTGGCCCTGGGCCCCGGCTGTTGCCTGCCCAAAAAACCCCTTCACCTGCGCCACATCCTGCCAGTCCACCCCGAATCCCTGCAGCCGCCGCGCCCACAATGGCTGCACCGGCGACGCCCACGGCCCGTACAGCATCGCCGCCATCATCGGGATCATCACATCGCGATATACACACTGATCCCAGTCCCCCGTTTTCCACTGGGGGCATATACTCTGCGGCATCCCGCACCCCCAGCACGCGTAGTACGGGCCATACTTGATCTTGGGGGACCGGATCTGCAGCATCCATGTCTGCGCCGCCTGGCTCGCCGGACCCCGACATGAATATAAATCGTGCTCGTTCCACGCGTGGCCCCGCAGCGTGCAAATGTAACATGTCCGCCGCCACTGGGCGGCATCCCGCTCCACCAGCTCCTCGTCCAGCCACTGGTCCGCATCCTGCATCCGCTGCCGGATATCCGGGGCGGCCTGCCGTTGGCTCTGCACCCACTGCCGCTGCCGTTCCGCCATGGGGATGGACGGGGCCGGGGATCCCACCGGTCGATCGCCGGGGGGATCACGGGAATCGTCCGGGGTACGGGGACGGGGATGGGGATGGCCACGGGGACTACCATCATTCCAATCACGGGAATGTTCGGCATGCTTCGCCCCGGATGGGGACGGCCAATCCGGATCGCATCCATCGCACAGCATCTCCGCCGGGTCCTCACCCCGGCAGCATCGCCGCTCGTACCCGTCCACCGGGCCATCCAAATACTGATCTAATACATATCGCCGGCAGCCCACCCCCGGCACCACGTCCATGTAGTCCTGCACCCCATCGTCCCCCTCCACCATCCACCCCGGTTGGATGATGATCGCCTCGCTGGGCTGCCCGTCCCGGCCGGCACGCCCGCTCTCCTGCGCGTAATCCAGCAACGTCCGCGGCATCCCCACGTGGATCACACACCGGATGTCGGGGATGTCCACCCCCATGCCCAACGCGCTCGTGGCCGCGATCACCGGCGTCTGGCCCTGCGTGAAGCGCTGCAAAATCGACGGCTTGTCCAGCTGCTGGCTGTAGTACGCCTCGCACCCCAGCTCCCGGGCCAGCTCCACCACCTGCCGGACGGCATTCGCGTATATGATCACCTTTCCCGGTCCCGCCCGCTGGATCCGCTCCCGGATGAATGCCAGCACGGGTTCGCTGGTGAACCACATCAACCCCCCGGGGGGACGCCACATGCGGTATGCCACGTTGGCCCGGCTCGTGCGGTCCCGGAACATGCGGACCTGGTCGGCCGGATACTCCATCCGCTGGAACAACGTCCCCTCCAGCGTGGGGGGCAGCGTGGCCGTCAGCAGCACCATCTGCGTCCGGGCGTGGTTCAGCCGCCCCAGCTGCCGCAGTTGGGGCCGGAAGTCCCGCTGGTCGTGCAGCACCACGTGGCACTCGTCGATGACAATCCGATCTAACCGCCGCGTCTGCTGCAGTCGGTTGATGAACGTGTGGAAGTCCTCTGTCACCGCGGACTCCGGCGTCACCAGCACAATCGTGGCCTCGTCCGGGGGCCGACGGCTCTCCCACGACACGCATGAAATACCCAATGTCTGGCATCGCCGCATCATGTCCCCGCGCAGTGACAGCAGCGGCACCACCACGATCGTCGTCCCGCCGGGCTCCGCGAACGCGGGCAGCATGAACAGCATGCTCTTCCCCCCACCCGTCCGCATCACCGCCACCACGGGGCTCTCGCCGTCCTGGATCGCCTGCAGCGCCGCCGCCTGCACCCCGCGGAACTCCATGGTCGCCTGCCCGGTCATCTGCCGCAGCGCCTGCGTCATGTCCATGGTGTTCAGCCGGTGCCGCCGCAGGATCTGGCTCTCGGCCGCCTCCTCCTCCCACGGCGCCCGCTTGCGCTTGTGGGGGTGGGAACCGACGTCCGCGGGACCCCCGTCCGCCGACGCGAACCCCAAAAACCGATGCCAGTCGGTGCTGGACAGCCGGAACATGCGCTGGCGGTGCGCCGTGGTCCCCGCCTGCTCCATGATCCCCCGTCCGTACACCATCCCCGCCACGTGCGACGAATGCGCCGCCTGCAGGTCCGCAATGTGCCCCAGCCACTGCGCCTCGTCCAGGTGCTCCTCGGCGTCCGCGTCCAACGCGGTCTGGGCCGCCTCCCGCTCCTCGCGGACGTCGCTGGGGAACTGGCTGCTCGGCCGCATCCACCGCCGGCTGATCCCGATGGCGATGTCGCGGTACGCCTGGATGCCGATGGGATGACGCAACCGCATCTTGGTCTCGCGCTTCAACGCCTCCCGCAACCGATCGGACGTCCATGCCCGCTGCGTGCCGGGATCGGGGCCCCACAGGTACGGCGACATTGACCCTAATGGGGGTTGGGGTCCGGACCCTAATGTAAACCCGGATGGGGGATCGGGGGTGGATGGCTGGGTCGTCCGGTAATACCACGTCTCCAGCTGCTGGACAAACGGCAACACCAACCACAGATACCATACCATCAGCTCGCCCACCTCCCGCGGCACATATCGGTGGATCACCTTGACGTCGTTGCTCGCGTAAAACCCTTTGTGGTACGCGGATACCAACGTGACCATCCCGTCCTCGATAAATATATTGCGCCGCCGGTTGGTCTCGGTGTTGACATGCTGCAAGCTCAGCAGCTCCGGCGCCCGACTCGGTTGGCCCGCAACCACGTGGGTCAATATCGCTAATTTCTCCTTGAATCGGGCCACCCGCTGCAAATACTGGATGACCAGCTGGGGCTGGAACTGCGTGGGCTGGCGGCGGTGGATGAAAACCTTCTGCACGTCCGGCTCGGCCCGCACCCGCGCCAGCAGCCAGGTGGATCCGTCCACGGGCCATCGGGTCCGGGAGTCCTTTAAAAAGCTCCATCCCACGGCTCCCTGGGTGGGATCATCGTACAGCGCGTGCCACGGGATCGCGGGGGTCTGCCCAAACAGCAGCTCCTGGCCTAAAATCTGCCGTGTCGCCGCCGTCATCCCATGCACGAAGCCGCGGAAATCGCCCATGGTGAACTGCATGTGCTGGTACAGCAGTCGGTCGGGCTGCATCCACGTCACATGGCCGGGTGCCGTGGTATTGTAATGGATCCGGAGCCCGTACGTCCGCCAGTCCTGCAATGTCTCCATCGGGGTATGCGTCCCACGGACCATCAACTGGCCAACCAGGTATGTCACCTGCTCCTGGAATGTCTTCCGCGATGGATTCTGGCTCCATTCCATCCGGGACGGGGGATCCGGGCTGCACATGGGGGATGTCGGGGGTGATGTCGACCCCAACCGCACCGGCTCGGGCTCGTCGTCGGGCTCGTCGCCGCTGCCGTACGCGGAATCGAGGTCGGTGATGGCACTCCGCAGCGTCCATTCGGCGCACTTCTGCGGCTGCTGCCACGTCTCGATGATCTGGAGCACGTTGGGGTCCAGCCACAGCGCCTGCTGGACGATCATGAACCGCGCCACCTTGATCACCCGCGACAAGATCGGGGGGTAGCTTTCCGGGTCGCGCCAGCCGAACTCCCCGCGGCCCAGCACCGCCATGGCGCAGATCAGCACGCTCTCGTACTCCTGCGCGTGGTACGTCTGGTTTAGTAGCTCGATACAAAACGCCAAGCACGCCTGTTCAAGCTCACTCATCCGCCACCGCTGCATGGGGTCTGCCGGGTCCTCCGGGTCCTCCCCGGCATCCTCGTCCGGACTCTCGTCCACTCGGAACCCCCTCGTCCACGGGTGGGCGGCGGGCCACCGGATCCAGCGTGGCCTGCCACAGCCGCCGCCATTTCTTCCGCTGCCGCGGGGTCATCCCGTACGCGGGATATTTCCCTGTGTGCGGCATCTGCGTGCGCGCGATAAATGCCACAATCTGCTGCCATGGCTGTACATGTTTGACCACGCTGTCCGCATCCATATACGCCTGCAACGGACGGTACGGGGTCTGTCCCTTCTCCGATCGGACGGCCTCCACGCGGATCGCTTGACCCGTGTGTTGGACGGTCTGCTGGCTCTTCCGGACGACCCCCTCCATCGCCTCCCAGATCCGTCGGACCCGCTGCTCCACGGGATCGGTGCTGTCGGGCAACGGGGTCTCCACCAACGCACGCAACGTCTTGAAATCTTCCGGCGTGGTAAAGTCCTGCAGGTACTGTGTCCAGCGGGTCACCCGCAGCCATGGATTGGCGTCGTGGATATCCTCTCCGCTGCTGGACGGGGTCTGGGCCTGCGCCTCGTCGACTGCCCGCCGCACCGCCGCAATCGCCTCGTCCACCTGCTCGGTTGGCACGGGGATATACGGCTCCGTCTCGCCCCCGCGGACGTGGATATAATGGGACCCTTTGCGCGTCGGGAAGATCTGCTGGCAGTGGACCAAGATATATGACTGCCGCAGCTCGGCCTCGCCCTGCACCCGCTGCTCACGGCTCACCCGCCCGCGGCGGGGATTTTGGGACCAGCCATGGATCTGGCGCCAATGCTGCCGCATACCCTCCATCGTCCGACCAATATATTGGCATCGGGGATAGTCACGACGACACATCAGCCCGTCGGGGTGGATGGGTAATCCAGCCAACGCCTGCTCCACCCCGTGGGGGATCACAGTCTCATCGATCTGCTGAACGATACCCTCCCATTGCTGGATGACTTTCTGAATCTGAACCGCCTCGGTGTGGGGCTTTCGATGGGTCCGGCCGGTTAAATGGCGGACGATCTCGCTGGGCCATACCCCATGTTGGCATACTTTACAAATGATAATGGGCAGTCCATCGAGCTTTTGAAAAATGGGATGGTCCATACTGTGAAATTGTAGGATTCTATAAGTTTAGCAGTATACAGCGAGTACCCCTGAGCACCGCGGTATAGTCAGGGCGGTAAAGCGGAGCGGTCGGGAATTCTGCCAGTAGTAGCTAACCCTAACGCAATATTCTAACAAAACTTATACTGACAATAACATATTTTTCCAAGCGATTGATATATTGCAAACTGGACAGTCGATACTTAGAAGATATCTGAGTAATCGGACCAATTCTGAGCCTAATCGGACCCGGGGGGGAATTACAAGTCCACGTAGGGAATTTAAAACGAATGCACGTTGACCCTAACCCGGCCTGCCCGCCAAACGGGCCGCACCCCAAACCGAATACACTATCTTTTTTCACCCCTTCTGGACTAGGATTCTATAAGTTTAGCAGTATACAGCGAGTACCCCTGAGCACCGCGGTATAGTCAGGGCGGTAAAGCGGAGCGGTCGGGAATTCTGCCAGTAGTAGCTAACCCTAACGCAATATTCTAACAAAACTTATACTGACAATAACATATTTTTCCAAGCGATTGATATATTGCAAACTGGACAGTCGATACTTAGAAGATATCTGAGTAATCGGACCAATTCTGAGCCTAATCGGACCCGGGGGGGAATTACAAGTCCACGTAGGGAATTTAAAACGAATGCACGTTGACCCTAACCCGGCCTGCCCGCCAAACGGGCCGCACCCCAAACCGAATACACTATCTTTTTTCACCCCTTCTGGACTAGACTATTAAAATTATAGTATTATATATAATTATTATATAGTAAAATTTTAAATATATATCTATTTTATAATCTTTTATATTATAGAAAGTAAATTAAAAATATTAGTTTTGTTAAAATTAAATATTTATTTTTTTAAATTAAGAAAAGGATTAATAAGCTATATTAATATTAAATAATAGTCTATATTTAAAAAAGTAAACAAAAGTTATATTAGTATAGATAATTTAAAAATATTTATATATCTATATAGATATTCTTAAATATTTTTACTAAGAATATAGTATTAAAGCTATATCTATTATCCACAATTTATAGATATAGTATTGGATCTCATATCCATTGGAGCAGATATGCCGCAGTCTAAGGGAGGATGTGGGCTTATAATTCGCAAAACTTTGCAAACCCCCTAAATTGGAAGGATTTAGACTGCCCCCGCGCCCAGTAGTCTTGGTATCCTGATTAAACAGTATATCTGGACAGGGCCTCTGGGGTAAGGCCCTTCCATGTGACTATCCTGGATTATCCTTTGATACAGCGATATACATCGGATGAATAGATATCAAAAATCGAATCTAAATATATTGAGACCTGCTTAGAAAGGGGACGTAGACCCATTTTTATGCCAATCAAGGGACTGGCCTGAATAACTTTATAATTCGCACGTGGTCCAGCCGCCATACTACTGACTAACCGGCGTGTGATTTGAATAGAGCTGATCGGACAGGAATGCCTGTTCTCCTCACCCTATGGACGTATGCATTTGAAATCTAGTAAAACAGTAACGTATCTACTGACGTGTATAAAGGGTAGCTATCCCACAGCTGGATTCCCGTGCTCTCCTACATTCATCGGACCACTTGGTTGGTCTCTCCTCCAACAATCTAATCCAAGCCAGTCCCCTGGGGGCCCTGGCTCCAACAAGCCCTGCGAAAAATCAAATCCAATCGCCATCCTGTAGAGGGCCGTTAGAGGTTCACGCATGTCCATCTCGGGCAGCTTGCGGATATAGTGGGATATATACAGACGGAGATGATTCTTCATCTCATATAACTCTTTGTAAACCGGTGGACTTTCTGATCCTTCGAGCACGAAGAATTCCACTTCCATCTTTTCGATCAACAGAAGAATCAGCATCAAACATGACCACAGCTCTGCTATTTCTTCCTCTGTCATCGTATTATTCCGAAGTTTGCTAAGCACTTCGCCGATACGGTTGAAAAATATCAAGGCATATGAGCTGGCCAGGGTGTATGATTGTGCTTCAGAAATACCCAGTTGTCGACTTAGATATTCTCGGTAGACCACGGTGACGATGAAAAATTTGATAACTAACCCTGGATCAAATCCGTCCGTGATATGGGGTGGTCTGCGGGGTTGGATACCGAGAGGCACACAATATCTCCAGGATTCGCCACACCGTTCCATCGATAGAACAAAATACCCCAAGGCGAGTACCCAGATTTGCGTCGATTCATGGCAGAGTATACTCAGGAAATCGTCAGGAACATAGAATACCGCCTCGTCCCTAAGCGAAGCAGCTTCGAGGATTAGTCGGATGCTAAATTTCAAATGTTGCGTGGTTCTTATACGTACCCAAATAGAAGACGTTTAACTCGTTTAAGTCCGATTCGACACATTCGTTCCAGTATAAAGTGGATCGCGATCGGCGGGCGACGATAGAGTCCAGGAGCATGGCACAGTTTGAACAAGGAAAACCCCCAGAACACTAAAGTACACGATCTGCAATGAGTAAACTGCACGCGAAAGGCTGGTCGCAAGGGAAGTGCTAGAGTTTACCTTGAGGTGTTGGTCGCGGCATCTTAGGCAGACTTTCGATGACCTTTTCCCGCGTTTCACTGGTGCCTCTTTCGATGATACATTTCCCGTCATTCGACGCACTTCGAAAGTGACACAAAGATTTTCTGGAACACCTTTCACGGGCTTATGTTTTCTTTGCTTATGGCATCCCGCGAATACAGTGTCCGACTGACCTCTGCGAGTCCGTCTTAATGCAGCTGCGGTGGAGATTTGTGAGGGATAACGGCCATCAATCATTGCCGAAGTTGCTGATGGTCCGGCCTGAACAGCGGAGTGTGCTGACGTAGCGTCGAACCCATAGGAGGGCAAGCCCATCTCCGCCCCTTCAGGTATGGTCTTAGGACGAATCAGAATATAGTTGTGCACGTTGCTGCGGGAGGTAGCTCCAATATTTGTATGGCATCGGGACTTGTACCCCGATGTTGCTGGCGTCCTCTCAGGCTCCAGCGGAAACAAAGGAGATACCATCAAGTGTGTAGGGTGCCCCGGACCAGCAATTGTCAAAGCCAGATGGTCATCTGTCGCAGCTGGAAACTCTTGGGGGTGTCCAAGGACATGAGGTCCTGATGAACCGAACGTTTCGAGATCGAGGTGGCCTGAGGGCGCCAGGGAAGATATATCAGGTTGGTCGTTGAGCACGGCTGAAGGACTTGGATTGTTGAAGACCTGGTTCACTTCGAATTCCCGAGGCGAGCTTGGTGGAGGGCTTTGGTCGATGTGCATAGGTGACATTGGTGGAACGTCTAAATCCAAGGCCGGCAAAATATCATCCCAGTAGCTGACCGGTTTATCGAAGAATGAGAGATGCTGGGTTGCTCCAGTTGAGGGAGCGACATCTTTACCGAAGCCAAGGACGACACCACGATCTGGAAAGAGATTCTCGATCGGCGGAGGGAAGCCGCCCTGCGAAGTGCCTTTGAGCACGGCTGAAGGACCTGAATTGTCGAAGACCTGGTTCGCTTCAAATTCCCCGAACGGGCCTAGTGGAGGAGATTGGCCGGTGGGCAGCGGAGACATTCCTGAGGCCTGCACAATATCATTCCGGTAGCTAACCGGGCTACCGAAGTACGGGTTATATTGGGTTTCTCCAGTCGAGGGAGCGATACCGTTGCCGAAACCAAGGACGGCACCACCAGCTGGAACGAGATTCTCGATTGGAGGAGGGAAGTCGCCCTGCGAAGTGCCTTCCAAGGGTTCCGTGCCGTGCTCCTCGTAGCGTCGCATGGGATATCGTCCTTGAGTCAATATAGAAGAAAGAGGGTAATCGGGCGACACAGATTGATCAACACCAGCGTAAGGGGGTGAAGAAGAAAATATGGATGCCTATAGAAGGTGTGTCGGGGGCATTTTGTCCTGGCGCTTACGTCAAGTCTCTCGAAAGCTTTGACCAATGAGCGCTATTCAACGATCCCGGTTCTCATAATAGCTTAGTCGCCAACTCTATCGCCGTTGCCACCCGCTGTGACTTGCATGCACTAAGGCCCGGATCCGCTAACCAAGCTCTGACCAATGAGCGGCCATTTACCGATCCCGGCTCTCAAAACAGATTAGCCGCAAACTCAATCTACGTTACCACAAGATGGCAAGCCTTCGACACAACCTTCTCGAACGCACTTAGCAACGAGAGACCATTCACACCGATGCCGGTTCGCAAAACAGATTAGTCGCAAACTCAAATCACCGTAAGACATGAGAGCAACATAATTAATCGCTGTCCTGTAATCTCCCTCCAACCCCCCACCCCCAAAAACAAATGGGAGGGGCTTCGCTGGTTCACGTAAGCCTGCAGTGCAGATTTCGCGCTAAAAATTCTTATTGCAACAAGAAATCTATGCGGAAAGGGCGATCGACCAATCCCGCATGGAATCGGGCGTCCCTGATTCCCAAAAGGGTAACGGCCACGAGATGCCGGTTGGAGCTCGTCGGGTTCGTTGGCGACCAGTCTGCGGTGGAGGAGAGTATCCCGGTTTCCAAAATCAGTATTGTAGCAAAGAGATCCCGGTCCATCCAAGAGACTGTCTGGATACATTATCCCCCTTCAGATCCGGACGAGCCTTTGTTTCTTTCTCGCTCTTTCATATATCAAGGGATACTACCATTTTCCGCTGCATTCTGCGGAGCCTAGTCACAATAATTATTTGACCTACCTGTTGGTACACCTGTCCGAATGAGTTCGATAAGAACCGACATCTCATTGACGGGGACAAGAATGGATCCACAATCCATTCCGTTGAGGGCGTTAAGCCATCCCCGTAACGGTAGGGGAAGCGCCGAGGAATTGCCATTTTACGCTGCGACTCCGCCGCTTCCAACGTTCAGGTCAATTCGACCTCTTCCGACCTTTATTCCAATTCTGTGCAACGACCGACGTGGTCGCTTCTCCTATTACCTTATGCCTGCATCGGCTTTCGACACACGCCAAGCATGGTGGCGCCGAATTCGGGCGATGCGATCACATGGCTTCGTGAAGAAGGCAGGCTACTTCATTGCAATGCGACGGGACTGTGTTAAAGTTGCAACAGTTATCTCGGTCAGTCCTAAAACTGCCTTTAAATAGGGATGAAGAAAGTAAACTAAAAAATAATCAGCTCAGCAACCTTGATCATCAAGCGGAAGAACTCATTGACAGCCAAGTGGAAGAACCCTTCGACCCGCAACAGCGAGTCCATGTGCATGTGCAAGATATGCAGGTCGACCATGGACTTACGACGGTCTACAATAGTCCGTATGCTTTGGAGGGGGCTGAAGAGTCGATTCTCGAGTATCTCCAAGATTTCGTGACCAACGGACGACTGGATCTTACACATCCAAAGCTGGCAATCTATCTGGATCAAGAGTTTTCCGGAAACCAGGCCATCCTTTGGGCGGTATTTGCGTTCTTAGGAGCTGCGGGTGTTGGCACTGCTACTGGATTTGTCAAGCGAGATTGGGCCGCTGGTCTTGGTATTGGCCTCGGTGTCTTCGCATTTTTCGCTGCTGTCCAAGCTCTCATAACCTGGCTAGTTTTGTCTCATTGATATCACGCATAGGATGACGGGAAATCCGTTCTGATTTGGTTTGGTTTTATCCCCAGTTGTATCTAGAGTGGTTATCGGGTCGGGTTCGGGTTCTAGGTCTAGGACCCGTCCCCGCCCCGCCCCCGCACGGATTTAGGTTGACCCGACTCGCCGGGGACCCGCCAAGAAATAGACTAAGGCCTAAATAGGTATAGAGTTGCTTAGTCAACAACCGCCTTGCCTATTTAGGCAAGGCGGCGGGTTCATCTGGGTTCCCGGGTTTAACCCCCTGTATTGTCATTTATTCTTACCGCTTTCATACCAAAATTACTGCCACTATAGAGGCAAATTAAATCAATCTTTTATATATAGATATATCGATTTTTTTATATCTATAGATTCCTATATATATTAAATATATAAATTATCTATTAAAAATTTCTAAAAATGCCTAGTTCCTGAAAAAGCTTAATTTTCAAAAATTTTCAAAAGGTGCCCTATATATATATATATATAATCTAAAATATATATATATTCAATATAGATCTAATACATTGAATTTTTTACCCATTTTTATAGATATCTATATATATCTGAATACTATTAGAAATTTAAGGTTTCGCTTAAAATAAGCGAGCGGTTTCTTCGGGTATACCCGAACCAGGAAACCCGCCACACCCTAACCCACACGGGTCCCCGGGTGCGGGCCGGGTTCGGGTCGGGTCCAGCGGTTAAACCGTACCACTCTAGTTAGGGTATAGGGCTCTGTATGTAAGTGCCAGCAGCTCACGACCCCCAATGTGCGTGTGTCACTAGCGATAGTCTGTTGTGGGTAGCTGTCTCGCTGGCCATGCTACCTGCGATGTTGCGAATCTGGTAATAGGGAACTCGGAAGATTTACTTTTGCGTGTTGGGGGTAGGACTTGTTTAATGGTGAGATACTACCACGCGCGTACTCGCGTGATAGGCGTGGAGCGGGTATTTCTTTCCTGTGTGGACTGAGTTTCTGGTTTTATGATTTCTTGAGAATTATTTGAATACAAGCCAGTGCTGCTGATCGTCATCGATGAAAATATAGGATTCTGATGCGGGGACTGAGGTTGAAAAGTATGGTACTAAGCTTAATGGAGCTTCCCAAATCTAGACACCCATAGAACTTTATTGGCGGAGTGGCTTCACAAAGAACGGATTTCCTAGATTTTAACTGGCACCCACTGTCGAAAAATCAGAGAAAGTCATCTACGTGACTTCAAACCAACTTTCTGTTACAGTTCATAGAAAAGCGAGTATTGACCTGTGTGCCCTATTTTGTGCCAGATACAAGAAGCTCTCCCCAGTTCTGTAATATGAGGATCATTTGTACAATACATTATCACCTTACATTTCATATACTAGCCAGTTCCAATTAGGTTTTATAGAGGCTCTGCAAGCGCCATCCCTTATTCAAGTTGCAGGTTTTGAATCCGAATTATGCTTAACGCGGCTATTATATTGGATTCTGGGTTTATCGGCCTGGTGGCATCGCGATCCTTCATGACCTCGGCAGAAATCGGAATGCGGGGTAGGAGGATTTATCACGGTTATCAAAATTTATAAAGTTACCCTACGATCCAGACAGAAGAGGCAACTTCAGAAACCCCTTTCCTAACATTGCGCACAAACAGCGCAATGGAACCGACAACGGGCCTGATGTCCGACGATCTCTACATCGAGGGATTGATGCGTTACCCAAATGGCGCGACAGAATTGATTGAGCCCTCGGCCATCAGGGATTTCCCTCCGGCTAATCCGACGGAATACTTTCGATGGGCCGCTCTGGATGAAAGTCTCGGTTCTCATTCAAGCGAGCAACCCCATATTGACAACGAGGCTCTCGAGACTATGTGGAGCTCTGTCAGGTCTCAGAGTCTTACCCAGCCTTCGCTAGTCCCAAATGAAGGTGAGCGCCACAACACGACAACGATCGCCTCTGATAAAGCTCCTGCGTCTACCGCACGCAGGTTTAGACTGGGCCGCCCCCGGAGGCAGAATCATTCATGTGATCAGTGTCGTTCGGCAAAGAGAGCGTGCGATTTACCATTGAATGTGGCCATTCATGAGCGGAGGCCGTCAACAGCTTGCTCAATGTGCAACCTTCGCCAGACGGAGTGTACGGTTGCGTGGCTATATCGCAAGCAGACTCTCAATCAGGCCACAACCACAAAACAGGCGCCCGCCCGATCTCGAAACCTTGAAAAAAGGTTGGCCACCCAGACTGGCAACACATCAGCAACAGACACGCCTTCTGAGGGTTGCATTTCTCCCCCAGCGACTTCAGTATTCATTCCGAAGGCGAGTGAGGAACTTACGAGGCAACTTTTGTCGCGGAAAGTACGTTCGGAGCGTCTCGCCCTCTACGTTGATATCGTTGACATACCACTATCACAATGTTTACGACAAGGCAGTATGCCACCTCAGTTTTCCTCGGGTATTGCGTCGTGGGGCCTCCTGGCACAATACCCACAGATGACCACGTACTTTGAGAAAGCGAAACCATGGATACAAAGCTGTTGGGATATAGATTACGTTTCCAGTGACGACTGGAACACTGCACCGCCTCACCTGTTCCGGGTCGTCAGTCTCCTGGATGCGATATTCCAGAGAAAGAATGGAAGGGCTGATACCGCATATACAGAATCGCGGGATACTGCGATCACAGAAACATACAAATGGGCAGCGATCGCACAGGCGGCACGGCTGTTCGTTGACCGGGACGCAGGTAGGGAGAGGAATAACTCCGATACTGACGTTCACTTCGGATACGCCCACGATATGGCGCGCTCAGCCTGGTGCAAGGCAAAGCAGTTGGTGCTTAGAAACCTTGCCACCATCAACTCCTTCTGCTTAGCGCTGGCCATGGTTCTCTTCGGCCAGATCGTGCCATCAGAGTCCAATGAAAGTCTGGAATGCGATGAGACCTCTGCCTATCTCTTCTTTCAAGGTGTCCATCGCTTCCGGAGGCTTTGTGTAGGGGCTCGAGCGCTTCTAACTGGACTATCGATACCGCGAAGGCGTGAACGCCGGGTACAAACCGGTATTTCCAGTGCAGAATTACCTCGCACCCAGCTGCAGGACCTGCAATCAGACATCAAGGGCCGCCTTTTGGAGCTCACTGGTTCCATTGAGTGGCTTGTGACTATGCTAAACTCGATTGAAATTGCCACTTCGATTGAAAAGCTCGGTGCCCTTCCTGTTGAAGATTACATATCGGCTGACGACGACTGTCAACATCTGAATGACACACCCCCACAATGGATAGTATCTTGCTCGAGAGAGAAGGAGGCTGAGGACTCCATTCTAGGTGTTTTGAAAGTGAAGGACCAACCCTTCACAACACTTTGGGTCAATGGAATCTCTAGCGAGACATTAGTGCAAAGCATTAGGCAACTAGCTGCTCTCGGGGTGCTCATCTGGAAGAGTCTATCTCACCTTGTACTGCTGCTGAGAGCTCTTGATGTTGACGAAGTTGACCTTGATGTCGTTCATGAGCGGTATAATTCTATGATGACACTCATTCAGCTGTGGAGGTCTTCCTTTGGGGTATTGGATTGCACAACACGATCTAACCTTCAGGATCTCCATTTCAACCTATGGCGGTTAATCGCATTCTTCTGCATTGACACCGACCTCGCGGTGCTTATTTTCTGCGAAGCCTCTCAAACTATTGAGGGACGGTTACTGGCGCAATCGTTCACACCAGACACCAGTCCTCTCCTCAGGGAATTACAATCAAGCAGCGTTTACTGCAAGAAAGAGGCACTTATAAGTGCCCAGGAAGTTGATCTTATCTCATCGACATGCCGGGGTCTTTCGAGGCCAGGACACCAAGGACCTACTGGCTTGAAAGCACGTATTCAAGATATATGTGCACATTCCGTGAGTGTCACTCTCCTTGCTCTTCTTGAGCAGTTACAATATTTCGTGCTGAGCTGACTCTTTACGATAGAGCCCGTATATGATGATAAGAGTCTTCAAGCTGGCAGCGAAAGTGTTTGCCAGACAGGCCTATGATGATATTCAAATCTCGGATACAAAGGGAGCTGTGGATATGTCGGCGGGTCTGCATAACTGTTTACAGACTCTGAAAGTTCTCCAGGGTGCTTTTGTGACATTCATGTAACCTCTTTAAAAGTAGGGTAGATACATGATACTACTACATGTTGTCTTTGGACGAGTTCCACTTATACACAGCCGACATAGCCGTCCTATTTCCCTGTTCTGAACCTCGTCAAGCTAGTTTCCTAGGACGTCTCGGTGGTCCTGACTTTAATCAGATACCCTGCGCCTGGAGAAAATGGCCAACCAGTAGATAGTTGCGATCACAACCACTCCACCGAAGACCACACATGCCCAGTCCATGGACGCGGGCGCCACTGGAAGATATAACGGCATTCAGAGTATTACGGTTATGAAGATACTCTATAAAGTCGCCAGCCAAAATATGGGATTACCCCAGCGACCCAGGTTGAACCAACGGTTTTGATCGAATGTTTTGCGTCCTTTATAGAGAGGTAGTGCAAATGCCGTTACCATGGCCGTAATAATGCAGATATTGGCTGCTCCCAGAAGCGCGTTCATCTAAATATTCGCTGGAGTTAGTATTGGGCGTTGCGATCTTGATGGAACAGAGTCTCGAGTGTGTTCACTCAGGTATAATAAAATCCACAACATACCGCCGTGGTTGAACCAATGCTAATTGCTCCAATAGCAATGAGGAGAACGGTATTCCGACATATGGCATAAATCGGCAAGTTGTCCCGAGACGTGAGCTTGGACATCGTTCTCGAAAATGGCATAGAGCCTTCCCGGGAGAACGACCAGTAAAGACGGGACCAAGTAATCATTGAAGCTGCAGATGACACAAAAAAGCTATAAATCATGATAGCCGTTGTGGCTATTGTCAGTGGGAGCGAGTGAAAGGCATTCAACATAAGCTGAATCATTGTCTGGCCTCCGATTGGATCGAGTAAGCTCTGCAGATCACCGTTACAGAATTGATAGACCACAATAATAGGCAAGGCGAGTAAAAGAATTCATGAAGAATGATCCTGTAATCACTTGCCGAACCTGTTTCTGCGGGTTCTCTAGCTCATCCGTCAAATGCGTCGCGTTATCGAGTCCCGCAAAGGCAGCGTATGCGGGCAACAAAGCCAAAAAGAATACTAGGCCGTCAGAAGACCAGCCAGATTGATTCATAAATTCAATGAAGACGGCATGAGCACTTTGTTTTGGATAAGCACGGACCAAAAGTGCAACAAGCAACCAGATGGCCGTGCCGTTCAAGGTGAAGATGACCGCCCTGAGCATGTAGTTCACAATTTCCAAAGTCCGGGGAAGATTGATGGAGAAAGATAGTAATGCGTATGCCCAGTAGACGAGGTATGTTTGCCAGGACGCAATGATAAAGCCCGGACTTGCTGCTCCGGCGATCGCCATGGTGAGCTGTGCCGTATAAAGAACAGTGGCAGCGGTGATAAAAAACCAGGCAGCGTTCGTAAGCCATCCCATTATAAATCCCAATAATTGACCGTATCATGGAGGAGCAAGAATAGTTACCCAATGTGCAGGTCCTTGAAAGTCTTTAATGCGATCCTTGGCAAATGTTGAACCTAGCTTCACTCACCAGAAAAATGGGGTATAGCAGATGCTAACTAGGCTACTGCCAAGCAAGTCGTCAACTGGAAGAGTCCCATCATGATGAACCCCCAGATATAGGCTGGTGAGCCCCAGCCCAATTGTCAGCGACAGGTAGGTCCCAATTGCAACTGGCGCACCAGTTACGGAATACTGAATGCCTATGGCAGAAAGCAAGCAGAAGTGCACTTTTGGTTCGACGTGGCCGATTGCCTCAGATTCATTGGTCCAAGTTTGGCGATGTTGGACATCTCATCCAACTTTCGTGACAGTTCGACTTCAGCCATCTTTGTTCGATCTGTTGGCGAGTCGATAATGAGTGCTAGCATGTACCAAAAATCAAAGATGTTATGGAAATATAATCTGCATATAACACCAAGCAATAGCAGAGACACAGGGCGGTATACTTAAAGTGTTCGACCGCAGTTCAGGTTGGCACCAGAGACCCCATATGCCCCACATATTAATGTTAAGTTCATTGGCTACAGGCAAGCACTACGCCATGAACACCCAACTCCGTTTCGGTGCCGCGGAAGCTACGCATCACCACAACCCCCACTTCGTTTTGTGACTTTACGACCACGTCTCCAACTATAATATCCAAATCTTAATATTCGCCCACTAAAATGCTAGCTTCACCGGAATTTTGGACTAATCGGCAATCGGCCCTTGTCGCTCTGTTGTCTATTACGAAGCCTGGATTCATCCCTAACGTGTCGAAGTTGATGAATAATAATTACTTTTGGTTTAGAGGAAAAGGCCCAAGCGGTCTCCCAAATCGCTTGCTAGTGCTATGTCAGATATTTTTCGGTTCATTGGTACCCGCTTGATCGTATTTTTTGAAGTGGATACTACTACGAACAGCCGCGGTTACGAGAAGCGATTTCCGGGCAAGCTTATCCACCACTAACTACACTCTGGTGTTAACGAACCCTAGAACTAAGGAGGTCAATTAGTCTACTTCCGACTCTTCGAGATCCTAGGTCCGTGATAACCAGGCGAATCACAGACCAATCAGCACTGATGGCAAGGAAGGCAAGTCCTCCCAGGCAAAAGTCCACCAAGACCTCCGAACTAATGATCACTATCTGACGGAAGAGTCGTTTGGTCAAGGATCAGACAGATTCTGAAAACGACAAATACATGGCTTGAACTCAACAGTCTCACATCATCACACCGTATATCCCAGCCCTAACAATTATCAATTAGAAATGGTTGCATCAGAGGGAAACTACCCTGCTAAACCGGGTGCCGTGGTACCATGCAAATCACCCCCGCGTGATTTAGGTGCCGGACCTTCCACAAGGAGCTTCCTTGCCACAAGCCGCGGACCAGGGGCGGGCGAATGGGAGATAATGGCCAAAGGTTGGGACACATATGTTGAAATGCTTTACATGCGAAAATAAGAACTCATAAATGGCAATTCACCCGTATTTAAGGGGCGGCTCAGGTGCTACCTCCAACAGGATTTCAATCGATCATGAGCCACATTGCCCTCTCGTTTCAATTCTTCATTTCACAACATATACAGCGTCGCGTATTCTGATGATATCCATTTACAATAATGACGGATACCTTCGACATTGCAGTGATTGGGGCCGGTATCAGCGGCGTTGTCGCTGCACGCGACCTCAGTCAAAAGGGCCATTCAGTGGTCCTTCTTGAGGCCCGAGAAAGGGTAGGCGGACGAACGTACACGAAGACCGTGTTTGGGGAAAAACTCGATATGGGCGGTGCTTATGTACACTGGACGCAACCTGCCGTGTGGCAGGAGTTGCAGCGACAAAACCTGGACATGCTGATCCCGCCAAAAGTCAGCAAGAAAGTGTATTGGTTGGCAGAGGGCAGAATACACACGGATACGCGAGATCGCTACGACGAGCTCACCAGTCCCCTTTTTGCTCAACTATTTTGCGATGCCCGACAATGGTTCCCATCGCCATTCAATGTGAATGCGGTAGATACCAGTGAGATCGAGAAGGTATCGGTTGAGGACCGCATAAACTCATTGAACCTAACGGCGTATGAACGGGACACTCTGAAGGGAGGAATGGCTGGGGTGTGTGCTTCCTACCAGGCGCAGGGAATTGCTCAATACCTACACGCTGTGGCTGGATTTTTTGGAAATTACCGGGCGTTCTACGAGACTGCAGGGCAATGGAGTATCCCCGGAGGCGCAAATGCTCTGATTGATGCAATCCTCGCCGAATCTAGGGCTCAATTGCGTCTTTCATCCCCAGTCACCTCGATTTCAGATGACGGCTCGACGGTCTCGGTCACTACACGGACCGGCCAGCGGATTAACGCACGTGTAGCTATCGTTGCTACGCCACTCAATACAATGTGCGATTTAAAGATTACTCCCGATGTCCCTCCTGTCGTGCGGACTATGATTGACCAGAAAAACCCGGTCATGGCGAGCAAATTATGGGTCCGCGTGAAGGGCGCAGTCGAGGACTTCGCGTTCTATGCACCGGCTGGGCAACACCCGATCAATGTAGCTAGAAATACACGCCGCCTTGAAAACGGGGACACCCTTGTGATGTGCCTATGTACCAATGCTGCCTCAATACGCGGGGATGACCGCAAGGCAGTGCAAACGGCGCTACGAGGTTCATTCCGACTCTTGAGGTGATCGACGTATTCTGTCAGAACTGGGCGACAGAAGAATTCTCAAAGGGGGGTTGGGTGAATCACCGGCCAGGAAGCCTAACTGGTGCACTTCCACAAATTCGAAAGGCACATGGGCGGATTTACTTTTCTGGGAGCGATGTTGCCGCGCTATACCCTGGTTCAATTGAGGGCGCCATGGAAAGCGCGACAATCACTGCTCGCGATGTGAATGCAGCATTGGCCAACGAAAAGACACATGATTGCAAACTTTAAACATATGGTTTGGAATATGAGGTGAAGGCCACGACGTACCACCAACTTTAGTCTGTCTAGACCGCTTAGAAATTTTCAGCGTCATCATTCTAGACCACTTCTATACAAATCCAGCTCTCTTCTTGTTCCTTTTCTTCCTCCTTCTTGTCTTTCTTTCTATCCCTAGGGTCTGTAAATGACTTTCCTTCTCATAATTGTACGGCTAGTCATGTTTCAGTTATCATATCTATAGACTAGCATCTTAAAACACAGAGATTGATCAATTATAGCTAAATGGATTGTCTTGATTCTAGACTGATGGCAACCATCTTAGATATCGAACCACAGTTCCTGAATTCTTCCCGAGATGTGACTGGCCACTACGCCTACTTTGTCGTTGCATACGGGCACTTGACAGCATTGATAAACTCGAGGTACATATTTTCTGGGACCAAATCAGACTTGTACACGAAATACATGATGAGAATGAGTCAGGCAAGAAGCGGACCTTGAATACCATGTTAAATGGCTAAGCAACCAGTTTGACAGTCATGAGTAAGAAAGTGGGTATCATAGACCCTTCCAGCCGTGAAAATTGACTATCAATTGATTTAGGTACATGACTGTTCCCAGAAATACGAAGCCTCTTCAACCAATTATTTCACTTCTCCACGACAGCCGTGGCCTGCACCTCATAAGACAGATCTGGATGTGCTAAAGCCGTAATCCCTACTAGCGTACCTGGTGGGCGATGACCACCTAAAAACTTGACAAGTAATTCTGATCTCGAGCGGTCATTGGGGTCTATATTGACGACGTAATGTGTAAGGCTGATAATATTTGCGGCAGTTGCACCCACAGACTCGAGACATTCTCGCAGGTTTTCCAATGCGAGCTGGATTTGTTCCCTGTGGGATTGTGGAATTTTGCCAGTTTTCGAATCCACTCCAACCTGACCAGCTATGGTAATGAGAGTGCAGGTAGGTGAGATGGCCGTAGCTTGGACGTGAGAGTATGTTGCAGAAGACTCGTGGATAGTGGGAGGATCGATGAGTTTGAACGACATTCTAGCGGATGCAGGAAAGGCTGATGAAGCTGGAAGGTTGTTCGATACTGCGAGGCCCTGGAGACTGGTATTTGATTCCATTTATCATTACTGAGTTGCCCGTGATGTCATTTAGCGAAACAAACAATGTACCCGTAGCGGATACCGTGGCAGTAGAGAAGGCCTGTGCTGCCGCGGCTCTGAGCAAATCACCCGGAACGACAAAAATAAACTGGAGCCATCTTGAGCCAATGTAAAGCATGATGAGTAAATAGGTTCTTGTGTGGTTATCTAAACATCCATTCACACGGTCTATCTATATGTCGGCTTGAGCCAGTAGTCATCAAGGTATGTTGTACGCGAACTGAAAGTGTTAATTCTCACATATTCATCCGAACATAGGAGCACTAGTGGGGCGGTCCGTTGACCTACTACGCTGACTCGTTTAACGGGCCCTTAGTGTCCCTGTACTGTCTTGACTCGTTTATGCTTTCCCTGCACATTAGAAATATCGAGTCAAAGCCCCAAGGCGTAAATGGTTCCCAAATCGTTTCTATCACCGGAACCGCGGAGCGCGGGTCGAGTTGACTTCGCAGCATCGTTGCAGCATTCAGCCACGAAATTTTTGCAAGCCCATGCGCAAGCCTAAGAGTGTCCCAGCCTTGACCATAGGCGGCTGTACCGATAGACATTTTTTGCCAATGGGTCGTGACTGGAACATATCTATGACTGTCTACATGTCGATAACTACTCTAACGGGTTCTGTGACAGACGTGGTCACTCTAGACTCTGGAAACCGTATCTTTGTAGATGCACTTCATACCATACTTGCTCTTGTTCAGCACACCTTCGTTGGGATGAAAGTACTTGGAGCGTGTTGAAGTCGATCAGATAATGCTGAGTTATTGTTGAGTTTCACTTACGCGGCGCCTGTAAGGACCACTCGCGTTGCACACATTAGTGTGTAGGTAGCTTTATCGCTCAGACAAAAGAAAAATCTATCCATCGATCAAACTTTTTTTAGTGCATCTCCATCAATAGCTGTCTTCTGACCCATATACTCCATTTCTCGGGGTCAGAACCAATGCCTTCTACGTAGAGATCTATATATCAAAGGATATTCAAACTGCCTTGAGAGCATAAGGTCAGCTCTACTCGCCAGATAAAATGACGATCTACGCGATGTCAACAAGCCGCAAATTTCAAAATAGAGTGCATCACCAGCAGACTGACTAGGAAGCAATTGAATTCATCTAATTGTCCAAGCTACATAATAATAAAACCAAGGAAACAGTCCCTGCCATGTTGTCTGGTTACACCCAAGATTGGGAATCCCCTTAATATGTGTAGGTTTCCGGCAATTGATCGCGGGGAACACCACATGTCTCCAGTGCTTTGTAGAAGGCCTGCGGCGCAGCCCAATCTTCGGGACAGAAAACGCCACTCATGTTCTCTCCAGCTTCAAGGGCCAGGACCATGAAGGCTGCACAAGATGTCCCAGTCACAGTTCCCATGCTTTTCGTCAGGTACGAATCCTCAAAAGCGCACGAAGGTGTGCGTTTGATGACAGTAGCTGGATGGCCATTGCGGAAGCCTATCGCTCGTACCAGAAGACCCCCTGCCGTTTCCACCTTTTCGGTGTATCCCGAAGCTTCGATGAAGAAATCACGAACCTCTTCCTTGGAGGTTTCTCCCCTCTTAATTTGGTCAATCAGTCCTTCGAGAGCATAAGAGGCAGCCCTACTGGATCCCTTGGCCTGCTGGAGAAGCCGGATACCTGGTTCGGTATCGATCTTGAAGCCAGGCAACTGAGCTTCAAGCTCGCGAAGGCTTTGGCCAGCGATCTCAGGTTCCAGGTCGCCGTGCCGAGCCTTGAGCTGAAAATCCCCTGCTTCATGAATGGACAAAAATCCTTTGCGCACAGCATTGCCCTGGCCGCGTGCGCACCCAAACTTGGCGAGCGGGTAAAGACCGCCATAACACCGGATGCTATCGGCATTGGGATAAAGGCGGGGAAGTGTAACGGGCTCTGGGTGAGCGGTCTCATGAAGCATTATTTCACTGGATCCTATCATTGGCGCGTATTTGGTTTCCAGGTAGGATTCGGTGATGGTAGGCTTGCCATTGATCCATGTCAGGCAAGGACCAGAAGCAATATGCATGAGATGTTCCATGACGGCCCTCCCGGCTCCGGATTTCTCATTGCCGACCAGCCAGAAAAGATCTATGGAGGTCACAGTATCAAGGTCACTCGCCGCATCAACAGCGAGGACGTTGTTCATCCCGGGCGAGGCACCACAACCAATGAAGCATGCTACACCTGCCTTCTTCGCGCGGTCGGACATATCCAGGGCTGCCTGGGTACTCTCGACATCATCGTCGAAATCGAGGTAGGGAACCTTGGCCTCCAAACAGGCTTCCATCACCGGGTGTGAAGTGCGAGTGTATGGCCCTGCCCCGAGGACAACTAGTGCTGCACCCTTGGTTGCGGAGAGAAGTGCTTGATGGTCAAAGAGGTCAAGCTTAAGCGATGTTGCCCGCCCGGGTGGTAGGGTTGCGCGGATTTCTTCGACAGGTTTCAGGTTGATATCAGCCAGAATAAAAGGTCTGTCGCTAGCTTTCATGAAGCGCTCAATGACCAGCCTGCACATCGCGCCAGATGCACCGATAAAAAGGATGGGTTTGGACATGGTGAACTTGATTTTAAGCAAGGTTTCTTGAGGACAAGCAGATGGGATGCAGAATCTTTCGTGAGAATCTGATCAACTTAATATAATCTTCTGTTTTATCACAACATTTCTCCTCCTGGCGTTTTGTCCTATAGTCATCCTGGTACTCTGTAGATGCCGCGGTTTGAGATACACGAATTAGGCACGTCCCAGACCCGCGGCTCTGTAGTGGAGTGGAGCTCGATGGGGTGACACTAACAAGAACGGATAAGCTGGGCCGCGGGTCCCAAATTGTTCAACTCCTGCCAGTCAGCTCTACCCCCGCCTACCCCGCCATCACCCAAGATGAAACATGCTCCAGCGCTTTACAACATAGATCGAAGGAAATACTTAAAACCGACAGCACTCGGAAAGGATGAACACAGATTCCATCTCTAACATCAAAGCCGTAAACGTGTCCTTCGCTTTCGTGCTCTAACACACCGACTACATGACCGTCGAACGCTCTGTTTCTGTCATAGGCCTCGGCCTGATGGGCTCCGCATTGGCTCGGACCTTTGTGGAAAATGGATGGAAAACGACAGTTTGGAATCGTTCCACCGACAAGGTCCATCCACTGGTCGCGAAGGGGGCAGTGCCAGCTGCTTCGTTGACCCAATGTGTCGGCGCCAGCCGCCTGGTGGTTATCTGCCTGCTCAACCCCGGTGCTGTCCACGAGGTTCTTGAGAACATTGATCCTCTCTCCTGCATGGGCCGGACATTGATAGACTATACCTCTGGGACTACCCTCCTGACGCGGCAGACTCAGGAGAAGACAATGAGCCTGTCCTTCTCTGCGTATATTCGAGGTGCTATCCTGGCAACACCGGCGCAGGTAGGACGGCCAGAGTCACCATTCTACTATGCTGGCGACGGGGCAACCTTCCGATCCCTCGAAAGTGATATTAAAATTCTCGGCCGGCCATCTTATGTGGGAGAAGACCCTTCCTTCGCCTCGCTGCAAGGGTGCATCATGATGGATGCTTTCTTTGGCATCGCGATAGGTTTCCTCCAGGCTGTAGCAGTTCTGAAAGCCTCCACAATGTACAGTGCTGGAGGAGCAGAACGTTTCGTGACTGAAGAGCTGGCCCCAGTACTCTCCCACGCTTATCCGATGGTACTTGCCGACTTAGCGAAGCAAATCGACAAGGGAAACTACCGGACTGATGATGGGATGCCGTTGTCCTTGCTGATTCAAACATTGAACAGCATGAAGCGGACGCACTCCGATCTGGGTATTTCAGACGTAATGTTCGAGCCTCTCTTGAAGCTCATACATTCTAGGGCTGCGCAAGGGCGGGCGGACGAAGAAATAAGCAGCTTGTTGGAGCTCATTTCACATACTAAATCGATATGAGATCCTACGAATGGCAGCGGTCTACTTGTATATCTGCAGTATACTCTACTGATAGGGGACTAGTTAACGTAGTTTCTTTATGGTCACCTCTAGGTATAAAGATTGACCTTGATTCTCCCTAGAAGAACTATTAGGATATTACCCACGAAAGGAGTCCGCTCTTAGTTAATCCTAGAAAGCACTAAGCTAACATAACTATTACTATTATCCCGAGAAAACGTGTCTCTTATAATAGCGAGGACGTGCCTATCTATGAGCTAGAAATAATAAACTTTAGTTAGCTTCTAGTATAAAAGTAAGCTAAGATTAATAAGCTCCTATAATACTATTAAGATACTAGATTCTCAGTCGATCATGGCATACATATCGGCGAGCAATGGCTCGCTGCAGCCGGTTTTCCTGGCAGTCATGATCTTTTTGCTACTATTATCAACAACTAGTGTGGCTTTGAGACTGTAACGTCGTATTTTTATTTTTTTAGTGCACAAGGTTGGTCTAGATGACTATCTCATTCTTAGTGGGTTGGTAGTCACGATTAGCATGGAAGTCATGAATGCATTCTATGTCAGTTTTGGAACTGGGTGAGTCTTTCCGCTGCCTTTCAACTTTGATCCATGAGTACAGCCCCTGATATACCTCCAGACGACATCTTGCAGACCTACCTCTCCAGGAAATCCTCATTCCAACCCTTAAGCACTGGTATGTTCACCAGCCTGTTTATCCACTTTCCATCGGACTCGTCAAGTTCAGCATCTTGGCACAGTACTATCGAATCTTCGCTGTGGATGGCTTCCGGAAGGCTGTCCTTGGAGTGGGACCATTTGTGTTTGTGTACACCATTATTGTGGTCTTCGTCAATATAAGCAAGCCCCTTTTGATTCCTGGTATACAAGGTCATCAACTCACGTTCATCACCAAAGGCCTTTGAATGCCACAGTAAGCTCTGGAGAGCATGGGACCCAACATTGTTAAAGGATGCAATGATCTACACGCTGCGTATTGTCATCAGCTGGAAACAATATCCTTGACAGACCTGGTCATTTTTGGTGATGTCTTTACCTCTCCTTATGAAACTGAACCTTCACCGTTGAAGAACATATGGGATTGCAACGGAAAGGATAACACTAATATCGGATATGACTGACTCTGACAACTTATATGCGCTCATTGGCAATTTCCTGAGTGGGGTATTTGCATCTGTAGCCTTGATCGTTCGCCTAAACGGGTTGTACAAGTATAACATCACACAGGACGTATCCTACGACGCGATTCAGGTGAGTACAACGCCGGATTGGCGCATCTCAACCCCCCTGGAATTAAATATTCGTTTATCAATACTAATTAACCCTATTCTAAAGATCACCTTCTGGTCCCAAATCGAAGTCAACGTCGCTATTATCTCCGCCTCCGCCCTATCCTTTCGTCCCCTGTTCGCCCACGTCTTCAAAAGCTTATCCTACGTCCGATATTACGACGGTCTATCTAATAACGTCTACGGGGTATACGGCACTAGATCGAATCATCGAAGAACGTTGAGGCTAGGAACTGTAGGGGAAATTAGGCTTACTTCTCGGTATAATAAGAATTTCTATACGGTAGACGTGAATATTTCGAGGGAGAATACTGCTACTAGTCGTGATGGTAGTGAGGAGAGAATCCTGCTGGAGCCTAAAGCAAACATTATGAAGACGGTTATGGTTGAGATGCTTCATTCACTATTCATTACTCAAACATATGGGAATCTAAAAAATGAGCTCCGTCAACCACGAGACTATCTCCCTGGACGAGATACCCTCCCATCGCTCTTCTGATGATGTGACTTGATGACGCTGACCCACTTTCCGCTTACTCAGAGGGCTTTCAGGTGAGACTGTGTCTGGTTTACCTAAATTAGGTCTCAGAACAGCGCATACTGTCAGTTCTCCAGACTTGAAACGTGCCAAACGTCATCAGAACTAAACGGATTAAGACTAAACTATCTGCAGGCCACACCTTTGTTCACACTCCAGAATTAAGAGACAAAAGCAGGAGAGGACAGTACAAATATTCGAAAGCATGCGGTGTTTGATTTCGGCGAAGAAGAAGTGGAGTTTATATTGCTCTCTTGCAAGCGACATGATAGCTCGTATTCCGATCAGTCTACCCTGGTTCACGGACTATCGCGACGCCACCCGTACAAATCTGGTTGAGACCCACGGAAATGTCTTTGTATATTGATTGGAGAGATCTATAAATGACCTTCCTATTCTGAGTGGGCCACGGCGAGGAGTCTGAATAGGGGTTATATACGCGAGGACTATAGTTATTTGAACAATTATCTCCGTTAAAACCGCGGATCATAGTCAGATGTGTTCCGGAAATTGCCATACAAATTATAGGGCGTGTCTGTGAGCTGATGTCAGAGGTCTAGACGAGAAATGTAATCAAACTTCCAAACAGAGTATGATCTCGAGTCGCCATTCAGAACCGAGGCTGTAGTGCGATTGCAGTTAGTCTATATCTT
The DNA here is from genome assembly GCA_008274985.1 of Aspergillus sojae. Lineage (NCBI taxonomy): Eukaryota > Fungi > Ascomycota > Eurotiomycetes > Eurotiales > Aspergillaceae > Aspergillus > Aspergillus sojae. The sequence continues at coordinate 5,030,418 of CP035527.1, read as the reverse complement.
TGTACATAGTTGAGCTAACAAGTTCCATCTGAAAAAAAGTATGCAATCTCTGGACTTAGTAATACTCTCACTGTCGTAGTCTGGTGAATTATTCAGGTAAAGGTGAGTTAGTAAGTCTAGCTTGGCGCCTAGCGCTTATCCTGCCTTCTATACCATTGCTTCTAATCTAACGCGTTCCTATCCTATGGTCGAAAATTAAAGGTATAATTAACCTTATAGGTTGTTGCTGAATTACTCTGAGGTACGGCCCTATCTGACTCATATATTTCCCTATCTCTTTATTGCAGCAGAAAGGCTCGTAAGTCGTAAGTAAAGCGACTCTTTTTCTCGTGCATACCCGGAGGCATACTGTGTATTATGATACGAGACTTTGATTCTCCTGTACAATTGAACAGGGAAAATCGTCACTTCAGGTTCGGTTTGCTACCGATAGTAGTTGGAGATCAGCGTACAACGGGCACTGCATCAAGATGTGTCTCGGTGTTTGAGGCCCCTCTCCAGTAGCACTCATCTGATTCGACCGCCTTGGTTTTGAACAAGTAATGATTCAGTGCAATGTGCATCGATCGCACCTAAATCAGAATGGAGGTGTACGGCTTCGACAGAGACTCGAATAACCGAAGCACCTTCCTGTCTGGAGCCTTCGCTACTCGCTGGTTCGGCTTACCAGTTCGCTCTTTTGCCCACCCCTTCTGGAGTAACCATCCTAAAGAAGGGAAGCCTCTTTGCATTCTCCTATTGCTTCTTCATTATCACCATTCGGATCATCATTCGGGACAGTCGTGGATGAGCACACCACATCTTCCGTGATTTGATGCCCTAGATGCCCTACGTTTGCATTCTCACCGATAGTCCTACACTGAACATGCTCTATGAAAGCGGCAACCAATGATATCACCATATTCGAGAGACCCACACTTTCAGGCCAATGGCAGGTGACTCCGATGCATACTCTATCTGCAAATGGGGCGCGCTTGGAGCTCGGCTTTTTGGCTTTAACACACCTTAATTGGGGTCGACCCGAGTGACGTCAATGACGGGTAGAAACTCAACACAGCATTCGTTTCCCTTCAGCAGGGCAAAATTTGAATCAAATTCCATTGCTAATCCTCACGCTTTTGATCTGCCTGCCCAGAATGGTGCTATTTCTATCCCTGACCACAAAATAGCTTGAGCGTTCTGAGAAAGTTGGACAATCAAGTCTAAATCCCCCTGAATAGCTACGTACACAAGACGATCCTTCTTTCACTCGATGGGCGCAGTTAACTCTGCGGCGGTCATTGTACGTGAAGCTCGGATGATGTTTGAATCTACTTGCTTGATTTGACTGCTTTTAGGCCGTCGAGTGGGCGTTACTGGGGATTTGTCTCGCTCTGGTTCTCGCTCGCCTTCATCTTCGACTACGCCTTCAGCTCAAAAGGCCCATACTAAGCGACTACTGTATATGTCTCGCATGGTTATGTGGCATATGGGGAGCAGTACTTGACATTGAATTAAAGAAATTAGGATGGCTGAGTCCAGCAACTACTTGGTTCGACTTCCCGTCCAACACGCCCAACCCCGATCTGACCATAAAGGTAATGTTATTGCATAATCCGGAATGTAAGGGCGCATCTAATCTCAATAGATCGCATTCGTTTCATGGTTCCCACTTTTTGCGGTGCAGTATCTTAATAAAGCCGCCCTTCTCTCTTTCTTTTTCCATATATTCCCATCTGTCCTGAGAACATTCCTATATTTACTCTGGACTGTTGCTATCTTCTCGATACTGTCATTTATTACATCAATTTTGTTGGTCCTTCTTATGTGTCTACCACAAACATCGAGTGAGTAAGTAGGGAAACATTAAGCAAGAACGTCTTCTACCATGGCATTGACTGATTCTAGGAATAGTCATGGTTTGTGCAGCGCCAAAAACTCGTTCATCATCTGGACTTCCACTTGGGCCCTTCACTTCTCCTCCGATATATTTATTTTCTGCTTGCCATTTTTCGTTCTACGCATTATTCGGCTCGCCTGGAAGAGAAAGATTGCTCTTTACGTCACATTTGGGTTCGGTATTTTCAGCATAGGTGCCTGCATAGGGAGGTTTCTTACTGTTGTCATTACATATCCAGATGTCCCGACTACGACTCTGGAACTATGGTGTGCCCTTGACGTTTTTACAGGGCTTGTAGTCGCTTGCCTTCCCTCTCTCCGCCCTTATTTGACTTTGAATACTGGACCTTCACAGTCTATCCCTCTTAATACTGGGCAGCAAAGATTATGCTCAAATTTCTCCGGTCTAACAAATTCTGGGAGCATTTTATCCGAGGTATACAGCCGAGAACAAACGAATAGAGAGCTGGGCTGAATGAACGCTGAGTTTCCTTAAAAAGCAATACCGGTTCGGAAAGCTTGTACAAAATGCATCACGGATCATTTCTACGTCACATAATCGTATCATCATACCAAAGTAAACCTAAGTGCACTATGATGAATTTTACTTCATCATACGTGAAGCAAATTATGTGTAAACGCCACCTAACTATATTATCATTGACATCACACCTCAGGCGCTGCAATGGCTTCAACTTGTCGAAGCAAACCAAGTACACACTTCCGGACTATTTTCCATTCCGATCAAAGCGACATCAAGAACGTTCAAGAAATAATCTTGCCTTGGATTCCTAAATGTACTGGCACAAAGAACACTCTGCCTGCGAGGTAGTGAGTTGATTGTTGGATAAGCGCCGATTGGTCTAACAACGAATGTTACGGGTCAATCGAAAGGAGATCAATTCGGTACCAAGGACGAGAATATCAAGACTGGGGACAGAAAGAAGGAAAGATCTATCTGGTGGGGGAAGTTGTTGATAACCCCAAACATCTGAATCCGGCCATGTTTGCTCCCGACACCAGTCTTGATATCAAACAGACCAGTTCATTAACCATCCTTCCAATCCTACCGTCTTCAACCGTAACAACGAGATGGGTTTTGCACCGTTATTGGATATCTATCCGTGAAGCATACTGCAAAGATCGCGGAACTATACTTCTCGATATGGATCGTTACTTCTTATTGCTCATAGTGCGGCGAATCTGGACTGAAAAAGAACGTAGAATCTTGTACTACCGATGCAAATGACGCGACATGATACAAGTTTTCTAGAGCATTTTCTTGAGCCAATTCTTCAATTTCCCTCCTTGTTGGGTCTCCATCTTCGATCCGACGTATAGATTAAACACAGGCGCAACGTGAGCCTCGAGTTCTCCAATGAACAGCTCCACCGAAGGAAAAGCAATCTTTTGTAGTTAGTCCATCTTGGTCTGTATCTCATAGGTTATAAATGGATGTGATACCTGGACCTTCTGTACAAAAGCTTCAATCATAGGCCTCATAATCTCATTGCCTCCTCCCAGAACTAGTATCTCTTTCACTTGCAGGTTTTCGAACCAGGTCGATGGAGCATTGGACGCATCACTGTAGTAGTCTCTCTCGGCACCGCCAAGATATGCGCTTGACCACGGACCTGCAACTTGAGTCGTGATCAAATCTCCGATGTCTTTGGATAAGCCAACAGGGTTTGCATCCAGAGACGTCCAGGGCGAGATCAGGATGACGCCGGCGAGTGGCTCCTCCAGGTTCAGCGCTGGGATGGCAGGATGGGGATGAGAAAGGTGCGACAGCAAACCGACGGCCAGGTTTCCACCCGCCGAGTCTCCGCCAACCAGCACGTCCAGTGGGCTGCGGTGTGTTTGCATCACAATAAATCTTAGTGCCTCAACCACCTGGCTCAGTTGTCCTGGGTACCACATGTGTGGGGCCAGAGTGTAGGAGAGGACAAACACTGCAAGGTCATGACCGGAATCGCCAGCTGACTGGATTAATTGTTCAAAGAACTTGAAATAGCCCATGTTGGCCGGTAAACAGAATCCGCCGCCTAGATCCGGGTTCGCATCACTGCTATCGAGGGGGAGTGCGGAGGAGAATTTCAAAACATTGATATATACGTACCGTGATACCAAACAAGGACTTTCTTCGCATTTTTGTCCCCAAGCCAGTGGCCCTTGGCGCCGGTACCCAAATCCACACTCTGAGGAGTCAGTCGCGCCGACCGCATATATCGAAGGTAGATGGACTCTGTCGATGGGGAAGCTAATCTATCTCAGTTTAGTCGTCACGTCCGACTGTCAGGAAATACTTACTGTAGTTGAAGCGGTGACAGGCGAGATGTCGCCTTCCGCAACATGGCGTAGGCGACATGAAGGTGGAGGCTTGGTGCCCGCCTCATACCTGGAACCAGACCAGAAAAGAGCGATAAAACCCCAACAGAAAGGATTAAGACCAGTGCTGGGAGCATATCGAGCTTCTGTACTAGAGACAGCCGCGTTGCGGAGACAGCTGGCTTTGCAGTTTTGGACATCTTGCTCTTTCTTTATTTCCTCTAAGCTGATTGTGGGCTAAAGAGAGCATTCCTTGCTGGTACTTTGGAAACAAGAACCTCTTTCGTGGCACATCATCGAACTATATTACAACAAAATAGCCTATGGGTACAATCCCGTACTTAGACAGAACCAGTCAGCCGTTCATGGATTCCGCAATTGACACCGGAGCGGACTGTTGGTTACTGGGGATCCAAGCACTCAGCATCCGCCGAGACTCAGCGCCTGGTTTGCGGGGTGAGGTGGTTCCTCCAGCGGTTCTACTATCTTTTCCGCAGCGGCAGCGCATTGACCTCGAGTCGTGCATTACCGCTACTATCTGACCCCCTGCGGAACCACGAGGAGATGGAGGGACAGGCTTGTTGAGGAAATATCAGGGGTTCTTAGTTCCGCGGAACCTTCTGCCCCTTGGGGATCCGCAATATACAGGCAGGCGGCATGTCCTGTTCGGGTTCTTCTGCGGAACCGTCATTTTGCGGAGGGAATCCCTAGTTGTTTGCTCGGGAAGGTTATGTACTGCAGGCTTCGCAGATATTGTTGGTAATAGAACCGCCCTCTCAGCTTTCTCCCGACCAAAAGGGACCCAAAAACCCGCCAAAGACAGTTTTCCCCACTCTAAAGCTTAATCTGTGTTCCACTCATTCTGTCCCTGACTGGTCATCAAGAGGCTGGGGTGAAAAGCTCACAAGATCATCTTCTAGCGCATCTTGACCCCCCATCATGGAGGGTTATACTCCACTGATGACGATTACCAACAGTGGCGGAGAGTTGAGCGCTTCAGAGCTGCTCTCACCCCATACCTTCATAGGGGCATCCTCAGTTGAAGCCGCGATCACCGGCATCGTACTCCGTAGGAAATCGCGCTCGTGTGCTATTGTCAAAATATTGCTTCGGAAGTTGCTGCAGTCATGTATAAATGGCATGGAACTACGAACTCCGAGCCATGGAATTGCCCGAAGCAACGTCTCTCGTTGTTGAGGTTGATAGCAATAAGTTAGTTCGCTCGATGAGGATTCTGTGGGGAAGGATCAAGGATGGGGTGAGTCGAGGCAGGATCGCCAAGTATGAGGGGGATCCTTTGTTCTGGATCCTCCGGTGGCTGAGGTCTTTTTAGGCAATCGTGCTTGATACAGCCAGTTTCGGCAGGCCAAACGAAAATCCCTGCCAAAATAGGTCAGGTGTGTCACTGCGAGAATAATTCGTAGCGCGTCCATCGTTGCCCGCTGAATATGGACCTGGTCTACCCCGCGTTTCTTGATGGCGATACGAGTTGCCCGACCCACAGCAGCTGCGGTTCCGCAACGGTGGACCCGGGTGGCGACGTAGATCATTGGCTGGCTGCAAAGAGGGGGGTGGGAAAAGATAAGAACCGAGCGTCAAGCAAAGCTTATCTCTCTAGCTGCATATAACACGCTGCCAAGCTGATCCAGGTTGGCAAGTATAACTGCCAGGGCAGGGTCTACGTATTCAGCTTGTCAGAAGCACCTACATTCCGATCCAATCCTGCCGCCGTTGACCTCGTTCAATTACCATCATGTCAGACTGCCTTAAAAAGATCCAAGATCAGGAGACCCTTCCTGGGGCAGAGTTACAATCCCTAGAGGCCGCCTCCTTGGAACTTACTTTTCCAGATGGAGGACGCAAAGCCTGGCTGACCGTGGCTGGTGGGATGTTGGCACAGATCTCAAGCATTGGATTTTTGAGTGCCTTCTCCGTATTCCAGAGCTACTATAGCCAGGTAACACTGCCCAACTCGAGTGCCAGTGATATCTCCTGGATCGGCAGCCTGCAAATTTTTGGTTGCTTCTTCCTGGGGTTATGGGCCGGCAGGCTGTCCGACAAGCGAGGGCCCACGCTGCCTCTCGCTTTAGGCACCTTTTTCATGGTCTTTGGAACGATGATGGCATCCATTTCATCGTCATATTATCAATTTGTGCTTTCTCAAGGGATTTGCTGTGCGATCGGTTTTGGGTTGGTATTCACCCCAGCCCTGGCGGTTCAATCTCAGTGGTTCCTACGGAAACGCGGATTCGTCGTCGGTCTGGTCATGTCTGGGCAAAACGTTGGTGGTGAGTGAAAATTTCCAATTAATTTTCTTTTGGCACCGCAAAAAAGAAGCCGTTGCTGACTGGATTCACCCATTCTGGTAGGTGTCATCTGGCCAGTCCTCGTGGACAGGCTCATCAACAAGTACGGATTTTCATTGGGGTGGACGCTGCGTACCATTGGCTTCATGCAGCTTTTCCTTATGGTAGCCGCCACATTAATGGTGCACCCGCGCTTCGCGGAGATGCCCCAAGAGCCCATACCTGTGAAGAAATTCCTGACCGATAAACGAACCATCCTTTTTACTTGCTCCACGTTGTTATTTTTCTTTGGGATCTACATTCCTTACGTGTGTACTCGGACCCTCGATCTCCATGCTCGTACGCTAAACTAACTTCCTTTCCCATGAAGTTCTACATCACCCCCTATGCTATGCAATGGGGTGCGTCTCTTAACATGGCATTCTATATGTCTTCGATCTTGAACACTGGCGCCTTTTTTGGTTGCTACATTCTCGGCGTTGCATCCGATCACGGCCTTGGCCCCTTCAATACACTCACGGCGGTTGCCTTTGGCTGCGCCGTTACGGCCTTTGGCTGGATTGGAGCTAAGAATAATGCCGGTATGATTGTATGGAGTATCATTTACGGATTCCTCTCGGGCGCCCTCCAAGCAGGTTTTTCGCCATGTGTCTCCCACTTAGCACCCGGTCCGGGATTGATCGGTACATGGAACGGTACGCATATACACCGTTTTTGGGGTTCTATTCCTTCCCCGAAGTTGAGATGTGCCCTAATTTCTTTCGCATAGGACTTTGCATTAGTATAACATCGTTTGCTGTCCTTGGCATGGGACCGATCGCCGGAAAGTTGTTGGACAACACGGGTGGCACCAACTATCTCCCTATGCAATTGTTTACTGGAGTCTTCTTGATTTCGGCGAGTACTTTGTATTTTATCACCCGCCTTTTCGTTTCTCGGAAGGCTATTGCTTGACTGAAGCCAGTTGATCACACGTCAGCCACCATTACCCTTATTTCCAATACGTCACGCGCCTCGTATGTCAAGAGGTTTTTTGACAGACTGAAAATCCACTTTGGCGGCCCAGGAAGTCGTAATTGTTAGAAATATAGATTATATCTGATATGGCCCTAAGACACAGGGTAACAGGGCCAAGAAAACAAATAACGAAGCCAAATTACACGTTCTACCACTCTTCTCTCGCCGCTGTGTGCAAACTTGTAGTATTTTCAACAGAGAAAGCGCATGACCCGAGTACATCCAGAAGAACAGTGTGAATAAGCGTTGGTGGCTTATTTTACAACCCTGGGCAGCCTTCGCCAACGCCCCGCCGGGGCCTTGACGATTCTGAACGCATGGGCAAAGGTCTTACAGGATCGGGGATTGAAAACACCAGTTCTTTTGTTAATTGTTAGATTCTATTTCGAAGAAAACTATATACTGTGATTTTGAAGTGCTTAATGCCCTAGCACCAACGTTAAAGTATATAGTATGATAATCACACGTAAAAACTGTGTGACGATACTGATCGGAAGCCACACATGTGACTAGACTGCGGCACCAAGACCACATAATCTCTAGATTATCGCGCTCAATTTACAGTCGTGCCTTGTCTTCCTCAAGCAGATGAGCGAGCTCATTCTGTGGAATACCCACACGGACCAGAGCCTTGTAGAAGGCTTGGGGTTCAACCCAGTCCTCGGGGGCAAAGACCCCGCTAAGCTTGGAATTATGCTCCAATGCCAGAATCGTAAACGCGGCACAAGCACCCCCAGTGACGCCAGCCATATCCTTGAAAAGGACAGCATTCTCACCACATGGACCTGTGCGCTTCGTTTGAACGACCGGCATGCCATTTCGAGTACCAGCGACTCGCACCGTCAGGCCTGCGCAGTACGGTCCGATCTTCCCACGAGCAGAGTCAAGAAGGAAACTGAGCACTTCTCCCGTGGTGCATTCACCCGTCTTAATCTGGTCAAGCATTCCATAGAGAGCGTGGCGCCATGGTCCCAGGGCGCTGGCCGTGTGGGTGATGATTTGCCACAGCTCCTTGAGTGAAATGTCGCCGCCACGGAAGTACCCGCTGGCCTCACCTAAAGCAGCCTCCCAGCCCTCCGTGGGGTTAGGGTTGTTAATCAGATTCACTAAGAAATCAACAGCCTCGTTAAGAGTGATTTGTTGGCTCCGCACAGCGACACCAAGGCCACGAGCAACACCGTTAAATGGTGCAGGGTGCAGGCCACCGAGGCAGCGGATGCGGTCGGCGTCGGGAAAGAGGCGGGGTAGTGTCACCGGCTCTGGATGAGCAGTTTCGTGGAGGAGCGTCTCTCCATTGTCACCATACATTGGTGCATAGCCGGTCTCGACCCACGATTCATTGATGGTGGCCTTTCCATTGGCCCAGGTAAGGCAAGGGCCGGCAGCAACGTGCATGAGGTGCTCAAGTACGGCCTTGCCAATACCCGGCCGCTCGTCACCAACCAGCCAGCACACATCAATTGAATCCACCTTCTCAATGCCCTGGGCCGCATCGACGGCCATTACATTCGTCATTCCAGGAGAGGCCCCGCAGCCAATGAAGCATGGCACGCCCGCTGTCTTTGCCTTCTCATGCAAGGAGAGCGCTGCGGTAGTGCTTTCAACATCATCATCGAAATCGAGGTAAGGAACTTTATTCTCAAGACAGGCTGTGAGCACGGGTTCGCTGGTCTTGGCATAAGGACCGGCGCCGAGGACGACGAGTGAGGCGCCTTTAGTCACGGCGAGAAGGGCAGGACGATCATAGAGGTCCAGCTTCTGGATAGTGGCACGTCCGACGGGGAGTGTAGCTGCCAGTGGCTCAATGGCAGCCACATTAATGTCAGCGAGGACAAGCGAGAAGTCTGTGGCTGACGCAATGCGTTCGATAGCAATACGGCACATCTCTCCAGCCGCACCGATGAAGACGACCCGCTTGGGGCGTGAGAAGAGGGTAGTCATAGTGATAATGATTTGTAAGAGGGTTCGGCAATAAAATTAGTTATTTGGGAAGGAAGAGGTGTTTGAGCAGGGCCATCAAGGGAAACACCGGCGTCGCTGATTTTATATCTATCCTCGCCCATAATGCCTTTTCGCGAAGGACAGTGCTTCCGTATCAGTACGACACAACATAGCCGGTGACGCACATTCACGGATCCGACTATGCATCCCTATAGGATATTCGGCGGTTCCACGCGACACCTGGCATGGATCTTTCCCCGTGTGTGGGGGCTCCTGGGGCAATAGAAATGTGGAGCGTTTATGGTTTTGCGGCTCCGCTCTTCACAACGCCATGCACATCGGTCCGATTCCGCGGGTCCGCAACATCGTTAATTCCGAGTCACAAGATCATCAATATCCCGTATGGAAATGGAATGTCTATCTCATAACTTGATCCGAACTCACTAACTGTCGGTCATTTCCCAACGTTGATGTGGAGACGGATTCGCCTCCGCATTGCGGTTCAAGTCCCTTTCATGCCTGAAAAGGGGCTTAGGGAAGCGAGATCTTTGCTTGTTTTCCTGCATTTCCCGAGATAGACCTTACGTGGAGTGGAAGGGTCGACCAGCAGATCACCAGATAAGTGACCTTGAAGACCAGACGGTCCCTTCAAATTCATAGGATTGGTGAGCGCCGCAGACGAATACCTCCGTGTCGCGGGGAAAAAAAAAAACGCTGTCACAATGTATGCAAAGCAGCAAGACGTGGATTACGATGTCATCATCATCGGCGCTGGGATCTCTGGCATCAACTTTGCCTACCGGTTGCAAGAACGCAACCCGGAATTGAGCTATTGTATTTTGGAAGAACGCCATGAAATTGGGGGCACATGGAGTTTGTTTCAATACCCTGGTGAGTTGGAGTGAGCGGAGAACCCTTTCGAAGAACCATCGCTGATTTTGGACCCCAGGCATCCGGTCAGATTCGGATCTGTTCACCTTCGGGTTTGCATGGAGGCCTTGGACCAAGACGCATTCGATTGCGCACGGCTCGTTAATTGCCGAATATGTCCGGAACTGCGCAGCAGAAGAAGGCATCGACAAGAAGATCAAGTTTCACCACCGAGTCAATCAAATGTCCTGGTCGACCGAGTTCAAGACTTGGACTCTGGACGTGACCGTGGACAAGACAACGTCTTGCAACCTCCAGACCCGGTTCGTCCTCCTAGGGACAGGGTACTACGACTACCACCAGCCGCTTGCCGCAGATATTCCCGGAATTCAAAACTTCACAGGAACTCTAGTACACCCACAGTACTGGCCCGCGGACGTACAGTACAAGGATAAGAAGGTGGTTATCATAGGCTCTGGGGCGACCGCTATCACATTGCTTCCGAACATGGCACAAGAGGCAGGGCATGTGACGATGCTACAACGCTCTCCAACCTATATTCTCTCGGTCCCGAAGGAGGACCTCTTCGAAAAATCGATTCGATTCCTGCTCCCCAAAAAGCTGGCCGTAAAAGTCATTCGGTTCAAATGGATTTTGGTCCCGCTTGTGTTGGTGAACTTCTGCCGGCGTTTTCCTCGTCTGGCCCGGAAGTTGCTGATGGTATTAACCGCCAGGGAACTCCCCAATCACATACCTCTGCAACCCAACTTCACACCTAACTACAACCCGTGGGAGCAGCGGTTGTGCATGTGCCCGGATTCTGATTTCTATGAAAGCATTCGGGCTGGCAAGGCTGACGTGAAGACGGGCGTGATTGAGACCGTCACCGAAACGAGTATTCGCCTCAAATCAGGTGATGAGCTCTATGCCGATATTATTGTCACGGCCACTGGTCTGAAGTTGTGTATTGCGGGTGGAATTAAGATCGTTGTCGACGGCGTACCGTATGACATTGGCGGTAACTACCTTTGGAAGTTTGCGATGATGGATAACTTGCCGAACGCTGTGTTTGCGTTCGGATATATTGACGCCAGCTGGACGCTCGGAGCAGATGCCACTGCTAAATTGGCATGTCGGTTATTAAAGAAGATGAAGAAGGACTGCGCTGCGATGGTTGTGCCACGAATGGGAGCCGAGGAAAAGAAGCAGGTCAAGAACCTGCCGTTTCTCGACTTGAAGTCTACCTATGTCCGAGAAGCACAGAGGGTCCTGCCGAATGTGGGGGACCGCTCGGTGTGGAAAGCACGGTCTTACTATTGGAAGGATCTTGCCGTCGCCCTGTACGGGAGTCTTCAGAGAGGCTTGGAGTGGACAACATGACTGTGCCTTGCGTTCCGGACGCACGTATGTGGACATAGATATGTTGTGGAGGGCTTTGTTTCTTCAAGGACCAGCCTTATTTGATTGATTATTGCGTTTACAACCCAGTTATGACACGGTGTCTCTCTGTATCTTGGTAGACAAATGTTTCAGGTGCTTTTGCTAAGCTCTATGGGCGGGGTGCTGTACAGTCCGTTTTCATTCAAGGGTTAATCCAAATCCGAGGCTCCAACCTCATATCATTATTAGCCTGCCGATATATCCCACCATGACAGACGTTAAATCTCGTACGTTTACGCTCTCCCATTGCTTTACCTCTGCCTGTAGCACGACAATTATGCCTTACATGAACCTGGACTATGACAAGGGGATATAGTTGACGTCCAAGGCGTCAATAGCCTTTATGCAAAGAAGCAAGGAGATTCAGGAAAGGAGTGATAGACGTCTATCGAAGGACGAAGAAAGGGGAAACAAGCAGCATGGCCTCTTATAGGTCGCTGGAAGTAAACATCCGGCAAACACTGGCCCTGGCAACATCCGTGGAGACAACCACCAGAGGGAGGGAATCCCTATGAGACGTGTATTATGGTTGATCGCTAGGAATTGGAATCCCAGAGGGTAATGCCGTTACATAACTGACGGCGCGGCTGTTCGTTGTAAGAAGAAGGCAAACCGGCGATGCGATGATTGCGAGTTTAGAATTGGATCCATTTTGCATACCACATGGTCTACAGCCTTCTCCACTATTCCAGACCACCTGATAGTGCTGTTTCGGATGAGGAAGAGGAGAATCAAGACAATGAGGGCGATGGGGGGTGCGGTTCAGGGGCGGAGCCGCTGGACCGCCAACCGCCGAGTTAATGAAGGCCCCGAGAATGGTGAAGCGCGGTGTGGCCTCGCGGAACCGCCCTCTAGAACCTCAAGAACGCGTGGAGATGCGGGGCGATTCAGATCCCCACATTCCAACTGCGTCCTGAGAAAAGGCACTTGCGAAAGCTGGAGAAAGATTGAGAAAGCTAATATGGATTTAGGTGTCGTTCCTCGAGGGGTCGGTATAAAAGAGAGGCGTGGGCGAAAAAACTTGCAAAGTACATTTGCTTAGACTTATGCAACACTTCACACACTTTCTGCTCAGCTAGCAGTCCTCATCATGGGTAGGAGGCATTGCAACCCGCTTACCAACCCGCTGGACTATGCTTCACTGCAACTGCGCACAGGGCCCCCGGCAACCTACGCGGCCGCCCAACGCAACCTTGTCAGCTATGACTACGGTATGTCACTGGCGGGTTGAAAAGGCTTTAGAAATACTCACTAACCAAAGCCCTTGACAAACAGTGATCGTCGGTGCGGGTGCGGCAGGCTGTGTCCTGGCCAGCAAACTCTCCGAGGACAAGGATGTCTCGGTGCTAATCCTTGAAGCCGGCAGCAACAACAGCAAGGTCTTCGAAGCGAAGGTACCTATCATGTTTTCGAAACTGTTCCATACCGAGCATGATTGGGACTACTACACAGTCGAACAGCCCGGGCTCGCTAACCGCCAGCTGTACTGGCCCCGGGGGAAGATCCTTGGAGGTTCGACCTCCCTTAACGCTATGATATACCATCACTGCTCTAAATCCGACTTTGACGAATGGGCCTCCACCCATGGCTGTGCGGGATGGGACTATGACCAGCTGGCCCCTTTCCTCCGGCACATGGAGCGGTTTACCCCCCACCCTGGGGGTCCCGCCATCGATCCTCAGCACCGCGGCACCTTAGGGCAATGGCAGACTGGTTATTCGTGGTTATCCGAGATTGTCGAAAAGGGATTCCTTCCTGCCTGTCACGATGCCCAGATCCCTGCTATCGCGGACGTAAATACCCCTCAGGGTAGTCTAGGAGTGACAAGATTGCAGACCTTCATCGATCCTACGGGGCAGCGCTCATCGTTAGCTACCGCCTTCCTTACGCCAGAGGTGCTAGCGCGGCCGAATCTTTATGTCGCATGCAACTCTCGTGTGACCCGCGTTATTTTTGATCTGATTACAACCAAGGAGCCGACGGCGATCGGGGTCGAGTTCAAGACCAGCCGCGAGGGGGAGCGTTTCCAGGTCCACGCGCGAAAGGAGGTCCTCCTATGTGGTGGAGCGGTTAACACGCCGCAGACGCTATTATTAAGCGGCATCGGCCCAGCTGACGAGCTAAAGGCCCATAACATCCCCGTTATCCAAGAGATTAATGCGGTCGGTCGTAACCTCAAAGATCATCTCTGCACGACGCCTCTCATTTGCAAAGCTAAGGCTGGCACTTCCCTTGACTACTTAGGGAATAATATCAAGGCTATTCCGGCAATAGCGCGATGGCTACTCACAGGCGGCGGACCTCTATCTAGCAACGTCGGAGAGGCCGCTGCATTCATCCGGTCTACGGACTATCGCTTCCCTTTGAGCGTGAAAGCGCCCAATGACTATACATCCAGTAGTTCCGCGCCAGACATTGAGATCATCAGCGCCCCTCTTGCCTTTATCCATCATGGCGAGGAGAAGGCAGCCGATGATAGCAGTGTCTTTACTATCATCCCGATTGGCCTTCGCCCGCAGAGTCACGGCACAGTCACCCTCAAGAGTAGAAATGCATTCGATGCGCGTAAGTTCTTTATTATTTGCGTCATTCGGGTGGACGTTTGAACCGAGACTGACAGGCAATGAATGATTCCAGCGGTCATCGATCCGAAATACCTCAGTGACGAGTATGGCAACGACAGAAATGTTCTCCTGGTCGGCCTTCGCGTGTGTCTCAAGATCATCAACAGCCCGGCACTCAAGAAATACTTGGAAGCAGTCCCCGTGGACGATGATCCGAGCTCATACTGGTGGCCCTACTCGAGCAGCAATGTTGACAATATCACTGATGAGCAGCTCCTGCAGTTCATGGATGAAAAGGCCTTTACTCTGTACCACCCTGTCGGCTCGGCGCGCATGGGCCCGTCGCCCGCCACGAGTGTCGTCGACCTTGAATGCCGAGTCCATGGTGTTAAGGGTCTCCGCGTGATGGATGCCAGTGTGTTCCCAGAACAGATCAGCGGACATCCAACGGCACCTATTGCTGCTATGGCTGCCAAGTTGAGTGAGATAATCAAAGAACATAGTGTCGTGGCTACCCCTCGATCTGCAAATTTATGACAGTAGAACAGTTGTATAGCGACTTTTATTTTCGTATGGAATTTTATCTTTAACTGAGTCCACTTCGAGAGTTGTTTCAAAATGCTATCATCAGGGAATGTAATCCTTTTCGCTGATAAAGTGGTGGTGAAAGATTTGGGAGTATTACCTACTAACACATTGAGGGAGATAGTTATACATTCTGAAAGTCCACTGTATTTGTCTCTTAACCTTGATGGAAAGAACGAGAAGGTTGGAAAACGGACTCAATACAGGCACGAATAACCGCAACGGATTATAGTCAAGAACAATCCAGCTATACAGATTCTTTTACGTGGAAATGGTGTAGATCGGGTAAGGTCACCAGCGTTTCCTGAAGGCCGCGAAGCGCCCCAAGGCAAGTCTCTAGTCCCTCTGACATCTCAGCAGCGCCTTTCAGATCCAAAATGTTGATCATCTCATGGACCTCGTCTGCAAAAGCTTTGGCCGCGAACGTCTGTGCTTGGACCACCAGTGTCGGATACTTCAAGGACTCATATTAGCAGAAACTTCAGGGATTCTACCAGCACTTTCACTTACAGGGTGCGCGGCAATATCCTGAATGTTGGCTTTCAGGCCACCATTTCCTTGAAGACCAGGACTTTTGGATCCTTGGGAGATTGCAGCAAAGGTAGATACTTGCTGTGCGCTAATAAGGCGCTGCTTTTGACGATATGATTTTGACGATTGGAGGACACTAACGAGGGAATCTTTCGCTTGGGATGAAGGATTCCCCGCTAGACCGGCTTCAAGTCTCCTTGCAATCGCACAGAAGACCAAGATGGCCAGATCGCCGTCATTCAAGCAGAATCCTGCCAATCGTCGCGTTTCAGACGCCAGCTTTTTAATGCAGGACGCCGTCCTATTCTCGAGTTTGCCAAAGGACTGTCTCCATAATTTCACCAGCCTCACGGCCGTAATAAAGCGTCGATGAAGCGCCTCATAGTCTGCCTTGCCATTCAGGAGGTTTTCGACGTCCATTGTGAGGGAAGCCAGTGATATCCATAGATGGACTGCCACAGCACCTGACCGTCTCACGGCCTGAAGTAGCATATCCTCAGTACTCTCCCCACAAGCGAGATCCACAAACGTGTTTCTCCCCTCGTCTGTTCGCGAGACAATTAAATTGTCGGTCCTACAGTCATGGGGCAGGACTACTGAAAATATATCGCTCTCTGGACTCTGGGTCCTGTCATACGCACTGCACGGGCTCCCGACGGTGCTGCTGTACATGTTCAGAGGTATCGGGCAAACCTTCCCGCGCGATGAGGCAACTACGATGGAATTAGCCATGGTGCTTAACCATTCAATAGCAGCAATCAACTCTAAGACGTTTTCTTGGATGTCGGGTGGAAGTCCCTGAACAACCGGAGGCTTGGACCTCGGGTTGGGAGAACTTTTTTCTCCGCCAGAACTTGCGAGGACACATGCGCGCGCCTCAGTAGAGAGCGTTTTAAGACGCCGGACGCCTTCACAGAAAGCATACAAAGCATCCTCTCTGTCTATAGCGGTATTTTCGTCAGTAGTTGGTACAGATATCATGCCAAAGAGAAGTAGGCACAGCGCAAGCCGAAACGAATGAGCAGCTGCAATGTTTTTGAACAGTAACTTCTTGGCCCTGCGCCATGTCTCCAGGGCGATATCCCGAGGATGTGTCTTCGGGTCCCATTGTTCTGGCTGGGCAGGGGATGAGCGCCGGTTATTCGGAATCTTAAACTGTGCTGCAGTTGCTATGGTGACCCATCTGTAGGTCTCGGTAATGAGAGCATCACGCGACACGGGCGCACGTCCTGTCGGGGTCCCATTGTGCTGAAACAGGCAGTCAAGTACACTGGCTGCGCGGAATACATGAGGGCCCCCAGACGAAAAGGTCCATGAGCTCGTTTGGGCTTCCCAGCAGCCATCAACCCACTTATTGACCTGGTCAAAGTATGCGGACATATGGCTGCTGTTGCCGAGGGGCCCTAAGGCCGCAATGCCGAGAGGGTATCGAGAAGGCATACTTGCATGTGCAATGCAATGGGCGAGTGGCATATCAATAACATCAACATACAAGTTGAAATGCTGTATGCACGCGTCCCGAGAGACCAGCTTACGGGAAAGTTCTCCTTCATTCGCTAATGTAGATGCCTGGCAGTCGACTAGTTGCGTTGCTGTCAACTCTTCACTGAGTGCTGCGGGTGCAGTGATAGAGTCTACCCCAGGTATGTCCGTCTCTTCAATACACGACATTGTCCTGGGCCGCTTTCGGGTGTGCTGGAGGGCCTTCTTGTTGGAGAGCCATGCAACTGTGCATACTATCCCGCGTCCGTTGCAAGTCGTACAGGAAATTATGGGCTTTTGATTACGGATCTCGACATTATGTGGCAGGTCGCATGCTCTTTTAGAGATCCGACACCGGTCGCAGCTATGGTTTTGCTTGCGAGTTTGCCCGGTCACCGAGGCTTCGCTCTGCGAAGAGCGGGCACCAGGACTTTGAATTAGATAGGCAGTTTCAGGGCTGTTGTTTTCACTACTATCGACGAGTAAATCCTGACTGCTTCGATACATAGCGGTGATGTTAACCAGACGATCATCTTCGCCGTTGTGGGCCACGGGAGGAGGCAGGTTGCACCATAGCTGGGCCGAGATGGCACCCCATTCAGGTAGCCCATCGGGCGGCTGCACGTGCTCTGCATAATTTGCCCTGAGTGCAATGTAGTTCGACAAGGGATGTGTCCCAGGGTCATCCCGGTCAGACATCTCGTCGCAGTCGAGATGGGTGAGCATAGGAATCTCACTTTGGAAGAAACTGGCTGGCGCAGCTGACATCGTGTTGCAAGTATGACCCTGATCGGTACATAGGCGTGACCAAGCATTGGTCACGGTCCTTGCAGACTGTCAAAGTGAGACAGGAGAGGCTGCAGAGAAGAGAAGGCGTGAGATGGCCCCTAGAATTGTGGGGAAGATTATGCGGGGGGGTTCGGATCCGACGAGTATAGAGTTAGACGGTGGCAATTAACTACTAGATGTTGCTGTTGCAGGGAGCGTCGTGGGTGGGCCGAAGGGCACACAACCTCTCTCCTCTTCAAAAACCGTGGGTCTGTCTACGGAGTACTCTCAAAATACATCAATGCGCTCACCTACTCTTTGGTTGCAAACCTTATTTTGGTGTCTCGGAGCCATATGCGCCGCGGCTCCGAGACCTACATAGAGCAAACTGATAAGCATACCACTGGTTACCGCGCGTGGCTGATATGCGGCTATATGTAATTGGGCGACGACTCCTCGATCTCCACGCGTGAGAAGTGGGGCGTACACCGCTTTGCGGTCGCGCCAGGGTTGAGAAAAGGTAAACACCCAGCAATGGGCTTTTTCGGCTGGTCTCATGCCCCAGGGCAAGCTTGTTATTCCACTCGCATTATACATCAATGCGTATGGTGTACTCATACTGTATCGTCCAGCTAGCTACTCGCCACATATGCTCCGATCCACTCGCTGAAACCATATTTATGGGCCCCTTTTATGATAAACCACCACAAACAATTTACATATCGTTGACCCCATTCGCTCTGCCGCGCACTAATCCATACTGGATTAGCTTACTCCAGCAAGTTCCAAAGTGGAGTATAACGTATAGAGCCATTAAATGTTCAAAGGAGAGAACCACCAAGACGAAAGTTTGAGAGGTCCGAATATAGACATACGCAGTCTACTCGGCACATCCTCCAAACCATCAAAGATTATATGAGTTGCTGAAGCCAAGAAGTAATGAGTGTACATTGTCTTTTCCGCTTAGAGTGAACTTGAGAACCTTTGAGGTAATTTTGATGTTTGCTGTTACTGACCACACTTAGCGTTACATATATCAGTATACTCAGTACAGGAATAAACAATCTACTGTGGGTGTTACATTCGGATAATGGTCTGTACTAGATTGTGTTCACTCTATTTACAAACCCCCAGGAGGCGGAGATTGACTCGATAATCTCTTCCTTAGGGACCCCAACACGCTCCAAGGCCTTGTAAAACACCTCGGGTTGAGCCCAGTTCTCTAGAGAGAAAACGCTACTATGCTTATGTCTATTCTTGACTACTATAACTGTAAATATAGTAGTTAAAGTTCTAGTAACTGTGCCTATACTTTTGCCAGAAATAGGATTTATTACTGGTAGAGTATTTTTAACTTAATGAATTTTAAAAATTTGTTCTGCGTGGAAGTTATTTTTTGTGTGTTGTTCACTTGTATACAATATCTATCTATGTACCTCGCAAAGCCCTACTCCAACCCAAAACATGGTCCTGTACCCCCTGGGATAGAAGAGACTGGTGTATTTCGTACATTGATGCGGCACGCATATCATTGGTGGGAACTTGTGGTCGTTGCCAGGTGCGTCCCCGTCACGATACTGAACTGACCACCAGCGGCGGCCGATACCAGTTTCTTACCGTCCACATACTTACTTTGAAGAAGGGTCGGTCTTTCCACCTCATCAAGACCAGGTTGACCAGCTTGACTTTGAACATTGAAGCCCCAGCTGTATGCCTGACCGGCTTCTGTAATGACAAAGGAGTGGTCCGACGCTGCGGTTGCGAATATGATCCGGTCACTGATGCCATTGAGCATATGCGGCTGTTTCAGTATCCGGGGTCTGCCGTATCCATCATAAATGATGTTTGACAACGGCATGTCTTCGGGCCCCATTCCAAGTGCTTTATTATCAATACGACCCCAGGTCAGACACCGGCCAAGGGCAGTAATGGCTATGCTGTGGTCCTTTCCACCGCATATGTTGACCAGTTTACCATATTTCCGAAAGCCACGAACCTCCGTGGGAAACGCTACAGTGGCATCATGATGGCCCGCGCTCATCGGAACGGCCGTTTGCCCAAAGTTGTTGGATCCCCATGCATATACAGCGCCGCTTCGATGCACCGCAAAGGAATGGTAGGATCCGACCCCAATGTCTTCAATCCCGGAAGGAAGCGCACATTGGTCTGGGACAAGATGATGCGATTGATGTTGTCGGCTTGCGCGGCGTCTTCCTAGTTGATGCTGTTCATCACACCCCCAGCTGAAGACCGTGCCGTTTGATGTTAGTGCGAGGACGTGCTGGGCACCCGCGGCGAGTTTCACAACATCACTGAGAACAGAAATCTGGACAGGAGTTCTCTGCTCTTTCCTACTTTCTGGGGCAAATCCAATACCGCCATTAGCTCCCTGCGATCGTCAGTCGGGGAAAGAAGAATGAACACGGGGCTCTAGCGAACGTACTCTAAATGTTCCCCAGCCATATACTAAGCCGTCCGTCGTAAGGGCGAAAGTTGCACTGTCCGATGCTGCCAACTGAGCGAATACGGTTCCCTTCGGGAAGAGTGATGGATTCACAGGGCAAGGAGTCGCTTCGTTCAGATTGAGGGTAATGTCGTCGCCATCGCTGTCCTGCTCGGACTCCGTTTCGCCATTGACATTATTCGCGCCATCCCTATCGGTCTGCCCCTTCTTCTTTTCCTGTTTCGTATCTCTCGCCAATGTACCCTCGTCGTTGACACCCCAGGTGAGGATCCGATTGTCATGAGTCAAAGCTGCCGAGTGAACTCCTCCCACGGTCAGATGAACCACTCCCACACTGTCGGCAGCCAACTTTTGGTTGAGGACTGGGCGCACTACTTCTGGCTTCTTCGTCAGGTCTCCGAGACCAAGCTCACCATAGCAATTGGTTCCGAACACGTATACATCTAGTAACTGAGTCGGCACATGATTTTGCACTATAGGTTGTTCTAGACGGCAAGTGCGCCAATGTCAGCCAATCCAGGACGCAAGGGGGAACGTGAACCATTACCTTTTCGTCGCTTGGGGTCTTTTCTCAGTGGTTCTGGCCTTTCGTCTTGCACGACATTGGCATTTCTCTTTCGTTCGAGGGACGCGAGAGCTGACTTCGCATTCGGCATCTGCTTCTTGGCGCCTCCGTAAGACTTATTCTTCTGGCCAGTGGAGCCAGCACGGCGTTGGGGAGGCATTAGGGCTGAGGTGTTGTAGATCGGAGTAAGAGGAGAGAGTGAAGTTGATCGCCGCGTGGAGGAAAACAAACCAGGACCAATCGGAACGGGGATTACCTGACCCGATCCGCGTGTGCTTCACGGCGCGGGTGATCAACCCAAGGAGTGGAGCCGATTTGCTGCTGAGTATCGCCGTCTCGGTCCGGATCAGTAACTGTCGAAAAGCACGTGACGTAGATATCGATAGAGACACGTTTTTTGACTCGTATTATCTTCACGTCAACTAGCAAACCATGACAACTGCATCGGCAGTCAATGGCCGAGGATTCCATTGTATAACGACCGAACGCTTGTTATGGACTATTTGCATCTGAATACTAACGGGACGGGTCCAACAGCCAAGTTCTATGACTCTATATATATAATGCTTGCTACGCTTCGCTCCGCCGCGCAACAACTGCTCATCAAATACCATCATCCCCATGACGAACCCTCGAGGGACGGTTGGTTCCCCAAAACTCCATGTGCGCCTCCTTCAAGCTGTCCAGATTGAGCCCTTTGTTAATAACATTACTGGTTTTAATCATAACCTGCCATTTCGTGAACGGCCCTAAAGCTGCAACAGCACTCTTTCCCGTAGAAGTTCCCACGGTATGGTCTCCTTGAATTTGTTGTTCTCCGCGGACCTCTGCACCTTGGATGTCTGGTAACTCTTTGATATTCTCAACGTTGTATTCGAAATCAATATACACCGCATCGTGAGTGAACTTGTACGAAGTGTCGTCATCATCCAGGATCATCTCGTTTCCTGTATGGATCAATTGGATGGAGAGGAACTTTCTTCCAAGGCCATCGCTGGCGTCGAGTGTGACTGGGAAAAGCCAGAGTCGTACTTGATTGAGGCGGATATCAGCGCGCCCTGCGAATGGGATGGCATGCTCGGGAAGAGAGATAACGGCCGTATGAATATCTTGTCCTGGCTTCGATGCCGAAGGCTTGCGCATTTTCAGCTGCTCCACTACGTCGTTAGATAGCTGATACAAGAGACCGACGTCATTTCCAGTCGGCCATTTCGTCCGCACGCTAGTGGCATATCGCTCAAGGCTCCTTTCGAACGCTGACAGGAGTTGGGCCTGCGACGACTGGAGATACGTGTAACTCGGAAGGCTTCCTGGCTCCAACAGAGGAATATCGTCCAGCAGACCCCAGAACCTGATTGCGGCAGCTTCGTAGTTAAGATGTTGCATGAGCGACAACCGGAAACTATCCTCGGTCTTCCGCAGCCAGAAGACAATGGCAGGGAGATCGGGGTTCACCTTGATGCCTTCTCCTCCAAGCTTTTCTGCCTGTGCCAGGTAATACTGTCGGTCGCTCTCGGCCTCGAACAAAAGTTGGATGGCAGCATTGTACTCCAGAATTGCATCGTTCCGCATCAATATGGTATCGACATAATCGTCGAGTGCATCACTCAATTCCTTGCGATACTGCTCCTCGATGGAACCTTTGAACTGGTTTAGAATGCTCTTGATGTTATCGACCGAGGTTAATATTTTAATGCAGCTAGGGTCGTCAACCGCAATAGTCTTATCCTTCCGTGTCTCGTACGAGGTCGACAGGGATAGTAAAGTATCGCCGCATGTTGCCAGCTGGTCGATCACGTAGGCTTTGTTGAATTTGTTTCCTTGAACATCTGTGGCTACCGTTGTCGACTTATATGCATCGTATCCAAACGTAGAGAGATCTACCAGGGAGGAAAAACTAGGTTTGATGGAGGTCAGTGTAGCCAGAGCGTCGAGGACCATTCTGGGATCGGAGGTGGAGTGGACCGTGACGTTCGACAACCGTTGTTGGATATTTGCGCGCTTCTCTTCGATCAGGGGTGTGAAGGTAGCAATTTTAAACGCATTCGTTGCAAGAGGCCCATTGCTGCTCGTCAATAGTTGGATCTTACTCTCCGCAGCGTTGTAGCTAGGGATCATGGAGTTGATTCCCTCCGCGACTAGCTTCTCTGTCGCACGGCCTTCTTCGAGTGCCTTCAAGTAGTTATCCGTCACTCTCTCTACATCCTTCAAATCCGCAAGTTCCCTTTCGACCTCTTCCTTGTAGTAATCAAAGGAGAGACGTGGGGCCCAGTCGGGACTGTGTCCAAACATATCCTGCCCGAGGATCAATCTATTGAATCTGTTCTCCGCCTGGGTACGGATCGAACGCAGTTCAATGATAGGTGATATTGTAACTTTCCATGTCTTCTCCAGCGCCTCATATGCAGTGTCCAAGCTCGAGCTCTTATCTTGTTGCTCAAGCTGTGTCAAGAATGCTAAACGCGCAATAATCCGCTGGTACAAGCCTGATGCCCTCTCTCTCTGTGCAGTTGTGTTTGCGAAGAAAGACTTATCCGCCTTGTTCAGGAGCATCTGGCACTGGTCGGGGAACGCATAGGCTTGACTGGAGGCAGCATCCTTCTCGGATCCATCAAAGGGCAAATTCTCAGCCGTACGAGCACCATCAGTCTGTCCATCCTTCCCTGTGTTTCCGGATGGAGCCGAAGGGTAATTGCTATTGATGCCCCCAACTGCCCCCACTCCTATCCATGGACTATGTTAGCCAACACCTCGTCCGTGACAGGAATGGGGAAACAGGGTCACACGTACCAGCGTTAGTGTTGTTGATCATGGCCACTACACTCCGTTTGATGCTCGCTACGGTCGACTGGAGGCTTATCACCACGCTCAAGACAATCGTGGTCAACATCGATCCACTGGCAGGTTGAAGTGTCACAAGACTGACTTGCAGCAATTTGATCGCCCCGTCCACATCGTTGTCGTTGAGCTTCTGGAGAGCCTGCTCGAGCTCTTGGACACTTGAATCCGAAACAGTCTCTGGGGCGTTGACTGATTTTAAGTTTGTCACCAGTAGCTCTCGTACGGGTTGGACGTCTTTGTGACTATCCTCGAAGTCTCCCAGTACAGTGATAAGCCGGCTCATTAGTTCGCTCACCTGACGGTAGAGCTCCACGATCAGCTTGTTAGTGGCCTGGACTAGGTCGGGGAGCCCGGTACCTGTTACATCCTGGGATAGATTCAATGCGGCTTCGGGCCACGGCTGAGAATACAGACGACCGGCAGCATTCAGAGACTTCATAGCCTTGGTTCCATACACAAATTCGATACTTCCTGTTCCAAGTTAATGGAACTTGGGTTGGACAAGGGGGGGCAACTAGTTTCAGACAAGAATACGAACCTCCGTTTCCCCCATTCCCTCCATCCCCACCTTTCTTTCCCGGGCCGGTTGAATTACCTCCATGGCCACCATCGCCGCCAAACGCTTTGACCCTGAGCTCTTGTGTCAATTTTTCATTGAAGTCCTGGACAAAGATCCAGATATTGCCTGCATCTGCACCATCCGCCCCTCGCTCGCCCTCTTCGTCCGCTCCAGTTGCTGGCAGCCCGGCACTGCCGGACTTTCCAGAGACATCGATGTCCACGCTCTTAGTCACTTCAAGGGAATAACAGAAGATCCCGAGATCTTTACCGGGGAATTTGAGAGAATCGGAGATTCTGACGTGTTCCGCATAGATGAGACACGTTTTAGTCGTAAAGTGGAAGTTCTTGCCGATCTCATAAGGAGTCTCGGATGTCGATAGGACCAGTGTCATCTCCCCGACCACTGCGGAGGTGAAATCATCTGTTGCTACCAAGGGACTCATGGCTGAATACTATGGACAATGCTTTCCAGTTTATTTCTTCTATGACTTGTAGGCCTGGCAATTAATATATCCCCACGATTGGCAGCCCAGCGCTAAGCAGACTCTACCATCGAGGACGAAAGCGTATCCACGGTCTTGGATGATCACAGTCACACATACTCGCATATGGACGACGTTACATTGCATTTGGTATAACCGTCATTAGGCAGACAGGGTAGGCTAATGGGGGGCGTCAGTCTTGTTAACCAACCAATGGTATGGTCTGTGTATAACGATCAAGGAAAGATGACGCGTCAATGATGGTGACAATCTATGAGCTGATTCATGGCAGCTTCAGCTCCTAAACACATGATTTGGAAGTTGCATGGTTGGAACTGCGGTCGTTGGCCAATTGCCTGCTCGGCCTGCAATCCAATCTTCATGTTGCTCAATCTGGAAGGAATGCCGTTGTTTTACTGTCTCTTATTTCGGAGGGGTGCATACGGTTGCCACATTGTATATTAATGGAGTGAAACAAAGAACAAGGGTAAGATATGGAAACCTCCGATAATTCGCCGTTAGGAGCAGGGGTTGGGGAACTAATGCATCTCATATCACAACCACCGCACATCGCTTCGCTTAGCTGAGGCCTTTCAGCTGAGAGGTCTTTCAGCTACGAAGAGGGTGAAAGTGACCGAAAACAGACGTACATACCGGTGAAACGGGGACTTGATCCGGGATAAATAGAGCAATGACCTGCTACTATTAGATGTTATGTTCCTTCCAACCGTCGTATCAGCTTACTATTGCTCTCAATCGATTTCGCTTTGGCTCTTTCTGCATTCAACAATTTTGAAGATAGCCTCTCTTTACTCTTCACACCGTGACCATGGAACGGCTTCCACTGACGGACCTTGTCAACCATATGAAGGGTAATCAGACGACCAACAGGTGGGATGTCGTAGTCTCCTACGACGAGGACAAGATCAACGAGCTGCTTCAAGCCGACTCAACCAAGCTCGAGGAAATCCTCCAGATAGAGCCATTCACCAAAGAAGTGGACTTCTGGATTATAGTGGCGGAAGGGACGTTTGACCTGCAGCTCAAAAACCCTCGCCTTCAATTTTTGGCAGGCACTACGCAAGTGGCCCTAGTCTGCGAGCTCACGGGCACGTACGAGTTCCCCACTACAGGGAAGGGCAAAGAAGAGATAGCCGCAGGTACTCAGTTGCGATTGATAGTGTCATTGTTCAACTGTGCTGGTCAGCGCATTGAGAGTAATGGCGGGACGAACTTTGTCCCAGACAGCAAGAACGGTATCATCGAGGGAGCAACCAAGGACTACACCATCCAATTGGACCCTGGAAACGGTCGCGGTAACGGGCTCTGCCTTGTCTTTCGCAACGTGGAAGTAAAGGTTGTATCCACCGATACGACCATGAAGAACTTGGCAGCGCCTATTGAAACCGGCATCACAGAGCACTTCGCCGATGCCAAGGAGATCTACTACTATCTGACGGGTGTGTCGAAGTATACACCCAGCTCCGTGAACAAGTTGCTGGAACCCGTGTCCTTCAACTTTAGCATCACACCCCCGGACAATGACCGTCGTATTCCTGGTGTTCTTACGACGTGGATCAGCGTGAAAGGTGGAGAGGGGGGTGGCCAACAGCCCAGTGGGCAGAATCCGCTCTATTTCCGACCAGATGGCCAGACTCGGTGCCCGATCCCTAAGGGTAGCTCAGCCAGTGTAATCATAAGCAGCTACACAATGGCCAATTGTTTCTTCATAGTATGTACCAAGCAAGACTCGGTGTACGCTTTCCACCAATAAGTACTGACAAATATTCTTTACCCTGCATTTAGCCAAACCTCTTGCGCAGTTTCAAGAATGTGAAGCAGAAGGACAACACGGGAGGTTAGTTGAAAAGACCTCCAAACTGAAAAAGAAAATGTCTATACAACTGCTAACGCATCAACAGAACTAGCATTCGAGGGCGACATGCAGGCCGAAAACATCCATGTCGAGGCACTGGACACCAAGGCAAAGTACTCCGCGTGGCAGTGGGAGTACAGCAAATGCGAGGGAGTTGACCTGCCTGTCAACACGCCTCCGACGGAAATAACAGTGAGCCAGGATGTGGTCACAGCTAGCTCGAAACCAGTGACCGTCAGCTTCACAAGTGATTCGAAGACCTGTAAATGGAGCTACTACCGGGACCCCGGCGTCGCCGGTGGCAAGCCAACCCTTTCTAGTGGGAATGTCACTTTGACCTTCACCTGGAACGCCGTTGGCAGTTGGTCTGGAGGCACAGCTGCCCATCCTAATCTGCTCCAACTCGATTTCAAAGGAGACGATGAATACACAACAATTCAGATGGCCGATAAACCTACGTTCTGGCTCAACTGGGCGGGCGCATCGACTGGCTATCCAAGCTTTTATAAGGATATCCATGCCCCGAAGCCGAACATCGATCTCAGCATGGATGCTCTGGACTACTTCCTCACCACCAATGTGTTCTTCCCTGGGAAACAGATCTTTAAGGCGCATTCCCCTGTTGCAAACGCCGACAAGAGTACTGGGCTGGCGGTTCCCAGGGATCTTATTCTGACTGGTGATGTTGCGACTGAATAGACTATGTAGGCGTTGAATATCTGATTTGGTTCCATTCCGCCTCCTATATGCGTATTCTGCTTTGGTGATTAAGTACAATTCATTATTTAGGCAAGATCTTTCAGTTCTATACTAAAGATATCCCACTGTTTTATGTGGGTGGGTTGTACTATCCAGACCCTTCCATTACCCTGTTACCACGATGGTTCCGTTATTACCGGGGACCCCTGATATCCAAGTGTATACTCTAGAACAACCGATTTTATGTCCCTGTGCTCTCTAACCGACTGCGCCATGTCTAGGGCAGCATTAGGCGCACTGCTTGTCATGGAACAGTAAAGTCGTATCAGATGATGATGCGATATATATAATAATATATATTATGTATTTATTATGCAGTGGCTCTTCTTATATAACCAGGGCTAATCTAACTGTCACTGGGGGTTTGCACAATGGTCAGATTGAATTATAGCTGGGTTCATTTAATACTTGGGGTTTATGAGTGTTGATGAAATCCAATCTCCTGTTCTCATCCCGAAAATAATTACCCGTAAATATCTAGTAAGGAACTCATCTCTACCACATATGCCTGCACAAGCAGTACCACTCAGGCTTCTCCGAACAGCAATTTCCATCTACTCGTCATCGCGGAGATCAACGACCGTCTGCTTCCATTTTCGAGCCGGAACACGACGCCGGAACAAAATGTCGATCTCACGGAAGGACCTGTTCTTCATCTCTGGAACCCACCACCAAGCCCCGGCGGTACAGATAAAGGCAGTACCAGCCCAGACGTAGCCGCTCTTGCCGCCCAGGGCCCACTTATCATCGTTGAGCATGTAGCTGGAAAGGAATATGCAAGGAATGTTGACCACGTAGTAGGCACCTCGTCCAATACCGGTTGTCAGGGGCCTGAGACGAACGGAGGATGTCTCGCCGATGATCACCCATGAGGCAGGGGCGGGTCCCAAGCAGAACAGGACGGAGACGATCAAGCCAAGTGATGCTTGCGCATTGCTAGCCGCGATACTAGTGCCAACCGAAGCCGCAATACCGAGCGCGACCAAGAATCCACAGTTGATCAATTGACCATACACATAGATGGTGCGTCGACCGAGGTAGGTGGTGAGGATCCAAGAAAGCATGACCATTATCAATTGGAGGGCAGAAGTGACGAGACCAAGTGCAAAGGCGGTGTTGTCTGCCATACCGGCCTCTAATCTGGTGTTAGTCTGCTATGGGTTTGGAGGAAATGGATGGACTCACGCTTGAAAAAGTAAACCGCTTGGTTAGCAATCAGATTGCCCGTCAGATTCTGGGATGCGTACACACCGCACACAATCAATGTGCGGTAGAGATCGGTTCCTTTCCATAGTTCGATGAGACTGGGCTTCTTCTCAGTCTTCTCGAGTTCGATTGTGCGACGCATCATTGCGACTGCGGCAGCGGGATTATCAGTTGCACTCGCGCGTCCAAGTCGTTTGATAGCCTTCTCTGCCTCGGCCAGACGGCCCTTTCGGACGAGCCACCAGGGCGATTCAGGCGCGATGAAGAGTAGGATGGCGAGGGGAGTAGGAAACATCCACTGGAGTGCAATGGGAACTCTGGGATGACGGTTAGTACATTGTTCCTCGATGGCACCTATGGGAGCGGACGAACCTGTACGCTGATGAGTCCTGCTTGGACTGGTAGTGGTAAGTGATACCGCCAACTATGATCGACCCAACCGCCCAGAACATCTGCAACATCTGCGTGGCCGGGGCTCTCAATCTCATTGGCACAATTTCGGCACAGTAGGCGGGTGCATTCGCGATAAAAATGCCCCATGGCAGGCCTTCTAGGATCTGGGACGCGAAAAACATCCCATTGCTGTTGCCAAAATAGAAGATGAAGATGAATGCGTTCAAGAACATGAGACCCCCAATGGTTGCCCATCGATATCCAATCCGACTAGTAATGGGACCTGCGATGAATACACCGATGAAGGCACCGACTGGCCCGCTACACTGGAATGCTGACTGCCAGGAAGCTTCGATAATATACTTCCCTGTGTTTTCGCTGTATACACCAAAATCATCGGCGAATTGCTGTGTGGCTATGAACTGTCCCATTAGGAAAACACAGTATGACTCCAGGACCTATCGCAATATTAGAGGAATGATCTGCCTATCATGGGCAAGAGCTTACAATGGTGAATGACATCACGAATGCCCACCAGCTGGCAGCGGGATAGGCTTTGACAGCCTCGAGCACAGTCATATTATGTTCGGCCTGCTCGGCCTCAAGAGCGCCCGCCCTGTCGTAGTCAACCTTCTCGTCGACATCGTAAACAGGTCCGGGCTTGGAGTTGGGCTGGGCCTCAAGCTCCAACGCGGAGGTCTCCTTCTCTGTGTCGCTAGTCATGTTGGCGATTTCTGAGACAAACGGGTGAATGAAAGACAGGCAGGCACGGCTGGGGGAGTTTCAGGTCTTTATACCTGCGACAATACGCTCGTGATGGTGGTCCCGATCCTAGCTCAATTAAGTGAAGCTTGCTCCGAACCTTGACCTCCGCTACCCAACAACGGGTAGCCGCGTCGCTTGATTATAATAGGCTAATCTGATAGGTCCTAGTCGGGAGGAAATGTACTGGTTCCTTTGCGGGGTCCGCTGAAGTCAAGCAAATTGGTGGCGTTCATTCGCCGGAGAATTCCTGCTTTGGGTCGTAGACGAAGAAGTCCAGAATCCTTCCTTCCGTTAGTGCGAGTCAATCAACCCTCCTGATTCCCTCGATTCCAGTCGAGCCTATCATAATAAAGCGAGTCGGTTTTAACCGAGGAGCCGGGAAAGGATAAGCGCTAATTTTTAGGCGGCGCTGTGCCGGATTCGGGGTATTGAATACCGCAGTCAAATGTTCAGCAAACGTGACCCATTCAGAATGTCTTGGAAGTCAGATGCACGTGATATTTGATCTCTCCATCTCTGTAAACTACCATGCTCACTGAGTGCCAGATCTAAGAGAAATATCGTTGATCGTTAAAAGAGCCTGGCGGATCCCAGAGTCAAACACGGCTCGGGGTCATCTGATTTGAGGGCTAGGGCTCGGCCAGCTTTACCCCGGACGGGCACTACCCCGCGCTATGACCCCGGACGGATCCTGAATCTCCTCCAATGGGGACCCGGAGAAAAACCTTAATTAAATACCACCAAATATGGGTTGCTCGTACTGCTGACGCACTCTGGCCAAAAATAGTGGCGGATTTGACACGCGCTCCTGTTGATTTCTGGCGTCGGAGGGTGAGTTGTGAGCCAACCACACGGCCAATATACATATGCCTGATGAGCGTGGGGACGAAAGTAGTGTCGATGCAGCTGCCAACATGCATAATCAAGAAGTCAAATTCCGTGATGACACTTTGAAGGGAGGATCTCGATCAGGCGTGTCACGTGGAATCCACCTTTGGAGGGCTACGATTAGTTCATGGACGTGGAATATGTAGCGCTCACAATATAGTTAAAACTAAAATACCCCAATGTGGCATCATGACAAGAAGATCCTCACTGGTATGGATTATGTTGAGATGAGGGAGGAGATCTAGAAGGAGCGTTAGCAGTAGCAATATGCCCGCTATTGAATGTGGTTGAAGATATCCTGAACGAAGATAACCCCAGAGCGAAAGTGTGCTATTCACACACCCGGAATGCAACCATACCGTATACGGCTAGTGGGCATTTGGTCTACTGGCCCGCTGGTCCGCTCTGTCAATTGCCTGCTGAAGGGGTCACGATTGAGATTGATCTCTGAGTCTCTGTCGCAGTGGCCTCCCACTCACTTGTTCCTGCGTAGCAACTTAGCAAGACTCCTCTGTGGACACTGAACGGCGGCTGATGTTTGGGGTAAGGGCGGGCCGCAGCGAAGCCGATTCAACCGTAAGCTTGCTCTTTCTCCACCTACTCAAGCTTTGAAACACCTAGCCTTGGCTTGCATCGCTCACAACCTTCCTCTACGTTCTGCACTAAGCACAATGACTTATTATCTTGTAGGTCGATGTATACCTTGATAGCTATGTCTTTTCCGCTCAGTTAATCTATATAGTTTGCCGAGATCTGACTCCCATACGTGACGCAATTCACAAACCAATGACTACTGGCTTAATAATTGTCTTGTTTTTAATCCTCAGCTGAAGGTGTCGCGATCCCCGATTCTGTCAGTTAGGCAATACGTGGAAGCCAAGAAAGACTGGTCTACTACCCATGCCTATTATCATGCGGCTAATGTCTGCTTGTCTTATTTTGTCAATAACTAAGAGCATGATGACTCGGGACCGAGGCAGAATTGGCAGCTGAACTCACGGGGGCAGGGGAGCCAGAGAACTCAACTTTGGCTGAGGAACCAGTGGAATAAGATAAGGAATTCCATACTCTTCATCCGTTCCATATCTACATGTGAAATAATTGATTCGCCATGCCAATGAGGCCAAAGATATCGAGATGACTAAGCTGCGTCATCTTCTGAAAGCTTTCCTCGGATCGCGCAAAAGAAGGTAGCGTGCAGTACGGGAGATGGCATCAAAAGAATACTCTCACTTCGACAGAGGTCTATTCCATGCCCATAGAAAGCGCTACATCCAATATCTGGTACCAGAGCCTACTTTCAATCTGAGCAAGCCCGAGGACACCGCTGCTTTTGCCATGTGTAGTTTCTCGCCTACTGATATCTTGTGGGACTAGTGTGAAGACGCAAGAAATTGATGTTTCTAGGGTAAACCGCCAACGGTTCAGTCTTCTTGTAATTGCTGCGTGGACGGGCAGTCTGCCAATATGCGAGAAGGTGGCGCAGAGGCTGGTGGATCAAGGTATCGTTTCCGGCTCCCAAAAACAGTTGCTTGACCGTTCAATGTTGCAAGCGTCGGATAGACGCCACGCAGAGGTGGAGATGCTTCTAGGCAGCGTCAACGTCAACGCCGACGTGAAACTTTATGGACTGGAAAGCTGGCCGATCTCAATGCTGAAGGGATGGATAGCACTCCACTCGGAGTGACATTGTTTATAGCTCAGATACTGGTAGAACAAGGGACAGATTTTGACACCAAAGGAGGGTTTGAACCCGACAATACTGCAGTTCAAATCACAGTAGCCACCAGTAGTAAAAGAACAGTTCAGATACTACTTGATCGAGGTAGATTAAATTAGTAATAACAGCAATCATACTGCACTCAGCCCTGCGGTCTCAGAAAACAATAAAGCTCTAGCGCAGATACTACTGGATCGAGGCATCACCATCAGTGATAACGGAGTTGACACTTCACCCAAGGCCGCGTTGTTAAGTGGCAATGAAGGTCTAATGCAAATGCTACTTGATCAAGGCACTAATCTCAACCAGGCCGCTGCGCTCCACGTGGCATCCGAGAAAGGCGATAAGAGTCTCATAGGTATTCTATTTGATCAAGGCGCCGCTGTTGACGAACGAGGGGATTATAAAAACACTGTACTTCATTTCACATCTGATAAAGGTCATGAAAAGATCGTGCAGATGCTGTTAGATCGAGGTCCCAATATCAGCATCCCAGGAAGTCTTGAACAGAATACACGTAAGCATAGCACTGCACTTGGATATGCATTGTCTATGCGATAAGCGGACGTAGTTCAGACTCTGCTAGATCAGGGTGCCGATGCCGACAATAGCAACAATAGCAAAATAATTCGTTTAGGGTCAACAAGGGGAGGCACTAAGATTAAGCGAGCACTGTGAGACCATGGTGCCGACATCAAAATGGGAACCAAATATCTCAGCGACTCTTCCTACTGCCAAGTATCCTAGAGTTATTCACTCCCAGATCATTTCAGACGGCGATATATCCGTGAACGTGTAACACGTTGTGATAGGTTGGTAAATTTATCCTAGTTCGTCGTTGCCGACACCCGCCTAGTAAGCACAGGATGCCCTCCTTAGCATCAATACCGAAGGCTTCATAGGGAAGCTGCAAGCAGTTACAAAGGCTCAGCCTATGAAAGTAACGTAACCTGGCAGTGGCTTAGGCAAGGTAGTATTCATTTTTCTTTTTTTCTTTTTTTCTTTTTTTCTTTTTTTTTTGGGGCTAGAAATCGAGAAGTCTGTTCGGCTTTTCTCCCATTCCTAGGTGTCTTGAATATGTGACCCGTCACGCATCCGTGGGTGGGCGGTACATTTACTAACTGTGAGCTGTTTGTTCATGTCTACCATCATATCCAAAGCATCATCTCCCATGGTATCCCAGTAAGGTGATAGATATCGAATGCGACGCGTTTTGGACTGTTGCGTCGGCGGAAGCAGAGACGCGATTCCAGATCGGAGCTTAGCCCAGGCAGCATGGCAATGGAGTGAGAGGGATGTCTTTATTCCCTACTTGTGACCGGATATACGAACGGAGCTCAAGTGGGACAGCGCGGTTGTAGTTGGATTATGAAGCCTCGGACAGTCGGTCGGAGAAGGCCGCGATTGGTCCAGCAAAGGGCGGAGCCGCCGCACGCAATTGAAGGCTAGCGTGACGAAAGGCGGATTCTGTGTCGACCAGTTGAGGGTCAAGTATGTCACGTCTTTGGACTGAGTTCGCGCAAGGCTCATTCATTCTCCATTCCCTTTCTCAGCCATGAAGAAAACGTGTGTCCAGTGTCGGGTGCGCAAGGTAAGATCGATCCCATCCCAGTGGTGGGTAACGATGATGAGGAATCCTCCAGGGCTATTAGGGTTAATATTGACTAACCTTCCCTAGGTCCGCTGTGACGGAAGCGTACCTTGTTGCAAGACCTGTGAACGTCTACAATTCCACTGCTCTTTCCAGCGCGACACTTCTCAGCCCGTTGGTCAATATGTGCCGCGCCTGCCTCCGAAGCGTCGTGGTGCGAAGGCTTGCCTGGAGTGTCGGGCCATGAAGGTCCGTTGCTCGGGGGCTACGCCTCGGTGTCATAATTGTCATCGCCGAGATCGTCAATGTACCTATCCTTCATCTACAGGGCCAACGAGTCCCGCATTAACTCGCGTTGGGGAGTTGCCAAGTCCCACGACCAGCACCTCTGATACGATTGCGAGTGATGGTCGCACCGTCAGCCAATCTAATCCTTCAATACCAATACCTTCTGGTCCTTCGTCGCCTTCCAATGAGGTAGTGAGCTCCCTTCTAAGAGACTATTTCGATCGCTTGTACCCTCTCCCATCTTTCAACTTCCTCCACAAAGACACTGTCGTTCGACGCTGTTCTGAGGGTACCATCGATGAGTCGCTCAAGCTAGCCATATGTGCGATCACTGCTTTATACTTTGGTCAATACAAATCTGAGCATGTTGCCTGGGCGCAACAGTCCGAGCAACTCATACTCGATCGGCTCGAACGACCCTCAATATTCCTAATCCAAGCCTCACTGCTCACTATTCGATATCGGGCTGGAGTAGGCCAATTTCCACGAGCCTTCATTCTTGCTGGACTTGCAGCACGATGGGCTGTATCCCTGCGTCTGAACTATGAGCATTCGGGCCTGGGTCTGATCGCACAGGAGGTGCGTCGGAGGACATTCTGGTCGCTCTATTTGCTGGAGGACAGTTTCTGCGTCGGATTGAAAGAATTTGAACTCTTCGACCCAGAGACAATTCATCTCCAACTACCTTGTGAAGATGAGGACTTCCACGATGAGCGGCCGGTGCTGACCGGCTTCCTCCATCCGGGCAAGGGCCTTGAGCCAGATATCTTGGGAGCTCGGGCGGCTTTCGTAAAGTTAGCCTTTATTCGAAGGGGGATAATGAGGTTGGTTTGGAGGTCACGTAGCATTCTGCTCGATACTAATACTGAAGCAGACTGAATCGAAGAATATGTGCCAAGGAAGTGAGCCTCTCCGAGCTATTCAGATCCGTGGAAAGGTTCCAATCGGACCTCCATCGTCTCCGCAGTCGACTCGCGCCCACTGATCAATATCCTCCCACACATCCAGGAGAGCTTCATTGGCCGGCCAGGTACGCGATTCTGCACATGTCCTGGCATCAGTGTCATTGCGACCTGTATCGCATCTTTCTCAGCGGCTACCCCGAATCCACTCCACACCCCGCCGTGGAGCGCATGACACTGCCGGAGCGTGTTCTCATGAAGGATAAGTGCTTGGGCCACGCTGAACAGATCGTGAAGGTCCTTTCTGACTTTGTTCATCATAAGGATGAGCAGCACATGCTTGATTTCGATGCGGCTGTGTGCGCCTATCACGCAGCTCGCTTGATCTTGTTTGGGACTTATACTGGGAGAAGCGATGAGGCCCTGCCCATGCAGATGGCCATCTACAAAGCTCAGCTATGTCTCGACGTGATCGCGCGGTACTTCGGGTTCTCTGCTCAGCTAAAGTCTATGGTGAGTGGCTGCATCGCACCCAATGAGCTAGGCTGACCAAACAGCGTCAAATCCTTGAGCGAGCCATCCTGCAGCACAAGAAATGGTTGGAGTCTTCAGACCATCGCCCTGTAGCCACGGCGGATCCAAGCCCACATCCGCCTGTCAGTATCTCACGCGATGCATATATGCGCCAGCGTCTCGCCATCCACAGTCTGCTGCGGCAATCGGACTTTGTGGACGACAGCTGTGATGCGGCCCCAGAACCCACCAGACCCCTTCTCACCTCGACTGCCTCTACCGAGGATGACCAGATCCCACAGCCCGCATCAGATTGGGATGATCGCGGTATTGTAGATCCCGTAACCGAACAGATAGGTAGTGAACCAAATCTATTTTGTGGACTAGAATACGGACTGGACCTTCTCAGGTGGCCCGGTGAAGGCACCGAAGAGGCATTAGGCTTTATGGGAGGGCTTGATGAGCAGTTCATGTACTAGAAACGACGTACTCACCAATGGCTGGCGAGAGCTGCCGAGCTCCGATGTCCGGTCGGTGGATGGTGGGTCGTGCGGGATTTAAAGCCGAGCCGAGTTGACATATATATCGCTCGCCTAGCCAAGGGGGTAAGCATTTTCATACAACTTGATTTCACACTAGGTACTCAAAAATAAGAATGGCAGTTCCAGTATCCGGGGGCCGTGACAGGCGGCCAAACATCATCTTCATTATGGCAGACGACCACGCCTCCAAGGCGATTAGCTGCTACGGCGCTGGTATCAACCACACACCTAACATCGATCGCCTTGCGACGGAAGGAATGAAATTCAACCATTGCTATGTGACAAACTCAATCTGTACCCCATCCCGAGCGGCAATTCTTTGTGGAACATATAATCATGTTAACGGCGTCATGACGCTGGACGACCATGTGAGTCTCAGAGAGAGAAAGAGAGAGACAGGGACAGAGAGTCTTCTAGAACGGCGATCCTAACCGTGTGCAGATAAATAAGCACATCCCCAATGTTGCAAAGCATCTTCGGACAGGTGGATATCAAACCGCCATGGTTGGGAAATGGCACCTGGGAGAGAGTGTTGATAATCAGCCTACAGGCTTCGACTACTGGTCTGTCCTGCCAGGACAGGGCCTCTACTGGGATCCCAACTTTATTGAGCCGGC
Source organism: Aspergillus sojae (assembly GCA_008274985.1). Lineage (NCBI taxonomy): Eukaryota > Fungi > Ascomycota > Eurotiomycetes > Eurotiales > Aspergillaceae > Aspergillus > Aspergillus sojae. Next base: position 4,993,735 of record CP035527.1, on the reverse strand, counting down.
CGGGGAGCGGGTCGAGCCAGGATACGTCACAGACATTATCACCGACAAGTCTCTGGATTGGATCAAGTCGCGAAGCCGCGATCGTCCGTTCTTCCTAATGTGCCATCACAAAGCGCCCCATCGGTCGTGGGAATGCGACGACAAGCACAAGCACTTGTACAAAGACCCCGTGCGCTTGCCTGATACATTTACCGACGACTATAAGAACCGCGCGAAAGCGGCCAAGATCGCCAAGATGCGCGTCGCTGAAGACCTCACCTACCAAGATCTCGGACTGGTACAGCCAGATGGCGGCCGCAGAGTTGGCGAACCTGTGCTGCAAGAACTGGGTAGCAGCGAGCGCAAGGTTCCGGTCCCAGGTTCAATTGTTGAGCTCCACTCAATGAGACTAATTGACAAAGATGATGGCACTGTCTTTACTTTTAAAACCCACGCCGAGTTAGCCGAGTTCAAGTTTCAGCGATACATGCAACGCTATCTTCGCACGATCCAATCCATCGATGATAACGTCGGCCGCATGTTAGACTACCTGGATTCAGAACCCCAACTAGCAGAGAACACAATCGTTGTCTATACCTCCGACCAAGGGTTCTTTCTGGGAGAGCACGGCTGGTTTGATAAGAGATTTATGTACGAAGAGTCATTTCAAATGCCATTTCTCATCCGATACCCGAAGGAGATCATTGCTGGGTCAGTGTGCGACGATATAATCTGCAACGTTGATTTTGCGCCCACATGGTTGGACTACGCCAGCCTCCCTGCGCCCTCATACATGCAAGGCACGTCCTTCCGTCCACTCTTGCAGGGCCGTACGCCAGAGGCCTGGCAACAGGTGGCATATCACCGGTATTGGATGCATAACGACATTATCCATCATGCATATGCACATTATGGTATACGTAACCAGAGGTACAAGTTGATCTATTGGTACAACGAGCCCTTAGACGTCAAGGGGGCCCGTCCCGGAGGCAGGGAGCATAAAGAGTGGGAGCTCTTTGACTGTGACAAGGATCCATTGGAACTATTCAACGTGTATCATGACGGAGAATATCAAGGCGTGGTCAGGCAGATGACTACGCTGTTAGAGAAGAAAATGGCAGAAATTGGGGATGAGCCTGTTCATCCGAAGCAGCAATGGCTGCTGGGGTCTCTATGATGATAATACTTGACAGACCGACATCTTTCGCATAATATAGTTTGGTCTTTGCTTTACAGACTTCCAAGTGCATGTCTATACACAATTGCAATTCTTATCTCGTCCCATACTGTCCTCTAGAGCTCCACGGTGCGTCATTTCGTTATAGCGAGTATTTTCAACGTCTATATTCACTCATCTCCTGCCCCGTACATGACCGTACCCAATGGAAACCTCCCATCCCCGTCTGGCGAGCGTATATTTACTTTAGCTCCGTAGCTGAGGACAATGGCGCGGTAAATGTCTATCTCGGACGAACCTCCGAGCCGTTAAATTTTATCGGCAGTCGGGGGCCCCACATTTCGTGATGTTGCACTACAATGATTCAATCCGCTTAAACCCCCACTGGTGGTGATAAAATAATGTATAAAGTCCGGAGAAAATGGCACGAGCACGCTCAGTAGGCTCCGGCAACATTCTCCTACTCGAAGTTTGAATTGCAGTTGAAGCATTCCTGTTCAAGCTGTGCGTAACAGCCATTGCTCACTATGGTGAACCTGCAATTGACTCTTCCGGCAATGGCATTTTCCTCCACAGCCCTCGCAGCCTCTGGGCACTCAGAGTCGTCGGTGGGAGCATTGCATAGACAACGTGCTGAAGCATTGTTGGACCAGATGACCTGGGATGAGAAGGTTGGCCAGATGGGTGGTATCCGTCGGCTTCTGAACTCTGGTCCGGAGATAGACGAGGAAAACTACGAATATAGGCAAGCGGAGTACCAGAACGGAAACATTGGTGGGTGATCTATTCGTGGGTAATGCTACAGTATAACTGACAGTACAGGCTTTGGTGCTACGCTCAACTGGGCCGATGACATTCTTCCACTCACAAACGAAGTACGACAGAGACAAATCAATGAGAGTCGGCTTCATATCCCATTCATCACAGTCACAGACTCAATTAACAGTCTCTACCTCTCCGGGGGTACTATATTCCCAAGTAATCTTGCCATGGCGGCTACATTCAACATCCCGCTGTTCAGGGAGGGTGTTGCTGCCCTTCGTGAAGAGCAACTGGCAATCGGCGTATCATGGGTTCTCTCTCCACCGCTAGACATAGCGTGGGAACCTCGGTATTCCCGCATCGGTGAGCTGTAAGTAGCTGTCCTGTCCTCTCCGGTCCATCGTATACATGCTAACGCAGCCAGATTTGGCGAGGACTCCTACTTAACTGGTGAATTTGGCCATGCCTATGTCCAGACTATGCAGGACAAAGACGAATCAGGAAACATCAAGGTCGCCACGACCGTCAAGCACTTCGTCTATGGCGATAGTCGCGGTGGGGTCAATGCTGCCAGCATGTATGGGGGAATCAATCATCTTTATAACGATCAGTTGCGTCCTTACCTACGGGCGTTGGAAGCAGATCCCGCCGCTGTCATGGTCTCTTACGCGTCGGTTGATTTGGTCCCAATGTCGGCGAACAAGTACCTCGTGAGGGACGTTCTCCGCCAAAGGCTTGGCTTTGAGGGTATTGTTATGTCAGATGCAGGAGCCATTGCCCATCTCTATACTGAGTCTCGGCTGGCCGACTCATATGCCGAGGCCGCGTTACTAGCACTGGAGGCTGGGTTGCAGATGGAGTTGAGTCCCCAGTCTCCGGCTGTATTTCCCACTCTTGTTGCGGCTGCAGAGGATAGGCATGTAGGGCAGTTGATCAATGAGGCTGTATTAAATATTCTTCAGCTGAAGTTCGCAACCGGTGTTTTCGACAACCCTCTTCCTGACCCTGCCAAAGTGAACGACACCCTCCGAACGCCTGCCCACCTCGAGATTAGCCGCAATGTCACCAGAGAAAGCATCGTCCTGCTTCAGAATGACGGTATCCTACCGACAACACCATCAAAGGTGGCCCTTCTCGGCCCATTCGCCGATATCCGTAACTACGGCTCCTATGCGCCTGTGAACTCGAGTGACTCTCGGTATGGCAACTCACTCTATCAAAGTCTTCAAGCCAAGCTCGGTACAAGTAATGTGACACTGGTCCAAGGGGTTGACTTCATTGACACTGATACCACGAACATCGCCACCGCCGTGTCAGCCGCCAAAGAGGCCGGACTTGCAATTATCGTCCTCGGCTCGCTCTCCGTTGGGGCAACAGACCCCCTTGTAACCAAGCGGACTGACGGGGAGTTCTTCACGCACGCAGACCTGGGCTTCCCAGGGGCTCAACAGCAACTCCTCGATGCCGTGCTGGACGCGTCTATTCCAACGATCCTGGTCCTCTCAGGCGGACAACCTTTCGTGCTTAATAATTCGACCCTCCGCAGCAATGCTATTCTCCACTCTTTCCTAGGCGGCGAATTCACTGGCGATGCTTTAGCTGAGATTATCATGGGCGACGTCAACCCCAGCGGCAAGCTGCCGATCAGTATGCCGCAAGATACATCTGCGACTCCAGTGTTTTACGATTACCTTCCGAGTGACGATACCGGCACAGCGGATAGCATCTTAGGATTCCATTCCACGTACCAGTTTCCTTTGCTTTCTCGGTCTCCGCCCATGCCGTTTGGGTTTGGCTTGAGTTATACAGATTTCACGATTTCGGCCCCTAGGGCGAGAGCTGGCAATAGCAGTGTTGAGGTGCGTGTGAATATTACCAATGTTGGTCCTATCGCTGGGAAGGAAGTCGTGCAACTATATCACCGCCCGAACACGACGACAGGGATTGAATTTCCTGTGAAGCGGCTAGTGAGGTTTGAGAAGGTGGACCTACACGCTGGGGAAGGTAGAGAGGTTCGATTTGTCATTCCGCATAAAGATCTAGGATACTATGTCGATGGGGAGTTGCGTGTGAAGAGAGGAGTCTACTCTTTCTGGGCTGGTACAAGCTCGAGAACGGAGGATCTGAAGGGTATCAACGTGACGGTTATTTAACAGTTTATTTTGAACATCAGGCGTGGTGTTTACAAATTTGAGGGCTCCATCACGAAAAAGTCACGTGATCATCGTGGTCCTGATCCATCTGGTGTGACTGCACTGAGTAACTCCGCCTGAATCAGGCCTCGTAGATGATTAGATACTGATGTAGGAATGCACATATGTCTGTAGTATGGAATGATAAGGATGGGTCCGATATCGCGCAGACTTTCTCACCGTATTGAAATATTATAAACTCGAGCGCCACAGATATATATATGCACCTTACTGGTCTTATGGAATCCCAACTGATGGTAGATGTACCTATCGAACAAAATATTATGATGAGCATGATTACATATCCACATAATAGAGAGAATAGATAAAAGGAACCCGATGGTTTACACTATTCATTCTGATGGGCTGGTTCCTATCTCTACAAGCAGCCCTTGGGAACACTGCGGGTCGGGTGAGGACTTGACAAACCTCCTGGGTCGATAACAGAAAGACTTGATTAGGCTAGGGCCCTCATCGCTCGTCTGTATCATCTCCGTTGGCTACCATAGCTTATATCGTAATGAGCACAAGCTTTGTACACTGGCTATCGAACAGCCACAATGGGTATCAGGTGCAATACAACTGGATCGCGACTTACATTCCCAGGGCAACGTCACAGCCTTGAGATTTATCGTGTAACAGGATGATCCATTGGCTTGGGGACATCATACAGGTCCACTGTCCTTCACTGCAAGCATACCCATGGACAGGGCCAGTTGATCCGGCCATGCTGGAAGTCGATTTGCAAGAGTCTCTTCCTTATCCATTGTCATATAAGGAGTAGTGGCTGGGGCTGGTAGTACATCCCACGCCAGCGATGCAGGCATTGTTGAAGCTGTGGACAGGCGGCGATGATTGGACTTTGTAAGTACGATAACCTGGTCCAGAAGTGCGAGAGCTGACTGAGCTCCATGACCAGCAAACGCCCTGCTTTTCTGAGCTACTGGAACCGGAATGAGTCCAATAAGGTCTGGTTTTGCTCTCAGAGCCTCACTGTCTAGCGAGACTGGAACTACCGATTCCAGTTGGTCTTTCAGGTGCTGGAGTCTTGTCTTACACCGCATGGTTTCCTGTCTGAGTGTTTCGAACATGGGGTGATCAGGTTCATCATTCTTGATCATTGCGCAGGTGCGAGCATAGAGGCCTGGACACTTAGTTATCTCGATAAAAATTAGTTCGACTAGATCACAGAGCTGGTTGCCTTTTCCATTGCCACTTTCCGTAGCGAGAGTGTCGGTGAGCGCCAATTGCCATGCCGGCTCAGCTAAGAAACAGGCTTCCCCTCGAATGAGCGCGTCGGCTACTATAAATGACTTGAAGGAAATGAGCAAAGTGCGACCAAACCCACCACGGTGAGCATTTGGTCCTCGTAAGCGAATGAGGGTGGCAATACCACTGGAATGGGTGAGCCAGGACTGTGGTGTGATCGGATCCATCATCTCGTAAATGCCGAGCATGACCGCAATTGCGAGAGTCATGTCAGATCGGACAAATCGGGGTCGTCGTAGCAAACTATGCAAGCCTTGCAGCCCACGACTATACATGGACCGACTACTGGCAATCGTCTCCAGGTCCTGGTGTTTCATGCCCAGGTGAAGCGTACCTAAACACCGGAGACTCCAGATGAAGGGGTCCAGGGTCGACTCAACATGGCGACGAGCAAAGTTCATCCAATTGACCGACAGACGAGTACTATACATATAGTACAGCCCTGGGACCGTGGCATCTATGAAGAAGCCCAGTGTTTCAACTCCCTGCGCGGCTAAAGTCTTTTCCACAAGACTTGGCGCAACCAACTCATCGACGGTATTATGAGAGCATCCATCACGCTCCGCAACAGACCGAGGGGTGTTCAACTTCTGGGATTGTGCAGACGGCCTCGCCGCTCGATACGTAGGGCCTGCCGGTGTTCTGGAATCGGAGGGAGTGCTAACCACGAAGGTCAAAGGTTTCCGATAACCGGGACATTGAATCCCTCGCAGCTCGCAACGTCGGCAGTTGGGTCGTGTCTCATCACACTACGCCCGGTTCCACTCGGTTAGTGGCATCACCATGCTTTGTAGGCTGGCACGCAGCATGTATGGAGGGTCGCCTCTACCTTGACTCGTCGCTGTATGCAGGTGCGACAGCCTTTGCTGTATGGAACTGCTACCATGACCCAGGAATGGGTAGTGGTGTATGGTTGATTTCCGGTACCCGATAATCTAGAGACAACATCAAGAGCAACGATCGGTTCGGTCGTGTGCACAAGGCTGGAAGGTGGAAGAGAAGACTCGAATTCCCCGCAACTTTTGTTATCTTGGGGAAAGGACCCGTGACCCGGGAATTAGACTCGAAGGGGTTTAGCGTCTGGGTAGGAAGGACATTATCCTCTCAGCTCTACGGAGTACTGAACAACGCTTGTTTGACATTAACAACGCTGGACAAAACTCGTGGTTTGTATCCTAATTAGGGAATGGTCATCCTAGCAGATTCTTCTGGTGGATTACCGAAAGCCCGCCAAGAATAGAACTAATTCGAAAGTCAGGGGTGCAGATGAGATTTAAACGTGGGTAAGCGCCCAGTAATTGGGGAGGTAAATAGACTATGAATGAAATTATTTACGAGTGATTGTGATAGAGATGTCCGTGGCGTTCTTGATACTGGTCGATGTGAAGAAGGCTAGAGTACGCTTGTCAACGGGGTACTGCAGCACGCTGCCATCGGGAGAGACCTGGACACTATAGCCGTTGGGAAATGTGGATGGAGGCAGGATGATTTCGGTGGGCGCGTGGATGCTGGGATCCGACGTGAACTGCAGCTTGAAGGTAGCCGAGCTGTCAGCAAAGCTGAAGCTCTTGGGAGTGCCGGCGACGGCGGCTGGGTATGCACGGCTGTAGTGCTTGGCCAACTCAGGATAAGGCTGACCAGATGTGCCGTTGTACAGGTTCTCGTACGCCCAGCCGATCCAGGAAACCATATTGGCATCGGTCGCCGACATGGCATCTGCGAGGCCCTGCATCTGCTTCTCATCACCCATCCAGAACGTGAGCTCGGTCAGCACCCCGGCGGTCCTCAGGCGTTCGTTGTCCTTGTGGCGGTTGCTGAGCGTGGTGGAAATGGAGCCCAGTTGCGGCGGGTTGTAGTAGTGGAACGAGTGCACCGACTTAGAGCCATCCCCGAGCGGGACGTTGTCGAAGCCCGACAAAACGTCCAGCGTGGCGCCTTCGAACCAGATGAGCGTGTCATTGTCGACGGTACGGATCTGCTTGGCCGCGCGGTTCCAGAGCCCTTCCAGGACCTTGTGGTCGGCAACACCTGGCACCAGCAGTGTCGGATCGGCCCAGGTGTCGCCCACCCATGGCTCGTTCAGCAGGTTATACCCGACCACATTGGTCGTCTTGCCATACTCGGACGCCAGCTTTTTCCAGTACGCTGCGAACGCATCGCCCAGTCCGTCGTAATTGTTATATAACCGCCCAAACGCATTGCCCAGCGCCACCGACGTGTAGCTCAGAGACCAGTCGACAGAGCTGCAAAGTGACTGTGGCGATGGGAAGCCGTTCTCATCCACCGGGAACGGCGTCGTCTTGAGAGGAAACGGATACATCTTGCCGCTTGATACCCAATCCTTCTTGGCAAACCACTACGGAGGCATGTCAGTATCAGCTGTGCTGATCTGCAGGGGCGTCTACTCACGTCAGGTGCACCGTTGCCACAAAATTGCCGAGCTAGGCAGTCCTGATGGACGTCCACCAAAACGTAAAGGCCATGGTCCTCAGCCATCTTAGTCTGCTCCTTCATGATATCCAGAAATGTCTGGTTGTACTGCCCACGCACAGGCTCTGCACCAGCCCAGCTATGGCCCAATCGCACAATGTTCAGACCCAAGTCGTGCAGATTTTGGACATCTTGCTCGCCGAACGAGGAGACACCGGGCACCCACTCCAATGGCCGATGCCATGGTGGTTCCTTCATAACGACATTGGTTCCGTGGAAGAACCGCGTACGGCCAAATTCATCGACGATCTGATGTGTGTCTTGATTCACCTCCTTGATACGCGACATGCCGGGATGAGCCTTGTACCAACCCTCGGCATCCTGAGCCAACACACCCGCCGGCTGGGTGCCGACCACCGCCAGCAGTGATACAGCCGCAATGGGAGTGAACAGCATTGCCATGAAAAAGCTAAGTCAACCCCAGTAAGAATAAAGGGACAAGGGGGCAGAGTGACGAAACGTTCGGAGGATAACAAGCATCAGGAGGCCGTAGGGGCATTATACATGCGCAGCGCCCCTTTTTACTCCACTCAAAAATGAGGTTACATCCACTACTCGGGCTTAATCGCCTGAAGAATTGGGTGTCGAAGTGACCCACAAAACCACGCCATAGCGCTGCAGGGGACCCGGATATACATCGTAGGCGAGGCGGCCCGGCGCGGCAAGCCAATTAAGTGCTGTGATTTGATTGAGAGGCCGGCTCAGGCTGTTCGATTCACCCATGTGTCTCTGTCACGGTGGGGAAGGACAAGTTACCTAGGATCAGAGAGACGGGCTAATCGAGGTCAACAAGGGGCCACTTGTAAGTGGAGCCCAGGTCGGCTGGGGATTGGTAGGAAATCTAAGGGTTTCCCCGCAATTATGTAACGATTTTAACACTATTTTCTGAAGATATAATACACATGTGACTGGTATTCGACCCTGTGCTTCTACCTGGATTTTATGTTCAATGTAACCTTGTCATCCAACCTGCACCACGCCCTTGGCTAATTAATTCAGTCGCAGAGGATACGAAAACGGGACAGCAATCTAGAATTGGGCGTTTATGGGCTTTTGTTCTTCGGCTAGGAAACCAATCCCATGAATGTCCATCGAAGATTGTATACTAGTACTTGTGAGATCACTCAGCAAGCCCAGCGAAAGCATAGACGCCATGGCCAATCTACCATCTCAGGATGAACCGAGGATATTTTACTCAAGATCTTCGTTCAATGCCCTTCCGTGTTCAGATGCCTTCTGGTCTTGTTCTGATCTACGTGAAGAATCAGGTTGATTCGTAGCTACTCTTGTCTTGATAAAAAACAATAGGAAGGAGCAAATCCTGGGGGGGGCATTTCCCTAGACCGTTGGCTTCATCTTCACGTTAAAGTCCAGAGGCATGCCAAACGAATGGTTGAGCATCGTTTATCCCTCCTTCCGATCTACCAGTTCGAAGTCAAAGTTCCGAACAAGGACCGGCAGCAATTACTGATCTCCAATATGGAGCTATGCCTTCCAATGCATGTCCTCGAGGCCACACCGAACGGCATGAAGGTAAAACCCTATCGCTCTTAGGTCCTCCCCAGACGTATCGAGCCCACGCTCCGGCCCGAGCTTACCAGCGTCATGGCCAAATACAGCCTTACCTAGTCGGATAGTCTATGGTCATCTAGATAACTCTAGATCGGGTACATCTGGAATGTCGCCGGATCAGGGCCCTTATCATGGTTATGTGCCTTGGGTTGATGACACCTTGGTTTCGACACAACCTACCCGAGTGCAAATGGAATGGATTGATCCTGTTATTTCAGCTCTACCAACTTGAGTAGTCAATAGCAGACAAAAATGGTTCTATAGTAAGGACGTAAGAGTGGATTTGTAATGCCCAGATTAGTCAGCCGCCTGCTGCTTCCGCGGAACCTTTCGCCTTTTACATAAGTGAGTCGTGACCAATCCACCCGTGGAGTCTACCTCGATGGAGGGAGAAGCACGATTAAGTTGATTTGAAGGCGTATCGCAGCTACAATGGAATTGAGTAATCGACCGAGGAAGGTAGGAGTGATAAGCGCGTCTGCGCATCCATCAAATGCGAATGGCTAAGTTATGATGGGAACAGGCATGCGATCTATGCTACACGCGCAGGATCAAGTGCGACGGACTGAAGCCTCGCTGCTCGAACTGCATCAACTATGCTACAGATTGCACGCATACGGCACTGAGCCGGAAGTCGAAGCCCAGAGCACAACGTAGTAGCGGGCTCAAAAAGGCGGACGAAGTCCGGAGCCTTCAAGAAGAAGTACAGCGCTTACAGACTCAACTTGTATGTATTCCCGGGCGTTAGAATAAAGGGGATACTCAATCATAAAAGTTACAGGCTCAGAATCAATACCAGGATCAGGCGCCACATGCGACACAAGAGCCGGTGAGGACGACAATAGCAGCGCACGTTGAAGATCAACACATTGACGAGGACGGCGACCATACAATCAGCTCCATGAAACTACCTCCACTACATCAAGCCATGGCCATGGTTGGAATATATCTTAACACGTACAACTCGGTCTTACCGCTCTTTCATGCTGACACGCTGTTGCGTCTGGTCGGTGAATGCTACGCCCGTCAACCCCGACAACGCGACCCAGTAGTATGGGCTGCCATCAACATCGTTTTTGCCTTGGCCTGCCAACAGGTTCCAGAAAACCCCAGGAATGGCCGGCCTCAGCACCAGACCGATCAGACCACGGAGTATCTCAACAAGGCACAATCCATTATCTCGACTGTGATGCTTGGTGAGACCCATCTCCTCAACATACAGGTACTGGTAGGCATGGTGATGGTGCTCCAAACTGCACACGACCTGACCCCATCTTTGCTCCTAATATCGGCAACGATGCGTCTGGCACATAAGTTAGGCCTGCACAGCCATGCAACATCAACACATCTGGATCCTGTGGAAAGGAGACAGCGTGCCCGCGTCTTTTGGATTGCATACATTCTCGACAAAGACTTAAGCCTCCGTACCCAACAACCTTCGGTTCAACTCGATGACGATATTGACGTGGAGTTACCGTCTTCCTTGCCGACAACTAATGACGACAATGACAACACTGCTGGTATCGTCGTTACGGCTAACGGAGATGCCAGGATGAATTACTTTCTGGCTCGCGTCAAGCTGGCCAATATTGAGGGTCGTATATATGACTCTCTCTACTCCACACGAGCAGTGAATCGAAGCTTCGAAGAACGACGCAACGCAAGGGAGAGCATTGCTAGCGCGCTCGATGAATGGCGAGCTTCGATACCACTCGAATTTAGCGCCAGTATTGTCACTTCGAGCACTAGCAATAAACCCACAAATGGTGGATTTTTCTGTGTGCTACACTCAACCAGTCTTCAATGCATGGCACTTGTTAGCCGGGCTCACGCTTGGGATGAGCAATGGGTAAGTGGTTTGCGCAACCATAGCAGAGGAATTCAAATACTGCAGCTACCACCCTCTTGGGACACAATAGTACACCAGGCCCGAAATTACATGCTCTTGTTTCGCGAGGTTTGGTCGAGAGATGCCTGGTTTCGCTGGTGAGCAATCACATATCATGATGACGGTGCCATTGTTGACAATAACAGGATGACTTCATGTCCTTATACCACCGCTCTGGTGTTGTTGACGGCCAACACCCTGGGGAATCCGTCGCATAATAACATCCAGTTGGATATCAAGCTGATCGACTCAGCCCTTCTTTGGCTCAATGAGGCCATGAGGGAAAGTCAATCGGACGAGGCCCGAGCGCTTCGGGATACTTGTGTTGAGGCAGTCCGAACGGTAAAGCAAAAGCTTGCTGGAGACTTCACAACGCCCTTTGGAAATTATTGGTTGCTCAATCATCCAGACAGTTTAGAGCCATTCTAAGCATATGGCGGCACCGAAGGGAATCAATATTCATTAGCTTCAAAACTATTGGGCAGTATTCGTAATGCGAACTTCATGGCCTCCCACACTTCAAAATAGCCTACTCAGGCTATTCCACTCATGAAGGAAGCCTAATTCCAACGCTTACATATATCCTCCAGACCACAGGTGCTCATATAGACCACTGGAGCGGGGAGGGCATCAGTCAACAAAGGAAGAGAACTAATTCCAGACCATACTACCATGGCATAACCGACTCTCAGGCCATCCCTTCCATGACATCGAAGACGACATTGAGGTTGCCCTCATATTCATTCTCAGCCAACAGATGTAACAATACACCCAACCGCTCCAGCAATCCCGAATGCTTCAAATCATAACCTGCAAACTGTGGCTTCAATCCGGTGTCTTTGATAAGCTTTCGAACTGTGTCGATAGAAGATGGGTTTCCACCAATGAAGATTATCGGTGGTAGACGATGAGGTGCCCACTTTTCGACTTCCAAGAGAGTTGCAGGCATGGAATTGAAGGCTTTGAAAACTATTGCCTCTGGAAAAGCTCGCTGAACCTCTTGCGTAACGGAGGTCCTGTCCATGTACTTGAGGTCATGGTAATGATTGAAGTTGGCATCCACATTTAGCGGGTTCATTGTATCAATCACTAGTTTACCCGCAAGCGTAATGCCGTCGTTCTGGAGCTCTTTGAGGATATGAGCCAAGCGTGGGAAGTATGCCGACAGAATGACAACGTCGCCGAATTTCGCAGCGTCCGTGATTGACCCGTATTGAAAGCGGGCTATCTCATCCTCCCCGATGCCCTTTTCCAGAGCTAATTCTCGAACGCGCGCTCGAAGCCGTTCCGGATGCGTGTCCTTGCTGAGCATGACATCATGACCAAGGCGAATCCAGGCAAAACCCAGACGCAATCCAATATTGCCTGCGTTCACGATGCCAACTTTCATCTTAGATATACGTCTCTTGATTGATGTGAAAGGAAAATGCGATAATGAAGTTAGACAACTGATTGTTGGCGCTGTAATGAGCATCTCATGGGAGGCTGGCTGAAATTATATGCTGTAGCCAAAAAGCTTGACCAGGCCAGACAGAAGATAGTTGGTTCCGCGGAAGCCATTCCCAATGCGACTCTTTATAATATCTAGTTTGACTCTTGATAGACCATGGCCGGCGGCTGATTAATATCGGCAATAGCGCTCCCAGATGGAAGAAGCCTGCTCCGCGGATGTCATTCCCCATGCAATGCTTCATAATCTGGAGGAGGCTTTATAATGAGCAACTCCAACTTGACTCTTGATCCGTGATGGCGGACGGCTGATAAATATAGGTACTAATGCTTCCGTATAGAATAGGGTATCCAGCTCCGCGGAGGCAGACATCTCCTTATCCTACCTGATGGAAATAGAATATAAGTCATTGAATGGTCCTGAAGCATAAGACTAGAAATAATCACGACAGTTACATTTCAAGTCAGAGTTCCTCACATCCACAACATCTTGCTGCAAGTGACCACCAGTCAACCAAAATGGCATCGATCAATAAAGAACAATATGCTATTGCGCCTGGATCCCGCGTTCTAGTCACAGGTGCCAATGGCTTTATTGGTTCACACGTTGTCCAGCAACTCTTATCTCTTGGATACGTGGTGCGAGGGACGGTGCGTTCCCAGAAGCCGTGGCTCGAAGAACTCTTCAGGTCCAAATACGGTCCCAACAGTTTCGAGTCGGTTGTTATCCCAGACTTGAGTGACTATGACACTTTGAGCAAGGCAATGAAGGATGTTAGCGGTGTCATTCATGTGGTATATACAGAATCGTTTCCACTTTCCGCCCCCTAGCTTTGCTCAGCTATGCAATATATGAGCAGCTCTGCAGGATACAATACTGAACAGATACCTCTAGGCATCGGACGTTTCCTTCAGCCCGAATGCTGACGAGGTTATTCCGAAAGTTGTTTCGGCCACCGAGACCATTCTAGAAGCCGCCGCTAAACAATCGGAAGGGTCGATTCAAAGAGTTGTCCTAACTTCATCAGCTTCAGCCGCGGCATTACCACAACCGGGAGTCGAAGGGATTGTGATCACCGAACGTAAGTATTCAGTTTGAGGACCTCCTATATCACGGCTATCAATCAATCACGGTCCCATATAGTGATCCCTATTTACTACCGGAAGCTTGGTGTTGACAGCATAACTTTAGACACGTGGAATGACGCGACGGTGAAGGCTGCTTTTGACGAAGGCACCCCAGCAGATGCTAAGCCGTTCACCGTGTACGTTGCTTCCAAGACCGAAGGCGAACGAGCGGCATGGAAGTGGGTTAAGAATAACAAGCCGCCTTTCGTGTTTAACGCGGTCTTGCCTTACTACACGGTGAGTGAACGAATGGTGGCGGCTTTAACGTCGTCGTACAACGATTCATCCGGGGCATATAAATGGGCTCTAAACCAAAATCTGGAGGTTGCCGTCCATGATCTTGGCTAACTCATATTCGCAAACCAGCTCGGAGAAGTGCTTCACCCTGAAATAGCTGGCTCCACCATGAAGTGGGCGGCTAATTTGCTTGACGGTGACACCACCGCTTTCGGGTTCCCTGGACGTACGTATAAATCATATTTTCCCTGTCCATATACGTTTCGTGTCGATCCGTTTGCTGATAAGTTTTCGAAAATAGAATTCGTCGACGTTGCAGATCTCGCGCGCGTACATGTCGTTGGTCTTCTTCACCCCGAAGCCAAGTCTGAACGTCTGTTTGCTTTCGCCTCGACTTTTACCTGGAAGGAATTCGTCGGCATTTTACGAAAGCTCCGTCCGGGTCATACAGAAATACCAAGTCCTCCAGAGAATGAGCTCCGAGATTTGAGTGAGATCGTCCCTGCTCGGAGAGCGAAGGATTTACTCCAGGCAGTTTTCGGGGGGTCTGGTTGGGTTGGATTGGAAGAGTCGATCCAGGCTGGAGTCGATAGTCTGGGGTACTAGAGATTCTCGAGGGATCGAAAAACCCAGCAAATTTGGAATCTCTATGCGCCACGAGGTGTCAAGTCATGGTTCTGAATAGCTATGAGAGCTTAGCATAGGACCTCGCAAATATATCTCAATTCGGTTAGCCTGCAGCCTAAGAATAGAATCCTATTTCTTAGCCAAACTAGGGCTTCCGAAGTTTAATCGGAGGAATTATCAGCCCGATCCCTCCGGCTATCCACTATTATATGTGCGGAGCTATGGACAATCTATTGATAAACAGTCTCTGGGGAAACTTCTTCCCCGCATGTAAGCAAGAATATGTGCTCAGCGCCCTTTTATATAGTCATGACCCTCACTGTCCAGACCTTGTCCGCCTTCCGTGCTGGCATAAGTCTCAAAAAGATAGCTTGACAACTTTGGTCCATTCCACAATGACTTCCAGACGAGAATATGACTTGATCTTGCTAGGTGCGACCGGGTATACGGGTATGCTCACTACGCAGTATATTTTCAAGTCGTTACCGCTGGACCTGAAGTGGGCCATCGCCGGAAGAAATAAGGGAAAGCTCGAGCAGCTTGCTCGGTCGCTAATGCCAGAGAACTCTTCTAGGCAACAACCTGGTCTGTGGATACCAGATCACCATCCGTCCTTCCGATGGCTAATCCTCAAGTAGATATTCTTGTCGTGAATCTGAACAAAATGGAGCTGGACGGCTTGGCAAAGAGGACACGACTAGTCATATCGACCGTGGGGCCATTTCTGCTTTATGGCTCGGAAACGTTCGCTGCCTGTGCTCGAAATGGCACGCATTACTTGGACTGGTCAGTTCTCAGTGGCTAATCTGCATGGAACACGCTGACGATCGAGGTATAGTAATGGAGAAATACCCTGGTTGAAAAACATGATCCACCAGTACGATAAAGTCGCAAAAGAAACCGGCAGCATTGTAGGTATCCCATGGGCATCAAGATCACATTGAGATATTGGCTAATTAGAACCAGATGATTCCGTGTTGTGGCTTCGACTGTGTGCCATCCGACCTTTCTACTTGGCTTGCGGCCAGCTACATCCGCCGGCATTTCAATGCGCAGACAGGCCGTGTCGATGTTTGTATCCACGGTGTCCAGGGCGGTATCAGTGGTGGAACGTTGGCATCGGTTCTGCAAGCGTTTGAGCTCCATTCCCTTCAGCATCTCTACAATGCTCATGCCCCCTATTCTCTATCTCCGAGGCAACCTTCGCCAACTGTACCTATTAAACGAACCAGCATCTGGACCAAGGTCTTCGGACTACTCCATATTAAACAACTAGGTTGGATGGCATATCAGCCACAAGGACCAGTTGACCGAGCGATTGTTCATAGATCCTGGGGCTTGCTAGAATCAACTAGTGTTTCCTACGGCCATAATTTCGACTTTCACGCATGGTTTAAGATCTGGGGACCCGTGGCGGCGATATTATGGCATCTTGGGGGACTCATGCTGGCGCCGTTGATTCTCCTACGCCCGGTTCGGAAATTGCTTCCGAAGCTGTGGTATGAACCTGGTGGTGGTGCAGGTCAGGGTAAGATTGAGAATAACTGGTTCGAGTATCGATGTGTCGCCGAGGCAGACACCCCGAATAAGCCGAAGCAAAAGGCCTTGGTTAGGATGCGCTATGAGAGTGACCCTTACATATTTACCGCTGTCGCCTTGGGAGAAGCAGCTCGGATTCTTCTTTGGCAAAAGGATACATGGGCGCACAAGTTTGGTGGTGGGGTGTTGACCTCTGCCACCCTGGGAGATCACTATGTATCTCAACTGCGAGCTGCTGGGGTGACCATGGAGGTTCAAGCCGACGATCCGCTATACAAGGGGAAAGATCCTTTTACCAAGGTTTGAATTGGCTTTGAGGGAGGTTCATGGGATGCACCCACTAATGAGGTTTCTGGCAAGAATTTTTAATGCCTTTCGTTATTTCCATCTCGATCTTACAGTTAGACCTTCATAGGTGTCTGCGGCAAAATCAAAGCACTGGTTATATTAATTCATCGAGTTGCATATCGCCGATTTTAACAACCAGGATCCAAGTGGGCTTCTCATCTTCGCCCTCCCACTTTAGTGTACAACATTGTTTGCCTTTGCAATGAACTTGCGAGTTTTCCATACTACGTAGAACTTATATTAGGGCAGTATTCGGCCCGAAGGACGTACGGTCGATCCCTGCTTATCTCACTCTCACATGTAGCGATAGCAGCACTACCTCGGCTGACGATATACTACATGCATCGTATACAATAGATTTCCACTTGTGTCTTTTTTCTTCATACTTGCTCGTGCCAAGAGATTCGTACAGTGTCATCTACAGAGATCTTTTCTATTAACCATAAAGTGTTGAGATATGCAGCAGAATCAACCACCACGTTCGGCAACCTCGGCACAAACAATTGAGCCACTTAATGTCGAGTCCACCCCTCCAGATACAGAGCCAAATTACCCAACAGGCACCAAGTTTTGGTTCACCATAATAGCACTGTGTGTAATCCTGATCCTTGGGGGCCTGGACGCCAACATCGTCGCAACAGCTGTCCCGAGCATCACCAACCACTTCCATACTCTCGCCGACGTAGGATGGTACTCATCTGCATTCCGACTCTGCACCTGTGCATTCCAGTTTGGGTTCGCAAAGCTGTATACCCTCTTCTCCATCAAGATCGTCTTTATGACAAGCAATGTTATATTCCTTGTCGGCTCTGTACTCTGTGCCACAGCGGCTTCGTCGACGATGTTTATTGTAGGGAGAGCAGTGACGGGTCTGGGATTCGCGGGTGAGCTCGCGGGCTGTTTTGCTGTCCTCGCCCATATTCTCCCACTCAACAGGCGCCCGGTATTTGCGGGGTTGATGGCGTGTGTGGAATCGCTTGCCATCATTGCGGCGCCTATAGTGGGTGGTGCACTAACGCAATCTCTGGGGTGGAGATGGTGTTTCTGGTATACCCTGCTCTTCCTAACCCTGGCTAAACCGGAGCTAGCTTGATGCTGATATCTGAATAGGATCAACCTTCCTATTGGCACGGTATCGCTAGCGGTCATGTTTTTCCTCTTCGCAGATCCAAGAACTCGCCAAGAGGACGACCTCACACTGGCTCAGAAGATCAAAGAGCTTGACCTCATTAGCAACTGCTTGTTCATTCCCTCCCTCACAGCGCTATTTATCGCACTATCTTGGGCTGGAATAAAGTATCCCTGGTCCGATGGGAAGGTGATTGGACTATTCGTTGTATTTGCTGTCCTACTCACTGTCTTTCTCATCAATCAATACCAACGCGGAGACTCAGCAGCGCTCCCCTTTCGCATTATCAAAAACCGAAACGTCATCGCAGGTTTTATCTTTACGACGTGTACTAATTCAATGACCAATGTCTTGGAGTGGTACTTGCCAACGTACTATCAAGTTGTTCGATCTCGGGTAAGTTCCCATCGACAGCTGGCGACGTACACTCACTGACACTACTCTACGCTGCCAGAGTCCAAGCGAGAGCGGCTACCTGATGATTCCCATCCTTGCCGGAATGATGCTCGGGCTCTTGTTGCAGGGTATTGGTACTACAACCTTCGGCTACTATGCTCCCTTTATGATCTTTGGCTCCGTGTGCATGCCAATTGCGGCCGGCTTGATGACAACATACAATCCCCACACATCCCTTGTCCAGATTATCCTTTATTCGGGATTGGCCGGGTTCGGTGGAGGGATCGGCTTCCAAGGCCCCCAGGCAGCTATCCAGACAACGTTAAGTGCCGCAGATCTCAATCTTGGGATCGGGGTCATCTTGTTCGGGCAGAGCATGGGTCCGGCCGTGTTCATAGCTATTGCACAGGTTATATTCACGAATCAGTTGTCGTCCAGGTTGGAAGGTATTGTACCAGGTTTGACACCTGCCTATATTGCCGAGCGCGGACTTGGTGATATCAAGAACATAGTGCCTATGCAGCAGTGGGATGAGGTCTCGCGTAGTATCGATCGGAGTTTGACGCGTACTTGGTACCTTTCTGTCGCGCTAGGTTGCACGACAATCGTGGGAAGTCTTTTGATTGAATGGCGTTCGGTTAAGCAGAAGCAGTCGTGAGCATGATAGCTTTCAGATATGAGGCTTATGGATAACCTGTCTAATCCTCAAGCGGTGGACAATTACATGCAATACTCAATCTGCAAATTTAACTCCGCTCTACAGCTATTTCTGCCAGAGCCGAGCACTCAAGCTGACTATCTAACACACCTCAGAATCCACAGAGATATTTGAGGCAATAGCTGGCATCTTAACGAAGGATCAACGTATCAGGAAAGCTGCAAACTCTGCCAACATGAAAGAGGATGCTCCATTTCGGCATTTAAGATAGATAGTATAGAAGGAGGAACGAGCCAGTGTGAGTGCTGAGGTTAAATAAGGAGGTAATGAAATTGTTTTGAACGAACATGGCTTCACCAGGTATTCGTTTCAATTCTTTCGGAATACAGCACGTGAAATACATGCAGGTGTAAATTAACACAACAAGTCTTGTATACAAAGCACATACTCGTCCTGACTGCATGCCTTTCCCTCAGGCATACCATACCATGGGCCACTTCAAATAGACACGATGGCATTCAAAGGCGCCTCGTAAAGCAGTGAAATATATTAATCTACATGCAAGAGCCGACCCAAGTAGCCCAGAGCCCTATGAGAGTACCAGCCAGCAAAATACCCGGTCTCAAGTGAACTGCTGCGATAGACTCTCCACCACCCGTCTTCTCTGCCCCTTGGCATGCCGTAGCCGTACATTCTCTCGTAGCAGACGGAGTAGCCGTACTACTCGCCGCCGCAGTAAGAGGGTGCGTTGTCGACCCAAGCGTCCAGGTGAAGCTACTCCCACTAACGGGGGTCGAGATAACGCCGCCCGTGTTCATCAACATTCCCGTCCCATTCTGGGGGATGCTTCCCGGTTCATAAAAGTTCTGTGCACCCCCGGCGGCGGCGGCCCCAAACCCCAAGGTCCCAGCGCGATCATATTGCTGCAGGTACGGGGCACAGGCATCCCAGTCAAGCGGGCCGAGTAAGTTCTCACTCCAGAAATTGGCGGTGATGAGGGTGGGTTTTGTGTTGGGACAGGTGTCCCAAATTCTACGCGTAATGAGACATATATTAGTCAGGTTGTCCAATCCATAAGTAGTGAGTGAGTTGATCGACACGTACGACGCTACTATAGCACTCATCTCGCAGCACAGACAGGCCTGCAAATAGTCTGTCCTCTCCTGGGCAGTAGATAGTTGGCCAAGCTTGGTCACGTTATTCACGCATACCTCAGCCTGATTCTCGATTTGGAGCTGTTTCTTAGTGATCTTTCCCACGTTGTAGGTATATCCACCCGGGGCGTTGTCAGGTGCTGGCCAGAAGGGAATCTGGTCCAGGTTAACATCGGGGCAAGAGTAGACTAGCCTGCTGACCGACACTCCATATTCGCATGAGTATACCTATTACGGGCCATCGATTAATTTCCAGTTTTCCATTTCTTATGTCTGCCATAGCGCAAACCGAACTCAAGATAACTAAGCACAGGGGGGACCGCGAACCTCATTCCAGCAGCTCGTTGCAGTACAATCAATTGTGTCCTACGCCTCGCCACATTCGCAGGGCCTGTGGCATTCACTTTGTAAGGCATTACATTTCTCTCGCATGCACGTATCATCGCCATTGCATACTTTGGTGCATGGGTCCTCCGCACCGTAACAGCGCTCACTGACACAGTTGATGCGCGACACACGGGTGCGATGCCAGCATGACATAAATGATGCTGGGTCGACGCAGGTGGATGCATTGCGCTATGTCATGTCGGCTGCTGCGCCAGTTTCGAGCTGGATGGCCAGCGTGGCAATGATGAGGAGGTATGCGCTCCACATTATGACGCCCACGCTGCAGGATACCGGTTAGGGATTAACTTACTGGGGGTTTGGGATGTACTTAACTGTCCATTTCTTAGGATGACTAGCACTGACCCCTTCTTCTGGACAGGGTATCAGCAACAGCGAGTAACTCATCGTTTTCTTGGCTGTGGGACTTCATAAGGTCACCTAGCCATTTCATACCAAAGACGCCTAAGACAGCTGTTTGATTATATAAGTAAGTAATCTTACTTACGCAATTACGAAAGGTAGCTATACCACTAACTGGGCTGCGAGGAAAGCTGAGAGATTTAGAAACGTTATAATATTCTTGACCCTTGTTCTTTCGGGATTGTTCTGAGACACAAAAGTAATTATATATCACATTGCAGCAAATTGGTCAACCAAGGCCTGAGGTCCATATCCTTCATAATACCGTCTAGTCCATACTTAAACATATGTATATCTGTATGTATATAGAATGAAGATATAAGGTCAACTTTCAGCTGCGAACAAGTCAACCGTAAGCCGTAACACACCTCAGAAATTTCAACCTTCAACTTATTATAGACCTTGCGGTCAACACGGTGTGAATAACAGAAACAGAAAAATTTCAGCACATATATTCACTTGTTAACCCCATCACCACCTTTCGGGTTCTTCACGCCCCACCACTTCTCACAGACAGAGAATGTACCCGCCGGTGATAGTACACTCACCGCCGTTATGCCAGTACAGGGTTAAAGTGATCAGAGCCCCTTACCATATATTCATCTGTCTTAAGACCACAACTTATCATATTCCATATCTTACTCTTACACCATCATTGCAAGGCCATTAATATTACCATATATTCGGGAAAGTCCCAATTGTACTAAAACCATTCGTTCTAAAAGGACCAGCAAATGCCCATTGAAGCCCAGTCATAACAACGCCTAGTTCACAAAGCATTAGAGTTTGTCTGTATATGCAACGCGTGAGAACTGACCAATATCATCCACAGATACCAGTCCCCGATGAACTAAGCCATAAGTTTCACCAAGAAGGGCGGCCCGTAATCTATTCCCATCCAAGTCAGTGGAGCCCTCCCGCACAAGGAGGGGCATTCCGCCAAGGGAGCGATAAAAGCCTATCGCGGCAACAACATGGTTTATTTGTGTCTCACGGTGGGCCGTAACCTCTACTACCGGTAACAAATGGGGTAAGCTGGTAGGGTGGCCGATAAGGATGCGGCCCGGACGGTGGTTGCATTCGCATACTAGCTCAGAAGGGATTCCTAGTTGAGAGGAACAGATCACAGTTCCGGGAGGCGTCTTCTGGTCCAGCCGTGCCAAAAGCTTTCTCCTAAATTTGAACCCCCCAAGGCTGTTCTGAATACATGTTAGTACAAACGCGTGTCAAGATTTTCTGGGTGGAATGAATGGTTTACCTCTTGGATAAAATCAATTTCTGTCAAAAATTCGTCAATTTCCTCTACAAACTCATAGTTCGAGAGGCTTGCGCCTGGTGCAAGGCCTGCTATAACTAAACCTGGCCAGGCATCGTGTAGGAATGTCGACACTTTTGCCGGAGCATCGGGATCAGGATCGGTAACAATTACTTTGAGACCTTTCGCGAGGAAAAGAGCAATCCAACTTGCGCCTATAACACCCGTCCCAATCACGCCCACTGTTTTACCCACTGGTGGTGACATGCTGCGAAGAGGGAGTATGAGCGCTACGCAGGCAACTCCAACGTAAATGATTGATGGACATATAAGGAGAGGTAATCCGCGTTGATTTGTCTCCTAAGAGAACTGCATAGGAGCAGTTGCTGCCGTAATGAGTAAGCTTCAGTGTTAGAACGGCTTATTCTCCATACACTACTAGCGTGCCTCGGAAGCAGAGCTATTTGCCACAGGAATTCTACTATCATATAAGAGCTACCCATCCAAATCCAGGTGGGATAAAGGGGTAATCAAAGGTAGGAAATGGTACCTCGGAAGCTAAACCTCCTCGGGCAACTGGCTAGAAACAGTTTCACTAGCTCCCGCGGCTTCGTTCGTAGATGAACCGAACCACATGATTAACTAACAAACCATGGACCAGTTATTCAAGTATAAAAGGGAGGGGTATTGGGTCCCGCTGGGATGGAGTATCTACCTGCCAGGTTCATTTCTATTCTAGGCCAGAAATATTTGGATTTTCACCGTGTTTTGCAGGATGAAGTAGCAATGACCATCCTTCAAGTCTCAGTCCTTTTCCTCGTATTTATATTAGTCTACACGCGCACCCGCCGCAGTGGTCCCGTTGCTTCTCAAACTTTGCCTTCACCGCCCTCCCTCCTCCGCATGTTCACACCAACAGACCTTCTCGATTTCAATGGTACCAATGGCAAAGGAATCTATATTGCTGTGCGTGGTCGTGTGTTCGACGTGAGCATGAGCAAGAATTTCTATGGCCCGGTACGTTATACGATAGGTTTCTAACCATCGTTCTGCTGGCAAAGCATCACGTGTTGCGGCTAACTTAACCCTAAGGGAGGGCCGTACGAGAACTTTGCAGGACGAGACGCGACCCGTGGACTGGCCTTGCAAAGCTTTGACAAAGAAGTGCTGACCAAAGATCTCAAGGGTCCTTTGGACGACGTAAAGGACCTCACTCGAGATGAGTTGGGTAACCTTGAAAGCTGGGAAGAGCGATTCTTGTCGAAGTACCCAGTGGTTGGTCAATTGGTTTCCAATGCAGACTTTGAGCTCCAGCAGCAAACACAAGTATCCGCCGAGGGTGTCACAACAATCACCGGGTATTCTCTGTAGAATGATATCGAGTTAGTTCATTTACCACGATCTTGAACTTCCCGCTATATGCAAATAGGGACTGTTGCTTTAAAAATATTATCTGTTTCTTATTCCACGCAGGACAATTGGAGCCTACTCATGCGTATATGGAAGCCATATCTCTAGTAAGGCTCTGTGAAGAGCCTTGTAGCAGCCATCAGAGCTGTTTCATTATTCAATGCATCTAAGGGTCCTGTGTTATATATATCAATGTCCAGAAGGCCGACTCTGCTGCACCAAAGGTCAACGGCATTGGTGAGTTGCTCGCTCAAGAGTGGTTCCAATACGTAGGTCTTATAGAGCAAGTTAATTGACAGTTGGTATTGTTATTTAGCAAAGGCCTTGGTTCAACTCGATGAAAGCCCCTTTGCTGGTGTATCCAAACTGGATCACTCCTTTACTCTTCTTTCTTGCCATGAAGCTTCACCTTCTCCACTAGAGTTCTGACAATGGTTTATATAAACGTCTCAAGTACCTTAAGCTCAACATGTTCATGTTAACTATGGAAGGACTTCAGAAAAACTAAATTATTGTGTCTCTTTATCTTGGAATGTCGAGGAAGATGGTGGAGCAACTCTTTTTTTGGGGGGTGCAGTGGGAACGCTGTTGTCTGGTCAAGCGGCTGAAGTAATATCGGAAGACGCGTCCGATAGCTGGGAAGGCAGCATGAGTAAGTATGTCATACGTTATATAAGGGAACAATCAGCGGCCCATGAAGGAGCTCTGCTTGCAAAGGCTTGCCTGAGAACATGAACCAGGCTGCGGGGATTTTAGACACAATAAAGATTCGTTATTCAGTTTTGTAGGACTGGTTTGTGAAGAATAAAACAGGAACACGTGATTGTTTTCTTAGTATAGGCAGTTTTCTCTGAAGGGTTACTAAGTTTCACAGCAGCTTCTACCCTGCTAGCATGTGGAGATATAGACCTGCACCCGTTATTTTTCCTGAGTCCCCTACAGTGCATGACATGTTTTGCATTGTAGCTTTGTCATATCAACCATACACCCCATATATCATTCTGGTGTGTAACCAAATCCAGGGGTATAGCACAGATCTTCCCTACTTTTATGCCTCTGTCGCTATGAAAACTCTGATATAAAAATATATACATAGTATGCTGTTTGTGATTCCTTGAAGCCGCCGGTGTACAGTGAAGTCTCTAGGATTGTGTCTCGATACTTTATTTATTATCAAGGTCAGTTAGGCTACTATGAAGCCTAGACCCAATAGACAACGACGGCGGGAATGTCAATTGTAAACATAACCCTAGATAACGACTGACTATATTGAAAGCACATGTTAAATCTCAAAGCTGCAAAACGACAGTGTATTAGGGCTCCTACTAGCCGCTGGGTGAGTCTTAATATAGTATCCATGTCACCAGTATGCAATTCTGCCAGGTTTATAAACGGACCTAGACTTTTGGTTAGTATAGCTCAATTAAATTTCAGTTAGCTACATCATCCACCAACCTGGTCGATGACCCACCATCCTATTCGGCTCCTAAGGCCGCGATTACAGTCGGGCTCTAATTCCTAGCGTCGCACATCGAAAGCAGCACAGAAGCTTAGGAACCAATCCACCTTTTTCTTCTAATTGTTAGATCCCTACAGGGGGCAGGCTTTGAGTGACAGAGAATCGAGGGATACTAGGCATGTGTTTGAGACAAGAACCTCGAGTCTAATTAAAGAGAACATATATGATGCATGCCCTGTACTTAAACCCGGTCCTACGTAAGATCATAAGAAGTAGTGAGAATATTGGATGAGTCGAAATTGACTAATATCTTTCCTGCCTGTACTAAACACTAGGATTCATAGTACGAGGATGTCTAGTACGTTTGCTTTCACATGTTAACTCGCCTCTTTACTATTGTCGGATACTGAAAGTGGCTCAGGAGTAACACCTCAGCCTTTTATCTAAGCAATAGTAATCGAACAGTATTCAGAATCTAGGAATGCGCCATACCAGCGTAATGCAGGTTAGTTAAACTTTGGCAGGTATCTGTAGCCCGTCAGAGAGTCGCTATTTACGGTCGTTCGTAGTTATACCTCTTTGGC
The DNA here is from genome assembly GCA_008274985.1 of Aspergillus sojae. Classification (NCBI taxonomy): domain Eukaryota; kingdom Fungi; phylum Ascomycota; class Eurotiomycetes; order Eurotiales; family Aspergillaceae; genus Aspergillus; species Aspergillus sojae. The sequence continues at coordinate 4,968,226 of CP035527.1, read as the reverse complement.
TCCTTTATCACTGGCACCACCAATTATACGACTGAGGTTACCAACAGGAAGGGTGAATGGGAAATCAACACTGGCGAGCATCTGAACTAGCAGGAAGTACCATCCTGACATGGCCCCTACAAACAGGCAGGCACCACCTGTCTTTATCCGATGCAGAATCCTTGTCAGCCAGATTATCTTTCTATATTACGAACAGGCGCCAGCCTGATACGGCAGAGAGATGCAGTACCGACCTTTTTCAATGACCTGGATAAATCTGCGTTCCCGTTGGCTAGTTGCCATGAGGTTCCTGCGAGGAAGCTAAACCCAAGCGTGAGGGCAAGAAAAATGACCATAAAACAAAGATTGGTTCGTATGCTGCAAATTAAATAAATGAAGCACAGGAGACCCATGAAGACTTCGAAGAATGCTGGAGTTTGGAATTCTGTTAGTATATCCGAGATATTCCCTAGACAAATACGTACCATAGGAGTTATTGAACCCGGGGTTTGTAGGGTCTGATGGCTCATATGCCGTATAGGCTGCGTAGAATGGCGTCAATGTCGTAGCCAAGGAAAGCCAAAATGCGGCTATTAGCATGTTAATAAATGGTCAAGGGTATAGGTGGAAGACATCCGTCTCATCTACGCACCATAGGATGAAAAGACGACAAAGATAAAGGTATTTCCGAGAATAAATTCAAGAACCGCTGCCAGAATCATAAGTAATCCCCCAAAGAAGTAGGCAGTACCACTTAATGAAGTGAGTCAGCTGTAGTCAATATCAAAGGGTGAATTTAACAAACACTGTCGCTGCCCCAAACCCCCCCGCCCCTCGCCATTCCATCAGATCACAGGCAAGCGGAGTTAAACTTAAGATAAATCCCATAACGCCACTAGAAGTGTTAGCACAACTGAGGTCGAGAAAGATTAAAGATTGTACTAACAGAGGGGTAGGGTTGCCAAGGATAGCTCTGAGTTCTTCTTTCCTAGAAGTCTGCGGTACATGGACATGTCTTGAACATTCCAAAGACATCCCGCCTTCTGTCATCATGAATCTTCTAGTAGGGTTTACTAGGCTCTCCTGAGGTTGCCGATTGCCAGGTTGGGGTGATCCGATGATAGAAGTGTTCCCGCTTTCGCAGTTGTGCATGGCAGATAGAATAATACTCTCTGGTAATGACAATGCCCCACCTTCCGAACTATTGTATTTTCCCAGTTAAATAGTTATAAATGTAATGGGTGGCTCACTGAACCCTCGGTACTTCATATTATGTGTCTAAATGGTTGTGCCACTAGGCAGCGAGCGGATTCGATGTTTACGGGCAATAGGGAGCTGGGGAAGCTCACCCGCGGATTCTGCTTGCCCGAGTATCCGCGGCTGACCGGATCTTAAGAGAGCGCAGGTTCATTGTCCCTGGTGGTACACTGGTTTACCGGGATGTGCACTTTCCACGGTACCTGCAACTTTTGTGCTCGGAATCTTTCAGCCACTAATGCAAGGCTGCTCCTACTTGTTTATTATGCGATCGGTTCCGCGAACTCGTTTCTACTTGTTCTATATGCCGCCCAAGTCCCCACTGGAGATTTCGCCCGTAGAGATTATCATAATATTAGGACTGTACTCACCCGATAGAGCGCTATGGATATAATTGGAGGACCGTATGCCTTAGCCCAACCAGCAGCGCGGTTTAAGATGTTTCATTTGGTAAAAGTCTGTAGTGGCTTCCACGAGCAGGGATGAAGCGATTTACTAACCAGCTTAGTTTTTCTAAGCGTACTTTCAACTATATACTCTAATACTACTGCTACTGAAAAACTCTGCTTTTTGCATCTCGAACTCGTTGGAATACTAACAAGGTAGATCGCAAAATTTACAGTGTATAGAATAAATAGCCTTAATACTAAGAGGAACTCCTGTTGCAGCCCAATTGCTCATATTTAATATCCTGAGAGAGCTGCGTAACTAGTAATGTATATCAGCCATCTTTTACAGCAAGAAAGAAGGAGGCTGTACGAGCTAAGAATGAGTGGAATGACTAGAAATAAAAGAATGCAAAAGGTCGCGGTAGGATAGGAAATGAAATGTTTTTGATGGTATAGGAAGCTAAAAAATCGCGTTTCATAGCTTACCACACCCCAGCTTAATGAAGAGCCTGGGAAAACCATGCCTCTACTCCGAGATCTGCAACCCTGCAGTGGTTGCGGGATAGTGGGATATACTATAATAATTTCTCCTACTAAATAGCTTTATATTCTCTTAGCAGTTACGCTAATTAAATCTTCATCTTTATGGATGAAATGCTTCGAAGAAGAGAGGAAGTAGTGAAAAGTCGCGGTTCGCTGGTTGGTTACGTTAGGTCGGTAAGCCGTTGCTGAGAAAAGAGGGTGGGTGGTAGGTCCGCAGTTGGAATTCTCTCTCCATAATCTATTGGTCTATATATTTTGGTTTACGACCTCGATCACCTGGAGAAAGCTTCTATATTCCACCTCAGAATGCTCGCTGACTCAAAGATAAATGAGGGAACTAGACGACTGAGACAGTCCACAGACGTTAGCGAGGCAATTAGATATACCATACACCCTTGTATAAGGAAGCTGACCACTATCGTAGAATAGGATTACCGCTAGCTTCGAGAATTAAAAGGTTTGGCTGGATATTAATACCTAACGTCAAAAATGCGATTGGAAGACCTGCATGAGTCGCCTTGTATCCCAGTCCTCCATGCCTGCATTTCCTGAACGGAGCTCATGCTGACCTACCACTTAACGGAAAAGCCGTACAAGAAATGTCGCAAAAAATGGGGCCTATTTCCTGTCGCTGAGAGTATAGATTGCCATGCTAGAACCTATCTCGACAAGACTGTGAACAGGCCCGTCGAAAACATACGGGAGAAATGGGACGGCCAATAATCCCATCTAAGCGTGGCCAAATTAGTCACCAAACGCTGGAGCATTCAAAGCCCGGGACAACTCACCCCGACGGGCATACAAGTCCGTGCCAATACAGTCTTTTTCCCCCTTAAATACCTTCCAGAATACTTGACAATCCTGTGTATCGTGAAGGTGGGCAGCCCAAAGCTTGCTAGGCCTTGGAAGATTGCTTGCTTTACCATGACGAAGCGGTAGTCATCAGCCAGCGGAATGTGTCTGGCTGGCCAGGGTTCCAGACTGTCCACATAACCGTCGTCATCTTCCCAGCCGGTTTGCTGGGTTTCAAGCGCCAATGTGGACGACTTCGGGGCATTGACACCTACGGCCGGCCTAGGAACTAACGGGAGGTTCGAGTCCCGCGCATCCATATATGCTTTGCTCGGCGGCGCAAGCACGTCACGGTTTCGCAAATATGCCTGGTGGCCTTCATATATTACATGATAAATTGCATACGCCCACGAGATAGCGGATACCCCACGAGTCAGGTTTGGGCGCTCAGCAGATCGGAAATTCTGTGTCATACTGCAAGCACGGGCGGCATATTGCCGAGCAGAGTGAAATATAGTCCCAATTTGGGAGGTATAGGCGATATATCGATATGGAGTGGGCGGTGTGCCTGGGGAGCTGTTTACTATTTTAGCATTCATACCATACCTACAAGGTCAACCCAAGGGATAGGGATATCAGCTGTGGTATCCACAGCTGGTTTGAAAATATTGAAAACGGCCCATCGCTAATGAGCCACCGGTATTCTCGGACAATATTGTACGGACAGAGATAGTACCAAGATGCAGACAGAAATGGAAAGGAGTTCCCTTTGAAGAGGTCTATCCCTCTTGGAAGGACCGATAGAGAAAACTCACTATGTAAGGCAGACTTGATCATAATATTCATCATTGTCCACTAACGCTTGCAGCTCCGGTGATAGAGGCTTGCTTGGTACCAACTGTTCGTTGAAATCTGGCCTGCGCCTATGGGCGACGCCGTCTCCTTGGCAGCTTCCCCGGGCCATCATGCTGACTATTTTGACACAGTAGGAAAGAGAACTTGCAGAATAGAACAGAGCGTATAATTCAGTGATGCATTGGCCGAAAACTGGTAGGGATTTGGTGAAAGATTAATAAGACAGCCATGACGATTAAGCCCAACCCGATTTCTATTGCTTATAGTTTCTTGACCCTTTTTCCAAACTAGCTGCCCTATGGGTTTTCCGAGGCGGCGAAAGATACGGTCGCAATGAGACCGAGGTACTACGTTACCGTGGAATGAGCACAATGGGTGCCATCCCAGAATTGGTACCGAGGGAAATGGTATGCACGGCCGGCCCCCGTCAATACAAGGTTGAAGGCAATGCATGCGCACCGACAGAGGAATTGACATTTCCGGTGCACTACCGGATTTTCGTTCCGTTCTGGGTTGCGACGTCCCTGCGCATATGGGCTCCGTTCGGATGAATGACATTCGTAACGGGATAGTCTTTGTTTCTTTGCGGTTCGTAATGTCCACTTGCTTCCTCAGGTGCTCCGGAGGGAATGGACAAAGCATAGAGATTTCTCATTCTGGTGATAGTTCTTATTGAGCCTGCCTCTCTACCATTAGGATGAGAAGGAAGGTCTCGGTTAGCATCATAGAGGCTTCTGAAAGCAACCGCCCTATCCATTGCACCAAGGACGGGTGCAAAATAACCAAACCCCACTCGCTTTGCCTACTGGGCTGTATATGCTAGAGATATTGGCAATGTCATCATGGTGGTTGTGAGAGTAGACGGTGGCTAAGCCGGCAGGGCCGTTGGAAGACCCGGTTGCCACCAACAAATGTCATTTCCGTACAATGGTCTCTGATCTTGCTGCCTACATCCAGGTCGCCGCGACGGGAAAGCACTGCTAGACCTTCCTGTAGTAGCTAATCTGGTCATCCTAAATGGAAAGCCTTTCATCGGGTGAATATGAAATCGGCGTTAGAAACCTCGAACCCGCAGACCTCAATCAATACGTATCAGATATCATATCGCCACCACTGAGCCCTCTATTCATTATACAAATGTATCGGATGCCTCTGGGGAGATGTTCTCCGCCTGATGGATTCCGTGAAAACCCTACGAAAAGAAGACGAGATGACATTCGATGAAATTCCTGTATGCCCACTCTACAGTACAACCTTTGAACGGGTTACATCTTAATCCGTCACTGAATTTTAGAAGACATGGCTATTTAAATCTATTTAGATCCGTTGGGAGAAAACCGGATAGGTTAACGTTCATAATGACCCTTGAATACACGCTCCCGGAGACAACGAACGGGGATACAAGAGTAGCGAATGTGACACTATATGTGAGCAGAAAGTATTTCAGTGCATTCTATTCCTAAGTACATTCTTTCCTTCGGCGCATTCTATAGGTAGTCAAAGATGCGCGAACACATTCAGTGCTCCTATGTTCAGTAAATACAGTACAAAACAAACCTCCGTGCTTAGGCGATGTTGTTCTGGCTCGACTTTGGTGGCCACTTGACCCGTCTTTCTGCACGCACGTAAAGGTTATTCGGTCGGATCAGCTGGAACATGGGATCATATTCAATCGGCCCGTCGCCCTCCCGTGAAAACTTGTAGCGGTATATGAGCTTGGGCAGGAAGACCTTAATCTCCTGAAGAGCGAAGTTGAACCCGATACACATACGGGGGCCCATGGCAAAGGGAATATAAGCGGCCTTGTGTCGGTTCTTTACCTCTTCCGTGTCCCATCGATCTGGATCGAACCGGGCGGGGTTATCCCAAATTGCGGGATTATTATGAATGTGATGAAGTGCAGGAATAATAACCGAATCCTTCGGTAACTTGTATCCCCCAGGGAGGACAAGGTCAACCTTGGCAGTACGTCCTGGCTGGAAGGACGGGTTATGCCGACGCTGAGTCTCCTTGATATACTTGTCAAGGAAGTCCAACTTGTCTGTAAGCTCGGCAGTCATCTGAGTGTTTTCATCAAAGCCATGATCGATCAACTCCTGAAGAAGTCGCTCCTGCATGCCCTCATAGGTACAAAGCCCGTAGATAAGCCACGAGAGAAGGGAGCTTGTGGTAGTAAACCCGGCACCAGTAGCAACGACAAGAGCCCACACCAGACTCGACTTGGGCAGTTTTTCACCCTTGTTATCCGTGGCCCGGACCGCATAGTCTATCACGAAAGGTCAGTTCTCCTGCAACGTCAGACCCTCATCCCTATTAGGCTACTTACCAACCATGTTGCTTGCAGCTAGAGCTGCATCTTGCAGAGGGAGATCATCCACTCCACCTCGAGAGGCCTTCTGGATAGATTCATCCACCATCTCCTCGATGCGGGCCTTCAAGGCTTTGAGACGCTTAGGGTCACCAAAGGGCAGAGAGCTATACCAGTCACCTTTGGAGGTAACCTTCTTGTTCAGCGAAAGGAGCTCTGCAATACTGTGTACCATTTCATGAACCGGGGCATCTGGAGCGCTAAAGTGCTGGAAGTCCAAGCCTAGGGTAAGTTTCCCGACTGCTTGAGCGCCTAGTTTCAGCATATGCTGGTAAACATTCCAGGCCTCACCTTGCTCATCTAAGTAATCAAACACTTTAAATGAATCCTCGACCGTCTTCTGCATGGTCGGAGCATAATGGCGAACAGCCTTAGGCCCAAGAGCGGGAGGTAGAAACTTGTGGGCTAGCCGCCACTCTTCAGTATCAGTATCCCCAAGAAATACTCCTGCAGATGGAGTCTTCAAAGCAAACAAAGGGTGGGATTCATTGATCTTCTTGGTGAAAAAGTCGGACTCGGAGAAGGCAATGGCCGTAATCTTGGGGTCATTCGTCTGGTATGTGACACGACCCATGTTGCTTGTCTTGATTACAGGCCCATACTTCTCAAAAAGGCGCTGGTGGTTGCCAAGATGGTCAGGATAAACTTCGAAGAATGTTCCAACGAAGGGTAGCGTCCTGGGGCAGGGTGGGTCGCGGACAGCATGTCCGTCGACTGTAATAGGCACAGGACCAGTCGCAGCGACTATTTCCGATGTCTCTGTAAGAAGACAGCCTTTACCCTGGAAGCCGATACCTAAAAAAGACAGTCGTCGGGCGTCAGAAACTAGAGCATTATAACTCGAGAAGGTCGCCAGGTTCAGGTCAAATTCCCGGCGATTGCGCAACTCACCACTTTGTTCCACAATGGCAAAATGAGCAGCAATCAAGAGTTTTACTTCATCAATGCTGCATGAAGTATTGATATCAATTTCTTTAGCGGTAGAGACGTCCTCTCCAAGGAGGAAGAATGTCTGTGAAGGCATGGCTGAGTCTGCTGCGCCTTGCTCTCTGGAAGAGAAGAGTAGGTAGGTTATCAAGCGGATAGGGCAGCAACTAAAAATGAACACCGGTCAAACCGAATCTTTATATACTAAGCAAGAGTATATGCGCGAGCGCATTATTATTAAGACCGCGGTCAGCATAGGACAGTATATAATCACGTAAACTCGAAAGTTTCAAAAGGCTCGCTTGTTCAGAGATCCTCGGGCTTTCACATTGGACAGTCAAGGCTGCCGCTTTTCCGATTGGTGCTCCTACTACCTCGGAAAACAAAGGCCTGGCAACATGAATACAGTTGGAATGATGCCACTCTTCATTCTCCCGAAGGGTGAAACGGTAAACCTTGGAGTGTATTTCGTTTCAATGGTGCCTTTTTGGTCTAGATCTCTGCTGGTAGGCAGCGCTAATTAACCTCGGAAGAGAAGCCTGCAACTGGCTCTCCCAAGTGTTTCCTGTTCTCTGTCCCTGACTGGTGTTATAAGAAGGATTTGCGGAACCTCGTGGTTTTTTCCTTGGGCAAGGTGAACTAAGCAAAGTCCGACTTCAAGATGACAGAATTTACTCAGGAAGATGTTGCTGCCCATAAGACCAGAAATGACTTGTGGGTTGCCATCCACGGAAAAGGTGAGATCCTCTCTTCACCTGTCGTGCGTCCTTGAACACCCTCGTTTAACCAAGTGTCCTTAGTGTACGACGTCACAAAGTATGTGCAAGACCACCCGGGTGGCGCAGACGTTCTGATCGATGTCGCTGGGCAAGACGCAACTGCCGCATACGAAGATGTTGGGCATTCTGAGGATGCGGACGAGATCTTGGAGACATACTTTATCGGCACGGTGAAGGATGCTGTCGAGTACAAACGCCCGTCCGCTGTGCGTCTTATCCAACAGACACCTACTAAGGAGGTCGAGACCACACGGCCAAGCACTACTCGTACGCTTGCCGTCGCGGCCGGTTCCCTCGGTGGAATTGTTTCGCTCTACGTTGCGTCCACATCCGCCAGAAGCCATATCAACCTACAGGATCTCCTAAATACACTTCCTCGTCTTGCACAGCTTATGTCAAACAAGATTGCCGTCCCCCACTTGCCTCAGGGAGGGTTTGTCAATGGATTCGCCGCTGCGGCCATGCTCTCTGCCGTTGCTGCCACCGTGATTGCATCCGGACTCTCCAAATTCACGCAGATCGATTCTGGCTTTACCAGATATCCGCCACGAATCCACCCCACCGCGGTCGCAAAGGAAAACCCGCATCTAACTCCAGGATTCCTTCACCCGAAAGAATACAAGACTCTGCCCTTGGTCAACAAGGTCCTCTTGGCCCCGAACGTCTATCGCTTTGTGTTTGAACTCCCGAATAGCACGGATGTGATAGGGCTCCCCATCGGCCAGCACGTTGCCATCAAGGCAACCATTGATGGACAATCCGTCTCTCGGTCCTACACTCCCACTTCCAACAACCTGGACCGTGGAAGACTGGAATTGGTGATTAAATGCTATCCCGATGGCCTGCTCACGGGCCGATACCTTGCCAACTTAAAACCTGGTGACAAAGTACAGTTCCGTGGCCCTAAGGGTGCTATGCGCTACAGGAAAGGCATCTGCAAGAAGATTGGCATGATTGCTGGTGGGACTGGCATTACCCCCATGTACCAGCTTATTCGTGCTATCTGTGAAGACGATACCGATACCACCGAGATTAGCCTTATTTACGCCAATCGTGCCGAGGAGGATATCCTGTTGAAGCAAGAACTCGAGGCTTTCGCTGCTGGTTATCCGCAGAACTTGAAGATTTGGTACATGTTGGACACCCCGCCCAAGAAATGGCCTTATGGGAAGGGCTATGTCACAGCCGCTGTAATGCGTCAAAAACTCCCAGGTCCCTCCCCAGACACAAAGATCATGCTTTGTGGCCCACCAGGCATGGTCAATGCCTCGAAGAAGGCCCTGATGGGCTTGGGCTTTCAGGCCCCTGGTGCAGTCCCTAAGATGAGTGATCAGATATTCACCTTCTAGACACTAGTCCTCCATGTGGGAGTCCTGTATTATTTATTTGTGACTTTGGTTTTTCAAGGAAAGGACCTAACAGCTACCTTCGTTTCCTCTCCTTTCTTTTCTCCCTGTGACTCTTCGATAAACATTTATATAGACCTGTACAGACCTTTTCGCATTTGACCCAGTCACTTCCCCTCGGTTCAATAAACACACTAAAAGAATATTCATCATCGTAAATAAGAGCCCACCTGCAATTTAAAAGACCTAACTCTATCTATTGCTGCTCCGAGAAATTCATAGTCTGCAGATCTTCCGAGCATTTCCACAGAAACTCGCGATGCTTGTATGTATGAAGGATGTCCAACTTGGCAATAAATAGCTATCCGAATGCTGCACGCTCTCTCCTTATCCAGATAGCGTTGCTCGATGGCTTGCAATAGGAAACCGAGTCATAGAGGTAGTCTGCGGTAAACCACAGCAAATATTGTGATCGACAGCAACTAGGAGATGGCAGCTTCTGAGCTTCCACTATGTAGTTCTTGTACAAAACTCCACGTAATTTCCCACAACCATCCAAATATCAATAAAAGGGGGAATATTCTCGTCGCACGTAAAATATCTAGTTATTATTATTTTTGTACAATCATTGAGCATCTAATGGTGACATCCCATATGAATGGTAATGTATATTTGATTTTAAATCAATAGCGTGTATGCCACCCCTTTGCCTCCACACCTGCTTTCACACAGCTCTCCATAAACCTTAATAAGGAATCAAAATGGAGTGAGGAGAGATAGTCTCAGGAGTAGAGATTTGATATGTTTCAATGCTGGTGTGAATGGTTGTATATGCCCAATTCATTGCGCATTTAATATCAGCCATTTTGTGGCCGGCGAGCAATCGACCAACTATAACTACGCTCTGAGATGGTTTCAGTTCATGTCTTATAATCCTGCTAAAACTAGTAGATCGTAAAGGAGTGCGAGGCATGGTCTCGGTGCTTGAGAAGATATTGTATAATCTTGCCCTGTGCGTCGCATCGCGCGGGATTACGTCGACTTTTGTGATCTGACTGTAATACGCGTTCACGTCATATTAATCCCAATGTTCTAGCCAGCATGAGGGACGGAAGTTGCGACAGTGATATTACACCCGGGATGGTCCAGGGGACATCGCTAGTATATAGAACAATATTGTTCTTAGGATAACGCCCTTCCAAAAATAGGCAAGGTTGATCAACAGTCACCTCGGCTCCCCTCATGCCAATCGGAACGTGGGAGCAGCGCGTGAATAAAAAGAACCAACTTTGTTAAGGGTGACATGTTGCGGTGTTTCAACCGAACAGCAGTAGGAGCCTCATTGAGGCTCACCTCGGTGTTTCGCGTTAGCCAATCGGGAACCCGCCTCGCAAAGTGTTACTCCTCGGGACTTGTAATGGAGCTCTATTAGGAATTTGTCTACAGTCCCTTTACGGAAGACTTACCTGGTCGTGCCGCGGCCCTTCTACTGAACACTGGCCGATCGGTGCGATATATTGTTTCCCATTACTTTGGTCTGCCGATGCCACAAAATGCCGTGATAGGGAAAAGGGAAATCCATGAACTATATATTAATGAACAGTCCCGGTGCCTCCTCCAACTTCCTGTGACTTCTATTTCGTTTTTCACGTTCGATCAGCTGCTAGACCTTTTAGGAACCCTATACAACTTCGTTTGAACAATATAGTTCTGGCCACTTGACGAAAATGACCCGCACTTGGCAGCCGCCCACGGACTATGGCAAACGTCCCGTTGCCATTCTAGGCGCGGGCGTACTGGGTCGTCGTATCGGTAAGCAAGGGATTTTTGATGAATGGTGACATCTATGTCTACGATATCCATAGACCCTAACATTTTATGAATAGCATGTATCTGGGCTTCAGCAGGGTATGACGTCCAGGTCCGTGACCCTAGCCCAGAACAACGCGCAGACTGTGTCGCGTATGTCGAAGGAAACGTGGCGTCCTATGCAGAGAAAACAGGGAAGTGCCCCGGTAGCATTAAGGTGTTCGCAGAGTTAAAGGATGCGGTCAGAACTGCATGGCTTACCATCGAAGCCGTCCCGGAAAAGCTCCCCCTGAAGGTTGATACCTTTGCCGAGCTGGACAAGCTTGCTCCTAGTGACTGCATCTTGGCCTCCAACTCTTCTTCATACAAATCCTCTGAAATGTTGGCCAAAGTATCCGACTCGGCCAAGCGTCGCGTTTTAAACATGCACTACTACATGCCCCCCCAAGTCATGGTTGTGGAGCTCATGACCAATGGGCTCACGGAGCCGTCTATCTTCCCGTTCTTGGTCGATCGTTCGAAGGAGGCAGCAACTATTCCCTATGTTGCTAGGAAGGAATCCACTGGTTTCATTTTCAATCGTCTCTGGGCCGCAGTCAAGCGAGAGGTTTTGACCATCCTCGCCGAAGAGGTCTCGGTGCCGGAAGAGATTGATTCGATGTGGACAGAGATGTTTATCAAGGGGGCTGTCACCCCCTGCAAGACTATGGACGGTACGCATTGGACTTTATTTTTCCATTTTCCTGCCGTTTGTCTGCGGCTTCTTTGTGTCTCCCTTTTTACTGGTCCTTCTGCCTATGTTTGATACTTCTCATCTTTTGAGTTTCGAAAACTCTCCTACGATGGAAACTAATAACACGGCTTAGACGTCGGTCTGGACACCGTTGGTTTCATTGAAAATCATTACATCGCCGAGCGTGGCCTTTCTGGTGAAAAGACGGTCAAGTACTTGCAGAAAAACTATTTAGATCAGGGCAAGCTCGGGTCGAAATGTCCCAAGGGTGGTCTGTTCCCACCTGCAGGGACCAGGAATAGCAGCGCCACGAAGGCTAAGATCCTTGTTCTTGACATTGGATTGTCAGCACGGGTCCCGAGCACCAACGGGGGCGAAATCCTCGAAGTATCTGCTGACGGACGTGAGCAGAAGGTCATTGCTACCGCCCAATCGCTCCCCGACGGTCTTGCCATCGACCCTGCTAGCGAGCGCATGTTCTGGACAAACATGGGCGTCCCTGGCAAGGATGATGGAGCAATCTATTCTGCCCACTTAGATGGCACCGATATTCGTGCCGTCCTAGCTCCTGGCAAGGTGAATACCCCGAAGCAGCTGGCATTGGACACCAAGTCTAAGAAAATCTACTTCTGTGACCGTGAAGGGCTTCGTGTTCTGCGTTGCAACTATGATGGCTCCCACCTTGAAGTCTTGGTCCAGACTGGTGCCTATCAGAATACCGAGGATGCTCAAGATTCCACAAAATGGTGCGTTGGCGTGACCGTCGCTCCCAGTCTCGGCAAGTTCTACTGGACACAAAAAGGGCCATCTAAAGGTGGTAAAGGCCGCATCTTCAACGCGAACATCACTACCCCGGAGGGACAGTGTGCGACGACACGAACTGATATTCAGTGTATTGCCAAAGATCTACCCGAGCCCATCGACCTCGAAATTGATGAGAACTCTCACACTCTTTACTGGACCGATCGCGGTGAAATTCCACTAGGAAACTCGCTAAACCGACTTCGGCTCGACCACTTTGGCCTGCCGGTGCCCTCTATGTCCCTCCACGGATACGAAGTCCTCCTCAGAAACCTGAACGAAGCGATCGGCTTGAAGCTCGACCTGGCGAATAACAGTATCTACCTGACAGACCTCGGTGGCAATATTTACAGATGCAATGCCGAGGGGAAGCAGAAAGTCAGATTATATGCGGACGAGAACCGAGCGTTCACCGGCATTGCCCTTGCTTAGGGTCTGGTATCGGTTTACCCGCGCTGTTTTTCCAGAGCATTTTCGTGGGATTTTCTGCCTTTCAGGAATATTAGATGGAATCTAGATCATAGTCACCAGAATTTGAAATCAATAACTCATCTCCCTAATTAATAATATTGGCATCTCCAAATCCGTTAGTGAACTCCTGGAGTCTTTAACCTTTCAACTATACTTGCCCCAAGACCTACAGGCTAGCTACATCGACTATGTAGCTCGTTTACTACATTAAACGGCCATATTGTTGCTGGGTAGGAATTTAAGCTTGGATGGGCTATAACGCTATCGATAAAGCTAGGTTTCACTGTCAACAAACCCAGAAGCGCGCACAGCGGCTTCTAAACTAGAGCAATTACTACCACAGGACCAGACAACAATAGCTCCTCATCACTATATGAAATATATATATGACTGTTCTAACAATCTCGAACGCGATTAGAGAGACGAATCTGCCTACTCTGACGACTTATACCAGATGGTCTTTGTAATAACCTGATGTTAGTTACTGATACACGTTACAGTTCTTATAGTTAAAGGTGTAGAGGTTTTATCCATGTTTTTAATGATCTGAATAATATTATGTTGTCCCTATAAATCAGTTCTTTTGGGGTAAATTTTTATTTTTATTTTTATTTTTTTTGCTGTGCTGTTTTTATATATTGATCTGCTGATATATCTTCTTATTTAGAGATCGAATTCTCTTCCATTCTTCCAATAAAACTATTTTTTTTTTCTATTGTTCCCAAGGAAGCTTTACATCTGCTTGGCTACTTTATCGAGTTATATAGCTTCCTCCTTCTGCGTCTGAAGATCTCGAGCTTGTGGGATCCGATTCGACGAGTAAACAATTGCATGAAAATTTTCTAAAGCACACAAATCAGATGGAAAAGGGAAGTGGGCCGTTCTCACGAGATACCATACCACCGAAAGCAAAAGGCGACGGTGACGTGGCCATATATGGAAGGTTGGGTCGTGAGATTGGCTCCTCTCCTGCGTTTCCGCGGCTGCACATTCTATACATGCCTCCCAACTATTCGTGTACGATGCATCCTTTGTGCATTTCCCTCATGTCCGATCTCAAATCACTGTGATGGGATTGAATAAGCCAAGAGAAGCTATGTGGAACCGTGTTCTGAAATAGCGTGTTCTGTTACATGTTCTTGGGAGATTATGAAGAAACAGTCTTACCACTAATTGGGGGAGGCAGAAGGGTATGAGGGTAAGCGCTGCAACCCCAGTACTTCTTCCTTCCCATACAGCGCCCCCCGGTTAAGAGGTAGTCGTGGAGGGTGAACCTCGGATAGTTTGGGTGTGGGCAACCGCGAGGGTTCTGAGGCAACCACAAAACTGGAACCGCGGTAACTTCCAAACGACCGGCAGAGTAGGCAAGTCCCCTATATGGCCCCACGGAAGATATAATCTTAAGAGCCCTAGGCTCCAATTTCAAGGTTATTCTTGTGTCCCCCTCCATTTTAAACACACAGTCATGGAACAAAATCGCTCGCAGCCACAGCGTCATGAGGTCCAGAAAATTCGTACCACGGACAGGTTGCATGCAAAAGATGCAGCGTACCAAGCCTGCAGGGCTTGCTACCATCGCAAAAAGCGATGCATTACCACTTCGACGCGTCACCCGTGTCTTTACTGCTTCAAGTACGGCTATCGCTGTATCCCTAGGACGCGCCCGGTGAAGTATGGTTTTCAGTTCTTCGGCACACTAAGACAGGGATTGATAAAGCTGATTCAACAATGTGCAATTTAATTTACAGATCTACCCCAATGCATAGAGCCAGGACCTCTGACAATCAACACCAGCAAACGCCCAGTTATAAAGTTGATTCACCACTGCCGCCAGGTATCGACCACGAGATCCCGCTCCCCCGCTGGAGCGCAGTTCATTCGCTTTTCTCGGAGGTAATGCGACTGATTCCACCCCAGGGACCACCGCCAGCTTGTGATGGAAAGCGCACGTCTGCAAGTGATGAACAGGATCCTAGCGAGAAAACGAGTCGTCAAGGTGATAATCGCCTATCACGAGCTCGAGGCGCTCAAAAGCAAGCAGCCTGTGAGATGAATACGGTCGACTCTGATATGAGTCTCTTACTCACCCCAAAGTCATTAGCTTCTGAAGGAAGCGACGCGACTAGTGTGCTCTCCGACCTTGATAGTTTGCCTGGGTTATGAATCGAGTTCTAGGGGCAGGCAAAATACTCCGCGAGGTCATGAATTTCTTGGAGCCACCAATAGTCACCCGAAAATCAACCTGCCCGTATAAAAAGTCGGAACTTGTCCACCTGTGATAAAGAATACCTTCAAGGCTCAGAATGGCCGGAAAACTGTGATCTAGGCTGAATGGTTGCGACTGCTACGTGCCCCTGTTACCATAGTCCCGACGCCGGTGTGCTTCGTGCCTGGTCTCCTACTCGCTAGACAAGTGAAAGCAAAGGCCTTTGAGTTCCATCAAGCTATGGAAGAGATATGAATGTAGAAAGATGACGCATTAAATTGAAAACAATACCGAGCTACAAGAACGATGATGGTCCGAGTTAGCGTAATGGCCCATAGAAGATTCGGTCGATTAGATGAGGATGTGCTACAAGTCTTCAAAAAGATGCGATTATTTTAAGATTGTGTCACTCTCGTGGGACTGTGGTCCCAATAGAGTGGATACCTATCGGGCTTTCATGATAATAGCTCGTATTGTACGTTAGCGTAGTGCATGAGCCCTCTAGCTAGGCGTCTCTGGCCACTTTTCTAGTTCTCTTCAGTCGAATATGGGATAAGGGTTAGCTTTAGTGGATTCTCCTGCATGGGAAGACTTGCAGGAGGTGAGGTACACTGTGCCCATTTGACTTGAGACTGACAACGTATGCTCGTACTGATGCGGTAATTATCCTGCTGCTATCGCTGGTTCTGTCAGTCGAGATTTATTGTTATTGTGAATTACAACGCCACCCCTTTCGACCGACCAGTGCGTCTGGCTACGATCGGACAGGCTGCTATTCTCGCACCTGAGAGTCGGGGCATGTGTTTTATATTTCCAGGTGTTACTTACATGCTGGCTGACTCCGTTGGGACGAGGGGTGCGAGAGGAGGAGCTTTAGCGTATGCCGGCCAAATCTGAGTGATATTGACGATGTATCCTAAGCTAAGATACCTTCAGAGTGGAGGCGTGCTTGACACCCTTCCCAAATGTAGGCTTTACCTTACAAAGCTAGCGTGTCTCAGGAAGGACCGAGATGAAGAGGCGCACTGAGTCACCTACGATATAGGAAAGAGACATTAGCGATACTGGAAGTATCGAAACGTCAACAGACCTTATTATTCGCCCTAGCAATTACAAAGGATGGAATGAGACGCCTTGCAATGTTTTCACGTCTGGATGGCGGATCCGGTAATAAAATACCCAGCTTCATACGACAAGCCAAGCCATAGGAAGTATCCTGGGTTAATATTTGACTTTATGGGACCCTCCGCCACAGTTCGATCATTGGCGCGATCTCTTCTACGTTCCGTTACTTCCGACATATGTCAGTGGGAGCTAGAACTGTGAAATCTTACTGCGTGCCTTAATGTAATGGTATACGAATTTGCTGCCATTGTCATACAGCCCCCCCCCCCGTTAAAGACCACGTACAAGTTAGGGGTTTGGAAGAGGATGCACGTCATCATCGTCATCAGGAATGTATATCATCCCTTCCAGTACGGGTACAGGCATCTGGTGGCCCAGTGTGGTTGTATAGCGGGGCATGTTCTGAGGCGACTGCAAATCTATTGTCATGCCCTCTGTGAGTGATGAAGGATCTGAAGTGAGTGTCGCAGTCATGGAGCTCGCAGTTTGTGCTACATGTTGCTGTTGGCCGGGTTGCCCAAATGTGGTCGCATGAAGTGATCCAAATGTCCTATGATCGAATGGGAAAGTTGTGCGTCCAGTTTCACTGTCAGGTAGAATTCCACTTGACCCTTCATTGCCGTGTTCATTGGGTGCCGCCATCTGGTTGCCCGGGTCAGCTTGCTCGGCTCGGATATCTTGCTTATTCCTGTCCTGGTCCAAAACACCTAATCGGACGAGTAGATCGTGCGTCAAAGGTTGGCCTTCCGCTTCGGGCCGCACTGCAAGGAGGGGACCAGGCCATCCTTCTCCGTCCACACACCGTCGGTAGAGCTCTTGGAGCCCGTCTACCATGTGGCTCTGGTGCTCTTCCATCATCTCCGCATATCTGACTGTGCATCAGTATGAGAGGTATACCGAGTCATTGTCATCAAACCTTACCCTCTTGGATATGGTCTCCTAGTGGACCTTAATTGCCTGAAAATGCAATCTGCATTCATTTCTGAGCAATTATCGCAGGGTCTCCGGCCATTACACTGTATAGCTTTAGTAAAGATAGCCAACCGTCTCTTCTGATATGACATGATTTGCTGACAAACCCTGATTTTCCTTACTCTGCATCTCTCGCACGCTATAGTGATTCTTGTAGAAGTGTGAGGTTTGGACCCTGAATCATTATCCATGGATTATTGCGAAGGCCGAGCTTTGTGCGGGCGGAGGGTTATTATTCAATCGAGGCTAGGAAATAACAGATGTAAACCAACCATTACTCGTTTCCAGGTAGGAAGTCTGGTCTTTGCCCAATTCTGCAGTGTTTTGGGCGTGTCATATTATATCCTGTGTCAACCCACCTTCCTGCCTGTATAGCTCGGCATCTAGCGTGCAGTTACCGCGGAACCATACTGACTTTCTTATGTAGCCCGGATGTGCCCCACCCTTTGTCGATAATTACCGCGGAAAAGCATCCAGTGTCACAAAGGTTAATCGAAGTAGAGAAAGTCGAGGTAGAGAAAATCGAAACACAGAAAATAATATTGGGAGGGAGTGATATGTGTTTAGTATTCCGTGCTTGATGGTATCGATTTCACAACTTGAGTTGGAAAACCGCCACAGCTTCTTTAAAGAGGGATGAAGCTCTTGGTGACCCAGAACTAGGAAAAGACATACCTGCATCCTGATGTACATGACTCTGCATCCTTTCCCATGCTGGAGCTGCAGGACATCGCTTCGGTGAATTTCACATTGTATACACCAACATTTGATCTTCACATGTAAGCTCTATCGGCTTGATTGCTATCTCCGAATCTTAATATTTTGGAAGAAATGAGAAGCATGATCAGAGGAGTAAGCGACGCTTTCGTGATGGTTTAGTTGAGCGAATCTTTTCTGGCATGTCCAGGGGGAGACATTGCTAAGCCACGCGAGTGATCGAGTCATTTCCAGTACAAGGATGCAATTAGGAAGAGTTAGTTATTGAAACGATAATATCCCCTGATCTGTCTATATCTGTCAGGGTTTAACTCGTATGGTGTTTTGACGCGTTTTGGATTGTCTGTAGATTCTAAATCCTGGGAGGACCCAGATACCCCAAGCCACGGCTTGCTAAGGCTCTCAAGATACGTAAGTTGGAAATAATTAGATATATTCGTTCAAGGACAACTTCGTCTAGCACTCTTTTGGCTGTCGCCGCAGCTCCCCATTCACCGTACCCCAAGCGTGCACAGCGCCGTCTGAGAAGGTGACAGGTCCTTTCAAGAACGACGGATCCCCAGTCTGGTCTCTTACGTATATGCCAGAGGCTATATCTTGCATTACCGGTTCTAGGTTTGGCGGTTTCCCCCATTCCCACGATAGCAGGCCCCCGTATTGCTTTGGCAAGTTTTCGGGGTCGATGTAGGTTGACAGGGTCATCTCGGTCTCTGAATGAGGCAGAATGAGTATTTTAGAGATACTACCTGGGTCGAACCATTTTTTTATGACTCCCCACACCGTCACGAAAGATGGAGGGGCACCGACAATCTGTCACAAATGTTCATGTCAGTGAGTCGGGACGGCAGATCGGAATTCTGTAAACCATGAGACTCACGAAGATATGACCGAGTGTTTCTGGATAATGAGTGGTGGCTATTGAGATCGCCCCCTGTAGGTACTTTCTAATCTTCCAAAAATGCCCAAACCCTACGCCCGTTATGTCGATGATGTGTGTTGAAGCCGAAACTGGGGTCCTGGCATGGGAATCATGTAATTCGCTGCAAAGGGGCATCACAAATTTCAACATATTTTCGTACAGGGCATGAAAGGCAAGAATATGACACGGTAAATCCTGTGCTTGAGAGACGGTAGTCACAGTGGTGTGATTATACGTGGATATATAGGCCTCCATTCTGCCAGGTGTAAATTGTTTCACAGGAAAGACGTATAGGGGAAGACCCTGTCGGTCACATCGCCCTGTCCATTGAGCGAACTAGCACAGCTGTCAGCTCAAATTCAGCAAAGAGTTTTTCGAAGTGATGGCCAATCGGTAGATGAACGATCCATAAGGTGAGAAACTGACCATCTTCCGGTAGTCTTCGTAACATTGCACATCCATGTGGAGATAAGCATCGTCGATGGCATGATTCGCCCTCCAATCTTGGACAACACGAAATCGATCGATTGCCTTGCCGAGATCGAAATTGTGTGCTCGTAAAAACCGCCTATTGAATTGGCTTAGTTAACACGTAATATTTCTCAAGGAGCCTTGATTATTGAGCGCACAAGAGGGTTGTATCGTCGATAGTTGATTGTCCATCCTCAGGCCACTTGTAATAACCATTCTCTTGGCAGTAATGTCGGAATCTCCTCAATACTATGTCCTCCTCCGGTGATAGAACATTGGCGTGATCGATAAGCTCTGCCTTCTCACCACGGTGGGGTGACGAATTATTAACATAGGTAGAGGAACGCTCGTCGATATCATTGAACGGCATGGTGTTGGTCTTTGCACATACGACAAAGGCAATCTGTGACCGGTCCAGAGTCCCCACGAACTTCAGAAGTATGTCCTGGGAAGTGCCCTTTCTTCTTGGCGAGGGGAATGTTTCTGAGCATCCAATTTAAACACGCCAAAAGGTGGTGAACGGCCTACCTCGGCATCATTTGGGCAAAGCGTGGGTGTGCCAATCAGAACGTGGGAATCTGCCTCGGGAATTTTCCTGGGAAAAGAGAGCTCATACCAGCCATTAAGACTGGACCTTTGGGAAAGATCGAATATCCTGGCCAAAGATAATTGGCTCGATTAGTGCATAAAGCCAAGACTTCCCGCCGAAACGAGCCGGAGGATGTGCCAGATTCCCTCATCTTTGGGACGAGCTTGAAAGGCGCACCTGCCTCTCACAAGGTAAGATTTAATTAGAAGAAATTATCGGTACAGGATCTTGAGTTGATTACGCATAAGGCTGGCCTCCGTTAGCAGAGTAATAAAAGTCTCCGTAATACTGGCGAAACCTGTTCCCGTCTCCACCTCGACAAGGCCCAGAGGGTGATAAGTACAAAGTTAACTGAAGCCATAACTCTAAGAGTCGGACGCAACGTGTTTGTACTATTGAGGTGATCTGTGAAGAAAATCACCTACGCTGAACTATGGCTATTTCCAATCGCCAAGCTTCTATTATCTTGCACGCTATTCTCATATTTGCGGAAAGCGGGGCTGGTCAGACGACTCCCAGTCATGTTCAATTCACGCTTGCGCAGAGTGGTGAGTGCAGTACGTTTAAGGGGCACGTAAGGTACGACTGCTTAAGCATTGCCTCCATGGTCATCCAGATCAAACCCCCGAGAAGACGGGTATGCTGCAGAGAAGGTGTAAAGTGGGAAGTCAACAAGACTCGACGACAAATGAATAGAACGCACCAACCATAGGGGGGGGAGCCTTAGTCGATTCAGCTTGCAGTAAAGGAAACGACTTCCGATTGGCGAGAATAAGGCCACTATTGGACGATGTGGCTCAATCGGAAAGCCCAGTGGCACTGGGAGCTTTAAGCTAACTCCGCGGTGTGAAAACACAACGTCAATTACCACCTTACTAGAAAACTGAGCGTGTCGTGACAGAGGTTGGAAAAAGCCGTAGCATCAGGAAAGCAGGTGTATGTTCGAGCAAACGCCGACATGAAATACTTCTATTTGATGTGGCCATCTTGTGTGGCAATTGCATTGTGTACCTCCCAGCTACAGATTCTACATTTTACGTGCTATTCAATAGTAGGTAGGAGACAACACCTCAGGTACACATACCAAGGAGCCTCTTACCTTGGCGGAGCCTTGGTGTCACTGAGGCAATATCACCTTTGTTTGGATTTTACTCTCGTTTCATCCTTATTTAAAGTAATTTAAACTTATTAAATATATAGACAAAATGCGTCGATCTCCAGAGGCCCGTGGAGAGCAATCTATCCTTGCGCAAAAGACGAGATATTTTGATAAATGGGTTCGATGTCCAGCTTTTATGACGGGAAGGTATTGTAGCTATGAAGACATGTTATCCAAAATCATAATCAAAAAGGTGGATATGCAAAACAGTGACTTGGATCTCATCTCACATTTGTCACTAGCCTCGTTCTGTCTTTTTAGTGTTCCATAACCAATATTATCATGACCGATAAAGCACGTCATTCAGCCTGTCTGACTAGTTTTAAAAAGGCCTGCTAGGCCGGGCACGGGGGCGACCCTTGGGCGGTCCTCAAAATATAAAGTGCACCCTCGCTTAATGTCGCAAAGAGTATTCCGGAATCGATTTCCAATGGGCGTGGTACTTATCCAGGCCATGCCTAATTCTGCACAGAGATTCTCAATGGGTGAATAAAACTACAGCCTAACCTAATGTATAAACAGTGTGACAAAAAATCCCTAACAGAAGCCAAGATAGTTATCTTTTTTCTTAGAGATACTTAATAAGCGATAAATATCGTGCAAGATACAGCCCTGTCCATCGTTAAATTTGAGATATACGACTTGGAAACTTGGATAAACATTGAAGCAATAGCAAGGCTGGCGAATATGCTCCTAGAGCAAAGTATATAGAGAGCGTGAAAGAACACGACTAAGTCTTGTTTCCCGGGGCGGGGGGGTTTGGTACTGGATTATTCCCAATGTTGAATATCAAAAATATAGCAAGGGGGGCTTGCTCCATAGATAACTGACGCAGCCTTCAGTATCGTTTTCTATATAGTTTCTGGTAGATCCTGAAGAAGCACGAGAAGAAGCAATAGGGACTATTATAATTTGAAATAGATATAAATGGTCGTGGATATCCTTAACAGTTGAGTTCTGCCATCTCTACCTCACCAAATGGAGCGAGGTCGTTAATTGGGTATTGAGCGTCATCATCAGTCGCACCAAAGTTTATACCATCCAGAATGGAGAGCCGGTGAGTGGGACAAGAGAAAGGCCAGGTTGATACGTGCCCCGAGCTAGGTTGCAGTTGAGGTACCCCCAATTCTGTGCTTCCAAAGTAGCTTGAGGACAGACATGGGGTTTGTCGAGAATTCTCTGCTAACGGGGGTAGCGAGAAAGAGTGTGGAACTTGATATAAACATTCCCCATACAAGAACTCGGAAGGGACATGTGCTGGGGTTTGCCCCGGATAAGAACTATCAACATTGTCCAGGCTTTCCACTTTATCAAAATTATCTTGGGGATGTATGATATCGGGCTCCTCCTCTTTGCTCAAAGCACCTAGGCGAAAGAGTATATCATGTGTCAGAGGATGTCCATCCGCTCCCGGCCTGAGCGGCTCACCGGGCCAGCCCTTGCCTTCAATAGCCCGTCGATACATTTCTCGCAACGCCTTAGTTAACCAGCCCTGTTGCTGCTCAAGCATTTCAACATATCTAGAAATCCAAGTTAGGCACGGGTATACTTATGCTCAAAGACGCTGTCTAACCTACCCTGGAGGATGCTTTTTCAGAATGGTTTTCCTTTCTCCAAAAATACAGATAGCATCATGCTCCTCACACCGACTGCAAGGTTGAGCACCATTGCACTGGACCGGTCAGTAAATTGGAATCATTCTTATTTTCAGCAGCATTATCTCTGTCTCACCTTCGCTTTCTTTAACCTACAAGTGTCACATGCCTTAGCAACCCTACCCCGAGCATTGAGTCCCCGGTTCAAATTAGCTAAAGTCAAAGGGTGTGTATCATCCCTTTTTCTCGGGCTGGGTCCGTCCATATATGACATAGAAGGAAAGCGAGTGCGAATGTGTTGTTCAGAGTAATGGTTGTTTAAATTGTAGAGAGTGTTCTACATAAACGCTGGACTAAATTAAGCACGAGGGCAGTTATAAACCGGAAGCAAAAGGCCTAGTCAAACGATATGTCTGGTTACTGTATATCGATGGACAAATGAGAGGTCTTCGAGCGATGATATAGTGGTCATTGACCCCATCCGAATCTCAGACCATGACGGAGTTTAGACCGCAGCATGTTGGCCCGAGGAGTTGAACGCTGCCCACGGCCGGGAAACGCTTTGAATTTAGTAATAAGAGCTCATACGCCTATATCCCGAGGTCCTGTTGCCCATGGTTTTGTGTATAATAAACAAAATACTAATACTGGTAAATAGGACCCTGAACGCGCAGTGGACTATCCGTATTCGCCACATCAACTCCATGCAGTTTACAGCCAGTAATTTCAGCCCTCTCGTCTAAAGGGTCCCCTTCCGAAAACGGAAGTCAACCTCGGTAGCCAAGCAATACCGCCCGGACTCTCAAGAAAAATAAATTTACTGTGTCTTTTATTGCTTGCCAATGCACATGTTTCTGCGTGGAATAATAGAGTATCTCTTGCCTTAATGCCTTCTTGGGGATAATTTTCCGTCGGTGGTGAGTCATGAATCATCCATGACGAATTTCAAAGAGTAGCCAGGCTCAGGTCCGGGGCTTTCATTGAAGTATCCATAAACTGAAAGCTGACCAGCTACTTCACTAGCCCTCGGGAGGTCACAATGTGGGGTTTCTGATATCATAAAACCCCGTTCCGAAACTCGTGTACGGCACGCTCTGTAGGCCAACGGGATACGATATGTAGGATCAGGGAAAATAGAGTGCACTGGAACCAAAGAGCAACATGGTATATGAAATTAATGGATTGAAACTTAACCTGTTCTGAGATACATCGTGGGTATTGTTCCGAATGAGACCACCGGAACCCATGAGATCTGGTCGACTTATTCTTGTCTTGCTTTCTGACCCACCATTTTAAGGCTCACGCGGAACTCAAAATATTGATCTGATCCACGTGCTAACATGGCCCCCTATACAAGGCTCAGACGGAACTCAGATTCCCAGTCGCAGCCAATGAGCCTTGATCGTCGGTCGTTTATGGCTACTAGATAAGTTTGCAATATAACCTTAAATATGATCTCGGAACTTAACTTATTTGTGCCCCAGCCCTTGCCGATATGTGGACAATAAAGGCCCGTGCCCCACTAAGGTGGAGTTCAGGGAGTAAAGGTCCTGGGGCTATGACGTTACAATGTGCTGAAAAACAAACTGCGAGGCTCGTGTTGATCTATCAATGGTGTTGTATCCGATCATCCGCCCACCACAGAGCCCGCGGCTCACTTTCTATGGGTTGATGAATCATCGTCAATCTATCCGCCAAATGGGGAAATTCCCCCCCGTGTGCTAGCTTCACTAAGATCCTAGATCTATAAGGGGATGAAACGACGCTTTGGTTCTTCTACCGTTGCAGCTAAAGTTCATAGTAATCTAGTTGAGGCGTTCCTACTCGCCTCATATGCTGACTAGCGAATCATATTTTAGTATACTGATTATTGTCTGAATTTCTCCAATGCCCCGCATCCCAGAATCGGAAATGCTTACCTATCTCCAGTCCCCATTGGTTCCATTAGCTAGGGGAGAGGAAGGTCTAATGAGGTGTGGCGATATTCTCACTTGTACCAAGGCCACACATAGCTGAAAAGTGGAAAAACTTAACCCTAAAGAGGTATCCTTCTGCTAGACGGGATGCCTGTATATCATGACCGTTGGCTTCACTATAGCCTGCATGCTGTAAATGTCCAAGGGAACGTAATTTGATGGACAAATAACTTCATGGCACTTAAATTATATCAAAATGGAAATGTGCAATTTTGAACACCGACATGCCACCACGCGCTGGCCGGATTGTTAAGTCCACATTCAATTAGCAAGTCAGTCGTCTTGGTTCCAGCCATACACGTCATAGATCCAGCATGTAAGGTTTATCCTACATGGGCCAGTGCTATACCTGTAAAAGTGGCACCGACATTACACAGCGTTTTCTTGTTAGCTCCAGTAAGATCTGACCGATAAACTGATCCTCCAAGGTCGGTATAATATATATGCTTGTTAACGTGATCAATTCGAAGACCAATGGCCTACACGTTTAGAGAACTTCAGCAATCTTCCTTACCTTGAGAACGTTATGGGAACTTGTACGAACCTCATGGAGATGACGGCTAAGAATTGTCGCCTTCTTTGGGCCCGGGGAGCCGACAAACGCCCGGTTGACCGAGTTCCCCTGGGGATATTCTCCTCTATCGGTCCAGTAGAGCATGTCTTCGTTCGCGTCTATCTCGAGGTCGATAGGCTCGGGCAGATGCTCAAAGAGCAGTTCGATATCGGAACGATTCGACACGGTTTCACCGGGGGGCATATCAATATTGGCACGAAAGATGCGACCTTTGCCAGATTTGCTAGGCCCTTTTTGGGTCCAGTAGAATTTGCCCCGGTTGGCATCCACGCAAACCCCAACACACTAAAAATGGCGGTATTCATTAGCCAAAGCAGTTCTCGTACAATAGTTGGATGATGCCGGATCTACCCATCTTGTTTCGTCCTCCTTTTGTTCGTGATTATTAAAATCGCCTGTTTCGACGACCACCTCATGCCCACTGCCGTCGAAGTTGGCTCGATGTACTCGCATTCCCTCCCGATCGCAAAAATAAATTTTTGCATTCTGGTGGTCGATTGCAAGTTGCTTGGGGGTATGAACCTGACCCCTTGGAATGATCTCTTTGATATCCGATCCATCAATGTTTGCGGACTGGATTGACCCGTTGTTCTTGGATGGCTCCCCCATCTGTGACCAGAAGATGCGGCCACAGGAGAGGCTAATATCAACTCCATCTGGCATTTCGAGATGGTGCAGGAGCGTCCGCGAATACGAGCCGTCGGCCGAGGCGACAATGAGTCTGCCAGCGTGGAGAAAATCCGCACTAATATCCTCACCAAACCCTATATCTAATAGGTAGATAGTGGGAGCGGCCAAATTATCCGGTTTAGTTTCGCCTTGGCGCTGGATTTTGGTGGTGTATCCGGGGGGATAGAGGCCACCTTTGCCAGACTTGGCACCTAACTTCCCGTGCTGGATGTAGTTCTTTCGAAGGAAGTCAACGGTGTCGGCCCCATCGAGGTGACGCTCTTGAATATAGTTGTCCTCAATAAACGCGACAGTGTCAAGGCCAACCGAATCCATCATTGCGCATGGGCCTGGCTTTTCCTTCCCAAACATCTCGGCCTATTTGTACCGGAAAGGTTACTGCATGATTCCCTTCAACGGGGCTGCAGGTAAACTCACCCACAATGTGTCGATTTCTTCTGGGTCGCTGACACCCTCGGCAATAATTTTCAATGTCTCACGCTTGATCGCCGCCCAGAGACGGTTGAAAATAAACCTTTAGGTGGTCAGCGCAAACTAGATTCAGAATGAAACAGATAGGAAGGATAACGGGGTCCGCTACTTACCCAGTCGATTCTTTGCGTGCCACTGCGGGTAATAATCCTATCCGTTTGTGCTGCTCAACAAGAAATGGGAAGATCGCTTCATGCGTATAAGTGCTCGTCATCAATTCCACCGTCCTGGTTGCTGCAGGCATGGTGTAGTGGACGTTTAAAATCCGTCCCTTGCTTTCATCGTCCACCTGGTCCAGCATCATGCTTGATTTGTATGATGACGAGTTAGAGCCCAATATGCAGTCCCTGGGCGCTTGCTCTGCAAGGTCCTTAAATATCGAAATTTTTAGGTCAAGCTTTTCCGGTACTGCCTCAACTACAAACCATGCATCTGCAACAGCGGAGCCGAGGTCTTCGACCGCACAATAGGTGCCCGGTCTTGCAGCAGTGACCCCGAGGATCTTTGCGAATTCTGCGACATTGTTGTCGAGGAAGTGTAGAGCAGCCTTTCTCTGTTCGGCGCTGGGATCCCTGATCACGGTGTTATATCCACCAGCCACCCACGAGCATGCAATCCGACGTCCTATACCGACATTAGTACCTTGGCTAGGTTTAAATGCAAGGGTGGTTTTCTTTCTTACCAAGAACGCCAGCTCCTAGGATAGCAACCGTACGTTCATTGACCTCTGGCGCCTTCCAGACGGACATTATGATCTGCAGTTGGAATATGCTTGGGGCTGATAATTGGTTTTGACTTGACAGAGAAATCACTTGGAACTCTTGAAATCTTTTCTCTATTTTGAGATAACTGGTAGAATTTATGTATTATGTTGGCTTCGAAGAGAGCCGAGGAAGGCCAGGTAGCATGGATTTCTAGACCACAGATAAGGACGAACTACGAGACCACGTCCCACGTAACTTTAACCCCTGCGAAGCTTGAACCCCATACAATCATACGCGTAATCATGTTGGGCGACTAGGATGTCGCGGAAGGGCCTCCCAGAAGCCTTGCGATGTGATAATGGTCACACCTCAGTTACAATTGGCTGATACAGTCTCGGGGGGTAAAGTTTACAAAAATGTATGTTTATATGTTGTGACTAGTCGTGGCGAATCATGGTGACATTGCCGGGACGTCAGATCATGATATCTAGACTGCTATGTGACGTGTTCAGTTAGTTGCAAAAGATTGCCCTAGCCAATCATTCGTGTGTTATGGCTGAACTTTCTCACGGAAGCCCGGAGGTGATGCAGATTGAGTTAGGTAGTGTGATCATTGATTATGGCTAAGCTTTCAGATGGGAAATTAACTTGTTGGCCGAGGTTGCCTCCCCGGTCCTTCCTGTGTTAATACTGGAGCGAGTTGAAAATATAGTACAAAGGCTACCCCTTCCCACCCCCAATAACTCCATAACAGACGGACAACAACCGATAGGCAAGAAGGTTTATTGAAATTTCCACTTCTCTACTCCCATACCAGCTTGTCCACTGTTTATCACAACACCAATGATGTCTGAAATCCAAGATACCAGTAGCCTGGAGATCATTTCGAAAAAGGAAGCGGCCAAGCACACCACCAAAGAGGACCTATGGGTGATCCTTCACAATCAGGTATGCTTCCTTCACATAGACAAGCGGACAGACTGACAAAGAGGCAGGTTTACAATGTCACACCATACATTGAAGATCGTAAGGTTTTCTGTATCTTTACATTTTGAGGAATGATCGCCACGCTAATACAGCAGAAAGACCCCGGGGGGGTGTCAATTTTATTAGAATCAGCCGGTCAGGACTGCACCGAGGCTTTTGAAGACATTGGTCACAGCACTGATGCGCGAGAGGTGCTGGAGAAGTATTTAATCGGCAAGGTGCCGGATAATGTGAGGACCGAGCATTCCTGCTTAATGTCCCGTTTTACATTTGGGGGATTTAGCAATCCTGACAACACTACAGGAACGTACAGAGACCACTGTAAAAACGGTACCTGAAGTTATACCTCAAGATACACAGGTGATTGAGAGCCAGAATATAAATGAGAAACACATCCGCACCATAGTGCCTACGATTTCCGCTGGCCTTCTGCTCGTCACGAGCCTTATCTGGCTTGGTGGACGAGTTACTAAAGGAGTTCCAATACTTCAGAGCTCGGGAGGATTCTGGATGGGGTTTGGAATTTCCTCGCTTGCCAGTATCTCAATGGTAATGGCGACAGGGGTTTGGTATAACACCCTTCTCCGGAGCAGAGCGAAGGAGTCGTTCCCTACTCGCATCAAACCTGGCATCAGTGTTGCCAAGAGGCGGTCCATCAATTCCGGTGTCCTGAACCCACGGCAATTTCGGAGTTTCCCTCTCATTGAAAGGCACCAAATTTCTCCGGACACATACCGGTTTGTCTTTGGTCTTCCCGAGCCAGGGTCTCTTCTAGGGTTACCAACAGGCCAGCATGTCTATATAAGACATGAGAATGCCCAGGGAGAGATGGTTAGCCGGAGCTATACCCCGGTGTCCACTAACCGCGAACGAGGACGCATGGAGTTGGTGGTGAAAACTTATCCGAATGGTTTTATGTCTCAATACCTTGCAAACCTTGTAATTGGTGATAAGGCTGATTTTCGGGGACCTGGTGGTAAGATGAAATATACCCGGTATCTGACTCGGGAAATTGGAATGATTGCGGGTGGGTCAGGTACGTACTATACCCCTATACAATCCGCGCAGAATACGACGGCTAACGTAGAATGGGATAGGAATCACGCCGATGTTCAGGTGAAAATCTTCATCCCCGTTCAAGAGAGCCTGTACTAAGTGCGAATGCAGCATAATCAAAGCCGTTTGCACGACCGAGAAGGATAATACGAAGATCAGCTTACTCTTCGCTAACAAAACTGAAGAGGACATCCTTCTTCGCAAAGAACTGGATGAATATGCCGAGAAGTTCCCCCACAAATTCAAGGTGTGGTATATTGTGGATACCCCTCCTCCTGTCTGGCAATACGGCACAGGGAGAATTGACGAGAGTTTAATCAAAAAGCGATTACCGTGTCCGAATGGAGAGGACTCCAAGATTCTTCTCTGTGGCCCCCCAGGGATGCAAAAAGCTATGATCAATACGCTGGTCGGACTCGGATTCCGTCGTCCTAGCGCTGTTGCACATGTCACTGACGAGATTTTCGTCTTTTAAACTGCTTTGAAGAACCTCTCTGTCTTTTAAGTACCCTCACCTGCGTTCTATGGGTTCTGCATTATGTCGGCAAAATACGTGGTGTACATACTACACAACGAAGCAAACATGTAGCCGCTGGCGTTAACATGAGAGTCATGCCGGAATGTACTATGCTATCAGCGGGTACATAGGCGATGGTCAGGCGGCTTGGGTTCAAGGTGGTCATGGATGTGGTCGCTTTGGGCTGAGTGGTCTACCTGAACACCTTTCGGGTTCTTGCATACTATTACACTTCTTGTAGTTATAATCCAGATTTCTGGTGCACAGTGTAGCTGTTTTAGGGTGGGATAATCTAAATAGCAAGTGAAAGACTGTATCACTGGCTGGCGTGGACACATTGGCTACCTGGCTTACCGATCCGTGTAGGCCTCCGGTCTCAAACAATTAAACTTGCAAATCCGGAACATCCTATAGAAGCTGGCTGGGCGTACTGAATCTAAGTTCAACATTCTGGTCTTTCGACTGAATGATCCAGCGAACCCCATTTCGGATTCTTAGGGTAGGTGTGGGCCCCAACACTGGATTCAACCAGAGCAATTCAACAGAAATGAGACAAAACAGTTTCTTGGGCATGTCCGGAGGCTGCCGTGGCATCCAACAGTGTCCAGCGATTAAGGCGTGTTACACGTAATATACTACGTCACTAGAATAAGTTCAAGATGGTTCTTTGGGCCGAGACAGATCTGCAGCCACGCTATCTCCCGTACTTAAGGAGAGCACAGCTGCCCTTGGTGTTCCAAATTGATACTTCATCTTCTCTACTTCTCTATACTCGCAAAAGAATTACTGTTGGAATCCCTCGTACTTACAATATATTTCCTTCGCCATGATTGTAGACTTGTTTCTCATGGGGAAAGATCCCAATCAATCCTCCCTGAAGGTTGATATTGATCGGGCGGACGACTTAGACTCCCTGAAAGTCAAGGCTGCGAGTCGGTTCAACATTGTTGTACCGAACAGTATCGATTTTCAAGACCAAGCTGGCCGTCACCTCCTTGATATTGAGGATGTTTTGGATTGTCCCGAGGCAGTGGGAATCCTGGTGGATGGACACTCCGTCCGAGAACCTGTAAGCTGAGCCTTCCGCGGAGAGCGTTCCGGGATGTTAATACAAATGTGCAACCCAGTCTGGGCCGAAGGGGCTACCCTTTGCTGGTGCTTACTATGAGGTCTTCCCAGACCACGTTGGTAACCACGAGCGAATGTTCCACAGATTTGGAGGCGTCATAAAATATACTACGTATGGCCGCGATAACTACCTGACCCGCGACCCCCGGGTCGCCGAGGTAGCCTTCGCGGAAAGCCCTTTCTTCACCAAGGCCACTTCGAACCCCAATCATCCGCTCCACCCTATCAGCAATCAGAACTCACTGTTCATATGCGATACTAATGAAAATTGGCGAATCGCCCATCGGTTCATAGCTCCGGCTCTCAACCCTAAAGCGATCAGGCACTACCACCCGATACTACAATCTGTGGTGGAATCGTCATTTCCCGTGTTTGACGAACTCGATGAGCAGGGTGAAGCCTTCAACACTTACCAGTATATGATGAAACTGGCTAGGTATTTCTCTATATTCTTTCCAATGCTTTTTATTGACGTACTTCCTAGCGGAGCGATCGGTCAATGTGCCTTGGGAATGGTGAGAAGCCCGGTCCTGGATGTTACATAGGTCGTACAGAAACTAATCGCGTGCAGGATCTACACCATTTTGATTCTATTGACGCACCAGTGCATGACTTGGTAACTTCTATACAAAAGACTCTCCAATTGAACAAAAAGGTTGCGTCTAAAGGAGACTGGTGAGTGTGTTGTTTTGAACAAATCCAGCACATATGTTAACAGATCCCAGGTACGCCAAGGTGCCATTCGGTGATCCTAAGGAATTAGATCGAACTCAGAAGCATGTTGTACAGCTTCTCAATGATGCATTCGATACTTGCCCGAAATCTGGCGATGAGGATCTACCTATCAACGAAGCTGCTCTGCGGGCCGCATGTATTTTTGATTATCTCAACCGGGCAGTAGATGACGCTGGACAGAAATTGCCTAGGGCGCTCGTTGCGCCCAACATGCTCCCAGGTGAGGGATAACAATCAATATATCTCCCCGTGGTTATTAATTGTGGACACGCTGACACTAGTTCTATGCACACAGTTGTGGGAGCGGGATTCGTGACAACAGCTTGCTTGTTGTCTTGGTTGATTTATTCGCTCTGCACTTATGAAGGAACGCAAGACCGTCTCCTACAAGAACTTGTGGATCATGGAGTTACCCACGATACGACCTGGGACCCCGATTTCGCTGACAGTCTTCCATATCTAAATAAGTTCATCAAGGAGACGCAGAGGTATGTGTTCCTCAAGTCGTACCCGCTATACTTCATAAATTTTAGCCATGTTAACAACATACCCTCTGTTAGACTACATAACCCCTCCTTCCAGCCTGGAAGGGTAGCAAAGGTTGACTGTGTCGTCCCGGGTGGATACCAACTTCCAAAAGGGGCGGCGCTGATTATTGCTCTGTACGCGATCCATTCTAACCCTGATATATGGGATAATCCCCATCGCTTCGACCCAGACCGCTGGGATCATTTCAATCCAAAGGACAAACCCAAATGCTCCTATATACCCTTTGGAACGGGTCCACGCTCCTGTATTGGCTTCAACTTCGCTCTGGGAGAGGTCAAGGTCGTGCTCCCATCCCTGGTCTACAGGTATGAGTTTGTCCGTGAAGGGGAAGCTAGCATTGAGTATGATCCTCAGTACCAGCTAATCCGCCCGATGAATTTGTATATCCGGGCAAAGAAGAGAACACACTGGCCGAAGCCAAGCGCAGCTCCAGCGTAAAGAAAATGTTGTGTTATTTTCCCACCTCGGGATTTATGTTGTTATATGTTCCATAAAGACATACGACAAGGAAAAGCATTCCCAACTGCTGTTAAACTTTCACTATTTATTGAATAACAACCACTTATAAGGTGCTGGTGTCGCCAGTGAAATGGAATATACTAGGTAGAGCAGATATTAGGTCGTGTTCAGGTACTAGATCTAGGACCTGCCCCCGGAAACCACTAGGGTCAGGGGGCCCCTTCAGGGCAAGGGGAACCTTGGTCAACTCTAGTAATGAACCACGTCATTTCAGCATGTTTTCTCTAGTTGCGTATGAAGTTCATTTGTCACTGTAGAAAAGCCTAGATGTTCCTTTTCTGGATTTACACCGAATATAAAAGAACACTAGGCACCTACATGCAGAGCTAAATAGAGAAAATAAATTGCTTCAGATTTGGTTCCACGTCTGCCAGAAGTCAAAGATTGAACCATCGTCCATTAAAATGTTCATTAAATCAGGTTCATATGCAACTGCAAGCTCCAAGTCATCCAACTGATCATTTTTACCATTATTAGCATCAAGGTCTTCCGTTTCCAAGATAGCACCCGGGGCGTAACTTTCATTGGCAGGAGCGGGTATCGCAGTTGCTGCAGGGCTCACTCTCATAGTGGGAGCTGAGTAACCGGGAACAATCTGTTGGAGCGCCTTCGTGAAAATCCCACGATATACTGAAGCAACAGTGTATGTTTTCTGGAATTCTTCCAAGACCAGCATGCACATTTCAAGCTTACTTAGCCGGATGCGTTTTGCGATGGAATCGCCAAATTTGCATTGAAGCAAGTGCACTTGCATCGCTGGAACCAGAAGAGGAGGCCTAGATTGTTTCAATGGGTCAGCGCAGTGCAAAATACAGGCGCCTCGGGACTCCAAAGAGCAAAAACGACCCATAGATTGAATATACTCACGTCATAGGCCCTGCGAACCCCAGCAGATTCTCTTGGACGAGCATGTCCAGTATTTCATTAGTTCTAGAGGCAGCAGCATGGGCCCTTAGACGGTTTCGATGCTGCCAGTCGTCCTTTGCTGGGGGAGTCAGGCCATCCGGGACTTCCGTTTCCCAGCGGCGATAGAAGGTAATAACCATTGCTCTGAAGGATATGTCAATACAGGAAATCATCAAAGGCAGTAGAACTAACTGGTAATGCAAGTGGACGTGATGCGAATAGAACCTTGCTACACGCGTTAGACCGACTTCGTACTGATCCGGCAGTCTGCTCTGTAGTAGCCGCCTTTCAAGTCCTTCCACTTCGTCTACCGAC
The DNA here is from genome assembly GCA_008274985.1 of Aspergillus sojae. Taxonomy (NCBI): domain Eukaryota; kingdom Fungi; phylum Ascomycota; class Eurotiomycetes; order Eurotiales; family Aspergillaceae; genus Aspergillus; species Aspergillus sojae. Next base: position 4,934,297 of record CP035527.1, on the reverse strand, counting down.
GCTTTGAGGCGAGCAGGCCGACGATTTAGGGCTAGGGTGTTGCCCAGCAGGCAGCTTAGTTCCATTAACATGACCCAGTATTCAGCCAATCTGTTCATGTCACCAGGTAGGTATGACGCGATGGTGGACCCATCTGACTTCAGAGTGTCAAAGAGGAGGTCGCCCGGTAATGGCATACGGATATCACAGTCATCCAGATTGACCCGCAGGGGCCTCCCCAACGTTAGACCGAGCCAGCGATCCCGGAAAAAGCAGCTCCACCAAAGCCGACACCAAAAAGATCGCTGTCGATCGGTGATGGATAGCGTATGATTTGATGCGCCAGGATCGCGATGCAGGCCAAGGATCTGACCCAGGTTTATCGCAATGCCTGTCCAATACCATGGTTGTGCATGCTCATCCATGTCCGAGTGCCAAAATCCCATCAAGAGTGACGACTGCAATAGCGCAATTTTGTTCCTTTCGTTTCCATTGTTGTACAAGCACTAATTACGGACGAAAGTCAGCCCAGGGAATTTTGCACATTGGCAAGAGGTAGGGGAATCACTTGCCTTAGCTCGAGAGTACATCATGAATTTCATTGCCCGTCTCGATGTAAAACCTTCTTCCTCGTATATGGTTGTTGGGATAAACTAGCTCGGTTAGCTTGAGCGATACACAAATGCTCCACACCGTGGCATACATTGACAGCGACAAAGAAGAGACTCCACAGGAGCAACAGGTTATAGTCCTGAAGCTGTCCAGCCTGGTGATGCGCCACAAGCACATCGGCTTCAATCACCGGGAGGATCGGATGTACATGGACAAGGTATGCCTCGATCATACTATCGCAAGCACTTTTGCCCGGGAGGGTAAACACGCCCTTTCTACGTAGGAAGTTTTGGTCCTCGTCAGACAGATGCGTGCGGTGCAGTGGTACGAGAAAATGCTTCGGCAATGAGTCATTGGGTGAGCAAATGTTCAGGGCCGACGTGGGCCCAGTCTGTTCTCCTGTCTAAAGCATGAGTCCCTGCCGTGTTCTACTCTATATTGAATGGGCGATTAGCTTCCGTACCAGTATAGAAGTGGATTTCCCCCACACTGTCCGGTTGGCCGAGCGCCGCTGATGCTATTTCAAGAGCATTCCGCTCTTCGTCTGCCATATTGTACACCTCAAAGTCCGAAGGGCTCCTGTTGGCGGTCCGCGTGGTATTTTCCGCTTGGGTGTCGCAGGGGGGAGGGCCTGAGGGTCTACGCTCATCAATCGGACACGGGGCAGGGTTCGCGGAGGCCGCGGAGGTAGCGATGTGTGAGTCGACTGCCCTAGAGTGACCCTGCCGGCGACGGCGAGGTGCTAAGCAGTCGGTCTGTTGAGTACTAAGAGGCGATCCTAAGTCAGTACTATTTTGGTATGGTCCCTACGGGGTGCTCTGTCACCCTTTCCCTTGCTTTATGTTCACGATACACTCGATCGCATCCTGGGTACATCCGGCGCAAGGCACGCCGGTGACGGTCAAGCTGCATCGTACTTTGCGCTGGCGACAAGCCTGGCAGGCAACTGTAGACCTGTGGCGGCGGGTTCGAGGAGTTTGGTTCGTAGATGCCATGACCTCCGCGCGAGACCGCTCCTCGTACCCCGCGGATTATGGAAAACTTCACTAGTTGGAACAGTTTCGAGGCAGGGGCTAGGAAAACTGGATGCCTTGCGCCGTGCCGGGGTCCCTGCTTGCGGATGGGCGGGCAGTCGGGGTATCTAAGCAGAAACCACTAGCGAAGTTACCTACTGCCGAGGTTAGTAAACCTCGGATGGTCAGGTGGTCACAACCTCGGAGTTTCAAACTGTCTTACGTAATTGGTCACTGGACCTCGGGTCTTACTGTTGTATCACAAATGCGAGTTTTCATACTATGGGATACTTTGAATGTTTCTGAGCACCAAAGGCATATTGTATCAAACACTGGAGTAACATATGCAATACCAGAATTTATAGATTCTCATTGGCTTCGCTGTGCAGGGTTCCTCTAATTAGGGGGGCTCACTAAAAATGATATTGGACGATTGCGGGAAGAGATACGGCACATATTGCAGAGAGAATGATTCAGATAAGACGACACCTGGGAGGCAGTGTATATTAGATACTTAGACGATAAGAAGTAACCCTGTCAATGGCAGAGAGCCTTATATGCCTTCGAAATAGAAAATGTGGGAGAGGGAGATTTTAACGGTGCCTTCACCTCGGCCAGATAGCTACCCATCCACGCATCAATCCACTCGTTTATCGTTGATTCGGCGGACCTCGCGAATATGTACTGTAGAGAGAAGTGAGATATGCTGTCGTCTATTCCTTGAGCTTTTTCCGCAAGCATAATGTTATAATACCGAACATAGTAGTATTCGGCCAATAGAGAGATCTTTCAGAAGATCCTACTTGGATATTGCTGGTTTATTATTATTAATCTGAGTAAAATAGTATCTACCTTGATCTCTGTACGACTTTGTTTAAACAGTATCTATCTGGCCAACTTACCAGATTAGAAACATAAAAGGACTGTGGTTAAATACAGTAAATCATATTTGTAGATTTGCAATCAATTCAAGTTCTGTCTGGACTGTGAGCCTACTTATCATAGCCTTCCAGCACACAAATATTCTATTAGTAAAGGATATCTGCAGTACCAGACTACTTGGCACCCTTTGAGATCAGTGCTCCTGTATTATATAGCTAGGAAGATAAATATATGGTTCCGAGACAGTCCGGTGAAAAAGTTCCGAAATAGGACAGGATTTCGCTTTATCAACACTTGTTATTTAGCACCACGGAGTGAGCTCCATGTTTTCTAGTAACCCAATGTTCTATTTTCAATACTTTTCGTAGGAAGGATTCCTAGGTTCTGCTTAACCACACTTATAGACATCAGTACGACGACAGCATGTGATGCCAGCTATTTCAAGAGGAGTAGTGGAGTGGTGCACAGAGAATGTTAACAACCGCGGTGGGGTCTTCTTGACACGCCGCGCCTGACGGCTTTGATAGTATGTATTAGCTTCAGGGCTTATATACCATCTGATACGGCTACATGACCTTGACTGCAGAGAGGAGCCCGTTGCGGGGGCTAGTAGGACCAAAATTGTACAAGATATATTGCCGGGCCATAGAATTCCTATTACTTGCATATGCCAAAGAGTTTAGTATATAGCTTGACACTAGCGCCACCGTGTGTCATTATGAAAACCGTTTTCTAGGTCATTGTCTTCTGCTCTGTAGCCATAGATCACTGAGTAGTTTAGCGAAGGCCACAGTAACTGCTTACTATACAGAGTTCGACAGTTTATGAGAAGCAATTGATTTTAGTTTTAGGAAGCTAGTAAGCCGTTCTGTTGCTCCAATATATAAAGTATCGCTGCACTTAATCCCCGTATCCTCAGTATAAGCACGCTGGATGCTCTTTGTTGAAAGTAATACTGTCCATTGATTGGGTTGCTCTTTATTTCATTGATCCGACAAATCCATTGAGTTGTACCAGTTATACCCGGCTGTACCCAAGCTCCGGTTCGCTAGCTACTCGCGAGCCGACACGATTATTAGAGTATTGGTTTTCAGTGGTAGGAATTAGCTTACTTAGTTGTAACGCCCAGCAAATACTGCATTTAACTAGAAGCAGGACCAACAGAAATCTGTTTCCCACAAAGCACAATATGACTGTACGAATGACAATCACCACATCCAGCCAGTAACTATTATCTGTAGCTACAATCACCCAGAGCACAAGCAAAGTATGTATGATGGCGAGGGTGACGAAGAAAAGCTCCGTCACCAGCGGCTTATATCGCCCACCCAATCTCCACGATATGCCAGAGCAGTAGATAAGCGTACAGCCAATAACAAATATATAAGTAAAGTACAGACTCAGTATAGCAGCAAATTAATTGACTGACTTGCCGCCGCCCCATACACTTTCGGCATACATTTGGCGAACAATACTGTAAAAGTATTAGGACACAGATAGTATGTGAGGGGGGGGTTATACATAGGTAAAAGGAAAATATAATAAAGGCCGCCAGATTTCCTACGGTTATGGTTCGTCGAGTAATGACAAATATATCGTGGTCCGTTGCAGTATAATAACACCAAAAAAAAAAAAAAAAAGCTAGAAACAGTAGACAAAGAAAAGTGAGTAAAGCCAGTCTACATGGACACAACAGGAAGCGAATTACAAAACAGATCCTGGAATATACACCAGGGAAAGAATTTCTATTCCAGAATAAAGTTAGAGCTGGACGGTTAGGAAGTTTAAATTTATAGTATTTTAATTATTTTAAATTTCTATATAGCGGGTAGTGGCAACTCACTTGCGCGGGAAACTCGCTTATCGATTACGTTATTTATATCAGAATCGCGCAGAGGATTCCGGTCCTCAAGCGATTCATTCTGTTATACCTAATAGGAGAACTGCCATATAATCCTGAACAGCCTTTAGCTTCCTAGTACTACATTCCTGAAGCCTGTTGGCCTATCGCGCTCCGTAGGCATACCGCTGATAGATCGTAGTACGCCGAAAGAGCGCTTACAGCTATATATATAACAGTATTAACCATATTTGAAGAAGAATTAGCTAGAGTGGATACTTGCACCTCGCCTAAGGTGTCTTAATCCCAGACAACTACGACAGGGTGATACATTATATATATTTAGTCGAAAACCACTAAACCACAAGCAACACTTCTGATAGACAACTGATGTAGAAGCCGTATAAAGATAGCTAGTAGCTACTCAGATGATCAGTAACGCTTTCAACCTTCCAATTATATAAAACAATTCTGCATAGAACGATAGCTCACTCTCAGTTCTGTTATGACCGGCGCCGTACGCTAGTCCGCAAGCGGAAAGACCAGGAGACGGCCGGGGGGGAACTTTTCATTTCATGATTGTTTACTCCGTACTTTTACTTTCCCCACAACTTGGTGAACATGGAAGAATGTGACTATCGTACCTAGTGACACCCACCTTTTTTGAATTTACTCTTTGTCAAAAGATGTTGAAAAAATATTTCAATTAGGCAGGTCCTCGCGTTGTTATGAGAGCCTCGGGGGTCCACCTACACGATTATAAAGTAGATCTTCGGAACGTCGGAAACTCGGAAACCCCCCAACTTTTACTTTTAAAACTTGCCCTTTTATGGCTGTCATTCCCTCGCGGCTGCCCGAGGCTGGCGTGCCATCGTAACACTTGACATATAAGTCTATAATATGTCGGACCCCGGTCACCAGCAAGATGGATGTATTGACGCTCCCCGGAGCACGGAGCGCGGCGCTGGAACAACCCATTCCACCAATACCGATCCACATCGTGTGGGGAATCGTCAGCCTTGGTCAGTATCGGCCGGATGGAGATCAACGGATGTTACGATGCACAAAATAAACAGGTATGTATCGTTTATCATCATGTCTTACAGATCTCGTAGCTAATGGTCGACTGCCCACGACAGTCTCATCTCTAGCTCAATAGGTCAGGACGCCGCTCTCGGCTCCGTTGAATATCTATCGCACGCCTTACATTACTTTCTCCTCTCGAGAGTCTGGAGAAAAATCAGGGCTCGCCTATATGCTCTGCTGAGAGTGATGCAGAGACGTAGAACTACTCCATGCCACGGTCAATCCACACATACGCAAATCAAGACGCCTGCATGGTCACCGCTACTGTCACTTTCATCTTTGATGTTCGACACTCGTTCCACTCTACGTCTATTGGGATTATTCTCGATATGGACCTGGGGCTCTGAAATTGCAAAGGCTCCACCGGCGGATCGAATTGTCCGAGAACTAACACGACTTCAGTTGGTGGCGACCACGACGTACCAACTTTTAGAGAATGTCGCTTTTCTCATGACGAAAAACGTTTTACCGGAGAAATTATGGGAGAGATTCGATAGTGAGAAGCTGTATGCTTGGAGCCTTCTTTCCCTGTGCGTGCATATGATGCTCCAATTAGGTAAGCTTTGGCGGGAGAGTGTGCTTAGAAAGAGGGCCGACCAGAAGGCAGTGTCATCCACCAATGGTAAGATAAAGATGATTGACAAGGAGGTGGAAAGTGCGAGTGAGTCCGACGACAATGATACAGAAATATCAACGCAGCGAGAGGAAGTCCATGCTGCGAGGAAGAGCTTGGTCTCAAGCCTGACTTGGGGAGCATTATGTGCGCACTGGGGGATGCCTGCTGGGATTGGGATTCCGGAGCCCTTCATAGGCGCATTGAGCTTTGCTGCAGATGCTTGGGAGCTCAGGGATACATGGATTTCAATTGAAGTTCCATAAATTCAATGTCTCAGTGGCTTCAGTGCTGGGTCATTTTGAGGGTACCGCTGACTCTTGGATGGGCTCGCTCACATTGTACGTGGTATACATATCCTACCACCTTGTTCGTCTTCCGATCATTCTTCTGCCTTCTTCATATCGCAAAGCCAGTGCGTAGCCAGAGATATGGACCTTGTCACATGACCTCCCCATCTTAAGCTGCCATAGGACGTGGCACATTCTCATATTCTTCCGTCAACAAACTTGCGCAATTTAATCAATACTCTTTCTCTGGTGGACTGCTACAAAAGCCACACTCGTGGCTTTGCATTCATGACATCGAGAATTCTTGCCATTTCTTTGCACCTCCAACCATGGTTTGACGAGAGTTATGCCCCGCTTCTCAAGGCCCTCGCGTCAAAAGCAGAATTTCAGCGTGCTGAAAACCCAACCTCGGCCATTGAACTTTTGGCACAACGTCCAGAACCGTCGGCCGTCCTCATCACGGACGAAGCGCTGACCCTCCCGGAGAACAAGGCGGTCTGGAAAGCAGTTCTAGAGTATGTCCGTCGCGGGGGCACGGCCGTGATCATGGGCCACTTTCCCTCGTTCGTTCGACCGAACCACCTGAAACCATTTTTCTCCCAGGCAGGTCTCAACTGGGAATCTGGATCCTACCAGAGGACAACCCTGGCATTAGACCCAGCCGCAGTTAGTGTCGCCAATGCCGAGACGCTGCCACAAAGATACAGTCAGAAGGCTGTGTTCGTCAAGAACGTCGCACCAGGTGATATGTGATACAAAACTGATGATGACTCGGTGGTTCAGTCGATGGTCTTCCCGGCAACGAAGGTGAATCCGGCTGGAGAGACAGCCGTGGCGCTGGCCAAAGTTGGTACCGGAAAGCTAGGATATGTCGGCGACGTGAATGCGGAGGAAGGTTCGAATGCTGTGGTTCTTGCGATGTGTGGATTGCTGCAGCAAGGCGCACGGTATAAGTCCGTGGAAGATGTCGGCGATGACCATTTTCTACCGTCAAGGAGGCACTAAGTCCTTAGACAGCTACGGTCCTCGATGCTCGTCATCCGAACATGCAGTGTGTATTTAATAGCTGGCTTAATATTGCTCTCAACTTATTCACTCCACGAACCTGTTGGTTCACGTATCAGTCCACTCCGTTCACATAGTTATCAGTGTAGAAAAAGCGAGTTGACGCCTAAGAGAGGAGGGAGATTGAGGACGTGCCTCATCTTCAAGAACTATTTTGCCCATGATGGTGAAAACCGTCCCATCTTCGTGAGATCAGATCGTTGTTTTCGAATTCTGAATGGACCCTTTAATCAGCCAATCTCGAGCCAAAGATTGAATCCATGCGAGTTCCAGACGGTTATAGAGTAATTTTAGGGTAACATGACTACTGTGTGTGCGAATCTGGACCATGTCTACTTAGTTACTCGTCGTCTGTCCATACATACTTCCCCTTTGTTTCCGTGTCAGCCTTCTTGTTCACGAGGCAAGCTTAAGCCAACTCTACAGGTAATAGGAAATTCAATTGCTGCGAATCGTATAGGGTGATAGATCCTATCAGGGCAGGTGGCCAATCTCACAATTAGAAATACAAACTAAACTCGAGATACACCATTTTAGGACCTACAAGCCCGTTTCGATTACCATTCCAAGATAAGCTTCCAGATAGTGGTGAGTAACTCAAAGACGTGCTATTAGTAGTAGTTACGCCACCGAGATAGCAGTGAAGATGGCGGGAGTGGGGAAGATTATGCCTTCGCGTGGACCTTCCGTGCCCTAAGACTTCGCCTCTGGACTCTTGGACTACGGGGAAGAAGACCCACTCTGGCCATCGAGATAAGATAGTAAGAACTTCTACTCCGTCCGATAACCGTTATTAACCCCGCCTTCTTTTTTCACAGCCGAGATACCGAACTCTGACTGGTTGGAGGTGTTAGCTCCTGCTGAGTAACAAGAAAGAAAAAAATGCTATCTGTGCCTGCAACTTGTATATATATCGCAATACCCACCATGGGATTATCGGTAGAATACAAAGCAGACCGCGTGGACCTTCCATCGACTCGAGAAGAACCCCATGGGGAACAGACCCACCCTTCACCTCTTCGGACACGAGCTTAGCGTCGAGATATGAGGGGATTCACTCGGAACCCCGATCCCTATGTATATAAACACCCACCCAGGTAGCAAAGGATTTGGCATCTTTCTCCTCTTCGTACATCGCTTTCATGATGACCGATACTAAGACGGCTGTTTCTCCTTCGGACGAGGGTCCTCCCACCTCACCAACACATATCACCGATCAGAGTCAGGGAGTCAGCATCGATGCCATCCCGCTATGGAAGCGTGTATGGCGGCACAGTTTGACGCAGATGATGCTTTTGAGCGTCCAGGCGTTTTGTGGGCCAGCCATGTCGGACGCGATTACAGGTGAGACTTTCATAACATCATCATATCTCAACCAGGCTGGTATAGTCGGAATGTGACGCTAATTGATTCCAGGCCTCGGTGGTGGTGGCCTTGCAACTCCTCAGGTGTCAAATATTTCGACCGCGATCAGATATGCCACCCTGGCTGTCGGTATGTGCCTCCCCTACCTGCAACAAGGACGTTAAGCGCGCTAATCGGTGGATACTCTTTCAAGTTTGCTTCTTGGGCGGTCCCATAGTGAACAAAATCGGCGTCAAGTGGGCCCTGGTCATCGGCTCAATGTCCTTCCCTATCCAAGGGTCTGCATACTACTGCAACAGCAAGTTTGGAAACCAGTGGGTGAGTGCGAGGACCTTTTGAACATGCCCACCGGCCGGATCTACACAACTTGGCCTGTCTTTTGAAAGTACACAATGCCTGACAAAAGTCACTTTCTGTAGTACCTCATCCTCAGCGGTGCTATTGGCGGTATCGGGACCGCTTGCTGGTATGTCGCGGAGGCTGGAGCCATTATGACGCTTGCGCCGTCCGGTGCTCGTGGAAAGTATCTAGCTCTGTGGATTGTCTCGCGGAATCTTGGACAGTTAGTCGGAGGTGCAATTAAGTAAGTCTCTCCGAAGTCTACACCAAAGGCGTACGGGATGAATAAATTCTGACTGAAGCTCACTCTCCTTGAAGTCTAGCAAAGAACCATGAGAAAGGTGCCGATGGCGGAGTCACACCTGATACTTTCATTGCCTTTGTGATCATTGAGTGCCTCGCGTGAGTGTACTCTTCCCACGAACAACTTCGATGGCAGAAACTAAACTATGCTTATTGCAGTCTTCCATTCGCACTATTAATCACTCCCTTTGAGCGCGTTATCCGATCGGATGGCACCCATATCGTTACCTCAGAGACCCTTTCGACCAAAGAGGAGCTTAGGCGCATTGCAAAGACCATAACCTCCAGGCTCATTGTTCTTTCATCCCTTTGGGCATTGTGGTCATTTTTCTACACGTGAGTTACATCATACACTTATATCCATGAAAAAGACCACGAAACGCTAACTGAAATGGCAGTGGTACTTGGACTACCTACTTAGGAACCTATTTCTCTGTCCGGGCCCGTGCTCTATCATCTCTGATTTCTCCTTTCTTCTGCATGTAGGTCCAATATGGAATCTTTTCCCATTAATTACATTAACCATCTCTTTCCTCCCAGAATCGGCTGCTTTGGTCTCGGCTATATCCTTGACATGAAGGGTCTCAGCCAACGCCGCCGTGCGCAGATCGGTCTCTACACCGTCGTCATCCTCAACGTTGGTGTATATATCTGGTCTATCATTATGCAGACCAAGTTCAACCGCCATGATCCTGGCCACATCGACTGGGATGACCGGCTGTATGCTTCATCCTTTCTGCCATATTTCTTCGTCCAGACCACAGGTCCATTGTCACAGTCGTACATGTATTGGCTTCTGTCATCTTTTGCAACAGATGCGCAAGGTGAGTACTGAAACATATCTTGATTGAATACCAGCAAAGACTCGTTCGTATGCTAATTCTCCGTCAGAGAACGTTCGTAATGGTGCGGCATTCAGATGCATCGAAGCTATCGGTCAAGCAATTGCCTACGGCATGAATACTCAAACCACGAGTGACCCTCTCACTGGATTGTATGTTTCTCGCTGCACTGATATATTGTCATATCGACGAGTTGCTGACTGACTTAGCTGCGTGACGTTCGCCCTCCTCGGAGCCTCTTTGCTCCCTATGATTATGCTCGTGAACACGACGCCCGATCGCATCCCTGCTGATGTGATTGCTGAGCAGCAGGATGTCGCTCGGGACAAGCTTGAGAGTGCTTAAATTAGCCAGGACGTGATAATCTTGATTAGTGTGATAGGGCGGGTGTTTTAGACAGTACCTATTACAAATATTCTATATACAATTTCTTACCAAAATAACAAAGACTTCTACCAACGAAGATCGTTGCTCGAAACATGTTTATATAGTCAATACACATACTTTACATATCGGCGATAGCTCTGCTGGTAACTAGTAATAAATCTATGGTGCTCCAGCCCATAGTTTTGCAGAGAGACTAGAGAGGGCGCTGCCTAGTAATCGGGTATACAAATCGCTGATGAGATTCGCTTAGATTGATGATATGGTTGAGGCGATACTACCTTCCAGGAATATGTGGATGAATGCTGAGCTACTAGCTAGAAGCAAGAATTTCACTGAAGAGTAGGTTGCACGGGTTATGTTCACGATTTATCTATGCAGAATAGTCTATAAAATATTGGTATCTATGTTAAGCAATAAAGACAAAGTAACAGAGAATCCCAGGGTGGGATGTAGCCATTAGCAACAAAACGGTGGAATACAAACAATTCCAGCAGCCAGCGCCTCAGGTTTGCCGTTAGGGCCATCACCTCGGTTTACACACGCTCCACTTCCATACCACTTATCTCCTTTTCATTCGACTGCTGCTCCGTTTGAATATACCCAAATGCCTTGATCTCCGCAGCCATCTTCCTGGCCTGTTTCACCGGGTCCCCGCCTCGGGAGAAGATGAGATCAATATCCTCAAGACGCAGGTTGCTAGTCTCCGGATAGAAGAAGTAGATGATTGGGATAAAGAGGAGATTAGTGACCATGAAAATCAGGTACGCCTTCCACTGAATGCGATTGATGATCACCGGCGTGATCATGACCACGGTAAAGTTCCACAGCCAGTTAGAGCTTACTCCAATAGCCGTGCCTTTCGTCCGGGCTTCTAGTGGTAGAATCTCTGGGACGTACACCCATGGGACCGAGTTGATAGACATGCCATGGATCAGCATATAAAGGAAGAAGAAGGTAACAGAGGCGGAGGCATAGGCCTTTCCATTCGGCTCGTTGACCTGAGATAGCAGGGCGGCGACCATGAGCATACACACGCCGAGGCCAAAAGAACCAATCATCATTGTCTTCCGTCGGCCCATTCGATCCAGCATGAATGCGGGAAGAAGCGATCCGAGCATGAACATGATCTGGATGCACCCGCCGAGGATCTGAGAAAGTTGGGCACTCATGCCAACGTTGTTCCTCAGGACCGCTGTTATACAGATCATCAGCAGTGGTCGTCCAATTCAAGGAATCCAGCACTTACTTGGAACAAAATAAACGACTAAGTTGATCCCTCCAACCTGGTTCATGAGCTGAATACCCCACGCGAGGAGCACTCGTTGGCCCGTCTTCACCTCGTCGTTACGGAAGATCTTCCAAAAAGACTGTTTGCTGACTGCGTCCTCCAGCTCAATAGCCGATAAGATCGCCCTGCGCTCATTGACGATATATTCGTCTTCCTGTTCCTTGTTATAAACCGCACACAGGACTTCCATGGCCTCTTGCTCTTGGCCGTGGTTCATTAGCCATCGCGGAGATTCGGGGAGGCCAAAGACAAGCAGAATAACAAAGATAGCGAACACGATTTGCATCGCAATAGGAAGCCGCCAGGCGATAGGGCCGCCGACAAATGACATTCCAAAGTCAAACCAGTACGCCACAACAATACCGACCGCGGTAAAGAGTACTTCGGATGAAATCAGACGTCCTCGGGTTTTACCCTCGCACATTTCAGCTTGATACCTTGTGTCTCAGTCAGCATTTTGCGTCTTCCTATGATCGCTAACACCAGAACCTACATTGGCACCGTAGATGTCTTCAAACCTGTGCCCGCGCCCGTCACTAGTCGCCCAATGATCAGATGGGGCACCGTAAACGCGGTAGTCTGCAGTACTGCGCCCACGATCACCACACCCATCGCCAGCCAGATGGTCTTCCGGCGTCCGAACGTCTCTCCGATGAAGAAGTTGACTAGCATCCATATGGCTCAGCTTGATGCTCATTCATATCGGGCAGTTTACTTACCCAAGCACCCCAAAAGACAGCCCAGGTTATAGCAGCTTACTATAATTCCTTCCTCCGAATCATCGGGATAATTGAACTGCTTCCTCCAGTCATCATTCCCGACAATCCCGCTGAAGACGCCCTGGTCGTATCCGAACAGGACAAAAGCCACAAGGCAGCATGCCGTGATGGCTGCCTGAAGGGATCTACCCCTTCCATACCAGGTGCGCATGATGAACGTTGGAAGGTATCGTTATGAGAAGTGGTCAACGATTGAACACCACACGCCTATGCCTATGGACCCGGTCCATCGGGAATGCGTTCTTTTATATCCACCGCGAATCATGTATATGACGAAACGCGAGTTGCCAGGGTCGGGAACACCCCGTCATTGTGGATGATAAGCGTCCATTGTTGTCCGCTTGACGGACGGCGACCAGATCGCGTAGTGGATCCAACGCGGGGATTTCAGGAAGCTGGAGAAAGTCATGGTTATGCGGAGGTTGAGTGAGGGTCTTGGGTCTGGGTCTGGGGAATGTTTTGTCTTCATCGGGCAAGTCAGGGCCAAACTCGGCTTCCGTCCGAACCCCATCGCGGTTTAACTTGCCTGGTTGGGCCTGCACCAGGATAAGTATTGCTCCGGGGCACGTGAGGCTTTCCTCTTTGGGGAAAGTGTGCTCATTTTGGAAGCCGCAACCACTCCGTTTCTCCACCGCTTTTGTGGCCGCCCTTCGTCTGCCTCGCCTGGACCATTCCAGGGCCCTGGATGAAGGGGCCCACTCACTACCTGGGCGATTGGGGAAGGGTAAAACTGAGTTTGCGATGATCATACCATCCAAGGACATACATGGTTACATTGACTTGCGAGTGCCTTATGATCCTCTGAGAAATGGTCTGGTAATGTTGTTCATCGCACAAGGAGAGCATAAAATATATATATTTACTCGTGAAGCGCAAGAATATGTATGGTATGCAGAATTATATTTAAATTTCATATCCAGACATTCCTAATTCCAAAAGGTTCGATTTCAAAAGAGCCAAGCCATGCTTATCATATCTTCATGATCCGTCAAGTCGTTCGATGTCCCTTTCCTAACGTATAGACCCTGCTCTAAGTGCTCGGTCCCTCTTTAGGATTAGATCCCAGGGTCAACGGTATTTTGACCTAAAAGCGGAGATGATGGTTGTACTGAAACGTACTCATTTGATTGCCTGAGTGCATTAGAAACAACAAGGCAGACGACTTAATCAACCTCCCCCGTCAGGGGCTTCAAGTTTCCTGTTCTATTGTGACGCTGTACCAAACCAATTGAGTACAAGTAGTGCTACTTGTCCCGACCTTTGTTGATCGCCATTTCCGGTTTGCATGACTAAAGACAAGAAAAGTCAAACTCATCAGGGTTCCACATCGTGTCCGGGTTGATAAAGGCAGAGTCCGAAGGGCATTTGGGGATATTGATATTCAAGAAATTTCCCAGTTGATCGTCGATATCTTGAAACATGGGGTCTGTCACAAAATTATTGAAGCCACTGGTATCCAAGTCCTCAAAATCGAACAATAATTGGTGATCTGTCGGTGCGACAGCCTCGTCTGCACAAAATTGTTGGTCGTGTGCCGCTTCAGCTACTTCTTCTGAAGTGTCTTCTGAATGGAAAGGACCTATATTGTAGACCTCGCAGTTTGATGAGGTTGTAGCTACCGGTACTTTCTTATGTGACGGCGATAACTGACTTGCTTTCCCCGCCACGCGTTGCATGCCACCCAATGCACGCTGACCAAGCCGAGTCATCACTTGAGCGGACCACCATGTCGAGCTTAGAGCCTCTAGGCTCTTATAAAAAGTTTGTAAGTGCTTCTTTGCCGCATACTGAGTACTGGGAAGCTGACAACGCTTGAGCTGTTTATAAGATATTGAGAACCCGAGGGATATGGAATAAGCAACTGTCGGTAAAGGCGCGAACTGACTAATGGCACACATTTGTAGCAGGGTGGCTAAGCGATATACAGCTAGATCCTGTCGTAGGTACAGCGCGTGAGACCTCGGTTGAGCCTTGAGGCCCCATGGCCGTGAGGCGAGAAGAGCTATTGCATGGTACGCCAATTCGAAAGACACTGGGGTAGTTCAGTGAGCGCCCTGGGAGGAAGAAGGCATATAAAGGAGACTGACACATTTGATCCAAAGATATATCCTCCGCTTGACATTTCGCAATCAGTTCTTCGAAGCGGGGAATTTCGGGTTTGTTCTCATCCACCGGGGCATCCAGGGTCGGCCGATACACTACCATGACCTCGCCCAGTATGGACGCCAAGGAAAGCCAGACGCGAAAGGGGCTGTCAAAGAGGTCAATCACGTCTGTGAGCTGCTGCCCCAGGTCTCTGTCGTGAATTACCAACGGCCTCCCGTGAATGGCCGCGATCCACCGGTCCAGACTCCATAGGCACCAAAACAGTGTAACTAGCGGTTTTTCATGTCGCGCAGGGCCACATTTTAGGAAGTGTAGCCCGACAGTGTGAGCATGATGGATGGCTTGCGCCAAAAATAAGGACGCATCCTCAAAGCTCTTGGGTCCCGAAGCATGCAACGAAGCAAGGGCGAGGATTTGTATTAAAGTCATTCTTTGCCGCTCCAAACGCATGGTTATGGCATGGCACAGGTCTTCGTACAGAAGATTGCTAAACCTGCAAGGAGACATAGTTTCGGCACGATCCCTAAGTCGGAGGACTGGTTCTGCCTCCCCTTCCTTTGAGGCCACTAAACATATTGCCTGTAGGAGGTAGGGGGAAACAGTACCATTGCGGAATTGTACTTGAAAATCTTCCTCGTGAACTAAAGGGAGCACCGGGTGGATACGACGGAAGTAAATATTTATCAACGCTTCTTGGGTTTGTCGTGGTGGAAGAAGAGCGCCTGGGCGGCCTGAGTGTCGCTTCTGGCGAGGCATCTGATATCTGGTACTGCTCGATGAGAGTTCTTCATGATAGGCATTCTCGCCGTTTTCAATAAATTCATTTTCCCTGTCCAGCCAGACACCGACATCCCGCTGGTGAGCACGCCCACGCATGAGTCTTGTACTACCATCGTCGACAAAAAGTACGACTGGGTTCAAGTCACCGATAAAACGATGGACGCATGTATCCCGCCGTGAAAGTTGCGAAGTATTCTTTTGAGTTTCCATGTGAGCTTGAGAGGATTGCTGGGCACTCTGTAGCTTGGGCTCCGCAGGCTCGCCAGGAAGCTGCTGCGACGCTGAAACACCCACTGGGGATCGCGACCCCCGAGTGGTAGCTGGAGAATACTGTACGAACTGAGTAGTCGGCCGCAGTGGCGTAGACAACCCTGATTGTCGGTTTACTTTCTGGTGGTAGCATTTTTTCTAAACATTGTCCGGTGAGTCATTAGCGCGTGCAAGTGAAGACAAACAACGAACCTTTCTCAGGCGGCACCTCTCACAAGCGCCTCTGGCATATGTTCTTTTCGGGATTTTCCCGTCTTGACTGATATGGAAAGTGAGGTCCATATCGGCCGACTCGGATTGTGTTGCTGGTTCAACGTCGAGTGTGGCGATTAGCGAGCCAGTGATGCGGGTTTATATTACTTCACAAAAACTGCATGCAGCACAACTAAAATGACGTTCGCTTGTCTGAGCTGACTAGCGACGGGTCTGACTCAGAGTGCCTTCGATATCTGTGCAGGTAAATGTGGACAGCGACATCCGATGCATTTTTGTAGTTCTGATCATGGAAGAGGTTGAGTATTTTGCCCGATATGGCAGTCTTGCGCCGGCGGGAGACTTACCCTTTTCGGCTATTCCGCCCCTTGTATGGAAGTTCCGCTTGTCTTACCGAAAACGGAAATCCATCATTTTATTCCGATATAAACACAATATAAGAATACGATTAGGAGTCAATACCTCATGGACAGGAATGGAGCAGTGAAAGCAGATAATCAAGGCATTTCGTGTCTAAGGACCAACTGATACCCTTCATCATGTTCTTCAATGAGAGCGTGTGTTGCAGTCTAAGGTTCGATCCGACTCTAGACTTCTATCTCGACCTTTTGCTCAAAACTAGCTGACACCACGATGCCTCATATCTATAGTTTAGACAAGTCGTGTATCTTCCTGCCGGCTTCGAGTTGCCCCGAAAGCAAGGCTTGCATATCTGGGAAGCTTCGTTTGTCACTTGCGCAAGCTATAACTGTCAAAGGAATATCAGTCCAGGTGCGAGGTATAGCTAAACTGTAAGTAATCCTTTCTGGTTTCCAAGCTTATACACGATCTAACAGCGGTAGGCCTTATGATGAGGGCACATTCTTCGGGTCATATCATGAAGAGAATACATTTGCAGCAACGCAACCATTGGCGTCGTCCCATCAGCAGAATCCTTTCAACCTACCGGCAGGGGACTATGAATTTCCGTTCAGTCTTCCTCTAAACAGAAATATGCTCGAGACTATCGCAGGCCCGGAGACCAACCACCACTCATATCAAGTCCATGCCGTGATCGAGCGCAGGTTGAACAGAAATATCATTGTCTCAGAGCCTATCCGGATTTATAAACGGTTTTCCATCGAGGAGAGTCTCAACTGGATATCAGCCTTGAATGTCAGCAATGCAACACTCTTGTTTCTGTATGCGTATGGCTAACAATGTTTCATAGTCAATCGATAAACAGTGGGACAATGTCGCGCAATATAGCATTTCTATCCCCGACGTCAATATCCCATTTGGCGCAACATTTCCAGTGAAACTCCGGCTCGCTCCCTTATCAAAGGGTATAAAGCTTCACGCGTTGACGACCGATGTCATTGAGCAACACGAGGTCAAAATCAGCGCCCCAGCAGCATACTCCGCGCAGTTTAACGTTCACTTTCTATCATCCAAACGGGAGCACATCATTTTCAGCGAGCGGCACAACCTAGACGATTGTATGGAACCAGAATCAGAGGAGTCTGATCTTGAGTGGTGCATAACAAAAACAATATCTTTGCCACACGACCTTGCAGCTTGCACCCAGGACGTGAGTTCTAAGATGATGACGATCAAGCATCACGTAGCGTTTAGTGTCGAGTTACTGGGTGTGGGAAAGGGGATATCCATGGTAGGTATCTGAGCATTTGGTTATATGACCCTACACACTTTTACTGGACTGCCTTTGCTGATCTCTGTATAGATAAAAGGAACGATCCCATTCAATATCTACATGTCCCCACACGTCATCGGTGAACACGGCAATGTCCGACAGGTTCATATCGATGGACTCCACAATGATTATGTGCCTCCGCCCCCTCTGTATAGCAAGCATCAAAATGATCTGTTGCTAGCTGTGGGGGAATGTCCACTGAATACTAAGACCCTACGAATGAATTGCGAGCAGTCGCTGGATAATATCTTCTTCGATTCGGCCGCGCTTGATTGTGCACCCAGTTATGAAACAGTGATTCGAAACCAACCCTCAATCGCCAACTACACTCGGACAACATATTCTTAGAATTGAATGGGCAGGATACTCTTTGACCACTAGCCCGTTTCGACTTAGAATCATGAGGGCTATTAGTAATCATCTTCGCCAACTACTTTGTTTAGTGGGATCGGATTCCATTGAGACTTTTGCGTCCACCAGGATGGCGTCGTCAATGACAGTCGAAACAAACGAACAGCACGCGACGAGTCGACCTTCGCGCGATGAATTTGGTGAATCTATGGGCAGGCCGGCGACCACCTTCGACGCGATATCCGACCGTGCCAGCGCGGGTGAAGAAGCCAAGTCTGCAACCACCGCGAGATTCTGGCTCCTCATGCTCAACCTGGCTGCTGTCCTGATATTGTCCAGCGTAGACATGAACATCGTCGCTACGGCCGTTCCTAGCATTACAACATATTTTCATACAGTGGCAGATGTCGGATGGTATTCTTCTGCGTTCAGGCTCAGCCAGTGCTCCTTCCAGTTTGTGTTTGGCAAGGCCTACCAGCTCTTCTCTATCAAACGCGTCTTTTTGTTTGCCAATGCTATCTCGATAGCAGGTTCGCTGCTCTGCGGAGCGGCCACTACATCAACCATGCTCATCGTTGGGAGGGCTGTCGCTGGACTAGGATCAGCAGGTCTTCTTTCAGGGTGCTTCGTTATCCTCGTACAATCCACACCTTTACGCAGACGACCAATGTTCACCGGCGTTATGGGTGCCGTCGAAGGCCTGGCGACACTAGCTGCACCACTTCTTGGTGGAGCGATTGTGCAGTCAATTGGTTGGCGATGGTGCTTTTACATCAGCGCACCTCTTGGTGTTGTTACGCTGGTGTTGACAATGTGTTGTTTCTCAGATTTGCCGAAATCTAGCGACATTTCGCGCATGGTAATTAGGGAGAAAATCTTACAACTAGACTTGGTTAGCAATCTGCTGTTCATACCGGCGCTCACGGCCCTGTTCCTTGCCCTTTCGTGGGCCGGTACCAAGTATTCCTGGGGTAGTGGCCTAGTGATAGGCCTCATTATTGCCTTCGCTGTCCTCATATCGGCCTTTATCTACAACCAAAAACGTCGGGGAGATGCTGCTGCTCTCCCTTTTCGCATTATAAAGCGCCGTAGCGTGATCGCTGGATGTGTTTTTATTATATGCGGCAATAGTACTGGCAGTGTACTCGAGTATTATCTGCCTACTTACTATCAGATTGTACGTGGATATACTCCCGCCCAGAGCGGCTACATGATGCTTCCTATTATTATCGCCGGTACCATTGGCGCACTCATCCACGGCTTCGGGACCAGCGCTATTGGGTACTACGCACCATTTATGCTTCTCGCCTCAGCTATAATGCCTGTTGCCGCGGGACTCATCACCACCTTCAAAGTCAACACAAGCTTCGCGGAGTTAATCATATACACTGCCTTCTCGGGCCTTGCATATGGTATCGGCTTCTCCGGACCACAGAACGCTGTCCAAACGGTGTTACCTGTGGAGGACGTGCCGCTCGGTACATACATCATGCTTTTCGCCCAGTCTTTCGGTCCAGCCGTTGCAATTGCAATTGCACAGGTCCTCTTCGTCAATCAGCTGTCAACCAACCTCAACGGTCTCGTGTCAGACCTGGATGGAGCATATATCGAGAATACTGGCCTAGCCCAAATTGTGACATCCATGCCACCGGCTAAGACGCGAGATGCTCTCGTGGCAATCGATAAAAGCCTTATACAGACATGGTACCTGGTAGTTGGACTCGCATGTGCAACGATGATTGGGAGCTTGATGATAGAATGGCGGTCGGTGAAGTCGAGACGAGACTAGGAATGATGGAAGAGGGAAGACACTTGTGTAGTGCTAAGACCTACACATCCGATAACGATATCTCTGGGTGATCATAGGTGGTTTCAATAACAAGAGGCTTTGTACTTCATGGGTTGTAAGATAACTAATTAATGCATACCAAGCCTTCGTGACGCAGAAGTCTTAGGAACTGAGGGACAAATCGATGGTAATGAACAAGTCTGGAAAGTTAAACAATCATCCTATGTGTTACTGAACAAAAGTCCATCCATGCCTAGGCTGTGCTATTCTTCAATATTTCAAATTGATGACGCCGTCCACATTGACTATACTATCTACACAGCTATTCAGCCTTGCCAAATCTCTCTTTATGTTCTGCCCACAATCGACTCCGGAGTTCCGCATCTTGTAAAACCTCAAGGCCTGTCGCAGCCATGATCGAAGCGAACCGCAAGGACGATTCAAACGCCTGCCTTGTTCCGGCTGATTTCTCAAATCCAGGATGGTGGGGTCCAATCTTTGGCGATTCTACTTCGATGAGGAACCCAGGATGGAGACTTGGGAGCTCATAACTGACATTACCTGGTTTGACGGTTAGTATCAGTGGCCATTGTGGTGATGGACAGCCCTACCTTGATCCGTTGACGCGCCGCTGACTGCAGGCAATTCTTTGATGTAATTCTGCTTTTGCTCCTGAGAATGTTTATAGAAGGTGTCAATGAGGATATCATTGCATTGCAATTCTTTGTAGTTTTCAAGCCTAGATCCGACCACGTTAGCGATAGCTGATGCAGACTTCCTGTTGTGAGCTTTACATACCAGTCAAACTCAACGGTGCACCCAGCGGCTGTCGCCGCCCCTTCACAGCAGGCAGTAACCCTCCTGGCAGTTTCTTGCAATTCTGCATCTGTCTCCGCGCGGGCAAAGAATTGGAGCTCTGTGAGATGGGGAATCACATTGGGCTTGTCACCTCCCTTCGAGATGATTGCGTGCATACGCTGATTAGGCGCAACTTGTTGTCGAAGCATGGCAATGTTACTATAAGCAGCTACCGCGGCATCCAATGCATTGTGGCCCAACCAAGGGGCATTGCCAGCGTGAGCGCTAACACCACGGAAAGTCACAGTGGCTCCGCGACGAGCCATAACGCGAGGAGCAACCACGCCATCCTTTCCCACGCCAGGGCCGGGATGACCCATTAGACAAGCGTCGACTCCCTTGTAGGCACCAGCCTTGATAAGCTCAATCTTACCGCCGCCGCCCTCTTCTGCAGGAGTGCCGAGAAGGCGTACACGGCCCTCAATCTGGTTAGCCTTGATTGCCTCTGCAGTGGCCAGAAAAGCTGCAAGGGACGAGGTGGCGATTAGATTGTGCCCACAGGCGTGACCAATTTCGGGCAAGGCATCGAACTCGGCGTTATAGACAATCAAACCTCCTCCAGTCCCGACCTCAGCTTCGAATGAGGTCTTGAGTCCATAAGCATGACGCGTGACGGTGTATCCTAGCGACTCCAGGAGGTCGCATAGGGTGTCATGGGCGTGAACCTCTTCAAATGCAAGCTCTGGATTGGAATGAATCTGGATTGGAGCAAGAAAAATTAACGGGATATGTCTAGTAGTCTGGAGGTGGACACTTACTTCCTGGTTCACTTGCCAGAGACGCTCCTCGTGTTTGCTTATAGTTTCTGATATTGAGGCCATATTGAGAGATCCTACGATAATCAGTGTTGCGATATACAAGAAAATATGCTGAGCATGCTACTGTTCTACTTGTACTGGTCTACGTACTTATAGTGAAATAGCACCTATACTGTGGATGCCTTAGGTGGATACCTGATGAACCCACTTTGATATCGGCAAATGCCCGTCCAATCAGCGGTTGCCCCTCGCTTATCCCGCAACCAATTGCCGAACGAGGCGACGGTGCGACGGCTGATCCACTCAAAAGGCCAACAACACCCCTTCATTTCTTCTCCTCAGGGCCATTTATGCAACAGCATACCAGACCATCCATGAAAGTTATGTCTGGACGCAATGCACCGCGATCCCGGACCGGTAAGCACTCTAGTTTAGACCGGGTATATTGCGTTCCTGTCGCTAAATGATTACCCAACAGGGTGCGCCACGTGTCGGACCCGGAAGATCAAGTGTGATGAGACGCATCCTTCGTGTGCCCGATGTGTAAATGCTCAAATGCAATGTGAATGGATTCACAAGACTCCGAGAAAGGTTTCTAGGTCGCGGCCAGCCTTGAAAGTATCGAAAGGTCCAGGACTACAACGAACCTATCATCCCCTCCGACCGCGGAATATAGACGCGAGTATGCATTTTATTTCCCTATCTCTGCCGGATTCACATTGCCTATCATCTAGCGAGAGGGAGTACTTCGCATTCTTTCCGCATACGTCCATGGTGCGATGGCTTGGGAAGCCATGGCAGTGGGCCTCCCTCCATTATGTCTATAGTCATATCGCGCCGCATTCTTCGGTCGTAACGAGGATGATTTTGGCAATCTCCGCCACAGAGCTAGAAGGGATTCGCCACGTGGAGCGACTTAGAAGCGACAAGATAGCATCACACGACCAATGGCCGGGTGAAGCTGGGACGTCACACTATCAAAGTGCTCTACGCGAGTTTCAGCTCATCCTTAGCAACAGCCAGGGGTCCCTATCTCCTCACGAAGTCGATGAAATTTCGACGGCCTTTTTTCTCATGGTCACATATGAGTATCTCTTTGGCCAGGATAGCGCTGCCGTAGAGGTGCATATTCAGGGCATCTACACGTTCCTCAAGGCTCATGATTTAGTTCCGAGACTAGGCGAAACTGGTCAACGTGTTAAACTACCGGTACTGACGCAACAGTTATTGCTCTTCGTAATGTAAGTCAATGTTGGCTTGGACGTAACCCGTAGCCTTGTACTTATGCCCACAGGTATGCGAACCTCACAATATGCAAGTACGGGCGTCTCCGCCAATTGTGGGAGGAGGCTGGCCATGAATCTTCCTTCATATCTACTATGGATGAGCTCTTTTATAACAGCCGAACGTCACAGCATGCAATCTGGCCATTCGAATACCCGAGCGAAGCGGCGTTGGATGACATATCCGTCTTTCGTCCGCTGGAGCTGACCAACGAATGCAAAAAACTGAAATATAGACTCTTGCTCATGCCCCAAACGACACGAGGGAAATCCGAATGGTATCTCATGGATTGCCTAGAGCAGGACCTATGTGGTATTGGAAAGGTATACAGTGCCCTCATTCCACTGGAACGATCCAGCTAACCACCAGTCCACGCATAGCGATACCAAGACTTGATAATCATGAGCCAGCAGCCACATTCGGACTTGCGGAACCGACAACTGCAAACGATCTACTTTGCAGTTGCAGAGTATCACGCGACCACTGTATTTTTCTGCTACCGGCGGAGCTTGCTTAGCTGTATGAGCACTCCGTTAGTGTCCTCTCACGCCGCAGTAAATGGCGCATTAGCAATCATTAAGGAGCTTTCAACCGTGAGTCCTTCGTGTTTAGGAAGAGTTCACTGGCCGATGATTGTTCTGGCCAGGTGTATGGAGGACTCCCGAGACCGCCAGTGGATCCGGAAGACGCTTATAGAATCGCAGCATACCATAGTCTTTCCGTCCATGAGGGGGTGGCTTGATGAAATGAGTGGCCTCGACCTCTAGTGTTAGACTGTCACCAAACCAACAGAATTGTAGGCATTATCTCTCCGTATCTAACCTCGGCTCTCAGTCTTATCGTCAATATCTGTCTCTGATATGGTAGAACATTAAATACTCTTGGCAGACCATCCTCAAAGGGTAAAATCTGGGGGTGGAGTGCATGATACTAGACCCATTTTTGCCGAGGCAGCCAATGAATCTCTTGCCCTAGATATGACCTTCTCTGCGACGCTGGGCTCTGAGTGGTTGCAAGTTATCCGACGGTCAACTTAATGTCGGTCCATGCGACACGATAAAGTTTACCGATATGTCAGATAACGGAATGAAACTTCAGGATCATCTCAGGGTAGTCAATCTCTCGAGCGGGGGCACCGATACCATGTTATCAATGTTTTGATCACGGTGGCGAAGGCCAAGAGCATCAGTATTTAGGAACAGGATGCAGACGTCTGGCGGGCTTTTATTTTTGGACGTCTCCCTGAAATCCAAAGAACTGTCAATCCAATGTCGAACATTCAAGAAAAGCCGGACGCTTCCAATAAGGAAGCGGAGGTAGGCTTGGACCATGCTACAGATCTCCATCGGGCTTCTGTTGGGTATGGCGAACAGTTGATGGATCCATCAACCGCGACCACGAACAAGTCCTTACTGAGAAAGATCGACTGGCGGTACGTCTACTTGGAAGAACGAGTCCCTTTAGGGGGGTTTTAGAATTAACTGGGGCTTCTAGTCTGTTGCCAATTATGATGTTATCATATATGCTTCAATTTCTGGACAAGCAAAGTTTGTCCCAAGCCGCTATCATGGGTATCATAGAGGATCTGGTTAGTTCGATGGCCGAAGAACATACGATGGGGACTGACCAGAGAGCGTAAAGAAATTGACTGGCACTGAGTACTCGTGGTCAGGCTCGATATTCTACTTCTCATACCTTGTGTTTTCATATCCAGCCTCCATGCTCTTGGTTCGACTGCCGATTGCGAAGGTTCTCGCCACGACACTGTGAGCTTAAGCCTCCTTGGACAGTCATTTAATTGTCAGCGATATTGACCATGGTTTTAGCTTTCTTTGGGGTGTTGTGCTTGCATGCCACGCTACTACACATGACTTCACTGGAATTATGGTTACTCGCTTCTTTTTAGGTCTCACTGAGGCTGCCATTTCGCCTGGCTTTAGCCTTATCACTGGCATGTGGTATACCAGGTCGGAGCAGCCATTTCGCCATGGTTTATGGTTCGCGGGTAACTCCCTCGCGACAGCATTTGGGGGGCTGATAGCATATGGTGTCGCTCATATTTCTGGCTCCATCCCCGCATGGAAGGTGCGACTCGTCCCTTGATCCCGTCGACGCAAAAGGTTAACGATCTAGTAGTGGCTATTTATTATATATGGCATAATCACTGTCGTCTGGTCGATTGTTTTCGTGCTATTCATGCCAGACTCACCCTTAACCGCACGATTCCTCTCACAAGCCGAACGCGCTGAGGCAGAAGAACGAGTCAAAGTCAACCAAACAACTATCAAACACGACAGGATTCAGTGGCACCAGGTATGGGAGGCCTTGGCGGACTACAAGATTTACATCTTGTTCATGTTCCAAGTAGCCAACAACATTCCAAATGGGGGTTTGACAATGGTATTTCCCGCTCCCTCAATCAGGCTTGCCAGTATAGTTGGTTGATCTATCTACATAGTTCTCAGCAATCGTGGTAAAAGGCTTCGGCTTCTCGACGTTACAAACCTACCTATTGGCGATCCCAACGGGTGCTGTGCACGCCTTTTTTGCTCTCGGAAGGTATTTTTTCCATAGCCTATCCATCTTGCACGGCTAACATGGTCAACATCCAACAGTACCTACCTTGCCAGCAGGTTTCCAAATACCCGTTCCATGCTACTGGCTGGTTGCACAATGATTGCGTAAGTTCCATCACCGCATCCTAAAAGACTACTAAATCTGACGAGAAGCATATAGTTTCATTGGAAGCATTATCGTCTACGTCTGTGAAAGCACAGGAGTCCGCCTATTTGGTCTCTACCTTTTTGTTGCCTACGCGGCGGGTATCCCGATGACCCTCTCGATGGTCTCGTCCAATGTTGCTGGCTTTACCAAAAAGGCGACCGTCAGTGCAATGATGTTCATCGCCTACTGCACAGGGAATATTGTCGGTCCATTCCTGTTTTTTGGGAGTGAAGCTCCAGTTTACAAGGTAAAGCTATCCTGCCGGGGTAATGATCACACTAACGTGTAGATAGAGTGGCTTTATCGCAATGATGGTGTGCCTTGCGGCCGCGACTGTTCTGATCCTAGCACTAGGGCTATCATGGCGGATGGAAAACGCACGGAGAGATCGGGTATATGGGCCAGCGACTCTTCCACCTACGAATAGTCCTAAAGAACCCGCTCAAGAGACGGCTGGGGCGAGGGAGGATCTAACTGATGTTCAGAATACGGCATTTAGATATGTCTTCTAACCTCGGGCGCCTTACTAGACTAGTTCATAACAATTGTGGCGTTCTAGTGAGCTTCGTGCTCCTGAATGCCAAGAGATCTGTTTAGTCTCGATTTTGACCCAGCGCAACACGTCGTAATTGGTTCCATAGATGATTGTCCGCATGAAGCCTTCCAAAAGAAGAAAAAAAGAAAACAAATGCAATAAACAGGTCGAATCACCCTAACCCAAGCCTTGAATCCGAGAAGCTCAGCCTGGCCATGTGGGTCACAAATCGTACCATACGTCAATGACATTGGCTACTTCGTTTATGCTGTGGAGAATCAATGCAATGATCCCTTCCTTATGGGTCTTAGTACGAAGACTAGTCCTGTGTGGATGGTTGTCTCCAGCCATTCGCATCACCAACTTGGCATTTCAGCTCCGCTCCCTCATACAGGAATGGTTCTTTTAATCACCCCAGCACTGAGCAGTCATTAAAAGTGGGGAATTTAATACGATTTTCTGCAAGGCTGAGATACATTTGGTCTTAGCATTTACACCAGAACCACTTAATCCCACCCTAATCCTGGCTCCTCACACATATAAAGACAGCACTACCCCCTGAGTCTGCCATATTGTCGTCTTCACAACTCCGCCATTGAACACGATATCTAAGGCGATATCACACGCCAAAAAGAAAGAAAGAAAGAAAGAAAAGGGAAGCCCAGGGATATTACAACGACGTATGCAACCACAAACCCGACAGAGAAGATTTTCGCGCCGGTCGCGAACGGGATGCCAAACCTGTCGGTAAGTCGATCACCCAACGGACCGCAGCAACTCGCTCATAAAACCCTGGATTACCACAGATCCCGACGGGTGAAATGCGATGAGATACCGGGCGCATGTAAACAGTGCACCTCCACCGGGCGCAATTGCGATGGATACGACCTGCCTCGCTTACCGGTTGGCATGAAGACACGAAGGCAGGATCTAGCTTGGTCGGGGCCGTCTATGCGAATGCTCCTGGACCTTCCCGGTACCAATTCCGATGAACGGCGGTGTTTCAATGTTTTCCAGACCTACACAGTGCCGATGATGGTGAGCTGGTTCGATTCAGATGTCTGGCAACAGATCGTGCTCCGCATGAGTCAAGCAGAGCCGGCGATTTATCATGCCGTCGTCGCACTGAGCGCCATTCACGAAGATTCGGAAAAAGCAGGCTTACCCCCAGGTGCCATGGATATAAGGAACACATACCACAGGTTTGCGCTGGCGCAATACAGCAAGGCGGCTTCGATGCTGTGCAAACGGCTAGTATCCAACGATCCACAAGTGCGAGCAGTGGCGTTGATGTGCTGCATCATGTTCATCTGTTTCGACCTTTGTCGAGGGAACTACAAGGCGGCGTTCACACATCTACAGAACGGAGTACAGATCGTAGAGGGCCAAATAGCCAAGGCGAACCCACGTCATACATTGCCCCAAAACCTCCACTCCGGGTCTCCCACAGAATATGCTCTGACAAGGGTATTACTGCATCTAGATGTGCAGTCAGCCCACTTTGGCGAGTCCGGCCCCCTGCTGCATCTCCACCCCATAGCACTGAGCGAGGGAACCCGTGACAACCTGTCACTGAATGGCCTCAGAGAAGTAAAACAGAGGCTTGATCCGATCATGAACAATATCCTTCGTTTCCGCAGGTCCTGCGAGCCATATGTGCGTGGCGAGATAAGCGGACTGTTCGACATCGCCGGGGCATCAGCTGAACAACGCCGAATCCAGGCGCACTTGGATGACCACATTCGGGCCTTTGAAGACTTTGTCTTACGTCAAGTGTCATATCCAGCCAACTCCAAGGACGCGCGTAGTATTGACTTAATGCGAATGCAAAATGAGGCCCTGACCAATATCCTGGAAACCAGCCTTGTGACATCGGAGATGATCTATGATGATTATCTCCCTGTATACAAGAAGATCACCCGACTGGCTGAGAAGATCATCACCAGTTTTCAGTCCGAATATGGCACCAATCGCCCGTGTATTGTTATGGATATGGGTGTCATCCCGTCCCTGCTTTGGGTGTGCCTCAAATGCAGGGACTTCCCGACAAGATATCGGGCCGTAAAACTTCTCGAGAGATGGCCCCATCGCGAAGGAGCCTACGACTCCCATCTTTTGGTCCAGATCGTGAAGGACCATATGGTCTTCGAACAACCGATCGCTGATGACGGAGTCACGGCAAATGTCCCTGAGTACGCACGAATCGATAGCGTAATGAGGGTGAACACATCGGGAGAAGAATGAAACTCTACCAAAGAAGACCGGCTCAGTTGGTTTTCTCCTCCTCTCCTTTTATCCCATAACATCTGGATACATAATTGTAGTCCATAACTCAAACTAGCAATGTCCACGATATAGGTTTTATACCGCAACAACTATTGAGGTCTATGTGACGTTTCTTTATTGGCAAGTCTCCACCGTTTTTTATCGTTTTCAATCATTAGAGTACTTTCTCCTCCCACCCTGTCGCCAACAGCCTTTTGAAGAAAGAAAAAAATACTAATTGTAGCGTACTATACAGTTATTGTAGGCAAGCACTCTCGGTAACGGACCTTTTTATTGCTTAGGCGCCACCCGGACTAGACCTTTGGTTTCTGCCCGTAAACCACCGATATCTCGAGGTATGCGTGGATACTCGGATTATTTAGTGCGTCACGCATTTTCGCAAAGATAACTTCAACCTCCTCTCTGGACCACTAATCTCTCGTGTTAGTTACTTCGTTCAGACTCCCATATGGCACTTACTTACCCCAAGGATCTTGGTCCAGAGCATCATAGCCCACATCTCCAAACTCTCCTCCATGACGATGCGAAAGAACCGCCCTAATGTCTTAAGATGCGGGTCTTTTGGCCAAGGGCCGATGGGCAGTTTGTACCGGTGTTCAGTAACGTCAACAAACCCAGCATCAATCATCCGTTGCTTAGACTCGTTGACTATACGTAATGTCTTGCCAAATTTATCTCCCGCTTCGAGACTTTTCTCGCCCCAGATTTCATATATCGTGCCTGCGGTGCTTCCGTCGTCCGAGACTGGGGTCACACTCATCTCGGCCTGTTCCAAATATCCACCGGGATGAAGGCTCCTAAATACCATGATAATTAGAACCGGTGCCAGCAGCCTGACTGAGAAAAACGCCTACTTCAGAGCCTGCTGATAAAACTTCCCCCAATCCGCCACACACCCATATAACCCGCGGACATGGATAAAGTCAAATGGGCTTTTGTACACCCATTCATCACAGCAGTCGTCAATCTCAAAATACACATTAGGAGGGACAAAGCTAGGTTGAATTGGCGAGAGATCCGTTCCAATAACTATTGCTCCGGGGTGCAGATCGGCAAAGTCCGTGGCCCAGGAGCCAGTTCCCGTTCCGGCATCAAGAACTCGCTGCGGATTTTTGATCGGGGCGAGGTGCAATCGGCCATGCAACAACAAGCCATAGAGGTGATGACAGATCTCCATCGCGTCAATGGCCTTATCGTCGTTAGATCCCCAGTACGATCCTGCATGATATGCGTGGTAGCGTCGGCCGTTTTCGTAGACATAGTCGACGATACTGCTGCGCATTGATGTTACCTCGGAGTCCGTCGCTACATAATGGGAGTCGTAATCATCACCGGAGTCGACGAGTATCTCTTCATTCCTGTTTGCCATCTCGTTTGGAACCTGTTATGGGGTCGTGAATAACAATCGAAATCTTTCTCTCCGACAGGGTTAGACTTGTGTGCGAGCGAATTTATATCCCAGCCGATAAACATGACCATCAGGTTACATCTCGGATAGGGACCTCTAGTCGAATGACAGAAATACTCGCCCAATAATATCGCAACACGAGATATGCATCTAAGTGATAGTACTAGTTAGTACCCACTGAGTGGGGCCGGGGAATCGGGCACTGGGGCCGCCTTCTAACGGTCGAGCGAATTGCTCCCAATAGAAGCCTCAAGGATATGGAGACCCACAGACGATGGTCGCTAGTGAACGAAGATATCGAATCGGTGATATTTGGTAATACTAGCTAGTGATCTAGGCCTAAAGGTGAAGTGGCAGGCTCAAATATCCATCCTATCAAGTTGCTTTCGCAGGCGTTGGAAGCTTCTTACTTGTCTTGTCAAAGCAGGTATATCAATCAGATCATGTTCATCCCCACCCCACTCTGCAAGGAGGTACAATGGTCCCGTTACTAGCGAAACGTTTGGGATTTCCTTGTCTGAAAGCGCGGCACCCTCACCAAACTGGGACATGTTGGATGGCCTTGACACCCGTGTAAATGCAGGGTCGGCACCCCTCCATTCCTGCTGAGTGATGGCAGCCAGCTCTTTTGTGGTGGCGTACAGCACTTCTGGTTGCACCTTTCCAGTAGATGAATACGAGTTTGTGGACAAGCTTTCCTGGAACTCGACCGCACCCAGATGTTCAATTACCAGGCCGGCGATCGCTCTACGTTGTCCAACGCCACCTTTCCAGAATTCCGGGTGATCAACGAGCCACCGGGTCGTGGCTTTGCCAGACTTCGTCAAGGCGGGCATGCGTAGGTGGCCGGTGGTGAAGATAAAGACATGGGTTCGCTCCGGTGAGATTGTCGCTACATCCTGTGCGAGTTGCAGTACACCAATATGCCCGTTCTCTTCAATCACATTGGTACCGTCCGTATGGGTGACAATGAGTAAGGCATCGTGCGACTTTTCTGGATCCCTACCTTCAACCACAGCATAGATCGTGCGTGTTGGGGTGTTCGGCATGATCTCTGAGCGAAGAGTAAGCGTGGCTGACGAATTGGAATTCGCTGCCGCCATTATATCCTTGCTGGCTGCTCCTGATGTGAATACCGCAGGGATATCGGCATATGGGAATTTAAAGGGTAGGTATTGGTTCTGAGCGTTTCCGGTAGTGATAGACTCATCCCAAGCAAAGACCACAGCTTTCACGCCCGCTTTCTTCGCCCCTGGGAGTGCCTGCCCAATCATGTCCGTGGGAATAAGGGGGTTTCTCATATCCCCTACCCATCTCTTCGCTGGGTCCCAAGTCCCGAGTGCCGCGGAATATGGAGTGGATGGATTGGTGATAGAAACGATGGCAATATTTCCCGTAGCCAGCTCCCAGATAGGATCAGGGCCTGGAACATGGATAAGCTGCCCAGTGACACCAAGGTCACCAGTGTACCCTGAGTAAGGGAAGACGGATGCAACCTCCACCTGCTTGCCACCAACAACTAAAGATGGTGCATTGGCAGTAGATGCTGGAGTCATGTAGTCCAAGGTATAATTATCGGACTTGACTTCAAGACCAAGGCTGGTCAAGGTCCCTTCGATCCGATCTAGGAGATTGTTATGCGCAGGGCTTCCCGTAAGACGTGGGCCTTGTTGGATTAGGAACTCAACCTCGGCTGCATAGTCCAAAAGATTGCGTGCGGCCATGGTGGCTTTTAGAGCAGATAAACATATTATGAATATTGGACCGAAGTTTAAGAAGGCTCTCATTGTGGCGGCAACACGTCAAGTCAATAGCCGTAGCATGCGAATAACAACAAAAAAAGAGAAGGTAGAAAATGAAGTATGAGGTGTACCCAATATAGTTGCCGAGAACCAGCCTCGGCTCGCCAGACTCCAGTCCCCGAACCGGCTACTCAGATTGAGTTATGAGTCAGCAACAGTTCAGCTCGCCATCCACTTAAACGTCTTATATAGAGAACTCTAGGTCTTCAGGAGGCCGTTTGGTGGATCCATCCTGCGTTCCTGTCATGGTGGCTGTTGGCTTGGAAGAGTCTGGATACAGCTCAAGGTTATTGAGATCGAACCATAGATAACCATAATCATTTCGCGTGCAATTGCAGACTATGTATTCACGGGTTAAATAACTTCCAATAGCTATCGCTGCGTCCAATCTCCTTCCGATTCAGCAAGCTTTATAGTGTGAACCGCGAACTTCTCCATGTTTACTGTTTACGGCAAGTGAGCTCTTAAACTTCCCCATCCTTACAGGCGGTTTGGTTTACTCTCCAGGTCTATATTCTCATTATCTAGTAAGCTTGTACATATACAACGCAACCTAGACTTGGGTCCCTGTCGAAGTCCGTCGGAGAACGGTCGCACCGGGTAAGAACAGTTGCACTGGGAAAGAATAGTCGCACTGGGGAAAGCAGCAGTCGCACTGGGACGAAAAAAAGCAGTCGCACTGGGGAATAATGAACGGATAGTCGCATTGGGAACAAGCTTGAGGTCCTTGCCAACTTCAGCTCAGTCCAATCCTAGAATGTTAGAAAGCCTCCCTCCTTTCTCACGCCAAAGATCCGACACAATAAAAAGTTGTCCGTTTGTTTGGTTCAAGCGGATGCTGTCTTTTTCATCAGGAGCAATGTTGCTTTGTCGCCGGCTCCCTTTCGGTAGTCTATGAGGTCTCGACTGACTACCTTTGCCAGACCTTCCTTCTCCAACTTGTCGGCTTCGGCTTTGTAGCCGCCAGAAACCCAAATCTCTTCGAGGATGGTGGCGGCGATGACACCGTTTGGCTTGAGAAGACGGACGAGCTCTCTCAAGGCAGGGTCGGGCCCGACATGGCCGCGCGTGAAGGTGCCGCAGCACGTCACGATATCGTACTTCTGGTCTGGTTGGTCGATCGGTTGTGTCAGGTCCACTTTGAAGAGGCTTCGGTACACGCCAGTCTGTTCTGCGACCTTGAGCATGGCAGGAGACAGGTCCATGCCATCAATAGTCCATTTGCTGCCCTTGGCAAGGGCTTCGGCCACAAGCCCCGTGCCACAGCCGGCGTCCAATACGGTAGCATCGGGGTCTTTGCTTGATGCGAGGGCGGCTTGGGCAACAAGGAGCGGGGCGATATAGTTCTGAGATTCGTCGGCAAGGTCTTTGTTGTAGGACGCGGCCCATTTCTCATAAAGCTCCATACAGTCTTCCTTCTTGAGACTGTTACGAGCTCCGGCCAGGTAGGTGTTTTCGGTTAGTACTTGCGTTGCCATGGTTGCAGAATGAAACTTGATCGATGTATATCGGTGCAAATGTGTGAGAATTGAAACGGGATGAAAGAGCAGCTTGGGATTCCAACGAGAGATTTGTCAAAAGCGGTCGTTCTTCCGACGCTTTATATATTCTCGGTATGCCACTCGGCTTGTATACTTCAATTCCATCCCTGAGCACTCCCCTCACTTCACATGGGAAACATTGGCCAATCCTATGGGATGGAATCGTTTTTCTGATGCATGGCGCACAGTCCTTCGCGAGTTTCCGATGGCGTGATGGCTGGCGCTATTAACTGGCTTGTTCCGAGGCGATCGCACTGAATCTGAAGCTACTATATGTGGCTTCTCAAGGTGGAATGAGCATATTACATCATTCGGGCTCTGGGATAGGGCACAAGAGAGCTAGAGTTCTGGTGGGGTCCCAGGCTCCCAGGAATAACCTCCACCGTGATGGCTCTTGGCGCAATACGACTCTTCCCCCACTACGAGGTTCCCCGCGCGTCCTGGTCTTTGTTGACTCCAGACCCGCTGCAAGAGGTGGCAGGTTGGGAGCGTAGGATTGGCTTATACAGTCGGTCGGCTCGTCCTCCGTGCAACTGGGTTAGTCCATACTCCGTAGTACAACCAAGAATTCGCGAATCTTTCGCATGCATAACCGGATGTCCGGAGGAGGGTGAGTCGTGCATGTTAATGGTGCATTTCTTGATTTGAGCCTGCAATCTTCAGTCACCGGCATGGCACTACTGTAAATGAACTACTGCTCCTCATCTGTAACCTATGATGTACATTTAACCGAAGATTCTAGGATTTTATTCACCCCACCAGTGCAACACCATGCGCGCTCTACGAACCTTGTTAATTGCACCATCGTTTTATGGACACGGATATCTACATGCGGTCATCCCGCTCCTGCGTTAGGGTCTTCGAGGGGGGAGAGGGGTGCGTTACGTCGGAAGACTTACCATATGCATGCCAGAAACTGTAGACCTCATTGGCTGAATGGGGAGTCCAGGTTCTCGTCGAATGAAAGCTGGTCAAGCGCTGGGGAATCTGCACTTAGTAAGCATGCAGGGTAGAGAAGGAGAGTGAAGCATGTTGTCCGACCATCCAGGTGTAGCTGTGCAATGAGCTTCAAGTTAGGGCTATAACCCCTGTCAGCTGAGTACGTGTTCAGAATTCCCCCCTCAATCCTGGCATGATCAGTGTCTGTGGACTCCCAAACTAAACCTACGCCTCTTTCCTAAGATGAATCATTATTTTCCCAAATGACTAATCGGACTTTTCTAGCACTAAAGCACAATCGTTAGGGTATGCGTTACTAAAAACAGAACCCCACGGATCTCAGTATCTGATCCGTGGGGAAAGCTCCCTGACTAGTAACTACCGAGCCAGCATGAACGTCATTTCCAAGGCCGGGAAATTACGAATGCGACAACTAGACGCCTGACGAAATGACGATTGCCTAGGGAAGTGATCCACTGTCGTGCATCGTATAATGTTGCCAAGGCCCCAACACCAGCCCTGATTAGCCTATGATGGAGAACACTTTCATTGCCCCGCACGTCAGATATTCCTTCCAACTTCCCCCACAAAGAAAGACACGGCACAGAATTCAGCCGAATAGCGCACATAGACTAAAGTTGCGATGATCCAGATCGGCCACTGAAGGTACCTTCCTCTCTCTAGCGCAAGCTGGCGATTTCGAGGGGTAGATCGTCCCTGACCCGCGTTGAGGGATGGTGGCGGCTATTCCTGAACCGCCCTTTGTTATTTTTGATTCTATTTTAATTTCTCCTTCTTCTCTGCTGGTGATGTAACCATGGGGCACCAATTCTTACGGTAATCCGATCTGCCCGCGCGAGAAGCGCTTGAACAAAAGATTCACATTGGTTGCAACTGTGACGTAGCACGGTGTTACGGCCACGGACGAAGCGCCAGAAAAGACGAGACTTCCTTAGCGCTGAG
This sequence comes from Aspergillus sojae, assembly GCA_008274985.1. Classification (NCBI taxonomy): domain Eukaryota; kingdom Fungi; phylum Ascomycota; class Eurotiomycetes; order Eurotiales; family Aspergillaceae; genus Aspergillus; species Aspergillus sojae. Next base: position 4,899,314 of record CP035527.1, on the reverse strand, counting down.
TGATCCACTTTAAAGGCACCATGGCAATGGATAATATCAGGCTTCCCTCAACGACATGCCGTGCAGTCCATGGGGCTGGATTCAGCCACTGGAATATGATTGATCAATGTCAGTCAATGTGAACAATGCGTGAGTTCGGAGCGGGGCAGCCCTTGCACCTTGTAAACAGCACCCCGGTGAGATATTGCCGTCTGATATGGGGTGAGTTCTGGTAGCAGCACAACGGATGCGAGTTTGACTGGTAGGTTTCAGGGAAGATTCAACGGCCGGGTAGAGACGGCGGTTACCATCTCAATCAGACTGGCATCTGGCTCTCCACCCAGCAGCCAAGTATTGCGGTACCTGCGTCAAACGCGCTAGACATTAATATTGTGTAATAGGCCACGTCCGCAAGAATCTCTACTAGAGATACATTAGGGTGATATACGATGTCTAGCTAGACCGGATGTCTTCGCAAGACTCTCGTATGATTTTGTGAACGCGAGCTAGGGGTACAAAACGCCACTCAAGAACCAATTTAACCAGCGTAGGGCTTTCAAGTGTTGTCGAAGCATTCAGTGACATATACCCTGTGCGCCTCTTTTGAGCCCCGCGATCCTATTACGTATATAACTTGTACCCGCAGAATCCCTGACGAATTCGATCTCTTGCTATTAGCCTGTCATGGCCAGCCCACACCCAGTTAGCGTACTTCCTGATGGGCTCACTGCGCGGTGCAAGAATGGTTCTTTCGCCTACCTATACTAACCGAAAGTCAAGAAAAGGATTTTCTTCAATAAGATGGGGGAAAGTCTTCTCATTTTTATAAGAATCCAAATAACTCCATCATCCATGCATCATTCATACAGTCAAGTTTTAGATCGCCGGGCTTGGCCAAGGTATCATGTACGGTCGGGTTAGCCATCTCGGTGGTAGGCAGATACTGCCGGGCCTCCATCAATGATGGTCGCCATCTTTCTTTAATAGCCGATATCATGTTGACCCCCTTTGAAAATATGTTCGCTTCCGCATCTTGGCCGAGATGGTCAGACGATCTTTTGAAATTGGTTTGCAAAAGGTCTAGATATTGGAATAGGTTTACGCTGTCTTGGACAGCTTTCCTATCCCAGGCTGGGTCATCCAGGGTAGAAAGCATGAAGAGGTCCACAAGGGCTCGGCAGAACTGGAAGAGTATCGTGAAGGATACCCCCAAATAGTGTTCTGGGGGATCACACAACCAGACATCCAACCAAGACTTCGCAGCGAGAAGAACCACATGAAGGCTTTTGAGGCTTTGGTTGTCTGGACCGTTAGTCGGAATGGGCGCCTTGGTAAAGACCTCATTAATCGCAAGTTCTGTGTTTGAGAAATACATGCAGACGACATCTAGGCGGCCAAGTTAACGAAACCGGTCCCGAAATGGAGCGCGTCGGACATACTATTATTATTCAGATGCGAAGGCATCTGGCGCTTGACCAATTCGAGTTGAGATTGCAAGACGTCCGTAAGCAGAGGTGATGAATGACAGTTCTCACTATCGCGGCGAAGATGATAAGATTTGTCGACCATCAACTGAATCCTGACGAGCCACACCAACAGCTCATCTCCAGAGCACTCTTTCGTGCTATCCAGAATCTCGAGGCTTTCTTCCATGTGGGGCGTCCAACGCAAGGCGTCACTTTTAAATAATTATAACGCAATACTAGAGGGACAGTTATAGATCAGGTTTCATAAACCGAATGTACAGCTCTCAGGTTACCTCAAAATAATCAGAAAATACCCCAGCACTACTCTTCGCTTCTCCAAAGTTCAACTCATGGCTGCCTCAGTCTTAAGACCAGCTGCTCAATTTTATCCTTGCAGGATTGTTTATTCCTTACTTGGAGCTTTGTTTATACCCAGCTCGCAGACAAGGCCAGTCAGGATGTTGCTGTAGAAGTTCAGAAATGGCTTGGCACAGTATATCTTCCTGGATGGCCAAGTCAGAGAATACTAAGCTACCTTTATTCAATAGGGCCGATAGATTTCCTGGCTCACTTACCATGACATAAATGTCATAAGACCGAGAAGAAGGTCCATGCTAGGGGTAGTTTCCACAGGAAGCTTTTGGTAGATAGTATCGTGCACTTTGGTGAAGAGGGATTCTCTTTTCATCAGGTTTGGTGTCAGGACTGCGGTCAGGCAATACCAGAAGAAGGGCTTCTCTTGCATAAGTTCTCGAGGAGTGACGTGAGGCGGTATATGGATGCAGGGAAGATAGTTCAGGTTTTTGTTACGGAACTGCTCGAGAAGTCGTGATGATGTATTGGACGGGCTGTGAGCAAGCTTGCTTACATTATTCAATGCAGGCAGCACAGAAACAGGAGTCCTTGTTCGAATATCATATAGGCTGGGAGCGCTGGACGACTCTTCGGCGTGCCCTTCTAATGAAGTCTCACCCTCCCGCGCTCTTTCCGAGTCGGAGGAAGACTGAATAGTTATACCAGAGCTTTGCATGGCGGACAGAAGACTATCCAGTCAATATTCGACTCGTGCAATCCTCGCACTTGAAGAACCATTTCTACTCCTTCGAACCGATAACCTAGGTCAGCATTTCTTGCCCAGACGGTCACATCTATAACCTGTCAGCACGATGTACTTCCACACATCCTGCCCCTAAAACCACATCACTATAGTTGCAGACCTTTCACATCGGTCTTACGTTGCCAATCGTAAGCCTTTACATTTAGCACGAGCGCAATTGATGCATAATGGACCATATGGGGCGGGCGTTGTCTTCCGGACTTTCCTTGCCTCCGTCCGACGGTATTCGGGGTTGGATATTGCTATCTAATGGGCTTGTCCTCAGTTATGTATCTCTAAGGATTAAGGAGAAGGAGAATCCACTATACGCAATAGGTATAATTTTTCTTGTCAAAAAAGACGAACGGATTTCAGGAGAGATTCGGACCGGAATTCAACCAACTCCGATCGGCTGAAACACCGGGCCTTTAATTAGACACCAGCAACGGTTTGGCAGACATAACCCCAGAATATAAAAATATGTAGAATATATATAGACCACATCATGGTTAGAAAGCAGTAGCGAGAGGGATGTAATTATTTCAATATAAACTTCTGGCTCTCTATCTTAGATTTACATGATATTTGGGGGCTGGAGACAAAGCCTATTTCGCTGGCCCCAAAAGTGCATTATGCAACTCGAGAGACTCATTCCTGGGCGATTGAACCAATTGACAAGAAAGGTATGATTTGATGCACAGAAACCGATACCCCGCCAGGCTAAAAGCAAGCAAGAGCCCCCAGCACACAAAATACATAAGTTTGACCAGTAATGACTGGGAAGAGGCCACAAAGTGGATTCATTGCTTTCGAAACCGTATACCACGAGAGCCGTAATCTACAATTCCGCGATGTGCATAAGGACAAGATATAAAAGAATGACAGTGTGGGTACTCGGGCTGAAGAGTCAAGGACAGGCAGTTACTCATGAGCGAGACCCCAGAAGTGGAAAATACTTTAGCAGATGCAGGTAGTTTCAGGAACAGGTCAACTTGTTGAACGGGTCCAAGAGTGGCGTCGGGTTATTATTAAAATCAAGCAGGAACGAGGCAGCCACGTTCGTATCACCACAGGAGATCTCATTGGCTGAGTTCCAGAAGATCTTGTGGACCCATTCAGTTTTCTGCCCCCAGGCGTAGATATCTCGCATGAACTCGGTGGTGTGGTTCCAGGGAATGGGATTCGGACATGCTCCTGTATATTGGCCCGGTGCAATCTCGGTAATCCACAAAGGCTTGTCGTTCCACTTCTGGTTGAAAGCCTTGATTCGGGTTATGGCTTCGTCGACGGTTTTGTTATAGATATGGACGTTGTATGCCGAAAATGCGTCTTGGCAACTGCAGTTTCCAAAAAACTCGGGAAGCCAGCTGAGCTTTTCGAAGGCCGGCACGGGTGCGATAAATTTTGTATGGTTTCCGCGTTTGCGCAACAATGGTTTAATCAGGTTGGCGGCTTCTTCAGGCTGCAAGATGGCTTTTCTCGGGTGAGAGCCATATAGATTGTCGGGCTCGTTGAAAGTGAGCAAGAAATCTGGCGGATTTGGGCCGTTCACCGCGTCAATAGCGTCATCAACAGCTGTCTTGTTGTTGCCTAGCATTGGGATTTGCTTGTCCTCGAGTCCAAATTTGAACGTGAGCCAATTGGCAGCGGAGTGGATCTTCTCCCATCGCTGTTTTGTATATCCACCATAATCACCGATGTTGAAGACAACGTTCACAAGCCCATCTGAGCACTTCGCCGCTGCCCCTTGAATGGTCGATATTCCGAGGATCGCCATGGGCATCACGAGCGACATTGGAGAAGTCAAACGCATCTTGAATGGCGCTTCGATCTTGGTGATCGATAGTCAATGAGTGATTTCAAGTTGTCAAGAGAGAGTTGCTCGGTGGACAAGACAGAATTTATAGATGATTCAATCAAAGCTCCGGCCACTTCAGGCCAGTGGAGTGAATCGCCACCCTGGACATATCGTTTCTTCTTCCAGAGCCCGCTTCAGCTGAGATGAGTAAGATTTCCCATCACCGAGCCGATTGCAGGACAGCATTTGTTTCACCCGGGGGGCCTAAGACCCACTCTGATCAAAGCTACTGTAAGGCAGCGATGCTTAGACCTCTATAGGCACTGGCAGGGCTCGGTAGTCATTAAGTTAAGTGATAAATCAAGCTTACGGAATGCGCATCAGGGGCGGCATGAATACTCGAGCCAGCCAATGATATGATATCGCAGAACTGCCGACCAGGCGTTCATCGCCTGCAGTTCTTCTCCCTATCCCCTCGCGACTGCCTGTGCTTCTCTTGTGGTTACTTCAAGCATTCTGCTATGACCAGGAACTCCTTGTGGGAGTGTATCTTTATCCTGGCTTGATAGAAGCCCGTCCTTGGCCCCAAGGAAGCAAATGGAAGATAAAGCAAGTCGGATTTTATCCCTCGGTCTCCATGTCTCTCGAGTAGTATAGTCTGAACATGACGATACCCTGCAGAGTGCCTGATTGTATTACTTGGGCAGGCACAGCCATCCCGTTCAAGTCCGGGTCGGTTATAAAGCTTGGTATAGGATAGTATCCAGCATACTGACACCGCAAGTCAGGCTCAGGCCAATGGAACCTCTCCTCGGCCCACTTGAGGATTAAAATAGTTTGTTCATTTGATAAGCTTGCGGCCGCTAGCGCCTCCTGAATGGGCGGCAACAAGGGATCTGCGGTAAACATGAGGCTTAATTGGCTCGTTATCCTACTTCGAGGAGGCTTAGGCCAACAGAGGATCGACGGAGAGTTCAACTGATTATTAAACTACAGAAGACACGTTTCCCGCTTTTCCGTCCATTGATTTTGCTGAGAAACGTACATGGATCAGTCACCAATTGCTAGCAAGGGCACGTAAGACAATTCAGATCTGTTGTGGTCTCCATTGGGGGACCTGTATAATCTACTTCTCTATGTTCCCTTACTATCTAATAATAGCTATGTTTAGCTATATATGAGTGGGTCACTCGCGTGTAAATTACGTTATACCTCCAACTAGGACAGATTTTTTTGAACAGGGATATCACCTTTTTTCTGACTTTGCCCGTGCAAAAACAGAGCATTACTGGTTTCTATATGAGCAAGGCCACAGCCTACCTTTGTACACCAACGACTCCATGTCGCTCCGGAGCTCCAGCGCTCGAGTATCTGCGGATGGAAGTATCTGGGTGCCTAGATTCCAACCCGTACACGAAGACTCGGGAAAGGTATACTAGAGTACGCACACCTGCAGGATCCCAGTCGACGATTTTACGATCCCAAATCAGATGGGGTCAGCCCGTTTGAACTTTTATAAGAGGCTAACTCGAGGTCTTTTATTTTTAGTTAATTTACACCCGAGTCCAGCCTTATTGCAATGTCTCTATCCACACGCTAACCTCCATACGATCCTGAGTCTGAGTCGGAATCGATACATTTACTGTACAACGTCTGGAAGCCTTTGTGAGGCCCTTTGTGAAATTACAAAGCAATCTATCGTTGCGTGACTTAGTAGTATTACACACATGTCCTGGGTTCATTGTATGTATGTGGTACAGCGCTCTTAAAATTCTATCCTGCCCCACGATGGCTAAAGCTGATCTGAACAGCGATCAACCCAATTCCCCTGAACAAATTACCCATTGGGTGTCTTTGATTGCGATCCCTCATCAAGGCTTCACGATAGGGCTCAACCTGTTGTCTTATAGACGACGCAAGATCATTAATGGGTTCTTTCCCGATCCTGCAAAGCATGCAGATATCTACAAGGACCTCCATCAGCATCCGGAGCTGCCATGTCAGGAGAAACGGACCGCATCGGTCGTCACAGAACGCCTGGAAATGGGTGGCTTCGAGGTCCAGCGTGGAATTGGCGGGTACGGGTGGTTGGCTGCTCCGCAATGGCAAAGGGTAAACGGTCCTCCGGCGCTCGGAGCTGGACGCGTTGCCAATTAAGAAGCAGACTGGCTTACCCTACGCCAGCAAAGTCGAACAAGTCAATGCGGTCGGGGACGCTGATTGTTCTCTTCCAGCCCAATGAGGAGCGACTCCTCAGCGCAAAGGCAATGATTGACGACGGGCTATTCCAGAAGATCACCCTGCCGAGCGTCTGCCTGGCACAGCACTGTGTGCCTACCAAGGGTGGGACGATCGCTGTCAAGCCCGGGCGCGTCTTGGGTTATTTGGACTCGCTGAAGTTCCGTTTGTATGGCCGCGGAGCGCATGGCGCGACGCCCCAACTGGCAAAGTCGTGCCGGCGGCCAGCATTATCACACGGCTCCAGAGGATTGTCAGCCGTGAGATAGATCCGAAGGAGCCCGTCGTCATAGCTGTGGAACGTTCCATACCGGAACGGATGCTAGCATCATTCCAGACTATGCTGACTTCCAGCTCGACGTGCGCACCTTTTCCGAGAATACCCAGAAGCTGGCCAAGGCCGCCGTGGAGCGGATTATACGAAAGGAATGTGAGGTCGCTGGATCCCCAACCGCTCCACGAATGGTGACCGTGGTCAGCAGCCCCGCAATCGACAATGACACCGTGGCGACCAATCAGTTTACCCGGGTGCTTGAATGGTATTATGGACGCAGAGCCTCCGAGGTTGTCCAAGAAATGCCACCCGATATTGTCGCCGATGATCTCGTCCTTCTCGCGTTGCCACCTGGTGGGAAGCCAATCCCGTACGTGTACTGGAACATTGGCGTGACAGACCCGGAGACGTGGGAAAGAGTAAGTAGAGAAGGCGAGTTGCGAGATTTGCCTCCCACTCATAGTGCTATGTATGCGCCGGCAATTGAACCTACTCTAGGGACCGGAATTGAAGCAATCGCTTTATCTGTCTTAACATTTCTCCAGCTTCTGTGAGGACGGCTTGCAACACATTATTCTCAATAGCGGTGGTCAGTAGTAACAAAGAGACAACAAGTTTATAACCAATATATCTCTTTCATGTTGTACGTATCTCATGGAGTAGTTCTCCATCGTGCAAAGCGAGCTTCAGCCTGAACTTCAGTGCTGGTAGGAAGGAAATATAAAATTGTGTTTTCAAAGGCGGGAGCGAAATGGATTGTAATCCGAGGAGATATTTCAATAGCTATAACTAACTATGCATGTGTGGATCACTCGCTTGTGGACTACGTTATACCTACGCCTAGGAAAAATATTGGACCAGGGATATCATATTCTTGCTGACTTTGCCCGTGCAAAGACAGAGAATTACTGCTTCCCGTACTAGGAGGGTGACTAGCTGAGCTACAAGTCAAGGCCATTGTACACCAACGATTCCATATCGCTCCAGAGCCCCAGCACTCGAGAATCTGCAAATGGAAGTATCTGCGTACAGACCATGCCCGCAATCCCCTTGGTCCTGTCACACCACCACCAAAGATTAGGAAGTCCCGCCCAATGGCCAGTCTGGGCCGAACGGCCAGTGCTCCCCCCAGTAAGCATACAGGTTAGCCCCCAACCTTGGGAGGTTGCGGATGGATACAAATGAGCGATACGGTTCGTGAGATCAGCTTTGGCGGGTGGAATTTCCTGTGCCGCGAAGTTGGGGAACTGGGGAATCTGGTTTTCAAACATGAGGTCTACAGTCGCCTTGCGTAGGATCTGCTTGTTGGTGGTGGGCGATATGCCATCGTTCAAAAGGGTCGCCAGGATTTGACAATACTCTTGAGGCTTCGCAAAACAGCCTGCCCCGCCGCTGTTGAAGCAACTTGCTATATCCCGAGCATCCTCCACGATCAATGATCGTCGAAGGAGGTGATCGCGTGGCGATAACTGTCCATCCGGCGCCCGTGAGTTCATATGAGCCAGTCTGGATTTCATGGACGCATTTGGAAACATGGAAATATTGTGCAAATCCAGAGGCTCAAAGATATTCCGGTGGAAATAGTCATTCAAGGACAGACCCGTTACGCGCTTCACGAGAAGGCCGGCCCAATCAATATTTACCTATACAGGCTTGTTAACTCTGCGTCGAGCCTGGACGACTTGTTACCTTACCCCATATTCCCACCTCTCTCCTGGCTGGTTCACCAGCGGTTGTAGCATATCATAGAAACATCCCGAAAACTCGTCGTATCCTACCGGCTTACTATAGTCTCGTAACTTCTCGTTGAAAAATGAGTACCCGAAACCAGCTGTACAATATTGTACGGTTAGCTTCTGTCCCTGTGGTGAATCCTCATGCTCTGGTTAGGAGTCTTACCGGTATGAGCGAGAAGCATTCGCAATGTAATCCCCTTTTTCTTATCGACCAGACTTCCATCCGCTTGCAATACCTGGACCTGCTTCAGCTCGGGGCAAATTGTTTCGACTTGAGTAGAATCGTCCAAGGAGAGAAGGCCCTGTTCCACAAGCTGCATGCAAGCAATCCCCGTAATCAATTTGGTGCATGAGGCAATCCAGAAAATATTATCAAGAGTCATCGGCTCAGACGAACCATATCCCCGTTTGCCGCTGGCATGGGCAAAGTATTCCCGACCATTCTTGCCCACTAAGACCACCACGGCCCCAGGGATGCCTTTCTCTTGGTCCGCACAGGCTTCATCCAGCCGAGCTTGGAGAGAGCCGGTCACGTTAGGGGTCAGTTGACTCATTTTCGTGGTTGGGTTGGAAATATGAAGTTCCTCGTATGAACAAGCGCTTGCAGATGAAACAATATTGGGGAGCATCACTGGATTGAGATTTACCTCAATATATCCTTCATGACCTGGTGCTCCGAGTTGGTACTTTTTTATTGGATAGTCCGGTGGACTCCGCACGTCCACAGTGCAGACAAAGACATATTGAGTTAAATTGAGGGGATGCGATATGCAGCTTCGGATCCGCATGCAACAACCTGCGGGGCTGAGCAATCCTAAACACTAACAACCACGCACTCAATATTAATTCACAAGTGAAGTAGGTAAATAATTCCTATAATAATTGGGATCCTATGCTTGGCCGAATGAAAAACACCGAGGTTTTAACCGCTCCCAAGTCACAAGACACCGATGCGGATCCGCATGCACGGAGAATCACATCCGTTGTCTCCATAGCACTAATGCTGCAGTTTTCATGCAGCTCTTACTAGAGAGGCAGTCTAGACCTTGCTGCATCAGGCTTCAATCTATTGTACAGGTATACTCGTGCAGCAACACCCAGGAGAGGGGGCAAGGCATTGCCTGCCAGAATCGGACTGATGCATGGCTGGATCTATAGGCGGATCCGTCGGTTATATTTATTGACAGGGATAATAATAGGTGCTTAAGCCTGGCTACCAGCAATATTTAAGGAATCTGTTCCCTCCGACCAAGTGTATCCTATCAAAAGATACCGTCTGCGAAGTGAAGGACTAATATCTCTCTAAGCTCGTTTACGTTTCTATCTTCTTGTCAACCTCGACCATATCTACCTTGTACCTCCCCCACGTGGCAGAGCTCCCCATAAGCCATGCCCGTAAGAAGGGAACTCGCTGAGAATGCCACGCGTGGCACCACTGATGGAAATTACGCCGATGAACTCGACGTTGATGTCCTGATTGTGGGTGCCGGCTTCGGCGGTATTTATTCTCTGTACGAAATGCGAAAGCTCGGGCTCAAAGCCGTCATCTATGAAGCGGGAAATGATATCGGTGGCACATGGAGATGGAACTGTTATCCCGGCGCGGGTGTGGACTCGGAGGTGCCCGAGTATCAGTTATCGATCCCGGAAACCTGGAAGGACTGGACGTGGTCGACCAATTATCCCAACTATGAGGATCTGCGCAAGTACTTTGATCATGTGGACAAGGTCCTCGATATCAAAAAGGACTGTGCATTCAACAGCGTGGTCGTCGGCGCACACTTCCATACAGTGGAAGGCCGCTGGCATATTCGGACTGCGGATGGAAGGACTGCACGCGCGAAATACTTCATCATCGCTGCCGGTTTTGCGGCGAAGCGCTACATCCCCGAGTGGCCGGGCATCGAGAAGTTCAAGGGAATTGTCCACCACTCATCCTTTTGGCCGGATGAGAAAATCGACGTTCGTGGCAAGCGCTGCGCGATCATTGGCACTGGAGCCTCTGGTGTGCAAGTCACCCAGGCCTGGGGACCGGAGGCAGGGGAGCTCAAGGTCTTCCAGCGCACGCCAAACCTGGCAGTGCCCATGCGCAAGCGACCTCTCACGGTGGAAGAACAAGAGGGCGCCAAGGCGTTCTATCCCGAACTTTTCAGGTATCGCGAGAAATGCTTTGCGGGGTTCCTGTACACGTGGTGTGAGCGCGGTCTATTTGAAGATAGTGAAGAGGAGCGAGAACAATTTTTGGAAAAGCTGTGGAGTGACGGTGGATTTCGGTATTGGGTGGCTAATTATAAGGACTACCTATATGACGCCAAGGCGAATCGCGTCGTCTATGATTTCTGGAGGAAGAAGGTGCGTGAGCGCATTAATGACCCCAAGGACCAAGAGCTCCTGGCGCCTTCGGAGCCACCACACCCTTGGGGAGTGAAGCGCCCTTGCCTGGAATATGACTACTTTGAGCAGTTTAACCGGCCCAATGTTGATCTGGTTAATATCAAAGATAATAACATTGCGGACTTCACGGAAAAGGGCATCAAGCTGCAAGATGGAACAGAATATGAATTCGACGTTGTGTGCATCGCCACTGGATTTGATATCACGACCGGGGGCATGACCAGTATGGGACTTCATAGCATCCACGGCAAGAGTCTCCAAGAGGAATGGAAATCTGGTGCCTTCACCTATCTTGGCATGACCGTCAGTGGCTACCCAAATATGTTCCATCTGTACGGGCCACATGGCCCAACGTTGCTGAGCAATGGCCCTACAACGGTTGAGATCCAAGGGCGGTGGATTGCAGATGCCATCAAGCAGATGGAGCGTCAAGGCATTAAGTACATCAATCCGACCGCAAAGGCTGCCAAAGAATGGAAGGCCAAGATCAATGAGCTTTCGGACAAGACACTATTCCCTACCACCAAGTCCACCTACATGGGTGGTAGCATGCCCGGAAAAATCTTTGAGCAGGTCAACTATGCCGGAGGGGAATACCCTTATTCCAAGGAGATCCGAGCAGCTCTTCCCAACTTTGCCGGATTCGATATCGTCAAACGCTGAAGTGGGTGGACTTTTGGAGGTAATGCTTGGTGTTCCACTGCCCCATGATCTCTGGTAGCCTTGGTAGTTTGGAATCCATGACTGATCAGGTTTTTGGGTCTTTATTGTAGCGTCCCGGCCTCAAAGAACAAGTCGTAGCCAGTAGGATTTGGCAGGCTGAAATTGACTTCAAGCGTAAGCATATCACGAACTATTAATTTAAATGTAACCCCGGGCCGATCTATACCCCGCAAACCCCCGCATTTCCCCAGCTTAAGTCCGTGCTTTAGTATCTCTCGGATCCATGTTCACCTGCACTATTCTCCCAGGAACGACCTACCTTACTGTTGACCAGACCACCTTGCTGCAAATAATGTCTTATCGTCGCCGTCAGCATCGTAGCTGTGATCAATGTCGTAAAGGCAAGAGAGCATGCGATGCCCTCCTGGCTGACGAGCTTGAGGGGAATGCCAACACTGGTGCTCGACAAGCGTACAATCACTCGTGCTCCAATTGCAGGAAATACAGGAGAAAATGCACGTTCGAATGGCTCTTGAGCCAGAAAGAATCGCGGCATGCTCATAGCAAGAGAGCCAGAAATATCGCGATCGCCCTCTCGCGGCAGGTGAACGATCGTTCTGCTCATTCCTCTCAACAAACCTCCACTGGGCGCAATCCTGCAGAGCTCCCTCTGCAAAACGTCGAGAATTGTGAATGGCCAACGTCTGTTAGGGACCCGCTTGTGCCGTTGCCACAAGACGAGGAACTATATGCAGACTGGTTAACTTGGGGATGCCTCAACGATGCAGTGTCCATCTCTCCTCTAGGCGCCGACATGATTCTCAATGGGGATAGGCACGTCGATCCTAACCAGACAACACAAATGAGTACTCAATGGAACTCTGCGGGGGGCGGCCTAGATTGGCAAATTACCAGTCAAACTTCACTGCTCGACACGATGAGCAGTTCAAGAACTTCGACCCAATCCAATAGTACAACCGACCACCAACAATTTGAGACATGGGATATCAGTTCTGAGCTCTCGCTTCATGGTCTTCCACCTACCAAAGGACGTGGTGTGTTGATGCCAACAAACACTACACTGTGTGTGGGCTCAACCCAATTAGCACACAATTATGCGCACTCCATGATGACGCGCAACCTAATTCACATTTATAACGACAGTATGGAAAATGCATTGAGCTGTTGGCTGACCGAGCGTAATTGTCCCTACAGTACCCGGGGGTCTGTTGACACAACAGGACCGAAGACAGGTCCTTATACCACGAATAGGATCTACAGACGAATCTGCCTCTTAGATAGGGCATGCTCATCCATCCCGGGTCGACGTCTCACGAGTGTGGAGAGTAGAACAGCAACACAGACACTTCATGCTGCTATTATGGCATTCGCTTCTCAGTGGCTAGAGAGGCCTTCAACAGACAAAGGTATCCCAATACCATCATCTTCAGCTCACCACGAAAGTGGCATGCGTGAGGGCCTATGGAATAAAGCGCGTCATGCGCTGGAGAATTCGAGGGCAATTCCATCGTTCCGCGTAGCTTTTGCCAATATATTGTTTTCGCTGGCGCAACGACCCCTACAAGTTGAAGAAGAAATGGGGCTCGACGAGCTCTTAGATCATGATGCGGCCCCAATCTATCTCGAAACGGCGCTCCGGCAACTGTTTACTTTTCGTTCTAGATTCATCAAGCTTCGGCGGCAAGGTCCCAACCGAGCGCTCGAGCAATGCTGCAAGGAGAGCAAAGGGGATGAAAACACCCATCAGTTGAGCCAGATCGATCTAATGCTGAAGGACTATGAAGCCCATCACACTTTCGATCTTCTATTCTGGCTGGGCATCATGTTTGATACATTGACAGCTGTCATTTATCAACGTCCCACGGTCATTTCCGATGAGGACTGTCAGATCATACGCTCCCGGTCACCCTTCTCGTTTCCGGACGCCGTTGATCTGGATGGATGGGATATCAGCTCCTATTCCGTTAGCAGAAGTGAAGAAAGTGTATGGGGCGATCTTTTTCTTCGCAGACGTAACATGCTCCACAATCTCAACCAGGCCCGCTGGCCTTGCTCTTACGAAGAGGCAGCAGAAGTCTTATCCGACGCCGCGCCAGTCAAGGTTCTCCTATTCCGTCGCATAAATCATATCAATACCCTGGTATGCCGGGGGGCTGAAGCAGAGGCTATTGAAGAAGCGATCCACAGCGCTCTCTTGGTCTACGAGTATTGGAACTCCACATACAAGCAGTTTATGCTGGACTGTCTCTCACACCATACAGAGCTCCCGTCTCGCATACAATCATGGTATCTAGTGCTGGCCGGACATTGGCATCTTGCGGCGATGTTGCTCGCAGATACTGTTGAGGACATAGATCAAGCGCGACTTGGCCAAAACTCCCAAGCCGAACATCGGTATACCACTGGCCTCATCTCCGTCTTGCGTCACGAAAATGCTTTCGCTGTTGGAGGGCTCGCCCAATACTCTTACGACCTGCAGGGCTCGTCGCACCCTAAACTCCGCAATTTTCACGATTCAGTCAATAAAGCTGCATCCTTGACTGAGCCATGGACTGCTGTCCTTATCCACTCTTTTAGAAAAGCAGGTAGTATCCTAATCAGAGAAATTGGCACATTACAATCTGGTTACCAAATGCAGCAAGAATCTTTCATGCTGGCGTATCAGTGTTGTGAGCACTGTATAAAGGCACTGGAGTGCCTGGGAAGAACATCAAATATGGCTCTGATCGCAGCTCAGAGCCTATCGGACAGTCTCAGCCGGGCATTATCGCGACCCGATCCTATGGATCCATACTTTATGTGCGCCCTCTGACATTGCTTTGTTTTTCCTGGTCGTGTTGGAGTCAGTTCACTCTAAATCATTAGAAAACGGTGTAAGTATTGACGAGATAAGCAAAGCTCCTTGACTCCGTTTAACTAGTAGCATCGCCAATATGCGCTAGCAGGGATTTAATTGTGTTACAGCACCTTCGAACGTTAGCACACCAATCCAACTCACACGGTTTCTGTCTGCACGGCTTCCCCAGAACTAACACTCGACGTCAATATGGAAGTTGTACAGAAGAACGAGGCCTTTAAAGGGTTGATGGCAAAATGAAATTTGCCTATGTCCAGATCTTCGTTCGGCAAGATGGCATATTATACTCTGGAAAATGGGCGAATCGACTCGACTCGCCGAGGACGCTTAATGACCTCCAGGAAGTCAAGCAAATCCCGACTGAAGACAGGTGCCCAGAGGTGAATCCCACATGGTCAGCGGTCTATGTGAAAACACCAAGTCTCCTCGCGTATATCGACGGAAATCTCGAAAAGCAAATCACTCGCGAAGTTGAAACATGCGAAATTCTTCGCAAGAATCCCCATCCGAATATTGCGACCTATCATGGCTATCAGGAGACTCACGGTCGAGTCTCTGGGTTATGTTTCAAGAGATATGCGGCCACACTACTTGAAGCGGTCAATCCTCGACGCCTCGGCAAAAGTCGCTTTCCTTTCCAGCGCGCGCGAACGAGTGAAAGAGAATATGAAAAGTCGCCTAGAAGGGATTTTGGCTGCTATCAAACATCTTCACTCGCTTGGACTTGTTCATAACGACATCAACTCTGCAAACATTATGCTTGACGAAGACGGTACGCTTATTCTCATCGATTTCGATAGCTGTCGATACATCAGGGAGTCCTTGTCCAGTACCGAAACGAAAAGAACCCGCCACTGGCACGACCCTTCGGTGGATATTTCGCTGGAGAAAAACGACCTTGACGCTTTGAAAGATCTACAAATCTGGCTGACTGGATCGGTGGATGATGACTTACTTTTTGAATGAAGCGCTTGTTAGTAAAATGCCACATCAAGTGGAGGGTTCTTTCTTAACAAAGCAAGTATCTCCCTCAATTTCAATGCACCAAGGTAACTTTAACCTTGAACTCTCTCGCATTGTTGAGCGGGATTGTGCTGAGTGAGTTGCCAAGACAAAAGTCGCGTCGTGTCATCCTAACTACTAGTAAACAAAAAGATGGCTCTCCACGTGATTCCTCTACGAATGGCCCTGCGTATCTCAAATCGGTTTTAATAATTGTACTAAGTTTGTCTAAAAATGCTACAATATCTCTTACACAATCTTATGATTTTTGCGGAATTTTCAGAGGCCAAATAATAGGTTTTGGCTCCGGCTATATTTGAGCCGGTAATGTAGACATCAGATATATATACACCCCATGGTTCTTCCGGACCACATGTGCATGTATACCTTGATCTAGAATTACCTGTGCATTAGGCCCGGAAAATTGTACAGAAAATAAAAAAGTATACTATGCAGTACAATTATTATTGCTACTTTTTATGGAATTTTTGCATATGCTGTGGTAGGTATTTGGGGCTGCAGAGAGAAGAAATGAAATCTAGTCCGCGGAGCAGCGGAGGTATTCCGTTACTAGAGCGGAATGACAGATGGTCCGGGCCCTAAGCCCTGAGCCCTAGCCTCGGTGTTTAGGCCTAACCAAACTGGGTATTAGCTACCGCTGCTTTTAAGTAGTAATGCAGTTGGGAGATTTTCGTAACAATCTGCCAGCTCAATTTTACTCAGTGACTAACAGATAGGGGTGAACTTCCCCGAGAAAGAGGAGCCAGGTAGGTAGGAATGCGGATGATTATACTACTTCTAAGATTCTTGGAAGTAGTTGTGCGCCATGCCATACCGCAAACCACGGGTTCCACCACAGGTAGTTTGATATGATGCGTTTCACTTCGCAAATACAGTTCTTTTGGCCACCCCAGACTCTAAGCTGTACGCGTGTGTGCTTCCATCTCGTGTTGTTCGGAAGCATTGGTCTGAACGTCAGTGACATAGTGCTTGAACTTGCGAAGATTAACCTTCTTCTCAAACCTATGAGAAAGGCACGAAAGCGTTAGCACGACGAGAGGAAAAAAACATCTCTGGAACGCGCTTCTACTTACATCTCATCGATCTCGGCAGGTGTCCGACGTGTGACCTCTGGCAGGATAAACCACGCGATGATAACAGCAACCGTACCAGTTCCCGCAAAGCTGTTTTACGAAGTTTACGTCAGTGACTGATCGCTCCATTTATGCAATGAGGAGAAAGCTATGTACGCACAAGAATCCTGTTTTGACACCCCATTTGGTGAGGGGTCCGTTGATCATCAGGGGCGTGCAAAAGCTGAACATGAGCGCGATCAAATTGGACGCCGCAAGAGACAAGCCTGCCGTTTGAGCGCGCAGGCGTTGCTGGGGAATTTCCGCAGCGTAGGCGTAACCAATTGACGAGGCACCGGTGGTCGAGAATGTAGCGAGACAGGCGAAAAAGACCTGTGGTGCGGTATTGGTCAGGGATCTTGGCGCAGACAATAGATTTGAATGACTTACTAAAAGCGAGCTGGTAGACTTCTGAGTGTAATCAAAGCAGCCGATTATTCCAAGGCATAACACTGATACGGTAGTGACCGCATAGGGATAGATAGTGAGTGGCCGCCGCCCAATTTGATCGGTGAGCATGGCCGTCATAATCATTGAAAGGAGTTGGACACAGGACAGGATGACGGTGACCAGGAAAGGGTCTTTATTACCCGCATATTGAACTGCAAGAAAGGGTGAGCACCAGAAGGGAGAGACAGCTCAATAAGAATGCGGCGAGCTTACAGAAATAGGTAGCATTAGAGTTGAACACTGCGAGCCCGACAAACTGCTGGGTCATCTTTGGCCATCCAGCAATGACGAACCGGATGAAATTGCGGCCCTGGAAAACAGCCCACATCCCTTCCTGCGAGTCTCGCTCGGCGATCCGGCGCTCCTCAATGACTGTGGCACTCATGATCTCCTGTAATTCGGACTGATTGTTAGTAAAAAGGGCGCACAAAGGGTGGCATTTCACAGACAATTTGTTCGGACACATCGTAACCCTCAACGCGGCCGTTATATGTCCTAAGCATCTTGGAGGCCTTATCAATCTTTCCTTTACTAACAAGCCACCACGGGGTCTCGGGCATGATTATAAAGATAATAATCGTTGCTCCGACCATAGCCCACTGCAAAAGATTCTTAGTATATCACTGCGATCTGCTGAAAGAGATTGGCTTTTACCTGTGTATAGATGGGCGTTCGAAAGTCCAGGGGATCTATAGCATGAAGTTGGTTAAGAGCCACCGAGGCGAATATTTGTCCCACCACGAACCAACTGAGCAATGCTCTGGTTAGGAGTATCTGTGACTTCAAAATTGGGGCGGAAGGGCTTACAAGCTGTACGCATTAATGAAGAATCCTCTTAACTGGGTCGGAGCGATCTCGGATAGATAGACAGGCAATGTCGATTGCAGCATGCCGACTCCCATGCCAGAGAAGAGCTTCGCCACAAGCCAGT
This sequence comes from Aspergillus sojae, assembly GCA_008274985.1. Classification (NCBI taxonomy): domain Eukaryota; kingdom Fungi; phylum Ascomycota; class Eurotiomycetes; order Eurotiales; family Aspergillaceae; genus Aspergillus; species Aspergillus sojae. Next base: position 4,881,276 of record CP035527.1, on the reverse strand, counting down.
GATCCCATCGGGTAGCAAAGGACTCAATAAATATACTCTGAGAAAAAGGAGTTGCATTAGCATCATGGGAAGATTGCCGATGAATAGGAGGTTAATCAAGCAGAGCGAATATTGAGTCACGGCTCACCACTACAAAGATGACCCATATGATGTAAAATGCCACTTTTCGGCCGTATGATTCCGTCACATACTGGAGCAGCTTTATAGAAAAAGGGAAGAGGGCGTTAGCAGGTTTCTCATGAGTCAACAGGTAGATATACGTACAACTTGGCCAACCGCCTGACCAGAAGACTGAAGGCCACTCCAAGCCGAGACATACTGGCCTTCGATGACTGTTGTTCCGGGTTTGGCCATCTGTCGGATGAATCCGTTATTGGAGACAAGCCCACCATTGAGATTGATCTCTAGCACCGTGTAAATGTCCTATTAGTTTGACTTCTGCGAATCTTTGGATACAATAACAGAGCCATACGGTAACCATCTAATGCGGCACTGAACGCCGCAGCCATTGCCATGATTGAGACGAGTTTATATCGCCTCACCGTCTGCCATATAGAAAGGTCGTCCTCCTTTGACCGCATCACTGGCGCACCTCCTTTGTTTATAGTAGAATGCTCATTCTCTTCGGCAGTTGGCTGTTCGAGCGCCTCATTTTTGCTAATGCGTGGCTCGTCTGCGGTGACGGCTTGCAAGCTGTCTTGAGAGGCGTGGTGGGTAACCATGGTGATCTTTAGCCGGTACGACTCTTGATCTTAATCTCCAAGATAGGCAGATTTAGGTAAGAGGATATCCTTTCGGCCAAAAACCTTTTGTATATAGCGTCATAGACTCAAGGGTACCTTAGTGCTGATAGTGGATCCATGCGGAGACTCCAGAAATACCCCAGACGGAAGCATTGGTAACCTCTGTTAAGCTTCAACACCCGGTCGGCTATTGACTGGGCAGGCTCGGCTTACGGATGTTAATTTAGGTTATGGAAGGATTACAAGCTCCGGTGGAGGTGGAGTGTTTTAATTGCGCCAGTGCTTCTGCCTTCGGGATATCGCATCCCGAGTGTGTGCTTCACATTGGCTGATCGACACCACAGGGCCATCCTTTACGACTAAAAGCCGAAGGTTAATTAATGAGCGGCTAAAATAGCGCAAGCCACCAGCAACGCGAGAAGATATTCGCCATTGGCTGAGGCAGCTGTCTCCAATAAATTATTGCAGATAGAAAGGTCATGGAGCTTTGGAAGGGCCTTTGTAAACCGCACACAGCGATCGCTATCTAGATGCGCTCGTACCGAGTAGGAAATCCTGATTTCCGATTTAGAGTCAACGTGGCTCGGTCCGATCGAGGTTCCTGTGAGGAAGGCTCGCAGACATTGAGGCACATCCTACAGCAGTACCTACTGTATCTTGATCTACACATGGCCACCTTCGATAAGATTGCTGTAATCAGGGGGGCTTTGTGGTAACACCGTAGACTACGATATTGTTATATCACACCCGCAGGCAATCCGCTACGCTGCTGAGTTCATGTATAAGGCAGGTGTGCTAGGTTAATTTCGCAAATCAGAGCTGATCCAGCTCCCAGAACAACCTAATACTACTGGAAGGGTCAACTTACATCGGAGGTTTTCTCACTACATAGAACTATAGGATAAACCGAGGAAGGGAGCAAGATGCAGGTAGATGGTGGTAGTAGGAGAGAAGGTGTTGTGGCAGACACTTTAGCTATATCTTGAAAGCCTTTTCGTTCATTTTTAAATATCTGCTGTGTATAGGCTTGATGGGTTTGTATACGGCGTCTCTGGATAAAAGTCAGTCTCAGCGAGGCACCCGCATAGCTAGACATTTCGATAGTTACACTCCAACAGGTTAATAGAACATTGATTGACTGAAACCATTGCAGATATACAAGACAAGTAGAACTTGATGACTTCCCGGTTTGTCATTGCTTCTAGACACCATACATGCTGAGAAGCACAGACCTAAGAACACTGCTTCCTAGAGATAGACAAGCAAAGCTTCTGAGGCGCTGAGCGTGAATGTGGCTGAACCAGAAGACACAGTGCTCGTCTCTATGACTTCATCACCCTGGATTACACATGTTTCGTTTGCAAAGGTCCGGCCAGCAACGGTAGGAACCTGGCCCTGGTCGACTCTAGAAGTGGAGTAGGGCGCTGTTAGCCGCTTCGCGGAAACACTGGAGGAGGTCAGTCCGCTCAACGTGAAGGTCTGGGACGGGCGTGTGCCATTAGTGTAGTATTCCGAATTGTACAAAAGTATTCTGGACGGAGCGTCGTCCTGATAGATCGCGTATGCTGCGTATGGGGTTGTCTGGTCGTCTAGCGGAGCGATCTGGTCTGCATTGGCCAGAGCCATTGTCGCAAAATAGGCGCCATAATAAGGTGCGCCCATATTGTAGCGACCCCACCAGCAGTATGGACCTTTCGAGTTAGCTTGCATCCAGTAAACGGGTGAATCTAATTACTTACAGTTGCCTATGGTGCCCTGGTGGAAGTAAAGAGCCTGAACAAGACGGAGCACAAGTGGTTACTTTCTGCGATACAGAGTTGAGTGATTCAGGCACATACCTGCGTGCCCATAAGGAGAGTTTGCATCACGTAGTCCAGGATCCAAAGACCAGCACCGTATGTCGGGCTGATCCCACCGCCCCCCTGAGTTGCTATGGAGAACCATTAGTGACAACAGCAAGTGTGCGACGGAATGCAAATACCAGAGTTGGTTTCTCCGAAAATGTGAGCTTTGCCTTTGGCAGCCGCAGCTGAAGCTTCAGAGGCAAAGGGTTGGATTTGAGATGCAATGCCACTGTGACTCATCAGACCAGCTAAATCAGCAGTGCTTGGCGACTGGGGATAATTGTGCGAGCAGTAGTCCTTGACAAGGTCGTTGGCCTCATCCTCAACAGAAGACAAGCCAGAGATACTCATGGGCGATGTGCCAAAGTAGACGCCTGCTGAGATGAGATCCGATGTGGACAGATTCTGGCAAACTGCATCCTGCCAAGCCACCTGGGATTTGTAGTCGGCTGCAGCGTCCCATGACCCGCCGTCTGCAATGGGGTCACTGTCGGTAAAGACTGAATGCGCTTCGTATCAGCAGTCGCCTGAACACCATGATGTGCATGAAAAACCTACAATTTGGTTCGTTTCCCAGCTCGATGGCATAGAGGTTCTTCATTGTATCTTTGGCCAGAGTGGCTGCAGCAATCGTGTTGGACTGATTATTCAGACGGCGATTGAGGCCTATGATAACCTGACCGTCGTAGTCTGCAGCCAGGGATATGAATGGCGAGCCAAATGTAAGTGATGAAGGTGCATCTGCTGGATCGGATACTGTGTACGTGACTGCGCTGCTGGATGAGGCATCATATGTCGCACGGTCTCTGGAATGACATTAGCCCTGACAAGGCAGATGGTCTTGAAGATGAAGAAGCGCACTGTGTGGTGCCACCGATTCGTATCGGTGGCCATGTCCCGGTCAGTTCCTTGAGGTTCTGAAGACAGGTTTTGGTAGCGTCGACATCATTCATATAAGCCGGAAATGTGAAAAACTCCAGACTGCGTAATCAGCACTGTACTCCCCAGGAACGGTTCTGTGATACTAACGAGAGACCTACTGGCGCCTCAGCTAGCTGAGCGCTTGCATTTGTCGGTGCTGAAGCTGGCACATTAAAGGTCAAAGCTGATGTCGGAGCAGCAGCGGCGAGGAGGCCGGCAGCAAGGCGAAGGAGAGCCATTATGAGAAGTGAACCAGTCGTGACTTCACCTGAAGGATAAGACGACAAGATATGTCGCCCATGGGGAGGTTTGTTACATTATATCTACCGGTTTGTTACTGATTACCCTACATACTCTGACAGCCTTGGCGGAACATCTCAGGAACAGAATGGATCCTGGACGCCAGAAGTTTCCGTACAATATCTGCGAGGGCTTGCCTCCACCGGAGAGAAGTCGACGGGGGCCCACTTCCCCCAAAGTCATGGTGAAGTGAACGTCTGGAGAAGAGTGGAGAGTGTAGATCATATGCGGGGTACAGATGAGTTGTCTTAGTCGTCGGGACATGCTTTCCCGAGGTCTGAGCAGCAGGATGATATGCTAGCAATCCCTCCTTCTGCGATGCTCAACCGTTCCTGCCGGGGTTTTGCCTGATTTAGGCCAAACCCTCTTGGGCTAACCGTACTGGGAGAGCACCATCACGTGCACTGCCTCGTTCCACCTGCCTGAATTAGTATAGTCCACTTAGGATGTTGCTAATTTGATGACTTCTAGTTCTCTAGAGACGCTCCTCATCAATTACATTAGATAGGAGATTCTACGCCTGGTAAACTAAACGAATTTGCAGGATATCGGTTCAACATTGGTGAGGCTATTGTCATTTGTCTATAATGTGCCGGTCAAAAATTGTGCTTCCCCCTCCCCAAAGCTCCAATCCGCCTTTGAATTTTCGGCACAGCTTATAATCAGATCTTCTCCAGCCAGTCCGCAGCTCTCAAATAATCGCTCATGAAGTGCTTGATACGTAGCCAGCTTCTGCTCGGGATTACGTCCTTGCTGCAGGATCTGTATGATCACCAATTTGTTGCTTCTCTCCATTCCCAGATTCGTGTCTTCACATATCAGCTCATAGGGTTCGTGTTGGGTGATAATCTAAAGACCAGATATTATTAGAGCACGGCGTGGATGCCATTTGCACATATAACACTTACCTGGTAGCGATCCCGTTCCGGTGCATTGAAGTGCTTCCGCATAACCTCTTGAACCACATTGGCCAGCTTTCTTATCTCATCGGGGGACCTTACCCCTTTGACTAGGTCAATCCTCACAAGGGGCATCGTCTCTTCGAGAGAGGTGGGAGAACGAAAGGCGATGCGTATTGGGTTCTTGGAAAGGGGAAGCCAAAGACAAGATCAATTAAAAGACTAGGTTGAGACAGCACTAGTAACACCTATCTAATAATCCCAAAGCAAACGCTTAAAAGGAATTGGTTGTACCTATCCAAGTTTGTCGAGCATATAGCGACAAATACATTCCCTTTAGACTAAGGTCTCTGATATTTGCAGCGATCATGGTTACCTGCTTTTCGTGTTGAGGCTTGCTCCGCAATATCCGCGGCGATATCTGGGTCTTCGCGCCATCCTTACATCATTAACATTTAGGAGCATAAGAAACGAAAAGAAAAAGAAAGAACAAATATTCTCCCGCCCCATTAATTGACAACGCAATGATTCCTAGAATCTAGAAATCCGTTGCGCCCATACTGTTGTATTTTCTTTGATTATCCTTAAAGCTCGGCTAGCCGACAGGTGGTGTGAGGTCATTTAAAGGTCATGGTGCTCTTGTAGTTAACTACTAGTAAGGCCTGGTAATGATTAGGAAACAATTATTCTTTTGCACATATATTTGTTCCATAATGACATACGTGGGCGATACACAGCTTCTCAACCACGACGAGCCCGGGCGTAGATTCCTCGAACCATATGAGCTAATTGTACATCTGTTATAGACTGCCTTTCTAACTGTACGGTGGCTACACTTGCTTCTATAGTTTCGATGACAGTGTTATGCACATGATCCCCGCGTGCAGATATGAAGACTACTGTTTCCAAGTTGAGAATTCTGTATAGCTCCTGCTTTATCTCATTCACTCGGGATGTACAGATTTGAAGACAACAGTCACCCCCTTACTTAATTCTGGCCACAGCAGTGGATATGTTCCCAAGGATTGCAACAGAATGTAAAAGGTGCGAATCACATAAAGAGCTAGACGATACATGCAAGTGTAGAAGCCAAGGCAAAATGTATTGTGCATATTTTAGTATGTACCAAGCACTCCTGAGTTACACAGCCTCATAATTCTGTCTTCTGAGGTTATGAAGCTCTATCGTAATCTGCAAGAATGCAGCGATGGCTGATGAGTGGCTAAGAACTACAATGCAGTGGCCGAACTAGCTGAGGCGAAGTTAAACAATCTTCTCAAGAGACCCATTACCTACTCAGCTCCAGTTACCGTAGATACCCCTCTAGTGATGGTTAGACCCTCTGCCATGCTTTGTACACGTAGAAGCGGGGAATGGGGCTGGCGAACTATATTATATGCTAATGTTGACCGAGCCTTGGCATCACATCAACAAATTCTTTTTTTTTTTTTTTTTTTTTTTTTTTTTTTTTTTTTTTTTTTTTGGGTTTTGTCAGCTTCATAAGTGTCATCTGAAAGTCTGGAATAGTGAGTTTCATCCTAGCGCACGAATATTTGTTGGATATTCCCAAGTCATAAGATGTGCCACAGCCCAATTGTCACAGTCCAATCCCAACCATAAGCGTGGCCTGATGACCCGAGCACTTTGGCTGCTACCCATTTAGAGCCTACTGATCATGTCATATCTTATTTGATTCGATGACTTGTGATCGATGGATTGTAACCTCGGTTGGTCACAAATTGGGGATAACTTCGTACTTTTGCGCATTGACAGATAACCAGTGATTGGATTCAAGGGAAATACTAGTACATAATGATCAACTCAGTCATTCCATCACAGTAAAGCCTTTCTCCCCTCCATAAATATCGTTCTCGCCACAACAACCACTGTATTCTATAGAGATATGGATTACTCGGCTCGCGCGCAGGGACTTATCACATTTGCCAATCTTCCTGTGTACGAAAAGGCTCGTATAATACACTTTCCTCCACCAGTTGATTATGTACCTCCAAAGGAACCGGTTGCAGTTCAATGCCTGGCGAACGTCCTAAATAAAGTGGTCTTCGGGGACGAACGATTCAACGCCGTCTTTGTCAACTCACATGTTGGGCTACACGAAAATTCGAACGAGTATGCTGATATTGCTGTTAGCTATGTAACGGAAGAGAGAGAAATCAAAGTCCTATGCTTCGTTGAGACCAAATGCACTCAAACAAGGGAAAGTTACCTTACTCGGATGGTCGAGGAACGAGCTCTTAAATACTGTAGAGAGTTCCTTAACAGAGACGCATCAAATCAAGGGAAGTTAGTATATGCTGGGACACTTGTTGGCACGCACTTGCGGCTATGGATTGTCCACCGTGCACAACAAGCAAAAGATATAGTCCTTACACCATTGTGGGGCTCACCACTGCTAGGAAGCAACGAGGATTACGCGGATTTAGGTGATGTCAAGGGTGGACCGTTGATTGAAAAGACTTTTCATGACATTATCCTTCTGCCACCGGAGCAATGGGTGGATGCTAGCATGACTGGAATACCGCCGTCATCGGGTGGAGGAGCATATCAATTACCAGCAGGGGGTTAGCCAGACCACGCAGGCCCATCCTTCCCAGCATTGTATCTAACCTTACAGTACCAGCGCCTCAGGGGACTTATGAGAGGGTTAGAAAATTCGTTTCAATGCGAAGCAGTTATGGTTGGGTAACCGTCCGAAGTGCACCAGGATCTGGTCCATCGACCGAGTGGGAAGTCGAAGGAGACTACCTTGTGAACCACATGAAGAAGCTCTATGCTGATAGAGGTAATGAGAACCTTCCTATGTGACACTGAAACCTTTTCATTCGGACTTTCCAGCGCGTTCAACGCGCTGTAATAAGCTGCCCAATCCTACTTCTACCCTCTCATGCCTTTCCTTTGCAACTTATTGAATTAATCCTGTTCATACATAGCTAAGAACATGTTCGAGCTGTATAATTCTAGTTTTTTGGTATATGGAGAAGACTCTTGTATGTGGGATTTCTTGCTCCGTCTCTTACTGCGGGCCGTGCGACTATATCTCTCATGGAGATATCAGAGTTTATTATACACGTTATACACGGAACATACATGTACGGTATTAGCCAAGGATACAAATTGCTCGGACACGAGAATCGCATGAAGGCTATAATGTAAGAGAAATACTGCGCACGAGTTTTATAGCCACGTCTTTCAGTTATACAAACAAGGTCGTCGTTGCAGCAGCCTATCCCAGCTGCGCAGAGCCTGAGATGCAGTGAGGACCGGAAAGTCGTTGCAATGTACCTCTGGGGAAAGATTCTCGCGTTTCCCTAAAGGGAGCAAGTATACGACCTAGGAGTTTCTGGAGATGGGATATGATTACAAATATATATACTCAATATTTGGCTCATACCTATATTAACTCTAGATATATACAGTATAAAATGAGTTAGTTAGTTTGCGTTTGTGATATGTATGTAGGCATTATTTAGTATCCACACATAGAAGCAGTAAAGGCTCATACACGGAATAAAAAGAAGAAGATGATAATATTCAAGATCGCGAACGTAACTGGATTACGGGTCCAACCGAAGTTGACACCACGCAGCTGATACTCGGCTTGATTAGTCCTGCCGGGCTCAGCAAGCGGATAACCACTCCCTTTCGCTCCCTCGGGACCATCAGCAACACGGAAGTCGTATTTGTGGAGAAGCGAAGCCACCGTGAAAAGCAAGACCGTCTGGGCAAAGCTCTTTCCGATACATGCTCTCGGCCCGATTAGATAGGGGACCAATGATTGTGTTCGACGGTTCACCTGCTCCTGGGTGGTATTTTCGTCAACCAGCCATCGCTCTGGGATGAATTCGAATGGAAGAGGGAAGGGTGTCTCATTATGGTGGATGGTGTAGACGGCCGAACCGACGTTGTATCCCTCTGGAATGTATGAGCCATTGAAGGTTGCGCCGCCTGCTTGCACTCGGTGATAGGGAATCGAGCCGACGACTGGGGACATTCACATAGATTCCATAAGGCAGGCGATTAGGTAGGTGCATCCTTTGAGCTTGTTATCTACGCTTATTGTTTCGTTTGGGGCGAATGTGCTTCGAATTTCGTGGGCGAGGTTCCGGTACGCATGGGGAAATAGGGTGAGATAAAACAATACCGCGCGAAGGGCGACAGCGGTGGTATCCTGGCCTTGAATGGATAAGTCTCATGGATTCTGGCACTGATAGAAATATGATAAACCGAATATATACCTGCAGTCGTGAACAAAACGGCCTCTGAATGAAGTTCCCCCTGGCTTAGGAGGGGTTTGCCATCACCATCCTTGGCCTCCACAAAAGACGAGAAGAGATGGGTAGTCCGATTTTTCTCGCTCTTATGCGAATGGTCTTTGAGGAAGCGGTCGATGAATCGAAGGAACCTTTTAGCACCACGCACAGCGGGGGGAAAGAGCTTTTTATCAAGCCTCCCCAGGTAGAGGGCGGGAGCATGGAGCATGACAAACAGTCGGTCGTGAGTATCCTCAATATCATGCACTACATGACGGTATTGACCATCTTCGAGGAGATAATATTGCAATCCGAAAAGAAAGTCCGTCATAAAATCAAACGTGAGGTAGCTGCATAAATCGGCTGCATCAACTGCAGGGCTCTAGGAGGGGGACGATGCCGAATTTATTAGTGGAGGAGCGTGCAAGGCATGTAGGAACCTTTGGATGTATAATATGAGACGAGGCTCGAAGCATTTGATATTTGAGGAGGAAAAGGACGGCCCAGCAAGTTTACGACGCTTCGCATGCTCCGATTTGTCCAGGATTGTAACCATATCCGGGGCCTGGCTTTTACCGGAATTCCCATACCGGTCGCTTTATTCACGTTTGCCTTCAAGGAATATATCTCTATCCATGTTGTGGGATTTTAGCAAGGACATAAGGCTCGTATCGCAGGTGGAAGGAAACGACGGAGCGTACCTCTCATGGTTAGAGGGCCTTCAAATATGAGATGGTTCGGGCCATAACGAACAACAAGCCCTAGAGTGGGAATTGTTAATCCAGGTCTCTGAAGAAATCGATAGACGGAGTGATGAAATATCTCACCATATATTTTGTGACATCGCCAGGTATCTAGGTGCATATCACCCTTCCATGCGTGGTAGGCAGCGCGTAGGATTGTAACTTTGGCCAGAAACGGCCCCGGATATTTTGCCAGTGGGTGAAGATAGACATAATAAGTGAAGTAGGCTAATATCTAAATTTGTGTTAGTACGGCAACATTCGGGTGGATAGAGAGAGCATTGAATGCTGGATGTACAATGTTGAAGGATTCTCTGTGTCACTTACTAGAAGAAGGGGCATAAGCAGGAAGGCCCATTCCCAAGGGAGGGAAAGTGCAATAATGGTCCCTGACGTCACAGCCATTTGTATTGAGAGACTGGCATTGGTTTTCTTTGTGTGTAAGGTGTGTGGCGCTTGAATCGAGTCGTCTTTAGGTCGTTTGTATCTTTTACCCCTTTTGACTGAAGTTCCTTTTATAAATGTTAGGTTTGTATCATCTCCCACAATTTCATAGTGCGCGTTCCTTCATGTACTATCTCTAACTACTAGTGTACTGCTCCGTACATCTGCGACATTTGGAAGACACCGAGATCAGCTCACATAGATCGATAATTCTAACGATCGCTCTACTATCGAAAGTCATTGCTCCACAACAGCCCTCCTATTGCTCCAGCCTCTGTCTTGTCTGGAATGAACTTTCGGCGGATCTCGGGGTTGTGGGACCTCATGCCCTAGTACAGATCATATAAACTTTAACACTCCTAGTACTCGTAGATATAAGGCTCCGCTCCAGAGTCTACAGATATGGATCCACTTGTACTGCCCATGTGTTTGTGCTCGGTTTTTTCTTTTTTTTACTTTCGGCTTATTTCCCTGGGGATTTGGTAGCATATTAAATGGCATGTCCGGTTCCTTAGCTCACCATCGGAATTTCTACCAAAATCCTACTAATATGCTGAAGAATCTTTCCCCTCGTTGTATGCCGGGATTTTCTACTGTCTACAGCCTGTGGGGATTTTGATTCAGCTCGTGCTCAGCATCGCCTTGCGAAAGTCCCTGCCAGCCAATATGCGTTTCTCTGGCCTTGGAGGAACGCTAAACATCCTGGTAGGTCTTGTGTGGATGTACTACTGCTTTCCATGGGTTTCGGGCGATCCCGCATTGCGTCTCATGTAATATAGTACACTTGAGCTGAGTGAAACGTGGGTCTTGGTATGGCATGCCTAACCAGTCGTGGTTACTCGGAAAATTCTGGATAGGTCACTGATGCCGTATCTGGACACGCCTTTCGTCCGCCTTTGTGCTTGGTCAATCGTGTGCTGGAAAGTGTCAGGGCTGCTACAGGCCCATGTCATAAAGATAGAGTGCCAAAAAAATCTTGTTGATTCTGGTGGAGCAGTTCGCTTATATTTTGTATCCACTATTTAGCTGGCAAGATTCGTTTAGAAAAGGGAATGAGATAATCAAACCCCACGGGGCTCAGTACAATCTTTTCGCGCCCTACCATAGTAGCTTTGTCTGGGAGAAACAGGATAGTCTATGGTGCCCCTCGTGTGCTAGGTCATTATGACCTTGTCAAGCGCTGTTGTGGCTCTCACAAACGCAAAGTGTGGACCCCAAAACATCAAATACGTGAGGAGTTGTAAGAGTTTTAATCTGTTTATCACAACCTCTTTGCTGTGTAAAACTAAGATATCTTTAATAACTGGAATGTATTGCTTTGTCGTCATATTCTCTTCGTGGGCCAGTGTGGCTAAAAATTACAAATTATCTGCACTATTGAAGCCCTAGTAATAATAATCCTATTATAGGGCTGCGGCCGGGAGACCCAAACCATAGTCGTCTTAACGAGGCGATAGTCAGTTCGGTTGTAAAAGGGATATCCCTAAAACGTATAATATCTTCGTCAGTAATTAAAAAGTGGCTCTTTTGTATGGTACTCATTATACATGCAGGGTGTACTGGTCTATGATGAAGGTAAACAATTTTTGGAACTAAGTACGAAACGTAGTGCATCGTCTTACCATCACACACCTAGCTCCTCGCACACAAACTCTTTACGACCTTTTGCACCAAGGCATCCTGATCTCTAAACCTCTGCGGGAACTTGGCCAAATCGCTACCCTTCAACAGACCTCTTGCCTTGGAAGCCTCTGCCAGCGCCTCCGACTTGGACAACTTGCCCGAACCGCCACCAACACCCGCAATCAAACCCAACACCGCGAACGGTGCAGACGACGGATCCTCAATGATATCCGCCACCGTCAGTGCCCCATTGCCCGCTTCGCCGATGAGAAGCGCAATACGAGCGACTGATGCCGCGCTCCCGATCAGGGGTCCGAGAGCCTCGCCGACAAAGGGGATGACCATGAAGACGATGGTGAGGATCTTGAAGATGAGGTCCTTCTTCGCTTGTTCTTTGGCATCTTCGCCGATTTCTTTAATGTCCTTCATGCTGTTGATCGCTTCGGCGAGTTGTAATACGGGCATGGAGTAGGCGACTACTGCGTCGGTGGCCGAAGTATCATTTGGTCCGTCATCGTAGAAGGACAAGCCCACGCCGAGGTACGAGGAAAGAAGCGAGGTTCGCAGAGCCGTGACATTGCCCATGGACGCCTCGATGAGCTTCTTAGGATTGCCGATGTGGATCTTGTCATCAGAGCCCTTCTGAGGGTAATTCAGCTTTTTGCGGAAGAGCTTTCGGCAGGGCAAACTGCCGGCGCCTGGTCGTGTATCGCCAGGATCCGCGCATATATAATCTGAAGTCTCATCGCCAAACGTCACCCAAGACTCGTCAATGCCCGTATCGGCCGCGAGCGCGTCAAAGAAGCCTTTCTTGTCGACGAGATCGTAGCGAATGCTCCAGCCCGCGCTCACATCCCAGATGTGCGGCATGCCAAGGCAGGAGTCCTTCTTTTCCTTGCCGCCGGTATATGCCCAGTAGCAGTCAAAGTATTTGAGGCCTTTGCCCTCGCCCAACTTCATGTAGCCGTCGATGCGCGGCTGGATCTGCTCCTTGGTCCACTTCTCATACCAGCCGAACTTGTCGTCGTAGCCTTCCGAGTTGGTTTGGAACAGAGACAAACTGTCAAGGAGTTGCGAGTATAGAATGTCCAGCGCATAGAGGTGGACACAACCTGAGTCTAGAGAGTCTGCTATATCAGCGAGACCGTCCAGGGTGCCAGGGTTCTTGTCGGACGGGCAGGTAAGTGTCTCGTCGCTGGCTTCATCATCGGTACCATCGTCATCATCATTGTCATCGCCGTTTTCATTGTTGGAGTAATTTTGGAGGTCAATGGCCCAGTCGCTCGTACCACCAAAGTTGAGGCCCTTGATCCAGTTTATTCGGTTGGTCTTGAGCTCGCCGTCCATGTAGGCCGCCCAATCCACGGCTCCGGGATTACCGTACATGAGAATATTGGAATCGGAATCTTTGTCGATGTACGACTTAACGATGGAGTAGTTGCCGGGGTTCTTGATGATATCGTTAAGCTCGGCATTGGCAATATAGCCACCAGTTGTCGTACAGGGTCCAGCATAGGCCATGGAGTGACGTTTATCTCCAGCAAAAGTGCAGAAGGGACCAGAGCAGGACGCGTCATTCATGCGGAAGCTTCTGGCGTAACTGGTAATACCAATAACTAGCTGTCGGGCCTCTACACCAGCTTTGGTGATCATGACCATGGCATCGTGCGTCTCGGTCTTGTTGATGTGTGATCGAAGACAGTTGCCGGCTTGGCAGCCAGGCATGGACGATTTGTTGTCGACATCTGCATCCAGAGTCATGGTCAGCACATTGTTCTAAGCAGTCCTTATCTCAGTCTTTGCGTTACTCACCCCATTGGCCGTGCAGGTCGTATGTCATATAAATGAAGTAATCCACATATTTTGCAATATCCTTAACAGGATACTGCTTTAGGTACCAATAAGAAGCCGGCACTGCAAGGGAAAGCGATTTCTCGCTGGGCAACTTGCTTCGGAGCAGCTGCAGGAAAGCAAGGTAATTGTCTCCTTCCTCAGGGCTTCCGGGAGTGATATCCGGAATATCAGGTGCACCGGGATACTCCCAGTCAAAGTCGAAGCCATCCAGGTTTTTGCGGTTCATGAAGCTCACCAGGTTATTGACGAATGTTTCGCGATGCTCTTTCTTGGTAGCATCTCTGAAGCGCTGGAATGTATCTGCCTCTGTGGAAAATGCCCATCCGCCAAAGGTGAGAATCTTTTTAAAGCCATTCATCTTGACGAATTTGCTGAATTCGTACTCGACGTCTGAGATGTCCACGTCGAAACTGGACGTGACGGTGGCAAATGCAAAGTGGATGTGCGAGTACTCGTTGGCCGGGATCTCCTTGACACTCATTCGCAGACACGCTCTTGTCTGATCAAACGCCTCGAAATAGCCGATGGTCTTTAACTGATCGGGTGCCTTGCCGTTGTTAACAATGTCCATCCCGCAGTTGGAAATACAGCCGTTGGTTCCTGGCTTTGCGGTGCCGGGAGCGCCAGTATCCGCGGGTGACTTGGTACAGAAGTCGATGGTTGTTCCACAAAAGCCCCAGGCATCGCAACATGCATTCAGTGGACATGGATTAAGATCAGCCAGCGCTGTTCCGTTGGATGGCTTCTCGGTACCCGGTACCTGTGGACCGCAGGTGGCTCCCTGGACGGGCGAGGGCATAGGAGGCGTTCCCTTGCTGAGACAGATGAGTTGGCCACTCTGTAGGTGTGCACAGCCAGCCCAACCCCAGGTGTTCTTGTTGAAGTCTTCAATTTCTTGCTGTGTCAGGTAGTGCGCGTCTGCCACGTCGGAGCATCCATCGTTATCACTGACTTTATATGTGTTGCAGGTCCCGTCGGGTTGGGGAAGAGGGTGAAAGTCTGGCAGAGTGCCTGCATTGCAGCAAACGTGCTGTTTGGGCTTCAGGGTCGAGCATAAGTTCTTTTGTGGGTTGTATTTAGACAGATCGGTTCCAGAGATGCCACAGCGGCTGGCCAGCGAGGCACAGCTGTCACCCCCATGGACCTCTTCTGTTCTGCACTCCCCCCTTGGGAGAAGGGCTCGTGGTTTCCCTCTAGCTGTCATGTTGCCGTGGGAGATGGTAGTCGTATTAATAGGAGCATTGAGGCTTTTATCCACGGTAGACACGAGAACGTCCATAATGACGGGGGTACCGGGAATGGTCTCGTCGAGGCAAAGCCCATTGTTCCAATCTTTGATAGCATCTTGAGCTGCTGCTAGATCACCAAAGCCAGCAGAAACCACCCCAACAGTCAGGGCCGCGCTGGCAGGCTGGCAGATTTGTACGGTAGAACTTTGCTTTTCCGCAAAAGTGTCAAGAAACCCTCGCACAGCATGCTTTGTGATTTGTGCACCAGAATACAAGCCTACGACAGCAGACTTGTGCTTGGCAAACAAGATGGTGGTGCCGCACTCGACGCTCTTGTCCACGAACAGGGCAAGTTGGCGAGTGGCCTCGGCTACATGAGTAGACTGTGGAGCAGCGCTAGACGCCTTGCTCAGCGTCGAGGGGCCAACCTGGGGAGTGAAAGCCTTCTCCACTCCCTTGGCGCCGCAGCTTTCAGCGACAATGAGGTTGAGTTGACTTGGCTGTTGAGGCACATCGGGCGAGGCGGCAGCCTCGTACGTCTGGCCTTCGCTAGCGACACAGGCTCGGATAGTGAGGATAGTGTTTGGGTCGGCGACAGAGTTGTGGATATTCAAACCAAAGAGAACAGTTTCATCACAGCTCTCAAGATTGCGGACATGGTGGATGTTGGTCCAGTTGGCTGGACTGGGACCGGCATGAGCACACAGACTGGGACAGTTGTCAGCATACTGGCCATTATAGCTCTCTGTGACAGCAGAGGTGAAGCCAAGTAGAGAGGCAAGGAGGACAAAAAAAGGCCTCATCCTGTTCTGTGAGGCAATGCTGGCAGGGGATGAAGGAGCATGCGAGGAAGAGACAGAGTACTTGGAGGAATTAGTGATCCATATATTGAACTAATGTTACTCATCATGCAAGCCGGCGATATCAACTCAAGCCTTTGTTCTAGCCTCAACGCATTTTGTTTCTTTCGGAGTTTTAAAATTACCTCGAAGTTTCGCCGGAGGTTGTGACTTTTCCCCTGATAGATGCATGACACTAAGACGGGAAAAGCCTCAAGTTTGGTTTATGCGGAGATTGCAATCTCACACGAACGACCCTGTATGCAACTAAACTCTGGCAAAAAGATTTTTTCCGCTTTATTATTAATTTTCTTTTTGACCTCGGTCCTACTAGACTGCCAGGGGGTTTTGCTCTCTCTTACAACTACTCCAGGGGGCCCATGCTACCAAAGATCCCTACATGTAACCTTCTTGCTGCTATTAGTGCTATTTAGCAACGGACCTCCGAATATCTCCGGGGCCTAGACTACGCCGTCAACCAAATGTTAATATTGCACTTGCTAGATAGGTATATGCTCAATTGGCTATCACACTATACAATCATGAACCGTCTTTACTTACTGCGAGTAATTTAATTTATTTTTATTGCTATTTTTTTTTTACAAGGGGAAGACGAGGGGAATTGAGCAGCAAAGTCTAGATCAAGTTGCCACGCCCGATTCTGGTTATTGACTCAACTCCTTTTCTTGTATAGAGTACACATCGTGGAAAGTCTTGTCTTTATTGCCAGCAAGCACAGCCGTTTTACTCTTCTGTGAATTTCCTGTTGATTTGTTTTTCCACCTCACCATTTCCCCTTCTCTACAGTCCTTATCCTAATCGCTACAATGGACGCGCTCACCTCCCCCGTCTATATAGACTATAATGAATTCTTTATAAACAGCAGCAACATTCTCACTGTCCCATATGAGAATGTTACCGCCGCTTTTAAGACCCCTGTCGCCACCCACTCTACCGTTATAGATGGCTTCGACTGGACGCAGCCGTACCCTGGCTCCCACAGAGATGGCCATATGGCATACCTCGAGATCTCTCAGGAAATGCCCCTGTCTTCTTCTATCGTTGAAAATGCAACCACTGTTTTGTCGTCCTTGACATTTGGTATTCCCGACAGTATGAGCTCTGGTGGCCAGCCACTGCCTATGGACCCTTCATGGTACATCTGTCGCCACGTCTTCATCTCCACGAAGCCCGAAGCGAAGCTGGCAGTCGACGGCGGCAATAAGTGCGATTTCCTCTCCCAGACATGCCAGGCCGACCTCAAGACCAGCCTAACCCAGGATTGGGGGAAAGCAGCCGACGGCACCATGTGCTCGGCGCTCGGCTTTGACGCAATACCACCAAGCTGTCAGGACTCGTTTGGTTTCGCCCGCCAGGACGTCATGGCTTTTGACGCCGCCTTCCTCGCAAATACCACCCTTGGCCCGGTACAGACGAACAAAGAGCAGCAGCAGTACAGCTGGCGCATCGGCACCGGATACCACGACCCGGGGGATGCTCGCGCCTATGCCTTGGCGGCCAACCGGACGTACCTCGTCGCTACTGTCTGGGGCTACAGCCAGAGTGAAAAGCATATTCAAGTTCCCGAGGTGTCGTTTGGTTGCCTCTCGTCTGGCGCAAGCCAAATCCAGCCACCTCCCACCTCTCCATCATCCACCACGACTACGACGTCTCAATCGACCTCTTCTCCACCAATGGGAACAACGGCTTCATCTTCTGCGAGTTCGATGCTAAACCCGGCCTGGATAGCTACAATGGGTACTATGCTGGTATCTGCAACGGACTTGTTGTGCTCAGTCGGGCGGACAATAATTGGAATGAACTCAAGATGATTCAGGCTGCGGATATCAAGGCGGGACAGAAAAATCTATCACTTGATGATTCGGGCAATTGGAGATTCTATTTCTCTTCATGTGGATGACTTCAATACACCGAGGATTGTGGTCAAGGATGGAAAGTATAGTGCTGGTTTGAGTGGCATTAGGGCTATATGACGAGCATGTGTGTGAGCAATACGAGGATTTATACTGCTTGGGTGGGATATACAGTGAATATCAATAGATTCTATCAATAGGTTCTATTTGTTTGAAGTTTCCTAGTGTTTTCAAGTAAAGCTTTTTATGACATACGAGGATTGTCGACCAACACGAGAGCCCTCGCCCGCAAGACGCAGTCTTCTGACAAGGTTCATGTTCTTCAACTTTGCCAACATGCTACTTAGACGGAATTTCATGATCACACCGCTGGACCCATGCGAGGTGCTATATTGCTACACTATCTCGCTTATCCGCTTCAAGGATTTCATAAATGGTCGAGACCACATCTATGTATTTTAGCGTATATTGAGGGTCGAATTATAAAGAGGCCAAGGGACAATATTTGAAAGTAGCCAAGTACTAATCCGTAGCTTGACATTGACTTATTTAGTGGAACGACTCCGAATGTAACCCAACCCTGCTACTAAGCACTAGTCTTTGGGGTTAGACTAGTGCTTAGCAGTGATCGGTTAGATATCGGAACGGTGAGCCATATATCTGATATATCAATACACACTAGTTAAATTGGAGCTAATTTCCTAGGTAGTAGCCGAGGTATCAAGGTGAGACACCAGGGATTATATCCTTGTTACTATCAACCTGGTTAGAGCTGGTGCACAGTTGCAGTCCCCATTCCCCCTGATAAATGCATGA
This sequence comes from Aspergillus sojae, assembly GCA_008274985.1. Classification (NCBI taxonomy): domain Eukaryota; kingdom Fungi; phylum Ascomycota; class Eurotiomycetes; order Eurotiales; family Aspergillaceae; genus Aspergillus; species Aspergillus sojae. Next base: position 4,862,876 of record CP035527.1, on the reverse strand, counting down.
AGCTCAATATGAGAAAGGGAACTTCGAGACTGGTCTTGTTCGGAGATTGCAAAACTACATGCAGTGGCTTTCATCCAATATGTGACTCTCGAAGATTACAAGAGTACGTTAATTGAAACCATTCTTCCTAATCGCCCAGTCTCGGCCCAGTAGGACCCTTGCTCAGAGCACCGGCAGAAACGTAGTGATATGAGCATCAAAAGACGAACAATTTTCTTCCTTCTCCGTTGCGTTTATTTTTCTCCTGCTGGTGCATGACTCGCAGCTAGAGGTAACTTGCCGTACGTATCATAGACGATCCTTGTCTTGGTCGAACGCCTTTCCTCGCCATAAGGCTTCTTTTTGCTCTATTTCTTTTGGACATTGCCGTGTTTGTACTTCATTCTTACTTTGGTACAAATCAAAGACCATGCTCCCACTCTTGTTCCTGGCGGTCTTCCTTGCCCCCGGCGTCATGGCCAACGTTGTGGCCGGAAAATGGCAAGCCCTCTTCTTCTACCAACTCTACAGAATCGAAGTCGAGGCCCACGGCCTCGCGAACTCGCGTATGGCGCCTGGATGCGCCAAGGCTGGCGTTGTCTGCGACTTCAAGGCCTTCATGAAGGAAATCAGCGAAATCAGGAAATTCCCGGTGCGCGGCGCAGACGGGAAACCCATCAAGCCCGTCCAGCTTTTCGATGACCCTGATTTTGAAAAGGCCAATTGGGCGCAGATCGGCGAGGGTGCGGACCTAGAGACCGTCGGCACTGAGTTTGACAAGATCGGTTTCAAGGGGCTGATGAGCAATGATCGGATTTTCAAGGGTTGGAAAAAAGGGGACAACTTTGAAAATGTTATGAGTGAGGCGGAGGATATTGCCATCAAGGCACTTGCCACGCTCAAGGCCGATGGCAGGGAGCCTGCCGATGATCGTTTCAACAAAATGATAGCTGCGCTCAAAACCCATGGCGATGCCCGACGTTACGATCAGGCACAGAAGATCACCAAAGACTTTGAAGAGCAGATGAGGAAGTGGGGGGAATTTACTGTCGCGTATACTGATCCCATAGAGAGGCCCCCAGTGCCGGGTTATAGGAAGATCGATGCGGACCAGACCATCCGCGATAACACGGGCAGGGTGGGTTTTGACAAGGTGGAGCAGAGAGTGAGAGACTATGTCACTACTTCTAACAGCGCGCGACTTTCACGGAGCCATGTCGAGACTATTATCAAGACGCAGAATGTGTATGATCACCTTGCCGAGGCGTGTAAAAAAGTATGACATCCTTTTTGGTTATATAGAAGATAGCTCTCTATTGGCATAGGCATACAATCTATATCTCTACCAGTAGCTTATTGGTGGCGGGTTTTTATAACACTCCTTGGTACAATATCGCACCATGATCCGCGGTCGCAGCTTGGGCAGACTCTGTCTAGCTTCCTTGACCCATGGATGATTCTCATTAGGCGAATACCGATGTAGGTTGATGTGCTCTGGCACTGACAGGTACGGTATCCAAGCGGAGCCAGGGTTCATCCCAAGAATGTCGTGGCTTTTCTTCCGTGCGTAGTCCCACTCTGACGCGAGGAATATCCATTCAGCCTGTCTTTTCCATGTTTCCACCGCCGCTCGGAACCGAGTACTTGTTAATAACTCGAAAAGTGTCTGCACGGCCGGTTCATTTTCTAATGCGTGTTTCCTGAATAACGCGTGAAATTTCCTCAACCGAGCTTCGTCGTCAACGTCGACCATCTGAACAAGTGCATCGCCTAACAGCCCAAACAAGCCAGACTTCAGAGCCGCTTCCCTGGTGATATGCAGAGAAACTGCCACCATGGCTACGTCGAGCCGCCGTCCATATTCTGTTGCCAGACATGCAATATCCCTTGCTTCTTGATTGCTTAGAGGGTCACTCATCGCCCTATGACGAAACGACCGGCGCCATAATTCATCGTCATCAGCGTCAGCGGTGCCATAAGTGCCATCCAACAGCCCCTTCAGGTCAAAATAGTTAATCATCTCTGCCACGATAGAAGGTCGCATCCCAAGCTCCGTTGCATGCCAGAGGACATAGCCCATCGGACTGTCTGGTTCAATAGCCGGTCCCAAGACATCGTAGCTCATTCGCGTCCAGTTAATATGCCATACATCCCGACGTGGCTGCACCCAGATCGACTCTAGGCTAGTTGTCTCCTGTCCTCGTTCCCAGCGTCCCTGCTCAAGCGCGACTTGCCGAGATTCGCTATTGACAAATGCGATGACCGGCAACCGAGTGTTTAGGTATGTTGTGCGCTCGGGAAAGCAGGCTTGACGCGATTCGTCGCCATCGAGAAGAAAGGCAGCGATGTCTTCTTCTGCTATACGATACGGTAGGCAGTGCTCCCAGATAAGACGACGTAGTTCGAGAGGCAGCCGCGTGAAGTAGTGGAATGAGTCGTCGCTCATTTTGTACTTCAATATATGGGTTACTATGACATGAGAGGCATCTAGCAAGTAATAGATTAGAAAACAGGAAAGATGGCCGTAGATATATTGATTTATCGGCCCTAGTGGTCGGGCCGATGCTTGCCCGATGTCCGGGAGTGGCATGTGAGTCAAGTTCAACAGGATAGTCATACAATGAGAAAATGCCTATTCTTCATAATTTGGCAGGAACGATTGACTTCTGGAGGATTCCCATCGCATCCTGCCTGATCTTCGTAACGATCTGTGCTGCTGGCATCACGGCTTGTATAAGGCCTACCCCGGTTCCTGCATAGGTGGTCATACGGCCTTGCGGTCCCCAACCATCATCCCCCTTGAGCTTCTCCTCCTCATACAGACGTCGATTCTCCTCCTCAGTGACCTCCTGGTTCACAATGTCCTCGTAAGATCGATTGATTAGACCGCGTCCATCATACCTGGTTGGCCAGTCATAGATCCCACGGACTTTATCATAAACAGTCGACCGTACTGTACTCACACCACCGTCTGAGGCTCGAAGGATCTCATTCTGATAGCCCTTTGCTATTTGTGCCTCGGGGGAGGCCAGAAATCGAGTCCCCATAGCACACCCGTCCGCACCCAGAATCATCGCGGCTGCCAATCCTCGAACGTCACTGATGCCGCCCGCTGCAACAACAAACGGTTTCCCGATGTTCTGGGTCTGACTTCGCTTTCTTGACTTCAATTGATCTAAGACCTCGGGAAGAAGAGTGACAATACTGGCAGACCGAGCAAATCCATGACCACCTGCATCGCATCCTTGGATGACAAGGACATCCGGCTGCAATTTCTCTGTAGACTCTATTGCATCTTCCAAACAACAGAGTTGCACCCAGATTTTCATGTCGTAAGGGACTTCGGACCGCATGGCTCGGACCCAAGGTAAGAGGTCATCCACGCCGGTCTTCGGGGCAAAGAGCCAAATTGCGCAGGGGCGGTACTTCTGGATCAAGGGCAGCGCGGTTTCCAGAGATGCGCCCCAGTTTAAGAAGCCCACCCCGACGGGGAGAATGGGGGATTCACCCTGGCCCTGTTGAAGGTGAGAATTGTGAAACCTGGCCTCGTTGACAAGACCTTGTGCTTCGATGAGTTGTTGTTCCAAGCTGGAAAGATCGTATCCGCCGGCAATGAATCCAATCCCCCCGGCGGAGGAGGCCGCGACTGCGAGCTTTGCAGTCGCGATATTAAGCATGGGCGCTGACGCAATTATTGGACCTGTGATCCATGGATAATCTTTTTCGAGATGAGAGAAGTGCGTAATCGTCATTTCGTTCGAGTCTGCCTTCTGGTATTCGTTTTATGGAGAATCCGGCTCCTGAATCACGAGGAGATATATATACATGAGCTGAATTCGGCGAGTGGAGGAGTACCCGAGGCCAAGCGACAGATGTGATTAGAACAAAGCAACAGGCAATGAGATATGCACAAGGACCCCAGAAAGCGCTATCATCTAACAAAGGGGACGTGGCGCGGTCACGCGGCTGGCGATGGCCCAAAGCGTCAAGCATGCCCTATCCCGATGCTCATTCATCCTCGCGGCAGGGATCAGGCCCAGGGATCATCGCCACAACAATGCGGGGATAATGAGTAGCAAACAAATGGACGGGGCTTCAGATTACTAACCCAACCGCATTGGTACGTAACCTATGGCATATCTTATCTTCAATCCCTTTGTTATCTCCCTGTTAGTCCATTTGGCGAAAGGTAATGATGGTTGGCCGCGTATCTACAGATACTATCACGATAACGCAATGATAAATTGCTGTTTCCTGGTAGGACACCGTGCAGGATGGCCGGTGGATACCTGAGCCAGGTTCATACTTGGACGTTATTCTGGACGTTGCTTTTCGCTCCCCACGTTCTCCCCATGCGGCATGACGTTAGACAACGGTTATATTTTTGAGTTCAACATAGCCCTACCTGCAACTCCGCAATATCCGAAAGCGCCCTGAACACTAATTCATGTATAGGAACTCGTAGGTCATCTCGAAGAAATTCAGTGCTTACATGATTTGTCCAACTCGAACCTGAGAATATTCTCGGCGGTCTTGATGGGTCTGTCATCTGCTCCACTTGGGAGACTGGAGTTCCGTCAAGATGAGGACGAGAGCGATGGGAAAGCGTGCACAGCTAAAGCCTCGAGCTATAGAATTGCGACCCTGCGAGATATCCCCTCAGTGGTACATAGTATATTGACCAAGGCATCCAGTCAAATGACGATGCTCTGCCATGGCCGGACGAGTGATTTCATGTGCGACAGTCCCATATCCACAATTTCGGCAGGTATATCAACTGGACCAATTATTTAGGCTATGATTAGTCGTATCTTATGCCATAGCGCGCATTTTGAGATGCCTGCTAGAAGGGGATTGCTCACTGATAAACAGCTAGTCGATCCTTGACGGCGTACGCTCAGAGTTCCGGTTGATCTGTGCAGTTTCCGAGCCAGGGGATCTTGTATAAACTAGCCATTGTCGCCAGAAAGCTTTGATCAAATTGTCAGCTCGCAAGTGTGATTAGATGAAGGTCTTTTGCTTCAAGCCTCGAGGAAAACGTGACTAACGGGTTGTATCATTGCATCGTACATTAGCTATTCGTTCTGGTGCTTAGGAGGCAAAACAAAGAAGTCAGGTTGACCGGCTATGCAGATGGCAGGGTGTGATGCAGTAGATGTGCAAGGGGCATATTATACAGGCCTTGGATTAGAGAGTACTCGACCACGTCATTACACATGAACCTAGTCCTCTCTGGTCATCACTTCATTACTTTCAATTAGTATTGTCTTGGTCCACAGGGAAACCGAACAGGAATCGAGTTTACCCATCGACGTAATGGTGGTTTCCTAGTTCATGTTGATGCACCACTAGCGTGAGGTGTCCAGGCAGACAAGCTGGGGTCCATGTCAGTAGTATCATATGTCGGCCAGGCCCACGTCACAGCCCTCTAGAGTGTTCAGATCGTGCTGGTGAACACCGATGCTCCTTCAACTTCTTTTGTCTCGTCAGCTTGTGGTTTGTCTATGCCCAAGCGCTTCTTGTATATCAGATGGACGCAGTCTTTCGTTGACAGACCATGTAATTCCCCTTCCAGCAGAACCAGATACTTAGAAGACAATGATAAATAGTGTGGGCCTGAATGACATATTCCAGGCCCCGAAAACGTAGCGATGCATATCACGCTTTGCCCACGTCGCGTTTGTGGAACTGTGTCCCTATTTTTGAACATTAGGCTTTTCCTTCGTTTTGCTTCGCCTCAACAGGAATGGCTCTGGCAAGGGCACGTCCTATTTTATTGGCCTGTGGACATCTATCGAAATGCGACCGCGTGGACAAAAGGGCTTTGGGTCCATAAAACGGGATGCAGCTATGCAGGGAAATGATATTTTCGGGTGAACACTATCTCCTGTAATTAAAAAGCTTCCCTAAGATAGCTACCTAATCTGTTTGTGTTGTATCTTCCTTTACCACTCGTGATGAGTTGCCTCGCCCTGGCGCGTCGAATATCAAGAGAAAGTCATGTCGCTATTTGCAGACTAAGCACATCACTCATTTCGAGGGCTTTTGGATCAGAATAGCCTCGGCCTGAAAAAGCTCGCAGCGAACAATGCCACCGTCATTGACAATGCCTTGCTCGATCTTTTCCTGGCCTACCAAGTTACCCGTCGCTGAATCGATGCCAACTCCTGATACGTTCACCCCACTCTTTGCGTTGGTTCCTGGACCCTGTAATCTGAGAATCTCGATCTTTGTGCCTGGGCTCCACGAGGTATGCACTTCCACGGTTCGTGTCGGTCGCTCCCCTGGGGAAGCAAACGTAGAGTCCGTTGCTGCCAGAGTGGAGGGGTTATGCGCTCCGACTGTCGAGTTCCACACGCCCAAATCGATGAAAACGAGCTTGGCAAGGCTGGACTCCGCGGTATCGCTAAAAATCGCGAACCCGCTAAAGTCCGATGCATTCGCGGCGGGCAACGCACTGATCCTCCACGAATCCGCCTCCCTGCTGGAGATGACATGAGCGAGGAAGATATGCGAGAAGAAGTTGGCTCGGACACCCGCGGTAAGGTTCTCGCCCTTATACTCGTACGGCAGAGGCGTGAAAGCAGAATATTCGCTCTGGTGACCGAGGTGGAAGTAGGTCTGCTCGATGCCAACACTGGCTGCCGTTAACACATAATCGGTGGCCCAAAGGGCGGCACCAAATGTGTCACTGATGCCGCTTTTCCCACTACATGAGGCCGAGTTGGTTTCTCCCAGAACCAGTCTGCTTCCGGCCGCTCGGGCAGCTGCATCTTGTGGAATATATTGAGACAGGTTCTTCCAGATGACGTTGTGGTCTGAGAGCAAGTTCAGAGAAAGCCGTGCGTAGCGCTCAGCATCGCAAGTTGATTGGGGGTAGAGGTGCACCGCGTAGCTCTCGATGATCTTAGGGTCAACCAGTCCCGCACGAGTTACGTTAACGATGTCAAAGTCGTCTATTTCGTCGTGTTGATCAGGGACCATGGGAGGATCGGCAAAGACGGCCGCTTGGAAGAGGGGCTTGTGAGTAGCATTCTTGTAGAACTTGGAGGACAGGATTTGGCCTGTCAACCGGCGCCACTGCTTCGTATATTCCTTAGTGTCCCAGTCCGCCCCTCGCCAGCCTTTGTTGATATAGTGATCTATCTCATTCCCCAGTTCGAAGTGTGATAGGGAATCTCCCAGCGCCCCCATCGCGGCTTGGGCTTCCTCCATAGCGTTGGTCCATGAATCCGTCTCGTTGCGAAGATTCAGCGTGTATAGAATGTCCGTTCCTTGTGGAAAATATTCTTTCCAACCATTGAACCAATCTCGACGGATGCGTAACACCTCTACAGTGGTATCATTTGGCAGTGCTTCCGACGGGACTTCCAATGTCGGATCGAATAATGTTTGGTCGGCGATATTGCCTCCGACTCGAATTGGTGCGGGTACCCCAGCTATCTCCGCGACGTGTCCTAATAACTTTGATGCCAGTTCATTTTGGAGGTACGGGGAAAGAGAAACAGGCTCAATTGAATAACCATACAAATCACGTCTCAGGGCCCTAGACGAACTGTTCAAAGGTATATGAACGGTAGATACAGAAGACGCAATCGCTAGATTGCCAAACAGAAGGAGGGATGGCAGCCAGGACGACATTTTTGGGATATCGAACAGAGTGATCGAGTCGCCGAGCTCCTGGTTCTAAGAAGAACTGAGGTACCGCAAGATTTATTTAGATTACTGGCGTGGGGGTAGTCAATGGGATGACTTCACAGAACGCGTTTGATCGGGTAACTTAATCTAATTAATTAGTAGAGAGATCGGCGCAGGATGTTAGCACGGTCATAGTAGTATTCCGGTGGGGGTCTGTTCTCACCGACAGTACTTCCTTCTTCCTGGTCAGGACCACCTGGAGCTAATATAACTGGTACCATGCGAGCTGTCTATCCGAAGTCCCCGAGTGATATCATGAAGATTAGAATCTAGTTAGAGCAAGCTGGGAGGGAATCTCACGGGGAGAGGTGTTTCCTCCACCGGACTCGATCTGGTATGCTTCTCCACATTATAGCTCCGGAGGGGTGTGGACAATGGCCCACTCATACATTCGCCTAATGCCGCACACCCTCTTCGTGCTAAACATTTTAAGATGCGGGGAAATGCCCGTCTTGAGGACGGATGGCGCTGCAGCTGAGGCCCATCAAGCTATCTCATAGTCCTGTCGTTGTGTCGGTGGCTAGATCTAGAACGCCGGAAAAGTTTTCATCACTTTCCTCATTTATTTGTGATCGAAAATTTTAATTTGGTCTATATAGGAGCAACTTTGGGAATACTAGGAAAAGTTGGCTTTCAATTCGTCCCATAATAGACTCACGTATAGTAGCAGTATTTTTCGCTACCCAGCTACTTCCAGAAAGGACTCCAGGAGGATACCTTATGAGCCGGCCTCCCAGGCAGTGGGATACGGATTTACGATCTAAACATCCGGACATCCGAACATTCTTCTAACCTAGGTACCGTACGTGAAATATTAGAGATGCTGTGCGGGATTAGCCCAGCGTCGCCTGGACCATAGGCATCAAACCATTGGTAACTGCGTCGGTTGACCGCCAATCCGACCAAGTATGGTCAAGGAGTCCTGCATGCTTGGTTAGTTGCCGGTTTACTATCAGATGGGCTTGGAGAAAGACTCACCCCATAGCTCATCGTCATCCTGAATTCCTTTCCGGATATAGTAACTTCCTGCAATCACCCAAACCATCCATCCCGCTTGTAAACTAGGAAGCCATTCCCGCAGGCAGGAGGCATACACGTCCGTATATGTGGTGTTGTCCTGTGGGAAGCCGAATTCAGTCATCTGGACCGGCATGATATTCACAATGCTCGAGTTCTGGGTGTCAAGGGCGTTGAAACCGGCATTCCATAAACTAGACTTAAGGTCCTCACAGCTTGTCGCCGTGCGTTCGTAGTTGTGTAGTTCGAGCACAATCTTATCAGCAAATTCGAAATCATCCTTACTAAATGTAGTCCCATTCCCTAGGTCCGCGCCCGTAGGTATGGGGGTGAGTCGGGTGTCATAGTCGAGACCCGAAAAGTAAATCAAGAGATTAGGATTGGCTGCATGTATCTGGTTGGCATTTTCCACCATATGATGATACCAGTACCGCCAATTGTAGGTCGTATTGACTAGGGTCGGATTATCCTCTGCTTTACGCAGTTCATTTCGCATCCCGACACTCTTCACAGCGGGGAGAGATTTAACCTGAGTGGTCGCGTCAGTAACTGAAGAGGTCAGTGATCGGGGGTCTTGAATACATGTTCAGCCATATATTGCCACCCGCGGTGCCATTTGGCCACATCAAAATACCTGTCTCCAAACCAGGTATTGCCATCAGTGCCTGAACAACACCACATGGCTTTAGAGATGTGGTTGTCCAAGTGCACATAGACCCCTTGTCGGTGTGATTCATTCGCTACTGCGTCGAACACCTGCCAAATATTTGATTAACCATGCAATAAGCGTTGCCTTGTGCGATACCTACCTGCAACCTTGTAGTATCAACACCAAACTGAGGATTATGCCGCACAATGTTGCTAAATACTTTCGTGCCATTCTTCTCCCCCAAGGCCTTTACAAGCGAGTCCTTAATTGACACGTCTCGGCCCGTCTCTAGGATATCATCAATCATTTCAATGGCAAAGGTGAGGCGGATGACGTTCATCCCCAGTGTTTTGATTTTGTCGACAATATTCTCAATCGACTGATACTGAAGGCCTTCTGGCAGCATGGCCTCCGAGGCCCCTGGCCAGTTGACGCCTGCAAAAGTTACATTTTGTCCATTGGCATCGACTATCCAACGCCCAGAAGTTGAAAGGGGCCCTGGGGCAATTGCAAGGGCAATTTGGGGAATGGCGATCCCGACCAATGTGACTAGTACGTTGAAACGCATTTTGGTCCGCCTGCATTGTGAGAAAGAAAAGGGCCCTCGAGATAAGCCGAAGCGGCTCTTATATCATTCTTTCCTTAAGAGCCCATCTGCGCGAGGATTGGCTTGTATGTACTGCATAAGAGCTAGCCAGTATTCAGCGTCATGCATGTTTTGTCACATACGTGGAGTATCCACGACTGAAGCAGTCCATTGGATGAAAGCTGTGGATGCGGAGGGAAATAACCGGCAGCTTGCCAGACGGAAATTATCCGATCATCTAACGGAGAACATTAATGTTCACCTTCCGTAGGCGTAACCATGATGAGATGTTAGACACGCCACGTCTGCAACCGTTTATTGTTACCTTTCTTATAACTAGATCTGCACGAATACCTACTTCTAGTGGCTGGAAAACGTTGAGCGCGAGAATCATCGCCAATTGTTTGCCGAGGAATTCGGATAATAAAACACCACGTTAATTGACGAGGGTTGCTTTTGGCTAATGCAAGGTGATGTAAAACGCAACACCTCCATTGCGGGGCCATCGCATGATCCAACCTCAGGTATGAACAAGATCGAGGGGTTGTATTTCCATCGTATCGGACAGGGTCCATTGCGGATCATTTCTGTGGCCAGTTCATACCATCGCACGAGCGATCTTTGCTGCATTCGGCGACTGAACGGGGTCCATATACCGTAAATTTGGTAAGGACGAATAGATTGACAGACCCCGCCGAACAATCGAGCTGGATAATAACAGGGTTCGAAGAAGGAGAAGGAAGATCAGACGTCAGAGTTGGGTAACTTGGGTGGAGGTTTCTGTGGTGTTGGTAGAAAAAGTGAATTGATCAATTATTACTTGGTAATGCAAGCCTGACTAATTATACATCACATCACTGATGGGATCTGATGGTGTATATCCTCAGGCACCCATTTCTTACCATGGTTAGAGTTGTATGTCCTCGATCCAGCCCTGGTCCAAAACTCTGATGAACTGTAATCATCGAACTTCTGGATTGAGTGAAGACTTTTCGTACTCCAAAAGATTATGAGGTGAAAAGAAGGTAGCTGTTCTGTCAGCCAGCATACCGATTGCATTGACCCCAGCTTCTTTATTGATAGCAGCGTGTTGCCTGGGGAGAACCATCCTCCAACCTTTTGTGAGAATAAGATCGTGCGGACACGCAGCGTTAGGTGGAGCCGTGCCAAACCTCTCGGCGAGGCCCCTCTATTTGTTGGTTGCCTGCTCCAGAAGATGATTATAGATCTCTTGCAAGTGTTCAGGCGTTGAGCTATGGGGATACAAGCGACGATAGAACCATTCAAACGGAACTCGAGGTGGCTGACCATCCTTTGAGTCGAGAAAGGACACAAAGAGGTTTGGAGGAGTTGGATAAGCCGTAGGTGCTTGTGCAACCGACTGCACCCTCCATCCTGCCCACAGTTGTAAAAGGCAACGTATTCTGTGTCTAGAGCTGACAAAAGAAACCACACCGATTTGATATCATTGAGATTGAGACCCTCATATTGCCTCTGTTACGAGCATGAGATGTGGCCTTGCCCAGCAGAACTTGTTGGCGACCAGAAAGTGGGAGGTGCTAATTCCACCAAGCTCAAGCCATGAGTACTGATATCGCTTCCCTCTCTCTTATGATCCAGCTCATCAGTTCCATTTACCCCTGGGGCCTTCGGCGGAATCGTTGGCTTGTTAGCAAGGGCAGAGGTAAGCAAGAAATGGAACTAGGAGACTATGATCAGGATCGATGTGGGCATGTATACATATTCCAAGATGGCGTGAGGTATACCTTGAGGTCTCCATCAATGTGTTCAACTATCTCTTGCTTGTCCATGTATACGACTTTACCAGAATTGACAAGTCTGCCGAACTCGGACAGTATAAATGATTCATCCAAGGTTGTCTTTGGAGGACAGAAGCCTCGAGGGCTATCCCTGTATTGGAGTGTGTGCTGTTATGATTTGATAGTGATGGCTTAACCATTCTTGTTTGAAAGGTATATAGCTGCGGGGGTTATTTATCGTTGCATCCTTAAGCGTTTAGTGGCGTACTGGCATAGAATGATACACTTATCATTAAGGTACTACTTTAGCTGAAACTTCCTGCATGCAGGTGTCGGTACAGCACAAGCCTCACATACTTTTGTGGTATATACAATGGCGTCAGCGAGCTGATTCATTACGTGATAGTATTGTGCGCACCTCGCGAGCTCGAGCAAAGATAGATCTACAAGATAACAATAATGACCCCTGCATTTTTGCATGCCGTCAAATATGCACCTGGTCCATCACCATTACGCCACTTATTCGCGTGCTATTGTCAATCATAGAAAGTGGAAATATCCCACACGAGTACCTACCATATCTGGTGCACCCACAGGGCCACGTCACCAAACTGAACCCCTGTAGTCGCTGCTATTATACCATTCTACCCCGCTAAGACGAAGGCACATCTGTTTCTCTGTCGTGGTTGCAAATGCTACCTACCGAACTTTATCACCGGCTTTCCTGGTACTGGTATATTGCCCGAGTCAAGGTTCAACAGACGATCAGTTCCAGGAACCTATCCAAAGAAACATTAGCATTTAATTTGGCCTTCGAACATTCAATCTTACTCGCAAGACTCTCCTCTCGAGATATTCTTCTAGATGAAAGCCCCTAAGTCAGCGACACTGGTCGGGGTGAATGCAATGATAGCTGATTACGAACGACGTGATGCTACTGAAGATGAGATAAACGAGTTACCACATGTCGCCGACTCAATATCATTCATTGTCTGGATTGCTCTTGTGGTCAGCGGTGCAGAGCGGTTCTTATTTTATGCCGCGACAACTCCTTGGCGTTAGTTCTACCCTCTTAACCGGTTGCAGTATTGGTCTGACCGATGCCAAAATGTGTGTAGAGAATTATGCCCAGTATGATCGCGAAAATACCTCGATTCCGGGTGCACTAGGTCTCGGTGAAGCGATGGCTTCGAACATCTCAAGTGCTTTCTACGCCTTTACATTCTTGATGTCTGTAGCATTTGCTGTTCTTTCAGATGCCTGGTTGGGACGTTATCTAACCTTGTGTCTTAGCTTTTGGTAAGTTTGTCTTTATATTCTACTTCGTGTATGTCATTGCAATTAATAGATTGGTAGTCTTGACTTGTGTGGCTGTTTGATCCTTTTTGTCACATCTCTTCCGGCCATAACAGATGGCTCGGTCAAGCTAGTCGGGTTTATCCTTGCGGTTATCCTAATAGGACTCGGGACAGGAGGCGTCAAGGCTACCATCACACCCTTCATCGGTGAGCTTTCGTTCAAAAGATGAGGTCGTCAAAGCGGAAACGTTGATGTGCGATGTGATTTGAACAGGGGACCAATATCCAAATGTATCGCCGCAGCTCATTATCACAAAAAAGGGCGAGCGAGTTGTGACGGATCGGATGCTTACAATGCAGTATATTTATAATGTTTTCTATTGGTATGGTGCGATATCACCCATACACAATCATTTATTTAGCCTGACAAGCTTTCTTAGGTTCACAAGTATTGCAACCCTGTCTCTCATCGCTTCAACCTACCTGGAGAAGAAAGTAGGATACTGGGCAGCTTACCTTATGCCGCTCTGTGCATTCGCCGTCGTGGTACCTTTGTTAACTGTGTGGCATAAGGCATTAGGTAGCCAAATATTCTTCAACCTCGCTACTCGTGCACAGCACTAACCTTGATAAATAGTCAAGCTACCACCACAAGGGAGTGTCATCCCACAATTCGCAAAGGTCATATGGTTCTCAGCCCGGGACAGGTTCAGGCTGGATGCGGCCAAACCGAGCTACCAAGCTGAGAGGTACCATCGAGAAGTCGACTGGGATGATTTATTCGTGTCCGAGATCAAACGGGGTCTTAGTGCTTGTAAGGTCATGTTCGTCTTCCCTGTCCCACATTCATATAATCATTCGCTCATTTTATAACCAAGGGCATGTTTTATCCCATACCACTTATGCAACAATCAGAGTGTGAATAACCTGATTACCCAAGCCGGAGAGATGCGTCTGGACGGGGTTCCAAACGATGCGATAAAGGCTATTAATCCTATCTTTTGCGTAATACTGGGTCCATTGCTTCAGAGATTTCTGTATCCAGGGCTTCGAAAGGCCGGGATCCGATTCGGACCAATTGCACGGATGACTTGGGCATTCATTACAATGAGCGGTTCCATGGCCTTTGCTGCTGGGGTCCAGAAGTTGGTTTACTCCCGAGGTCCGTGTTACGAGAAACCCCTTGCCTGTGAAGCTTCAGATGGTGGGAGGATAGGGAATGACATCAGTGTTTGGGTGCAGATACCAATCTTCTTCTTTCTGGGCCTTGCTGAGATTCTGGGATTCACCACACTAGCTGAGTACAGCTACTCTGAAGCACCAACGAATATGCGGACCTTGGTACAGTCCTTGGTACAGGTGAGCTCAGGCATAGGTTCTGCCCTTGGCATGGCTGTGTCTCCACTTTCCAAGGATCCAAAGATCCTATATCTTTACACGGCATTGGCAGCGACAATGGTCGTGGTGGCGTCAGGCTTCTGGGTGGTCTTTCACAGATACGACAGAAATCGGAATTGAAATGAACGGAGTGAATAATAATATAGAGACATAAAATTCTTGCTGGTAATAGATGACATAAATAGAAATTTTAATAGTTAGTTATAAAGTATTACGGATAATCACGGGATTTAGTTAACTAACTAAATTAGAAGTTGATTATTAAGCGCCTGGAGGGTGGCGCCGGCGCGAAGTCAAGTATGGTTCAGACTCCAGCTGATCTGCAACCATATCCAATTAACCTCATCGTATATTGTCATAATGCCTCTTCAGCCCTTGTCATGCACTAATTGTCGGGAGCAAAAGGTATATGCTGCTAATACTCTACATTTCCTGATTACATGTTCACTAACAGATACGCAGCGCAAATGCTCACGAGAGACTCCCATCTGTAGTCGGTGTTACCACTTGAAGTTCAACTGTGCTTATCCGTCCAGATGGCGCGGACGTCGAATAGAACCACGTGGCCCAAGCAGCTCGGGCGAAAGAAATACGTTATTAATAGCCTCAAATGGGCATCTGATCTCTAAGGCTACTGGTTTGGAACTATTGGATGCTTACTTTGCACTCTTTATTCCATCGACTTTTGTCTGTCATCCTTTGCGACTGAAAGCTCGGTACAATGAGGGTAATCTTCCGATCTGTGTGCGCGACTCTATTTTCTCCATGGCAACCTTTTTGCGATCTGCAACCAAGATAGGTCTAGCTAGCGACACTCGATCCACATCAGAAACAACACCTCCAGCAGAGAGCTGGGCGCAACAAGCGAGCACGGATGTTGTGAACCAGATCAACCGGTCATCATTGGATGTTATTCATACCCTCTTTAACCTGATAGCTTACTGGTGCGCAGTGGGTAAAACACAAAAGTGCAGAGAACATGCTAGTGAGCCAAGCGTCTAGATGTATTTACCCGAGAAAGCTGTGTGGGCTGACCGGTTCAGCAGAAATGGCACTGGCGTCTATTCAGCAACTGAGGGTGCAAGGCCTGGATTCTTCGACCAATAGATCCCGTGAACTCGAGCGGGCTTCCTTCTTCGTGGGCATGATCAGCCAATGTCTCACAGATGACAGTGAATGCGTAGCTCTCATCACCCCGCTCTCGTTAGACGGCCCACCGCCGTCCTCGGAAATCGACCTTCAGAGTCCTCTCAGGGGACAGATAATGAAATTCATTCAGCACTGGTATCTTGCGTACATCCAGGTGGATGCCAATTACTGACCTCATATGCCGCTAGGATTCGAATACGCCATTTTGTCCGCGCTTTGCATACGGATATGGACCCAGGTATGCAATGGGCGACGCTCTTCAACTTAGACGCCGAAACCAGAAGATTATACGAGACCCTCTCACCGACCTTGCGTGATTTCAATGGTCAGCCATGTCTCGAAGCAGACTTTCGTGAGAGTCTGGGACTACAAACACTTTACCATATGTGCCGGTTCGTTCCCCATCTAGCCATGATTCGATTGCTCCAGAAGCAGACGTCACCCGCAGACGAGTATGTACAATTATGTGCACAGATTGCAGTGCAACATATAAACCGGGTCTCGGATGTTATCATGAACGCCGTTACATCAAGTCAGGCCACATTAACAGCTCTACCACCGTTTGTTGCATACTGTTCATTTACCTCCGTTTCAGTGTACATGAGCTATCTCTATCACTGCGGAAAAGATTGGAATGATGTCAATGACCCCGCGGTTTATCTTTCCAGAGTGAGACTCCTGTCTAATTTGCACTTACTCAATCAAGTCCGACGCGTTTGGACTCCTGTAAAGGTGATGGTATGTGTTCAAACCTGCATGCCGAGAGCGATACATGTAAACAGCGACTAACGTGTCATGAATACAGTGGGAGGCAATACAAATGGATATGGCTGCGCTGGGCATCTCAAGCACTGACGTTGAGGCCTATGGCAGATCTCTCATAAATATGTCTTCCTTGCCCGACAGAGAGGTCCAGAGATCACACATCTTGTCCCTGGCCCATGCTGCCGAGCCTTATATGGACACTGAAATGATGCTCAGCTTGATACACATTGTTGACTACGTCAAGCTTGCCGATCCTGTATATATGCTAATCGGTATCTTCCGTTTGTTTCCCGTCGGGGGCCGATGCAGTATGACGCCATCTTCCAACAGGCATAGCCCAGCCGCCGGGCTGACAGAAGAATTCGCCAGGAATGCTCAGCATACCGTACAAGTGTCTCCCAGCAACCCATTCTATCCATCTTCTGCGGGTCCTCATCGGCCTCTACCTTCTCAATGCGAACAACAGACTGTGGATCCTACAGCCCCCAGGTGTGCTTCCCAGTCTGGAATGAACAAACACGACATATCTGCGGATCAAGTCTACCCGAATAGACCATTAGACGGTGCGGAGGAAAATCCGGCTGTATCTCTAGGGATGCTGCAGATGATGTGGCTCGCCGACGAAGATCTTCCATGCATGTGAACCCAACGTCTTCTCTCAGACCTGAGCCACCAAATCCGTGAGTCTGCCCTTGATCACGGCGCATTGTCAACCCCAATGCTGTCCGGTACTGGATGTGGAAAAGCAGCTGGGGCATAGGATCAAACATAGGGATCCGTTATTAAGCTATTATTATCCCACCCCTCTAACCGCCCGGCTAGTGTGATGGTGCCACATGGCTGCATAATTTCATATTATTCTTGTCATTATCCTAGCCTTATACTACAGGAGCAACCGGGAAATATCCATCTTGGATATATGAATATCACATTGTAAGTGTATTCTTCAGATTTGCAGTCTTCTCTGTACATCATATATCATTATATCCACAGGTAACACTTGCTTTAAAAGCATTGATTTTAGCAATCAAGTTACCGAGGCCTAACCTATCCACCCCTGCTATGGTGATCGCCACAGCATGAGGCTTCGGATGGGGGTTAGTTGTCCATGAGCTGATGATCATGCTCCCTTCCTTGAGTTTGCTCCGGAAATATTGCCGGAAATCATCCCTCGAGCACCCATCGTAAAGCGGATAGAGGAGTCGCTTCAGACAGGCCCCGTTGCAAGAAATGGCTTCGAAGACATCCCAGTTGAAGTGTTCTTGTGACGCGAATTTTCATGTCGATAACTAGAAGACGTCCATTTGGACTAATCATGATATCTGCCCCTGCTGGACCGTAGTAGCCCTTGCTGTGCAAGAAACGGGCCAAGTCATCCATAATTTCCGCATATTCTTCCTGAAGTTGTGGCTGCTCCGGGTACGAAATGCAACCTCCCGTCTAAAGGCCACTGTCGTCGAACAGTTGTTTGCAACAGCCGATGAAAACTCCACGACCTTTGCATGTCACAAAGAATGACAAGGCCATCAAGTCTCCTTCCAAAAGTCCTGGATAGCCAGGTTACACGGAAAAAGATGTCGATTTGCCAAGCTCAATTCCTGAATCATCCCGCGCAGCTCGTCCCGCAGCACTGTTATGGCTTCCTGTCGATCGGATTCGGTACGCAGAATGAATGTCCCTTGACTCGAGATTGATTGTGGGACTTACACAATGAAAGGGAGGTCCTTTTCATGAACTGTTCGCAGCATGCGTTGAATTTCCGCCTCGACCAGACTTGAATTTTGCACTTGAGATGGCAGTAGATGGCAGTCGATCACGAGAGAAACCGGTGTTGGC
Source organism: Aspergillus sojae (assembly GCA_008274985.1). Lineage (NCBI taxonomy): Eukaryota > Fungi > Ascomycota > Eurotiomycetes > Eurotiales > Aspergillaceae > Aspergillus > Aspergillus sojae. Next base: position 4,844,741 of record CP035527.1, on the reverse strand, counting down.
AGACAGAATACACTAGCCCTCTTTTTATAACAGGTGACAGTGTTCCTCGGGATCAATAACATGCGGTAATTGTGCCAGACAATCCACGGGACTCAGAACAACTAACCGAACGTTTGGCTGCAAGACCACATCTGCTGGGCTGCGAGCAAAGCTCACTTTAGGTTGCTGGTCCGGGCTCAATTGTCAATAGGTTTCCATGGCATCAATATGATGGGCACGCATCTTTGATGGGAGTCGATCTTGTCCCTTGTTCTCATGGTCATCAAGATCGAGCTCAAACAGTACCAAAGGCATTTTCCCCGCAACGAACCCATATCGCTGGGGCACTCTCTGCAGGAGCCTTTTGGCTAAGTCATGCTTGCTAGGTCATTCAGCCAGTGGGCTCTGGTACGTGAGCTTTCTCGATAACGGCAGAGAGGACGCGGCTTGTACCCGAGGGATAGGAAACGCAAAGCTAGAACAACGTCTGAGGCTTTCCCTCCATCTGAAGAGTACAGGTCTTCCAATGTATAGTCGAGGACGACTGGAGATGTGTGAGCGTGCATGGTTGCGGAACGTACCTTTCAGCTCATGGGTCGCCTTCGGGTCAGGGAGAGAAAGATAAAAAGCCATGGCTAGTCAGGGGCGACAACCACGCATATTTAAACTTTCCATGGTGCTTTGCAAATCTCATACAGTGGCGCACAAATACGTCGATCCTGCTATCCCGATCAGTACCGAGCTGAAGCTCCTTTTATGGTTTCTTCAGCTCGTTTCTGCAGCGATGCAAAGGCTACACTAAAACGCGCATACTGTCTCTGACCACGAATTTTTGGATGCCCTACATCAGTAAAGTGGTATCATCTATACCTTCCGCCCTAATTCATCTAACCTAATTGGCTAGACAGGAAAATAACAGCGAGTTAGGTTAATCATATAACGGCAGTGAGGGCGGGAGGTGCAGGCGGTAATCTTACAGATCGCCCCACTCAAAAATATTCGTGGCCAGAGACAGTAGGTGTATATGCATGCCTCAGCTACGATCGGAGATCTACTCCCACGGCAAGAGATCGAATACCCCGCTCCAGCCGCAGTCGGCGTATCTGATACAAGTTACTTGGCTTAGCTGAACTATCCTACATATCAGATTCATATGCGGCCTGCGCGCTGAGTATAACATGTCACAATGAAGCCAAAGGACTTCGATTCTGCATTGTCGGGGTCTTTGCAAATTACACTCCGGCACTCAGCTTAAGAGGGATAGTATGAGTCACCCCGTGCAAAGTATTCTTGTTATGTCAGTTCAACATAACAGTTGACCTATCTGCTGAGTCAAAGACGATGACTCGCTTTTTGTCCTACACATTTACGCTGCTAAACCCGCGGTGTGTTAGCTTATGCAATGTTTTGCAGGAAAGAAATCTCAATAACCTTATTTGGGCACGCAAGCAGCAAGTCCTCTAGGAATCTGGACCCGACAGCGGAGAAGTCCGGCTGATGTCGTGTTGCCTCGCTGAATGACATAGGCCTTATTTTTGCCATGTAGATCCGACGAGATCAAGTGATGGGGATCTCAATCATTATATAACGTCCTACAGTTAATTGTTTCAGGGGTTCGTAGGGTTACATCACTTGTCCTACGACGTGGGATGTATATGCATGGGGGGAGTACTCGTTATACACAGAACTCTCTCTTGGTAACAATCAGTGATACCGTGGATAAAGAACGATAGTAAAGCAAACGACAACAAAGCAACATGAGGCACGATCACTATTTGATTTACCTAACAAGGGAAACAAATTGAAAACGCATCATCAGAGCACAATAAACCATGTCCACCAACACCTCAGTTTCAAACCTGTCATAATTCTCCAACAACAGTGTTCCCAGACACCCTACACAACAACGATTTCCGAGCCAGCCGGTTGTATACAATAAAAGGAGAATCCTGCATCAACAAGCCGGTTAATGGGGCCTCGACAGACACGAACACACAATCTGGTGCACATACTTTCTCAGTGTTGTGACATGTTGAAATGCTCTTAGCCGGCCGGTTGCAGGTGGGATGTATGGGCGATCGGAGCCGGCTTTTGTATGGGGTCCTGATGCGGGACCCATTGCACAATGGGCGGGGGCTGGAACCCATTCTCGAGTTGCCTTTCTTTTTCCTTCCGGCTTCGGTGTCTTTTGATGAGAAGGAACGCGACGACTGAGATGACCAGCAGGAGAACGATGGGAATGAGAATCGCTTTGAGCAGGACCTTCAGGACACCCATGATGATGGAGTGGATACAATAGAAGGTGAGCAGCTTATGGTAGGAAAAGGTAACTCGATGTTTTCAGATGGTTGGAAGTCAGAAACCTGTGAACGAAAACTCCTCCACGGCTTTATATTTTGGACAGCCCTGGTGGACAGTTGAGAGTTTCCACGCTCTGGACGGCATGGCCGCGCACCAGGGGGGGTTGATTGGAAGACTCCTCTAGCAGGTGAATGTGTCAATAATCAACGGCGCTTAGTATGAGTGCTGGATTGGGTCACACATTAGGTTCCTGCAGGCGATAGCCCGTTCCCTGACCGGAAGCACCAATAGGGACTCGTCCTGTCACACTCAGATTGAACGCTGTCGAGACATGCGATAGGCAGCCATTATATTTCTCCTATCTGGTGCGGCGTGTCAACCTGCGCATCCAGTACCAGCAGCTCCATTCGATAGGAGGTGCCCGCGGGACACACACCACATACTGTCAGGTCACTGTGTGTTGACCCGGCGTAACAAGAGTCGGAGTATCTCACTGATGACACTGTCGAGATGGGGGTGTGATGTGCTATGCAGAAGCTTCATTCTAGACTCGGCGTTGGATACTTGGGGGACGGCTCTGATTGGTCGAGAATCAGCCCTATGGGGGTGGGCAGTGGAGTCGATACGCTTAATCGTCTACTAGGCAGCCATGAAAACGAGCGACGACTGAGATGGATGGAGGATGTAACCCAGGATTAAAACTAGCGCCGTGAAGTTCTGAATGCCAGTATTGTCAGTAAGACAAGATATTATCCAATTAGGACCTGTAGTGAGCATTCAATGTTGTTGTCGAACTCAGTGAGGTTGAACTCATAAAACAAGGTGTGGATGTGCACTGTGGCTTCCTTGGCTGTGGCAGTGCCCACTGCCCTGTAAGGCACAGCCACCCCACCCTTGGCATCCTTTGTTTGGGTCACGACCGTATCAATCATTATAAATAACTCGACTTCGACTTCCTCTGGCAAAGGACAAAGATCTTACTATTATTTTCGATTGACTCTCTGCCTTTGCATCCGTGTTATATCGTCATTGGTAGCGATTTTTAACCCTCACCACCTCCCTCCTTTCACTATGACGATGCGAGAATATGCTGGTGGGGACCAGCAAAACCCAACCGGCTATGGCTATGGGGGAAACAACAACAACTATCCTCCCCAGCCGAACCGACAAGGCAACCCATCTCCCCAGTCCTTTAACCACCCGAACACCAGTGGCTACAATCCGTACCCTCCATCTGGTTCAAACCCTTCCGAGACAAATTACAACTACAACTCTGGGAATCAGTACTACCCCACGCAGACTGAATATCCTCAGCCGCAGCCATGGGGTGGACCCTCCCCGTCACCCGGGAACTACTACCAGCAACCGGAGAACCGATCATATCAAAACCCTCCATATGGGGGACAGCCGCCATATCCCCATTCGGAATCCCCACGGCCCAACCAGACGGACGCCTACCCTCCTAAACCCTATCCTCCTTCCTCCCCGCAACAGGCGGGTTACGGCCAATACCCACCGGCGCCACCACCATATTCCCCTCAGCCTACCGGGAGCACCGATACCCCGAATGCTGAACCGGAGGAGAAGGACAGAGGATTCCTCGGTGCGGTCGCGGGCGGAGCAGCTGGTGCCTACGGTGGTCATAAGGTCAATCACGGCTTCCTAGGCGCCATCGGTGGAGCGATCACCGGCTCAGTCGCGCAGGACGCGATGAAGAAACATAAAAAAGAGAAGGAAGAGGAGGAAAAGAGAAAGCAATGGGCCGCCCAACAAGCCGCTCAGCAAGCAGCCCTGCAACACGCTCAGCAACAGGCTCAACAACATGCTCCCCCTCCTATGTTCTCCCCGCCCCCGCAGCATGGACCTCCCAGGCCCGATCCCACCCCACTGCGTGGAAACTTCTCTGCCTCATCTCGCGACATCCGCTTGGAGAGGGGGCATGAGCTCGTCGCCCACTGTGGCGCGATCTCGGGCCAGATGCGTCCATCTTCGATTCCGCTCAATAACGTACTGTCTAACCAATATGGCAAGCTTGTGTGGGCGAGGAATGGGAACTTTGCCGCGTCGGCGCGGAATATTCGGCTGATCGAAGGGGGCAAGGTGCTAGAGGCCGAGCTCGCGAACGGCCGCGGGGGATGGGATCGAGCCTGGGTGAGGTTGGATGAGCGGATCTCCAACCAAGATGGCAATCTTGTCTTCCTGGATTAGATCAGGCACTGTTCTTCTACTCACTGTTCCTTTGCTCTTCGTCTTTCCACCGTTTTCTCTGTCCTCTAGTCATAACAGACGGTTTCAAGATAGCTAGAATGAATTTTAATTTTATGAATCTGGATTCACTAGATTCCATTAAGCTTTTTCTATTCTTTTTTTCGTTTATATATAGAGAGGGAGAGAGAGAGAGTCGGAACAGGTCTTGATTTTAAAGTGAGGGAATGACGGTAGAACATCAGAAATATATATTTTTGTGGGCACCTAAAGGCCGAGATTCTCATGACAACATGATCTCCGCACAATAATAGAAGACCTTCCTGCATGTAGAATTCCAGTAGATTTACCACGAATGTAACCTTACCCTAAAAGTACAATTTCTTCTTCTACGTACATAGATGTACGTAGTGTATATCTTCCTTGCTCAATAGTCGTGACCTACGGTGAGCACGTGACCGGACTCGGGAAGTCTGAATTCCGTCAGCCATGCCGAACGGTTATTCCGAAGCCGAGAGAACAACCGCATGAAGTCTATCCCGAGATTCTCATGAACTTCCCAATAATCACTTATGCCCTCTCAACCTGACGTACCGACTAGAGAAGGGATGGCATACGGAGTTCATTCTCTTTCCCCGAGAGTTGTACGTACTATTACTCAGTGGTGAATACTGGAATGACGTCGATTTCCGAAAACAGCCGGAAGTAACCCGAGGAAGTTGATGGTGGATGCTCGGCTAATTCCTAGTTCACGACCAAGTGGGTTTGAGCGGTCGAAGCCGACGACAATTTCCGACCGGACGCTCACTTTCCTTTCCTGTTTCGCCTGCTTCAGAGGGCTTGGCACGTACGAGGACGACCGGAGGAAACGAATGAGCGTTGGGAGGGCATTCAAAGGGAAATTATCGACTCACATTCCGCCCCACTGGCCGATTTTGTTAAGAACCGCGAAGTCTACCCCGACGACATCGAATCATACAATCTTAAAAATTTTTTTTCCCTGTTGCTTCCTGGTTTTCCCTTCTCTCTGGATCTTCTCTGCCCTTCCCATTCTCCACCGTCACCCACATACGGAGTAAGCCGCACACACACACACACCCAGTGTCGACCCGAGTAGGAAGAGGCGAAATGCCTCAGCCCCAAAGCGCCATGAGGAGAGCGACCTTGCATCCTCAAGTTTCATAGTACTAGATGTGCCACTAGCAATGATTGTGGTCCGCGCAAAGACGAGATGCCGGCCGTTCACCCCGAAAATGGGGTGTGCCCTAAGTATTCGTACCGGGAAGGAGCAAATTCGAAGCGGACAACATGAGTTCGTTAGCTCTGGTGTTGAGCCTAGTGCAGTGGGCCTGCTCGTTGTGCATTGATGTTATGTCAAATTTTCACCATTAGTCCTATAACGGAGATACATTGTTGCATGAAATCGCGGGTTATATAGGGCGCCAGGATTCCCCCTTCCGTCGTCCGCTGCTTTTATCCCCATCCGATCCTATCCATTCTTCCCCATTCTTTCCTCTCCCCCACCTGCCCCATCTAGAGGAGGAGGTATTCCGTTGCCCCCCTCAGTTTCCTGGAGTCTGATTCTGCCTGCGACTGAATCATCTGACCTCCCTCTTTACTGTGTGACATCTTTGGGTTGCGAAGGACTGGTTACCGGGCTATTCAGCCGAGATAATATACGAAACAAAATTATTACCCACTTGTGCTCTGTGGTATCGGACAACACTAGATATAACAATTCTAGGACCGAAAGACCCAAACCGGACACTCAACCACGCGCCCAGGCGAAAAACCCAGAGAGCAACCACTGATAGAATTCCATTGCGCCAACTCCCATCGTGACACCCTCTGCAGCTTTATTGCCCAATCCTGGACTCACGCCAGCCATTGCGCCATCTAGCATCTACCCGGAAACGCGCCCTGCGTCAATTTGCCCACTCACGATCCAGGTTGTAAAAGAGTTTCCCAGCAGCAACAATTCTGACGGACGGACACCCAGTCAGCCCCGACGCAAGGTATCTAGTGCCATATTAGGACCCCGAAAGACCACCCCAGCAGCCGTTAGATCGCCTTTTTCTTTTTGCCACGCGCCTCATTCCGATCGTGTCCCCCTTTGCGACTTTCCGAACGCCTGATCAAGATGGAGTGGCTTAAGTCCTTGCAACGGGACCGTTCACAAATCCCGGATGTCGTGATCCCCCTCGCCGATGCCCAAAATTCGATCCCCCTTGCAGAAAACGATGGCGAATCAAACGTCAACAGCTTGGATATCCAAGAAAAGGGTGCTGGTTTTGCGACCGACTGCAGCACGCTAACTCTAGAGGCTCTGCGTGCGGAGGTTGATTCTTCCGTGGCCGCCTCGGGCCATAACACTGTCTATGATCGTATGTTCCTTGTTCCTTGGGGAGTTATTGAACCCCAATGAGCCGGCTATGCCATATCTCATTCCATTTCCCCCAGCCATGGCTCTCTACCCTGCCTGAGGATTTCGTATGTCTGACTGGGAGATCACAGGCAAGGCTAAAATCATCAATAAAGCCATTCAGGATATCGGCATGGGCCGTTATCAATGGGAGCTCTATATTCTGTGTGGATTTGGCTGGACTGCCGACAAGTGAGCGGACCCATGCTCTATCTAATCTAATTGATCTCGTGCTAACCACTTCATGCGTACAGCCTTTGGCTACAGGTAAGGCTGTTTGATTCTCGCTCTAATCGTGTCAAATGAAGAGGGGCAGCCCAACTAACTGGAACGCGTGCAGGGAGTGGCCCTAACCCTAACCCCGTTGTCCATGGAATTCGGTGTCTCCGAATCGTATGTTCGCTTCACCACCTGTGCCTTGTTCGTGGGCCTGATCGTTGGCGCCACTTTCTGGGGTCTTGCATCTGATATCATTGGACGTCGACTGGCTTTCAACACGACCCTCTTCTTGTGTGGCGTGTTTGGTCTGGCATCGGGCGGTGGTCCGAACTGGGTAGGTACCTGCGCACTATACGCTTGCTTGGGATTGGGAGTGGGTGGAAACCTGCCGGTGGATGCTGCCATCTTCCTCGAGTTTTTACCCACGTCTTCAGCACATATTCTGAGCTCACTGGCCGTATTCTGGTCGGTGGGTACTCTAATTGCCAGGTCCGTCTATCCAACTACTTGCACTGTAATGGTTCCTAATGTACTGACCCGCGATCAGTATGCTTGCCTGGGCCTTCATCCCTAATTATTCTTGTACCGATGCGAGCACGTGTACCAGAGCCAACAACATGGGTTGGAGGTACCTCGTTCTGACTTTGGGTGCCATCACCATGGTCTTCTGGATGTGTCGATTCTGCTTCTTCAAGCTGTACGAATCGCCCAAGTTCCTGGTCGCCAAGGGTCGGGACGAAGAGGCCGTTGCAGCGATCCATGGCGTTGCCCACCGCAACAAGAAGAAGACATGGCTCACGACGGAAATCCTGAATGAAATTGGCGGAACTGCAGAGGCGACGGAGAAACAAAACCTCTCCTCGAAGGAGATCATTGCCCGGTCTCTCTCCAAGTTCTCCGGCTCGCAGATCGCCCCCTTGTTTTCATCCAAGCGCCTCGGAATCACAAGTAAGTTCTTCTCCAGGTACTTTTGACTGGGTGATAATTGACAGCCAAACCTAGCCATTCTCATCTGGCTCTGCTGGACCACCATCGGCATGGGATACACTCTGTTCAACGCCTTCCTGCCCCAGTATCTCGGCTCAACGGCCTCGACATACGAGACCTACCGTAACTACGCCATCACGTCCGTCACCGGTCTTTTCGGCCCGATTCTTGCTCTCTACATGGTCGACATCAAGTACGTCGGTCGCAAAGGTACCATGGCCATCTCCACTTGTATCACGGCCGTCCTGCTCTTCTGCTTTACCGCGGCCAAGACGGCCGACACTCAACTGGTCTGCTCCGCTCTGGAATCCTTCACTCAGATGATCATGTATGGTGTCCTGTATGCTTATACCCCCGAGGTCTTCCCGGCTCCCAACCGAGGCACTGGAACCGGTATCGCGAGTTGCTTGAACCGAATTGCCGGTCTCTGTGCCCCGATTATTGGTATTTATGCTTCGAGCAACCCCAGTGCCCCCATTTATGCGTCCGGTGCGCTGCTGTTGGTTTCTTTTGTGGCGATGGTATTGCTGCCCATTGAAACTGCTGGAAAGCAGAGTCTATAGAATGCGTCTCTTTGCTGGGGGTGTTTGATGTGGACTATAGAAAGATCTGGATATCTTTCAGATGCTACGATACCACTGTGTACATGTTGTTCACAAGACTCTTGAATAAAATATACTTTCTGTATTAAAATACACCAGTAATTATACTCTTGTTTTAAACACTTTTATTCTAAAAGAAAAGGAAAGCAACACGGCCAAAGAAAAGAAAAGAAAAAGCAAACAGAAAGTCAGCCTTATCACGGCGTCTTGGCCTTTCTAAATCTCGCTAATACCCATGCTTTCAGTCCCTTTTTGCCCGCAGGGGCCCCAGTGCCCCCAGTGGTTTGGCCTGCTGGGGCCACCAGGGGCACAGGAGCAGCTGGGGGCCCAGGAGGAGCGGGGGGTGCCGGGGGCACAGGGTCCGGGGGAAAACGGCCTTCCTCCATCAGGAGGGCTTGCATATTTGTCTTTGTTGGCGTAAGAAAGCAACAACAGAAATTTTCCAGTAGCACCCTCCACCACTTATGGCGTGCTATAAGATCTTGCTATTAGTATAGACCTTTCTAAAGAGTAGAGATTATCATACGTGGAGGGCGAGTGAGCCTATATACTCGCTCGAATACTTCGATCGTGTTTGGGGTGTATTCCCCCATTGGATAACTATAATAGTACATAATGTTAGCCATCTTCCAAGACAAGAGTATTTCAACAGATAATAAATACGTTTGCTTGCTCTTAGGAAGCAAATGGCAAACAAGGTGCCAAAGACACCCAGGACAATGAGGCCAAAGAGGCCAAACGTTGAGTAGCCCAGCTGCCCCGCTGTTGGAGGCTGCTGCTGTGGTTGCTGCTGCTATTGCTGCAGCTGCAGGGCCTGTGGCTGTTGTTGCTGTTGCTGCAGCAGCTGTGGTCGCTGCTGTTGCAGCTGTGGTTGCAGTAGCTTTAGGCACACGGCCTTCCTCCATTAGGAGGGCTTGGATGTTTGTCTTTCTAGGTGAAAGAAAGCAGCAACAGAAGTTTTCCCCGAACACCCTCCACCACTTACGGCGTGCTATAAGATCTTAGTATAGATTTCCTGAAGTTCAAAGATTATCGTACGTGGACGCTTCATAAGGCAATACGCCCTCTCCAATCATTATAGTTGTTTTGGGTATAGTTCCCAATGGCATATCTATATAATACCAGATATGATTAGCATTGATTCAAAGTTAAACAAAACTTAATGTATATATTACCCACCTCTGGGATGTCAGAGACACATCGCCAGGCACTGACAAGAACCAGCCCCAGTATTCCTAGCCTCGAGTATGCGAGGTGCTACCCTGGGTGCATGCTGGGAGGGAGACCAAGAGCGGACAAGAAAGGCACAACAGATGTGAGTGTATGCTGAACTGAACAGGCTTTGTACATAGGCATCATAAAGAGTATACCCTATCGCGACGACGGCAGGCGGCAGGGTGCCGGGGGACCCAGCACAATCAGCCCAAGTGGCGCAAGCCCAGAATATGCCGGGTGCTACTTGGGATCAAGGATGGCGAAAGAGGTTGAAGTTGGTGAGGGGGGAGTAGGAAGGAAATTCATTGTTTGAATTTTCTTTGTAAGGGTAGGTGATTGGAGATCTATATAATAGTAGATTAGCCTTGTCTCAAGAGAAAGCACAACCTAATATAGATAATTTATACCGCTGTTTGGCTCGTAGGAGGCAGATGGCAAATAAGGTGCCAAAGTCACCGAGGACGATTAGGCCGAATAAGCCAAAAACAGAGTACCCGATGTGCCATCCAGGGCTTACTTGCCCATCAGCGCTTTGAGTGGGGGAGGAGGGGGTTGGTAGGATTTCCATTGTTGATATGTTTTCGAGGCGATTGGAGGTCTATATAATAGTAGATATGATTAGCCTTGTTCAAGAGAAAGTAAAACTTAACATAGATGAGGCATACGTCTGTTTAACTCTGAGCAGACTTGCCAAAGGCACCAAGCACAATCAGGGCAACTGTCCCCATCCCAGGGTAGACCAGATGCCACCCTGAGGCTGACGTTAGGAGGGAGGCCAAGAGCCGACAGCGAAGGCAGACCAGATATGAGTGTGTGCTGAACCAAACAGATACATAGGTATCATAAAGAGTATACCCCACCAGGCGTTGCTTCGATAATACTGGGGTTAAATGCACCGACCGGATATCTGTATGATAGTAGACTTGATTAGCCTTCTTGCAATGTTGAAGATTTATTAAGGATATACACACTTGTGCTTTGCTCGAATGATGCAAATGGGGCAGCATGGGAAAAATGATCCTGCCAAAATCATGCCAAGCAGTCCGTCGACCGATGACAAGATGCAGCACCCTGGGCGGGCCCTGCAGCGACGCCGGTGACGAGAGGACTGGTTTCCAGCGTGTTGCTGGGAGAGAGAGGGTGTGATGGTAGAGGTCATGGCTTTATTGTCTTGATCGGTGGTTTCTTCCTAAGGAGGCTTGGGGACGATCGTGCGTAGCGAAGATGTTTCGATGATTCTGTGTACACTTCAGGGGAGGGCCAGGGGATACGACCGCGGTTTTGGAGGCAACTGTGTTGATTAGACTATGATGGAATGATGGAGTGGAATATGTCGGCAGATAGAAAGCCTGGGGGTGGAGATGAATATGGACAACAAGTGGAGGGGAATGGAAAGAGATGAATCACAGAGTGTGAATACTAGCAGGAATACTCCTTCCTGAAATCATTCACAGCGCTAGGACTTTCTAGGAAATGACTACCCCTGTAAATACCAAATTACCATACCAAATACCACAGGCCAGTTAGTAGACATCAAAGGAAAGAGGTAAAGACAGGCCATAGACAGCAAGATATCTGCCAAGTGGGTGAATGAATAAATGAATGCTTGATTTGATCCTACGCGCCGGGGGAACTAGGGCCAATCCCCTATATTTCCAACCCCAACACTGGAATCAAACGAGAACTGAAGCTACATTGTGGGGATCTCGTATATGCCTGTAGTTTGGAAGAGCCCCCGATGCAGATGGCACAGGGGTCCTTCTTGGTTTCTGGTATCATATGAAATTATTTACTCCAGAAAGAGAGCGGAGAGGAATAGATGAGTTCCATACAACTGATCCCTAGGCTTTTAGCCCGGGAGCTCGAATAGTACTCTTTGACAGTTTCTGGCATACTGCAATATAATTTATTCCCTTCCACAGGAATCACTTAGATCATGCCGGTACGACTTAGATGATAGAGCAACAAAGTATTAATCCCTTGTCAAAAGCCAGGAGAAGAGCACGAATGACCACAAATAAGCTGGAGTAAGCAGCTATCAAACCCCCCAAACATAGGCATTGATCAAACACTTGGTATACGAAGCACGCGGCCCTCTGAGGTCTGCCTCCTCAGGGTCGAACAATATTACTGTCGGATCCTCCTCAGCCTCCTCAAGATTAATCCGGAATCCTCTCACATCCTCGCAACACTTGCACGCTGGTGTGCAATGCCCAAGATTATTTGGGCGGTTGGAGCTTCGAGGCCTCATGCAACAACCACACCCTCGCCCACAACATCCACCCATATCTGCACATTCGGTTTGGAGCCATTTCATAAGATACCAATCAGTGCTTCGGCGATGACAAAACAGAGCACGCTTTAGGGGCCCATCTGGAAAAGCTCTGAGTATAGTCTGTATCTCTCTTTCTACTTCCCAAATAGTACGATTGCAGTCCTGAAGGTCTTGTTGAATACTCTCCATCTCTGTCACCATTGTATCTGCTACTGACGGTGCCTTGCTGAGCTGCTGAAAGAGAGTGTTATGCTTGACTTGTAAATAAGCCTCGTGTTGTATAAAGTGGCGTAGGCCACGCTCAGATATCCAGTAGGATTGGAAATGCTCCCAGAGCTGAGCCTGATAGGTACGCCATTCTTGTTGTTTTTGGCGAAGCTGCTGGGCTTTTCGTAGGTGGCCACCCTGCTCGAGCTTATCCTCGACCCGGCGGAGAAGCGGTTCAAACCTCTTTGCAAGGCAATCTTTCAGAGGCATTTTTAACTGTAGGTACGTATAGGGGTTTGTTAGCTTCGGTGACAAATAATGTAGAAAAGGATTTTGGGCGGGCGTAACGTAGTGAAAACTCTTAGGAGGATATGTCATCCAGTATCATTGATCCATCACCCCCCGTTTCATCATAGTCACCATCGTCAAGCTTTTCCATGCCCGAGACCGGCCAATATTCTCCCCATGTATTGTAGCCTAATCATCATCGGCATCTTCGTAATGCAACAAGACAGTATTATCTAATTCAATCGTCCCGGAGTAATGCATATCCGGCACTTGACGGCAGGCTGGACCCAGCCCAGCAACTTCCCTAATCGGGCCACCACGTTACCAATGACATATACATACATATATATATATATATATAGGTACCCCTCTACCCTCTACCCTGACGTACATGCTGACCACCAACCTCTGCCGATACCACAGTCAGGTCAAACCTCCATGCAAAGCACCAATTTTTCGCTTTGGGCTTTCAATTGCAATTTGACACCCAGCTGTCTCGTTTGAACCCGATCCAAAGTAGGAGGATGCGATGCTAACTCGACCATTCTACCCAGGTATCCTCCAACTGGCTTCGGACCACATCGGAGTCCGCAGCGTTGATGACGATGGCACCGATTTAACTCCGATCTCCCACCGCCGAAAGCTGCGACAAACTAGGGAGGCTCACACCCACGAGACTGCCCCATAAATGCTGTTGTCGCCATAACTACATCGTCCTGGTCAACCTCTGAATGCTTCTGCTTTCTGAAGGAAACTGCAGCGATTCTCTTGAGTCATAATAACACGGCAACGCCTTCCAATATTGTTGAAATTTGGAGTACTGTTTGTTTGGATTTCTAGCTGCAATGTACTTAGAATAATCAAAATACATCCATTTCTGCGCATTACTCTTCTCTGTGTAAGAATTCACATACAAGCACATCTCATCTCCTCTACAGAATGCAAGCACTACAATCCCCGGCCTCCCCAACCCAAAGCGCCACCGGGGGCGTCAGCCCTGGCTGGCAGATCGGGTATTCTGCTTTCGGCCTTTTTGGCCTTATCGTCCTCGGTGCCTTCGGCACCCTCTTTGCAGTCTGCCTAATGAGGGCTAAACAACGGTATGAATTATCTGTATTGAGTTGTATCCAGTTTTGAAACAAGGCTAAGAATATGTACTGTTATATAGTTATGCAATCGGGGACTATGTCCCAAATAATTATGATGATTGGGAGCGGGCATATCGCCTAACACGCCCTCCACGTAAGATAACCTGTGAACTTTAAAAAGGTCTATACTAATAGAGATGTCTTATAGCACGCCGTAAGTGGTGGAGGGTGCTGCTAGAGAATTTTTGTTGCTGTTTTGGGGTCAAACCAAAGCCTTTCAATATCAATGCCCTCCTAGAGGAGGAAGGCCGGTTGCATGTGCCGCTGACGACCCTGAAGGCCCCGTCGCCCCCATTGCCCCCATTGCCCCCATTGCCCCCGTGGCCCCCAGCATCGCCGCCCCCGTTGCCCCAGCTGCCCCCGCTGCCCTCGCCCTCTGGCAGCTGGGCCTCTGGGGGCGGGGCGCCGAAGACGACAAGACCATGGTATAAGACCATGTGGAAGCCAAAGGCCAAATAAGGCCTTTTCGTTTTTTCTTTTTGTTTTTTGTGTGTCTTTGTCTAGGCCATTGAGGCTGCCAAGGCTGAGAACCTTGCCGCCGATGAGTTCTACTGCTTGCGTCTCCTCGTTTTGTTTTTGTTTTTTGTTTTTTGTTTTTTGCTTAAGCAAAAAAAAAGTATAATTAGTACTGTATTTAATAAAAGAAAGTATATTTTATTGAAGTACGAGAAACAGGCACCATTATCATCAAGATCCCGTATGCCGCAATCTGGGAACAACCAGACAGCAGTGTAGACGAACAACAGGCTTCATGGGACTGGGCGTTAGTCCACGGGGCGAATTCGTACTACATTGATATTCCAGGTTTTTGAACCGCTAAGTCAGGCCCAAACTCTAAATTGTTGGTTATCTCTAGAATATGAGGCAGCGGTGCTAACGTCGTGTCTTCCACAATAGATTGCCGCAAATGTGACCCAAATGCCTCAAGGCTAAATAGATGAACATCCTCCTGAATATATTTCATGCTTCCCTGACACACATCATACACGTCATTGGCGAAGTAACCCGGGAGATTAAGGAGGTTATGCCAATGTCGAAATAAAGAACACCAAGAATGGGGTTGGTAATTACGATCTACAAAGGAGGCTCTCCACGGCGAGGTGTCCCGAGGAGGCCCCTTTTAAACCCAGTGTGTATATCCCTTTCCTTGTTGTCCTGCACAGACCGTCCATGCAATGATAGGAGATCACACTTCCAAAAAGGCAAACGGTTGTATTGATTAGCGGGCATTGCCGCTTTCCCCGACCTGCACTAGGCTTGACAGAGTATGCAGCTTGCCCGTGGGAGATGATCGACAGCATATCCAGGATGACAGCGCATTATATGAATGATTAGTTGAGTTCGGCAGTGACTGCAGATTCGTTGCGTTGACCTGAAACAGGGACTAGGCATAAAGCCTATTTGACGTGAGTGGTCTTCTGACGACTCCCTTCGTGCAGTGCCCCACACCGCGATGGGGACACTCTTCTACTGAATTGTTTACAATTAATATCCCACCGAAGTAGAGTTCCAGGAAGATGGTATCCTCCTGTGGCTTGGCTGTTCGTGTTGAATGCCTCGAATGTGCCTGCAGAAACTAGCTGGGTCCATCACTGGGCATTGATGTGGGCCAGGTGGAGATCTTTATGGAAGAGCATCATTGGGTGGGCAAAAGGACGAGATCATGGTCATTTAAACTTCAAAAGATCGATGCTCTGCACTCCACCTCATAGCATATTGCTCTAGGTTGGCAGTTTTTATTCGTTGCAGCCATTGGATGCCCAGACGGCTGAATAATCCGATCCACGATATGCAATGTAACCCTCTGCTCACCAAATCTTGAGGTAATTATCGAAACCCATGGAAGGAAGGTGAAAAGTTTTTAAACCTACCGGGATTCGGGTTTTGAAATCGATAAGACGCAGAAACTGTGACTAAAGATTCACCTAAGACGTGGATAGCAAAAGACAAAGTCTGAAACATGGATAAGCACAAGGATGCGATCGTCCGCCAATCTTCGACGCGGAGATATCAGGGTTAGATAACATCTGGGTGCTCCTTTTATTATGGTATTATGGTGCGAGATTTAGTGAGACATTTGGCCAGGGCTTGAGGGTGACGATCACACCCATGAAGCTCAATTTGAGGCTTAGGGCTTACCGCTAGCCGTGAGTCTAGTTTCAGCGGTTCCAAAGGTTCAGACCAATAGCCGCCACCCACCTTTTCCCCCTCCGAGATTACCACGAGGCTGGGTTTCTTGGTGGTTCAAAAAAAAAAAAAAAAGGGGGGGGATGTAGCTGGGCGAAGCATAAACAGAGAGTTAACAAAAAAAGTTCTTATTATTTGGTGATATCGAAGACCTGGGGTTGAAAGAGGGAGTAAAACGAGCAGAGTTCGACTAAGCATGATGATACACTGAGGACATGCTTCTTTGCGTTTGGCACCACATCGCCAGATGCCAAAGTCTGGTTCTCTCCAGGCTCTCGGCTCCACCGGAGCAGCATCAACGGCTTTGTCCCTTCATGCACGAGGCGCCCCAGTAGCCAATCTTTCGCAACCATGACCAATTCGGAGCGCCGGGCGGACAAGACTTTCCGAATGTACCCAAACCACAGCAACGAGGGCAGTCTCGAACACGTGCCAAGAAACCCTAAACTTTGTTCGCCAAACTTTCCCCTCGGCATCGCGTCAGATTCTCGCGCGTCTTCTCCCAGATTCCCAGATGCTGACGGGATGGTGCCCACTCGGCTTAAGAAAATTCTGACCCTGCGGAGATACAGACGCTTCTTTCCCGCAAGGTAAGGGGGAGGAGTCGTGATTCGCCGTTTGGTAACTGTCAACAGCAAATTATTGATACTATGCTGCATGTAGACACATCGGGTCACTAGTGCAGAATAAAGACAATAGGTCGTTGCAACAGAATCAATGCCGATCGACTCACTGTCGCGGAGTTATACTTTGGCCTTATTTTGCCCAGTTTTGAGAAGTAGATTACGTGCACAATACTCGACTGGACGTCTCCTTTGGGTCTCTGTGTCCGAGGTCCCAGGATCTTGGTTAGCTCCAGACACAGGATCATCATGGCTAAGGGGAGTGCCCACTAAGAACCCCAATTGTTTGACTAGCACATGGTGCCTGCGACGGGTTCTTGCGTGGCCCACTTTCCCAGCGGAGCAAATGGTAATGTCCAATGAGACCAATGCACGAATGGCAATGGCATTTTGGGTGAACGTTGGTTGTAAATCGTTGGCTGGTCGGGGTTCTACCAGGCATCGCGTGCGCTGACAGACCTGATTGCCCTGAGTTTTCCTTAAACCCCAACATCGTACCTTCCACGGAGAAAAAAGAAAAATCAACCAACCGAAACCGACAACAAGACATAAAGCAACACGAATACCCACTTTAGAGATACGAAACACCCCTCACATCCCGCAGTGTCATGGCTCCTACCCCGGAGGATGCCGTCTTTGCAATTTCGGCCCAGGCAACTCAGCTGGGCAATCGCATCTCTGTTCGGATGCTTGACTACCTAAGTACGGTTCACGACATCCCAGAGGGCTTCGGAGACCTGTCAAGAGTCTTTCTCGATACATGTCGCTCCTTGTGGACAATCGAAGCCGGCCTTAGCGAGTCAACAACAGCGAACCGGCCGCTGCCCAGAATAATTGTTCAGGAGGTGGAGAAGAAGTTCATAGAGGCGTACCGGGACTTTCAGCACCTGGACCGGGTCGTGACCAGACTGATCCAGTATGAACACCGTGGCGCACTGGGAAAGTTACAAAAGGGATGGAACCGACCAAGCCACGAGCTGGGCAAGATCCGGGAGTCGCTCAAGAAGACGATGGAGGCTTTACAGATCAGTGTCCTCGCTTTCCACTGGTCCCTTGGCGATGCTAAGCCGGAAGAATCAGTGGGAGTGGGATACGCAGGGCTTGCTGCAGCACTTGATCGGATGGCGAAGGGGCGATCCGTGACTGGAATCAACAAGGCGAAAACACTAGAACGCGGGATCGCCGAAATGAAGCAATCGTCGCAGGCCGTAAAAATAGCGCCCGCTGGTCCTCCCCCCTCGAGGCCTGTTCCACCAGTGCCACCGAAGCCATCGTCTAGCCAGGACGATGTCAGCAGAGATCCCGCCGGCAGTCGGGGTGGAACGCTGGTCGAGCCAATGCCAGAAACCCTGTCGTCTGTCCTATCACTGGATTCCCTCTCGCTGTCGAGCTCTCACCACGACAGGGATCTAGAGTTATCACAGATCAGGACTCGCAATACAACCAGCAAAGGAGAAGACCGTCCCCACCTCCAGAGCTCTTCGGCCTCAACTTTAGCTCAGGATATGGATACAAATTCTAGCTCTGTCCTCCCCAGTAAAGCATCATACCGGAAACATGATCTCTCTAGCATGCCACAACGGACGCCGAGTAACACTAGCGCTGCAAATGTTGGTCATCTTAAGAATGCTTTGGCATCTGCCGTGAGGGCGAGGAACCATCAATTGATGGAGCAGCTCCTGGATAGTGGCGTATCACCGGATATGGGAGAGAATACACATCCACTGAATGAAGCAATCCTGCACCGTGACATTGAAGGAATGCGTCTGCTTCTGCTCTTTGGAGCCAACCCGAACGCACCAGATAAAGAAGGAAAGTCACCACTCTTCTCTGCTGTAGAAGGATCATTCATGGATGGTGCGACCTTGCTGTTAAAATACCGTGCAGACCCAAGTCTCATGACCGGAACTGAGCTCGAGTCTCCACTTGGTTTGTGCATCACGAGCCTCAAGACAGGTCTCGTCCATGTCCTACTTGCCCATGGAGCAGATCCCAATCATGAAATGAGGAATGGCAGCACAGTGTTAATTGAAGCTATCCGGAAGAAGGCTCCTCAACGGCTTGTCGATCTGATCCTGGATGCCGGCGCGGATCCTAACCTGAAGAGCAGGGAAGGAAAGTCAGCGTTGTTTGAAGCAGTGCAAGCCGACCAGGTGACGATAGTGACAACCCTCTTAGATCATGGGGCGAATCCAAACCTCCCTGGACCGGAACATGTCCTTTGGTCAGCCATCTATCGGCCGGCATGTTTGCGAATCATGATGGCCCGTGGCGCCGATGTCCGAAAGACCCCGGGTATTATGGAACAGGCAACAAGCATCAACAATATTGATTCGGTGCGAATCCTACTACAAGCTGGCGTTGACCCCAACTCCAAAAAGGATGGAATCTATACGCCATTATGCTCCGCGATCCGTGACAATCGGGGGGATATCTTTGCGCTTTTGCTGGCCAACGGCGCGAACCCCAATGTCATGGCCTCCGAGTACCCGGCGTGGAAGTGTGTTACTCACTTCCGGACACACCTTCTGCCCGATCTCGTTGATGCCGGCGCAGACCTCCACCAGCCACCGGGCATCGTCGAAATGGCTGTGCAAGTCAACAACGCAGAGGCGGCGCAGTGGTTGTTGGAGCACGGCGGCGCGAACCCGAACGATCGCAATGCGCAAGGACACACAGCACTCACGACGGCAATTCGTGATAACCGCGTCGACCTAATGGCTCTCCTGCTCGCACACGGGGCTGATCCCAACCAACGTGGCCAAGACTGGCCCGTGTGTATGGCGGTCCGGTCTCCGATACTCCTGCAACAGCTCCTTCCCGCCGTGACAGATCTGTCGGCGCACAAAGGAGTCATGGAGATGGCCGTGTTAGCGAATCAGTTAGAGAGTATCAAGTTGCTGCTGGCTGCGGGAGCCAGCGTCGAGTACAAGAATGGCGGAGTTTTCTCCCCGTTAACGACAGCGCTTCGAGAGGGTCACGAAGACATTGTGCGGTTTTTGCTGGATGAAGCCGGCGCAGATCCCAATGCGCCCGGTGAGCATCTTCCCATTGTCAAGGCGGTCCGTAGATGCAACAATGGGGACTTCAAGATGATCGAGTTGCTGCTCGAGAAGGGCGCAGATCCGAACAAGACCTATCGGGAATGGAATGCGGTAATGCAGGCCATCGAGAATCGAGACATGAAGCTTCTTCGTCTTCTGGTAGAAAAGGGCGGAGGTGTCGATCTTGAAAAGGAAGATGAAACTGGTAAGACTGTGATGCAGATGGTGGATGCATCTGGCTGGAGTGAAGCAACACAGTTTCTACTCGATAATGCGCGCCGATGAGGAACGCTGAATGACTGAGACTATATACCCACTTTTCCTTTGTCTATACCGAAAGTTAATTCGTAAGAGAGGATATTCGAATTACTTGGCCTCGCACCAAGTCAAAGTCGAAGGATTCATTCCTGCAAACCTGCCACGCCGAAGACCAGAAGCCGATATCACCTGTGACCGAGCAGTCTAAGGCGAGGCTATCATGTTATGTACAATTATAATGTTGGTTTTCATTTGTTTGGGGGGTATAGCACTATTATTGCATGAATACGAGAGTCATATATTCTAATCCACAATGTCCCCAATGTTCAGGTCCTCCATTTCGTCAAGTATTCCATTAACCAGATTCTTGCGTAGCCCGTTTGTTTGTATGGTCGTCTATTGAGATATCACTGATGGGAGCCACCCACCGGCTATGCGGTGTGGCCTATGGGAATTAATCTACTGCACTACCCAAGATATCCATAGGAGTATTTCATTACTGACGTTGACTAGCCAAGGCTGTTGGCCGTGCGTCAAACAGGAACCCGCATGCCATCATCATAGCACAGATAGAAACCATCATACGAAAAGCGGGCTCGATAGCTTAGTGAGACGTCGCAGATGGTGCTTTTGGTAAGTGTCACATAGCTGTACACAATTCTATAATGAAAACTATGTCGTTTGCTGCTCCAATATGAGGTACAATGTCGGACAGAAATTAGCTAATGTGTGGGGGCTACGCACGGAGGATACCGTGCGCCTGATTTTACAAGGAAATACATTTGATATTTTGTCATAGCAAAGGTAGTCTAGAAGTAACAGCTATGCAATATTGAGGTATCATATCTATCTGAGCGTATAAAAAACGTCCACAAAATTAGTCCCTCCAAGGAATCCCAGTGCAGCTCGCCGCACACACAACTGCCCTAACCCTTCATTGACTCCTTCAAGCTATCGGGTCTGATAAGGCGAAATTGCATTGTATCTCGTTCTGGCGGCGTCATCCAAGGAAGAACATAGTCCTTTCTTGTCACATCGACCAGCTCAAACCCACATTTGCGCAAAACATTAACAGACGCCTCATTCTCCGTATCGCAATATGCCTCCAAAACGTTGTATTGCGGCTTGCACGGCCAATATATTTCCACAAACGCTTTCAACGCTTCCGTTGCAAATCCCAGGCCCCAGGTTGATCGATGAAAGATGAAGCCCACTTCCGGGAGAGGGTCCGTTTTCCATGTTCCGACCCATCCGACAAAGCCGCCATGGGCCAAAATGTCGTACTGCTTATCGTCCTGGGTGCTTTCCTGAATACCGTTGAGACGGTTTGGCATGGCATCAAAGTTCATATCTTGTCGGAGGAGTACCGCATAGTTCTCACCTATGGGATTTGCTTCGAGTAATAAACTGGACATCCACTGTCGGGAATCGTCTATTGTCTTGCATGGGCCGTGGGCGCTCCATCGGGTGGCCACCGGATCGGACCAAATGGCGTGATAGCCAGCCACATGGTCCTCTGTTAAACGGACGAGTTGTAGTCGTGCTGTCTTCATCTTTTGAGGAGAGGTGAATGGCGAAGTTAAACAAGATCCCGCTGTAAGTTTATATGGGATTCCAGTTGGAGAGAGAAAGAAAAAAAGAGTAAAAGTCGAAAATAAACGCGAAATAAAGAAGATAAAGACAAAAGAGATAGAAGGATTGTTCTAGTCCGTGCGGGCACCGCATTCAGTTAGACAGGCTGAGTAATCCATTTCATGAATCTTAATATGAGAGTCAAATAGAGAGAGTCATTCACGAGGTCAACCAATTCTTACCATTTAATCGTCTCACGGCAAGTATGTTCGAGCTGATGTAACACGAGGAAAGCACTCTGCTTGACCGGATCAATCCCAGCTTCCATTCCTATCAAACGACTGCTTGGAGGGATACCTCGTGCGCTCTGGTCGCCGTCCAATCGACCCTCCTCTTCGAGGGCCACAGAGCGCTGGGCGATAGTATAAATTATAGAGCCATCCCATGTCCCTTCCCTACGAGGTGCCGCTGTCAGGATAGCAAGCGCGGCGTGGCGGGTACCATAGTTTCGACAATTTGTAGCAATAAAATAGAGAATGGGCACAATCCCTATTTCCAGAGTAAAAACTGGTGGCGCCTCAGCAGTGCATGCAGGTTGAGGCGACTCGTCTAAGAGCAGCTGTAGCCTCGATAAAAGTAACCCAAATCCCCGTTCAAACGGATCGTGTGCAAGTGCTCCCTGAGAGTGGTCCATCTGGAGTAGCATTCGCAAAGCATCGCGGTAGATCTCGACGAGCGTCGCTGCGTGCTGCTCAGGCTTTGAAAACGTATGCGCGTATTGGCTTCGAAACGCCTGGTAAGCGCGATCCCACTGATCCAACCCGGACACTCCCTCGGTTTGCATCTCTCGAAGAAAGACCTCGCTCCCCGCCATGGCTTCGGGGTATTTACGTCGATCACCGACATCACCAGACGTCACGCCGGGCGTCGTTGCAATTTTTGCCAGAGCGATCTGGTTGATGAGACGAAAGAACCTATCGATCTGGTTGAAAAGAATATCCTGAGCCTCACCCAAGGAGGTGAAAATGTCCGGCGTGGCGATGGAGAAATACTGCCCTGGTTTAATAAGAGCGCCGGGGGTAGTGGAAGCGACATCCAGGAACAAATCACATTGGAATCGCATGCGCATCAAGGTACCGATCATAGGGTATTTGGATAAGATATATGTGTTGGGACTGTCCTGCCTCACCGCTCCCCTGTCCGTGCCTTTTGCTATCTCTGACATATGGAAGGCACAGCGCAGGTGTACATCAGCGGCTTGGTACCGACCTTGGAAGATTTCGATTGAAGAAAGCAGGAGGCAAGCTGTAAGAAAGGTGTCCATAGACTGGATCCTTGAACAGAGCAGAGATTTCATGTGTGAGAGAGCGGATGCATAATGGACCAGAGCAGAATGCTGCGTATTCCTGCTCCACTGACCGTTAGGGTTGACTGAGTCTGCAAAGCTGCGATGCAAGTCCGCCAGGGAGATGGCAGCGTATCGGATGACGGGCTCAGCATAGCACATTTGGAGAATCAAACGATCCTTGGAGGAAGCGTGGAAACATCCCAAGAGTTGAGCCGCGGTATGCCGGCGAAAGTAATCGAAGGATATACCTTCGCCAGCTTTCGTGAAAAGAGGAAGGTTCAACGAGGGTTGCAATGTCCTCTGTTCTTTTGGCTCACCGATCTTTGGTGATTCTAAGGGATATCCGTCGCACTTCCGTCCGGTGCTGGTACACCTCGCACATGCTGGCCGGGCTTCATCACATTTGACGTGCCGGATCCTACAAGTCGTGAGCGCGTTGTGCCAGATACCCCTTGTTAAGCTGATTGGTCTTACTTGCAAGTATAACAGCCCGTGCGCACTCTAGTACATTTCTTTGGTTTCTTTGCCATCGGATGTATGTGTCCACTTACTGACGGCAGCTCAAGGCAAACTAGCGGGTTACAACGCTTAGTAGTGGACTGGCGCGGTGGCCCCCCTTTATATATGCAGCATGATGATCCCCATATCTCTTGCCCTTTCCGTCCGGCGTCCTCCACTGGTCGGTCTGCAGTGAAGAGGCACGCTATGCCCGATATAGACTAGCGACTCATGCACCTGCTGACGAATTTACCAAAGGATGATCAACTCACATGTCATGTTACATGTCTTGCCCTCACTTGGAAGGCATCAATTACTGGACGATGTAGTCATATTGCTAGGATTACTTGGATAGTTAGTCCTAGATAGGGCTGTCAATACCTAAGTAGCTTTTGTACAGACATAGCATATTCAATTCCGTGAAAGTCTAGACTCTCTCCTATTGGCGTAATTATATATTCCCGGTAAATCGCTGGTATATACTTGGCAAATGCCAGTTGTTCTCGATAACTGGGAAGTCAGGATGAAGGCTAACAAATCGATAATGGAAGCAATTCAAACTGGCGTCATCTAACGGGGAGGACCTCCTTTTGGAACAGAGAATGTGAAGAGTAAACCAAAGTGTATATGCTGTCATGGTTGTGCTAATGCTGCTTTATTATTTCACAAGGCTGTTCTGTCACTCATATAGAAATTTGAACCTGAACAGCAAGAATGCAAGGTAATCATAGAGCGATTGCCATTTGATCTATCTAATTCGGGACGACTCCACAACTGATAATACAGAGAAAGAGAGTATGAGTGCTCGAATCCATCAAATCCGCCCATCTTTCTGCCTCTATTGAGCACCTCCATCTTCTCGTGAACGTCACCCAGCTCTGTGAACCAGCATTACACAGTCGGTGACGCCGTGTTCCTCCTCAAGCCCCCCAGGCAGCTGACTGATAATTTCGACCGGCTTCTCGAATCGTAGTTCAACGTTCTTCTCGCCACCACTTCCGATGGTCCACGATATGGTCGCAACATTGTCCTTACCCAGCGCAACCTTGGCTTGTATTGCATCACTGAGCTCAAGACGTGGCTTGAAGAGAACCTTACTCGAACCCGGTGCGATTGGTCGAATGCCGGCTAGTTCCGTGCAATACTCATAGATTGGCACACTAGACCACGCATGACAGTCCGACCGCTGCCGGACGTCGTCCTCCTCCCAGGTTGACAAATTGTTGGTCAGCATATTGCGCCACGGGTCCCAGAGCTGGGGCCAGAAGCTATCGTAGACCTGATCGCCAGCAAGGGACAATGCACGAAGGGCATAGAACCGCATCATGTACGAGCATTTTGCGAAGCGGGAGTCCGCGAACGATTTGGTCAGAAGGCGGGCATGATCCTCCGGTCGCGCTGTCCCCGACAGAACCGCAAAGACCTGACAATGTTGTGAGTAGGACATTTCGTCAGCGATATCGGCTGTGGAATCGGTGAAGAAGTGTCCGTCGTAACAGTGCGCTCGAACAGCCTGTTGTAGCGCGGCTGCCCGAGCTTCGTACTCCTCTGCATAGCCCGGTCGGCCAACGTCGCGAACCAGCCGCGCAGCCTGTTGAAGGGCATAAGCGTATAGCATGCTGAAGTATGTATGGCAGTTTGATTTGCGACCGGAGGTGGGCACCCCTTTGTCCGGATAATCCTCCGTCGCACCCCAGGTCGTGACCCAGTCGACATACTGCCACACATCCTCGGGTAAGCCGCTTACAAGGCCCAAACTGTCAATGTGTATATCGAAGAAGTCGAGGACGCCGTCGATCCGAGGGAGGAACGAACGAGCAAAGCGAGTGTCGCCGAAGTAAAGATGGTGATCGCAGACCTGCAGGACCCAATACAACGGGAAGCCGGCAATAAGCTGAGGAACATGAGAGGGGAAGCGAGACTGAGTGAGACCCTCCAAGGTGACTGAAGCTGCAAAATTTGTGATCGCTTGCCGCATCAGCCGGTCATCGCCCGAGAGCAGATAGTGAAACAAGCCGACGGCGCGACTGTCGCCGGAGTATCTTCAAGGAATGTTAGTCCACCCCGGATACGATCTCAAGGGACATGTCTGGTAGTCGACTTACTGAAGCTGCTCATAGAACGGACAGTCCGAGTACCCGTCAAACATGCAGTTTCGCATGGTGCGAATGGACACGTCCCATATCCGTTCGCTGTATTCATCGCCAGGTTCGGTCCAGCTGGCCTTGATGGCGAGGGGATAGTTCACTTGTGTCGCCTCCAAGGGAAGCATGCGGACCGGTTCCTCTCCCACTATGATCTCAAGGCGTAGAAGGCGAAATGTTCGGAACCAAAATGGCTCGTACGCCACGGTTTGCGTGTCAGGGATATCCAAGGTGACTACGTCATAAGGACCAATGAGATGACCAGCTTTTGCATCCAGCCTATCTGTCTTCTTGCGAAAGTACGGATAGGAACGAGGCTCCAGCTCGTATCCCTCCGAGTACGTCACTTTCAGCGTTATCTGCGATGCGTTTGTGATACCTTGAAAAGCCCATCGGAGGAAGGCTGTTGAATGTGTGTCGGCCTGCAATTCAAGCATATGCGACGAACGACCATGAAGAGTCAACGGGCCGCTCCCGGACAAGCAAGACGACCATTCGTCGGCGCTAATATAACTCTCGCAGGCACGTACCACGTTGACGACGATGGGGTTCTGATCGGGCATTGGGATCCCGCGCGGACGCAGTCGCCAGGGTGGGAGATCGCCATTCAGTGTTTTGATCCCATACGCCTTTGGGGTCACTGATGGGCTATAGATCGTCGGAGCGACTCGTTCGTATATCTGTCACAGAAAGGTAATGGGAAGTTTGTTCAGAACTGCAGGATGGGCCTAGCTTACGTGTAGGAATCCGTCATCTATCAGGCCCATTGGAAACTGGATACTATCATCCACTTGTGCTTGCCATCCCTTATGGGAATCAAGCTCCACAGCATTACTGCCTGCCTCTATAGAGCCCACCACAGTCAATCCCGGCAGCGTGGTCCTCTCAAATGGCATGGCGCCGCGCGAGGATGCAAAGTATCGCACTACAACGAAGCGAATCACATTCCGTCCACGGCTGAGATACGGTGCGATATCGAGCGTGTCATAGTACCAGATCCACGGACTGCTGCGAGCTGGCCCGACAGCGACACGGGCTCCATTAACATAGAGCTTATATCGCGTATCCGCAGAGAAATGTAACTGCGCGCGGGTGGGTCCTTCCGGAAGGTCAAGTTCACGGCTGAAATGGACAATCCGTCCCGTCGTATTGACTCGCGACGAGTCAACCCAATCTGGTGTCCAGATCCAGTTGGCCTGGAGGGAATTGATGATCTGGTGAGACTAGTCAGTATGCTATAGATGTTCCAGGCTTTTGGCTCGATCGCACATACTTTCTGTTCATCAGGCGTCACCATAGTGTGTGAACCAGGTAGGATTCTCTTGGCATGTGGCAGATTTAGTATTTGGGCGTTGTAGAAGAGGCCAGATTTGAAGATATTAGTTATATGGGCATGACGCGTATGAGGGGTTTGTCTCGGGTTATCGTGTCCCGAGGTGGAGGTTCGGTTAATTGCCTATAATGCAGTAGACGCTGATCTATGAGCTTGTATAAAAAGAAGTAGAGTTTAAGTTAACCCAAAGACAAACATAACCAGGAAGAAGACACAAAGAAAGGAGAAGGGTTTTAAACTTTAGAGGCTACCTAAAGAAAGATAAAGCACCCTTTAGTAGTATCTCGGCTAAAATAATAGCCGAATAGATGTATCATGCATAGGTCTAGTAAACTAGAGTCACTCATCAAACACGAGGCTTATGACACGAAAAATGAACACAATCAATTAGGGACCCGAGACGTATTTCTCTAGTAGACTTGGAGTCAACTATTAAGGCCCATGGCCCTGTGAGCAGTGCTACAATTCCTCTTGATTCATGGCACCGCTTGATAATACAGAGGCCTGTTGGAGATAGCAAGCATAACAAACTCAAGCAACTGTAAAATCTGATAAAACCTTACAAAGAAAGCAGGATAGCTAATCTCCGAATATCAGCTTTGGAGACCTAGGCAAGAGGGAACAACGCTGAGCAGGGCCAATTAGGAAGCAGGTCAACCAGGCATGTTTGTTTCCATTGAAGCATTATATAAAAACAACGAATCTCGAGAATCATTGGCACTCTCGTGGCCTCCGCCTCTACCGTGGAACCTACTGATAGCTTGATTGGCAATCAAGCAAAAAGGTCTTCCGCTTCCTGCACAGCGCTGTCAAGAGCGTCCTGCTCAAGTTGGTCAATAACAGCCTTTCGCGGTTTAAAGCTCCGGGAGTGGAATTCTGCATGTATGAATCAGTAGTTATTCAGTTGCTAGGTGGGCAACTGCTTACCTCCTGTGATTCCACACAAATCACCCATAACAAACATAGTGCGCGACATGTCCACCCTGACGGACAACTCGATACGGTAAAGCTAAACATCGTGAGCAAGATGCGTCAATATCCGTACGATAGTATCGTAGAGTTGGTTCCTACCTTGAAATAGGGGTGTGAGGCGTCTGGGAAACGTAAAACCCCGATATCGAGCATTTTCTGCTCGTGAGGCCCACTCTTGGACCAGAATTGCTGGGACATATCGATAATATCTCCTGACTGGGCAACAATATTGGCCATCTGCTGCTTATTAATCGTAGAATTGAGAACATCCTTATCAGCGATTAGCTTGGTCCACCAGGTCAAAACCTTTTGGAATAGGCGTTAGCAAGCGTTAACCTCTTTTCTTCTTTTTTCGTTTCTTCTCTCGTTCGGACTATGCATATCGCCATACCTCTTTGACAACAGCGTTGTCCGGATTTGCACTAGTCTTGAAGTACCCCATGTTGCCCTTCAGGATATTCTCGGTACGATCGATAGAGTCCCCTGCAGGCTCTAGGTAAGTGTTGTTCATCATGACAGACTCGATGTTCTTGGCTGTGCGTTGGCTTGATGATAGCTTCGCCAGACTTCTCATGACGCCAGCAATCGCCACCTTGTAGGCTTCGTCCAGATCACCGATACTCTCACTATTGAGAGTGCCATAGGATGGTGCCAGCTCATCGTGAAGATATTTGGAGCTCGGGCCCTCTCGGTCATAGATCTGGGAATGGGGCACTCAGCAGTCTATTTCCATACTCTGGTAGCAGTATCCCTACCGATTTCCACTTGAAATTATTGATTCTCTCCGCAACATCGATGCTACCAGAACCAAAGACTTCTTCAAGGGTGGGGGCCATATTGATTGAGAGAGAATGAGACTGAAATTTGAGGTAAGAAGCGAAAATATTTCGTCCGAGTTGATACAACTGTGCGGATTGCTTCAGTTATGAATGCCAAATTCAATGAGAAGATGGGGTAGATGAGGGCTATATATGCTTTTTCCGAGCCACCAGCAGAAGTTCCACTTTTCTTCACCAAGACTATCGAGAGTCTAAGATAGGGTGCGAAAAGCTCGTGTTGATCTGAGATCGCTTAGAGATCGTGAGTGGAATCATCTGAAAAAGGAAATGATATACAACCCCCCACAGGGATCAGCGCGATCTTTTCGTACCCAATCTCGGTACAGCCAGCCATTTCAGTTCTCGCTTACAACGCATGGCCCTTGGTCAATTCTTTGGAGGGGCGATGGTTGCTTGGACTAATCAGCGCTTCAGGATCAAATACGTGATGGCAATGAATCGATGCTGACTGCCGAATGACCCACCCGAAGTATCAGCCGAGGAGTGCAGTAACTTCTGCACTTCTACATTTGGATGGTCACCATCTTAGAGCGTAATACGCATTGCGGTGGGGTGTCCAATGATAATGACCTTTCTCTGTACGAACTCGCTATATTGGCTTGGTTAAGGCAAGTATTCCAGGCCTAGCTGCGGAATAACCCATTTTCTCCATCCAAGCGTCCTCCATCTTTGCTGTTATCCCTCTCAGTCCTCAATTCTCCTTGATACATGATATATACTACATCTTGCACTGTTTAGCAGTAAGATTGGCTTTGCTGTACCCTAGTAAACCAAGCCTTGTGTAGTAAAGGTACACCTACCCGCGTCGTCGCATACCCTAAGTTCAACCCTACCCGTAAATTGTTGTCTATGGAACGTGCTATGTCACTTATAATATTTTTGATATACTCGTTATGTACTTCTCATACCAGTATCTTAATTAGGGATACTAAAAGTGAGGCTCTAGATCGTGGCCCACCGCAGAGAACCATGGTTGAGGAAGACAAGCAACTTGATATTGGTATAGAGCAGGGTTACCGTGTGATGTCATGCATGACATCAATCCTCCCTCACACGCTTGCTCTTCTATAAAATGATACAGTTGGCCAATCGGACTATATTTCCACTCTGTTTGTATTAAATATCACATCACATAAGAACATGATGGGCGATGACAGCGACTCACGAAAAAAGGTGGCCATCATTGGTGCTGGTGCGGCGGGCATGGTAAGTGGAGAGTGGAGTGGACCGACCCTGTAAACTTGCAAACTAACAACAACAAAGTCCTGCGCTGCTACACTAGCAAAGCATCCACAAAAATATGAAGTGACACTCTTCGATACCGCGCCTCATACCGGCGGTCAGGCTATCTCAATCCCTCTAGACGACTCCCGGCATGGCGCCAGCTGGTTGAATGAGGGCGTGCAGGGTGGTTCGCCCATCTTTCGACATACTTTCAATTTCTTCCGAAGATATGGCTATGAACCGGTGGAAGTGAAACTACAAGTGTCGTTCGGAAAGGGACCAGACAGCTTTTGGACGAACATGTTCCCCAGTCCGCTGGTGGATCGATTTTCAGACGAGATACAAAAGTTCGGTCGCGTATTGAAATGGATCAAGCGACTCATGCCGTTCTTAGGTATTCTGCCAGTGAAGATCATGTTAAAGCTATTCCGGTTCAGCACTGAGTTCGGAAACCAAATGGTGTTGCCATTGCTGGCTCTTTTCCTGGGCACTGGCAACCAAACGCCGAATGTGCCAAGCGTGCTGTTGGAGCGACTCTTTGATGATAAGAATATGAGACTGTGGGACTACGATCCCGATATGCTGCTTCCGAATCAACCTACCATGTATACATTTCCGAACTTGAGTGAGTTCTACGGTGACTGGGCTCGAGATCTGAGCTCGAGGGGCGTCCATATTCGGCTCAAGACTCGTCCCGAGCTTGTAAGGCGAGATAAGCATGGCGTAACTCTACGACTGCATCCTGCGACTGGCGATGCGAATGGTGATCCGGATGAGACCGATCTACCGTGTGAAGAATTCGACGAAATGGTGATTTGCTGCCCGGCCGACGAGGCCAGGAGCCTACTTGGAAAACATGCGACATGGCGCGAGAAGTACGTGCTGGGTGGTGTCAAATTCTTCAACGACATCACCATCACGCATTCTGATTCCGAATACTTCAACAGTATCTTCGAATCAAGGTACAAGGGCGATATCTGTGCAAAGGGTAACAGTCAGTCGCGTAGAGATCAGATCGCATTCTCTCAAAAGACCCCAAGAACACGAAAAGATGGCTGGGAGGGCTTTGCTCCGATGTACTATATCCATTCCTACGAGTCTGATCCAGACAAAATCGAGATGGGCTTCGACTGTACGAACTACCAACATCAGTTCCGCGAGGCCTTCGGTGAGAATGCTATT
This sequence comes from Aspergillus sojae, assembly GCA_008274985.1. Lineage (NCBI taxonomy): Eukaryota > Fungi > Ascomycota > Eurotiomycetes > Eurotiales > Aspergillaceae > Aspergillus > Aspergillus sojae. The sequence continues at coordinate 4,813,669 of CP035527.1, read as the reverse complement.
TCCCCAGAGTCCGACCGGCACGTTTATCAGACAATATTCCTCGACGACCAGGAGAAACACCTTTGGACATGGGATGGCATCGATGAGAAAAAGATAATCGACAAGAAATGGTGGCATCAATTTGGGCATCGCTGGCAACATTATCTACGCGTGGTACCGGGCATGATGTTTATCAATGGTAAAAACAGGACACTGTACGCTGGCGCTTGGACGATGGTGGTGAGTTTCGCTATAAATGTCTACTTTCTTTCCGCGTGCTAAGCACTACACAGAACATGCACGAGATCGCTTGTATATCAGGAATTGCGGCGGCATACCGACTAGGTGCCGATTATGAGGTTTTTGACGAGTTTGCGGAGGATTTCTTCTCCAAGTATCTCCTCGTCTCGCATGGCGTGCGTTACAAACGGGGCAAGAATTTCGAGCCGACATAATTGGAATGACCCATATTCAATCTTGAAATCACCTATCTCATTACACAAAGAAATTTTATACCTTCGTAGAAGCAAAGCCTGGTCTTAGGCAGATGCGACCGACTCAAAGACCTTGGGATTAACACATCACGAAATACAGGTTTGTTTCCGATGGCATCGCATCGAGAAAGCCTCCAACATCAACGCCAAACTTCCTAGTGTACGCAAATATCTGATGAAACCAGTCGCACTCAGGGAGGTTGAAGTATTCGAAGTACCCAAATGCAACCGTTGTCGGAAAGGATATCACGCAAGCACCGAGGGCAACTGTCTTTGGTTGAAGGAAGTACTCGACAGATCGGGCAATGTTGACGGCCATGTCATGCATCTCTTGTACATTACAAGGAAACGGGGGGAAAGGAGACTGACTTTCCTCCGCTGTACTCGTTAGACAACTCAGATATAACATACCGAGATTGCTGAAGAGAAGAACATGAGAAGTCCAGCATAAAAGGTGAATATGACCCGATTCGAAATCGGAGAAATAGATGCATGTTGAAGGGACTCTTTCCGGAGGTATGGCGTTGACTGTATGAAAACGTGACGGTTGTTCCCAGTGTATCTTGCTAGGGCAGTCACTCTGGTATGCCTCATACCATGTCTGTAAACGTCTGTAGAGGCTTAAATATACATCGCAGACTCTGGACAGCATTTTCGACTTTTGAGGAAGGTCTGATGCGCTATGCACAGAGTCTATCATCTGCAATAAAGCCGGAATTTCCAGCATCAGGTCCAATAAGTGTTGCTTTGGTGCCTTCTTCCACCCCTTCCAAGGAAGGGATGTCCATTCTGGCGTTGCAAGGTATGTGGGCTTTCTTGCTCCCATATTATGGATCGTCTGCGGGAAAGTGAATTAGCACCGGGTTCACGCAGCAAAATCGCAGACCTTACAGCAGAAAGGCGAAATCCATCAAACAGTCTATGTTTCGTCTGGGACCATCTGGTGTTCAGTCCCTGTGTGTATATTAATGAAAGAGCACCGTGAGTGTGGCTAGCCCACCCCAGGCCTCTGCTCGACGATCCTTCTAAGATCTACAGTGAGGAGTTCCTCTTAGCAAGAATACAACCACCAATGGGAAGGAGATCTTGCCTCATAGATGGCTAAGAACATCATGCTTGCTAGGGTCTCATCTCGAAGGCCCTGGGTTCCATTCTGAATGGTTCTCTGAAGATGCCGCAGTGTCTGCGAGTATGATTCGCAGCTTAAACGAGTCAAACGAGGATCCTGGGAAAGGCGACCCATTCGAGCCGCACCGAGTGCCAGTAAAGCCGACTTTAGACTCGGCTCGTCTACATCAAGGTCCGGAGTAAATGCCATCCAGTCGATATAGCTCGACTTTCCGAACATGTCTAGTCCCGGCTGGATGACATTGTTATGGAAGTATGAGCTACAGTAGTACGCAACGGCAGAGCGCTGGAGGGAAAGGGCATGAGAAGATAGTTCACTGCTGCACAGGCGATGTATAGCCCCTTGGCCCAAGCGGTTACCGATTTCTCGACTGTCCGTGGTGGATTCGACTTTCGAATTGCACTCCGACGCCGTTTGGCTGGAACTGCCCTTGTCCTGATAGGACACATTGATAAACTTCCTCTCGCGCAAATATCCCGGACAGGAAATGTTTCGCGACAGGCATTGACCGCACGATGGCCGTTGTTCATCGCACTATCGATATCGTTAGATGGGAAAGCTTGGAGCTAGATGAAGAAGGCCACTTACACGTTTCTTCCGTCTCCTGCATGCATGACACCCTTTCGAGCCCCCGGCAATTCGTACCATTGTGTCAAGGGCAATAAAATGGAATGATTTGTTCTACGCTGCTACATACTCAACAAAGATTGGGATACAGGTTCACATCCTTGAGAAGGCCATTTTATGACCCTCACATAGACCACGCCGTGGGGCTGCGGAGGTACTCCACAGAATACGAGGACGTCTGACGGCACCAATCTGATGCCAAGGTTGAAACAGAGTCCAGAAGCATTTTGGCTTCGGCGCAATACATTTCCTAATTTAGTATGGCTCACAATGACTAAGACTTGGCATGTCCGTGGTGGTTGGTGGCTATATATAGCGCCAGATAATAAGTAAGCTTCGATATATCCCTGTCCAAAGGTGAACATTTACATGTAAGGCAGAAGAATTCATTACCAGGAAGCGCAAAACCTTTCTTAAAGCAGTAGTCATGATGGTGCCTAAAGCTCAAGTATTCTGCAATCATGTCGACTCAAGAATCGAACTTAGTTAAAACGTTGGTACATTGATGGATAGGTAGTATAAATAAAGTGATTTCCGGAGTCTACGACGATATCCTAACTGCGCATCAACAAAATCACTTCATCTTTATTCTCAACTATGAACGGTGCTGCTTCAAGTACTCCTAAGACAATGTTCCGCTGGGTCCAAAAGCTATACAATGCTTTGGGCTTCAAAAAAGGCTATAACTTCATTCTTTGTATGTTCTTTTCTCAGACCCGCACCTGTAGCGACAACACGCTAATTCTAGCTTAGTCTTCATCTTTGGCGGTGCGTGGATGGGATTCACCCTCGCTCGTCTAGAATATTTAGACTTCTCGACGTTCTGCAGGAATGCAGTACCTGGGGAGTGCTTTTACTACAAGGGGACAGGATACATAGGACTATACTTACACCTGGGTTGTATACTTCGTAAGGCTCTTCACACTTGGACGTCTCGATCTTGGTTGCTAACACCATCTTAGCCGCTGCCTTCCTTGCCTTCTTCCAGTTTGTCCCGGCCATTCGATACAAGGTAATACTGTTTCATCGCATCAATGGTTACACCATCATCCTGCTTGTTTTGCTTTCCAATGTTGGAGCATTAATGATTGCAAGGCATGCATTCGGAGGAACTCTCTCCACTCAAGCCGTCGTGGGTCTTCTGGTCATTTTATCAACCTGTGCCATTGGCATGGCATATTACAATGTCAAGCGACTGCAGCTAGAACAGCATCGAGCCTGGATGTTGCGCACATTCTTCTACGTAAGACCACTTTTGACCAAAGGAAATCTCTTTGCGCACCTGCTAAATGTAGTTACCAAGCAGATGGGGTGTATCATCACCACGCGCATAATAATGATCATATCGACGGTCATCATATCAATCTCACCAAAATATTACATGGCACAGCCTTGTGATAAATTAGACTTCATCATTGGAAGAGAACAAACACTCGAGAGTTACCCTGACTGTGCCACTTTTTACAACGGGTCTAAGCCAGATCAAAATGCTCTCGTACTAGGCGACTTCAATGGCAATGGGGACAAAATTGGAGCCGCACTCAACTTGAACTTTGGGATGGCATTTTGGCTGGCCTTGTTCCTTCATGCTATAGGCGTTGAGATATATGTAAGTCGATCGAAGTGAATGCTTTTTTCACGCGAGTGCTACATAACGCAGACACTGACTTGGATCTTAACATCCTCTAGCTACAGATGACACCCAAAGAGTCTCACCGACTTCGCAAGATTTCTTATACTCGACAGTTGGAAGCTGGGTACAAGCACCCCGGTCGGGCGGGTCTCACTGTTGACAAGTTCGGCGATAGCGAGCCTTGGGTTCCAGAGACATGATGTCTTTGAAGTCTGAGAAGCTTATCTTCCGCTAGATTATGTGACTGGTGGGTTGCAGATAGTCCTTTCGTAATGGGTGCTGGCGGCGATGGTGAAGCGCTTCCTTCGCTACGGCTTTATACAAAAGACTTTCTGATTCGCCGACGTACGAGTGGATCATGTTATTAGGTTATCTAGTGGCTATATTTGTGGTGCTGGCAAATACAAGGGACGGTTAGATAAGAACAATTTATGCATGACAAGGACAAGCAATTGTGAAGACATATAACGTATGAGTAAGAAGGATAAGCAACACGAGGGGATATCGAAGCACTTTTCACTCTTCTTATTTCATAGAGTCCAGGCGACGATAGCGCTATAGTGTAGTTTATTTCCCATTCTTGCACTTTGACACTTGAGTCCCTTGAGTCTCTTGGGCGGCCCACGCAAATGTCAAACCTAGAGACAGGAGAATACTTTCGTCCACTTCACCCCCTTGCGTGTTCAGCATCACCTTGGTGCAGGAAAGAGAATAGCGTTCAATGTAAGCTGGAAGACCAAGAAGTAATTAATGAAAATTCCGGCCCTCAACCTTAACAACAGGGCCTTCATAAACCTTCCGCGCAACCAACCAGTACAACATCCCAGATGATCCCATTACCCCGACAAACAGGACCGGTGCCCAGTTGAGAGTTTCGGCTGTGACTTCACGGTTCACGGGCCAAAAGCTCCAGAAGAATGCCCATGAAGCATATACAAGAGCTAGTATGTTTATCGGCATTCCAAATCGACCAAGCGACCAACGGGAAGGGGGCAGTGGTGGAGATTTTGTTATGCGGCGCACGATAACGCAAGCAATGCAGATCATATATGTACCCATGAGAGGACTTGTGGCGAGTGATAGCAAGGCGTTCATTGCGACGCCTGAACCAATATTGATCAAGAACATGATAATCGAGAAAGCGCATGTTAATATAACTGAGTTGACGGGGATATGGAGTGTCGGGTGGACCTATTCACACTATTAGTAAATAACCCAGCGACCACTACAATTGATGAGGGCCATACAGCTCCAAGCCAGTTAGAGAAGGGTAGGCCATTATCTCGAGCAAAGGCGAATGTCTGTCGCGATGCTGACGCCATGCAGCTAATGGTGATCATGAAGAATAAGAGGAGGATTACCACGACTAAGATACTTGCACCAACTGCATTTTTCGTAGCCTCAGAGAAGACAGAGATAAATGGTAGTCCAGTAGGGGAGTCGAGGGCATCTTGCACGTCAGGCATTATAAATAGATATGTCAGAACTGAACCTATGGCGAATGGTATATTTAGGACAAATGACAGTATCATTGATTTAGGAACTGTAACACCAGCGTTCTCAATCTCTTCGGCTGTAACATGATTAGTTGCTTATAAGCTACCCTACCGAGTCATAGAAAGCGCTTACACATATGTGCGACCGAGTCAGAGCCTGGTGCAAGACCGGGTCAGCAATAGTTTGTTAAATCCAAATTATAGAACGCTCACCCATGACGGTAAACATCGAGGACACTTGACCTATCATCACTGCCAAAGATGAATTCCCCCACCCAGCCCCATAATCCTGAAAACCGAAGAATACGTCTTGTGCCTTTGCCTTGGGAGCGAGGACGAGTAACGTGACGATGATTGGAACAAATGCAAAGAAGTGAAATGTGACGAAGATGCCCTCGGCAAGTGGGAGATGTTTTGCAGCAAATACATTAAAAAGGCTCATGCCAATTGATGCTGCGGAGACGATCAGGGTTCCTTGCCAACGAGTCGGTACATATGTCTCATTGTTCAAGAAGATCAAGCTCTGTATCATTGTGCCGGTTAGATAGGTGTTAAATGCCACAACGCTTTGCCAGGCAAGTGCCGAAAGCCATCCTATTGTAACCACATGGGTTAGTATGTATGGCCAGTTCAATAACGCTCATAGCCTCGCATTCAAACCGGAGGCATAACTAAAAAACTTTTGATGTTTCCTTGGAGCGAATTCAGATACCCACTAGTAAGGAGCTTCAGCTTCAGGCTCTCTCATCTAGGATATTATACTTACATGGTACTGGCCACCCGCGGTAGGTGCCCTATGTGCGCAAAGTCAGTCCTGCAGTGAAAATACAGATCGCTAGACTCACATGGAGGACATTTCAGCTAAAGAAAGGACGATAAAAAGCTGCCCACAGTACGCCCAAACGAGCGACCAAAACAGACATGGTCGACCGCCTGTCCTTAAGCCCTGGGAGGTCGATCTTGCGCCAAGTCAGCTAATTCATGGCAGGTGTAAGAGCAGCCTACGTTAGCACATTCTCCCACGTTCCCATGATGCATGTTGTGAAGCCAATGGTACTGATAAGCCGGAAGTTCCTCTTTTCTGCATTAGTACCATGGGTTAAAAGGCACGGATAGGCTCGATCCAAACCCTCATTTCCTGTTTTTTACCCATCCGATGCATGTCCCTTTGGTCGTTCACTGTGGATCCCTCTTTAACTTCCTTCGATGTATCGTCATCAAGACATTCTCTCGTATCGGGCACCGCTTGAATATGTGGGCTGCGGTCCGAGCCGATTTCTTTCAGTTGCAACCGCCCGTTTTCCATAATGACAATGAAGAATACAAATCCACAAGTATGGGAAGGATGACAGATTGTGGTGTGAGTTGTGCTGGGAAAATTGAAGGATGAGAGAATGCTTCGCAAGTCGATTTCACCCCCCTGAACAGGGTACGTAAATAAGGGCACAGCGTCGCATCACGATTGCATCGCACGAGGTTGTACACGGACTGTAGCGGATTCTAGTCTGAGCGTGAAAGTCTGGACATCAATTGGAATATCCCCCAAGCTGCCCAATGGATACACGGGGTGGACTGACCGGTGGCGCATAGCCTGCATAACGTCGCAGTTAAGTTTCAGGGATTATGCACAAAGAATGCCCCCGTTGGGGCTTTAGCCGTACGAGGTCTCCTGGAGAAGGTGCTGAGAAATTTGTGTCCCGATCCAATAGATTACACGTCTCCGGGACTTGCTGGCTCTTGAAGCCATTCCCTCTTGATCCCGGAAGGCTGGACTCGAAGTCGGCGTTCCCATTTCCAGACAAGGCCACACAGGTATAAAACCATGAGGTTGCACATATGTGCATATTAGCCTGCTAATATAAACTTTCAACTGGGGTCATGTAATTCTGCGCCTCCCATAGTGGGTTGAAGTCATTTTAATCCCTTGCTCACACCTGATCTAGCCCCGTCCCGATCAACACTCGTAGGCCGGTTTTTCGACACCGAGAATAATTTCCGACCGTTTGTGAAACAACATAATCTGAAATAAAGAATAAGCGGGTGTGTGCCAAGGAAACCTCCGTCGTCGGGTGCACCATATAATTATACATCATTGTGAGCGTCCAGGATCTCTTGTCCGCGTTTGGTTCCTCACTTGAGGTTTCCTCGATATCCGAAGAGTCGTTCAGTCGTTCTTCCAGTATTCTTAATCGCGGTTTGTTATTCTGCGTTGCAACTCGAATGACTTTCGCAGGCTACGAGGATCACTCCTCCTTGGAGGTCTCGTCGGTTAATCATGTTGCAATCATTGTCATTGTCGCAGTAGTTGGACTGGTATGGTCGCTATTGATGATAGTGATTAGAATCTTCCTGCGAGTGCGTCTGATTCCTCCACTCGGATTCGACGACGCAGTTGCTATCTTTGGAACGGTACAGAGACTCTCTAATCTCATCTCATCATTTCTTGAAATATAGACTAACATATGCACGAAGGTTGTTGGAGTAGTGCAGACATCAGTAACACTTCACGCTGTACACAATGGCATCGGCAAACAGGAGGACTTACTTGATGCTGGGTTGAAAGTATGATTACTCCTCTTTCTGTGCTTTGTAGAAATGATATTCAGCCCACTAACAGTCAGATGATCGAGTAGAGTATATACGTTTCGTGGTTGCTTTATCCGATCGCCGGTTGCTCCTCCAAAGTCTCTTTAACGTTACTTATAGCACGCCTTACAGTAGCTAAGGTGGAACTTCGCGCAAGCTATGTGCTCACCGGAATAGGCGTTTTTTGGGGGGTTGTTTCAGTCATTGTCGCAGCGACGCAGTGTAGGCTCCCGCAGCCATGGAATATTGGAGCCACTCATCAATGTGATAGCATGGTACAGTGCACACCCAACATTTCCTAAAGGAAAAAAGACTTTGTATAGTCCTTCTAACCTGTCTCTTGGCCATCAAGTTCGTCCGATGGACCGTGGTCGAGACGTGCAATATGCTGATCGAACTGCTAATTCCCGGCCTCATCATCAAGGTGCTTTGGAATCTCCAAGCGCGGTTGAAGACAAAGCTTTCCGTCCTGCTGGCCTTTTCTGTGCAACTTCTGTAAGTGGCTGAACATCAAATCCTTGTCTCACTCAAAACATGTCCTGTCAGAGCCTCTATTAACACGATTTGGATATTATGACTCCAATAGGGTCGCGATCCCTACCATCTTCCGATTAATCCTTCTCCACGAGATGACGACTGAAGACATTCATAACGACCGGATTTTTGCAATCACTAACACAGTAGTTCTGACTGAAATCACGATGCACTTCTCCCTCATGGCCGCCACCTTTCCATGTCTTCGCAAATTTCTGCAAGCATTCGATACGAATCTGGGCGCAACCACTCATATGACTACTGAGCCTGAGGACACAGACAAGAGTGGTTCAAAGGGAAGTTATGCGCTCAGATCTCTAGAACGCCCTTCCCAGGGAGCAGGGAGCAGTTTCGAGCAGTGGCCTCGCCATAGTCGCCGGCCTGGTCGGAGATATCAGCCACACACCGTGACGACGATTTCGGCAGACATGGAGGATTCAGGTCCTCGTATAGAAGGGACGGATAGAGGGAATAGGGAACGAACAATCAACAATGATATAGAAAGTGGAAGTGTAGAGAGTGACGATAGCCAACTTGCTATAATTAGACGGATGCAGCATTGGGAAGTTACGGTGGAGTCGAGAGGAAACTGATGCAGACGTAAAAGACTGGTTTATAGTGATCCTGACCTATGTTACGACCTGCAATGTTTGAAGCGTTTTGTTATAGGAGCTTGGATTGAGTAGCTAGTGAATACATATCTTGATTTATAATTGGAATCAGGTAAAGGGTTTCTCTTCATCAAGTCATACATCTGTGGACAGTGTTTAGTGCCCAAATGAGGTGACCGTAGCAGCCCTAGCCTCATCTTTATGTTCCTTTTGCCATTTCTTAGAATAGCGCACTCCAAAGCCATCGCTAAACACTTCACGAATGGCCTCCAGGGGCATGCCCTTGCATTCTGGGAAAAAGAACACCACAAATACCCAGCCAGTGAAGCAGATGCCGGTGTAGAACCCAAATGCACCGCTCGGTGTGATACCCTTCATCATGGACAGGAAGGTAGAGGAGATGATAATGTTGGTGCTCCAGCAAGTAACCGTGTTCTGTTCCACAACTGTTAGTCATATCGAATATTACTTCCTACTGGCACAGGGGGCAAGAAGGAAGGGAAATAATTTGGGAAAGAGGCAAGGATGAACATACCATCATCGTTCCTATAGCTCGGACCTCAAGTGGAATCAGCTCAGTTCCAATCCACGCAATGGTCGCAACTCCAGACGAATAGCAGGCGACATAGCAAATAATGGTGACCAGGACGACAATTCCCGGCCAACCAACATTATCGGTTTCCACTTCCAGTGTTTGCAGATTGACAGGAATATAGTGAAACGCGACCGCGGTGATGAGCATACAGATGCCCATGCCAAGCACTGTAGTGGTCAGGATGATCCGTCGTCCAAATCGATCCACAACCAAGAGGTTCACGACCGAGAAGACAAAGTTAGTCCCCGACACGGTAATACCGACAGCCGTGGGGTTGTTAAATCCAACGATAGCGAAAAGCTTCGCAGCGTAGTACATCAATGTGTTGAACCCACCCAGTTGACTGATAGCCATGACCACGCATGCAGTCAGGACGGCACGACCGGTTGATGGGGTGGTGAACACACGTCTGATCGTGGCCCAGATTGTGTCTTCGGACATCGCATGCGTTGCCTCCTGAAGGGACAATTCAATCGACCGGATCTTGGCTTCGCGCTGTTCGGGGGTAGACCCCGGGTAGATGCGTTGCAGAACAGCATCTGCACTTGCATTATTACCGTGCGAGACTAGCTGACGAGGCGACTCCGGGCATAGCAAGAGGAGCGCAGCAAGCACAACGGCTGGTGCAGCTCCAATTCCTACAGTTGCTCGCCATGCTTCTCCCTTCACCTGTGCAAAACCGGCCCCGATTGCGCTCGCCAGGAGCTGACCAAAGGTCACGCTCATGTTGTTGAATGCCACCATGCGACCACGATATTTGGCAGGTGCTATTTCACCGACTATAGATAGATTAGTATACCGGCCGGCGTATTCGAACAACGAGAGTGAACATACTATACAGAGGTACAACCATGGCAGCACTGCCGACACCAAGGCCCACAACGAACCGACCGACCGCAAACTGAGGTACGGAATAAGAACATGTCTGCAGCACTGTTCCTAGTACGAAAAGAATACAGGCCCCCCAGATGGGCCAGCGGCGACCAAAGCGATCCGCGGTCAGACCAGCTCCTACTGCGCCGACCAAAGCACCACCGCTCGTTAATGAAGTGACGAGTTCTTCCTCACTGGAGCTCAAAGTATGACCGAGAGACGTTCCAATCGTCACGAGTACTGAGGAAATATAGCCGGTGTCGTACCCTGCAAGGGGAATTGTTAGTTCGGGCTTCCTGGCTATATGCGAAAGACATACCAAATAGAAGACCACCGATTGAGACAGTTATCGAGATTAACCACGCAGCTGTGGAGGCTGCCGTGTCTTCAATGCCACTGAGATCGGAGTCGTCCTGGAGATGTCCCTTTTCGGCATCTATCGTGTCAACGTGTTCCACTTGCTCTGCTTTTTCTTTTTCGTACGAGTCGTCCTCGCCACCGTACATATTCGGTGACATGATGCAGAGCTTGGTGTGGTTTGGTTCGGAAAGTGCCAAATATGAATGGTTTCACTAAAGAAGAATAATTGATCGGTCGAGGTGGGTAGTGGAGAGACTCAAAGATGGCGCTCCCATGTCAAAATTGCCAGATGGAGTCTGGGGATGCAGGAAGCCTTTTAATTGTCTGGTTGATAGGCATCTAGCCCCAGACTAGTTGCGCTCCATTCTTCCCCACTGCCCCAGGCCCATTTTTCCTTTCCCCGTGGGGTACATATCGAAAACCAATCATGGCCCTCCAATAAATCAAGGTAGGGGACCCAAGGCAGGCGATAATGACTCCCTGGGCTGTGGCACTGCTCGGGAATGAATAACCGATGCAATAGATAACCGACGAAACTGGGGAAGATCGTTTAGCCACGCGGAATAAGTTACCCTCCTCGTGTCGCCCAGAAGCTAAATGGCCTCCAACACGAGTGCAAGAGGCAATGATACCCCAGATTGACCTCTTTCTCCGCATTGATAGGCGTCTGGGTCAACTTTAAATCCCTGGCAGCCCCACTCAGGCCATTGAGGGAATTCTTTCCAGCGGGATTTATTCCCTCTTTCACCGAATCTTCTCGAGTTAATTGTTCAGAAAGGCAGTTTACGCCAAGCTTTTTTCTCGCCTGAAATATAATGTTGCAAGTTTCCCCGACCATATCTCAGGGTACCAGGGGTTGCCGACAGTCTTCGGCACGTTCCAGACAAGCCAAGACGGCTTTCCCCCCACGTCTTGTCCGCTTGCGGCCAGTGAGGCACCGGTGGAGATACTATGGGGATCTATACAAGACAGCATGACATCATTCATTTATCTCTTCTATTGACGTATCTCTCTCAACAGTGGGTATAGAGTGGATCTGGCCGGGTATAAGTGGATATGTGAGTAGAAATCCAATCAAAATTCCCTCAAGAAGAACCCAGTCTCATTATCTTTGGGTACACCGGATACCAACGGGGAGTTTGGTTATTCTAATCATCAGATCCTTCCACATAGAACTCAACTCCTCTCCCCGACTCCCACACACCTTGACGATAGCTCACCGGCAAATCAGACTTTCAGCTGGAGAAGTTCCTCCGCGTGGCTTTTTTCCCATGGATACCTCTTCTCAACTGCCCGAATAAGTCTCTCGTGTTCGGGGCTACGGACGCGAATGCTCAACTCGAATGGAGCCGGATGACTGATAATGCCCGTCGTAAACTCGGGAGTGACGGGGACCTCTTTTCCATTTCTGACCACATGGGTGATGTTGAACACCGCCAGGGAGCGGGCAATGGCAAGGTAAAGATTGGCAGCTGCCAGGTGCTGACCGGGACAAATTCGACGCCCAAATCCAAATGAGAGTAAATGCGGGTCATACTCTGGTGTTCGCCCATTGTCACCCAGGAAGCGCTCCGGCTTGAATTCGATCGCATCGTGGTATAGGTCTGGATCATGAGCAATGGCCCTGTGAGATGTCAGCGGAAAGCACTAGAGAGATGCAAAGACGGCTAACGCACCAGATGTTCGAAACTAGGATAGAGCCCTTAGGAATGAAGTAGCCATTGTAAGTATCGTCCTCGCTTGCTGCATGTGTGACCCCTAATGGGGTTACCGGATGCCATCGGAGCACCTCCTTTACCACAGCATTTATATATGGCAAGTTCTGACGGTCAGACATGTCGGGTAGGCGACTGGTTCCCACCACGCGGTCAATTTCCTCCTGGGCCCTCTTTTGCACATCTGGGTTCAACACCATAGCCTGGAAAAAACATGCCAATGAAGAGACACTCTGGGGGAAATGGTTAGCTTCGGACACCAATGAACTGTTGAGCTGGGGGATGTACTGTTTCAGCTCCTCCGCCGTACAGCGACTGGGCAGACCATTTCGCCACGATCTCCTCCTCTGACCCTGGTTCTACATTGCCTTGCTCCAGAAGACTTGACACGTACGACGGCACATGATTCTGCTGCTTGAGCTGTCGTCGGACAAACGCGTAAGGCACGTCCCTCATTGCTGTTACTCTTTTCTTGTAAGCCTTCGCCGTCTCTTGCCAACCATTACCTGGAAACCAGCTGGGTAGGTATTTCACTGCAGATTATCAGCATACATCTTGACATATAGTCTAGGCCTCATACACATCGGAATGAAGTTGACCAGCCAAGCCCCTGGAAGAACCAGTTGCGAAAAGTCCTCCATCGCTTTGTCGACCAAGTCGACCAGAGGGTCCCGCGCGTGTGACTCTGTGACATAACCGTAACCGACTCTCAAGATAATGGAGCCAGCTTCCCTAGACGTATGCATGATACTTTAGTGGTCGGTTCATAGTCTGAAATGTGGACAACTCACTTCCTGATGTGCTGGACCAGGTCCTCCGGGTTTTCGAGTATACGGAAGACTAGACGGTGCGTTTCCATATCGATAATATTGTGGTATTTTGAGATCGAAGCGGGAGTGCCCATCTCCTGATGCAACGCTTTCCGATACGCGCGGAACCGACTGTTGTACGGGAGCAACCCCAGTGTGTCATCCCAATCCGTTCTACCAAGCCAATCAGTCATATTTCCCGTTCGCTTCCATAAGGCTTTAGCTACTGCACATTTCTGCGATAGGCAGCTGAGGTCTAGAGGAGTGCAATCCAGAGCGCTTCTCCATGAGATCTGTTACCGTCTGACGGTCGTTCAGGATGACGATTGTTTGTCCGAAGATCGTTACCGAGCTGATCGGCCCTACTCAGGAATCCTGTGCTTAGTACTTTGAATCTTTGTGTTTCCGACTTGGAGGATCGCGTTACCATAGAGCTCCTTATGCTTGAGCCAATGCAGCCAGTCAGGTGTGCCCGGTGACGGCAGATCCAACAGGTTGCCAATAACAGGCTTTGATGTAGGCCCCGGTGGGAGCCTGTTCAGAGTCTTCCTTTCCACTAGTATCCATCGGATAATATACAGGCCAGTGAGGCCCAAGAGAAGGCTGACTACAAGCAACATGGTGACCACGGTCCGCTATTGCAAACGCGACTGCCATGGTCCGGCTCGGGTCTCCAGTCCATTCTTATGGAATTTCTTCAAGCTCGAACCTAGTCAGAAATCTCCCTTCATTCAGCTGAACAAGTGGTGGAGACGTGTGACCAGGCTGGGTTACATCGCATCTGTAATATTCTCTTTCATGCAACTGTGGTTGGCTTTATCCTGCACTTAGTGGAGCCGATGGTCTGCATGATATATGAAGATATGAAGAATGCGCAGGTATCTAAGAAGGGTCAGAGCATCGTTTCGCATATCTACAGCGGCTTTACGCCACATCGGGTATAGGCTTCTCTATGATTATTGTTTTCAACTTACTCTCATGCTTCCTCCCTTGTTTGACCGGTATTTTGGTCGTGCAAACCATGGCCAATCTATTTATGTGAAGACCGCGAACTCACGGCCGTACTAACATAAGTCGAAGTCCAGCAACTCCTGACCTGCGTTCATTCCTTGACGATCGTCCTGCAAAAGCATACATAGTCTGTGGACTTCCCTTCATCTCTGGCACATCTTCGAAAACATTCGTACCAGCCTAGTGTGGCACCTGTTCCTGCGGTCGCAATTGGTACGGGAATTAGCAAGCCGGTGTTATTCGGGCTTGATCTTCTGATACAACCTAACGTTTTATTAGTGGGGCAAACAACCTGCGACCTGGTATCTATCGTAATATTCTCATTCTGTGTGGTATGTATGTCTCGTACGAAAAGCCCGGCCCTAGCGTAAGGTTTCCAAGGTTCCCCGGTCTCCACCATAGACGGGCCGACGGGAATCAAAATCCTCCAAGCCGTTGGGATCATTGTTGTCCAGTAGTTATCAGAGTTCCTAAGATGGACTCTCCAGGGAAAGAAGAAGACCGTAGAATAATAGCTTGCATTTTGGAACACAGGGTCGTACTTTTTGTCAAAAACCGACACATTCCTTTCTTCGCAAGTGCCGCAGACGTAATCTGACTGTTTTGTACTACACACAGAGCGAAGATGGGCGTTGTGGTACAAGGGCGTCTTCTGTCTTGATTTCCTGCGGTCACCTTTTCACTTTTTCCTTTTCCCTGTTTCTTCATCTTTTCTGCAGAAGGAGAAAAGATGGCCAATGACATTTCAACTCTGCAAACGCCAATTACGACGAATCTCCACCCTGTAGGAAATGTACCAATAAGACACTTCCTATTTTCTTCGACCGCGTTCCCCCGAGGGTGCATATCTTAGTGGCACATTGCTGCGAGGGGGGATCCACTGGGCACCGTCTGCCGTAGCCCGTACAGTAAAACCCTGATATAAGGAACTCCAATATAGGGAATATACCCGATATAAGCAATCCCTCGATATAAGAAATTTAGGCAGTCAGCTCATTCCCTTGCTTATATCGGGGTTTTACTGTATAAGTTAAAGGTGTGTACGGAAGTGTGCTCAATGTTCACTATTGCCACGTATCAGCTGAACTAGGCCACAACTGGGTTAGTTCGGGAACGGCCCGACTCAAGGTTCAACCTTCAGCCAATCTGGATATTCCAACCTGAGGCTGGATATGAGTAAGTGGCTTTCTACATTGCTTATATTAAGCGATTGGTTATATTGAATTATCTGTACAGGACATTATGGGGTAGTATAAATATATGATACTGGATGCAGAGGGCGAGTTAGTATATATTAGCAGATAGTGTATATACCCACGCAGATATATATTTTCCCCGGTCCATTGTTCGACCCATTCATCACTCCCAAGCAGATTAGAGTTGTCCACAAAAAGATATATAAATAGACAATCTACGATGACATTGAGGTATGAGCTTTAAATAAGTCCAATTCATCTGCATTCCGTCTTCATAAATTGTAAGATTATTCACAACGGTACAACGCGGAAAGACCCTATGAGTCAAAAGCGGATCCAGCGAACAGCCGACAATGTGTAGGGTTAGGCTGATATTGTACTACAAGTATACAAAACTACATCAGCTCTACCTGAATGTAAAGATGCTCAAGTCGAAGCCTTGGTATTATACATTTCCTAGTGAAAGATTTGGTCTCTGCATATCGTAACGGCCATCTCCGATATCCCCGCAAGCTAGCATGCAAGTACTCTGTCACTGCATGAAGGGCGGGGAAGCAACTACAGCTATATTATGCTATACTATGAGCCAGTTACTGATGCTGATATGAACCACAAAGACACTGACCACATATAACTAGTCAGAGTAAAGACCCACGTGACACCTCCGCAAGCCATTGAGACATTGACAACTCACCCTTCAGCTTTCGCATAGACGCATAGGTGATTCGCATTCGCACTGCATGCGATGCGCCACATAGTCTAACAATATGTACGTACCCTCATCCGGACGACAGCGGCGCGATGGTCCAGTGATCAGATATTTCCGTCACTAGCTAGTACCAATATAAAAGCATAATATTCACCCACCCACTCACAGGGTCACAGATTATAAAACAAATCGTCATACATAGACAATCTTCAAACACAAAATGACTTACGTCTTGTAATCTCCCCTATCCATCTCCAAACCTAGTGTTGAAGTGGCAGTTAACAAAACAACAGTGACAAGGTCTTAAGTCCCCCACAAACACCCCTCAGCACGAACATCCCAGGCGACACTATCTCCGAAAAAGAAGCTCTCCCGGAACACTTCGACGGCCGTCTTTCGGCAGGCTGGAAAGTAGTCTACCGGCAAGACTACGTGCAACATGAGAAAGTCTTCCTCTGCTCGAACTGGGCGTATCTTCGTCTTGAAGATAAGCTTAAACCGAATCAGATGTTCCCGTACGACGACCAGGATCCTGATGATACCACCGGTTACACGGTTGACGAATATGTGAAGAAGTTGGATAGGGAGTTTAAGCTGGTTGTTGTGACTTTGATGATCCTGCGAGGGTAAGTTGTTAGGATGTTAATTTTCTAGTGTTCTGTTGATATTCATTTTCTTTTCCAATTTCTTTTCCATTTTTTCCTAGTTCCCCCTTTCCCCTTGTCTACTTGATTAAGTACTTCATTATTGATGACTGGGCCGAGATAGATATGTATCATCTGGTCCCCCGGTGGAAGTCACAAATCCGTAGGCCATATCCAGGTCAAATACAACGGAAACTGGGAGAGCAAAATCTCGACTGAGTATTGGGTCATTACGCATGGCGAGGATGATTTCCAGTACCTTACCAATGGGAATTTGGTGAAAATGCAAGCATTCAAGCGAGGATAGATATAAGCGTTGTATACGTTTATTTGGTGCTCAATGGAATTCACGTTCTCTTGTAATAAGGTCATTCCATCTGAAATTCCTTGTGTACCTACTGTTGTGATTCAGAAGACAAGATGCATATTTGTCTTATCAGAATCTATCATTACTCTCTGTTATCGTATGTACACAGACATATTCGGAAAGTGTAAAGCCCATGGTATTATCTACCATACCCTTCAAAAGTACAGAACTAATACTGTTCATTATATATGTCCACGGCGGGGATACAACGTAGTAAGAAGCCATAGGAACCAGAATAGAAATGTGGGAAATCGATAGCATAGAAGTATACCAGATTCCGAAAACCACCGCCTGAACTTCCATGGACCACCCCCAGCCCAAATCAAGTTTGATCGATAGGTACCCCACCGTGACAGCTATATAGAATAAAACAGAACATTAGATGTAAATCAAGAAAGCGGAGATATAGCCTTACCATCCCAGAAGGTCTAGACTCGACACCACAGCCTTTTGTACCCAGTAACGCAACGATGGCCATATTTGGCACAGCAAGAACCACCCCTATCCCGCACTGGATCACGAACGCAGTAGTCCATAAAATTGCCGTCCTTGGTCCAATCAACAAGAATTTGGTTTCCACTTCGATCTCCGATCTTTTTATCGGTGCTGCCACAGAACGGCCAATCTCCGTACCACTCGCAAATCTCGTAGTCATGTGTTCCGCAGCTAGTGAGTCCTCCAACAGCGAAAAGGACTACAATTGCAAGTGAAAGGCGCATCTTCGATGTTGAGGATTGCAGTAACGAGTAAGTAGAATGATTGCTTGGATTTCTGTAGGACAGAGAATGGTAGATGTAGATGAGTGCGACATTGCCAGGTATTTATGTCAGCACCAGTGAGCTATTCTGTATTAATCTCAGTACTCAGGCGATAGTACCACTCCTCTTTCCCGCCCACCGTCAAAGTGTATACCTATGGCTGGCTGATTCACGGTGAGTAAAGTACGTATAAGCTCCACTGTGATATCTACATACGGCTAGAGGTGCAGTGGCACTGTATAGAGGTTTGCCCTCAGCCTGATTCTATAGTTGTGGCTGGCTGATTATCCTACTAGTGCCACTATGTGGTAGGTTGATTTAAATATGGACTGGGATGAATTATGAACTATATGTAAGGTATGACTCGCCAGATTGCCTCGTATTCTTTCCGGTTGACTCCGGCAGCATTATGACTCTGCTCTGTGGACATAATAGGGCTGTAAAGATTGACAAGACTCGGTAGAAACCAGAGTTGCGAAGTCTGGGCGATACAATTCAGGATAAATACTTTACTACTCTAACGGATTTGGTTAAAAGAATGATTCTGAATGCTGCTAACCATAGCATTATTTGGGATGACACATGCACGCGAAATATCTTCCGGGTGGCCGTCGCAGTTAACTGCTATACGAGAACAGAGCTGTATCGATGGGGGACGTCATCTACAACAACTCTTGAATTAGAACTTATACTCGTCAAAGGCGTCGATGATACGTTGGATGATCCCCGACCGCCTGGTATCTGGCTCCACCGTCGTATGCTCAAGACGGAATACCAGATTTGCTGCTGAATGTCTCTGATATACCGGCCATTGTATGTCTAAATCTGGCACTACGTATGGTGAGCAATCTGAACAGAAGAAGTACGAAAGCAACATACACTGGTGATTATTCGGCGATAATGTGCCTACGAAGCTTAACCACATACGAGCCATCCTGCGGCTGACATCTCGTAGCTGACTCTCAATTTGGCCGTCAAATGAACAGAGAGGAGGAGCCGTATACCCGACGCCGTCGAAGTTCTTGAACGCGAATGCGACTTCCTGGAAGTGAGTAGCACCGATGATCTGAGGTGACAGACCATTAGGAACAACCGCGAAGAGATAGCTATAGACAGGCGTCCCATATTCAGCCCACATTTGAGCACTATAACGCTTGGGGGCGTTGACGAGGTAGTCCCCAATATAGAATGTGCTATAACCATACATTGAGCCATGCTTCGAACTAGGGGAGATGAAAACTGTCCCTAGGTCAGTTCTGACCTCTCGGATAGGTAACTGAAGATACCCATCCACTATTTCGTCAAGGGTGCCATTGGTAAGATACTTCCCGGCCCCGAACCCTGTAATCACAGCTCGGAGATCTGTCGGTGTGTTCACAGAACCGAACATGCCCGAAGCGATATATCCAGTCCCTTCGTTTAAGTTGGACCCGATCAGCAACGGCACTTTGACAAACTTTCCCTGCTTGAGCGCGCTTGAGGGAAAGTCGGTTATGATTTTCCCGTCCATAACAGGAAAAAAGAATTGTTGCTGGAAGACAGCCTTGAGCGCTTCCACTGGTGCTCGCCGTAGGCACTTAATGGTGTCTGTCACAGCAGCACACCCGGTAGCGTTGAGGACATCTTGATACATCCGTTCCTGTTCGCCCAGCGGGATGAACGCTGCTGAACTAAGGGGAGCGCCACTCTGAGTGATAGCAGCGCGGAAAAGTCCCTCATCACGACCATCATACGCCAAGAGATGGTATCCAACGGATAAAGCTCCACTGGATTCTCCTTGAATCGTAACACGCGTAGGGTCTCCGCCGAACGCGGCAATATTCTGTTGGATCCAGTGTAGTGCCATCCGTTGGTCGTATAGGCCAAGATTTGCAAGACCCGAATCATTGAACGCTCGACCGGACAGAAATCCAAATCCAGAAACTCGATAGTTGAAACTAACTCCGATCGTAGGAGTGCCCATTTTAACGGACTCCTGTACGAGAAAGGACATATTGTACCGCTGGTCGGCGCTACCCCCTTCCTGCAATCCACCGCCATAGATATACACTAGAACAGGAAGGCGAGAGGAAGGAGTCACTCCAGATGGGCGGACAACATTCAGAGTCAAGCAGTCTTCATCTTCTTCGTGGTGAAACCCATCCTGTGTGTAGCCTGGGAGCGAGAGAGGTGCGGAGTGGCACCAAAACCCGTAAGAATCGGCCTGCCTCGGGACTTCCCACGACTTGTTCAGCGGTTGTGGGTGCTCGTATCGTAAATCTTCGACTGGAGGCTGAGCATATGGAATTCCGAGGAACAAGTCCTGATGGTACAGGGCATTGTGTACCCCAACCAGAGTTCCATTTCTGATCGCGACGACAGGTTTTAGGATGCGACCATTTGCGTGCCAAGAGGGGAGTAGCAACTCTACAAGCCAGAAGAAAGCGATAGTCGGAGACCACGACCACATCTTCAGGGACTATCGTGTCGCCTGAAATTCTGAGTCGGACTGAAGTTCAATCAAACTGACGCATACATTTTTGCCAAGCAAAGGACGTCACATGTTTCTCCTGCATGTTTTCAATAGTTCATGCAAGAATACCAGCCAGTGTCAGTAATTCCGCATAGAAAAGAACAGTTGTGAATAAGGCCTTACATTTTCCAGCCTCATATGGTAAACTTCACTCCTTCTTTATTTAGCAGGACAATAGCCGAAGGTTGTGATACGCGATAGTGTATCCAACATCCAAGTTGATGACAATACCTGCCTCCATGCCCAATGGAAGTCATCTAATTTATCCACATTATTCGCTCTGTCTGGTCTGCTACACCCTTGCCCTGAAAATGTACCATTCAGGCATTCAGTTAGACAGTCCCAATACCATTAAATCTTAAACTCTGTGTGGACGCTAGTCACTGTATTAATTCAATTAAGAACTGATGGAACTTTGGTCGATCGGCGAGCTTGACCTTATTGCGGTATAGTCATAGGATGAAGCTAAGGCTAATTGGTGTGAATACGCCACAAGCACGCAATTAGCACTGCCCGTGTCGTGTACACACCGCACGTATATGCACGCATCCTTCAGGATGCTCGTATACTGGTTGTTTGACCTCATCCTGAAGGGTACTTATGAACATATGGTCTTCGAAGTTTGAACTTGGAACAATGTTGTTGAGACGAGGAGCGCAATGGGCGGCAGTCGATTTGGCTCTCGGAGGGCAAAGCAACTACAACGCTTCTACGAAAATGAACGGTATTGTGAGCTTCGCAAACGCTAGAAATGTAAAGGATCTCAGAAAGTTTCCCGGGGGCTCATACAACGCATAGTGCTGACGCGAAGTAGTGGTTAACGCATGGTGACCTTGCTGGCTTCATTAATGAACATGTAAGGTGCCTTCTGAATGATAATAACTAGCAATACTGATATCTCGATGTCAAGAACTACTTTGATAAACGATTTCGTGCGTATGGGAAGGCTATACTGGCATTATGCGTTCGAGACGTGCAATGGCTACGTAGTTGGATACTCATTTCTGCCCAGAGGACATTACCTTTGCGGCCGGAGTTTCTTACCTGAATGAAGCATCCGCGCTAATTGTTTTCGATCCGGATCAAAATGATGCCATTATGCTTGGAAGGCCAGTATACGGGGTTTTCATGAGGAATCTTGCCGTGAAAGCAAAGTGAGTAGACCAACAGAGCTTGGCAATTTCTGGCTAACGGTACGTTTCTGCCAGCATAGATTTGGAATATGTATCAGTTGGTGATACCGAACAATCCTGCCTATCTAGTGTGGCTAGGTTCGAAGCCGGGTTCGACAATGCGAAAGCTTGGGGGATTAACATCACGGAGCTCTTGGTATGTAACCCGCATAAGTCTCTAGGTCAGTTCCAATTTCAAGGACATCTTTCCGTGTATAAACATTGAATAAGCTAAACCTGAGTAGGGCGATGCTACTCTGCGCGAAACTAATAGGGATGGCCGGGTTTCGCATCGACTGCTCACGAACCTCTTTCACACGGCTGGTGTCCCAATGTCTACCGGTAAGGGATACGGAGCACCAAGTCCAGAGAGGTTCCGCTTGGTGTTTTGCGTCGACTCGGACACCTTAAAGGAGGGCATCAAAAGGTAAACGCTTTCTTTCTGAAACGCGATCTCCCGGACGAGTCACGTACAATAGCACGCGTCCTAGGGTAAAGAGATGTGAATAAGTAGCAAATATTGCAGGTTAATAGATATGACAGAGGGGATAATAATTCTCTCATATTTATATTAAGATAGTCTCATGTCATTGAAGTTGGTTGATTAAACATTGATAGATAATCCTTTCTGTAATAAATTCGCAAAAGTGTTCTGGCGGGGATTAGAGCTTAGCCAAGAGCTTCGGATCAGTCTTCCATATATTGAACCACCACTTGAACAAACATGCTTTTTATGGGGACATTGCTCGTCGTGTTGACCGAGAGCAAGAAAGATATCACCACGAGATAAGGTTCATCGAATAACCATGGTCGAATAATCCGATCACGAATAGTCTGTTGAAGCCCTTGACCGGTATTACCGAGTGGTTGGTCTAAATGATGGATTATCACTAATGTGGACGAACTGCGATTTCAGAGTGAAAGTATACTGAGGAGTAAATGTTTCTAGAAAAGGTATAGAGTTTGGCCGTTCCTGTGTTTGGTGTCTTTGTCCTGTTTACGATGTTTGTCTCTCTGCATCCCACTTTAGGCAGGAGAGTATGAAACTCAGAAGCCTTGATTAACTCATTCATCATTGATTGACTTGTTCGCGGCTAATGTTCTGGTTACACGTCACAGCATCGATAATACTACTGGACGAAAAGGACGAAAAGGACTAAAAGGTTCGTGCAGCACCGCTTATCCGTAATCGGCAAGGATATACCGACTCGATCCTCAGACAACCCGACAAGAGCCGATTGATTCTGGACTTGCCAGCACACGAATACTCATCCCTCTTCGACAGGGGTGATATAGTTTACCCTTCGGACCATTCCAAGATCACACTGATGTAACCCTCCACCGAGTTAACATCCGACTTGCGAAAGCCAGAATATAAATATGCTCCCGACAACCCCGCATCTCGCCAGTCAAACGCGAGAAATAAACAAATCAAAATGTCTCCCGCGCCAAGACGGCCGACCTTCCTAGTTATACACGGCGCATGGCATCATCCCGAACTGTACGGTACCTTTTGCAAGGCTATCGAGAATCGCGGCACGGAAGTTGTATGCCCCCGGTTACCGAGTTGCAGCGGAGAACTTCCCCCGACAAAAACCATACAGGACGATATCGCTCTGATCCGAGCGACAGCTGAGTCCCTAGTCCAGGATGGAAAGCAAGTATTTGCTGTGATGCATTCATACGGCGGAATGGTCGGCACCGACGCGCTGGAAGGGCTGGGGATCCAGCGTTTGATATACCTGGCAGCATTCGTACCGTCCAGTGGAAAAAGCCTCGTTGATATGCTTGGTGGCTCTATGGCCCCATTCATTGTCTGCGTAAGTTAAAACTGTTTGCAGTCATCTTGCAATTCCCGACAGTCCTGTTTAGATGTAGTTTGCTGATAGACATTCCGTGTCAAACAGGATGAACAAGGTATGTTGCGGGTTCCCGACGCTGCCTCGGTATTCTACCAGGATCTTCCCGACGACGAAGCCGCCTTCTGGGCGGAAAGACTTGTCCCACTGCCACAGTCCGCATTCCTCAACCGAATCACCCGTGAGGCGTATCGCGGCATTCCCGCCACATATATCTTGTGCAAGGACGACCGGGCGATTCCGGCGAGCGCACAAGAAATGATGATTTCAAATGTGCAGAGTGCGGGCGCAAGCATGGACGTTGTAAGGATAACTGCGAGCCATAGTCCCTTCCTGAGTATGCCTGAATCAACAGCCGAACTGGTGGTCAATTTGGCTGCAAAGTAGTGTATGGAAGTCAACACGGCAAGGGAGAAAACACGGAAGAAACCAGATGAATTAGAATAAAAGTAAGGCTTGAAAATCAAACCGACTATTTTTACGCCGGAAGCGACACGAAGCCAAGACTTTTTCTGGGCGGTTGAGAGACATCGCAAACGCAGGGTGTGAGAAGCGTCAGAGTGTGGTTGATAGCGCCTGTTCATGTAGGCTTAATAATCCTAGGTCGATGATTAGCGACCGATTGTTTCATGTAAGGAATGAGTGGCGATATACCGCATGCTTCCTTTTCTTTTTATTTGGTTCAGTGATTGGGTTGGCCACCATCGAGAAGGGATGGGATCTGGTTCCAATATTTTTATCTAACGCAGCTAACGCGCACAGTTCCAACACTCTGGCTCTGCTACCCAATAACCACCGGAATCCAGGATGCGATAAGGCGGCTCTAGAGCAATTCGTTACCGACACAAAGGAAAGTAAAAGATCGGAGATTTTGAGAGCGATCCACGACGTGTCTTGGCAAGGTTACCGCTATTTTGTCGGTCTAGAATGCTGGCTGCAAAATGGGGATTCTTGCGACACAACGGTGCTATTTGCTTTAATTGGCACCAATTTCAAAGGGAAGCCACTTTAGTAGCGCGGGATCTGACGTGTCGCTTTCTTACTCATTTAAAAAGCGCTGATACACGGTACCAAAATCTAGGGCACGGAGTACAGTGCTACGCCTTTTTATTTTTATTTTTTGCCCCTTCCCGCGGCAAAAGATAAGTCAAACAATTTTAACCCTACCGCTAGGGACGAAATTATCGCTGCGGCTCCGGCGCCTTTTCGAATGTGTTAGGCCAACTTAACTATAGCACTAATATATAAAAAGTGTAGAAAGCCCCCTCGGCCCAAATTAAACGAAGAACATCGGCTGTAACCATGGATTATGCAATTCTGGAATTATTCACTTCGCTGGTTATTTCTACCACGCCCATAGACCATCAATCAACCACCCACGATGAAAGCGGCGAATTAAGTGACAGCGACATGATATTTGGATTGAACGACGGTCTACTAGACATCATAAAACGAATATCCTCCCTTCACTTTCGCTCAAGAACGAAAAAAGTGAATAACTCTACGACAATTACGGAAGCTGTGGGGATATGGCAGGACCTAGCGACATGGCAACCACCAGAAGCTCTGCCCGGTGAACAATACCAAGAGCTATACGATTCTTACACATCGGCACTTTTTACTTGGCTCTACCTCATCCTGCATCCCGACAGTATGTGCGATGCGAAGGTCCAGTCGATGGTAGAACAAGGTGTTGTTACGATGTCGGCTGTCACTGTTCTCGAATTATCACCATTTCTGCTCATCCCTCTTTTCATTCTCGGATTGGCCAGTGTACAGGACGAACACAAAGACTTTATCAGCGGGGTATTTGACCAGATAGAAGAGCATACCGCGTTTGAAGAGGTGGAAGTATATCGCACGATGGTGGAGCGCAGTTGGGACAACCAAGATCAGGGAATGCCGAGAAGCTGGGAATGGATCCAGTGGCAAGACGCGGGCTCCGCAGGGTGACAGTTTCTCTCCTTGGCTGTAACACTCGATCAGGTCGGATTGAATGTCGTCGTATCGCCCTTACAATGGCGGCTAACAGCGGATCAGGTAGAAGGTCAGCGGGAGAGTCCAACGAAAGAATGAAATTGAAACAAGATAGACAAAACGCAACCGAAATGAGACCATGAATGGTGAGGCATAGTGGGTGTATCACAGGTTGACATGCTGTTACATACAAACACGATATTATGCAAATGATAGAAAGATTTAATATCTACCTCGACGGTGAATGTGCCTGGAGAACACGCCTTTTGCAAGAAACATAGCGCTAAAAAAAAGTACCACCGACTTGTAGATCAATGACCAGAGCTGCCGTATCGGGAGGATGCATCGAAGGTGTCTGGTAAAAAGAATAGCCTATATTGACTGTAACATAGCCCTCATATTGGATAGAATCCCTCTTGGCAGCGCAGGGGTCTGTATGTCGGAGACCCAATTGTGCACTATGATCGTTCTAACCTGGCTCTGTAAGAGGTAGGCCTACTGCCGGTAGACAGTTCTGGCCAGAGAGTCGAGATTCATGTTCTCGAAGACTCGCGCAAAGCGCGCTGAGGCCGTTAAGTACCAAGACACTGGCAGCAAGGTGTCTCTCCGAGCCCCTTACACGAATGACTCAGGGAGTGCACACCTATCACATGGCTGCTGACAACAGGTGTGGCCTGTCATTTGCCACGGGAGGCAACCATCCATTCTGTGTCACGATATGTAGCAGCCTCGCCTTTGTTGGGAGGGTGTTCATGAGCGACGGCGACAGGAATAGCCCGCGGGTTGTAACACGAAAAACCAAAGAAATCCGATGTTTCAGTTCACAGCACCAAGGGGCCAGTTGTCAATCAGATGTGACACTGTCCTGTAGTACCTGCTACGGGCACTCAGGCTGGCTCAACTGGGGTGGCACATCTGTTTAACCACAATGCAGGATAGAATGGCCACGGCCGAGAATCGTCTATGGATCAGGCCACGTATAAGGTCGCATGCCCCGGATTGTACACACTAAATGTGACAGACCCACTGCACAACTCATTATCATGTTCTCGACACTGGTACGTTGGGGATGTGTGCTTCATCAGCGTGGATCCGTACGCTTACATTGCTACCGAATTGTTTGAACCGCGTTTTCCGCGAAAGTTCTCCAATAATAGTAGGTTATAGGGTGAGCTCTGGTGTCCATGCACGGCCATCTCCCTCCCACAGTCCCTCCACAGTGGAGATGGGTCGGTGGAGACAAAGACGGTGGTGTGAGACGCTAAGATGCTCTGGTTTGTAGATTAGCAATCGTTCAGCCCCAATAGGCTACAACCGGTCGACACTCCTAGTGACAAGCAGAAATGACCTTGTACATGAACTGGGCCTTGTAATCAAGAGCAGCTTTGCTCTTTACTGCAAGTGTCCAGTGTGTAGTTAATGCGTGTCATAGGTGTATGTGGGTCAGCTGAATCCACCGATAGGCGCGGCTATTAAAAGACCCAATCTGGTCAATTAGTGGCGTGAAATCTGCAGTAACGATTCATGGTTACTCCAGATAGCAAAAACAGTTAGCTTAGACCTTTCCATGGTTCTGGAACGTACTTTTTCTCCAAGTCATCATGCACAATTTCTTACGACTCTCTAGTTCCCATGATAGTGGGGCACTATTAGGAATCGGTTCCACTGCCTTGCCCTGTCGCCCTTGACAGCCTTTCGTCGACTGGGAAATGTCGCAAACCTCATGTGATACACTGCTTAGTATGTCCTAGGACGATAGCACAAGGCTCGTTGGTATCTGAACCATGTGGCTGATATTGATGTTTTCTCAATAGATGAGCTGCGGGTTATGCGTATTGTGCGAGATTTATGGAACGCCGACAGATGCATGGCATGGATGCGTCCTATTGCAGAGAATATGCCTCTTAGTCTTATGTGCAAGAAACGACATCTTATGGTGCGCGCTCTCGACCCTCGCATGAGCGCTCGAGTTATGATAACTGTTTCACCTCCTATAGCAGTCATTTCTCATCTCGATCAAACCATGTCCATACTATGACCAGCTCTAACCATATGTCTCGCGCAATCCGCACTCGTGCACATGCCCCAAGAGTTTACGGGAGCTGAGTCTTTTTCATCAACATCCTTCAATAACGGTAAGGTTTAGGTAAAAAGGCACTAAGGGCTAGATATCCATATTCATATTGTATATGTGAAGGAGAGGAATATTGACCTATCGTGTAGGCCTAGAAGCTAGCAACCCGGAGCACGGCCTGGTTCATCACCAAGGGTCACCCACCAGCTACAGCTTATTTATCTTTGCGTGGAGTCACTTTCTGGAGCTAACTCCACTACCGACTCTAAAGAATATACGCATACATGAATTAGAATCAGTTCTAAGAGTGTCTTTAACAGTTCGACCACTGTTCACCCACACGAGCTAGCGGTAAGCAGAATTCCCTTCACGGATACGGATTACTGATTAGCCACTAATAGTGTTTATCGGAGTAAAGCGGAGACTTCTCGACCGTGATCCGGCCATGGGGAAGACAATTGCGCTAACTAAGAGAGCTTCCTGTGGGTACTGGATGCTGTTTTGTCATACGAGCTTCCCGAGCACAGACAAATTATGAGGAAGCTGCAGTAGCGTGGAGACGGTTTGTTGCCCAAAGGTCTTGGGCCGACTAATAGGAGGCCGAGAGGTATGAACATGAGTTATTGCGATCTTCCAGCAAAGGTATTGATCTGCTTTGTTGAGCTCCATAGCTGCCCTTATCACCCATCGCTAAGACAAGGCTACAGATCAATAATTAATGGCAGCCAACGGCTATTATGCGTTGTCCAGCGATAACTAGAGCGCTTTTGTGTCTATTTTTATTTGAGGCTCGCCCTATATAGGCCTTGAAGGGGCTCGCACTTCGTGCCCCTCCGTATTGGAGGAAAGGTCGTACGAAGATAGGGAAATTCTGGCCTTCAGCACGCTTAGCGATATATTGCCGAATCACAGCACGGCACGATGATGAAATGCGGCATTATAGGGTTTTTCGGTATTGCCAACGAAGCACTCTATTTACAAATGTAAATCACTCCAATCTTAAGAAAGATACGTCCCGAAAGCTGGAGCCGAGTGCCAGTGCGTCTAGCCCGTTCGTATTCATACATTCAAGGCCGACTCTTCAACCGGGACCTGCGGTGTTCCTTTGCCCTGAGATCTGTGAACCATCCAACTCCGAAACAATGTGATGTCCTGGTAGCTCGGACTTGGGCCTATTTGACTGCGGCTCTTGTGACATGCCGGTATTCGTGACTGGAATAGGTGGGACTTGTGAATCTCCAATCTCTGGCTTAGCCGGACCTGGGTTCCTTCTCCTTGACCCACATCTATACCACAACCATGCAATCAACCCGAACAATATTATTGCGCCTAAGCAGGCGGCAACAATGATTCCAGCTTTCGCTCCAGGAGATAAATGCGTAGATATGGAGGCGCTAACTTCTATTCCAGAAGGCGAGTCCGATGAGGTTGGAGGTGGTTGCGTCGATGTCGGCAAGTCAGTTGCCATGTGGTTGATCTGAATCAAGGGAGCTCTGACAGTATACGCAGAGATCGTGTGCGTCAGGGTCACTGATTTGGATGTTGTGGCTGTAACAGTCGCCGGGACTGTCTGATACGTATAGCCATTGCTCGAGCCGGACTTGCATTGCACGATTGGGAAAGAGCCAGTAACGTAAACGGATTGACATGTTTGATATTTGTCATGGCCAGCATGCCCACAGGAATAGCCGCTGTCAGGATCCTTTAGTTAAACTCGACATCCGGGCGTCCCCCAGGGAGATATTACGATCGCGTGGGGCAAACCTACCTCGGACAACAGCCTACGGCAGTCTCACCATCGTTCAACGAGTATTGGAACTGGAAACCCCCATTTGATCCTCCTGTCGCCGAACACGCAGTCACCATCCCAGCAGGGCAATGTATACCTGGCGAATAGAAACCCCAACCGTTGAGGGCTACTCCTGTCGCTACACTGGGATTGGCCCGAGGTGGCCAACATTCAACGTCATCCTGCACCCCTTGGTGGTTAAAGGCATTATTGCTGCACGTTTGAGCCTGCCATCCTTCTGTGCAGGTTGGACAGGCTCCTACAGCAACAGTACATGATTCTGGATAAGTGAATGTCGTGGTCAATGGTCCGAGGTTGGTCCGAAGGGATGTCATGGGTGTGTTTTCTTGTGCAGGTGAAACCTTTAGGAAAGCCTCTTATCTAGGACAAGCATTCACTGTTTCAGGTGGAATGTAGGAAGGGGCAAGAGATAATACCACAGTTAAGCGAGAAACATGAATTCGGTGATCTGATTAGCTTTAAAATAACGTATCGCAGATACTTTTATCAATATCGGTATCTGCAACAATCGCGTCAACAAGGATGGCTTACGCGACGTATGTTTTGCGGAGGTTCAAACAATTGCCAGACGAAGGCGGAATTTAAGGAAAATCCCCTGTTGATCTCGCAAGCCTTAAATCCATAACACCGTAGTAGCCCGAAGCAAGGAGGTAGGCTATACCCAACAACTCCATCCCTGCCAAGGCTCAGCCCGGTTGATCGGCCTTATTCACAGGGCTGAATATGTATTAATGTAATTACTACCACCAAGTGGGATGTGTGCGCGCAATAGAGGACAAATAGCCTTACATCTCATATGCGCATGTATGGAGCATATCCGGATAGTTCTAGCTTACTCTTTTGTAGACAATACTTATTGTATCTGGCCTATCAACCCTGCCGCACTATATATCTTGAACCGAGGGCCACATCTTTTTCGACATGATATGTTTCTACGCAAACACGACTTCTTTTTTATGTCAGCCTGCCAGGATTCCGTTCTATTTCTGTCGTATTACGATAATAGGATGACTAAGTGGAGACACTTTTTTATAACTATTACCTACGAGCTAGAAGCATGACCTAAAGTTGAAAATCTTTAAACGGACATTTCGCTTCTTCGCTCCTTCACTCCGTGTTTCAAGAATCAAACAATCAAAGAAAGAAGAGAAGAGAAGAAAAGAGAAGAAAACCCAAAGCTAAAAGTGCAATAACCTTTGTTGGGCTCAAAAGAAGGACTCGCGAGTTGAGTCCTCGCGAAGAAAAATCCGATGTCTCGACTCGGACCGATGCCGAATCACTGTCCGATAACACTGAATACTTCGGCTCTTCGAGAGCATCCAGAAGGGAGACGACAGTTTCTTCAGAGCTACAAGTGGAGTAAAGGGGATAATGAAGTGTCTAGTCCTCGAAGGCATTCGCACTACCACTGGGGTACGGTACACGGCCACGATAATGAAACCCAGGTGACTGCCGGCAGCCGAACATGGACCTCCTACTAGACGAAGGCTCTCAGTGAATCATGATTTCCTGTATCGCTAAGCGCCTGGCATACACGTTGGTGGAGCAAAATGAATCTCTCGGAATAAACTAGTGAGCAGCCGAGGCAACTGAGCGCGCACGGACACTTGTTCCCTTACTCGGTCTGCTAACCTCTGTCTCTCGGTCGCATATTCTATACCGAAGCGATCTTGAGGATCTTACACTGTATTGGCTCTCGGGTTGAGGCATAATGTTAGTTGTGGCTCCTATATCGGGCGGCAAGTCAGTCCAAAGGGCGTTGGTATCAGCTCATGCCCACTGCGTGAGGCGACTGAGTTCACCAATCTTTTTTGATTCCCAGCGTATACCATTTACATGCACATTTGCAACTCGGCAAGCCAGTCAAAGTTCGAGTAAACCTCTGCCCAGACCATGTTCGTTCTCCACTGTGGTGTCTCCGTCCCATGTTGACCCAGCCCGCGAGGAGTTGAATGCCGATCGTCTGATATCTTCGCTGCCACTGGTCCGATACCTTCGGTCGCTATCACTATCGGGCAAGGGTGTACCACGATCATCAATCTATGAGGAGTCACGCCCTTCGCACACCATGCACCCTACTGCCAGTACGGTGCACATGGTCATCGGATCGCTGTCGGGGCCGACCAAGATGCCAACCGACCCATATTTCTTTGTCAAATCAGACGACGCATGCCGCTTGATCGGCATTTGTTACGTAGGGAGTAACCTCTGTGGTCATCCGGGATTCGTCCACGGGGGTCTCCTGTTTACACTATTCGATGATGCCTTTGCACGGTGTGCTTCGAATGTTTTTAGTAGTCGGATAGGCATGACGGCAAATCTCGATATCAGTTTCCGGAACCCGTCTATTCCAGACCGTGTATACGTTTACCGCAGCGAGGTAATCAAAAGAGAGGGACGAAAGGCATGGATCGCTGGTGAAATACGGTGCCTGAGGCCTTTCACAACCGAGGAGATGCTCAGGCGGCAGGAGTCGACTAACACTGAAGTGAGCGTTGAAGAGAAGGAAGGAACACTAGTTGCTGAGGCGAAGGCATTGTTTGTTGAACCTCGGAACTTTACTGTAAGATGCTAACTCATACCACGTTGTGTCTGGTATCTAACAGCATATAGGCGATGGTTCCACTGTATCCCAAGTAGAAGACAAGCTACTAACGCCGGTGGTCTGAAAAAACCAGGGATACTTGGTCAAGTATAATATAGGTCAACATAACCCAAATTCTAGCATTCGGCGTCCCTTCCCGAATTTAAAACTAGCAGCAGAAAGTTCGGCCCACTGTCAACATGGTTGAACAGTTTACGATCTGTACTGGCATGAGCCGACAATAGCCGAGCCCGACCTTATTCTTTGGGACGATATGGAGTATGGGCACATAGTGTATCCAGTGAAGAGCTGCTGTGGGTCTGATGATTCAGTTATGCTTAAGTGAACTTTCTTCAATTTTAACTTCTTACTTTTCCACCTACACGAAGCTTTCTAACCCTACATTCTGGTTTGTAGATTTGGTGGCTGCCATGTGCATACATCAACGACATAGGATTTCCTACCACATCGCCAACTATTTAGTACAGATGCTTCTATATTAATAGTTAGGAGTAAAAGAAACAGGTGAAACATTTTGTTATTCATTTTCACGTACACTTCCGCCTCTAGCCGCTCCATTTGTAAAGGATACAAGCTTTTGTATATTTCTCCCCCGATATCGGTGTCTCATACTCTCTGCAATGAAACTCTGCCATTACTATGCCTGCTTTTTACGTTTCGTCTGTTAGGGCTGTCTGTGCCTCAAGAGCTAATGCAATAAAAAAATTTTCTTGGTGCTTACCCAAATGTTACACTTGCAGTATACCAGACGTTCATTTGGAAAGAAGAGACCGGATCGGATCTCTTCAATTTGGATAGACTGCAGTAAACAGCACAAGTCTGAAGATGATACCAAATGATACGAAAGTTCCTGCTGGGACGGGGTTGGAAAGCGACCACGACACCGGCTTCCAATCTCAGACGTCTTTAGAAGCGAAGGCTGACGAACAAACAACATTTGCGTTGGCTCAGGATGCCTTCGGCGATGAGTCAAATGCTGAGGTGAAATACAAGGTCCTATCATGGTGGTAAGCATCCAAACCGCGACGACTGGCAACCTTGTATTGGGATGTAGCTGATGATGGCCAATAGGCAATGTGGATTACGTCCGTCTACCAAACCATATTGCTTATGCGAGCGAACTAACCCGTTGCCAGTCATGATTGCAGAATCGATATCCCTTGGTGTCTTATCCTTACCAGCAGCCGTTGCTGCGCTCGGCCTAGTCCCGTTAGTGACCCTCTACTCCCTACGACTGCGACTTTGACTAATATTCCGGTGGAACGATTAGGGCTGTTATTCTTATTATTGGCCTTGGGCTTCTAGCCACATATACTGGATACGTTCTTGGGCAATTCAAGTGGAAGCATCCCCAGATCTCCAATATGGCGGATGCGGGTGAGGTCCTGTTGGGAGCATTCGGTCGAGAGCTATTATGTGCCGGACAAACACTGTTCCTCATCTTCCTGATGGCAGGCCATCTTGTGACCTTCACAGTCGCATTGAACTCTATCAGCGGCCATGCGACCTGTTCAATGGTCTTTGGTGTTGTTGGGCTTGTGGTCTCACTCATTTGTTCTCTGCCCCGGACGATGAAGAATATCTCGTGGCTTTCTATACTGTGTGAGTGCGATCGTACACCGATATTATTCACCTTGTGTTCATTGCTTTTGAAGCTGACTAAAAATGGACAGCCTTTATAAGTATCTTATCCGGTGTGTTCGTTACGATGATTAGTGTGGGTATCACAAAACCTGGCACAGGTGCTGCAGCAACGACCAAAACCGATTTATATCATGGGTTCTCGGCGGTATCTAATATTGTATTCTCTTACGGTGAGCGTCCCCTTCGGAGGTAATTTGAGTAGGGTACTAACACTAGCATATCCTCAAGCCGGGCATATCGGATACTATAGCTTCATGGGTGAACTGAAGGACGCCCGTGACTTCCCCAAGGCTCTCTATCTGCTCCAAGCTGCCGAGATTGGCATTTACCTCTTGTCATCTCTCGTGATCTACCGTTATGCCGGTGCAGACGTCGCCTCGCCTGCGCTAGGGTCAGCCCCTTCAGTCCTTAGTAAAATAGCCTACGGCCTTGCGTTACCAGCTGTATGTACATATTTAGATATGTCTTGGTCTCCGAGGATAAGCTAATACATCTCCCAGATCCTAATATCAGGCGTCGTTGCAGGCCATGTCGCCTCAAAGCTTATCTACATGCGTATATCCCACGGTACAGACCGGATGCACAAGCGAGATTTCCTTGCAATTGGATCCTGGATCGCAGTCATTTTAACGCTCTGGGTCCTGGCATGGATAATTGCCGAAGCTATTCCTGGGTTTAATAGTATTCTTACTTTAATTAGTGCGCTGTTTGCGAGCTGGTTCTCTTATGGTCTTCCCGGGTTTTGTTGGCTGCATATGAATGCCGGCTCATACTTTGCTTCGGGCAAAAAGATCTTGCTCACTTTGGTTAATGCATCGACAATTGGTATGGCCTTTTGTATATGTGGCCTGGGTGTTTATGTTGCAGGGAAGGATATACATAGCAATCATTCTGGGGCTAGTTTTTCTTGTGCGAATAATGCCTAGGTATCTTCGAATTGAATATTATTTTTCGTGCGTTATTTGAGAAATGTCGTATTTCAATACCTATCGGTCAAAAAAGCTATATGTCGTCAAGGTCGTGTTTTGAACCTGATTCCTACATGACCCCCAACAGCATATATAACATCTTCGATATCTTTCACAGGTGCTAGGATTTTCGATTTCCCGTAGTCTCGTCTACAATATCCCTTTGGTCGTTACAGAAAGGATGTTGTTGATAGCTTCTTTAGAAGCTACATTTCATACAGTACAATAATATATGCTATACTAATTCCCTATATTATACTCTAAGGTTTGTCACTGAGTGCTCGGGACAATCAAGAGGTGGTGTGCCGTCCGTCCCATTGGCAGGCGAAGCGGCATGCCGAACATCGCTATGAATGACCCCGACTGCTGATGAACATAAATTAGAGGTTGTATGTGGGTAATCGAAAATTTTCTTTACGTATAATTTGGACACTCCTAGAGGGAAGTAGGGCATTGGAACAAGCTTGGACCAATTTCGAAATGAACTCTCGGTTATCCGCGGGCCTTGCTCCGATTACCGCTCCGTATGGTCTCCGAGCTACATCTAAATTAGAAAACAAAGGAGAGATACTAAAAAAAAGAGGAATTTAGCAAAGTAGAAATATAAAAGTAAGAGCGTAATCGACACCGTGCATTGCCTCTTGCAATTCTTCAGCGTCTTCCTTGGCTTGAAACTTGTCTAGAAACACACCAGATGGTCATAGTTACCATCCAAAAGAAAATCGTCCAGGTAACATAAATGCCGTCCTTCTATCTACCAAGTTACTGTACGCACCACATGTATGTTATTGCAATAGCCTGGGCATGGGTGGAAGACAACGTCTTGTGAAAGTTCTTGCCCCGGAATTCTATTACGTGCATGTAGCCCACGACTTCCATGTAAAATGGATACGATGGCACCACAACCAAGGCTACGCCGCGCCCTCGCCCTACTCAAATCCATACGCAGGCCTTCTCCGACAGTCTCAATCGAGCTTGATAAGCATACTTGTGGCCTAGAACATACTTATACCACATTTGACCGGATCCAAGGAAGTGTGACCGTTATCGTGCAATCGGAGACCCCAGTCGAGAATATAAGTATTACTTTCGAAGGTATGATGATGTCCCACTGACTCCCTTCCCGAGTCGTACGTTGTTCGCTTGCGCACAAGAGTCTAATCATATTGTGAAGGCACTGCCAAGGTATCCATCGGACGTGAGACCTGTACCCTTAGCAACACTGAAGCTACGCAGACGTTCCTGCAGCTCAAACAACCTGTCGCCCGAGGCATAGACGGGGTGCCGAAAGTCCTTCAGCCAGGACACCCTTACAAATTTCCTTTCACCTTTGTCGTTCCCCAATATTTACCTTGTCAATCATGCAATCATGATATCAGCTGCTTGGGCGTCAAACAAGCCCATGTTCAGTTGCCACCGACGCTGGACGATCCCAGACTCGGACATGGGAGAAGGACAACACTTGATTATGTTTCCTCCGGAAAGTGCCACATATCATACCGCGTGCGAGTCATTATTTTAGATGGCTCTATGTCAGGAAATAAAAGACCAAGCCGCCTTGTGGACTGCGCCAAGAGTGTGCGAATTCTTCCCATCGCTGTGCATTTGCCTCTGTCCATAGTCAGCTCAGATACCTATACACGAACGGAACAAAACCTTAGCCAGGGGTTTGGGCAGCCAGGGTTGGGGCAGCTCATTACTGATGCCTCACACATCCCTCCGATTACGCTCCAGTACCCACTCGATAATAACGGTGTGCATACGGCGGTGCGTCTCAATTTGAGGTTCAACCCATTAACGGATGCAGCGCCTCCCCAGTTGAGAAAGGCATCGGCCAAGCTTCAAGTCTCTACATTTTATAGTCCTGTTCCATGGGAAGATTATCCATCTTGGACCGACCGGGGACTCGCTAATGGATGGGACCGAGGAGCGTTTACTGAAAGCTTTTCCATAACGACGTTTTCGATGGGGTCACTTAAGTGGGTGAAGCATCAGAACATGGGTGGTGAGCATCAGATTCAAGGACTGGACGGACTATCAGTGTCGGATCATTCCACACCATGCAATGACAGTCGAAGCTACTATACAGCCTTTATCGTCCTACCAATCGTCTTACCACAGCCAAGGATCCATATACCAACCTTCCACTCTTGTTTAATATCCCGCACTTACAGCATTAACCTTCGACTTTCTTACAATACGCCCAAAGCCGCTCTACAAAGTGCCAGTACTACCATTAAGATACCACTAATGCTACAATACACACCCAAAAATCACCATACCGGCTTAGAATATGAGACAACAAGCGCTTCTGATTCCGCTGTTATTAATGTTCTTCCGCCACCGGAATATGCCGCTACAGTGTGAGGCTGGGTACTGGCTATTACGATGTTAATTTGTCGGATGGGACACAGAAGCTGCCAAAGACATGACGGGATCAACCAAATCTACCACCGCGGATTGGAAACCGGCGGAATGAGATCTGCTTTGTCTAGATAATCCTTCTAGGCCGCACCGCATATTTGTATACTCTTTGAATAGTAACAACAATATACCCCCATCTGATTGAAAGTAGTCGCAGTTAGTTTCTCTTCCACTGGCTTCGGTGCTCGATCCTGCTTGAGTATGGTCGGTATTGCTCAATTCATTCAGCCATATCTTCAGTTCGCTAAGGATTCTCGTCCATTTGATGGAGTATTCGCCGTAGATATAAGATCAAAAAAGAAAAAGAAAAAGAAAATACGTCCGGTTGTGGTAGCCTTTTACTCTCCAGAATACATAAGAATGTCCTCAATCGATGGCTCATCAAGAGAAAATTCAGACAAAGGTAGTCTCTATTCGAGATTTTGTCCGGGTTAGCGCAAGAATACGAGAAACGCTATATCCAGTCACTTACAGCGTTCAGGAAGAAATCAGACCCATCGTCAACATTGTCGTGAAGGTCCACCTCATTCATATTGTTGCTCGATTTCATTGCCGTCATATTGCGTTTTATTTCAGCGACTTGATCGAGGATATGACTAACCTCATCTGCCTTTCCAGCCAGCTTAGCTCCTTCAAACATATCCCGTGCTTGTGCAAGTATACGCATAACCCCTTCAAGGTCGATACTGTCGTAAGCAACGCAAGTAGCACGAGATAGGAAGTTGATTGCCAACCCCAGGGCAGAGCCAGAATAGTCCTGTTCAATTAAGTATGCGTACTTCGTATAAATTAGGAGCCACGTACAATCGAATAGTTCAGGTTAGTTTGATAGTCAATGGAGCGAAGAGCGCATTTAAGCAACGCCTTCCCGGCATCTACAGCTGCGCGTATGAATTGGACTCGAAGCGGGTCATTTCTGGCACTATCTGGTTTGAGGCCGTGGAGGATGGATCCATTTAGGTGCCTTCACAGTTTCTCAGTATACAATCATTCTGTAATCTGGTTTGGCATCAGCCACTTACATCCGGGCAAAGTTGTAAGGTATCTCCATTCGATTGCGGTCCTGAGGCTTGGAAAATGTCTGGTAAATAGGATCCATTTCTTCATCATTTCGTCGGAACCATGATTCCAGCTGTTTGTCGTAGAACTGGAGCTGCCTGCAAACATCCGATGTAATTGGCTGTTGCTGAATATTGTTGGAAATTACCACGTCCTTTTTTGCCTGATCTGAGAGATTCAAATACACAATGAGTTGAGAATGTTGAACAACTTCAGGCTGAAATTGATATTACGTACTGAGGATGCCGTAAATCTCCAGATATGCCCGTATTCGATAGTCCACGTTACGCCGATATGGCGTAGACGTTAAATCGCTTCCTAACCTCGTGTAGCGATCAATCTCGCTGATAAAGTATGTTTTGTTGGTATTGTGCCTGGATTTTGAGCTGTCAGCTTCATTGCAGGGGAAACGAAGAAATGAATTGAAAAAGTACACAAGGTCAACACAGCAGAAGGACAACCATGTTCTTGCTCTGTCAATAGAGTCTTCATCATGCTCACTGGTCTTATCTGCTAAGCTTAAAGCGGTCTCGGGAAGTTGCATCTGGTAGGCAATTGAGAGCATCAATCCCAATAGTCGGTAATTCTTGTGCCACACCGTCATTAACAATATACCCTTGAGTGTCTCGAGAGAAGGAACAGGTCCAAGTAATGTTTGCTGAATCAACGAGTAGGTTTCATTTAGACATTGACGATACAGTCGAGGTGCAGACGCACGGGCACCGATCGTACACATAGCTGCCAAGAGGAGCGGACATCTCCGGGTTTCCTCGAACGAGCCCATTGCGTTATCGAAAAATGCAATAATCTCGCTGCAATTAGCTCCGTAGCTGTACAGTGTTGGCACCGTCAGTCGTAAATAAGTTTGTAATATCAACGGTTATGAGCACGTACAAGTCGAAGAGCTTCCGACAATCCTCCAACGTCAAAATTCCCTTGCCGACAAGATCTTTCCCATCATATCGCACTTCGGATAGCTCAGGGGTTGATTCAGCTTGGATATCAGGCCGTATAACCTGATCGTCGTTCGGCCGTGCAGTAAATCCAACTAAAGTCTCACTCACATCGTGCAAACCAATATGACTTGATATCTGCTGTAGTGCCCCTCGAAAAGAATGAAATGAGGAGCTGACTGCATCCTCAAGCTCTCTAATCCGCTCTTCTAGAGCCGCTGTACGGTCATCTTGCTGTGTACTGTTCGAAGTGTAAGCCTTCAGTAGAGTATGAGAGATTCCGGTACTAACTTGCTGGATGTGGATTCTATCACACCAGTAGTAGCTCGGGGGCTCGGTTTCGAAGGGACGAATTTACAGTCCGAACGACTCGATTTACATCTACGTTAATTAAGAGATCAACATACCCCAGGCTGCTTGTTGTGCCGATTACCTCATACAAGACCCATCATTAAAACCGGTGCATCTAACTCTGCGTGTATGTGAGAAAGATACCGAACCGCCTGTATACATGGAATGCTTACTTTAGCTTCCTGCACCGCGTACAAGCGACTAAGGACCTAGGATTAACGATCAGACTGAGGGCTGAATAACTGTGGTACCAATGGACGGGCATACCGTGGGGGGATCGACGATGAGGACATGGTCCTGTGCAAGTGCTTGCATGGGGATTATTATGATCACAGGCGGACGTCCTGTCGGCCTCGTGAGGTTGCGGCCTTGTCTACTCGACACGAATATGGCGCGCTTGTGGAGTGCAAGAGGGGGAGATTTAATAGATTTGCTTATCGCTCGCCCGTCCTTGGCATTCCAAATCTGTGCCGCTCGACATATTAGTAATGGCTTGATGTACTGATTCTTATACGTTGGGTATATCTTGCAGATTCATAATCACTCTATGTGCTCTCTTTCCTAGAGTTGGTGCTATTATAGCTAGTCTATATGCCTAACATCCTTCGTCTACTATTATAGGTATTTTTATATTTATTGGAGAGACTATCGTTGTCATCTATATATAAGAAAAGAAAAGGTAATATGTTATATTCTCAATATCCACGGAAAGAACATCAATCCAGTTATCTGTGGACGAATAGTATTTTGCGTACAGTCTGCGGTTACTCTGTTACACCCATACGCCTAGACTAGGTGTATCAGCAGCCTCATGCATAGCGAGATTCATACGTATCTTTGTCAAGTCAGAGGTTGGAGGCGGTTAATAAGGAAGGTGTCATTTCCCTGGAAATGTTTCTCCTTGCCCCTAACATATATATCACGGCCGCTTGGAAGATTTACTGTTTCACTGACTACTATTCTCATAAGCTTTGGACTCCTAAGTGAGCGTTGGTAGTAGTAGGCCCTGGGGAAAGACGTCAAAAGAGGAGATTCCACGGCGGAGAGTGAGGTATACATATGGAATTAAGCTATCTTACATCTACAGATAGGTATGAGTTACAAAAGTGGTTTTACATATTCTTTTCTTCCAGCGAACTAATCTTCGTAGGATGTTTCTTATGGGAAAGGACTAGCTAAAAGTCCTACAGTAGCTAGTATTCCATAGATTGGTGAATATCAGTATTCCTGACGAATTAAAGTGGTTCCACGTTATCTTTAAGAATAGTGAATTGTTTTCTGTTTACCAGTTAGGCAGAAGGCATCAAGAAAGCATTTTGTGGTGAATGTTTTTATTCACCAAGTAGGAAGGAGGGACACAGTGGATGTTGTTTTCTTCCTGCCCTCGACTCTCACCCTTTCTTCTGTTCTCCCCACCCACCAACCCAGCTCATCACTTCTTCCATCCCCTCTCTTCTTTGGTCCGCGTCTCGTCCTATCATGGATCAGTAAGGCTCGTGTTATCCATATCTCGTGGGATCCAGCTAACATACCCCGTGCAAAGTTTTGTTCTGACGGGCTCTGAGGAGCTGCCAATGAACTTACATCCCCCCTTCGCAGAATTCTTCTCAGAAGAAAACTTCGAGTTCCGAAGAATTCAGCGAGTCCTCGTCCCTCTGGTTGCCACACCGCGTGATATCCTGGCAATCTCGTCTCCCGGTCTAGGTGTAACAACCGCCTGCATCTATGGAATAATCAACTCGATTTGCTTGGATGCTGCGTCTGCTAAGTCTCGTCCCAGCGCCATCCTTATGTTCCCAACTAGGGAGCTGGCGATACAGGTGTACGATACTTTAATCTGCCTGCAGCCTGGCCACAATCTTCATATCCAGCCCAAAGTAAGCCAGTCTCCCTATCCAATCACTGAAAGGGCTTCCAAATACTATGATGTGATCGTTGGTACTCCTGGCAAGGTCCTCGGAGCCGTAGAGAAAGGGGAGTTGTCCCTCGACTCGATCAAGTACTTTATGTTTGACGAGGTTCACGATTTGCTTGGGGAGACAGGGGCTGGCTTCCACTGTCGTACCTTTTGCCAGCGTATTCCTCACGGTACTGGAGCGCGTATCGTGACTTCCAGTACCCGAATATCGCCTGTCATGGAACGCTTTTGCCTGCGTGGCATCGAACCACGTATACATCTCGATGCCATGGCAAGGGGTACCAGGGCCGTTGTGCGCGCGGTGGAACTTGAAAACCACGAGCCCCGGTCGGATACACTGGCACGATTCATCGCTTCCCGCCCCTCCCCGAAGAATATTGTCATCTTTACAGACACTATTGATGATGCTCAGAACGTCCACGACATCTTGGTGGAGAAGTTCCCCGACCGTGTAGTTGGCTTGATGAACAAGGAATCAGGCACTGACAATCGGGGAATTCTACTGCGCCGGTACCAACGCGGGGAGCTAGATATGATCGTGACCTGCCGTCTATTCTACGCTGGCATTGAATTGGCGGCTGAAGTTACATCTATCATATTCTACAAGCTTGTTTCTCTTACATGGCCACACGCCATTGGGGCCCGATTACACATCAACCGGCCCAATGGCGAAGTAGCCGTAATCGTTGACCCAAATTCTGCGGATGACCTGGCTCACTACGAGGAGTTCAAGAGGTGGCTGCGGTGTTTCAGCGGCAATGACACGTCAATCGTTGGCCGTAATAGCCACCGGCCTTCCCTCAACCCATCGCTGCCACCCTGTTACAAACTTATTATTCGCGGGCTGGCACCTGAGGTGACTGCCGAAGAACTCAAGGCTGCTTTGCAGCAATACTCCCCAGTACGTGCTGAGGTGGCCTCTCTGAAAGCCCCGAAATCAGTTCCGTAAGTATCCCTTCCCCATTCAGAGACATCTTATTGACTATGGGTCATCTTAGAACGGCTTTCATCCACTTCGCCACTGTGGGACACGCCCTCGAGTGTGTCAAGCAGATCGACGGGGCGCGCATTCTAGGATCTCAGGTGCAGGCTGGGTTTGCCTTGGAGAAGAAGCAAAAGGGAGGTCGTGGAGGACATGGAGGACACGGAGGACGCGGAGGACGTAACTAATGGGGCAAGACTCTGACGACATAGGTCACCAAGATTGCTGAATATACTTTTCATTCAAAGGGCCTCTAGTCAATTTCTAATTATCCATCTTGGAGAGTATAAAGTAGAGCTCTCAACTGTTGTAAAGCGGATGCAGTTCCTACCCCAAATCCCAATATCCAGGACTCACATCGTCTGCCAGCACGTCTCTGCACTGCCGGCTGATACGGCTCCTAAACGAAATAAAGAACTTGTGTATAGATATACACAGATTCTCACTTCCCGAGGGAAGATCCTAACAACAGTGAGGGATGACCAGAAAGGTAGCGAACAGCGCGTGTCCGATACGTCTCCTACCACTATACAGATAGACTAATATGTCTTTCCACGGTCTAATATTTGAGATTGTACTACAGATCTGTTGTCTCTCGACGTGATACTTCTGTGCGCACAGCATCCCAAAAAGCTCGATATGCAAAAAGAAGCCCTTTAAGGTGTGGTGAATCTGGAACGAGATAACCGGAAGCGTAGTCGGAGTCTTTCAGGGCGCTTATGAATGCGTTGAATTGCTCCTTGAAATTATCGGTTGTTTGCAAGTGCGCCGAAGAGACAATTGTGGCATGTTTCTCCAGCACAAGGATGGTCGGCGTATGATCTTAGCATAGAGCAGGTCAGCTTTCAAGTGACGGCAAAGAGGAACACAAAAGCTATAGATGAATAAACAAAGTGACGGTGGTTGTAAATATGTGATGTGCAGGGGATTACAACTTATAACATACCGATTATCACAGCAAAAGAAGGGGCAACTCCATACAGCTGCTTAAAGACATGATAATCGACACGGGGAGAAAATTGCTTCCCATCCTCCGTAACGAAGCCCTCACGATCGTATAGCTTAGCATCAGCCCAAAGGTTTCCTTTGTCAGCGACCAGGTTTCCTTGACCGATAATCTCCCGGTCTTTGCTGGTCGCGTCACGAAGTATGTCCCTCCGGAATGTGGAAATAAATCTGTTCCTAATGTGGGAACAGCCAACAGCAGACTCCATTATCTTCTGTTGCCCGACTCGATTTATCATGTCATGGAGGTCGGAAATCCTTTCTTGGTTCTCTCGGTTGGCAATCTCTCGGTTGGCAATCTCTCGGTTGGCGATCTCGATCTTTCGGTTGGTCATCTCGATTTTTCGCGAGGTGATCTCGATTTTCCGCGAGGTGACCTCGATCCTTCGCTCATGGTCTCGAAGTGTGGCCCATATTGATTCGATTCTAGTCTCTATCATATCCAATGCGGCACTCACACGGGCGATCGCTGCACTGTTTCCAGTCCACATGACACATTTCTTATGGTTAATGACGTAGAGAATCATATATGCATCGATTGTCAACATGGCGTGTTTATCTCTTGATTATAGCGCAATAGTAACCTCGTGGGTGGTTTCCTACAGTGCAGCTCCAAGTTGATATCAGCAAATTCATATTGGTGTAGTTCAAACACACAGCGTAAAGCTCGATGAAGGTATTGGTTGAGTGCTCTTCTACTTCTTATTATGCCACTTTTATAACTCTAAACTAGGCTGGCTATGATTATTTACTGATGGTGTCAGCTTTTTCGGTTGAAGCAGGCCAACCATAAGAAGTAGGATTTCGCAAATGGAACGATGCGTCGACTAGGAATATTATATTGGCAGAATCCATCCAGGGAGAATAGCCCTGTTTCCTGCCAAAGACAGCCGGTGCCACGCTATGATCATGCCTTCTCCCATGCAATATGCCATTCTAAGGACTAGCTGGGGGTCGAGAGTAACACAAATGAATCATCCATCACTGATGCTGCCAACAAACTGAAGGTAGCCGATTTCCGAGAGAAGGGGTTCATAATAGGGGAGTTGGAATGGAGTAAAGTAACAGTGAGTTTTGCATTCGTAGCATTAAATACAACTACTGTCCTTTTGACAGGAAATGACCCTCCCTCCGCGTTGATATTTCTACCATTCAAAGTCGTCAAGATGGTAAAGAAAATCACAACGCCAAGATACAACCCCCGGAACCCTCATTGCTGTGTTCAAGATAGCCAGCCACAAAAGCCAGAACACAATTCAATCGCCGCAATGACGCCATAACTCTACAGCATTAGCTCGATGATCGTCTTCATAATCATGCGCACGGTCACACCCGATACAACGGGTTCGGCAGAGCATTTTCTCGCAAGAAGGAGGAATTCCATGAAGATATCTACAGGTTCTCCCCTCGCAGTGGTAATCTTGGACATACTATTCTAGTACGATTAGTATAATTCCCTCTGGTAATTCAGATAGAAGATGCCAGAAACTTACCTCGCAGATATACCTCTTATCACAATTGTGGCCTTGCAAACAAGGCTGGCCGATAAGATGA
This sequence comes from Aspergillus sojae, assembly GCA_008274985.1. Lineage (NCBI taxonomy): Eukaryota > Fungi > Ascomycota > Eurotiomycetes > Eurotiales > Aspergillaceae > Aspergillus > Aspergillus sojae. Next base: position 4,768,676 of record CP035527.1, on the reverse strand, counting down.
CCAGGGCAGACTTGCCGCAAGAGGTCGCCATCGTATTCAGAGGGCACGACGGACGTGGATGCAGAGGTGGTCGGCTCTGTGGTTGACGAGACGGGGGGTTGGGGAGCGGTCTGAGGCCGTACCGGAGTAGGAGGACGATCTGGAATCATAGCAGGTGCCGGAGAGGCAGGAGCTGGGCGAGTGGTCCGAGGTTGGTTCAGAAGAGCACCACGATTTGGCCTCGCAGTAGACGCCGATTCCTGCCAGGTGGGCTCTGCGACTGAGGAGGCGGGAGCTTGGGGAGGCGTCTGAGACTGTGGTGGATGAGCACGACGGCGTCGAATCACTATCTCGCGTATGTACTCCTCGCCATCTGAGATATCAACTTCTACACGATGAGGATGCATATCCATGAGGTCTGGAGACAGCTTGGTGCGTTTAATGCTACTAATGGATGGCTAACGTGGTATACTCAAAACGTAAAGTAGATACCAGAAAGAATGTGAATAAGGGAAAGGGACGCGAGGTTGGTGAAGATAAACACAAATTAGATAAGGTGTGGGAAGGAAATGGCAGTGAATATACATACGCCTAGTCATTCCTTTCTCATTCACTTTAATTCGCAGTGGTCATCTCAGGCCAGCTATCAGAAGCGAAGTCATAGTATGCTTACTACGAATATTCTATGGGCAAAACCAGATTGTATATTGGCATATCTTTTCCTTCTAACCAGACTACTCTTGACTTATCTCAAATATTCTAACAGTTGAATCTATTCGGGCATTTCAAGGACCTTCAAGCCAGTACTAGTTAGTCTGATATACTAGATAGATCAAGCAGGCAAATCAATCAACAAGCCAACTGAGTAATTCAGATCGATAAAAGAGTAGATATATACTAGGTAGGTAATTTATCTTGACCGGATGGTTAATTGACCTAATCTGTACATCCACCATGATACTAATTACTACGAAAGCAGCAAATACTATGTAGAGGTCCTATTTCCTACACAACGTATCGGAACGAGGGATTCTCCATCTTCATCCGATTCGTGTTAGCAACTGATCATAGTTAACATAGAAGCTGTGTCTTACATCTGTCATATCAGTCAAGCCGGGGGTATCATCAATGTTGACTTCTACTGAGGACTGTGATGCGTCGCGCTACATAAATTATCAGCATTCAGTCACCCACCATAAACTTGATGGTCCATTTACCTTTTTGTTCTTTACCACGTATAACCTATGCAGTATCATAAGCAGGATAAAGTCCAGAGCCAGGCAAATAATCATGGCAATGAACCCGGATCTGTAATGCGGCTCCTCTCTTTCGAAGAATAGCTGGGGGCCGATCAAGTTACCCACACAGTACCTATACCATATTAGAAAACCAAACAGTGAGGAAGGTATCCATAATCAAACATACGCAATGAACAGAGCAGCAGTGACGACGGTCTTCTTCGTTCGCCCGGCGATGTTGGCTTGGATCAACCCTAGGGAAAGGACATAGGTTGCACTGAACCCGATGGCGAGATAATATCCGCTAGTTAACCGATCAGTAATTACCCGGATGAGAGATATTCCAGGATAGCTCGCAGGGAGACGTACAGGAGTCTGCCGAGCTTGTTTTCCTCGGGAAGAGCGTACATGAGGCTCAGTCCCAGTATAGCGACGACGAGACCACCACACATAAGGATGATTCGGCAGTTTTTAATCCTTCCTGCGAGGAACCCCGTAATGAGAAGAGCCAGGACCTGTGCTCCTCCAAATGGCATTCCCAGGAGAGTAGTTCCAAGCTTTGAGTAGCCGAATCCCTCGATAATCAGCGGCCCGAATGCACTGATGCCTCCCTGAGTGAGCAGTTAGCTTTGGTCCAGCAGTAAAGGTCAGCAGGAGATAGCTCGACATACATTTGGAATGTTATTCGCAATAACAAAAAGTATCAAGATCCACACTTGAGGATCTATAAGAGCCTCGCGTGCTTGGTAGAGCTTGAACTCCTTATTGTCAAGGCCGGTCTTGTTCTCCGACACTCGTTTGATGGCAACGTCCTTCTCCGCAGAAGATAACCACTTCGCCGCGGCAGGACTCGGAGCAGCAAAGAGGAAGAATGGCACTGCCCAAACAACTGTGACGGAGCCAAAGATAAGAAATGGGAACTATATGTGTTGAAAACGACAGTCAGACGATTGATATGAACAGCATTGATGATCCATTTGCTTACCTTGTAAACAGGTATATCGCTCTTAATGTGCCCAATGCCGTACTAGAGTATTATCAGTCAACCATTTTGTTCCTATTTATTTCAGAATACTGACAGCCACAATGCCCCCAACCACTTGGGCAATCCCATTCATCGAGAACCAAATACCGGTCCGAAGAGGTTGCTCGTTTCTACCATAATCAGTATCCACACATGTCATTCCAGGATAGACCGCACCTTTTATAGAACATCGATGTCAACTGTACAAAGCAAGGACTAACGCCACTTTCCAAGGCACCTAAAAAGAAACGAACAGCCATCAAACTGGGAAAATTATCTGCACCTGCCATGCACAGAAGGACTGCTCCCCAGAGGAATCTAACATGCGTCAGGTACTTGTCGTGAATGGCAATCAAAGGTATTCAAAGCATAGTAACTCACATCAGAGTCCCACAAGATCTTGTGATATGCATCTTTTGGAAGAGGAGATTCATGGGGAATTCACCGACAAGGTAACCCAAATAGAATATCGTTGTCAACCCTATAGACTCCGATTAATGCTTTTTAACGACAGACAATGTCCAAGAAACAACCATACATGAATACTGATCGCCCACTAGATGGGCCTCCTCCTTCATTCCCCACAAGGCAGCATATGAAATACACGTCTTATCCACGAACTGGATGAGGTACGTGCCCATAAGCTAAATGAACCATCAGCACGATCGCATCTGGCAGATGATTCATTATTACCCAGGGAAGAAGAAACCAGTCAATCTTGCGCAGCACAGTTCGATTCTCCGCTTCGGTATATGGGGCATCCTCCGTTGTTCCATGCAATGTCCCCAATGCAATGTCCGGGTGCTGTGGAGCAAGGTCGCATGCTTTAGTGTCAAGTGTGTCTGACTTCTCGGTGATCTGCAACATCGTGTCTCGATTCATACTCCTTCGGAAAGAGGACCTTGGAGATTACTTTGTGGACTGATACAATACAGATTATTTATATCTCAGCACTTCGATTCACCCGGGAAATAAGTCTATTGCAAAGGGGCTTTCCAAGTTAAATACACAACCACCACAATACGATTCAGCCAAGACGACGATAAACAATAGGACATCATCTGCCCCCTTCACTGGCCACGACAGCCATACGGTTGGACCGAATGGCTCTTGGCTGAAGTTAAAGAGATAAGAAAGAGGAGATGGAGATAATCTTCGTCGGCCGGGCCGATCTATATTCTCGGTCGGCCCGCCCGATCCGATCCGTCGTCATCTGCTTATCGGTTATCAAAGCATGGATGGGCTTGAATACACGTATAAAGAGCGACAAAAGAATCATTCTTGAGCTCTAGTCTTCGCTATTCTCCTGGACATATTTCTACCACTAATTGCAATCATGGCGATCAATTTCATCGAACAACACAGCAAGGAAGGCACTACTGGCCTTCCAAAGCATGTTATCCAACTCGTTTCGGAGGCTATTGACTCGGCGTCGTCAGAGCTGCGTCGACTAAACCTAGAGGTAAATTCAGCGCATCTTGTATTCAGTGTATATATTAACAACTGCAGATATGGAATAATCCCGAAACGCGATTCAAAGAAGAGAAAGCCTGTAAGCTGCTTGCCGGATGGTTTGAGAGCCAAGGCTGGACTGTGAAAACTGGAGTATACGGTATCTCCACGGCGTTCGAGGCACGCTTTTCCGTCACACCTGGGGAAAGATCGGTCTGCTACAATGCTGAATACGGTGAGTCTGCGCACAGCTAATAGGTTCGCTCCTTGCTAACGATGAAGCGTCATCACAGACGCCCTTCCTGAGCTTGGCCATGCATGCGGTCACAATCTGATTGCCACATCAACACTGGCATCAGCCGTCGGGGCCTCTGCCGCTATGAAGGAAATGAAAATTCCAGGAACGTTGATCGTGATGGGTACGCCCGCTGAAGAGACCGGCGGGGGTAAATACATCATGGCGAACCATGGCGCGTGGAAGGACTGTAGCGTCGTCCTCATGACACACGCCATGCCGGACTTCTCAACCGCGCGAATTGTGACCAAGGCTTCATGGAAGTTCAGAGCCAAGTTCCACGGAAAGGCTGCACACGCGGCAGCTGCGCCGTGGAATGGAAATAATGCCTGCGATGCCATCGTGATGGCGTATAACGGTCTAGGGCTACTTCGTCAACAAATCCAGAAGACGGAAAGCATCCAGTCTGTTATCCTTGAAGCTGGAAAGGCACCCAATATTATTCCCGACTACGCTGAAGGTAGCTTTTCTCTGCGTGCGTTTGACTCAAAGGCGTTGGAGCGTCTCCGAAGCCGCGTCATACCCATTTTCGACGGAGCTGCAGCGTCTACAGGCTGTACTGTTGAATTATTTTGGTGCGTCTATAGGCAGACTATACAGGCTGTTCAATGCCTCAATACTAATATACACATAGGGACGCATTGTATGAAGACGTCGTGACCAACATGACTCTAGCGAACCGCTATACCCACTATATGATCAATGATCTGGGCCTCACGCCCGCAGATATTCTTCCTCCATCAGATCTTTCAGAGAAGATGAATCAAAATGGTAGCTCGTATGTTGCAAGGCGGAACACAACCCTGGGCTCATCGCAAAAGGTACTAACGTTACAAATTTCTAGCGACTTCGGGAACTGTTCTTATATTCAACCCGGTATTCAGACTCTGTTCAGCATTAACGCTACGGATATGCCTCATACTCCTTCCTTCCAGAAGGCTGCGGGTACAGACTTCGCACATACAGAGTCACTGAGAGCTGGAAAGGCCAATGCTTTGATAGGGCTCGAGGTCCTGCTTGACGAGGGGTTCTATAAAAAAGTAAAAAGTGATTGGGTAAACGACATGAAGGAGCGTGGTCGTCTTCCCGAGTGAAATTGTTCGAAACTCTATAACTCACTTTTTCGTATGCCTTCAAAGCGAGCCTAGGTCCTTTCATTGTACCCACCTTATGAAGTTCTCGCATTCATACCCATAGCAATGTACTATTTGAAAGTTACTCAAGCCAGTAAGTCCAGTAGAACTCGCTCCCCATGCCTCTGCAGAGCGTCTCAATTCGGCTATTCAACCAACAATCGCTTTCCTTGGCTTGAGAATCACTACCCAAGGCTATCTGTATCTTGTAAGAACAGCTATACTAGGGTACTCTGTCCAAAGTACAACCCTTGTTAGCTTCTTTGAGTTTTGCTAGATGCTTGTGCATTTTACCACACGGCAGCCAGATCCTTTTAGCATACCTATATACAAAAGATAGTATGCTGGAGGACATCTTCATCCAAACACCACGTGAGTTTTGCAAGGTGCTGGCCGTGGTATCTTTAAGTGGCCTCATGTCGACCTGTGGTCACTTGTGTATAAGCGAACTTTACATGCAAAATTCCGGTAACTGCTCAGCTAGCGGTCTTCCGTCTCTTAAGATCGTCAAGGTACCGTTCTGGCGTCCAGTTAGCATACTTCAATAATACCTAAGATTATATGACATACCCCCAGTCACCCATCGCGTGCCCATACATTGGAGTACGTTTTCTAAGACGCTTACGGCTCTCCTCGAGTCAACCTTTGGGCTATCCCTTAGCACACCCAGTAATAGCCGAGCTGCCTTGTAGACAGAATGTACCACAAATACGGGCAGCGCCTCCAAGTCAGCCGGTGTGATTTGTGCAGCGAAGCTCTCAGACGCATTGACAAGTTCCCCAATTACATCTTGCAGAAGTTCATACGATGCAGCGGCACAAGACTCCGAGCCTGGAGCCTTAAGGCTGCAACCAAACTCTAGGATAGTCATCAGGGCGCTGGTTTAACTCCATGTTAGTCTTCATCAGATGCTGTAGGCGATGGGGCTCAACAGTACCTGCGGGATATGGCAACTGCGCTGCAGCACAGATCATGTGGGACATTGTAATCATCTTGTACAGTTCCTCTGAATGATTTGAGTGTCTTTAAAATCTGCATAGCTTCGGCATTGAAGAACTCCATGTGTTGAACTGGGTCATGGACATGGGTGAGCACTTGCTCTAGTATACGTGAAGCTTGGGCTAGTTTATTGAAGTGGTATAGTGGTTTCGATGGCGTTAAAGTCAGGTCGAACGCTTCGAAGTCCTATCACAAAGTTAGTAATCCGAGTTACACTTCCCAGTCGCAATACTTACGTCGTTCCCGCCGACCGCTCCCGACAGTAGGGCTTTCGAGATGATAGGACCTTTATTACTCTCTAAGGAGACATATCTATATCATGGTTTACGTTTCAAGTGTTAGTGCTAACGCAAATGAAAGGCAAATTACATGGAAGTGAGCCGACCCCGGAAGCTAAAAACGGAGGCACAGATTCTCGAATAGTCTTTAACAGGAAAATGGAGGCGATGGACAGGACCCACCGATCTGCTATGACAATGCCACGCCAAATACGTCGAGCCTCGTCCGCTCTTCCTGGGGATTTGAACGTTTCTTCTAGCTGAGCTTTTGATACTTCGTTCGCCCCGAGGGCTACTGCTGCCCGAACATTTGCACCCATGGAGATATATGCTGCAGGGTACATGCCGCAGCCCACTTCAAAAATTGTGAGTAGTAGTCTGCACTGCAGCAGCTCCAATGAGTTAATCTCAATCGCCTCTAATGTTGCAATGAATCCCTTCAGTAGTATGTATAGGGAGCGCATCCGGGGTGGTATCTCATGATCGACTGGCTTGACCCCCAGAAGAACCATGCATAGCGTGAGTAAGCTGAGATCCGGACTCGTGTAAGTGAGGATATGAGTCAAACGATCGTAAAACGGTCCTTCAGCTAGTATGGGAAACCAAGGATGGATTGTCCGAAAATATACCGCAGCTACCGCTCGGATCCTATGTTCATCTCCGATGATGGTGAAAACTTGCGTCCTGATGGTGTGAGATATATTGGGTGATGTGAGCTGAGCTAGATCAGGCACTGGTAGCGAAATCGAGGATACATCCTCCGGTGAGTTTCCGGATCCAGCTATTCCGCTTGGTTCCGTATAGCAGCAGACACGGTTCAGTCTTATTAGTGTTCGGTTAGTACATATATATGTAAGCGGAAGACGCCTGTTTCACCGAAGTAGATTTACCTTTTGCACAATGAGCATACTGGAAGCAACTTGTCACATTTACGCTTGTGCGTCCTGCAGCGTAGACAGACGCGATTTGCATGGCTGCTCATTGCGTATCGTCGACGGTGCGGATGCAGGTGCGGATGAGTATCGGCAGGGTGGCTCCGTATGGTTTTAAGTTCCCGCTAAATCATTGGTCATCAACTCATAAATGTCTTAAATGGCGTACATTGTGTCCCCGCTTGAAAACTAGTACTAAGTAGTAGTTCAGTTATAACATCGGGTGTATTGAATGTCTCCGAATCATCGGATCAACGGCACTAGTCCCAGTCAGGTTTAGCGGTCCGCACCTGCATCCGCATTCATTTGTAAGACTTGGAGTATCCTTGGATGATGAGAGTATCAGCATCGAAGTGTAGTGAGGATTATAGGTGCAGACACCAAAGGCCCTTTCTCTGTGTATGGTAGAACCTTCTCGTGACGTATAGTGTAAGCAACAGTAATCACCAAAAAATGCCATTATATAAAGTCTGTCATCCACCGCACTTTGCAGTTCTCAGATCCCAAGTCTTACTGTATTCCAAAATCTCATCGTCTTCCACTCAAGTTGTTGATAACTCTAATCAACTCTCCCAACAATGACTGTGATCCGAAACGTTGCAATCGCCGGTGTAAGTTCCCGCCCCTTCGAATCAGCATCACATCTAACAAGCAAAGGCCTCCGGTGACCTCGGCACCCCAGTCCTAAACGCCCTCATCGAATCCAACAAGTTCAACATCACCGTGTTGACCAGGCACTCCTCCAAAGCCCAATTCCCCTCCACCATTCGAGTGATCCCAGTTGACTACACCTCCATCCCAGAGCTGACCACCGCTCTAAACAACCAAGACGCCGTCATCTCCACCCTAACCACCGGCGCTGCGGACCTACAACACACCCTAATCGACGCCGCAATCGCTGCAGGCGTCCAACGATTCATTCCCTCTGAGTTCGGCTCCGACACTGGCAACCCCAATGCCTCCACCTTACCCGTCTACCAATCCAAGATCGCCGTCAACAAGGCTCTCGAGGCAAAAGCCGCGGAGAACCCTGCCTTCACATATACTTTGATCCGTCACGGACCCTTCCTCGACTGGGGTCTTAATGCGGGGTTCTTTTTCGATTGGAGGTCTGAGACACCTGCCTTCTATGATGGTGGCGATCGGCCTTTTAGTACCACCACTCTGGCCACGATCGGTAAGGCGGTCGTTGGAGTTTTGTCGCACTTTGACGAGACGAAGAATCGTCCCGTCTATATCCATGATTTGGTCACCACGCAGCGCCAGATCTATACTATCGTTCAGAAGCTAGCTCCCGGGAAAAAGTGGAATCCGGTGGATGTTAGTACCGCTGAGCTGGAGGTGAAGGCGCGGGAGGAATGGGCAAAGGGGAATACGGATCTGCGGTCTATCGCTGGTCTTTTGTGTCGGGCAGTGTTTGCGGAGGGATATGGTGGGGAGTTCAAGAATGTTGATAATGAGATTCTTGGGTTGGGATTCAAGACGGAGGCTGACCTTGAGGAGGTTGTGAAGACGGTTTTGGGGGATTCTTTGTAATGAGGACGGGGAGTAGTTTAGTTTACTCTCACTAGGGTTGTGGACCTGGGGTTCAATTGTTTCGTAGTGATTTTCATAACTGAGATTTGCAATTTGACTGAACGTTCTTGGAACAGATGGGGGTTTTAATCCCGGGACTGGTTTTGTATGAAAGTAGGCCCCTATGCAAAGTACCTACATGGTTAGTTACGTCTTTTCTATGAGTTAATCATGCGAGAAGTCCCTCTCTTTTGAATCCCATTTTATTACCAAAGTCTTTCGTTAATGAATATACAATAGAGAAATAACCAAGCTATATCTTATCATCATCGCGCTCGCTCTAGGCGTAGCTATAAGTAAAACAATGTTCTATAACATCTAATCGTCCACTGAAGTTCGAACGTTCATCATCACTTTTATTCCTGTCTCACTGCACGGGCTGAGACTTATACCGAAAACGTATGGGGAGTCTTGAGAGCAATAGGAGCATCCTCACGCAGAGTGTTGCCGATCAGGTGATCGAAAGATGGAGAGTGGGCAACACGAGGGGTGAAGTCCTCGATATCCCAAAGGTATCCGAGAGTCTTGAGGACGGAGGTAGCACTGTAGGGAGCGGGCTGGCCGGTGACGGGGTCCGTTCCGTACTGCTCGATGTATCCCTTCTTACTGTAGGGGGAGATAACCCAGGTCGGCATGCGGCCACCCAGACGGTCGAAGTGAAGAGTGTACTTCTGGCCGTTTTTCGCAGTCTCGGTGTAGGTCAGGTTATCCGGGCGGACAGCGAGAGGGGGAGGGACGTGGTCATAGAAGCCACCGGTCTCGTCGTAGGTAATGAAGAGCAAGGTCTTGTCCCACTGGGGGCCCTGGCGGATGGCGTCATAGATCTGCTTGACGAAGACCTCCCCGTAGGAGACGTTACCGGTGGGGTGCATGGAGTTGGTGTTGGTGCCACAGCAGGAGGGGTTAATGTAAGAGAATTTAGGGAGGACACCGAGGTAGGCGTCTTGGAAGAAGTTTTCAACGGGCACCACGTTAGACCGGGAGGTCTGGTTGACGTAGGTGAAGAAGAGAGAATCCGGTTCGAATTCTCCGTTGGTGCCATCGTAGTTGAGCCAGGACACGCCCTTCTCGTTGGCGGCCTCGAAGATGGATTTGCTAGAGATGCCATAGTTCAGGAAGTCATCGTCATTCTTGCCATGCCCGGCAGCGGTTCCTGCCAGAGCACACAAGCGGTTGGGGTTGGTAGGCTTTTGAACGCGTTAGTCAAGTTAAAATAATATAGATTTATCGCACTTACGCCAGGAACACACGAGAACCAGCTGTTGAAAGTCGTGAACTCATCCACAAGGTCCACGAGTGTGGGAACCTCCTCCTCGGTGTAGTATCCCATCACCTGTCTTGTCGCCTCTTCTGGGGCCAGCTTGGGGTAGTCGTTAAGCTGTGCGTTGAGGAAGCCAGACTGGTCGGCGACGACCTTGCCACTGGCAATCGCACCATTGTTTGGGGTGTAAGTTCCGTAGAACTTCAAATTATTACCAGTCACGGAGTGGTCTGGATCGTTGAACACGGAATCATAGTCCTTGGCCTGAGTACAGTACTTGCCCGAAGATGGGTCGCTCGCATTCTTGTAGTTGCAGAACGGGCCGTTGTTGATCGGGTTGTCGAGTCCTTGGCGGCGCACGCCTCCCAGAATGTTATCGAAGGATCTGGAGCATATGTTAGTGCTCGTCTTCACATACCACAAGCTGAATTGAGGAATTTATCATTCCACATATGAATATCGTAAGGGAACACAAACCTGTTCTCGAGAATAAGCCAGACAATGTTCTCGACCTTGTCCTTCAAGTTCTCAATGGACTCCTTGGAGCCAGGCTTGTATCCGAAAGGAGCTTCTCGCACGCTCGTATACTCGGACGTGACAGGACTAGCAAGACCGAGAGAGGCCAAGAGGCCAAGGCCAGTAAGCAGAGCGGCGGACTTCATGTTTACTCTCGGATTGAGGTCGTGAGCTTGAACAATGCTGCTTGCTAGGGAGTCTGAGCCCGGCCAAGGAAAGGCTTATATAGCCCACTGGAGGAGCTATCTTTCCGTCCCATTCGGATACCACGTGCGCCGTGCGTCGGGTTGAAGCGCATATCCATCGAGGCACGAGGGACTTTGGCTTCATACCGACCAAGGGCAGCCTATCGCCATCCATCTTTACAAATCGTTCTTCGTGGAAGCCACCGGAGACGGGATGACAGTCTTATCGACAAAGAAACCAATATGAAGTGGAGGCCACATGAGTGGGGCTCTCATTTGACAGCCTTGGTCATAAATAGAGCGTGATGCGAGATGGGAATGGGATTGGACAAGCAATGGCTAAGCTACTAGGGTGGAGAGAAGCACTAAACCAAGACATGGGGCAGCCTACGCCAAGGCGAAGAACGTGAGCTTAGCATCTCAGTTCATTCCCTTACTATCGCTCTCAAAGGGATTGTTGTCCAGGAATTGCCGAAACCCTCCACTGTTGATACTTGAGTACACTCAGGTGACAGACAATTCTCATCGAGTTGAATAGTTTGCTCAGTGAACAAACTAGGATAGTTTGAACAAGGGGTTAAAATAAAATAAAAAAGTAAAAATAAAAAAAGCAAAAAGGTACGACTTGCGGATGATTGCCGTTGGCTCAAAAGCTGGAACATCTCGTGCATGCAGAGCGGCATACGACTCGTTATCAGGATATGCATCGTCCAGGAACCACGACCGTCTGTCTGCCAGTGAGGTTCAAGAACGACAACACGGGCCGTGGGAAGACGATCGGGTTTCTTTGGGAGTATCCACGCGAGAGATTTCGCCCTTCTCCACCCGCCCCACAGCGTCTCTCTGCGTCGCGAATGCCGTGAGACATTCCGATTGACAAACAGATAATAGAGAAAAGCCATACACTAGGGACATGAAAAGTAACATGTACCTATGCATCCAGGCGAATATATCTGTCTCGGAATGTTTCCCGTCCAATCGCCGGAGTCATCAATGAACATCACATTTGCCTGTGAAGATAGAAGAAGCAATCCGACGCCACAATCTGCTGATACTTAAGATAGGAGGGCTGAATATTTCGCTTCGAGATCCTTACTATAACAGTAAAACACGGGTATGGATCGGCTTGTCTGATTCGTCCGATACACAGGGCTCCCACTGTGCCTGAGTTTGCGCAATTCAAGGTGCAGCAAGGGAGAAGTATATGTTTGTTGCTACGGAAAGCCTTTCAACCCCCTTCGGCAAGAAAAGAAAACCGTCCAGAATCACGGGTCGGCAGAGCCAATGTCCGATGCTTTCTCTTCCTTACATACAGATTTATCTCTCGGCAATCATTCGCCATGCAACCATGCCCTCATTGATATCAGGTAATGATATTCCAGGAGAAACTATAACAAATCATTTGCCATCTCCTATTTGTGGATCGTAATCCAGTCACCCGACCAAACCAATTCGAATACATGAGATAGCTCAGATTCAGAAAGAAGGCAAAGAGATCCTCTGGAAGCATGAGATAGGTCACATGGAGTACTTCGGGGGCGGTTTCTACCGCATCATTCGTGATCGCTAAAGTCATCATGAGTCTATTATCATCGGCTATATACAATCCCCGTCTCCATATGCGTTAATACATGAAAGATTTTCCAATTATGACACCCGCCATCCCCAGCAGGACATCGGGTGTGCAGTACTATACAGGCCCAGCATCTGAATCAGCGGCGGCTCACGCAGCACATAATACCCGACTTGCCCAAGAAGTACAGGGATCCAAGGAACCGGAAGAACGACAGACCGGCCGTGGCCCACAGAATGACTCGGAAATACCATGAGGTTCTCGTGGTGGAGGTGTTCTGTGCGACTCGTTAGTATCAAGCGAGGTGCGAGCAAGGCAGGGGGACAGGCATACCGTCAAACACATAGAACTGACACCAGTGCCCGTAATCAACAGAGACACAAGCAGGTTGCTGAATACCCAGAGCAGCACCAGCATCGTACGGAAGTTCTTGTACGAATCATCCAGACTGGTCGATTCATCTTCCTCCGGTTCCACCCAAGGCGTCAAGGCACGCTTTACCGTCGCCTCGAACTGGCTGTCGATATCCGCTTGCGGCTTATCCACTTCCTCGATGAACTGCTGCTTGCTGCCGTCTTCCTTCTTCGTCTGTGCGGATGGCAAAGCTTCGGCCTTATCGGATCCCTTCGTACCCCAGGAGACATCATGCCAGTTGCAGAAGGCATACACCATCAGGATGTTGATCGAGGTCGTCATACCGAAGAAGTAGGCCCATGAACTGGTGAGAATGTGCCATGGATCACCGTAGAGCACACTAGCAATGACGTAGATACCGTAGGTGGAAATCAAGGCGATCAGGACAATACCACCACTATCGGAAGCGAAGAACGACGAAAAGAACCCGCTCGCACCGTGGTTAAAATCGAAGTCCATTAGGCCACCCGTGAAAGCGTTAGCGACCAAGTAAAACGACAGGATCAGAACATAAATCTGCACGATGGAGAAGTAGAGGAAAGAGAGCGTATAGGGAAGCCGTGTTCTAGTCGGGCAAGTTAGCAGGCCTCCAAGACTCATCGCAATCAACAGCAAGACTTACCCTTTCGGTCGGTTTCCCAGCGCCAGGATGAACTGTAGCATCAAACAGAAGATGTAGCCATATTTAAGTAAGGTATTGACGATGGGCGAAGCATCATTTCCAAACGGCCATCCCTTGTTCTTGTTAGCGGTAGCGGGCGTACCGACGAGATCCATGATCACCGAACTGGTGAGCCAATAGGAGGCTGAACAGCCATCAGTCAGCGTACAAGATCTTTCGTGCAGGCAGGGGGTGCGGGTAGGACATACCGAGAGAGAACCAGGTCATAATCAGTTGACAGAAGTTATAAACCATTTGGATGTGCAAGAAAAACATCCGAACAAAACTGTGTCCGCTACGATAAATTCGTCCGAAGTGCATCATCGCGTACAAACCGGCGGCGAAGGAACCGTTCAACCAACGTCGTCGCTGACCGATAAATTCGGCCGAACCTTCCGGTACATCCGTTTCACCTTTGGATGCCTTGACGTACGATAAATGCCACTTGTAACCGGCCTTGGCCACCAGCTCAAAGCACAAGATTCGATCCTCGGCCAAGAACATATTCTTTTTGAAGATATTCATACCTTCAATACCTTTCTTTCCGAGACGCTTTGATAGTGTATGGTCTCCATGGAAGTACTGCTCTAAGGGCCGGCCCATAATCGCGCGATAGCGGTACGCTGAGAAGGCACCAGGCAACACACTGACGTAGCCGAAGGAACTTTCTAGCGGTTTGTCCAGAATATTCGAGATCTTATACTCGAAGTTCTGCGAGGCGACTAGCGGATTCAGGACCTTTCGCCAGCCCTTTCCTAACATGGCGTGAATCTCACCACACGAACCACCGAGGTTTTTATCGTTATAGAAAGATTCCCAGAGGGCCAATAGCGATTTCTTGCCGGGTTTTGTTCCCGCGTCAATCAGAATGCAAACCTCCGGGTTCAGAATCCGACTGAATGCATTGAAGAGCCAACGGTGAGAGTTGATCTTCTTGCTATTCTTCTGTTTGAGGCAGAAAATCATCTGGACGGGAGGGAGATTCGAGGGGTCGTTGCCCTGCGGCCGAACCAATTGTTGATTTGCGGTGACGGACAACTGCGTGGTATATTCGAACTATTCCGGTCAGTCTCATCGATTCAACGCACCCGGAGAGTTATTGGAGAAAATGTCAGAATTTGGAGGGGACTAGCAAAACTTACGATATGAGCGACCGTTTCCCGACCGTCAACGTCCTTTTTCATCACCCCATCTTGGTAAATTCCGACTGTGGCCAACACATCCAGTGTGTTCTTGTCGCACGGCTCGATTCCGTCAAAGACGAGACACACGACGATTTTCTGCCAGGCCGGACCTCCCTTGTTCCAGAATTCAGATTTTTTCAAGTTGACAATATCGCGCACGTTCTGCATCACACCGTGCAGGGTTCGGGCAGTCAGGACCTTGTCTTCATTGTAGTAAGTGATAGCGATCAGCAGTTCGGTGTGACGGTTGTAAATGGCCGGGCGCAGGTTGTATCCGTTTCGCAGGGTGAATTCATCTGGGTCACAAGTAGCCGCGGTATCTGTGACAGGAGGGATTAGTTCCGACCAGTTTCATGGTGTTGCTGTACGAAAGGACCTACACCGCATATGCGTAAATTCTTCCGAAAAGGCCTCCTCCGCCTCACGATATTCCGGTTGAATGGCATTCTGAATGGCACTGGGCACCGGATAGTCGACACTCAGGACGGAACCCTGCACGAGATTGATCTTACGGGTTCCATAACGGCGCAGACCCGATCGGTTACTGATACTCTGTGGCTGGAAGGTATCGAGTTTAATCCCGCTGGTATCCGACATGCCCGTGGCATCGTAGACTTCAGCCGTTTCGGACTCTTGGTAGGGGGGCGCAGCGAAAACGGTGACGCCGGGATCATGGAGGGTATAGCGACGCAGTGAATCGGACGACAAACTGGGATCCTCGACACCGTAGATACTGGGATGGTTATGGCGCAGAAGCGATGATTGCTCCTGCTCATCGCGGTCTGACAAGCCGGGCGTTTGCTGTTCCGGTTGAGAAGACATTAGAACGGAAAAGAAAGGCGGCACTGCCAAAGCAAATACACATCGGATGGCAGGGAGGGGGATCCGAAGAAAAGAAGCAGAAGGAAGAAAGAGCGGGAAAAGAAAGTAGGAAAGAAAAGACAGGAATCCGAGCAGAGCAGACAAGCGTCCAACTATTGCAGGTAGTAGCGCTGATCACACTTACAGTTCGAGAGGGATTGGTATGCGAGTAAAAACTGCTCCGGCTTGGCTGAGGAGAGTGTGTGGAGTTGGGCCGTACGGGTCCCATCTCGACGGGCGTGTGGGCGAAAATGCACCGTCAACAGTCGACACAAATCGTATATATCAGATCCCCAATTACAACGAACGTTTCTTCCGTACCCTATAAGCGAAGCTGCATGAGACACGGCGAGCGAGGGACCAAAGCGAGAGGTAGGGGACCCGGTAAGGATCGTCGGTAGGGTCGGTTCGTTTGTTCCGTTGAGTGAGGAAAGAAGAAGAAGAAGAAGAAGGACGGGAGGACGACGAGGGTAATGGGAAGAAGACAAGGGCTTCAATTGTTGAACAAAAAGAAACGACAAGGGAAAAAGAAAATTGAAAATTCTCCAAAGGCCCAGAAAAGAGATCGAATTCCCCCCATACAATAATAAATGGGAAGGTACGAAGTCTGGTCAGTCAGCAGCCGTGGGTGTGGAACCATGGATGCATTCTATATATAAATTCCAATCTACCAAATACGGTGGATAAAAATCCCATTTGTTCCTACGTGTATTAATTCTAATTTAATTCCTTTCTAGGGGACAACATGCACCCAACTGCCTGGAACGGCCAGATCCTGCTCTGATCATTGGATCCGTTGCAGGGCATGGCAAGGGAAAAAAATGAAAAATTAAAAAAGGTTGATCAATGAGCTCGAGAATTATTTTTGGTATTTTGGGGGAATATCTGATTAATTTTCATATTCTTCCTCTTCAGGCGTGCACAAGACTAGGCTGCAAGGGGGGCGCAGTGATGGGTGTGGCTTGGAGGGAACTCCTTCTCCCTCTCTCGTAGTAGATCAAGAACAACAAATAAGCCAGACCCAATGGAAACTGCGCCAAATTCGCGAATAAACTGAACTAGATTATGATAGAATAAAGGAATCCAATAAATAGAATAGAATAGAATAAATCAAACAAAATAAAGAATAGCGACCGTGTAATTCTTAAAGCAATCCCTATATAACAATGTCCTCTCGGTTGCTCCGTCATCAGCTTACTCTGCGTGGCCCACCAAGATGCATCCGAGTCGCCAGCCGGGAGGTCGATCGATAACCGCTTCAGGAATATCCTCGAGTCATCATCCCTTGGGTGCCTGAGGTACGGTGCACACAGTACAACAAAAAGCCTATTAATGTTATCCGCTCGGTCTGTTGCCACCCCTACCGGGAGGGAGAAACCCTAAGGTCCCATCCCAGGCACGACATTGTACCCTCCTCAAGCCGAACGCAGCAACGCAACGTCCATCAAGGCAACGACCAATCCTGAATATGATTCTTTCTGGTGGCTGACGCCAACGGTCCATCATCATTGGCCTTCCCCCAGGGAGCAGTGCCTCCCTTCATGATCGCGCGACACGCATCCGGGTGGAGTCGCTCCAGTGCCTCTCCCGATCGCTCAGTGGTCGTTCTCCAGGCTTTGCCGGTTGTGCCATGTCTTCTGATTTGTGTTGCTTGAGGAATTCCTACTCCACTGTGGGTCACAACATGCGCATAGCCGAGGGGGGCTCCCAACACTCGATCAGTGAATGAATCCTTTATGACGGCACATTCATGGACAGCGGGTGCAGTCATCCGGTATGGACCGTGGCAGGACCCTGACATTTTTTTGCCCTGGAGATGACATTTCAATCAACTTCTTCGGATGGGAGGTTGGTCGGCTGGGTTGAGAAGTGGCCCATGGAGATGCCCCGTGAAACGCTTGTCACACTGCCAAGAAAGAAAAAAAGGGAAAAAAAAAGGATGAGCACAAAAAAGTGGAGATCTCAGTTAGAGAAGGGTCCCTTTCTTTTTCGACCGGTCCAGGACGCTTCGTTCTGCTGATCACAAGTTGGCGGTTGAACACGTTGGACAACGATTGACAAGGCTGAGGGACGGTGTTCGTAGTCTTTTTATTCTAGAATTTCCGGTGGGATCCGTCTCCATAATGAAGCGTTAGTTTGAGATACTTTAGATTCCATGGTATTTTTAGATTTTAGACTTCTTGGTAACTTTTTGGCATAATAAAACCAGATCTTATAGATGTGGACGAGCATTGTCTCAGAGTGCTTGTTGCTTGGTAGATTTATTCCTATCACGCATGACGTGCCTATCCCTATTGATTAAGCATCAAGGGATCATGGGGAGACACCGTGTCACTCAGATACCAAACCGTTCAGATCATCGATTCCCCTTCGGCCTTCCGGCATCCATGCGTTACTATATATGTCGCCGATTGGCCACCTGCGGATGCAACCCTACATCTCTTCAGCAACAACACAACCATGAAAATGCAATGTGGAAAAGAGAAGAAAAAGACATAATATGAAATAAAATAGAAAAAAAAGAAATTATCACACACTTAAGGGTGGAGGATTTGAGCCATGTGGTTTGAAAACTACAATTCGCAACCAGGAATCAGCATGATTCGCGGTCAACCCCCCTCATTCTTGTCCTTTGGCGTCAAATTTCACCACCCATCGCTCCAGGGGTTATGGATTGCAATTCCACCTTGATTTGACAGGGTTCTGGCCCACTTCCCGATGGTTTCTGGGGGATACGGTTTCAGGTCACCACTGCTGCATTGTTATTAGGTTTAAGAACCCCTCAGGAGGCGTCCCAACCAAGACTCCAAGGGTCCGTCCGTCCAGAGCGGAGCACGCCGAAAATAATGGCACCTTGGCTTTCACCAGAAATACGAATTGTTGTCCGCCGTGCGAGAGAAACAAATGAGACTGCCCTGATTGAGGGATGATGCTTCGGCGGTCGCGTGTCCCGTGTCTCTCTTTTATCGTTGCCTAAGGCATCAATGGAGCTTTTTCATCTCAAAAGATGCTTCAGTGCAACCGAGATCATAGTAGATCGTAGAAAATTCGGGGAAAATCTCAAGAAAAGAGGTCATACAGCGTCTATCCCTGGATACACTAAATAATGTACATATTTCTATGACCACTAGTCTTCAACTGTCCGATGGAGCTGACTGGTACTTTCGGATGCACGCTGTTCTTTCCCTGGCCTTCCTTTGTTCGTTCTCTATCCACGCCCCTTCCAATACAAAGTTAAGCGTTGAACACATAAACAGGCATTCCAGGTTGGTCACATTGTGTCCAGAGGGTCCGTTCAGCTTTTAGCTCCTCATCATACCTTGTTAGGGCAGATTCTGGCCCTTCGTACCAATTGGGCATATTGAGTTGTACGTAGTGCGCTTTAGTATATTCCCAGTATTCTGGGTACCAGCCACCGAACTCCCAATCAATAATAGCAGCAACTCTGCCATTATCTATAATGATATTTCGCGGGCAGAGATCGGCGTGGGCAAAACAACTTCGTTAAGAGCGAGAATGACAATCGGTAACCTCTTGGCTGAATACTTTGGAGTCCTCAATAGGGATATTTTTCCGAAGGAAACAATGAAACTCTTTATGTGTTTGAAACGGGCCGAAGGGGAAGAATCCGATACGATAATCCAGGCCTCCTTCAAGGCTTACCGAGCCAACTATTTCTTTTCGCGGTGGTTCTAGGCTTCGGAGCTGTTCGATATAGCCTGCGATCTCACTGACCATCTGTTTCTTTGCGCTGGTGATAAATAGCCACCAAGTCAGGCTCTTTGAAGATCCATGCCTCGAATATATTCCAGTTCAATATAGAGTCCATCCGGACAGTGATAGACACCATAAACTTTCGGGACGGGTACGTTTGTGTGCCTGGCGACATATTGCAAGGCTGTGAGCTCTGCGACTTCGCATGGTCCTTCGATGATCCTATTACGACTGGCCCTGACTCCTAATCGCCCTACAGTGCCGAAAACCTTTCGTCCAATCCCGAGTCCGATCGAAAGCAGGGTTGGCCTCCTGTTGTGAGATATATTGCTCGAGGTATCCATGTGGTAGGGAATATCTCGTATTATTCTGAGAGTGCACAAATGAATGGCGTGGTTCTTTGCTCACGAACCGGATGGCCTACCACACTTGGTGATAGAGAGTCCAATGTGACTCGATGGGGGAAGACATCGAAAGTAATCCCCTCATTCATATTCATCAAAATTGTATGACGTCTAGTACATCCTTTGTATCTGGAATTAAAGTGGTTGGTAGGTCTGTAGTTGGAAGTAGCAGTCAGGGTCAACTAATTCTCCTATTTTCAAGTCATGTTATCAAATCAGAAGATATAAAGAAAATAAAGAGCAACAAAAAAATAACAATAATACGGAGTATATGCAGTGCATATAATGAAAAAGAAAGATCAGGTGATGGCTGTGGGTATCCGTGTGTAAGTTATCAAGAAAAGCCAGTGGACCCCGCCGATGCCCACCTCAGTGTTGCGTCGCCAGTTGGAATCTATAGTTTCGGTCGACTTAGCCATGTCCTTCGCGGTTCCTCTTGGTTTTTATTCAAGTCCCTTTTATTTCCTGCTTAGAAGATCTTTGGGTTTCTGAGTATCGACGAGGTTAATATTGAGCCGTGGTTGTAAAGTTATCATGACATCACTTTTATATATATGTACAGAGTATCCGTATCCACATGTTGTGGAGTACCCTTCCATTTTAGTCCACCGAAAGTAGTCTGTACGTTATTTAGCTCAATTTCTTTGGTATAGATCTAATGAACCTTTTGCGTAAGGAGTAATTGTACAATAACGAGAAAGAAAGAATTTGTAAAAACCGAAATCAAGACCAAAGAAAGACCCAGTCTTGCCACGCCATTAAAATGCGGTGATATATAACTAACTGGGGTGAGTGGAGTCGTGAGATTGATAAGATGATTTAATGTTTGATGTCAATTCCTTGTTTTCGAGGCGGTGAAATCCAACCACCCCTCAAGGAGGAAGACCGTTCCAGAAGGTACCACCGATCCAATTTTCCAATGTAACATATATTCCCCCACATACGCACGTACACTCTTTCTTTACTTCACAAAATATGTAATTTATCCAATTACTTCCTCTCATTTACTTGAACGCGCCTCAGTTGCGCATCCTCACACCATAGGATCATGTCTCTAGTGCAACATGTGTCTTCCATTAACGGAGTCGATAGTGTGGATGTCGCCGAGACGGAGAGTATCCTCTCTATCCCCATCCGACGCGAAATCAGCTACGATGTCTTACCGCCGCCTCCCGCGCAAGAGCTGTTGGAGACGAAGGCGGCGACTCCGGCTTACAGAGTGTCAACCGCGAAGCGACTCGGTAGGCATGAAATATCATGGTTGGATACATCAAGACACTGACTCGCTGTGAAGTCCAGGTGATTATAACGTTGTTGGCCTGTTGGTGCGCCTCCGGAATCGTCTTCGGTTTTGCGGCGCTGAAGCCGGTGATGATCAGTGAAGGCGTGTATCGAAACCTGTGCAGCGAGACGGTGTTGCCAGAGGGCAACGTATGTAGAGCGCAAGATCTTCGGTACGTTCTCCCCATTCCAGCTTATGATTCATCCGTCTCACACGCGTTTCCAGCCTAAATCTATTCTTCATGGTCAGCTCTATCACGGCAAATGTGTCCGCTCTTCCGGTTGGCACCATCCTCGACCGCTATGGCTCTCGATGGTGTGGTTTTATCGGCTGTGCAGTTTTAGCCGCTGGTAGTCTGCTCATGGCCTTTTCTTTCTCGGGTCGCGTGGACGGGTATATCCCGGCAAACTTGATGTTGGCGTTGGGAGGCACATTCATCTTTGTCCCATCTTTCCGAATCGCCAATGCGTTCCCCAAGTATACCGGAACGATTGTTGCGCTCGTTACGGGTGCATTCGATGCATCGGCAGCGGTTTACCTCTTCTATCGCCTGGCATACGAGAAGGATCCAGTAACCTTTTCCCCGAAGCGGTTTTTCCTGGCTTACCTAGCGGTACCGGCTTGTATTTTCATCGCCTTGCTTACGATAATGCCGGCCCACGACTACCAAACCACGCAACAGTTGGAAGTCAAAATCGAAGAGGTCGAGGACGTCACGCAGGATGTCCATGACTCGGACGCCGAGATCGAAAGCAATTCAGAGCTGTGGCAGGTCCGGACGGACCGCGCGAAGCTTCGGAAGGATCAACTACGCAAGATTGACAAAGTCTTCGGTGACAAGACTGAGCGCAAACAACGCCAGGAATGGGAGGAAGAGCGGCATGAAACGAGTCGGGTATGGGGGGTCTTGCATGGTCTACCGGCCCACGCGCAGATGAAGACACCCTGGTTCATCCTGATCCTTCTCATGACAGTCCTGCAGATGTTGCGCATGAATTACTTTATCGCGACCGTGCGATCACAGTACGAGTTTATGCTACGATCAGTACGGCAGGCGGAAATGATCAATGACTTCTTTGATGTTGCGTTGCCCGTAGGGGGTGTGCTTTTCACGCCCGTTATCGGGCTTTTGCTCGATAATCTCAGTGTGCCGGCTACATTGGCAATGATCGTGCTCCTGACTACGAGTACTGGCGCGTTGAATTCTGTTCCCACCGTGTGGACGGGCTATCTGACCGTCATTTTCTTCGTTCTTTTAAGGCCATACTACTACTCGGCAATGTCGTAAGTACACCTGATTGTGTCACATATCTACGCAGCAGCAATACTAAATATTCTGACATCAACAGTGACTACGCGACCAAAGTCTTTGGCTTCGGAACCTTTGGCAGAGTCTACGGAACAATTATCTGCTTTTCCGGTCTCGTCAACTTCGCCCAATACTTGTTGGACTACTTAACGCACGGCCCGTTCCACGGCAACCCGATCCCAATCAATATCTTCCTTGCCACGGCTGGCCTGATCGTGGGTGCAGCCCTGGTGGCCTTTGTATATATTGCGGAGAAAAGATGGAGGGAAGAGAAGGCAGAATACGACGAAGAACGGCAGAGACTGATTCCGGAAGATGAGGAAGAGGAAGCTTGAGACAATGAAGGACCTCGTTTGGCTGGTATAATAGTACAACTCCTGCAGATATGTTACAGATGAGTTTAAAAAGTTGCTTTACGCATTGAACATATTGTTAATGACACCGCATACGATATATGAATCAGAGCATATTGAGTTCCTGGCTATAGCTGTGGCAAATCAATCTATGTAGGAACACGGCGTAGTGCCTGGTCAAAAGCCATATATAATCAGCACGCCTGCCAAGCATAGTAATAGTAGCCTTGTCGCTAAATACTGGTATAACCACCAGACTGAGCTACCCAGTTAGTCACGCTAGATATAGGGAGACCACTATAGACCTATGTTACTTATACGTCTCGGTCAGTCCTCGGGTCTTGAAATCGTCTCTTATATAGTTGAATAATAAATGACATCCTATCCATGTAGCACATCGACCTGTCAGCATGGGTCCCATAATTGAGTGGCCCCAGTGGAGAAGAAAAGGCCATCCAATTCTCATAGCATAAAGCGTCTGGTTACTCACATTGAACAAGGTGGGATTATAGTGGGTCATAAAGACGTGCCAGACGCGGTACGTGACCAGTTGTACAGACGCTGGTAAAACGATAAGCGCAAAGGAGGTTATGCCCTTAGGACTCGAGTACCATACTCTTCTATCAATAGTCCATTTGATAGTCAACAGAATTCAGCTCGATGTTGGTGGGGGAAGTAGGTATATCATATTCTCAGGTGAAGTCACACTAACGACGATCAGAATGGCAGCAATCCCAAGTCGAGGAGAGGAATACCCAAGCTGAATTTGGCACCTTTAACTTGGACTAGGATATGTACAGCATGCAGATTTTCACTAGTTGCAGCCGATCCTCAGGGTTGATCACTGAAAACTATTGCCTCTTGCGTTTAGAGTTCAATATCACACTAATTATTGAGGATCTTCTCCCCCACATTTGCAGACTTGACCTCATGTGAACTTTTGCCTAGGATTAGTAGATCGTTCATATATATACAGTGAACGCTGGTTACTGCAAAGAACCTTTTCTGCATGCACTTCTCCGATTCACTTTCTCGATCTGATAATTATCACACCAAGCTTGAATTGCCAAGATGACGTTTCTACCTTTGCTTACTTATAATGTTCGCCATTTCGTCATTGGCCAAACCAGTTCCTCAAGACACCGTCAGATGACGGGGGCATGGCGGTCAACAATCGATATCCCCTTTCAGTGGTACAGGTTATATAGCCTCTACTGGACTGGAGAATGTCAAGAACACTAAGGAGCTTAGGTTCGAAAGGGCCCCTGGGAAATATAGCGGTCGCCGAAGTCAAAATTAGGTTAGAATTCCCTAGTGAATATAAAGCAATAGAGATTGCAATAAGAGCTTATAAGGAGCCATCTCAGGATCTTGTATACGACCTTATTCGAATTAGAATGCTCTGAATAGTTCAAGCAAATGAATCGTTATATCGTGACTTTGTTAGATACTTAAATACATGACATAGTTGTTTTATGATGGACATTAGCTGTTATGTACAGGCTTTTAGGATTTATGCGAAGTGTTGAAGGTAGCGTCTATTAAGAACGCAGAAGCAATGACCTGTTTTCCAAACACGAGACCACCTAGTTACTGAGCGCCTGTCCAGCCTTCCACAGCAGTGTCAGACAGCTCAGATTCCCAGCCCACCAAAAGAGGGCTCGCCACATAGCGGGCCCTCGCCGTTCCGCACTAATGTAATTGATCGCATAGAGAATCCGCGCCACAGTGTACGTCAAGCCCGCTGCATTGATCGTCGTTCGCGGTACGCCGGCGTAGGTGGCAAGGGTAATTCCTGCGACGAAAAGGGTGTAGTTCTCGACGGAGTTGGCATGCGCCGCTTCGTTGCGTTGGAGCTTTTCGAGCTGCTTCCGGGTGATTTTGCCATCCCGCACGGCCGCCTCGCCGTACTTGCTCAGGTCCTGACGGGGAGATTCTTGGTGGTCAATGCCGTAGTACTGTTTGAGAGTGCGCGAGGAAAGGAGGCCATAGGCGAACACGAAGTGGAAAATGAGGAAGCCCGGGCCATAGTTAGGGATGGGCGTCGAGAAAGGGGCTTGAGTGAGGCCGACGGCGGTTAACAAGGATGCCATTGTCGCGAGGTGACGATATGGTCAGTCACTTGATGATGCAGGAATGGTGTGGTTGTAAAAGAAGATGTGCTGCCACTGCAATATATAACATCAGGATGGACCCCACTCCTCCCTGTCGGAGCTTCTCGGCGTTAAGGCGGGTGAGATTTTGGTCTGGCATGTCACCCGGAATGTCGGAGGGGTGACATGCCGACGGACCGACTTCTTCAACAAGGTTTTAGATGTCCATAGAACTCCGCACACGATTAAAATCGAAATCGTGGAGTCGCTGGCTGCGATCGGATATGTGCAACGTCAACTAACCGTCCCAAAATAATATACTCCAGCTTCAACTTGATGCTATAGACCAACACCTTTGTGGTGACCTGCAGGGTGAAATAGCCCGCGAATTGAACTGCTACCACCGCTAGATCGAGCACCATAATAGCCACATTGACGATGATCAGTTGCGTGAGTATGGTGCGCGACGGCCCTCCGCGGTCCAGCCGCAGTAATTTGGCGGTTTCCACGATGTATACGGACGAGATCAGGAGCTCTTGCACGCAGAACCACACCACCTGAATTCGTTCCATGATACCAAACGCCACCGTTACGTTGTGAATGTACGAAAGACCATTGTTCATAAACTCGAGCGTGGTAGCCGCAGTATGGAGGAGGACGCCGTCGATGATAATGAGGTAAAGAATGCCCTTGAGCAACTTGCGATTGTGAACAACGAGGTGCAAACGTGACCAGAGGACAAGCGATTGACCGGTGACCATGCCCACCCAGCCGATATCTGTGATAGCTAACTCAAGATATCCGTTGGTGAAGGTGATATGAAACATCTTCAGGAGGTATCCCAGGCCAAAGGGGATGATGGAGATGGAGGCCACGAAGAGACTCCAGAAGTAGGTGCCGGTACAACGCTTGAAGGTATTGAGACAGAGGACCACCAGCTCAAGGGCATTGCACCATGCGAGAGCGATGAAGACGGAGTAGACATATTGAGCGACGAGCGGATCGGTCAGTTGCCGCGCTAAACCCGTGCCGTCATTCTCGGGGGTGAAGCGTGGCATAGATTCTTAACACGAACATGGGATGGTGTTTCTCTTCTCTTGGTTGATTGTATGATCGCGCTATCTCTCCATGTATGTATCTAGCCAGAGTTGGGATTCGAAGACGGGTTCAAGTGTAAAAGGAGAACGAAGGAAAAGGGTGGGTAGGGAAAAGGAAGGGGAAAAAGAACCGGAGACTAAAACCAAAAATGTCAGGAATAAGCTTTCGGCGAGAATATCTTAGTTCCTCAGGCTTGGAATGGAAGCCTCAGTCTACCAGGCTATGGAAGGTACCGTCACTGACCGAAGTCAGGTAGAGTTTATGGAAAACTTCTTGGGTCAACCAATTGCGTCATGAAGAACCCCCCCTTTTTTAATGCCGCAATAGTTTGATTGGCTGGAGATCCATACCCCGGATAACCGGAACCCAATCAGACGTCCGTCATTCTGCTTATCGCATGGACGCCACCAGTCGGCGATCTGAACCTCCGTCATTGGTCAAGGGGACAGAAAAGACAACTCCGGTTAGTGCCTCGTGCCATTCATCACATGGTGACCATCTGACGTGGAACCTTCCATTAGTACTCCTGCAACTACTATCTACTATTATGTGATAACTACGTCGTGCAACCTTTGTACAACTTCATACCTCCTCAATATACAGCGAATATGCCGCCTAAATCTAACCATGTTCGAAAAGTAGTCACGTCACCGGGCAATTGCATCCAGCTCAAACTCTCCTCCGAGCTTCACGAAACCCCCTGAGCCCTCCCACTTTGGTGCTTGTTTTCAAATGTTTCAATGTCAGGCTCACTGGCCTTGCGCAGCTGGTTCTGATGTGTAGTGCCCTTGCCAGCCATGAGGAATCCATAATCATGTGGAGCCTCCCAAACACCCAGCTTGTCAACTTCCTTGACCGTCCAGTGTTGTGGATTTCGTGCCGTCCATTTCTTCTCTTTGGCAAATTTCTCATTCAGTCGGTCGAACATGTTCTCGTACCTCCCAGACCCCTTGCTCCAGCCGCCGTTGCGCTGGTAGCATCTTTGGAGTAGTGCCGTTTGCTTGGAGGCGATTTCAGCCGCCTCCGACAGCCTGATATCCGTGCTGTCCTCAAGCAGCTGGCGCAGAACCGATTCGTGTACCCCCATCGCGCGAGCGTGATCACCTTCGGCGGTGTAGAGAGCCGAGAGCAGATTTGTCAACTCCAGAGCACTTCGATCAAATGGACCCCAGACTCGCTTAACATTATAGCATAAGCCCCCGCATAGCTGAGTTGCTTGCGTGGTCCGACCATTTGAGAAGCGAGCTTCGACTAGTCGTCGTCCCACCAGAATTATAGTATCCGAAGACCAGGTCTTTTGAACAACACGAGAGGACCACAACTCGTTCAGGAGGAACTGTGTATGTGTCAGCTTTATAGAAGACGAACAAAAAAAAGGATAGAGGGGGCTGGTGGGCATAGATATTCACCTCTAGATCTTCAAAATTCCTCTGGCCACCTAACAAGATTGCAAGTTGATTGAGGTCTGTGGTATCGAAGTCCGTGAGATTCACCCCTTTCTCATGATACGAAGAGATAATCTCATGCAAGATGGTCTTAGAGAGTACTAGCATTTTTCCGCTCAGTCCACGATCAGAGCATTTTCGGGACCCTTGCACAAGAAGATGCTCGGAGAGTTTGACGCCATCTCGAGTACTGTCCTGATCCTGAAATCCACCGGAATCTTTGACGAACTCGTGAAGTATGGCGGCGTGGCTATACCCCGGTCGGAAATGGCCCGTAGTCAGCTTTTGATAAACATTATCGACGATCACGCGAGTCAATCTCCTCACTAGGCTTCCCTGGGATGCCTGCGAGATGCAGATATCGTAGAACTCTCGCAAAACGGTCTTGCCTGTGTCAATGCTAGTGAACCGCTTAGTAAATAATTGGAACAATTCTGCATCCGTGGCGTTGGCGTTCTCAGTCCAACCATTGAGGCTTTGGAAGTTCATCAAGCGGATGCGAGCAATGAACGTATGGATGAAGCCCTTCTGTTTTCTGGCGTGATAGAATGCTGAGTAGAGTTGAATCTCTGCGATCAGGTCGGCGATTATGGATGCATAATTGCGACCCTTCCCCAGAATCATCTCGAACGCGACGATGAAACTGGTTGCTCTATGAGATCCCTTCGTTTCCATCGCCTCTTTGATGAGTCGGTGGCGGAGTTCTCTCGAAAGCCGGACCCCCTTTTCTTTCAACTCAAAATCTACATACATTTTCGCGAACTCGACTGCCGCGGTATACAAATGCTGGCTATCGATCTTCTCTTCGAAAGCTGCCACCGTACTTCTCTCGAGTGTCTCCTGAAGCTCCTGACGAGCGACTTTATTGTTCTGTTGATGCAGTAATTTTAGTAATCCCCGCAACTGCGGAAGACTATGATCCCGAGACGCATATCCATGCTCATGAACAGACGAAGTATATTCTTCTCTGTATAGTGCGGCAGCCTTGTGAGTGGTCCGAGACTGGCGGGCATAAAGATCTGCCAAACAGTGTTTCATGTCCATTGTGGTGGTCACTTCCGGTCGCTCAGAGAAGGTTTCGTTCTGTTGAAGAGCTGTCTCATACAGTTCTACTGCTTCGCCATGGTATCTCTCATCCCTCCGGGAGATTTCGGCTAAAGAAAGTGTTGCCTCGTAGCTTTGTCTACTATAGGTTCCATACCGTCGTTGGCACATCTTGCGATAGCTGGCTGCCAGATCATGAATTTCCACGATATTTGCGTCCAGCTTTGTCTCCAACAACGTCTTGTAATGCCGGTAGACTTCTTCGACAAGCTCACTGTTTAGCATATGGTTCCTATCGCCGCTGGGAATTGTCCACCACAGTGTCTCATAAACGCCCTTTGCCTTTGTCCACCTTTCAGTCTCTTCGTAAATTGCTGCTAGAGCACGAGCAGCGGCAATGGCTCGATAGTCTAACTGACCGTTGTGGCGAAGATTGTTGTATATCTCTTGATACGCTTGTTCAGCTTCCTGCTTGTGGTGACACCTCTTTGCTAGGTCCCCCCACTCGTACAAGATCTCAATACTCTGCTTGTGGGTCTTGCCTAAGCGCGATGAAATATTCATATATAAGTCTTTGTATGTCGTTATTGCCTTAACGAAGCGGTATGTGGTCCGGTAAAACGTGATAACTCTGTTCGCAGTGGATCGAACCATATGAGTGTCAGTTGCATCGGAAGAGAGCACGGCATTTAGGACGTTCTGATAAACGAGTGCCGCCTTGTCAATTTGCAAATCCTTGAAGTAACACTCCGCGAGGCTTGTTGCTAGTTGGACCGTTTCATCAACATTCTCAGTGAGTCGGATCGTCGTCGGCTTGCTGTCAATCTCGGACCATAGATGAGACAGAGCCCGACGATATACACCAGCAGCCTCCGCGTATCGCTCCCTTTCCATCAAAGGAGATGCCACCTGCTTAGCGGCCTTCATTGATGCTAGCGTAGTATCGGATGAATGGATTCCGGCTGATTTGGCAGACTCCAAAATCTCATGAATCAAGTCGATTTGCCCCTCAGACATCGACGCCTCACTTGACGAAACGGTAGAGCTGGATTGCTGCAGAGTCTGAGCTAACGACGCGGTGACTTGAATAAGCTGATGTGAGGCTTGCTTCTGAGACTTGCGATATTCCCACAATGTTTCCAAGGCGGATTGAGCTAGCGCCTCCCATTTCATCTTCCGAATATGACCGAGTACCAATTCAAAAGTTGAGCTTAATTGGTCAAAGCGAGAGAGCTGAGATTTCAAGCAGAACCATGCAGCGCTGACCACGGATTCTGCCTCTCCCTTACGAGAGTGCCGCTCGAGATACTCAGCGTACCTCATAGTGAACTCTGCTTGTTGCTTGGTGACAGTACCTGAAGTATCCTCAACAGCTAGAAGCTTTCTCCAAGTATCCATGAAGAGCGCATCGGCTTTCGAGGTGTCTTTGCCTTCCTCGTAGAGCTTTATCATTTGCAACGTCGAATCGATCATACGTTGATCGGTGACCGCTAAACTGTGTTTCGAGAATTCATGCTCGGTTTGCAATATGTCTGCAGTAACTTCAGACATAGAAAGTCTTTCGAGTTGCCTGTATATGTGCTGGGTCATCTTTTCCATCTCCTGAGAATGTTGGCCATATCGAGCAATGCTCATCTCAAAGAGCTCTTTGGATAACCTCCCCACAGACTCCTTGCGCGTTAAAGTGGCGTAGTGATCGAGCAGCATCTGTGTGTATTTGATTGTCATATCATTTGAAAACCCGAGTTCTTCCTTTGATGCCTGCAACAAATACTCTAGTATTTCTTCCTTATGGTGCAAAAAGGCCTCGTGCTTAGAGTCTCTTTGTGCTACAACGTCAATGAAGATTTCTGCGCTAAATTTCGTAACGATACTGCGTGATCCCAAGAGGGAGCTGCTCTTTCTCCAGGCCTCATATGAATAGTCAATAGCGTCGAAAGATTTGAGCTGCTGTGAGGTTTGCGCTGCGTTGATTAAGCTTTGCAGTAGTGATAGGGAAAGGTCTGGGAGGAGCTGCCGACGAAGTTGGACGGAAAAGGCCTGCAGCTCCTGCACCTGGTATGGAAGATATTGCAGTTGATGGCAGCCACCTTCAAGTAGTGCGAGCAAAACGGAGTCCGGGAAGCTCCGTTTGAATAGATTGGTGACCTTGAAGTTATCTCTTTCCTTCTCGTTCATCTGAGAAGACCTGAAGTGCAGTGTCCAATACCTTGCCGCATACTCAAGAAGATGATATTGGTCGAAATATCTGTGTTGAGCAGACTGGCTTAATGACGTCGTGGACACCTCTACCTCATCAGTTACACTGAGCTTCACATAAGCCAATAATCGTGTAAGGAGGTCGGAATGCGCCTCCTTCATGGTCAAAGGCAGTTTTCCTTTGCCGCTGTCACTAGCGGCTGATTTCGCCTGATTGATAAGGAACTGTCGGAGAGCAGGGGATCTAAAAGAAATTATTTCGTTTTCGATTGTAATAAAAGATCCAAACATCCGACGAATGTCGCCTTCTACGTTGCCCACGCGAGGTACAACCTCTGTCCTTTTCGTGTCGATCTCTAAAAGAGAACGAACCTCTTGCACTCGCAGGGGGCGGTGGGAAACGATCGTCCAAGCCAACAATGATCGTGCTGACCAATCGCTGAGGTCTGTCGAATTGAGTGTCTGTTTCAACATATCCTGAAGCGAAGAAGGTATTTTTTGCACCAGGGATATCATGTCTGACGAAGTCCTTAGAAAACTCAACTGACCGACCGCCAATTGCGCAATAGGAAAACATCCGCTTGCTTTCTTTACAATGCCACTCTCGATTTCTTCCCGGTCTTCTAATGGTAGTCCAATGCAGACTTCAGAGGACTCAATTTCGTTGCGAACTACTGTTCGGACATCGCCCGCTGTCTGGCTTGGCTCGATCTTTATGCGATAGGCCTCACTAGGTATGCCATGCAAGGGCCTAGACAAGGCAATCACTTTAATTGAAGGGCTTTGTGAAACCAACGTTTTCAAGTGATGAAAGAGACGTGGAATAACCTCGGGATCCCCGTTGAGACTGTCGACACCATCGACGATAACCATAATTTTGCCTGTTTCTTTCACGGCTATGTTTATAGCCCGCCACAAAGAGTCCTCCACACTCTTGCTGGAAGCCCCAGAGGAGTGGAGGCTCATTGAGTGCTCCAGAGCCCTTAGAAGGTCTCCATCCTTTGCTTGTCGTCCAAGTATCTCCAGTAGTAGCCCTTTCGCCAATCCTATAGGACCGGTAGTAGCGCTGATATCGTCGTCTGCACGATAATTAGTTCACTGTCGCTACACTTTCCAGTTTCTTGGGATTTGGATCTCACAAACTCTGAAGGTGACCACATCATAGTCTTGTGGATGGGTTGATGTTTGAAGTTGCTGGATGATCCACTCAGATAAAACGGTCTTCCCTGTGCCTGTGTCACCGGTTACAGTAAATAATTGATTGTCGCTTGATCGTATCTGAGAAAGTCTATTGGTAAACCACTCGCAGGTATACTCTGCCGGCTGAGGTGAACGAGCCGAAAGAACCCTCGAGGCTTCGCGATCCTTGATGGACAAGTATTCCCATATCTCTTGTACTTTTTCTGACGGATCTACACTGACATCGCCCATGATAAGCCTACTCCAAAGCCTCTCCTTAACCGTGATACGATAGGAATGGAATGCTTGAATCTGTGAACTAAACCGTGATTGTAAATCGGATGCATCGAAAGCCTTGGAGGCGCCTTCAGCCTTTTGAAAATAGTGCACACTGGCTGAACAAATGAGCCCACATAGCTCAGCATATGCAGCAACAAGCTCTTGCTGCGCAACGGTGTCGGACACCAAGATTTCCAGATTGTTCCTAAAATGCGACAACTCGACTGCGAATCTATGGAATACCTGAAAGAATGAGGCCAGGAGTCTTGCATGGTCTGAACCACACTGATTTCAAGTTAATGGAATTCATTCGGCAAAGAACCTCTGCAACTATCCGAACACGCACCTGCAGAAGCAAGAGAAAACTTCCCCAAATTAGTTGGATTGCGCGCTCGGTTCCGGATGTGAAACTCTCCATTAGTCGCGCGAGCTGCTCCAACCGGCCCACTAAGACCACAGCATGCTTAAAAGCTCGATCAAGTTGACTGCCATTCTCGGGCATAAATCTCAATCGTTCCTCTGCGATACCGTCCAAGATATCTGTCGTCGATCGTACACTGTCGAACACTTCTTTCGCTGGAGCGTCTAGCTGAGGTCGCACTCGAGAGGCGATTTGATCACTAGCTCGGTGGAGGGCATCCAGCTTTTGAGCGTCACCCGCGCTCCCATTCTCCCCCATTCCGGAGATCGCATTGTGGAATATGTCCTGCCGGAAGGACGGATACCCGGCGGTGGGATGAACGACCTCTGCCGACATTTCAACTCAACGCGGCCCTTCTTTTAAAATACCGAGTTCGCGCATGTAAGTAAAATGTAGTTGCTTAATTAGCAGAGAGGAGGGCCGAAATGGCTTCCATTGAACATCAAGGTCTTGCCAAGCGGGTGTTGGGATATGTAGTGACCTTGGTTGACATCATCACTGAGGAGAGTGTTCGCAGATTAGTGCACGCAAACGGAAGTCATCTGGATGATAGCATCGGTACCTCACTACCAATCCACAAAGACAGGACTCTGATGGATCATTGGACAATCGGTGAACCATTCAGAGCTCTTGCCTAGAAGTGTGACGACATCCTGTCTTCCATAGTATGGGAATGAATGGTCCAACATCATGAAGCGAGTTGAACCCGTGATGACTTTCCACAATGGTCCACAACATAACTCTAGACGCCGAATCATACTCCGGAGTACACTTTGGCATTCAGCTGCCTCAAGTATCCCCAACTTGAATCCTGCTTTAAATGAGTGTTTACCACAATGGATGGATGTGGTTTTCTGGTACAATCGCCCGTATAAGGTTTCTTCCCCACACCCCGCATCATACATTTTTTCCGCGCACATCCGGTTTTCTATTACGTATATACCATAACGTTGAACTAAGAACAACTACCTCTAGTCGGATTGAGTATGCCGTGACTCAAATGTCTCTTGGGAAAGCGCGAGACAGACATCCTGGACTAGCTGAAGAAACCCGGGTCTACCCTTCCTGGAGCCAGTCTATAAGGTCTAATCAGTTTGCCAATACTTCCGTCTGCGCCTTCCAGGTGTTTTACGAATTATTCCAACATCCTGGTAATCTCATGCGTACCCTATCTATTTTTAGAGTAATCGTATCCCCTTTCCTGCGCACTCGCCTAGCACCAGCTGCCAACGAGGACCAAGACGAAACCCATAAGCTCAACTAAGAACACATGCCATGCCAAGTATATTAGATACACATCTCCTTATATTAGGTCCCCGTTAATATGCTCAAACTTAAAACCCACCTCATCCGTTGGCACTAAAGTAATCTACAGGAGTTGGGAGATCACCGAAGAAGAGGTGCCTACCCCCTAACGCTACCTTTCCAGTATTAGAGTGTCAAATAGGTCGTACAGACTGGCAAGCCAGGAGCCGAGCGAATCTGTAGTGCGTCATGGCAATATACATGGCTCCAGGCCAAGACCGAGGTTGGACGGGAATCCTTCAAATAGTGTATTCGCAACGGGTTTTCTGCGTGTTTGGGACTAGCACAATCGGCTTGCCGAGCAAATAGTTGGGATGAACAGGAACATGTGGGATAATTTAATATAGATATTCTACTATCGGATTTGATATAGCATGATTGGGAGAGTGTGGCTTAGTTATGGTCTCTATTGGAGATTTACGGTGCGAAGCTCCTATGAGGGAGATGGAAGAAAAAATATCACGCAAAGACAAGAGAAAGGAGAGATGTAGTACGTATGCCATATTCCACAAAGTTATGCATCAAAGAAGAGCAGTGCCCTGGTGCCCTGGTGCCCCGTGGTTGTATAACTCTATGCAGTCTTCTGGGCCAACCGATGCATCTGTCATGCAACGCTCAGATATTCTCCTGAAGAAACTTTCAGGTACATTGGGGCACCTCTAGGCAATCAGGTACTTAACTCTAGCCGAGCCAATGGCACTAGACATTAAGGAGGAGAGAAGATGGATAACGCGTCGTGCTAACAGATTTAATCTATTGCGGGCAAGCACGTGGTCCTCCTGTTGGCGGAGATCAGCTGCCGATTTGCCCTAATTGTCAATGATCGTCTCTTTCGGCAGCGACGGAATACTTGCTGGAAAAGTACGCATTCAATCTCGCAACATGAGAAATGAAATGAAAGAAAGTCCTATATAAAGGACGCCTGTTCCGCGATGCGATTTATTCAACAGTTATCTTTCCTACCCGAACCATCGCCATGCATTTCCCTCTTACTCTCGCTGTGCTGCCCCTCGCAGCTCAGGCTGTGAACATCATCTCCGCCAACGACGACGGGTGGGCCGAGAAGAACATCCGTACTCTCTACGACACCTTGACCGCGGATGGTCACTCGGTCGTGATTTCGGCGCCAGCGGAAAACAAGAGCGGAACAGGTATGTTCTCCTCTTTACTCTCCCAGCCACTCACACTGGATCTAACCAATTGCACGTTTAGGCTCCTCGGACGCAGACCCTACGGTTTTGACCGAAGCCTGCGAGTTTGACAGCTGCCCAGAAGGCAGCCCCGCAGTGGGAAACAACGCTACCCAGCCGCGTTGGAACTACGTGAACTCATACCCCGTCACGTCGATCAAATATGGTATCCAGAACCTCTCAACCACCTATTTCAACGGCAACCCCGACCTGGCCGTCACCGGTCCAAACGTCGGCGCCAACCTAGGATTGGCGAACACCCTTTCCGGCACGGTAGGCGCCGCCTGCTACGCCGCGCACGACGCGGGTATTCCAGCAATCGCTTTCTCTGGATCCAGCGGTTCTGCGACCGCATGGGATGATCCCACGCCGGAGTACGCTACGATCTACGCCCAGCTGGCGACCAAGGTCGTCGACCAGGTCGTGGCTGCCGGCACGCCTTATCTCCCCGCGGACGTCTACCTCAACGTCAACTTCCCCAAAGTGGATGACTGTGCCAGCGTGGACGACTACAAGTTTGTGCTCTCGCGCATTTACACCGCTGTGCCGCTTATTTCGGGCGATGATGTCGAGACCTGCAATAACGATAAGCGTCTGCCGACTGAGACTAAAGTCACTGGTTCGGGCTGCTACGTGAGTATCTCCGTGGGCAATGCTTCGAACAAGAGGGATGCAAATGCCACGGTGCAGGGAGAGGTGCTGAACAAGTTGGGCGATTTCCTGACCTGTTTGTCCTAATTAACCGGACTGATTGCGCCACGATCCACTGACTCGGAGATGCATGGTTAGGGTAATTTACATTAAAACCGTCGCGTGGTCGCTTTGGTGTATGCTATTGGCGATAATGTATAGTTTCCATAGCTGATTAATTAATGTGGTGATATAACTTAATTTTGCCCGAGCCTGCCTACTGTTAATCTTCTAGGCCTGCAGCTTATGGCGTATTTAGTTAAACTAAGCAAGGTAGCACTGCGAGCCCGAATCCTTCATGCAGAGAATAAGCTAGCAGGGATGGCTGCATAGCATGATACGCATTAAGCGCTTTATCTACTTGAATAGTTAAAATCTCCGAGAGATAAGAGCTGCCACAATAGGCACAAAAAGCGCACAGCGCGGTAGACATGTCTCTAACACATTGCGACAGGACATGGATTACATCCACATCGCGCAGTAGCACTTTCACAAACAAACTATTTAACACTAACAGAAGTAGGTCTACAAAAGACTCCTCCGATTGGCAGCGATCGAGGGGACGGTCACCACCTGAGACAAGAAATACTTTAGATGTCAGTCAATCCAACGGTGCCTGGAATATTAACCTAGAACCCACTCCCCACCAAGCAAAGGACAGGATCAGTCCGATACGCCCTGACTTATCCACTGACGATCCTTCCAGGTACCATGGTCCTGATATCGTTCGGTTGGCCGGATATCGAGCTCTTCCGCGAGAGGGTCCGCATGTGATCGGCATAACGTCGGAGAATTATTTGCACGATGGAATAGGGATCGACGAACTATGCAGGATGGTTCGGTCGTTCGTATAAAGGGTAACGGGCGTCTTGTAGGTACAATGTCGGTCAATTGACTGATCGTCAGCCTCAGACAGTCTCCAATATGCCCTCGAAACTCCTTCTCCTTACCGCTGCGCTGTCGCAGCTCGTTCGGGGCGGTCTCATTCGTCGAGAGTTCATCGATCATGACAAGGTAGTGGGGTTCCCTGAGACAGTTCCCTCTGGGGCTATTGGCGACGTGTACAAGGCGTATCAGCCGTTGTTGAAAGTTGTTAATGGATGTGTCCCCTTCCCTGCTGTGGATGCTCAGGGAAACACCAAGTAAGCAAGACAGACGTTATTCGCTATAACTCTATAGGATCAAGCATACTAAGTATAATCAGCGGCGGTCTCGACACCTCAGGCTCTAACGACGGCGGCTGCTCCAAGAGCGACGGACAAGTCTACGTCCGGGGCGGCAAGTCCGGTGACAAGTACGCCCTCATGTACTCGTGGTATTTCCCCAAGGACCAGGCCGCGCCCGGCATGGGACACCGCCACGATTGGGAGGGAGTGATCGTCTGGATCTCCGACCCGGCCAAGACATCCGCGGACAACATCCTTGCCGTGTGTCCGTCCGGCCATGGCAAATGGGAATGCTCGACGGATGGCTACACGCTTCAGGAAACACATCCGTTGATCAAGTATTACAGTGTCTGGCCTGTGAACCACCAGGCTGGTCTCACGAATGAGGCTGGTGGATCCCAGCCTCTGATTGCCTATGAGAGTTTGCCCGAGCCTGCGAAGAATGCGTTGGAGACTGTCGACTTTGTCAAGGCGAATGTGCCGTTTAAGGAGGAGAACTGGGCTGAGAATCTGGGAAAGGCTACTTTCTGAGTACTGCAATGGCTATGCATAAGTGAAGCGTATGTATAGTATAGGGTACACATTGTATATAATGTTTAAATTGGGAGAAAGCCATTGCATATAGCGTATCCGGGATTAACATGCTTAAAGCACCAGTTCGGAACATATTAGCCAACACTATGACATCCATCTCAGTAATTCCATTCTTACTCTCTTTTGTAGGCTTTTATACTAGCCATTTGTCTGTATCACATCATAGATAATTATTTAGATGAATGCACATGACCAAGTATAAATTGAACCATCATTGCTGGCACCAGGTTCAAACTGCGTCCCGAGCAGCCAATCCGTTCTCCATAATTGACAAGGTCAATATCGGGATATTCTCATTGTAAAAATTAAACGATGCGAATGGCTTGTAAAGACTGCTCTTCTATCTCCCTCCTGTTGTGGAAGATTGTGCATGGAGATGTTACTTCCCTCGATTACTTTTAACTGGTGGAGGCTAAAGGGTTGGCCATGCCCTCGCATTGTGTATTGTCGAGCCTACTGAATAGAATGTGAAAGCAATAGTTCTTAGTGGTTAAAAATTCTGGGTAGTCTTCACTAGAGTGGATTAATACTACAATTGAGTGAGGGAAAGCACTTCACTACACAGATAGGATAGGCTGGACTAATACAACAACTGTAGTCAATTGAGGTCGTGGC
Organism: Aspergillus sojae; assembly: GCA_008274985.1. Lineage (NCBI taxonomy): Eukaryota > Fungi > Ascomycota > Eurotiomycetes > Eurotiales > Aspergillaceae > Aspergillus > Aspergillus sojae. The sequence goes on along the minus strand of CP035527.1, from coordinate 4,730,736 downwards.
TCATACGAGCTCACAGAAAGAATCTATGATACATGTTTCTAAAACATTCCGATTTCCCTTCAACGCACACAATATCTTGAGTCCCGATGATGCCTTCCCCTCGAAGTCAATGCTTAGCGGCGGGCAGCAGGAGAAGAAGAGGGGGCAGCCGAGGAAGAGGGAGAGGGAGTAGCGGCAGCGGAAGAGGATGGGGCGGCCGAGGAGGAGGCGCCAGAGCCCGAGGCAGGGGTGGTAGCAGCGGCGCCAACGGTGAGGGCGGTGCCGGTCGAGGTAACGGTGGAGGCAGCTTGGGTGACTCCAGTAGCAGCGCCGGAGTAGAGGGTAGGGCCGGGGACTGGGTATTCGGAGACGGACTGGTAGATGTTGAAGATGATGCCATCGCCCGTGGGGGTGTAGAGCTCGGTTCCAACGACACCAGCAGGCTTGTCGGTACCCTCACCGTTGACCTTCAGGTTAAAGCAAGAGGGGTAGTTCTGAGCACCACCCTCAGTGCCGGCGGAGTGGAGAGCAATCAGCTCGTGACGGAGGACATAGTATCCTGGGGCGATCGACGTGGGGATCTCGACGAGCCAGGTGTTGTTGTTCTGGATCAACTGGTCGTCACCCCAGACACCGGGGACACTGGAACCGTCAACAATACCGACACCATCGATCTTGAAGAACTCAAGAGAGGTTTTGTCAACTGAGGCACAGTTGGGCTCACAGCGGGCAAGGTAGTCAACAACAGGACCGTGGTGAGATTCGGGCCATGGGGTCCATTGAAGGCTGATGCGGTCTCCGGCGTTGACCTCGACGTAGCCATTGCCAGCGGTCGCGTTCTGGTGGCAGATGATATCGGGGGAAGAGTAGTCATCGGGGGCGAGAGGGCCGTTTCCAGTGTTGGGGGTGGTCCAGGCGGCTACAGTCGGGGCACTTTCGCCCATGTAGGGGAAGGAGTTGATATCAAATCCCTCGTAGTAGACGCCGTTGATCACAATGTTGCTGACATGACCGTGGGCAGCAACCTTGGTGGCCGAGAGGAGGGCCGTCAAAAGGGAAGCGGATTGAATGTGATGCATTTTGTCAAGGCAGAGAAAGAATGTCAGTCAATGAACGAAGCTAAGTAGTGAAAGGGTGGTAGATGCGATCCAGCGCAACGAATGTAAAGTTTAGCCGGGTAGGCAAAGAATAAAGATGTCGAAAGAAAGACCGGTTGTTTGAATGGATGAGAAGAATGTGCGAGTCCATTGTCCTTTTTAAATCACGAAGGTGAATCTAACCATCACCCTGCATCTCACACCTCAAACGACTGTTGGTCTTTTCTGCATGCACGATGACCCATCACTTGCGTGCCCTGGAAGGATAACCCGAAGAAAAGCCACCAGACGCTGCGGTTCCACAAGCGCCGAAGTAATCAATGTGAGAATATACGATGATCAAAAACCCATGGAGTGTGGGCATCGACAGGATAGGGTATTTTCTCAGGTCTTCCCTCGAAGATACCGACTCTGCCAGGAGTTTAAGCGTAGCAGATTGATTTAAATTGGCGCCGATCCCCGTTAGTCGGTTTGGGGGTGAAATTATCCGTAGCATGGATCCACCACTCACGCCCTTGAAAGCCCTTAGCCGTGACAAGAGTGGAGATGGTCTAACTAAGAATAGTCGTTATTATCCCTACTGCAGTCCTAGTGTACTTTGTCGCTAGAATGTAAACCATGATTGCCGGGATTGCCTCACTTCATAAGGTTGTTTCATGTCCATGTTGGCTGTCACACCATTAATGAAGGCAGGTTCACAGAATCCGCGAATTGGCAGGTGTGTAGATATGGCAAAGACCCAAAGGTTGCCGAGGAATTATACCAGATTTATTTTCTTCCGCCTCTAATAAGTAGCCAAGACGGGGAATTATTGCATTGTAATATTAATCTTTACCTTATTCTCTCAAGGCCATCCTTCGGTCCGAGCCCGGGCCAATAGAGCACTCTATGAGGATTCTTGATGTCTTTTTATTGGTGTTTTAGAATTCGCGGTTCCACTATTAGATGCCAAAGCTCATATTATATCTGAAGCCAAAGGAAAGGGCGGGACTTTATCCTTCTAATGGGGCGGAGGTGGAGAGACTATTGATTCCACAGCCCAGGTTCATATCTACAATATACACAAGCAGCTCGTCGAAGACAACTGTACCGCAGTCTATGTAGTTCTATGCTAGATCAGTTGGGTCTTTTAAAGGTCCGAACTCCCATTTTCACCTACTACGTATCAACGACCGACTCAAGATATCTTTGGGGTGGGATAACCTCACTGACACGTTAGGCCTTCACTGTTGGATCTGAATAGACGCCCGATATAGGAGCCAACCCAAATACTCTGAGTCACTCCTTCACACGCTACTGGGACCAATGAGGATACTGTGTGGTTCATGAAGCCACGATTTAGATATTTCCGCACCCAAATAGGCACGGAAATGCCCCCTTTCCATGTCTATACTCTATCGTATTGCTGAAAGAGGCATAGGTACGGTATCTAAGCCACAGAAGATGGACACACTTCTCTTCCCCTTTCATTGGCCCCATAGATCGTCGGCTTTTCTATATAATTGTGCAACTATGATCAGCTTACTCGTACGAACTACGAACCCCTGATCTGAAAAGGGGAGTTATATCTCGTAAAATAATTGAATTCTAGAAGGAATAAAGGAGGGGATTTATATGCGAAGAATGAAGATCTTCATGAAAATCTCATATGTGTGAATCACATCCTTAACCAGTAGTCAGCATGCTCACCGTTGGTTGACCAAAAGGCGGTTGTTGTAGCGTTTGACTAGAATGTATTCAACACATCAAGGATAGAAGCCCTAACTGCTAGTTGACTGTCCCGTGGGTACGCCTATGCTGAAGTGGATATTACAACAGTTTAGGAAGAGACACATAGGGTAAAAGATGCTACACAGAAAGAGCAAGTTTTCATGTTGACTAGACATACATTTCATTGTTAGACGACGGCAGCATTTGAACTATTGATGTTAACGTAGGGTTATGGATGCCATGGAAAAGCTATTGAGGTGCTGGCATATTGTGTATATCGAAGGAAGGTTTTGTGCTTCTGCAAAAGTGTTATTGTATCACAAGGCATACAGAGGCTGCCCTTATACCCTTAGGATAACAAGACTACTACGCACGACTAGAATAATATAAGAGAATGAGAAGAATGGCATGCAATACAGAAAAAAGAAGTGGGGAAGAAACAACAAAAAAGAATGACCGACGCAGGGGTCGAACCTGCAATCTCTTGATTCGTAGTCAAGCGCCTTGCCATTGGGCCAGCCGGCCAGTTCTTGAAATTGCTAAGCAGGAATTGGCATGATTAACCAAAATTGAATATGTAGTTTCCATTTCCTTGCGCTTCAAATTTGTCCCGATATCGTAAAATGCTCTTGGCATGGATTGCTGAGAGAGGTGCGTCTGAGACGTCCCAAAAGCTTTCAAAGACCACCACTGACCATTTGCTGTGTCTTGTTCCCACCTCTGGCGAGGTTTCCAGACACAATTCGTTTTATGGTCATTTCAGAAGGTACTAGTATCATTTGTGAGGCCGTATTTGCCATTTTTTGGAATATAACATACTTAAAATATATATTTACAGTTTTATCGACTTATCCTGCAGAACAGTTTGCTGGCAACTCCATATTGCACTCTGCAGTACCTTACACTCTTATACTCGAACAAAAAGAGAGAAAAAACCAATCGAGGGTGGAATTATTGTAGGACTATATATAATGCATGTAACCATGCAGCTTCTAGTTATTAGTGACTGTTTTGAGCATCTTCTACAAAGCAAGAGTAATGACTGAGTTCGTAGTTTTGATCGAGACTCGACTGGAAGACGCTAAAAGGTGTTCAAGTATATCCAGATTTCTAGTAGCTATACGGGGCTTTTTGAGAGCTCTAGTGGGAGCTTTTCAAGTTATGCGTTATGCACTGAGTGCTAACAATACTAGCTACAATTCTCAACCCCGATGCTAAATTGAACAAAATGCGGCAGTTCTGTATCACATTTCTTTGGCAATCTCTACCCCAAGCCAATGATAAAAGACATATATGCGGAGCTTAGTATACATACAAAATAGTCGACATGTGTGATTGTGCTGCATGCCCAGCAGTTAATAGGAAGACAACCGAGCTATGATCCCAGAAGTCGTCCAAGAGTACTAACCCTGTCCAATGAAAACCATGGCCGGCCACTCAACGAATCATCTATTTCAGCTCACCCTGTCCATTGCACATCTTCAGAGGGTAGCCATCACCCAGGCAAGTGGTGATCACACCCTGCACCCAGTCGAGCTTGGCCTGCTGGTAAGACACGCTCTTGCGGTCGAACGAATCGGCCTGGAAGTACTCGTATTGAGCGTTGCCAGGAGCACCGCTGAAAACATAGCCTCTGCGGCGGTGGGTCAAGGGGTTGCTAACAATAGCACCCCACTTGTTTATGGGGATCGTCATGGTAGCCGTGCCGGTAAGCGTGTTGGTAACGGTATCTTGGTAGTTGATGCTGGCGCCAATCTGGAGCCATTTCTCGACGGTAGCAGTGAAAGAGGCACCGACAGTGATACTGTTGGCAACGCTCTGACCGGCGGCAATCGCGACAGTTGCGGCAGCGCCGTTGGCGTGAGTGATGGGGGACATGGCAATATCCCAGCCGAGGAATTCCTGATCGGGGAGAGGGATGATGAACTGGGCATCACCGCGCTTCTGAAGACCGGTGAAGCCTTCGGACTTGAAGGACCGGGGGAGGTTGTCGGTCGGGGGCTCGAGCGAGATGCCATTGAGATGGGATTCAAGATCCTTCTTCTCAATAGCCTTGGTAGTGCCGTCACCGAGGAGGAGGATGGCCTTGTCGGCGGAGACTTGATCGGCGGGGAGAGCAGTAGTGAGGGCACTGTTGGCACACAGGGAGGCCAGCAAAACAAAAGGCACCTTCATGATGTCGAGATGAGCAACTTGATTGTTAAGGAAGTATGAAAAGGGATTGAGAAGGTTGCTTGGAGGGAGAGAACAAGTCGGAGGGAGGGAGGTCAATGGCGGGAACGAGGCTTCTATATAGAACCTCGACGAGGGGAGTGTGTACCTTTCATTGGAACTCCAGCCGGACCAAAGATCAAGATGAATACCTCCGAATCAGGAGCCACTCTCGGCATAGTTGACGTGCCATTCACCATGGGGTGTCGGAAGATTGACAGGCGATCCCTCTACCTCTTTTGGAAGGAATTCTCCGAGGATTTCCCGGAAATAGATGAGCGTCTTAGAAACATTCCAAGACGAAAGGATCCTGTGCTAGTTGGATGCCACCCCCGTATTTGGAAGGCAGCAGTAGATAGCTGGTGTGTGGCAGACAATAATTCCCGCAGGTTAATCTAATTAACTTTATGCTGAAGAATGTACTCAGACATAGGGTCCATGTTCCTGTCGATCATCGGTCGTGGACCCAAGACGTCGGGTCATTGGCCATGATTTAACGTTAACTCAGACCACTGCGGGCCTTATTTCTTGGACAGACGTCGACGAACCTGGTGAAGTGGAGCAAAACTGACGAGCTTTCCCCAGGGATCAGTAGCATGGGGGATAAGTCATACACTATCGCACAGTTGATTGCACCCTACCCCACAAGCGTCGACGATCCACCAGCAGAATGAAGTCTGATGGCCTTACCTTGGAGCACAGCCACTGATATCAAGGCTCTAATCTACAGTTTTGCCACCCACTGTTCCTTTGCCTTACTATCTTGTACCCCGAGAGCATCCACATCGCCCAACCGTGTTGATCGCTTCCAAAACGATCGACTCGGGTATCGACACGTGGTTCCGATTGGATCTATGGGTGAGACAGTAACGTGAGACTAATGCTACGAAGGATGAAACGCAGTCCTGCATATGCATTTAATGTCCAGAAGTGAAACATATCCCGCGCTGCGAGACGTTGGCTAGCCGGAAATAGAGTCCCGGATCACTGCCGGTGCCTGCATAATCAACGGCCAAGCACATCATTCTGATACGGGTCATGTCATGAGGAGTCTTGTCCCTTCACTGATTGTGATCGTGGGATCGACACGGGGAATCTTCGGATATTTCGCCTTGGTCCAAGACATGCAATTACTATGACAGGAGCCCCAGGATCGGCTCCGTACACATATACTCCGCCATGGATACCCTTTGATGACCGTTCATAGTCTTTCTTAAGTACTACCGTTGTTCGCAAACGTTGGGAAGTTCAATCCAGGATTCCAAACCCCAACACATCACCTACAGCTTTTCACTCTTTCGTCGGGACATAACATACGCAAATATGAAGGCATCTCTCTCTTTGATTGTCGCTGCCCTAGCCGCTGGGTACGAGAGTCCTTTCACCGTCTAATTCATCTTGAACACTGGGAGTATTAACAATACTTTAGTGTCGTTGCTGATCTTCACTATACTGGTGTTTGCATTGATTCCAGTGGCGGTGTCGTAAGTGCTATTCCAATCTAACTCTTTCACAAGAGTCAGTCTAACATTTTACCCAGGATACCTATAACCGGGCTGCCACCGAGAAGGCTTGCGCCGCGTATAAGAACCGCAACACCGGTAACAAGCAATGGGATCAGTGCCCCGACTGCACAGTGAAGAACGAGAAGGACATCTTCTACTACTGTGACTCCGCCGCTCAGCACATTGGGGGTGACGAGCTGAACTACTATTGCAAACAGAACGGTGCTGGTGACAGTGTGGCCTGGTAGATTCAGTTTTGTGGACTTGATTAGGACAACGCAACTTTAGTGGATGGATCTGAGTTAGTCGAACGACAGTCAGCGAGTATTGTACCTCTTTTACAACATGTATATCACAGAATATTCTCCTGTTTAATGGGCCCCCAAAGGGCTCTTCAAACAAAGGGCGACATGCACTTCTCATCGTTAGTTCGAACCAACCTGTACTTGAAACACTAGTCCGAGTAACGAACCATGGAGCGAGTCCAATAGTATCTCCATTCTCGCAGTCCGCAAAATTGACTAATAAGCCCCATCTGTGCTATGGGGTGGGTATATTGTGTAGAGAATGGCATCTGTCTAAACATAGTAGCATCCGCTGCAAAGTTGACTCTGAAGAAAACTTGAAGTTTGGCGTTATCATACGGACATCATGCCAGAACGCTTCGCTTACCTATTACTGTTAAATATCGATTACCACAAAAGCCTGAAATCCTGAGTGAACTAAATAATGAGACCATTATAAGGCGCGCTATAATCAACGCGAGCGCTTTGAATTTCTATTTATTTGTCTATCACAGCATTTCAGACCACTATGAGTAACGCCGGGTGATCAATTCGGGCTCTAGTAGCAGAGAGCTTGGTAAGAGCTACACATGCCCAAGGTTCGCCTTTTGAAAAGCCAGGGAGCCAAGCCTAGATTATCAAATATGGCACGTAGCGATGCATTGTGTATGGCATATACGAATCCTGACTGTTATGTATGGATGCTCAAGAAAACTATAATTAATATGTATATTAATATTATAAGATCACGATCGCATTAAACATTATCGCCTGTTCGAATATCATCATCATATACTCAATGATTATCTGTTTAGCCCAGAAAAAGCTCATCAAGAGTCCCAAAGAAGTGTCAAGGGAAATCAGAAAAGGAGGATGGGGCATTTCACCCTATGCCATTCCGGCCATTCTCGGCTGTTCGCACGATACAAAGGTAGAAACATTCTCAGTATATCGATATTATCGCGATTAAACATTATATGAAGGTCGGAAATCGCCGCATTAGATATCAGTGGCCAATGGTATGTGTCGTAAGTGGCAATAACTATCATTATCACGAAGCAGAGACTTTTTCTAATAAGCGTCTTTGATATCAGTCTTGCGGGGTTGCTTCCTCTGGCGGTCACAAGCCCAGCAGGCCCAGACGAACAAAACAAAATGAAGGACCCTGTTCAAGTTAGTCTAAGCACGGTTCAAACGCACGAACTGTTGTTCATCTTACGAAGTGAGCAAGGCCATTGCAAATCCAAAGAACTCGACGTTCGACAACGTAGTATCCCTGCAGGCAGATTTACGACAAGCATACCCTCCTTCCGCGGCAGGCGTCAACACGAGCATCGTGACGAGAGTAGTAGCAAACACTGCCCCAAAAGCAATAAAGTCGAATGCAATATAGAAGCCGGGATGGAGAGCTCGACGGAGGAGGAGTCTGACTGTCAAAGGCACAAGAGACCAAAGGACTGCATATGAAGCCTGCTCGACAATATCAGCTTCCGTAGAGGTAGCATCAGACGCAAATTGAGCTGGCCCACTTACCGTAGCTAATATCATGACACACAACGAAGCACCGTTAAGGTCAGTGAATACGCGGTCGTGAGCTTTTACTGCCCAGGCAAACACCACTAAGGTCGTAAAAGCGCTGACAATCGCAGCTATGCGAAGCGACAAGATGGCTGGATGGCCATCCTGCGAAAGATAGGTTTTGTCTGTCATGATTGGATTGGCCCGTAGGAGAATTCTGAATTTATTGACTTCGAATAAGCTTGCAGTGTCTGGCCATAATCTAGAAAAGGCTGCAAGGTACACCTTTTTGTAACATCTCGATGAGATAGAGGTTTGTTTATTAGAGTTTCAGGCCACCTGGTGATCTACACGATAACATCAGCCAAGACCCAAACACGAGGTTCAGCCAACACAGCCAACACAGCCATAATTGCTGAGTTAGGTACCAGTGACCCAATAGGAATTGGCGAAGAAGAAGTTTGCGCCAAAAATATATTAGATGGTCTTGTTGCACTGCCCTATGAATGGATAGTAACCCCATCGGAAGCGCTGACTTCGGCTGGAGATTTGAGGCTGGTCTATTAGGAGAATGCATCATCCAACTGTGCTCAAGCTGTTTAGGCTACCTAATTTCCTTCATTGGTTATAACCCCTAATGCCCTCAATGGAACTAGGATTAGGCCATATGCATGTTTTGCCGGATGCGCTACAGGGTCAATTACAAGAGTCATGGGAAGTTCAGGACAAGTCCCGATCAACATTCCTAAATACATACTATCACGATCAATGTATTATCATGCGGATGTACCTACTCTGCAAGGGTGAATTATTGATTTTAATTTTGATTTTCGTTTTTTTGATTTACTCAGACCTTGGCGCGTACTTCAACATGACTTCCCAGTAGAGCTCCATGATGATCGGTGTTAGCTCTCCATGTTGTCTCGTGTGTACGACAAGATACTGGATTGACGAAACCTGAAGGCACTGTTGATGGGCATGTCTCACCTGTCTCTGCCCGTTATCACTGGCTTCCTCCCTGTGGCACCCATTTGCGTTCTTAGGAATTTGAGATAGTAGTGATGGTATGTGGTCGTTCTCACTAACTGATGGTCTATTCAATGCCAAACCGGCGCCAAGATAAGGCAAGTATTATAGACTGCTTTCAGTACCGACCCAGAAGCTTGGATAGGATGCGCTGTGTTTCAAGCTCCCAGCCGAGACTAATGTTGGCCAGGCGAGGAGTTGATAAATGCGGGTATTTTACGATTACTTTTTATGCCTATATGAATTGCTCATATCACAGGCAGTCCAACATAAGACAAACGTAGTTGACGAATCCTTGTCTCATAGTGTCGATATACTGACGACTATCTTCCGTCTATTAGGGCCGATGGGCGGGGGGATCCCGCTTCGGGCTTTTCCGATCACTTTTGACAATTCACAGCTATTAGCGATATGGCAGACCGAGAGCTTAGACGCTTAATTTGAGTACTTCCCATATAAATGGCGGGCACGGCAATGGAATGCGAACAACATACTAAAGAGGACACTCATGAGATGCTGGGTTACTGGATAGTTCCTAACGCAAAGGTAGCGTTATCTAATGGCTTCATGATTGCGAGTACTTTGTGTCTTAGACTGAACATCGCACAAAAGACACGAGCAGACGAGTGAAGCTTCGAGCCAAGACGCATCGGGTGTTTTACCGCGCGACGTACTAACACATACGAACCAACGATAAACATTACTCGTCGACAAGGCAGAAATGAACGGAGAACGTACTGGTGGAGGCAATGAGAAGACCGTTGCAGCTGATGAGATATCTGAACCACAAGGCAAAGCTTCTGTTAATGATACATCATCTATCCCAGATGGCGGGATTAAGGCTTGGATGCAAGTTGTGGGAACGTTTTTCATTTTTTTCAACACATGGCAAGTTAGAGAGATAAAGACCTTTGAATCTGACCTGACGTCTACAGGGGTGTACTGAACACGTTTGGTGCTTATCAGACCTATTACGAAACCCAGTAGCTATTTGCCTCATCCTCATCGAGTATTTCCTGGATAGGCTCTGTGCAGTCGTCTTTGCTCTTAGTCTTAGGTCTGATAACCGGTCCGCTGTATGATGCGGGCTACTTTTACCACCTTCTTTTTAGTGGCTCCTTTATGATCGTGTTCGGACAGATAATGCTGAGCCTCTCGAAGGAGTGGTACCAAGTGCTGCTATCACAAGGGTTTTGCATTGGTATTGGAACAGGCTTGATCCTTATTCCTGGTGTGGCTGTTCTCTCCACCTATTTCAGCACGAAACTGGCCCTGGCGAATGGCGTTGCAGCTGCTGGTAGTGGATTGAGTAAGCCATAGGACTCATGGTTTCCTGAACTAGGGAGTGAATCTGACTTTAGTGGCAGGGGGAATTCTATATCCGATTATATTCCACCGACTTTTCGATCAGATTGACTTTGCGTGGACCTGCCGAGCGATTGACCTCGTCATATTAGTGACGATAGCTATTCCTATCACAGTGTTTCGATTGCGAGTGAAACCATCTGGCAAGCGGAAACTTCTGGACCTCATGGCATTCCGTGAGCCCGCTTATACGTTCTTTGTATTGGGAGGAACTCTCGAATTCATCTCGCTCAACATTCCATTTTACTATATTCAATCTTCTTCTATCAGTGAGGGGATCGCCACCGATGGCCTTGGGTTTTATCTGCTGTCAATTTTGACCATTGGATCTGTTCTGGGGAGAATATTACCAAATGTATTTGCCAATGTTATTGGCCCATTTAACATTGTCTTTACATGCACGGTTATCACCGGGGCCATGATGTTCGCTTTGGTTAATTTATCCAGCCTGGCGGGAGTGATCATCGTTGCTTTCCTCTATGGCTTCTTTACCGGGGCATTTGTATCGCTGCCGCCCACTTGCTTTGTCAAGCTTTCACCGGATCGAGCTCTTATTGGCACCCGGCTGGGTATGGGGTATGCAGTAATGACCATCGGAAATTTAGTTGGGACTCCAGCGGCTGGGGCCTTCCTGCAAAACCGGGGTTTCAATGCCGTGTGGATCTTTGGGGGTGGGGTTTCATTTGCAGGAGGTATAGCTATGATGATTAGTAGGAATTTTCAAGGGGAATGGAGGCTACTAATGAGACAGTGATATCGAGATCGGGATATACTTGGCCGTCCTGCCATGTAAGTCATATGGACAAGTTATGTGGCGTGCAACATGGGTGGCTATGATGCACTTTGAGGAGAATGATAGAGACAGCTCAGACATCTTTATTGCTCGCCCACGAAGTCTTTTCCTTCTTCCTTGGCCCCTTTCCCATTTGTTGTAGGTGTTCTCTTCATCCTTTCTGGTTAGTATTTCAGTTAGCCGTTCGCTAGGAATAATCCACGGGCGGCTGTAGATGCTCGGATTAGTTCCCGATGCTGATCTGGGAGGCCTTGCAGAGTGTCCCCATATTCCGATAAATCTAACTTTGACCATGTCATCATCCAGTCTTTTGGCCAAGAAATGGCCGGTTGCGTGACTTGGTGTTCGTTGCGGCGCGTTATTAGCCATCTTGGCCTCTAGTTCCCAGGGAGTATATCCGCCAATAAATGGAAGAGCCAGCTCAATTGCGTTGCAACCGTAACGACACTGACTCTTGGGATGTTGGGTGGAAGCCCATGAGGCGCTTACCGACAGTTTAGGCTGGGTCGAATGTCTTTGGCAAGGGTCACACACCAACCATGTGACCTGTCGCCCAAATAGGAATTGGATCTTCTGCTTATTCTACTCCCTCCAAGCAACCTGTAAACTGATAAATATAAACATTATTCTACAAGAGGGTTTTGGCGAAACAACAAGTGGGACTGTTATCTCACGACGCCGATCACCAACCCAAGAACGAAGCACAAAATTCGAGACTACATCTTCGCGCCCCGTTGATGAATTGTTTATATCTGAACACACTACTTCGTAGACGAACTCTTTAAGAGGCTCAGAACCGGGTGAAAAAGCACTCTGACGGCAAACCACCCGACCCAGCCACTCATCGGGCTCCGGCCAAATCGATAAGTCAAACCGGTGCGCTTGGACAACCACTTGTGGTCGCCTTGCAGGGTCGGCATATGTAAGCCAAGCCGCCAATCTTGCTATTTCCGCATGCGGATATACCGACCCATCAGTTTCTGTGAGAGGAGCGTTCTTGGATACCTCGGGATGACTGGCTGTGCGCTCTCGGCGCCAAGCCTGCCGAGAGGTATCAGACCGAGTGCGAAAATACCGATTGCTCTGGTATGACGCCAGAGGGGAAACGATTGCTGTCGGAGCCTTGAGCTTTGAACCTTCTGTCCAACTGACCTTTGGTTCTTATCATGATGGCCTCCGCTAGCCTTTTTCCGGTCTCTTTTGGATCGGGCATACCTACAGGGGAATGGTAACGCTGCGTTTCTCGTACCACATGGCTTTCCTTTATGCACTGCCTCTGAGCAGTATACCTGCATGAATCAGCCGCCCAGTCATGTTTCGGCTACTAACCTCCTCCTGTGCTGTAACTCGTGTTCGTCGTCGTAATAACCTCCTTTAGTCCCGCAGAGCCCTGTCAGCCCGTCAGACATGAAAGGCCGCGGAGCGACTATATATCCTGAGGAGAATCACTAGCTCCATCAATCTCGCCGCACTGTCCCTTCTTCATTGCATAGGACCAACCACATAACCACGTAACATTGGCAAAGTGGGCCCTGGGCGGCAGGCTAGGTTTCCCCGATCAAGTCGCCCGGGACTTCCAAGAACGCCACTGGTGAGTTCTTTGGACTCCAAGCCTCTTGGCCTGGGGACAGTATGGAGTCAACGGGCAAGTCTCCAGGGTGCGTCTTAGCTAATCTGGGGAGGCCCAGTTATCATGCGGAGTCAATCACTTTGACTGGTCAGCAGAGTGGCATGGAGACCGTTCCAGTTGTTGTATGGGTGACGGATCTGCGTCTGGGCGCTTGGAGACGTTAAAAGCGCCGGCCTGCCGCTGTTTGAGATCGTGTGGCTCCAGAATTCTCTCCTTCTGCTGCATCTAATTTGCCTATCGTGCCCGACACCTCTTCGACATACTAACCCCCATCTTGGTCCTCTGATCTGCAAGGTGCTCCGCACCTAGACTCCTGTCATGGATAAGAAAATCAATGACCCCGAAGCGCCTGCCCTGACGTCGCAGCATCTTGAATCCTCCATTTCAATCGAGAAACAAGATGCAGCAGAGACAGCCCGGGATTGGTCTCGGGATGTTATTAAAAAGGATACTAACACCAAACTGAAGAACCCCCTCGCAGGATTGACTCGGGAGGAGCTTTACCGCGATGTCGAAGAGTTTGCTCGGGAGAAAGATCTCGAGTACATCGTGGAGCAGCTCAAACGGGGCGCGCTAGTGGCTCAGGACCCGAAGGTCTTCGAGGAATTGGATGAATTGTCAGAAGGGGAGAAAGACCTCCTCCGGCGCGAGAAGACGCACAGATGGAACCAGCCTTTTATGATGTACTTTATGACCAGTAAGCACCCATTGTTGCAGGAAGCGTTTTATAACTCTAATGATCTGCAGTTCTCTGTGCTGGTTCCGCAATTGTGCAGGGAATGGATCAAACCGCAGTGAACGGAGCACAAGAGTGAGTAATTTCCGCCAATCTAGATTGCGAGTGTGAGTCTAACAGTGGCCAGGTACTACTTTGAGGAGTTCAACCTCACCAATCCGTGGATGCAAGGCCTAGTAAATGGCGCTCCATATCTTTGTTCGGCTGTTATCGGTTGTTGGACGACCGCTCCGCTCAATCGCTGGTTTGGACGACGTGGTTGTATCTTTATCTCTTGCTTCATCTCGTTTGCTTCCTCCTTCTGGATGGCAGCCGCACACACCTGGTGGAACCTCCTGCTGGGTCGCTTCTTGTTAGGCTTTGCGGTGGGTGCGAAGTCAACGACTACCCCAGTCTACGGCGCTGAGTGTGCGCCCGCTAATATACGTGGGGCCCTGGTGATGATGTGGCAGATGTGGACGGCGTTTGGCATCATGCTGGGCTATATCGCTTCTGTCGCGTTCATGGATGTGAGGCATTCAACCATCCCGGGTTTCAACTGGAGGCTCATGCTGGGGTCGACCGCCATTCCGTAAGTCTATTCCGCAGGGTTGACCCACTCTGCAGCTTTATTCACTTTGAATTAACACTCCCGAGCCCGTTCTTTGTTTGTATCCAGGTTTATATGTGTCCCGAGTCACCCCGATGGTATATGATCCGGGACCGCTACCGGGACGCGTACAACGCACTTTGCAAGTTACGCCCCTCCGAATTTCAGGCTGCGAGGGACCTTTACTACATTCACTCCGCCTTGAAAGTGGAAGAGAAGCTCCGCGAAGGCAAACACCTCTGGCGCGAGATGTTCACCGTCCCCCGTAACCGGCGCGCTGCCCAATCATCTTTCTTCGTCATGTTCATGCAACAGGTTCGTCTTTACGGTGATTTCAGGCTCAATGTGCATCGCTAACGTCGTCTAGTTTTGCGGTGTGAACGCCATAATGTACTATTCTTCTTCGATGTTTCGGGATGCCGGATTTGATCTCCGAACGGCGCTCGTTGTGTCCCTTGGATGCGGCATCACGAACTGGATTTTTGCCCTTCCGGCGGTGTATACAATTGATACCTTCGGTCGGCGCAACCTTCTCCTGACCACGTTCCCTCTGATGTGCCTGTTCCTTCTATTTACTGGCTTTTCGTTCTACATTCCCGATCAGACTCCCCGAACGGCCTGTGTCGCAACCGGGATCTATCTGTACATGATTGTTTACTCGCCGGGCGAGGGACCTGTGCCTTTCACATACTCGGCCGAAGCATTTGTGAGTTATTTCTTGCCCTTTCTCCCCTGCCACCGATTCAGGCTAATCTATACAGCCATTATATATCCGTGACATCGGCATGTCGTTTGCGACCGCCACGACTTGGGGCTTCAATTTCATCGTGTCGCTCACGTGGCTCCCGCTGCGGGATGCATTCAGCGTCCAAGGAGCGTTCGGGTGGTACGCTGCATGGAATTTCTTCGGTTGGATTTTCTGCTATTTCTGCCTGCCGGAAACCAAGGCGCTCTCCCTGGAAGAATTGGATCAGGTCTTCTCCGTGCCTACTCGCAAGCATATCAATCACTATCGTGGCATGATGCCATGGTATGTGAAGAAGTATATCCTCCGCCGGGATGTGCCCCCACAGAAACAGCTGTATGATTACGAGTGATGGCTATCAGGGCTGGCGTTTGGAATGATGGGCCCACTGGACTCATGCGTCACGAGTAGACGAATTGATGGCAGGAAGGGTATTGAATATGGATTCCGGTAATGTGATGAAAGTTTTGGAATCATTTTCGGTTCGGTTGCGTTAGTTATTGTCCTTCCCGGTGGATCATAGTGGTAGTAATATGACCACGTCGAATTATCAATCTGAATGTGTTATATCCATTTAAGGTTTAAACCCTGATTTATCTGTTCTCCATGCTTGCCATCCGACCGAGGTTTGGATTGGTAAGAAATTAGTAGTTAGCCGGGACAACTCCGTGTCAACGGAGTCTGTTTCCCGTTAAAGTTTCCGGGGTTCAACATCTGGATCGGCCTGGATGACCAGTGGCGTGCAGTCGAACTGTAACCGAACATTCCAAAGATGCCGGGAAGGACAGTCATTGGTGCAGTACCTGCAGGATGCCCCGGCCCTAAGGCACTCCAAGACACCCTAAGGCAATAAACTGAGAATTTCTAGGTTAGTGTGGCTGACGATCCGGGATATAACGGCTTCCCATTGGGTGGAAGGTGGCCATGGCGCCCCACCCGGGCGCCACCCGAACTGCAACTAATTAGGTAACGGATTCAACACACACTTGCAGAATTATTCGCTTTTGTCTCCAGGCGAAGGTGAGTCAGGCAATAATCACCATGCTTTTCTGACGTCGAGCTTGATTCAATGGCGCTCTTCTTCCATTTCCCTTCGACACCGTCTTCCCCAGACTGTTCAATCTCGACCGGTTCTGACGAACGTGGAGCACTTCGGACCGTTGATGTAACTGTGTTGCAGTGTATCCATCAACCTCATTCCCCGCTTCTTCACCCGGTTTTTTTCTTTGTTAGCTTGTTTTTCTTTTCCGTGACCGCTTTCCTTTCTTTCCCGGTGCCCCTCTGCATCTGATTGAGAGTCATCTCACGCTGGTCATTAGCCAGTCTAATATCAAACTTTGCCTCCAAAGCGCACTCATGGCTCCTTCACCGGATCATCATGGGAGCGCAGTATTGAGTGATATGAATCGGGACGCAGAATATGATCTCAGCGACAAGGACACGGAAAAGCAGCAAGAGGAAAAAGCTCGTCCGGAGTATCAGGACACCTTTGGCGATGAAGAATACGCCGAGGTGAAGTACAAGGTATTGAGCTGGTGGTATGTTGTCGCGCTACCTCAATTGTCAAATGATCACAGTTTACTGACCAGCTTCACACAGGCAATGTGGTTTTCGTGAGTAAATGCTGGGAGCTAGTGTTCGGGAAAGTGTACTGACCCTCATGAGTGATGGTCGCGGAAACGGTCTCGCTGGGAATTCTTTCGTTACCCGCCGTGGTTGCTGCCTTAGGCCTTGTCCCGTAGGAAGCCCCATTCCCGAATGCTCCTTTTAAATACTGACATCTACCAAAAGTTCTATTATTCTTCTACTTGGCCTTGGCCTTCTGGCGACTTATACTGGCTATACCATCGGACAGTTCAGATGGCGCTATCCTCACATTCAAAGCATGGCCGATGCCGGCGAGGTCCTTCTCGGCAGGTTCGGGCGCGAGTTCTTGGGAACCGGTCAGCTTCTGCTAGTCATTTTCATTATGGCTAGTCACATCCTTACCTTTACGGTGGCTATGAATTCCATCACCGACCACGGAACCTGCTCCATTGTCTTTGGCGTTGTGGGACTAGTCATCTCATATATCTTATGCTTACCGCGCACATCGGCCAAGGTGTCGTATCTGTCTATTGCTTGTGAGTGACGGCTGCCACTTCCAACTTTTCAAAAAGGGATATACTTACGGTCCACTAGCTTTCATCAGTGTCTTTAGCGCCGTAATGATTGTCATGATTGCCCTCGGCATACAACGCCCGTGGCACGGTGGTGTCCAGGCAACCGTCGATACTAGCCTGTACAAAGCCTTCCTTGCTGTGTGCAACATTGTGTTTTCTTTCTGTGCGTTTTCCTCACGTACTTTGTCTTTTCAGGCTCACTAACATGAGTTTTAGCGGGCCACGTTGCCTTTTTCGGATTCATGTCCGAACTCAAGGATCCGAAAGAATACCCCAAATCTCTCTTTCTTCTTCAGGGCATTGATGTCATCCTATACGTCGTCACGGCTGTCGTTATTTACTACTACGCTGGCCAGGATGTGACTTCCCCGGCTTTAGGATCTGCTAGTCCCGTGGTGCGCAAGGTCGCCTACGGCATTGCCCTTCCTACTGTAAGTTCATTACTGATATCAGTCGCGAGGAGTATATTTTTTTAACACCGTCATCAGATTATCATCGGTGGAGTAGTCAACGGCCACGTCGCGTGCAAGTACGTCTACGTCCGTCTGTTCCGTGGCAGCGATCGCATGCACAAGAAGGATCTAGTGGCCACCGGCTCTTGGGTACTTCTTATGCTGGGCCTATGGATTGTGGCCTGGGTCATCGCGGAGGCGATTCCGGTCTTCAACAATCTTCTTAGCTTAGTTGTACGTGATTTCGATTTCTCTGCACTTCCGCAATATATCCAACTGACATATATACTAGGCCTCCCTCTTCGCAAGCTGGTTCACCTGTACGCACTACCAACACCCCACCCCGACCCTCCATTCCCTGAACATGCAATACTAACAAAAGTAATAGACGGCCTCAGCGCCACATTCTGGCTCTACCTCAACAAGGACCGCCTCTTCGCGACGCCGATGAAAATCTTCCTTACTATCCTCAATGTCCTTATATTCGCAATCGCAGGATGCATCGTATGTTCTTCCCATAATACCCGACTGCTTTCCTTCCTCACTAATTCGCCCCACAGTGTGGTCTCGGTCTGTATGTTTCAGGCAAAGCATTGCATGACGACCCCAGTAGCGCTAGTTTCTCGTGTGCAAATAACGCTTGATTTTTGCATTGTTCCAGCATCGGGCCGGAGTTGTTGTATTATACGCGTCAATAATTGTATTTATAGATTAGATTCGTTTTGAATGAATTTAGAGCCCGCATGAAACGCTTCCTTCTTCACTCTGATAACGAATCCATGAAAAGTGGTGGAATAGGCCACACTCGTGACCGGAGCACGACACTGACCTGCGATGTAATACCGCTGTGTGGTTCCTGATATCGAATAGACAGGTGCTTGTGCGGCAATTGACAAGGCGCTGAGGTTTATACTTTAAGAGTTAGGTTAGGTTTGACTAATATATCGAAGTTGAAAGGAAATATTATAAATGTTAACATAACTTTTAGTATATAACTTCACTACAGTTATAGCTTCAGCTTGTGATTTTGAACAACATCAAGCACATCATTCTGGAAATTAACCACAATGCAGTAAACGTTCAAATCGATCAGTCAAGTGGGCTAGCATAAATTGTATACTTGCCACTAGCCCCCAGGTCCGAACCACATAGACGATTGGAGATCATGTTGCAGGCGCCTTGGCTCGCTCCACCCTTAAACCAATAATTTAACCCTAAACAATTTGCATTGCTTGAACATTCCTGCAGACATTGACGGAAAGTCGGAAAATTGGGTTGTGGTGAATGAGGCTTCGCAAGAGGTGTGGACCAACCAAGATCGCAGTATAGCTGGTACTTCCTTTCCTGCAACCGTTATTGGCTGACGGATCTTTCCAGGGCAGAATGAGTGATCATTATTGAGAACAGCATCTGGCACGTCGTCGTTTGACTGGCAGAGTTCCAAATTCTCTTTGAGCTCCTCGAGTTCCGTTTCCAGCTGTGCCTTATCATTTTCACATTCCTGTTTCCCAGCGCGGCATGTCTCTTAAGTCCACTTCGGACTGCTCAAGAGGCACCATAAGCACATATCCAGGTTTTGGCTTGTTTGCCAACTTCCGCGTGTGGGCCAGCCAGCATGTTCCTTCTGCCTTTTTCCAGAAGCTGGCATGGCAGTAGTCTCTCGCTTCGCACAGCTCGGCACACTCTTCAGCCGAAGAAAGACCATCGATGCCTCGACGATCCCAGCTCTCAGCGGCTGAATGCATGTCGCAGTAGAATCAGACCGTATATACCGGAGCGATGTCGGCTGTAGTTCCATTCAGGTGAGGACATATTCTGTTGTACTCCAGTTCGCCAGGGTGCAGAGCTTTGGTGTTGAAAATCAATGGATCTTGTCCGGCATTCATTACTCCAGCTATACCGCCAGCCCATCAACACCAGGGCCTTGAGCGTAGACCAAGGAAATGAGCAAGGAAAATGTGAGGACGCTCATTTTGGACAAAAAAAAGAGAATCGATCAAGAGATAGTGATTTGGATTATCGGTAGCGGCAGAACAACGTAATAAAAGAAAACACATATACTGAGGCAAGGACGGGGATTTATACATTTAGTCCCTAACCTGCAAACAGCCACCGAGTTAATAGTATATGACTGGACAACGAGAGCATCCCTGCTCTAGAACCACGATTCCGGGTAAAAATGGATCACAACCATCTATAGTTACATATATTGGTTCCATACGAGTGTCATATTTCGCTCGCGGGCACAGCTGCAGGTACTACTTTTCTGTGACATTTCCGGTGACATGAACGTCATGATATTGAATACAAGAAAGCCTGACTTGTCCTCGAGCTATATTCCCACGTCTATGCTTTGAGGTGGGTCTGCTGCAATCATACTCAGTACTCTGAGATGTACTTCATCTTCTCGGCGTTCTCACGGCATTGCCGGAAATAAGGATCTTGCATCCAAGGCCCATGCACTATCACCCAGATCACTGAAGCTATGCCGTCAATTTGAGGTGGATGTCAACAAAATCCGCAACCATGATAATGGAGTAGTGACATCACGTACCATACCTAACATAAAAAGGTAGCATATAGAGGATTTTAGCACGTTACAGCGAGAATAGTTTCGACTGCAATCCATAATAGGTGCATATGTGCATGTAACGCTTTCGTTTCCCAGAGTAGTATTCGTGGCACACTGGACCAGTCATACATACGAAACACACATAATGAAATTTGGCAAAGCTAAAAGATCTAAGATATGACCGGTATGAAACAGTATCCTTTGTAGCCCTATGTACGTGGCAGTAATGGTGTCCGTTCAGTAGCTTGTCCGTTCTCATCCCTATTGTCTTCGGCAACCACCTGACGAGTCTTCCCCCACCCAAACGAATCTAAGTAATGGCAAGAGTAGACCAAAACTGATATGTTAACGAATGGGCCACAGATAATATATATAAGGCAACCGATCCAAAAGTGGAGGGTATCGCGCCATTGCTTAATATGCCAGAGGGGATGATCATATAATAAATAATGGGGATCAATGTAATGGCAATGAAACAGAAGATGATCCATGCTTTAGAATCTATATATACGGGAAATGTTAGATTGAAATTTGATCTCCATGGGAGTCAAAGTGGTATAAAACTCGCTATACTCAGAAAACATTGCCATGATAAACCTATGCTGCAAGAGGATCCAAAGGTCCTAAAACGGTGATTTAAGACTGTATCTGAAGCTATTCGGGAGCATGGCATACATGAAGATGATATCTGGAATTTTGATGAAACTGGCTTTGCAATGGGAGTCTGTCGGGTCATGGGTATCGCCCAATGAGGTCCCCGCGACAGTGAGGATGCTTGTAAGTGTGCATAGTGTGTTGGAGAAGATGATGGAAGCACGTAATAGCTGCTGGGAAGGGGGCTGAGAGTACAGGAACTGAGTGAGGGGGGGGGGCAGCAAAAGGGATGGTATCCATGATCGGGCTGTTCTTGCGTGGTGTGTTTATGGAGTTTAAGAGGGTATGGAATGGAAGGAGGATATTCTGTAGTCAACTGCATAGAATAGGGTGCATTTTCTGTACCTTTACGGTAGGTATAGACAAAAGAAAATATTCGAAGATGACCCGAAAAAGAATTTTAAATACAAACAAGTCATGCCCACTCACCATTTACAGTCTTTTACATTCTTAGGGGTAGGATGATAATAAATCAATTTTGCCTAGAATTTATGTAGATGTCACTATCGCACTTCCCTCTTCTCGAAGTAATCTCTATGAATATTCTTACTTAGTCCTGGCCTAGTTACAAAATTGAACGATATCGTTCTAAAGATAGGTAGTAGGAGCACATCCACCCCCAATTCCTGACATCATCTCGCCTTTTATACCTATTTTATATATGATGGTCTACCAGCTCAGGCAAATGAGATGTATCTGTCAATGAAGCCTCCATTCTGCTTCACCACCCGTAACGGGAATTGGCTCCGGAGGGGGATTTGCCAAAGGACCAGCAATAACAACCCCAGTGTCAAAGGTAAGGATCAAACCCACAGGCGCAATCGTCCCGCTTACGATTTTCCTGGTGCCCGTCATGGCCTGCAGACACGGATAGGTTAAAGTTGCCACGGGCACTTCGAACGGTATGGCCGGTGTTGTTTTCCCATTAATAACTGAAATGTCCCAGTCGTTACTGAAACTACCCTCGAATTTGGACCCGATTCCTGTAAGAGTGCCTTCCGCTACACCTGGTCCGCTCATCTATTTGGGAGGTTAGTTAGAAGGTGGATCTAATGAATATAATGCAGCTTAACCAGAACCATGATAAGAGGAGGTCCTTACTGTGATTAGACTGAAAAGTGTCTTAGTATGGTATCGATAGGGTGCTTAACTCTTAATCTCTTGAAGATGAGGCGGTGTTTTTGTAGGGTGGAAAGAGCCGGCTTTATTGATGGAGGGTTGACCAAAATCAGGGAGTCTCATATCACCTATCTATCTGGAGGGATGTCTTTGAGAAACTGGCCTACTTAAATATATAAACGTAGGGGGTAGTGAGAGAGGGGAAGAGGGGTAGTGAGAGGGGGGGAAGAGGGGTCTAAACTAAGAGGCCGACTTCCATTTGACAACTCATTACTGAGTAAAGCCCAAGTGGAGAAAGAAAGTATTTTTCTTTTCTTTTTCTTTTACAAAGATCACGAGGTCAAGGCCGGCTGCAAAGATATTGACCAAGAGTATTGACCAAGTCTACATTGTGAGGATAGTGCACGGAGTAAATAGAGCCTACTGATGAAACTGTCCAACCGGACTTAGTATCCTCAATTTCACGAGGTTTATTGGAGCATGGAGAGAGTCATAGCTACACGCTGACAACATAGGGACGAACACACCACGCTCCCAGTGAGACCATACAATCCAACTAAGAGTCATCTAACTGTGCCTAGAACCGAAAGCCTCCATCCCCCTCAACCTCAACCTCAACCAGCTTCATCCACCTATCTGCACTCTGGGCCCCACCGCGTATTGAACTAGTTTCCCCAGGGTTAAGAGGTCTCCTATTTGGCCAAAGAAAGGGTCCAGGTTCCACTACCGCCGACGGTGGTCCTCTCAGAGAGAGGCTCATCGAGGTCACCAGTGATCTCGATTTTCTTGTTTCCGGCCTTTGTAAAGGTGAGCTTTATATTGTCTTTGCCAATATAAGAAAGTCCGTCGTCTTGCATCGTGTATTTGCCGGTAAGATCCTCGAGGTTTGAGGGATCAAGCGAGGCGGGGGACACCCTCCAGTTTGAAATGCTCTTGGTAACATTGCCATTAAAGGTGGCCTCGTACCCTTCGGGCTTCCAAGTGCCTGTGAAACTGGTCTGGGCACCGCTAATGGTTCCGTTTGTCGAAGACATCTGTGTAGAAAGTTAGAATAAAATCCGAAATAGAAGAAAGGAAGGGTGCTCATGAACATCTTACGATGGTGGTTCGACTTGATGTTTGTTGGAATTCGAGAGAGAAAAGAGTTGGATAGACTTGATGGAATTGTTTGGATCTTGCTCGCTCGTCTTTCTTGTTTTTGAGAGTCCAAGACAGCCATATTTATAGACAGATTTCCAGCTCACTCCATATGGGAAATCACTCAGGATGGGAGAATGAGCAATGCTGGATAAGTAAAACAGGGTAGAGGATTTCACACACGAGAAATCACACCGAGATTGCGACACTAAAATTGCAACCTCACACTCTGCCTTCCAATGGCAAATATGCCGCAAATGCATTTCGATGTCACCTTACATCTGCGAATGTGGTTTTGTAGAAGGTGGGGGGTTGAATACTCCATAACTCGGATCCGTTTCTAGCACATTATATTTTGATACACAACAGATTAAGACTAAGACAGTAGAGTTGACTGCTTTACAAGTTATAGATTTACTATATCATTCCAAGTCATGAAGTATAGATATTCCTATCTATTTCTTTTTCATCTAAAGTGCTATTTTCTCCCAATATTCATTGTACTGCAGTGACTGGCTGAAGGTTCCATCAATATTCATGATTCAGGAGTGGCTGGCTGAAGGTTCATCGGCAGACAGACCACTACAAGATGGGTGTTCTAAATTTCAAATACCAGTCACTGTAACAAGTCGTCCAAGCTTACTATGGGCAATAGGAAGACCTGCTGCATGCAGTCGAGTTTTCCATCCGGCTATGTCCGCATCTAAGACTGTACACGTAATTGAGTCGGTGGTCTGAACGCTCTCCTGCATACTTCTGCAGGAAGTAATGTTACATTAGGGTACTGGAATTCAACTTATAGCTTTTACCGTGTGTAGTAGAGAGCCAATAAACATACCAAGCCCCCCTAATAATATGTACGGTTACGTCACTGTCACCGTAAGAAAATCCCGCAAGTACTTAACATATCTCATGCATAGAGCAAGTATTGCAGAGTACGCTGCGGGATGTAGCCTGCATAATTAGTATCTAGAATGCTTGCGCTATCTGCTTCTGCTATACACGTCGTTGAAATGCTTCTAGGCGGTGGCTGGCTGAATGGCAGCAGATACCCTACTCGACATGGTCGTTCCACGAAATGCCACCAGCAGAAGTCATAACGATCCAGCATTCGCAGTACTTGTTGAGGCGCTTGTTTAGCAATGTTTAAGTAACTGACATATCCAGAACACTCACCTTTCGGATATATTAAGTTATAAGTTAGGCTTTTTTTGGTAAAACTGACAGTTGCGGGGTAGCCTGTAGTAGACGCAAAAGTTTGTTGTACTTAGAGTACCGTTTGCGGAGCGGTCCGAGCCAGTCGTTAGTTCACTTGAGTAAGCTTAGATCCCGAAGCGGGACACTTTCTAAGTACAACTACTATCTCCACTAAAATATTTTATAAATGTATCTATATTATATATAATATCAACTATACTCAGATTACGAAATCCTATTGAGAATGCCTAGTGCTAGGCCTCCCTGCAGTTGTATGTATCAAGCTGAATAGATCGGTTCAGCTTCTAAACTGATACTGGAAAGGAGTAACGACATTTTCCTACTGGACTTATTATAGAGTAATACAAAGTATCAATAGTACTATTATTATCTGTATGTGTTTAGAAACGCGCCAAGTAAATCGGGCGTTATCCACTTAACTGATCTCCGGGCGGCAAGTGGCCCAGGTACCTAGCCAATACTGATCGGTATGTACATAGGCCCTTACTGTTTCATAAAACTGACTAGACTGGCCAGTTTTATTCTTCATGCGAAACCTATAATGTATTAATACCATTGTGCATTGTCGAATTCTATACTAAGAAATAAATTATAAGATTCAATTCACTATATTATACTAGAGTTCATGTCAAAGCTACCGCTGCTTTTGTAGTACATAATCTGACAGATTTATATAAAATTTTATTTTTAATATTCTATAAAATAAAAATAGTCTTGAAATAAATTTTTATCTGAATATTATATTTATCAAAGTAAATCTACTGCAACTGTTCTACAGACAGTATAGAGAGTTGCGGAGAAGATTTTTAAAGTATTGATAACTGTCGAAACATTCAGCCAGTTACAAAAAGCTATAATTATTCTTTGACAATTATCTTCAGATCGAGTAACTTTTTCTGTGAATTTCTTTGGGCAATATGACAATACGTACCATCCATATGACATGCCACATACAGTGGTGCATTAGAAGAAACCCCGTCATGAAATAGATTGGTCAAGGTTACATCACACGCGAGATCTCGACCCCAATACGCGCTTCTACAATAGTCAAGGCCTTAAGGAACCAAGGTTTGAACTGCTACCTAATACAGATATGCTATACCAGTTTTAGTAATTTTCCAAAAGCCCGAGCTATTCTGTAGCTATGTACCACAATCTTCGCTAGATAAGTTCTGCAATCTGCGGTGTTACAGTGATACTTATTCCCGCCTATCAAAAATAGGAAATATGGTAACGTTGTGGTCACTGAGGTACAAAACCACTCTTAGGTTCCCTGAACTGGAGGTTACACGGTTCAATACGAAAATCCGCACCTTATACCTAATTTCCTACTCGAGACGGTACCGAATGCAATCTACGAATGTGAGATTTTTCTTTGCTTGACTTGTTCAATGCTGTGGAACATACCAGTGTGCGGAGAATCCACTTGGCCTGCTGGCCTGCATATTTGGCGACAATATAAATTAATCAGTCGGTCGACTCTGAACTGAGCGGGCAGCAACACAGGGTACATGCATGGGCGGCTGCGTTAGTCCATGTACGACCAACCAGTTATTCGAAGATATTGCCTACTGCGACAACAATTGATTATAATCTTATACTACCGGTCTCTGTAACTACACAACTCTATACCCCCTGGAGCGTCTACTGTGTAGTGCATAACCGAGCCTGCGACATAATTCAAGAAGACTACGGCTCCGAGCTCGGCTGTGACTTAATAGTTCTAGAGAGACCTTAGGGTTAGTAAAATGCTCCATAGTACAAGCCGCTTTCTTTTACTATTGTCTAGTTCCAATCCTGGTCTCAATCAACTTAAAGTTCTGATCGCAAGCTGTTGTTAGGTGGATAACTGACATTGCCGCATTAGGCAACATTAGCCCTAACCCCAGATATCCTTGGTTGACCTCTATCCATAGCACCTCCCCATACTATATATCGTCACCTCTACCCCTCGAAATTGTGATTTTCAGCATCCATTCCTAACATCATAAAGATCAGCAATGAGGCAACCAGGCAGCCGTGTTTCAACGGGACTTGGATGACGTCATCCGTGTCAATCACTTCGATAAACAGATGAACTATCGGTGAACAAGTGGCTACTTTGCCCCTCTTTATATCCAAACAATCCCCTTTCAAGCCACTTCCCAACGACCACTCTCTCTGATAATTCTTTTTTTGCCGGACGAACAGGAAAACCGAACACAATGCCTGGAAACTTTGGCCAGAAAATCCTCAAGACCTTCGGGTTAGACGATAACCAACATGGACACGGACAGGGCCAGCCTCCACAACAATACCAGCACTACCAACCACCTCCACAGCAAGGATATCCAGGCCAGCTTCCTGGGAACCGTCACATTGAAGATGGAGACAGAGACCTTCACCCCGACAAACACGGTACATACCCCCGTCTCGCGAGACTAGGCGATGGGTCGTTACTTGCCTCGTTCACCCACTTCCAGGGCAAGACACGCGTGCTCGCCGTATCGAGAAGTACGGACGGCGGTCGGACCTTCGAGGACTGGGGAGAAGTAAGCCGCGGCGAGGGGGACGTCGACAACGTGTTTCTTCTGGAGGTCGCACCGGGCACTGTGCTGGGGGCATTCCGCAACCATGACATTGGGCCCCACGGCCCCACGCACTTCCGTATCACAGTCTGCCGGTCGACCGATGCCGGTAGGACCTGGCACTTTCTGTCGCAGGCGGCAGAGAAGAGCCCACCACACGGTATCTGGGAACCCTTTATGCGACTGGGCAGACAGGGCGAGGTCCAGCTGACGTATTCGCTGGAATTCGCGCATAACAACCAGAGCACGATGATGGTGCAGTCATTCGACGGCGGTGCCACGTGGACTCAGCCGCGGTGTCTGCATGGGGACTGTGATGCGTTGCGTGATGGGATGAACGGCATTGCACCAACCCGGGATAACGGTCGCGAGGCGCTGGTGATGATCTTCGAGACTACATCCTTTGGCACATTTAATTTGGAAGCGCTGATCTCCTACGACGATGGTCAGACTTGGGGCTGGCGTCATCGTGTGTATGTTCCGCCTCAGGGTCACAATGCGGGTGCTCCTCAGATTGCCTCCTTCGCTGATGGATCGCTGGCGGTTATCTTTATGACGGATGAGGATCACAATGAGGTCTCGTGGACCCAGAATGCCTCTATCAAGGTTGTTTTCGCTGGTCCGCCGCAGAATGGCCAGATTCATTGGACTGCACCGACGGTTATCTGTCCTCATACTAGTCACTGGCCCGGTATTGCGCCTGTGGATGGAAACACCCTTTTTGCGACCTTCGAGTGTGAGGGACGTCCGAAGGCAAAGGCGATCACTCTACACTAGATATTGGATTGGGCGTGGGAATTTTGAATTTTGATACTTAAAGCGGATGGTCCTAGTTGTAGAGCAACTACCAGAAGATTTCGCCATGAATCAAAATCACACATTAACGCATGACAGAGTGTCACGCCTGTAGATATTATGAATAATTTGATCCAGTGCATACGTCCAACACGCTGCAATACTTGAGTAGAATTCATTATACGCGTATAGCTCAACGAGCACATTGTATGGAAAACAACCACTATGGGTTGGCAACCAACTCATCCACACTCTTCATCTCTCTAGCATTGTTCTCCCCAACATCCAAAGCAACCAACACCCGGCTAACACAGTTATATCCCGCAATACCGGTCGTCAATTCGACGATCTCACGATCCGAGAAACCCTCCGTCTGCAACTGCGCAAAAGTCGAATCCTGCACCTTGACCGTCTGGGTCATTTCATCCGCATACTGCACGATCGCCTTTTGCCGGGAAGTCAAGGCGCTTTGGGCCAATGCCTCCTTAGCCTTCGATAGCTCTGTAGCTTCTCCGACAGCAGTGGAGGGGAGGGTCCGCACGGCCTGTAACTCTTGGGCTTGGATTCCGCCCTTCAAAGCCAAGGGGGCATGAGCATTCCATTCGTAGACTGCCCCAGTCAAGACCGCCACGCGAGAGACGGCGAGCTCTAGGAGTCCTTGGTCGATGATGGTGCGTGTCCGGATGGCACCGAGGAAGCTGTTCCAGCCATCAGCGACCGGGGGGGAATGCAGCAGGGATAGATCGAGCGGGATGAGAGGGCGGGGGTTGCGACGGGCTGCAATACGGGCGTAGATGTCTGCCGCGTCGGGGTCGGATGCGGGGGGTTCGGAGGGGGCGTAGGGCAGACGCATTTTCAATGGGGCGATTGTCGAGAACCTGGGGATCCTTGTCAGTATCAGTAAGTCTATTCGCCGAGGCAGACCATGTCTGTCTATACAAGATGTGCTGAAATGGGACTTACCTGGAGTTTGTTCTACCTGCAAGTCGTTGGGTTGTTGTTGGGTTTCGAGTCAATGAGTTGCAAAGGGACAGTCGAAGCGGAAAGCCCCTCATGCTTTGAGAATGTCACTTATGCTTCATGATGGTGATTGATTGACTAGACCAGGTGGGGATCTTCTCCTTCTCTCCTCATTTGCGTTTATCCGGTCGGCAGAACGAAGCGGATGTCCCAGTCAAACAGGACAAACCATGCAGGACAAACAGACCAAACATCGTGATCTATGTTGGAGATTCAAGCTAAGCCCGTAGAGGAAGGCGATCTACGATCCGATCTGCTCCAAAGATGTGGGTAGAAGTCTTTGAGGCCGAGTTTGGTCGTAATTTAGTTTGTTTCTATTATACACTCACACTATAGTCTAGCTAGACTCTGTGTAATCACTGTATGTGTATACATCTCATACCCAAGTACCGGTGTGGAAAGAAGCACGAGGTTCCCACTGCCCTCCTGCTCTAGTATTGGAGTATATAGTTCACTATCTGAGAAATGTTCAGCTCACCACCAATGTCTCCATCCCATAGTTTACTCGTGCCCGTACACCTAGCAGTAGAGTGATACAGGGTAGGCATATTTATGTATTTAATTGGGTCTTATATGTAGGTGTGGGATGAGAGTCAGCTTCGCCATCCTTCCGCTTTTTCGACTACGGCAGTTAGACAGACTTCCCCCAGTGACTAGAGGAAAGGGCATAGATTGGAGCAACAACCCGGCCTTTAGCTGTTCTCACAGCATTTCTTTCAAGCTATCTCGCAGACATATCCAAGTTTGACTTGTCTTTACCTCTCCTACACATCATCTTACAACATTCCCCAACGCCAAATGTTATTCTTGATTTAGCAAATCCCGTTGCGATTGCAGCCGCTGGGGAGAGACCTGGAGTAAGTTCTATGGCTGGATTCAAGCAACAGATTTTGAAAGAAGATCAGAATGCGACTGCAGAAATCATCACCCACGAGGACGGTACTATCACCATCAAATCGAATTCGGGGATTTTTGAAACCGTTTCCTCCAAGAAGGCAATTTGATCAGGGCATTTATTATCAGGGTTATGCTCAGCAGTGTGAGTGGAAATAATGGTATACAGCCTGAGAGTTGGACGCTAGATGTGGATATAGGCTGGCAGTCCGGAAATATTGTGTCCATATCACATCACTAGGGATGTATCTAGCTTGTATCTCTTACTGGATGACGCAGGTGTTTAATCACACTCCTTGCCTCAGCTTACTTGCGGAATTATGGAATCATGCATCCATGTTCAGCAACATCCTCTCTAAACAATCATACCCTACTCATGGACCCTTTTTTTTTAACATACTCAATATGCCTGGACTTGGCCTGTCATAGCTCCAAAGGCGAAAAGAGCAAACGACATCAACTCTCCAAGGCTTGCATAAAGGATCATTGACACTCAAACTGACCGTGATGCGGCCTTTGAAGTCTCTAAGAGGGCTTTTATGACCTGCTACTCGCCATCACATAAGAGCTTTCGTTGAGTCTTTCAATCTCTTTTTTTTTTCATTAATTCCTGAGCTTGCTGTGTGATAAGCGACCCTCCTTTCCTTAGGCATGTTTCTCTAGCCGGCCAATGTTCGCCAAGGGTCTTATTTACTACCCGAACAGTACGAGTCTTACTTCAATTAATTCCATCTTATGTATTATCCGCATGCGCTTTTTGCAAGGGTGTCAACAATGTTTGATATTGTCGTTGTAGAGCTATCTTGGTGACGAGAGATTTGCTTTTAATAAGACTTATCCGGAATGACGTTTCAATTAGGTCATTTGATTAAAGATATCCAGCTATCGTTTTAAGCTGGATGTAAAATTAGATATCTAAGTATCAAACATCAAGAGATTGTAGGATATGAGCATTGCTACTTGATTTTTATGTTAATGTGTACGACTGTTTACAGTGTAGATAAGTAGGCTTTTGTCAAACCTTCATATTGTCTGACATCTAACCTGATACTCGTGGGTTGTCCTAGTTGCTGGAGTCGAAAATTATCTATTCAGCCGCATACAGTCTATCCAGGATTAGAAATACATCGGCCTTATGCTGCAGGCACAATAGCTAGGGTGGACTATGAGAAGCACACCCATCTTTTGATATTGCAGATCAAATCATCAGTGAACCAGAGATGCCAGCAACGATGGAAGTGCGGGCATTTTCGTCAGGCTAACTCGAAGAGGGCTGATCTACGACAGTACATAGTACTTGCGACATCCCAAGAGAATTAACCCATACCAAGCGCACTTCTCCTCACTAACGATGCCAGCTCTCTGACTATTGAGAGACGGCTTGTCGTCGACCAAGTGGAGAGGCCTTGGAATCATGCAAGGCCGCTTTGGTAGGACGCACTATGCAGTCTCATTTACCTTATATTTTCTCAGTGTTTTCAGATAGGGGCGGTCATGTTCGATTTGTATACTATGGCGGTGCATTAGTACCCTGTATAATAACGCCCACTATGGCTCCCTAGTGTAAGTTACCACTCTTCAGCATATTAGCCGCAATGTAACCCTGTAGCTTGATCAGACAATCTATTACTCTATTACTATACAGTATCATGCGATAGATGACATATCTTTTGAGACGTTTTTCAAGAATCAGGATTGTCTCGGAGATACATTATACAATAACCGCCGACGAAGCCATGCCGTCCCCACCAAAATCACTATCGGAAGTACAAGCGGACTTAACGGCCGCTAAACAAATCCAGGGACCTCTATTCAGGGTCTACTATACTATGCATAATCATATGCATAGTACCTTTTCTGTTCCTGGCCCCACGTGGCTTACCATGGAAGGATGTCACGCTTTACGCGGCCCTGAAGAACCCTAAATCACCCTAATTCTAGTCGTTCACAGTTTGTGAGGAGGTTACCGAGGAGTGCAAAGTTTAGTAGCGTAAAACATGTGCTTCGTTTTTTTCCCTTTTTTGATTTTCGCTTTCCTCTTATTGTTCTTTTTACTTCACTTCGTTTTATTTTATTTCGTTTTTTCGGGCCGTCTCGAGAATAAATTTTGATCCTTTGGGTTGCAGACGAAAGATCGACTGAGCATTGACTCATTGAGCTTGGTATGTTAGACGCGCCGAGATCCTTGCGTATAAGTTGGACTAATATCGTGGGAGATTCTACCTCGGAATTAATACTCAGGTGAGTTATATGCCAGTATTCTGAACATCCGATACCCGAATTGATTAGAAATGTGTCCGGAGTCGGGAACAAATGAATTTTATATTGCGTCGATCCTTATTTTTAGCCGTCCGCAATACGACTCTGATTTATTGGTTTGTGTGCAAAGCGGGCCCGCTAAAGATCAGGCGTTCCTGAGATCAGCCGGTAGGCTTTTTTGGGTTGTCTTAATTCTCCCACAAAAACTACCAGGAAAGATGATATTGCTCACTCAACGTCTCTTTGGAAGCCTACGAAACACGTTTCAGGGACAATGTTTTTCATCATCGACTGGTTGACCACGACAGCTAATTGTCTCGGACTATTTTGCAGAAAAAGCAAATTCTACTAAGTTCGATAATGCATGCACCAAGTGGAGCTTCAAGCCGGCCAGAAGCTAATCCGTGCAGCTATTCTACGCACTAGGGCACGCCGACATGGTGGATCGATTGAATGATCAACCGCGATTACATGTCTCACTTGGATATGCTCAAGTTCTTTCTTTAGCTGAACATTTCCTAACCAGTTACGGAGTATACGGGCCAACCTTGGATCGCAACGGCTACTAACGTGCTGCTCCACGGCCCATTATAAATAAGAGAAGAAGATGCCATCGAACTGACGACCACCAGCGCGATCAATTCCCTACCATTAAGCAAAAGACATCATGCGCTGGCTTCCCCTGTTTGCCGTCGTCGCGGCCGATATCTGGTCTGCAGTGACAGCCAAACCTCTTCTGCCCACGGAGGACCCTTGGTATGACCAGCCAGCTAATATTGACACCTATGCACCGGGGCAGACGATCCGCTCTCGCCAGTTATCGAGCCAATTGTCACCATTCCTCCCGCTCCCAGTCGATGTGAAGGTTGAATCTGTGCATCAGTATCTATTCCGGACCACGGACAGCTTGGGAAACCCAATCGCCGCAGTGAACACTTTGATTAAGCCCCGTAATGCGGACCCGTCAAAGCTCCTTGCGTACGCGCTATACTACGACTCGTCAAACCCAGCCTGCGAGCCCTCTTATACCCTTCAGCCAGACTCGGGCTCTGGCCTTGCGGGAATTCTCTCTGCTAACGACACTCTGTCGACCGATACCGCGTTTGTAAGTTTTGAAACCCTAGGCTTTGGCCACCATATTCAGCATGACTGACAATTTTCCAACCAATAGTTGGCCGCCTCTCTGAACCAAGGATGGTGGGTCGTGACCACAGATTATGAAGGAGTGAACGCCCACTTTTCGGCCGGTGTGATCTCCGGTCAAGCGACCTTGGACGGTGTTCGTGGAGCTCTAATTGAAGCCCCCAAACTCGGTCTGTCAAAGGACGCTCGCTACGCCATGTGGGGATACTCTGGCGGCTCCATCGCGGTCAACTACGCAGCAGAGTTGCAGCCGACATACGCACCGGAGCTGAACTTCGCCGGTGCCGCCGCGGGAGGCAACATCGCCAATCTGAGCTCTACTCTCCAAAGAGTCACTGGCGGTCCATTCGCTGGACTTGCCTTCGGTTCTATTGACGGTCTTTCCAAAGCCTATCCCAATGTCTCCGAATGGCTCGACAGATCCCTTATTCCCGAAAAGCGAGCGGACTTCAAGAAAATTGCCAGCAGCTGCCTGATCGGCGAGGCTACTCAGGGATTCCTTAAGGATGTCTATTCATATTTCGTGAACGGCAAGGAGTCTTTCAACGAGGACATTCCTCAGGACGTGATGCGCCTGGCTGGGCAGATGGGTGTGCACGGAACCCCCAAGATCCCCATGTACATCTACAAGCCGGTTCATGATGAGATCAGCCCTGGGGCAGACACCGATGAGCTGGTCGACACCTACTGCAGCGATGGCGCCACTGTGGAATACATCCGGGATCTGGTCGGTGGACACGGTAGCTTATGGATCACTGGATCTGCCAATGCTATGGGATGGATCGCTGACCGTCTTGACGGAAAGGAGGTCTCCCATCCGGGATCATGCACGAAGAAGGATGTGCTTCTTTCGGATCTCAACCCTCATATGCTGCCCTTCTTTGGAGAGGAGTTGTGGGCTACGCTGAAGTGGACTTTGGGTGGTTTCTTGGGACCTCAGTGATGATGAGGTTTAGGATCGGGAAATTTCAATACGAGAGTTGTGTGGGAGGTTGTATATAATAGACGTAATGTTTTATTGAAGATATATATAATGTGACTTAGTATCCGAAAAGATGATCATCAACAACTTCTGATACCGACTTGAGTTTTTCCGGAACAGCTCTATTGATTTCCAAAATTTAGTTAAAAACAAATAAGAATGAAAACCAAAAACTAGGGTTCGCCGCTGTCCACAAACCCTCGGCATACAGATTTGTGTTCGAGGCCGAGATCGGAAATACTCAGGGTCCGAATCTTATCGCTTTTTCAACATCCTCGGATCACCCGCCGCGAATCCTCTTGGCATGGAGAGAATGTACTCATCCACAGTCACTCCACCGTCACTCCGCCATCATTCCCCTCGCCAGATCGACCATGGGTAAAGCTACCAAATCGTACCAGTGCCAAAGGTGCGATAGGTCTTTCGCCCGCTTAGAACATCTCCAACGCCATGATCGTTCGCGTAAGCTGTCTTCTCCCTTTGTGTCTTCGGCCGAGTTCCTCGATTAATAATCGCGACTAGACACGAAAGAGAAGCCGTATGTCTGCGACAAATGTCCCAAATCATTTACGCGTAAGTACGTGATAAATAATTATACCTGCTCGAAATTTTAGACATACGTACTCATCGCGAGTAGAGATCTTTTGGCTCGCCACGAACGCTTGTCGCACAGCTCCCCGACATCAGGTGTGGCCCAGGATGCAACAACGCCGCCTCCATCTTCTCATCAGATGTTCAATGGGTTGAACATGCTGGCATCTGCCGTGACGAATCATTCCATTGATTCAACGAGCCAAGGGAACCCTAGCCTTCTATCTGGAGGACCAGCGCCCTTCTCAGCGCAAGCAACACCGACGGCCGAGTCCTCTGGATTTAGCGAGCCATTTAGCGGATTTGGTCCGTCCACTGCATATGATGGAGAGGACTTCACGTCGTTCCTCGATAGCATTCCCTTACCCAGTCACCCGTATTCCCCCAGTTATCAACCCCTTCCATTGTTTCCTCCTTTCCACTTTGATACCCCACCTGTCTATGATCATCCACAGAAGGAGAACCCAGCCGAAAGTGCTGAAACCCCTTCAAGCTCCATTCTACCGCGGCACGGCACCCAGATACCCTCACTTCAAACCGAAGAATCTCCGACGACATACAAAGCACGACATCCTCCAAGTTCACTTTCCATGACGACGCAGTGTAGAGAGCGCATTGACGTCCTTCTATCTGATTACGCGAACGTCATCCCAAACCCATACGTCCCGTCTCGGCATGCCCTCTCACGCTGCCTGACCGGTTACCTCACTGGGTACCATGAGCATTACCCCATTCTCCATGTCCCCACCCTCGATCTTGATTCCAAGTCATTGCAGTTGGTTTTATCCATGGCCAGTCTGGGCGCCCGGTATTGCCGGGAGCCGGAAACGAGCACTGCCCTCTACCAAGTCGCCAAGGCTGTGACGCTTGAACATATCCGAAGAGAATTCCAATGGGTAGAACCTAACAGTGGTATCAACCCAAACCGACAATCAGTGCCATCGCCGGCAGCCCGAGAACAGGATCTTCTAGAGACGCTACAAGCACTTTTGATGCTTGTATCCGTATCCTCCTGGCATGAACATGATCCGCCCTATGAGGAATCGTTATACATGCGGAGCTACATGGAAACGCTACTCAGAAAGGGAGGGCTGAATGACCTCCCAGCGCAAGACGGGTCATGGGAGAGTTGGGTACGGAGCGAAGAAACAAAGCGAACGCGACTAATCGTGCTTTGCTACTTCAACATTCAAACTATTGTCTTTGATTTGCCACCTATGGTGCTCACTGAGGAGTGTACGCTTGACCTCCCGTGCACAGAAGTAGAATGGCAAGCCACAACTGCCGGCCAGTGGATGGAGGAAAGGAGCCAGAGCCGAGGCGAACCAAAATTACAAGATGCTCTGGCTTCGCTTTTCGCGCACAACCCGGAAATAAAAGGGCGACTGGAGAGCTTTTCATCCTTAGGCGGCTACGTGCTCATTCACGCAATCATTCAAAGTATCTGGCTCATCCAGAAATCCCGTCGGCTGCCTGGTTTCAACGGAAATTCCCTTTCCCCGTCAGAAGTGACCTCGCTAGAACTCGCATTGGAACATTGGTGTCAATGCTGGGAGCGCAACCGGGAGGCATCCATTGACCCCTTCAACCCACATGGCCCGTTATCCTTCACATCCGCTGCTCTCCTTCGATTAGCCTATATCCGGTTGAACGCCGACTTCAGTTCTGCCCGACGGCTCCAGACCTGGAACCCGGAGGAGATCGCCCGGTCCTTGAAAGAGAACCTCAGTGTCGAGCGGAACGACCGGTTAACTCGCGCGGCGCTGCATTGCGCTCACGCCCTGAGTACTCCGATCAAACTAGGAATCAACTATGTTGCTCAGACACAGGTGCACTCGTGGTCGCTCCAATATGCACTATGTTCACTCGAATGTGCTGTTCTACTCGCGAAATGGCTCGAAGAGGCGACGGTCGCAAGTCCTAACCCTAGTCTGACCGAACAGGAAAGCAAGCTTTTGGAGTTCGTCATCGAGATGGTGATGGAGACTCGACACGGAGTATCCCGGGAATGGCTTTTGGCCAACAATACCCGTCTGAGTGCGATTGTTACCCGGCTGTGGGCTCGACTGTTTACTGCAGATTATATCTGGGAGTTGGTCAATCTGATGGGTCGGGCTTTGAATAGCTATGCGGATCTCTTGGAAAGGATGCATTAGGATTGGTCGTTTGCGATCATGGAAAATATACCCCAACCTCTCTCTTCACCGAGGCGAGTTCAGCGGGAAGGGCTATCCTCGTGTGCCTGGCGTTCAGGAATGGTCGTCGCCCCACATTACGACATCCAATACACAATAATGAGGTCCAGCTCATGATATGCGGCATCAAAACGTGGGGGCAAAGGAGGTCCAATCAAAGAATGCAAGAGGATCAAGATCCCAGGGCAGCGGGGCATCTCCAAAGTCGATCTCCGAACCGGTATCTGGCAGTTCTGCATGTTCCATGGAATACGGACCAGGTACTTCCTCTCCTGACTTCGCGCCTAAACGAGATCGTTGGATCGTCAATGCCTTCTGTCGAAGTCGACACAAAACGGCCCAATGAGGATCAGACTCCCGCCAGCCTGCATCGCGCTCTGTTAACTCGAAGCATTTCTGGACAGCGTTCCAGGCTCGCTCAACACCAGGGGTCTCGGGACAGACACATAGATGCCACAGGGCATACGTGAGCAGATGGTACGGAGTGTAGCTTGAGGACAGCCAACTGTAGCTCTTGAGCACTTCATCCGTGAGCATCTCCGATCCACATTCGAGTCCCTCGCATGCATAGGAGAGGGTTTCCTCGTTAATGTGCTTCGCAGATTGCTCAGCATTCAGCCCATTGAGTGACTGAATGTGCACTAAAGCCTTAGCTTTACAGAGGAGTAGGCGGCCTAATAGAAACGTAGCTTTCTGGACTGGAACGTTCTGGTCGCAATATTTCAGATATGTTCTACTCAAACGAGCGTCGAAGTCGGCCACGAGCTTCCGGGATTCATCATGCACATCTTTACCAGGTTGCGATTGTAACGAAACCCGGTGGATGCGCGCAAACACCTTACTCGCCTCTGCGGTAATCAAGAACATGGTCATCTCCGTCCATGTTTCTTTCGGAGGTGGCGGAGTCTTCAACTGGGGACTAAGATCGCTGTCGTCGACGTTCAATGGCAGCTTGGTATTAGAGATAGTCTCAAAGCCCCCGACGAGCCCATGATCTTCGGCCACTCGCTTATCAGCGGTTATAATATGCCACCACAGACGACGTCGCAGCTCACATTCCAGAATCGGTAGATTGAAATTGCTTCCATCG
The DNA here is from genome assembly GCA_008274985.1 of Aspergillus sojae. Taxonomy (NCBI): domain Eukaryota; kingdom Fungi; phylum Ascomycota; class Eurotiomycetes; order Eurotiales; family Aspergillaceae; genus Aspergillus; species Aspergillus sojae. Next base: position 4,692,698 of record CP035527.1, on the reverse strand, counting down.
CGATGAAGCCCGATTGACTGAGCTGCGTATATTGTCAAACCGTTCAAAACCCAGTTGGAGCGACCACTGCTATGGAACCGGCGACATCGCTAGAACAATCAGCCTCAACACATTTTTTGCATGGGAACAACCTTACGACATAGATAGCCATAGCCTGTAGAGAGGTTATGGTCGGCGAATCCAGGAACGAAGAATTGTACAGCGAAACTTCCAATCCCCGTTGATATTTCTGCAGAGCGACATGTTTCTGGCCACCCAAAAAGTCGCCCTCATTGATAGATAGTAAGCTCGTGGTTGCAGCGAAGTAGATTGCAAATAGAAGTGCGCTTAGATCTGCTGGTGCATCACCTGGAGAGTTAATGGCATTGTATGCCTTCGGTAGTAGCGTTGGAATATGTACAACCCTCATGAGCGGATTGACATTGTTCAAATAGACCTGCCATAACTGCGTTGCCTCCCAGCGAGAAGGATATAACTCTGCGACATCTGATACCGTTTGCTGTGGGTTTAACAATAACCCCTCTGCGCGTAGAGGAGAGAACGCAGTAGAACCCCCATTGGCGCTATATGGAGACTCTATCGCTGTTTGGAGCTCTTTCTCCTAACAAGCCATTAACAACATGAACATATCAATAGAACACATGACCCAACCTTTTCCAAAACATGCGACAAAAAAGACTCATTGATATACCTCGTCGAAGGACCAGAAGTCACCAAAAAACCTTCTCTCGCCGGATAAGCCTCCCTTGGCTGTTGACGCACAGCACTCCGATCACTAGAAACCGGCCCTACACCTTTAGGAAGTCCTGAACTTGGAACCGTAACATCCTCATCCCCACCCACTATCGCCGAGACGGTCCGTTCCAAGCGCGCCAATCGGGCCGCCACTTCATTCAGGCTTACATTCGGAGCTCGGCGCTTGGTCTTCTCGGATCCTGGGTAGCGACAGGTCACATTTGACCGGGTGCATGTAGTACATGGGTGAGATTTATCGCAGCGAACTTTCCGCTGATGGCAGCGGATACAGGATCGTGAGACGTTGTAGCGTCGGAGGACTCTTCTTTCCTCGTATGTGTTATCTGAGATGTTTCCGCTTTCCATGATTTTTAGTAAATTGTATTATTATTGTCATCGAAAAGTAATGTACGATATTGCAAGTAAATGAGGATGGTAGGATGACAAGTAGGAGTTATATCGGAGGTTCGGTCATTCGGTGGTTCGTGCTCGGCGGCTGAACGGCCGATTCCGAATGTTGCAACACTCGACCTCTAGAATGAAGCATAGCACCAAGACAACAGCCAGTACAGCCAATTTAATCCCTCTGGTTAAGACTCAGAAATAATCATTCCAACCATTGACTTCAGGAACGCATTTGACAATGTCGATCCTTCGCTCGGGCCTTAGAATATCTCACCCACCCCTTGGAAAATCAACCCGAATCCGTTTTATCCCTAGAAGAACAGTGGCTTCCATTGCTTCAAATCACCTACGCCAATTTCCTCAGTCAGACTTTGTAAAACTAGACTCTAAAAAAAAAATAGAGGAAGAGGAGGTACCCCTATATAATCCGCAAAACTTCTATCCTGTATACATTGGTGAAGTGATAGCATCGAGATACCAGGTAGTTTCGAAGCTTGGATATGGTACATCTTCGACGGTCTGGCTTTGCCGTGATCTTCAGTAAGTATTCCAATAATACTATAACATGTTGCGGATTGTAATTGACTCTACGGAGTAGAAGCAATGGTTTCGTCACACTCAAGGTTTGCACTCGGGGCCAACGCCCTAAACATGAAATATCTGTTTCGAAGCATCTAGAGAACTCTAATAGTCAACCTGGGAAAAGTCTTGTCCGTTTAGTTCTGGACTCATTCGAGATTACCGGTCCTTACGGAAAGCATGTTTGCTTGACTTATCAGCCACTCGGAATGAGCTTCACGGAATTCCGAAACTCGCTCCCAAACAATAAATTCTCCAAGGATCTCACACAGAGAAGTACCCAACTTGTGTTAATAGCACTAGCATTTTTGCATGATAACCATGTTGTTCATACCGGTGAGTTCATATTTACATTCTAACAAGTTCACTGTGAGAGACGCTTACAAAAAAGTCTAGATATTTCATCGAACAATATACTACAAGGGAATATGGATAGCAAAATTCTCTCTCAAGTTGAAGAAGATGAATTGAACCGACCAAGTCCCAGGAAGGCTCTGGATGACCGTTACATATATTACTCCCGATCTATGCCTGTATGTGCCAGTTTGCCTGTTGTTTCTGATCTTGGGGAGGCTCGGATTGGAAAACAAAAACATAGAGGCGATATCATGCCAGGGATATATCGGGCGCCAGAAGTAATTCTAGATATGGACTGGGATTGTAAGGTTGATATCTGGTCAACTGGGGCTATGGTCAGTTGCCTGTTAAGTAATTTCGGTAGATTGGGTATAAGACTGATAGGTAACTTAGGTCTGGGACTTCGTGCAAGATAGCCACCTTTTTTTCGCGAAGAGGAACGATCGTCTCGATGATGAGCATCATCTAGCAGAAATGGTGTCTCTTATGGGACCTCCGCCTCCGGAATTCCTGAGGCGAAGTCAGAAGTGTCGCCAATTCTGGGATGAGCAAGGTATGTCTTCTTCTTCCGACATTCTCCTAATTATATGACGTTGACTCCTGCGTCATAGGCAATTGGAAAGGCTCTATTTCCTTACCAGAACAGTCGCTGGAAATAAGAGAGCGGCGGTTTTCTAGAGGAGATACAGAGCTCTTTTTAAATTTCCTACGGAGAATATTGCGTTGGTTACCTGAAGAGCGACCAACTGCGGGGGAGCTGGCGTACGATGACTTCTTAATGCAGCCCATCATATCAGATGCTTAGAAGACGATGGGCTTTTCTCAAAATATGAATGCTATGAACCACTCCATTACAATAGATAACTCACATGCTCCTTCAATCCTTTTCTCTGTGTCCATAATCCTCTTATACGGAGACACGCAATAACTAGCTGTAATTATAGCTATGGAAAAAGGCACGGGAATGTTGTACGTCAGGGTCTATATTTGGTAAGAAAGTATAATTTTTAACGACCGGGTTATGAAATCTTTAACCTGCCAATTTCCATAGCTGAACCCTCGTCATCTTCCTCCACAACAATATTATGCGTCTGCAGCAAACGACATGAAAGGTTTCCACCGAATTTAAGGTATCCTTCCATAACAGAAGCCGCCTCAGCTAACAGCTTGCCGGTAGTCTGATCGGATTTCCGAGGTTTCAAGAGATTCCCGACTTGCCTGGTTTCTGTTGCTGCCATATGAATATAGCCCACGACGAACGGCAGCTGATTTTCGTGTTCAATATATTCGAATCCAAACATGTTCTGCAGATCCTGGCGGCAACGCTCATCAATCCTGCGTAGCAGTAACCAACACATCCGATGCAAGGCAAGATAAGGAAAGCCAAGCTCCAAGGTTTCCCCCTGTAAAGCATTTCGGAGACGCTCGAAGAGTTCGACTGTATTCAGCTGCCGGTGCGTATCTCCTTCTGTTTAATATGAAGACGCTTGTTGCTTTCTGCCATTCCATGAGAGGGAAAGACCTCGCGTACTCTCGGAAAGTCCATTCCCATCGTCAGTCCATTCAGATTTGGACACAACCTTTTCAATATCCGCCCGTGTTCATTCTGTCTGTCTGGAGCCATCACAGTAGCGTGCCCTGAGCATCTGAGAAACGGGGGCGAGCTTTTGAAGGCGTCCGCGTGCTGATGCCTGTGGAGATATCCGGCGCTTGTTCTTCGTGTATGCTGACGCTGAGTAGCCTATGCTGAGAGTAAGGCGTTTCAGATAGTCCTCCGGAGTCCGAGGTAGATCACCAACAAACACACCGGCCTCGAGGCCCATTATGAGGTCCATATCTAGCCATTCACCTTGGAGAAGCTTCTCCTGTCGCACAGCATTGTAAAGATGATAGGTATAAGAGGGAGCCCCATGCATTCACGAAGGCGACACTGTCTTCTTGGAACCTGATCTTGAGATGGTATGTAATCAATACACAAAGGAGAGGATGCGAGCGCCAGAGTTTAAAAGGCTCTGAAAGTGGACGGTTCAGCTTTGCCTTCGCCTTTATGAGGGGATCATACCTAACCCAATAGTTGATAGCCTGTTGAATATCCTTGAACACAAGGTCATTCGACGGTGGCCATGTCGCTACACGAAGGGACTTGTGACGTTCAAAATTGAGCTCGATTGAATTGGAAACCTGGTGGGCCGTGGTCTCTAAATCAGCGTATCAGCAAGTTATATCTTCTCGCAAGACATGATGAATATCGAGGTAGATCGGGGTGGCAAAATCAGGGCAAGGCGGATTTCATGGATTTTGAACGCTGTGCGCAAGCCACGCGTGAGTTCGTCTTCGGCTACCATTTTTGGGACTCTCATACAGAGCAATGCGAACTCTCCGAGATGCTCTGTCAGGATGGTCTTGTCTTCCGCGAACTTTTCCCGGGCTGTCTTTTTGGTCCGATCCCTGGTAGGATCATATTGGCCGTGAAAGTCTGGCTTGTACTGCGGGATGTGTTGCGCATCTACCACCGGAACAAACGACTGGAGGACCTGGTAGACGAGGCAGAAGATGCCAGAGGAGACTTCCCACATGCGATAATTCATATCATCCTCAGGCTTTTCCCTGAAGGCTGGGCCTCCACCCTTCTCAGAGTACAGAGCCAAAGACATAACGGTCAACATCTGCTTGGGTCCACCAAACTGATCAAAAAGGCGCTTCGCATCATCCTCAAGACACCGGGCAAGGTCTAAGGCAGTATTGGTCATCAAGGAGGCCGCCACCAAGTCGTACTGGCCGTTATCTGGAAAGGAAAGAGACATCATTCAGCTAATTACGCGCAGTAAACTAATACTCTGGGTGTGCTTATCTCCGGACATAAGCGGGTCCGAATCCCTCAGACATAGCAGCTAAGCCCTGGCTCGTATACGTACGGCACTTCTGGGTGTGAAGCGAGTTTCAACACCCATTTCGTACGGATCAGCTAGATTTCTCATCCACTAAGTGTTTTGGCTATCATGATGTTGGATTGCGTTATTTATCTCCAAGTTACTCCCGTCTCATCTTTTCCTTGCCTCGTATTCAAGAAGATGTCCCATTCGCTAGTAGCACAAACCGAGGGGCATGTACGCCATGAGATTTCTTAAACATGAGAGAACGAGAATAAGAAGCCATCGCTCAAAAATTTATAAAGGGCTGGTTCTTCCTGGACTCAACGATATCATCTTCGCCATCAACAACACTCGGCACAGCTTTCCACTACTACTAAACTCAGATCTCTCCCTACACAGTGTTCTCGCTCCTGAATTCACTGTCTTTAAAATGGCAAACGTAATCGAGTACGCCACTCCTATCTCCTTCACTAAGACCTGGCATACCGAGCCCTATCCGTTCATATCCCCATCGCGACCGGAATTATCCACCAAGGGTAAGAACGTGGTCATCCTCGGTGGCAGCGCAGGTATCGGGAATGCCATATCCGTTGCATTCGCTCAGGCAGGACCCAAGTCGGTCGCAATCGTGGGACGACGCCTGGATAAGCTCCAGGAGGCCGCAGAAAAGGTGACGGCTGCAGCGTCGGACAGGGCTACTCAGGTGCTCATCGAATCTGCGGATCTGCAAGATCGCGCTCAGGTAGACTGCGCATACCAGTCTGTCGTGGATAACGTGGGCAAGATTGATATTCTGGTGATCAATGCCGTATTGCTCCCCGCGCCCGGAGGCCTCACGGACCACAAGCCTGAGGAGCTCGTGCGTGCGATTGAGGGTAACCTCCTGATGGTCATGAATGCGTTCCAGGCCTTCTTGCCCTTCGCAGGACCAGAACCAGTCGTGCTCTACACGTCCACCTGTTTGGCCAACATTGCTCCCACCCCGGGCCTTGCTGGTTACACCATCAGTAAGGCTACGTGTCTGAAGGCGATGGACTATTTCGCCATGGAGAACCCGCATGTGCATGTGGTCAGCATTCAGCCCGGCTGGGTGGCAACCGCGTCGAATAGATATCAGGAGGAAGCCCCTGACAAAGGTAAGAATTATCTTACGAGCCTAATGTGGCTTCTTGTTTATTGCAGAATGCTAACGACTAGTAGCTGAGCTTCCGGGCCAGTTTTACGTCTGGCTGGCATCTCCGGAGGCCAAGTTCCTGAAAGGAAAGTTTGTTTGGGCCAATTGGGATGCGCAGGAGTTACTGGAGAGAGCGAGCGAGATTCAGTCAACCAAGCTTCTGAACTGGGTCGTGGAGGGCATTCCCATGTGAATTGTTTGTAGGACCATGGATATTTATATGCAGGTGTAGTCGCGTGCTTTTGAATCTGATTTCTGCTTATCGAATGTTCATGTCGTTTCTCGTAGATTAAGTAAACGTGATTGTGAGCTACTTTCTTGACACATCGGAACTTGGGAACCATGCTATATATATGGCTGGAGCTGTTCTCGACGTTCAGCTGACATTGAGTTCGTTTGCTCTCAAACGTGATTAGTTAACTTGGGATAGTATTGGGCGCCGGATAGGAAACATTCTTGCTACCACTACAGGTTTTGATAGTTCTTAGAATCTCAATCATATATGCGGGGCGTTATCCAACAGGAAAGTCCAGTGGGGCGTCATTTAGCGTAGAATTAAATGGACTAAATCCTTCCTACTAAGAGAGCCAAAATTTATACGAGCGAGGGTTAGCGCCATATCTGCCCATGTCATCGTCAGCACTAACCGTGATTCGTATTTCGTTCCCGAAACTCGGGTGGAAGACGTTTGAGATGCCGACAACTTCGCTGGACTCATCCCAGCATGTCTCGCCCACATTCACAGCCTCAACAGCGTACAGAGATATCGCGAGCCATGGCTGTGAAATCTGGAAAACAAAAGGATGTCGCGACACCCAGACTCAGGCTTCGCAAAGCCCACCAGAAATCCCGGAAGGGCTGTCGGAACTGCAAACTACGCCGAGTAAAGGTAGGTAGCTTTTACTCTTCTAGATGGACCACTCACCTTATGTGTCTTGATTCACCAGTGCGATGAAGTCCAGCCCTCCTGTCACCAATGTACTGTCTATGGTGTCTTATGCAACTATGGCCCCGACACTCCCGACCTACAAATGGCCCGCGAGATGGAAGATCCGGCGGTGATCAGCGCGGACGCTACAACCACGCTAGAATTGACCCGAGAAGACAGGCATCAACTAATCTCTTTCGAGAAATCGGGGACCCTGGTTACAATCGCCACCGTTCATCACAAGGAGGTCTTGCAGTTAGCGTGCCTAGTAAGTGGATACCAATGGCCTGGCCCGGGGATGATCGAACAACGAATGACTGGGTGCTTAACCCTTGTAGAATCCCTATCTCATGCATGCAATCTTGGCCATTGGCGCTATGCATAATCGGCACCGGGGCACGCCGGCTCCAAGAGGCCCCAGCTCATTTGAGAGCTACCACGTCTCCCAATGCGCGGCACTCCTGAGTCGAAAATTATCACAAGCTTTACGAGCAGAGGACCGTGACCCACTCTGGATGACGTCGACTTTACTAGGCATAATATCCACATCGAGTATCCCCTGTTTAACACCTGAAGAGGCCTGGCCGCTGAAGTCGTCCGACACCTCTGACCTGGAGTGGCTGCGTATGGCTGAGGGGAAAATGGCGGTCTGGAGGCTCGTTGATCCCCTACGTCCGAATAGTCTCTTCCGCTACATGGCCGATGAATACACACAGATGTATGACGGCCCCCTTTGTATAGGCATTGATCGAGTAACGCCGGCCCTAGCGCGACTTTGCAGTATAACTCCGTCCTCGTCCCCGGACACCAATCCGTACTTTACAGCTGTGCTTACGCTTTCACCACTGCTAGATAAATGTCCTAGTCAGCTGTCAAGAGCACACGTTCTGTCATTTACGAGCCGGATGAAGCGTCCGTTCAAGTCGCTGTTGCACGCAAGAGACCCTGTAGCATTGCTGCTTTTGTCTCTGTGGTATGTGAAAGCGGGAGATGTAGTATGGTGGCTCCGACTTCGGGCAAGAGTTGAATGTCAGTCGATATGTATGTATCTTCGACGGTACCACGCCGGCCGGTGGGACATCCTAGATCTGCTACCCTGCGGAGTGGAGCAGAGTGCAGAACCACATGAGCTCCATTCCTCGTTTCAGCTCACCCTCTCTTGTTCTCTTTCCGGTATACCAACTCTAGTCTAGAGGTGTGGCATTTATACAATTCCTGTGACCCAGCATTATGATAGAGAAAGTCCCTTGGTACATAATGATCTATCAATCGTGTTATATCATTGCTTTATTCTTAGTTCATCTTCGCAGCCGTGAGGCTGGATCTGCCACACGGTTGTTACAACCCAATGACCCGAGAAGGCTTCTCCATAGCGAAGGCATGAATCTCCCTGTATTTATTTTGCTATCCAATTTGGAAAATCACACCCAATACAGAGCATATACTGCATAGTCCATGTGTCACACCTATTGGCTGTATCTATATACATTCATCCTCACCGACACTCATTAAAACGACGAATGAGCAATGGTTCCCTACAGATCACCAATTAGCTGTAATCGGGATTGCTCGATCAAAGGACATCTCCAATGGAGCTGAGAGTTGCATAATAGACACATAAGAATGGGGCTCCCCTTGCATTTATTATCCAATAGACGCAACAGGCTATCCCACTCATGTATGAACACCAATACAAGGTATCACATCACGCGTTCTATAAGGAGAAGGGGTTAACAAAACTGCACCTGGCCATGAGATGTCGCCGGCCTATATGAACAAGAGAAACCCCCCAGGTAGGTAGGTATTCTAAGATCAACGATACGTTTTCTACCAGGCCTCTGAGTATATTACCTTCGAACAAAAACTCCTTTCATCATGAATTTGCTAAACACCATTCTTGTCCTCGCTGTCGCGTCAATGGCGACTGCCAATCTAGTGGCCAACCTCGACAAGAATCTTGAAGCGCGCCAATGCAATCCTGTTGATAGCCCATGCGTGGACGATAGCAACTGCTGCGAGCCATTAAAGTGCACAAATGTCGCACTGGGTCTTTTTCTGGTACTAATCCCCTTCATCACCTAGCATTAGGCTTTTTGTTTCAGTTGGCAGTCAGCTAATAACTATTCTTTTCAGTGCGCTAAAAACTAAGTGGATTAAGTATACGTTGAATGCAGCGATGCGAAGGTATATGCCTGGAGATAGTTTGAAGACGCAGGAGAGACGGGTTCAGAGGGTCTGTGTGAGAGACATGCAGGAGGCTTATACTATATCTCAAGTAAAGGCTTGAACAATTGAAATGCAGTTTTAATTTAATATGAACAGCAATATTTCTCTCGTCATTGTTTCCACTGCCGGGTACTTCACCATTCTAACAATCCGTTCATATCATATTCTCAAGCCCAACGCCTCAAACAACTCGATGCCACTCAACATATCTTTCGCAGCCAGTATGCCCAGACCAAAACGCCATTTCAAACTCATGCTGTGTGGGATTCTCTCCCAATCGCATAGGCCATTTCACAACAATGCTGTTGTTAGCCTTCATCTTCAGACCTAGCAGATTGCCCATGTCTCTGAACCGCGCGCACTCAACAAGTCTCTCAAAGAGAGTGTCATTATCCGTAAATAAATCCATAGCGTTCATCTGGTTCAGAAATTCGGCATTATATTTATTGGTAGGATCTCCATGCCGAGGTCTCATTGGAAGAAAGCGCCGCAGTGTTTCCATGCCACGGGACATACAGGCGACTTGATTTTCCGGGGTAGACATGTTTCTAGTAGCGTTGAGGAATAGCATGAGAAGCGTAGCTCTGGGATTTTCCTTCCTGCTTTTGAGAAGGGGTCCGAATAAGGCAAGCGTTTTTGCTGGTCCCAGGTATCCGAGGTCGGCGATGTTGGCCAGCTGGGGAGTGTTAGTTTAGAGTTGGTGATTAATTGGTAGTAGGATAAGGGGTATCTAACCTCGACTCTGTCATAGAAGGTTTCTTCGCCTCTCAGTGTTGCTAATGTATCGGGCAAATCCATTGCATCTTTTTTGAAAAGCGATATGTTCAGGTGTAGGGTTTGTAGCCGTTTACAATACGTCTCTAGATCCCGCTTAATGTGTACATAAAGCTGACCGTATAGATCATGTTTGGCACCGTAAGAAGGTTGCAGGACTTCGGTCAGTGTCCACCCTTGGAGAGGGTCTGCCGAATCCGGCATTGGCCATGGATGTTCATTATGGAACAACGTGCTTCCTTTCATTAGCGACCTAGTGTCTGTTGTTCGAAGATGAATACGTCGGTACTTACGGGTTAGGAACCCTAAAGGCTTCACGGGATGCTCCAAATGGAAGTAATATCCCATCACTCCGGAACTTCAACATGGAAAGACGCCATGAAGGATGCAGCGGAAACAAAGCTCTGTCTCGATAATCTCGGCGACTATGGGCAAGGGTGACCGATTTATGCAAAGCAGCGGCTTTATCATAGGACATACCCGGTACATCTGGGAGGTAGGACAGAACCCTATTCCACTCTTTTCTGCTGAGCGTCGCGGCTAAGGTACTACTCCCACATGACCATGTTTTCTGTAGAACACCTGAAATCGGCACTTGGCTTGCTGCCAAGAATTCCCTTATAGTCGGACAGACTGCGCCGCGAATAGACTGCAGAAGGGACTCTGGCAAAAAGGTTGAGTACCATAGATGTATGATTGCTTCGCTGGCAATATCAGGGGGTAGATGAAACGCCACCAGGAGGAATATGAGGTTTCGCGCTACAACCGTCTCATCCCGGTCGTTGATATCAATATGGATGCGTCCGCAGTACCTGTCTGGAACGGATGCTATAGTTTTCACTAGATTCCTGAAGTCTCCAGAGGCTTTAATACGTTAGTGATACGAACATCCGCTGGATTCGTTAGCCGCATACCTGCCAGAAGAATGGAGAGGTCCTGAGAATAGTCCTCGCCCTCATTATCTTTCAGTTGCAATAGATCCAAGGCCGGGACGTTGCCCCACAAATATTTGCTTCCTCCGTGCATAGAAACAGGGGTGTGCTCTTCATCTGTGCTGTCTATGAAATGGGGCACACGGTTCTCGACTTCCCATGCCGGACGCCAGTCGGGCTTTCGGATGCGACTTTTACAGTCAAGCTTGTGGATCGGCCAGTGAGCGGCCTGACAGTTCTTGCTGCAGTACTTTTACCTTTGTAAGACTTTCCATAGAAAAGGCTGTTGAGTGTGGGCCATTTACCATTACTAGGTGGCAGCCTTTACAGGCCTTAGTGCCAAGTCTGAGGCAGGCGATAGCGCTCTGTTTCTGTCCCCAATTTGCGCATTGGAAAGACTCCATTTTTCCACCAAAGTGCAGATGCTCCCTAATGTGAATATTCCATCAAACCTTTAGTTGATAGAAAACCTAAGCACGACGTTTGAGTATGTTTGTGTGCAGAAATACAGTAGGTTAAAAGCAGTATGAGAAAGGCTGAGCTGGAGTTCTTCAAGTGCTATTTCAGTCATTTAATATGACATATCCTATAGGGATGAGGGGTAATTATCGTGCTGTCCAGAGTCAAACACTATTGGTGACTCGGTTGCTTTGGCTACGAGAAGGCTCGAGGCTACACAGTTCCCGGCGCAGCAACTTGCATACAAGCTGCCTTGCATGGCTCTCCCTCCTCATTTGGCGTTATACATGCTCACAAATATCCTATAGGTTTCAGAATTAGAACATACACGAGGCTAAGGATGGGGCATGAGTGTACCACTAGCCAGTCACTTCTTGTTGAACTTATTATTTTTTCTCCGCACCATTGAGCAACCAATCATATCCTATGGTCAGACCTCTTCGTGTAGAGATCCCACCTTCTACCTACTCCATACCACATGAAAAATAGCCGCGGAACAGACTGCATGTTCCACCAAAGAGAAGCTATACCCTAAACACGTGACCGTGCTTAGGCAGCCATTTGACCCGCCTCAGGCATGCCATACGAAGTCGTTGGCCGCTATATTTCTCCATCAAATTCGCAGTGTCGTATATATTCAAATTTCAATCATTCACCAAATAATCTCGCCATGGACAGACTTCCTCCCAATATCTTACTGAGCATCTTCAGCTCTCTACAGCCTAAGCTCGGTCCACTGTCCACTCCCCCCAGTGAACTGCCAGTGATTCGATGGTGGTATATCGCTCATATGGCCGGAAGAATTCCGGTTCCATCTCACTGAAATACCAAAGGATCGACGAATACTCTATACTGTTGCAATAGGGACACTTTTTCTCTGGGAAACTGCCAGAGAGCAGATGGAGGAGTTCACTCTGGCTTCAGGCCATAAAGCCCTATGAAAGATGGATGGCGGACAGCCAGAAATGTCAGGGAAACAGTACAACACCAAGAAACAATCCTACGCACATTTCGGCGAATTTTCCCAAGGCCTAATTGGGTTCCCAAGCCATTGACTACTATCAGGAACATGCTCACCGCGCATAACCAAAGACAGAGGACCAATGGTCGAGCCAGACCCAATGATTGTTCCTGGTAACGGAATAGCAGCAGGACCGAGAGTGGCTCCATCCTTCAACGTGACCCGATCTAGTCGCATTAAACGGTCGTGAAATAGATGAGTCTGCATCACACATTGGCGATTGACTGTGACGCCGTCTCCTAGGCTCACGAGCTCGGCCTCGGGGAAACGATGTGTCTCGCACCATACTCCTTGGCCAATTTCAGCTCCCATGGTCCGCAGCCACATATTCAATAGAGGGGTCCCGTAAAGTAGGCGAAGCATCCATGGTAGTGCGAGCGACTCAACGAAGGTCAGGGCCAATTCGTTGCGCCACACAAACGAGCTCCATAATGGGTGCTGATGGCCCGCTGCAACATTAGGCATCAATACCCATTTAGCAGCCGTTGCTATCAGGCATGATACGACTCCTGCGGTGAAAAGCAATATTCCTCCTGCAAGGATCGCAATGGTCAAGGCGCAATGATCCAGCACTGTAAGCATGGAAACCACGAGTGACTCGATCAAGAGTGCCGAGATGACCAAGGGAATAAGCCGCATTGACTCGATTGCGCCTCTAGCAATCTTGAGTCTCAGTGGTGGATCGAAGGCAAGCTTTGGGTCGGGCAATGCATCCATATGACGAGGGATGCATATGGCTGGTCGCCCGAGCCAAGATGAGCCGGCTTTTATTTGTGATGGGACTGGAGCACTACCCAAAACGCCAACAAGCGACCCATCTGGCGTAGAGTGGTAAGGCCTAACAATGCCCGAGTTCCCAACAAATGCTCGCTTTCCTATGGACGAGACACCCAACACAAGCTTGCCCCCTTTTAGCTCGAAAGGAGCCAGCAACACATCGTCTGCCAAAAATGACCCATCGTCTGCATGGAGAAGCGATGGCGGTGCCACTATAGTCGACACTTCGACTTCTCGACCTATACGAGCGCCCAGCAAGCGCAGCCACATCGGTGTCAGAAGACTGGCGTAAAAGGCAAACAGACCGGCACGGGCATCGCTCATGAGTCGGTGGGTCAACCAAGCCGCCCAGGCATGCACACCACGGCTGGAATAGATACCAGGGGCCATGTATCTTGCGGCAAATCGAATCGTACCTGTCAATAGAGACGCATACGAGATGATGCTCAACACGGTGACAGGTATCGCCAGTACCAATGTGGTCGCCAGCAAACTTTGCTGGGTTTCGTTATGCCACGAGACATATGCGCAGAGAGCTACTGCGGGTATAGCACTTACGGCGGGCAAGACATCGATTAATAGCAACGTCAAGGTATAGCGCAGCATTGACCAGGTGCCATCGCTCTCAGTGGTGTGCTTTTCATGGAAATCGACATCATCGCCCTTGATCGTTCCGTCGACACAGACACCCGGCTGTACTTCGGCAAATGGCTCAACGACGGTTCCTGGTAGCAATACGGCCCTGGTACCCACTCTAGCACCGATAGATATCTGAATGGTCCCTATTCGCAACATATCTCCATCCAGCCACCAGCCGGCGAGATCTGCATCCGGTTCAACAACGGATGACGCGCCGTAGCTTGCGAGACCAGTAATTGGCGGTAAAGCATGGATTTGTGCACTCTGGTCTACTCGACACCCAAGGAGCCAGGCGTAGCGGCGACACCACTGCGTCCCGATGATAGCGTTGATTCCGTTCAAAGTCACGAATCGTTCAGCTGCCCACAGGCGAAGATGCACCCAGCCTCCTCGAGGGTAGTTTCCTGGTCTGACTCCAGCCATCAGGATCCGTCCCACAGTAGCCGTGGTCAATACTCTTCCAGGTATGGTTACAAAAAGCATCCAGCATACCAAAAGTACCCAGTGTGGAATCACCAATCTCTCGGCCCAGGTAACCGGACCTATCAAAGATGTTGCTGATGCTTTGAAAAGGCCCATCAGAATGAACCAGCGTAAACTCTCAAAGGTGAAAAATGCCAAGAGGATCCCGAGTTGGATATAACCAGTCCATTTTGGCAGTGGTTTTATTACTCGCATGTGTTTTTGGGTACTTGTGAGCTGATCGACTCGATGGGCCATCTCGAATAAGGTTGGGCGCTGGTATATATCCACAACTGAAAAGCCAGGGCATCGCTGACGAAGTAACGAGACGAGCTGTGCAGCAGCAAGACTAGTACCCCCAATGTCGAAGAAATTGCTGTTTTCCTGAATAGGTACTCCAAGTATTCTTCGCCACTGTTCCGCTAACCAGCCCGTGCTGCCTTTAAACGCCGGTTCTTTGTCTGATGGGGGTGGCCATGGTAACGCTGCACGATCCACCTTGCCAGAAGTACGTAAAGGAAGCTGCTTCAAGTTGATCAAGAAAGGAACCAAAGCTGCTGGCAGGTGATCTCGCAGAAATTCACGGTCAGTGTCACTGACAGCGACATCTCGAACAATATAGCCGATGAGGAGTGGTGTACCCGCCTCGCTTCGACGAATGGCGCTGGCAGCTGCACTCACGCCCGGAAGCATCATCAAGGCGGCATCAATTTCTCCCAACTCGATACGACGGCCTCCTAACTTGACCTGCTCGTCATCTCGGCCGATGAAAACCAGTCCCTGTGGATCTGCGCGTACCAAATCACCAGTCCTATATGCGCGTGGCCAACCGAGTGATACCAGTGGGGCAAATTTGACCTTGTCCTTCTCAGTGTCTAGATAGCGAGCCAAGCCTGCGCCAGCAATGACGAGTTCTCCCGTCTCGCCCCAAGCGACGGGCCCGCCGTTTGGCCCTATGACCGCGAGCTGCCACCCAGCCAACGGAAGCCCAATGCGCACCAACTGACCAGCAACCAAGGGAGCAGCACAGGAGACCACCGTCGCTTCTGTCGGCCCGTACGTGTTCCATACCGTGCACCCTTTGCTTGCGAGACGACCAACCAACTCTGCGGGACACGCCTCTCCACCCAGTATCAAAAGTCGCACCCCCTGAAGAGCTTCCGAGGGCCACATAGCAGCCAAAGTCGGGACCGTCGAGACAACGGATATAGACTGTTGAATCAAGAAGGCGCCCAGGTCCGTGCCCGCTTTGACCAACGATCGAGGTGCCGGCACGAGACATGCGCCATTACGCCATGCCAACCACATTTCTTCACAGGATGCATCAAACGCGACCGACAATCCAGCCAGAACGCGATCACCGGAGGCAATCGGCCGTTCTGGTAAAAATAGTTGAGCCTCTGCATCGACAAACGCAGCTGCACTGCCATGCGTGACAGCGACCCCCTTCGGTTTTCCCGTCGACCCAGAAGTGAATATAATCCAGGCTGTGTCATCTGTGGCAGGCCTTCCGGATTTGAACTCATTGGAAGAAACCAAAGCACGGTGAGGTGTCAATCGTGGACCATCTGTCAAGACTGCGCAGACGCCAGCCTCGGTCCAGACTGTATTGGCCCGCTCATCGGGATCGTCCACATCGACTGGGACATATGCTGCCCCGGCCGTTAAGACAGCCAAGATGCTCACGTATAAATCGACAGTTCCTGAAGTCATGCGAATGCCCACATGATCACCTTTGCCTATGCCAGCCGCGTGCAGTGTCGCTGCGCGAGAAGCAATCTCCGCTTGTAGCTGACCATAGGTAAGACGCGTTTGTCCATTGTCAATGGCCAGATGTTGAGGATGGGCCTTGATGGTTTCGTCCAAAATATCGATGAGTGTACGCGGTGGAGCAGCTGGCTGGGAATTGTAGATGGCGCACTCCGGTAGCTCCAGCTCCTCAGCAATCAATGGCTGATAATGGCGTCTACCCATTGCTTGAGCATTAATGACCCTGACCCTGGGGTTCGAAGCCAGAAACTCTCTTCACATTGCCAGCATGCTGTCTATATGCCAAAGGGGCTTTAATAGTTGACATGTGTGACATTCTCGAGTCCTTGTCTGGTCCTGCATGATCTTTCAATGGTGGACGATCAAAACCTTAATGGACAGGGGCACAGAGTTTAGAAAAGGCACTATTGGCATACTTGCGTGTTCATGTTCAATAGACAGTCACGAATAGAACATGGTCCAAGGCATAGTCTCTGAAATAGAAGGCATTTATTAGATCTAGGTGGAGAAGATCCTTTTGTTTAGCCAATCCTATTTAATCCACCCTACTCTCGATAGTTGATGATTTTCAAACAACAAGCGTCACACTACTTTCTGCAGTCCCAATTAAAAAGGTTAAACACTCCTATTTCCCCACTATTACCCTGCGAAATAGCGTGCTACACCAATAAGGGGTGAAAGAGTTTTCAGCCAGCCATACAAATTTCTTCGGGCGATCTTCTCGAAGATTACTACAATAGGCCACAAGTTGGCGGTACGCCACTAATTAAAAGCTATATATAGATTGTTAAAGGAGATCACGAAGCCTGAGCATGATCACCCTGTTTAAACATTATCCTGTGTATATAATAGGCGCATATATCTCAAATTATTAGTGTTGTTGCTTCTAGCTAGAGTCAAATGATAGCTGCAACAGTATATAGAAAGAGGTTTATGCTAAGCAACAGGAAACCGAAAAGAAAATAGAAACAACCATGCAAGTAAAACTCTAATTGATAAATTGCAACAGAGATCAAACTATTAACTCTGTAATATGCCAAACCCCGAAAATTCAACATATCTGTGTAAAGTTCTAACAAAGTATCATCTAGACACAACGCCAATACGCTGTCTACTGCACCATATCCTATTCAACGCCACCAGGATATCTAAAATTAAAGTACGAGCCGTGGCCCATGGTACTTGCTGTTCTCCGTAGTAAAGGCAGTGATGGAATCCTTCGTCCGCTTAGGGAAGCCTTCAAAAGATCTGGCATAGGTGGCCACAGAGTGGGCAACAAGCTGGAATAGAAGTTCAGGTTAGTCGGGTCAGACAACAGTATAGTATTATATGGAGGTGACTCTCTTACCTTGGTGTTCAACTCCCATGCCGTCAAATTCACATTGCCCACAACATCACAGATCTGGTGATAGCATGGATCATACCAGGCGCCGGCAACACCACCGAACATCTCCTGCTCCTCCGGTGTCTTGATACCCTCGGCTCCAGTGGCAATACCGCCTCCGGGAATACCGTGACGGATGAACGCGTCATAGTCACTGCGACCATCGAATGGAATATAGGTGTAATTGAGGTCGTGGTCATTATAGAAATCGACGTACAGGTCACGCAACTCCTCGGATCCGACTGGGTTCACCGCATTGGTGGCGTTGTAAACCTGGTACGCAAAGTTCGGGGAACCAAGCATATCGTAGTCCATGAACAAACGGATCTTCAGGTTCTCCTCGGGAGTGAGAACGGAAACATAGTAGTCTGATCCAAGGAGACCTTCCTCTTCACCGGCCCACCATGCGAAACGTACGCAATTGTTCACCCGGTATTGAGTCAGCAGGGTCGCGAGTTCCAGGAGTGTCAAGCTACCAGAGCCATCATCGTTGATGCCTGGTCCTTCGGCAACGCTGTCACTGTGGCCACCGAGCATCACACAGTTCTCCGGGTCGCCCTCGGTCGTCTGGGCGATGATATTGGTCGTATGAATGGTCTCGACGATGGCGTCCATGTAAGCGATACCATCGACCTCCTCGCCCTTCTTCAATTTCTCCAAAATAGGCGCAGCATCTTCATCAGAGAGGCCCCAGGTCGCAACATGGTCCGGTGTAGGGTTACCGAGCGTCCCACTCAGGCTACCCTTTTCGTTGTTATATACCACAGCCGCAACAGCACCGGCTTTTCCAGCCAACTCCGACTTCGTACCGAACGGACAGGTGCCACGACTAATGAGGGCAATGGCACCAGACACATCAGATGGGAAATCAGACGCGTCACACCCGAAGTTCGAAACCGCTACTAGGGGGGCATGTACGGGTTGTTTGTTCTTGGTAGGAGGTGTCAATCCCATGGGTGCCGCCGATTCAGGTACAGCGTCGCCGAGGACCAGGCGGGATTCGAAAACATTGCCCGTCACGGCGGGGAAGGACTGGTTGGTGATGGTGTAGTAGTCGCCCAACTTGGCAAGCGTCGAGTAGATGTAGTCAATGGTCCCGAGGTGTCCTACAAAGGTCCTTTTGTCAGCGGGTATAGGAGAATTGCATGGTTCAACTACCTACCTTTGCTTCCAATGACTCGAGTTGGGTGGTTGTATTCCTCCTCTCCCAAGTCGGCGATCTTGGACAGTTCTTTGGCTCTCTTCAAGAGGTTTTCAGCTTTGACGTGACTCTGCAACCCAGAGGAGCTGACCAGCTCCTTGTCGGAGGTGATGGGAACCTGGGATTGCAACAGGGGAAGTTGGACTGCGCCTACTTCACCGAGGAGTAGGGTAGCAATTGCTACCTCTGGAAGCTGTAGTCGCATGATGGTACACGGTTGTGGTTGAAATGGAGATACGATCACTGGAGAGTTGTTGGATGCGTCATCCTGGAGCTGAGGTGGAGATAAACACCCCGGTTTGTTTATCCGAGAGGCTGGGGCTTATCGATCACGCGATAACTGATAAGATAACCATCATCTCCAACCATGACTCATGAGAAGAGTATATGTTTGAACACGAAGAGCAAATTTTGGAAGGAGAATCCCTGAAAACTGAACATTGTTTAAGTTATATGACAATTGATTGTCTTAATAATTTACATAATATACGGTTTTGTACTACTACTACGAGATATATACTCCATATATTGTGAAGAATACTCCGTGCATAAGAAATATATATCTGCGAGCCGTAACGCTTACAGCTTGGACCATTATTTCACGGATTATCTTTATATTCAAATGTTAGGTGTTATAGTTACTCTATTTATGACTAGCTATCTGCGATTCTAGTAACTACCAAGATACCTAACTACCTGGAGAGTCTGAGCGAAGCCGCGGCTATACTACAGAGTACACATAGAATATGAAAAGCTACAAGATCAGTGACCACGTGGGCCTAGGAGACTCAGTCGAATAAGACAGGGCCTAGGTTAAGCTAGAAGCCGGACGAGAGAAATCGAAAGACTTGCACAAGTTCTGACGACGCTCAGTGCAAAATAACCATCTGCGAAATACCGAGGTATAGTACATAACACCGATAGCTGTGTATGGTAACGGAATATCTGTATTGTGACAGTTCAATACTAGCCCATAATGCGATGAGACGCTTGATAGATCTGCAATCAATAACCTCAGTTTATATCCTCGCTTAGTGATACGATTTCACCCCCTTGTTCTTGTGAGCTGAACTACGCTTTGACATCCACTTGGCAGCGAGGGGAACATGTACAGATATTGGTATTGGTCGGTACGAACATATATACGTCTCTGTTTCTCCCCGGCAGGTATCCACAGTTCAGCCAGCCCGGAACTGTTGTCTTTCGTTCATGGAATTCGATCAATAAGCTACCCAAGTGGACTCCATATTCCAACATGTAATCGAGGGAAAGGTCTGCAGTGCTCAGAACTTCAATTGAGCGAACTGCAGCTGTACAAACTCATGCTCTCAAATAGTTACACATACCCCGCCCTAGGTCGTCTGTCAACCAAATTTCGTTGCACATTGATCACAGATCACGCTGTCAAGATGAAAGCAAAAGACTACAATACCTAAACTCTAGCACAGACTACAAACTTCAGCGCGAGGATGAAGTCCGGAGAATTGCTGTGGGGGACTAGTTGTCGCATGCCGAACCAAGATGTGTGCCGCATCATTGCCGCGCTTCCTCACGACTTCCGCTTCATAGATGCTGTACATCATACAGCCAGACGCTCTAACTATTTCGAAACCTCGCATTCTGACAAAACAACGCTTGTTTAACTTAGGAACACACCCCTCTAGGCCTACGGAACTTGCTCGGTCGATCCGCGCAATCCAATACGTGCCGGGAAACTCTCCTGACTTAGTCACCTATGCCCTGAACACAGGTGCTAGCGGGGGCCGCATGCCCTCTGGGCAGTGAGCTATCCGGAGGAGTCTGCAACAGTTGGGGCTCTATTTTGGCGTCTAACGGCAACGGGCATATCCTCCCGTCTGGCCGAGACTTGTCTGTAACACATAGACTGCAGAAAGCTTTAGTTGGTTGAGAAGTTATCATATACTCCCGCTTCTAGCTCGCATCCGGTATACCAGATAATCTGCACTCAAATTGCAGACTTAATCGAACGCGCTGCTCCCGGGCCCCTAAGAAACATGCTCGTCAAGGACACGGATGTCTTTCTCTATCCGTCTGGCATGTCAGCTATATACCAGGTGCATCAGATGCTCTTTGATTGGAGAGGTCTTGAGAGTGCAATTGTCGGGCTTCCGTACGAACTAACCATCAAAATGATGGAAGCCTATGGTCCCTCATTCAAGTTCTACAGCCTGGGGACCGATGAACAGATCCACGAGTTCGAATTATACTTGGAAAGTAAAGCGAAGAAAGCCCAAGGCCCCTTCCTGCAGGCCGTGTGGTACGAGTGTCCTTCGAACCCCTGTTGTGGACGGCGGACCTAGAACGGATGAGACGACTTGCTGACCAATACGACTTTGTCGTTATTGTCGATGAAACCATCGGCAGTTTGCCAACGTTGATGTTCTGGACATTGCAGATATTGTCGTGACTTCACTGACGAAGTCATTCAATGGATATGCTGATCTATTAGCCGGAAGGTGAGAAAAGGGACATATGTCTATGTACAGCGAAACCAAGGGCTCATAGTTATCCTGTGTCGTCCTGAACCCCAATTCTCGGTACTACACCTCCCTGAAGACATCCCTCGGCGATTCCTACACAAGCGATCTCTATGTCAACGATGCAATCCAACTCGAGATTAACAGCCGTGACTTTCTCCAACGTGCCGCGCAATCAAACAGCACGACCGAATACCTCGCTGACTACCTCCACCCCTTCGCCTCAGATCCTTCCAGCGTCGTCAACGCAGTTCATTACCCCAAGAAATCCAAGTCGGTCGAAAGATACAAAGCACGCATGTGCCAGGCAACAGATGATTTGACACCCGGCTACGGGTGTCTATTGACCGTCGATTTTGAGACCGTCGAGAGTGCATCGGTTTTTTCTGACAATCTAGATGTGCGGAAGGGGCCGTCATTGGGCGCCCACATCACGTTGGCTCAGCCTTATGTACAGATGGCGCTGCAGAAACAGAAGAAATGGGCTGCTAGTCATGGATTACGCGAGACTATTGTCCGGGTTTCAGTCGGGCTGGAAGATAAAGACGATCTTCTGCAGCGTGTAAAGAGTGCGCTGGCGATCGCAGAAAAGACGAAGAGCGGGCTAGTATTTAGGGTTCATTTTATATTTGTGGTCTTGGAGCGTTATAATACAGATCCGAAATGTTGGAAAGCGTAATATATATTTACAGAACCCGCAGCACTGAAAGTATTGTACAGTACATACACACACCAGTATTAGCTAGTGCATCATCACATACTTCTCCACTATCACCAAATAAATAGCTGGCGATTAATCACTCTTTCACTTCTCTTCCAGACTTTCTTCAGTCACCCCAATAGACTTTTGAACGGAATAATGCACAGAACAATGGCTCATCCCTTTCAAGACATCCCAAAGGGCCAGCTAGGTAATTCCCCAACTGAACCAATTCTCACAGTCGGTTAACGGTGATTAGAGGCCCTCGAAGGCTTGATAGACCATTTCCGAGCCGATACAGATCCAAACAAAATCCATCTCATGGTAGGTGTCTACAAGACAGACCAGGGGAAAGCCTACGTTCTGCCCAGTGTGAAACAGGTACGATTTGATCATGCCAAACCAGATACATCACAAACCAACAATTTCACAGGCGAAAGAGAAGATGTTTAATGATCCTAATTGGCACCATGAATATCGTGCTTCCCATTTAGGTACCCAGAACTTCAGGGATGCGAGTAACAGGTTGTTTTTTGGTCCCAATAGTCGTCCTTTACAGGAAGGAAGGTAATGAGCTTTGCTTCCCTCGAATTAATAGGCGGTCGGCTAAATCTCCTAGAATCGTATCAATGCAGACACTAGGTGCCAGTGGGGGGTGTCACATGGGTGCAGTGTTGTTGAGAGATTTGTATAGTCCCTGGAAACGGACTGAAAAACCGGAGATTTTCATTCCGCGTGATTCCTGGAGTAGGTTGCCCTTTCTTTTCCATTATCTAGCTAGGTTGCTGACCTGGTCGGAGTGAACCATGCATTCACCTTCAAATCCGCTGGAATCACACCTCACTTTCTTCCGTACTTTAACGCGGAGACTGCATCTCTGGATTTCCCAGCCTTGTCGACAGCCATTAGATCATTGCCTGCCCAATCCGTTGTCGTCCTCCAGACCAATGCTCAGAATCCAACCGGGTGCGACCCGTCGCCGACACAATGGCGAGAGCTAGCCTCTATTTTCTCTGAACGAGGCCATTTGGCGTTCTTTGATGCCTCATACCCAGGGTTTGCCTCAGGAGATATCGATACGGATCTCGAGTGCGTTCGCTTGTTTGCCGAGCAAGAAATCCCTATGGTGTTTGTTGCAACGTATGGGAAATGCTTTGGCCTGTACTGCGAACGGGCCGGGATTCTCTCCATCATCACGCCCGATCAAACAGTGAGAGATAGGATGGAAACACAGATGAGGCTGCTTGTGCGAGCGGAGTCGGGCGCTATGCCTGACTTTGGTTCCACGATCATCGAGACCATTTTATCAGATGAGCGTTTAGAACAGCAATGGCGGGGTGAAGTGCACGATATGGCAAAAGACCTCCAGCATCGTCGACACGCATTGAGGACAGAACTGGAGCGCTTGGGAACACCCGGTGACTGGCGGCATATCACCGACCAAAATGGATTCTTTTCGTCAGTATTGCGTGAGAAGTGGGTTGTGAATGTTCCGCACACTGACTTGGTTTAGATATATCCGGCTTTCTGCTGAGCAAATCACTGGCCTTCGCATCAAGCATCACGTATACCTTCAGGACTCTGGGAGGATATCCATTGCGTATGTTTTATCCTCTCAATCAGCATTATATCTACGGTGTGGGCTAATTTTAAAGCAGTGGGCTTAATTCATCCAATATTGAATATGTTGCTCGTAGTATTGACGATGTTATCAGGGCGGACAGTAGGTTACCGAACTAGCTTTTATTCAGGGATGAGCCTCCCCCTACTCTTATCACAATTGCTGCCACCGCTGGGTACGCAGGAGAACGAGTTCCACTGTCTTGAATCGGTCGCCTCAGTGAATGGAATAGATAAATATTGCACCTAGAGGCGCTTTCAATCCCTAGTCTCTAATTTACAATCTCCTTTTGACTGTCCCAAGCACTGCTCCTACACGACAGAGACCATCTCTTGTCAGAGCCTGAACAATAAGATAGAAATAAATCGAGATCTTCAATTCTGTAAAACCCTCATCTCACCCATCCTATCTAGACACTTCTCAACCTCGGATCCTCAATCGGAGTCTCTTCCTCAATAAGGATAAAATCCTCCCTTGGAATAACCTGTCTAACAGCATCATGTTTTACCACATTCTCAAAATACTGCATAATAGCAGGATGTTCATCCCTCCACTTCTGACCAAGAACCCACTCAAACAACCGCGAGACATATACTACGAGCATGATATCCGCTAGGGTAATATGGTCCGTGACAAGATACTGCCGACCCTCCAGATGCTTCTCGACATATTCAAGAATATCGAGAGTTTTCTTCTTCCCCGCTTCAACGGCGTCCTTGTTATAAGGCGCCTGGTCGGTGAAAGAGGGGATCAATGGCCGGAACCTGTTTATCGTATTAATTTTGTTGTTTGTGGGACGTCAAACCGTCGTATACTTTGGGAGGAAAGAAAGGAAAAGAAGATACACACCATTGAGCAGCTATCGGCAGAAACTCCTGATTGGCCCAACTAGCCCATGAAATAATCTCCGCGGTTTGTTCGGGGCTGCCATCACCGAGTAATTTGGCTTTCCCGTGAATGGAGGCGAGATACTGATCACGGACGTAGCGGATCGTTAATATCGCCAGAATAACCAATAAGCGACGTAGGAAAGCAGTGAGATGAGTACTTACCATAGCAATACTCAACGTCTCAGTCAATTTGATATTCGGGCCCTCCAGCGCGGGGATCTTGCCCTGGCTGCGGGGAAACCTCGCCATATACTCAGCCTTGTTCACGCCACGACGAGGGATCACTTCGAAGTGATTCAGCTCAATTCCTTCCGCGGCAGCCTAGAATTGAATTGGGATTAGTCTTGCATCGATTCATATTTGGTATTAGCTAGTTTACACACCACGATGCGAACCACGCGGGATCGAGTGTTGCCGTCATAACCGTAGAGGGTGAATGTCATGGCGTTTTCTAGTGTATGGAGAAGTGGCGGAGCTGGCAGTTCAGGAATTGAGACTTCAAAGCCGATAATATATACTTACAGCACGATAGTCGTACCACTAGAAAGCTATTCCGTACGGCCAGGTATTATGCAATCAGACAATAATTTGGGTGTATTGTACTGCGTATTATCACTGCCCAGTACAATACTATCTAACGAGAAGTGCCGTAGTACTGCGAACAATACAGTCATGTTCCAGTAAGCGATGGTGCCATGGGGGGCTGTAATTTGTTCATCATGATCAGCAGTAAAGAGTCCATTCCTGGCTCTTCCCCGCTTCCGGTCCCATTCTTCTTAATACAGTGACGGTCCCATCTAGTTGACTCGTTACGGCGGAGTGCATATACGACTTTTTACTGAAAAGTCGCCGTTTTATATTAAGCACGTATTTCTGGTCTTTACTATTTTATTCTTAGTCTTGATTGCTAGCCTTCCTAGCTATATCGGCACCCTGACATATTCATTAAAGTCAGTAGATAATATAGTAGGACCTAATGAATAGATCTACTTGACTGTATAATAGTGCCTTGCCATTGGTACGCTTGGTATAATTTCTAGGTTGACCGTAAGCTAGATTTGGTCTGTCATAAAGTTGATAGAGCATTTATACTTGGTATTATAAGTTAACGTCCTTATGAGTATTCTGAGTTGTATAATAAAGTGCGACGAGATTGAAACAATTTGTATAATGTTGTAATATAAAGTTTTGTATATATAGAACAAGAACTATTAATGTAGAATAGCGTGATACGGCGCTGCAGGGTAAAAAGGGTGGGTATATACAGAGGGTGATCACTGGTTTAGCCTGCGGTGGTGTTTTCACCGTGGCGGGCATCACGTACCCATGTGAGCTAATCATCCATATAATGGACTAACTGGATACCTCGACTATAGATTGGTATCTTTGGTGGTGCCTGCCGAAGAAGATCAGCCCACTCGACGCCAATGAACTCGCCAATCTTCTTTGCACCTGGTTTGTCTTCGATACCGCGCCAGTCTGTTTCTGCACCACGAAGTACAAGAAGTTGCATCAGCAAGGCGGCATCTTTCGTGGTCTTCTTCGCTGCCCATTGCAGTGCTGTCATTCCTGATCCTGCAGAGATAGAAATTCTATCCCATGTATATGTACGCCATGGGTGATCCATTGGTGCCCCATACGACAGAAGCTGTTTGGCGATGGAAAGAGTGCAGCTTGAGCTGGCTAACCGCACCAGAATAGTTCCCAGCATAAATGGCTCAAGGTGTTCTCTGAGCACTTCGAGGGTATGTTGCAGTCTGGTTTCTTTCAGAACACTGCCGTTGATGTCACTAAAGACCTTCGCTCTAAAGATTTTATCGATCAAACTTGACGCAGGAAGTCGTCTGTATGATATCGTTGTCGTCTTGGACCTTCGCTCGGGATTTTTCCGTATGTTGTCGATGATAGATTCTTCCCACATTCTATAGATCTGCTCAGACTTGGTATCCAACATTACCATCATTAGCTTGTGATCATAACTTGGTCCAGCATTGGAAATAGCCCACTGAGCACACTCAGCGTCCTGGCTCTTCACCGCTGCTTCCACAATTTCCTGCGGCACATCCACCTCATCCGGCGGAGCTAGAAGTTTGGTTATGCCTAGAGACCCCTTTTCGGCTGCAATAAGTCTGGCTGAGGTAAGGACTTCTGGCTTCAGGTTTTTCCCACCTGGTGAGGCTATCAGGCGTCGCACATTTTCGAGGTCACCATCTATGGTGGACGTGAACAGGAGGGGCTGGATGTCCTCTGCATCTAGGTTCGCAAGGTCGGCTGTACTGAATTTGGGAGCATGGAATTGGGCCAAGTGCTCATTACATCGCCCCTGCGTGTTGAACCCGAGTGTATAGTATATGCAATTTGGCACGGGACATTTGCATGGCCGCTCATGGTGTGTGACATGTTTGTCTCGGTCCTCTTTCGTTTCAAAACCCTGGCGACTAAACGTGCAAAACAGGTATGTGCACTTGAAAAGCCGGGGTCCGTAGTGGGATTCCATATCCCGGGATACACTACTGTCTCGAATCAAGCCCTCATAAAGTTTCTGGATGCGGAGTAGCATTTTTGAAGTGCTCAGAGGGTCAAAATTCACCCAAGCTCCGCCTAGAAAATACCCTGCATCAGCGACGTGTTACCCCTCGCTGGGAGGGAGAACTTACTGTTGTTCCTGTTCCAGCCCCATCGTCTCTCTGCTAGGTGAAACTGGAATGTCTGACGGGCGCATTCATACCCCTCTGGGCGGTGCTTTTCGTAGTGTTGATTTATATATGGTGGGTCCCGACTATCCCCTGTGGCCTGGAATTCATCATTGCTGTATTGCCGGGCCAAGCGATCTAGCAGCTTGCCAACAAGATATGAATTCGGACGAATGTTATTCATGCGCTGGAGTAAGGTAGGGAAATAAAAATGCGCATATTGAAGCAGTCGGTATTTACCGCACATAATATCGCCGGAAATTTGATCGTCATCAAGGTCCGGGTCCATTATATCGGAGGCAAGGTAGGCCAAAAATGCTGCAGTTAAGTCCCGCGTAGCTTCTCTCTCATCGATGAAATTAGGAATATCTTTGCTGAAGATGTACCTAATGCGCATGTTAATCATGTGGTCACTTTCAGCAACGTTGAAGACTTGAATTAATCGGAGGAGGCAAAACATACTCTCGGACGGTGAAATGAACAAACTGTAATTTCCCATCCACAATCTCAACGAAAGGACCACACATCTCAAGGAAATATTGCTTGACAATGCTGGATGGAACATGGATACTACGGTCAGGATCCGGGTTGACAAGTAATGCTTGTTCCATCTCGAAGATAGTCATGGGTGTAGGAGCACACCCGACCCAGCCCAGAATCTTTCTGCGCTCCTCTCGGCGGCGGGAATCCATCTCGTTAATTCGCTGAAAGATGCGTTGATAACTAGTTTCATGGTTTAGTAGAGCACTATGGCCCTTGCATGAAGAGATTTAAAGCTAAACTTACGCGCCATTTAAGTCGTTCGGCATCGCTTTGAGCTCGCGCCGAATTTCATCAATGCTGCGGATTTCATCCACATCGTCAAGAATAATACGCGCAAAGAGAAACATGCCTGTGTGTGTGGAAATACCTTTAGTAGGGGCGTAAATCTAGGTGGGACAAGGTATGAAACCAACCATCTGCCTTTGCTGATAAGGGCGACAGCAAGAGGCGAAGCTCGTGCTCGATTTTGGAGTCGAATTTGAATTTGTTTATCCAGTCATTGATCCTGCTATTGATGTAAATCTGAATGCTGCCGGAATTCCTTGAATTTACTTGAATACTGGTCGTCTTTTCGTCAAGCACTCTGGAGATGTCTGCTTCCGATCGACTGCAAGTGAAAAGCCGGAGATCATGGCATTTCTTCGAAAGCTCCTCTAGTCTTTGTAGAAGAATTTGGCGTTCGGAGCGATCCATCTCATCCAGGCCATCAATAATAATGTACGTAGGTCCAGCTGTTTGAAGCCAAGTCTTGAGCAAATCTAAGACGTACCCCGTGTTACCACGCAGCTCGCGTTCTGTTGCATCAACTAGTATAGACTGGAGATCCGCATCATCCTCCGCTGCTTGGAAGATAAAGGATTGCAGTACAGTGAGGGCTGTCTGGGTGGCATTGTTGTTGTAGCTCAGGAACGCAAACAACAATTTCTCTCCTTGTTGCTTGAGGTGGTCAATAGTTGCACCACAGAGATATGTTTTCCCAGCGCCGGGAATGCCCTGGAGCCAGAGCCATGCTTCAGTTTGACTACCCTTTGTGGAATTATCCTTCCACTTGCAGAATGCGGGATCGTCGAGAAGCCACTTCTCACAACCTGGAACAGACCTGTTACGAATCCAATCCAACCGGTCGTCGTACAGATTTACGGAGATACGACCGCGTAAACCGAAGAATTTCTGACGCTGTTGATAATTGTGTACTATATCAAAATCCTCAAGCGATTTGATACGATGTTTGCGGGCTTCTGCTATATCGAGAAGTGTCACCTCTTCCCTCAGTAGACTTGAGTGTTGCTTGAGGTTGTCGACAACAATATTAAGCTTCGTGAGGTGGCTGTCCCATAAAGTGTCAAGCAGTTGCTTCCAGCCTTTGATTTAACGGTTAGCACAGAGTATCAAGTTCTGCCCTTAGTAGAGTTACTTGTGAGGCACACTCACGCTTTTTGCGAAAGAAATCGAAGTTAACGCGGTAAAAGTCCAAGATATCCTCATATAATAAGGCCAGGGCGTTCTTTATAGCATCGCTTTGGAAGATTCCGCCCATTACCTCAACATGTGGCAAGGCGCGACCGATTTCTACCAGGGTGGTCGTGAATTTATCTAAGGCTGTAGTCATTTGGCTTGACCACTGCAACAGGAGTTTCAGCGGGCCCCATATCAACGCTAGGATCTCTGGTTTAGCCGATATCATAGTCTCAATGACCCCCGCATACTTAGAAAGGCGGTCCAGGAAGGATCTGATCTTGGCTAGATTTCGGCCCTTTCCGTTCGCCTCTTCTTGTAATTTCAAGGTCGTTTTGTAAACTTCGTTAACATCTCTGGTCGCTAGAAGCTGATTATAGACATCCGGATCCCGGAGTTTGGCTCGAAATGAACGCTGGGCGTCAGTGAAAGCTTGTTCGATAAGGTTACTGGACGCCATGATGGGCGTAGCAATACTACGGGCTTCCAATTTAGAGGCCAGTGTGTGTCTGGTCGAGTCTTTCCAATGTTTTGCCCATTTCCAAGAGTCACGGGGAGAATTCCGGCGCTAAATTGACTGCGCCGCATTTAGCGACTCCAGGCTGAGCGGACAATCTAGGGTTGCTGATAAGTTACGATTTCTTACCGGAACCTTGGCGTTTTACATTGAGGAACACAATTCTATTGGCTGATATAAATAGAGCGTTGCTGTTGGTATCGAAAATGGGAGGACAATTTCCAGGTGGTCCGTTCGCTCGATTTAATCTGGCGGAATCTGCCTGGTCAGCCCCGCAAAAGAAAACAAACAAACCGAAGCAAAAGACCGTTTCTGTTAAATTGTGCCATGAACAGCGAGAAGCTTGTTCCCATTTAGTACGGCTTTTGTTTACGAAGACGGACCGCCATGACTACTCCAAAAAAGCGGAGAATTCCCCTTGCTAGTGGACAGCCACTGCCAAAGAAAGCCAAAAACAGCACATTCGATGAGACACACATACAAGCTGCCATTGACGCCGTAGCCTATATCGATCTCACCAATGAAACTGACGACATTGATATGCAACCTCGAGACTGGGACACATCCTATAGAGGCAACTCGGGGATTCGCTCAGAAACCCAGTCCGCCGGTACGGCAGCTGCTCCCCCAGCGGGCGTGTATGACACATGCTTTGGATTGGTATTGTAGCCTCATGACCCACACATTTACCCCTTCAATGGAGTTAATATACTTGCCTAGCTCTGCATGCAAGCTATCTCCTCCCGTAGGGAGAGAGTGCCTCTCGAGTGTACCCCTGCTGCGCTGAGATTCGAGGGAAAGGTGGTGCGTATTGACTTGAACGCCAACCATGATAACATTGCGGTCCTTGTATCCGAGACGCTCTCACATCTGGTTACGGAATTTGCGGTGACCTTGACTGCCACGATGTGTGGTAAAAGACAAGAGTCCAACGCCCCCAGTGGGGTCATGGGAAGAATGTTTCTTTCACTGCGAATCATAGTGTACGGATTTATGCAACAAAAGGATGCCGTTGCAGACACCTTGGCAGAGGGTAATCTGTTTCTGCAACATCCAGGGGAAACAGAATTCGACCGAAGTGTAAAGTATGTTAACCCTCAGTACCTTCTGGGACCTGGGCAAGAATTGCCGCCCGTAGAGGAACTTTCCGTTTCCACCTGTTGCGCGCCTCATGGGCCGCATTCAGCGCAGGTCCGCGGTCCACTTAGCGAAATCGAGGTCAACCAGGTTCAGCAAATATTTGACACGGCGGCGACGTCTAATGAGGTGACATCATTGCCTCAAGCGAGCTCGAGGATAGTGACGGAATTAAAGAGGTACGTTTTTCACCGTGTTATTGATGGAAGGGCTATGCACTGATAAACCCATACTAGACATCAAGTCGAGGCATTAGCGATGATGATTGAGAAAGAGGAAGGCACTCATGAGCAAGGGCACTTTCCATCAATATGGAAGGCCTATCGAAGTGCTGGCGGTCGTATCACGTGAGTCTTCTCACTCAGAGCACTAGATCTGAAACGCCATTACTGCTCCTCACCTTCATGTACTGCGTTCCTGCAGACACCGAATTAGAAGGCTCATGCGATAATGAATTGAGCCATCGCGATGGAGAGTAATTTTCTAACCAAGAATTGCCGTTGATCTTAGATACCAGAACATTGTAACGGAATTGTTCGAGACGTCTCCGCCTGATCCCCTTGGGGGAGGCATACTGGCAGATGTATTTCGAATTCGCTAAATATCGCCGCAGATTGCGAGCTAATTACACTTTAGGAAATGGGTCTGGGAAAGACGTTGTCAAGCCTGTCCCTCGTTTGCCACCACCTAGATCAGATGGACCAAACTGCACACTTGAGTCAGAAAACTCCAAGGACGACGCTAATTGTGACCCCAAAGTCGAGTATGATACCATATTTTTAATGCATGTATAGAGGAGCTTTTAACATTTCTAGCTATCTATGGATGGCAAAAGCAGATCAGCAAGTAAGTTGACCCCAGCCACACTTCAAACCCTTTGTCTCGACTTTCTCCGTCATCCTACACATTCTAAGACCATTCATTCACAACTCAATTCCAGTCATATCCTCCCGGAAAGAATCCGATGGCTCACATATTATGGACCAAACCGCCAAGAGACTTCAGGGGAAATGGGTCAGTTCGATATTGTGTTAACCACATACGATACACTTAGATCTGAGGAAATTAGGAAAGGTCCTTTGTTTAAGAATAAGTGGGCCAGGGTGATTCTCGACGAAGGTAGTTATGTGCTCGATCCCCCAGTATTTTACGCCTCAATCCTAGACCAACTTGCTGATGTGGTGATATCTCTGTAGCTCATAAGATTAGAAACCGCAACTCGAGGATATTTCGAGCTGTACGTGTCCTAGACAGCCAGCGCCGATGGTGTCTCACAGGGACACCAATTCAAAACTGTATAGACGACTTTGGCGCTCTTCTATCGTTTATTCAAACGCCATCTCTCCGGACAAAAGAATCATTTGACGCATTTATTGCTAGGCCGGTGAAGGAGAAGAAAAAGAACAGTATAGAGATGCTCCGAAAGGTAGTAGCTGCAACTTGCTTGCGAAGAACGAAAAACAACTACTCGTCACAATTGAATCTACCGCGCAAAAAAGAAATGGTGGAATATGTGGCAATGGAGGGAGATGATAGAGAACTATATGAATTCTTCAAGCGGTTCTCCTTTCTGACCTCTGGAGACGACAATACTCCCAACGGAAGGCCGGCAACCAACATTCTGGTTCTAATATCGATGCTTCGCCTCATTTGCGACCATGGGGAAGCACTACTAACTGATGCCGCCCTCAAAGCGTGGAAGGAGCGAGACGAAAAACTGCTAACTTGGAAAACACTTCAGTCAAACGTCAAACAGTGTGTCTCATGTTGCTGTGATGTAGAGGGAGTAGTGGGTGATCTTGTTCTTGAGGAATTGAGCTGTGGACATGTTTTCTGCGACAGCTGTGTAGCAAAATCTCAAAACTCTGATAGTCAGCGTTCTTGTCTGCTTTGTGGTACAGTTGATGTACGGTCACCGTCATTTAGAAGCGAGCCGTCGTCACAAGCAGGACCATCAAATCCCATGAGACTTCGATTACCACCATCCGCCAAGCTGGAGGCAATTTTACGCAATATCTCACAGCGTCAAGAACACTCCAAATCTTCTAAAGCGTACGTAACCAAGGTCGTTCTTGATATGGCAATAGCAGTCGTTTGTTGACATTCTTTAGTGTGATTTTTAGTTACTGGACAAAAATGCTCGACCTCATAGGAAATGCCCTTGAGGAGAGAGGTTGGGTCTTCCAACGTATTGATGGACAGTCATCCTTGACTCAACGCAAAGGCGCCCTCGAGAAGTTCGGTAATGACTCAAAATGTAACATAATATTGGCAAGCATCGGAGCTGCCGGCGAAGGGTACGTTCGCCACTTCCATGGTCATACACTTAACTGAACCTCTCCACTGACCACAACGATAGTATTGACCTCACATCCGCAAGCTCAGTTCATATAGTGGAGCCCCATTGGAATCCTATGGCAGAATCTCAGGCAGTCGACCGTGTGCATCGTATCGGTCAGAAACAAGATGTCGAGGTGGTTAGGTATGTCGTTAAGGACTCTATTGAAGAGGTAAGTCTTCCGTTTCTGTCAGTGGTAATTTGCATTATTAACCTCGTCTTCCAGTACGTCCGATGGGTTCAGTACCACAAATTACAGCTTATCAAGGAATCTCTTTCGGCATCTGAGCAGGAGATAGACGTGACAGAGGTCCGATGGAAGGTGAGTCTTGCAACATACCTATATGTCAGGCTAGAATTCTTACCATTCCAAGAAATTATTGGAATTCCTCGAGTAGACTCCATGCTACTATTCCGCTCTTGGGAAAAGCCTCCAGGTGTATTCACGAAGCTCCGACTTGGATAGCGTTTATTTAATTCCTATGTACATTTGTTTATAGCTCAGTAGAAAGCATCATATCAAGTAGCATGATTTTATTGCCTATCTTAGTAAAAGTGATATATGTGTTTTCAATCGGATGCTCAAAGGGAACGATTAATCTTTATGGAAACTGTTATTCCCAACATCTTTTTAATAGACGTGACGCCGTCATCACAAAAGTTCTAACGTTGGACTGCATAACTTGCGAGCATATTTTGTAGCCCTAGCTTCCAAGGGCAGTTTCCAGACCCAGTGAAAAGCCCACTCTAGACTAGGGCAGATACGGACAGCCTCTATAACCACCTGAAGTCTATTATGTAGCGGTGCACTTAAATACTAATAATCTGATATAGGTTTTATAATTGAAATTGCTAAGAAAGCCGTGTCTTCAGCTCTATTAAATAATTTGATCTTTTAGATATATTTGATACTTTCTTTTAGAATTATATTGCTTCAGTCTAGTAAACGTTTACATAACGCGTGTGGCCGGCTAAGGGTTATATAAATTGTGCTCACTTACCAAATAAATACATAGCAAAGAGTTAGAGACTATTATTATATATAGAGCAAATAAAAAGTAAAGAAACGAGAAAGGCAAGGACCTGAAATCAAATGAAGACAGAGGGAAAAAAAAATCAGTAGTAAGTAAAGATGATCCAGAGCGCGAGCGTAATGCTCATGTATATCCAGACTCGCGCCATTGTGAGTATGAGAGAAAACCCATAAGATAGTAAAGGACAACTTAAACGAACTCTTGGAATCCATATATATATATACTGCTCAGCTAGTCTTCCCCGCACGAATGGTTATTGGAAATGAAGTTGGGGAAGCGGCTCCCCCGACGCGTACTGTAAGAGGTGCATATGTCACGTCGAGGCCAATGCGTTGGCTCAACACAGGTGGA
The DNA here is from genome assembly GCA_008274985.1 of Aspergillus sojae. Lineage (NCBI taxonomy): Eukaryota > Fungi > Ascomycota > Eurotiomycetes > Eurotiales > Aspergillaceae > Aspergillus > Aspergillus sojae. Next base: position 4,658,225 of record CP035527.1, on the reverse strand, counting down.
GTGAAGCGTTGCTGCACGTGTATCTTGAATGCACCTTTCCCATTTCCAGCACCACCGTCGTAGCTAGCAGCATTATCTTCCTCGCTGCCTAGGGACGTCTTTGGGGGTTATCCTGAGGTACCTAGGCGTCGGTGTGGTCAAGACTGGTTTTCCAGAATGTAACCCTGCCCTTGCGCTCATGAACGAGAGAACTCAGTCGGGATCTTCCAGATGCCACCCACTCTGCATAGCCGACCCGGCCCGGGGGATCTTAGTATTGGTTATATAGTCAACTTCGCTTATTTAGTCTCTAAACTTCTAGTTAAGGGAATGTGAGTCTAACCAAGCCGTTACACCCATACGCAGTGCAAGAGCAGAAACCAACGATCGGGTGACGGTCTCCATATCCCGGATCCTGGGTATTTTCGAAATGGCGCTGTTGGCTGTAGGAGAAGACCAGCGCCGACCGTGCTTTATGATTGTAATGTCCCTGATCGCAAGCTCCATAATGTTGTCTTCAACGATCACTGATACCATGGCTCAGTCTTGGGCACAAGTGGCTGGCATCGACAGTGTACATTTTCCAAAGGCGCATGGATGTGCATTGGACAAAACTCTTTTGACTCTTTCCTTCATTTCGGTAACTCAAAATAAGCGAACTCTGACCTGTTATATTCAGTTTTGCTCCCACGGAAATCTCCCTGCCTGTGGCTTATTTATTCACACAGTATAGATTGCGCATACCTACAAACGCTCGGCAGTCGCTCCCCAGAGATCCTTTTACATTGACAGGTCCCCTTGGTCTGGACGTTGTCTTCAAAAAATTGTGATTTCAAGTCCTTTTGATGACGGTTAGTAGTGTGATCGATAGGAAAATTAAGGGGTACTCCGTTTAATGAGTCATGATACCGATTACAGCGTATTTCCTGCAGGCACCGATGGAGAAATAGTGCCTAGTAAGACAAGTATCCCAAGTACTGTACTCTATCTGCCCTTGCCCCTCCTAGAAGAATGGTGTTTGAGCGTACCCATGGAGGAATAATATGTGCCGTTTCCGTACAGACCAACCAGGTTATATGCGATTGTGGTAAAGTAAGAGTGCTACATTAATGGCCATTAACGTGCTGGAGGGACCCCTAAGACCTGGAACAGTATTCCCGGCGCTGAGAAGGATTGATAGTCGAAGACTACATGGAAGACCATAGCCAGCAAGATTGAAGGATATTCTTGGAGGTCGACTCTGATAGTGCGGGAGACCATGCTTCAGGCCGTTAAGTTGTCCCTCTGCTCAAATAGTGATGTAGTACTTATGAAGCCGGTTACACAACCTTCTGGAGATAAGTATGCAGCGATTTATTACAGGATAGCTAACTCAAGTGTGTTCGAATTGCCAGGGTGCTGGACCCTGCTTCACATGGCACAACTCGTAGCGTTACCCCAGCAGCTACACGAATGGGAGAACGACGTGGCTTGCATATTCGCCCCCTAAATGTAGGTAATGCTGTCCCCTGTTGATCGAGTACCGGCCGCTTCCAAACTTGCTCACCGAACGGCTCCTACCACTCACAACAACCCTGATCTGCTCTCCAGCCTCGTATTCGATACCCATGGCCCAAATGCCAATGTCAAGTCTTACAATGGTGCCAGGAGTGATTTTGTCTTCGCGATCATGTGGATGAAAAGGCCAGTTAGGGTGAATGCTCTTGTCCTCGTCAATGGCGCGGTGAGATGCCCGGAGAATACCCATAGGCTCCTTGTATACGATCACTTCCGTCGCCTGCTCAGGCTTGATCTCATCAAACGAAGTAACTGGAATGCCTTTCCAGGGGATATTCAAGTTCTGCATCTGCTTACCATCGGCGTCCAACTTCTCAATGGTGACGTAGACATCCATGTCGTTGTGGTCGGGACATGACATGTACAGTACAGCTTTCGGCAAGCCCATGATCTGTATTGTCCTGTCACACCTGTACGTGAAGGCGAGGTGGTCGTTGGATTCCGAATTGTAGCATGCTCGGGCATTCGATACATCAGCTCCGTCAAACGAGATCGTGCCGCTGGCGCTAAGAAAGCCGTGCTTGGATTCAGTACGCTCGGGGGGGAATGAAGACTCGATTATATTCTCGTATGATTGGGGATCCTTGTTGCCGAACCGAAGGAGTGCCATGCGGACTCTGGGTGTGTGTTCCCACCCATTATCTGCCCCCTTGAGGTATTTGTCCATAAACTGAAGCAGCTCAGTCTTGGAGTTTTCCTCTCCCCAGAGGTCGTACCACTCCTGCCAGGGGTGCCAGCGGAGCCACTTGTCGGGTGTGTTAACCTCAAGCCATCCACGAATGGATCCTAGGCCGTGCATGGTATTCGTCCAAGTGCCGGTAATGTACGTTGGGATCTGGATCTTCTTCATATCTGGTCTTTTCTCGTCCCATTTAGGACTAGCTAGAGGCGATTTCTCAAAGAGCAGTCTGGGACTATCAAGCCCATTCCTGCCTCGCAGCATGTGTTTGACAATGAGCTCGTCAAAGAGCTCGCCGCAGTAGATTCCACCACGAGCAAAGTGCTCCCGGTACAGATCACCACAGCCCTCCCAGGGAGCAATCGCCTTGAGACTCGGGGGCTGGAGGGCGGCAGTGCCCCACATGGCAATAGCCAGGTGCGAGTTCCCAGCCAGGCCCACACTCCCGCTACACCATGGGAGCGTGGCTACGTATTCCACGGTGTCATATCCATCCTGGCTCTCTTGTTTGCCATGGCAGGCCATAACACCTTCGCTGTCGCCAGAGCCTCGATTATCGATATTCACAATGGCGTATCCGCGCGGTACCCATTCAGCAGGATCTGGCGCCTCAAATTTCTCAAGCCCGGATAGCGCAGTTTCATTGATGCCCAAATTCCAAGAGGTCGTGTATGGCAGAATAGTCAGGCCGTTCGCCTTCTTCCCAAAGGGCGACCAACACACAATGACGGGGACCTTATTTTCATCGCTATCAGGTGCACGGTAGATGTCGGCATATAACTTCACGCCATCGCGCATGGGGACCATGAAGTCGTGTTCCACGTGGATGTCACACGGTAGAGGCCGTGCCTTTGGATGATTTGGGTGAATCCAGCCCTTGCGCAGCACTTCGGTACGGGGATTGCAGCCAACATATCCAGCCTCGCCAATTCTGGGCGGGTGGAGCGACTCAATGAGGGTGGGACCGACAATTGACATGATTCGGGGTGGTGGTTTAATCCTGGATTGTGCCTATGTGCCGTGTTACTCACGATCCGGACCATGTGCCGCGCTTTTATGAAGTAACTACGACGTAGAAGACTTGCTCGTTCCTTGGGTGCCGATGGTCGGCCCCTCAACTTACGTAGCTGTCTTTCAGAAAAGAGACAAATCCATCCGATTAGAACCAGCATATTCCATGACTACAGTGGTGTGTTTGTTCGGTTCGGATCGGGAACTCTAGAACATAAAGCACACGGGGTTGGAGTTGCCGATATCATGTCTAGGATTTGGTCATAATACCTCTTTCAATGTGGCACTTGCTTTCGGTTCGGCTCGGGATGTCGTTCGCCAATAGCCACACATCAGCAACTGCATCGTAGGCAGATTTCACTCATGGTGTAGAATTTCCCGAGGCAGCAGTTACAGGGGTATCGCTGTGGCATCCTGGAGAGGTGATTTGCAGAGCATTGAGATGTTCGCATTTATATAAGGGTGTCCATGATACTATTGGCCTTGTCCCAGCATCGCAACACCACTTTACCATTATCCATCCGTGCTAACAACGTCTATCTTGGTTTATTCCGTGTTCCTCTATCCATCGGCCACCAAATACGTGGAAATAATGTCTGCCCCCACCCAGGACCGCACTGAAGTGCTTGTTCCGAAGCCGCCAGGTCCCAACCTGCTCTTCGCCAAGAAGGACGTTACCTACGGTGACTGGAGGGATGACCTCGTGCGTGACGGCTATGCCATAGTCAAGGGCGCCGTCCCTCGTGAACGTGCCGAGAACTACGCCGATGACTTTATGTCGTACTTGGAAAATTTGTGAGCTCACTCATTCCCTATCCGCTATTTGTTTTTGCGTTGCTCCCATATCCTGCCCAGCTTTCAACCGGCTCAATCAGCTTAGTAGCTAACGCATTATCGACACAGTGCTGGTGGACTCGGTTTCAAGCGCGACGATCCTACAACGGTCAAGGAAGAGAATCTGCCAATTATCACCGAGAAAGGTATGATTCTCGGCTACGGTGCGGCCCATGAGAAATTTGTATGGGATATCCGCCAGGAGCCCGGTGTGATCGAAGCATTTGAACGGATCTACGACACCAAAGACCTGCTTGTGTCGTTCGACTCCATCAACGCCTCTTTCCCCAACCGGACGGATGTCAAGCCGAACAAGCCCTGGCCGCATCAGGACCAGGACCCGGAGACGCCTCACTTTCGTATGATGCAAGGTCTCGTCAATCTGCTTCCTAATGGCGATAATGACGGCGGTCTTATCGTGTGCAAGGGAGCCCATACCCTCAGCCAGGAGTTTCATGCCCAGTTCAAGGATGAGCCGAACAAAATTTGGGCCTGGACGAAGGAATGGTACGGCTTCACACAGGAAGGACTTGCGTGGTTAAAGAATAGGGGCTGCGAGTGGGTGAAGCCCAATGCTGAGCCTGGCGATCTCATCCTGTGGGACAGTCGCACCCCACATTATAACCTGAGCCCTACGGGCACGACCCCACGGTTCTGTATCTACACCTGCTACATGCCCGCCACGGACGCGACGCAGGAACAGCTTCTCACAAAGAAAGCCGCCTTCGAAGCTAACCTTGGAACCACTCATTGGCCGAACGCCCTGAATGTCGTGAAGCTGCCGGTCAACCGCAAGGGCGTGCCTTGTCCCTACAACGACGGCAAGCCCGCCACCACACGGGTTTTGTCTTCCGAGAACTACAAGTTGACAGGTATCCCCTACATCCGCCCCCAGGCTGCATAGAGGTTCTCTACGCGCCATCGGCATACAGAGATTGTCGGGTGAATGGAGAATGTGTAAATTGATCCATACATGGCCCATATAGGATAGGGCAATAAAGCCATAACTTTTCCTGCCAGCACGGGCTGAAAAATATAGAAGATGCTGGAAGTGTCCTGTATTTCTTGTGGCTCAGCTGAGTCTGTGTGCTCTGTTCTTTTTTTTTTTTTTTTTTTTTTTTGGATTATTTGTAAATGGATGAAGTTAAATCTTGCTCTTTCCCTGCTTATGCACCCGTAGATGGTCACTATTGGATTAACACATCCTAGACTAACAGGTTACTAGCTTTGGCGCGTAGGCAAGTGGTTTGAAAGACTCTCTGCTATTTGAATCTTAGCAGCTGCTACACTTACAAATTCGGACCAGTGGGTTGATCAAGGTTGCGCTCAGGTTACCACACAACACTCCTTGCTGTCTTTAGCTTTTAGATCTGGGTTGGAGATCTCCGCTCTTCTGATTGCACACCCTCGTGTCAAGTCCTGAGAAATCCGGACCAATCCCATTCAAGGACACTGGGCCAAAAGGCGCCAAAATCGTCCATGTCTTGCCAACATTCAGTAGCTGTATAGGAGGAGGTATTCTGCTCCGCATGTCTGCTCATATCCATTTCTCTGGTTCCGTCCGCAATTCCCAAGGGCAAACCCGTCACCGGGGCCGGCAGGTTTATCGTTCCAAACTTTGGCGCTTCGAGCATGGCAGTCCCCTGCCTCAGCCGCTCGAGATTTCGTAGGAGGCTCGTTACAGCAGCTCCGCCTTGAATACGCGTGCAGTCTTTCCGTATCAAGTCCGTTGCCGCTTGCAGGAGGCTCTGGTCCTGGTCGGAGACGTGTACATCATGGGATATTCGGCACCGTATGCCGTGAATTGTCAGCGCAAGGACGGCGTGGAGTGGTGCTGAGATACAAGGGAGAATGGGAGGGGCTTGTGATTCGGCGGAGCGAAGGGTGAGGCGGAGAATCTTGCGGGCAGCGTTGCCGGCGATGGAGGGGCCGCTACGCATAAGTGATTCCCAGGGAAGGCTAGTCGAGATGCTGTCTACGCTTGATTGGAGGGCCTCTTCGCAAACGACGAGGCTGTTGCGCGTCAGGAGCAGCATGCTATTGCCATATATGAGCGCTCTAATCTGATCGCTTGTGGGAGATACAAGGTTCCTGTGTGCACGTAACCAGCTAACTTACGCGTTATGGTAGTGAATGGACAAGAACGCCTCGAAGGGTTCACAACGGGGGTCTTGGATTAATTCGGCTGTTGGACTTTTCGGGGGGGAAAGTACCCTTGTAAGTGCATAATCCCATGAATTAAGGACAGAGGCAGGGCAACAACTCTACCTTAGCGCATACGGAACCCGATTGGACCAGTTGATTAGGGATACCATTGCTTCGCATGTGGTCGTGAGTTTGTCTTGAATTGTAGCTGAAAAGTCTGGACCCTCATCGTTATCCACGCGTTTGCTAAGGGCGATGAAGTTTCGGCCTGCAGCGTCAAGGGTCATGGCGAGGTCCTGTGTTGCTTTGGCAGCCTCGGCCTCGTACCGATGCTGGCTTGATAGCGAGGTGCTGCGGTCTCCTGCCCCATCGGCGATTGGCTCTGTTATGGAAGATCTTCCTAGTTCGAAGGCGAGGATCTGTTCAAAAGTACAGACCGTCTTCCACAACGACCTTTGCCCAGGTTCCGACTCCGGGCGACCGCTTGGTGGAGGGCCATACTTTGGCCATGTCAGATCAATTGCATTTGCAATACTGACTGCAAGGCGAATGGAGTTGCAAGAGGCCGTAACATTATTATAGCAACGCTGTGCCATGGCCAGGAGCACCATAGCCTGGACTGCGGCCGGGCCAGATTCATGTAACACATGGCCCATCAAAGTCTTGCACGACTCAAGACAGACACGCGGGTCGAAGTCCTCAGGTGGCGAAGTAGCTGAAAGACTCCCCAAGAGCAAAGCCAAATAGACCTGAAGCAGAGACGAATAACCTGCCTCTTGGATGAGGTTGGCCGGCCCGACAGACTGAGCTATGCTGACCAGTCGCAGGGCCGAATCCTTGCATAACACAGGAAAGAGCACATTCGGGCCTGTAAGAAATAGATTTACCGCGTGCTGCGTGGTCTTCGGGCTAGGCAGAGGACATAGTCCGAAGCCTGTGAATGCGTAAGAAGCCACTGGGCTGGGCGGCGGATGTGTGTATGCAGGCCAGGCTCCAGAAACATCGAGGCGGTGAACTGCCCTGTCAATCCATCCCAGCAGTATCTCACAGTAAGTGCTACCCCTATCTTGCCGAAAGATGCTCAGCGTAGACGGGTTTTCTGGGTGATCTGACTGGGATGAGGAGTTCGTCTCGGCCTGGTGTTCTGATCCTCTTGGCGATTCGAGGTCGGTTCGGCCGATCGGGAATTCTTGGGCTTGAGTCGCGCTGTGGAAATTAGGGCCTCGACTCCTGGTGGAGCAAACATTCGCGCCCGGGAGCGCATGAGGACTGTCAAGCCTTGAATTTCTACCGGCCTCTTGACGGTCGACCTGCAGCTCGGGTCGGCGTAGGTTGATGGTGATGCAGTCGACGCCAGCATTCTGACATGCAGAGCACGAGGGCTTCCTTTCATCACAGCGGGTTTTGCGCGCGCGACAATAGTTGCAGGCATAATTTATCCGCCGCTTTTTGCGACGCGGGGCAGTGGCTTGTATTGAAGATGGAACCTGGGGCAAATGAGCCTTCTGGGAATCCGGTATCCCTGTCGACATGTCGGCTGGTTATGGTAATAGTTGATCTGGGGTGTAGAGGAAACGGAAAATGAAATCTGGGGAAGAGTTACCAGATCCCGACGGCAATTATCTGGGGAAGCTGCGGGGGTTGCGCGGAATGTGGGGGGCCTCCACATTTTGTAACTGACAGGAGCTGTCCAAGCGGGATGTGACGATGATGTCTCTTTGCCATATCCATCCTGTGCGGCTATATCTTCACAACGTCTGCCCTCTTGTTGCTATGAAACAAGCATTTTTGTTCCTCAATCTCTTCTCTATCCCTTCCCTTGCCGTGCAGGGCGTAGAAAATGGCTAGTATTCTAAGTGCAGACAAGGTCCTGTCCAAGGCAGAGGTGGCCCATGACGAAAACATTGTCCCGGGAAGTGACCAAGAAACTGGTACCGCCCAGCTGTTCGATCACAGTGAAATTGTGCTCATCCCAACCCCTAGCGGCGACCCCAAAGGTGAGCAGACTCCAAAGCGATTGATGGAAACTGCTAACACCGAATCAGACCCTCTCAATCTCCCTACCTGGCAGAAGTACTCTATCATTGTCATTGTGGCTGCATATGGCTCAATGGCGGTTCTGTCGACATCCGGACTGGGAGCGGTCTTTCCTCAGGTTGTGCAAGAGTATCCCAACAACGACCCAGCAGACGTCACGGACCTCATGACTTACCCTACCTTATTTATGGGCATCGGAAACTTCATCTCCATGCCCCTAACCCTCACTCTTGGTCGACGGCCCGTCTTCCTCTTTTCCCTACTCTTGTCCATTGGCACAGGCTTATGGTGTGCCTTTTCCACCTCCCTTGCTAGCCATATCGGAGGCAGAAACTTGCTGAGTATGGCCGCCGGCCAGAGCGAGGCTTTAGCGCCGCTTATTATACAAGATATTCATTTTCTGCACGAGCGCAGCAGTAAACAGGGTTGGTTTGTGGGGATCCAAAACATTGTCGCCGCAGGCATGTTCGTTGCGACGGTGTACATCGTGCCTGACATGGGTCTCAAATGGTGGTACATAGTTGTAGCAATTGTCAACTTTGCTACCCTAATCGCGGCTTACTTCCTTGTTGTCGAGACAATGTTCGACCGCTCTAGTAAGTGCATTGGATGCACTTTTACCCTCATCTCCCTTTGACTCACGCAACTTTTGTTTATAGATGCCGTTACACGTCCTGATACTCCCTGTTTTCAACATACACGTAGGCTGGAGCCAGACGTATTCGGACCTCGAACTTGGAAGCATGACCTGAGGCTAGTGCACGGTAGGATGGATTGGCGGAGACTGGTCAGTTTCTACAAGGAAACTGCGCAAGGTATCTGTATTCTACCAATATTCTGGCTTCTGCTTGTGAACGGCGCCTTCCTGGGTGTCTACGTGTACCAATCCTCGACATTTAGCGCCATCCTCACCCCGCCACCATACAGCTTCTCCAATGCGTCTCTTGGCTTCGTTCAACTTGTGCAAGCCGTGGACTGTCTCATATTCGTCCCAGTCATGGGCTACGGCACTGATTTCATCGCCAAGAAGATGAGTCAGTGGAGGAAGGGCGTCTTTGAGGTACAATAGCACCCATCAACCTCTTCAACTAGCTCAGCTGTTTGCAGAAACACATTCTATCTGTCTGCTCCGGAAACTGATCTAGTGTATTCCATACAGCCCGAATACAGACTACTAGCAATGGTCATTCCCGCCGCTATCGTCATTGTCTCTTGCGTCCTCTTCGGATATGCTGGTGCAGCCCCTTCAGATTGGCACTGGATGGCCATTGTGGCCCCATACCACATGGGCTTCTTTGCCTTCATGGGTGTGAACATCATTGCCATTTCTTACGCTATAGATGCCTTTCCCGACCATGCTGGCGCCCTGCTGATGGTCATCTGCGTCGGTCGCGGGTTTATCTCTTTTGGCCTCAGCTATTCCACTGTCCCTTTGACAGAGACACTTGGATACGACGGAGGCATGAATATTTTTGCCATTGTGTGCGGCGTCCTTAGTTTGATGACGGTAGGATTCTACTTGTATGGAAAGCGTATGCGGGGCTGGGCGACCAATATATTTTGGCCTACCCTTACTTCGTCACCCTAGGTCTTCCGCTGTTCCGCAATAACAATTTTGCATTTACCAAATGGCAACCACCTTTGGCGTTGAACGACGCCTTTTTCAGCTACTAGTTAGTATTATGTGACCTGTACTCCTACTATAACCCCATCCGCTAGTACCATACACCTTCACCCCAGGTCCCCTGTTTTAGGGCCTACTGAGGGGTGTTCTTATCCTGCATCCTTAAAGCCTACGTTTTGCTCACTAATCTTTCCACCGTCTGTTCTTCTGGACAGTCTCCGAGGACTTCCCGCTTTTCCTTTGTCTGCTTCAAGGAGATATCACCTTTATGGATACATAAGGCCCCCCACAAAACGGTAATCAAACTTGTCTTCTAGTTTGTTTCATTGCAGCTCAGCTGGTGAAAGCGGTATGGGTTGAGCATCGACATGAGAACCTAACGTATCTCCTTCAGAGAACATGGGATTTGGAACGACACTCATGGCATTATTCAGGTATCCCCACGCGGGGCTTGTTTCTACATACTATTGTCTCCGACGAGGGTCAGGTCTAGGACTAGGTCTCTTGGTGTATTGACGTCTCTATGCGACTACTTCGCACTCATACTGACGCGCAGTGGACTCACTCTATCAGATTCTGTGGAAGAATCTTTCGCAATCGTGGATACCTTGCCAGATACCGGAGTACCGCACGCGCCTTTCGCAGGTTCCCGCGGACACGGTCTGTATTTCTCTCCCTCCGGGCCTGCAAGCCGAATCCGCCCAGGGCAATGGCACCCGTGAGGATAACGGTACTTGTATAAGTAATTAACCTACACGCAGTAATTTACACCCTATATTAATTACACACTAACATCTAAGAACACTAGTATGGGTTTTTACCCCCAAAGGGCGATTGCATTGATAGGTGCCATGGCCCATGTCGAAGCATCGTTTTATCAGGGTAACGGCACAAAGGATCCGCCACTGGAGTCCATATGTAAAAGCCACTTCTTGATGAATACTCCCTTATGGAGCCGAAATCTCAACTTTATCCAAAACAGCAGTCATCCCAATACCGAGCCTACCTGAGCAGCCTTTGCTTCATCTAGCATTCAAAGAAATCCAGCCTTTCACTATGGACAGTGAGTTGGGTGTCCAAGCAGACTTAACAACTCAGCAAAGGCTTCGCAGCTACCGGGGGTGTGCTAGAACCGAGATTCGACATTTGACCTTCGAAGAGCAGGGCACGTTGTGGTCGAAGCCATTTGATCAGAAAAACGTTGAGCGACTACCGGCAATTTTCGACAAGGTCGGCTGCCAGCCTCTTGAGCCGGACCATCACATTGCGGCGATCATCAGTGATGAGATTCTACGCACCAGCCTTGAATTGTCACACATTGCAGGAAGCGACCTGATGGATACTACGAACCCACCGAGCCTGAGGCTTCCAGACAATACGCACCTGCTCTGTCTCTATGGAAAGCATCGTGGGCCACACGCCTCCTGACCACACTGCAATACATTCTGATTGATGATGTTAACTAGACATTTCCCTGGAAGCCAAAACACAGCTTCGCGAGGAATCACCACATGCCCAGGGCTTCAAGGAAGGCGACGTTTTCCGTATCTATCGGCAATATAAACGTCAGAATAACCGTACCCAAGCAAAAAAGTGGTATATGAGGTTCCAATCTGATGAGCGACGGAAGATTGTCCGACGACTTGAGCAGAATGATATACTCTGTGCAGCATTTGATGAACTACTGCACTATATCGGTCCTTGGGACCCTGTCGATATGTCGCAGATAAAATGTGTCCTTGGCCTCTTTAACCAAGTCTGTGGCGTAGCAGTGTGGTGGCATTTTGGACGCCTATTAATGTTGCGGACGTGGTTATTCGGATCCCACGATCAACTCTACTGCCTCTTGGACACCACTAGTGGATAGTTTTGTTGGAGTTTATGTTTAGCTTTTAGACATATCTCGTGACTTAGTCTATGGTTGTGCTGCTTCAGTCTAGCAACAATTTCGGCGTCTTTATTCTATTTTTACATAGCAACTCTTGACAGTAAATTCAATTATCCAAATAGGAAAACAAAAACAAAGGAAAAAACCAAAGAGAAAGAAAGAAAAAAGAATATAGACAAAATGAAGAGAGGGGGGAAAGTATAAAGGTACACGACTAAAAAAAAAACAAAAGACCACCGCAGGGGCCGAACCTGCAATCTTCTGGTAAGAGTCAGACGCGATTCCATTTCGCCAGGCGGCTGTAATTGTGAAATTCTTTATGTATGATAGCATGCATAACTATAACATAATAGGAATAGTGCCTATGCTCGTTTATCTGGGCTTTGTAACACACATTCTGCATATCCATAAACACCATTCTTAGGATGAATAAACCAAATTGGATAACTTGGTATGTATGATTTACAATTCTATCTATAAACAGGTTTTTGGCGAGCTTTTTGTGGGTTTGCGTCCCAGGAGGCCCAAAACCTAAGCCTACGAACTTGTGGGCCCATGGTGAGGTCCATACGCCTTCCATGTGGAGTTATTAAAATGATTTATCCGAGGTAAGGCAAGCCAAGAATGCCATAGCCGAGTCTCGCATAGCTTGAGCCTCATCAACGTTGGAGACAACATGATACAGTCTACTATGGCCGTGCTCAGGGCTGACCACCTGTCATGCTTGCTCCACTTGGAAGCTAGAGGAACACAGCCTACCCATCTTAGACTCCCGTTACGCTGCAGGGTAAGACTCTAGTAGATCGTGTGTCACTCTGTGTTTTATGATAGGCCGCCATGACCGAATTAATTAACCGATTGAACCCTTAACAGGGATCAAGCTCTAGTGCCATATCTCGATGGATATTATAGGACGTCCCTCTTTTAGTCCCTGGACGGAAAATATCAAATAGAAATTTCCACATAAAAACTAACTAAAAGAAGACTAGGAGAAGAGAAAAAGCCTGATTTGTGTACTCTCTAGCTAAATAGGTTTGGGCATAGCTGGATAAGCAATGCTCGTTATGATTTAGTAAATAATCCTTTCAAATGCGACCGATCTCTTACATTCTTCTTTCATATTCCCGATTCCTTGGCTATTTTCACTGGGAAAATGCACATATCGCTAAGGCTTCCGAGGCTGCCCTCCCTCCTTGAGTCTTATACATGCCGTGTGTTCCTGATCTTCTTAATTCCTTATGCACTTCTGGTATACTTTGCGCGCCTGACTAGTTGGAGAGACCCAACATCACTTTTCTTCCGAGAAAATGAAGCCTACGAGCCTTCGTATTCTAATATGCGTGCGGTGCAGGGTTTAGAATTGATCGAAGAAGCTAACAATGTCACCGAACGCCCTCGCGTCAAGGCATCCCCGAATCCTACCATGTGTGTAGGGTTTGCGTCTGTTGCACGAGAGGGTGTAAGCTACTTCCAGAGTGCGGTCGGATCAGTGTTGGCGGGCCTTGATCCTGTAGAGAGAGGTGATATCTTTCTCATCCTGTTCATTGCCCATACAGATCCCACACAGCACCCGGCCTACTCGGAGCCATGGATCCATGAGCTGGCTGATAAAGTTCTACTCTATGATGAGAAAGACGTCGACATCGACCACATCCGAAGTCTCGAAACAGCCGAGGCTAGAACCCTAGCTCTCGAGAAAGGTTTACTGGACTACACTTATCTTCTGAAAGCATGTACAGCTATCGGTGCTCCATACACTGTTATGCTAGAAGATGATATCATCGCTCTGGATGGTTGGTACCATAGAACGAAGGAGGCAGTGGGTGTTGTTGAGCGGCAAACAGCAGAGAAGAAAGCATCGAAGTGTGAGTTCTGAAGCAAAGTCATCTGCCGCTGAAGCAGTTATTGGGAGTGAAACTAACACGAGTTGCATTTCAAAAGGGCTTTATCTTCGACTTTTCTACACCGAAAACTTCCTGGGCTGGAATTCCGAGGAATGGCCAATCCATCTATTCTACTCTCTACTCTCAGCATCCACAGTCTTACTCACAACCTTGATCGTTCGCCGTTATCGACCCTCTTCAAAGCCATACCTCCCGAGAGAAACAATCATTGTTCTTACCCTCGTCTGTACGCCTCTCCTGATCATCCTCTTCTTTGCCGCCGGCCGAGTCACAATGCTACCAATCTCGGAAGGGGTGCACGAGATGCCTAAGTTCGGCTGCTGCTCCCAGGGGTTCGTCTTTCCACACAGCCGTATCAAGGACCTGGTATCCTGGTACGAGTCAAAAGGCATCGGCTATGTCGACATGCTCACGGAAGATTATGCGAACCAGAACGAAGAGATACGATGGGCATTGACACCCAGTTTGTTGCAGCATGTTGGGAGCAAGAGCTCTAAAACGAATAGTCCTGTCCCGCAAAAGGGCATCCGTACTATCCCTGAGAAGTTGTGGAATTTTGCATTTGAGAAAAACGATGTAAATATTCTACGCGAAGAACATGAACGACATTTGAGGTGGGGAGCATAAGTAGATAGATAATTGTAATATAGCACTATACCCATAAACAAATTTTACTGTTCCTAACTAACAGCAATTGTTCATTAACCTATCTCTCCGTGGCATAAACCTACTCAGAACCAAATACGCTATCCGAGACGATGATCGCGATGGCAGTAACCTTACATTGGTCAGTACAATCAAATGATAGCAGAATCCTACAGAAGAGATCTTACCAAAGATAAGTCCACACCAGGAGTAACGATGATATCAAGAACCGGTCGATAATTGCGCCGTGTACTTGGCGTCAAAGCAAGTTTCGGGTTGTGCTGTACACTCTCACGCACTTCCGCGACTTTCCTGTCTCTATCCACAATATCAAAGGACTCCAATACACGACCATGCCTCTCAATTTCCAGTGTCACCTTTATATCATCCACTGACCCCTTCATATCGGTGACAGCTACATTCGTAAACGTAAACACAAGGTTCCCAAACGGGGCCAGTCGCGGTGCACCAGTGGCTATACTCTCAGCAGTTGAACCCCCCGGCAGTGTAATGCACCAAGCATCTCTAAATGAGAGCTTCCTATGAAGCTCGAACAAGGGTAGGCCCGAAGCATCCCGGAACTCTCGACATGAGCGACCGTTGTATTTCCGACCACTGGCCGTAAACTGAGTGACCCCGTTTTCGTCCTGTACTTTGTAAGCAGCTACAGACTGGGCGTCTCCTTGTGGTCTGAGAGTCAGGAGTGTCTGAGAGGATATCGCATGGTCCATGCGTGCTTGGATGTATGCTCCTGACATTGTAGCGAGATTCTGATAATTGTCTCGGTGGCGGGATTTTCCTCGAGAGAGATGGGTGCAAATGTATGAACAAAAGATGTGGAACTATAATGTTGTACAGAAGAACAAAGGGGAATCAGGGGTCCGACAAATTGGCATGAAATATGAACAATTTCAGCCTCAGGTAAGGATTGCTGACATCTAACTCTTAGTCTTGTCCTACTCTATACGTTTTACTAGGAGGCAGTGTATCCTGGTTAACAAAGCCAGAGGTTTCTCTGCGTTGTCTTTTTCAAAGTGAAATGACCCCACGGATAATCGGCGCGACGGGAGATTTCCCTGGCATAATCCTGTATTGAAGCTAAAAGGGACCCTTGCAAGCGATAAGAAGTATTAGTGGAGCGTATACGAAGCAATTGTAACTTGAACTGCCAAAGATAGCGGCTCAGCCGCAAATATGGGCGGATCCTTGTTGTTGTTAGGATACAAGGCTCAACTTGTTCTAGCTTGCGCGAATTACGTGAACCATTATACGCCTCCTTGAAGATGTGCTGGTTCCTTGGTCTAGCAAAGGGTAGGGTCCTAAAATTGGAGAAGTACGCCCCCTCTTTTCTTCTGCCTTCAATCTAGATGCACTGAGGTAACAGCCCATTGAAATGTTATGTAGGACCTGTGACACACTGTCCGAGACCCTTTGATGTATTCGACGAGGAGCAGCGCGGCTCCTGGTACAAAGCAAGCATCAAGAGCACCGAACAGTGGGTCATATTGGGCCAAGCTTTGCTAAGAGAGTAGTCTAGTTATAAGGTAGCATTCACCCCCCGACAAGATAATGTAATCTTTCCGCCAGCCTTGGATGGCCACTTGGCAAGGTTCCTCCATAAATATAAGCCTACTTCGATCTACCTTACCTCGGATAAAGCATGACTCCACATGGCACCATTGGACGGTTTCTCTTTCTAGGGCCACACGTTCATTGGCTTGGGTGTTGCCTCTCCACAAGAAGCTCTCCTGGGACCTATTTAAGTTTTAGGACATAGTAGACTTCGCTTCTTTATCCCTAGGAACACCGTTTATTTACATTCGTACTACAGACAATGATAGTCATTGGTACAATTGGGGACTCGAGGATAGTTAAATTGGGTCCCAAGGGAGCTATTCCGTTTCTGTTGTAGTTTGGCGCAATATATCAATGAAGACACATCAAGATTCAACTCTACTTCATTGATGTAGGGATTAGCGAAATTGGTAGCGCGTTTGCTTGCGAGGTTTAAGGTTGTACGTTCGAGTCGTCCCCTATCATTCTTTTTTCGATCTGCTTCCTCCGGTCCCGTTTGTACTGAATTGTTCCTCTATCCAACGGCGGGAAGCTACATAGGCCTGACCAGGGTATTCTGAATCGCCCATTCAGAATTATTTGACCTTTTAGTCTTGTGGAATATTGAGCCCTGGCAATATCTCTTACACTATCTTTATTTTATTTCATTTTTTTTCTTCTCATTTCCTTGGTTTTCATTTCTCTGTATATAAAAAATATCACCTCTGATTTCTTTTATATATTTCTGTGCTATAGACCTATGATGTTAATAATACCGCTGTGAATCTATATTTCTAAAACAAAACTTACAGAAAAATTTCTGCTCCATAGCTTAGGCTTTACATCCCTTTCATTTCTGGTTACTAAGATGTTCAAAAAAGAAAAGGGCCAAACTAGAGCCTTAGAAATCAATACCGGGACCAGAGGATCGTGATAATCTAGGCAACCTGGTATCAACGACACCGAGGTCAACGACGACAGAAGCAAACAGAAGAGCCCTCACATCCCGCCCAAACCCATGCTCCATGCCCTTTGCTAAACAACCCCCTTACTGGTCAGGCTCAATCTTGAAATCCAAGCGTATATGTAAGTTCAAACCCGCCCACTCGGTTTGGCTGGACATGATATGAATTATGGTTGCAAATGTGTCCTTTCTCTGTTACTTGGTGGTCCGTTCGGTGGAACTGAGCTAATTCCCAGAGAGCTGTCAGCATTCGAATACACTTAGATAGCATAGGGCCACTGACAGCGAAGGGGAACTCGAAGCGGACTCGCCTGAGCTCGTTTTGAACTTAAAGTCTAGTATAGCTACTTCGGGGAGCTTGTGATACTGTTCTTCAATCCCATTCAAAATGTTGAGATAGTACTCGGCAACAGTCTCTTCTGAGATGGGAACTGGACCGAACTTGGGCTTTCTGTTAGTTGAGATCGCGTGATGAGTTGGGAATTATATCTAACATCCTGCTCTTTGATGACGCTAGGCATTATTGAGGATTTGGAAACGTTGATAGAGAGAGAGAGACTGATTTTGTGGATGAGAGGATCGTTTGACAATGAGGGTGGGAGTGGGAAGCAGTGAGCTTAGGAGGGGATACAAAGGAAGGGTGATGGAAGAAAGTTGGGGGGAAGATCAAAGGCAGAGTGAATAGATGTCCAATTTTACCCAGACAACATCATCAGGCTGTAATCCCTACACACTTACTGATTCAAGGATCTTGTACTTCGTCCTGTCTATTAAAACATTCAACTATCCCATGCTAAATTACCAATGTCCTGAACCTTCCAGTAGAGGTTTGTTTGGCTATTTTCAAAATCTATATTAACCCTGTTCACATACGCGAGATAGTCTCTTCACAAGACCCAATACCTTTTGTATGTATGTCCTCTTTCCTTTTCTCTTTTTCTTTTTCAAAAATTCAAGACTGATTTAATTGACGGTAGAGTATTACAGTACAACGCAGAAAGACAACCCCATCTGTTCAATGAGTTTACAACCAGTGCAAAAAAAAAAAAAAAAAAAACACATACTATGCCAGCTTCAACTGACCTCTGATCAAAATAAAAAATAGATTAAAAAAAAAAAAGGTAAGAGCATGGTGTTTTTCAGTCGCCTTAGACTGGGCAATAGTTTGGGCGTGATACTGTTCTCGGGAAGTGTGGTGCGTTCGATTAAAGAGAGTAACCAAAGATAGAGAGGAGAGGGGCGTGCAATCCTGCAGGGGGCGGTCATTTCAACATTGACCTTGAATCCAACAGAAGTCTGGCCGGAGGATGGTGAGATACTGAACCACTTTCGCAGCGGAAGGGGCATTGATGGTATCCATGGGAATCTGCGCGTCAACAGTGTTGGTTCTTGTTCCGCTGTTGAGCAAAATATTACCTACGGTTCGTAAGTGTCGATATACGGATGACCAGGTGTTGAAAGACCCGGCTTCGGCAATACTGTTGGTCAAGAGATTATTTATAACATCAGCGACTAGTGCGCACATGACCTGTGTACATGGGGATAGTTACTGAAAATACAGCTGGAGGATGACGTTCCATCACCTACAATATTACACTAATTTTGATAGTTGCTGCTGACTCAACCAAATACCCCAGATAAATTTCAACTACACAATCAAGTTTCTCAGATTGTATTTGACCGGTATACACGAGATTGATCACCGACGAGCCCGGAATGGCCCTAGTTGCAGTCACCAATGGCCCATTAGAACTAACAATTGTGTCGAGTATTCTCTGTTGGTCTATCTAGTAGGTTTAGGTGTCAAGGATGTTGAAGTGCGAATGAATACTATACTTATAATGATTTTGCTTTTGCCTTAGGGTCATTAGATCAAAATCAAGGCATCACTGAACTAGGCAACCCCAGGTGAAGGCACGATTGTGCATGCTGGTCAAAGTGTGAGGATGCTCTGGCCCCAGTACCTTCTTGCGAGCCTTTATTACTTGTATCTCTAGCTCTTTACGTCCTTCCACTATCCTTGATTCCGGTATGTTGATACTAGATTGGCTATACTAGTTAGAGTGTAAGGATACTCTAGTCCCATTATCTATAGAAGTTTTTATTATTTATATCTGTAGCCTTTCTGCTATCTTCTATTGTTTTTGATCCTGGTATATTAATACTAGATTATTTATATTAGGTAGAGTATAAAGATACTTTTAATTCTAGTATTTATTAAAAGCTTTTATTATCTATATCTATAGCTTTTCTATTTTCTTCTATTATCTTTGATTCTAGTATATTAATACTAGATTGCTTATCTTAATTAGAATAGAGAGATACTTTAATTCTAGTATCCGTTGACATGAGGTCTTCAAGCCCGCTTAATATTCCTGGGCCTAGGGATGAAGCGGTTAAGGAATACAGTGAGTGGCAGATGTCGAATGTAACCGATAACACCCTGAAGGCTTCATTCCGACAAGTCTGTGATGTGATGATTGAGAATGGTCTTAACCTTGAGCAGATCTACAAGGATCAAGACCCCCATTTACGGAATTAATTAGCAACAATCTGGTTAGGCGTTGGGTCCGTTCATGAAGTATTTGCAAGAAGAGTTTGTGGCTAAAGTCGGGATATATATTCCGACTATTCCGAAATCACTTTTTGGTATCCAAGCCTTCGATAAAGTCTAACCACTCCACACCGGTTCTGGCGAGCATGAGATCTACCTGATCCATAGACAGAAAATATCTATGCTTGGTTGGAAATCAATGGATTCAAATATCAAGGAAATGAGTTTCCGAGAGCACAGAGCTTCCACGCACACTATAACTATAGAAGGGGAAAACTCGGAGACCTGATCCCGCGGGTTTCTAGTTTTATAATATTAAGTCAAGTGGGCGAACGGAATGTGCTCAGTTCAATTTACAGTATACCGGAAAAGAATAGACTATCAACCAGTATCAACCTGCACTGGGCTTTGAGTACAAGGAGATTTCAAGATGACGGCACAGACATTGCGGCACGTATGAGGAACCAGTCTTACCGACAAGTTGTCTTCTACTCTCGTTGACATTTTACAGTCAAAACCAGATATAGAAATGAGGAGTCGTAATGTCCTGATCGCTACATTTCTAGTCGCCACAAATCTAGTTCAGGTTCATTCCACCTTTTCCTGTCCTTTGAAATCAACTAAGAAATGGATAGATGATTGCGGCAATGACTGGAATCGCTGGCGGAAGAGCACTGAGTGAGTTCATGGGTATTCATGGAAAGGGCAAAAATTGGCCCGCTGCCTCTTTCTCGTAAGTTTGATCTCAGTCACACCAAATGGCCTTGGTTTAAAATTCTAATCCATGTAGATTGACTCAAGGTACATTTGTACTTGTCACTGGACGGCTTGGGGACGTATATGGACACAAGGTTTTGTTACTCATCGGCGGCTTCACATTCACCCTATGGACTTTCATTTGCTGTGCGTCCTCAAACTTTGCAGTTTTTAATATTGCGCGGGCTCTTGCCGGATTTGGAAGTGCTTTGATCATGCCCAATGCGATTGGCATTATTGGCACTACATACCCTCCGGGTCGAATGAGGAACTTGGTACTTGGATCATTCGGAGCAACTGGACCGCTCGGTGGTTATGTTGGAGGTATCGTAGGCGGCCTCATCTTTGAACATAGCTCTTGGAAATGGCTATTTATTTTCATGTGAGCTCTACCTTTGGAAGCGCAATGCGTGTCTTATCACTGTCTGACAATCCAGTGGGATCTTTGGAACGATCACCTTTCTGCCTCTATATTTCCTTCTGCCTAAAAACGCCCCCGCGGACCGTGATGGCCATATTGATTGGCCTGGTGCTGCTTTGGTATCGGCGGGTTTCATTCTTTTCAATGTCGTTTGGAAGTATGTTGCACACCATTGATGCAAGCAATGGCAGCTCACTATTCCATCTTTAGTCAAGCGCCAGAGGTTGGTTGGTCTACTACGTATGAAATCGCACTTCTTGTGGTCGCCATGCTTCTCCTTATCACGTTCGGCGCCTGGGAGCATCTCTTCGCAAGACATCCCATCATGCCTATGAAAATTTTCAAGGCACCGTCTTTTCTTCCTCTGGTAGTTGTGGTGCTCTTGAGTTATATGTCATTTGGTAATCTCCAATGGTATATGGTTCTCTGGCAGCAAGATGTCCGGGGGTGGTCTGTGTTACAATTTTCCCTGGGATGGACCCCATTCGCCATTGTTGGAACTCTAGGAGCTGGTCTTGCCGCCTGGTTGATACCACGCATCGCAGCGCAATGGATTATTGCTATTGGAGCAGTTTCAACTCTAATCAGTAATGTCCTTGTCGTGACCATGCCGGCGCAACAGATTTATTGGGCGCAGATCTTTCCGGCTACCATATTAATGTATACATTCATAACCTAACGTCGACCCCCCAGGTCCTATACTGACAGATTAAAGATCATTTTGTCCGGATTTCATATACACGGCAGCTCAGATTGTTGCTAGCAACAGCGTTAGCCATCGTGATCAGGGTATTGCTGGTTCACTCATCGGTGCTCTGAATTTATACGGCTGCAGCCTGGGAATCGGATTCGGATCTACTGTCGAGGCATATATTCAAGGAAAAAGGGGAGATGTTCTCTTTGGCTATCGAGCAGCCTTATATTTTGGTATTGCACTGGCGGCGATTGCAATAATGTTGGATGTTTTTCTGGTGCGAGTGGGAAAGGACGAGCGTCAGGGCTGGGATGAGGATGTCGCAGAAGAAAATCTTGGTCGCCACTCGCATGACTCCTGCGTCACGAACCCGATGGTCTAGCACATTGCATTCGGAAGATAATGCAAATTGGGCCACATAAACACTTCGGGCGCTTTTGCGTGTTGAAGATACTTGCTTTACATGCATCAAAAGCTTAAAACTTAAATCGATTTCGATTTCGTAAACCCAACAAACGTTATCTTGAAGGGAACTTTTGCCTCAACGGTCTCCAATATATTCGTCCGTGTGCGCTTAGTACAAGTATCGTTATCAGCAGCATCATGGATTTTTTGTCAGTTTGGTCGCACGGGTCCGAGGTTTTTAGGGTACCAAGTAGGCTCTGGCTGCATAGGCGGAGAAGATGAAAGGTGGCCGCATCTGCAGAAACCACTGCTGTTTGTTTGAGCTATTTGACTTGGTTGCATTTGTACGGTATGTATCCCCCATACCTCATACCCAATACACTCATGAGCATGCGGTGTAGACGAATGGAAGAATAATACTCCCGTCGTTGTCCTAATGAGGTTTATTTTTTCTTAGTTTTAAAGTTTTGGAATGAATGAAACAGTGCAGGTGGTAATAAGGCTACATAATGGAAGTAATTGGTTGGCGAACACAGTGCCATTGTAGCAGAGGGTACTAAGAGTGATAACACGCTGGAGGATGCATGTGTCGCAACATGGTGGTGATTAATGAGAGGTGTTCCGCTTAGCCTCAGCCTCGCGCGTTCCCACGACAAATCCACGCAATGCCCCAACTGCCCTACTCACAAACCCCCTGGACACTACCCTTGCACCGCCCTTCACACTCAAATTTTACCGAGTTCCACAATTAATGAGACCGCGGTACAAGATGCTTCAACAAGATACAGAAGGGGTTGTACATCCAACTCACACTTCCCAGCTTCCGCTGAACAGCAGCACTGACGAGGAACCCGACTTAGAAGAATTCAGAGAAATATCTCCCGAGGCTATCACGGTAGCCATCTTTTGTGCTTTATCATATGAGGTTGTCGCAGTGAAGTATAGTCTCGACGAAGAATTCAGATGTCGTTCCATGGGCGCAGGTCCACAGAAATACATCTATTCCTTTCGTCGCATAAGGAGTCACAGTCTCGTTATCGCTCGACCCTCTCAAATAGGCACTGTGAATGCTGCCCAATGTGCTGCGAATGTTAGCCAGCAGTTTCCCAATGTACGCTTTGCACTGGTGGTCGGCATTGGTGCTGGTATCCCCAACCCCTTCACCCGTGACATTCGTCTCGGCGATATTGCTGTTGGTATCCCCCAGGACAATCACCCGCGTGTTGTACAATATGATTTTGGAAAGTGTGAGGGAAATGGCTTCGTTCTTAAAGTGCCTCTCAATAAACCCCCATCGATTTTGATCAGCGCAGACCGATCATTGGAAGAGGACGAGATGATGGACCGAAACCCACTCCGGAGAATACTAAGGAATATCGCAAAGAAGCCTGGATTTAAGCGACCAGACACTGGCGATAATCTTTTTAAGGGGGATTTCAACCATATTGAGAAAGGTAGTGACTGTACTGAATGTCTTGCATCCGGCACTGCAAAACTTGTTCTTTGTGATATACGCTGTCGCAAGGATCCTGTGGTCCCTCGTGGCCTTATCCTTTCAGGGAATGGCGTCATCAAGAACCCTCATGATAGGCAGCGCCTATGCCGGGAGTATAGTAACGAGATTTGTTTCGAGATGCAGGCTGCCGTGATTGCGGATGAAGTTCCTTGCCTAGTAGTCCGAGGAATATGCAATTATGCAGACACCCACAAACAGGATGGGTGGCAGTACTTCGCTGCAGCGGCTGCAGCCTCCTATTGCAAGGCAGTGCTTTGCAAGTTTGATAGCAAATCTTTAGAGGGAATAAGCAACATGAGACACTCTATGAACAAAGCGATGACGGTAGTACAAGATACTCAGCTGTATGTCACTCATGTTATTCCATTCTAACGATCTTCAACGCTAATAGTGCGAAGTAGCATTCAAAGCGCAGTGGAAGAGATAGGTGAAAGGGATGATCTGGCATGGCTTCCAATTGCCAAGGGCGCTACGCTCGATTCCTATGAGAACCAGCATTCGCAATGGCTCCCAGGGACAAGAGTTGAGCTTCTTCGGCAAATCCAACAGTGAGCAGGATCAACGGAAGGAAAAGGCATACTCTGGTTACAAGGCATGGCGGGTACTGGGAAATCGACGGTAGCCCGAAGTGTGGCTAACGATCTCGGCAACAAATCGTTGCTCGGAGCAAGCTTCTCCTTTACACGAGGCGAGCAAGATGGACAAAATGGCAAACGGCTATTTTCAACGCTCATACGGCAACTACTGGTGACGATTCCTGGGCTGATCCCAGCAGTTAGGCAAGCAATTCAAGGTGACCCTCAAATTTGCGAAAAACCGCTCCAAATACAGTTCGAAAAACTACTGTTCCGTCCCATTCTTGGCTTAAGTCTAGATCCGATCAGAGCTGTGATTACTGTACTTGACGCGCTGGACGAATGCGAAGATGATGATATAAAGCTCATCCTTCAACTCTTGCCAAAGCTCCAGCAGGCAAAAGCTGTCAAGGTACGTTTCTTTTATGACTAGCAGACCAGAATAACCTATCATACAAGGCTTCAAGACCATTCCAGATCAATAGAAGTCTATAGCTCTCCATGAAATACCAGAAATGGTGATCAAGTGTGATATACTCTTGTTTTTAGAGCACAGATTTTCAGAAATCAAGGAGGAATCCTTCCTCAGAGGACGGGTTCTTCCGCCGGATTGGCCAGGAAAGGATGCTTTGCAATCAATAGCGACATTGTCGGTTCCCTCATTTATTTTCGTGGCGGCCCTGTGTCGTTTTGTTGGGGACAAGAAATGGACCCCAGAAACGCGGCTCGCAGCAATATTCAAGGATCCAGCTATAGTATCCACATCTGAGATGGAAAGGGTATATTTGGCGATCCTCAATCAGGCTCTTTCCGGTCAAACTAGAAGACAAGAGAAGCAGCTGGTTCAAGAATTCCAGGAGATAGTTAGTGTTATCATCATCTTAGACTCCCCGCTTTAGTCAATGCACTTGAACAGCTCCTTGATATTCCTCGAAGCGACATAAAGAATCGTTTAGATTCGTTTTATTCTGTTCTTAAAAAATACCGGAATCTCCAGACATGCCGGTCAGGCTGCTACACGCATCATTCAGAGATTTCCTCCTCGATCCTGACAAGAAAGCAAACAGTCCATTCTGGGTTGATGAGAAAGGAATGCATGAAACAATAACCATCAAATGTTTGAAGACCTTGCAGCTTTTGAATAAAAATATATGCCAACTACCAGCCTTGGTACAGAGCTCACGTATATTGACCCACGTTCTATCCAGGATTATATAAGTCCAGGGCTACAATATGCCTGTCAATATTAGGTATATCATTTGATGAGAAGCACTGACCCAGTCGCTCAACTAGAACGAGCTTTCCTATTTCTTTCTGAATATCTTCTACAATGGCTAGACGCAATGAGTCTTCTGGGTTCTCTACTAAGGCCTTGGGGATGATTGATATATTGCAAACTATTATGAAAGTAAGGTCACTTCCAATACTGATATGGTTATCACTACTAAACGCATTACTGTTCAGTGCTCCAGGATGGAAGGAACTCCGCAATATCACAGTTCTTACATGATGCTGACCGGTTCGCTCTCAAAAGTAAATATATAACTGAGATAACTCCCCTTCAGCTGTACTCTTCCGGGCTTATATTCACACCAAGACGTTCCAGAATCTGGCAATTATTCAAAAATAAGCACTGACTTGATACCCATCTTACCGAGAACTTTTGATAGCTCGGTGACACAACGTTAAATTCTCTAGCACCACACGCATAAAGTTACTATGGTGGCCTTTGCATCACATGGCAGCTTTAGTGTCGTTTGCTGTTGCGTCTCTTGGGATATAGATCTGCAACTTCAACTAAATTGATTCATGTTTGTCAACACATTCAACCATTGATTAACATAACAGTCACCGACACCACCGCAGTCCTGCAACATCTTCATACAGAGATAAGCACAAGCTCTAAGGAGATGCAGGGTTTCTCAATAGCAAACAGATATAAAGAGCGAGCAGCTTGCTGGCCCCAGTCACAGCAAACATGACAACCACCCAAACGAAGAGCTCCAACACCGTAATAGCCATGATTGAGGTAAACACCAGCGTGCCCGCAGTGTAATAGATAGCCCACGTTAACTGGACCGGCCAGGCTTCATCCGCTCCCTGCACGGCCGTCTCTCTGCCCGCTCTCCCCGACTTATCTTCCCGCCAGCTGGCAAACATGCTATGGACCGCACCCGGGATAATGCCCACCAGACACCACGTCAGACAAAAGATAGGATACGGACAGCCGAGGGCACTCCGCTTGGAATATATTTCCACCAGTGCCAACGCGGCATAGGAGACGAGGAGGAGCACAAAGGTAACAGTCACGAACAGGGCTTTCATGATATTTGATTTCCCTTTGATATTCGTGAGCCACCCCGTGCGCATCCATGACAACCACTGTCGGAGACGCTCCTCCTCCACATCTGTCGCAAGCGTGGGCTCCAATCCTAGCGCCCTAACAGCCGTCGCAGCGAGGAATGGCAGCGGGGCAGAGACCAGTACAGTACGCCGCTCGGGCCAGGCGATATCGCGTAGTGTGAGTGGCACCAAGCCCATCACCAGGGCGGTTGCTCCGTACTGTTGTTTACGCGCCTCGTCGGCTTCCATAAAGGTGCAGATAGCGAAGCCCCAGCATGCCTGTGCAGAGTCGGCCGGATAGCGAAAATATGGAATGAAGGGGGAATATGGCAGCCCTGGGGGGCAACCTTCGACATCGTCCCCCGCGGCAACGGCGAAGAGTATGAATAAGGTAAAAACGAGGATAAATCGAGTATTGCGGGCCATATCGTGCGTTCGTAAGGGAAAGAATTCGAAAAGTAACACCTGAACTCCAAATGACTGTGACAAGGACAGTAAGATTTTATACTTGTGAAGACGCAAATTGAAACGGCATATTTTGGGTTTCTTCCGCGCAGAGAAAATACCAAACAGCCGGCTGAGGCTCTGGGTATAAAGCTGAAGAACCGACACACTGACCACCTGACCATGCTTAGCCTCTCCGGTAGTTGTATTAGCGTGGTTTTAGTACCTATCGTCGAGTCAGCACGCCAGTTTGATATCAGTCACCGAACCAATAGATGCGCGAGGCTAAATGTATAGTTGTCGCTATTAACCGCTAAAGAGGCAAGTCAGCGCTCAAACTCGTATTCATTTGCATCGATACCCAATAGCGCCTCACGTCTCCAAGGCTGAGGATAAAGACGAGGGTTAAGTGGGTTCAAAGAGGCAGGCTTAAATTACTCGTTAGTCCCACTAAGACGAATATGTAAAGGTGGCGGTTCGCCAAGCTCTGGCCTCTTCCCCTATTTTTCCATGACTAGGAATAACACCATCGGAGGGGCCACAAGAGATGTTGGAGAAATACGCTGATGTGCTGAAGGATAAGGTATTGTTTGAGCGAAACACGCCGCCAAAAGCTACAGAAACAAGAGAATAAAGTAGCGGACCACTTTTGGATTGACGAGTGCTCGCGGATTACTAGACGATCTACGAATCTAGTACTGCCTGAGCTTTCGGTCTTAGTGTAGGTCTGTGTGGTTTGTGGAGGCCTGAGCGATCACATCCCATAACGATCAGCCGCAGTGGAGGTTCTAGATTATAGGATTCTAGGAGTTGAGGTTGGGACCGCCGGATTTTGTGCGTAGATCACTACCCACAAATTAAGCAAAGGGCTTAAGCTCAGAAGGTTAGTAGACCTTCTTCCGCAGCCATCTTGGCCGTCTCTCTTCCAGGAACCAAAAGCATGAAGATCTAGTTTTATTCGCACGAGAGATAAATCCATCGGACGGAAATTCGAGAGCAAATGAAGTATCCCTGCATTTAGAAAAGGCGTTCCAGGTATTACGATAAGGGCTATGAGTAACTAAACGGATAATTTAAAGGTTTTGTTTGCAAGAGTCCAGTCGAAGTGAATGTTCACCTATTGCTGTAGAATTATATGGTTTCCATTTTCTAGACTGAGCAGATCATCTAGGCTGAAGGCTACTAGGAATAGCCGGCGCCGGAAGAACTCTTGATGCAAGAGCACTACAGCCCTTTGCACAAGGTTATCGGAAAGAAGATGCTTTAAGGCAATATTATGGGCACTGCCCCTTCCATGTATACATCTCTCCATCCAGCTTCTTAGCTCATAGACCTTGTCTGCCGTGGGCTCTTGACGCAGGTCAAGCGGAAAGAGGTGACTGCTCACCTAGGCTGGAGTCCCGTGTTCATTCTATATCGGCCATAAAAATGATTGCCAAAGCGGAATTACAAGTAGTGGTATGCGATGAGAGGCGGAGTGTTACTAACCTCTCGTAGCCGATAGAAGTTGCTATAACCTTAAAAGATCATACACATATGAAGCGGCTACGGAATGCCTTTCTCGCTAAATCTAGAACCAAACTCTAAAAGCTCGATTACTCTACAAGGCTATATGTATGCCTTGTTTAACTTGCATCTGGATATGGTCGCAAACTCGATGTACAGTATAAGATGTCAAGACGCCGAGTCTATCACCGAATAACCATCTACTCAACCACCTTCCGAAATTTCTAGGGCACGACGACTGTTTGGAGCAAGTTACTTGTCAGGCCGTTTTTGGATGCCGGCCAGGTCGCTTTGCAGGTGCGCCATGCTTGTCCCTTTCATGTCTATTCCGGTCATTACTCCTGCAATAAGCCTTACCACAGAAAGCACATGGATATCTTTGCTGTGGCGGGGAATGACTTGTCGGCCTAGATGGTGGAGTTTTCGCGGGCAACAATTTTGGCAATGGCCTCCGAGTACTTGCACTATATTGCTTCCGACGAGGTAAAGCATATGAGGGAGGTATCTCTTCACGCATGGTTTGTAGCTCGCCGTTCCTGCTTAGTGCTATTAGCGCGCGATACTAGGCAGTGACGGGATTGATTATCAATCAATCCATCAAGATTATATTAACCTGAGCATGATACCCTCACTTTGTGGGTAAGCAACGTCCTGTTCGGCCAAAAAGAATCGTTCATTTTTCCCACGACAAAACGGGAAATTGGTACCGTTGGGTGAAGGAATATCATTAAGAGTGGTGTCCAGATCGGCCGGACCAAAGGTTGTGATCATGCTCGCTAGCTCATTGGATATATTGAATGTGGCAGGGTCCTGACCAGGATAAAGGGAGTTGATTCCTGGCCATCCGCTAATATCGGCAGTGAGAGTGATATTGTCAAGACCAGAGTGCATGTTCAGATCATATTGTTGGTACGCGACGCTGGGTTCGGTCATAGAAAATTGTTCGTTGGTACCAAAATCAACCGTGTAGTTGATATTGTTGATTTGAGATAAATCAGCCTGAGGAGGAGTACCCAGCTCGGTCGGATCAAAGGTCGAGTTTGTGCTTGTCAAATCAATGAATGGACTGACTATGGCGGGAGGCCGATTCGAATGAATCGAATTGACTGTCAAAACATTAGAATCAGAAGTCCAGGCAGGGCTGTGATTATCCTGATATCCTTGCACCAAATCGACACTGCTACTACCGACAACCAGTATTAGTCACCAACAATCCCTCCGCGGACTGTCTCATCTCTGGCACACGGACACCATCAGGCATTTCACCTGGCGGGGAGAAGGATTTTTAGCTGAACATTACGAGTGATAATGCAGCGGACAGGTGGGGATTCTGCAATTCTGATGTATTGCAAAGGCTTTCTGCGCGTAATAGAATCATAAGTGCCCGGAAAGGCGATTTTATCCTGTCCATACAAATGACTTGGGTCCCTCTTCCAAGATGTCTCCCCGTCTTTCGCGCAAGCCTCATTGTCCTGGGCGACTATATGTTCCTTTACCTTGACGCCTTTTCCGAGCAGGACATTCACAGTCGATATTCAACTGCCCCCATTTCACACATTTCTATAGCGGCAACTGAGAGGGTTTTTCTTTCTGTGTCGCCTCGTCTCTGGTAGACTTGGGCCGCTACGGTCCTGTGAGAGCTTTGAGTTACCAATAACGGGTGTTACTCACGAATCGTGCTCAGCATTTTGCATAAGTGGAAAGAGTATATCGAATTCTGGGGCGTCGGATACGTGCCCATTGAGCAAGATTTGCTGAAAGGGCGGATAATCATCTTCGGTGAGGGAAGTTGGACTGGCCGAAGAGTGCAGATGACTCATCTCGAATGGTACGTCGGTGAAAAATGTGAAATCACTAAAGGACGGGGTAAGACGAGAGGAGCAATGGCGATTACAGAAGATATGGTGATCAAGCAAAAGAGGCAGGTATTTATGCATTCAAGACGCGTCCTACAGCGAGGTGTAAGTGCGAGTCAGTCCAACGCGTCCTTGGAATTGTCCTAGAAGCGCGTGTGCCACGTCGATGCCCAATTGACTAGTTGGATATGAGCTTAGTTGACCAATCCCACGGAGAAAAAAGTGAGCTGCATATGCCAAGGAACCAAGCTCGACCAATAGTGCAACCGCAAAATGAGTATCCGGCTCTCACGGAGATTCTGTACAGCAAGTCAACATGGATTCGTTTCATCGATCCAGTTGGTCATCCCTAATGAATAGGCACCGCCTCAGTATTGCAAACTCAGTCCACGAATGATATCTTGAATAGCTTGCGCATGACGTACAACCACCTAGGAAGGAGAGTGCGCCAGCTTCACTCTGAAAATGCGCAATTAAGCAGTCCTCTGACAGGATGACTAGGAAGCAAACAATTGTGCAATCGCCATGTCCCATGACTGTCCCCTCCAGCTTCTTCTTTACCCATCACAGATACAGACGGACATGATCATAAGTACATACATATATATAGATCTTCTACCCTCCCTTCATGGTTGAAACATGCTCAATCTCCCACGGTAGCCAACGGCAGACCAAAGACGTGCGTCTACTTCAAGTTAAGAAAGCAGATTTACCACCGCTCACAGTCATTGCCAAAGGTACGCAATATTCATACTCACATGGAGCCACACCTCGCCTAATCACAAAATATTGATGAGCCCTACTCTTGCAGCAAGACAGGCCAAGCATGCCGAGGGCAATTCCTGGTTTCTTCTCGCACGCACCATTGTGTTGCGAGTCTAGAATGACACGCCGTCAGACCCAGGATAACAGCAAGGGCAATATGAACAGGTGGCGCTACACGTGCCGAGAATGTGATCGTATGGTGTTTGACGATTGGGAGGGGATTAGGGATGGGAATCCTTCGTGCTACTGTGGGGAGATCTCTCGTGGCCAGGTGGAGCGGGGGGGTGCTTATGTTTTTCGTTGTGCGAGGAAGCAGTGCAGGTTTAAAGAAGTGCTTGAGGAAGATGAGTTGTAGTCAGCTCTTCAACATTGATGTCTTAGCTGTCAGCTGAAATTAACCATCATACAAGGTGGGACGCAGAGGGTGAGGCCTGCGTCATCCGTGCAAAGCCTTGACTTGGAGCAAGCATTTCTCAAATCTTCCGCACCTATCGTGGGAAGATAGCAGCTGCTATGTGTAATCATAAAAAAGATCAAAAAAATATGACCGACGCAGGGGTCGAACCTGCAATCTCTTGATTCGTAGTCAAGCGCCTTGCCATTGGGCCAGCCGGCCAACTGTTGAAATACCATGCAGGTATTTGACAATATAAGCAAATCTTCAATTATAGCACGTCGCCGCCATGGTCCATCGCAGCAGGAATACTCGTACCAACGACTTTCATACAGCTATTACAAGGGCCGCAATTCCAAGAGAGTGTGGGCGGTGATATACTCAATGTGCCAGTCTCTGTAATACTATCCTCTCGAATCAAATCAATCTCTCTCTTTGTCTTCCTTTTTTTTAGTGAGTTCTTTTCTAACCTTCTCGGTTCGAATCCCTTCTTTTTACGTCATGTTTATATCCAACCCCGCCCTGCAATATCGATCCCGGCACCGCCTTCCCTATTTCATGACAAGTAACGCCAACTTCGGCGGGCGGTCTGTTTGTGCCCCGCCTTTTGACAAAGTGGGGGAATTTTAGGATCATGTCCGAGTCATATCAATCATCTCCTTGACAGTTGTGAAAACTAGCTGAACGTAATTCCTGTCTGAAAAATGCCTTCCCTTCAAGAGAGCAAGCTCGCCTTCATCGGCGGTGGCAACATGGCCTCTGCCATCATCGGAGGTCTCGTCAACAAGGGAGTCCAGAAACAGAACATCTGGGTTTCCGAGCCTTGGGATGTCAACCGGGAGAAGATGGCGGCTCTTGGGGTGCAGACTACCACTGCCAACGTTGAGGCTGCAAAGGATGCGGATCTGGTTATCATTGCGGTCAAGCCACAGGTTACCAAGGGCGTGTGCGAGGAATTGGGAGCGGCGTGGTCGCAGCGTACAACCCTGCCCGTTGTGGTCAGCATTGCCGCGGGAATCACCCTCGATAGTCTGGTCCAATGGCTCCGCACAAGCGACGGACGCAACGCCCACGTTGTTCGTGTGATGCCAAACACGCCAGCGCTCGTTGGTGAGGGAGCGTCGGGTCTGTATGCCAGCAAGGATGTGACGTCGGAAGAGAAGGAGCTCGTCAATGCTGTTCTTGGAAGTGTTAGCAAGGCCACCGAGTGGGTGGATAAGGAAGAATTACTCGACGTCGTCACGGGGCTTTCTGGTACGTTTAATTCGTGGATTCGGATGTGGTAAGGATGCGCATTGACACGGTTTAGGATCTGGCCCCGCCTACTTTTTTGCCATGGTGGAACATTTGGTTGCCAGTGCGACTGCCCTGGGTCTTTCTGAAGAACAGGCTACTCGGTTGGCTGCGCAAACATGTCTCGGCGCCGGCAAGATGCTTGTCGAGTCGTCCGACAGTCCGAGCCAGCTGCGCAAGAACGTTACCAGCCCGAATGGAACCACACATGCCGCCCTTCAAACATTCGAGTCACTAGGCTTCAAGGAGACTGTTGACAAGGCTGTCAATTCCGCTACCTCCCGAGCAGCTGAGTTGGGAAACACTCTTGGCAAGCAATAAACGCCTCGGTATTGCCGTGAGGGAAGTTAACATACGGAAAAGCGTCAAATGTACCTTGTATGTGTCTAAAATCCAGAAGCATTAATCACAGTCTGACGTTTCAATATTCACTAGGATCCTGTAATCATTTGCCACATCAGCGTATACATAGAATACTAAAAGGTCTATGAAGTCTGTACTGTACGAAAATTAAGCCACTGTTATTTCCCAGTATATTCGCATGACGTAAAAGACAGTGAAGATGACGGATTTCAGAGATGAGCGTAATTTCATAAGCACCCATTGCATCTGGGTCAGCAATAGCTGCTATAGGTTCTTTGAGGCTCTCAGCGCCGTAGCCCTAACCCCCATTATAGCGATTAACACCACTTTGCTGCTATGATGTGTTCGATCGCGGTTCAACAAGACAACAGCATCTATTACATCTACCTGAAAAGCCCTTTAGGTTAAATAATTCTATATTCGTATAATCGTTTAGGATTATATATATGTGATACCTAACTGGACCCAGCACAAAGCGATGCTGAATGGCCGGGGTGAGGGATCAAATCGGTAAGGGAGCTGCATATGCGTATATCATCCTACTCCTTTCAGATGAGGGTCGTCTTATGCACATGGTAAATACTTATATCAGGACCTCAAAGTTACGACCGGTGCGCTTAACCAAGCCAACCTCATCTTCTCGTAGAAGTTCTTTCGAGCGAGGTCGGTCGTAGCTGTAATGAGCGTATCCTCCTGGGTCAATTTTCTCTCCAAACTGTAGGTGGCTGTGATAACTGGAATCTATCAAGAGTTCCTTAAGCAGTGTGTTGAGAAGTAAAAGTATAATGTAGAGTCAACGTATGGTAAGTCTGCCAGAAAAGAAGAAAAAGACCCTGCACTGGGCTGGAGCATCCTTAGAGGGCTGCTGTGATAAGCACGAGACCCGCTCTTGAGCACAATATATATAGTTGCTAGTATATCCGATACAAAGGCCACGACAAATGATCTTTAAGAACCAGTTGCGGTCGTTCATATATTGGGTTGGCCCACTTCAAACTTTCATTCTATTTTCATGTGAGTCCTATATATCCCGAACAGGCGCCGAATAGGATTTCGTAGGTCATGGCATATCGGCCGCTGCTGTCGCCTTGTCTACATTCGGAAGTTTGAACTCGTCCTCATTTGCTCTTGCACGTGTCGTGCGAGAGCTCGCTGCGGAGGGCGTCATACGCGCAGCAGGCTGGGTAGCGAATCGCTTTTCGTCGGGCACGCCCACTCCGCTATCATTTTTATTCCTCTTCGGGTCTGCCCTGACTGCAATCATTTTGTAGCCATTTGGTAAGGGTTACCCAAAGAACACGACTACTATTAGCATACTTACCAGTCCCAGGCGACGTGTACTTCTTTCTACTCGATGTCACTCAATACCTAATGGCAGTGGTTTGTGGCGCGGTGGCAATAGCCCTTCTGCTGATGAGACGACGCATCCCGTCTCAAGAATACCCATTCCGCGTTTGGATTATCGCCTCATATGCCTTCATCGCCTGCCAGGTATGCCTTATTCTTACCCCCTTTATCTCCCGGGATGGACATAGTGATACAGGCTTACCATACTGGCTTGCCCCTGTGGTCGCGTTCCTGTCTATTTGTTCTGGGGGGTTATACTGGTGGTGGAGGAAAGACGAAAGGACATTGACTGGTGAACGCCAAACCTATTTGCAAGTGAGGGGATAATGGCACTGAGAAGATTAGAGCAGGCTCATTAACCCTAGACCCTCTGTAGGAAGGGTAATTGCGAGAGTTCATATTCTGTATATTTGTACCTATTTAGGGAGTGAGAGACCTTCTCAGCTACATCTCGCGGCAACTTCAGTAAGGCCAATTCCATGTGCTTCAAAATCTTCTATAATCCCTGTTGATATCCTAAATTGACTT
The DNA here is from genome assembly GCA_008274985.1 of Aspergillus sojae. NCBI lineage: Eukaryota > Fungi > Ascomycota > Eurotiomycetes > Eurotiales > Aspergillaceae > Aspergillus > Aspergillus sojae. Next base: position 4,623,644 of record CP035527.1, on the reverse strand, counting down.
TGGAGGGGTCTCTTCAACACTTGGCAAGAGAAGAAGATTAGAGGTGGCGTACGGGCACCCCACAATCAAAGATCAAGAGGGATTAGATTAGATATAGCCAATTAATTCGTAGTATCTTCAACGACCTTACTACGGTATCCATGGGACTGAACTAAGTCAGGTTCAAGATCTAGGACCCGCACCCAACTCACCCACGCCGATGTCGGCTACGAACTTGAATAGACCCTAAAAGGGCGGGGGTTGTCTATTTGACACGCCAGTTGGTCACATATTCGAACATAGTAGCTTGATGGATTAGGGCCAGAATAGCATCGGCGACAGGACTCGCCAAGTGCTAGTCTATTGTCTCCATTAGTCACTCACTGCACCGTTTGGCGCCTTGACCGACGCTTGTAGTAACAATGTATGGGCCGCATTTCAAACGCTAGTTATCTTATCTATCTCGTATAGTCCGCGGAAAAGTGCTTTGAAAAAGGGAGTTTGGACCTAGCCAATTAGCGACTATAGATATCTATCCGCGCTTAGATTAGGAAACTGACGGAGCACTTGGCATTCGACATTCCGAACATCAATCATAATGCTCGCCCACACGCAGTCACATATACTAGACCAGCTGTGACTTTAACTCTTATGCAAGCTTAAATGAATCGAACAAAATGCCCGCAACGCTTTTAGACCTACCGAGTGAGCTCCTAGACCGAATCATCGAGTTGGTGTTGTGCTACAAAGGCCTGGCCCCCGAACGTCCCCTGCCACCATGGCTAAACTATGTGCCTGGGCCCCGTCAAGACGGGGACTGTCTTTCGGCAGCGCACGGTGTTTATACCATCAAATACTGGAGGGCTCAGGAAAGATATCATAATCCTTGGATATCCAACTCTTTATCTCTTCTCCTTGTCAATCATCAAATAGCCGAGATAACCAAGAGAAGACTCGATAAATCACTTACACCATCGGTATACAACCTCGACGTAATCCTCAGCGACGAGAGGGAGCTACATCCACGATGGACTTTCCTCTCAAACCCCTGCCACCACGTCGACGATCTCACAGTCACCATCAGGGCGGCAGGCACCTGTCCAACGACAAATTGGCGCAGATACCACTTTCTACCCGACGGTGACTCCCCGCCCCGAATCCTGTGGACATTCTACTATCTATTAGAACGCTTCCTGGAAGTCGGCCCCTTGGCAGAGCACAGAGTCCCCAGTCCTGGACCCCGAACGGACGATATGTCCTTTACGGTCAACCGGTTAACCTTGGACTTTGTCTCACCAGTCAAAGAGGAATCGGTAGCACCCGCCGATACGAGCTTCTGGGCCTGGATAAATGGGGGCGCCGATGAAGATCCCACAAAGTCATCCACGGCACTTTGTAGTGGGGTTTTCGGCTTGCTTATGCGACCGGCATGGTTGGCTGATTTGATTAGTGAATATGTTGGGTATCTTCTCGGTATGAGTATCTCTATGGCACCCTATGGAAAGTTGCTGTATGAGTATGTGGGCAGCATTAGGATCTGTGTTGATGGGAGATTGGTGAAGGAGTATCGAATCGATTACAGGTTAAAGGACCTGAATTATGTTGGCCTTGAAGAGGATTACAAAGCGTGTTGGGATTTTAAGCGGTGGAAAGAGAAGGTTTATCGTATGCGTCAAGAGGCTGGGCTTCCTGTTATTTTGTGATGGATATCAGTCTGGACCTTTTTTGATCGTTGCTATATATTGTTTGTTACTGGTTGCTGTTTCGATATCAAGTTGTATATAGAATGTGTTCCTGTTGATACCAGGCGATGGATAATGATTCAGTATTAGATTGCATGAGACACAGACATATGGAAATTTTCCACCATGGCGTAACGAGAATAGTATGTATAGAAAGAAGACGAAACATCTTACAAAATTATGAAAAGAGAAAAAAAAGTTAATATAACAACCGCTGATCAACGAAACTGCCAGGCCTTCCAGAAAATAGCGTTCAACTTCAAGCCCGTCTGACGGAGACGAACGCCCAAAACCAGAGTCGATCCTACAATCAACAAAACGCCCGAGAAAATCTTCATCCCTGTATAAGATCCATCCGAGTGTTGCAATATAGCGCCTGCGATCGGATTGGTCGTGAGGCCGCTGATAGACGCGAACAGAAAAAGAAGTCCAGTTCTATATCCGATTTCCGCGAATGGGGAGAGTTTCACGACTAGGCCTGGGGCAAGTGCAACGTACGCACCTGTGGCGAATCCAAAGAGAACGGCGAAGACGATGGTTCCGGGGTTATTCGAGGCGGGTATCCATAGCGCTAGAACTAGAATGCCGGCGATGTAGGTGACAACCACGAAGATATTGTAGGAACCGATTTTGTCGGCGAAAATTCCGGCACCGAGGCGACCGAAGAGACTGTAGATTTGTGTGGTTAGTGACACTTGAGGAAGGTATTTTTAAGAGTAGTCTGAGCCTTGCCTCCCTGTGTTAAGAATGGCAACCAAGTACTCAGCCAAATTACGGCCCATGCCCTCTGCCATTGCTGCCGTAACGAGGTAATTCATAGGCACGAATATCCCGAAAGTGAGGATGAAAAAGCCGGCTATTAGTAGCATCGTTTTTGATTCATGGAAAGGTCGCATCAGGGACTCCTTGGATAACTTCCGAGGGTTTGGTCGGAGACGCGACCGAACGGTCAGGTTGGCTACTATCAGTAGAAAGAGAATCATGAACGCGCAAAACCTCATGGTCCATGGGAATCCAAGGATGGTAATGAGCTTGCTGATCATAATAGGGAAGATGACTCCCCCAATACTTGAGCCGGAGGATACTATACCATATACGGCACCGCGCTTCTTGCTGAACCAGCTGGGGATGCAGCTGACCGCTGTAAGAGATTAGATAAAATGAATAGACCGACGGGAAGAATGTAGTATATACCTGCTTGGAAAATGGCAGCTACACCAATGGCGCTACATACGCCTTGCGATAGAAGTATCTGATAGTACCTTTTCGATATAGACGTCATCATTAAACCAAAGATATGAAGAAGCGATCCGCCCAAAAGAAGATATCGAGGACCAAATCTGTCGTAGATTTGACCTGCGATCGGGCCCTAGTTCAGAGCTCAGCATCTAGCTGCGGATGGATTTCGGTGTGGAGAGGTCGGTACCATAGCAAACATAAAGAATATCTGCAGCGACGGAATCCACGAGATCTTGCTGCTGGAATACTGACGGAGGAGGTTCTGTTCATAGTATGCCTGAAATTCTCCGATACCTAACATGGAGATTTCCAAGAGTCAGTGCTATAATCATACCGTTTATGTTTGAGGTCTGGAGATGTACTGTTGATCCACCCAAAGCTGCAAAACAACACACACCACGCACCCAGGACCATGAACCACGCTATAAGACCCCCATCGGGTGCCTCGTCAGGGGTGGTCCACGTTCCGCCTTTCTCGCTTCTCTCATTGCCAGCACATGTCTCTGCCGATGATGAGCCGTTTCTTGTTGCGACTGTTGAAATAGACTGATCTGTAACTCTAGGGGTGGACATGACGCCTCAAAAGACACAGAACCGAAAGATAGCGTTTAAATCAGCAGCGATAATGGGTGATAGGTAAATGATTGAATGGTTTGCGTACAGCTTTGTACAACAGGTGTGCGGTTTTCGTCGCTTTTATATCGGCTCATATCAGGTTACACCAGGTCGGCACCGGGGTTGGCGAATGGCCGATGCACCGATCAAATTGAAACCTGAATCAGTGTACACTATCCTGCTGTGCATCAGAGATGTGATTTGAGAGAAGAGTCGTAACCATAAACATCATCAGAATAACAACTCTAAACAGGTAAATTCATGTTTCGTATCGTCATATCTCGTTGGATTTATAATTCCACTGGCTGATAGACAAAGCATCCACTAGGAAATCCTTACACAGATGTCCACGTTTGTTATATATCACAATGTTACATTCTCAACTGAAAGGAAGTCCGAATATTATGGTTATGAGCATGTGGAAAGCGAGGATGTGTCAGCCCCCCTCTTTTCCTTCCCTTAAAAACATTCTCCACCAGCCACTGTAAGGCCTCAAAGACTACTCCACCTCGCAGCTTCTCATCTCCTCTGTTGTAAACGACTTTATATACCTCTCGTATGAACGTATCATCTAAGGTCCAATTATCCACGCTCACCCTTCGTAGCAACCACATGCCAGAGCAACCTATTCGCTGTGCAAAGCTCACATACATTACTCTGTTGTTCCAGATATCGAGTTCCGAGGCCTGCGAATATCCACCCTTATCAATCGTCGTTGGATTTATGCTCGATTTAATGATATCCATATAGTTTTTAGACGGGAATCTACAAACCTCACAATCATATTTTTTAACTTGTACATCCCCGCAGCAGTACTGCATTCTTTCGCCCTATAGATATCACGAACAGAGGGATATCGAATTCAATTCCAAATATAAAGGTATTGTGACCGTAAAAGAGACGGCGGCCTTCGTCATAAACTTGATGGTTCACTCTCAAGAGGGCCAGTAAGCTCGTGTGTGTGCCGGTTTGGCGGAAAGTGCTTCTGTCGAGGTCACATTCCTCAGTAACGACGTCGTGCATAATTTCTATTCTTGTATAACAAAGCACATTTTTGTAAACCATTTCGCGTATCTCTGGTTGAATGTACTTCTCAGATATTAATAATAACTTCCATGTATTCACTTAACATGTTCAAGATACCGATTGTGACAGGGCCACTCACCCGGAGGAAGAAGAAGAAGAAGAAAGGGGAATGGACCGGGAGGCTCCCACAGCCGGTTAGTTTCAGGGTCCCAGATATTTATACCATGGTCGTATAATAGCGAGTTGGGCAGGTGAGATGCGTGAGAAACGTGGCATATCAATCGACCTCGACCCCGTACGATCAATGGGCACCGTGGGCATTTGTACGACGCTTCGTTCAAGGCAATGTAAGGTTTCATGATTTCTAGGTATTTGATAATCCGGGCATCATAGAACTTCGAGAGCCAGATCCTCCACATGCAATCCAGCAAATGATCTATAAGGTTGTCCTGTTCACTTGTGCAGAATGGACAAAACTGTGGCTTGCCTGGGTCCTTGTCTGCCCCTGGTTCCTTTACTGGTCTCATGTCTGGCATATAGAAGGAAACCGCGCTGTTATCGGACATGTCTTGTAGGTGCAGCATCTGCTGTATATCTATGAGATGAGAACTGCAATGCAGAGAAATATGCCAAGTATCGCAGAATATATAGTCAAATAACAAGCGGACGTCACTCTTTGTGTGGTAGGGTTCCTTTAAATGCATCCCACACTCTTTGTATGTCTTATCCATCTCGGGTCTCATCCTCATTATAAGGCGTTTCATGTTGGGGCCTTCATCCCTTGCACATCATCGACTCCTTTGGCGTGAAAAAATCCAAGGTCTAAGAGAAATCGTTCTGGAGGCCACATGAGCTTATATATTCAAATCTGCATGACTACTTGGCCCAAGTAGAGATTCCGACCAACAGAAACCCCCCTTGACCTGCAAGGTTTGCATTTATTATATCTTCAAGCTGACTGTGAGCAATTTTGCGGGGTAAGACACAGCCCACCGAGTTACTCCTGCGGATGAGTGTTTTGGTCAAAGTTGCTTTCTTTTGTTGGAATGGACAGCCGCCAGACCTGACCGACTTTCCACATGTCCCCCTACAGTCGACTCCAGATCTCTTTCTGGTGACTTTGCTTTAAGGACCAGCCGGTCTACCAAAGGACCGTGTGAAGCCTTAATTGTTCTCTTTACGAACGGGGCCATGAACATATTGCATTGCATACTAACATCCTCTCTTAATTGAAGTTCATCCTACTCGTCATTAGTTTAACTAGGCTATACACTCCCTGGAGATGGCTAAATACCTGGTCCTCAAGAGTCCACTTATTCTGGGTCCGTAGCCCCAAGGGAGCGTAGATGCTAGTCTGTAGACCCATAGGAAGGTCTTTAAAACAAGCTTTATATTTGACCTGTCCAGATAGAAGGCCAAATGGCAGATAGGATACCTTATCGGTGATCTCGTACCAGATAAGATCACGCTCGGCCTCTGGAGCATGCTCATGAGGCTCGCATCGTTGGAGATCAATAACCAGGGGGTTCAGTTTGATCATCGTTACATGGTCGTGGAGTATATCAATGGCTCTCTTGAGAGAGACAGATGAAGGAAGGGGTGAGGTGTTGGTGAAGTTATTGTCTACTGTCAGTAACAAAAAGAGGTAGGAAAACATGGTGTCGCATAGGCCATGTTCAAACATTGAACAAATGGGCGGTGAGTCTAGGGATGGATTGCATCGGGTTGACGCAGGGACTCATTGGGTCTCACGTGAGTTGCTAAATATAAGTACGGCGACCAAATCGAGAGTCCGGAACTGGTTACGGTCCGAAACCTTAACATTTTACATTCACTTATTTAGTAGCGATCTACTCTATAAAAGATACGTTATAATACATCATGAATAAGATATAGACCCTATAACTACATTAAAGAGCCTATAGGCTATAGTAGTAGTGTTAAGAAGATATAAAGAGGAGATTGTAAGCTAATTCATCAGCGACATCACTAACTAGGTTAAGTAGTACGGTAAAACTAAATATTCATAATCATATATTCAATTGTTAATTGCACCATACCCTTTCCATTACCTACTGGAAGCATCGGTTGTCTACTATCCCTAAGAAAGCCAGTAGATCGGCGCCAATGTTCCACAAAGTAGGAGCACAAGCGGAATCAGACAAATCAGCGATTAAATATATCTCAGGCCAAGGCTGCTGCCTAGCTGTCTTTCAACTGTCACATATCAACAAGGGGCTAAATAGTGGGGCAGTTGAATAGCGGGGTCTTGATGAAGTGTCAAGGGTTTGTTTGTATTACCCCTCCATAGCTAGTCTGACATGGGCAGTCAGGGTATTTAAATCGCGTTGCTCTCTTGGGATTGCTTTCCTTCAACTCAGCCCTTTCTGCGTTTGATCTTTCTCTCATAATCTAACTCATTACAAACCAAAAACCACCATGTCTTTCCATGAATCTTGCGACCTCATCCGGATCGAAGTCCGTGGCGATCATACTGTCCTCCTTGCCGCAGCTAAGAATGGTGATGGTGATGAAACAGTTCCCGCGGAGATTGTCCTTGACGAACAGATTGGCAACGGTGATGGTAAGTAATCTACATCTCGAGTAACTGTAACAGCTATGGCTAATCTAGAGTTTGCTTTATTTAGGTTGGTTCGTTCGCGGGGGCGAGAAATTCACAGAAACCGCTCATGAAATCGAATTGGAGTTCCGGGAGGACGGTCCTTGGTTGACTGCATTCCTCACCGAAGTCGATGGAGAAGATAGAGAGCGTCAGGGAATTAATCTGGCTGACCATATTGGGAATGACGGTGGCCGACTTGTATGGGCTGTAAGTCATCAATCGAGTCTTTTTGATTTTGACATTTTTATATTGACCTTGTACCCTTCTGCTTGCAGTAACTGGACTGGAGGAATAATCTTATAAGGTTCACGGCGGCAGCGGCAGCGGTAGCGGCGGCTTCCCGTCTTTCTGACGACTTCCCGTCTGTGTCTTGGCGCTTGCCTCAGGCATTTTTTACCCCGCGCCTAGAGCTCGAATGGCTGCCTGATGCCTATACGGTTAGATTCTAGGGACTCAGAACCTCTAGCGATTCGTTCTGTTCCAATTCCAATATATTCTTCCTTTGGTTCCTGAACAATTCCCGATCTTGCTAGTCCTATCCATCCTGTATTCACGGGCCGTCAGAAATCCACCTCCCTTGCCATTATGCTACTATTTTCGGCTCTTTGAAGCAACCCCAGCGGGGTGTTCCCCATCGGCAACATCGTAAGATTGTAAGCCACGATTATTTTAGATCATAATAATATTAGTTTTGTATTGATCTTTGGCCACAGTATTAGCTAGCTACATATTACTAGGCCGTGATAAATGGTACCCGTCCGGTGTCCTCCCGGATGCAAGATGCTGTTTCCAAATTGTTATTGTGTTGAGAACTGGGTTTTACAAAGAGCCCAAAATGGATATGTGCAGGCTAGATCAACGTGTAGCATCTAGGTCCGCAATTTTAAAAAGACTGGTTGCTGGTATTCTTGAATATTTGTTGTAAGCAAACTAGAAGTTGATGTTCAACACCAGGATACGCCTAAATGAGAGATTGGAAACATATGTAGTTCTTTTGCAACTATAATGGTGAGGCAAAAGTGGACAGAACTCGTTATGTATAAAGAGGCCCAAAGCAACTTACAAAATGACATGGCTAGTGTCTGGCCAGCAGTCAGCAATTTTCTCACCGTCCTGAACAGACACAACAACTGAACCCTCTCCTCTCAACGGATCACCTTCCCACACGACAAAGTCACCCCTGTACCTTTGTGAGTCCTCACCACCATTGGCCGTCCTCTTTGATTCAATGCCTAAGATAGCCTCGATATTGGTCGATACGAGGGCAATAGCTTCCCTGTCACTCAGCCCTGCGAACTTACCAGCCCACCGTGCCTCCTGTGCCAGACCATGGACTTTAGAGTCACTGCTTACGCCTAAGCCCAGTAGTACACCCGCATCGGTCAAGATCTTTGCCGGGCTCTCAGTTAATGGCGGTCCTGTGAGAACATCTTTCTTTTCCCAGTTAGTAGGCGCACCGCGGTTACCGGTCAGAATTACGGGTATGTTTGCTTCGGCGAGGTGCTTGGCGACCTATATGGACGAAGCATGGTTAGTATTTATATGCTTAATTGGAACTATGGAACCTTACCGAGACTGCGCCATGGCCGCCATGGATAACAAGCTTGACTGAAGGGAAATCACGCTTAATCAGAACCAACTGAGAAATGTCATCCTGAACAAGAGAGTTAGAGATGCTTTATTATGTTTCAGTTTAGTGAGGGGAAGTAGCAAGTACCTCGTTATATGCTCGAACGACTACGGGGATCGAGCCATTGGCAGCCTGCACATATATGCTGGCACTTCCTTGTCCACCTTCCTGACCCGCCTGTAGTATTTGACGCACATGTTCAACTCCAGATGCAACTGTTGGTGTGTCATCACCTAGGAAATATCAGTTAGCATGCATAACACCCCAGAGGTGCCAAGAATACAATCCTAGATCACTCGCCTTTGGCTGATTGCCCAATTGTGAGATGCAGTGCAACGTCATCCTTCCAGATTCCGTCGTCAAGAATCGTGGCTGTTTCACTTGTACGTATACCCACGCTGACTCCCTGGATAATGCCCCCGTTAGAGCGGGGGGCAGTGATGGCCTTTGTAACACCTCCAATCTTGGCTCTGGTGAATGCCCTGCCATGGAGATGGACACCATACTTGGCGAAATGGAGGCTTTTTTGTCCATTTAGAGCATCTGTACCTTTGCTACTCGATCCATCACCAGTAGACTCCTCGGATGGAATGTCTTGAATTCCGATGTTGTTTCCAAACGCAACGAGACCTGGAGTAATACAACCCTCGTTCAGGTTGAATTCGGTAACGTTTTGTTCCTTTTGCTTAGTAGACAGACAGGTGGATCTCTTATTAAGGCATACAGCTTTGCCGTCTTCAATCAGTAAAACAACATCGCTTGTATCTTCGAGGGAAATTGGAGTATCGACTAGGACCTTCTTGATGCCCGAAAAGAGTATCTTCGATCGAGAGTTATGGGCTTTCGAGCAAATGTCCTCTTTCTCGTGTTCCAAAATTGAAGGTCGAGGTGCTGGGGCATCTGGTGATTCTACAGAGCTGAAGTTGTGGATAAGCAGTTCCAGGGAGTCACTGTTGCCCAAGACAGCGCGACCATCGATGAAGACCTCAAGGGGTGTCGCCCCGACTTGTAGCGGGTGATCATCCCAGACAACCAGATCTGCATCGTATCCAGGCCGAACATATCCAATTCTGTGGTCCTGCTGCACCGACCGAGCAGGAATGGATGTAATTGCCTGCAGAGACTTGTCTTCCGAGAGCCCAAAAGAATGAGAAACAGCGGCTTGGTACCTGGAATTATTCGAGTCAAAATCATGATTCCCTCGTTCTACTTCGCCAATGCTTACATTAGGTACTTAGCGTAGTTGTCCTCGCCAGTGTGATCCTAGAATTTTATGTTAGCTGTGACCGCCATTTCATATTTCCACATATTTGGGACATACCGATTTTAGGGCAACCTTGACCCCGTGGTCATTCAGGATTTTGGGCCCTCTTAGATTTGCACCATATGCCTCGGCCTTGAACAGAGCATTTTCTGCAAATGTTGCAATAGTAATGTTTCTGGAATAGGTCAGCATAAACATTATGATGCCCGGGCTGTCAAACTAACTCCTCGAGGTTCTTCAAAAGCTCTGGAACCTGCCATGCTTCCAGTGCGTGATGGAAGGCCTGCGGATGAACCCCAAACTCATGGAGCACAGAGAGCATGCGCTCGAAATCCTCCGGCTCATAGCAATGTACATTCACATTGAGCTCGCCTCTGATAAGCGCAACTAAAGTTTCAAGTTCGAAAGACTCCGGTCGCTTTCCATGGTTCCTGATGAAGGTTTTAACGTGATGTGCTTTAGCGAAGCTGGTCTCCTCAACATCAAATGCCGCTCGACACCAGGCAGACTGCCGTTCATGTAAGTCTCGTGCCTCCTCGAGGGACTTCCGCAAAAGCCAGGTAAGACCAAGCCTGGTGTTCCCGTACACTCTCTTCGGGTTCTCACCACAGGCCATTTTGAGGTATCGCTGCCGATTATTTTCGGGAAGACCGTATTCCAAGAGCAACTCTTCCACCACGGGCTCCCCAGCTGCTCCAGGTAGTGGCAGGTTTTTAACCATGTATGCCTCGCCTCCGACAATATTTGCGGAACCAGGCAGAACGAGCGACGAAGTGACGCCGCCAGAGGCAATGATTTTAATGGTAGGATCGTATGGCTTAAAGCCATCTATGGCGCGCACAAAGGGAGTGATGGGACCCAGCAGCGGCCGCTCATTGACATCATTAGTAGCTGGAAGCTGGGGAAATGGAAGTAATAAGTGGTGGGAATGCATGTCCACCAGCCCAGGGGTAATGCATCTCCCATGTACGTTGATAATATGAGCTCCCTCTGGGATAGGATGGTCCAAGTGAGTGGGAGACACCGATCGGATCACACCAGATGAAAAATGAATATCGAATGTCCCATTGCGAGTCGACTCTCCGTCAAAGAGAGTGGCATTCTGGATAACAATGTCTTCTTTCTGACCGGAGACTGGATTCCACCGGTGATTCACCCTGCTTTCCGAGGCAGCTCTATTGTGACTTTGGCTTCGACTCCGAGCTTCATAACATTTATTTATACCTTCATTAAACAGATCTGACTCGGTTGAATACCGTGGATAAGGAACAATGTTGACCTTGGATTCGCCTTGAATCAGGGCTACAAACACTGCTATCAGGAGAAGGGTCCACAGCGGTCGCCGCCATCGTCGTAAGCGGCGAAGTCTCGACCGTTGTGCAAATTCTTGGTGGATTAGCTCTGTAGCAAGAAAAGTACCCTTGGTAGCCATTATCTCAGTGTTGTGAGCAATCTAGCGATATGGGTAAAGGCACTTTGCTTAAGGCCCAAATGGCACCTAGCTGCCACCTAAAAATTTCTCTTACACAACAAAACGACCGAACAGGCCCTAGTGGCACTTTACGTTTCGTTTAAGAAAGAAAAAAACGGTTTATGGGGTATTTAAGCAAGGAAATCTTCCCAGGCGCTTATCTTTGCGTGACTGTGGGTCGAAAGTGCGTCAGTCGGCGGACTTTCGGTCAACTTTCCATGAGGCATATGAAAATACAAGAAATGAATAGATACTGTCGAAGTTGAGCATATCTGATCCCAGAGCTATGTCAATGCTCTAGGAAATACTTCCAAGATACATCACACGTAAACCTATACTGGAATTTTAGTTTCTGTTTGACTAGCGTCGTCGTGATGCAACTGATGGCACATCAGCTACTTCAGTTATGTATTCTTACGTATACAAATAAGTTATTGAAATTCAATGCAATGATCCATTCATTTTATAACTAGCTATATGATATTTCTTGTCTATAATTTATAAACAATTGGAATAAATCCACAAGTATTTAGTGATACATTTTATATGTTATTCAATAGAAAGAACAGTTCATTAAAGGTGTTTGACACTAGAGTATTGATTCTGTGTTATATTGTATTGTCATGTACCGTAGTGTATTGTCATATAATACCATCGGGAATCGGCGGTGGTTTTCTCCAGCTCCACCTTCGAAATCCGATCTTCCTCATGCCGTCTCCGACCAACAATCTAATATGTCCGTGTAGGCCTTTTGTTTTCCCATTTTTTTCTGATGGAAGGCAATGATTCATAATACCTCGCCCACAACAGCCCGCCAGTGGAGCAGACCCCCGGGTCTCTTCGCCGAAAGCGCAGAGCTGTTAATTGCGTGGAATGCCGACGCTCCAAGTTACGATGTGATCGCCAACACCCGTGTGGCGCTTGCAAGCGTCGCAGGCGAGAGGCCAGCTGCTCGTACGAAATTATCTCAGCTATCCCTACATCAACCAAGACTCATAGGACGCCCGTTACTGCCGCAGGGCCCACTGCGCTGACTGGTGGAGTAGAATTTCCGTCTACTCCCTTGAGACCGGAACTATATCCTGAACTGCCAATATCTGAAGCGACACAGGCACCTCTTGGTGCACACTGGGAAGTCGTGCTTGAAAGGCCAGGTCTAGAACATGATGCTCACGACACTTTATCACCTCTTTCAATCATCCCGCGCATGTCCGTTCAGGAAATAATTGACTCTCTTCCTCCTAAGTCATGTTGTGACTATCTAGTCTCACACTTTTTCAAACATATATCTGCTCTGTTCCCCATTCTCCATGGCCCAACTTTCCAAAAACAGTATACAGCATTTATGCAACGACCCCATGACATTGACTTGGCTTGGCTGGCTTTGCTTTTTTCCTTGTGCTCTTTGGCTCTGAACACCATGGATGAAAGTGATCCTAGATTAGAATCTTGCTTGTCGCAACCGTCTTCGAGTCCGACGCAAGTTCCTGCTACGGTTTCTCTGTCTCGCCGCCTTCTCCAGACTGCAATGACCTGTCTTATACAGGATGAATTCTTTATCCGGCATAAATTTAGCACATTCGAGGCTTTGCTAATGGTAATTTACAATCTTTCCCACAATGAGTCCGTCGACCAAGGATGGGCCTTGTTAGGAATGGCGTTGAACATTGGCATTGCATTACGGTGTAATGTGGATCAGAACTCCAGCCCCATTGAGACCGAAAGACGGCGGCGCTGTTGGGCCGGTCTTTTGACGTTACATACATATCAGGGCATGCTATTTCGGGATGTAGATATGTCATATCTTCTGAACATCGAGGCCACCCCACCAGCGGATGTCAATGATGCAGATATCACAGACGAAGGTATTTTGCCGCTATCAAGTCGCAGCGAGCCTACACAAATGTCAGTCATGATGGCGAAGCTCAGGCTCTTCCGCCTTTCTAGTCAGATCTGTCGTCATATATCTGGTCCTTCGCGGCTAGATCAAGATTTACTACATGAATTCGATGCAGCGATAGCCGAGGAACAAAAGCAATGGGACTCGACCTATCTGATTGATAGTTCTCCAAACCTTTTGGAATCCAATAGTTACGCATATTGGTGCGTCTTACAGACATACGCGCATCACCTCTATCTCCTTCTACACCGACCGTTCCACCATTCGAAAGCACCTTGTTTCCTTCCAACATCCAGGGCAAGGTGTATCAGCTCCAGCGCCGCCTTAATATCTATCCACAGACAGCTTTACGAGGCTCCGTTACTCCGAAATTATCTCTGGCTACTCAGTGGAGTGACAAGTCTGAAAGTGCTACATGCAGCCGTAGCCCTCTATTCGTGTCTCCAAGATACACCATCAGCAGTTGATCCAGGATACGACTTCAACTCTTTCCGGCAGGATCTTGAAAGTCTGATTGTGTGCATGAAAAATACCTCCAGCCGAAGTAATATCTGTCTCCGAGGGTATCGGATACTCCGCCATTTGCAGTAGGCTACTCTTTAATATCATTCCAATTTCAGCTAACTGACCGTTCGCTCCAGGGCTCAAGCAGGCATAGAAAACCCTCTAATAAGAAGCCCCGAGACTGAGCTTGGAACTTTATTTGAAAACTTCACTGATATTCGGGAGTGGATGGATTCGGATCTGATCAACTGGGTATGTACGGATCTTCGGACTCTTTTGCATCAGCTAATGTGTCCAGAATTTGGATGGAGCTTTCAACATCTCTACAGCTTGATGATATTTCTCACACGGGGGCATTGTGCGAATGAGTCATTTCATGGGAGCTAACACGAAAATCGAGAGTTGTGAGTGGGTTGTAGCTAGTGAAACGTGTGCGTGATGGCTATGTATGCACCAAATGTTCAAGGGGGACTTCATTTAGCAAAGGTAACATAAGCTTCCCAGCCAACTGGTAAATACTGGAGCCGTACAAACCGTCAAAGATTTAGTCACGGTGCAGACTGACAGTATAAAAGTGCTAGGATGTTGTACGAATAGCCTGAAGGTGTGTACAGGACTTAAAAAATGCACCGTGTAATGTTCTTAACTCCATTGGACGTGACCCACTTAGGTCCGATCCATCGGAGATCATCCTGCGGGTGGGGCCGTTGATGTCCGATGCCCTCAGCAGCACTATTGCTTGTCTACACTTTATCAATTTTTTTTTTTTTTTTTTTTTTTTTTGCTTCGCCGATACTATTAAGAATTGGACTCCCTCAGGCTGTTTACCCTAGCTTTCGCCATGTTATATATTCTCTGCCCCCTCTGCAACTGCCGTTGACTTCATTGTCTTGCCATGATCGGCAGCCATGGAAACATATTTCCAGTACAAAAGAGTTCGGCAAGCAGTGCTACAACACTTGTCCGACTTAAAAAAGGATTGCAGCTGCCCGGGCTACACGGTCGGGTCGCCTCATATTACGAAGTAAGTTTTTGCAGAAGTCATTCGAGGTTCCATTTGTCTGACAAACATTTGCGTAGCTGTCCCTTCAGCACCCATTACGGCACCTTAGAGAAATCGCCTCCTACGACCTGGACAGTTTCAGATGACCTGATTCTCGTAGGATGGGATGGACCAAATGACCCCTTAAACCCTGCAAATCAGAGCACCACGCGGAAGCTCCTCATGACAGTCTTGGTCTCTTTGATTGCACTTGCTGTTACTGCCGCATCAGCGATTGATGCTTGTGGTGTCAGGGAATATAGCGAGTACTTCCAGGTATCCGAAGTTATTGGGTCTCTCGCAACAGGTAAGGCAACATTGTCCTGTTTTCTGTTACCAAATCACCTTTTCCCCATACTAGATATGACCTCAGCTGACTCGCTATCATTATTGAAAAGGTCTCTTTCTTATCGGTTTTGCGTTCGGCTCTCTGCTCTCGGGTCCTTTCTCTGAGACCTTTGGCCGAAATTCAATCTATTTCATGACTATGCTCCTCTTTTTGGTTTTCATTATGGCATCAGGCCTCACCCCAAATCTTCAAAGTCATCTTATTTTCCGCTTTCTGGCTGGCCTTTTTGCTTCTACCCCATTAAGCTGCGCCGGTGGCACCGTTGCAGATTTATGGAATCCGGTAGAGAAGGCCTATGCCTTTCCCGTCTACGCCATACCAGCATTTGCAGGGCCAATGATCGGTCAAATAATGGGGAGCTATATTCCAGTCACATTAGGCTGGCGTTGGTTGGAGTGGATAATGCTCATCATGGGCGGCGCAGTTCTGGTCGTGGTCCTCCTACTTCAGCCTGAGACCTATGGCAATCTTATTCTCTTTTGGAAGGCCTCAATCCTCCGAAAGGAAACAGGGGATGAAAGATACAGGGCCCCCATGGAGATGAAACGGGAAAGCCTAGGCCAGCGGCTGAAGCTCTCTGTGTACCGGCCTTTTGCAATGTTTTACTCAGAACTAATTATCATTCTAGTCTCCCTCTATTTGACCATTATCTACATAATCCTCTTCACGTTTCTAGAGGGCTATACGTATATCTTCGGTGAGATATACGGTATCTCAGAGGGTCTAACTAGCATTTGCTGGGCTGGTATGCTAGTTGGGATCTTGCTCGTGAGCTGCGTGGTACCAGTGGTCTACAACTGGACAGCAAAAGCCTATTCCCGAGAGAAGCCCTCTGCAATTGCCCCTGAAATGAGACTCTGGTATACAATGCTTGGAGGTGCACCCGCAGTGCCGATCAGTCTATTCTGGATGGGATGGACCAGCAACGTAAGTTTCGTCGAGAATATACCTATCTGCTGTGCAGAATACTAATATCTATTTCCCTTCCTTCCCCCACAGCCATCAATCTCCATTTGGTCTCCCCTCATCGCATCCGTATTCTTCGGCTTCGGCATCACAACTATATTCATCGTTTCGTACATGTATCTCATCGATGCCTACGATACCTATTCGGCCTCTGCACTAGGATTCCTCGTGTTTACGCGATACGTGGTTGCAGGAGGTGTGACCGTTGCTGGTGGTCCTATTTATAGGGCTCTGGGTGTGCAGTATACACTCACAATTCTTGGGTCGGTCAGTGCTGTTATGACTCTTGTGCCCTACCTGCTGTACATTTATGGACCGCGAATCCGTAAGAAGAGTAAATACGCGGTGAATATTGACACACAGTGACTATGCCTTGGATGTTATATTGGAAGGAAGATCTGGAGGGATTTGCACGAATCTAAAGACAATAGACAATATAAAAAATGTATTATGATTTATTTATGCTTTACATAGCCTGAGAGAAAATGAAGGAACATGGGAGATGAACAAAAAGCCACAATGCCCCTTGTAGCCTGTATTAAATCAGACCTCTCCTTGCACCTAATAGATTAAGTATATCTTTAGCATAGAACAGGTTTCCACTTCATCTTCTACCTTGTTTTGTTGATATCGGAAACCAAGTGCCCTCTTGGTTATATGGAGAAAGGCCTACTAGATTTCATCACGAGCAAGAATGCAAGCGAGTGAGGATTACAATATTATGGTAGGTCTTCTTTTCCTTTTTGCTAGCTTAGGGATATGACTCGCAGACCGCTAACGAGCCCTTCGACTATACATTCCAGGCAGAAACTCAATGGAATATATCCAGCCTACTACCCACAAGGCATATTCCGATGTTACCAGAAACTGAAATTACGCCTCTATTGCGACCATAATCGCCGCCTACACGTACTTCCACACAAGGTGGAGGTAGTCCCCACCCCGGCCAGCGTTGATATCTTGGGAGTAGCCGTCGAAACCAAGGTCCTCGATCGTCCCAGGAGTGACCTCGTCCTTTCGGCGAAGTAGACGAACGGTTTGGATTGCTTGATCCCCGCCTTTGATGATGTCAAGATATCTGTACGCTCCTCCGGCACCTTGAGCAAGATCTTGCTTGCCGGGGATCGCTTCATTCGAAACGAAGACATGAATATTGGTGGCCGCTTCGAGAGCGTTCTCTGTCCATGACGGAACCAGCCAAACGTAGCTGACCGAGAAGGGGTTTTATTATTAGATGGACTTATGAGTTGGTACATTAGGGACAGGTGTGAAACCTATTCTCCTCTAAGTCCAGTATTGATGTCATTTCCGTTTCCGTCGACGGCTGTGATGAGATCCGGGGGCTCATCACTAGCATCTTTGCTGGTGACCACCTGGATAAAGGAATTAGAACATGGTAGCAGTGATAGGAGCACGAATAACTTGCTATAATGTCCTCAATCAAAAGAGACATGATACTTGTAAAATGTGAAAGCTAATGACTAATTTTCGAATGGTTTTCGTACTCTGAAGAAGAAGACAAAGAATAGATTCTTCATGAAGGTGATGCTGGCTGGATCCGTAAGAATGGGAAAGACCTGCCTTTTATCTTACAGGCTTTCACGCTACTGCATGCAATTTTTCTGCTAATCATACCATGGCGCCCAAAGCGCCTACTACCTCCACCTACCTGCACATGTAAAGGTAATTTCACCGAGTCCTCTCTTGTCCAGTATATTGCTGTATCCAGCAAAGTCCATCTTACCTTCTTTAACTGGTTTACCCTGTTGGTCCCTTCATGGTTGCATCAATGTTATATTGCATCTTTCTTCTTTCCCCTTTTTAAACTATAGCCTGACTACTACAGGTCAGGTTCCCTGTAACAATGAAAGATTATCCTCTTTGTAGCAGCTTCAAAACTCAAGGACAGCTGCCCTTCAGCATACGAGTGGCGGGGTACTGGTAGTGCTATCCTCGGAATTGTTCTGTCATTTCACAGGTAGCCTTTGCTAGATGTCATCGCACAGCGCCTGGCGCAAGAATTGAAATCATATGCCCGCGTACATATGTACATCGGCTAATTTCGATATGATCTGCCTTTCTCACGATAGAAGAGGTCTTTGTATCCTTAGTCTATCTGCGTGTGAGTTGTCGTTTACCATGGAGCTCAGGTAGCGACCGTGAAGTAGAGAGCCCTAATAGGTCTGCATAAGTCGAAGAGGTGTGAGGGCGAGCGGAGTATAAGCGACCGAGAGTATTGAGGTGTTTGCTCTAGCGTGGAACAAATCACAATGGTACCCCCTCTGTATAGTAGCCTATGCGCAATTGTTGATCAGGCTTCCTTGAAGTATAGTTACGTAACCCGCCGCCAAATGATCGTGGGCTATTTTGTTTAGTGGCATGTCTCCTTTGGCGTAGTGGCCGCTGTATTCCCGTAATCCGTCGCAATTTCGACGCATAGGGTCGTGGACCAATAATGTATTATCCGAGCTGCAATTGCATATGCAGCTACCTGTATTTCTATTGATGTCTAGACCGCACAGAACTGGGCATAGTACATCGAGGATCATGGCTCATGGCTTAATCGGAAAGATACATGGTCAATAGCACGCAATGGCCTCTGAATAATTCACCCACATAGCGCAAGGCCCTAGCTTATAATTACACCTTTGTGTTTTGGTGGATTTGAAAGCAAGCACTGATTTAAATTATGATGCTAGAGGGTAGCTTTACTGTGGGTATACAGGCCGAAGACATCTTCAACAGGAGCGCGACCATTTCCTGCGTGCGACCATACGAATCACCAATCTTTATTTTAGTCCAGAATGGTGACCTTACCCGGGTATGGAATCTGCTTACCAGTCCCCAGGCGTCCATTCATGACGTTGACCCGTACGATTTTGGATTACTCTACGTAAGTTACATCTGAGACCTCTATGTTTGGTCACCATTACTGATGTAATATATAGTATGCT
Source organism: Aspergillus sojae (assembly GCA_008274985.1). NCBI lineage: Eukaryota > Fungi > Ascomycota > Eurotiomycetes > Eurotiales > Aspergillaceae > Aspergillus > Aspergillus sojae. Next base: position 4,604,340 of record CP035527.1, on the reverse strand, counting down.
GCATACTACTGCTGGAAGGCATATGGCGCATCCACAGCATTGTCGATGTGTGGCCAATTGATCATATGGGGCGCCAATAGGACGTGGACGGACGACCGGGATAAGTAGGTCTTAATCCAGGTAATCGCACATTTGTATTCTGACGGACTACTTAGTTGCCCTATGTATACCATGCTGGACTGCGCTGTAGCCTCGGCGGCAATGAACGACGACTCCTTTGACCAGTACTGCAGCGAGATTGGAAGCCATTTCGGTATGACCCATACCAAGATCAGAAGTGAATACCTTGCCCGCAGATGCTTTAAAACCCTTTATAAGGTTCTTTTGCGCATTGACCAAAGTCAAAAACTCGAGTTTCTTCGTTCATGCTCACAGTCAGGGACACTACAGTCCATGATAAATACTGAGGACGTATGTTATAGAACTCTGCTTGCTTGGGCTGTTGAGTTTGGTTGGGCTGACACGGCACGGTGCCTCTTAGAATACCGTGCTGATTCGGGTCGATCAATTATGGTCGCAGGGGGATCATCTACCTTACTGCATCTTGCCCTAGCGGGGCCGGTTTCTCAGTTTTCAAAAGGCGGATTTCGCGCCGTTGTCCAACTCCTCCTTGACGCGAGAGCCGATGTCAATGCCCGGGATCATGAAGGATGGACGCCGCTCCATATCGCAGCATCATGGGGGCTGTGCAGCCTCCCCGAACTTTATAATCATCCTGGCTTAGATTGGCATATCCGTACGTATCAGAAGGAGTCAGTGGAGGATTTATCGCCCCTGGAGCCATTTCCATATTTAAAAAATATCTCCCATTTCTCGAAGGTCGACCAAGGCTAGGAGACTAAAGAACGCATCTGTCGTACTTTCCATGTACTCTCTTATTATATCAAATCCTTTCCCTGTCCAGATATCCTCATCTCCTGTTAGCCAGCCTCGACGTATGGGTCCGTGCATATCACCATCCAGAAGAAATAGCTGTCTGGACTTCTCCACTATGCATATAAAATGGTTGTCCACTTCAATTTCGGCAGGGGGGGCTTCTGTGCAGCCGCCCTGGGCAGCCTCATTGTAGAACTCTGCGATCGACTTTGAGTCTTGTACATACTCAGCACGATTGGGGGCTTTCATTAATTCGTCAAGAATCGAACCAGGTACTAGATCAGGTGAATCCTCTGAATATCAAATCGAGGGTTGGAAAAATGCAAGTCTTACTAATGGCACCGGGAACATTGCAAACGGAATGAAGGAGAGCATAGAGACCGCACGCATTTCCAATGATTTGCTTTAGCCACACAATTTCATTATTGTCATAGTCTATAGGTGTCTGTTCTTTCACTTCTTTCTCGTACGCAGGACAAGGAGGGAAATTGAGAATCAGGGCTAGAATTGGCACTGGACTCGTGCCCACTTCGTTGTCAAGCGATGGGATGTCAACGAACTTCAAGCGATCCGAGACTCCTAGTCTTTGAGCTAACTCGGTAAAGACTTGGGGGTCCGATTCAAGTGGGACAAAGTGCTTGCTATAGTCCATTTTTAATAGCGTTTATATGATATCGTAGGGGTTGGGCTGAGGCTGATGGGTAGTCTATATCAAGTCAAATTGGAAGTTAGTTCCACCCCGCATTTGGATTGTAGAGTAGTTGGTAATTACGGGTGACTGTTGGTTCCTTGTGCGTGAATCCGTTCGCTTATACACCAATAACATCTTCCTCATGTACCCAAAAAGGCAGTCAGTTACCTTCCGGTTCGGAAGATGCGATATGCTAGTTATGAATAATTATGGATGTATGATATATAGAGAGTACTTGAGCTTGTTTTGCTAATGGAGTTAGGTGTATATACTTTCGGCACATCGGCAACCAGGTCATTGGGAAGAAGTTTATCTATATTAATGTTAAGGGACGAAGGCATGCCTTTTTATTCGTACCATGGATAAATTCTCCTACAACATCCAGAATTAGATCTGGGGGGTAAAACTATAAAGACCATTTTAATTGCAGGCATAACGGAACATAGTATTACCACTCTTCTCTCGCAAACTGCTGCAGAACGTACCCACCACGAGAAGGGTATTGTAGAGCCCTCTACGGCCCCAGAATACTCAGAAACCCCTTTTCTTATCATTATAGGCACCAACACTGTGGACAGTTCTCCTGTCACTCCGTATGTCCCGCTGATGTTACAAAATGAAGCACATCGACAACCATCTTATGCACTGAAGTGACAAGACTCTCGTATCGCCGTCGGAAGCTTCCTTCGTGGAATACCTGGTGGGTCTTTTCTAATACAGCCAAAGCATGCCTTGACAAAACATCGATTTTTCTTTCTTTACTGCCTTTACTACTTCAACAAGGCCGTCCTAGGAGTTCATGGAGAATTTGGGGCACGAAATAGTACGTTCTAGCGGAACTACAGTCTTTCATGTGCAATTTCTATTCCATATGGCTTGCAGAGTGACATAGTGTAAGTGAAGCTCAGCCGTATAAAGTCCTATGCCGAATTGTAACGCGGACCACTGCTGTCTCAGTGTAGTATATCACCAAGTTCAGCAAACGACTGATAACCGAGATTATCTGACCAGAGCCACAGCTGGCTGGCGTCAGCAAGGCCGGACTCAACTAATGAGGAAATGTTCCCATCCCAGGAGAATCCGGCAGTGGAATCCAAAGCTGGGATGCTATGGTCCAACCCTCCCGCATCTTGCCATGTAGAAGCAGAAGTGTCGGGAGTGGGAACTCCCATTTGGTTCGGTGGCTGTTGTGTATGGTTGGCAAACACTACGTGCCATTGTCAATATTGTCCCATAATCTCATACACATCACATCAGGAGCCTTACCTTCCTGAAGAGGCGTAAGGGATGCTTGGGTAGTCGTATTCGCACCACCAGAGCTTTCGTTCATATTAGTCTGGCTTTGACTGATACCGGTATATTCATTATCGGCGACACGCTTTCCGCGACCTTTCGGTTGTGATATAGACGCTGGAATCGGGCCACCAAGAATTGTTTGTTGTTCGGCCTGCATGACGACATTGACCAGATCTTCGAGGATCCTGACGCTTTGGAGCGATAGAACATGCTGGTTCGAAACTCTTTCCTTCTGTAGCCGGATGATTTGCATTATACCTGCTTTTGCCTTCTGGCTCGTGATCGATAATGGTTCCATGAGGGAGAGTGCGCAAAGGACGACACCAGATGTAAACAGGCATATCCCAATATGCATCACAGCGTGTGTCCTGCGAGAGGCCTGCAGAAGATGAGAATATCGGTACAGTTCCGAGGTTCGTAGTGCAGACTCCAGCAGCTGTTGACGAGAGAAGGCGGTGCTTTCGGTCTCGACTACCCTTCCGGCTAAGCCAACTTCATGGCCAATGTCTCCAAATGCAACACTTCGATGAAGGATGATGCGAAGATTATCGTAGGTAAGCTGAAGAGCAAGCGCTGCCAGCTGTATTAAAGGTGCATCCCCCGAGCTACCGGATTCCCCGTATGTTTCCAGGCGCAGGCTATCGGGCAACTCTCTCTCCCAAGCGACTAGCTGACCATGAATAGCTCTGACTGTGTCGAGTCGATTGGATTGAAGTCGTCGTCCTAGGAAGGGACCCATGATGCGATAGAGTCTAAATTTCCATTGATGATATGTTAGAAGAGGGCTCTGCCGTGGACTTATATCCCCCACGTCCGTAACCAAGCCAATATTACAGTCAGAGTCGTCTATACTACATGGCCGCCCAAAGGCCACAGCTGCATACCTGGAAATGAAACAATAATGTCAGGAAGAAAGCACAAAAGGTGAGGATTGCTGCAGGTAACGTACTTGTCAAACACTTCCAAGGCCCACCACGACCGTCTTCTCGACTCCCGCGCGACTTCAGAAAGATTATGCCACATTGCTTCACGATGCAGTCCAATGACCTGTGCAATTTTAATGCCACTGCCTAAGACGCCCATACCAACTGTCGGACGACCGTTGAATAGGTGGAAGCTTCCCAGGAGAACGCAAACCTGCACAGCTTCTACATTCGGACACCCAATAATCTGCAAGAATCTGTATTCTATCTGGGTGAGAAGCTTCTCGGACAGGACTGATAGGTTCCGATGATGCTCATCGAGAGGCTCACGAAGTGACGAATAGTGAGCGCCGAGAGCGAGGACCAGCATCAGAAGCCAGAGAAAGTTGTTATCGGGTCCAGCAACATACGCTGAAGTGATGAGACTCTCATATCGCTGTCGAAAGCTCCCTTCGTGGAATACCTGACCGAATGACATCAGACCAGTGGAACACGCGGTAAAGAGGACGGCTAACAATATCACAAGGACGGAGCATACCATCATAAACCAATCTACGGAGTCGAAGAACTGGTTAACGAGTTCATCCAGGACTTGCCGTGGAGGTAGCTGTATACCAATTCCATCTCTCCATGGTATCGGACTGGACAGGAGAGGGCTGTATGTCTTCTTGCCTCCGGGCAAGGCGGAGGTGTCGTACCCTAGTGTTTGATGTTGTTCATCGCGCAGAAACATCTATAGTCGTCATAATGTAACGTTAGTCATCCAGTTACGGGATCATAGCAAAGCCCTTCGAGGCGGTCTCTTACCCGGGTACTCAGGTCGACAATATTCAGCTCCGGGAGAACTGCAGTTTGTCGATCGTTCGGACGAACGGGAGCATTTTGTCGTTCACCGGGAGCTCTCCTTTGCTCTACTGGTGCAGCGATTGGACTCGTCGGAGATGCTCGAGCCACAAGCTCCCCGCGCGGGACACACGTTACGCCGGCTCGGAGACATAACTGGCACGGGCGTTGTTGATCACACTGCCAGTAGTATAACCATATTCAGCCTCGATCTACGAAAAGTGGATACTAATGGATCGAGGGAGCGCCACATACCCCTAGCTTGCGTTTTCGACATCTCTCACAGGCGGATGAAACTTTCTGGCGCTTTCTGGCCGGGTCCATCGTTCTGAACGCAGGTCGAGTCCGCGTCAAGGGAGGAGATCATTGGGTGTTGGTTCATCTCCGACGGAGTTGGATAAGCTTAAGTAGAGACGAGGGGTGCCCTCCGACGGACTTACATAAGCGCTCCAGAGCAATCGGGATGACATCACCATTGGCCGAAAGCTTATACTTACTTTCTTCAATCATACTTAAACTCATGTATTTTCCGGTTTAACTGGCAGTGTATATTCAGCATTCCCTGAGATAAACTCGTGTTTACAAGTATTTTTCACATCCTATATCATAATCACTTTCATACCATCCAAAATGGCACCCCCACGCAAGGCCTTGATTGCTATCACTTCCGCTCATGCGCCGCTCTACCCAGACGGCAAGGAGACAGGTAGGACCTGAGTGGCCTTATTCCAGAAAGGCACTAACAGAGATGTTTAGGTCTCTTCATCACTGAGGCTCTTCACCCATTCAATGTCTTCAAGAAAGCAGGCTTCGAGGTCGACCTCGTCTCCGAAACTGGTACCTACCAACCGGATTGGTTGTCCCAGCAGAAAGATTGGCTTCCAGACGAGGATCGTGCCGTCTGGGAAGATCACTCGAGTGAATTCCGTTCCAAGCTTGATAAATTGCTGAAGCCAAGCGACATCAATGCGGATAACGTGCGTGCAAACTTTCGAAAACGAGAACCCTATGTCTGACACTAACCGCTAATAGTACGGCCTTTTCTTCGCTTCCGCTGGCCATGCATCGCTGATTGATTACCCCGATGCCAAGGGTCTACAATCAATTGCTGCTAAGGTGTATACTGATGGTGGCATTGTGTCCGCTGTGTATGGAGTTCCTTCTATTTCTCTCCTCGGATGCAGGTGACGTTATACTAATTACATCCCCACAGTTGCCATGGAGGAGCCATCTTCCCCGGCATTATTGACCCCTCCACCGGGAAGTCTGTCATTTCCGGTCGCAAGGTGACTGGCTTCACCACCCGTGGTGAGGAGGAAGAAGGTGTCCTGGACACCATTAAGAGCTGGAAAAGACCTACCATTGAAGCTTCTGCAGCCGACTCTGGAGCAACGTGTAAGTCCCCTTCATTAAAATATAGTACATGTCTAATCTCCTCTTCAAGATGTCTCTCCCGCTGGACCCTGGGATGCGTTCACCATCACGGACGGACCTATTGTCACCGGTGCCAACCCTGCCAGTGCTCATGTTACTGCTGAGGCTGCGGTCAAGGCTTTCGATGCGCTTTAAATTGCTCTCCTACAAATGACGTTGAACATGAGAAATCTCATTAGTTTCGACATGAATAATGCCACTGCTCTTTCTTATTATGTTGTCTTTTATGCACCAGAATGTTAATCGTATAATAAAACCTACTAGTTGAATGAAGGTATATTCCATCTGTAATCATCTAGTCTTTAGTCAACTAATTCGATATGTCGTTTATCCGTATCGTGCATTGGTAGCTTCATCGTCAAACCACACAGGGGCAACCCCATAGTTGATAAGCGTGCTTTTGACTTTGGTATAACTCTCATATGCCTCCAGCCCATTTTCTTTCCCGATTCCACTCTCTTTGAATCCACCCCACGGCGACGAGGGATCATTCAAATGATGACCATTGATCCAAACAATACCCGCATCAATCTTCTCCGCAGCCCGATGCGCCTGAGTGAAGTCATTCGTCCAAACCGAAGCCCCAAGAGCAAACGGGGTACTATTCGCAATAGAAACAATCTCCTCCTCAGACTCACACTCAATCAGCGCAATAACGGGCCCAAACACCTCATTACACGCGAGATACGAATCAGCCCTGACTTCAATAATCGTAGGCTCAAAGAAGAACCCCTTGCCATCTGGCCCCGTAGTTGAACGTCCACCACAAAGCACATTCCCACCCTCCTGCACCGCACGATCCACAAAAGCAGCACATCTCTCCACCGCCGCCTTCGAGATAACCGTCCCAATCTGCGTCCGTCCATCCATCGGATCTCCCACCCTCAACCCCCTAACCCTCTTCTCTAATAACTCTCGAAACGCCCCATAAATCTCCCGATGAACCAACAAGCGACTCCCAGTCACACACGTCTGTCCACTGGCAATAAACCCCGCGAACAACGCCGCCTGAACGGCCCTCTCTACCTCCAAACTCGGAAACAGACAAACAGGCGCCTTGCCCCCCAACTCCGCCGTAACGGGGACCATATTCCGTGCTGCAACGGGCGCAACGGCCTGATATGTCCCCAGTCCGCCGGTGAGATCGATCTTAGCCAAAAGGGGTGACTCGCAGAGGAACTTTCCCGTCTCGAACCCATGTCCGGAGATAATTTGGAGGACGCCGTCTGGTAACCCTGCCTCTTGAAAGAGGGGGCCCAGTTTCAAGACGGATAAGGGTGCCAGCTCGCTCGGTTTCACGATCGCAACGTTCCCGGCTGCCAGGGCGGCGGCGATTTTCTTCGTCGCGATTAGCAATGGATGATTGTACGGCGTGATCTGCGCGACGACACCGAGTGGGAGACGGGTGAGGGTGTTCACGACGGGGCCCTTGAAGGGTGTTACTCTGCCTTCGTGGACGCGGGCCAGCGAGGCGAAGTATTCGAGCCATTCTGGGACGCGGGATAATTGGGTTTGCATCTCGCGGATGGGACGGCCTGTTTGGCGGGTTTCAAGCTCGATGAATTCGGGTAGACGCGTGCGAAGAAGTCGGGCGGCGGTGGAGAGGACTGTGAAGCGGTCTGAGGGCTCGGTTTTAGACCATGGTCCTTTGTGGAAGGTTTGGACAGAGTCGGAGATGATGGTGGCGACTGTTTCTTGGGGTGTCGAGTCGATTGTCGCGATGGGTGCTTCGGTCGCGGGGTTGACGACTGTGATTACTTGGGTGGTTGCCGTTGTGTAGGCGCCGTTGATCCAGTTGGATACATGAGGGATGGGGTCTGACATGGTGGATTATGCTCTATGGAGGTTTGAAAGTAAGATATCTCTGTAGGAATGACCATGAGGGCGTGACGGTGTATTTGTAGTCAGGTAGTAAGAGGGGGAGATTGTTGACTGATAAGTTCTAACCCCGCATTGACAATGTGACGCTGTCCTTATCTGCCAGGAACTAACTTTTATATTTTACCTCGACGCATTCGACTCGCATGAAGAATTGGGGATTGTCTAACAGTGGTGCATGGATTACAGCTTTTGCATTACACGTCAACGCGATTGAGGATTATGGAACCCTTCCTACCGCAGACATGCGACCAGCAGTCACAGAAACAGGTCGATGGACTATTCCTTATCAATGGCAGGTGGAGTCCATCGGTTAAATCCAACCCCACTGTGGGTCCTGTAACGTGTGAGGACCTTCGATAACTATAGCGCAAGATGTTTTGCAGATAATTAACCCTTCAGTGACTAAGCAATAGTTTGCAATTTGTTCAAGGAACCCTAGCAATTGTTTTAGAGATTCCAATCAACCGTTGCTCAGCCTGCCGACTATTTGCTAAAATGGACTAGAATAAGAAGAACACAAAAATAACGCGTCCCCTCTGCGAGGTTGTGCTATTAATGAACCGCATTAATCAGTCTATTTCTCCTGAGGCTTTTCAAAGAGACTAAGGTGCATGATCAAAGATGGCAGTAGGTTGTACTGTGGCTTTTTTGTCTTATGTGAGATTGTTGGAGAGGCTGCCTCCAGATTATTCTCCAGGAGACCATTTTCAAAGAATGTGGCCCTGTGTGGTGAATGCAATCAATAAGTAGTGAATGTAGTAAAACTTAGAATTCTACAGTGTTTCAGCAGACATATCCCCCTTGGTAGCTGGAAAACAAGGATCTCTTCCACATTCATGCAAACAACAGATATATTGCGCCGATGACGAAGGGTTGAATGTACCTCCACTATACGAATATGCTCAATTCCCAAGGCTCATTGGTTCGATTCCGTAATACCCGGAGCCAGAGACAGCTGTTTGTCAAATTGCCCCAGTTACCCCGTCAGTTCTTCCGCTGTCAACACGACGGCTCTTTTACTTCATTCGGCCCTCGAGAAGGCTTTGAATCTGGAGGCCATTGCGATACGTCACTCTCATACTGGTTAAACCGAGGGAATATCCTAGAACATATAGATTGAGATAGTCGTCCTCTGGAACCGTTGCCTTTTATTTCTGTCTTTGATAACGAGGGTGAGCGATGTGACTGTCGTAGCCGTGTCTTCATATATCCAGAGAGGCTGACAATCTCGATACTCTCATAGATGATGTCTACGACCTTGCTGGACACCATCGAGACCTTAGACACTCCGGTATAATAGTCGCAAAGATCAATACCTCCACGCTCGAACGTGCCTTTCTCCAGATCAACTTCGAGGACAGAACAGTACAGCTACCCGTCTGGACAAACAACGAGTGTGCTACCTTTATCTCTACAGATGCACTTAGAGAGCATTTAGAAGTCCCAGAATGGATTGGCCAGCGCTCGGAATCGTTTGCCTTGGACTATATTCCTGCTTCAATGATTGAACGTGCTGTCCAGGTTGTGATTCTCTGATACCTGTTGCCTACCGCGGATACTGACGACCTACAAGTCACGGGGAAAGAAATCGAGATGTTTTCAAAATGTGAGAGTTGCAACCTACGGCTTGGAAAGCTTTGGGCTGCGTTAGGTGTTTTCATTTTGTTTACAAATTACTCCTTAGACAACCCATAATACAATGAAGCCAGAGTACGAGACCTATCGAGGCATCTTTCGTTTGTATCCGTGTCATTCATATACTAGTGTGCTCCGGATTAATAGGAATAAATAGTCTTCAAGCTATCTCTTTCAGGAAACCGATCCACTTTACCTAACTGAGTTCAATACACTAAGCCAAGCCAAGACTAGCGCTATTGAAGGCAGAGATGGATGGAATCAAGACTCATATATAGTCAACAGACGAGTATACAGGCATTCGGGGATATTTTAACCTATATACTCGTATATCTATAGGATTTGACACTTATCTGTCCATTAAGAACCTTTGAAAGTTATGGACTAGCTTAATTACAAATTACCTCATCATGTATCACGCGCGAGTGTCAGAGATATATATCTCCAACTAACCCATTAGTTTAAAATCATGACAAGACATGAATTCCAAATCTTGCATGACTATTTCTTATCCCTAGCCAGCTCAGGCTGTGCAAGCATCTCCAGATCCCACCGAGGATCCTTACTCTCACCAACCGGTGCCCAGCCGAGTTGAATCTGCATCGACCAGTCAGTCACTATACCCACCATTCCAAAAGTTTGAGCGAGTTACCTGCATGACCTTCTGATCCCAATCCTTTGTAAAGCTCTTCACCTTCCCATCCTCAATCTCAAAGATAGCCGCAGCGCTCCACCGTGCCTTTTTCGGTGGATCCGACCGTTCAATACCCTGATAGGGCTTCCCGGAGTGTGACCCTTCCGCCGTATATCGCAACAGCACATGGCCGTCCTTAGCCCACGCCTGATCATACCGCACAATATGCAGGTCGTTCACAGACGCCATTACATGCGCATGAGACTCGGCGTAATCCATTGGGGTAGAACAGCCCGGGAATGTAGAAGGACTCCAGAACCAGCTGTCGGCGGTACACAGGTGGCGAACTGACTCGGCGCCTTTGTTTTTGGTCGGGGAGTAGGCGATTGACATGTACTCTTTTGCTACTGCAATGTTGCGCTATGGGTAGTAGGAGAGGGGTAAGTTGTTTGCGATGCGAATATTGTGGTTGATGGAGGGTAGATTTTAGCTTGAGTTTCAACGTACCTCTTCCTCGGGTGTTTGCTCCGTCGTAATGACGGTTGGAGGTTGGTTTTCGGATGCCATTTTTTGGACTATTTTGTTTGAAGGTTATGGCAGTGATTGTTGTTTTGGGGGGTTGGGTAGTTTTCTGGCAGTTCTGTCGCCTGTATATAATTCGGGAATGGAGGGTGTGACGGTTGTCGTGTATAGTGTCATCATGACGCTGGATTTATCGGCTGCTCACCTATGCATCTCCAACACCCAGACAAACAAATATATTTTGTGCTAGGACAGGTAGCTACCAAGGTGCCAGGCATGGTTGTGGAAAAATGGGAGATCATTAGTAGGATGCCGGGTATTAGTCCTAACACTGATATTTAAACGAATCTATAAAATTAATAGAAAGAGCCATGATATCACGCAGTACGATTCATAGTGCCATGTCTGCTTTGCCCACTTTACTATGCATTGTCTATGATTAGTTACTTGCTAAATCCATACTTATTTGGCTGTGACCAGGCACACTGCAATTTTAGGCTCCAAGAGGTGTTGACTGTGGCTTGGGTCCAATCAAAACTGAGAACACCTCAGTCATCCTAATGAGATCTTGGCAAGTTCTATATAAGCATAGCAGTCTGTCTGTGTAAGCCTTAATGCGCACAGTGCTGTTGCATGTAAAAGGTTTACATTGTGTTGAAGGTGCTTTCCTTTGTTCTTTGTATTGCGAGGCCTTAAGGAAGTTAAGGCGATAGGCTGAATATTGAACATGATAGATGTCTAGTTGTGTGGATAACAAAGCAGACTATATAAGATGCTACTATAGATGTATTACTGGGATGTTCTTCGATACAAAGTAGCTTCTTTGCTTGAAATGGATTGCGATAGCAGTCATATGTCCTGTGAAATACAGAAGACATGAGGATGGAAACATTAGATGGGTCCACCATCGAATGATATGGCGATATGACAGCTAATTAGGTATAAATAGTAAGAATGCACGTCCTCGTGGGAGGGTTGGAGCAATCAGATGATATTTCCCAATTTGTGCGATGCGATTAAATTGCCCGAAAGGGAAACACGCGGCTTCGTTCTGCGGCCCGCGGGAATCCTGGGAATCCGATTGGCTGAGAAAATCAACCAGGTAAGCCCCTTTAGGCAATTCTAGCATAAAGGCACCATCGCCAATCAGCAGCCAGCAGTCACTTGACTGGGGAGCCCTTCGACCTACACTATTTATATATGCCTCGTCTGCTTTCTTATCTCCTTCTCTTTGACTTGTATACCACCTGGATGACCGAATGATCACGGCGAACCATCCGATTTTCCATCCTCATCACACAGAGAACCGACCCACCGTCAGCCTTTGTCAATAACCTCGACGGACATGTTAACGTCCACTCCCTTCGATTCATTCAGTCTCAACCATGCCTCGCAAAGCAAGCGGCGAGTCGCCTACTTTTATGATTCCGACGTGGGCAACTACGCCTACGTCTCCGGACACCCCATGAAACCCCACCGCATGAGGATGGCCCACAGCCTGATCCTCAATTACGGACTCTACAAGAAGATGGAAATCTACGTGAGTCTTTGTAGTCTTCGTCGTGAGGCATTTTTCCGTGCTTACTTTCCGGGGCGTTTTCTAGCGTGCGAAACCAGCCACGAAATATGAGATGACGCGGTTCCACTCAGATGAATATATCGACTTTTTGTTCAAAGTCACTCCCGACACAATCAGCAAGCACCTGACCGAGCAGGTTAAATACAATTTCAACGACGACAACCCCGTCTGGGATGGCCTGTCTGAATTCTGCAGCATCAGCGCGGGCGGCAGTATGGAAGCCGCCGCCCGTCTAAATAATCGAAAGTGCGATATAGCGATCAACTGGGCCGGTGGCCTTCACCATGCAAAGAAAAGCGAGGCGAATGGTTTCTGCTATGTGAATGGTGAGTGCCTCGTAATGCTTGAATTAGGTTCGTTGGCCCCGACTCATGTGGGGTAGATATTGTCTTGGGTATTCTCGAGCTATTACGATTTCATCCGCGCGTCTTGTATATCGATATTGATGTGCACCATGGTGATGGCGTCGAGGAAGCGTTTTATACGACTGATCGTGTCATGACCGTGTCCTTTCACCAGTACGGGGACTTCTTCCCGGGCACGGGCGATATCGGCGACATCGGTGTGTCAGAGGGCAAGAATCATTCCGTGAATGTACCGCTCCGCCCTGGAATGGACGACGTATCCTACAGTCGAGTGTTTCAGCAAGTGATTAAAGGCGTAATGGACTGGTACCGCCCCGACGCGGTTGTGCTGCAATGCGGCGGAGATAGCCTGTCTGGCGACCGTCTCGGGAGCTTTAATCTGAGCATGAGAGGCCATGCAAACTGCGTGAATTATGTTAAGAGTTTTAATCTGCCCACAATGCTGGTGGGAGGCGGCGGCTACACGATGCGAAATGTCGCGCGTACGTGGGCATTCGAGACGGGTGTTGTGGTAGGGGAAGAGGTCGGGCCGGACCTTCCTTACGATGATTTCTACGGGGTAGGTGATCTTCGATCAACTCATTTACTAAGTATTGACATATAGCATCAGTATTATGCGCCAGATTATATCCTTGATGTCAAGCCATCGAACATGCCAAATCAGAACACCGATACATACTTAACGCAAGTATGCACGAAGGTATTAGATAACATCAAGAAGACCATGACTTTCAGCCCATCTGTCCAGATGACAGACGTACCACGTTACCCGCTTGTTCCTGCGCTCGACGAAGAATTTGAAGATATTGCCGATGACGAAGACGAGGATGAAAATAAGGATGTCCGCATTTCGCCGCGCCAAGTCGACATGCTCATTGAACACGAGGGCGAGCTTAGCGATGACGAGGAAATGAGCCAAATCAGCAATCTTCTGAACGCGATCAAGAAGCGAAATCAGATTAATCATGGGGAGGTGCTTTCGACTGTCTCTACGACGGAGGCCGAAGCCGAAGCATCGAAAACATCGGATGATCAAGTAGCCGATGGGTCCGTCAACAGCCAAGACACGCCGATGACCGACGCTGAGGTAATTTTCGACAATGCTTAGGCTGTGAGCCCGTAGATTTTTCTTGTCTGCTTTCTTTTGTGTTCTCTTTCTTTGCTGGTCCACCTTTTCTGGAGGTAATGTTTGATATCCTGTTGTTAGCCATGTCGTTGTTTGCCTGATCATTCTTTGTGCCTTCTCTCCCTTTGGTTTGTTTGATCTCGTTTAATTCTTTGATTTCCGTTCGGCTCAATGTGGGGATTAGCAATCATGATGTCATATTATACATAGCGCACATCCTTACGTTATTCAATCACTGGATAATTGAAGTCGGAATGTTGAACACAGTCATTGATCTAGATGATATGTCGGGGCACCCCCACGGGACAGCATATCGCTGCACTCCAAGCACACTAAAAGTCAAATTAAGGCCAATCAAATACCCCAGGTCCAGGTCTATTACTAGTCTGTACGCAAGACGCGTAAGCAGCCTACCACGCTGCACAAGGGCCTTCAGTACAGCGACAATAATAAACTCCGTAATATCGTCATATTCTATCTATATTATACAATGTCTATCTGGGTATAACAGTATCATATATTTACTCCCAGCTTACTCGCGAACAAGAACACCCCTGTATCTCATCTTTCCATCCCTCAACGTCTGCATAGCATCCTCAATGCCAGCCTCGTTCAAGGGGAACTTCATAATCGTAGGCTCGATCTTCTTGTCAGCAGCAAACTGCAGCAAGGACTTCAGACTCTTGCGGGACGCAACAAGAGAACCCTGAATGCGAATACCCTTGACGTTCATGAAAAGCAGAGGAACGGCAGAGGGCTTGAAATCAACAGTGAGGGGATAGATCGTTCCATGGACGTCCATGAGAGGAAGGAGACTACCGCAATTAGCAACCAGACACATATCATCAAAACAATTCCATAGAACTCACGATGGATAATCAACATTTGCACTACCACAGAGCAAAAGATGCTTCAAGGGCTTGAAATCCTTCATTTCCTGCCCGGCAGAAAAGACATGGTATTCCGAGGCTCCGAATTGCATGGCCTCTTCGCGCTTCCTTTCCGAGCTGGAGAGTACAACGACGTGGCAGCCCATGGCAGCTGCCAGCTTAATGGCCAAGTGGCCCAGACCGCCGATGCCCATGATACCGACACGGTCCGTGGGCCGGACTCCGTACTCGGTCAGACAGGTCCAGACGGTGGCACCGGCGCACATCAGGGGTGCTGCGTTGGCGGAGTCATAGCCGTCCGGGATCTTGAAGACGTTGCCGGCGTTCCAGACGACACCGCGGCTGAAGCTGCCGATGTCGTGGTTGTGACTTCCGTATTCTTTTTTGTTGACACAGTACTGGTCCCAGCCTGCCAAGATATTAGTTACCGTCAAGAAATAGAGGGTGGCAAACAAGCATACCGCTGATACAGTGATCGCAAATTCCGCAGACTTCATGTGTATATCCGAATCCAACGCGGTCACCGGCCTGAACGTGTGTCACGGCCTCGCCAACCTGTCTCACAACCCCGACACCCTCATGGCCCAGAACCTGTCCAGAGTGCAAGAAGTGCTCGTCCGTGCCGCAGAGACCGGAATGTGTCGTTTCGATGTAGACATCCGTTGGGCGAAGAGGTCGAGTCGTCTTATCCGCGACGATCTTGCCCTCCTTGGAGCCACGGTATACGTCAAAGGTGATGCTCATGTTGATTATGTTTATCTTAGAGTGAGATGACTAGGTACAGTATAGAAACCTCACTTCGACTACGGAGGGCATCTCATTATATAAATACCCTGCTACTGGTAGATACATACGGATACATACCGATTGCTAAGCCGGGATATCATATAATCAAAAACATCTCCGTGGTTGCGTCAATTTTCTGGGATTAGAATTTTCGTGGAATGTTCCATTCAAATTTCAACGGAACCCCCGGTATCCACTGGCCCACATATCCCTGGATCCGCTGGAGAGTACCCTAACTCTCCGAGACGGAGCAATTCATACCACCGGAGCTGAGTCCGTTTTGTTTTTATGGCGTTGGATAGTTAGAGTTTGATTTGCTATACATATGCAACTGTGCGTAGCCAAGAAAGGTGATTGTCTAACAGACAGGATCTGCAAACAGCCTCATACGAATGAGGAATACTACCAAGCACAATATCACACAACATCCCATCCCTACACAACAAGCACATAACAGTGAATACTCTAGAAAACAATCTCTCCCAACCAACCAAACCCACAAACAAGAACACGAATGCTCATAAGACCCTTATTACATCATAACCCTCACGTCACATTCACTCAAATCGCAAAGATCTCCAACTACTATAATTATGCTAGGCTGCTGCATATCCCGAAACTCGACTCTTGATATACTACTTCATTCTCAGCTTACACACCCCGAGTGTTCTCGACTTTCGCAAGTGTCGAGGTCCACCTGAAAACCCGGCGCTTGTTTATCGCAGATAAAGTATGGCGAATTTGCCACAAGAGACGGGACCCACATACCGTATCCTACAAAGATGCATGCCGAGGTTCAACCGGAATATGTCCCTGCTCCGGGGGATAAAATGCCATTCTTTGGGGGTTTAGCTGTGGTTCCATGTCCGTCGCCGCGTGGGCAATCTAAGAATGTAGGATCTATAATACTTGAAGCTTTCCTTTTTTCAATATTGCTTCAAAGTGACGGAGGTGATTATTGCTCCTGAGGGACTGGAACTATAGGACTATGGTTTCGAGGCCAGGTCTTATAGCCTGAATTGAGTGTTTTCAGGGACAGTATGATGTCTTCTCGGTTTATGTGGATCGAGTGAGACTACCCTCTTCGCACGCCAAGATAAGCTTATTTGACTTCGAGAGATCGGCATACTTTGGTGGGATGTGTTTGGTCATTAATGTCATCCAGGCCAATGTGTACACCGTCCAATGGATAATCAAATGCAGAGATAAATCCACTATGGAACTCCACTAGACCCTAAGAGTGTCCCGACTAGGATACTACTTGACTCCACTAAAGGGAACGTTGCAGAAGAAAGAATACTGCCGCTTTCAAGACGAAAATGTTGAGTAATCTGGAAATTACCTAAGCTACGAAAGACAGTCACAAAATCAGGAACAAAACGAGCTAAGGTGCGAACTCGGCAATGGATCGGAGGTTAAGGAGAAAGTGAGGGGGGGAGTCCCGACTCAACGGCGCAGAAATCGCCATCAGGAAGGATCCACAGCCCAGCCGATGTGCCGTCTTGGCATGTTGAGCATATCTTGTAGAGGATACGATTCTTTATTGTTTCGAGGAGCTCAAAGTGTGTCGGTGGTATATCAATGCCACGAGGCATGGGATATAATTCGGAATCACAGCAACGAGTACTTTAACGCCTCAACATGTCGCCATTGATCATACCATTCCATTGTTATGTCTTTCCATCGTTTTGATCCTTCAGTATTCATGAATTTCAAAGAAGAAGAAAAGATTAATGGTCTGCTGTTGATGGCCCCCAGGTCCTACAGCCGATAATAAAGTGCTTAAACTGCGCTATGTGGCCGTTTAGCTACAGTAGAAGACAAAGACCAAATACTTACTAATATCTTAGTAGCCTTGTCGCATCATATATTGACCTTTACATCGGGAAGACCAGGGTCTAATGATAAGGTTCAACACGAAACGAGTGATAAGCCCAGCCATATCAATGATGAATACTCTTATGATAGTGTCCAAGGTTATGTTCAACTCTTGGATGCGCTTTTTAGTAAGTTGTCACCGTCAAGTTAGTCCATCGGCCCTTTATGAATTGCGGTATAGTAGATTGATTGTTGCCCGAAGGGGAGACTTATGATATCAATAGCTATTATCCACCATTGGGTGTTGCTCAATGTGAGCCACGCCCTTTGTCAACACCGTGCAGCTATTCCTTGTGTAGTTTCTTCTTGGAAATACCGGTATCTCTAGAGGAGTACGGTCCAATATGTACCATCTCAACGCCATTTGTGTCACCATGCATCCAGTCGGATATTATGCAACGAATAGACAATATATCATTTGGTGGGCATTGTGAGTCCTGGGCAGCTAACTGGTCCCTGCTATCAGGTGCAATAAGAATTTGTGAATGTTTGAAAGAAGCTCATGATGTGAGGCCTGGACAAAGACAATATCTGAGCATCCTATTAGACAAAGACATACAGATAACCAGTTACAAGTAACCTCCCCTGCATCCGCGGCAACCAATTCACAATTACACACCTGAACTAGCAAAGCCTAGGGTTCACCCTGGTTCACCAGTAGAACATTCCGGATCCTCAATCGCACGAATATCATGTTACTTTGCCATTCCTTTATTTTCCCTTTCTCAACATTTATTTCGGTATTCCTTCCTTCAACTTGTCACCATCTCACACCGCACACTCAACACGTACAATTATCTCTGACATTGTCTCACAACAAACATCGCTCTCCATTTAGTCAAAGACCATGGCCCCCTCAAAGTTGAGCTCTAAGGCGAGCTCGAAGAGGGACGGCCAAACTCGAACTCAGATGTCATGGAACAATAACAATATTAACACTGTAGGCGACAACCAGCCCTCCGTCTCTAGCCCCTCTGCTGCTGATGAAGCTGACACCATCTCCTCACGTCAGCTGTGGCAAGTCATCATGCGCACACAGCAGGTAGACCTCGATTTGAACCTGGCTGAAATCTCCGCTGCTTGGCGTAAGTACCTCCCTATCACTACCCAGTCAACACTAACACGCCTTGAAGCCACCCAACCCCGCCCCACTGTCTTTGCCCTGGAGCAGCAACTTGCAGGCTTCCGTCGTCACCTCCGCGCTGGAAACACTGTGGTGCTCCGCCGCGGCGACATCAACGCAGCCCTAAGCGCTCAGGCAGCAGCCACCGCCACTGCCAATACCCATGCTGCTACAACTGCCAGTGCCCACACCCACGTCTTTTCCATCAATAGTAGTGCCAGTGGCAACACTACCAGCAACGCGAGTGCTCACGCTCACTCTTATACCGGCATCATCCATGGTGTCCAGGGAATGGCAGGTCCTAGCAATGCTAGTAGCCATCGTGCTACGAATAGTGGTAACGCGGGTTGGTCCTCCCCTCCTCCCTTGCAGATACATAGCGCTAAGAAGTCTCAGGTGCCAGCCGCGTCCAGCGGGTCTCCCCTCGGAAGGGCTCCCGCCCCCGACCCACCAGCCAGGGCTTTGGAGCTCAACAGGATAGTTAGTAGTCGTGTCGTGACTAGATCTTTCTGGTCTCATCCTCCTGCTTCTCGTATTCGCGTGTCGTATTGTGACTGTGGCAGTTTGAACTGTTTTTACTACTACCAGCAGATCATGGCCAAGTGGTAGTTCTCTCGATGTTGATGTTGGGTAGGTTGGTATGGACATGTATTCATGTGTGGAGCATTTCTATGGACCAAATGTGGTTATGGTGGTTAGGAGTTTGTGTTCTATGTCGTGGAATTTGTGGATCTTGGTAGTCACCATCATGCGTGTCTTCATAGGGAAGGATATACCGATGATAGTTGATAGTTGATATTTGATAGTCAAATTATAGCGGACGAACTTCTTTTATTACCTTCCAAACCATAACTACTACCTCCCCATTACAAAGACAGAAGAAACAACACTTGACATCCATAGAGAAAAGCCAAATCGCGTCCGCAAAGTACAAATCCTAGCAAACCCAACCCACCATCAGTCCTCTTCCTCCTCTTTGGCCTCCTTCTTAACTTCAATAACCACCTGCACAGGCATCATATTCTCATCCTCATCCGCCATTTCTCTCTCACGCTTAATCTCTCTCTTTGCTATCTTCGACGGCGTCTTCACGACCCCACCCCCCTTCCTTTTGGGCGTAGACTTCGACTTCGCCGGCGAAGTAACAGGAGTACTCGCAGCAGAATCCCCTCCTTCTTTTGCAATCATCTTCCGGAGACGTATGACGTGGTTGACGACTGCGCAGGCAGTTACATCTATTCTCATGGTGCACAGTACCGTATTAGTCTAGACCTTTTTTCTTGCTGGGTTGATTGTAAGGTAAATGAAGGGGTAACTCATACCTGGACCTACATATGCAGCCAGCTTATTGTAATCGAGCTTGAAGTTGGCATCCTTGCACTGGTCGAGGAAACCGAGGAGAAGCTGGGTTTGGGTTGTTATTGTTAGTTGGTTTGTTATTGGTAAGGGGATTGTGGTGGTTGGGTACCTTTGCGTCGGCTTCGGCGGTCCAGGTTATGGGCATTTTGTTCGTATTGCCTTTTGCTGGACTTGGTGAGTGTGGAGGTGGTTATGGGGGTTTATGTAAGTTTGAATATTGTTTGCTTTTGAGGAGAGGAGTTGATGGTGGATTGTTGGTTGTGAGGTGGAAGGTGTGTTGGGGAGAGGGATGTGAGGGATGTTTATGACAGGAGGTGATTTGTAACTGAGGTGATGGTGGATGATGTGATAGCACCTTCTGTTGGTTAGTGAATGGCTGTGTTGTGTTATTTTGTTGTGTTGAGTTCTAGTTATAGAGATATGGGTGTTATCTAGCTCTGTGTCTGCTTCACAGTGCTCTTGTGCCGATATGTGTGTGCTAGATAAGAAAGGGATATATTGATGGTGTGAGTACTAGTTAGTTATGGAAAGAAGGACAGGTAGTGTATCATTGACGATCATTATGGGCATATCATTCCTGTACTGGACATCACGATACTTGAAGAAGTCTCAATTTCCCTTCACAAATCTAGATAGCTTCTCTTTAGTATTGGTCTCTCACCCAACACATCACATCTCATTATAATATCTCAGATAGTGAACTCCCCCTGCAAAGGCAGATCCCGACTAGATCTCCCCACATACACCTGGTATGTCCCAGATTGGAGCAACCATTCCTGCGCCACCACATCCCAAGTACTCAAGTCCCGTCTTCCCAAAGCAAACTCCACCGTCACCGTCTGTCCAACTGGGATATTTACTTTCTCGAACCCGCGAAGCTGCCGGACCGGTCCATTGGGGATACCCAAGTAAAGCTGCGCAACCTCGTCACCAGCCACTGGTCCGCTGTTCGTGATGTCGACAGACACCCGGAGGATTACATCCCACAGGTGGGGGTTTCCACCTTCTTCGATCGCAGCGGATGGAGGATAACGACTAGTGGAGTTGTCACTGACCTGGCCGATGTTCAGTCCAGAGTAGTCAAACGTGGTGTACGACAATCCGAATCCAAATTCAAATTGCGGCTCGATGCCCTGCTTGTCGAAGGCGCGGTAGTCGATGTATACACCCTCGCTGAAGTCATCCTGCGGGAAGAGTCCATACTGGCCCTCGGGCTGCTTGGGGTGCAACAGGGCACCGTAGTCTTCTGCGCTCTTAGCAACTGTGTACGGGAGCTTGCCAGAGGGGTTAGAGCGGCCGTAGAGCAACTCCACCAGTGCACGACCGGAGTCTTGACCTGGGAGATGGGCGAATATCACGGCGGTGACGTTCTCATGGTCAATCCAGTTATTGACTAACCGGATACCAGCGTTGTGGATGGTCACTATGGTGTTGCTGCACTTGCTAGCGACGTTGGTCACTAGTTCATCGCTTCCCTCGTCAACCAGTCCAGCACGGTCGTACCCTTCTGTTGCATAGCTGTTGATGAACACGAGACAGGCATCCGTGTTCGGGTCAACCTCCGGGTCTTGGCCGGAGATGTTCCACAGAATGGAGCTACCGTCTTCGATCACTTGCTGCTGGAGAGCATCCAAGGGTGCACTGATATACGCAGGAGAGTTTCCACCAGAGCCCCCACCCACAATCAGCGTGTGATTTGGTTGGATTGCCGGGCTATAGCTAAGCCACTCCAATGCAAAGCCTAGACTGTCCGGTCCCTTTGCATCGTATCCAAATACGGAGATCATCTCTGGCGACTTCAATGGAAGGGTGTTGTTCTTGTTTTTTACCAGAACGTGTCCTTCAATGGCACTCTGAAGGAGTACTTTTCTTGAATCGGAGGACTTTCCGATGATGGCTTGGTGTGGCGCGTATACATCCGCTGGCATCCCTACTCCTGGTGACGGGAATCCAGCATCCTGGTTCATCTGGTACCACGATGCGATGATCCTAGATCTTGTTAGATTCATAACTTTTCATAAAACAGGGTGACAGCCTCACCTAGTTGCCATATCGTCAAGTCTAGATGCCTCCATAGTTCCATTCGCAATAGCATCAGTAAGATTCGAATTCCACAAGGTACTTGATGGCATAACCATATCCAAGCCAGCGTTCGATGATGCAATACCGCCATGCTGGGCACCCCAATCGGTCATGACATAACCTAGTCTCTGTCAGCCAAGGACGTATTTTACCAGTTTCTCCAGATATTGCATACCCTGGAATCCGAGTTCCGTTTTCAGCAACCCATTCAAGGTCTTGCTATTCTGGCATCCATAGGAATTGTTAATGCGCTGGTAAGAGCACATGATCGACACACTACCCGCACGAACCACGTCCTGGAACGGCCACAGATACAGTTCATGCATGGTCTTGTCATCGATATTGGATGAGACGGCGGCGACATCAATACCGTCGGTGCTTTCGGGGTTTCGGTTGGTTTCCTGCTCATTGGCGATATAATGCTACTCCTCCGTTAGTCTCAGGGCAATTGATTGTCGGGGTATAGGTCTAGTTACCTTAGTCGAGGTACCCACACCAGCAGCCTGGATACCACGGACTGTCTCATACACCAATAGACCACTGTGGTAAGGGTCCACCGAGAAGCCTTCCCAGTTCCGGCCACCTTCTGCTATGCGACCAATCGGGCCTACCACGGGACCCAGTAGAACGTTGACTCCCTTCTTGTGGTATTCACTGCCCATGTGGAGACCTCTTTTCTGTGCAAGGTCCTTATTCCAGCTGAAGTGGGAACCGATCAGCTGTGCAATTGAAACATTCTAATAGTCTTCCCGAACGCTTACCTTGCACCAGTATGGATGCCACTCGACCAAGCATTGACATGGTCTGTACTCCTCTAAGACAAGTCTTAGTCCTCGTCCCTGTGTATCCGGTACATTAACTTACCAAACCGTTCCCAGCATCAGACACACACAACCCGGGGAAGTTTAACCTCGGGATGGCCGGGATATTTCCCGAGCAGCCATTATCGGCGTCCACACCAGCCGTAAGATTCACCTTCTCCTCCGGCGTGAGATTGGCGACGAATGCCTTCGCCTTTTCATAGGCAGATGCCCATGCTCCGGAGCCCGTACCCTCAGCTACACCAGTCAGCATACATAATACATACTATACATTAACCAAAAGCCTCTACATACGAGAAGGATAGACAGCAGGCGACTGTCCATAGAAATATGCATCGCTGGTAATATTCTCCTGGGTCGGCGCAGCATAGGACAGAGAAACACCGGCCAAAAGGCCAGTCAACCCCGAAATGGCATGCATTTTGTCCGTTGCTGTTGTCCTTCCTGCCCCATTTACCCAGGGATTTTCGATCTATTTATCTCCCCACAAACCCTCCCCCAACACCCACGTCCAACAACAACCAGTACAACCCCATGACTTGACATCTAACCATATTGGCCACCGGCTAAACATCGGACAATTACTCACCTAGTCTGCAGAAGTGCAAGAGAAAGAAAACTAAATAAATGACTCTATAGCAAGGTCCCCCACATTGCCGTACTGTGTACAAAATATCCCGGCTTCCGTTCCCCGCATTAACCCCACATCAAGACTCCGGGGAAGCTTCGACTAGTATGCCGCTCCGGCAAACGACTGTGCCCACGCATGCCGTGTCTTCCGTCCTTCTACTCAAGTCCCTGCGAACGTGCTATAGAGAAAGTAGCCGATAGAGTTCTCCGGAGGAGTCTTGACCGTATGACCTTGCGGGGAATATGAGGTGACTTTCGCGCTATTATTAACCCGATAGACTTCATTGCCAAGTATTCAATTAGGCTATAGTAAAGTGCTTGTCCTATGGGTTGGGTCTTGGGCGGGTCGTTCCGTCGACTGTGCGATGGGCTGCTCGTATGACGTGTGGTCATCCTGTCGGCCAAAGGCTCGGCAGATGTGACTGTTACACTGGTATACCAGTCTATTAGTAATTTACAGTACTAGACCTAGTTCGCTCTAGAGGTGCTCAACGGCTTACTTGGTAAAGTGGCCCAGTTGGAAGTGTGACTGGGTGATTACTGTTGTTTGGTCATCTTTCGTCCTGCGAGGCGGATGTAGTTTTAGTAAGTCTGTGACACGCTCATGGTGGGGTCCTTTGGAGTGAAGTTTAACCCTGGATGTAGTGTAGAATCACACAGTTATATAAGAAATGGTGAATTTTGAAATGGAATTTGGAAGAAATCGTAGAGGAAGGGCAGCGTTCTTAGTAGGATTGGTCGTGGACTCACATGACCTTTCAAGGCTAAGTGACAGTGCGGACACAAAAGTCAACAAGGTCAAAAACCTTACTTCAGTACAAAGTTCAGGGACTCGGACTGTGGGCTATAATATCCTCGTTGGCTCTAGATACACGCTAAACCTGACCCAGGTAAGAGCTAGAGAATCTATGATGTCATTTTCTGTACACCTCACAGATAAAATTATGTTCCCCAAGACATAATATGAATACAGAGTCATGGCACAATGCTTAGACATGCCAAACACTGGTCCACGTCTGGCGCTGTCAAGTATGTTGCCCTTGAACCCTGAGTCCTGAGTCGATGGATACAATTGCCTAATTGGGAATATGTATAGTCATGCCTTAGGCAGACAGGCATTCTCCTGGTGCCTTACTTTCCACCCCATCTTCAATGCATGAATGGAATTGAACAATACATTCTTCTCTAGATTCCTCTATACAACAGATAATACCCCCCCTACGCCGACCCAGCCTTCTCCACATGCAACACACTAGCCGTCGCATTCTCAAACGTCTCCCTGGCAATCTTCTCTTGCAACTCCCTCTCATCGCCATCTAAGTTATCCCCAAACACGACCGCAATCTGCTCAAGAGACTTCCCAGACGTCTCCGGAACAAAGAGAAACGAGAAAATAGCCGCCGCCACACAGAACAACCCAAAGAAAAGAAAGGTACCCCAACCAAGCTTAATGAGCATCTCCGGAACAACCACCCCGATGATAAAGTTGGCGAGCCAGTTCATCGCAGTCGCGGCGCCGACACCCTTCGCACGCTTGGAATTCGGGAATACCTCTGCTGGTAGGACCCAGGCGAGGGGGCCGTAGGATACTGCGTATGCGAGTGCGTAGGCGTCTGGTATTTTGTTAGTTTGATACGAAGGTCTACAAAGTAAAGGGTAAAAGGGTACGTACAGATGAGGGCTACGCAGAACCAGCCAATTGCTTTGTGGGAGGGCCAGTCACTGCTGTATCGGTTCATCAGTCCGGCCATGATTAGGTGTGGTATGGCCATGATAACTCCTCCGATTATGGCCATTTTCCGACGACCAACGCGGTCCAGATACATGAGAATCGGTATACCCCCGACCAGCTGGCAGATGTTGACCATTCCAGAGAGGATGAGAGATGTTTCGCTGCTTTGACCGAGAGCTTCAAAGAATGTCGGGGCGTAGTAGACGAACGCGTTGATTCCCGAGAACTATCGGCTTGTTAGTGCCTTACAGTGAAGACCCAGAATCAAGGAATATACCTGTTGAAAAAACGGAATAGCCAATGCCACAAGTGTTCGTCGAAAATACTTCGGGCGGACGAGAGAGACCCATTGCTTCAGGCCGACCAGAAGTGGACGAGACTGGTGGTCTGGGTACTCTTTCTCGAGCATTTGTCGCTGGAATCGCACTTCGGAGAGGATACCCTTCCATTCCAATTGTACCTGTTCATCATGCACAGGGCGTCGGCGCAACTTCGCAAGAGCGGAGAGACTCTCTTCCTCCCTCCCGCGCATCGCGAGCCATCGAGGCGAGAATGGGAAGAAATGGATCGCACAACCAACTATCAAGGCGGGAAACATCTGTAGGAGGAATGGTAGCCGGAATGACCACTCTCCGGGTATGGCCCTAATCATACGCATCAGAAACTTTGTCGGGGAACAATGGGAATACATTGATAGTATACCTCGTGCCGTAAGTTATCCAATATGCCACAATTGCCCCAATAACGATGCTTATAGATTCCAATACAAGCAATGAGCCTCTCCACGCAGGAGGAGCGATCTCTGAGATATACAAAGGCGCACCCATGGCCAGTGTACCAACGCCGATACCACCAATGAATCTGCCAGCCACCAATGTGCCGTAGTTCATCGATGCTGTCTGGATGATCGCACCAATAACGAAGAATACGGTCGCCACTGTCAATCCCCATTTCCGGGAGATGCGATCCGCAACGGCTGGGAAAAACAAACAACCAATAAAAGCGCCCAGCTCGAGCATCCCCGTCATAAAGCCGGTATGGAATCCGTATTTTGGGTTTTCGGGAGAGGTCTCGGGGAACTGTTCACGGAACTGCGGCATCACCAAGATAAGGGAGATAACACCTTGATCTGAGAATTCAAGCCAGTCTAGTTAGTGACGTATGTCTAAACAAGGGCCAGGGAATAGTTTCCGTACCATAACCAAAAGAGAACCCGCCAAACGAGGCGAGGAGCGCCGCACCAAATACATAAGGAGAGTGTAGAAGATCTCGCAGTTGTCCATTGTCGTACTTGACCTCGACAGTCATGTCCGCCGGGCCAACATCGTCCGCATACTCATCATGAGCTAAAGAAGGCTTTTCAATTGTCTTTTCCATGGCCGGTATATCCAATTGGGTCTGGACTGCCCGACAGGATCACATCACGACGGCATCTTGATGGTATATATATCTTTTCACGAGTCTGGAATCCCGAAGAAAGTGACGCTGGTACGTCCAGGCCAGAAATGATAAGATCCAGTGCTTCTCCGCATTTTGCTGCATACCCCACGGGGGGCAACCGAGACGATCCACTCCAGTTGCGGAAGAATTTAACCCAATTGGGGCGGCAACTGTGTCATCTTCTTTGTGATTGGTTCCAGGCTCCTCTTTTCGGGCCGCTTTTGCCCTTTCAGTCTTTCCTAGAGTGGATAATCTGCCCCATTGGGAGCAGCGTTCGTCGGCTATCAAATCGCAAATGCCGTGATTACTATTGTCCCAATCATGTTGGCTTGTAACAGCGATATAGCACTTTTAAGGTTATTGTCTGTGGGTATGTAGCTGGTTGCTATATACCCGACTCCTGATGAACGGGTACTTGATACCTGAGTATCCAGGTATCATCAGCTCTCGTGGCCTCATTTGGTAATGCTCTCCATGTCGTACTCTTTTCCCTCAAGGATTTCCATGCTAAAACGGACATTGATATATGCAATGGATATTAGATTGACCTATATGATATCATGATTACTAGTCTGGTCTCATAACATTAATGAAAATCGTCAAGTCCACCACCCACCTCCTCGAAGATATTCCCATATAACAGCTCCTATTTACGTCAGTCTAATCTAGATTGCGCTGCCTAGATCGTCCAAGACTCCACACTGGTTCGTGCCGACAAAAAGAAAGACCGAGACAGCACTACATGCCAACTCACGGTCTAGGACCGTCTGCAGCCGAATCGTCTTGTCTGTGTTTCATATCCACCTCGTCGAGCGTTTCTTGATCCGTATTGGTGAGAGTGACAGCTAGCACGGCCGGAATGGCAATGACAAGCGCACCCATACACAGGCCCCAGTCGACTGCAAACTGCAGCATTGGAGACTTGCCCATCGCATCCAGTCGCCACGCCATCGCACCCCCCACGCTCTGGAAGGTTTTGTACGCTCCCACTAGGATGGCGGCCACGGCGGGAGAGTTCGACTGAGCGCCCATCAACCAGTAACAGAACGACTGCCAGAAGGCATCGTACATGCCATAGAAGATGTAGAGGAACATGGGCCCAACGGAGATGCTACTGTCAGTGAAGTCGACATCTTGCTTCTTGCCCTCCGCCACGCGTCGGTCGTACCAGAGCTGAAACGCGTATCCTCCACCCCAAATCGCCATTCCCGTGACGAATAAGAACAGCCAGTTAACTCGAGCCCGCCATTGACGATTCAGACCCGGAACATCCAGGAGGAAGCCCATGATGAGTCCACCGAACATCTGTGCGATCCAGTACAGGGCACCATTCAAAGAGCGGGACCGAATGTTGAATGTCATTCCGTTGACGGTATTTTGCTGATATGAGTAGAAGACATTGGCGCAGAAGAATAGCGGGAGTATGGAGATCACTCTCCAGTCACAAACCGTTTTCAAGGTAAGCTTCGCGACGTGGAGCCAATTCTTTTCGGTTTCGGGGGTGGTTTGGAGAGTTGACACCCGCACTGATTTCGGCGGGCAGATCAGAGCCCCCATGAGCCATCCGATGGCCATGATAATGAGCAAAGCGATGTACGTGCCGTCCGAAACGGTTCCACTCGTTGAGTGGTAATTCATACCGAAACTGGCCAAGGAACCAATGCCACCGCCCAGATTGAAGATAATCCAGAAGGCTGCAATGGCGCGGCCTTTCTGCGATTCGGGGACGTACGTCGTCATGATCGCGCCTTGGGCCACCCAGAGGAATGATGCACCGATACCGAGGATGGCTCCAGCTGCGATGACAAATGCGCCGTTCGCCGTACCTTGGAACTAACATCAACTTGGATAGCAGAGGATAGATGGTGCAGCACCTACGGTTGAAGCATAGAAGACTTCCGGAATACAATGGATATGTCCAGCCTCCAATCAGCAGACAGGCCCGAGGTCCGATGCGGTCGAAGATAGGCCCAACGACGAAGAGTGCCGTGCCAGCCATGGCAGATAGTAGAGCAACGTTCGCATTTGCCGCTACAGTCCCGTCGACTTGGCCGGAGCCTCCAATCCCAGTGAGGGCATTGTACATCTGCGCGTCAAGAATACTGCATCAGTATTTTCAAATAATTCGCTGGCGATGAGCATCACCACTTACGCCGGGACAGCAAAAACAGATGAAACTTATCAACACGATTTGGAACCACGGGTAAGTATACACCCGGTGTACCAAGGATCGTTGCCCATTCATCCCGGAGGTGAAACCCTCAGATACATAGACCGGATTGTTGCCCATATTGATATAGGCTAGTCTGAGCTGCAATGTCGCGAATTGTTGAGCAAACGGAGTGAAGGGCGGCGGTCGCGCCCATTTAAAAAGAATGAAAAATTAATATAAGGCTGCCCGACAGCAATCAGACGTATCCGCTAAAACATCCGTGCTTGAGTCAGTGTGTTGATAACGATTGGTCTCGACGGCGGATGAGGCCACCCGTGATTGGAACTAACGATTAGTCGTCGCGATACCGTCACATCCAACCCCAGATTTATTATTGGCAAAGATAAGACAGGCATGCGACGCTAGGAAGTAACCCTGATGTAGGTGTACGATGCCGATCTTGCCTCGTATTTCTCTCCCACTCTCGACACAAGAACCAATAACGTTGAAGGTCAGGACAAAGAAGCATGCACCCGCCAAATAGCTCCCCTGGAAAAGACTTGAGACCAAGCGTTCATTCGTCCCATCGGGAATATAGGAGGCCTGAACCGACCGCAGACCGAGTCCGATGATCTCCGCATGGCGCACGGCGGACAGTTTGCAGATTAAAAATAGTCAACGCGATTCTTAGCGAGTATAGCCATGTTGCAATCCCAAGTATCACTCTGATGGAGGCTAAGATGAATGCATCGACGCCACGTGTCTGTCATAGCAACGAGGGATTGTTATTGGAGTCGGACAACTAGAGGCGATCGCTGGATGGAAGATCCATCATCAAGGCACGGTATCAGCTGTCAGAAAAGAGAATAACAACCAAGGGAAGGGGAATAGGACAACTTGGAATATATCATAGAAGATAGATATACCTGTACATGCGCCGCGTATGCTGAAGAATTACAAAAAAAGAAACAAAGAAAAAAAGAAAGACAATGGTGGGTGCGCGGTTCGAACGCGCGAAGCAAATGCCACTGGATCTTAAGGCCAGCTCCTTAACCACTCGGACAACCCACCGAAAATGCCGTAGATGTAACGACCTAACATTCAGACGTATTTAATATGAAAAGTCATTTTCCAAACTAAATTATGATAATAAATCAATTCAATGGAAAAAACAAGACAAAAAGTACAACCCCGGCTCACTTCTCTGGCAAATTTGAGCTTCGGTCCAGAGCTGCCGTGTTGCCATCGTGCCTGAATATCGCGGGCGGAGCAACCACTCTAAACTCTCTATCCTAGCTAGTGTCAACGGCACCGCAGCTTTGGGTAGTACCTCGTCGTCTCGGTTGCATGGCATTTGCCAAGAATATGAGAGCAATGGGTCATTGGTTTCTTGCTTGTCGCTTATCTGGACCGCCCTCGTGGCGACCACGCGACCAGTAAGTGGTTGTTGCAATGCTACGTCTCCTTAGATAGTCCAGTTGAATGACGGATCTTTCGCGTGGCAAGCTATCGTGTGCCATATCATATATATTGTTACCTGCTATGTCACAGAAACCCAGCTTACTAGCAAACTTCAGATATTCCCTTACTCATGGAAACCCAGCCACAAATCGTATAATTGAACCCGATATTTTATTGGACAGCCACTTATCCTATAGTGCTTATCAGCACACTGCTTAACCCCATAAGGAAGAAAAGGAAAAAGATACTAAAGGAACGTAAGGATGCAACCTCAACATTGGAACTGTATGTCACAGTACAGCTCTTGGATCGGGCATCGACGGTTACCTTCACTGTTGAGGTTAGCATAGCGGTGACAATGCGATTAGAGATTCCTCGCTTATCGCTTCAATCTGATTGTATCTGTAGTGATTATAGAGAGGAGTACTGAAATGCCAAAGAATGAATTAGCTCTAAACCCGAAATGGCATCCCACGTGGTAGCAGACAAGAGATGAGAACTACTACTATTCAGTTTCGAGTAAATATGCTGTTATACGATTGAATACACAGAATATGATTAAAGGGCCAAATTGCTACTGTGTTCTTAAACGTCGGAAGGCAGAAACAAAGCACGAACACCCGTCAGCCGATAATTCCCTAAATCTGCTTCACTACAGGCTAGACTTGGTAGAGCGACCCATGCTCATCCCAACCTCAACGTCGACCATGATTCTCTGGTGGCTGAGCTTCTCCAAATCCTCGTCTAGCTGGATTCGGCCTTTTTCAAATGCCACGATAATACTCGATCCTCCAAACTGGAAGAGTCCAAGTTCGTCACCCTTCTTCACGTGGTGTCCTTCCCTAATGTGCTCATGAATTCTATATCAACGGTTAGCAGATGACACATCGCAGAATTCTAGAAGATGTACTCAACGGTGCCGACGTCTGTCGCGCCAATGGCCACAAACAGAACGTCTCCAAATTCCTTACTTTCAATACAGACACAGCACCGTGCATTCTCCGTCAAGATATTAACCGAGCTCTGCAAAGCCACCGGGTCGACTTGATAATAATCCCCGGAGATTGCCTTGAACCACTTCACTGTTCCTTCAACGGGAGAGTGATACCGATGGTAGTCCTGGGGACTTAGACGAAAGCTAGCGACCGCTCCATCCTCCCATCGCTTTGCGCGATCGGCGTCTCGGATCAGATTGGCGATGGTGAACTCGTTACCCTTGATCCATAGCCGGCGCGTTGCTTCCACCGTCGGATACACTACAACCCGCGAGTCAGACACGATGACCGCTTTGGTGGGGTCGTCAGCGTCGTATATCGGTCGCACTCCGGGTGCGTGTTTCCGGATGAAGAAGTCCTCAAATGTCGTGTAGGCCTCCGGGTCCGATGGTTCGAACTGGGACATGTCGATCTTATAGAACTCGATGAAGCTTTTGATTTCGGAATGTGACTGCGGTTGCCCTTCCACTATGCCTATTTTCAATTAATGACTTGTGACAATCTTGACAGAGGTGCTGCGCAACCTACCCGCTTTTAGACTCCTTTCGTGGGTCCATAGCCGGAGAAGATGAGTACGATCTATCCACTCCGTGATCGGATTAAATAGCAGAAGGATCTTGAGCTTCTTCAAAAGTGGTTGCTGCTCGCGTGTGAATTCGCCCGTCTTGCGATTGAACGTTAGCCACCCTACATGGCGCTCTTGTAGCTGCCGGATGAATGCGACAGCGATATTAACCAGCTGCTGTAGATAGCTGAGAATGCCCGGCATGGTGTTATATAGGTCGCTTAGTTATTATTGCATACGATAAGTACCAAGGTGATTCGAGTTCTTGATTCGCTTTGAAGAGGTGGATAAATATTAATATGAAAGTAGAAGTATAAGTAGAAGAGCTCCCTATCGTAAGGGTGATGTCATAGCAATCAACCCTCAACTTCCACGTCGTCTCGCACTATCATTGGTTGCAGGGCTTTCAGTCTTCCTCTTATAATAAAACAAGACAATTATACAAGTTGCCACATTGATTCTCTTCGAATACATTGTGAAGTGGTAATGGGAAGCTAGAAGAGAAAGCCCCGTTGCAAGTTGAAGACCCATGATGTACATTTATTCTTGTCCACAATATTCCTATTCATGTTCCATCTTTTCTAGGGTCCCTGGATTATGCGCGACTTTCTTGCCACGCTGATCATGAAATACGACCTAAATAGTGTGAACAGTGATATCAGCAATATCCTCCACAGAGTCGGTACCATCTAACCTTCGGGGGGTTCTTGACACCCTCCTCTTCGGCTTCCTGCTCGTCCATGACAATCCTTTCGACCTATATTAGCGTACGCATTAGTCTATGTTTCATATCTCAAGACTTATTAGACAGGAATTTCAGTATACCTCCCCTTGGTGTGAGCCACCTCGAATGCGGGTAAAGACATAATCACCCTCATGGATAGTATCGCCGTGCTTGTCTTTAACGTCGCCTTTCACCATACTGTAATATGAAGTAACTTAGACTATTGAATCTTAGATTTTAATGTTCTTAGGACAGCCGTTATGAATTTACCTGTTGACAGAAGCAATCGATGTTATATATGAGGATGCGCTTGGGGCCTTCCGTCAAATTAACGTCATCCGGGAAGATCCCCGAAGGCCAACGTCGTTACCGGTAAAATTCTATTTTTACATCCCTTTGGTAATACTTGAAAGAGGAGAGGCTAATTGTTGTTAAAGTTTGCGTTTAGGATCGCTTATAATACCCCTGGCAAGGATACACTGGGTTGCTCATCAATTTGTCTTCTAACTTTCCAATTGTCAAGCCCCATGTCTCCTATCGTATGAATGTAGTGAGGATTTCACCCAGTAAAATTGGCCGTTATGACCATATCTATCTAACTGTCTAACATACCCCTCTCAGTCGTTTCAAATCGCACCGGTTCCCTCCGCAAAATCTCCCCTAACAGGGGCGACACCACAGCAGCCTCACCTCCCAACATATAGTATACTCCTTCGCCAAATTTACCCCATGATACGTAAATGCATTTCTAACCTGCGGCAAAGAAGCATACTCACCCGCCGAATCCTCCCGAATCATTCTATGCTTCCCAATAACCCTTCTCAGTACTTGAACAATCTCCTTCAAACACAAGACCTCGGATCTAGACAACAGCAACACCTGGTTCATAAGGCGGAATATCTCCGGTTTTTCTATATACAAAACTATCGTCTTCGCGGTAGCTTTACCCAACTCATCCCGTTTGGCCCATGCGATGCCCGGTCCTGACCCAGAATGCGGGATTGTAATTTCCTCGACCGGATGACGAGGATCGAACATGGCGAGGTAGACCGAGAACAAGTCTGAACGGAGCCCCTCGCGAATAGCGGTGTAAGTCATTGAATTAGAAAGTTCTGTTGCCATATATTCCTCGGTTGCTAGGTGTGCGCCCATTACATGACACGCTGGTCTTTTCGCAGTTTCCTTCAAATGCAAGACTTGAATAGAAGATGTACGAGACGCCGCTGCGGTGGGCTGCGGTGATTGCTTTTTTGTGGGCCTGTAGTTGTGTCAGCTTCGGTATCTGTCTATCTCTCTCTCTTAATATATATATATATTTTTTTTATTGGTAAAGATCACGGCATATCTCCAAGCGGTACTCGATTTCAACCGAAGCGTACGAAATGAGCATCAGCACGTCAACTCCAATAAAGATATCTCTAGGGTTTCTGGCTCATCATAATCAGCCTTTTGGACCGTTACTGACAAAAAGCACATGGAATTCGTGTTGCAATATGAGTGGACCAGCTTCACCTTGTCCATGGGTCATTTACATTCCATGGGTCATTCACATTCAACAATCTCTAACAGCATCTCTAACCCATGGTTAGATTACCCACCCTACAGAGTGTTATCAGGACGATTAGCCTGAAAATTGGGAAGGATAACGATACCCTTCGTTGGCCATGTTCAGAGACTGTACAATCGACAACACTCCATTCAACCTTCTCCCATGGGAAGCATAACTAGAGAATATGAGGACACTCTCCAGTCGTGCTTCTCGCTTACCTTTGAATTTCGGTTCTACAATTATATCAACAGGAAACAAGTCAATCTCACTGTAGGTTATGGGATCGTCCGCCATTGTATTATCTTAGGCTTATCGTGACATGCTCTTCGCTCTCAACAAGAGGTTTTTCACTTCTTCTGCGACAAGTAGTCGTTTTTTTAATACTATGGTTTTAGTATTCTTTTTGTCGATCAAATTATTAATAAATATATCTGATCTTTATTGGTGTTTTAACTCCAGTTATCTCGCAACGAGAGGAGTTTAACTTTGCATGAGTGATTAATGCCTGGGGCAACAATCAATGCTCAAGTGGCCTGATGTGTCAGGTGTCTGTGTTTGCTCCACTTTGCCTCGCATCTCGGCCAATCGGCACACAGCGCTGCTATCAGATGGAGGATCAGATTAGATAAAGCGGTCAGGGTCAATCGATCCGATGATGGAAGAAGTGCCATCAGATAATGCCGATACTCATCTCAATCAGTCTAGAGTTCGTTGGAGCGAGGCTCTTGATTGACTCCTTTTGATTCTCAAGTGTATCTAGATACATCTAAGTCTCCCCATGTTCTCCCCTCCTCCCATTCCCCATTCAAGCTAACACTGATGCATTTTCTCGTGTGGGTCCAAAAATCCCTTCGTATGGCTTGGCTGGTCAAATCACGCTAGGAGGATCAGTCATATGCCCCGCTACTTTTAACGTCTCTTCCTTTGCTCCTCCTTCTCTCGGGCATCTCCTACCTCTGACATAGCCATGCTGCTCCAAGCCTGGCTGTTGCTGGTGCTGTATGCGTCGTTTACCTACAGCAAGGTTTCTCCTGTCAACGAGCGCTGTGTGACGGCAGTGTACACGGCGTGTGGGTATATTCCGTTTGCCACACCCCCCGAAGTTCCTCGGGGATTCTATGGGTCGCGCTGTCAAAATCCGTGGACAGTTACCTCCATCTATGCTGCTGCCGATGTATTCTGCGATCCATCTGAGCGAACGGCAGGTTTCGCTCAGCTCCAATACTCCTGTCAACAGTTCGGCCATGTTGATTTGATACCACGAGACGCTCTGGCCGCCAATCTGACTGAGGATGCTATTAGTCGAATGAGAACGGTTGACTATGGTGAAATTTCTCGGTCGGAGCCAGTTGATTATCCGGTTCTCCTCTCGCCTTCGTTCTATCATCGTACATTCCGAACAATCGTAGGTATCTCGGCAGCAACGTCACGGTCTCACACTAATACCGCAGCTTGACAGGATACTTGGGAATTTGAGGTCTGGACCCATTCTGCCTATGGGTAAGACATAATCCGCTTTTCTGAATATCCACCCGTACCTAACTAACGCCCACAGCCTTGCCGGATACCTCTTCTGGGCACTCATTCTCTCGATTGGAGTCTTCCATCGGATAATTCAACATATACTACTATCGAAGCGCATTCGCATAAATGCCAACCGATTATATACACCCTTTGCCACTATATACCACTGGATACAGACCTATATAATTACCTCCAGTCCATTGCCATCAGGAGGTCGATATCTACTCTGGTGGACATTTCCCACTCGCGTAGAAGCAATCATTGTTATCCTTTTTTGGATACTCAGCTCTGTCTTATCCTCTGTGAGCTACCGGATCTTTACCGACAATATATAGTGCGTCAATCAGAATATCCCGCACAATCGCATACTAACAATGCATGAAGCTGGCCCCAAATCTCCACCCAACTTCTACGCTACGTCGCGGACCGCACTGGCATCCTTTCATTCGCCAATATTCCTCTCATATGGCTTTTTGCAGGGCGTAATAATGTCTTCATCTGGGCGACGGGCTGGAGCTTCGCCACGTTCAACCTGTTTCACCGCCATATAGCCTGGATCGCGACCATCCAGGCGGTGGTTCACACATTGCTCTATTTGATTTTGTTTATTCAGAGTAAGTACAATCATCAGTATCTCACTTCATTCATTGACATGATGTGTAGATGGTAATTCGTGGAAGAAGCTTCAGAAGCCGTACCTCTTCTGGGGAACGATAGTAGGTGCATTGTTGAAAAGAGCGATATCACGGAACTAATGTAGCATAGGGCACGGTTGCAATGATCCTAGTGTCACCCTTCGCCATCGAATGGTTCCGTCGAAGGACATACGAAACATTCCTCGTGCTACACATTCTTTTCTCGATCGCAGCGTTGGTCGGTTGTTTCTAGTATGTCATTCTACTTTCCATAGCCCCCATGTCTGTTTCTGACAAATGTATGTGACAGCCATACTATCATTTTTGAAGACCATGAGTATTGGATATGGTTATGGCCTGCTGTCGGCTTTTGGGCAGCGGACAGACTGCTACGCGTGATCCGACTAGTCTATTATAACCTCCATGTTCGCACCAATGTTGGAAAAAGCATCCAATACACGCAAAGCTCAGCAACCTATGACGAGGCCTCCGATGTCATTCGACTAGAGGTTACCCCCGGGTCCAGTCGACTCCAGCCTACGCCCGGGCAATACTATTATCTTTACCAGCCATTCAGGCTTACGGGCTGGGAAAATCACCCGTTTACTCTAGGGTCATGGTCTTACGAGACCGGACTTCCGACATCCCGGATACAAATGTCATCACTTGCAAAGGACGATAACGCCGTAGATGTGACGCAGGTACCTCTACTCTCCGATAGCTCGTCTGGCTCACGAACTCCCCAAGAAGATGTACCATCGCTCGATGAACCCCAGAGACTGCGACTGGTCTTCTGGATCAGACCCTTTGACGGCTGGACGCGCCATCTCCGACAACAATGTGTACAATCTCACGGTCGGACTTTGGATACAACGATACTTTTAGAAGGCCCATATGGCGAACAGTTCCCCCTGTGGAAATACGAATCAATTCTATTGATCGCAGGCGGGACAGGAATCGCCGCAGCGGTACCGTACATCCAAGACCATCTCGCCAGATGTAGCAGCACAGATGAAGCAGAAAGCCCGACGCGCATCCAAAATATCCATCTAGTCTGGACGAGTCGACAGGAAGCGTTCGTGCGAGAAGTCGCCACTCGAGAACTGAGTTCAGCCCTCGCTCGAGATGATTTCCGGGCGTCGTTTTACGTGACCTCAGCCACTGCAGCGAGGGATTCGGACGAAGGCTCAACGCTACGCGAAGAGCTCTCGGGGAAGGCTATCGAGGTTGGTCATGGGCGACCTGATCTGCAGGCCCTTGTCTTAAGCCACCCTCATGAAGCGCAGCTCAGTGATTGCTCGGCTGCTGTGTTGATGTGCGGTCCACCTGCTATGGCTGATGAAGTTAGAACTGCGGTGTACCGAACCATGCGGCAAGGTTATCAAGGGGTCCGGTACATCGAGGAGTCTTTCAGCTGGTGACGTACTGTTGTTTTGAAGCGCATCTCGGGTTAATGTGGCGTACGCCATACATATTTCATGGTTGATTTTGTTCTTTTACTGGCGTTGTGGCTGAGATATTGCAGTCTAGATATCGATATATGATAGAATTGTAGCGCAGATGATTTCCAGTTCTTCTTTGGAGGGGGTTCTCAAAACGGAAACAAAAAAAAAAAAAAAAAAGGAAAAAACCAGATGCCGTAAATAAATAAAAATAACCAAATGTACATCACTATTTCTTTGGCCTTGACTTCCAATGCAGGAACCGCCGCTCAGTAGCCGATATGCAAGGGGTGTTCGTCTAGCTCCCTCACTTCCCCCAACCTTTTTCTCCACAACCCCAGATCCGGTAATCCATAATCGACTCTGTGTTAACCCAACGCGCGAGGTTAATTTTATCCCGTAATACCCAAGCCTATAATATCACTGTACGAAAGAACGTTCAATTAATTCAGCCCCCTGAATATGATACAGCACATCAACAGTCCTAAAAAGTATTTCCCTCACCCAAGACACCCCCAGTGGTTGGCAACCTCATTCTAGTCCAAGGGCAGTGGCTTTCTGAGTAACTAAACTTGCAGGAAATTGGGCGGAGCACTGACTACCGACCGTATCTCAAGGTTTCGGCGGGATCTTCGTGTGGGGATTCTAGGCCCACCTTGTAGAGAATATCCTGATTTATGGCACTTCGGCTTTTGGGGGCTGGGTCTGTGGGTTGCTATTTGGGGATTGAGGTTTCTGATATACTTTCTGGTGGTTTAGGGCTGTGGCTTGGTCACCTGATGAGATCTATTCTTGAACAATAGCACTCCTTTTTACCCTTACCCTCATTACACGTCAGGTGATCCTGAACTGGAATATAGTATGATGTTCGTGGAAGAGTAAAAGTGAGGCCTTTGTTGCCAGGGTCTAGTCATACGCACCCAAATGCTGTGTGTTTCTATTTAGTGAACTAGAATAGTATGCAAACATGTTACTGCATCTTTCCTTCCCCAATGTGTCTACATAGCTATGCATTGTATAGGGGCTCCATCAACTATTGTAAGACATATCACATGTCACTTTGGGCACCAGGTTAGCGAATATTCTCTTACCCTTTTGAGCTCCTCCCCCTTATGTCCAAGGCAGCTCAGGCGACCATTATCATTCGAAATAGCAGTATCTTCAATTTCGTTAGTAGACGGACCTGGGACCACAAGCGGTGTCAAAATCTACATTGTGCTTAGGGACCTGGTGTGGGCACTGTAGCTCTTACGGCTAGTCGGATGAACATCCGATGGCAAGTCTGACATGCCTTCACTGTTACCGAAATGGGGTGAGCTCTACTCGTCAGATATACGGAGCATATACACTTCTTTCTACAACGTGTAGAGATAATGCTAGATAAGGTGTAGTTTGGACTTTAAGCTGTTGTCATAACGCCCTAGTAGGAAGGTGATTCGCGGATCGTATTTGAGTACAACGACAAGCTAGAGTCTGCAGAGGAACTAAAGAAGGTGAGCAAAGTGATTAAGTATACTAAACAGCGCTATATTAGAAAGAATGGAGCCATAATATGTTCGCCATAAGGTGTTCGTATCAGAGGGCACCCTGATTATTCAACTGAGTGGGAGCCTAACATGGGTTTAGTATATAGTTGGTTTTCATACATATATAACTAGGTGGGCAGTGTCCACCAACCTTATCATCCTATCTAGACATACTCGGTATACCTTTACGGTGATTAGTATTATTAATTTATTAAGAAAGATAGATGAGCGGCATGAAGTAATTACGATAATCAAACGAGTCTGATATCCGAACGAACAAAGATAAACTTATCCAGATGTCCCAAAGACGATACTATACTAGATGAACTGAACTAGGTTCTCCAGAAGGATTGAAAATATATATCTCCTGAACAACAATTGCAGTCGAACTAAACCTCGTCTATATAAACATGTTATAGTTACGCTATATATTTTCTATATCCTCAACAACTAAATGCACATCTCGAATACTACATGTTCAACCAAATTCGGTGCATCATTCGGCACATTTGCACCATGATAATTGTCTGCAATCTACTACAGTATAAACTAGAAGGTAGCATCTATTCGACGAGGTACAAAAATAGTACAAAAATAAAAAATACATACAACAGGAGGGATTCGCTGGTGGTCACCCACCCAACTACTAACCTCCCGGCGTGTGGCTTAAGTACGGCTGAGCGGACGGGAAGCCCTGTTCTCCACACCCTATGGTCGTATGTACTTGACTGTTTTATGAGCAAGTATATATGCTATTAAAAAAGTGAGAATGAAGTATAAATCCAAGTTTACCAGGTTTACTCGAAGAAAGGAAGCCATATCATGGTAAAGTTGAGCTAAGTGTTTTTGATACCTACTATTTGGACCTTGTCAACATCAATTTTCTCTGCTTGCAGTTCCAAATACCACCTAGCTTTCCTATAATCTATTCTTCTCTGAAACAAAGAAAAATGATTTAGATAAGTGCACTCTAGATGGCAGCTGATAACCGGCCCTAATTGATCCGGAAAGTTGGTTCCTCCGGCCGCTAATCGGGCCCACAACTCCTAGTAAGCGAGAAAAGCTAGCCCTAGACAGGATAGTCAATAATGTAGAGATCTATAAGGAATGAGGCGCCTTTCCACTTACATAGGAGATTGACTCGCGCTGGTAATCTCAAACATATAGGTATGCGGTTATACTATGCCTTAGCCCTTGAAAGAGGCGTCTTGCTCGAGCCGAGCTGCTCAATTGGGTGTAGGAACTACCAATCAGTGTGACATTGAGACATCAACACAGCATAATGAGCTGGCGAGACAACAAGGTTAGCCTGATTGCTATGAATCTGCCGGATCGAAGATCGGCCCCGGAATTCAAGCAAGGCAGTGTCTCAGATCTAGCCGGATCAGGATTCACCATATAGCTCATGGGAAATTCCATATCAATATGATGGAAAACCGGGCGTTGGCCAGAAATACTACATAGAGTTGCGTAATGAAATGAATTTCTCCCCAACGAACCCTATTGACCCCATAACAAAACCACAAAAATACTTTGCGAAATTAGCTAGAACGTGATTGAGAACCATGTTCAAGTTTAGAGATATGGTTTGACCCCAGACTGGGGTCGTAAATATAGGGTTTTTGGTCGATGATACCCTACCGCAACGAAACTTCAAAAACTC
The DNA here is from genome assembly GCA_008274985.1 of Aspergillus sojae. Taxonomy (NCBI): domain Eukaryota; kingdom Fungi; phylum Ascomycota; class Eurotiomycetes; order Eurotiales; family Aspergillaceae; genus Aspergillus; species Aspergillus sojae. The sequence continues at coordinate 4,563,558 of CP035527.1, read as the reverse complement.
CAGTACAATCAGTCATTTTATTGGTGCAAGAGGGTATCCCTAGATGATTCTTGCGTACTTTTTGTCAGATGAAGGTTTTTATCTCTTGGCATGTTCGTGTCTGGGGAAAGTCAATAGCGGTAACAGTCCAGAACTGATATATCACATTTCACTCCTGAGCGACAGCCAGCTAGGTTTGTAGGCCCCCACTGAGTTCCTGCGGTGTAATAAGGGACCATCCCGATATTGACTTCCTGCATATGCAGAGCTAAAATTACTTGAGCGGAGGCTATGGGACTCCATCCAACCCCTGGCTCGATCCTAAACACCAATCAATGCGGGGATCGTCGATAGTCCACTCAATCTCCAGCCAGACCCCTGATGATTATGCAAGGGTTACGAGCAATGGAAATGAGATGGAGCTAACCACACCAACTATGGGATATTCATGGCCTTAGATGCTAAAAGCAGAAGAAAGCATATGCCTGGCGCTCACTCCAAAAACTTATAAAAGGGACATCGGATCCCTCCCCAAATCGTTCTTCATCACAAACACAATCAGCTATTCAAGCAAAGCATCACTCCTTAAGCTTCACTCCTTTACAATCATTTGCTTCAAAGCATCCAAACAACCAAACCAAACCATCAAAATGAAGTTCTTCGCTGTCGCTGCTCTCTTCGCCACCGCCGCCATGGCCGCCCCTGGCTCCGCTCCTGTGCCCGGTGCTGCTGCCGGCAACGGTAACGCCCCGGTTATCAACCAGACCCAGCAGAAGACCTTCACAGACGCATGCAGTGCTAAGGGCAACCACCCCGTCTGCTGTGACCAGATTGACAGCTCGAAGACCACGACCGTGAACGAGGGTCTTCTGGGCGGCCTCCTCGGTGACGGTCTGGGTGGCCTTCTCAACAACCTTGTTGGGGGCGAGCCTGGCGCTTGCAGTGGTAAGTTTTCACCATTCCCTTTACAGTTGCCAAGGGTTAACCAATGATCTAGGTCTTGTTTCTGCCCTCGGCAAGCAATGCCAGACCAGCATTGGTTGCTGCCAGCAGAATGCCAAGGGCGACAACTACCAGGTAAGCATCGCCGTGTATATTCTCTTGATCAGCACACTAACATGGAGTAGAGCGGCCTCCTCAACCTCAACCTCCAGGCTCCTTGCCTTCTCAGCAATGGTCTGTAATCGCCTCGCCATTTGGCTACGAAATCCCGCGCAGCATTGGACATAATGTCGTTCTCCTGGTCCTCGCCGCTGGACCAAGATCGTTAGCGTTTTCGCGATTTGTGCACAAATGATTTGACATATATGGCTCGTTTCGCCTATTCTGTACACTCTAGCTGTTTATCTTTGTGGCATGCCTGTGCATCCTAGAGTCGCCCATTTGTTAATAATTGAAATTGAATATCACTGTCATTATCATGAATTGGTTATCTCCTCATGTGTAGTTCCATTGTAGATGCTCTGATGTAAAGGCATCCGTTCATCCTAATGTGCAGTGCTTAATCATTGGGGCACCTATATGAATTTCGAGTAGATACTCGTGGTCATCTATTCAAATGGTTGCCTCAGGCCGTTCCCGGAACCACACCCGAGCTTTCCGCTCGCCAAGGACGTTCGCTGTTCGGATGCGTTTCCTTCCGGCACTTACACTTCCATCCATGAGTGTGTGGTTTCAGCTTGTTCAATAACCCGGCCTTATGGATAATTCGACCTCTAGAAAAGCTCCGGGCGCTGCAAAAGACGCTGGCCGTCCGAGCAAGCGGCGTAAAATAGCCGTGGCTTGCGATGAATGCCGGGTTCGGAAGATCCGGTGTGACGGCGCACAACCCGGTATGTTTATCTTACGATGAATCCTTTGGATCGCACCGGAATTGATACCGGATTTCTGACCTTGCTTTACCCGTAGAGTGTGGACCATGCACGAAAAAAGCAGATCCGGGAGTGCAGTGTGTTTACACTGGAAAGCAAAAGCTTGCTATGCGAAAGTAAGTCAAGTCCATACTTGTAGGCGACCCTCATCATGGTCTGGGTTGTCTGAGTTATGAGTAATTGAAGGCTAACAAGTTCTGAAATGAAGCTATATTTCTACTTTGGAGAGTCGGCTCAAGTTTCTACAGGGTCCGTGTCGTAGTCCGGCAAAGGCACCAACGAGTGTAGAAAGTGTGGAACAGGAGGGCTCAGACCAAGTTCAGGTGAGCAAATATCCACATGAATCCCTAACAAATATATTCCCAAGCGGGTAAGTATCCATTTGTGGTGGTCTGACTAATTTAATAGGCGCCCACCTTGTCATATAGCCCGGTGCCACCATTGGGTGTTCCTGTAGCAACTCAGTTCACCCCATCATCCTCAGTTTCGGAGGATCGTCATCGGATAGCAAGTTGTATCCCCGCAGCTGCCAGTGCAGCCGACGATTCCCCGTCGGCTAGTGCTTGTCGAAGCTCTTCCGGAAGAACAGCTGGTTACGTGCCTGGACAGGTTCAGACACGTCAACGAGCGGACGGTGTGAATGCAATGATGGGTGCGGTCGAAGAAGAACGCCCGACGCAAGGCTTCTTTGGCAGCTCTAGTGCTGCTAGCTTTATGCATCAGATCAAGATGGCCGTCGACAGAAGGGTCACCTCACCCCACCGGCGAACCTCAGACACCATTCTCGGAGTATCCCATGCTCCAGGTCTCATGAGTGCAAGATCAGAAAGACCTACTAGCATTCAGAGCTATGTCCTCCCACCGAGAAAGACGGCAGATAGCCTGATGGGAGTTTATTGGTCTTTTGTATTTCCCCTCTACCCGCTTGTTGATGGTATTCGGTTGCGGGCCGAATATGAAAAGGTCTGGACGGGTGAACCACTCGAAAGTGACGAATCTATGCTCATGTGTACATTCAATGTCATATTTGCTCTAGCCTGCCAGCTAGCGGACTTTATACCCCCTGAAGAGCGAGAGGCATCCGCAGACGCATTCTTTTCACGCGCAAAGGATCTTCTCCAGTTCAACCTTTGGGACACAGGGTCTGCTGCCCTCATTCAATGTCTGCTCTTGATGGCGCAGTACCTACAAAGCACTGACTCAGCGCACCAGTGTTGGATCGTTACGGGTCTGGCCATACGAAATGCCCAAAGCTTAGGCTTGCATCTTCCTCAAACTATTGCCCGACTCCCGAGCCCACAGGAGCAGCAGCTAGCCCGTAAAATATGGCACGGATGTGTGCTGATGGATAGGTATGGCGTGCCTCATTTATTGAATCTGTAATGTCTAACATTGAGTAGAGTCATCTCCATGACATTCGGACGACCCGCAATGATATCGAAAGCGTCCTGTGAATCGGTACCCTTGCCCGCCACAGTGGATGAGGAGTATATTCCGACAGCTTCAGGCGTCGAAGCCACACAGCCAGCTGACCAGCCATCTGTGATGGCATTCTATGCTAAGTCACTTGAGTTGTACGAAATAATGAACGATATCTTACTAAGCTTATACAAACCTGTCCCGGAAGAGAGTCCAGAGGACATGTATGATTTGTATTTCAACAAAGAAAATAATCAGGGTGAGCGAACGATCTTTGAACTTGATCGAGCTCTATCCAAGTGGAGCCAAAATCTTCCGTCACATCTACGGGGGTATTCACCAGCCAGCTCTACCGATGTTGTGTTTCACCACCAAAGTGTGGTTCTTAGAGCGAGGTACGGTTGCCCCAAGTCAATTTTCGTTACCTTACGTCATATGGTGCAGTGAGAACTAGTGGCTCACTTTCTCATTTCTTAGATTTCTGCATGTCCGTATGCTCCTGTTTCGTCCGATATTATCTAGGTACTGTGCAGCTCGCGATATCACGGTCCCTGATTCTCTCGTTTCACTCGGCGATTCACTTCCCCAACGAATCGCCTGGCAGTGCTCAGCTATATGCGTCAAGGTAGCTCAAGAAGTAATCGAACTCATTTATGAGAACATTCCTGCGGACGGGTCATCTGGCCCTCTTCCAGCTTGGTGGTACAATATTCTCTGTGAGTTAAAGAACCGGCCGATGTTCGACTCTCGGCACAGACTAATGGAGAATAGATGTTTACACAGCTGCCACGGTCCTAATAGCAGGCTACCTTTGTCCCGCAGTCCTGGACGAAGTGACCGAAGTGGCAATTACAAGGTCTTGGAACTGTGCTTTGGAAATCCTTAGAAAGTACCAGAGTTATAGCACATCTGCACGCCGATGTGTAGCGGCTCTAGAAATCCTCTACGAGAGGGTAGTGTCAGAGCGACCCCCATCTCATGAACCATCCGCCAGTCATCAGCAACAAAGTACCGCGTCTAATGCAATCGATGACATGTCTCTTGGGGAGGGCATGAACGCTATCTTCATGGAAGGCTTTGATTGGCCAGATTTCCAGGACATGTCATGGTTGAACAGCGTACCCAGTAGCTTACACTAAAGCGTTGGTCTGGATTCTCTATGCTATGTGAAGCTAGCCAGTGAACTGTACCAGGAAGCGTTTTACATTACTCATCTTCTCTACGATGGAAGCGGGCTTGCCTTCGTGGAACGCATCCTGATACATCTGTGACGTTCTGCCTTCCGTCTGGGCCTTGCTAACGTGAATCAGCGCTAGTTCATACATCATGTTTCTATTACAGTTCATTGAATCCATCCGTCATTGACTTCTACGACTGGCAACAATATGCATCGCTACGATAGGGCCCAAAGCACACACGCCAATGATTGCGCACATGACGCCCGCAGCCCCACCCAGTTTTAGCGTTTTAAACATGGGAGGGAAATAGAACGGACCGATCTAGGATTCGATATTAGCTTCGTGGGTGATGTATGATAGCACAGGGTTTGAATATGTCTTACAAAACCATAAACGTGGCGGACGAAGTTGACAAACACGCCGATGGCGGTCGAATGATCTTTGTAACAATCCACCGCGAACGAGATGAGAATCGTGGTCAGGATCTGATTGCCAAAACTCGCAATAGCCGCACCTACGCAGGGAGTGACATTCCAGGATGTGGCATTGTCCAGTTGAAATCCCCATGTCAAGAGTCCCGCAATGACGGTTACGAACCCGATATACGAAAGCCATAAGCGATCAGCCGGTCGGAAGTGGCCTCTTCTTTTACTGAGAGCTTTCATAAACCAGTCTGACATAGGCCCGCTCACTTGTTCCCCGATAAGACTTCCGATAATAACTGCAATATACTGCAGTCCGATCTGCTGGGCGTCGAAATGAAACTTTTGGCCAAAGGCAATGGGCATTTCAACGATGATGGCCGTATTGGCATAGCAAAAGACAACACATTGAGCAATCGTTGGAATCAAAATTCGCGGATACCGGTACAGGAAGATCGACTCTATGAACTCGCGAAGTTTCAGAGGGCGGGGATCGATTCGGCGTGGGATAAACTTGCTCGTGGGACCACCCTTCCCATCACCAGCATCGCCGGCGACATACATCGTCTCCTCGCCCAGCAGTAGGTAAGCGAGGAACTGCGCGAAGTTTATCATCGCGTATATCCAATAAATCCACTCGAAACCGATATGCTTTGCGACGAAACCCATGATAAACGGCCCTGCCGGAGTCCCAAGCGTGGTCATCAATGTCCACCAACCCAGCTTCTGTGCTCTTTCTTCAGGCTCACAGAGCTCAGTGATGACACCACTTCCAATGCCAATCGGGGGTGAGATGAGTATCGCAGTGAGAACCCGTGTCGCCATCTGTGCTCCATACGTTGTGCACCTAGCTCCACCAATATTGCAGACCAGACTGCCTAGAACGGAGACCAGCGACACGTGGTATCGACCGTAAATGCAGGTAATCGGTTTCCAAAGGAACGGTGTGAGCCCAAGCACCAGGATCTGTCGTGGCATATATCAGCGTTTCCGGCTCGAACTTGTGTGTGCATGTGGTGGAAATAGGAACACGAACTTGTATCGATGTTAGATAGCTCGCCTCTGGCACTGTCACGCCATACTCTTCAGCCATAGAACCAAATGCTGGGATAATTCCTGCAGCCATGAAGGTCGCCACCATCGAATGGAAAGCGACCATTATGATTTGAACATTCTTTTTCCAAATTGGCCAATTACGTGGATTATTGGGGTGGCTGGACATGTCTTCAGCCTGCTGGATAGGCACCGCCGGGGATACGCCCTCGAGAGGGATGGATGCTTCTGAACTACTTTTCTCCGCTTTTTCCACCCTTTCTCCAGAGGCTGAAGCAATGTGTGACATCTTCTCAGGTGGACAGTTCGATTTCGTTCGAAGCACGGAGAAAAATGCAGACAGAATATATTTCCGAGTTATGATATTGGGTCGAAGTGGAATGGCAACCACTGCCAAGGAATAAACAAGATAGGGTTTCGCGACTACCGGTTCACAGATACCAACGATTCCAAGAATCTGCTCCTCGCAGGAAAGGCAGATCTATGTACCAGCACAGCGCAGTATTGGGGCCCTTGTTTCGTTGTCAAGAACTATTAACTGCTTGCAGCGAGCTGCAGGCTTGGCATGCTTACGCAAGGATCATTGGTCCCACTGGCGCCCAAGTGTTGGTCTTAATGTTCCTTTTGATCGAGATCATACAGAATGATGATGTGGTATGTGAAAGAGTTGCATCAATTACGACTTTGTGGATCAAATGTGCATCGGGTTGTGGCGATCGAGGTGCTGCTCCCGATAAAATGAAAGAACTGTTCACGACTCGTGAGGCTTTATTGAAGAGATAGGATATCCCTTTCATTCAATCGGGTACCTAATCAAAGGGTGTAGACTTTAATCCCTGCTTGAAGCGACCCAAAGCTGGTCTTCCTTGTACTCAGCATCCATTAGTTCATTCTGCTATAGACCCACAGACAAGCTGGAGATTACTAACGGCATAGATAACCTTACCGATAAGACTTCGGAGAGCCATTTCAACAACCCCATCGTTCACTGAAAGACAGCGATTAAAGGGTGGATTGCTCCTAGATGTGTCCCACGACAACCTATCGACATGCAGTTTCTCAATACTAAGTCTGTCTTCCTGTCACAATTCCGACCGATATATACCTCATGATACACTTTTGTCCATCATTAGTGAAAGTAAGCGCTTGGCATATGCGCACTCCTTCGCTATGTCAGGACGTGATAGTTGAGGTTAATGTATTTGGGGTCGGCAATTTTCCTCCCAGGTTCGAAGTCAAGAGGGCCAGCTTACGATCAGACTTGGAGTTGTGATGTCAACATTCTTTTGTTAATTATGCGAAAGCGTTCGCCGCGCTTAGATCGGTCCTCTATCAATTTCGAGAGAGATGTCCGACCGAATTAAACCATGCTACAGTGGTTTGGTTTGCGCAAGACAGTGATTGCGGAGATTAAAGCTCCGTGGGCCACACCGTTGTCTGAAATTGTTTAGTCAAGCTTCATGCCCTCGGGTCAATGTGGTCCGAGGGGTTTTTCCATCAATCCGATGAGTGGAAATTAGTGTGCTATTGACTCCCCGCATTTGTGCCCCATACTACTTACGGGGTAGTTTCCGGGGCTCCGCAATTGAGACGGTCTGGCGAGGTCCACATGGCCGTAAGTTTGGTCAAGCTTTGTACCCCTGGTCGGAGTGGCTCCATGCCTTCTTCATATAAACTAGCTCCTCTCGGGATAATAACCGCCGGTGATGGAACTGGTGAGGTTTTACGCTAGCTATAAATGCCGGAATGCCCCTTCCTGGATAGAGAAACCGCTGTGTGCCGCCATCTGTTCAGCTGACAGCTACAGAACGTTGCCCATCACAATATGCGTCTCCGCACTTCCCTTGGTGTGGCTTCTGCCTGCGTCTCCGTTGCATCTGCAGCGCTGAAGGTCACCGAGGACAATAGTACAATCACCCTGGCCAATGACCGATTGACATCCACCTTTGCGAAAGATAAAGGTCGCGTCTCGGAGCTCTTCCTCGATGGCCAGGACCTTCTTGGGCCTATATCGGGTGATACCGGTGTTGGTCCGTATCTTGATTGCTACTGTATACCCTCCGGCTTCTACACTGCTGGCAGTACCGACCCTCGTTTGGAGGTAGTCCAGGGAACCGATTCCACTGGGACAAAATATGCTGGCGTAATCTTAAACGACACGTACACGCCGACAAGACAGCAGTTTCAGCAATATTGGTTCCTCCGAGATGGCGAGACGGGTCTGCATACGTTTAGCCGCTTGGCGTACTACAACGAGACGACACCGTTCTTGCGCAACTTGCAAGAATTCCGAACTCTCTTCCGCCCAAATACTGAGCTATGGACACACTTGACATCCAGTGAGGCTCAGACGGCTCCCCTCCCCAGCAAGGAAGCAATCGCGAACGAGGTTGTCGTGCAGGATGCAACGTGGCGCTTCAACAATACCCCGAATGATGCATACTACACTCAATTCTCGGAGTATTTCACCAAATATACCTTCTCTAACTGTATGGACCTCTTTAAGTCGTACTGATATGTTGCGTCAGCTAATTTGCAATAGTGTGGCGAGACAACAGTGTCCACGGTTTATATGCCGATGGAACCAACTCGAACGGCACTACGTATGGAGCATGGCTCGTCATGAACACCAAGGACACATACTACGGCGTACGTTAGCAAATCAATGCAAGTTTGTAACGCGCCGCTGACCAGTTTAGGGACCCTTGCACTCCGACCTGACAGTCGACGGAATCGTTTACAACTATCTCGTGTCGAACCACCACGGAGAAGGAACGCCAAACATCACCAATGGCTTCGACCGCACCTTTGGTCCCCAATATTATCTCTTCAACGGTGGAAAGGGCTCTGAGTCATCTCTGGAAGATTTGCGATCGGAGGCTGAGACCCTTGCCGACCCAGGATGGAACGCTGACTTCTACGACTCCATTGCCAAGCATGTCATCGGGTATGCTCCCTCTAGCAAGCGTGGCAGCGTACAAGGACAGGTTAAGCTTCCCAAGGGTTCAACGCGACCCATCGCAATTCTGACGGTTGACGGACAATACTTCCAAGACAACTCGGTGGAGGCTTCATCGCATCAATACTGGGCCGAGATGGGCCAAGACGGAACTTTCCAACTGGACCATGTCAAGGAGGGCAAATACCGCTTGACTGTCTTTGCAGACGGTATTTTCGGCGACTTCGTGCATGATGGCGTTGAGGTGCAAGCCGGAAAGGCAACCAAGGTGCAAGAGACTTGGGAACAGGAATCCGCTGGTGTCGAGGTCTGGCGACTGGGAACCCCCGACAAGTCCTCGGGCGAATTCCTCCACGGCGACACACCAGACCCAACACACCCATTGCACCCTCCCCAGCACTTTATCTACTGGGGAGCGTATGACTGGCAGCAGGACTTCCCCAATGGTGTCAACTATACCATCGGCAGCAGCGACCCTGCCGTCGATTTCAACACCGTGCATTGGTCGGTGTACGGACCGACCCCTGAAAATCCAGACGTCGAATACGACACCACACACGACTGGACGATCAATTTCTCCTTGGACAAGAAGCAGCTGCAGCAGCGCAAGACAGCCACGCTGACCATCCAACTGGCCGGCGCGAAGACCGCAGCTGGCAATACGGACGTGTACAACGCGACTGAGCCCTACGCTAATCTTGCGTTGGAAAGCTACATCAACGAGCAGAAGGAGCCGCTGACTTTGTTGGTCGGTTTCAACCAGTCCAGCAGCTGCATTGTCCGCTCTGCTGTCAGCTGCTACCAAGTTCGTTCGCGCATGGAATTCCCCGCCGACTGGCTGAACGTTGGGAACAATGTGCTTACCTTGCATCTCCCGCGTAATGCCACGGACTACGAGACGGCGGTTCTCCCGGCGACGGTGTATGTCCAGTACGATGCATTGCGTCTTGAGCTGTCTTAATGTAGGGAGCATGGATGCAATTTGAAGGTCGTTGTTGTATATATGTATGCCTTGCCAAGCTTAGCTAGTGTTCTAGTTGTACAGAAATTAATTCAGTTTTCAGTGAACGGTCAGCAAGGGATATGCTATTATAATCATGCGTCCTATAATTTCATAACACTAGTCACTCATCATTAAGAGTGGACCATTCAATTCTCTCGCTGGTCTATATATCACATACCATACGCAAGTAGTTTATATCAAACGTCAAAGTGAAGCTGATTGAGCATACCAGCCTGCGCCAAGCATCATTGCAACAAAGTACAGCCTACCCTCAACGCTTTCAACGATATAAAAGAATTCAAGTCTGACAAATGCAAAGGTATATACAAGTCTACCAATTCACAAAGAGATCATAACATCATCATTCCACCACCATATACACACACAATCCACCCCAAACCTAATCAACAATCACCCTTCCTCTCCTCCCTCTCCCTCTCCGACGAGTCTTCTACATCCAAAGAACCACACTCACCCCCATTCTCCCTATCCCCATTAATTGGATAAACCTTCCTAACCAACCACCCCCTAAAAGCCGGCACCAAAAGCGACCCCAAAGCAATCTGCAACCCTTGAAAAACAACCATAGGCAACTGAATCTTCGCCTTCTGCGAAACATCCAGACCCTGAAAGATCAGATTCGCCAATGGAACACCCATAGCGGGCGTCTTAGCCGGTACGCAGTAAGCTACTGCTACCGTGTCTTCTCTCGAGAGCCAGAGGACGGACACCGAGACTGAGACGGTTAGCCAGACGATGAACATGGCGATGGAGATGAAGACGACGAAGATGATGTTCGAGGCCTTTACGGAATTGAATACGTCTGAGCTGAAGGCTGCGTCGTAGGCTTGCCAGACGACGAGGAGGAGGCAGATTGAGCTTAGTTTGTTGAGTTTCCAGGTGGTGAAGATTTTGCGGAGGGGTTTGGGGAAGAGATGTTGGAGGATTTGGCCGATGAACTGGGTTTCTTCGTCAGTATTGCTGGGTTTATTTCTTTTGGCTGAGTTTCTGTGTGTAGATAGTTCTACTTACCATAGGTATAAAGACGGATAGTCCAATCTGCTTAAAGATACGGGCATAGATAGCCGCATAGTTACCCTGTTCCGAGCCAAGAAAATCGGTATACCATGGCTTCGGCAAACAATACATCTGAATAAGCAGGGGAGTTAAAAAAGGCCCCAGGAAATTGCCGATGGTCGATTCCACCACCGTGAGGGCATCATTGCCGTGCGCATTCCGCGTCATGACCACGTTGGATGAGATGGTAGTCGGGACACACCCCATGAGAAGAAGACCAATAAGTAAAGCCTCATCCATGAAATTAGGATTCGTGGCGCAGAGAGACACGACGGCATAGACAGACGCCGACGTGAAGAGGAAACATTGTATCTGCACGAACAGGTGGACTTTCCAGCGGCTATAGTTCTCAATTAAAGCGCGCGTGGACAATGTACACCCGGTGATGAAGAATATGATTGTAACGCAGAGATATGAAATCACTGTTTCAATCGTATCCTGGTCTTTTGTCGGGGCTGGCGCTTGGGAGGCAATGAGGATCACGATGCCGATGCCGATTAGGAACCATTGCCCTAGGATGATCTCGAGGATCTTGCGCCAGAGGGGTTCTTCTGCTGGCATTGCATGGGTGAGGAATATTCAGATTAGGGCTTATTGTATGTATATCATTTTTTTTGATTGCATTGTTTTTATGGTTTGGGCCTGGCATGTCTTTTCCATGTGGAGGTCGGCAGATTGTTTAGGCGATAAGGCAAGAATCTGCCGAAGGCGTGAGATTTTCCGAAATGACTTGATTTGTTGGCGGTGCACGGATATTGATTGATAAGGGTTCCACTGCTTTGATAACAACAGAAAGAGACTGTTCTATATAGATCTGATACAAGAATACAATTGCATGCAAATTGTGGGCAGTCTCACTTCCTGGTCTCATTTAGAGGCCATCGGCTCAGAAGACGAACGGGTATAAATATGGACGATAAACGCCGCAGGGATATCCCTACCATCTCGCAAGGGTCCACGATACTTTCACCATACACTCAAAGGTGTTAATAAATTGATCGGTCTAGTACTGTGGTCATTCTTTGCTCACAACTAGCATTACCTCCTATAGACGCTGAGTGAGAGGTACTTGAAAACACGCCCAAAGTAACAAGCGAAGCTCGTGGATTAAGGTCGGTCATATTCTATGGCCCGGTTCTCAGTGACAAAGCTCTCAAGTATAGAATAATGCCTATCGAAGTGGACTTTGTACACCTGGATACGTATATCAAGGCGAAGGTAAGCCATTACAGGCTACACATATAAGCATATAGCAATGCCAACGTCGTGACCGCTTCGAACAGTTGGGCTAATGCTAAGACAGGGTTCATAGGTCATAGAAAAGATTCCTTCCATCCCGTTGAAGGTTCTACTAGACTCTATCAGTGAATTAAAACCCACCACGTGGGTTTCTAGTGTTTCTCTTCGCGACAGCCACCACATGAACAGAGCTTTCCCTCTATCTGCCCAACACCTATCTTTTGAGTTGCAACTACAAAGATCGCAGTCATATATCCACGCCGTGATCGCAGACAGAATCCTTCAGATATCCCAGATACCGCACAAAGAAAAGACCCTCTTCTCTTCAGCACTTGCAGAGGACGTGGGTGGAGATATGACGCGTATAAAGATCAATTTTGAGGCAAAGCAAGCTGGAGAAGCCAAAAGTATAACAAGCCCTACCTCAGCCGCATGGGCAAAGCCTAGCTAATGCCGAATAGAGAATTCTACGGAGCTCACTCAGAACGTTGCTATGGCCTCTACTATCTCACAAGACTCCGCCGAAACCTCAGGTGGCACAGCCGCAAATCATCACCCGTTTGACGGAAAGCTGGTTAAATGGACCATCCAGGAGAACGACTTCGAATCGAGCTCAGCTCTGCGGACAATCATACACGATCGCGAGAGAATGACTGAGCTTTGTAACTTGAAGTTGCAGTGTCCAGAAGCGACCAATCTGGAATTTTGGGAACGACAGGCTATAGAGCTGGGGGCTCATGTGCAGGTCAAAACAGAGCATCCCACGGCTCCATCATCGGTCAAACTGTCACTCAAAATACAAGCCTCGCCAGCACATGACACAATGGATAGGAATTCGAAGAAGGCCCGAGTTCTGCCGGCGAAGCGCTCATCAGTGTATCGTATGAAACTCTCTGATTCGGATCTAACAGATGATGATGAGTTTTCAATTTAACGGCAGCGATTTTCCTTTGGGTGGTCTGGTAATTTCAATGTGGAAATCCTACCTACTCTACCAGAGGTATAACTTCTCGAATAGTGTCTAGTCAAAAGAATTACAGGGCAGATTCTGCCTGGGCCAATCGTCCTTCGACACTCATTTCGCGATGGTCTCTAAAAATGCTTTCGATGAGTCTATGACGGATACATATGGTTGCTCTGCGTTTGTCTTTTAGCCTTTGGTGGTTTCCTTACGGTACACTCTTAATAAGAGCAAGTTCACAAGTCTCTTTGTAACATTTCTCAGGGCTTTATCCAGTGCTGTAGTACTATACTTTCTCTATATTGCTACTATAACACATAGAATCGCGTATACTACTCATTCACGATTAAGATATAATCTATGAAATATGCATATTCATTACTAAGTAATGCCACTTAAACATACAACTCATTCCTCATCAACCCAAAACCGCACGACATCTCATCATCCAGACTCTGCACGACGCCCCATTTAAGCTCGCCATACGCCAAGTCCCTGGGACGGGTGTTCACCATTGACCCGACCAAAAGAGGATCGTAGGTATTATCCTAGCAGGCCGTCCTTGCTAGGAGAACTTCAGGAATCTAGTTCCGCTGGCCTTATATAAGTCAAATTTTCAGAATGATATAAGCTTTAGTATATATCTAAGCTAAGGATCTCGATCTAGCTTAGTTCATTTTAGATAAATCTGCGGCCAGGAGTAGAATTTTTATTCGAAGATAGGAAAATGTAAATTAAAATACAGTTATACATATATACATAATTCTAAGAACTCTTAGTACGATCCAACGCAACAGGAAGAAATGCGACATCACCCGTGGCATCAGAATACGACAGTCTACTACCACCTTCATCAATTTTACCCCGGAAAATGACCTTTCAGACAGGGAGGAATACGAGATAGGGTCCGTGCCCGTCCTTCAGGGCCTTATCAATGAGATCAAAAGGTATTGTATAGCCAATCGAGCAACCTCACGGATCAAAAACCTCTGGACCGTGCGTTGGCAGACTAGTCACGGGTGAAATGTCAGCATTGCCACGTTGTATCCTTTTATACATTTCTTTTGTCGTTGGTAACAACAAACATTGTTTATTTAAAATAGGGTTGATATATTTAGGGTTGAGGTGAAGACAGGTGACTGCGAAATCAGCACATGATAGTCTCGACCCTAGACATGGAGACGTGGCATGATGGGGGATCTAAGATCGCTGGACTGAATAACCCCCAGGTGGGGCTTAAGATTAGTGATCAGTTTGCCCCTTGAAATCTAACTTGAAGAGGAGTATCTTACGCGGGTTTAGCCGAGGTAGCTAAGCCCATTCACAAGACAAATGGTTCTTGACCACGAGAACAGGATATACGAGGGATGTAAAGACCCTTGAACAACGCACGCCGGACGTCACGCATCAGGTACGTATAGAGCAAGGATCAGGACAAATCAGATTCGAGATATTCTAATCGTCGGTTAAAGATCTTGCTTTAATATTTATGGTGTCGCATACGCTCGGCGTCCGATCGGTAAATCGGCTTACCGCAAGGGGCATCAGCCTCGGTACATTCTTCTCCGTAATGAAGTTCCCATGATTGGCGCACATCTCTTCCTCCCCCAGATAAATCTATAAAACTATTATAGAATGACCTATCTTTCCCCGCAAAAAGAGTTTTAGTCCTCCCCCAGAAACAACATACTTTCATTGTGGTGGGCGAAAGCAAAACAAGCCAGAAATCACCATGTCGAAAACATTCTCCCGCGCCGAGGTCGCCAAACACAACACCGAAGACTCCGTCTGGTGCATCATCGACCACCGCGTCTACGACCTCACAGATTTCCTCGATGCCCACCCTGGCGGTAGCGTTGTCCTCAACCAAGTCGCCGGCCAAGATGCGACCGCCGAATTCTACAACCTCCACCGCCAAGAAGTCCTCGAGAAATACCGCGACGAGCTCTGCATCGGAACCGTAGAAGGCGAAACCCCCGAGATTGCGCCCCGCGAACCCGGCAGCCTTAGCGAAGTCCCCTATGCCGAGCCCCTCTGGCTGCGTCCCGATTTCAAGAACCCCTACTATAAGGAGAGCCATCGTCGGTTGCAGCGCGCCATTCGCGAGTTCACCGATCGTTATATCTACCCCGAGGCGCAGGAGAAGGAGAAGGATGGCACATATATCAGTCAGGAGTTGATCGATCGCATGGCGGAGGCTGGCATTTTGGCTATGCGTTTGGGTCCCGGAAAGCATTTGCATGGTCGCAAATTGCTGGGTGGTGCTGTTGATGGAAAGGAGTTCGACTATCTGCATGATTTGATTGTTTCGCAGGAGCTGAGTCGCACGAATGCCAGAGGTGGGTTTGATTTTTGGCATTTGCTGTCATGGCGAGGTGTTGTGTGCTAACGGCTGGCAGGCTTCTCCGACGGAAACATGGCTGGTATGGCTATCAGTTTGACCGCCGTTCAACAGTGGCTGCGCAATGTACCCCTTCGCGACCAGATCACCGACGAGGTTCTATCGGGCAGAAAGAAGATGTGTCTTGCCATCACCGAGGCTTTTGCCGGTAGTGACGTGGCTGGACTGCGCACCACGGCGACAAAGACTCCAGATGGCAAGCACTACATTATCAACGGCACCAAGTACGACCCCTGCCATTTAAAAACTCACGACGTTGCTAACAATACCATAGGAAGTGGATCACCAACGGCATGTTCGCCGACTACTTCGTTGTGGGCTGCAGGACCGAGAAGGGCTTCTCAGTGATTTTGGTCCCCCGCGGTGAGGGCGTCGAAACCAAGCTGATCAAGACCTCCTACTCGACCGCGGCCGGTACGGCATACATTCAGTTCGAGAACGTCAAGGTTCCTGTCGAGAACCTGCTGGGCGAGGAACACAAGGGCTTCATCGTTATCATGAGCAACTTCAACCACGAGCGTTTCATGATGGCCTGCGGTACGATCCGCATGGCCATGACGGTGGTCGAGGAATGCATGAAATGGTGCAACCAGCGTATTGTCTTCGGCAAGAAGCTGATTGAACAGCCTGTCATGCGACAAAAGTAATTACCACCCCATCTTCAGAAAAAATGGAATGCTAACCATAAACAGACTCGCCCGAATGATCTCCCTCTGTGAATCCAACCAGGCCTGGCTGGAATCCATTGCTTACCAGATGTGCAACATGACATACAAGGAACAAGCGACACATCTGGGTGGCCCTATCGGTCTGCTCAAGTCGCACGCAACCCGCGCCGCACAGGAGATCGCCGAGCAGGCGACGAACATCTTCGGTGGTCGTGGTTTGACCCAGACTGGTATGGGCAAGGTCATCGAGATGTTCCACCGCACGTATAAGTTTGATGCGATCTTGGGTGGGACGGAGGAGATTCTGGCCGATTTGGGCGTGCGACAGGCTATGAAGAAATTCCCTAAGGCGATGTTGTAAAATATGTACTTCAGGATCTAGATACCATAAATTTTGTTATGTTGTTCGATACGGGCTTTCTATAGATATATCTTCCTATGCACGAGCCACGTAGAACATCACCAATTGGTGTTTTCTTAAACATAGTGGCGTTAAAACACGCCAGTACATTGTAAACAATGGTTCCATCTTTATCGCAATGCCATAGTTCTACTCGACGCGAATGATGTAGTCTTAAAATCATTCCCTCGTACACAAGCCCCACCAAACGCCCATTTCCTGCTTAAACCCCCCCCCTCCTTTACAATCATTGCTTTGACTGCTGTTCCGGGTCTATACTCGTCTCAATTTTCTTAATCACCCGTGCCGGATTCCCAGCAGCGAAATGAAAAGGCGGCACATCCTAATAAGAAAGGTTAGCAATCCACACATCAATGAAAAGAAAAAAGAAAGAAAAAGACATACCCTAGTAACCACACTCCCAGCCCCAACCGTACTCCCCCGTCCAATCCTCACACCCCCCAAAAGAATCACACTACCGCCAATCCAAACATCATCCTCAACATGCACTTCTTTACCTGCCTCGGGGCCCTCGAGTCCGCGTCGCACGGCAGGATCCATCTGATGCGTGGCACCATAGATACTGACATTGGGGCCGAAGAGCACACGCTCCCCGATCGTCACAAGACAGGTATCCAGGACGAGCAGGTTGAAGTTGAGGAATGTCCCCTTTCCGACTTTGAAATTGAGACCGTGGTCGATTGAAATCGGAGGGTCGACGAAGGGGTCTGTGTCTTTGAATTGGTTTTCGTCTTCTTTGGTATCTGCCAGTGGTGGTGGGAGGGGACGGGTGTCGCCGATTATACTGGATTTTCATTAGTATACTGTATGTATCGCTATTGGGGACGAGGGAGGGAGAAGAGCATACTCTCTCCATAATTCTACCCTGCGCCGTCTAGATACTTGTCCGGCTTCGTTGAACCGTTGACATGCTAATTTGCATCGCTCGCGGTTGGCCTGTAGATCCTCGTCCCAGGCCCAGTATAGCTCGCCATTGAGCATCTTCTGCCATTCTTTGGAGGTGGTCATTATGATTGTGTATAGTTTCGGGGGTATAGAATCGTTGGTGATGAGAATGGAGGCTTGTCTAACGTACAATGAGGTCCTTGTCTTTATGCTATTATGCAGAGTGTACTCCAAGCCCTGCCCCGTCCCCGCCACCTTGAATTGGACTTTCGGGGTTGGAAGAATTGCTCGAATGGGCAGTGGATGCAGGTTGAAGCTTTTACTGTATTAGGAAGGTAAGGCAGTTAGTTGAGTTTAGCGCTCTTGCTTATCTAACCTAAAGAAGCTAGTGTATAGCCCTGCAGCCCTTGGCGCTCTTGGCGTTGTTGCTTTGTTTACTTAAATGAGTATCTTGAATACTTCGAAATGTGGCAATGACACTCATATGACCTTCGTTCTCATGAATTCATCGTATTTTCCGTAATGGGGCTTCTTTCTGTTGGAGACTCGGCTGGCTTACATGATGGCACACCAGGAAACCAAGTTATTTAAACCAATGCAGCGTCTGGTCTACCTTTGACCGAAACACATATCTTGAACTGAATCAACCACCCAGCAATTCCATATAGCCATGTGTGTGCCATCGCTGACAGTGTCACCAAACACCATTCCATGTACCGCGGCGCTGGTCAACGTCTCCAGACCACCACATGATACCTTTGGGAGTCACGCTCGTTACAGTCCGCCCCGGGACTTCACGCGGGCACTATACATTCCTCGTCATGACTCAACGACTTCCCATCTCCCTTTGTATGATGTTGCCGAGAGCTATCAGGATTTCATTAGAGATACGGTCTTCGGTAGCTATCTGCACTCGGTCAAGCTGAGTTATATGGAAAAGCCACGGGGTGACGACATGGACGCGCGGGTGGAATATTTGGTCGATGCCAGCAAAAAGGAAGAGGTTGTGGAAATGCAAGTTCAGCGCAGAAGCTTGAATCAGAGCGACGACATCAAAGCCAATGCGTGGGTGCTGTCTTTCGATTTTCGAAGAATGCGAACGCTAACCTTGCTAGTCTCATTACCTCATCTGGTAGCGCCGAATTCTTTCTTGTGGCCGATCAGCGCGAGCACGCCAGTGGCCCAATGACAACATCTTTTCCTATCGAGCCAAGTGTGAGAGGAGAATACAGGATCCCGCACCCTTATTTCACCTGGCGCCTTCCAGGCCACAAAGAAAGCCCCGGGAAATTAGTTCAATGGCAAGTCCACCCAGGACCAAACAGCCTCTTCCGCTACACTTTGGTCAATTTGGATGAACCCGAGATACTTGCAATTTATATTCATGTTGGCATTGTGGTGTGGCTACCTACAGACTTCAGCGAAGGTGTGCTGTTGCTCCCTGAAAGGGGTGGGCAGGAGCAGGAAGTCTTTGTAATAGCGAGCTTAT
Organism: Aspergillus sojae; assembly: GCA_008274985.1. Taxonomy (NCBI): domain Eukaryota; kingdom Fungi; phylum Ascomycota; class Eurotiomycetes; order Eurotiales; family Aspergillaceae; genus Aspergillus; species Aspergillus sojae. The sequence goes on along the minus strand of CP035527.1, from coordinate 4,544,533 downwards.
TGGCGATGCTGCACCGGTTGCGTGAAGATAAATCGATGCGCGCTAACAGAAATAGTTCAAGTTCAAGACTTGCGAGGAGGTTCGTTTCCAAACTGCGCCTGCATTAGCCACAAGGCGGGAGGTATGAAGGCTTGTATACTATGGTAAAGCGCGCATAACCACCAGATGATTCCATTGTCTCCTCGCTTTGGGCAACATCGTAATAGCATTTCATTTAGTTCATAATATAATATAGCAGCCAATTTATGTTTCTAAATAATAAGGTAGTCATGTTGGCGTGCAATTCCAGGACAATGAGTCTTTATACAACGTTAGTGGGACTCGAGGAAGCGGATCCTTTATGCAGGCAACTTACAAAGCTTGTCCACGAGATATTTTTATTGTCGTCAGGTAGTTGGGCAGCACGAGCAGCCCATACTTTCTCTAGAAGGTCTCGAGGTACTGGGTTACGAATCTCGGATCTCCTTTCAATCTCCTTGAACCGGGATAGAATGTAATACTGTGAATGCGGTGCAAGGGAGTCTGCTCCTGCCATGAAGAGAGGTAAAATGAGCAGTTCGATCAATGGACAGTCCGAAGGTATGGTGGCGGTTGCATCTAAGATCCGAGCCACACATTCTTGTATCTCTGGACTTTTTGCCGGACGGAGATCGTCTAGTAAGCGAAGTATGCGTAGTATGCATGCAAACCGGAAACTTTCCGCCACAGCCAGCCAACGAGAGTCAGTACTGGGGTACATCTTCTCTTTGCTATCCCATGAGTATAGCTTGTGCTTGGCCACAAGCATGGCGATCTGATATTCATCCGACGTAAGCCACCCCAAAGTGTGCTCTTTGGATTTTTCCAGAATACCACCAATAATCAGGAACACTTCCCGAGGACATCCGTTGACCATCTCAAATGTGTTTTCACTTGCACATGCAACCAGTTCTCGGATATCTTGAGAGAAGCAGAGGCGTTCTGGACCGGCAAAAGCGCGGATAATATCAAGCCTTCATATCATTAGTACGTATCAAAACACTAGGCTGTTCGGATACCCTACCAGGCGAGGTTACCCAGAAAGAACACAGCCCGCTGACGGTGGCCACTAAGTCCCTCGGAGATCAATAACCGCTTGCAGACGGACATAGCTCCCGTTATATGAATTCCATGAGTCGAAATTCCGGATTCGGCTATCTGTATGAGACGGTCAGGCTCTCATAATGGAAGAATGATGCTTTCTGCTCTCAACCACTTACATCATGAAGCAATAAGATCTGGATGATGGCAAGAACAGCATCTTGCTCGTCCTCCAGCAAAGTTGATGCTTGACTCCTACGGATCTCTTCACTGAGGGCCCGTATAGCTTTCATGCGATATTCCACTGCAGTGGCTTCGTGCATCGTTTGATTCCCCGTCAACTGCCCCAAATGCGAGGCGGAAAAGCCAAGTACAGCGTATAGTAAACCAATCTGCTTCCGGGCTAAGGGAAGAATATATGATCGATACGGGTTGTCGCTGTTATTACCAATCTCGGAGATCTGATGTGGACATATAAACTCGTCATCTAGACGAGGTCATTACCATGTTTATTAAGAATGCATGAGGAAAGACTACACTTACAATGAGTGAGAAGTGTCTCAGTTTCAGGCAGTCTAAGTATCTCTGCGACTTCGTTGGACATCTCTTGTGTATCCGCATTGGGTTTGTCCGAGCGCGGCGGGTAAGCTTCCGGAGGTGTCGGGGCCGCATTCATAGTCCCTGGAGTTTCTTGCTGATGGATATCTCGCTCCATATTTGCTCTATCCGCTGCATTTCGAGGTCTTTGAGTGCTCACCGGTATCCGAGCGCCTTTCCATTTTCCTCGACTGGCAATGCCACAAAATCTGAACTGCTCCGGATACCCTCCACATACCAGACCCTTCGATATACAGCGCTGGCAATTGGGACGTGCACGATCGCATTTTCGACACTTCTCCCTGCATGTCAAGCATGCAGGCCCTACGTTGTAGTATTATGTCAGACATCCTTTGGACAGAGACTCATTGTTACGTACCGGCCCGGGGCATTTCTACCGATCTACCTGGACAGGTGATTGGATGACATCACCCAGAACTTGCGTCGCTGAGTGGAGTTCGTGAAATAAGCTGGGAAACAGTTTCAATGGATCATATCGTGCAAGGTCTGTTACTAGATGAGTTCATGATAGGCCAAGATCACATGCTGGCCTTTTTGCCCCATTGAGTATTTTGTGGGTCCACCAATCAACTGGCTCATCAGCCCTGTAGTCAAGGTAGCACTAGTACTGTGTAGTGCCTCGATTAGCATGTTCCACCGTAGCCGAGCTCATGTGCTGCTTGTATTGAGCGTCCTTGCGATATGTTTCGAAATAGCTTCAAGTTCTTGGTCCATGGCGGCTCACTGTTACAGTACCAATCGGACAACTCGTGTTCCACTTGGCTGGGAAGCGGTAAGGTGAGTGGTGAATCATAGAACCGTCAGCATAAAGAAAGAACCCAGTTTACCAATTCAAACTACCATATATAGCAGGGAATAGTGCATGAGTAATCTGTAACTTTCAAATTATGAAGAAGTGTGTATATCTGGTCTAGATCGGGGAACAGATACCCAAGTGGCCCCGTGACATCTCGATCTTACTTCCTTCGGCTTAGCGCAGGCGCATACGTTCTACCTATCGACACGTGAATTGCCCGATAAGCCAAGGGCGCTTCAGCCTTCCCACATCATCATCATCATCATCGCGACCTCATAAACCTACCCAGCAGCTTTTACATTTCTTGAACCAACGAATACGCAATATGGCCGGAAACCTAGATGTCCTACGGGCCGAGCATGTTTTGGATCTTGGTCAGAAGGCTCTACAGGGAGACGGAAGTGTCGAGTACAGTCTCAAGACTCCTTACGAAGCGGTTGCTCTCATCGGTCATGCATGTATGCTGGCTGTGAACTTTCGCCTTGTGGGCCTTGGTGAAGAACACACGATAGGTTTGTGCTTTTTAAATTATTCTTATGCTGTTATATTCCTTGTTTTCCCTGCTCCTTGCTAATATCTAAAAACCACCAGAAGGTTCGTCGGAGAACACCTCTCTTCCGCCAGGATGGAATGCGAACGATACCTTCTCCTTCCGTTACGCTCATTCGCAGTCTTCGATGCAGTATCTGCTCAAAGTCAGCCGGATAGGAAACAATGCCCTTATTTTCGCCCTAGCACTAGGTGATGACAAAACCACTTCCTTTGACATTCCAGTCAAAGACTTCATTTCTGCGTCCTCTTTGCCTGTTTCATCATCAACCGAGTCAAACGTCACCCTTAGTGAAGTTTTCATATCTACACCACGATTAACCGATTTGATTGGGCTATTCAAGATAAACGTGATCCAAAAACTCGCTCCTGGACTATACAAGGAAGGATATGAGGCCACGAGCCAGTCAGTACGGGAACAGCCACAAGAGAGACCCCCACGACGTGACCCATTGCGAGATGATCAAATCCCACAGCCCGCGCGCCCATATCCATTTGATGATCCCCTGGCGACAGGGCCTCGGCGACCGGTGCCTCCGGGAGACTTTGCACCACCCGGATTCGAGGATGAGTACGAAATTCAGAGACCGCCTCGCGGATTCCCTCTCGGTGCGGGAGGCAGAAACCCGCTCAATATCGGAGATCGAGATTTGTATCCTCCTGGACTAGGCCCCCATGACCCTCTCAGAGGAGGCATTGGACCGGGACTTGGCGGAGGCGGAGGCGGAGGTATGCACCCAACTTTTGATGACCCTCTTTTCGGCGGTCCGCAGGGGGGAGGATATGATCCGCAGGCGCCACCCGGCGCCCGATATGATCCTGTCGGGCCAGGATTTGGAGCACCTTTCGGGCGAGGACGCGGGCCTCCCGGAGGACGTGGCGCCGGCGGAGGCGGAGGATTTGGTGGGTTTGGGTTTGGCGGTGACATCATCTAAGCGCGCGGTTAAGCTCCAGCTGCTGGTCTAACTTAGTTGGGCAGAAACAGATTCTACGACATGATGACAGATTGGGAGACATAGTTGCCCCGGTAATGACTTTATAATGAAGGCTTATGTATTTTAATGGTACAGATAACAGATCACTATCTCAGTACCACGGTCGTATAAAAGCCGTGACCACTTCGTAATTCTGATGAAGTAGAGGTAGAGATTTCCAGTTGTGGCGGGGTTGGCAATGCTTTGGAGATCCTGGGGGAGGTGTGGCTGGTGGCTTGCGGCCTGAGTGCAGTGTGGCGCACGGGCCAACCAGAGCGCAGAGAGGCAGCGACCAAACCTGCACGGCCAGCACCAAACCTCAGTCCAAACCTCCCTTCCACTCTTCCTCCTTCCCCTCCAACCCCCATTATCAACTTCATCCCCATTTACACAACCACCGCCGTCGCAATCGGTGTTTGTCCTATTAGAATTTATTCTTGTTTTCCAATTCTGCTGTTCCTCTAATTTCTTGTATTTTCCTCTTACACGTCACCCTCACCGACAGCCTCACGAGACCCGCCCACTCTCAGTGTTCCGCCCCTCACCCACAACCATCCGAGCGTCCTACCCCTTAACGCGTTGTCTGGCATCACTCTAAATGGACAACAACATGGAAATCGATACCGCGCGGTCCCCCGAGCCCCACCGCCTGTCGCCGACGTCTGACCCTGGGTCGATACCGACACTGGACGGATGGATTGAAAATTTGATGAGCTGCAAGCAACTAGCGGAGGAAGACGTGCGGAGGCTGTGTGATCGGGTGTGTTGCTATCCAGGGTTTGCAGGCTTTGGTGCGGGTTGCGGGTGTGACTAATTCTGGGATACAGGCAAGAGAGGTGTTGCAGGAAGAATCCAATGTGCAGCCAGTTGTATGTGCTTTTGTTTTGATTTTGTGTTGACTACCTCCCTTCATCGCGAGCTGAAGTGACGCGACCGGTCGGATGTTGACTTGGCCATTACAGAAATGCCCAGTGACTGTGTGTGGTGATATACACGGCCAGTTCCACGACTTAATGGAACTGTTCCGCATCGGAGGCCCGAATCCAGACACAAACTATCTGTTTATGGGTACGTACCTGTGTCGGTGTCTTTGGTTTGATCCCTCTAACCCTTTGCTAGGTGACTATGTCGACCGTGGTTATTACTCCGTAGAGACCGTTACCCTCCTTGTTTGCCTTAAAATCCGTTACCCCCAGCGTATCACCATCCTCCGTGGAAACCACGAGTCCCGCCAGATTACTCAAGTTTATGGATTCTACGACGAGTGCTTGCGTAAATATGGCAATGCCAATGTCTGGAAATACTTCACTGATCTTTTCGACTACCTACCTCTCACCGCACTCATCGAAAACCAGATCTTCTGCCTCCACGGCGGCCTGAGTCCGTCGATCGACACGCTTGACAATATTCGGTCCCTGGATCGGATCCAGGAGGTCCCCCACGAGGGACCGATGTGTGACCTGCTGTGGAGTGACCCCGACGACCGATGTGGTTGGGGAATCTCGCCCCGTGGTGCTGGATACACCTTCGGGCAGGATATCTCGGAAGCATTTAATCATAACAACGGCTTGACTCTGGTTGCACGAGCGCATCAGCTTGTAATGGAGGGATATAATTGGTCGCAGGATCGGAACGTCGTCACAATTTTCTCAGGTAGGTGCCCCGGTCATAATGCTTCTCCCCGGGGCCATAGCTAATACGCATTCCAGCGCCGAATTATTGTTACCGCTGCGGTAACCAAGCCGCGATCATGGAGATTGATGAACATTTGAAGTATACATTGTATGTGACTTTCATCCTCTGTTTAGGATTTTTAGTTGCTGACCGTTGATTGTTTTGCAGCCTACAATTCGATCCTTGCCCCCGTGCAGGCGAGCCAATGGTCTCGAGGCGTACCCCCGACTATTTCCTGTGATTGAATGTGATAGACTTCTCACCTCTGGCAAGATGAGGTTCTCCGACCCTTCGAGAGGGCACCTGGGATTTGGAACTGCAGACGCGGCAGTCTGCCTAGATAATTGTATGTCTGTTTTCTGGGCCGTGTTGATACCATTCATGAAAATAAAAAGACATTCGCAAGAGTTTTGTTTTTAACCTGCGTTTTGCGGCGGCTCTCTGTCTAATCAGAGTAATGGGGTTTTTCCGGGCAACTTTCTTGGATACAGGTGGTTATGGTTTGATGCTAGAACTTTTACCAGATACACCGCATTATGAACGGGGGGTGGGTACTGTGGATTACCTTTGTCCTCTAGAAATGACCAGAATGGTGGACAATAATGAACTCCATTGCAATATCACCATCCTAGAGTATAACACAAGGTCACGTGTGCCGTCAACACTCGAGTGAAGTCATGCAAACTCATGTGATTTGTTTCTATACTCTGCCTTCAAATTCTGGCTCCTAATATAGAATTATAAATAAACAGCAGGGCGCCTTTTAGCGGATTTGTTTCTTTTTCTAACAAAAAAGGATGTCAAGATATATACTTGTTCGGTCTCCCCAGCAATTGGCCTGAGGTGTCAGAAACATGCTGAATGACAATAATACCAGTATGAAAAAGAGGAAAAAAGAACTTACATTGACTTTAGAAGTCTAGGCACTTTTACGATGCTCAAAATAACTCTCATAAATATCATATACCAAGGAATATTATAAAACAAGGGTCACATAGCACAGAAAAACGCCAAGACTGAGCTCTAACCCGAAAAGAGCACCTCGGAATAAATGATCCTCAACTAAAATATGAACGTCCGGACAAACCCCTCCTTCGACCATGTCCCCACCCCCAACAGAAGATCAACACCACACACTACAATCAACAACAATTCAACCACCACATCTTCCAAAGATACATATATTGCTATACACTTATGCACCTCTACAGACAATAAATAATTACTAAAAACAAACGCACAACCGCTTAACCAGCAGCAATCGTGACCGACAAAACAAACATGGCTACATCATAGCTCATACCAATATCAACACCACCTCAAACCCTCAAACCTGCCGCCTTCTTCGCCAAAAGCGCCTCCACCTCATCCTTGTGCTTCGAGAAGTTGTCCACCAGATTATCCCACATGGCAGGCTCATGCTCGTGCCGCTTCTCGCTGTTCCACGCGTAGTCGGTGATAGTGAAGGCGCGGGAAGACTCGAACATGATTGCGATGGATGCCTCCGAGATGCGCATGACTGGTGGTGGGGCTTCGCATGCGGCTTTGAATTCTTCGTAGGCGACGCCGTGGGGGACCACTTTTTTTCTCAGGTTAGGGGGTGTTTCTTTCTCGGGATGAGAGATACGGGACAGAATGGGGGAGACTTACTGCCACATTCGAACGAGACACTGCCGGGTTTGAAGGCGTCGGAGCGGCCGCCGTAGTCGCCGTAGATGAGACCCATTAGCTCTGAGGCGGCGTTGCGGTGGTAGTATGGTGGACGGTAGGTGTCTATCATCGGTTAGTATAGGTCTTATGTTAAGACAGATGAGGATACATACTGGATGCGACATCCCATCTGGGGGAGAAGATGAGGAAGTCGGCGAGAGGAGCAGTCGGATCCCGGGATTTAGCGGTCAGAACGCAGAATATGGAGGGATCAATGTGGTCGACTGAGATAGAGCCGACGTTGACGAATTTCGTCATGTCGTATTTGTAGGGAACCTGATTGCGATCGTTAGCCTCATCGCACGAAGGGTGAAAGTAAGCGACGGGACGTACATAGTTACCGTGCCAGGCCACAACGTCAAAGGGGCTGTGGTTCTGCGTGCTGGCAAAGAACTTGCCTCCCAGCTTGTATACGACTTCCCACGCCTCCTGGCGAATTTCATACTTGGCTATCGGGGTTAAGAAGTCACGCGCGTTGGCTAGACCGTTGGCGCCCAGTGGGCCTAGTTCGGGGAGTTCATAGCAAGAGCCCCAGATTTCGAGGATGTAACCGCGAGAAGGACCATCGGGAACCTCGACACGGAAGCGGATGCCGCGGGGAATAACGACGATTTCACCCGGTTGGACGAAAAGTGGACCGAATTCGGTCTGAATGTCCAAGGCTCCCTGTTGGGGGACGATGAGCATCTCACCGTCGGAGTTTACAAAGGCTTTCTGGGTCATGCTTGTGTTTGCAGTGTAGACGTGAGTTGCAAGTCCCTCACGGAGAGTCGGGTCTCCAGATCCAGCGACGGTCTTCAGACCGGTGATGAAGTCTACCGGTTCGTTGGAGGGGATGTCGAATGGATGCCATGCCAGCTGTGTTGGGGAGACGTGAACCCGCGGGTTCAAGGGCAAGAAAGTGGCCTCTGTGTCGGGGTTGTCTGGAAGGTTTTTCTGTGTTGGGCAGCGGTTAGCACGAGATGCTGGGTTGCCCTTATAATGTAGTCGAATTCACATACGAATCCTTGATGAGCAACCGCCGGACGAGCACGGTAGAGCCACGCCTTCTTGTTCGCATGTCTCGGGGCCACAAAAGCAGTGGCTGTTACTTGCTCTGCGTACAACCCAAAGCGCACATTACGAGGACTATTCTGTCCGTGGGGAATAGTTCCGGGCACAGCCTCGGAGATAAATCTGTTCGATGTAACCCAACGACATTAGCCGATTGAACCCCCCAGGTGAGGGAATTGATTGCGCGTACGTGTTACCAAATCCAGCTTGATACTATTGAGTGTTAGATTTTCATGGCAACAGAGCGTTAATGAACATCGCGTACCTCATAAGGGTCATTCCGGCGTGTGGCAAAGGAGGGGATTTCACCGTCCTTCTGTGTTTCCGCCCAGTGGAAGATCTTCTGGTACTCCTGAGAGTCCGAGAGTTTGCCTACTGAGCCCATGTTGAATGTTGATTGATGCGGGCTTAGGTTGAAGGAAGAGGAGAGTGATTCTCAGTGTAAAGATAGATGCGATTTCGCCGTCAAGAACTATACATCAGGGGGACGGCAGCTCTCATATATCGACCCTGGTGGGGTCGCATGTTGCCCAGAAAATCACGAGAAGGACCACATTGCATGGTTGAACCCACCACATTCTGAGGCCAAGTGTATGGTATGGTGTATGTACACTTTCTCAGCCTTCGTCGTCATACAATTCGGCAGATCGGGGAGACCTTCTGTTGCCGAGCCTCTCTTCCGGAGGGCAGGATAGCAAGTGGAGACACCCAACGGATCGCCTCCACAGAAGATCCGACCTCCACACATTGATGTGAGAGCCTTTGTTGACCCCACATGACTCAGGTCTGAGTAACAGTGGGGAGTTTTGTCAGAATTCCACAGAACGGGATTGAAAGGCATGCCTCATTGCCGAGACAGGAGATTCAGGAGAAGGGAACATAGATGCACGGAACACGGCAACATTTGGAAAGCATGTCATAGGGTGGACTACGGCATCAGGCCGACCATTACGAATTACTGGAGTTACGCATTGAACACGATGTATGCAGAGATGACTAAAATATCACGAACTAACGGCAAGCTTGCGTCGGAGGGTGGGTTTATAACACACTGAATTAGGGCCCTGCTTAATCACATGTTACACCGATAATGTGGGGGCAGCTTGAAACAATTATTAGGGCAAAGATTTCACTCAAGAAAAGCGACAGCTTTGTTGAGCTGATTTACGATCTTATCCCGATATGCCTATACAACAGTGAGCATGAGGTCAATTTCAGATGTGAGAAGGAACACTTACTGCAGCTAAGGTCCAATTTCCAGCAGCAATGGCAATCGCTAGACTAGGGAAAGGGTCTGTCTGGAAATAGTATGGGGCAGGGCTAATGATAAGATGGTAGTACCCATCACCCCCAGGAAGATCGGGATCTCCGAGAAAACGCTCGAAATTAGTATATTTGTGATTGACCGACTGGACCTGAGCAAGAAGGCTATCGTCAACAGGCTGTTGTTGCACTTGGTCAGCAAGCGAGTCGCTATATGCGTCAAACGCCGCCGAAGCCTGCGCGAAAATGTCGATCGTCTCCTTTAGCGACGTCAGATCGAGGTGTGCCGACAGGTTTGCTGTTGAGCTGAGTGATTCGAGGCCGTTCTGTAAGACTGGCGCGTACCCCTGGATGCGGTAGGGCAGAATCACCTCATCTGCAAGAGATGTCGCCAGCTGTAACCAGATTTTGGTGGTCGCCACATGGTGCGCAAAGCCAGGATCTCCGTATTGTTCCATCCAGGAATACGTGTCGAAGAGTGAATGGTAAGGGAAAACAGGATCTGTTGGCCCACGCGAGAAGCCAAAGTCTGCAACTGAATATGCATATTCCTGGAAAACCATGGCGTCTCCGCCACTACCCAGACCGAGCTCACTCCCCCAAGCCTCTAGGACTGTTTGTCCACCGCTAGGTGCTTGAACTTGGCTAGTAGCATTGTGCATCGCTTGTGCCAACAGTGGGCTCCCTTGAGCATGAAACTTGGTGCCAGCGCCCGCAACGACGACATTTAAATATGCAGCAACGCTACTGTTCATCTGGGGCTGGTTTTCGGCCACCCATGGGCGCGACCCAATTTGGCCCATCTCCTCTCCCTCCCAACTGGCGAAGATGATTGTCCGTAACGGCTGCCAACCTTCTTTAAGGGCCGTTGCGAGAGTTCGTGCCACTTCATTCAGCGCTGCAGACCCACTGTTTCCATCTCCAGCACCAGGGCCCCACGCGTCACGGTGATTTCCAAGAATAATCACCTCGTCTGGAAAGGCGCATCCCGGGATGACCCCAATGACATCATGAACATGACCAGCATAGTTATGTGGGTTATTATGCACGTTCAAGACAACGTTCTCCGGTGAAGGCCCGACATTGTAGGTAACGCCATGCGAGGTGAGCCCTCCTCCATGCCACCTGTCATTGAAATCGGCTGCCAGGGGACCATGACCATTGAGGACTCGCAGCATAGGGATCGCATCGGCATACGAAATGGGCATAGCGGGAATCTGACCAGGATCTGCATACAAGTGGTTAGAGCAACTAGATATTCCAATGCAAGTTCACAGGGATCCTAGAAAACCCTACCGCATTTTCCAACTGATCCTCGCTCTATCAAAGATGGAGGGCGGGCTGGCCCATCCGGGAATGGCTGATATCCATTTTCTACGACAATTTCGTCATCCATTTGAGGATCTGGATAGATAAGCATCCCCGCGAGACCCATCTGTGTGGCGACTTCTTCCTGTCTTGCGCGGTGATAAGGCAGCTTGTATTTTTTCAAGACGGCGGATTCATACGTGGACTTGACCAAAGCGATCTTCCCCGTGATGTTGATACCCGCGCGCACCAAATCATCATAATCCTCTTGCGTTCCGTAGTTTGCGAATATGTACCGTGCGGTGATATTTCCCACCCCGGCACACCTAAAGAAAGCCGGAGCAAAGGGTGGCTGTCCATCGCCAGCTTTAGGGGGTTTATCTTCAATCAACGGCGCTTCATATACTACTGGATCCCCCTCGCGTGACGTGTCAAGCAACGCTACTCGATGCTCGTTGGGAAGAGTCAGGTTGGCGCTATAGGATTTCACGCTTGCGTTAGAGAGGCCAATTGCATCCCATAACTCCTGAGTCCATTGCGCCTGTTGGAGACCCTGTCCTGCTAAATGTGAGCCGTTGGTATAGTAGCCAAGTGACTCGCGGATGTTATCAGCATTAGGGATGGCCTGCACAAGATCCTGGAGCGCTGTCGACGAAAGATTTTGTCTGCTCTTGCACTCCTGGAAGTTACTGGTGTCTAACCGACTTCCATGAACACCAGCAACAGCCAGGAATAAGGTGGCCAGGCCTGCCCAAGGCATACTTACTCAGTGGGGGAGATCGGCCGGAATCAGAGGCAACGATAAGACAAGAAAGATGTTGTGGCCAAAGCAGAGAACTCTATGTTCTTATCAATAACTATATAAACTTTCGAAGCTCAGATCTTGCACCCAATCCCTTGTTCATCTAGGACCCCTTAATGCCTCGCTTCCAATTCTCCAACACTGAAAAATGCCAAGAGTCCGACACTTGCATATTTCCAGCGATGAAGTGTGAACTCAACCGATGGATCGGTTCCGGAGATGTTATCCATCGCACGGTCTCCGACACGACACTGCAAGGGGGAAGGTTTGAGAAATGATTAGTATGCATGAAGAGGCTGGCTGATGGTGGAAGATCGCGAAGATCTTATCCATATTGTTCGCTGTGCATGAAACTATCGGCTGCTCTTCCTCACATTTTGTCAGCCGCAAGGGATGACACGGTCAAAAGACCCGAGCACGTAATTTCAATGATAAAGGGAGAAAATAGTGGGTTTCCCTCTTTTTGAAGCTTCTCGAGACATACATTTCACACGGAGGTCTATACTGGCAAACTAACTTCTGTTTTTAGAAATGGCGCCTTCGTCCAATTCTCAATGGGACGCCACCAAGAGAGCGAATGAAGAAACCCCACTGCTCAACGATCTCAAAGATCGCCAATCTCACATTCTCCCGCGGAAACAACTCCTTGTTGTATTTCCTGCCTTGGCTCTGATTCATTTTACCTCGTTTCTGGATCAGACAGCCTTATCAACCTCATTACCTGCCATCGCAGCGGGGTTAAACACCGGCTCCTCCATCTCATGGGTCAGTGCCAGTTTCCTCACGACGAGTACTAGCATCCAGTTGATCAACGGTCGGCTGTCGGACATCTTCGGTCGCAAAACATGTCTTCTAGGCGCGTTGACAATCATGGCGCTGGGCAACGTGCTGTCCGGATGGTCCCAGACTCCCGCGCAATTGTATGCAACGAGAGCGTTTAGTGGCCTAGGTGCCGGTGCCATTAATGCGCTGGTGCAAATTGCTATTTCCGACATCACTACCCTGGAGCAACGCGGATACTATTTTGGAATTCTGGGAGTTGCAGTGGCTCTGGGGAATGGACTTGGACCGGTCGTGGGCGGCGTACTCACGGAAAAGACTTCCTGGCGATGGGCATTTTGGTTCGTGTGTCCGTTGGCAGCGGCGGCAGCCACATATTTCGGCCTCGTATTCCCACCGTCCGACATGGCCGACAATGTCTGCACGAAGTTGCAGAGGGTGGATTGGTTCGGGGTTTTCACGAGCATGATGGCTATTGTGTTGATCCTGGTACGTGCGACAGCGCCACATAACTGCGCAGCTATACAGGAATTAACTTAGCCTATAGATCCCCGTTTCGCAAGGAGGCTCGGCTATTCCATGGAACTCTCCGATAATTATTGCTATGTTAGCGCTCGGGGCGGTGCTCTTCGGTCTCTTCCTGATCGGAGAGTGGCGATGGGTCAAACTGCCGCTTTTGCCCAGTATGCCGTCCATTCACGTAGATGTACTCGTATGCTGACTGTCTAAGTGCGCTTATTCAAGTATAACTACTCCACGAACATCCTTCTGGCCGTAAACATCCTGATCGGCTGGGTATTCTGGGGAAACCTCTTCTATATCCCGCTGTACTTCCAGAATGTCCGCGGCTGGAGCCCGGGAACAGCTGGTTCCCTGATCCTGCCGATGGTGATTGCGCACGGCATAACCTCAGGTCTGACTGGGCTCATAATCTCGTGGACCGGCAGGTATAAGGTAGTAATCAGCACCGGCGTTGGCATGTGGATGATCGCAGCAGCGGCCAAGTCCTTCTATACACAGCAGACTCCACTGTGGATTCTGGAACTAGGAGGGATCTTTGAAGGTGTCGGGGTGGGATGTTCCTTTCAGCCTGGTATGCATACCTATCCCCCATAACATCATGATAAGCAGACTAACACAAGCCACAGTAATGGTCGGCCTACTCGCAGGATCAGATAAAAGCGACCGTGCCGTAGTCACAGGCTTTCGCAACTTCATCCGCGACATGGGCGGATCGGTCGGCGTAACAGGTACTGTTTTTCCCAATATCTACCTTCTTCATGACTAACAAAGGAGTAGTGTCCGGAGCGATCCTCAACAATGTCCTTCACAATGATCTCAAAGGACGGTTCAGTGAAGAACTCATTTCCAAGATTACGTCTTCTGCCTTCGCCTTGTACGACTTCAACCTCACCGACGAGGACCAGGAGCTGATCTCCAATGCATATATGCACGGCTTGCGGACCGTTTTTACTGTATTTGCGGTTTTGATTCTGCTGTTTTTCGTATTGTCGTTGTGCATAAAGGATTATGGACTTGCTGGTAGGGCGCGGATTGAGAGCGAGGAACAAGCCGAAAGGGAGAGGTACACTGATGAGTAACTTGTGAAACTTTAGATAGAGTGCAACCTTGTACGAGTGATATCGGCCTATTGTTTTGCTTAGTGTTGTTTTGAATAATTTACACAGGGACTTTACGTGTTTATATTTAGATGTACGCTGGATGATTAGTTCCTCGACTCAGGCTTTGTATAAATCAACGATAACAAGGTTTACCCTATAAGGGCCGCACCTCATCAATAAATCCCATTGTTTCGCATGGATCTATCAGTATTGTAACGGGCAATAATCCATCCGCTCTATATAGAAAGCCCTGCGCAATCCAGAAATCTAAGCCTTCTAAGAACCACCCAAAGTAAACAATCGAAACCCAAAATTAAACCAAGAAATAGATATAAGAAGAGAAAAGAAAGCAATGCAAGAGCATCAATCATAAAAGCCCCGAAAGAACAACAAAGTTTCTAATCAAGACCAAACTGCCTAGCATCCCATCTCACACGCTTCAAATGTCTCCGGGGGTCCTTCACCTGGTTACGTCCATGCAACCACCGCCTGTTATCCATGATGACGATGGAACCGCGGGGCATCATTTCGGCCGTGAGATGCACCACCTCGGCCTGTGCCTTCGGGCCTAGGAGAACAGACTTGAGTTCCTCAAGGGCGAGTCCAGCTTCACCTGTCAAAGGCGTGAATATATCCTCTCTGAAGCGGAGAGCCAGACTCCCGGATTCCGGGTCCGGGGATAACAGACTACCGACGATGGACTCGTCCTTGTTATCTGTTTTCCGGAACTCGGGTGGCACGGTAATGAGGTAGTCTTTCTTTTGGAGAGCGGCGCATGTCGACTCCGAGAGGAGTTTGAGGAGATTGTCGACTTTCAGTACGGAGAGGGTCCCGCCGCCGCATTGGTCTGGGTGGAGGACTTGGAGGGCGAAGAAGCGAGGCGGCGAGGCCTCATAGCTGCAGTCGGTGTGCCAGGGGAACTCATTCATGGTTTCTGATCTGGCCTGGTGGTCGGGACATTGGAAGACAGTTTGGCTGGGTCGGATATCCCAGTACCAGCCGCGGTGGGCGGAGTGGGTGATGGGGAGACCGTGGCCGTGCCATTTGTGTAGGCCTTGAATGAGATTTGTGAGGTAGTGGGAGTCGTTGTCGTCGAAGTTGAGGCTGATTTTCAGAACGCCCGCGTCCTGAAGGTGGCGTTGGACGCTGCCAACGTGCGATTGGTCATGGGCGGAATCAAGCCTTGGGGCTTGGAGGTATGGGATATTGGCTGTGTAAGTAAGCCTTACCGTTAGCTAAGCTTAATTTATAAGGGTCCAAACTGAAATCTTAAAACAAGCTTACTTACCGAGTGGCGAAAGTGCAGGAGCAGCCGACCGTATCGACGTCCCCAAGGCACCGTGGTAGGCTCTGGTCAGGGTACGAAGCATGTTGTAACGAATGGATGGATATGTAGTACTATACTATATCTCTTGAATGATTCTTGATTGATTCCCATGTTTCTCTCGTTGCGAATAGGTCTATATAAGTTTGTTTCAATCAGCGGAATACCGCCCTTCTCGAGCTCATCCTACGTGCGATTCCGTTCCGCTTCATCCCTTGCTTCGTTACTGCTAATTTGTTTCTTGGCTTACCGCGGTGGCCTACGTACACCTCTCCCCATCTCCAGGGTAGGAATGTCTTGGCAGGATGACGGGTATCATCCAAATGCCCCAGAAGATCACCAGAATGTCTTGGCTTGGGCTTGTCGGTGACGAATGTGACCGCGAATGTGGTTCAATATGAGTTGGAAAAGGGGGTGAGACGAAGCAAGGGAGAGCTGATAAGATGCTGATAATGGAAAAACAAGTGGCTATGGAAACGCCGCTCGTTCGGAAGTTCTTTTCTCGCATGCAACTTATCATTTAGGTATGTATGTACATGAGGTCATGGTTCCGGACGAACCAATGTCTGAGGAATATCATCCCAGAATGCTCAAAAGCGGTATGTGCAGTCGTCAGCTCAAATGCATCCTGTCATGCAGAAGAGATAACCCATCACAACCAATCAATCCCTACGTCCGCTTCTTTCCCAATTAGAACCGATTCTCCGGTGCGATCAACCGCTGGCCGACCTCCCCGTATGCGCCCTCTACCTCAGTGATCGTCGTACCTTGCACCCAGAATCCCTTGGCGTTCGCCCAGCTCGTCGGCGACGCCACTGCCGCTGCGATGGCCCACGCAACATCCTCTGGCAAACTTTTGAGCGTGTGGGGCTGAGTGGTGGCCTCTAGCCCTTCGACCATGGAGGTGAGTGTAAGCCAAGGCGCGATCCAGGAAATAGCAATGTTGGCTCGGATAACCTCCTCGATTAGGGCGGTGCTGCGGACAAGACCCAAGACCGCATGTTTGCTGGCGGTATAGAGCGGCTGCGAAGGCACAGGGAGATAGGAGCCTGCGGAGCCGGTGACGACGATGCGTCCGCCCGCTCCTCTCTGCTTCATGTGGTGGATGGCTAATTTTAGACCAAACACGACCGAGTTGATGTTGACGTCAAAGAGCTGCGTTGAGGGGCGCTCAAGCTTGCCTTCCTTAGTTTCATCTGCCAGGTAATTGTAGCGTGCTTGGCTGTTCAGCTGCGCTTGTCGTGAGGGATCTTGGGTCTGAAGCAGGGAGATCTCGGGGTTGATGGCTGCATTGCACACGACGAGCTCGATTGGTCCGACGGTGTCGATGACCCATTGGAACAGCGCTATCTGTTGGTCCCAGTCGCTGACGTCGCAGGTCTTGTACGTGGCTTGCAGACCGATGGCTTCCACTGCATTCTTTAGTGCATCCTCGTGTAAATCAACAAGTACCACGCGGGCGCCGTGGCGGGCGAGGAGATTAGCAGTGGCAAATCCGATGCCACGTGCGGCGCCCGTAACAATAGCTACTTTGTTGGAGACATTTTCCGTGAGAGCGTCGCTGTTTGGCCTCGAGATGGTCGTCATGGTTGAGTGGTAGTGCGATTGTGGTAGAAGGAACAGGAATCGCGGATTAGGGCAATTTCGAGTACTTATGCTAATTTGTACTAGAAACGATGGTCCACTTAGCTCTTCGTATTGAATACGCTTGGAACCTCGGCTAAAGCTTTGAATAGAAAAGTATAGCCATTTTCATTTGTAACGTATCCAGATGTCTATAGGATTACAAGAATCCACTAGCCCACACTACGAAACTATAATTTATGTCAATTAGAAAGTGCCCTAGGAATTACCCTATAGAGGCGCCTAAGGTGCCCGTACATTTCTAGGTAGTTGAATGATTTTCCATTCTATAATCCATACCTCCACACCTACCAACTAAGTCCCATCATCCAACCCTCACAATTCCCTAATCGCTCGAAAGCGATTCTCCATAGCCCTCCCCGTAAAGCTCCCCAAAGGCGCCAACCCCTCAAACCCATGCGGCAACCCCGGATACAAATGAAACTCAACCGGAATACCCGCCTCCACAAACCTCAGCGCATACTCAGTATCCTCCTTCGCAAAAATATCCAACTGCCCACAATCCATATACACAGGCGGCAACCCCTCTACCGACTCCGCCCTCGCCGGCGCCGCATACGCCTCAACACGATCCGTCCCAACATCCTTCCCCAAATAAGCAGTCCAGCCGGTGAGATTATCCTCCGGCGTCCAAAACGCCAAATCACCCGCCTTGTTCTCAACACCCCGGTCATCAAGCATAGGATACACGAGGATCTGCTTAGCGAGGGGCGGAGAGAGACCCTTGTCCCGAGCCATGAGCGCAAGACCAGCCGCTAAGCCCGCACCAGCACTCTCACCCATAACGGCTATGCGATGGGTATCGATACACAGCTCCTCCGCATGGGCATATACCCACTGTAAACCGGTCCAGCTATCTTCCATCGGACCCGGATACGGGTGTTCCGGGGCTAGTCGGTAATCGATGCTTAGGATTTGTACCCCTGAGCCGAGGACGTACCCAACTAGCATACTTTCCAGTTCCGCGACTGAGAGGGAAATGAACCCGCCTCCGTGGGTGTGTACTACGGCGGGGTCTGGGTCTCTCATGGCCTCGTCTGGACCCACGGGGCCCCGTTTCTTGCGGTAGTGGTGGATCGGGACTTGGAAGTCACCTGATTGTGTTGGGGCGTAGTAGATGAGGTGTTCTAGTTCATCAGGGATGGGTGTTTTGGGGGAGTTTTTTGTGATAGATGCCATTATGTTTCTTCTGGCGGTGACATCGTGGATGGCTGGTTTGGGTTGTTGGCTTAGTTGCTGTAGGATTGGACCTGCGGCTGAGGCGAATTCGGGGTCGAGTTGGAGAGGCATTGTATTTCTCTGGGTGGTTTTTGACAAGAACAAGCGATGTGTCAATGTAACGTAAAGAGAGATTTAGTGAGATAGTGGCTCTGTATTAGGGATCTACAGGGTTATTAGTACTGCTACGTTTGTATAGTAAGCCATCTCTGCGGGACTTTGAATACGCATTGTTGTTTCTTCACGGAAAGACAAGTCATCCGATCCGAAAGCCCCCTTTCTATAGGTGTTAAACGTTCCTTCAGTCCGAACCAAGATACTATGTCGATGTCTAAGTAGTAAACCGCGTGTCTTCCGCTCCGGACGGGATCCACAGTGGAGCCTGACAAAATGTGGGGATATCGTTTTAGGAAGTTGACGGCGAGCTGAATAATTTACTTTTTGAACAATGCATAAAACGTGAAGATACGTTGGAGATGTAATGTCTATAGAGCAAGGAAGGCATGAAGTCGAATGGCATATGACAGCTGCCACGATGGGAAGATCCTAACCTCAGTGACCACACTATTTCTTGTTTTAGGTCGTATTCTATATCGCCGATCTTTAATAACAATGTGTCAACTAGAAGTAACACTATAAAATATACTATAGACACCTTGTTGTCTGATGACTTTCAGGTCGTAGTATAGGGATATCTGTCAGTCAACACAATGATAACTATCCCCTCCTTCGACGAACTCCCCTCCGTGCCAGGACACCCTCAGAGCAAATGCTCCTGGGGCCTTTTCGACAAAAATGGCCAAAAAGACCTCTACGGGACGTTGAACTTCATCACACCAGATATCGAGAGATCCGCCGCCACTGAAATCCGCCATGGCATCTCAGTCTCGCTCAAGTGTGTTCCACTGTTATTGTGATGGGTTCATGCTAGAGTATAGACGCTGACTATAACTGTTTAGCTGGCCGCTGGGAGCCATCAAGAGCAAGGGACACTTTCGCAAACATCTTTCCCATAGCGTGGTGAAACTCGAGGATCCTGTGACTGGGAAGGGCTTTGGGTTTGATGATGAGGTAGGGTGATTCAGCTGTTGACTTTTCTAAAGTGAGGTATCTGATGAACTGTAGGTGGACTTCAATACTCAAGGAAGTAGCCAGTGGGACAGTCTCTGTATGTTATCTCGCTCATCTCCCTAAAATACTGTGCTAAAGAGGAGAAAAAGGCCACTTCCAGCATATCCCCTCCGGTCTATCCTACAATGGGTTCAAACCGACCGTCGAAACCCTTCAAGCAAACAACAACCTCCCAACCTTAGATCGTAAGCGACAACCTCATCCCAATAACCACACCACGATCTAAACAAACGCAGACTGGCACTCTCGCGGCTGTCTCACCGGTCGAGGAGTCCTAATCGACTTCAAATCCTACGCCGCAGCAAAAGGAATCCAATACTCCCCCTTTTCATCTTTCCGAATCAGCGCCGCAGACATTGAAGCAGTCGCATCATATCAAGGGACCACCTTCCAAAAAGGCGATATTCTCATCATCCGATTCGGAGTAACAGAGGCACTGGGGCAAATGAACGGGGACGAACAATCAGCCGCCATGGCTCCACTGCGATGCTGTGGGATCGAAGGAACCGAAGATATGGCACGTTGGCTATGGAACAGACAGTTTGCTGCCGTTGCCAGTGATAATATAGCCGTGGAGGCTATGCCGCCGATTATCGATGGAATAGAGAGACAGCCGACCGAGTTTGGTGAGTGTGATCTGATCCATGCCCTTGTGTCTAGTGGCTAATTGGGTAGTGTTACACCAATGGTGTCTTAGTTTGCTTGGAATGCCTCTTGGGGAACTGTGGGATCTCAAGGCTCTGGCGGAGAAGTGTAAGAAGGTTGGAAGGTATAGCTTCTTATTGACCTCGGCGCCGTTGAATGTGCCCGGTGCTGTTGGAAGTCCACCGAATGCGTTGGCTATTTTGTAGCTTCGTCCAGATGATGTCGCTGGGCTGTTCTTGGATTCGATTCAGGGGTAGTAACTAGTCAGTTATATCTGTGATTTTATACCTTGTGATAATACACTTCTTGTACAGTAGGACTGCACCAAACCCTATAATTTTGGCTTACGGCAGTTATAGCAACATGTTCTCCCAAATAAAAGACGCAAACAACGGATCCCAATCCGAAAGACTCGCATCCGCACCTAACGAACTCAAGTCCTGCTGAAAAGGGCAAGGCCATCCATTCGCAGCCCAAGCCTTCGATCCCAGCGCCTCTAGTTTCGCCCAGTCAGAATGCGAATCCGACGAGAAAGTGAAGAAGCAAGTCTCCGCCAAACTTCGCATTCCGATAGATTCCACAGATCCCGGATGCTGAATCATGTCCTGAAGAACAATAGCGCAGGCATGGGTGACATCGAAATGTCCCAGGATCCACCTGTACGGAGCTAGTTCTGGATCTGCAATACCCAGCAAGTAGTCATTGATGTAGTTTTGACATGCTGCTAGTGCTTTATGTCTGGAGCTTTGCGGCCATTGAGTCGATCGTAGGTAGGGTTGATGGAGGATGAAGAGCATTTTGTAGCAACACATTCTTTGGCTCATTGTGATGAACTTTTCTGCTGCGGTCATTTCGGGGGATGTTCGGGTGGAGATCTCGTCGGTACATATTTTTGTTGCCTTTTCGTCTAGGACTTGGATGTCTTTGCTTGTTGGTTGACGGATACCGTAGACGGTTTGGAAGATTGTAGAGATAAGAGAGTTCACTCGTACGAGGGTGCCTATGAGCTTGCGCTCTGGTATACCATTTTGTTCCATGATTTGAACATCGGTAGCGGTGGCGTGGATCAATGGTGGTAATGCATGGGCGACCGAGTAGCAGACGTCCAAACTATGGATGCACCACCAGAGGACCCGGCGAAAGTCCATCTCATGAGGGGGCAGATTGAAGGATGAGGGATCGCGGTGCAACCCCAGAGACTGAGCAGCTCGCAACAATACGCAGACAGGGCCCGGGTCTGGATGCGTCCTTCCGTCTGCCACACTTGGGAGAGCGAGGAGAAAGGCTGCTCGGACAGTGTTCAGGTTGGGCTTTCGGGGGTATCCATTGCTTGAAAGCAGCTGGACTGCTAGGTCTTTCCATGCTGATGAAGTAGATATAGGGGACAGTGACTTCAAGTCGCCAGACGCGATAGCAGAACACGCTGCAGCAAAGCAGACCGCTGCGATCAGCGCCAACGAGCCCATAGGGGAGCTACGGTTGTGTCTTAGATTTTCAAGTGATGTTATAACCTCAGGAATATCGACAATGGGATACCAGAGATGACAGTATTTCGAATACCAATGAATGAGCCTGTCCACCTCCACGAGTTGCACAAACAAGTGAGTTTGACCATCGGGAAATTCAAGTCCTCCCTGTAATGTGGGGGGAACTGATGGCTCTCGCGATTTCGCACAGGAACCAATACCGGAACCAACGGAGGACCGACAAGCATTCGGGCCGTCCACATCTACCACCCAAGATGAGCTGGAGTAATAACGCGCTTGAGACTCGCTAGTGGTGTTGAGGTGGCCCTGTTGGTTGAGCCTAATCACCCGGTCTCCACCTTGGCGGCTGTCTGGTTTCCGGGTTACTTGAGTATAAACGCAAGCACGTTCATGTGTCTGACAATTTTGACAGCGAGGCCTAGTCTGATCGCATTTGACCTTTCTCAGGCGACATTGGTGACACGCTTGGACTTCCCGATTTCTAGATAGCTTCGGACGATTCAGACTGAGGCGCCCGATGAGGGGCTCATCCGACGAAGGCTGTAGTTTATTTGAACTCATGTGTACACATTCACTTGTGAAAGTAACCTTTCATGCATTGTAATAGTAAGAACTTAAGGCTAAAACAGACAGACGTAGAGTTCGGATGATGAAACGTGCATCTGGATGAATAACCTCTTAGGGTCTAGACACCCTGCCGGCCGAGAAACTTGCCGGATTAGGGAAAGTGTGGGGCTTCATGAAGATACTTTATTTGGCATATACAAGGGCATTTGCATTTTTGGGGATGCAGTGGTTGATTACCATTATCTGTGTTAGACATTGTATAGCGCATATGTATTAGATTTTGTAACAGATCTCAGGAGATACAGAGTAAAAACCCTCAAAGAAAAAAATTAAACAATACATGAACAATAACCACAGCCAGCACAAGATCCTACGAGCCCCTCAATCCTGATAAGCGCGAGGCAGATTCCACAAGACACAGAGCCTATGATGTTTCCAACCTTGCGAACAAAAATTAGATCCCAACAGCGTTTTCGCCAGTTTGTTTAACTAAACATTTTTTCCCCCAGTCAGTACAGCATCTAGGATAATCTAGTACATGGGAGAGAGATACTTACGAGCCGAAACAACTCCGCCTACACCAGATGGAGGTGGCGCCTGGCGTTTCTCATTCTGAGGCAGTGGATATGCTTCATTACAAGCATCCAATATGGCCTTGACCTCATCAAGATCCGTATCCTCGGACGGTGACTCGAGACTCTGCACCGCCCTCTTGCACTCCTCAATGGAGGGCTCGCCGTCGCGCTTTTCAGGCTGAGCCTTACCCTTACAAAACAAGTCTTTTGGCACCCCGGGGGGAAGGAATGTCGCGTACTCGACGGGAATACAGCCCTGAGTGGCAGACTCCGCAGAAGGCTCGACGGGGAGAGCAGCCGCCAGGGTGGCGGCACAGAAGAGAGACATGCAGAGAGATTGGAACTTCATGGTGGGCTGAAAGGCAGAGTTCGCGCAGAGCAGTGCAGAAAGAAGATGGATAAGCGATGCTTGATTGAGAGTAGATGTGCTGCTGATGAGAGTAGAGAGTCGGGGTGTTAGAGCAGGTATTTATGTCTTTTCCTGTCCTACAAAGTGACAATGAGGTATTTCTCAAGTCTGTTTGATTACCACTTTTGGACGGGGTAGTTGATCAATTCCAGATCTGACGGATGGTACCAGTGATACTCATTAGTGTGATGGACAAGATGGGGGCCAATGACCAGGTCTGAAAGTCACTTTCTACTGTTTACTTCAGTAAATGCTGCGAGATCTATCATATTTCAGATGTACCTGGCATACTGAATCAATAGTTCATGCGCAGGAACCCTCGGGAAGACCCGATCGGGCAATGTGGGGATTGCCTGAAAGGGAACGAATACATTGGCCACGCTGCAGCTCGAGACAATATGGTGGATAATTATAGGCGTAGTATGAAGTGTTGGACGCTGTTATTGGTCTTAGAATTAGGTTAATTGGGGCGATCGTTACTAGCTTGCTGCATATGCAAAATAAGACTTGTCTTTTGTTGTTTATGCCTATGCCGATCACAGTTCTTGTCTCCTTTAGTATGCATACGCATACACATTGAATATGTCTTCAGACGCACAGAAGAGGTTTCGGGAAATAAGAATAAATTGCTTAGCAAGTCAGTTACATATTCTATCTGGTAGAACAATCAATGGCCTCACGTATAGAGGTCAGACAGAGAATGGTGATTTCTTCGATCGAAGGGCCGGACGGCCTCGGTTATGCAGTAGGGCAGAGCCTTGCAGATTCGGCCACGTACGCATCGTCTCGAGATGCAGCATCCCATTCCCAGATCGGACGATCTACACCCCTTGGACCCTAAATCACGAAGTAACATCCATCCAGACTTAACATAAGGAGATGATTTCCGTGTCTGATTATCCCATTAGCTAGACACTCCACGGTTCACAGTAAATCAACGCTAAGAGGATTTGCTAGATTGAAGACACGAATACTATGCTTTAACCCCTGCTTCCTCGTCTCAATAATAGTAGATCTACCAGTTATTGATGTCTCTTGAAAGTAAGTATACTCGTACTGCAACATCAATCGATGTTGAAAGGGGGGAGAAACCGCCTAGGAAAAACAACAACAGTAGGCCTAACTGAGCAGCGTCAACAATTTACCATTTACGTAAGTTTGCACAAATGGGTGAAGCAGTAGCATATTACAAAGTTGTTTGAAGAGTAAAATTGCCAACACGAACAATAATTTACAAAGACTGAGTAGAAAATCCCTCCCAGCTCTCAAGCGCATCATTGCACTTCTGCCACCACCTCGGTATGCCACCCAGATAAATCAACGGCTCGCGTCTCTTCCCGGGGATGTTAGTGCCCATATACCACGAGTTCGTCTTCAGATAGAGCGTATTCTCAGATACCAGGCGAACCTCCTCCTTCCACGCCTCCGCTGCCTTAGCCGTGGGCACAATGGACGCCACACCCTCGTCACGCATCTTCGCAATAGCGCGACAGATCCAATCGACCTCCATCTCAATAAAAGGCGGACCATTAGCCAAGGAAGTCGGTGCCTGCGGACCATAAATCAGGAACAAATTCGGCGCGTCAGGGATCATCAAGCCTAAATGAGTAGCCGTCCCATCCTTCCATTTCTCACTCAGAGGAACCTGGTTCCGGTCTTCGATCCCCAGATCCAACAAACTGCCCGTGACGGCATCGTATCCCGTCGCAAAGATGACGATGTCGAGATCACGATGGCCCTCGGCCGTGACGACGCCGGTCTCATCGAACTCTTGGATAGGAGCCTTCTTCAAATCATGCAGCACGACGTTCTCCCGGTCAATCATCTCATAGTAATCCTGCTCCAGACTAGGCCGCTTTGTACCAACCAAGTAAGTCTGCTTCAACGGCGCAACAAGATCCATCTTCTCCCGGTTCCTCATACGAGCTCGAACCTGCTGTACCCAGTAATCGTAAAAGATCGAGTTGGCTTCCTCATTAAGCAAGAAGTCATAGTAATTCGAAACCAAGAAACTATATCCACCACGCTGCCAAAGCTGATCGAAAATAGCCTTCCGCTCCTCGGGCGATGCCGTGCTAGCCGCCTGAGGCTTGGTATTATGCGGGAATCCCGAGACGGATTTATAGCAGCGGTCAAAGATGGCGTCGTAGTACCCTTTCATCATTTCGGACTCTTCAGGAGAAATATTCCGCTGTTTCATGGGCAGTGCGAAACAGGGTGTGCGGATGAACACGGTTAATTCACAATCTTTCTTTGCCAGCTCTTGAACGATTTGGAGACCCGAGGCTCCGTTGCCGACAATGCCGACCTTCTTTCCAGTGACGTCGAGGTTGTCCGGGTATGCAGCTGAGTGGACTAGCTGGCCCTTGTACTGGCTTAGGCCGGGATAGTCGGGGAAGTATTTCTTGTATGAGGATCCTGTTGCGGCGATGAGGTACTTGCATGTTGCCCTTATGCCGGTCGATGTTTGGACAACCCATAGCCCACTCGCGGAATCGAATCGACATTCCGATACAATTGTGTTGAAATAGGTATCCTTGCTCAGTTCCAGCACACGGTCAACGTGCTCAAAGTATCGTCTCAGCTCCTCGACCCCGGGGAACCGTTCACTCCAATGCCAGTCCTTGTACACGGCGGGGATGTTGAACTGGTAGGCGGGCATTTCACTATCCACGCGAGCCCCGGGATAGCCATTCCAGTGCCAGACGCCGCCGAAGCCGCCCCCTGCCTCGAAGAGTTTGGTAGTGAGGCCCATCTCGCGGAGCCGGTAGAGGGCATTGCAGCCGCCGAAGCCGCCGCCGATTACGACCGCGTCGACTATGAGGTCTGTTCGGGTCATTCTGAGAGTGAACTGAGGGTTGATGTCACTTGTAAAAGACTTGATGGTGCGAATTGACTTGGAATGATAAGGTAGCTGATGGCCATGGTGCTCCTTTTATCCTTCTAAATGGATCCTATCAGGATATACTAGACATTCCGAATTGCTTCTATGCT
Source organism: Aspergillus sojae (assembly GCA_008274985.1). Taxonomy (NCBI): domain Eukaryota; kingdom Fungi; phylum Ascomycota; class Eurotiomycetes; order Eurotiales; family Aspergillaceae; genus Aspergillus; species Aspergillus sojae. The sequence goes on along the minus strand of CP035527.1, from coordinate 4,518,331 downwards.
TTTCAAGGACCGGTAGACGGGACTTTTACATCCGGTTGCTGGGAACTTGCCATTGGGATGTGATGCGCAACGGCTGCCGTCCGAAAAAGGAAGTCGACGGCGAGACCCTAAATCTCACCTGTTAGTAAGGATCGACATGGCCAGAAACTGGACCCACCTTGGCATTTGTTGAAGAATACACCAAGACAGCCATGAAGAAATGATTCTTCCGACGTTTCCGCCGACAATGAATGTACTACAGGAGTGTACATAAATAGCACAGGCTTGAATCTCTCAAACTTTGTTAGCCTCGGGCTTTTGTGCCTCCGAGGCTATTGGATTTACTCTGGTGGCTGCAGTAGTCTTTATGTAACATAAACCCCGCAGTTGGCTATAATAACCGCTCATTAAATCCCCAGGATTTTCTAAAATGTTACTGTAGATCATCCAAGGAAAAATCAAGTTCAATACTATGGCGTGCAAAGTTACAGGGACCGCTTTCATCACCGGCGCAGCCTCCGGTATGTACAATCATTAGTGTCGATCTGATGCTTAGAGTTCAACACAGTAATAACGAATTCATGCAGGGATTGGCAAAGCAACGGCATTGAAATTTGCAGAACAAGGCATCACCTCCTTGGCACTTTTAGATGTCAACTTGGCTCAGCTGGAGGGCACCCGCGATGAGCTCCGCAATACCTTCCCCCATGTCGAAACCGAGATCATGCAGGTAGATGTCACCAATGAAGCGTCGGTAGACGAGGCGATCAAGAAGACAGTGACTCGGTTTGGTCGCATTGACATTGCCGTGAACTCCGCAGGGATCAGTGGAATTCCTACAAAGACGCATGAGCTAAGCTTGCAGGAGTGGCAAAAGGTCATTGACATCAATCAGACAGGGCTGTGGCTGTGTCAGAGGGGAGTTATCCAGCAGATGTTAACACAAGAGTGGGTTTTGTAGTTGCCATTTGGTCCAGTTTTGTTTTGCTGATTTGTTAGATCGCGAGGTGTCCGTCAAGGTCGCGGAGTAATCATCAATCTGTCGTCGATGTATGGCGTCGCTGCTCCCCCAGCAAACTTCGGAATCATCCCATACACTGCTGCCAAGCATGGTAAGTTCCACTGAGATCCATGGCTATGTAGCCCTATAAAATGCTAAGAAAACCAGCTGTCGTAGCAATCACCAAACTGGTATATGCAATTCCCTATCTACCTTGATGGTCCTTGGCACGCAGGCTCACAATCATAGGACGCCAAAACGTACGGCAAGGAAGGAATACGAATCAACGCCATTTGTCCTGGGTATGTATCTTCTCCTTCAACTGACTAGATCCAATGCTAATGGTCCAGTTATGTGGACACACCTATCATCCGCGCAGCAATTGAAAGCGGTTCTATGAACAGCGAGTTCGATAAAACTCCACTAGGTCGTCCCGCCGATCCTGAAGAGATAGCGGACTCTATCCTCTATCTTGCCTCACCGATGAGCAGCTTTGTGTGTGGTAGTGCGTTGGTGGTGGACGGCGGATACACTGTGTGAAACAGGGCGGGACACAGACTCGATGGCACAAGCAACTCCTTGTCATCTGTAATATGGTCATACTAGCATGATATCATAATCGGCCTCGTTAGCAATCTCCTCCCAATGGATATCTAGTCCAGGCGCAGATGCTCGTCGTTGCCACAATGTCGTAACGATTTCGCCCAATGATTGGATGTTCTTGATTCCGTGACGGCGTTTCCGATCGAATAAAACAAGCATCCTCTCTTGTAGATCCGGTCGGCTGCATTCTGCCGCGACCACAAAGCTTGCCCAATTGTAGGCACATCCGCCTTTTCTGTGGGTGAGGGCCTCGGCGGCTTCAAGGTCGTGGACGGCTTTCTCCACGAGGTCTTGAACGTCTGCCACGGGGACACGGCGAAGAGAACGGCGAAAGTAAATAAGGGTTGCGTAATAAAAGGAGTTCAGCGCATGCTGGATGACAATCGACTCAGGTGTTTCCTGTGAATGCAGGCTGGGAAATTGGAGATAAAGCTGCAGCTCCAGATTGTCCAGTTCCGCAACTGTGGTCTGACCAGGCGACTTCCTGAGGGCAGATATGTCCGCTAGAAATTGTACGAGTGACTGTGAAACACCATGCGATCGCTCTAGATAGTTCTGTATGTTCGGAAGCTCTTTCAGCAACGCCACTAACTGAGCCGACATTCGGAAATTACACAGTGATGAGAGAGACAAGTAGCTCTGGAGTAAGCGTGCTGCTGTTGGTGACTGCAGCCACTCGCCATCAAGCTCATTTTCCAGCATTCCCAGTCCGCCAAGAACATGAGCCCTCCATCGGCTGCGCCGGCCAGACATGGCTTCCGCCGCGATACACGTTAGCACAGCAACAAGTGTTGTCTCGTCTAGTCGGCTTCCAGGACGAAGGTTCAGGCGCAGATGTTGTAGGGCCTGCTGATCATGCTGAACCGCAAGAGACTGGTACCTGGATTCGCCGCGAAGGTGATAAAGACTAAATGCGGAAGCTGCACAGAGCCCATGGAAGACAGCACGGTGCATGTTAGACTCTGTTGGGGAAGAGTTAAGTCCCTTGAGGGCCAGTGGCATGAAAACCGTGCGACACGGATTGTCAGCCAAGTCGATCAGGATTAGGTTTCCGCTGAGGAAAACGACCCAATGATGGATCAATTCGATTTCAAGGGTAGCCATATTCGTAGGATTTAGCGAGGATGGAATGCGGGTCTTTTCTAATAAGCACCCCCAGGCCTTGTCGCGTGTGGCTGCTGCGCAGATATCAAAGGATCGCATACGTTCCATCTGTAATAGGTTTGGTGTTGTTTGGCCAATCCCACCGAGAGCATCTTCGCTCACGACGCATTTCGGAGGCTCCGGAAAGGGTAACTGTTGCACCATCAACGATGCCTTTGGAGATGATGATGGGGAGAGATCGTGTTGATAGGGGGGAAAGCTGTCGGAGCTCTCCGTGGATGACTCGCGAGGACTGCGGACCCGTATATTTCGACTCTCGTCTTCCGACACAGAGACAGAAAAGACCGAAAACGGCCCTCGCTGAGCGATCGCTCTCCCCGAAGAATGGTCCAAGTCACTCAAAATCGTTGTTACAGCACATGGGGATAACTCCGGCACAGCCCTAGTTGAAGAGCGCAGTAGTCGACGCTGCGTTGTAGTGCCCGAGGCATTGGTCCATCCCAACCGCACACTGTACCCTTGGCATGTCCGTCCACTGCGATGACACCGTTGACAATTTGGTCGCTGCTCGTCGCACTTTACACGGCGAGATCGACATGTCCAGCATCCTGTGAAGGTCTTAGAACGTGGTTTAGGGGTCATGGTGGTCGCACCTTTGTGATAAATGCGGAATTTCTTCAGGGATCATGGCGGCAATTATAATTTATAAATAGTCAAGAGTCCTGTGGGTCTTCTTTTCCCCCACACTCTTGGCAGGGGACCAATCTGGAAAGTTGAGGAGAGAGAAGAGGCAAAAAAAAAATAAGAGAAAAAAAAGCTAGACGCAGTAAATAGAAAATTTCATTCCAGTGGCGAACTGCATATCATGAGATCACACTTTATACAATCATAAACCAAATCTACTCGCTATGCTCATTCCATGAAAAAATCCATGCAGTGCCAGGCCTATATACGCGCAGATTTCTTCTTGATACGTGCATTTACTGTTGCTTCTTCGGTTCCGGCTTAACCGCCAATGCACGGATAATGGATGTACCGACATACGCCGATTCCTTCCACCCTTTCTGACGCATCCAGAAACGTTCCGCGGGGTCGGTGCCATGTCGAGACCATGTGCGAGCATCATCCTCGAGTGAGGCCCGCGTGATCTCAGAAACCTCCTGAGATTGGTCCACATACGGCGTGGTTTCTTCATCGGTTTCATCATCGCTGCTCCTAGATTGCAGAGTCGACTCGAGGAATCGTTTCCGCAGCAAATAGCGCTCTGCCCGTTCCTGACGTACATTGGGGGGTTCCATCTTGGCGATAGTGGCTCGCACGGCGTAGCGCACTAGCAGGTAAATGTGCTCGCAGAAAAATATCGTGAGCAACAGTGCCCATCCCTTGATGGATGTTGGTTGTCCGTTCGGTCCTTCGTGGCCGTTGCTGAACATGTAGACAAGAGCCGCGCTTGTAATACTTCCAACCCAGGACAGGAACCCTAGACTATCCAGCCAAGGGCCAATGGTATCTGCACGTTGAGGTGATGGCCGTTTGCATTCCATACAGATTTTGAAAAAGTCGGACCGCAGTTCAACCCAATTGTTGACCAAGAACGAGACCGGTACCAATGGCCAGACAGGAGAAAACAGTGCCAGGTATCCAAATTGAATGCACATCTCCCGGAGATCATCGGTCACGTCATAGTCTTCCATCTCAGCTTCGTTACGTACCCGCTTGAGGAACTGGGCTTCCTCGGGGGCATCCTCAAAGGAAACCTCGGGCGCCTTTTTCTCATCCGTGTTGCCATCCGGCTCCACTTTTCCGGTGCGCTTCTTGTATTCCTTGTATTTCTGGAGGCCGCGCTGCTTCAGCATCGGAACTATCGTTTCCTGGGCGAAATTAACGGCCTGAGCGGTCACTGTGAAGTAGATGACCTGCTTCTTTAGACGACCCGGATCGATGCTGAATTCGGCACGTGTTGTTATCGCATCTTTTTTCGAAACGAATGGACGAACAGTCAAGTGAAAGATATCGAGATACGGCACGATACTATGAGCGAAGGGGACATACACAAACGCTGTCAGGAAAACAGGTAAGTATGAGGTGATGAAATTGATCACAAAAATCTTCTGCGTCAATGCTACATCGTACGCGCCCTGGGTCTCATAGTTCTCGTAATCATTCAGCCTAGTCGCAACTGACACAAGGACGGTACTCATAGTTGGAATTAAAGCAGAGAGCAAGATGGTAGGTATGAAGACCTGGCAAGTCAGTCAGCGGTACATCAACAATCAATGCATAGGGCTCACCAAGTATGTCTTCAACGGTCCATTGTATATCTCGGAGATGAATATCTCAATGGCGAAACATGTCGCAATGATTACACCCAAGGCAACGGTAGCAACAAGTGCAAATGGCACCTGGAGCAGCTGTGTCTGCAACCGCTTCGTTGCGGGATAGACACCTCGAATTTCGCCCGTTGTCTCATCCCGGACTTCCCTTTCAGGTTTGAATTCACGTCTTTTCTCGCGCAAAACGGAGACACCCTTAGACTGCCATCGGCAGCTGAGATCCTCTTCCTGGTGCTTCCAGTATTCGATGAAAACAATACACCACAGGGCGTTTCCTACAGTGTAAATTACCGAAAAAGACCCCAACAATAGCCAGCATGAGAAGCCAAAAATGGCGGGAAACATGAGAAACCTGAAATACGACTGCAGGAACGCGAAGTAGAAGCCGACCTGCGAGAGTTTATGTCAGCATAAACCTGAATGTAGGGAAGCACTGCCGCATACACTTTCTCCGAAGGTGTTCCGTATCTGGTCGAGGTCTTCGTTGGACAAAAATGTCTTCTTGCTCCAATCTCTCATGCATTGCTTATTGGTCTCTTCGTCATGCAGCGGGAAGATGGCAATCACGTTCTCCCACTCCCCATGTTTCAGGGTAATTCCAGCGCCACCAGCTTCCCGGGGCACAGTTATCATATGGTGGATGACACGCAAGCGCTCGGATTCCGATTGCGGCTCGGCAGAGGACTCGGACTCGGGCTCGGTATTGCGGACGCCATAAAGCCAGTCGCGGATACTTTAATGTAAGATCCGGTCAGAATGGGACATACATCACGGAAGGAAACGGCGCGTAATATCCATACCGTGACTGATAAACAGCGCGTTGCAACTTCTTTTTCCTCGAGGCCCGGACAAAGACCAGCACCGACGATTCATCACCCTCTCTAACTTCCGTCTGCAATCCTACCTCAGAGAGTCGGCGAAGCAGCAATTCAAACTGCTGGGACGCTTTATTGACATCTGGGATGGTCAATCTCGCTGTCTCCGGCGGAGCGCGGCGAACATACCCGTATCATAAAAGCTGTAGCGGATGACGTAGTCCACATGGTTGTTGTGAGGCACCTCCTTTTGATGGGGTTGAGAAGCCATTGAGGATAGGTTGTATATCACTACCGTGACATCAGGCGAAGGCGCGCTTGATCTGAGCGTCCGGAGAACAATTCCTTCGGAGAAATCGCTTGGAGCGAGAAGGGGGTTCTTAAGAGGTTCGCGAAACAGCTGGGGGCCGCGATGACGACGTCACGGCCAAAGCTTGTCGTAGGGTTAACCCTCGGGTTGTGTGGCTGAGTCCAGATTAAGTGCGAGATCGGCGATTGGGTGCTGCACAGCCACTCCATCGATCGAGCCCTACCTTGTTTGGTGGCAGCAATTCAAGATTTAAAAAATGAAATCAGCGACGGGCATAGTTGAATTGCGAGTCCCAGTCCGCATTTCATGCATAGCGATTTAGACATGCATAACCTCACTACGCATCGTGATTATATCAATCCACAGTCTATGCACGCCAAGACATAGCTGAAGCAAATTTGAGCTATAATTCAAATAAAATAGCACTAAACAAAGGCGCCCGGATGGTCTAGTGGTATGATTCTCGCTTTGGGCAATAGCACCAACCTGCGAGAGGCCCCGCGTTCAAATCGCGGTTCGGGCCTTATTTTTTTTGCTCATCTACCACTCTATTCTGTACCAGCAGTGGACTGCCAGATCAAGGGTGGACGGACACACGAGAGCTCTGGCCATCGCGCACTAACCACAATTGCGGTGGTAGTATCCGAGAGAGCGAGAAGCTTGGCCTCGCGTAGGGAGACAAAGTTAGGGTTGATATCGTCAGTCTCGGCCGCTAACGGTTGAGCCCGAGTAGATCTGGTTTCCCTGGATTCCTAACGCCTGCATCTCATCCTCCATAGCCGCGGACCAGGCGGCACACTTTTCACGACGGCTGCGCTGTCCTCCGCCAAGAAGCCTAAGGCTTCAGCGCAAGAGGGCCGTCCAGGCCAAGCGATGTTCCATCGTTGGAAACAAACAGGGGCCAGGGCAATTTCAATGCCAACTCATTCATAGATGGCCCGGGAATTGAGAATCCCTCTATACAAATAATCTACCAGGGTGAGTGAGATATGCAGAATTGCGGGCGATATTGCGTTACGTAGCTTTACATGACATCTGGTTGGGGTAGAACCTCAACCCGCAACCCGTTAATAATCAATCTATGTGTACGGAAGTAATAGAGCAGCAACCGCTCAACCCCATGTCCAACGCTTGTAAGATCGCGGCGCGTTATCTATCTACAACCTTCGGTGCTAGGAATCGCAAATAAAAATATGTGGGCTACTATATTTGGAGGTGATTACCTAGTATTTATGTGAAAGCTCGATACTCTATATATATATCCTACAAACGGCGAACATGTTACATGATCCCGGTACTGTGCCATTCTTAACTACTCCGAATAAAGAAACTGATTGACCCTAATCTTCTGGATATATAAATTGATACTGAACTAGATTATAAAGGGTATCCAATATAAGCAAGGCCTTGTTATGAGAAATTCTGAAGACATTTGACCGCCGATGATTGAGCTTTACACTGCGTCTATGTGTCATAATTTAATATAATAAGAATTTATCTCATCAAGCCCGGATGGTCTAGTGGTATGATTCTCGCTTTGGGCAATAGCACCAACCTGCGAGAGGTCCCGCGTTCAAACCGCGGTTCGGGCCTATTCTTTTTTCCCTTTCACCTTTCCCCTCCCTTCTCCGAACCCCGCCTGTACTTTTTTTATTGTACCACTCTCTTCATTAGCATCATCGAAGCAACGCACGACCTGGAAGATAGCATCGACGGCACGGATGTGGGACAAGAAAGCTCCAAACTCCGTAGCCAAGATCCTGGATACTTGCATCGTCATTGATCTAAAGGAGGAACAGACTGCCGTCAATGGCGGTCCCTCAGAGCTCTCATCCGACATCGACCCTATTAGACTGAGTATTTTCGGTCATCGTTTCATTTGTATCTGTGATGCATATCTTCAGATGTTCTAATGGTTCCATTTTTTAGTTGTACAATTACGTTGGGTCACTTCAACGACAGTACTTGATTCTTGAGAGGCCGTTCAACCTCAGCCTACGTAATTAATGCTGTTTAGTACCGAGTACCCGTGCCCTAATATCGAATTCAGTGATTTATTTAATTGTGTTGTAAGCTCCGTAGGAATTCAATGTCTCATTATTATTACTTAAGCTATACACCCAACTGATAGTTAGTTTGGTTTAGTAAAATTAACTACCCAGTGCAGCAGGAGAGTTATCCACCACTCCGACGCCAGCTTCCACGTCATCCTTCTTTGGAGTCATGCTGCTCACTTCCGACCTCGAATGACCGAAACGCTTGATCCCAGTGACCGTCATTGAGTCGGTCTGGAGCAAGTACATGTACCAGTAGTACACACCTGACCCTTATTAGCACGAGCTGCTCAATCGCGAAATAGAAAGATATACTAACCGCAAAACAAGCCTCCACCCAAAATATTACCGATCAAAGTCGGAATGATTCCTTTCCAGATATACAGACCAACCGTGATCTTGTCAGCTCCGACCCAGATAGCCAGCGGGATGAAAGTCATGTTGGCGACGACGTGATCGAACCCGAGAGATACGAACGCGAAGATCGGCCACCAGATGCCGATGATCTTGGAGGTGAGATCACGACCCTGGATACCGAAAAAGCAGGCGAGGCAGACGAGCCAGTTGCATCCGATGCCGCGGAGGAAGATCATGTGGAAATCGGGGGTGACTTGCTTTTTCGTGGCGAATGCGATCACTTGAGATTTGAAAGGATCGGCGGAGAAGACGTTGCCATCTATTTCTTTGTTAGTGGTGTTGCTCATTGGGGGCTATGGAAATGGTGAGGCGATGGGACTTACATCCGAATATGATGGCAACGACGAAGAGTGACCCAGCCAGGTTACCAAAGAATGTGACAACCCAGTGGATCAGCATCTTATACCACGGCAATCGCCGTTGGAGAGCAGCGACAGTGGTGAACTGGGATTCATTTAGTGGCCCATTCCACATACAGAGAAGGCCGGAAGTCTTACCATAAAAGATCCAGTGCAGAGGTCGGCCCCCGTTAAGATAATCATACATAAGCCGTAAGGGAAGACTAAGGCGCTGATCGTGCGGATGAGCCCCGGGGCGTTTTCCTGGAACCAGGGCGTTGTGTTGGTGCTGAGGACAGTTCCACAGGCGAAGGCAAGCGGACACCCAGCCGACACTGCACTAAAGAAGACTTTATCGAGGCGCATATTGCCCTTGGAAACTCCAGCACGACCGACGAATTCGATCACCTCGGCCGGTGTGAAGGCATCTAGGCTGATTTGCGACATGTTGCTTAGGTCTCTGGATCTAGACGGATTGCACAATGACGGCTCCAGAGGAGCTCGTAGTGCAGATGCAGGGAAGTTTAACGAAGAAATAGACGATGACGCTTGGCGACACCAGCCGGTTAGGACATGATGTCCAGATATAACCTGGCATTGAAAACCTTATCAAGACATCTGTCTGGAGTCAGAGAGAGGGTTGAGAGACCACGATGATCGACTGCAATATCGATGATCATAACAAAGTTAGAATGGTGCTTATCGAGCGACCGTCACTAGGAAACGACAGCGGGTCCACTCTCGCATGCAAATTATTGAAGACCCGTGCATATTCGCCGGCATTTCAATGCAAGAGGGTCCGCCGATCGAGAGATAAGAGTTGAGATAGGGAACCCTAAGTGCCTCGGGGCGAACCAGATCGAGTCCACTTATCAGCCCAGTGATAAGGAATGCGACACCTTCTCCGCGGGCCCCATTGCTCTTCATGATAAGGGTCCTTGAACAACGTTAGTATTGACAAATCTTACTGGATTGAGAGGACAGGACCATTCCACTGGGACCGACCCTATGGGGAAAGGCCCACTATACTGCAGACCAGGCCTGGAGGGCTCTACTACTTTCGCACTGGGTATGATAGGACCCCTAACTATGGAAAAGAACTCCAGACCAAACTCAACCTGCGGTTTGAATGACACCTGGGTCCTTAAGCGCTTTTTCAACCCTTGATTTCTGCAATTTATCTCGCGTGCATCATGCTATAGGTCCTTGTTTGGCCCCACCGAGCGATATTTCGCGTTGCATCCTGATTGAAGAAGTCATTGATCCTCTCGTCCTGCCGTTCGGAGTGAAGGATAAACTCGTACTGCGATCGCATGGTCGCAACGAAGCAATTTAAGCGCAATATCTATAGGACCACCCGAGAAAGATCGGGGTGAACCACAGTGTCTTCATCTGCGCGCGGGCTAGTAGACCATGCATCTATATGAGTCTGTAAGCCCCCCTTTGCTGTCGATGGTGTTGACAGTACCCACTGGAACACCGCAATTCAAAGCAAAACTCCCAAGACTAGTAGCTTTGTTGCATGATAAGCGCCCGCAGAGTTACAATGTGGAAGCACCCTTACTTTCTAAAAAGAAAAAGGTGAATAGTTGAGAAAACCGAGAGAAAAGTGAAGAGAATAGGAGACTCATTATGGGCCGTCACTTGAATACATCGTTATACCCTAACTAGCACAATATTTACAGCATCTCCTCTTGCCTCGTCTCAGTTGGTCATCTGCCAAAGGGATGAGATCGCCATTCGTGATTCAACCCCTGTTCCTTCAGTTGAACTATTTCCCTGACTTCACAGCTCAGCCCCGCTTCAACAAAAGTACTACACTGCACGCAATTGATCCGATGACTACCCATACAGACAGTCAATGACCCATAGCCTACAGAGTAAGTAACTTGGCGAATGTCTTGCATAACAAGTCCGTTACACAGCATTCCAGGGTCTTCGGTTCGCCGGCGGGAATTGCGGGCATAAGGTATGTTTAAGACATCTTGAATCATGCAGCATCACTAACCGTACAATCAAAGGTGGGAACATTACTTTTCCTCTCGTAATAAGATCGGGTTGCCCGCATGACATGACTGATCCCGGCAAAGTTATGCATAACATGACATCTCAACCGTGGAATCGATCGCTTTCGCTTCGTTCCGATTTGACGATCCCAACACCGCACCTGTGGTATTATGGGAGGCAATTCTATATCATAGAGGATGTCCTAGGAATTGCAGATCTCCTCGGAGTTCCAGTATTTGGTGGCTTGTGGCTTGTGTATATAATGGCTATGGTTGGTTCACTGTTATTCTTCATTATATCTCTTGTCTTGAATAGTTACTGTTTCAGTCTATTGTAAATACTATAACTGTGAATAGCTCTCACGATGAATACTGCGCTCAGCTCCTTATATCGTACCAAGAGTCGCTATGCGACAGTGACTACGATTCGAGGAGCTAGACGGCTTCCGCCTCGACTGCTCTCCAGCCCATGTTCTCCCCTACGAGGTCCACTCCTTGCGAGACAGATCTCAATTGAATCTAGGAAAGGCACGAGCGGTCCTCAAGTCAAATATGTCCTGCTTCTCTCCACCGCCGCCACACTCAGCTGGCTCCTCTACGCGCGGCAACATGGCGCTGTCTGGCTCGACAGTGACAAGAGAAACTTCACCCACCCGGATCCCTTAGCTCCCAACAATGGAATTCACCAACAGAAGACGACCAACGAAGTCCAAGATACACAAAAAGAGACGCTCAAATCCCTAGAAGCTGAGGACCTCCCAACTGAAAAAGCAATTCTCACCACTGCCCCCAACGTTCCCCCACCGATAACACGAGACTATCCAGTCATCCTAGACGTAGACCTGACAGCCGTCGCAAAACTGGAACAACTAACAAACCAATACAAATACGAGAAATGGACATTCAACAATAGCGTCCCCGGCCCATTCATCCGCGCGCGGGTCGGCGACATAGTCAATCTAAAGATAACCAACCACGATGAATCCGGCATGCCCCACAACATAGACTGTCATGCCTTTCTGGGCCCAGGGGGCGGCTCCGCCCTAACGACAGTCAACGAAGGCGAGACCAAGACAGCACGGTTCAGGCTCCAGAACCCTGGTCTATACATCTACCACTGTGCTGTAGGCCCAGTGGGCGTGCACATCGCCAACGGCATGTACGGACTCCTATACGTACAACCAGAGCAAGACCTACCCCCGGTCGATAAGGAGTACTACGTAATGCAAAGTGAGTTCTACCACGAGCCGCCCGAGCCAGACGGAAACGGACAGATGTCATCGACGGTCGAGTTCTCGTGGCCACATGCGCTCCGAGAAGCAGCCGACGTGGTGGTCTTTAATGGCAGCGAGGCGGCCCTCACCGAGAAGCCGCTCAAGGCTACGCTCGATGATACCGTTCGCATCTTCTTTGGGAATGGGGGCCCCAATCTAACCAGCTCGTTCCATGTTATCGGGAGCTGTTTTAATAAGGTCTATCGCGATTCGGATGTGCTAAGTCCGCCGGGGCAGTGTGTTCAGACGGTTAGTGTGCCCCCCGGTGGGTCGACTATTGTGGATATGAAGATGGTTGTCCCCGGGACTTATACCATTGTGGATCATGCTATTTTTCGACTGGAGAAGGGTGCGAAGGGGTTTCTGAATGTTTCTGGGGAGCCTAGGCCGATGCTGTATTATAGTACGCTGCCGCCGCAGCCCTGTGAGGGGTGTAAGCTTCACCCATGATTGGCGTGTAGTTATTTTGGAATGCATCATAGTCAATCTCAAGTATTAATGTTTGCCAAATGGAGGACAACAATTTGTGAACTTATAGAACAATATTAGTTAGCTAGGGGCATGATATGCGCCAGCAAGTTCGCAAGACTGGGATCGCACACTTTCGCATTATCGTTCAAGCGGGCCACTACGCAGCCAGTACGATGCTATAGATGATCAAGTAAAGCAGATACAGAACGCAAAGAACTCTCCACATGCCTTTCCCTTGTTGCAATGAATGAGAATCGGATTATTGGCCTTGTTGAGGAGAATTTCAAGAATACCTTGATAGAGAGGTTAGACTGCGAGGTAGATGATTGATTCAACTATCTGATAAACAAAGAAAGTCCTATATGACTGATGTCGTTCGATAGGTCCACGAATCGCTGTCTTTCATTTGGCAAACATTAATACTTGAGATTAAATATGATCATCCACATCTCCCAAAATGAAGCCAGAGAATAATGCTACCCATTACTGAATCAATCCTCCAATTCCAGTAATCCCAAAAATTCCGCAATAGAAGCTCCAATCATATTCTAGCGAATGTAACATCTAGAGGGTCGATGGGTTACATATGGGTAACGTCACAACGTCATTTATTAGTAAACTCAAACCCTAATTTACATCCAAACTCAATCATCCGCAAAGTCCACGGTCTAAAAAGCGCCTTTTACATCCCTATACCCCATGGAACATGGCAGACATGTAATTCCCAGCCTTTCATAATGCTAGCCAAAACAATGTTCCTCCCAAGACTCGTCCCCCGCCTTACGCCAAAGGCGCTCCCCCTCACCAGAGCCTTCACAACAACCACCCCCAAAAACAAACTCACCCCCCAGCAGATTCAAATCGTCAAGTCTACAATCCCCGCACTCCAAGACCACGGCGTCGCAATCACCACGCTCTTCTACCAGCGTCTCCTCCAGCAACACCCCGAGCTCAAGAACATCTTCAATACCGCCCACCAAGCAACAGGCGAGCAACCCGCCGCCCTAGCCCACTCAGTATGGGCCTACGCCACCAATATCGAGCACCCGGAAGCTCTCAAAACGGCCATTTCCCGCATCGGCCATAAGCACGCCAGTCTGGGGATCACGGCGGACCAATACCCGATCGTCGGGGAAGGTCTCCTGGCTGCCATCAAAGAGGTACTCGGCGACGCAGCCAATGACCAAGTCCTCGACGCCTGGAAAGCCGCATACGGGGAACTGGCGGGGTACTTCATTGACTTCGAAAGCGGGCTCTACCGCCAAGCGGAAGCAACCCCGGGCGGGTGGAAGGGATGGCGGAAGTTCTTCATCTCGAAGAAAGTCCATGAGGGGGAGGAGATCATTTCGTTTTACCTCACGCCGGTTGATAAGGGTGCGCTGCCGGCGTATAAGCCCGGTCAGTTCGTTAGTGTGAAGTGCTTCGTTCCGGAACTGGGAGTCTATCAGCCCCGGCAGTATAGCTTGTCGGATGTGCCGAATAGGGAGTACTTCCAGATCTCGGTGAAGAGGGAGTTCGCGTTGGGACAGAAGCCGGCCGGCCGTATTTCGAATGTGCTGCATGAGAATTTGCCTGTCGGTGCGGAGTTGGATGTTAGTATGCCGTTTGGGGATTTCGTGTTGGATGTTAATGCTACTACGCCTGTTGTGCTTATTAGTGGTGGAGTTGGGTTGACGCCGATGATGTCGATGTTGAAGACTATTGTGGATCAGGGAGGGTCGAGACGCGTGGTCTTCATTCATGCTGTGCGCAATGGTCGCGTACATGCCATGAAGGACCGGCTGGCCAAGATTATCTCGGAGAATCCGCAGGTTCAGCGCGCGGTGTTCTACGAAGAGGTTAGTAAGAAGGACAAGCAGGGCGTCGACTATGATTTCAAAGGCAGGGCCGATCTCCACAAGATTAAAGATCAGGTTGTTCTTCCGGAGGCCGATTATTATATCTGTGGACCGAAGCTGTTCATGAATGCTCAGAGCAAATCTCTGAAAGATATGGGTGTGAAGGAGGACCGGATTCATATGGAAGTGTTCGGTTCCCCGACTGAATAAACAGTATAGAAGTCGGGAGGTAACGAAGCATGTAGTTTACTCCACAAATTTCCAATATTGAATAATATTTGTCCGTTTCATGTACTGTTGGGGTCCTGTGACTACTAAACTTGTTACGGCTGTTGAATATCTCGGAACACAACACAACACACACACACGCTCTCTCTCTCTCTCTTCTCTACCCCAGCAAACACACATAATTACTTCAACATAAAACCATCACTACCTTGTCAGAATATAACATCACAAAATATTGATGACACCAGTCGATCATCAAACCGTATCGACTCTACCTATACCCTATCGTGGCGACTTTACACCAACTACAAACTGACAGATGCGAACGAAGTTGCCAGAAGAGTCCTTGACCATTGGATTTGTGGGGGTCATATTCTGTCCATCAGCTAGTTATATCATGGTGAACCAGGCATATGTGCACAACACAGGTATGCATATGCTTCCTTAGTCTATAGTGCTTACCTAACGTCTATATTCAAGTTACATCTCTCTTTGTGATTACAACTGCCTCCTTTGATATGCGGGAGTTCCTTCCAGAGCGCCACAAGGATGGCGTCTAAACAGCGCATATCATTCGCGTCCATCCGGCCGTTCGAGGACATAGGGGTAAGCAGGATCCTTTCTAGTTCTTTAACCAAGGTATTTGCTAACCAGGGATGGCAATAGGTGCAAGATATTGGTACTGAAATGAATTTCGTCCTTGACGTCCCCAATGGCAATTCTGCCAATATCGAATATAACTTCCGCCTCTAGGAGCTCCGTGACGATACGGAGGAGCTTGTCAAGTAGTTCAAAGCGTTCATAACGACCTCTCACAAGAATAAACAGTGGCTAGAGCGGGTTGAAAGAGGAAAATGCGCGTTCTGTGGCTCATGCCAATGAATTATAATTCATCTAGATAGAGCACAAATATTGGTGTTCATACACCGAGTACTACACAGGACCTAGTGTCCGCACTTCGAGTCATGTACGGTAAAAGGACCCCATGGTGTACAGTATTCGAGAAACGGACATTCCTTGCTTTCTGAAGAAGAAGGCCAAATTTGACAAGGACAAGAAGCCCCTGTTTCTAAACAGCGACGAAGGAAACTCCTGCTATTCGCTTGCAACCTTGTCCTTGATTTCTCGACTGATCCGAAGAGTTAGATGACGATAGTCTGGTTTAGTATAAGATGAATAGACAATACTTCAGACGCGCAAATGAATGTGCAAGTCCATCCTGAACGAGGGTTCGGTGCCAGGTGTTTGATTTCCCTAAGGGTCGTCATATCCTGGACAAGGTCAATTACTGCATGATCATTATCTAAGTGTGACAATTCTCGGAGAATGACCTCATATCGTTGAAGACCATACGATGAAGGCTGCCAAAGCAAATTCCCATTCACCAAAAGAACTCGAATCACCACCCGAGACAAAGCTACAGAGCGAGTCATAATATCATGTCAACCCGGCACTCTTGGAATCTTCGCACTACTTCATCTCGTTATCAACTGGTGATTATATTGGTGGCCAGAACGGCTGTTCATACTATAATACCGTCGGCTTTTGGGTAACCTCAGGTTTTGCGGTTTAGATGAATGTCCATCAGTTGCACTCGGTACGTCCGGTATCTGACGGCATATCAATATATAAGCTATCACAGAGAAACCTACCAACAGCGGAGACTATCGAGCAGATGAAGATTGTGATGCCATACGCTGAGAACGTTACTCAGGAGGTATCGCAAAACGAATATGACCACATACTAACTGACTATAGACAAAATGGCCGAGCATTACCATGTAGATCTACAGAGCTCACTGGCTGGGGATCACAGCAGACCATAATGCTACGATTATTCTTGGGCGTTCAGTCATTCCCTCTGATTTTTGCAGATCGGCTGTGCAGTCCATAGTTTGATTTATCATGTATCACAGTCCCTCTGCCAATTTGGTCAATGCATCCCCTTCAACCATCATCTTCATCCACTCCTCCATGCCCTTCGCCCCGACCTGCTCGTAGAACTTGATACTAGGCTCGTTCCACTTGAGCACACTCCACTCCAACCGACGTCCCTTAACCTCCAGCACCTTAGCCGCCAGATACTTCAGCAGCTTAAACCCATATCCCCTACCACGAGCAGCCGGCTGCACGTAGAGATCCTCCAGGTAGATACCCGGCGCTGAGCGCCAAGTCGAGTAGTTATAGAAGAATAGAGCCATGCCTACGGGAATGGGAGTGGCATTGTCCGGGGTGGCTGGGGGAGTGATGAGCGCGGTATATACGGAGCCTCGTTTAGGAGGGCTGTCGGGGAAAGAGAGGGTTTCAAGGAGGGATTCATTGGTGGCCTCTACTTCATGAAGGGCTTTTTCGTAGTCGGCTAGTTCGCGGATGAACTGGAGGATTATGGGGACGTCTGAGAGATACGGCAGGCTAGGGTTAGTCCGGCATTTTTTCAGATTTATTTATGCGGGGCGGAACCTCTCCGCGGACAGCGGGATTCAGGCATAAAGTTGACAACGTCTGGTACTCACCTTCGGGCGTCGCGAGTCTAATGGTCGGTTGGTCTGACATTATGATGTCTTATGTTTGCCTTGCGAAGGGTCTGGCTCGCCAATTGTCAAGAGGAGGTGTGAAATTTGCGACTCCAAAGCTGGAGGGGCACAAATTGAGGGATCTCCACAGTTTAAGTATTTGGATCAGACCCACTAGCTATCGTTTTTAGTGGTACGCCTTTTCTTTGACATAATCCACTTGATTTTGCAACACAGAGAATAAGAAAGAAGTAAATAGACGGAAGAAATACGTTCATACTATGTACCAGTAAATATTATAATACAGTACCTAACTCATGCCTCAAATATCATAATCCTAGAATTAAGAAGTCTATCGAGACATGATAGCTGACATCCACTTTTGCTCGTCCGTCCTGTTCAAGGTTAGTAAGTATCGCATAGGATATTATGGAGTAGATTAGTATGGAAAAAGGTTCAGACATACCGATCAAAATGAAGCAGCATGCCCAAAACTGGGATAAGCTGTTTCTGGTAATTTTTGTCTTTCTGCTCCAAGAACTGTAGGAGGACGTTTTTCAAATAAAGATAATCGATAGGCGCCTGCGCGTTTGCTCCTCCGGTAGGCGTTTCGCTTCCCCGAATCGATGGGCTGCGGTCTTTGGGCACCGGGGAAGTGAGTGCCCTGCGGGACCCGGAGTCGATGGAAGATCGCGATGACTGGGGATTTGTACCAAAGCGAGCCTCTTCAGATAGAGCCTTGTTGGACCGGCGCAACTTGTCTAGTCGAGCGCTGGTTTCTTCAACGGACCGGCGTAATTCTGCCTTTTCTTTCTCCAGGTCTCGGACTTGTTTCTCACTTTCATCCAGCGAATCGCGCAAACGTGCCATGGCCTGTCGCACATCATTGAGTTCCTGCGTCGACCGCTCGGCTTGCTCCTCCAGTTGATCACGTCTGCGCTTCCAATCCTTTTGCGACATCTCGAGCTCCTCCTTGTCCTCCTCAGCGCTCCTCAGTGCTTTTTCCGCTTCTCGGACTTTGTTCTTCAGCTCCTCTAGCTCCCGCGCCCGACGGCGACCCTGGGCGCTAGCCTCATCTTCAGCACGATCTCGCTCCTCAATGGCTGCCTCCATCCGCTCTTTGAAATCACGAATTTTAGATTCGGTGCGGCCTTCGATGTCATTCAGGAGCCGCCGCATAGTTTCACCCTCACGGGTCCTTTCACTTAGCAACTTATGGGCATCTGCCAGTTCCTCTTCCAGACTCTCGCAGCGTTCGCGGGCTTCTTTCATCTGCATGCCGATCTCGGCGCCCTGGTCGCGCATGCTGTTCATCAGACTCTGCGCGCTAGCGTGCTGAGCGGTCTTCAACTGAATCTCCTCCCGCAGACTCTCAAGGTCCTTGTTCACCTGTGTAACTTGGTTTTGGGCTTCCCGTAGCTGAGTCCGGGTGGCCTTCAGGTCTTCTTGGGCTTTAGAAAGGTCATTTGAAATTCTCTCCTTCATTTCCAGAGCTTCTTGCTTCTTGCTCTCCGAATAGCGTAGATCTGATTGAGCGACAGTTAATCTCTCTTCGGCCTTCAAGCGATTATCCGTTTCTTGTCTAATCTTCTGATTGAGCGTCTTCACTTCTGACTCTCGTTCTGATATTGCCGTCTTGAGGGTCTTCAACTCAGCACGCAAATCCTCTTGCTTGCCCTCGAGGGTTCTCAATTCAGCTGTCTTAGTAGTCAAAGTCTCCTTGGTAGACTTGAGCTCAGTTGATTCAGCTCGTAGTTTCTTCAGCTCAGGCTGCAGCTTCTGGAGGGTCTCCCGCAAGTCGGTAAGATCCTTGAATCGGGTAGAAGCTAACTGTTGTGCAGCAGATAGCTCGGTTTCTAGGGTAGTAAGTTTGACCTTGAGGTTTTCATATTCCTCCTTCAGGTCATTGTGCACTTTTTCAGAGTCAGCATCCCTAGTCGCAGTGCTCGTGCGCAAGTCAACCAGCTCTTTCTCCAGCTTGGTGATGGTCTCTTCCAGAGCTTTCTTCTCGGCAGCCAATTCTTTCAGCTTATCCTTTGATTCGACATGGTCTTGTCCGAGATTAAGCAGGTCATCCCGAAGAGATTCTATTTCCTCTTTCAGGTCTTCCTCCCCTTTGAGTTTCGAGCTGAGGCGATCGATAGCTGCATCCTTTTCTTCCACTTGGCGTGTCAAAGATTCAATTTTCTGCTCGAGCTCATTCGTGTTCGACGACTTCGGCTCTGGCTCGGCTGCCGGTGTTTGCGTCTCTTCGACAGCTGGAGCAATTGGAGCTTTGCTCGTGTCATCACCGCCACCCTTACCGCCTTTCTTCTTCTTCTTGTTCTTCTTCTTAGAAGCTCCTGCGGCACCGGTGGAGTTGGCCGGTTGGGGTTTGGGTTCGGGGGTCTCGTTCTTCACCTCCATACCGTTCTTCGCAGGCGCCAGACTGTCCCGGAACTCCTCGAAATTGGCTTGCTTTCCGCCCGCAACTTGTTCCTTGGCTTGTTTCCATGTCGTGTTGTCTTTCAAGTTGTTGTCAAGGAAATCGACAATGTTCTGCAGCTCCTCCTTTTGGTTCATGTCCGCCTTCAGGCTTATCATCGTGCCTTCCATATCCTTGAGCTGGGAGCGAAGGTTATCTACTAGGTTTTGGAGAACACCGAGTCGCTTCTCATTGGCTTCCTTTTCTTGTTTGGCCTTGTCTAGTTTTACTGCAAGTTCCGACTGCTCACCAGCATCCTCGGGCTTCACAGTTTGCGACTGGAGCCGCTCAATTTCATCTGTTTTCTGCTTCAGCTCCACCTTCAGCTTCTCAACCTCGATTTGAGCGTTCCGGATGGTGGTTTCGGACGTCGCTAGCTTCGCCGTGAGCGCCTCGATCTCCTCCTGCTTCGAAGTCTTGAGCTTCTCAAACTCCGAGTCTTGTTTATCCTTCATATCGCGCAGCTCTACCAACTCTCGGGTCGCAGTTTCCAAATTGTGCACCATCCCTTCCGTTGACTCCCTTGCCACTGAGAGGTCCCGTTTGAGGTTTTCCGCCTGAGACTTGAGCGTTTCAATCTCTTCCTGCTTTTCCTTCAGCTCAGACTCCAGGCGTGGGATCTCGTTATCAAAAGAGAAAAACTCTTCGCTTTCTTCCTTGGCAGAATCCTGCTTCGAAACAGTGGAGGATTTATCATTCAAGGTAGAGTTATCGACGACCGTCTTATCGCTTATTGTCGAGGCATCCTCTTCCTTTTTATTCTCCTTAAGATTAGTGAGCTCATCGTATGCTGCCTTCGTGGCCTTCTGGGCTTCCTCCATTTTCTTCTTGTAGTCATCTCTCTCTGTGGACACCCGCTTCAGCTCCTCCAGAACCATGTCGCTTTTTAACGAGAGTTGGTTGAGGTATTCTGTCAACGCCTTCGGATCGCTAATAGAAGCCAAGGGGGTGTTCTCACGCAAAGCCGCTTCGAAAGGTTCGATCGATAAGACACGCGAATGGGCCATTCGATAAGCTTTCAAGAGCTCTATAGGTCACACAACGGTTAGCGCCGTGGCCCAAGTCGCTGTGATATTGACCTAGCACATACCCTGATACCGAGATTCCAGCTTGCCCAATCTCCGCAGCTTCACCCTGACCTCAGGCGGCAGCTCCGAAGAAGATTGGTTTGTCTCTGGGGCATTCGTATTCTCCTTGCCGGCGGATGCCTCCTCCGCGGATGGTTTGCTCTCCCCGGCATTTTCCTCCGAACCTGCGGACTCTAAGCGGGGAGTAGCTGATCTACTAGAGCCTTCATCCTCTCCGATGGCGAACTCAGGCTCGAATTCGTTGGGATCCGGCCCACGGACGGGAGTGCCGGTGTTCCGTCGGGGGCGGGTAGTTCGTCTGCTAGGGGATGTATTGCGGGTGGGACGACGAGCGGAGTTGGAGCGGGCGAGTGAGTCCTGAGCGGACTTTTGCCGGGCTTGCTCCTCTGCAATCCGGGAGTCGATCGCGTCGCGGATACGCTGTGGGTTGCGATTAGGCCGAGCGTTAACATATCAAATCCGGGGAATTTGTTCGACACGTGAGGCTAACCCCCGAAGGAGTTCCATAAATAATTGGATCCGGAAATACTGTACCTGAAACATGACCGTGGCGGGCCTGTGAGCCAGGGCCACAGCTCGATCAATGAAATAGAAACAGGCGAGAAAGAGACGAGAAGCAGTTATTAAAGTAAGAAGGAGAAGGTAAAGAATGGAAGGGGGCATAGGACAGATCGACTAGGCGGTAGTGATTCGTTGTCAGCAGGATGTGCTGCTAAGTTGACTTGATTGGGCCGCCAAGACATCCGAGCAGTTGGCAAAAAAAAAAAAAGTATAACAATGGTAGTATATCAACAATTCGTCTTTCACTGCTTGACGTGAGAGTACTTAGATATTACGCCCTGGACGAGTAACTTTACCTCTAATCTAGAATTGACTATACTTCTATTCATTTATAAATTAAACCGTCACAGGCAATTGACCCGTTTGGTTCCTCTTTTCTGCTACATACTAGGCTGATTATCGGCTATTGGAGGCATATGAAATAATCCAAATTGAAAACGAAGCGGCTGACTCAGTTCAAAAAAAAAAAAAGAAGAAGAAGAAAGAAAGGCTATTAGCCAGAGTGATCTCGTCACCATATACAAGGGTATTGAGATAATGTGCCTCAGGCTACCAAGTGCTTATGCATAACCGCACTACTGACTAACCTAAAGCATAACCAAGACATATCCAAGTCGTTATGCAGCGGTATGACGTCGACCACATTTTTCTTTTGATTTTTCTACGTAGTTCCAGTCACTTGTTTTAGTTGCTTGCCATTTTAGGTTACGGGAAAATTTGCAGGTGGATCCGTCGGAAGTGCATCCACAATCAGGCACATCCTCAGTCTCGACCTTGCCAGGCATATATGCCAAACGTAACAGATCTTGGCACTTCACATGATGAATTAACATAATACTCGGTAATGTACTCTCCTAAAACGTTCGTCTTAATTTTCTCCATTCTTCTAATTGCTTCTATATATCTAAGTCCCATATAGTGTGAGAGAGAGGTCCAATGACCAAGGTGCACCCGTGATCGACCTAAACTAAATTCGTATTGCTTTCCTTCTCCGCTTTCCGACTTGATCCTACGAAACCAAACCCGTTTGAAACTCAAAAGGGACCACCCTCATTCTTCACGACCCAGCCAAGAGGGCATCTGAGAGCACGTTGTGGCTCGTGAGTATGGGGGTGGTTGGCCACATTAATCGCATCTGAGTCCCTGAGCGAAAGCTAATCATTCAATCAATCTCGCATACTGGAACTTCGTCATTGCGTCTTCTTGCCGGATCAACGGTTTCATGGTTGGCGGAGACCTAGAATTCTTTTGTGTTCCTTGATTCCCACTGGGGCCTTTTAGCTGCTTTCCTTAAGCTGGTTTAGCGGCTTGAGTCCCCATCCAACAACGTGTTTCCAGCCCAATCCCATTCTACGCAATAACAACCATGGCCGCCGACGGTGGTCCCCTTGCGGCCTCGTCTGCGTCTCTTGATTCAAGTCTAAGCCCTCTTCATGCATCTCCCTCGCCCTCCTCAACCTACGCTGCTTCGTCCCTCGCTCTGTCTGCTCCCGCCATAGCCGCTAGCTTTTCCGTGGCTTCGACCTTTTCAAATTCCCTTATCCCACCCCCGCCGTTACCCCCTCCTACGCCTTCAACCATGGCGGGGTGGTTCGGATGGGTGTTTTCTTTCTTCTTCCAGGTCATTCCAAGCGTCCTATACTGGGTGATAACGTTTGCGACCATCACGCTGCCCACATGGCTATTCACGCTCTTCTCAATGAGCTTGACCTTCACTATGAATTTCACCACTCTGTAAGTATCCTAACCCGTGCAATGGGATGCTCTGTCGATCGCGCGGTGAAACGCTGACACAATGCTTTAATTGATCCACAGCTTGTTGATCGCGCTGGCGATCGTATCAGCGATCAGTTGGCTTATCCGTTATCGGTTCTTGAATATGTATAGTCGTCTGCCTCCGGAACCCCAGCGCAAAGAACCCCATCTCGATCTCTTCCCCGATGTCCAGGAAGGGGACTCCAAACCGGGCCTGGCCAATTACCTAGACGAATTTCTAAGCGCCATCAAGGTGTTTGGTTACCTCGAACGGCCTGTATTTCATGAATTGACACGTACCATGCAAACGAGGAAGTTGATTGCTGGGGAAACTTTGATGCTGGAGGAAGAGAAAGGCTTCTGTCTAGTGGTGGATGGCTTGGTCCAGATATTCGTCAAGTCCATGCGGGACGGGAAATCAAATGTAGACGAAGGTTCAAACCACATGGGAGCCGAGTCTTCTGATGAGGACGATCATCATGTGGACGGAAAGCAAGGTTATCAACTGCTCACAGAAGTCAAGAACGGCGCCTCGATGTCGTCCTTGTTCTCCATCCTGTCCTTGTTCACCGAGGATATCCAACTACGAGCCAGCGAAGGCTCGTCGTCTAGTGCATCCAGCGTAGGCCCTAGCACCATTGCTCGGGTATCTGACTCGTTCCCAGCGAGCCCTCACGGCTTAGAGGACAGCCCTCGTTCTAATTTCGTTAGAGATAATGGTGGCTCCGTCGCCCATATAAGCAACAGTAATGGGGAGCTCCTGCCATCCGTCCCGCCTCTAAACCTAGGAGAAAGCCATGCTATGCCCAGCCATGAGCCTTACCCGGAACCAAGGAGCCAGCCAGGCAAGAGGCGGCGCAAGTCAGTCCATCCAGATATCGTGGCTCGAGCCATGGTGGACACGACCATTGCCATCATCCCGGCCAGCGCCTTCCGCCGTCTGACGAGGGTCTATCCGAGAGCGACCGCCCATATTGTCCAGGTGATCCTGACACGGCTCCAAAGAGTAACGTTCGCCACGGCACATTCTTATCTAGGTCTCAACAATGATGTACTGGGCATTGAAAAACAGATGACCAAGTTCACGACTCAGGATTTGCCCAATGAAATGCGTGGGGCGGCGTTAGATCGCCTCAAGGACAAATTTATCAAAGAGCGAGACCGCCTGGGCCCGGAAGAGATCACCAAGGGCATCGCACTCCACAATCCTTCTGCTGGCCGAAGTCGCCGATCCAGTAGCTTCCTGAGGAAAGAAGCAGTTCTCCATGCAAAGATGGCAGCACAATCGAAGCGACCAGTGAGCATGGCCAGCCCAGAGGATATCTCCGGTGACCGTGAGTCGGCAGGGCCGAGCCCCGGGGATCTGTTGTCTACCATTCAACTCTCCCGGTTTGGCCCTCGATACGAACACTTAGCTCCGAAACTGCTCAGCCCATTAACAGATAAAGAGAATGCCCCCTTTATGGCTCCTGTTATGCACAGTTCGCCTTTTCATCGAAAGAAGGACTCGGTTGACGAGGATGCCCTGTTCAGAGAATCCATACTGGATTGCATCATGAATGGCATTGGACTTACTAGCAGCACTCGTGATGTCTTACGTAAGAGTAGTCACACCTCTGGGGACATATCCCCAAAGCTACTTTCATACGATTCTCGGCGGCAAAAGGCCGTGTTCACTAACAATGCATTCGGCTTCATCGACCCTTACGATGGTTCTGCGGATGGTGAGACGGAATCAATGATGTCAATGTCCATGACCAGCGCGGGTGGGACATCGCCTATCATCAATCTGCGAGAAGAGCTTCGAAATGACATCGAGATCGTCTATTTCCCCCAGGGTTCAGTGCTGGTGGAGCAGGGGGAACGCCATCCAGGCCTGTACTATGTGATCGACGGATTCCTAGACGTAGGTATCCCAGTATCCGACAAAGGAGAAGATCTTGTGGGCGGTTCGAGACCGGTATATGGCCAGCCACCTGAGGAATTCTTTCCGACCTTGAAGCGGACGACGACTAGCTCCTCGCGAGTTTCGGGTGTGACGAGTGCCACACATGATTCTAAGCGGAAAAGGCAGTCGCGAAAGTCACTCTATCTTATCAAACCTGGTGGTATTCAAGGATATGTCGGATCCGTTGCATCTTACAGGTCCTATACGGACGTGGTGGCGAAAACAGATGTGTATGTCGGGTTCCTTCCAAGGTCATCCTTAGAAAGAATCGCCGAGCGTTACCCTATTGCGCTGTTAACCCTGGCAAAGCGATTGACAAGTCTTCTTCCTCGTTTGCTTCTTCACATCGACTTCGCCTTAGAATGGGTGCAAGTAAGTGCAGGCCAAGTCATCTATCACCAGGGGGATGAGAGTGATGCAATCTATCTTGTCTTGAATGGGCGTCTACGGTCTGTTCTCGAAGGTACAGATGGCAAGATTACAGTTGTTGGCGAATATGGTCAGGGGGAAAGCGTTGGGGAGCTAGAGGTCATGACAGAGTCGACACGCCCGGCAACTCTACACGCCATTCGGGATACTGAGCTAGCTAAATTCCCGCGGTCTCTTTTCAACAGTCTTGCCCAGGAACACCCGGGAATTACTATCCAGGTTTCTAAGCTCATTGCCCAGCGGATGCGAGATCTCGTCGAGCTTCCCATGTCTGAAAAGGGAGGTGAGCATGCCAATGCTGGAAGCGTTAAGACCGCTGCCTCTGTGGTAAACCTTCGTACTGTTGGTATACTCCCCGTAACGGCTGGGGTTCCCGTGGTAGAATTTGGCCACCGCCTGCAGAACGCGCTTCACCAGATCGGCGTGACGAACGGCGTTACCTCCCTCAACCAAGCGGCGATCTTGAACCATCTCGGACGACATGCTTTCAGCAAGATGGGGAAATTGAAGTTGTCCCAGTATTTGGCCGACCTCGAAGAAAAGTATGGGATGGTACTCTATATCGCAGACACCAACGTGAACTCTCCATGGACACAGACCTGCATCACGCAAGCTGACTGTATTCTGCTCGTTGGCCTTGCCGACTCATCGCCTAGTATCGGCGAGTACGAAAGATTTCTACTTGGGATGAAGACAACAGCTAGAAAAGAACTTGTGCTGCTACATTCCGAACGGTACTGCCCTCCCGGACTGACGCGCCAATGGCTAAAGAACCGGATGTGGATCAACGGTGGCCACCATCATATTCAGATGGGCTTCCGCTTAACCCCCGAGCCCTCACATCCGCAGGCGAAACGGCTTGGAGCTGTTCTGAAACAACGAGTTCAAGTTATCCAGGCAGAAATCCAAAAATACACCTCGCGGCGGATTCGCCAGACGCCTCTCTACTCGGCACAAACTCCGTTCAAGGGCGACTTCCATCGCCTGGCTCGCCGACTTTGTGGCAGGTCTGTTGGACTCGTTCTTGGTGGTGGCGGAGCTCGGGGTATCGCCCAAGTTGGCGTCATCAAAGCACTGGAAGAGGCCGGGATCCCTATCGACATCATTGGTGGTACATCTATCGGCTCATTCATTGGAGCTTTGTATGCACGGGATGCGGATGTGGTTCCCATGTATGGTCGAGCGAAGAAGTTTGCCGGTCGTATGGCGAGCATGTGGCGGTTTATGCTGGATCTAACGTATCCTACCACCTCTTACACCACTGGCCATGAGTTCAACCGGGGAATCTTCAAGACGTTTGGAGATAGCCAAATCGAGGACTTTTGGCTGGAGTACTACTGCAACACCACCAACATCAGCAAATCACGGCCTGAATTCCACTCGTCGGGTTATACTTGGCGCTACGTGCGTGCATCAATGTCATTAGCCGGCCTGATTCCCCCGATTTGCGACGAGGGCAGCATGCTACTTGACGGCGGGTACATCGACAACCTTACAGTGACCCACATGAAAGGACTCGGGGCCGATGTGATTTTTGCCATCGATGTGGGCTCAATCGATGACAACACGCCTCAAGGGTACGGTGATTCGCTGTCCGGGTTCTGGACCGTGCTCAACCGTTGGAACCCGTTCTCCGCTTGCCCCAACCCTCCCACGCTGTCCGAAATCCAAGCACGACTCGCATATGTGTCATCAATCGACAATCTAGAACGGGCTAAAAACACCCCTGGCTGTCTGTATATGCGTCCTCCCATTGACCCATACGGAACCCTCGAGTTCGGCAAGTTCGATGAGATCTACCAGGTAGGCTACGCATATGGCAAGCAGTACCTAGAGAAACTCCGCAGTGAAGGATCCCTGCCGTTACCGGAGGAGACAGAAGAGAAAAAGAAGCTACAACGTACCTTGGCGCCTCGACGAGCAAGTATCTAAGTTCTGCCATCTCCATTGCCGACCCACTGTATTACGAATGACGAATCTGAAACAGCGAATGGAGTTTTAAGGATTTAATCCCCAGCTTAAGCTTTCTTTGTGTGCCTATTAGACTAGCATTTATTGTACCTAGAGCAAGCGCCCTGCACTATACCAACAGCGATATCATTGACATAGACTTGGCAGATACAAGTATACAGTACATACAATTCATTCAACGAAGACAGTTTAATTCACTATAATTATGAATATCAGGAATATGCTTTCTCATCTGATACAATGTTAATACCACAATATTGGATTCGTGTATCGACACATCGAACAGCATATATGGCATCGTATCATTTGCATTTTCTTTAATACAATCTGACAAAATAGTGATAATGGAACGGGATGACATGTACAGTAGTTGACTTATCTCCTAACTATACCCGATAGTTGCATTCCCGTTATCTCCAATATCCTCGTTATGTAGTTGACAGCCGCCACAGTGGCCAATTCTATTTCCCAGCTTCAAGTTTGGTTTCTGACTTCTACTGTACAATTAGCTATGTATTGCTTGCCAAAAGCTTATTGAACTAACAGCATGATTCTCACTGACTAGTAAGCAGCATAATTCACCGTCCAGTTTATATGAGCATGAGCCTTGATTCAGTGAGTGCCACGCTGCCCACGACAATGTTTTCGTGTATGGAGCCTAAGAGTCCCATTGCTGATCGGGACGAGATCTTCAATAGAAATTTATTTACTCAATTTATACTTACAAGACTGCGAATATTAACTATAAGTACGTAACACAAGGGGAGAAAAAAAAAGACGTCTGTCTCAATGGGATCCGTGCCGCTCAAGAATAAGAACAAAAGAAATATACTGGTCATCATGATAAAATGATGATGGTGATGGAATAATGACACGAGCTTGACATGTCTTATAGAATACCTTGCATGCACCAGCTCTAAATCCGTTCAACACTCCTGTCCACTACCATCTAAAACCTCCAACAACACCCCCCCGCCTCTATATACCTAGCATTCAGCAATGTTTTTCAAAAACCATCTTGCTAAAAAGTTCGAGCCACTCCTTGAGCATCTTGAGAACAAGCTCGAGCAGGAAGGCGAATGGCAAAAGGCCCAGGAGCTTCGATGTCAGCAATATGAATGGCGCCGCTATCACCCTAAACTCAAGAAACAGACTTCAAACTACCTTGCCCGCGTGTATAACCACCGTTTCCAAATCCAACGCGAGGCCTACCTACAAGTACAGCATGACAATCTCTTCCAGCAACTTGAGGAAGATCCATCGTTAGCAGATATCCTAGTAACAGAGATAGAGTGCTTTCAGAAACGGCTCAAAGACGTCGATCGGGACATTTGGATGGCGGAACGAGATGTTGAGTCTGCAATCCGAGCTTTTCCAGAGGGGCCCTTCAAGCGCGCTTTATGTGCCCGTCGCCAAAAGAATAACTCATATCTTGCAAAGCATTTACAAACCGTTTGTGCTGCTGTGGGTGGATGTTGTGGGCGTGGACGTGGCTGTTGCACGAGGTCTCGAAACTCCAAGCGACCAAATCATTTTGCGCATTGTACATCCATGTGTAAGTGCTGTGAGAATGCGATGGGGTTCAAGATCAATTCTCCGAACACTAGGGATGATCCTATGGCTATATCAATTACGATTAAAAAGGCAGACCTAAGAGGGGGGAAGCGTTCCTTTGCGAAGGAGGTAATCAATGCTCATATCTGGGGACTCTAATACTTGTCTTTCGATCTTTTTCCCGCTGGCTAAGACTTGAATGGCTATGTTGCTCTATCTCTGAACCAATACATGGCATAATATAAGTAGTTAATGTCTCATATCAGAAGCAGACCCAAACTGGCAAGGCGTGATATCGTAGTCCACTTGAATGGCTCCCGATTTCTCGGGTTTTGTCTTTCAGTCCACCACTATCAGGTCAAAGTGCCTATATGGCCAGGCCATATCCAGCCCCGGAGGCTCTTGCTGGGGTTGATCCTCTTGCCCTTATTTATTTAACCAGGCTGCTTGCGCCGATGGACCGAACAACAAGGAGGAAAACAATAAAACAAAAGATAAAGATGAACAATGCACTTGGAGCCGGAACAGTCTTCGTGGTACCCTTTCCCTGACCGGGCGGGACTGATCACATCCAGAAGAAGAGGTTGAAGCCTCATTTTGGTTCGCAGCCCCTTGATGAACCCGCCCGTCCTTTATAAGAGAGGTTGTATATTCGGAGTTTTAGGTTTAGCCCAATAATTTATGAAGTTTAGATACTGGTCGGTGATCTGAGAGTCAATTCTAGAGGTTCCCTTTTCATCAGTCATAACGTCTCTCTATGCAATTATCAACATTGCAGCTTCAGGCCCAAGAGGGCTTTCGATCGGGAACCACATATTAGGTATCAAGAATAAACATATATATGCGAGTAGGAAGATCATAAGGACAGAAAAAGGAGGCTTTAGTCAATGGAAATATTTCTATGGGTTCGAAAGCAGATAGCCTTCTATACATTTCAACTTCTCTTCCAGACGAATTTTGAAAACAAATGTTTCTTGTGCAGAGTTATAGTTTCTCGAATACTTTCCCTATATACCTGGTCTTTATTATCATTTTGTTTGTCTTGGCTGTGGCTAAGAGTATTGGACACTACCCCTTGGTATGTGGCACTAGATGTTGCCTTGTCCTACACATTAGGGGATTCTTCAAACCCTAATGATATGGTAGAAAAAACGAATATAGAAAAGGATTCAGAATATTATTATCACTATCATTCATACACCGCGGGCTTATTGCGTCTGCTTTAAGACAGATAGAGAGCAATGGAGAAAGTGCCACTGGATCACGTGAGGCGACGCAAACCCATAGATCAAGACAGGCCTCTCTCTCTCTTTTCAGGTTCCGTCTATCTCTTTCCTCTTCATTCTTTTGTAATAGGAAGAGATACAGGATGGGTCAACGTGATTCGTGGGAGTTTGGGTTGCCGTGCTGAAACGTTGTCTCAGCACCTCCACATTTCTTCGCCACAAATCCATATTGCTTTCTGGGGTTCTTCTCCACCAACGGGGCGGTGATGGAAGGTAAACAATCAACCGAAAAATTAATTACAATTACCCGCCGAGTAATCCGTTGCAGCTACGTAGATGCCGTCGATCGTTAATTTGAGAGCCATACGCTCGGATTAAACTAAACCGAACCATGACGATCCCAAGCAAGTGGAACCTATTGAGCTTCTCTACAGTCCCTTCTGCGGATTCCACTCAGATAGGCGCGCGATATAAAAGGCCTCTTCAGTGCTTTATCGCCTCAAATTAGGATTGATTCAATCAACTACAGGTATCATCGTTACAACTTACACCTCAAGATGCGCTTCTGGACCTTCGCTCTGACCTTCTCTACATCGTTGGCTCCCTTCGCCCAGGCCGCTGACGACGTGAAGGTCACCACGGTGAATGGCCGTCGTCAGTGCGTGGTAACCGCTCGCGGGAACAAGCAGGACGACGTACCCAACATCAAAAAGGCGTTTGAAACATGTAACAAGTCGGCCACCGTCGTGTTCCCCGAAGGCCAAACGTACTGGATTGGCCAGAAGTTGAACCCCGTCCTGGAAGACGTCGACATTGACTGGCGTGGGGAATGGTTGGTGCGTAGTTTCTTTCCCTCTTTTTCCCTGAACTAGAGTGAGGAAGCAACTAGATCTGACCAGCGACCAATACAGTACTCGGATGATATGGAATATTGGCGCAATCATTCATATAATATCACTTTTCAGAATCACAACACCGGCTTCATCCTCACTGGAAAGAACATCCGGGTTGATGGTCACGGCACTGGAGGTATCAATGGCAATGGCGACATTTGGTACACCGCGGACGAGGGCAACACCACCCAAGGACGCCCAATGGTAAGCGGTCTTCCGCACTTTTTGGGTAGATTATGTATCTGGATTACTGATCAATGATGTTAGCCATTCAATATCTGGAACGTCACCGACGTCTCTGTCAAGAACTTCTACGTGAAGCAGCCCCAGCTGTGGTCGATCAATCTCATGAACGGAACTAACGTCCTGCTCGAGAACATTGTGGTCTCTGCCAAATCAACCAAGCAGCCCGATGGCGAAAATTGGGTTCAAAATACTGATGGTCTCGGTATGTATCAGCATATGTTTTCGCTCCTTACCAATAAAAGAACCGTCTCTTTCAGCCTAGAGCGACGTACTGATTACGGGCACAGACACCATGGACGCAAACCATGTCCAGGTCACCAATTTCACCTACACAGGCGGCGATGACTGCATAGCCCTGAAGTCACGGTCCTATAACATTACTGTTACTGGTGC
Organism: Aspergillus sojae; assembly: GCA_008274985.1. Taxonomy (NCBI): domain Eukaryota; kingdom Fungi; phylum Ascomycota; class Eurotiomycetes; order Eurotiales; family Aspergillaceae; genus Aspergillus; species Aspergillus sojae. Next base: position 4,486,520 of record CP035527.1, on the reverse strand, counting down.
CACCTGTAATGGTGGTAATGGTATACCCATCGGTAGCATTGGGGAGTATCTGGAGGACTGCAGTGTCAAGGATGTCTATATGAGCGATCTGAAGGTAAGTAGAGCTTACGGGGAGGAGCTAGAAAAGTGCATCTAAAATTATCTACAGGTACCTGGAACACGGTATGGGGTCTACATCAAAACCTGGACCGGCATTCCGACACCCCAAAAAAGTTATGAGGCTGCTGGACTTCCTCGTGGCGGCGGTTGGGGAGTCGTGCAGAACATAACCTTTGACAATGTCGACATTGATTCTGCCGATCATGTATTTATGGTCGACCAGAACAATGGGGGGAATTCGTCGACCGCGGGCACCAGCAAAATGACAATCTCGGATATCCACCTTAAAGATTTTCATGGCAAAGCCTCGGACAATACAGCAACCATCAACTGCAGCAAGAGCCATCCCTGCTTTGACTTTTACTTCACTAATATGACCACCTTGAAGGGGTCATGCACAAACGTCAAGAGCGGCACCTTCCATGGCCTGTCTGGCTGTTAATATGTCGGTTAAACATATGGCACTGGATCTCTGGCGCTGCGTTTTCGATTCACCTACCGCCTCTCCCGGACGATGCCCATGAATTTCCTAGCATACTCTCAACTGCCTATGCGACGGAGAACCTGGAATGTGGAAGTGCTATGCCAGCACAGTACAGTATCATTACATTTGAATTCTCGGTTTCAAGAGTGAAGCCTTACTTAGCTCGTTTCCTCCAATGAATGGCTTATATGTTTGGGCTCTTCGGAGAGTAGTCATAATTTTGTCGATATGTAATTGATATACTAATATCTAACCATTGTAGTGGGGAACATGGACTCTGTATGGGACAGTTTGATACGGTATCTGAGAGCTGTCTTGTACAGTACTTACGGATCCAGGTGGACGGGAAAGATATCTAGCAGAAATGACACTCCTACATCTCTCCAGCCTACTCCCTGTCCCCCGTAGGGTGTGCTTCTAGCTTGTTCATCCTAAGGGCTACAATGTAGTTCCAAGATTTTGAAGCCCCCCGCCTGCCTTAATTAGGCTACCCAAGAATTCAATGAGCATGTTAGTAATAGCTTGTTATGACGCTAACTTATTCATATACGAACTACAAGCGAATCACAAGCGACGAATAGGCAGGCGATCAATACGCCTGTCCATCGGTCCCACAGCAGTTCGTCATCAAATATCATTGAGTTCGGCGCAGCGAGTCCCTGAAGTGATGGGTGGGGATGGAAGGAGATACACCGAGCGGTAGAACTTCTCTACACGAATCAAACTTACGAACTGCCAACCTCCACGAACCTGATCGTCAAAGTTCGTTCCTATTGAACTTGTCTGCTCTAAGACACTTAATTTACTTTCTCCGCTGGTCCGAGGGCGGATAACACTTGTCCCAGTTCGGTGGAGGCTGGTGTTGGGACTTGTGCTTACTCCGTATATATGATGTACCCGATATGCATTATATAAATATCAAGTTCAAGTACCTTGTGCTTGGTTAAACACATCATTGTACCTTCCATTGACTTTATACAAACTACGCAGAACCTAAAGATACTGAACTCAAACATCACTATGAAGGCCACTGCATTACTCTCAGCTCTCATCCCAAGCGCTCTCGGCGCAACCCTCTATCTTGCGGGCGATTCGACTATGGCAGCTGGTGGAGGTGGATCAGGGACCAATGGTATGTTCTCTCAATGATCTATTTATATGTTTTTCTTCCACAAAGGATTCAATGATAACAGCAAGACAATCAGGATGGGGCGAATACGTCGCTCCATATACGACCCTCAACGTCTCCAATCACGCACACGCAGGCCGCAGCGCCCGCTCATATACCCGCGAAGGTCGATTCGCCGGCATAGCAAGCGCCATCCAACCAGGCGACTGGGTCATCATTGAATTCGGGCATAACGACGGCGGATCTCTCTCGGTGTCTGACGACGGCCGCCCCGATTGCCCCGGCACAGGCAACCAGACCTGCCGCACCGTCTATGACGGCAAAAACGAGACAGTCCTCACCTTCCCAGCCTACCTGGAGAACGCCGCGAAGACGTTCAAGGCGCGAGGCGCGAACGTGCTCATTTCAAGTCAAACGCCTAATAACCCGTGGGAGTCGGGGTCATTTTCGTATCACCCCACGCGGTTTGTGGCGGATGCAGAACTGGCTGCACGGAGGGCGGACGTGGCGTTTGTTGATCATGGAGCTTATGTTGCGAGTATTTATGTATCTCTTGGAGCGGATGTTGTGGATGCGTATTTCCCTAATGATCATACCCATACTAGTCCTGATGGGGCGCGAGTAGTGGCTGAGGCGTTTTCCAAGGCTGTGATCTGTGACAGTGTTGCGCTGCAGAAGACATTCAACGCTACCAGGTTCCCAGGGAAATGCCTGTGAGGAATGTGTGAATGTGGACTAAGTGGCGGGAGGGGAGTATATTGATGTTAGTTAACAGAATGGGCAGCTTCAAACACAAGTTGGACTTCATGCTAGTATCATAATATTTTCTCATATTTCAAATGATCCAAAACGTATACTCATAGTGTATCATAGTCACAGAGTGCCTACTAGCAAGAAATCCACCTGAAATCCGATTTCATGTGTAGTGCACCAGTGAGGTTAAGTTCAACCAGGGAGCCTTGGAAAAGCTTGTGGGCGGTATGATTACATAATATCATAAATATTCGTTAACCTCCATACTCGGTATGTCGTAGCATTCTAATGAAATCGCAGGTTCCACAAAACAAACATAGGTCTTCGGCTATACATTAGCACTGCGATTAATAGTAGGGAGATCAAGAATCAGTCTTCTGTCTGTAGTATCTACTGCCTACGTATCCTTACCTAGTTTGACAGTCTACAGGTTCTCTACCCTGGGTCCCTGACTAGTACATAGAGTGACTAGGGTTCCCCGCGGGGGTAGGGTGGGTGTCTAAGTAGTTCAGGCAACCCGCTGGACCACGCTCGCTTAAATGAAGTGGTTACGGAACCAAAGGACATATTTATCCTCGATGTCCTACAACGGTTAATTAATTATTTAACCTATGTTTTTGTACTGATATTTGAATTGCAAATTAATAAAATTGGTTTCCCTTGGAGTAGCGCTCGCGCGACCGGGAATTACGTTATGGGATTCTAATGGGATCCCATGGGTCCCAGATGCACAGGTCTACCGGATGGTATACCGCTAGGACTATTCGAGTCGGACAATCTGTATAGGTACCTACCTACCAACGGGTTTATCAGGAATACGAGGACCCTCGTTTACTATCATGTTTCTTCGCGTTCAATCTAAGTACTATTCTTGGATTACCAGTTACAATTAGATCGCCAGCTATTGTTTCCCGCTATATTTCATATTTATCTCAATGATTAACCGTGACTCAACCCAAATAAATGGCTTGCTAATCCTCGCCATTGAGGGCTTCTTCCCAATTAGAGTATGTATGGACCGAAGCACTGTGTTGATAACGAAACCTAGGGACCAGCCCGTAACAGTTCCGCCGAAAGCAATTTTTGGTATAAATGTACTGTAGGATGAGTGCCTAGGTATGCCTTGGTAGGTCTATGATACTCATTCGAACTAGCTTTACAGAATGCCATATGTTTCAGAGACCGTGCTGAAATCCTCATGATCAGCAGGCGCTGATCTGTAGACGCTGATCAGGCCTATGAACAAGTAAATCCGTGAGTGGAAGAGACGTCGCCGCAGCGATACTTCGTCACGACCTCACCCGAAGTAGAGTTGGTGACATTAAACCCAGTAATGGTAATATCCTTGCAGCCACCCGAAGCCTCGCTGCAGTCCATGTAAGCGGCGTAGCTAGAGCCAACATCACCTGTCCAGTTCTTGATCGTGATGTTCGAGATCTCGAAGAGACTGCTATCACAATCGCCTGAAGTTCCACTGAAGGTGGTGCATTGAGTGATACTGAAGGGATAATCCTCCGTTTCAAAAATGTGAAAGTCTGACAGTGCTATGTGGAAGTTAGCGAGATTGCAGAGGATGAATTAAGTAACTCCACACGGGCAGGGGTCACTCACTGACGTTCCGGATATCTAGCAGCTCCATTGTTAGTATACAGGTCTCATACAGAGGAGGGGTTTAGCTAAGGGATCTCTTACATCCGGTACCTCCACCTCCACCGTTCGGCGGGTACGATACCTGTTCTCCAGTCCAGGTCTTAACGTAGGCGCCATAACGGGTGCCGTTTCCTTCTATTCTCCGAGCAGTAACATTCTCAATCCGCTCGAATACGTCGAGATATTGACCAACGCTGCCAAAGGCTAGACCAAGTGAGTTATCAAAGGTAGAGTCCTCTATTAGGATATTTGTAGAGTTTCCTTTGATGGAGACGGCGTCATCCCCGTTGCGGATGTATAAATTGCGGAGAGTAACGCGGTCGGAGTTGATGGTGTCAATGCCGTCCGTGTTGCGTGCTGGCTCACCAGAGTGCGAAGTACTGTTAATGTAGAAATTGTCGACGAGAACATTTTGAGACCAGAAGATGGCCAGGGACCACATTTGACTCTGAACCATTCGTAGGCCTGTCAACGTTATGCCTTGCCCTTCCCAGATAGCTAGGGCAAGCGGTCGATGGGGGTAATTCGATTCTCCTTTGACAAGGTCGTACCTGTGCGAGATGAAGCTGAGCGCCTGTCCACTTCTACATCCGAGGCATCATTCAAAACTCACCACTCCTGGCCATTTCCATCTAGGGTTCCGTAGCCATGGCCGTTAACAGAGACGTTTCGACCGCCTAAGAACCATGCGGCACTGCCATTCTGATATCCAGTCGGCTGTGAATTGTTGAGCCAATACGTGGTGTTTTTGCTCCACTATTTTGGACATATTAGCTTCCATCTGTCTTAGTGCCCTCCGATAAGAGGATCTTTTTCAACAAGCGTCTAGCACGTACAAGCAAAGTTCCCTGGATATCAATAGTGACGTCTGCCAGGTCGGTAGTTCTCATGAACTGGTTCACATAATATGTCCTATTCTGGAACACTATGTTTCCTCCTGTGCCACATTGCTCGAAGGCATCCAAGATGGCAGGGGTGTCATCAGTGCCATCGCCGTTTGCCGGAATAACGCACTGCTGTCGTTTTTGGAGTCCCGTGGCCTTCGCTGCGCAAGTCCACAGGAGGAGTGATAATATGACGAAGAATTGCCAGATCTGGCCATTGGCGCTTTTCCAAGCCATCCTGGGTTGGTGGTAGTAATTCAGCGAGCAAAATGCTGGTTCGTTCAGTTACCTTTGCCTTGACGTGACCTCTGTGGCTATCAAAGCGTGTCGTTTGTACTCCGGGTGAAGAACCCCGGGTCTTTTATAAGCTTCCGTCTACTCTGTACAAGGGGCCTTCCCCGCATAGGCCTCGTGGTCCATATCTGCAGTGTGCCATTAATCAATCTGAATGGTGGAAACGTTTAACTGGGCGCTAGAGTATATGATTTTTTTGCAGGTACGATCTACAAAACAGAGGGACAAGCCTTACATCTCTGCTTCATATTGATTAATTTTCCACCAATATTAGCGCTTGCCCCACGAGAATTCGAAGGTCCTATTTTCTAATTTTCCAATTTGAGGGGGGGATCAAATTGATATCCTCGATCCCTTCCCCCGACGTAGGTGACCCTAGATGCCGATGTGGTTTCCCAGCATCTCGGTCTCCTTAATACCGACCTGTCAAATGGCGCTAAGCGAAAGGCATAGCCACCCGCGACCACGTGTATCCGCTTACACCACCAATTAACCGCTCTGGGTGGGTCCTTATATCCCCATATCTGCCGAACGGTTTACGTACCCCCTGAATTAGATCGGCAATTTCCATGGCCCTTGATCATTTGATGTTAGGAAACGGGACTAACGGTTCCATTCTAACGCAGGAGCGACGCCCCTGGAGCTTATCTTGGAATGAAGTTCAGGTTTACTTGGCTGATTATCTCCTTCTGTGGTATTGATTATCATTATATGGCTTCTCCTGAGAGCCTACGCTTGCAAAGTATATGGCGTCATCAGTAGAAGTCAGTGGATCCTATCTTAACCGAGTCTCCTCTCTTTGTTTCCGATTGATCGATTGCGTTACTATGTCTGTAGAACCGAAATGATACTGGAAGGGATATGGATGGCATCCAGATGTCCCCAAGTCATTTCAAATGCCGTTGCCCAAAATTTGAACGGGCCTCTTCGACTTATGCCTAGTGTAGTAGGAAAGTATACCAATACCATTTGGTGTATCGTACTGATGTCAGTCACCTTCCATTAGCGTTTTGAGCAGGAAATTGAACCACTCTTGGATGTGCCTGCATAAGAGCCTAGTAGTTCCAGCAGGAAGAGTTAACATATTGGTAGAACTGATTGTTTATATCAAGCCAATATACCATTATCGCCACTATTTTGGTTAATGCTGGCACCAGCCGAGGCTCCCTTAATATAAAAGTTTTCGAAGCGAATATTAGTGACGTTTCCCCTATGAGAAAGAAAATATGTAGACGGTTAAAGAAATAACTATACAGGAAAAGACCCCGGAGACAACATTCAGGGGGTTCTTACCAACCTCCTTCTCGTGACTTTCCATCGTTCTCGTATCGTCCATTCTTGGAGAGATTTTACCGTACCAGCTTACCCACCCATGTTTTTACATACGCAGCATCATATCCTCATTGTAGGACAGGATGTGCACATCGCGCATGACGATGTCCTTCACCGAACAGTCCTCGACATACTGGAGCGACTCGCGTTCTAGAAGTAAATCCCATACGATCGGGGCTTAATGGCAATGGCATTATCACCACCTAGAAGAACAATGCGCGCCTTTGTTAGATAGATATATAGCTAAGACCTTATATACAGAATAATCAACGATTTCTACCTCCATGAGAATATGACAATATATATATAACACGAAAGCAACTTATATCTCTTCCGGTGTCGGGACCAAGACATAGTTGCCATGGTCGTCCTTGTACACCTACTCTTTGGGAGCGCCCACGTGGACTGTGGTGAATATATAAAACGAGGGTTTGTATGTTTGATGTTTGCGCTCCCAAGCAACCACAAAGGGAGTCCTCGAGGCAACACCTCCATCACCGCCTCCGTGGTATAAGATCTTCCTATTAGTATATATCCAACTCAAGGTCAGAGGTTATCCTCTGTGGAGGTCTAGTAAGACGGTATACTTTCTTGAATACGTTGATTGTAATTTGCTTTATACTCCCACTCCCGAAAGACATGGTTCTGGGTTCTGATGCCATCTGGCGGGTTGATGGACAGGTTCTTGTACTCACGGAAAAGACGTTTTTGCGACACAGTAGATATTGTTGCTCTCTAAATCTGTTGTAAGGATGTAAATGCAGAGAAAAAGTAGAAGAGTATAAGCTCGTGGACCAGTGAATTGTTAATTGTTGGATTTATTTGTAGTGAGGCGGTTTTGCGGAGATAATACGGAGGCCGCCTGTGCACAGAAAGCCCTGCCAGGTTCTCCCAAAATTCCGTTCTGTAATTACCCTGCACCACAGGAAGTTGGGTCACGTGGTATACAACGCTCTGCGAGGGTTGAAGAGACACCATTGTTGTTAGGGACAATGTTCGTTGGAAGGGCAGCTGCATAAGAGCCTAACAATAACCCACTGGCTGGTGCTTTGGCTACTCGCCGCTTGGCCTAGTTGACCTGATCCTCCTGAGTACCTTTGACACCTGGTTCATGACTTGTCGGTTGCATGCCAAGCACACGTATCAAGTTTCCCGCACTTTAACCCTAATCCATTGTCCTTTTTATCATTCAGTAGGTTTAGCAAAGATAGGGGCCTTCTCTTCTTTTCATACAATAAGTAAAAGGTTATGAAGGCAACCAAGAAGTTTAACAACAGTGCAAGAAGTGATGGGAAGAATAGTTGGAAAGTCAAGGGCATGAAGACTGAGTACACTGTTAGCAGGGTTTCATGTAGAGCTCCGTAATAACCAAAACTACCACTTTGCTCCTACCCCAGGGACTGTACTGCTATTATCGTACACATGATGGTAGAAACTTTAGAAAGTCATATTTGACGAGCATATTACCTTAGATAGCGAGAGCGGTTCTAGGTCAGAGACATCGAATACTAGTCTTTTGCCTGATAGTGTAGCGGTTAAGACCTTAGAACGCTCCCAAGGGTTGAGACCGTGACAATATAAGATCTTCCATGGAGTAGTAGTACTTATAGAGAGCAACTAGGTTCCCCGAAAGATTCTCTCTTCCAGATATTAAATAACTGCCGTAATGCGAATCTCTGGGCCTTCAACTCGTTAACGGCTGTTATTTCGCGCCACGCGTTGAAGTATTTGACACTTAGCACCTGTCTTCGCGCCGCAGAAGTCCTTGCTACCCTTTCCATCGCATCTTGTACTGTTGTTAAATTTCTTGGTTGACCTTCAAACTCTTTTGATTATCGTCTTTTGCCTATTCTTGGCCGGGATTCCTTTGCTCTCTGCCCTTTTGTATCAGTCTTTTTGCATTTGCCTTCCCATCACCACTTCTAGCTAAGAGCACGATCGGTAAGCTTACTCGCTGGGCAAGACAGCTTACAGAGAGCCCGAAAGGATAACGAACGATCAGTTGCCCACTTACGTCGTCAGCTACAGGAACGGAAGACGATTCTCTATTCCCGGAGTAACCGTATCTCTAGCTGCACCTGGGTTGATGTCAGGATCGCGAGGATACGGGGCAATACGTTGACTTTGTATGGACTGCATGGCTTGGATCGCGAGCTCTCCGATAGCTCAGATTATCGCCGTAGGCACGGGTCATCAGCTCGTGCCGATTACGTCCCTGCCCTTGTACACAGCGTGGTGACATGACCTTTAAATAACTAGATCTATGGGCAGGCGTATGACCGAAGATACAATGCAATAGAGCTTATATTATAAGGAGCGTAAGTTGGAATATAAATATGTCACATGAATTCCCGGATATCGAAATTACAAATATTAGTATACCTCCTACCACCTCAAATCATCCATCTATAACCTGCATATTTCTCCCCTTTGCCAATACACCGCAAGTAGATTGGCTTCTCGTCACTCGTGATAGGTATATTATTACGTATGCGTAGTGCATACCATGGGAAACCCGTTTCAGTAGTATCGTGAATCGTTCTCGTGGATTGTCTTGTCCGTCCGCCTTATCTGTGCCTGATGGAGGATGCCAGAGTAGTTGACGCTTAGGCTGTGGCGACTGGGGCATCAGCGGGACCGCCGTGAGCACCGCCGGTCTTCTCGCGGACTGGGACATTCTCGCGACGGTAAGCCCAGAGAGCAAGGACCTCGAGGATCATGCCGAAGAAAGTAAAGATGCTGAATATCTGTTAGTGTCTAGGAATATGGTTGATAGAGTTGAACAGCTTACAAAGTCAGGAAGATGAATGCTTCGTTAGCCCTCTTCTTGGAGCAGGAGATTCCTGGGGGAGCGTTGAGGCGGCAGTTGTGGCGGTTGTAGTCTTGGGCGGCGAAGATAAATGCGGTGAGCCACCTAGGGAATTTGGTCAGTATGTCCACTTTACGATAGGGATGGGTGAGCATGGCATACAGATACGAGAAGATGACATCGATGGCCAGAACGAACTTGCCAAGAGCCGTGGGCATAAACGGAGAGACGAAGGCTGGCAGGAAGAACACGACCGATATGGTAGACTGTGAATTGTGGCATTAGTTAATGGTCTTAAATGCAGGAAGGGGAGACCATACAATGATTTCTTGGTACGTGATAGACAATCCACGGGGACCCTTGTGAATGAAGTAGGAAGTGATACCCATCACAATGACAGCGCTAGACCACTGCAGCACTCGGGTGACGAGCTGCAGCGGACGTGTGAGCGTACTCGAGAGCATATCGTTATGTTGATATGTATATAGATGTATGTACGTATGTATTGGTAAATAGTACAGTTGGAGTGGTGGATGAACCGAAGTATATAGAAGTCGAACTCCCGTACTGTGGCAGGCTGATGTGATTGATGGATAGAAATCGCAGGTAGGGAGCGATCAGGACCAGGCTTTATATCTACAGGCTGCTGTGTACTGGGCATCAATCACATAACATCACACCCGAGCCAACCGAAGGGCTGCATACTTTTGCGTCAGAGTTCTCGAATCGTGGCGGCGGCCGCTATCGAGGATCCACGGTGAAAGCTCCATTGAATTTTATTTTTCTCCCTGTCGAAAGGAGGGTAGACACCAAAAGAGGGGACGGAAAAAAGAAAAAAAAAAAAGAAAGAAAGAAAAATAGAATTACCTAGTATGGAAGTGCTACCTGGCAACTGTTGTTTTCCCCAGATGCGTCATAATTTCCTCTACATGAAGTAAACTTTTGGCGAGTGGTCATCACGGAATGGACCAAAAAACCAGACCACGGTTGATCCACAGATCATGTTTGCCAATCAGAGGCCTTGTTGAGACAGCTTTGGCCAACAACGTAGGACTTGCAGCTGATCCTTGTCTGGGCGATACCTCTCGAGGTCGCCCATCTGCATCCTGGCATCACATACGCAGGGAGGATCATCAGCATCACCGGAGGGGGTGGAGATTAGGGAGTCGGATACACGGGCCCCAGTGGACAAGGATCTGCAGAACGCAGAGTAAGGGGGGTGCCGGGCATCAGTCCATGGTTCGGGAGGGGGAAGTCGTTGCATGACTTTTTGGCAGTCCAGTTTTCATAGTATAACTTCAAAAGGAATGGTCTCGTTTGCGGGTGGACTGAGCCAGTCGGCATCCCGCGGAATGCACATGTTGAGTCAATGGACACGCCCAGCTTAGATAATACATGAGGTAAAAAGTCCGGTAAGACAAGGAAAGTCAAATGGATTAGACTTAGCGAGAAATTCAAAAAGGTCGAAAGGTTGAGGTTGTTGTAGACTTTCATGTTGTCAGGTTATCCACTAATCCCGTCCGGGTTTAGTATGAAGAGCAAGTCAAGGCAGATGACCCTCCCGTGATTCTCGGTCTCGATGTGTCGATTTCGGATCTTCGGTTTCTCTTCTCTTCCATTCCATCAAATACTAACTTGACTCTTGTTTGCTATGACTAAACCTCAAAATAAAAGGTCCAACGTCGAGTCCGAATTATGGCCGATCTGCAAACACTCTGGATTTTTACTCCGGGACGTGCACAGTGTGACTATCTATGTTGATGATCCTCATGCAGGACTGTCTACTTGGTGGCCCCGAAATGGAACAATAATCAGAACGAAGAGTCATGCATTACACAACCAATGCACCCCGCACAACATATGATAATAGCGGTGGACTATAGGGTGGAATTGTGTACGGCACTGTACTCCATCCTCAAGAATAGAATGGAATCTTTCCTTTTCCCTTCGGCTCCCCTCATGAGGTGGTTTAGTTACCCACCCTCAGCTCTAACTGACCGATAGGTACTCAGTACATGATCATGTCACCTCATGGCCGAAGTTTCTACGAACGACACGGCCCAACCAAGATAATCTTCCTAGTTCCAAGGGATTGCCGAAGTACCTCACAAGGATCGTAGCCTTGCCAAGGTAACCGAAAAACCAGGACATCTGACTTGGCCCTGGTCATGGTCTGGTCTGGCCGCTCCGTCCAGATCCCGATTTTTTAATCCCTCCGTGCTATCGAACAGAAAGTCGCAAACAAATCGGATTCTAAGACCGTAACCACGCCACACGCCCAATGCGTCATAGAAAACCCACCCAACAACAGGTTTACCAGACAGGAAGCTATTGAAGCTTCGAGCGCTAAACGGCTCCTGAAGATCGGCACCGGTCGATGCGCCAATGTCACTAGTAACAAAGTCTACCCATGCTCGGTTTTTAGTCATGACAAAGTACTTAGTTAGTGCAGAGTATACCTCCTCTATCCCCTCGAAAGCAATCATGTGTACAGCCCAAGTCGGAACGGTCGGCACCCCCAATTCTTGCTCGCGTAACTTCCTCCGAGACGATGGAGAAAAAGAAGACCTCTGCGATTCGAACTCAGACCCACAAGGCTGAAGGATATTCTTTTTCGTGCCGGGTTAACCCACTTGTTTATCAAATCCACGCACTCATTATCATCGTGACTAAGAATCCCGCTCTTATTGTCCCGGGCGCTGCTCTAGACTTTTTTCTTGATGCATGTATGGGATTGTGAGTTGTCGGGTTGCCTTCTATGACGTCTTTTTTCATGTGGCCTTTCACTTTTCTTTTTTTCCTCTTTGTCCATCACTAATATTAATCTTTCTTTGTGTTGGTCCTATTGTACCAGGTGATCTGAAGCATCGCTGCCTGAGGCTGTACTATGTACATCCTGTCAGTTCGATCATCCCTTGTCCTCTTTCCTTTTGTTTTCTTATTCGGCCAATTTTATTTTCGTTTCATTTTTTACTCTTCATTTATTTCCCCCCTCTTAAACCATATTGTATACCCCAACCAAAAGATAACCTCATCCTCCTTACGTCGCAAAACATATTCCCGCGACTAAATTACCCGAGAAATGAACGTTATCAAAACAAAATTTAAGACAGACACACCTACTAAATTCAATCCAAGATTATATCTACCAAAAGCTTGACTGACCATGTAGTCCTTACTCTTTGTTTCATTACTATTATCAAGGAGTAGATGTAAGGGGACCATGGTAGATGAAGGGATGGTGTTCCTCTTGAACGAGGGGGATATGACATGTCCATTATAATCCCAGATTGAGATATCCCTTGTGGGGTTTCGGTTGATAGGGATATGGGGTAATTTCATCTGGGGATTTTACATATGTAAGGAGAGCTTTGTTTTCGGCTTTAGTATATCAGGACATTGGATAATGGGATGGATGGCGGCATATCCATGGATAGCCGTGCTGCTTATGGTGAAGTTGGACGAATATGAATATGAATAAAGCTAATTGGCATTGAAATGAATATCACAAGTCAACCGCTCCGATTAATTCGTATCTGTACATGTTATTTGTTTTCCCTGCGCCAGACTCCTGGGTTTTCTTCACGGAACCAATTTCCTTTTGTGCCTCGCGCCATGGATTCCCAAAGTCGTTATACGAACTCTCCACCAATGGTGCGACGTACTTGCTGTCAGATGATGGGGTTATTCTTGTGCCGAACGCCAATCAACTGGGCCAGTTCCCTGGCATATACTTATCAACTGTTGGAGGTATTGTCATTGTAGAACACGACAATGTGACCGTAAGACTAGGTTTTCATATCTCCTATCTTGTTGACGTGTTTACCACGTGGTGACGTTCCCCAGATCATGTTCCTAGGACTCGGTTAGCTAATGTAATGTACTCGAGGTAGTATTAGTAGATCGGTGTAGAACGTACCTTGAGGTATTCGCTGCCCTTCTCGAGGTACTCCTGTCGCGTAATAGAGGACTTCGCCAGGTCGGCACCGGAGGCCCACTGCGCAGCTCCTTTCCAGGCATCGAGAACGGGATCTTTGGCACGACGGACGTTGAGCTCGGCGTCAAGAGGCAGGAAGGCCCGGAATTCGTTGCGGAAGCGCTCGTCGAAGTTTTGGAAGAGTGTATTGCCACCGGTCATGAATACATCACGCAGCAACCGAGACTGGTCCTCCGGGTTCATGAATCGTTGGTTGACGATGTCCGCGGCAATCTCGACCAAGCCGGCCTGGTCAACACCTGCGATGGACGGCTTGAACACAACCTCGGGCACTCGGATCCGCTCGACGTTCAGGTGCAACTGATGAGCCTCCCGCTGACTTTCCGGGTCGAATGGCCAAGGTCCCCGCAGGAATACATGGACAAGGCTCTTGGTCCAGTCTGACTGTGCAGCAAGAGTGTGGTTCTCTGTGAATTCAGGGTCGTGTTCGAGAAGCTCCTTTTCAACGACATCGAGCATTCCGCCGAGGTCCTCTTCCTCTTCTTCGTCACTCTGCTCCCCGGCCACGGTACGGTAGACACCCCAGTCTTCATCGTTCGCACCGAAGTCGTCGTCATCGCCACCGCGTCTTCGCTTCTTGGGGCCATCCGCAGCGAGGTTGGCAAGGGTCTTCATGCGCATCTGACTAGCTAACGATTTGCGGTTACCAAGGTCTGCCTTTAACCTGTCACGTTCTTTAATTCTTTGCAAGATGTTCTATTGAGCAGTTAGCAGCAGTATCATAAGTTTCTCGTTGTGCATCCCTACCTGTCGGTTAGTCCTGCGTTCAGAGAGCCAGCCCTCAAAGTCGTTCTCGCGCTTCTCCCGGTCAAGGCGTTCTTCTTCTTCCCGGCGGGCCTTCTCCCGTTCCTTCTCTGCCTTCGCGCGCTGCCGGGCCTCTACATTGGATTTCATAAGTCGCTGATGGCGCTTCTCCTTCAAACCAGCCTCGTCCAGTTCCTCGTCCGGTACATCCAATAATGGAAACGACATTTCCTCGGCGGGCTCTTCGCTCTCTTCAACCCCGAGGTCCCTATTCCTAGATCGCTTGATAGAGCGTTCTAAATCCCGGATAATCCGTTCGAGGTGTGCTTCGTCTTTCAGGTCCTCAGCCTCCAAGATGCGCCTCACCTCCTTCTTAGTCTCTGATTGTAGACCGTTTTGGAGATCCTTGTAATATTCGAGCTCCTGCTCTTTCTTCATGAGTTTTTCCAGCCGCATCTTGGCTGCCTGCTCCTGCAGTCGACGTCCGCTCTCTTTCTTGCGCTCTGCGATCCGCGCCAGCTCTTCCTCAGATTTCTCTGGCACAACATGCTCCGTAAATGGATATTGAACAACAAGATCCCTATCTTCAAGGCCCGTCCAATCCAAATATTTGCCCAGTTCCTGATCGTAGTCCTTCGACACGTAGCAATGCTTATGGACCAGGTCTTCCATCTGGCTTTCGGTCATTCTGGCGGGGAAGGTCGGGTACTTCAGTCTCATCAGTTTCAGTAGGTACTCCGACGCATGCATTCCACCCCAGTTGAGCCGCGAACAGTTCGAAAGTAGGGCCTTGTTATTTAGTACAGGGATGACGTGCGTTGATGTATGGGACGAGGAGATAATCAAGCCGTCGGTTCCACGATTGTACCGGTAGGAAAACAAGGAGTCGATTCCATAAGCGACTGAAGGCGCAGAGTAGCACTCGAATAGGATTTCGTTCATCACTAGAAAGGTGTCAGCGGGAACGATATCATGGCGGGATAGGCAGAAGTATCCAACTCACTCTTTCTAGGGTAGTTGAGATTCGCAATCGGTTCTGTCATGACTATGGGTCTGTCGACGCCACCATTGGCTCCGTCGACTCCCAGCTTAAGGAATAGATAGTCTAGCACCCCTTCCATCACATCCCAGTTACCGACAACGCTGCTACCAGGGTCAAACGCATAGCGCAGCTGGCCGCGCGTAGTGGCATCGACGTAGGCATCATATCCGATAAACTGACACGCTTTATTGAGTTTCCGGTCGCGGTACCGGCTCATCACCGGGGGGAGGATGAATCGGGGGTTCTTGTCAAATGACCATCCGGCTTTGACCAAATTTGAGCCTGTCAAAGAAACCAAAGTATCAGCATGCGTAGATAAGCTGGGAACTAGAAGTGCAGACCAACGCACCATTGTCAATCACGATAGCGCTTGTGTCGGGCTTTGATCTGCTCCGCTGATAGCCATCTGGCTGTGGGGCGTGGTAGCCTTTGAAAGGAGGCTCTTGAGCATTATAGACCTTCGGAGGTGGTTTCGCGGCACTCTTCTCAGTCGAGTTGATCGCGAAGCGGCCAGGGAGGAGCGCTTGCACGGATGTGATAGTCATGGCGACGTGGAGGTGGGATCAACCAGGAGCAACGTTAGAGCTTCCGGGGATACGGTTCACCGCATTGCAGGTTGTCGCGGACAGATCAATGGTGAAGTTTCGAAGGAGTGATCTGCACTTGATTGGGGTGTCAAAAGTCGGTTTAGAGACTATTGGCGACACTGCCCCGGGATGGAAGAATGTGAAGCTTAAAATCCCCGGTTTTGAACGGCGGCGGCGCAGTGGACGGAAGAGCCACTGTCGGTCTTTGTATGGTGCCAAGACATCAATCTCACTATGTTTCTGCAGGTCTACTCCGTCCATCCAAATTGTGTGAAGAGAAGAAGAAAAAAAGAAATTCTGAATATATTGTCTTAAATGAAAGCTTATACTAAATTCAATCCCAGTGGCCTTCCTTCCCAACATTTACTCCTTGTGGTATCTCATGTCTTTATCATGATTGATCTCATATCCCATCATGTGTACTAAAAACGCATTGAACAATCACTCGCCTTGCGACGGCTCTTTCAAGTTTTCGGTAGCTAGTCCTGTCAGTCGGACTCTATGATATAGCGAAAAGGAATAAGTACCTTCCAAATGAAATAGCACGTTAGACTGATAGTTCTTGAACATTTGCGCCACCAGCTCCACATTCATGTTCTGAATATTGACCTCCTGTGATATATTTCTTAGCAAAGTATCAGGACCGTAGGGAAGATTGGCATACCTGGAGACTCTTGTTCATGACCATGACGGCCTCATTTAGTTTCTCCTGTCCAGATATCAGTATTGATATATTTACGATGGCCACAAGTAACATACAACATTGTTGATGATTCGTGAGAGAATCACTGCCTGCTGGTGCTCGTGTGGGCTCTCCTACAGAGTCCACATCAGTACTGTCCCTATCTCTATAGATCCACATTCAATAAACCCACCATTATTCTTAGTATTGACTAGGTAGTGTTAGGAATAGAGTGGTGGCCTGGTGTTTGTTTGTGCTCGCCCATCAATACTGCCCAATGCGGTGCATCACGTGGCTTAGAGTTCTCAGTAAATTGAGCCAAATCTGAGGCTTTATACTTCCTAGCTTTTATATTTCAAGCTCTATTAATCTTAATATTACTATATTGTGTTGCGATACTATCCAAACACCCAACTTCCCTGCTATAGAAGTCCTGTACCCTGATACGCCAGTATAGACCAATCCGTATCAAGACCTTCCACTTCAGACCGTCTCCCAGCTTCACGATCAACCTTTCCGCACCAGCAACTTGGCATCTAACCTCTCGCCACCAAAACCAACTATCTAAGAAAGAACAGACAATCCAACCACAATGGCACCTCCTACTCCCGCCGAAAATGAAAGTCACCAACTACTCCTCAATCAACTCGACATCGCACAGGTCCCGCGCCCCTTCCGCAACCCCCATTGGAAGCCCTCCCAGCGGCGCAACAAGAACGTCAAGCAACTGATCTCCGAGAGCTCCCGGAAAGAAGCCTCCCAGATGGCCACACAAGCCAACTCCGGCGCGACCACGCCTCTCGTGGCCACCACCTCTGCCAGTACGGACGGCAGCCAGACGCCCGCAGACGGGGGTCAGCGCACGAACATCGCGCAAGCAGCGCAGAACCTCTCCACGCTTGTCCTGGAGAAGAATGCACGGGCAATGTACTCGTCAGGGCCTGCGGTGACGTATACGAATATCGAGTCGGCGCCGTCGCTGCACCCGTCGCAGCAGACGAGGTATTGCGATATCACGGGGTTGCCGGCTCCGTACACGGATCCCAAGACCCGGCTGAGGTATCATGATAAGGAGGTCTTTGGGGTGGTCCGGTCTCTGGCGCAGGGTGTGCCTGAAAGTTACCTTGAGTTGAGGGCAGCGCATGTGGTTCTTAAGTAATGGGCGTTGGAGATTGAGTATAAGAAGTGATGATTTACGTGAACTTGTTTCGCAAGTGAGGTGAGCTACAATGGCTGAAATATTGAGTTTGGATACGGAAAAAGCTAATACATTGCAGATACTATGCTATGATTTGGTCTACCATGTAGAATGTCCGGCCATCACAGTCAAGCCCTTTCCACCCACCATGCCCCTTTCGAGACAGGTTCAAAGAAAGCGCTCCGGCTTAATCGTGACCTTTATATTAGAGTCATTCTTCGCCTCGTGCTAGTTGCACCCGACTAATACCGACGCCCCACGATCAAGAGCGTCAGTTACAGCATCCAGGGACGCTGTCGCCGCGGCGTATGAGGGAGCCAGAAGGCTGGCAAGGAAGTGTGGTTCGAAGAGATCCAGAGTATCTAGATGTGATTACACAAATATAGACCAGATCCAGTCCAATTCAAAGCTGTTGTCGTACATTGTCATCATTCATCAAATGACCTGGATAATACCAGAACTGCACAACGTAAAGCCAACAATACTGTTCACGCAGTATCATTGCATTGGCTCACCATATAATGGAAACATTGGACACATCGAACGAGCGTACGTCATTCAATGCCAGATATCAACAACAATCAAGAATGTAACACAACCGAGACGAAAAATGTGCGGTTAAAACGCACTCCGAGCTAGCACGTACACCGCCTCCACAAATTGCCTAGCCCCAGCCTAAGACGAAAGGGGAGACGTGGCAGAAAAGGAAAAGCAAATCAATCGCCATTGTCAATCTAAATAGCAACCAATATCTATAGTTAATTTCTCACCTCTATTAATGAATAACGACACTTCAACACGACTGAACCCTGTTTCATTTCTACAACCCTGTCCAAAAGAAACACCCCGTGTGGGCCAGCCTGCGACCTAAAACCCACTCCAAACGGACCAATACAATATCTTATCGCGCACTTAACTTTTCGACCCATCCCAGAACCTGACCTCTACTCCGTACCTCGTCCACAACATCACGAGACAATTGCGTCCCCACAAGCGCATGAACACACTTTCATACGCTATATAGCAAATCGCACGCTTCTCCTCTTACCTATAATCTGAATCAACAGTCCAAAATGCCTACAATGTGGCTCTCAGATAACCAAAGTAAGACAAGGTCACGCGCACAAAAACACCGTCCACAACCTAACATATATACAGAAATCGGGGTTATCTTCTGCTCAGGAGGTATGTAACAAGCATCATATACTCATTAGCAATGCTGCGCAACTCTATATACACCGTCAAAGACCCGGAAAAAAACCACCCACGCTGGAACCAAAAAAAGGCGCACCAATTGACAAAAGTCCAATAACAGGAGCCCTCTTCCTCTTCGGAGGTGTCCTTCTCTTCTTCGATCGCTCACTGTACGTCCAATTCCCCTCCCATTACTATTCTTGAATAGAACCCTATAGAAACTAACAAACATCACAGCCTCGCAATGGGAAACGTACATCTCCCCCCAACCCTAATCCTACCTCAACCAAACTAACGAAAATAAAACAAACAGATCCTCTTTCTAATAGGCCTAACGCTCATAATCGGCGTTCAAAAAACCCTAGCCTTCTTCAGCCGACGCCAAAAACTAAAAGGCACGGCTGCGTTCACTGCGGGCATCCTCCTCATCCTCCTCCGCTGGCCGCTTACAGGCTTCCTAATCGAGCTATACGGGTTGTTCATCCTCTTTGGCGATTTCCTGATCACGATTGGGCAGTTTGCGGGCAATATTCCGGTTGTGGGGCCGTATTTGCAGAAGGGGTTGGAGGTTCTGGCTGGAGGGAGGAGTAATGCTGAGCTGCCTGTTTAGAAAGGGAGTTTCTTTCTTCTAATAGGGGTGGAGCTAGCGCCGCAGTTTTTATAAATGGATGGATTAGTATGTGTGACTTCAGCAATGTCTCTTGATGCGTATCCAGCAGCATGCACCATCTTATTCATGATCATACACGTCTGAACAGAAAATATTAATTACAATTCTGGCATTGCAAAATGCATCACTCAACCTAACCCTAGCACAGTGCTCTCTTCCCTGCCAAATAGAGAAAAGCACACCAATCCCATAAAAAAGAAACAAGTAATTCAACTCCACTGATTTGTTGTCACTAACATCGACATTTTCCCCGTCCTTGCTTTTGTCAAGGGAATCGACATTTCGCATCTCGATGTTCAATTGACAACAGCACAGAAAAAACGTTTAACGAACAACTTTTGTACCAAGGACGGGCTATACAATTTCTATGTTAGTATAGACCAAAACGCCAATAGCATCAAGGTCGCGCCTTGAACACCCTATCTCTAACATGTATCACACACCCGGAATGTCGACTACAAGTCCTGTCTGGTGTCTGGCGTATAGACACCAACGTGCGTCATACCTAGATAGAAGTAATAATTGTTAGCCATAGAAGAAGTTATAGTCAATAGACTAAGAAAGCATATACGTACTTTCGTTTTGCGCGAATATAGCAGATTGTGCACCATAGAACGAATCCCCCAACAAAAGGACCTTTGGTAAAAGCAGTTCCCAGTACTGGTTATTTGTACTGTTAGTGCATTCGTTTGCCATTTGTGATGTTGGATTCTGTCAGTTAGTGATTTATTTTTTTGGTCATAGTTATGATATTTTTTGTCGTCTAGTGATATTGTGCATCTACTGAGTAAAGGATATGTGTCTGGGCCTAGAAATTAGAGTATTATCTTCGTCTCATATGAAGATCAACCCTGAGAAGGGAGAGAAAGGCTAAGAGTTTGAGATAGGTTATGTCATTTGGTCTCGTTTGTATAGCTAGATGTTCAGTAGTTAGGTTTTAACCAGTATATTTATATTCTAGAAATTCTATTCACGGGCGATCTACAATGTAGTATTAACTCAGGCTGTCATTAAGTGAAGTGGATATGGATATTTACTCCTAGTGTGGTTCTAGAGGAACTTGTGAATCTGAGTCTTCTGACTGTGTGAAGTTCCTGGGTGTGTAAGTCTTGATATGGGACTTTTGTGTCCTGTAGCAACAAGAATGGAGTCTCTTCTTGAGATAAATCTGTGATATACTACCCGTAAGCAGCTCTGATTGAATCATTACCAATCAGTATATAAATAGAGTCGCGTAAATCCTGATATACTATATCTTCCTCTTATCTGGTTTCCAGAGGGCACTGCTCTCCAGATCTAACTCAAACATGTACAATATGCAAGAATGTATCTTAGGCGAATAGGCGCCCATGTTCATTATACTTGTACAGACGCGATAACGATAAACCCTGTTCTGCAGATCAAATCTCACAAACCACTATACTGTTGCCTATGGGCAACCATCCATGAGACTGAGAATTGGAAATCTTTCTGCGTACTAGATCAGAAACCTATAGCACATATCTACGAGCGATGCTCAATATCGAATGGTGAACATATAAAAGAAATAAAAGGGGTAGGGAGTAATAGTAGAAATGAAGAGGACCCGCCAGTAAATCGATTCAAAGCAGACACAGTCCTTTTTCACAAGTTAACAAGACAAATTCATTTCGTGCCACACCACCGTTTAGTACTTGTTGATGTAGTCAACGAGGTTCTCAACAACGGTTGCGGCGTTGGTGGTCTGAACATTCTCGCCATGGTGGGCGACCATGACGCAGGACTTGGCCTTCACAACGATAATACCCTCCTTGCCCTAATCGGGAATTAGCATGGTTTCGATATGGAGACTCCGGTCAGGTCTCTAGTATGCAAGCGGGCGTTGTACCTTCTTTCCGTATAGACTGCGGTCGTCGGCCCTGATAGCGACGAACTTCTCGCCGCCGACAATAATACCATTGGCCATCGCCGCAGCGCTATCAGCGTAGGCGGCAGCGAGGCCCTGGAGCTCCTGAGTGCTGATCTGTGGCAGTCGTCAACGGTTGAACATTGAATTCCCGTGAGACCAGGAGTCGGGGGAGGGTCCAGTATCATGGAATCCGCTGGTCGCATACCTCAAACTTGGGAGACTTAGCCTCGGTGTCGGAAAGGTCGTGGCTCAGAATAGCAGCCTTGTCAAATTGGCCGGATCCCATCAAGCTGTATGGTTGTGGTCAGCATACATGGCCGATTAACTGAGCGGCGAAAGCTGTCGGGGAGAGCTTCGGATAACGGAAGTGGGGTAATAGGAGAAAGTCTGAGGGGGTGTACGGTACCTGGAATCGACGTATCCTGTAAACAGAGAAACACAACTATTAGCTACATCGTTCCATGGAGATGTTGCCTCGGAAGAGCCTCCAGCAAGTACTATCAGTGGAAAGGGACGGTCACTTCAATCGTACCTTGCCAAACAGCAGAGTGTGCACCCATAGTGACTGATGGACGGAGAAATGACGGGAAACGGTCGGAAAAGGGAGGTGAGTGAAGAGAGTAGGGTGGTGAACCGCAAAAGGGTATCAGAGTAGATAAAGAATATAGAAGTGGTTATTTGTTGTGTGGGATGAAGAAAGAGGGGAAAGAGTCCGTTGAAGTTGATTATTAGTTAAGGTAGAGCCGCGCCGCCGAAGAGAGACCAGTAGGTGGGGTGTGTTTGGCTGCGTTGGCAGCCAAACGGGAAAAAAAAACATAAGTGATTTGCGTGCCCCGCTCTGGCAATCCTGGAGGGCACTCTTTCATGCAATGGGAAAAATTAATCATAAATAAAATCATAAAAACATCAGAACTGGCAAATCAAGTGCAACTGCACTCCTGGTCTAATCTCTACACAGGTCAACAACAACTCTACACCTTTCACCATGCTTTCCCCTCCCGGACATGGTCCTCCCATCCGGCCGATAGTCCCGACGATTGAAGTACAATAGCTCTCGAGTCACCGCCAGATTCTCAAGCTCCCTCACGATTTAGTCTCGAGGCGGTGGAGAGAACCAACCGGTATTAGTCTAATTCGGGTTTGAACTGAGTCAAAGCACCCACTTGAACATCTTCGTCTCTTGGGTGATGTGATTCTCACTCCCCCAATCTTCTTACCGCTTCTTGCGATATGCAGCTGCAAGGCACGTGCCTGTCATATATGACAGGACAAATGCAGTCAGGCGCAGATTGTCTGCCTTCTTTTCTACGAATTCGGAGGTTCCCTTAACAACGATACCGAACATATAGACTACGAGGGTGTTCTGAACCCTAACATATTAGCCAGTTCCGTTGTTGAAACCCAGATAATGCTTGAAAGGGACCATTGAAGTCGCCAATAATTGCAGTTCTCTAGACAAAGTTCAAATACTTGATTTAGCCGGAGGGCTGTGTTACCATTCATATGCTAATCGAAAACAACCCATGATATGTCATAAACACCGCGAGCGATATATATAGCGAACGGCTTTTTAATTGGGAACTCCCTTCGTGAACCCACCCAATCAACGGCAGATCAACATGTCTACAAGCCATTGCGGCCAATGTACATTGATTCATTTTCCTAGAATTTTTGGTTTTTTTTATACCCTTTTTTAGTCAAGTCAATACTAGGCCAACTAATTCTGATGGATTCAGTAATTTACAGTTACATGACTATATAATTATTATTAGACTAAGCAGACCAAATAGACAGACCAGACAGACCAAGTAAACAATTCAAACAGATTTAGTATAGTAAATTATTCCGCCAGCAGAAGCAGGCTAAAAATATAGGACACTGAATTAATGCACGTTGGCCGCAATGGCTTGCCGTACTACTCTAAAATGGCTCATATGCATTACGATCCATTTAGTAAGTACGGAGAGATTCTCATCCCAGCCACCCAACCCTTAGTAAACATCTCTGGACTTCAGGGGCGACAGTATCCCAAGAATATGGATTAATCCAAAACGGAATAGTCACCTCCGCGGCGCACCCAGGACGTCCATCTCCATCTCCACCCAGCCCGCTCGATTCACCCGAGCACCAGCTGAACCCATCTTCATGTTAGTCGATCTCTCCCCATTCTCACACCCATTTGGGAGTTCATATCTGCTGTTTGCCGGTAACTCGACTCTCCGATTATCATACATTTTCTCGGGGATGCCGCTGCGCTCATGATGGACGCCTCTCCTCGTAAACCGCTCTTTGCGGGCCTTTTCTCTTTGTGCCTCCCGGCGTTCGAACGCTGTCGGACAGGTCATTAATCCACAATGCATCCGAAGTAATACGTGTTAGATTGAATAAGAGAAGTTTACCTCGCCAAAAGAAGACGTATAACCCCATGATCACGAAACAGGCCGCAAGAAAGGCGAACATCACACCCAACTCATGGCCGAGCGAGGACATCGGCGTGTAGGGTGGGATGTTCTTTGGTCTCTCGTTATCATTGTGCATCTTTCTTCGCCTTCCACGGCTCTTGTTACTTCCTTGGGTTTAGAGACGACTGGCGCTAGATGACGTTAACTATCTCAAGAAGGTGAATTCAAGCAGACTTCGATATACACCCGAAGAATCCAAGAATGAATCAAATAGCAGACCAGGGAGAGGGTCGGTGACATTTAAGTTCATGCTGTCAGCCTGCCAGGTCGCATGCGACAACAAGGCTGATCTTTGTTTGCCCGGAGGCTTCGTGTTGCCCGCATGTTGTTGGTCAGCGCCCAGAGAAACAAAGAAGTGCGACGTCGGACTTGCCATTCTATTGGCTATCCGGTGTCCTGTTGCGAGTGCCGCAAAATAAAACCGAAAAAAGAAAAAGGGAAGTAAAGGACAAGCAGTAAGATATTCAATAATAATAATGATCATCTACTATCTACTATAGGATATGAAAACTACCCTCTTGGCGTTATGCAGATGTACTCATATTTATACCCGTTCTGTAGTGTATACTACAGGCCTGATCTACGTAGGCAAGTTAAATTATCTAAACTACGTACGCAGTAGATTACTTAATGATAGGAACATCTAAAATTATATATAACGATCTATATTTAGTATTACTAAGCGTAAAATCAAGCCACCGAGCGAAACGAGTGATTATGGCTTGTATATATATATATATATATATATATATATACACATTGATTTATTGAATCATCATGCATAGTAGTAGATACATCGTCGACTAAATCCGAATATACCAAGGCCGAAGCAAAAAAGTCCAAAGAAAAAGGTATCATGTACACGTAGAAAAAGCGTAGCAAACCCAGTTTATACAACAGTCGGGTATGAATGCAAGTGCAGCCAAGAACAATGCAGCACACAAGGGGAAGGTATAAAACACGATAGCAGAGCCCAGACACTATGCACAGAGTATAATAGGGCTCTCTGCTGCTGAATGCATAAATGCAAATACGCTCGTATCAATGAGCAACCACCCAGGTTGCCAGGTCGTAGAAAAAGATTAGAAAGAAACGATGAACTCCTTATGCAAACCCCACACTATTGGGGGATGAAATGCGATGATTGTTGGTCATCCGATAGGCCAACTATGAGTCTTGGAGAGAAGGGCTCAAAATCCTAAGCCCGGAGGTTTGATAGCGCGGCAATCACCCCAACATCACAGCTGCAAGCGCTGTGCATGTCAGCCCGATAGCCATTCCTATCCATGGTGTTTGGCCCAGAGTGCCTTCACTCCGCGCGCGTAGCGACTTCGTTACTCCCGCCGATGCGGTCAGTGTTCCCAATCCGATTGATCCACTAGAGGGTTCCGGCCATTGTTCCACAACGGTTGTTGTGAGAATTTCTTCTGTGGTTGCGGCAGCCGGGGGCTTGGCCGCACCAGCATTGGCGATTTGGACCATTTGACGTGCTTCCAATGGTAGCTTCGACTCGTCTTCTCCGTTTTGAGGATTTTGAATATTGGGCAACGGGACCGGAGGCGTAATGTTCGGTAACGAAGGACTGGGCGCGACAGCGGCAGGCACCTGATCAGCCTCAGCGGCAAGTGCTACTGCAGGCGCCAAGCACAGAAGAATATTTGACGTCTTCATATTGAATATGATCTGAGCGATTTGCGATGATAATATGGGACTCTACGAGAGCTCGTCTCTGAGGATCCACTGATCGGACGAAGAATCTTGCAGGAGAGAAGTGAACGGTAGCGACAGTCCGTGACTAGGTCAAGTATATTGGCAACAATAACCCAACCTCAAGGAAGCCTGGTGTCGAGGAGTCGCGTCGCAACAGGGGCCGAGGGATGTCAGGGGGAAACGAGGCTGTCAAACGAGAGATACCTCACACGGGAGTCCCGAGACACGTTTCAGGGGATGAAGGGTGACGATAGCAACAATCAGAATATACAGAAAGGAGAAAACACCCAACAAAACAGAACCGCAACCACGACGACGGGGGAACAGGAAGAAGAAAAACAAGTAGCGCAGAGATGGAGAAATGAGAAGCAGTTGAAGGGAGAAAACCCGGCCAGACGCCCACCGACCCCCGTTGGCCCTGGAAATTAGTTTATTTCCTGTTAGTGTTTGGTTTTCTCTGTTCGACTAACAGGCACGGCCCCACTCTCAGACCCGCCTCTGCGTCTATTAAGGGAGATGTGATTGGACTGTGACCAGCCGCGTCAGCACGGGCTGGCTCTAGCGCGAGTCGATCGATGTCTCGTGCCACTCACAGAAGCTTGTCAGGGATTCGAAGCCAATCCATGGCGGTGGACCCCCAAGACGACCCTTGTAACAATCGCCATCGGACTTTCCCCAGTTAGTACCATGGCTGACCTGTCTGTGGCCAGTGAGCGTGCCTGAAGGCTCCACGCGAGATTGATGTAATTTCCTGTTCGATTGTTATCCTCCAATTTAGACCCTTATCGCAAGTCGCACCATCCAGGGTCGTAGTTAACGGGATTCATGCATAAAATCAGAGATAAGGTAAGAAACCAACAATTATTATAAAAAAAAATTAAATGATTAAAAAAAAAAAGACCGTAAGCAAAAGGAGACGGCACACCATGACGTGGTGCATTCAATCCAACGGTTATAAAATATGTTCCACTTTGTTTTGATATATCGGAATAACATTCATCTTACATACATTTACATACAGATCATCTCTCTGCCAATGAACTCCCACTTTCTTCGTTGTCCACACGTCCCTGTACTAATTATAGGAATGTTCCGAGGTCAATCCGTGGAGCTTATTGTGCACCTTCATCGCCGCAATGCACATCACCAACTCGTTCTGAAATTAACATCGGTATGTACGGTACCTAGAGAGTACAGTACAGTATTCGTGTGTCGAGTCTTGTCTCTCCACATGATCCGTCGACCTCGTGAATCTCGTTGGCCGCTATTTCTAGATGCATTGGAATACAGATGCAGATCCAGAGATCAACCAACTGATACGCCACAGTCGTAGAAAGTCGGGTGGCTGCCTTATGCATGGCGGGCGGATACTAAGCTGAGACCACTGCACCCTTCATGACTCGACGTTCTATTAGGGTTTAATGTTGCCGCTGCCCTTCCCGCTTCATAGCATTTTCTCCCAATCAGGCGTCACAGTAAACTTGCCGCTGAGCTGTCCCATAGCCCATACTCTGTTTTCCTCTTCCGGAACTCCCCCTTCAGCTGGATCGGCTGCCCCCGATACGATCAATGCTTCTTGGAGGAAATCAACGGCAGTGGCGCGATCCAGTTCAAAGCTGATACCACCCCAGTCCATTGTCATTCTCCCGGAGGCATGGACATTCAATTTGCCTACGCGTCCGGCCCTGAGCTGCCAATCCGTAGCGGTGACCACTTTAGAAGGCTCCGTGGACTGGAATTCATCCGCCTCATCGAGAATATCCACCCCGTCTTCGCGTTTGACTCCCGTTTGCTGTGGCGCAATACCGTTGTTACTAGCTGTACCATCGGGGGTACCCTGAACCGGAGCTTCTATAGATGGCGCGGCGGAATTATCGCCGCTATTTTCTGGCACCAGATTGGGTGTCATGGGTGGGAATTGCATCAGGAATAGTTGACCGGACAGTTTGTCCTTGGCAGACTCGTCTTCTTCCTCTTCCGATTCTTTTTCCTGGTCCTTGTCCTTCTCCGCGCCGTCCGCCGCCGTCTCAGTGTCCTCCGCCGACTCAACTTGTTCGGGCGGTGTCTCTTTCGGCTCTTCGGCAGGCGGTTTTTCTTCCTTCGTAAACAGATCCTTTACCATCGCAAGGTCTTGCTCATGTCTCTCGTACTCTTCTATATCTTCCTTAGTGCGTAGTAAACTCCTAGGATCCTTGACGGCGGGTGGCTCCCGAGAGATCTTCCGGCGGACCTTCACCGTTTGCTCCGGCAGTAATCCATCATCGGTGGTCAGTCCTTCATCCGCATGGTGAGCGACATCCGCCATAGTGTGGTCATCATCCGTAGGCTCTTGTTTCACCCGGGGCCCAGTCTCGGTCTCCGTAGCCGAACCAGCCGAACCATCATCATCCGGCACAAATAAAGCATCATCTTCCGCAGCCTTAGCCTGCGCTTGTTGACGAAGCTCGGCAGATTTACTCGAGCTAGACTCCATGTTGACACTGACCACCCGTTCCTCATGTTCATGTCTCTCCACACGAATGGGCCGCAAACCCTTCTCCCCAGAAACCTCCGCATTCTTCATCGCAAGCTTTCCCTTCTTCTTATCGACCACCTGCTCCGCCTCCTCGTCACTGCTGTCCAGATTGATATGATCAATGCTGACCCGAATCTCATTGTCACTCTCATCAGACGATACATCCCGACTAACCGCCCCACTCCCAACATCAATAACCGACCGGCTCCGCCTCGACATAGACGACGCCCTGGAATCGTTGAACCTCGATCCAAACCCACCCGGACCACCACCGCGACCCCGCCGGCCTTGCATAGACCCCAGAGGCCCACTAGCCGACCCAAATTGTCCTCCACGACCTCGTCCAAACCCGCCCCGACCACCAGGTCCATGATTTCCCCGTCCGCGCTGGATGGCAGCCGCTTCCGCCAATCTCTCCCGGTGCCGCTCTGCCTCAAGTTTCTCAATCGCCTCTCGCTCCTCTTTACTACGACGCCCGACCGCACGCGGTTTGTACTTCAACGTAGGCTTAGCTGGCTCGCCAGGCCCGCCCGGGGCGGGCGTTTTCGCGGCAGGTCCGATGCTGCCGGACGGGGTGCGTTTTTTCAAAGATTGCAGTCGCTGAACGGGCGGTCTGCTGGCTGAAGGTCCGGCGCTGGAGTTCTCGCCCGGTGCAGGCGTTGCGGAGTTCGAGCTAGGTTCTGAGGCATTCGTTCGCCGGGTTGCCGCTGCGGCGGATGCGCCTCGGCGGGGAGCGGCTTTGGGGGGCATGGTATGCGACCGGCCGTGTTTTCAGAGCTTGTGCGTATACTTTTAGAGGGAGAGAAGAAAGTGGGAGATAGAGGGGTCGATAGTTCAAGAGGTCATTGACTTGAAAATTTCGTAGCGATAGGTCGTTAATCGGCGTGGTGAGGTAAGAAGTTGGTCGTGTGCGTATAGATAAGATTCAATATGCAAGGCTAGAAGAATAAAGAGAAAGAGAGCTTCAGGCAGAAGGCGAGCGGGAGCCTTCCTCGATGAGTGAATATGTAGATATTCACTTCGACAATGAATAACGGCAGGCCGTAGGCTTGGCAGAAAAAAATTAGGCGCGCGGCTAGACCGATGCGGGGCACGTTGGAAATCGACACGCTAAGCCACATACGGTAATTACGACCAATGGCCCGCCCGTCCTTCGCTCGAAACGGAGACAATTACATAGAGTGATACGAATCAGCAGCTCATGTTTGCGGACAATAACAGTACTTAATAGGTAAATTTACGCAACAAGCAGGTCCAAGGACAGTTCATGGTCTCCTTAGGCACACCACTTGTGATACTGATCAAAGATGAATATATATTGCTGAAAGGAGACAAAACAGCCCAGATTATCTCTTAGACACTTCTCTATTATTGAGAAATCCTATTGTAACAACTTGGCGCAACGCGGAAATTTTAAGCACCCTCTGGCCCGCCTGAGGCAATATAGAGTGTCACGGATGAGATACTATGTATATCGTTAGTGCAAAATATAGGTGTATCTATGGAATGGTGGCCGATCAGACTTAGTAGTCCTGGAATGGGATAATTTAGTTAGCAATAGCATTTATCAACTATTTCCCGTATCGGCTGCCTATAAGAAGGCCTTATACTTATTTATAATCCTGGGAGTAAGCTCTAACAAGATAACCCTTGAATCTATATGTTTGAGCAAGCTCATGCGTGGTCTCAGAGTTTAGCATCTTGAACCTAGACTAGCTGCCTAATTTGCTTGATGTCTGTATCTGACACCTGCTTAATACGAAGACAGAGAAGCTTTATCCTGCGCTTTCTGGATAGGATATTGAATATTCACACCAAACACTTTAGGGATAAATCGCCTGGTTCTATCCTAACCGCGCCGAATTCGAGCTGTACGTAAACAGTAAAACACATGTATGCTATACTGCTTAGTTAGATAAGTTGTTTTAGAGTCTTTACCGAGCAGTCTATCAATTAATAAACAGCAGCCTTAATATCAAGAGCTGAGCTTACTGTGAAAAACAAGAAGTCTAAAATTGAAGTAAGTTTTCAAAGAGTTCGGGGCCACCATTGATCTGATTATGGAATCTAATAGAAATTTTATCTAAGTATATACTGATAGTAGTGATTCTAATCTGGCCAGTAGAACTGCTCACTGAGCTTTCTACCACATTGATTCAAGTGCTTTTGTTGGTTGGTTGGTGGGTTGGAGGGCTCGCCTTAGGACCTGCATCTGGCTTTCAAGTAAAGTAATGAGAAAAGTAATGGTTTAGATGACTCTGAAAGATGTCAGAATGAGCGAGGGCTTATAAACCGTTGAAAGATAAAAACTGCCTGAATTCATATTATCAACAAATCGCTTAGCAATGACAGCGCTAGGCCTATCTGGGCCGGGTCAAATATATTCGGTTCCAGTTTCTTATTCGATGACACTAAACCACAGACTACACAGCCCATTTTGACAAATCGGACACCAGTCACGGGAAAATGATCAAATATAACAAATTTGCACTTCAACATAGGTTAATGAATGGAGGGGACACTGAATTGTCCGCATCGAATAGTAGCAGCATGAACGCCCAAAAAGAAACACAACAATGATCAACCCGCTCAGTTCAATCGCTAGACTATAAGTAGAATGCGGAGTGTAGTAGGACGAGGTTTTCGGATAGAGGAAGGAATGTAATGAGCACAGAGCTCATAGAATCGAGTGAACCAAACAGTCAAAAAGCATTGGGAAGTTTTGTGAACTCCCTTGTTACAGGAAGAATATGACATTTTCAAGAATAGGAGGTCCAAATGTATGTGATCAAGTTTATAGTAATGGTTTGCAAATATGTGGTAGTTTGGTAGAGGTGATTCGAAATCTATGAAGAAAAGGGCCGCCGTCTCATATTTTTGACTGTTTCGAAAATGAGAGGCCGGTGCCATAAAAAGGTACCCTAACGCTTGCGTTTCTTGTTCTTGTCAATGGCCGCGGAGGTCAATGAAGCCGCTACTATGGGCTGTGTATCGCCATTGACCGAGCTAGTAGCTTCAATAGCTTTCTTGACAGGAACTCCCATGTGACGGCCGTAGCGGCCTTTGCGGCCATTTCCTTCATCTTCACTGATACAGCCGTCGATGCCAATACCAGCATCCTTGCATCGTCCGCAGGGCCGTTGACGATCGCAGCCCTTCTTGCTTTTACGGCAGCGTTGGCAGCGCGGCTTGGTTGACAGGTCTTCTTCGTCTGCAGCCAACTGGAAATTGACCGAGGAAGTTGAGGTCTTTCGTGTTGGGGCAGGGCTGGC
This sequence comes from Aspergillus sojae, assembly GCA_008274985.1. NCBI lineage: Eukaryota > Fungi > Ascomycota > Eurotiomycetes > Eurotiales > Aspergillaceae > Aspergillus > Aspergillus sojae. The sequence goes on along the minus strand of CP035527.1, from coordinate 4,455,125 downwards.
CATCTGCGGGGGCACGACGGGCTTGTGACTGGTCGCAGCTGGCATGGACTTCACCTTACGAGCCGCAGCGGGTGCATTCTTGTTGATTTTGTGTTGCCGCATATGTGCTGACTTGGTTCCTCGAGCCTTGCTAGAAGGGGCACTATTTGCCCGTGTCTTGGCCTTCTTCGTCTTGGGGGCAGACTCTCTGTAGAGAGAATCATCGTCGGCCTCATTTTTGATCAAGCTGTCCTGGTAATCATCCTGCTGGTACTCCTCATCGCCATCACTTCCATCAGAGCTGTCAAAACTGGGAAGAATGTCATCCAAGCGCTTATGGGTGCGCTTAGTAGCGCCCGGCGGAAGCATCGGGCTCGAGTCCACCCTCTGTCTACTGCGTGCGGGCAGGTCGTCATCCTCTTCGCTGAAATCTTCGCCATCGCTAGTCGCTCCCGTCGAGGAGGCCGCATCGGCAGCGCCACTGAAGGCATCATCTAGGGTCGAAGCGGATGTGCGACCATGGGAGAAATTGGAGGCATCGCCTAAGCGGATTAATTGCATTGCAACATCCTCGTCAGATATGCAGCTGGCAATAGTAGGGTCTGGGGTTGGTAGAATGCCAGATCCGGCACCATTGCCTGCTGGGTTGGTAAACTGCCCTGATGACTGGGTTGTGGTCCGCTCACGTAGGCGGTGTCCATGTTCCGGAGCCACTGGAGTGGCATAGATATTATTCCGCATAGAGTTGTACCCGTATATTTGATCGTTATGTCCATAGCTTTGCGGTGAGGGTAATGGTTGTTGATAGCTGTATGGGCGTTGGGTGGGGCGTGCGAATGGGGAGACAGCACCTTCTTGGCCGATGGATCGACGTTGAGGGGAGATCGACGAGGTAGAGGTAGTGAGAGGGACCTGAGGAGGAACAAATAATGGCAATTCCTTCAACGCAAGGGAAGAAACAAGGTTAGCACAATGTTTATCGGTTGACGAGAGGTCAACCGGGACAAACTAACCGAACTCTCAAACTTGGGCCGCTTGCGGCGGCCATCTTGGAGAATGTTGTCCATACTGATATCCGAGCTGCCTAGCTGTTCACTACGGGATTTCTTGGCCCCCGAGACAGATCCATATCCACCCTCACTGTCACTGTAGAGAGAGGCTCCATCATCATGGAAGCTACCATGTGTGCTGGAGCCCCTGCTCTTGTTGCCCGCTCGGGAGAGCTGCTTGTGCTGCGAAGCGCTACGACGGCTTCTTCCAGATGGCGACATACTGCGCTTCCGAGCGAGTCTGGAACCCGGCCGAGAAGGGGGCTGTCCGTGATCTGGGATCTGCGCCGACTGCATTGCGGGCGCCATCTGGAAAGGCTCGCCAAGACTGGGGCGTTTGCGAGCCTCAACCGGCATATGCCCAAAATAACGGTCACCGTAGCCTTCTGTGTATGCTTGTACGGGGATTACCCGCACATACACTGTCATGTTATTTCTTAAGTTCTCATACCTAGCAATAAGTGTGGTGCCGTGCTCATCCTCAAAACTGACACCGCTCGCAGCGCCGTCATAAATCCCATAGAAATTCTTGACTGTAGTCACGATCGAGTCCGTTGTGTCATGGGGATATATTTGCACTCGCATGGGGATGCGAGCCCGAACCTTGGAATTCTCATCGAGCAAGAGTTCGAAGGCAACGTTCTTGGGGATAGGGCTCTTGCGGGGGGACTCCTGGGGCACATGATCTGTCCAGATGGGCGACTCGCCAGGAGCAGGATGCCGTTCGTACTGGACAGCCTGCATGATGGGATAGTCAAGGAGGAGAGGCTACCACAATTCTGCTACATCAATGATTCGATTAATCGAATGTTCGAATAGGGTGCGAGAGTGGACCCGGCGGCGAGGGTGGGGAAGAGGCAAGAGGCAGAGAGAGCGGCCAGGAGGGAGGGAGGGTATGGGCAATATCCATCCAAACCTACCACAACAAGGAGACCAGAGAGGTTTGGTTGGTAGATGGATCACCCGCGATTAATCTACGAGAGTGATAGATGGGGGAGGGTTGTGGATGGGATGAGTGCACCCCAAGTCGCAACGGCCGAGAGCGACTGACGAGGGAAGAAAAAACCGTTGAAAACCTAGGCGACAACCACCACCATCAGTTAGCACCGTATTCTATAAAAAGATTCCAATGGATCCGAAGAGGCCCTAAAAGGATTGTAGAACGGGAATGGGATGACCCAACCTTCTCCGTTGAGTCCTGATGGCTTGCAGAATCTCAGTTCTGCAAAGACCTGAATCACCCGGAAGAGGATGGAGAGGATCAAAGACTCACCTATCGCAGATCCAACCGTTTCATCTAGCGTCGCACCCGTAGTATTGATCCAAAACCGAAAGGGAGGAGGATTGGCGATGTCGATGGTCGAGGTCACAGTGGTGGTGAGGGAGTGTGTGTGTGTGTGAGTCGTCTACGAAGCGCTTGGGCTATGTCAGCGGTGGCATCACAGCAGTCGATCACAATCCAACCGAGTTTCAGGGGAGATAAGTTGCGAGAAATTCTCACAAAGGAAAGTAGGCAATTCAGATATAAGGGGAAAACTAACCGAGACGATTTGGATAGAAAATGAAGATTCGGAGGGGACTTTGGGACAGGAAGAATAGGTTGGGTCGACGAGAGCAGGTTGAGGAGAAGAGGAGGAGAGTGAGTGGGTGCAGATCACTGAATGGGTTTCACCTCACAAGTCACTCACTCGTCTTGGAGTCGGTGACCAGAACAATACTCCAACCATGACCTTACCATCTTCCAATACAGAACCAAATACCTCTTTACAAACATGAATTAGAGCCCATAATTCATTTACAGACTTATCGCTTCCTTCCCCAAGTTGATTTGGTGGATTTGCCCTCCTTCTATTCATTTGTCGCATTTGCGCTTCCTCTGTCGCATTTACCGAAACCAATCGCATTTGTTACCAAGGCTAATATCAAACTCTCCCCCGGCCACAGTGAGGTCAAGACCGGCCAATTTACATGATTTTGAGTCGCTAGCGGTCCAGGTCAATTTATACCAGGTTAATGTTGCTCTACGAATCCGTGACCACCAGTTTTGATGGGTTGTGTCGCTTGTCACGAGCTGTTCCAATGCGACCAACTCCATGGCGATTGTACGCCTCGACCAACCTTTGGCACAGAGACGAGGAAAAGCAAAAATAAGGCATAAATTCAAGGCCAGGGCGACGAACCTACAATGTCATTTTTTTGCATAGTACTTTTTTTAATTGTGTCGGTTGTCCTTGTGGTTCATTTGCTTTCCATATCTCTCTCCTTTTTCCCAACCATTCCGGTCGGACCAAAAAGACAAAACAGACGTACAGGAAGTGGCGTAATTTGGCACATCCTCAGCGCGGCCACGTCGAGTGACCCCCAGATCACATCCCAGCCAACTACTGAGGAGAACGAGGGTCCATTCCGTCATGATCTTCCCCTACTGGCCATCTAAAAAGACCCGACCCAAACGGCCCCTGGCTGGTAGGATAAAAGCGACAGCTACAGCTTCAAGAATATGAACGTTGAAATGTTATTTTCTGCCAGAACTGGAACTGGCGACCAAGATAGCTTGATATCATTCGAGTCGGTCGCACGCTTTCTGGAGAAAACTACAACTTAATTCCGTCCTATTCTATCTAACGGCGGAAATAAACGTTGGCGCTTCGGCCAACGAATTGCTCGTGGATGGTCGAGTCTTATAGGATGGAGCAAAGGAAAGAAGGGTCGCATCCTTGCTACAAATTGTCGCATGCGACAAAGACATAGCGGCCAAGCGGGCGACAGCGCCCAATTGTTGCCTCGTTTCATGATCTGCGCCTGTCTAGACTGAGTCGTAGTCGTTGTTCTTTTACCCCTCCCTCCTCGGGAACGGTGGACTACGTTAGTTCGATGCCTACTCCGTTAGGATGGATCCCCGTTCGCCTGTTGGGCGCAGATGACAAACGGCCATCGGCGGGGATCGCAAGCTGGAGCTTTCATAACTACTATCTCTGCTACTCTACAACATGCGCTGGTGCTGCGACATCATCCTGTCAAGGTCCCCATTTCCCACCCCCCAAAGGTTGGCCGTCCGTAGAGAGCGGTAGATACCCAGTTAGTTATGTATTTGTCGCATTGGGGAAAGAAAACGAAAAATGACCAGAAGAAAGATGTAGAGAGATAACCCTTGCGCAGAGGTAACCAAACGACAAGGCAGCTGGCGCAAAGATGCCGTTGGCGCAGGATTAATTGGACGAGTCCGTTTGAATGACCCGACGGAGGACAGACTCCATACATAAGTGGTATCGCTCTCTCAGATCACATTGTCACCATACGTATTGTATGCACATACAGATACCTACGTCAGGTAGTCCACTAGAACTAAGTCACTATTGTCAATTAAGATAGAAAAAAAGAGAGGCGAAGGGAAGAATAGGATTTGACCACGAAATCCCGGCAGTCATTAGGAATCAAAAGCGGGGCCACTTTGCCAGCCCATCATTTGATTTAAATAGCACTATTGACCCAAACCGGTGGTGGTTGTCAGCGTATGGATGCACACCGAAAGTTTGGGTAATTCAATGACCACTTGGCACGGTTCCCACAGTTTTACCGACTGCGCATGAGGAATGAAAAGGTCGAATTTAAAAATGTGGGAAGCGAAGGTACATTGATATAAAACAGTCGATTATCCTCAGCCGAAAGAACGCAAGGATGTGTGCGGACTCACCTGATTCCTTCTTAATTGTTCTGTCGCTCGGCCCAGTGGGCTATTGTGGATGTTTATGTTGAAGACAAGACAAAGCTACGAATCCCGCGGCTTCATGATAGGTACCGCCGGATCCGCGTCCCACATTGGAGGCCAGTGGTGGCTTTTTTTTTCGGCGATACGGGTGCAAACGGGGAATCGAAGAATCCAGTCGGCTTGGTGGCCAAAGCAAAGAAGAGAAGTCTCAATCTTTGAACTTCGTAACTACCAGGACTAACTATTCTTGATTGCCTGTCTTCGATAAAAGACCGGTTCCTTCCGGTGGGGATTGATCGCACAGCTGCGAAATTGCTCTGACCTTGCGATTCCAGGCAAAGTGGAGTGACTATTAGGAAGCCACTTATGAGATTGACTATCGATAATCTAAAGAGAAGACTGACGAATATCAAAGCGCTGTAGGTAGATCAGTCTATTCCTCCCACTGACTACCCAAAGCGTCAACGCCCTGCTGGCGGGTCTTATGGGTCACGTGGGCTCGCGTTTAATGGGATTGAAATTCGTGCTTCCCGGCGCGTCCAAAGTGCGGTGAAGCGATATCGCCTACATCAAGCCATTCGAGGTCTTTCCTATTAGAAGAATAAATGAAATAGAATCGCATGGCTCTGTAGCATACGCAAGTCATTTTTCAGATATTTACACAGGGGTTTCGGGGTCACTTTGGGTGTCGATGCAAAAGCATGTGTCGATGGGAAGACGCGATCAGTGATGTCATGGGATCTGGAGACACAAACCATGCAAACACCGAGATGACATAAGCATACCACAGCAACCCTGGAAACGGAATAGCGTGGTTGTTGTTGACGGTAACCAAGTAAGGCAGTAACCGCTACCGGGCAGTGGATGATGGGTTCCCGTCGTTCCCTAGAGACGATGGTATTGTTTGTTCGTCGCTCTCATTCTTTTCGGCAACAACACGAGTACCTTCTCCTCCCTCGTGCGACAATTTTAGATGCTGCGGTGGGCATACTTCTTCGTTTCTCATTAATTTGAAGTGCGGCGGATTCGAGATCTCTCGACCAGATTTTCCCCGGTCGGTACTGTCGCAACTGCTTTAGCGCGGCTGGTTGTTTGTTTAGGGTGGTTTTAGTATAACTTGGCTGCTGCTCCTTCAACCCCTTCGCAGCGAATAGGTAAACAACCATCCGGGTGTCTCCCCAAAACATCAACATCCACAGTCGAGTGAAGGCTTCAAAGTCTTCTTGTGACCCAGAATGGATGCAAAGGTGTGTATCCCCCATTTTCTTCGTTGTAGTCATCATCCATCAAGTTTGTCGGGGTATCCCTCTCTGCGTCCATGTTTACAAACCTTGACGCGCTTGGTGTTTTCCTTCCTGTGTCTATATTTTGGCGTCGCATACATGTTACAGATCGTATACTGACATGCAATTGACTGTAGCCTCAGCGAATTCGCGTCCGTGGGGACGAGAATGCTGCCTTCCCTCTCACTAGCAAAACGGTTCATCAGAAAAACAAGTCGACCCCCGCCTTGTCCACTATGTTCCAGAATGGCGTGACGAAGAATGGGGGAAGAAGAGCCGCTTTTGGAGATGTCAGCAATACTGTGAAAGCCGCCCAAGGCATTCGGGATGACATCTCTGTTGCAAAGAAACAGACCAAGCCATTGGAGAAGCCTTCCGTGCAGGCCACGGAGAGGAAATCCTCTGTCTTGGCCCAACCTGCCCAGCGGCCAATGTCGGTGGCGGGAGTCAAAGGCCTATTGAGCAATGTGACGACTGCCAAACCCCTGGAGCCCATCGGAAAGTCGATCGGCGTGCCGCAGCATACCGCCAACGCCCGAAAGGCCTTGAACAAGCGAGGAACGGTGTTTAAAGATCACATGGAACCATTGACGGAAAAACGCGAACTTACATCCAAGGAAACAACACAAACTAAGGAAGGGATTACTGGGGGCCAACTCGCGCATTCGTCTACGGCGCCGTCGCAGCTCAGCAGCCTGAAGGAAAAGGACGTGGTCAACGAGGGATCAAATGATGAGTCGGAGACCCATGACGAACATTCCATTGTCAGCTCTGAAGTTGATGGAGAGGAGAAGGACGCACCCAAGCTCGACGAGGATGTCTGTAAGGTCCAGGGTATTAAGGAACTCAGGGAAGCCTCCGAACCCGGTACGGCAACGGATGCCGACGGCTCAGACCGCGCTGTGAAGCCACAACGTGTATCTGTTCCTGGCGCACATATGTCTCATGAACATGTGCCCGCCCACTCGGAGCCGGAAGAGTCCTGGGACGACGAGGATGACGAAAATGAAGAGGATGATGAGTATATCACTGCTCGCTCCTATCGATCCCGTGGCGAAAACACAACTGGCGCGACTACTACAATACTCTTTCCGAAATATACGCAGCAAGTGAGACGGGAATTGGCACTGGCGAAGCAAATCGTCGAGGCAACACGGACAGTGGAGGATATTGAAGACGAATATTGGGATACGAGCATGGTCGCGGAATACAGTGAGGATATATTCGATTACATGCGGGAACAGGAGGTGTGTTACTATGGATCTTGAGAGATGCTCGAGGATAGTCGCTAACTGCACATAGATCAAAATGCTGCCAAACGCGCACTATATGGACAACCAAGCGGAAATCCAATGGTCTATGCGGTCTGTCCTGATGGACTGGCTTGTCCAGGTCCACCATCGGTTCTCTCTGCTTCCTGAGACCCTTTTCTTGTGTGTCAACTATATCGACCGCTTCCTGTCCTGCAAGATAGTCTCCCTGGGCAAATTGCAGCTTGTTGGTGCTACCGCGATCTTCATTGCTGCCAAGTACGAAGAGATAAACTGTCCTTCCGTGCAAGAGATTGTTTATATGGTCGACGGAGGCTACACAGCCGATGAGATTCTCAAGGCGGAACGCTTCATGCTCACTATGCTGCAGTTCGAGCTCGGATGGCCTGGTCCCATGAGCTTTCTGCGGAAGATCAGCAAAGCTGATGACTACGACCTGGAGACCCGGACACTGGCGAAGTATTTCTTGGAGATTACCATCATGGATGAACGCTTCGTCGGATGCCCACCAAGCTTTACAGCTGCTGGCGCTCATTGTCTCGCAAGGATGATGTTGAGAAAAGGGAACTGGGTAAGCTTACAGAGACCTGTTGGTCGTGGGTGCCCCCGCTAACATTGGAACAGACGCCTGCCCATGTCCATTACGCGGGATACACCTATTCACAGCTTTACCCGCTTATTTCTCTCATGGTGGAATGCTGCGAGATCCCTCGCAAGCACCATGCGGCTATTTATGAAAAGTACACTGACAAACGGTTCAAGCGCGCTTCGCTTTTCGTCGAAGCTGAAATGAGAAAAGGGTTTCAGCTGCCGGAGGTCACTCGGGAAAAGAGTCTTTGCAATCCGCCATCTCTTGACGTCGGACATCAGGGGAAGCGCGCATAACTGCCACTCTGTTTAGCCAAGGACGTCTGACTACTTAACATGCTTGAGTATTGATTGATGAACATGACACAAACATAAAAAATGGAAACGAAAAACAGTCAGGCAAGAAAAACAAGGGAAAATGAGAAAAACGAAAGCACACGTGACCATTGCTCTGCCAATCCACTCTTATCATGACACTTTCTTTTGTCGCACGACTTTGTTATGCCATTTGGGTTTTAGAACACGGAGATGGGGTGGAGTTTTGCTTCTTTTCCGGTATCGGGAGTTTTAATGGGTATAGGTCGATGGTTTCTCTTATTCCTTTCTTAATTAATCAGCACCCTTTTTATTTCCTTTGTTACATGCCCTGCATTAATGCCTCTTATTCCCTTTGTTCCTTTTTTGGACTTCTGTTCTTCTTTTCATCCTCTTATTCTCTGTGGTTATCATCCAGGCTTAGTACATAGGAACTAGTCAATTGGATCTCCTATTGAAGATACTTGAATCTATCAAAACGATCGAGGAGAAGAAATCGCTTATGAATGACAGCACTAGACCTGCCTAGGCATTGCACCCTTCAAATACAGCCAGATGAATTAGTTCAGTAGTATCCCAATATCCTTGGCGGTTTGAAGATGTTGCACCAATTGGCCCTATTGAGTAGTCGGACCTTCAACCCATCGCGAATTCGCCAGATGTAAGTACGCGATGTTCACTTCCCGGAGGCTCGAGATGAGATGCTCAAAATGGGGAACCAAGTCCTCCATAATACCCATCCCTTGGAAAGTACTCCATGGGGAGAGTCTCATGCCGACGGGGTCTGCGCCGATCGCCGTGATGATCCGTCTAGTTATTTCCAGACCGAACCGCGAGTGGTTTTCTATACTGCCTCCCATTGATCGTTAAAGCACGAGGTGTCGGCTCTCCGACATCTACAGGTACTGCACTGCTGGAAGTGAGGTCGTACCCGTTCGCGGTTGAGACATCTACCTCGGAGGAACGCCTAGTTGCCCATAGTCGACGCCAGATGTAGGAGCCCTTGCTATAAACAGACTCGACAAGACTAATCCTTCAAAGCTTCCCGCTCCTCCGCTTGAAGAGACGAGTGGAATCGCCTAGATCACTATATTTTTATTATTCTAGAGGAACACATCAACACGTTAACATATTTACTAGTCGGTATATAGGGGCCTGACCCCCCTAGAATACTACCAATATAATCCAACACCGCAGGACAGCGCCCCTGACTCCTTCAATTAGATCTACGTAATATAGAATAGTCTATACTTTATAAAGAAACTACTACTATTCAACCCATCCTAGAGCCTTTGGATACTAACCTTATAGTACACATCTCCTGGAAGACACTATTTTAAGACCTCACAAGCTCTTGTCAACACATTTTTAGAAGTCTACCTAACTAGATGCCTTTCCAACATATATTCCCGCTACTAAACTACATATTCAGATACAATATTTATTAAGATGTCCACTTGACTGCACCTTTTCTGTCAAGGAATCTATTTAGTATAGATTATTGGGTCAACCTTAGAAGCAGTAGTATAAGACCTAGGAAAGGGGGGAAACAGTCTACCAAATCACCGTTATTTCAGACCCCTTTGGTTCCCAATATATAGAAAGCACATTTATAACATAATTTCCAATGAGAGCTGCTTCGTATATATACTAAACGGCCGTTGACAACCCGAGAAGAGCCCTGAATAGGAGCTGTATTCGAGGTATAATGCATTTATCTCTCCCTCTCTTAAGTCGTCGATACGGGCAATGAATGGCCCGATATTGGTACGCTCAAAGGCCCTTGATTTGGGGTATTCTATATAATCCTTGGGGTAGAGTTCTGGGCTGAGACAGAAGTAGTATGATACTACGGTCCTAATATCTGCAGTATGCACGTACTGGTTGTTCCTGATATACTAAGGTTGGCTGCGTGGATCCTGACCGTGTTCCTCAAACAAGGTACCCTTAGCCTGGTCAGGAGGTCTGAACTGGGTAAACCGGCTGATTCTGCTAAGGCGTTTCGCTGGTCAAGATTACTGCCTTTTCCTAAAGCGTCAGGACAGAAGTATTGCAACACCCGGTCTTCGGCAGCCGTGTTTGACCCTCGATATTTCCGCATAATCAAAAGCTTTCAAGTCCCCCTAAATTATTATATTTTTTATTCCAAAAAAAGTAAAGAAAAAGCTGGCTCGTTGTCTAGATAGAATCCTCACTTATGTAGGAGCTGCTTACCAGTTCTGACTAGGCTAAGTATGCCGATAAGGTCTCAGTAGGAGACAATGAGATGTTTAGTTAGGATATAGCCACATGCTCAGCTGAGTTATCTACATGAAAGTTTTTGATATGAAGCACTTGTAGCCTGTAGGCTGACATCTTACTATACCTACCTTTTACTACCACATAAGCTTGAGTCTTAAATGTCTACCTGAACTGCCAGTATAGAACTGAGCCTTCCTTCTACTACTGCCACTACACCAAGGGACAAAAATGCTTTTCAAAAGCTCAGCTTAAACACGTAAAGATATCTATATCTTGTTCTAAGGTAACTTTTCATCTAGACCTCATATCACAGGCGCAACTGTCTATCCCAGTAGGTATAACCAAACTAGTCAAACCGGTCAAACCACTACTGATCCAATCCATTCAACTCAATCAATCTCTTCACAACCTCAATAACCCGGCCCGTAATATCGTCCTTCCCCGCCCTGTCAATAGATAGAGAGGCGGGGTTATCAATCTGCGCTGCAATGATCTCATCTACCATCATACGTAAGCGAGAAACAAGGACACCGATTCTCGCCCACCCACGGAGCCGTAGCCAGCCATCGACGATAAGGCCACGGCCTGTTGTATCGAGATCTATGGATCCGCAGAACAGGAGAAGGGAATAGGCATTGAACGCTGTGTCCGGTTGATTAGTAACGGTGGAGTCTTGCATGATTTTGCCAAGTATATGGTATAATGGAGGTGAACATAGAGCAGGAATAAATATAGAGAACTTACGAGTTAAATCACGAATGAAGACCTTGCTTGTCGCCATCTTAGTGAAGTAGCTTAGGTACGCTGCCGAGCCGGGGTAGCTCTGGGCCGAGAACAGGAGGGAGCTGGGGTGGATGAAAACGCGGCCGTTTTCCTGGTTGAAGTATTTGATTGTCCTAGCGTCTGGGTCGACTTCAACGGTTCCTGTGACGGAGCTCATGAATTTCTTGTCTGGAAAGGAAATCTGCGCGATTTGGGGTTGGAAGGCGCCGGCGATTAGGGCTCGCAGGAGGCTTCGATTGCCTGCGTTGCGGTTCCAGCGCGGGTCAGCTGAGTCCGAGGAGTAGTCAACGGGGAGGAGGCCGGCGTCTTTGAGGGAGGTGAGGAGTTGGGCTTTGTTGGAGGAGATGTCGCGGAGGGTTTGGTGGGAGAGGAAGTTGGCGCTGCACCATGATTGTGTTTGCCAGTATCCTTGGGCTTTGACACGCTCTGACCATTGTTGGTAGGCTGTGAGGTCGGTGAGCAAGTCGCCATCTCCGCGGGAGAAGGATGCTTTGGCAGCATTTGCATCCTCGCGCTTGTCGCGGGGTGAGACGAAGGGGCTCTTCACTGTTAGAATTGCGGAGATGGTGATGCAGTGGTCTATGCAGTTGAATATGGAGCCGTAGACCATGAGTTTGGCGCATCGTAAGTCGGCGGGGATCATAGATAAGTATCGCCCAAGGGCTGTCAGTTTGTCATGGTCCAGGGCTCCCACACGGTGAAGGAAGCCCAAGGCTCCTTCAACGGCCACGCTTTCAGGAGGGGTGATGGTATTAGCCAGGAAAGTTGCGACGTCGTTGATGCCCTGCATAGACTTGACGGAGAGGCATAGTTGTTCTAATGGTACCCGGCGGATTTCAGGGTCCGGTCGTGGTGCCATCTTATTCTCTGCTTGCCGAGTGTAGAGCTTGTAGCATGCACCAGCCCTAACACGACCAGCACGTCCTCGTCGTTGCTTACAGGCGGCTTGCGATGCCCATACTTCTTGTAGTCGGACCATGTTATCCTTGGGGTCGTAACTCGTTTCCTTGACGCGGCCAGTATCGATAACCGCGACAACATCTTCAATTGTGATTGACGTCTCAGCCACATTGGTTGCTGCAATAACCTTTCTCTTTCCTTTCGGGGGACTCAAGAATACACGCCGTTGCTCAGCTGGCAGAAGGGATGCATGCAAAGGAAGTGGATGGACATTGGGAATCCTCTTCACGGCGTTCAGGCACCTTTCAATTTCTAAGGTACCGGGCAAGAAGATGAGAATGCCTCCCGGTTGATCTCCAAGCTGGGCGTCAATATACCGAACAGTGGACGTGATCAATTCGTAATTGATACCCATGCCCATGTTCCGAAGAATCTTGCCAAGTGACTCTTCGCCCTGAGGAGAAGAATCTTCCTCAAAGTCCCGCTCAGCCAACTCTGGTGAAAATCCTGTGTCACGGATGATGTCGTCCAGGTAAAAGTCAGACACAGGGAAAGTCCGCCCAGGGATGTTCACCAGTCCAACATTCTGGCGACCACCAAAGTAGTTGATGAAGATTTCTGCGTCAAGAGTTGCACTCATTAGTATGACCTTAATATCTTTGCGGTACCGAAGAACATCGCGTAGGAGGGCAAGCAGAAAATCGGTATCAAGACTCCGTTCATGAACTTCATCCACTACAATATGTGTGACATCTGCGAGAGAGCCAGCAACATTGCCGTCCGCACCGCTTCCAGACTGTATACGGCGAAGCAAAACACCAGTAGTGACAAAGGTGATCTTCGTCGCCCCAGATTTGACCTTGGAGTCACCTCGGATGACATATCCAACCTCATCTCCTACAGAGGTGCATCGCTCATCGCTCACACGATCCGCAAGACCTAAAGCAGAGATCCTACGTGGCTGTGTACAGATAATGTTCGCAATGCCACCGAGATCTCGCCTGATCATATCGTCCAATATGAACTGAACGGACTGAGTACTTTTACCGCTACCTGTCTCACCAGAGATGATAGTAACCTGATGTGAATTCACTGCACGTACGATAGCATCTTGAATGTTCCAAGCAGGAAGTGATTCTCGCTTTCGAGTCATATCCTGTTGGGCTGGCGTGGACTGCCTAGCCTGCCAGGCCTCCCGAACAGATATACTCTGAGGCGAGCCCGGTTGCCAGCTAATCTCCCTACTCTTCTTGCGAGATTGGCGCACAGGAAGTTCTAAGATACTTCCAGTAGTAGAGGGCGTTGTGGCGACCGTTGCGATATCTCGCAACTTGCCAGGATTTTGCATAATTTCTGGAAGATGCATCTCTAACCAGTCAAGCACATTGTATACCATTGGCTCTCCCAAAAAGTTTTCCTCTGCATACTTCACTGCTTGACGAATCGCGCTAAGCCGAATATAAGAAGGTATACCTTTCGCTTGTATCGAAATAATCGGCACTGAGGATGGGTAATGATTTGAGGGTCTTTGGAATCGGAATGTAGTTGATTCTGGCAAATCTGAGGACTCGCTCTTGATCTCACATACTTTGGGCGATACCTTAATATAGCGCTCCCCGAAGATAGCTTCGAGGGTCTCCTGTTCTTCGGCCCAGGAATCATCGCCTTCAGAAGATACAGAGCCTGCAGTAGAACTCGTTCCATACACTAATGTGTGTTGTAGCATTTCAGCAGTTGCAAGCTCATCACCTTGCTTGCTGTCCAGAGCCCGCGAGCAAAGGTCTGCAGAATAGCCGATGGTGGCCAGCCGCTTGATCTTCGCCTCTCTTGCAAGATCATCACTCACTAGACTCACGCCAGCAGAGTATGACTCTGGTAGACACCAAGATGGAAGATCATCCTCTGGAACATAGATCAGAAGCCATTCAAGCACCTCTTCTCTGTCTTTGCATGCAGAAGTCGCCTCGTCTACATGGCTGCGCCGGAAGCCCAAGCGAGTGAACTCCTCAATGATGGAGCTACGCTGGGATTCCGGGATCTTCACATTATAAGGATTCCAAATCGCATGCTGTTGCAAGAGGGTCTCAATTTCTCTGCGCACTTTACTCCCTAGGTCCACTTTCGGAGCGTTCGACCAGATCCTTTTCCCTCTATTATCACCGCTGGACCCCAAGCCCAATTCAACCGCTGGTTGATCCTTCGCCTTAGCCTGGTTCTTTTCTCGCTCTTTCCGTTTTTTCTCCAAATCGGCCGCGGCACTTTCCCGCTCTTGCTTAGCCAAAAATGGGTCTGCTTCGTACATCCACCCTTTACCTTCTTTGGTGTCGGCAGTCTTAATATCAGCGAAATCCTCTTTCCAAAGCTTCTTATAGGTCGGCGGAAGCATCATGTGAATGTTCCTCATGTTACAGACCCGATACAGAGCATACACAGCAGCAAAGTGACGAGCTTCCAGTGCCGTAGGTTGCGCAGCCAAGTGCTTGTGCGACGGAGGTGGCTTCATAGGAGGAAGGGTAGTTGCTTCGCGAGTCTTAGGGTCGACACGTTTCAAGATAACCGCTGACATATAACCTTCTTGTGTTTTTGTCTAGTGTGCAGTATAAATCATTAGCCAAAAGCTGAACTAAACTTGCGCCGTGTGGCCACATGTTATTTTAAGAACATCCTATCCGTCCATTGCTCACCATTGTATACTCAGGCTTCTCCCACTTCTGCTTCTGACAATGCTCCGAGAGCATATTCACTGGTAGTTTACCGGTCCATGACGCGCCACCGATGACCTGCTTCACAGAAGGTTTCTTCTGCTCATCCGGTGGAGGCTGCGCTTTCTTCGCAGCTTCAGCCGACGTTTTCTCTGCGGCGGCTTTGGCTTGCTTGGTGCCCGGTTTGGGACCTCCTCCACGGGCGTCAGCCTTCTTCTTAGGGCCCATTCTGCGACGGTTATTTGCTATCTTAAAGAAGACGCCCGTGGAGCAATCGCACCTTTCGATAAAGAAAAAGAGTGGGTTGAATTGCTGTTAAAGCGGAAGTTGGTTGTCCCGCACCAGGGCCGCTTTTTTTGGACCGTAGGGCTGCGGGGAAGTCGCCGCGGATCGCCTTCTGGTTCAGCTTCGCTTCCTCCGCAGTCACTTGCTACTCCCAACACAACCATGACAACTTGACTACATCTGACGGCCAAACGGGCCCTATACCTTGATCGCAATATATACAACAACTATGGCAGATGACTCACCAAATCTAGAAGACCAAGGTGCGGCAGCTGCGACCGTCGCGGCAGAATCAAAGTCGGAGAAAAGAGACGCCTGTATGTACGCACTCGTCATGCATGCAATAGTACTTGTCTACTAGAAGGAAAAGGCTAATTTGAATAGTCGCTGAGCTCCTCGCCCCTAAACCCAAGCACGCAAAGTACGCAAAAGATGGCCCTTCCAAAGATACGTCAAATAAGAGAGCCATCGGTGGCCCGCGCGACAGCCTAGGCGCCTATATCGCGAAACCGGAATCTTTCCCTTCCAGTATCGTTGTGTATCACAATGATGACTTCGTCGCAATTCACGATCTTTTCCCAAAGTCAACGCTCCATTTGCTTCTACTTCCGCGGGATTCGTCCAAAACCCGTCTCCATCCTTTCGAGGCCTTCGAAGATCCCGAGTTCCTCAAAAAAGTGAAAGAAGAGACAAAGAAACTTCGATCTTTAGCCGCGGCTGAGCTTAGACGGAGATATGGGAAAGGCTCCGCTCAGGATAAAGAGAGGCAAGAGGCGCTTAGTGCAGATCCTCCTCCGGATGAACTGCCGCCGGGACGAAACTGGGAACAAGAGATCATGTGCGGGATCCATGCGCATCCATCTATGAATCATCTACATATTCATGTTATCTCGGTGGACAGATACAGCGACCGGCTGAAACACAAAAAACATTACAATAGTTTTTCCACGCCGTTCTTCGTTCCTATCGATGATTTTCCCCTGGCGCAAGACGATGTCAGGCGACATCCTACTAGAGAGGGCTATTTGCGGCGAGATTACACATGCTGGCGTTGTGGGAGGGATTTTGGAAACAGATTTTCTGAGTTGAAGATACATTTAGAGAAGGAGTTCGACGAGTGGAAGCGCCTGTAAGCGGAGAAACAAGGAACGAATCATGGGTAATTCAAAATAGACAGTTATGAAAAGGATTGAGCTTCTAGAAGCTAGAATTACTAATTTCAATTGTCGTAAATATACACGCCCCAATCAGCGATGGCAGTGGCTTGCGACCGATCACATTTTCAGTGATCCTTGGTCCCAAGCTTGTTGGTAAACTCTCACAAGAATATTGGTGTAATAACCATACAAGGTCCAAAATAAACGGGGCCCCACTCTTCCCTCTATATCTCCACAAAAGCGCTGCCGCTGACTCTTTTAAGCACGGCTCTTGGATCGGGTGTTACCCTTCACCTTCCGGGCCTCAGGGCGGTTAATGTGGTGGGCGGGAATCCAGTCAGCATTGTAGGTGGTCGCCGATGAGACTGCCGGGCTGCTGGGTTCGACGGTCTCGGCCTTCTTCGCAGCACCAGAAGTCTTCTTGGTGTACTCAGCACCCTTTCCGCTCTTGCGCTTCTGAGGGAAGTACGGAGCAACCCAGACAGTGTAGAAGAAGTAGACAACACCGGAGAAGCAGGCCAGGAGGAAGAAATACAGGAAAAGACTAGAAATTAATAGTTAGCGATTGGTTACGAATGCGTCAAGCAGCCCATCTTACATCTGGGGGTCGAAGAAGCTAGTTTCGGGCTCCACAACACTGACGGTGCCATTGTAGGCATAGACTGTGTAGAATCTGCCCTCATTATCGGAGATTATGGAAGCAAGGCTAAGTCTGAGGTCCTGGGGATGCATCTCGGTGGTAATCTGGTAGCTCAGGGTCTCCGTCTCGCCAGCGGGAATTTCCACACTGTATCCAGTTGCAGTCAAGTTCCGCACGATCACGCTGTTCTCCTCATCCAGGGTGGACAAGGTGCCACCGATGAAGTTCACCTTCACGGGGGCAGGCTCATCATTGGTGAAAGCGACAAGCGCCTGGGTTGGGTAACCGTTAACAATCTTGACACCGAAGATCTCGGAAGCAGGGAAAGTAGCCTGCGCCGTCAGAGCGAGCTTGGGAGCCACGGTCTCTTCTGCCTTTTCAGCAGCATCCTATCCATGAAGGTAAATGTGTTAGCGACGCAATTGATATCAATAGGCGATAGTATTTTAAAACAATGGCAACATACTGCCGCGAGACTGCCGCCGATCAAGGCTTGGACAGAGAGCAAAGCCAATGACAGGAAACTGAAACGAGCCATTCTGACCGGTCCGAGAGTCCAATGTGGAGAAGAAGAGGGAAAAGAGAAAGAGAAACGTTCCGAAAAGAAATGAAGACAAAGAAAAAAGGGAAGGGGGGGAAGGAAGGGAAAGAGAGAGTGGCAATGGAAGTAGTAGATCGTGGACAAGGACAGAAGTGTTTGCTCCACGTAGGCGTTTAGTTTGTCTTTTCCTTAGTCAGGCAGGTCACGACTTCCCCATACGAAATCGGGCGGTTGGATCCGCTGACTCAGCCTACCCGCTGCATTCTGACTGGTGGTCCTTTTGCCTCAGTTCCTAAGGTTAGCAACAGAAAAATAATCCCCCGAAATTTATGCTGCTGCACGTCCAACTGGACTGTAAAAAGAGATTTGAGTCTCTTCCCTTGGTGGTGAATGTAAAATTGGATTGTGAAGGCAGTGTCGCGCGTAACGATTCACTTTTGCTTACCCCTCCTCTATCTCTTATAAAAATAGAAAGCATATATTCTCTCTCCCCTTTTCCTCCAGCCTCATCGACTTTCCCATTTTCCTCTTCTAAATCCCGTCTCCGCAATTAACTTACTTTGACTTTCCCATCTCCACACCATACCGAGCTATAACCAACAAAACCCATCATGACTGCCCAAGCTTATCTCGAACGATATAAACAGTTGACTTCAATAGAAGACATAAAAAACAATCTGATTGAGGTAGCCTCCCCAATCATGGCGCTTATCCCGGTTCTCTACCTAATCTTTAACCTTCTTCCTCGGCCACTAGGAACTGCTGCAACGTGTGACGGAGCTTGAGGATGCATATCAACAAGAGCGGCTGGACCATGAACGCGAGACGCGCTTTAATCGGGACATTCAGCTCCATGAAATGGAGTTAATGGATCAGATATCAAGAATTAAGACTATTATGGTGAGGGCTGATAACGATAGAGCGCTCTATCTACCACTGAGCTGACGATAGCGGCGCTTGCACGGTAGGACCGGGAACCCTTCATAGTTGTGCTTCTCGATGGCGGTGGAATCATTTTTAAAGACGAATATTTGCAGCAGGGAGAACAAGGTGGGCACGATGCGGCGAAGAAGCTCTATTCGGCCTTACAGGACTACGTCTCCGGCAACTTCCCGACTATCAACTCCCCTAGGGTAATAACAAAGATGTATGTCAACGTGAAGGGATTAAGCGACCTTTGCGTTCGTGGCGGTGTCACGACCGAGCCTTCCTTGATCGAAGATTTTGTCCGGGGCTTCAATGCTAGTTATCCTCTCTTTGATTTGGTCGATATCGGTGCTGGGAAAGAGAGCGCTCATGATAAGATTGGAGGTATGTCAAGTGAGATTTTGTCTGTTGGGTGACAGATACTGATCGTTGCTCTCCTCGCTTCTCCAGAAGCTTTCAGAATAAATTTATACAACTGTCATTGCCACCAGATATTCCTTGGTTGCTCGCAGGATGGCGCTTATGCTCAAATTTTGGAAGACACACTGGCCGATAGAGACCTCATAGGCCGAGTTTCTCTGATTGAGGGCCTCCCATTTGCAAGCGACCTGGACTTAATAAAAGCATCGTACAGAGTTACTAAGTTCTCGGATCTTTTCCGAGATACGAAGATATCTGTATGGGCACCTTGGAAAGCTGCGGTGGCCAGCAAACCCCGCGCCCTCCTCACCCCGTCGCCCGTCCAGCATGTAACTCTCTCTCGAACGTCGACCAATACCACGACAACCAGTAACAGCGTACCTATTTCTTCCTCGTCCACGAATACACCTAACTCCGGGGAGTTTCAAGTTGTGCGATCAAAATCATCTGTCCCGCCACCCCCCAAAATCGTGGAACGAAACAAGTACGGCCAGCGTGTAGACCGACTTGACTTTAAGACCATCCCTCGGGATGAGGTAAACCGCATTAAAAAACTGAAACTGTGCAATTTTTACTATTTGCAAGGCGAATGCCCTAATGACAACTGTCATCACGATCATTCGCGGAAATTGACCAAGACCGAATATCAAGTTCTGACAGCCATCGCCCGTATGACTCCGTGTCGCTATGGGCTAGAGTGCGATGATCCTGAATGTATGTATGGACATCGCTGCCCTCAGAGTGAACCCGGTAAGAAAGATTGTTATTGGGGTTCAAGCTGTCGATTCGACATTTCGGCGCACGGAATCGACACTAATATCGTCAAAGTGACTAAAGTCTAGTAGCTTCACGCCTCAATCAAGCTGTAGAACTGAAAACCACAGCTTGGGCTCACCCACTTAGCGCCAACAGAGATGCTGTTGGGCAGATATCATCATTAAAACTCCCCTTCTCATACTCGTTATTGCTACAGGGACTTAGGTTTCGGCGTTCTATTCTGATTAGTCTCCCTGCATCTAAGCCTGTTTCTGCTTTATAAAAGATGATTTCGGGGTTGATATGTATACAC
This sequence comes from Aspergillus sojae, assembly GCA_008274985.1. NCBI lineage: Eukaryota > Fungi > Ascomycota > Eurotiomycetes > Eurotiales > Aspergillaceae > Aspergillus > Aspergillus sojae. Next base: position 4,435,266 of record CP035527.1, on the reverse strand, counting down.
ACACCTTTCCGCCGCTCAAGCCGAGCGGGTTGTATTTACTCGTGAATGAGTTTTACTGCGTCATGCAGTTACACCAGGGAAGATAATGTCATCTTCTGATAGATTTAAGTTGACAGTGAAGCTTATCATCGAGAACCTTCATGATATCCAATCTGGAGTCAACGCGGAGGGGTATTAAACTACACAAATGCCGACTCATGAATCAATAGTCGTCTGAAATATACCGAATCGCCTTTCCCAACCGAAGCAGTCCTCGCGGCTGCACCCAGACGTATCGTCAGACATTGCATCCGCATCTGAGAGGTGGGAACACCTGACACCATACTCCTGTATACAACATGTGAATGGCCTCGAGGATGCGCGGTCCAGCTTTAAAGGACCTTGACCACTTTCCTCTGTTATTTTTTTCTTCCGTTCTTCGAGATCACCCCAAAGAATGAAAAGCCGCTCCCGTAGAATCGCCAACTGTTCTGGATCTTTGCGCAAGCTGGTTGGCGATAACAAAATCAGCAAAGGCATACCAAGCGAAAAGAGGAAGGAGGATGAGGGAAGGAGGGTTAGAGGACTCACTCGGTTGCACTCATTTTCAACAAGAACTCTGCGTTGGCATCAGACACAAAAAGTTTGATCTGTTCCTTTGGTTGCCCAGGAGGAGGGGGTAATGCATCCTCAATGAGGAGACAAAAACGCCATTCCCATCGAGTGATATCATCGTCTTCTGCGTCTTGGTATGTCCTGCTGCCCGAGTGATTCTCCTTAGGCTGTTGGGGGACTGCAAAATCTTTTATGTTTGGAGGGAAGAAGTCGACAACACGAACAGTAGTTTTGTAACACAGATTTTGAAATGGAAGACGATATTCGACACCGTCATGGGACTCAAACTCGTGGAATTCGCTTGTAACGATGTCTTCGATCCTCCGTCCACGGACGCCTTCATAACTGGCTTTGACTACAATCGTGTCTCAATCAGTTATCTGTCCATCAACCCTCAGTGCGGCAGCCTTACCATGTTCATTAGGCCTGTTGCGTTCTTTCAATTGTCGAGTTGCTTCGCTTTCTTCTTTCATACCCTCCAGCCTTTTCTTATTGCGAGATTTTAGGCCCTTTGTTGGCTTAGCATCTTCTTCAGCCTTCCGCTTTCCAGTGTTAATTCCTTTGTAGTAATCCTTCTTCCGACGTAGAAGCTCTTTGGCATAGTCATTCTTCTCAGGATCCACTAAGTGCACGTTATTGTAACGTGCGCTGTGCATGCTAGCCTCGATCGTTAGGTTGTGCCGGTTTGCCTTGATATGAACATATTTTAAACTTATAATGTCGTTATCCTTGATATTTTCTCGAGCAAAGCTGGCATGTGGCTCCCATAATGTTACGGGCAAGGACATTTGGCCGGGTGGACCAGTCCACTTCTTCCTGCTCCGATAGAACGAATCACCGTCATCATCTACAGATGGATGATCCTGCAGCTTCTTATTTGTAGTATAGTCGCTCAAGTACAATAGCGCTTTCTCACTGTTCTGGGGATACAACTTGATTACTTCACCGATCAGGTCCACAAGCGTACCCTCTCGGATATCCTTTATAGCGGTAAGCTTTCTTTGCGTCCGAGTATCCTGTGACGAGCACGAAACTTGAGTTGTGAAGGACTGGGGAGCTGTAACTTGCGGAGCAGAAACATTCCGGAACTCTGAGAGCCCAGAGATACTTTCCAGTAGACTCTGGCATCGTCTCTTCTCTGAAAAGGACGGCTCAAAGGGGGTTGGACCACAAATAGGTGCATTAGCACACAATGGATCCGGGTCAAAGCGGAAGATAGCCCATGGTACGTTCGCTCTGTCCCCTGCAATCCCGAGTGGCTTGCCGTTGTAGTTTCTAATCTGCGTTTAATCTGTCAGCGTAGACCAGAATATCAAAGGTTGAGCAACACACCCAGATGTTCCGCAGCAGAACTACGTCCCCCTCTTGCACAGGAGGCAGTTGAGACTCATTAGCTTTAAAATACTTGACTTTCAGCCCATCCCACACATGACCATTCTTCAGATTATCTGACTTCAAGGTGAAGGTTATACAAAGCGAGTTCGCCGTCTTGAACACGCCTTGGAAAACATCGACAACCACCCCAACTACGTTTACATTTCCCTGTGATCGAAGAGCAGCGGGGATGTCAATCACGGTAGAAGATGATGAATTGTTCGCCATGCCAGAACTCGGGTTATAGTGGAGCGTGGCAGGCTCATGGTTCTTTAGAACGCGTGTGTAGCTATATCCAATCGCCCCTGTAGCTGGGGAAGGGCGTAGTTCCCCTCTAAAGAAGGCACAATATGCGATAAAGTCAAACGTATGAAAACCAGGAGAGCAATCCCAAAGAGACCTAGACGGCGACACGACGCTATCAACGCGTCTCACCAGTTGCTCGGCGCCAACTTCGCTTAGGCGGGTGTGGCGCTTACTAGCGGGCGTGGCCGAAAACAGCAAATCAGAGGCCTATCCCGTGACTAAACAATCCCACCTCCGGCCAAAGCAAGCATCAACACTTTTTTCCCCTCCTTCGTCTTTTGCCCGCGTATCTCCCCCAGTGAGGCTTCTAGTCTTTCTATTTTATTGACACTTGCTCATTAACCTGTGGGCTGCTATCTTTTGATTAATTTCCTTCGATTTTTCTTCTTCTTTCTAAATTTTTCTTTCATCTAGAACCTCAGTGGTTCGTGCGCTTTGTTTTCACCCCTCAGTGTCCTAAGCAACCATGGCCGAGCGCTACATCCCAGAGCATCGTCGCACCCAGTTCAAGGCTAGGAATCAGTTCCGGCCTGACGAGCTTCGTCGTCGTCGTGAGGAGCAGCAAGTTGAAATTCGCAAGCAGAAAAGAGAAGAGAATTTGGCCAAGAGGAGAGGTATTCAGACCCGCGATGGTGGGATTGGTGTGGGAGGCGGCATGGCCGCTGCCACTGAGAGTGATGATGAAGCCACTGCCATAGAAAGCGAGGTATGCTTTATCTGAGTCGTTATTATTCATTTCTATTCGCATTACTTTAGATACCTGTAGATTTGTTTTCCTCCAGGCTTCTGTCTTGTGCTTTTTTTTTTTTTTTTTTCCTTTTCCCTTCCTATGCGCCTAGCGATGAGGTTTTCACCGCCCTATTGCTGGTCGTGAGCTTGAAGATGGAGCACACGATCACCTTTCCCTCATCACTCTTGTTGTTTTTCATGCTTCTGAAAGGCAAATGGCTAATTAAATATTTTCCAGCTTAATGTGGAACTACCAGAGATGGTTAAGGGTGTCTTCTCAGATCAGATCGAGTCGCAAATTCAAGCCACAACTAAGTTCAGGAAGCTGCTTTCCAAGGAGCGCAATCCTCCCATCGAGCGCGTTATTGAGACTGGTGTCGTGAGCCGTTTCGTGGAGTTCCTCCGGTCTCCTCATACCCTGGTTCAATTCGAGGCCGCCTGGGCCTTGACCAACATTGCATCTGGATCTGCTCAGCAAACCCAGGTGGTTATCGAAGCCGGTGCTGTGCCCATTTTCGTCGAGCTGTTGAGCAGCCCGGAACCGGATGTTCGGGAACAGGCCGTTTGGGCTCTGGGTAACATTGCTGGTGATAGCCCTCAATGCCGTGACTTCGTCCTCAATGCCGGCGCCCTCCGTCCTCTTTTGAACTTGATCAACGATGGTCGGAAGTTGAGCATGTTGCGCAACGCTACATGGACTTTGAGTAACTTCTGCCGTGGCAAGACCCCCCAGCCCGATTGGAACACGGTATGTTACTTTACAAACACTACAAATAAGCGAGCTTGACTAATAGCATTGTAGATCGCTCCTGCTCTTCCTGTCCTCGCCAAGCTTATCTACATGCTTGATGATGAAGTCCTCATTGATGCTTGCTGGGCCATTTCCTATCTCTCCGACGGTGCAAACGATAAGATCCAGGCTGTTATCGAGGCAGGCATCCCTCGTCGCCTTGTTGAGCTTCTTATGCACGCCTCGACCTCCGTTCAGACTCCTGCCCTTCGGTCGGTTGGAAACATTGTGACCGGTGACGACGTCCAGACTCAGGTTATCATCAACTGCGGTGCTCTCCCCGCTCTCCTCTCTCTCCTCAGCTCTACCAAGGATGGTATCCGTAAGGAGGCTTGCTGGACTATTTCCAACGTCACTGCTGGCAACTCTAGTCAGATCCAGGCTGTCGTCGACGCTGGCATCATTCCCCCGCTGATCAACTTGCTTGCCAACGGCGACTTCAAGACCCGCAAGGAAGCTTGCTGGGCTATCTCCAACGCCACTTCTGGCGGTCTGCAGAAGCCTGAGCAGATCCGCTACCTCGTTTCTCAGGGATGCATCAAGCCGCTCTGCGACCTGCTTGCTTGCCCCGACAACAAGATCATCCAGGTTGCTTTGGATGGCCTGGAGAACATCCTCAAGGTTGGTGAGATGGACAAGGAGGCTGCACAGACTGGCGAGGCCCGTGTCAACCGCTATGCTCTGTTCATTGAAGAGGCCGGCGGTATGGAGAAGATCCACGACTGCCAGAACAACGCCAACGAGGAGATCTACATGAAGGCCTACAACATCATCGAGAAGTACTTCTCCGATGAAGAAGAGGCCGGTGGTGATATCGATGAGCTTGCTCCTCAACAAACCCAAACAGGATTCACCCTAGGCACTGCCCAACAGCAGCCGGGTGGATTCAACTTCGCCAACGGTGGCGACTCCATGGACATGTAAAAGTGGGATTTTATCTGAAATTAATTATGACACAATTGAGACTCGAGCTATCTGATTCGATTCTACTTCCTGCTAGATCCTACGTGGCGCAGTGCGGCCGCCGTCTAACAAACAAAAGCACCACCTTCAACTTCGCAGGGCGATCTGGCCTTGTATCGTTCAAGGCGAAATTTGGGTTGCGTTTTCTGCCTTCAAAATAACATTTTTCTGAAGTCCATTCCTGTATCCTTTTCGTCTCCCCCTTTCGACCGTTCAAGCACGAGTCAACATTTTCTTTCCCCTCCGATCTTGCCTCCCTCTTTCCCCCTCTGCTATGATTTTACTTCCCTTTTTTGATCATTCACGATAAACCAGATGCACCGTCATGTATCCCTTTTACACTTCCCTATTCAACGTAGCATCCCATACACCGGCGTAATCGTTTGTTGATTCGGTTTTTTTCTATTTCCTATTTGTTTTTCGACGGTTTTCTTGGGTGTGATCCACGGGCTTATATATCGATAGACAAATATACTTCAAAGGTCGATTAGGTCCCGTGGTGACGGATAGTTCGATAGCCAAGAAAAGAAGCCTCCCTTTTCTGAATCAATCAACCAAAGTTCTATTAACTTGTTAGAGCAAAACTATCGAAACGTCTAGCTATGTAGGCGCCTCGCCGATGAGACAGAATATTGGTCCAAAACGCCTAATTAAACACCACAAGCCCAAACATAGGAGTTATCAAATGAACGGAAAGCTCTCCAGAACACAACCAACCTGCTTGACTTGAACAACCATCCCTCTGCGTCTCGTCCCCTCCTTCTCTTCACCTGGTAGTTCTGTATAATTAGAAAACACCCGGCCTAGATTGACCCCTCCCATAACCTCGCAACCGTTTAACCAGCCTCTTCCCCTTCTGCTCCAGTGGTTGTAGTGGTTTATTCCAGGCCTTATATCACCAGCTCAGTAGGCCAGTTCTGTACATAAGCTCGGCAACGTAGTGGAATACCTGCGGTGTGATATAATGTTATAGTCCACAGTCTTACGGCGTAGCCTGAACTCTTTCTAGAGGGGTTATTAGAATTAGATATTGAGGGTTTTAAGCAGGCTATTTAGGCCGCGTGGAATAGCCTTAATCAGGAGGTTATAAATCTTATAGTATTGTCGTGGCCACGCAAACTTCGAGTTGTATATAAAGTACGTGGATGGTATACTAAATACTGAGCTTAGAAATCTGTAGAACTTACTATGAGCTCAAAAGCTTCAATTTCGTTGAGATATTGAGGTTTTGAAAACGGCGCCTCGGAGACCGAAATCAGGGTATTGCAATACTTTTGACCTAGTAGTTTACTATCTAGCGGCACCGCCAGACTACAGCAAGCCATCCCCACCAACATACATTAATTCATTTTCCTAGAATTTTTGGCTTTTTTCTACCCTTTTTTCGTCGAGTCCTTTCACCGCTCAGCTGGCCGCCTCTTAATTAGTTAATACTAGGCCAATTCTGACTTATTCAGTTGTTCACAGTCACATGACTATATAATTAGACCAGGCGGACTACATGCATACTAAATCGACTAAGCAGACCAAAGCTCCAAGCAGACTAAATAGACTAAACAGGTCAACCAGACCAACCAGACCAACCAAACCAGGCAGATCAGGTAGACCAGGTAGACCAGGCAGTTTAACAAGACTAAGTAGACTAAGCAGGCTAAGCAGATTAAGTAGACTAAGTAATTTAAATAGATTTAATATAGTAGACTATTCTGCTGGTAGAAGCAGGTTAAAAATGTAGGAAAATGAATTAATGCACGTTGGCCTTGCCGTATCGCCAGACATAATCGATGATCAAATTTCAAGTAGATCGTAGAAGCTAAGACGCGGAGGAGAAAGTTCCTTAGGTATATACAAAAGTGAAGGCATAAGTTACATAGCAATACATACATCGCAGTCAACGCCAGCAAGCACGGTCTTCACATTATAGAAAGAGAGGACAGCAACATGAAAAGGGAAGGAGAAACAACGGGGAAAGGAGATAGACACTCAAGTTAAAGGAAATTAGAAAAGAAGAAATTTTGTCCTAATAAACCCTGAAGAGCTGACAGTCATGACTAGAACAGGAGGAGATCCACGGACCAACACCTTTAAAAAAAATCCTCGTTCGAAAATAGATAAAAGTTTGAAAAGTGTTTGAATGAAAAGTAAAGCAACTCGAGCTCATCCCTTTTCCCAAAAACACTGATAGACAGATAATACTCCATTGGCAAAATCAATCACCCATAACTTCATCTTCGTCTGAATTAGCGGCAGCATGATTTTCATCTTCCTCTTCTTCATCGTGATCTTCTTCAATGTTGCCGTCTTCTACCAGGCCTCTTTCTCGTAGATCCTCGTCATCGTCCTCTTCCAGATTGAGCTGCACCTCCTCTTCCTCTTCCTCTTCCTCATCGTCGTCATCATCGTCCACTCTTTCAGCGGATTTAGCGTTGTCTTGGCGCTTGCTAGAACTGCTTTGATTTCGGTTTGGTTCCGTGGAAGTAGGTAGCTGTTTGCCCTTGGGTCGGGGAGGGTTCTTGGGTTTACGCTCGTCGAGGAATGCGACTACTTCGCGGTAGTTCTGGCCTAGGTCGGATTTGTGCCTGACTAATCTTTGCTTGAGCTGTCCGCGCTCTTCGCCGGAGGCGTCGATGACGCGGCCTACAATCGCTAGGACGATCTTGCCTGTGAGTTCGCACAGGCGCTGTTCGGCCACGATTCTGGATCGCAAGCGCTCGGTGGCCATCATTTCTGCTTCGGAACCAGCGTCGCTCTCGTCATCGGAATCCTTCTCCGCCTCTGAGTCGGATATAGGTTCGTCGTCGTCCGCGGGCTCGTAGGAGAACCGTAGCCTTTTCGCATATGTACGCTCTGCGACACTGTGGATTTTAGCGATGAGCTTGGAGGCCTCGCCTGCGATCTCGTGGACCAAGCCCTGTGTTTGGAGAATGACGTCTTCGTCGTTACTGGCTTTTTGTCCCGCGTATCGGAGGGTGCCGAATAGGGTCTGTAGGTCCAAGAGTGTTGTTGTTGCCGAGAACCGTATATCATCCAAGCCAGAACGCGCCTTCATGATGGCGACAAGTGTCGAAACAAACAGCTCCCGGCTCTTTGTTAAGACTTCGAAGTATTCGGTATTGAAAGAGGCATTTCCAGCGCTTAAAGCAGTTGTCAAAGACTGGACCTTCCACATGAAATAGAAGAGCAGTGTCCGTATGCTGCTGCTCACAAGTTCTGTCTCTGCCTTTGCGGATTCTTCATCATCTTCGGTTTCGCGTAAGCCACGTTCAGTCAGATGCAGAAGGATATTGAAAGGTGTCTCGGCAGTGTCTTTGCTCTTGCCCTTTGACCGTGAAGGTGTTGCTTCCAGAGTCTGTGTGCAGTCGGTTACACTGGCAAGATTGGAAATTCTCATCACAGTATTCGTAAGTTGATTGAGAGTAGAGTCAGGTATTGATCTGCCCTCCAGTACTTCCTTCTTCCGGGCTAATGTGCTGAGCGTATCGATCATGCCCTCCCACAATTCCGAAATCTTATTCTCTAACGCATCCCGCATATCGTCTGAGCTCTTTGCATGAAGAAAAGCGACACTGGCCTCGGTGAGCACATCCTGATCAGAGTGGGTCAAGAATTGCTTGTTGATGTCGTTTAGTAATGATGTATAGGCAGTCGCATCTTTCTGTAAGTCTTGTATCTTATCCAGATCGACGAGGTGTTCAAGTCGTAGAACGGCAGAAGCAGCTTCTGGCACAGAGCCGAATTTATTCAAGAGTTGGGGGATGATCTGCGCAAGATTATGCGCAATCTCTTCTTGAAGTTCCGGAATCTTGTCAGTCAAAGCCTTGACCTTCCGTCCTCTTTTATCAATATCAGACTTTGCGACCTCAAGAACACGCAACTTAACAGCACTGCATAGTACTTCTAAGAGGATGACCTCCTGCCCTTCCTGCATCTTGTAAAGCTGTTTGATGGAGCCTGAAGTGTCATCCTCAGACGAACTGTCCGCAATCTGGGAGTGATCGTAAAGCAGATACCCGGCCAAAGATTGCCATTGGGATAGTTCCTTGAGGTAAGGATAAATAGCCTCGGTAACAAGAACAAATCGGGTATTAACAGGAGTGCCGGAGAGCATATCCTTCGATGCAGTGGTGGGCTGGTCGGGTTTATACTCATTTTCAGGCTCGTCGTAGGATTGAAGGGTGTCGACTAGACATTTGAACTTAATCCACGAACGTTTAGGCGATTCGAAGTCATCTTCATCCTCTTCACTGAACATCTCATTGATCTCATCTCGAACTTCTTCGACCGTGGAATCGTACACATCATGAACGTTGGCAACAAAGAAACGGCCAGCTGCTTTTCGAATCCGGGGTTCCGAGTCGAAGACGAGTCTTCCCACTGTGTCAATGTCGCTGGGCTCAATCAATCCGGCCTCCCGAATCAGGTCCACTAGTTCAATCGCAGAGGCCCGTACCCCAAGGTCTGCATCACGGGCAGCCATTTCCACCATTCGTTCACGGAAGCGCGCGGTAAATGACCGCATGCCTGCAATGTTATCTTTGTTTTCATATAAGCTGCGAAGTTGGTTTACAACGATAAGGCGTGTCTGGGCGACGGTGTCAGACAGCATCCAGCCAAAGTATCGAAGGAACTGTCCCTCGAAGAAATACTCTCGGTAGCTACGAATCCACTGCCCCAGTGCTGCCATACTTTCTGCACGAATGTTAGGGTCGACATCCCGATATCGGTGAACGAAGACGACATTGACGCCGTCTTTAAGGTATTCATCGATGATCTCCAGCTTCTTTTCGCCGTCTTCAATAGCCTTCTCAATAGCGGATGCTCTTCCTTGGTTGACCGATTTCTTTTTCTTCTCAGTTTCGAGCTGTTTGCGAGAAGTAGAAACTGATGTCATCAATTCCCGGGCGATGTCGCAAAGAGCACACATGACTGCCAGTAAAATCACGGTTGAGGTATGTCTGAAAGGCCGAGAGTGCGATGTTGACATGGCAGATAGCCAAATTTCGAAGTTCTCGAAGAGGTTTTGGTCGTCGTATAGAACCGACGAATGATGAAAGGTCTGGATTAAGGACTTGAAGAATTCTTCCAAGACAGGCTGGAAAGCCCGGAACTTTCTCGATCTGGAGATCAAGGGCCACTCGCCGAACCCTTCCTCCTGATGTTGATTTTGCAAATCCTTTACGCGGTCCGGCGCATGGTCGACATCCTCAATATGGTCTTGGGTTATCTCGAGATCAGTTCCTATACACCTGAGCACAAAGTTAACCATATCACGCAGCGCCTGAGACTGCTCTCTCTGGTATCGCGAAAGCCACTCGGCAGCAGTCGTATCGGCATTGCGCCCTTTACCAAAGACCTCCGCTACACAATAGTACTCATAGTTAGCCACATCACCACAATCATCGGGAGAGAACGGTGAATTTACCATAGAGGCCCCGTTCACCGGCAGCCAAGCTGGGTCGCACTATTGGTTTCCTGGGACGGGAGGAAACAGACTTCTTTCCATTCGTAGCAGGTCTGAACGCCAGTTGGCTTCCAATTCCATTACTAGCTACTTTGGGTTTTTTCGCACTGCGAGGCTTTGCTTTAGCCTTCGGCTCGGACGCTTTCTTGGATGACGCTTTACGTGCAGCGCGTCTTCTCTTCTCTCGGAGTTCTTCTTCATCGGGTTCTTCATTGGCGGACTCGTCAACTTCGGACTCGGACGCGTCTGCATCCTCCTCTACATCTTCTTCGTCATCGCCGCCGGCACGCTTGCGCTTAGAGCTCCCTGCGGTCGCACTATCATTGGCGCCATAACTCTCGGCGTACAGTGCAGGTTTTCGCGTCACCCGACCGGACTTTCTTCTGTTCGTTGCCGGGGATGAAGCTTCTTGAGTGGGCCCCGGTTGAGGGCTTGAAAGCGGCGGTTCAGTCTCCATTGTTGTCGGAAGTATTTAGAACACTAGATAGTCATCGTAGATGCATTAGTTCACATTGCGATTGGATTCCCACTGGCACAAAGTCTATAGTCAGGAGCGAGGCGTACTTGGACGTGGGGTTCTGATGATGATGGACTCGGGGATGCTACGCGCGATTATTGTTAGTTTTCCTAGCACGGCACCTGCGGCTTTGCGCGCGCGTGTTGCAAGTGTACGCGATTGGACAGACAACAAAAAAAACAAATGGTAGTGCAAGCGTTTCGAGCCTCAATGGAAAATAAGTTGCATTGAGGATACCGTTCCGATGCGTCGAGAGTGGGACTCCAGAAAGTCGAAGTGAGGGGGGTGGGAACACGGTGAACTGTTCTGACGGACGAACAGACGCGCTTTGGTGCCTGGCGATGACGGGTTCCCAAAGTGAGTTAATGCCTCAGGTGTCTGTTTGGTCTCCGTCGGTTGTGTGGCGGCCTCAGTCATCGAACAATGATTTAAAACGGTAATGAAACGGTATGATCAGCCTAGTGCGTAATGATTGGCATCGCCAAGAAAGCCTCGGCCGGGGGCGAACCCTAAGCCCTCATCATCTGCGGAGAATCTCAATATTGATGCCGTAATAGAAACCTCCTCAGTCTCCATCATCGTGGCATGAATGCTCATCTCCAGCTCAACATTGGAAGAGCCAAGACTGCGATTTCAATGGTCGATACACAAGGGCCTTACACCCCGCTTCCAGCTAATCATTCAAGGGGGTCTGCAGGATCACCTGGTCGGACATCTCGGCGTTGTTTGGCTGCCCCGGAAAATCAGATTGATCCAAAAAAAAAAAAATCCCATTCTCCATGACGCCATTTTACAGATATTTCAATTGATCCCATGAATGGGCAGAGTATATCATACCGTGAATATCCACATCTTCGATTTCCATTCTTTCCATTTTCCTCTTTCATTCTCATCTTAGTCCTTTCTTCTCCTTTCTCAGAGACCTTTCTCTATGCAGATCACATCTAGAATCATGCCTATAAAATCACCCTTTGAGGCATCCATTGCCAAACCCGGACAAGGCAATGTTGTCCTTTCACTACTACCTCCTTCAAATCCTACCTTGACGACCCTCACCTACAAATATCCTCTCAAACTCCTCACAAGAACACCCGGCTATGTACCTCAATCCTCCGCTCTATCATGTCCCGCTTCCCGTCCAGTCCACCTCTACCTCCTCACTTATGGCGGCGGTCTCCTACCAGGTGACCACATTGAGGTCTCAATCAAGCTCGAGCAATTCACAAGAATGGTCGTAACAACGCCACAAGGAACCACGAAGATCTACAAAACAGAGCCCAGCAGAAGCGTCAAGGGCCGCCGTGCCCCGGGGCGAGTACTATCAGACAAGAGCCGGCAAACGCTAAACGTGCGGATCGAAAAGGGAGCCGCCATGTGCTACCTCCCCGATCCAGCCGTACCATACAAGGACAGCCGGTACGAGCAAGTCCAAACATTCACAGTCGACAGCGCAACAAAGGACTCCCAACGGAGCAGTCTCTGCATGCTAGACTGGGTAACAGAGGGACGCAAATCCCGAGGCGAGAACTGGGACTTCCACCTCTGGAAAGGCAAAAACGAAGTCTACAGCATCGACGAATCCGGCAAGAAGAAGCTTCTGCTCCGTGATTCACTCATCCTTGACGAAGAGCTCGACGAAGGTTCGTTAGAAGACGAGCATGAGACGCTGAACCGCACTGGTGTTATCCGGGAGCGGACACGGCCTCACGGTATTGTGGGCACGTTGATTCTTTACGGACCCGTGTATGAGCGCCTTGCAAATTTCATCATGGATCGGTTTACTTCACAGCCACGGATTGGAGCTCGGAATTGGTCGTCTTCCGCTCCTGCGGCTGTGGAAGCACCTCCAAATTTCGACTCGAAGGTCACCTTCACCGCTGCTCGTGTACGAGCCGGTTTTGTCCTGGTTAAGTTCGGGGCTGATCATTTTGAAACAGCCAAGGATTGGCTAGGTAACATTCTTCGTGAAGAGGGAACCGTTATCAACGAATTTGGGGAAGAAGCTTTGTGCTGTTTGTGATTTGGTTGTGCAATTTTTTTTGTTTACTTTCTAGTTCAAATTGCGGGCAATAGTCCCGATCCTTTGCATGCAGGCTGGCCGCCACAAACAAAAAAACAAGAGGACTGTGGAAGTCTATCAGATGATACCCAAAACTGGATCCTGTACGATCTAATCTTTCTACATATCACATTTTGATGCCCCAAATACAAAGAACATGACTTGTCTCGCATCAATCATATTGCGTTGGTCAAAAATAAAAAATAGTAAAAGTAGCTCACAAAATTCTAAGAAAACGATAAGACAACTCGTAGGGTATCTACTCAAAAGGAACCTCGACACCGTCGAAAAAGTGGTAAAGTCACTGCCTAGCATGGTGCATGGTGCGCGCATATTGGGCTTGTTTGACTGTACAGCCACACCTAATTTATAAACATGCAGAGCGCAGGCAGGGCGCATGTTAGTGCCACCAATCAAAGAACTTGGGACTCCAGTCCTGTTTAGTGGCACTTTGCAGATCGTCAACGTTGAGGATGTCAACCCCTTCGCGAATCAGAACGGTCCAGATATGATTCCTCAAGCTCCGAGGCCAGCTAGGCAACTCCCAATACCGAACTTTGAGTCCGCGCTGGTGGGCACCCCGGATCTGCGCTTTCATCTTGTCTATTTGTCGATCACTAAGGTGGAACAACCAAGGAAAGCCGATCGACTGCCTAAAAGAAACAGATGCATAGTAACTGTTGGTCCAGTTGAACGTGCCAGGGCCGATCTCGTCACCGGATAAGCCCGAGAGGCCCTGACCGACATTCTCGTTAGACCGGCCTGTCATCACTCCTTCATCCCCTGGAATGTTATCTGCAGAACCTTGACTCCCAGCATTATCCATACCATAATCCTCAGCCAATCTCTCTAAAGGAGCATCGAAGAAGATGTCTCGATAAGTAGTGTTCGCCGCCACCATGTTGAAGGGGGTATTGCCCGTTCCCACAACTGTGATAGGGCCTTTGACCACGTCAGTACCGTTGAAGTGAGTAAGATAGCCACGTCTGCGGAGGGGTGATAACTGCTCGACGACCGTGTTCCATGTCGCCTCTCCGTCAGTCTTGAAATCAATGAGTAGGATAAGGCTCTGGGATGGGTCAGTGTCGAAAACCCCTTGCAACGACTGGTCTACGGTAGGGTGAAGATTGGTAGTTGGGTTTTGTTTCTCAAGTATCCTTATTAAGGGATCAATGTATAAGTTCCTTAGTGTGCGCTGCCGTGTCAACGACGAAGTTGTATGGCCCACGTATAGCTCGTCGTCGAAGAGCCATACGTCGGCTTCCACGCCGATACAGCCCGCCTGTATAGCAGAAAACAGGGGAACTGGCCGCCAATAGTCATTGTGTGAATGACATCCAACTGGAACAATATCTCTGGTAAAGTCTGTGGGCCAATGTGAGACGTTCGCGCCCAACCTTTCCTCATGTTGCCAACGGAGAATTGACAAACGGCCGAGGTCATCCGAGAAGAAAGTTATGACAATGCCACAGGCGATAAAAATGAATTGAATGATACCTCTATGTGCGTGATAAGTAACCCCAGTGGTGGACGCTTCGTGACTTGGGAAACTTACAGCATGATGAAGAATCCTAGGAGAGGGAACAACACGCAACGGGGCAGCTTAGGTCTCCTACACCGTCTCCGAGAATAGTTCGGGGAATGACTTGAGTTAGCGAGCAATGGCAGTTCATCATCATCAGATTCTTTGTTCTCAGGCGCGGTGGAAGGAGAGGTCGCAGCCAGTCCACGTCTCCATGCAGGTAAATTCTCCAACCGGGTGGAACCACTCAATAAGCCCAGCTCATTCCCTTCATCGCCGACAGACTCTTTCACAGGCAATTTGGATTCTTTCAAGCCAGCCTTAAGCTCTACATCCTCACTATCACGATAACAGTCAAAGGTGTCGTTGCTTGCATGAGGAGTAGCAATGCGGGTGGAGTTCGAAACAAGTGGGGAGCGGGAAAGGGACGACATTCTTGGCCATAAAGCTTTGCCGATGCTGATCCCGCAGCTGTAAAGACAAAGAAGACTCAAGTCTAGTATGTACTGTCTTCCTTCGCGAAGTCTTCCATGTTAGGAAGTGAGTGCGGCGTTCCAAGTTGGATATCGCTATTGGTTCAGAAACATCGGCGAATCTTTCCACCGTCACCCATATCCCACCAACAGCTTTTTAGAGCGGTCACGCAGTCAACTGTTGGTAGGATAAGAGGTTCTCATTCGCTGGTATCTGGAGCTCTTGATTAAGAAGTGGAGTGCCTAGGCCCTGAGAGGATGATAAGTGAGTACTCTGTAGTGTCTACAGTATAATCCAGGCTACCATATTATCTATTTTCGAATATCCCTGGCGAGGAGGCTGTGCTCAACAATGGGTCAAGGTTAAGTGCCAAAAGTTCTACATTGAACCCAAGGTAAAAGCTTTCTCGGTAGCAGCCTAGCAGGTACATACCATATGGAACTCAGTACTTAGCGATACTAGTGTTAACTAGCCAAGGAGCTACAAATGATCATGAGTATAATTATCTCCATCCAATTCAATCACGCAGAAAAGATTAATGTCTCAATTACGGGTCAGTGGTCACCACCGAGGCAAGCAGCATTTTCTACTCGGAATATATTTGCAATAGAATGCATGATGTCGTCAGGGATCAGTGACATGCATTCTATTTTCGTACGCAGTCTCAGAGCTACCCATGGCTCGGAGCATTACGCGTAAAGCTATGTACGGTACACAGGTGACTTATTGTAACGATGCGTGATGCAATCGGTAGGCGGAGGTCAATAATTGCAGTTTTTATCCCTTTTTTGGCTTTCTTCCCCCTCATTGTTTTACTTAAGCTTCAGCTGGTCTAAGCGAGCAACCATGAATGCTGAAGAGCTTTTTAGGTGTCTGAGTTTATCTGTATGCTAGTGGATAAAAAACAGCCCTTGTAACATACATCCCCCGTCTAACCGCATGAATTAAACTTAAGGACCTACAGGAACGTTCTCCACACGTGACTTTACCGCTCGCACAGGTGCACCTATGGAGAGTTCTCCGGACAGCATAGCCACCACCACTGCCAACGATCACCCCAAGTTCCTCATTACCGGTCCCACCTGTGCTTTCCAGGACGATGAATTCAAAATGCGACGATTACACGTTTGAACAGTACTGTGTATACACTGGACTGGCTACCCTATCACAGCTGACGTTGGGTGCTTTCTGTCTCTACGCTATCTGGTAGGACGAATCTAGGACCTAGTAATGGCACCCTGCGTCTATTTCAGTGTCTAACTCACTGGCCTGAAAAGAAATATTATATGCCTTGTAAGATTTTGTTTACGGGTCTGTCATCTTACGTTTTGGACCCTTAATCCTAAGATAGTCAAAAGGCTACTAGGGACTCGGAGGGGTAATACGCATTGCCATCTGAATAAACGAATAGTAAAGAGGTTTGACATTACGGCAGAGGTTGGAGACACGAATTACAATGGAATGTAGTTTCCATATCAGGCATGATTTATGTGTGAGCCTCGAACTTGATAAGAGTATATTCATTGGTTTAGTATGAAACCCTCCCGGGAATATATATATACTTGAGTTTATTCATGGTCCACGCGGTATCCAGCGATATAGTATTGCGTAAATTAGACTATCATCTCGCGGAGGAAGTCCATATTAAGTCTATGTACAAGAGAAAAATAAAATAAATAAATAAAATGAAATAAAGACAGGAAAGGATAATGATACTTCGAACTGGCACAAGCATACATATGGATAAGGAGGTGGGCAATCTTATCAGCCGCGATTAGATATGCCACCCGCAAAGAAAAAATTAAAGTTGCCATTCAAATCCACCTCCGCAGATTCTCATCACCAACAGCTGCAGAACCACCACATTCAAAATGCCTCACAAACATAAGCGGAAGCAAAATGACACCAAGTAAGTCTACTTTCTCGTACTTTGAATTATGTTGTGTCACCACTAACCTGATCCTGCTAGTATTTACGACCTCCCACCTACTATGATCGCAAAGGCTCTCCCGGTCCGCGATCCCAATTCGAAGAACAAGAAATCAAAAAAGAATGTCAAGGGCAACAAACCCCAAGACAAACTCCAAGCCCGTCAGAAAGCTGCCACAGATGATGATACCCCCAAAGCATTTCGCCGGTTGATGCAATTCCAGACACAAGGAAAGCAGGCGCCATCGAAACCAAATGCCGGCGAGAGTAAGAAGCGGAAAAGAGGGGCGGAAAACACCGATAATGCGAAACAAACTACGCGCAAGAAGTCTGCTCCTGCGGCGGTAGTGGATCAGAGTACCGATGCCGAACCCCAAGTGAAGCTGAAGATCCTTCCGGGAGAGAAGTTGTCAGATTTCGCGGCGCGAGTAGATCGCGAAATGCCCATTGCTGGAATGAAGAGATCTGGTAAACCCGCAAAGTCGGATCTCGCTGATATCCGTGAGCATAAAGTGACGAAACATGAGAAGCATTTACTCCGACTACAATCAATGTGGCGGAAGGAGGAGGCAGAAATCAAAGAACGTGAGGCTGCTGAGCGTGAAGAGCGAGAGGCAGAACTGGAAGACCAGTTAGAATTATGGAAGGAATGGGAAGCTGAGGCCGGCCAGGGCAAGGCGAAAAAGAAGGGAGCTGGTGCAAGAAAGAGGGGTGGACAGAGTGCCGATAATTCAGATCCTTGGGCTAAGCTGAAGAGTAAGGACCGTTTGAATAAACCGGCGAATCCTTTCGAAACTGCCGAGGCACCGCCGCAGTTGACGAAGCCAAGGGAGATTTTCAAGGTCCGAGGCGGTGCTAAAGTCGATGTTGCTAATGTGCCGACTGCTGTCGGTAGCTTGAGAAAAAGAGAGGAGTTGGCTAACGAGAGAAGAACTATCGTGGAGGAATACCGGAAGCTGATGGCTGAAAAGAGGCGATAAATCTCCGGCCAGGCTTACGACAACAATCCAGTTCTTGGTCTCATTTTTGACGAAGGCGTTCAGTCCTCAAGTTTTCTTTATCCATAATTATATCTCTTGATCGCTAAGGTGTCCGTATGGTTCCTCTAATCTACAATCTACTCGGATGAAGCAATCCCAAAGCACACTTGCATGGTATCATACTTGTAAATTTTCGAGAATAAGATATCACAGTTGGAAAGCTTTTTATATACAGTATCTATGACCCAAACACAATGCCATCATAAAATATGTTCACACAGGATGCAGAGTCTACTCTTGCTGCAGAGACTTGACATACTCTGCTGCCTTCGCTTTGATGTCTTCTACCATCTTTTCATTACCACCATCAGCTGCTGCAAGCTTCTCCTCAAAAGCAAGCCATTTCTTGAAAAAGAACCGCGCCTGCTTGGGCCGGAGTTTCTTGCTCGCTTCCACAGATGCGACGCCCTTCTTGGAGTCCCGGATGCCAAGTACACGTTCGAATAACCGACGGACCTGCTCGGCATCACCATTCTTGATCTCCAAATCCAAAAGGATGTTCCACAAATCAATCCGTTTAGGGAACGAAGAGAGGAGACCCTCGAACACTGTGCGGCCACGTTCAACATCTCCGTGTTCAGAGCGGAACTCCAGCTGTGCGAACTTGGATGTAGTTTCGACGTGAGTGTGAGAAGGAAGCGACTGCAGAGCGCGAGGCAGAAGGGCACGTCCACGTTCGGGAGCAGCCATATTGTCAAACAGGAAGCTGGCGTAGTTCAGGAAGAACTTGGGCGACTGGGAAATCTTCTTCTTAAGAGCAGTCTGGAAGAGCTCATCCGCTTTCTGTACGAAATTATAGTTAGCCATCGGAACGAAAGTAGACAGTATCAGAGGATGCGAAGCTTACCTCGTTCTTTCCAGACTGGATGTAAATGCTGATGAGACGCTCATAGACTTCCTGAGTGTCGTTGTATTGACAAGCCCGCTTGAATACCTCGTCAATAGTGTCATCGTTGCCATAAGTATTTTCCAAGTTGAGCATTGCCACCCAAATGTTCAGCTTTTCAGCGTCTTGGCCAATGGTAATGGTGCGAAGAGCACGCTCGGCAATCTCCCTTGCCTTCTCGACTTCACCAAGCTCCAGTTGGAAGGCCATGTACCCCAGCCAAAGGAGTGATGAATCGGGTTCACCAAGCAAGAGTCGCTCGTAATCAGCCACTGATTGTGGCCCATTGGCGTCTAATTCACCAGTTCGGTCGACCTGTATCTCAGGCTTGCGGTGTTTCTTCTTCTTCTTCCGCCCTGACTCATCTTCGTCATCAGAATCGGACGAAGCAGCCTTCTCATCGTCGTCCATTAAATTGCCACTCCAATCGAAGCCGCTTGCTCCGAGACCTCCCTGCCTGTTTGATGGAGCTTTGGTAATAGATTCATCGTCACTTTGTTCGGAATCACTCTCACTGTCCTCTTCAACGTCAACTCCTCCCATGGAGATGTCGCTGTCATCGTCACTGTCATTTTCGTCTACATCGACACCACCGAAGCCATCTAGACTAATGCCTTCGGAATCGTCATCCTCATCATCATTGTCGCTGCCTTCAACATCGCTCTCGTCTTCATCCTTGAAATAAGAAGCCTTCAGCCCGAAAGATATCTTTCCTTGCTTGCGGTCAATCTTGAGGATCTTGGCCTTAACAGCATCGCCCTCGTCGTACACAGTCCTGGCATCATCAACCCGATTCTCAGCCATCTCGCTGCGATGGCAAAGGCCACTAATATTTGCAGAACCATCGACAACGATGAATGCGCCGAACTCCTCGACTTTACGGATCTTGCCGGTGACAATTTGGCCAGGCTTGAGATCATGGAGTTTGACCGGTGCCTTGTAGTTGGGGTCTAAAACAGACTCTTTCAGGCAGATTTGCAACCTGCCCTGTTCTGGGTCTACGACCGTGACGCGACCCTTAACCAGTTGATCAACCTGGAAAGAATCCTTCCACTCCTTAAGGTAAGAGTCTGAGAGATCAGATACACGGACATAAGCAGTTACACCGTGGCCCAGTGTCACAAAGAGCCCATTATCA
The DNA here is from genome assembly GCA_008274985.1 of Aspergillus sojae. Classification (NCBI taxonomy): domain Eukaryota; kingdom Fungi; phylum Ascomycota; class Eurotiomycetes; order Eurotiales; family Aspergillaceae; genus Aspergillus; species Aspergillus sojae. Next base: position 4,415,484 of record CP035527.1, on the reverse strand, counting down.
GCCACCTTCCGTACGAAGCCTCGCACGACATCATTAACTTTAACCTGCTCCATTGAAGTGATTTCGGGATCTTGAACGGGGAGCGATGAACTAAGGACCTTAGAAGGACGGAGGGACAGGGAGATCTTCTTGTTAGCTTTATCAACAGAGATGACACAAGCGCGGAGCACCTCATTCTTGTGGTAGATTGTGGGGTTTGCCTTGGAGTAGTCGTCTGTCAAGTCGATCATATCAACTGCACCGACTATAGTATCGGTCAATTGCATAATGACCTGCCTTTCAGTGACCTTGGTGACTCTTCCCGGCAAGATCATGCCGACGGTGATATCATCCAAGGAAAGAGTCTCAGAGCCCTTCTTAGCCGAGAGATCTAAGCGGCCTTTCTCAATATCCACCGCAGAGACATTGACTCTCAAGGCAGACCCTATGGGGAAGTGCTTTTCCACATCGGCTAATAGAGACAAGTCATCAGATGCATCCATGAGGCGCAATCTACCCCGAACGTTAGGGGACAGATTGACCCAGAGGCAATTATCAGCAATGTTGTTGATGAAACCCAACCACGACGAGCCAACTTGAACTTGTTCCAGGTTCAAAGGGAGAGGATCAGCGGCCTGAAGGAAGCTTGGCTTCATAGAAAGCTCAAAAACGGGGAACTTCCCAGTACGATGACTTATCGGAAGGAACTTGTGGCTGCGAGCGTCATGAACACCTAAAATTCTCGCCGAAATAAGTTGCTTGGGACGGAAGAACCGCAAAGGCTGCTTCCGGTCTTTGATATCCTCCCAACTATCGAAAACTTCGGAGACATCGATCCGGCCCTGAATGTTGTCGGCTAGCTGAACGTTGATCTGTGTCGCCTTCACAGAAACGATCTTGCACTTAGTAACCCTCCCAAAACTGAAATCAGACATCGAATTGACACTGTCGTCGATAGCGTTGGTAACAATGTCATCAGAAGGGGCGCTCTTGACAGCGGACTTCGCGGCTGGCTTTTTAGGACCAGCTTGGGTTGCCTCGGCAGGGTTTCTGCTCAGGATGAACCTGCGGAAATCGGGATCGACGGAATGGACCGTTGCTGAGACTACTTGTGACTTGGTCAAGCCAAAATCTGGCTTGTTCATATTTTCGTCACCAACAAGTCGTTTGGGCACTAGTCCGATGACACCACCTAAGAACTCAACGAATACTCCGGTCATTGTTATGTTCCGAACGAAGCCAGTAACTTCGGCCCCTTCCTGAACATCCTCAAAGCTTGCTGGGATAAGCCCCTGCTTGGTAGCTTTCTTGAGACTTGCTCTGCCTGACACTCTAATGAGTCTGCGAGTCCGCTGGATATCGAGGACGAGCAATTCATTGAGCTTTTGGCCAACACGAATCTTCGATAGAGTCGAGCTCTGTTTAGAAGGGGAGCCGTCGACTACATGATCGAGGTTCAGCCGAGCTACAAGTCCATAGTCATCCAATTTAAGAAGTAGGTCGTCGCTCGACTTCTCGAAGACCGTTCCAGTAACAAGCAAGCCAGGGTGAATGCTCTCAAAAGCTTTTTTGTAGGTCTCGGTAAAGGTGGAAGGATCCTTGCAGGACACAGCGAGCTTTTCAAGAGACGAATCCACACTAAGTGCGTGGACATTCACCACCTGGCCTAGCCTAAAGTGCTGAGACGGGTCCTTGATGTAGGCCTCGCTCATCTCTGAAACGGGAAGGAAACCTCGCACGGAACCGTAGAACTGAACCACAGCACCATGTGGCTTCAGGTTCACGATAGTTCCAGGGGACTGTGCTCCGGCAACGATGCTGTCGTAATCTTTCCAAATGGCGGATTCACTGTTCAGCAGACTTTTCTTTAAAGTAAGTCGAATCTGGCGTTTCTCTGGATGGACTGATAGAATCCTAGCCGAAACAGTCATTCCTTCCCTGAATTTCTTCTCGGGGAACTGAAGGGCCGTGTCCGCAAAGTGCATCGATGGGACAAGACCGGTGATACCGTCAGCCAAAGCGACGATCAAGCCATCTAATCCGCTTGGTCCGATAAGCAGCTTCTCGATTTTGCCCTTGACGACCGCGCCAACAGTAACATCCTCGATACGAAGGAAAGGCTGGTCAATAACCGATCTCTCAAATGACAAGAGATACAAGTTATCGAGGGCACTGTAACCAACAACCCTTCCTTCATGGGTGGAATCCGTCCGGAATGGCCCGTATTCAGCAGAAATACTTTCAACCTGCCCATCTGCTAGCTTTGACACATGAACGAATCCCACATGTTTTGTTGATCCAATTTGTACGTAAACTCCGAGACCAGGATCAACCTTGATCACCTTCGCCTCAGGTACGATAGCAGAAATGGCTGGTGCATCTTCAGAGCTTCCAGGCCCTTGAGCTTCGGAAGTAAATTTGCAGACATGATCGAGCAATGAAAAGCCGACCTTGTACGGATCGGAGGCCGGGAAGGTGGAAATAAGGCGACCCTTAACTTTGGCACCAATCTTATATTTATTAGCCAGATCGTCGGGGCTCGAATTTCCACCAGACTGCACCAAATCCACAGTTGTATCTAACATGCCCATTATCTTTCCAGTGGCTCCGCTTGACGTGACTTCAGTCAAAAGGATTTCAGCTGCTGTGCCTGGAAGGAAGGAGTTGATCGTAGGCGCTGTGCTGAGATAATGCGACTTCTTTATAGACCCGGAAGATTGCAGGTTGGCGGACAGCTTCAAGACATTACCGTTGGCGTTCTGGCCAGTGACCATACAGAGAAAAACTGAGCCTTCCTTAATAGTCGAGTAATCCGTCTTAGGATCAATTTCCTTTTTGGACATGAAGCCCTTGATGTCGGCGCCCTCAATCCCCAAGTCCATAACCAGACCGTGGTCTTCGACGCTTACAACCGACGCTTGAACGGCAGTGTTGTCGACGAGGTCGGATTTTAAAAGTCCAAAATTGGCTTGCCTCGGGTCGACCGTGAGCTCGATGCGTTTCCTACTCTTGGAGCTAGCATCCGCCGCATTGTTTCCAACAGACACAACGTATGCGCGTAGATATTGGCCCAAATAGAAATAATCGCTCAAATCAATAGAGTCTTCATCGTCATCATCATCATCATCCTCTTCAGCATTTTCGTCTTCGTTTAGAAGATTCTCAATCTTCTCTTCTAATCTTTTCGAGACCGCTGTTAAGGGAACGTAACCGGTAAGGTTATTCGGTAAAGAAAGACCGATGTCGTGTGCATTGATGCTTGAGACTTGACCTAGTACCATGGTCCCGGGCACAACACGCTGCACAGGTTAGCAACGTCCTATAATATATGTAAGGTATTCTTGGTAAGCTTACCTTGAAGTTGAGGCCTTCAATTCGCACACCCTGCTTGTCTTGCGCTTCATCTGCACTTTTCTTGCTTTTGGTCTTGCGCTTACGAGACTTCTTCGTAGCTGTCGCTGTAGTGTCGTCCACATCTTCCATCTCTGCATCTTCGTCATGCTCATCGTTCTTAGGAGAACCCTTAGTCGCCTTCTGCTCGAAAAGAACATCTTTTGTGGCTTGAATCTGAATTTGCTTTCGTTCAAGAGGTGTCAAGACACTAGCTCCACCACGAGGGAAAGATGGTTCGTCGTCACGTAAGACTGTGAGCTCTGAGGCCTTGGGGCCCGAACCTGCGTCAGGTTTTGTCTTGCCATCACCGGAAGCGTCTGTCTTTTGTTTCTTCTGATCCTTGCGCTCTTCTGCCCCAACTCGTACACGTTTTTGAGATTGACGGGCAGATGTAGCCTCCTCGGCAGAGGCGCCCTTGCGCTTGATTGGAGCCATAGCAATAAAATAAGACTTGTTGAGCTGCTCCAAAGCTCTAAGTCCGGACACAGATTTGGCGGAGTAAAAAAAAATAAAATTTCTAGATTGAAAAGCCGATCGCTCAACCTGGACCGCCTGCCTAATGCAGTAGCTAGATCTACCTTAATTGAATATCTCACCGCCTGCCGCAATAAGCGACTCGCGTCACGAAAAGGCACGTCGACACGAGACTCGACGACTTTTTTCCGCGACGTGAGCATTGCTGGACGAGTATTAGTCCTCCTGCAAGCTCCACTATGCGTCTGTCTTCTGCCACTTAGCCCCAACACCCTCTTTTCTCTCCACTCGTTCCTGTAGAATGTCTCTGTCTGCCTGCTTCTCTTGATGGCACAATGGTTGGCAGTCATGATCTCCCCGATGTACCACGATCCGAACCTGTTTTCCCTCCACCATCGCAGGAGTTCCCTTCCTCTCCACCGTCCATAGTATCAGATGCTGGTGTCCGACGCAAGCCCAAGAAACCCCCTCCCGTGACTCCACGATCATTTAAGAGATTTTTTACACCCCGTTCCATGCTGAATGGAGGGATCAATGCTAGCGATGTGAGGACGAATCGACAGGCCTTGAAGGCTCTGAGTTCTCCTGCTGTCAATCGCTTGGGACCGGCTTTCACAAGAAGGCTAAAGGCTGTTGCAACTAGGCCGGAGCCTTCAGAACTCCTGCGTACTCCTAGTAGGAAGCGGAAGTTCTCGTTTTCTTCGATTGGCTCTCTTCAGTCATCGCCTTTAAGAAAGGTCCGCATGAGAACGCCAATTCATGATGACGAAGAGGTCAATGTCACAGTTCGCGACCTCGAAGTGAACCCTGAGATACGGACGAGCGAACCGAAACCGCACGTCATTGCTAAACCGATTCGTCAAGTGCCACCTGTTCGACGATCGCAAGCATTGCAGACATCTGGACAATTTTTCATGCGAAGTGTCATTGGTGCACGGGCGAGCCGGGTGACTATTCGATCTAATTCTGGAGCTGGTTGGTATTTGTTTGACACAAACTCTTATAGCACATTCTCACCATGGTTAAGATTGGCAGGATTTGACATCGACGTTCTATTCGCAGCCTTCTGATAGCCATGCCTGTGCTAGTTCTACCGGAGATCGCCTTGCTCTTCCATTTTGTACCGCTTCTTGTAACAGTGAGCCAATCCGACTTAATAATTCCCCCCTTCTTGCACTGACGGTTCCATAGCGAATACTCTCGTTGCAGTAGGCGATGAAGAAGGAGGTATTCGACTCTTGGACTCCGCTAAAAATGACAAGAATGGCTTTTCAAAAGCCTACCTTTCGTTTCGACCCCACATGAACGCCATTATGGACCTGGAGTTTTCATCAGATGATATGCTGCTCGCAACAGCCTCTGGAGACCAAACGGCCCTGGTCATCGATATGACTACACAGAAACCGATATACTGTTTGTCGAACCATGTTTCTTCGGTGAAACGGGTGCAGTTTCAACCATCAGCCAACAACAAAGTCCTCGCAACTTGTAGTCGCGACGGCAATGTTAACATTTGGGATCTTCGCTGCAAAGGCTTTGAGAAACCTTCCCTCCAAGTTCGATGCTCGCTCGAATCCGACTCGGAGTATGCAGCTGCTCCCGTTGCCCCCAAGATGACATATCCTCAGGTTCTAAACACAATACACGGTGCTCATGCATGGATGCCTCAAACCCCTGCTTCCGAGAAGCTAGAGCCTCAAATTGGGCGCTCTGACATCACTGTAACTTCATTGGCTTTCCTTCCGCCTGGCCGCGAGAACCTATTCGTCACAGCCTCTGAAGCCAATGCCTGCGTCAGGCTATGGGATCTGCGGACAGCACATAACAACCGTCGGGGAAGACCGGTCCTTCCTCTTTCGACCACACGAGAACCTGACAGTCACATTAAATACAGACGCTTTGGACTCACTTCCATGACATTAGGCGGAGATGGCTCGAGACTCTACACATTATGTCGCGATGGTACCGTGTACGCTTATTCGACGTCTCATCTGATCCTCGGACATGCGCCGGAGCTCTCGTTAAACAATGATCGCCCCCGTCGTTCGGGAGGGTCCGACAAAGAGGGTCTTGGTCCCCTGTACGGCTTTCGTCATCCGCGTTTGCAAGTTGCGTCGTTCTATGTGAGGACAGCGGTTCGAAAGGCCACTGATGATAAGCCGGAAATGCTGGCTGTTGGAAGCAGTGACCAGTGCGCTGTTTTATTTCCCACTGATGAACGATTTCTTCATTCCGCTCCTAAACCAGCCTCTGAAGTTGATCTTCCTCGGAACTCACTGCACCTCACTCGCTCTGGTTTACGTCGTACAAATTCTGGGGCTGGCTTGTCTGGGAAATTGGAAGATACCATACCGATATACCAATCCGGAACGCCCTTGATTGAAGGTCATAAGAAGGAAGTCTCGGCCGTGTCATGGACTGTAGATGGGGAGCTCATCACAGTTAGCGATGATTATAGTGCTAGATGCTGGCGTGAGGGGCCCGACGCCAGAGCCCTTCGGATAGGTGGTGAGGCGGAAGGTCGACGATGGCGGTGCGGTTGGGCTGCTACGAAAGACGCATATGACGATGAATGATTTTCCTGCAAAGGCTACGGTTTGATTGTTTTATTTTTTTGTTGTTTTTCAAGCACTGTGGCGTCACGGGGCTTACTTTATTGTCATTTAGCGGGCGTTCTATTATGTTTTAGATGGTTTTGTTTGGCGTTTATTACAGAGTACATGGCATAGGGAAGGAAGTGCTTGATGTATAAGGGGGGTTTTATTTACTAATTGTCCTTGAAACTTCTATTCGTTTGGAGTATAACTATAAGATTTACGGAGGTTGTGTTCCAAAAGTAATCAAGTAAATGTGTATATCATCATGTGACCACTGGCCAATTGCGTTTCACGCTTGAGAATTGCAGGTGTTTCCTATTGGTCGATGGTCACGTGGTAATATACCAACTTTGCTCCCGAGGTCGATTGCTCTACACCCTCCGTACAAGAACTGGGTCCATGTCTGTTGTTAGCACAGTGAGACTCGATTGGAGATGGGATCCATAATCATAGGAGTCTACTGTTACTAGTAATCAGGAGACAGGGCAACCTTCTTAATTAGGCTTAGAGCTTATATAAAAGATTTTTTACTGGCAGAATTTAATCTGTATAGTACAACGATATCTGACCTACTATACTAGTAAGCTTAGTTTTTATATGGTATCTTCAAGTTACTCTTCCTAATCTCACTGAGCTTGGGAAGGCCTAGATTATTCAAATTTAGCCCAGCTCTAGTATGATACCGGGATCTTAATTTAAGGGTGCCAATATCTTAACTTAGGGATACCGGTGCCTCAAAAGGTTCTCCCTGGAGTTAGCAGTGGCGATGAGATTATGTGTCTCTATAACCCTGTTATAGAAATTTTATAATATACCCTGCCTATTCTATATACTGAATAAGTAGCCGAACTAGACCATGACGGTCGTTTTGACCCGAATGACGATCTGACAGACCCATATGGTGGGCTAACATGTCTAATGTCACCGCCGCTGTCTGCAAATAGCTTGTGGAGGAGGTCAACTTGGAAGCGATGTTCCTCCTTCCGAGTCTGAAATTGAATGCCCCGCGGTCAACTGTTCCTAATGATCTTGCTCTCTAAAGGTATTTACCCAGTGGGGATCTCTTTAAATAATATATTACTCCTAGAAATACATTATTTGTACGAGATTACTGAGTCCCACTGGTCTAGGTGGTCAAATCAATCAAACAACATTCATTTAACAAATGTTGAACGTCTAGCTATGCAGGCGTCTCGCCAGTGAGGCAGAATTCTGGTCCAGAACATATGGAAAAGCAGTGAACGAAAAGCTTCAAGTCACAACTAAACGCCTGCCACAGCGCTTCTTCTCCTTTCTAAAATATCCCTCTACGTCTTTGGCCATCCTCTGTGGGAACTTAACCAGCGTCTTCCAACTCCCCCTAGGTTGGCGTGTTCATCTGGGGTCCTGTGTGATTATCTTTGCTTCGCGGAGGGGTTTTTTTTTTTTTTTTTAGATAACCAGGCGGTAGGCAGGTGCCCTATGTCCCTAGGCGGATGACCTGTGTACCGATTACACTCCTAATCATAATTGTGCAGTTTACTTTTTATTTGCTGTGTAGACAAGTCCTGCCGTGAAAATATGTGCTCATATCATCTTATTATACTTTTCTTCTTCACCCTTGGTCTAAGAACTCCATGTGAAAACACGTAGATAGCATGTCAAATTAGTGGCCATGTCCGTCATCCTCCTTCACCTCTGGGTCCAGCTTGATCATGGTATCGATACGCATGATGGCAATGCAGGCCTCCACAGCACTCTTAAGCTGCTTAATCTTGCCCATACTGGGTTCCAACACACCCGCCTTGAGGGTATCATGCACACGACCCTTCGTTAGGTCGAGACCGTAGTTCCGGTATGTCTTCTTCTTAGCGATGGCCTTCTCCTCCTCATTGGCGTCACCATCCTGCACACGTTGGGATAGAGCGTGGCGGACACGAAGCTGGGCAACAAGTTCGGACGAGTCCTTAGCAGCGTTCACAGCCAAGGTTTTCGGAACAATCAAAAGGGACTGAGCGAATTCACCGATGGCGAGCTGCTCCCGGGAGCCCTGTGGAAAGAGTAATCGTTAGTGATAATTTCCATATTGAGGTCTCCGGTCAATGCTTACTACTGTGACCGCGAATTCTTCGAGGTAAATATGAAGGGCTGTCTCGACAGCACCACCTCCGGGAACGATGCTACCGCTCTCGAGGGTTCGCTTGACAGCACACAGGGAGTCGTGAACCGAACGCTCCATCTCGTCCAAGCTGAAGTCATTGGCCCCACGAAGAATGATAGAAGCTGAGGTGTGAACTTTGGTACCCTTGACAAGGATACATTCATCATCGGATATCCGCTCCTGCACAACCTCCTCCGCATGGCCGAGGTATGAGGCCTCGAATTTCTCATCTCCATTGAGATCAGAGAGCGTGCTGACCAATGTCGCACCGGAAGCCTTGGCAATGCGTCGGAGATCCTCTTTCTTGCAGCGGCGAACGGCCATGGCTCCCCTCTCAACAAACAGCTTCAGGACCATGTCATCGATACCCTTAGTAGTGAAAATGACATTTGCCCCAGACTTAAGAATCATCTCAACACGCTCAATGACAATGCCGGCTTCCCTCTCGCGAATCTTCTCTAGCTGATCGGGATCGTCGACGGTGATCTGTACACCAAGCTTCATTCTCTCCTTCTGCAGGTTCATGTCCAGACAAGCAATCTTGGCATCGGTAATACGGGTCTTCATGGCTTGAGAAGCCACAGTGCAGTTAAGAGCATAGCCATTGACAAGCATGGACTCCGTACCACTTTTTCCGTGAGCCTTAAGAAGGTTGACTGCCTTGACGGGGTACTTGACCTCGTTCCTCTGGTTTGTAGTCTTCACCAACAGCATCGCATCAACAACCATATTCGCAAAGAAGTCCGCATCCGATCCGATGATTTTGGAAGACATAGAGGTCTTAGCAATGTTGACCAGGCTGTCCTTCCCCAGCGTCTCGACCTTTGTAGTGATATTCTCATTCATATACTTGACAGCTTCTCTGAGCGCGAGTCTGTAGCCGTTGATGATGGTGGTAGGGTGTATACGGTTCTTCATCAATTCGTTACCTCGTCGTAGGAGTTCTGCGGCGATCAGAACGACAGACGTGGTTCCATCTCCGACCTAGATGGACATCAACATTGAGCTGTCGGGTGAGACAGACGGGGTGTGACACTCACCTCCTTATCCTGCTGCTGAGCGAGATCTACGAGAATCTTACCCGCAGGATGCTCAATATCAAGAAGACTAAGAATTGTCGCACCGTCGTTGGTAACAGTGACATCCTAAAGTGCTGTCAGAGCGCCAGTCGAAACACGCGGGGTTGAACAGTGCATACTCCAATATCATCCACCATCATCTTGTCGAGACCCGAGGGGCCGAAGGAGCTCTTGACGACATTTGCGATAGCTTGGGTCGCAAGCACTACACAGGGGTTTAGCACCTGTATTCAATCGAAGCTAGTTGGGATGCAAACGCCCATAACATACCGTTCTGCTCCCGAACATCAGGGCCGGTGATTTTCTGCCCACCCAAGACTGTGCGAATAAGGTCAGCTAATGAATCCGACGGATGTAGGACTTCGAGGTGGAAAACACACAGAGAGTGTCCGCATTCCGCGGCTGCTCAAAAATGCCTGCCATTATTGTGAATCTGAGGAAGAGATATTGCTGGCAGAGTTGTAGAGCTCCGACTCTAGTTCGTCGTCGTTGATGCTCGTCGTGCTTCCGCTAAGAATTCTGCCGGATCCTGGCGGTGAATGTTTTCTAGTCGCATCCCACTTTAACGAGGGGTTCCTTTCCTCTCCACGGATCTATAACCTCGCCTCCGCATTCTTGGTTTATCTTGGTCCTTACTACTCAGCAGCTCCTTTACAATATGGCGAGCCAAGCTCCTGCTGACACCCCGGTCGCTTCTGACGCGGCGGTAACTCAGACCCTTCCTGACCGCACCAAAAACCCCGCTGATAAGGATGCTCCCCAGGGAGATGTCTCGAAGAATGCCGCAAAGAAGGCCGCGAAGGCTGCAGAGTTCGCCGCTAAAAAGGCTGAGAAGGCTGCCAACAAGGCTGCTGGAAAGCAGGAGCCCAAGAAGCCCGCTGCTGCGAAGGCTCCCAAGAAGAAGATCGATGGTGCTGCTCTGATTGGTATTGATGTCTCCAAGGAGGAAGATTTCCCTGGATGGTACCAGCAGGTTCTTACAAAGGGTGATATGCTCGACTACTATGACGTTTCGGGATGCTTTATTCTCAAGGTGAAATACCTCTTTTTTATGGGTTTCTAGAGCTTCCTTGCTGATATGACTCAGCCCGCTTCGTACTTTATCTGGGAAGAGATCCAGGACTGGTTCAATGCGCGCATCAAGAAGATTGGCGTCAAGAACTGCTCGTTCCCTCTGTTTGTCTCTGAGGATGTTCTGAACAGGGAAAAGGATCACATTGAAGGCTTTGCTGCTGAAGTTGCTTGGGTGACTCATGCGTACGATTCCTCCAGACCCCCGCATATGTGCTATAATCCTGCGTGTCCTAGTTACTAATGTCTTCTCTTCGTTTGCAGTGGCTCTAGCCCTCTCGAGAAAAAGATCGCTATTCGTCCGACATCGGAGACGGTTATGTACCCGTACTACTCCAAATGGATTAGAAGTCACCGCGACCTGCCCCTTAAACTGAACCAGTGGAACTCCGTCGTGCGATGGGAGTTCAAGAACCCCCAACCTTTCCTCAGAACCCGTGAGTTCCTCTGGCAAGAAGGACACACAGCTCACTTGACAAAGGATGGTGCCCATGATGAAGTTATGCACATCCTCGATCTGTATGCTCAGATCTACGAGGAGCTCTTGGCTGTTCCCGTGGTCAAGGGTCAAAAAACAGAGAAGGAGAAGTTTGCTGGTGGTCTGTACACCACTACCGTTGAAGGTTACATCCCCGCCACTGGCCGTGGTATCCAGGGTGGTACCTCCCACGGTCTTGGCCAGAACTTCAGTAAGATGTTCAACATCACTGTCGAGGATCCTTCCACCAAGCCCGATGAGAAGAAGCCTCCTCTCCATGTGTGGCAGAACTCCTGGGGTCTGTCCACCCGTACCCTTGGTGTCATGGTCATGATCCACAGTGATAACCGTGGCTTGGTCCTCCCCCCTCGTGTCGCAGACAACCAAACCGTCATCGTCCCTGTCGGTATCACTGCCAAGACCAGCGACGAAGAGCGCGAGAAGCTGTACGCCGAGATCGACGGCCTCGTCAACGTCCTGACCGGCGCCGGTGTCCGCGCCATCAGCGACAAGAGAGAGGGCTACTCCCCCGGCTGGAAGTTCAACGACTGGGAGCTCCGCGGTGTGCCCCTGCGCATCGAGTTCGGCCCCGGCGAGTCTGCCGGCCAATTCGTCACTGCCGCCCGTCGTGACATCCCCGGCAAGGACGGCAAGTCCAGCATCCAGATTTCCGAACTCTCCACCGCAGTCCCCGCCCTGCTCGAGCAGATCCAGAAGGATCTGTACAGCCGCGCAGAGGAGACCTTCCGCACTCACCGCAAGCTGATCACCAACTGGGACGACTTCACCCCAGCCCTCAACGACAAGAACATCTGTGTCATCCCCCACTGTCTCACCGAGGAGTGTGAGGACCAGATCAAGGACATGAGCGCCCGCAAGGCAGAGGAAGACTCCGGTGTCCCTGAAGACGCCAAAGCCCCCAGCATGGGCGCCAAGTCTCTGTGTATCCCCTTCGAACAGCCCGAGGGCATCGTCGCCGGCGAGACCAAGTGTGTTAACCCCAAGTGCACCCGGCTTGCCGAGAAATGGTGCATGTTCGGCCGTAAGTTTCCATCCAAACCCATTTACTTTTCCGCCATAGTACCAACACATAAACTAACATCTCCACCACAGGCTCCTACTAAGCGCAATAGATCATCTCGGTCTTATCTGCACAAATGTCAAATAGCACCTAGCAAGCGCATTAGATCAGTCACTATGATTTTGATGACTTATTTCCTTTCAAATCCTTTTCAAAATTCCAAGTATCCTTTTGTTGTATTGTCTGACAAATTGGGACATCATTGAAGTAAGAAAGAAAGACCTTAGAAGAGAGAAAGAGACGTGCATATCAAATGAGAGTTCAGGAGCGGGTGTGGTTTAAAATTGAAGATACCTTTGTGATTTACAGGGGGGCGGTGAACTTACATTTCATACAGTGGTTTTGAGATATTGAATGAATTACGAGTTGACGTGATTTTGATCTTCTCGTTTGATATGATCTGCTCCAGGGACTTCATCTTAGAATATTTTTATTGTAATTGGTTGGATATGTAGACATGGTATGCTCACAACGCTAATATGCAACATATGCAGGAAACAGAAGGAAATGTTCAGACGGATGCCAAGTAAGTATGCAATGCAAGAGGACATAGATCCTCATTGGATATATAGATCAATAAAAAGAAAAAGCCCGACAAGGGAATAGATGCGCTTGAGAGTATAACATGGACAAGAAAACCAAAATCAAGGAAGGTATTTGCAGGATGTGCAGAGTTGAAAGAACGTAAACGAGATGTAGCACAACATTATGCGACAGAGTATCGTCAAGGAGGCATTGAAGTAAGGGAATGGATGGATAGAGTAGAGCAGGATAGGATAGGGGTATATGAGTGGATTCCGTTAAAGACTGGGATGCCAGACGAACTCCGGCCATGTCATGAAAGATTCAGCAAGAAGCTACTGAGCGGGTCGTGAGTCCACCCCTCGAGGACGAGCGAGAGGGGCTGTTGTTGTTCTCGTTTGTGAACCAGTTTCCCCTGAGGCTGACACTCCTGCCTGACCTCTGTGGCCAGCTCATGAGTCTGAATGCGTTTCGTGGAGAGGTATTTTCGGCGATATAGGTCACGTTGTTCTCGTCAACGCCGTGGATTTGTAACTGGGGAATTCCAACACTGGGTAGTTCGATCACCTCTTCGTCACTGTCATCCGCGGAGAAGCTGTTGATGGACGATGCTGATGCCTGTGCACGCATGTGGAAAACGGAAGGCGCTGGGTTGACGCTCTCGAGGGATACAGTAGCAGGTGGTTGGGAATTACCGAGGTTCCTGGCCATGTCTGGTGTTGGGACATTTGCAGGGGACTTCCTCGCCTTGGAGATGAGATCCATGTATGTCACTGGTTCCTTGGGTGCTTGGTTCTGTTCCAGGTTACTGAAGAAGCCAGGCGAAGGAGGGGGTGCATCAGTGTGTCTTCGCCGACTGGTGGTTTCCGATGACTTCCAGAAGACCTTTGAAGGGACACTGGTAGTGGATATACTCCTGCGGGCGTCAGACCCTCTCCTGTGCTTCTTGAAGGAGCCCCGCCTGATCAGTTTAGAGATCTGACCATCTCTCAGAGACATGGTCCGGTTCGAGCTTGGACCATCGGTCTTAGGTACGTCGATTTCTGGATAGAATGCTTCCTGGGGGAAAGAAGGAGTGAACGGAGGCCCGGGTTCAGGAAGAGGCACACGCTGGAATGCCTCGTGCGAATTGATCTCACGAATGATCGCATCCTGGAGAGTTTCATAAGTGGGATGGGGCGAGATGACTGGCGAGGACGTATAGGCCTGTCTGAACATATCCATTATTTCCGCAATCTTCTGGTCCGACTGGAGCCCTGGTGATGGCGAGATTGGTGACCCAGCTGGTAGCGGGCTGTTCATAACCTCTGCAATGCTAGGGTTCTGCTTCATTCCCAAGCTACTTGGGGTAGGTGGCTGTATGGCACGGTGCGTAATCTTCGCAGACGGTTTTCCGCGAGCTGCCAATTCTGTATTGATCGACAGATCCCGGACATTCTTTCTGTGCTTCGATTTGGTTGCGTTGGACTGATTGTGGCTACCCGACGTCACCGAAGAACTGCGGCTACGGCTTGATCTGAAAGGTGGTAAATCTGGTGTTGAGTGGCTTTCGATGGTCTCAGTATCTCCAGTCACCATGAGGGGCAACGTTGGGCTGTCTGGTAAAGGAGTGCTGCTCCATGTGTCGCCTTGTTTGTAAGGGGGAGGAACGCCGAGGAATCCACCAGATTTTGAATCAGCTTCCCCCTGGGGACTACTAGTTGGCTCGGCGGAAATATTTGGCACCGATCTTTGCTGTCGGAGAGGGCCTTCGATGGCGGGGGACACATTTTGTCGCGGAGTGGTTGACTGGTCAACGCGAGGGGGAGTCGTAGACCTCGGGGCTTCCTGAGACATTGACCGAGCTAAACTGCTTCCAGCTTTTGACCGAGGGCGACAACGAGCTTCATCTTGGTGACTCTGAGAATCCCGTTGAAAGGAGTTTCCACGAGAGCGACTGGAAGTATTGCGAGAAGAGGGACGGCCAGCCCTCTTGTTTCTAGCAATGTTTCTGTCCGCCACATCTTCTTGATATAAAGCAGAGAGTATGCGCGAGTACATGGTCGGTTTGCCCGATTGCCCTTGAAGGAACCGAGTCATATTTCGTTCTGCGATATCTTCATTGTATGGGCTAATGGGTGACAATGTCTGCGCACTCTGGATATGATATCGGTGCGAAGAGAATAAAGCTTCCAGCAAGTCAACATGCCGAGG
The DNA here is from genome assembly GCA_008274985.1 of Aspergillus sojae. Lineage (NCBI taxonomy): Eukaryota > Fungi > Ascomycota > Eurotiomycetes > Eurotiales > Aspergillaceae > Aspergillus > Aspergillus sojae. Next base: position 4,400,477 of record CP035527.1, on the reverse strand, counting down.
ATCTCGAGTCGTGGTACGGGTCGAGGCGCGAGATGGAGGAGCGGGTGAACATGGGGACAGCGGCCGTGCCTGCAGTTGGTCATGCAAGACTTCAAATTGCTTCTCAATTCGCTGAAACGGATGGTCTGGTTCTAGAAACTGCGAGGTCCTCGGGTTTGAAGACAGATCGCTTTCTGGTGTATTGCTTGTCCGAGTAGCTCCATCCTTAGAATGTATGGACTGGCTTTTCTCCGCTTGGAAAAATCGCTTTAGGGCAACCATTTTGCGTCAATGTGCGCCAACAAATTACCTAAATACTGCTCAATTCTAAATCGTAACAATGCTCTCCGGTAATCGAGTCAGGCGCGCCCGGTAGGGAAGCATGCACTAGAGAATGTTTTGGTGGGAGAAACTAGAGCGAAAGGACACAGATCGATGGGAGGAATTTGGAAAAAGGAAGGATGAGGGCGAGAAAAAAAAGAAAGAAAATAACAAAGATAGACAAAAGGTCAGATTGGAACAGAAGTCAAAGCGGACAACTTTTTTTACACTGCTCTCATGATAATATCAACGTGCACCGAGGTCTCTCCTCAAACCCTATCCTATACTGCGCGCAAGTAATGGATTGAAGAAGGAAGAAAATCATCAGTGAAGAAGAACGACCGATCGAGGGGACCAGGAAGAAAAGAGTTTACTCCATATGCTCGAGACTTAGCCGGCTTGCAGATCCAATACCTGTTCCTGGATCCAGGGGAAGAAGATGGGCCGGTCTCCAGGATCCATTGAGCGACGGACAAAGCGATGGGGCTGAGGCCTGAGTCCGCCGACGGGGAAATCAAAGACTAGTCAGAAGCAGTCGAACGTCGTTAAGCCCAACGCCATGTCCAGGGTCCAAGCTGATAGTCTCGTCTTCGTTCCTTTAGCTGCATTACTCCGTACCCCTCGGAGACCATCATCATCACTAGCATTATCATGCATGGTCAGCACGTTGACCAAACCCTAGGTGATAATGCACACACTGAGAAAATCTTCGTTTAGAATGTGCAGGGGCCCTTTCGCCCGCGGTTAAGGTGCATACCATCATGCATGACCTAAAAGTAGAGCTTGAACCCCACTTGACAGCGATGCCACTCAAATTGGATCTGCATGTTCTGCCACCCAATCAGGAACGGAATGGTTCAACGTAACAGTGGGACTATGAGACTAGTGACATATGGAGTAGGCTTAGGAGAAGAATGCTTACGCTCTCCTGGAGAAAGGAAGTGGAACCCACACACACACACATACGCATAAGATTCATACTCTCGTACCAAGGACGGACTTCGGTCATGGTGGTTCTGTACCGCCCGGTACGAAGAAAGTTTACCAGGTTTGAAAGAGGGTTGGAATTGGGGCTCGGGTAGTCAAATTGCGGGCCAGTCAAATCCCGAGACGCTGTGTTCGATAGTCCTCCCTAGTCCTGGGTCAGTTAGTCCGTTCCTGAACCGAGGTCTTGTTAGCGTATCACCAGCCGGAGATCGTCAACCGGTGATATGAATAGGGCCAGCGACTAGTAAAGGGGCGTCAATCTCGCTCTCACAGGAGCCGAACTTCCCATGATTAATTTCCTCGGACCAAACCACTGGGAAAATTCAGTACGGAGTACGTACATAATTACGGAAGTATCATCGCGGACAGCTCCGACTACCCAGCGTACGGTTACCAGGTGGAACCGCACAGCTTCCTATTCCGGTTTTTTTCGAGATCAACCTCTGAGCGACGGTTGTTGATCAAGGAAGACGGTAAGATGATTAACAATATCCGCTGATAGTCCACCCTTCACCCTGGCCTGCAGATTACTTCTCATGCTTTCTTTTTCCCACTGAGGCCTCGTGTCGACAGCCGTATTGGGTTAGTCCATCCTCCAGGGTGGCCCCTCCTTGTGACAGCTCATGCATGTTTCTCAGCTTACGTTAGGGTTGTGAGCATAGTACATACATACTAAACTAAATGGCATCTCGCACGGAAACACTCCGTGAACACCAGTTTGGGAGGGGGGTGTGTGTGGTCTATCGGGGATCTCAGGGAGATGGAACTATAGAATCCCGAAATAAAACCGACTAAGGCGGGATCTTGGAAGCAAGCCCGATGAGTCTAGGAAACGAGATTGCGAACGATCTAGATGGGAGAGGGGAATACCGAAAATAAGGAACAATGAACTAAGACAGTTCGTCAGTGCCTGCGGAAGAACTTCCGATTGCTTTACATGGAGGAGCCATCGCCAATAATAGACCTTTAATATAGGAGAATCAAGATCCACAGCACACAAAAAAACTGGTTGAGTGCCTGAAAGTTACGCATTCCCCTGAGTCTCCATTCCTCGGGGACCACATTAACCGTTGAAGCGGCACTAAAGGTAAAATTTGACTTCTCCCGCGGTTGCCTGACAGCCATCATATTATGTGGATGGGAGAGGGCTGGAGCCCTAGCAATGCTCTGGATGTACAGTATGTCTGTAGGTGGGGTACTGTAGGAAATGTATGCATGGCTGACAGTTCAGTAGAAATTAATCACAAGTCTATCGTTGACCAAGGATATGTTATTGGGCATCGCTCTTTCACCTTTGGCAAGCGTAAAAAAAAAAAAAAAAAAAAATACTATTTATGAACCGCCCCTGGCACCCGATCTAACAGGATTCGGTATACACGTCAACGATCCTAATCAGCAACGGACGTGTCGCCAGAGGACCGAAGGCACTAGGGCCATTTCCGGTAAATAAGACGGCACCTTCTGTTGATCCCTGCGGGTCCAGAACCCAACCTGTTCATTTAAGGATTCTTGATCTATGAAGCGTGAGTTCCTACCGAACGGGACGTTTGCTATCATAATCCTGATTAAGTATGAATATCACGATCAATCGCATCGTCCATGACTCGCCACAGTCAAGCTATTTCGATTAGCGTCTTTCGATCAAACTCCATGCGGCTAGTGCCCATGTGATGGGAGCTTTGACTGGCAGATATCACACTTGACAGCCAACGAAGGACGCTTTCGATGTGCTCAGCTCTAAATCACCTCCGAGACACTATTGCTTCCGTGCATCGTCGCTTCGGCAAAGGCTGGCTAAACCGTGCATATGACATACTAACGGTCGTTAGTCTTAGCTAAGGAACTTCAAAGTTAGCTAATCTAGGGAAAGCGAGGATGCCTTGGGTAAATCGAAAGTCGATCTATGAGCTATCAAAGACATCAGTCTACTTTATCAACAGGTCTACGTTGCTTGCATACGCATACACCACACGGTTCACCGAAGTCTTCAATTCTTTGTCTCAGCTATCTAAGCCCCATCATGACGAACGTACCGTTCAAAACCACCGCCCGCTTTCACAGCCTCACTACCCATAAAATCGACCTGGTTGATCCAAAAGCAGCATGTTCACCCATTACCCGTCATATCTCCAAGTTCGACACCTCATAACTCCTTCGACCATGCTCTTCGCGATTACAACAATGTCAGGACGCATGTACAGTGCTAGCCTAGCCTAACTTTCCTCCGCAGTAGGGTTGCTCTCGTCATTGTTCTCAGCGACGCCATCCTCTTCAGGCTCACTTCTGATCTTCCGCTTCACACAGCGTTTCTTCGCAGGTGAGGCTGTCTTCGCGGGAGAGGCGGTAGGCGTAGACGCGGCAGGTGTAGACGCGGCAGACGGTTCACCCGCGTTGGGATCGCCAGAGCCTTCGGCCATCTCTTTCTCGATTCTGGCTTTCAAGCGGGCCCAACGCATACGCGCGGCTGGGACATTGATGTTCGAAGCATCAGCGACGGCATTGAAATTGATCTGCAAAGTAAATGTGAGAATCACATGTCACAAGACGATGGTATAGACATGTGGAGAGAATTCTCTTGGGTCCTCCTTTGGGAACATGGAGCTTACAGTATTGACCCCTCCTGAGTTGACCAGACATAGATACAGGAACACAAGGTGTTCGTCAGTCTTCGGTTTGGGGCGCGGGTTGGCAGACTTCATGTTGGGTTTGTAGTGTAGTCAAAGTTGTTTGACTTGTGTATGTGGTGGGGTTGACTGAGCCTGTGTATGAATAGGCAGGGTAGATGTGATGAGCAGAATGTAAGGTGTGGGAGAAACACGCCACAAAGCTGCGTTGTTCTGGTGAATTGAGTGAATGCAAGCTCTCAAGCTCCCACTGACCACTCGCAATTCATTCACCCAGTAACTACTAGACCAAAAGTATCACGACACCCGGCCGCTGAGGCGCGCTGTTTCAAACCCTCAATATCTTATCAAAAACACAGGCTTTCGAGCTCAAAATAAGCTCTATAGATTCCTAAGCGTAGTATTTAGTATTCAGTATACCATGCACGTGCTCTATATACAGCTCAAATTCTGTACGGCCAGATTGAACTAGACGATGTGATCAAGGGTAGTATTCTATGCACCTCAAGGCTGCTTGAACAGCCTACCTAAAGCTTAGTCCAATCTATTCCCGATACCCTTTCCAGACACAGCGTCGGATATAGCTCCTTTAGCTTTTTTCAAAGTAGGTATAATAGATTTTTTAACAGTCTTAAATTGGGCGAATAGTGCGGCCGATTAGAATCTAGATACTATGTTTCAAGTCACGTCTAGGTCTGTTTAGATACATAGATTTGAGTGTTATCTTATTAGAACCTAGTACCAGACTTGCAGATTGGTAGGAGACCTTTTCCCAGGTAGGCAATATAGGAATGTAATGATTAAGTAGATCCTATTCCTGCCTGAATCATCCCGTACTAGGATGATTAGTTCTACAATAATTGATGCTGACCGGCCACTATCATATATAACGGCGTCTAAAACAAACCTGCCCTTACTAACAGTATTTCACCTTTTAATATAATATCTGCGTAGGGTTCGCTGTAAGACTAATCTAGACACGCTCTAAGAAGTACTAACAATCAGTACTGAGTAGCCTGAGTTATTCTAGGCTTTTAGTCAACCATGGCCTATCTGAAATATACTGTAACGGCGGGAAGCTATATAAGTCTGACCAGGGTATTCTGAATCGTCGATTCAGCATTATTTGACCTTTTAGTCTTGTGGAATATCGGGCCCTGACGATATCTCTTACATACCTAGTGCTTTGGCTGCCTAACCGAGCTTTTTGGATTTACTGGACTGAACGCTTGATTCTTGACTATTTTATTTTCGAGTGTTGTTACATCTAGTAGATAGTCGAACACATAACACCAAATTCCTCGGTAAGTTTAGTGATATTTTACTCTATCTCTAGACCTTCTATCAGTACTTATTTCAGTTCTAAAAGACCTCATTTTGGTTGTGTGGTATGTTTGGGTTTGTTGATATGTTTATTGTATTGTAACTGTGACCCAATCATGGCTGCAGTACTTCGAACAAAACAAAGGACACCCAGAACCCGTTTACATTCGATGCTAAGAAGAAAATTGACAGTGGATATATTAGAGCATGCAATGACATTTCATCTTGATCTTGAACCAGTACTTTATTGTGTAGCACCTCCCCCAGGAGCCAGACCGGCAAAGCGCTCCGCAGACTCTCTGACAGCTTCAGCCAGAACGGAATGCGCTCCTCGAGCAGCATCCACAGCACCATCTAACAGTGCTTCGTGCCCAGAGCGTTTATCATCGGGTCCTAACAGCGCCTTTGAGCTGTCTCCCTTGAGCCAAATTTCTGTGATTTCATCTCTGGAAGGCATATAAGCGACCACACATGCGGACAATATGGCCTTGTGTTCCGCTGGATCTGTGTCTAACATCAATTTCGGCTTGGCTTCGCCGTCTTCTGATTCGTCGGCCACAATAGCAGCCACACCGCCAGCAACGAGATCAAGGCAATCAATACGAGCGTCTGAGATGGCAGCAGACGCAGCGGTAATACATCCAGCAAGAACATTCATCATCCCCCATGGAGCATCGTGAGAGTCGGGCGCATCGCCCCACCAACGGTCATCTTCTGCTTCTAGGATGGTGATAGTGATATCGAGTCCACTCTTCGGCCACCGCTCAGCGACAATCACCCCTCTCAGGGCGGTCTCTAAGTGTACTCCAAGATCTCGTTCGCTGGCATCGCGGATATGTCCTTTCCTCTTGCGGGCGGCGAACGGAGCATATTTGATGTGAGTTGTGAGGACTAGGTTGGGGGAGAATGTAGCAGAGCGAGGAAGCGGTTTCGGCCCATGGACTGTGCAGGCGAGTTTCAATGCTGAGGAGGGGGGAATGAGAGACTTTGGTGACGAGCGTGCGGCGGCGAGGGAAGCCGATGGTTCATATTCAAGATATGCGGATCCAGAAGCAGAAGGAATGAGGCCGGTTTTCAAGACTAAGTTTAAGCCACGTAAGTCCAAGCACTAGATTAATCGTCACAGGAGGGTGATAAATCTTACAGATCTTCCGCAATTCATTAGGTTGCCTCTGACGTTGTGGTCGGCTAGTCGCAATATCGGAGGCGGAGTTTAAAGACGAGGCAAAGACTGCAGGCCTCGTGCCGCTAGGCGGCCCATTGATTCTTCTTCGGTCAGTCATTACACATTACTTGGCATCCGGTGAAATAATTGATGAAGGATGCGACGAGCAAATACGTCGTTAAGACTGAAAACGTGAAGTCAGCTTGGGAAGCTGGTTTCGAGGCCCAGAAACGGAAATCTACAATTTTGGAGGGATGTTTGTTCTGTTTGCCTGCGTTGCACAAGTGGAGTCGACGCCAATTTTTCCTTCCTTTTTCTACCCTTCCGCGCTTCTCTTCTTCTCTCTCTTCCTTTCTTACTTTCCCACACAAAAAAAAACTGAGAGGTTTTCTGCTTAATGATGCAGTCCTGTCTAAACATTTGATCATTATGATTCAACAACAATAGTATCTCGGTACTAACATTCTTATTTGTGAGTCTCCAATTCAGTCATCAACAACATCCCACCACATTTTGTATGAGGAAAACTATCCAAAATTTCTGTTCGGCGACAAACGAATGGGCCATTGAACAACATGCACTACCATCTGACAATAATCCCTCACATTCATTTTGTTATGATCAACATGCTTGGCTATATGCTAATTGAATGTTAAGACAGGACTCTGCAACAAAATTCTCCCACAGAATTTGAAACTAACAAGGTATGTTTTGAATATTTTTTCTCTCCCTCAAAAGCTCCTTTCATGATGTAAAAAAGTTTTTATTCAGTTCTGCTTCTGCAAATACATTGAAGAAAACTCAACCATACCAAACCTTCTGATACCATTGGAAGCTTCACACATTGTCATCTACTCATCGATGCCATAAAACAACTCGCTGACAGCTTCAAGAACCATACCAGGAGTTCCATCTCAACTGTCCAAACCAAAACAACCAGTAGGTATGCAAAACTTTATCACACTTGAACACACCTACCACCCAACCTTTATGATGACAACTAGTCAATCCATTCAATGATCTCCTTTGGAGAATCTCCCCTCGAGCTTGCGTCGGCCAACACGCAGTGTCTATTACAATGATCCATTCGTCCATCTCCCTCATACTGGACCATTTGTCTACCGTCGAAAGATGGTGTGACGACTGGGAGGAAGGTTGTGGAGCTTCGGATAGTGGGCTCATATCGTTGTATGTCTGCGCTGTCTCTGTTGGTCTTGTATGCTATGCTTGACTTGTGTCAGTTTCTATGCCTCGACTTGCTGTTCGTTTTGACAGCTTGCAGAGGGGTAGCGATTGGCAGGGGATGGGATGAATTAACCGGCTTGGCTGATCAATTCGTTACAACTGCCTTGTATATCGGGTAGTTCCTTACGATTACACACTGCGCTTCTTATAGCACATTGTGCTGACAGATGGACAGATTGTAGACCTGTGCTCGAAAACTATATAGACGCAAATGTGTTGGCCAGCTTTGGCAGAAATAATGAAATCACTTTGTTAAAAACATTTTTTGTCCGTCCTATCTATTGCTGTAGATCATCTAGTCGTAAGAGAAAATAGTATTTCATATTCATAATATATACGGGGCTAAGTTAATGCATAGCTAAACACTACATCTATGATGCAGAAAAACTAAGCAAGTGTGTCCACTCGCTTCCTAGCCATTCCTCGTTCTCTTGATGATTTTACGTTGAAGCGTCCTTCCAAAAATAACCGCAGACACGACACCACACAATCATGTCTAGAAGTTTGTCGTGGCGCATATCAGGTATATCATATCGTTGATTAGAGAAGCACCAAGTGACTTTTACACCTTACTCTTTCCTCTCGGTCGGGGTGGACGCGCCGTTCCTTGACATGCTGTAAGGAGCCTGTAGAAGATAGGAGTTAGTGATCAAGCGGTGGTCTTGGGATATATATATGTGCATACCAGGACCCTCTTTGCATTGCACACCCTCCAGGCGAGGTTGCGGACAGTCCCATCGGCCTGAACAACTCCAGGTGCGAATTCAACACCAAACCTGTGGCCAAAAGTTAGTATGAGTGTGAAGAGATGACCATCCAGGAAAAAAAAAGAAAAAAACTCACATCTGGTGTACGGCGAACACAACCCGCTTAGCGTATTTACCGTCGCGCTCCACCAGACTTCCGAACGACTCATCTACAGCCTCTGGAGCGATCTCCGGATCCCGATCGAAGCAGCTGCGGATGACGGGTAAGAGGCTCTTCTCCACAGACGCTTGTGTAAGTTCATGGTCATCTTCCTCTTCATATCGACTAATGCGAATCTCAAATGGTCTGGAGATTGCCATGACATTGTGCTTGGCATTATGATGATAGCGGAATTCGAAGACGCCTTGTGTCCAGAAAAGTTTGTCACCTGAGAATATAACCTCGCCGGTTGCAATATCGCGCTTGTCTCCATCTTGCTGTTGTGTAGCCTTGATAACAACATCGCTTTTAACAATTCCCTTTTCACATGTCAAGTTATCGTAGGCGCCTTCATTGACGGCAATCCATCTTCCTTGAGACGAAACCCGGGTAACTTCACGAGATGTATTATCGGTGACCTTGTACAAGCCAATCCAGTCCTTCTTGCTATGATTCAGAGGGGCAGTCCACTTGACCTGAATCGGCGCACCATATTCGAACACGAGGTTTTTCAGGTCACCACGTCTGTCGAGGGGCATGCGAGCGTTAGCGCCCTCTCTACCAGTGCTTTGATCATGTTCAGCCAAAGAGGATGAATCAGTGCCTTCCACTTCTAGGGAATAGTCCCGCGAATCGTATCCGGCCAGATCTTCGTCAATGCGTGAGATGGTGACACGGGCGGGGTAACTCTGGAAGAGAGCAGTGGTATCCTTCGCGAAAGTGTTGACACCATTAGCGAGTTTCGGTCGTGCCGTCTCGATGATCTCTTCGATAAACTCGAATGACTCGTCGAAGATCTTATCCACGCTGCCATGGAGCTGTCTAAGAGTAGGTGGCAGTGACTTTTTCAAGCTCTTCACAAGCCCCGCATCCTGTCGCAGACTTTGGCCATACAGCTTCTGCATATGCGGACGCTCGATAAATTGGATGAAAGCTAGGCTGAGAATGTGACTGAGAAGAGCCAGGAAAGTTATGGCCCCGCTGCTGGTGATAAGAACCGCGCCCCAGACGCCGGCCAGACCCAGTACACGCTCAGGGTTGTTCAAGAAACGATAGATACCATTATACGTCAACTTGGACGAGCCATCAAAGAAGAAGTCACCGTAGAACCAGCCAAATTCACCGAGAGACTCATAGATGCTGACCGACGTCCAAATTTGTAAACTAATGAGGCCTGCTCCCAAGACATGGCGGAGCAAGACCAGGCCGTACCCCCAATCGGCAGGAAAGTTGTACATCTTCCATACTGCAGCAATGAAACTGGCGTAACACATAATCATGCTCAAATGATACGTGCCTTTCCACTGATTCCATGCCTCCTGAGGAGTCTCACCATACTTAACGAAGTGCCGAGTCCAGGCCTTATGATTCGACTGGCGATGGAGCATGTACCCCACACCGATCGAGAACCAAAGTCTCCACACAGCAGCGTTGGCTACGAAAAGAAATTGGTACCAAGGTGTAGAGGGTGTCAACACTGTGAGAGCGAATACGAGGAACTGGATAAGGACGGATGAAGTATCCGTTATCCGATACAGATCCAGATTGTGGAATCCTAATAGCTCGTGGACTGACTGCGGTGGGCTGCTTGAAAAGGTTGGCGCGTGGGGAATTTGTTCATCAATCGGCGTTGGCGCAATGGGAGAATCGGCAGTGCGGCTCGAGACAGATACAGTTTCCTGCTCTGCTGAACGCTTGCGGGACGGTGGAGGATTGTACGTCTTGTCAATGTGTGGGTTTTCGACAAGCACTAGGAAAGCGAATTGAGCCGCATGGGCGATTATAGAAATGAAAAGCACTTTATAGCTCGCGGCCATCAAGGAGATACCATAATAGCCAGCGTAGCCAACCGAATACATTGGATGGGGTGCCATCTCGAAGACGCCGTCAAACGTCAGTTCCTGGTCAATGAGATAAAAGAAATCGCCCCAGTACCAGGCAAAATCCTTTACCACCCGATGAGCGTCGAGCTTGACCCAAAGGTTGAATAGCACCAACACGATACCGGCGGACCATCGCAGGACAGTCATCAACACGCTCTCGTTGACAGGATGATGACTACAAGCTATCGCAAAGAGACAGTAGGACACAAAGTCGCACATTAGTATCAGATCCACAAGCCGTCTAAAAACAAGCCATGTGTTATACTCAATTGGGGCTTTATCGAACGAATAGTCGTGGGGAATCTTAGTTTCCAGCTCCCGCTTGAAAAAGTTGTACACGTTAGGATGGGGGTTCTTGCCCGTAGCGGGATTCACAAAGACCTTGGTTTTCTCAGCCCAGCGGACCAGTGTTTTGTGGTGAGATTGATTATGAAGAAGCCATCCAATTCCAGCGTTGTAGGCCGCACGCCAGAAAAGGTAGATGATGGCAAAAACAGGCACCTTCGCACCAGTGGGAAGCTGCCATAGAAGAAGTATGTGAGCACCAAGGATTGCGAGAACAATCACGTCAGAGAGATTCTTTGGTTCCGAGGGTGACAAGAGTTGAGAGACCATGTCATGAGTTTGCGGCACCGTAAATACTGTTGAGGGGCACGAGTTAGCCTATTTATCCGCCATGACAGGCACAGATGCAACAGTCACACATATTCCTTGAGAATGTATAACCAATGCATAAACTAGGGATTGATTCTCGAGGAAGAAAAGCACGTACCGGTGCCATCAGGTGTCCGACCAAATGTCTTGCAGTCCTTACCAGTCTTGTCCTTGAGCTCTACGTCACCGGTGGCCGTGAGGGCCTCGGGACTAAGAGTCGAGGTGGACTGAGAGGCCACATTCCTCTCCCGAAGGCCCTCATCATCGATTCGGGTGCTTGTTGAAAGTCCACGATCCATGATTGAGACTCAGCAGAGCAAAATGTTGAAAAAGCGGCGAGGGATCAAGGGTAGGGACAGAAGCATGTGAGAGGGGAACAGGGCGGGTTTTATTTATGTCTATGATTGGCCTGCGTCATGTGAACCGGAGATCCACTGCGTTAGGTCAGGTCAATGGTTGCTGTGGTTAGAACAGCGCAAAATGGTGAAGCATTGGGTCGGTTTGGAAAAATTGGAAAAGAAGAAGTGTTTTTCTTGTGAGGGATTTGGCACATCATTCTAATTTATGCCCTTAGCGAAACGTTGAGACAAGAGTGCGCAAGACAGCACCACGAGCACAATACTGCAGAAGTGGAACTCGCGGACTGGGGAAAGTAACAGCACTGGTTAGTGGTCTGGCAAGGCCAATCATGATGGCAGTGTGGGTTTCAGTTGGCAAGGGCAGAAGGGCCCGGAATGGGGAAGAAGGACCGTCGTTACCCTCCTGGGCATGGTTTGGATGTTGAGAGGAGTTGTGGCGCTAGTAATTTAAGGGTCTTAGTACAGAACACTAGTCCGTATATCGTTTGGTACAGGTTACCGTTGAACAGGACCTGTTCAACCAAACATACCTATGCGAATTAGAAATAGTATTAGGTCAATAAAACTTGATTGGATATATTGTAATTGATTTATTTACAACAATGGTTTCTAAAAACTATACTTTCTTATAGTAAACTGTTTAGGATTTTGCTGGTCTGGTCCTAAATTCTGCCACCGCCTCCGAGCAAAGCGGTGGCAGAGGAAGGAAGAACACGAGAGACAAAATGGCAACGAGAACTATATACCAATTTATATCATCAACATTATCAATAATCAGCAACCATAGACCATAACTCTGGCTAAGATATCTCCCCACAGCTCACTTTACCCTGTTAGATTTCACATTTTTCACCTCACCCCCAAAAGGCTGTTTGATATCGAGGGAGGCTTGCTCGATGGCTTCAACCCTAATGGATGAGATCCAAAATACAGAGTATGCATTCGATCTACTCTTTAGTAATGTAATTTGGGTTTTTCTAAACCCCACCCCCCCTAATCCCCAGATTGCGGCTTTCCCGATATGCTCTTTGCACAATATCATCTGCCCAAGGGAATGAATTTCGTTTTGGCGTCCGGTAAAGCGCATGTTCCTTCCAAGGGAATCGAATAGGTACAAACTATATCACCTCTTAATCTAGCCTAACTAATATCCTACTATCAGGCTTCTTTATACTGTCCTAGCACGGATACTATTCCTCTTCTTCCATGGCTGACTCGCCGGGCCCCTTCATTCAGGAGCACACTATAAAATGTTATTACTGCAGCAAACACTCTGAAACTGATAGAAGATGAATGTGGTTCCTCCTATATTTACTAATTAGGTCACAACTTGAGGAACTCCCAAACAAGCATAAATACATAGACAACAAAAATAAAAACCCCAAGACACACATAGAAAAACACTGCAGAGGACAAGATATATGTATTCTCCTCGCCTTTAGTGACTACTCCTGCTCCACAAGATAGCAAAAATATGGCCCGATAAGTTTTGCCCTAACATCCGAACTATTCTTAAAGACCTTACAAATGTTCTCCAAAGCTTCCTTATTGTTGCACACCTCAGTCGGGCTACACCCACATGAATCGCCGCACGTAGCAAGGCAAAGGCCCTGGGCCATTTGGCTGCCGGGGGTGCCCCCGAAGGCGGCGCAGTTGGTCCCGCAGTCATCCACACAGCTACATGAGCAATCACCACGTTTGTCGAGGACCGGGGGCGTTGAAAGTGTGCGGAGAAGGAATGCTAGCGGCTAGAGCACCGCTTGAAAGGGAGATGAGGAGGGATATCGTGATAGTGGTGAAGTGCATTTTGAATAGCGGACTGGGACTTTATCAGTTCATATCTCGGAAATTGGAAGGGATGGAGACTGTACATGTGGATAGTTTTGGTTGAGTACTGAGATTGGTTTCTTGTCTGGGGTTTCTCGTGATATTGCCTTGAGTTATAGACAGATAATCAGGTAACTTCACAGGAATCTCCTTTTCTTTTATAATCCTTCGTCACGCTCATTCTAAGATAATAATCGCAGAGTCTCTCCTCGCTCCATTCAAAGTCAATTGGTATTGCAAGGTTACGCTGGTAGGCGTGGCTATGTTTATAACCGATATCAATCACGCATATATGGGTGCTAATGTGTTTAGTTCTGCAGCTACTCCACAATCTCATGCATTCCTGTAATCCTTCCTCTGCATACCATAATAAGCCTTAGCCAAGAGGAAGATCTGGGGTATTATTTGGCGTATCAGAACGGCCGGAGCCTATAGTCTACAATATCGACGTCCTGTCCTGCGCAAACTGCCTAAAATCAAGGCGGTTATGTATGCATCTGCTGCAGGGCCGCTGTCTAGCTATTCTAAAAAGACATGGGGTTTCGACCTGTCTATTAATAAGGTAGTTTAGTTTGAGCAAGTCCTAGCACTGTCTTGGCGTAGTTATGCTAATTTCTCCGCCATTAGCCTTCTTCTTATCCAGATAAATACCCTGTATTCAAGCGGGCCGTGGAAGGCCTAAGGTGGGAGATGGTGAGGTGCAGAGAATTCGCTAGTTTAGGACGCATTAAGCGGAGGACCTGAGCTCGCTAAGGTAAAGACATACACAAGTGGACGATCTCCCAATAATCAAAAATAATGTTAGAGGTGCTTTTTGACGGTAACAAATTGCCTGAATACAAAGGAAATATTTTATATACACTCATACAGAAATGGCCAACATAATTACGTATTCCACTCACAACCAATCCAGGAACTCCGGAGTGAAGTAACTGAGAATAGCATCCACCCCGGAGCGAACAATAATCTCAGTTGACTCAAACGCCATGTCCTTCAAGTTAAACACTCCAGCGCGGGCAGCGGCATGGATCATGGCGAACTCACCGGACACCTGCATGGCGACCACCGGCACGGTGGCGACATTCTTGGCATCACTCAGGATATCAGGATAAGCAGGCTTGACCATGATCATGTCGGCACCCTCCTGCATATCGCGCAGCATAGCCTTGCGGGCCAGGGTCCGCGCCGGCGGTGGCAGCAGGTAGCGCTTGCGGTCCCCAAACGCCGGCGCGGAGGAGGCTGCCTCGCGGAACGGCCCGTACAGACAGCTGGCGTACTTGGCGGAGTAGGACATGATGGCGGCCTTGCTCTCGAGCCGGTGCTGGAGGAGCTTGAGCTTGATGGCTCGGATACGGCCGTCGCTCATGTCAGATGGTGCGACGCAGTGGACGCCCGCCTGGGCGAATGACAGAGCGATGTCTGACACGCGTGCCACTGATGCCTCGTTGTCCACTGTGCCATCCTCAAACACCACCGCGCAGTGTCCGTGGTGTGTGTATTCGCAGAGACTCACGTCGGCAATCAAGTATAGGTCCGGAAAGGCCTGGCGGATGAGCGGGATGGCCGGCATGATGGGGCCTTCCGGACTGTCGGCCATGGAGCCACTAGCATCCTTTTTGTCGTTGCTCGGCGGCGAGCCGAATAGAATGACCGAGTGAAGGCCCTTGGCGACTAGGGTGGCGAGGAATGGCAGCAGCTTGTTGATGCCTCGTCGGTACTGGTTGGGGAGACTGGTGATGGGCTCTTCGAGGTTGGGATCGGCACTGAGGAAAACGGGGTAGATGAACATGGACTGTTGGATTCGGTCAGTGCCTGAATAGGGTTGACATGGTCTAGGAAGTGGTATTCACCTTGTGTAATTGTCGTTCGGCCTGCCACATGGCCGACACTGTGTGGTTGTACCCGCTCTTGAGCTGGCTGGCGATGCTGGCGGTGCCATCTCGGGGCCACGGAGTAATGTCAGTCGCAGTCATGGTGAATGTGTAGGAGTCTGTATTGGCTCTGGTGATGGTTCTCACTACGGGAAATACAGGGATCTACGTATACTAAGTCCATGGGCGCGATACTAACCACCACCGTGTAGGGCTGTGCGCAAGATACATAATCTAAAGCCCAATAATGGCAGAATAACCGTCGACCTTAATTAGGTTGCGACAGTTGAGAAGCCAAATCCACACTCTTGTCTCCAAGGCTACAGATTAACAATCGCTAGCTGGCATGGGTCGATGTTCGGACAGTCCGAGCTGCATTCAGAGCGGATGTCCCGCCCTTGTCCCCGAGCATCACCACGCTAGTTCGGTGCCTCTCGTCGACAGCTTTGCTCGTTTCCCACTTGATATACGGTGTGTGCGATCTGTTCCTCGCGATGGGCTGGTTTTGCACCGCAATACCTGCGTTCTGCACACGAGCGGAATAATTCCGACAAAGCCTTTTTCCACCATGGCATATGATCCAGAAACCACCGAGGTGGTCATCATTGGCGCAGACTTATCCGGCCTACAAGCCGCTCGCTCGCTGCAAGAAGCAGGGGTTACAACAGTTGTCCTGGAAGCCCGGTCGCGAATCGGCGGAAAGACTTGGAGTATTCCAGCAGGGCCCAATGGAAACAGCGTAGCGGATTTGGGCGCAGAGTGGCTCAACGACACAACCCAACCACACGTGTACCAGCTCGCCAGGAGCCTGGGCCTCGAGTTCACGGAGGTCCAGGTGAAAGGGGATGCAGTCCTGTATCTGAAACGCAGTGAAGTCGACGAGACAGTGATCAGACACCCGTATGGCGAGCAACCACCGGTGAGTTTGTGAATTGCCCCGGGTGACACTAGAGTGCTTATTGATGAATGGTGTCAGCTACCGGATGGAGAGGATGTGGTTATTCAGCACATGAAAGACATATTCGAGGAGGAGTACAGAAACATTGACCTCACGAGACCCCATGTGTGCGACCACGATGATATCACTCTCGAAGATTTTGTGCGCAGTCGCGGGGGTGGGTCAGCAACGTTGGCAACAGTCGCCGTGTGGGCACGAGTGATGCTGGGCTGCGAACCAGGTGACCTGAGTGCTGCTTCTTTCTTCGTCTACTGCCAGAGTCAGGGCGGACTGATGAAGATGAGGTCGGGTAAAGTGCAGGGTAGATACCTCACTGTCACAACAGGCACGCAGTCAATAGCCGAGGGACTGGCAGCATCTATGCCACAGGGAACTATCAGACTGGGCACAGCAGTCAGGTCGATCCTACAAACATCGGACGGCGTGGATGTTTACAGCACGGCTGGGCATGTTTTCCGAGCCCGCAAGGTCATCGTTGCGTTCTCCACCCCTTTATATAAGAAGATCAACTTCGAGCCTCCTTTACCTCCCAGAAAGGCGTCTCTGGTGCACAACACAACGCTGGGGTATTACACTAAGGTCATGGCATCCTATAGCAGGCCGTGGTGGAGAGAGAACGGCCTCTGCGGGGCCTCTCAGTCCTTTCTCGGGCCGGCAGCGGCGACTCGAGATACTAGCGATGACTCCCGGTCTTATTTTCGCCTGACAAGCTTCATCGCTGGCCAACCTGGACAAGAATGGTCTCGATTACCTGCAGCTGACAGGAAGGTAGCAGTACTGAAACAACTGGCCCTTATGTTCTCGAGCGACGAGGCCCGCTCCCCAGTGGAGTATATTGAGCAACAATGGTCCTCCGAAGAGTGGAGCTTAGGCTGTCCATGCCCCTATACGCCCCCAACGGTGCTGACCAAAGAAGGCGACTGCCTGACGGAGCCTTACGGACATGTGCATTTTGTCGGCATCGAGACCGCAGTCGAATGGAAGGGCTACATGAAGGGGGCGTTGACCGCGGGAATCAGGGGAGCTGGAGAGGTTGTAAGGCTCCTCGGAGGCGTCAAGATATAGCGTTTACTATATTAGAGATGTAACGAGAAGTCTATAGAAAGAGTCTATAAGGATGACTTTCCATATTCGTCACCACGAATGAGGGTGATTTTTCTGTTGTAAATTTCCCCAGTTTAGATCTTATACGGCTCGCAAACCAGTTTGACCGTGACAAGATTGTGAAGCTAACCAATTTACCTCTCAGCAGGTCTAATATAAGAGTTCATTTCCATCTAAGTAAAGCTTTTGAGATCGTGGCCTACTGTGCTGGTACCGCCCGAGCAACCTCCATATGTTCTATTTCGAAAGAATGTCCGGAATGATTGACACTGATAGAACCTTCCTGCACATCAGGGGCAAGGACCTCTAAACCAAGCTGAGCATCAGTCCACAGCGGTTCGTTACCCTTATGATCTTGACCAACTCCAAGAAACCCTCCCTGGGCCGCCCAACCCTCAGTCCTCCGGATACCAAGCTCCGTCCAGACCGCATCAAGAGCCGTGACCAGATGTTGCCGGTATTCGTTCACATGGCCTGGGGTAGGGGTGATGCGGAGTCTTTCCTCCCCGACGGCAACAGTGAGATAATTGATGGCCTGGACGTAAACACCCCAATCATTCAGCAGGATGTCAGAAGCACGCTTGGCCAGATCAGCGTTGCCCACCAGAACGGGAATGATATGGGATGGGTTTGGAATGATTGGGATCCCGATGGCTTGCAGTGCAGCCTTCGTAGCACGGGTATGCAGCTGCTGAAGGCGACGGTCCCCATTGTAGGACATCTGATATTCGACCGAGACCTGGGCGCCTGCCATCGTGGCAGGCGGAAGAGAGGTCGTGAAGATAAAGCCGGGCGCCAGCGAACGAATGGTGTCGACCATCTTTGCGGAACCAGCGATATACCCACCCACACAGCCATAGGCCTTGCCGAGCGTGCCGGTGATAATGTCGACTCGGTCCATGATAGTTTTCTCAGTTGTGATGTCTTTCGCGTGGGTTTCATAGTCCAGGTGTTCGGCTACACCTGCACCACGGGGTCCATATAAGCCGACGGCGTGGACTTCGTCGAGAAAGGTCATGGCGCCGTACTTGTCTGCTAGGTCGCAGATCTGCTTAATTGGACCCACGGAGCCACACATACTATAGACACTTTCAAAAGCAATTATCCTGGGAACATGCAGAGGTAGAGAGGCGAGCTTTGCCTCAAGATCTACTAGAACGTTATGTCGGAAGATCATCTTTCGAGCACCCGAATGCCGAATGCCCTGAATCATCGAAGCATGATTGCTGCTGTCTGAGAGAATCACACAGCCCGGTAATTTGCTCCCAAGCGTGGCGAGCGTAGCATCGTTGGCGACATAACAGGAGGAAAAGAATAGAGCGGCTTCTTTCCGATGAAGACGAGCAAGCGTTTCCTTGAGTTTTACAGCATGCTGGTTGCGCCCGGAGATATTGCGGGTGCCTCCTGCGCCTGCACCATATGTGTCGAGGGTTTCGTGCATTTTCTGGAGGACATGCGGATTCTTGCTCATTCCAAGATAGACGTTGGAGCACCAAACAGTCACTCTTTTGTCTTCGGGGGCAGCTATATGTGCGCACGGAAAGTCTTTGGCTAGTCGGTTGATGTTGTTGAAGTATCGATAGGATCTGTCTTTGCGTTTTGCCTCCAGCTCCTGCTGGTAAAAGGCTTCATAATCGAAGGGAGTCCCGCTGTTGAAGCCCGAGTGAGAATGTGCCAGGCGAGCGTGACCCATATTGGAGTGATAGGCTCGGGAGGTCCCCAATGTGCTGGAGAGTTGTCGACCGGATCTTACACTCTGCACGGCCAATGCTTTGTCCATGATGGGACAGCGACTAGCGATAGACTGGAGCTTCGATAGGGAACCATGATGCACCTGTGTGCTGGTCGACAGTGACCTCAGAGTGGCAGGCGATGTCTTGCGTAAAAATGGGCACATCCTGAGCGATACCCTTGAGACAGCCTCCATGAGGGATGGTTCCTGTGAGTCAGGGAGTTGTATTGGATGATGGGAATCAGGTAGGTCTTAGGAATGACTGAGAGGAACGTTGCCGGTCATATGTATTCCACAATTCTAAGCAATCATTTGAGCCCATTTCTCTCATTCACTCCAGCGCCAGCCCGTATGGAATATAGACTGGTATCCTGAGCGAACCCGCCCATCTAGGCCCTAACACCGTTAGCGTAATAGAATTGTAGGTATCCATCTGTCTTTTTTCTTCAAAAACGGACAAATAGGGCCTGAGTAATGAGTGATTACCAGACGGGCGATGCTTGTACGGTTGGACCCTATATTAAAATTTCATAACTAACCGGTTCCGGGATAGGGTCATCCACTATCCTTCGATTCTTTAATCTCCTATGCGGATAATCATTGCTTGACGGACACCGAGGGCAGTCGGAATCACCGACCATTGCACCAAATGCTGCAGCCGGTGACTCCGCGACTATCCTGCAATCTTTTCAAGCCTCTTTAGTAAGGGGAAACAGTGAAACCCTTAGTCCTAAAACCAATACCATCGGGTAGTATATCGCTAAACTATACCAGAGAGGAATTCGCAGGATGACTGCCGGAAATGACACCTTGAATCCCTTCTAGGGCAAGGGGGCAGCCTCACCAGACATCGAGCTAAGAAGAACAAAAAGCAGAAGTCACCCTTCCCGGGTCCTGTTGGACAATAATAAGTCGATCGTTTACTATGGTTCCCCCCGCCCGTCATCGTCCGCTGACGCGATATGTTTGTCATCATTTGTTCAGGCACACACACTGCTACAGTACAGTAGCAGCAACTAGTTCGATACCTGCAGGAGAGGCTCATATTGACTTGAGTACTCCGCTGGCTGCCAGGACGGTGCCATCGCGTAGCACCGCTCCAAGATACCAAGCTACAGCCTTTCCTTACGAGGAATTGTATCAACATGTCCTCAACAAGAAGAAGAAAGATCAATCGTACCGTTATTTCCGCAGTATAACCCGTCTGCAAGACCAATTTCCTCTGGCACGATGCAACCGCACGGGGAAGAAGGTCGACTTTTGGTGCTCCAATGACTATGTATGTACAATACAATGCCCAACCAATGAAAATAGACGATTCTAACATTGATAGCTGGCGATGGGTAGTCACCCAGCCGTGATATCCGCCATGGAGGACGCTTTACACACCTATGGCGCCAACTCGGGCGGATCGCGAAATATCGCTGGCCATAGTTCTCTAGTGAAAACATTGAAAAGTTGGTCGAGAGATACGACGACCATCTGAAACCCGCCGAGCGGCCGGGCCTCAAAGCAGGAGCCGTTACCGCGCTGATGATTGGCATGGTGAACGCCGTGCCCTACCTCAGCTACGGTCTCTCGTTCTGGGAGGGATCGCGGCTGCTGGTGCGAGGAGAGCTGAGTATCTCAGGAGTGACCACTTCTACTCTCGCTATTGTCATCGGAGCCTGGGCCGTGGGACGCGTGGCGCCCAATGCTAAATCGTTCATCTCCAGTATCGCCAGTGCCGCTGTCCAAGCGGAGCGGTCGGTGCAAAAGGCCCTGGCTGTTGCTTCACAGGGCCGGACAACGATCGTCATCGCGCACAGACTATCCACAGTTCGGGATGCAGACAATATCGTCGTGATGGCGGATGGGCGCATCGTCGAACAAGGGACGCACGACCATCCGATGGCCTGCAACGGCCGGTACGCTGAGCTGGTGTGCAAACAGCAGGTTTCGGGCGAATCCGCCCCGACAGCGGAGAGTGGCGAGATGAAAAGCGAGGGAACAGATACCGAGAAGCTCTTAGATAGCGAATCAGACCTGGGCTATAGTCCTGTGGCAGAAAAGGGCACGCCCTATTCCAAGACCCAAAGAGTCCCTAGCAGTGCTTCGACGGAGTCTACGCAATCGAAGGGCGTGACATCCTCGTGGAATGGTTTGTCCAATGCTATGGGGCTCATTGGGAAATTAAGTCGACCAGAAACAATTCTTACTCTAGTAGGAACTGTTCTAGCCATTGTGGCGGGATTGAGTGTTCCTGCGTAAGGCGACATCCCAACTATAACACCATCTATAGCCCTAATCGGACGCTGACCTCTTGGCAGGCAATCAATCATCTTTGCTAAGCTTATCGATGCGTTATCCTTGACCACTGCACGCCAGTTGCGGGACAGCGTCAACTTCTGGTCGCTAATGTACCTGGTGTTGGGACTGGGGATCTTCGTCGTTTGGCTCGCCCACGGAATCATCTTCGCCTACACGACGGAGAAACTCGTCCATCGAGCCCGCAAGCAATGCTTCCGCCACATACTCAGACAGGAAGTTGGCTTCTTCCACCTGGAAGAGAACTCAACTGGGGCCCTGACATCGCTCCTATCTTCGGCTCCAACCGATCTAAAAGGGCTCAGTGGCCCAGTTCTGGGTGCCATTCTTACATTCCTCGCCACCATCGTGGGAGGCATCGTGCTATCCTTAGTCATTGGATGGAAGTTAGCCCTCGTCTGCACAGCAACGATTCCCTTAGTCGCAGGCTTTGGCTGGGTTCGACTGGCCATGTTAAGCCTTTTCGCAGACAAGATGAAGAAGACACACCAAGACTCAGCAGCGTACGCCAGCGAAGCCGTTTCAGCCATCCGAACCGTAGCCTCGCTCACTATGGAGACTCGTGTCCTACAGCATTACGACACCATCATTTTCAGCAAATCCAGAGAATCGATCCACTCCATCTTCCAAGCCTCAGCCTTCTACGCCTTATCCCAATCCATCACATTCCTTTGCGCCGCACTAGCCTTCTGGTACGGAGGCACTCTTCTCTCCAAACACGAGTACACAGTCGTACAATTCTTCATCTGCTTCTCCGCCTGATCTCTGGCGCCCAAACCGCCGGCGTCATTTTCTCCTACGCCCCCGGCATGAGCAAAGCAATGGGCGCCGCCCGAGATCTCCGCACCCTCTTCAACCGCCGTCCCACAATCGATACCTGGGACACATCCGGCAAGCCATTCGACAAAAAGGCCAGCAGCGGACGGATCGAGTTCCGAAACGTCAGCTTCAGTTACCCGTCGCGCCCGGAGCGGGTCGTAGTCAACAACTTCAATCTAACGGTGCAACCGGGCCAGTTCGTCGCCTTGGTAGGAGCGAGCGGGTGCGGAAAGAGCACGCTGATCGGCCTCCTGGAACGCTTTTCTGACCCAAGTTACAGGAGCGCTATCTCCCTGGTCGGTCAGGAACCGACGCTTTTCTCGGGCTCCATTCGTGAGAATTTACTCCTTGGAACTATGGATGATGTTTCGGATGATGAGATCGTACAGGCTTGTGTCAAGGCTCATATATATGAAGTCGTCATGTCATTACCGTAAGTACTCCTTTCGATTTGTGGTTGCATGCCAACTCCTAATCTCCACCCCCCCAACAACCAAAACCATCGTCCATACCAATTTAGCTAATAAGAGGCTCCATTCCACAGAAACGGCTTCGCCACCGACCTAGGATCAAAGAGCATCATGCTCAGCGGAGGCCAAAAACAGCGACTAGCGATTGCGCGTGCTCTTCTCCGCAATACTAAGATCCTGCTCCTGGATGAGGCGACAGCAGCGCTGGATTCTCGGTCCGAAGCGATGGTGCAGGAGGCCTTGAATAAGGCGTCTGAGAAAAGGACGACGATCGCCGTGGCGCATCGGTTGAGTACCATCCAGCATGCGGATGTTATCTGCGTGTTGGAGGCAGGGAGGGTGGTTGAGGTTGGGAATCATCGGGAGTTGATGAGGAAAGAAGGGGTGTATGCTGGGATGGTGGAGATGCAGAATCGGGGGATGGGGTTTGAGTAGGTGGGTTTGGTATCTTTTATCTATTCTATTGTTCGCATGGATTATTGGGAAGTAAATTTTCGAATATAGGAAGTGTTGTTGTTATTGTTGTTGTTGTATAGGTGTTTTTATGTAGTTTTTGTTCATGTTCTATTTCTTCAATTAGTGGGCCTAGACGAATCATAATCACCAAGAACGACAAAACACCCGTTTCCTTTGCCCCTCCCTCCCCTATGGTACGAAGAGCACCAGCAGAGAAGCTCTGATATATAACCTAAATCACTCCTTGGGAGGCCGGTCGGCATTGATATTATTCAAAATCTCCCCAGCACCAGCCTTGACCAGTCTTGCCGCGAGTTCTTTCCCGAGCGCCGTTGCCTCATCATCAGTTTTAACATTGGAGACAATAGTATCCTCAACACTCTGAGTACCATCCAAACTAACAACGATAGCATGTATGCTCAAGTCTCCCGCAGCCACCCACTCCGTCTCCACCCCAATGGGAACACTACACCCACCCTCAAGGGTTCTCATAAGAGACCTCTCGGCAAGACAAGCAAGAGTAGAATCCCGGTCAGCCAATTGGCCCAGCAATTCCTGCATCTTCCGGTCTCCCTTGCGAATTTCCAAGCCTAAAGCGCCTTGTCCCACAGCATGGAGAATGCCCCCATCCTTAGAGCCCAGGTACTGGTTAATCCGATGCTTAAGGCCGACCCGCTCAAGGCCCGCAGCAGACATCACCATACACGTGTACTCGCTATCGGGATTGTCCACCTTAGCGAGACGAGTCTCTACATTGCCGCGGAGATTGGCAAAGTGGAGATGGGGATAGAGACGGCGGAGCTGGGCTGAGCGCCGGACGGATGAAGTGCCTACCACAGCGCCCTCGGGGAGGCTCTTCAAGCTTGTGTAGGGCAGGCCGGCCTTCACAATCAAGGCGTCTCGGGGATCATCCCGGGGTGGAATAGCTGCGAGCTCACAGGTGTCGGGAAGGCTCGTTGGCATGTCTAACCTCGGTCAACAGTTGGCGTTTGGTCTGCGGTTGAGCATAGTGATGCAGGAGGGATAGGAAGAAGATTTCATTAAGTACCTTTCAGGCAGTGCACGATGACATCTAGTTCGCCGGCATTGAGCTTTCCTTCAAGCTCTGTAGTCCAGAGACTCTTAGCGCCGAAGTTATACAGCGCCGTTAGCTGGTCTCGATCACCCAGCGTGCGGAGGGCTTCAATTTCATACGATCGATCCGGGGCAATCTTCTGCAGGCAATCCCGGATGCCCTCCGCCTGGACCATGGCCAGGTTGGATCGTCGGGTCCCGATCCGGAGTGGCGGCTGAGGTATCGGAGATGTTTCCATTTTATGATATTACCGGACGATAAAGGGAAGGGGGCTTAGGGGGAAAGACAAGCAGTAGAAAAAGAGAAGGATATGTATGGTCTTACATACCCACAAAAGCCAGAACGGCCCGTCTTAAAGTAAAAGGACATCCACATACGGCGCTAAAAGGTTGAAATACAGACGAAGAAGAACTCCGTACCGAAGCGACAATTTAGCGCTCTTTACTGGTACCCTAGTCTCTCCACCCACTTCGCTGCAGAAACCAGGTTCATACAGATGAGTAGAAATTATCGGGTATCGCCGATGAGAATACAGAGTTCACGTCAAGAGAAATGACTATCATAATTAAGCCAACCACTGGATGGTTCCAACTGGTTTCAATTAGTGGAACGGAAAGGTACATAGCGGTCATCTAATCGGCTATACTCCGGGATATTCGACCTAATTTAGAATTAGTATGGGTCAAAATGCCACCCCATAGAGTTGTCAAACTCAACCGTGCTTACAGGCCAAGAGTCCAAGACCGCTGTCCGGAATCAGGACTCTGGACCCTGACACTACTCCGGAGTCAAGCTCTCGCAGAGATCCGAGGTGGGTCAATACGCGGCGCGTTTCAACTGAGAATTGCCGCTGGTACTGTGTAATGGTAATAATGAGGATAATGAGTGGCGGAAATATTTAGTCGGTGGGCCTTTGGCGAGATTCGCATCTCACCTTAATGTTTTCTAATCATTTAGGCGAAGCCGTGGAAACGACCGACAGTGTGGAGAGTGGAGTTAGGGTTGCATCCGGTGTTCCTACTCCGTACATGATAGTAGAAAGTTTCAAGCGTAGTATCAACGGCGCATTTGCGGACAGCTCAGTCGGAGGTAGGCACAAGGCAGTCACGCTCTTCATCTGATACTTGCGGTATTACCACTGTTCCATGCAGAGTTGTTGACAAAGTCTCGATAGCTGCGCAGGAAAAGTCTGCAATTCGATGTATTACGCGGGTCTCATATAAACTCGTGTTGTATGTGAACTTTAGCTCCAGGTTCTTCCTTCCACCGTTGTCCTCTGTCGGTTTCGATTCCAGGTGTCCTGGCAAATACAGTAGCCCCAAGTCTGTCTTGTCATGCCGTTTGTTTCTATAGATGGAATCAACCTCAAGTTTGTCTTCTCCATCCTCAACCCAGGTTTCGCTCCCGAAACTGGCCGATCCGACGTTGACGAAATTGAGTGATACTCGAGAATCTTTCTTCCTGGCCCCAGTCTGTGCACTTTTGGATGATATGCTTAAATCCGGAGGACTCGTGCGGAATTGCGGGAACTAGATCGGCTTGGACCGCCCTGAGGAGCTCAATACAGGTAAGGTTAGGCGAAAGTCGTACTCGGACTCTCGATGTCCGGAATGTGAACCTGGCGCCCAGCAATGAAGTCACCGAACACGACATCGGCTGATTGAGATACTGAAGAGATTGTGAGGGCCCAGGCTGCCTTGACAAGGACGGCCGTGCTGAGGCCGTAATGTCGTAGGTTTGGTTCCACAATCGACTGTCTGATCTCGCCATCTAAGTTCTTGTCGAAAGGTGGTCCGCATCTACCTCGGCGTCGTGTATAAGACGTGGGTCTTGTATTCTCGTGGCATACTCATGGAAAGGGCAATGTGCGTGGATTGGCTGCGACAAGTAGAGGTACCGAAGATGTTGCCCAAATGTGTCGGCGCAGAACCCATCATACTGCGCGTGGGAGAGTCGCATAATGAGTCTATGCCGGGTAGGGGATGCTTTGATCAGGTCAAATCGCAGGATAGGGCTTTCTAGAGGAGATATTCTATCTATAGCGTATATTCTGTTGCTTTGTGCCTCCATTTCGTCGATGGTTGCAAGGTGAATTCTGAATGGAACGTCTTGTGCATGATGCACCCGCATGTGAATTCTGTCGTCGATAAGTTCGAACACACTTCTAAGGATCGAGTGTGCCTCAACAAGACCTTTACAGCTTTCTTCCGGTTGTTGCAAGTCAAGTCGGCCCTTGAAGTCGTACATAAGGTGGTCGATCCATCCCCCATTGATCGCACCCACAGATGCCGCCCACTCCTGGAAGTCAGTCGCCCTCAAAGTAATCGTGTTGTGGTGCCAGGATAGGTCGTGTTTGGCATCATCAGTAATCACTGCGTGTCCCACATCAGTATTCCCGACAATTGCAAGCTCAGCCAGATTTTTAAATATAGGACATCGCAAGATATCCTGCGTTGTGAATCCAAGGTTCTTCGAGCGTGATGCCGCGACAAGCCTTATTGCCGCGAGTGAATCACCACCCAAAGCGAGGAAATCGCTGTATCTTCCAATGCCTGTAACGTCTTGATCGAGAATACCTGCCCACAACTCAGCAAGCATGCGTTCTTTGTCATTTGCGGGAGGCTCTAGCGGTTTATCACTCACAGGTAGCGACGACGCAAGCAAGGCCTTATAGCCTAATTTACTCGCATCACTCCGGAGCTTTCTGCGGTCAGTCTTGTAGTTTTGAGGCAGCTTCTTCATAACAAGGAAGGCTCTAGGAATCATGTGCCGGGAAAGAGTTTCTTCAAGGTGTTTCCGAGCGAGAGAGATAACTGTTGCACTATTAAGATCTGAGTAGGGTTCTTGCCTGCGCACATTTCCAACTCCAGATGACAGAATGCCGTCAAAACAGGTCAATCAGGGGCATCAAATGGCCAAACCAGATCCACGATAGCTTCTGATTTTGGCGGCAGCATACCGCGAAGGTTTGACTCAATGTCTCCTAGCTCAGCACGCTGTCCATGAATCTAAAAGTACGTGTGTTATAAGAGAGACAAATTGGGTATTGCGTGCATCCTACGTACCTTGAGCATCGGCCCTGCCCATATATCGACAGACTACCATCTATCTCAAATCTTCCCAGGTCTGCCATTCGTAAGTATCTGCAACCTGTGGCAGCAGCTCGTTCTTGCGCCCAATCAGGCGGTTTGATGAAAGTTTGGGCGGTCTTCTCCGCATCATTCAGATACCCAGTCGCTAGTTCATGACTTTCAAAGACAATCTCACCAACTGCACCTATGGGGACTAACTTGTTCACGTCTTGCGGATCCACAAGACACGATAGTGCACCGATAGGAAACAGCAATAAATGCATAAGACCCAAATTGTAGAATCCTGGCCCCGTTGTTGTACTCAGCGTTCCAACAGTAGGATTTGTGCTCCGACGTCAGGCGATTATGAGTATACATTACACCTTTGCGTCGACCGGTAGACCATCAGGCCTCATATCCGCCATGCGCCATGCATCACCCCGAGGAATGGGAAGACCGTCCATCAAATATCTGTGCTATAATCTAGAGATATATTATTGAGCCATACTCTTTATACTAAAGCAGAGCTCAGCTAAATATTTACAGGTCTGTAGTATAGGATCCCATTACGCTTTTACAGGGAAACGTCTTTTGAAAGCGGGAAGACCAAGGGAAAAGAATCTCCCCAAATCTTCTTATCTTAATTTCGAACGAAACCAGTAGTTTAGTTCTAAACGCACTTGTACTCCCATCCATAGTTCACACGTCACACAAGCTATGAAGACTGTTTGTCCCATACACCGCGTAATGATTCCTGCCTAGATCCGTCTCGATTTATCACTGAACACACATTTGGACATCGTCTCATTGACAAAACAGCCGCTAAATCCCAAATCGATGCGGACGTTAAGGAAGATTTTGACTTTTATGTCAACTTTTATGTGGGGGACTCCTGAGGACTATGTCGCTGGCCTTGAGGCTAATCATGTACCTTGAATCTTTGAATCTTCCTCTAAAGGCTCCTGAATACCGTAGCATACGACCACCAGATATGCATGAGCTTCATTTCGTGTATGTGCGTTGACGCAACGGGTTGTTCACTCTGCCGAACCGTCACGATGATTGGCGTTCATGAGAACGTGTGACAGTCACTGCTGGTCCCTGCTGCTGCCACTATCCAGGGAACTACAGGTGGAGGGCGCCCTGTCTTCACTCGACCAGGCATGTCCCCTCTGGAAGGCACGCATTCTATTATCCTAGAGAAATGTTGTTAGAATAGGGGAAAGTGAGGGGTGCGCAGGGTGCGATATATCGACTACAGGCCTATCTGTCTAGTTAGGAGGTAGGTGTCGTTATGGAACCACTGACGGTCAACTATATTCCTATATAAGGTACTCTAGAATACTCGTTGAGGTGCTCATCTAACCAAAGTCCTCGGGGATGTGGGCTATCATTACTACGAGGGCCGTACAAGGTAGATGGACCCATCCTAGACCCTCTCGTTGGCTGGAGCCGGACAGTGTGCACTGCTGCCCGCCCCGGCAAGACGACAAGCCTCGGAAATCGTGTCATTCCGGCAGGGAGCCCGGCCAAACCGCGGCCATAACCCCGGCAACACCTAATCTGTATACTATAACTAATGAGACACCGAAGTTTTTTCATGAAAGCAGAGAGAACTCACAACCCAGCAGGTGTACGGACGGAAGTAGCCGCAGCTAAAGTTCGTGGTATCCATACTCCTCGCTTTGTTCCGGCAATCCGCCTGCTGATAACAACCACCTGCTTGGTAGTAGTCTGTCAAAGGATCACACTGCACTATCTTAATGACTAATTCAAAATCCAGATGGCGGTAGAAATCTTATAACGTACCCAGAAGTCTGTGGCACAATACTCCCAGTTACCGGCCTGGGCGGCCTTGGAAGTTGAATCTATTTGTTCTGCTTCCTTGAGATCAGTGCCGGGTGCGGCGATTGCGGTGGCGGTCAAGGCGAGGGAGGTCAGGATAGAGATAAGTTGCATGGTGAAGTTCAGATCAGACTATTGATGGTTCTTTAGTGGTGAAAGATAGTGAGAGATGGACATTTGATATCCGTGTTTTTCCTCAGTGCAAGAGTCACCTTTTATGTCTTTCTCAGTCCCCTGGACATACGGAGTAAGACTCATGAGATAAATGATGAGTGTGATGAACCCTGCATGAACTAGTTGAAACTATTGAGTGGATTTTAATATGTAGGCAGACCCTGTTTCCAGGCTGCAAGTGTGCGGCTGAAGAGGGGCTAAATCAATAGATCGTGCCAAGACAACTGCGACTTGGACCTTGGAATGAGAGAAATATATCTACAGGTCCAACAGATCTGCACGGGTGAGCTCGGATATGCTGGACTACGTGGTTTGTGCTGGACCATTTCTCCCTCGATTTGGGGAGACTGATGTGAGATACTCATTTGGTGGTTGTGGTTTTGGATTGATCTACTTCGTGTGGAAGCGAAGCGAGACAAGCGACGGCATATTTCATTTTTCTATAGGCTATAAATATATACCGGGTTCAATTTGTCTGGTACTATGATCATATTATCATATCTTGGTCTAATCAGACCGAATACCCAAACCCGCGCGCGATACTTGAGTACACCCCGCCATTTCATTCCATCGTACCAAGGACATCGAGGGCTTTCCCACAGCGAACAACTTGTTGACGGGGAATTGGTTTCTCCATCTTGTTGCAAAGATGATGGCAGCAGGTTGGTCTTCGGAAAGAATGTTGTCCGTGGCTACACGCAACTTACAGCACAGCTGATCATTGTTCAAAATGACTTCTACTGCTTTACCTAAAGGGGTCAGCTGTGACAGACCGTTTTATAAGCGCAGGATGCAATATCCACATCCTACCCACCCTTGTTCAATATAACGCAAGGATACGATTCGTTTCTCGCGGCGAGGTGGGGATAGCTCAGCAACACAATCGACTAATGCATGCCGATGCATGACTGATAGCACTTAACCCAATAAGCCAACCAACTTGATCCAAAACTGACTAGAGAGGCAAGTCATGATGCAGGGATAATACGGAACCGGATCAATGATCAGGTGCCATCGTAACATTCACAAATAGGCACTTCCTGAGACATATTTTTATTATTCTTCACGCATAAACAAGGAACGATCTCCACGACATCAATCAACTGGTCCTCTTTGCGGGAGTCTAACTCGAGCTGGGCATTCTGCGTCTAAGGGGCCAAATCAACGAAGAGATGTCGGGTATAATAATAGCGAAGGATGAAAATGACCATGATGATGAGTGTGCAGTCCGTCTATCTGCTATCACGCATCACGTACGTCGATGCCATCCAATGTCTTACTTACAAAGGACATTGCTCCAGTTCGAATTCTCTGCACGTGGAATGCCAATGAGCCCACTATAGATACCACAGGATTATATCCTGGCAGTCAATTGATATCTGTTTCAGAGAGGTCTCCAGGTCCCCCTCGTTCGTGTGGGCTACGAACGCGGAAAATACTTCGCTGTTGATCGAGGGTTCAGTAGAGCTGCACCGGATTGATCCGCAAATTCTTGGATCCACAGAAGCATTTCAATATCTGCTCGACTGTCTGGTAGCTGCTGGTCGTGAACATGGTTGTGTGGGCAGGGTTGTGGTACCACAGTCTCGTGGGTATATCGTAAGGTCCGATATCATCCCATTACGATTACTGGACTGCCGGCTGGTGACTGGTGTTGTGGGATTCGCTAGTCCCCATAAATTCTTTGAAGGAGAATCTATACGTATCAAGACGTTACACCAAGTTCTGATTACGTTCGCCGTGTCTGCTGGAGGGATGCATTTGAAACAGATCAATATTGACAACAACACACTCGACTCGCAGTTAGAGGACCTCAATGTGGAATTGTGTAACCGACTATCATTTCCTTGGCTGTCAATGCAGAAACCCGAGCGCAAAACCCTTGCTCTTGTTGAAGGCGGCCGTCGTAGCCCTGATTATCGAGGGAACGGAGAGACCGTCTTCACTGCGGCTGAAGCTCTATGAATTGACATGGTGGTGCTCGACAACCCCGGACATTAGTTGGAAGGTCCTCGTTGGGCTCACTGGCGAAAAGCTTTCCTTCTGATTGAATGCACGTTGCAGTCTGATGAGGTGTTTACGCGCCGGGTTGTTGACGCAATCCGCGCGTACGACGGTCACATTGATGGTCTCGTGACATTCTGCGATCACTACCAAGAGCCAGTCGCAGCCGCCGCTTTGGAGCTCTCATTGCCAGCGTGTTCCCCGGAAGCATTTGCTCTTGCCACGGACAAGTTCAGGCTAAGAGTATTTGAGGGACATGAAGCATATGAAGCGTCCAGCGTGCAAGAAGCTACTGACATCATACTAGAGCACAAGCTCGAGTTTCCACTTATTTTCAAACCGCGTACTGGATACCTTTCAGAGGGCGTGTTCAGGGTGGAGAGCCTCGCTCAGATAGAGGACGCTGTACAATCGATCAATGTCGAGAGACATGGCGCGGCCTTCGCCATTGAGAGGTACTGTGACGGACCGGAAGTGGATGCAAACTTTATACTTTGCGATGGTGAGGTGTTACACTTCGAAGTATCCGACGAATTCCCCAAAGGTGCGGATGTCAACGGCGATGGAAATGTTGTTGAAAGCTTTATTGAACTAGGAGGTATCTTTCCATCCTGTCTTCCCGCTGATGAGCTGGCCCTCCTTCGGGACTCGCTGCATCGAAGCTTATGTCAGATAGGTTTCCGGGACGGGGTCTTCCACCTTGAAGCGCGGGTTGCGAAAGTCAAGCATGGAATGGACGACGAAAGACAATGTGCTTGACTTAACTGAGCGCTGTGCTCCAGCCAAGGAAAAACCCTCAGTCTGGTTGATCGAGGTGAACCCCGACCACCCGGCATCGAAGTCTCCGATGCCTTGAAGCATACGTATGGCATCGATTACTGGGGCGTTGGATTGCTCTCTGGTCTCCAAGACAGGCAGCGTGTCAGACAGCTTTCACATACGTTTCTACAAGGGCCGCAATACTGGTGCGAGACAATATTCATTCCAATTGAAAAGGGTGGGATCTTCGATTCGGAGGACGTGTGTCTAGAACTTTTCAGCAGACGCCCTGATCTTGCTGAATGTGTCTCGTGGTTTCATTGCCATTATAGCAAAGGCGCCCGCCTACCAGACCCTCGCACCACAGGTGTTTTTTCGTGGGCGGCACATTTTAACATATTCTCGCGATCATCTCGGGCACACTTGTTGGAAATCGCGGACTGCATTAAGAAGGAGGTCAGATTTTCGATTGTATAGACGACGATAGACTTTTCCACGAACTACTCAAAAACCAAATCCATTAAGAGCATAACAGATGTGCACAATTCGCTAATGACTGATAGGAAACGCGTAATTGATGAGATGGGCCCAAAGAACTTCAAGGGGTTATAAAGTCACATAGATATCAGTGGTCGGGTACGGAGTACGGGACAGGTTTAATACTTCATAGTATCAGGTTTTCCGTAGACAGGAATTTAAATGATCACAAACTCAACCTAAGATTAAAGATATATAAGGCACCTAAAACTTTAAAAACGCAATTTAGCGCTCTAATAAAGTAGAATGGAATAGCTAAGGAGTAATCTAATAAATCGATGGAGTTCTATCGAGGTGTACTCCGTAATGAGACGGTGATTCAGGTACATACATAGCTGGTATGCTAAGTACTAGTCGGTAAAGATAACAGTATTTTATTGATAGATTTATTATGTCTACGTACTCGGGGATATATATTTAGATTTACTGGTAGATTACCAACATATGTACGGAAAAGTAGGCCTCTATTATTTTATGGCAGGAACTTCTTTGTTTTCTCGCAGACTAAGAATTCAACCCTGCCCCTCTCGACTCTCTTAGTACCCCTCACCAACTCGCGTATATTCGGGTGTCATTCACCCGCTCTTTCTGAAGTTCACAACGAGCGTTGGATAGTCAATGAAGGAATCAGTGCTCTGGACTTTCAATTGCTTGTATCTAGTATCGAAGGGGATTCATTAAGGGTTTATGAGATCGCTCTTATCGAAGACTCCGACACCGCACGTAGGATATCCAATCGCTACTAGAATGTTTGTAAGCTAGTAACCTTATCTAATCACACCCGATTATCAAGCATTTCTTCCGCCACCTTTATCTCAGTTTCCATCAAATGCTGCGTTTGCACAAGTTCTTTTTATCCTTTTTTCTATATTAGAGCAATAGCTGGGAGATATATTACATTATGTCGCCGAGTCTAGTTGCTCCAGAGCCAGGTATGTGTGTACTTCTTCGACCGGAGGTATTGTTTCCCTATGTTTTGCTAATCAGTTCCAGAGCACTGCCCTGGCCCTGAGTCGGAGCAGGCAGGTCAAGGTGATGCCTGCGCGGGATGCCCCAATCAACAGATCTGTGCCTCTGCCCCGAAAGGTCCCGACCCCGATATTCCAATCATCCAAGAGAGACTCTCCCAGGTCCGACACAAGATCCTTGTACTATCCGGGAAAGGTGGGGTTGGCAAATCGACCTTTTCCTCTCTCCTCGCGCATGCATTTTCAGCGAATCCCGATTCGATGGTTGGCTTGATGGACACTGATATCACTGGACCTTCAATCCCAAAGCTAATGGGGGTGGAATCGGAGACAATTCACGTGAGCAACGCAGGCTGGAGTCCGGTGTGGGTAACAGACAACCTAGGCGCAATGAGTGTGCAGTTCATGCTACCCAATCGGGACGATGCAGTGATCTGGAGAGGGCCAAAGAAGAACGGTCTGATCAAACAGTTCCTGAAGGATGTGGACTGGGGTGAGCTGGACTATCTCATTATCGACACGCCACCGGGCACCTCGGATGAGCATCTGTCCGTCAACTCTCTCCTGAAGGACTCCGGAGTTGACGGTGCTGTCGTTGTCACTACACCACAGGAGGTATCTCTATTAGATGTTAGAAAAGAGATCGACTTCTGCCGCAAGGCTGGAATTCGAGTTTTGGGCTTAGTTGAGAACATGAGTGGCTTTGTCTGCAAGAACTGCAACACTGAAAGCCAGATTTTCCGGGCCACGACGGGCGGTGGTAAGCGGTTAGCGAAGAAGATGGGCATCCCATTCCTGGGGGCGGTCCCTCTCGACCCTAGAATCGGAATGGCCTGTGACTACGGCGAAAGCTTTGTAGATGGCTTCCCAGATAGCCCGGCGGCCAAGGCGATCAAACAGGTGGTGCGCGCGGTCGGACAGTTGGTTGGAGAAGACCCTGATACTGTGCTACCGGATGATACAGTAGAGTGATGTTTGCATTTTCTCTTTTCCGGCCATCTTTTGTTTTCAAGCGCGGCTGCATTGGGGGTTAAAACTGTTCGAGACTTCGGCGTTCCTTGGCATACAAACGATTGATACCACTGCAGATCATTCGAGGTTATCTAATTAACATGATGAGTATTAAATGCGTTATGCTTAGTGAGCATCAGCTTCCAGAACAGTGGCGGCGACCGGCGCACCCAGCTCGTATCGTGCCGTATACTCCGTAGTACATTGTACACACTGCACAGTCGAAAGCCAAGCCTTAAAATGTGCGGTGCTGAAATCTAGGGACAAGTCGGTCTCGTCCCTAATGATTGTTCCACACGGTACGGAGTAATGCTCCACTGAGGATTTCTCAGGGCTGCCACCTGCCTCATGAGGAGAGAATCGGCACTGCCAAGCATGACTATACTGGCAAAATCGTTATGTATAAATTGGGTACCCTGTTGATCGACGTTACCCAAACTATAGATAATTCTTGGCCTTGGTTAGAAAGTGAAATTCCACTTCTTAACATCCCCCAAGCTTCCTTGTGAGTAAGAAGTTGGAATTTACTCGTCTTTGGTGTCCAAATCCTAGCGACCGCTGATTGGACAGGTCTTCAAAAAGTAGTGTTTGCTGTTCATAGCTGCAGAATTTATCCACAAGGTTGACGCAATCCATGGGGTACGTAGGCAGATAAGTAGGACTCCGGAGTCGTCTTGGGTCTCGGCCATTCGAGATCCCTCCGTGTCCAAAAGCGCTAGATTATACCTATCAGATTTTTCAAAAGCCAATCATATCTATGGAACTTCGTTGACTGTTCCCAAGCCTTAACAAAAGGGCCAATCGCACGTTTCCATAAATATTTCTGGGGAAAATTATCCCTGTCAGTACCACGTCTCATGGGGAAAACGTAGTGTATACTCCGGAGTAAGAATGACTCGATTGCCGACGCCGCTGTGAATGGCTAGTCTGTTGGAGGCAACGCTGCTTCAGGTGGACGAGCTGAAACAATACTTGGAGACGCTGATTGGCCGCTAAGTTTGCCGCTGGCGGGGAACCAGTCCGGGTGTTTCAAAAACTTTACCTCCGTGCTTTAGCTTCTTAAGCCTGAGTGGCTTCGGCGGCTGTGATATCCACAGCCGCAATGCCTAAGGTTTGCCATGCTGACCCAAACACTGATCAGTCAATCCACTGTGTCAGTCATATTGACTAACGGGCGAGGTACCAAGACTGCCCCCTCCCTACAGCTAACGTCACGTCGCTGTGGATTGGCTCCTTTTACTCTATTCAATTCTTGGACTCGCCTTCGAGTGGACCCAGTACAGGATGCTTCCAAGCCTTCCAGTAGAACGATGGATGGTCTATTGGCCCCCTATGAGTGGACCGTATAAGCGTCTCAGAAGTCTTGGACTGCACACAAAGTAGTATATCTCGGAATTGGCTCCATCTGGTTGCTTCTGAAGTCCATGCTTCTGCTGTGAATTTTTTTCACCTTCCTCTTCTTCCTTTTTTTGTACGGTTACTTTTAATTGCTCTCTTTCTTAGATATCCAACTATACCATTCTAATTCAGTCCCTAGCGCCTTGCTTGCAAGGCCGGCTTTCTTCTCTGAGCTTTGTTTCCTGACCATATACAGGCGTCCAAGTCAGGCACTTGGCCCTGGTATATACCTTCGTTTCATTGATATACCCTTTCTTTGTAAAGAAACATCTTTTTCTAGCCCCTCTAGCAGAGGCTTAATATCGCTCATTACAACTTCAGAAGCAGTACAAGATCGCCACCATGAGATTTCTTCTGTCTTTCCTCATTACCTTGTCGATCGCCTGTGGTGTGCTTTCACTTCCATCGGGCTCAAAGTCTCAACTCAAAGGCAGGTCCTTTAAGGTTGAGCGGGTACGACGCGGAAATGAGCCTGTTTATGGCCCAACCGCTTTGCGCAGAGCATACGAGAAATTCGGCATTGTCCCAACGGACCTTGGAATCGATCTGGATGATTTCGAACCCATAACGGCAAAGCATGCTGTCGTTGCGAAGAAAGATGTCACCGAGCCGGATCAAAAAGGTGCTGTCAGTGCTTCCTCAGTCCTGGAGGATGCTGCATTTGTCTCTCCCGTCATCATCGGCGGTCAAGAACTTGTCCTGAACTTTGACACCGGCTCTGCCGACTTGTAAGTGCGATTTCTTACGGAGATCCGTTGGTTCTGGTCGTTGACAGTTACTCTACAGTTGGGTGATGAATACGGAGCTCCCAACAGAAGCTCAAAAGGGTCGTACAGTGTATAACCCTTCCAACTCTTCCACGTTTAAGAAAATGGAGGGAGCTACTTTCAACATCTCTTACGGTGATGCCTCGTATGCATACGGTGGTGTGGGTACGGACACTGTCAACGTGGGAGGTGCCATTGTTAAAGACCAAGCCATTGGCATTCCAGATACGGTATCTAGCGCGTTCATTGAAGACGCCACCTCAAACGGTTTAGTGGGACTGGGATTCTCATCTCTCAACACCGTCAAGCCTAAGCAGCAGAAAACCTTCTTCGACAACATCGCCGACAGTCTGCAGGAGCCTGTTATGACTGCGTCCCTCAAAGCTAACGGCGTTGGCGAGTACGAATTCGGCATACTCGATCACGACAAATACCAGGGCGACATCGCAAACGTGAGCGTGGACTCCTCTAAGGGATTTTGGCAGTTCGAATCGGCGAAGTTTGCTGTTGCGGATGGAGATATACAAACCATCAAAGAGAATCCTACTGCTATTGCGGACACTGGAACCTCGCTTATGCTGCTCAGCCAAGAAGTGGTGGACGCTTACTATGCAAAGATTGAAGGTGCGATTTATGCTAGCAGTGCCAGCGGTTACATTTATCCCTGCAATGCCTCGCTTCCGAGTATTTCAGTTGCAATAGGGTCCAAGCATCTGGCGACAGTTCCAGGCAATCTGATCAATTTCTCTGAGGTTGGTATCAACAAGACGACCGGTGGAAAGGGTGAGTTCTCATAATCCAAATCCCCTTTGACTTATTGCTAATAAGCCACTTCTAGTTTGCTTCGGAGGCGTTCAGTCTAACCAAGGGTCCTCAATGCAAATCCTTGGCGATGTGTTCCTGAAGGCTTTCTTTGTGGTATTCGACTTACGGGGACCTTCGCTGGGAGTTGCAACCCCCAAATAGCTCGGCCACGGTCGATTTGGCCATCTTAATCGACAATTATTGAAAGATAGAGTATAGAATATAAGATTTTTGTATATACACCCTGTCTTTCTGTATCAGCGGGTTACTGTAGACTCTAGATAAGATCAGATTGTGGACTAAAGGAAGCAAATACTGCCCAATTCCGAAAACTGCCTGTCCTCCATAAAAAGGAGTAGATCATTGCCAGAGAATCGATTAGAGTTGAGAAAGTTTATGAGGATCTACACCTAGGATATCATCGTGAACCGAACATTAATCTGGATATGCTTAAAACAAACGCCTTTTGGAATGCTGAGTCATGCATTGACATTCTAACCAAATCTAGTTAGAAGCTCTAAAAGCAGCAGAAAAAAAAATGAAAAGAAAAACACGCCCTTGAACCGCTCGCAAGTACAATTCAAGAAGGACATCGCGTGCTGTATACTGTCCAACTAGATTAGATTCATGAACATTATTTAAGGAATATCTTTACGTATTAAAAAGATCCCAATTGTCTGGGATCTTGGTGGAAATAAGTCAAGTTGTCTCCCTTTAAGCCTGGCGTGACCCTTCTGCGGGCCGCAAGAAGAACCCCGCGGTTGGTTCGACCTTTGGGACTGCAGTTGGGAATCATTTCTGTTGCCCCTCCTCCCACCACATCATCTTTTCCCTTGTCTCGCGTCCGCCCTTTCGCAAAAATGGCCATCAACTCCGCTCCTGAGTCCTCCCTCCTTTCCCTCATCTACCGCTCTTACCCCACCGCTGTCTCTCCCGATGCCACGGAGACCGACCTCTTGACCGTCTCGCCCAAGATTTTCCCTCAGACCACCTTCTCCACCCCGGAAGAAGCCGACATCAAGCAATGGCTGGGAATGATCTCTGGTCTCCAGGCTGCTCTTACCAAGGATGAGAAGCCCGTCATCACAACCATCCTCGGACAGCTGAATGGTCACTTGGCTACGCGGACCACCATTCTCGGGTCGAAGCCTTCCGTTGCTGATATCGCGGCGTACGCTCTTCTGGCCCCTGTAGTGGAGAAATGGAGCCCGGAGGAGCGCACTGGCGAGCAGGGATACCACCACATTGTGCGTCACATTGATTTCGTGCAGAACAGCCGGTTGTTCGCACTCCGGATCCCCGAGGAGGAAAAGATTGCCATCGATATCAATGATGTGCGCTTTGTCCCCAAGCCTGTGGACCCTAAGGAAGAGAAGGAGCGCAAGAAGAAGGAGAAGGCTGCTGCCCAGAACGCCGGCGCTCCGGCCGAGAGCAAGCCCCTCGTTGTTGGAAAGGGCAAACCCGAGGCTCCTAAGGAGGGAGCAGCCCCCGCAGCTGAGGGTAAACCCAAGAAGGAGAAGAAGGAAAAGAAGGAGAAGCAGCCTAGGGCTAAGCCTGCTCCTGCTCCCGCTGCTCCCCCGTCTCCATGCGCCATCGACCTCCGTGTCGGCCACATTCTTCGCGCTATCAACCACCCCAATGCCGACTCCCTCTACGTTTCGACTATTGACTGCGGTGATGCTCCCGGCACCGATAACACTTCTTTGGATGAGGCCACTGGCAAGACTGTCCGTACCGTGTGCTCGGGTCTGAATGGACTTGTTCCCCTGGAGGAAATGCAGGGCCGTAAGATCGTCGCCGTCTGCAACCTTAAGCCTGTCACCATGCGTGGAATCAAGTCCGCAGCTATGGTTCTCGCAGCCTCTCCCCGTGTCGCGGAAGGTGAAGACTCCCACGCCGGTCCCGTTGAGCTCGTCTCTCCTCCTGCCGATGCCCCTGCCGGATCTCGGGTGTACTTCGAGGGCTGGAACGACGCCGAGCCCGAGAAGGTGCTCAACCCCAAGAAGAAGGTCTGGGAGACCTACCAGCCCGGATTCACAACTACCGATGATCTCGAGGTTGCCTTCGAGGCTAGCGCTGTTCCTGCTGTGCAGGGCCAGGAAGGCAAGCCTGCACTGGGCAAACTGGTCACCCAGGGAGGTGTTTGCACTGTCAAGAGCCTGAAGGGAGCTACCGTTCGGTAAAGGTGAATAACCACTACGTATATCAAGATTAAAAAGAAAGAAACAAACAAAACGGAGCGCAGTTCTAGATCAGAAAGTCCGTCAATTATTTATGAATGGTATGGATATAAAACTACTTGCGTGCATAGTATGGCAGTAAAAGCAACAGTGTTTACGTGAAACGACTTCTGTCTTCAAATCTTCCATTGTAACTTACCTCCGCGCATGTACATACACTAGGTGCCACTACTGTTACACTGTACTAGTATCTCCTCAATAATCGCCTCTTCGAGATCAATCCCACTTCTGCCCCGCAGACTCCTCCACATCTCAATAGCGGAGAAGCGCCTCTAGATCCGGAAATACCCCATGTTATCCCGAACCCCAATGTCTTTCCCCCTGTATATGAACGGTATATAAGTAACCTATCTGAGGACTGCACCTCGAGAACCATATACAACCTCTACTCATCAATCCTCCTCCACATCGAACCACACAGTCCACAATGCGAGCAGTTCGCTTCCACGGACGCGGCGACATCCGCATCGACCAGATCGACGAACCCGTCTGTCAAAATGGCCAAGTAAAGGTGCAAACCACAAACCACAAGCTCAACCCATATCCAGAACCATCCCCGGAAACTAACAGAAACCCAGATCCGACCTTCTTTCGTTGGAATCTGCGGAAGCGGTACGTACCACAATCCCATTACACAAACCCCTAGCCCTTCCATCATACCCTTTGAAAAAGAGAAACAACTATCTAACCTACCCCAGACCTCCACGAATACCTCGCCGGCCCATCAACCGTGCCCGAAACCCCGCACCCAATCACCAACGCCACCCTCCCCGTAACGCTGGGCCACGAGTTCAGCGGCACAGTCGAGGAAGTCGGGGCAGACGTCACGCGAGTCAAAGTCGGGGATCGCGTGGCCGTCAAGCCGAACCTGTATGACGGGACTTGTGCGCGCTGTGTACAAGGGAGGGTGAACTGTTGTCGGAATTTGGGGTTTATTGGGTATAGTAGTGAGTTTTTTCCGGGACTCCATTCCTTTTGGGCTATGCTGTTGCTTTATAACACCTTTACTGATGAATGAGTCTAGGTAATGCTGGGGGTCTATCGGATCATGTCGTTGTAGACGAGGAACGGGCAAGACTGTTACCCAAGGAAATCCCGCTTGATATCGGAGGTAAGTATAAGATACATCATCTATCATAGCCTAGGGTAAAAAGACTAAGGGATGTATGCAGCCCTCGTCGAACCTCTCACCGTAGCCTGGCACGCCGTGACCCGCAGCCCCGTGGCAACAGCTCGTACCGCCCTCGTCGTCGGTGGAGGGCCCATCGGACTCGCCGTGGTGCAGGTACTTCAAGCCCACGGCGTCGAATCTATAGTAGTAGCCGAGGTCTCAGCGCAGCGACGACGATTCGCCGCAACCCTAGGCGCCACGGAGGTGCTAGACCCGCGAGCAGAAGACATCGAGGCGAAAGTGCGCTCGCTGTCAGGCGATGCGGGCGCGGACATCGCCTTCGAATGCTCCGGGGTGCAGGCCGGATTTGATTCTGCACTGAAGGGGGTCCGAGCCCGGGGAACGGTGACGGTGGTGTCACTGTGGGAGGAGAAGCCGGTGATTGATGCGTGGGAGCTGGTCGGGTCGGAGAAGCATATCATCGGGTCGGCGATTTTCGATGGTGACGATTTTGAGGCTGTTATTGATGCCATCGCTTCGGGTATGTGGGCAGTATTGCCATGTTTGCTTTTCCACCCTTTTTTTTTTTGGTTAGATTGCTGACGGTGCAGGATAGGGAGACTGAAGCCCCAGTCTATGATCACGAGTAAGATCCGTATGGAGGAGATTGTAGAGAAGGGGTTCGAGGCGTTGATTAATGAGCGGGATAAGCATGTCAAGATTTTAATCGATATAGCCGCATGATCTGTTCGTGGTCATCATGAGTGGGAGTGAAATATCCCACATCATAAGCTACCCAGATTTAGAATGCACAAATGAAGCCAACAGTCCAAATCCCAACCATCACAGCCAGAATCACAATTTCTCCGACGCACAATTTTCAGTATCCTAGACTCAGAGAACAAGGCACACCCTTGCACGCTTTTCAGCTCGTAGAATAACGCCCACTCAGCCGACGTAGAACGACCCAGCTAGCTCCGGAAGAAAAAAAGAGGCCAAAAAGAAAACAAACATGTCAGCCCTACTACTAGTACTACCACCTACTAGTAAGTACCTACTATTTACAAGCACAGTGTCAGCAACGAAAAAAAAAGCCCACAGCAAGATACTAGCGGCTGTATTATAATATCTCAACAACGCAGTATAAGCAAACACGTGTTTCGATACGAAGACCAAGACTACACGAGTTCAAAACTACACCAATGAAATACGACAAGCACGAGAGTAAGGACTCGGCCTGGCCCAAGTTCCTGGGTCTCTCTCTCACTCTCTGCATGAATGACACCATTTTTATTTTTCAACAACCCAGCCACATTAGTCAAATAACAAGTACATACAGAAACAAGTTAGTACACAATACTAGAAAGGTAACGCTGCTAGCATTCACCGTCTGACAGGTCTCCCCACCAGAGTCACTAGTAGTACGGACTACGGAATACGGCGTACTTGGAGAATTCTAGCCCATCGCTTGAGATTCCTCAGGTCGAAATAACCTCAGGGTTAAACCAGATCTGTCCAATTGGATAGGGGGATGCCGTCATCCGGGTAAGCGGAGTGGGATAGTTGGTCTGAAAAACCACTTTAGAGAGGGCTGGGGAGATCACTAGTTCACTAGGTAAGCGACGCAGTCTTTTGGTGAAATTTTTACGGTTCGGTTCCGGGAGGAGACACGATTGGGGACTAGTAGGGGGTTGTTGTGGCTGCAGGATGAACAGGCGTTCATTCGTTCGTCGGTAGTAACGGAACGCCACTTGCGGGATTCTATAGATAGATCCGAGTTGATGTGTTGTATATACTCCGTATTGCTGTCAGTAGTTGATGGGGACTTTCTGCCATGGTCTATACTATGTAGTAACCGAATTCACTAAGGAGAGTAGACGGGGCAGTGCATTAAAGGGGAAGGAGGGAAAAGGAGGGAAGTTACGTTACTCAATGGAATGAGTCTATGACTTTATGGCGACATCTCGTACCGTCTCGTTGGTCCTGAAAACGAAATACTGACTCGTAGACGGAAGTCAATAGAATTAAAACCAAGACACCAGTGCAAACAGAAGTCTCACCACGTCGTTGATGTACACTTCGGTAACTGTTTTGCCTCCACCACCGAAACCTTCATCCGCTGTCATCCAGAGATCTGAATGGTCCATCAGCCGCATGAGTCGATCCAGATCCCGTCTTACTTCTTACTTTTACCATCTTCCACGTCTTTGGGATACAATACAAAGACTTACTTGACTACAATCCAGGCTCTAAATCGCCAACAAGGAA
This sequence comes from Aspergillus sojae, assembly GCA_008274985.1. Taxonomy (NCBI): domain Eukaryota; kingdom Fungi; phylum Ascomycota; class Eurotiomycetes; order Eurotiales; family Aspergillaceae; genus Aspergillus; species Aspergillus sojae. The sequence goes on along the minus strand of CP035527.1, from coordinate 4,357,455 downwards.
TCTCGCCCAACCGCTTATTGTCTCCTGGCTTTGAGGACTCTCGTTCTCGTCGCTTTTTCACCTCCCCACTTTTTGCTTTTTTCTCTGGTTCTTTTTTAATCCTTGTTATTGCTCCAAGTGGACCTCATCCGAAGTCTTCCCCCCCACTTGAAGTTTCATCGCAGTTGGCTTTTTCTATTGCCTCGAAGGGTCTGAATGACGGGTCAGATCGCTTTGACTCTTAGAATACTCCATCGTATCAATCTCTGATCTTGGAATTAGTCTTTTTTTTTTTTTTTTTCCTTTCCGTTTTTCCTTCGCCCCTAAGCTGTACTCTCGCTGACGCGAGCTTCAGGCTCCGGGGGTAGTACCTTGTTGGGACGCAATACTTTGATCTAATCAAGTTTTAGTATAATTTGTAAAGCTTCTTCAATATAATCCGTCATTTTTTGATTTTCTTTCTCCTTTTCTTTTTCAGATCATTCTTTCAGCTGTCGGTCGGGAGTGGGTCGCATCTGGGTTTCAGAATATTTACAAAGCATGCCCTGCTGACATATTTACTACGCCGCTCGCTGCTTTTTTTTGAATTTTTTTTTCTTGAGCGATAATCATTTTGACGCATTCACGAATAAGATATATATCCTCATGGCGACTCCGCTCTCTGGGACAGCGATTATCACGGGAGGAAATGGGTCGCTTGGGTCTTCAATAGCCATCGCCATCGCCAAAGCGCATCCTTTTGTACATCTGCTACTACTGGCACGGGATATCCGCTCCGATAGCGTCAAAGAACTGAGAGAAAAGATCCGGTTGATCGGACCCCGGTCGATTGAAGTAGCAAGAGTGGACCTGACAAGTTTCAACTCCGTCGTCAGCTTTACAGAGAATACAGTGGAAAGGGTCCAAAATAAAGAGATCCCTCCAGTGACACTGCTCATTAACTGTGCTGCTGTTGCGTCCTACGTCGCCGACCAAGTAACACGAGATGGGTTCGATCCTGTCTACCAGACCAACTGTATTGCTCCATTCCTCTTGACTATCGGTTTGCTGGAGGCGTTCCGTGCAGGCGATAGAACACCGAATGGCGGAGCGAGGGTGATCAATGTTGGTTGCTCATCCATGTCGAAAGGCTCTTTGGATTACTTCGACAAACATGACTTTGGAAATCAACAACCGGGGACACCATTGTCCTCGAAGGAAGGGAATGCGCGCTTTGGAAGTAGCAAACTAATCATGAGCGCGGCCATGTACGCCTTGCGCCGGAGTCTGGTACTCGTAAGTTTTCCCTGCAACATCGCGCCATTGCCTTGAGGTCCTAGTTAACCAGGGTTCAATTCTTAGAAAGGCAAAATTCCCTTAAACATATATACCCTGGATCCGGGTGGATTGACGGGAGAGAGCCATTTAACAGAGAACGCCCCTCGGTCGGTTCGAATGGCACACCAGACGCGGTCTGGACTCCGGCCATTCCTGCGAGTGTTCTCTAAAAGTGCCATGAATAACCCTAGTGTTCCAGCCAAGATAATCACGAAAGTCGCATTCCAGAGAGATACTGTGGAGCAATGGGGACGGGAGCGATATTATATCTTGGACAACGACTACGAGGCCGGATCCGTCCTTCCGGTGCTTCGAGACCCGCGAAAAATGGAGGCGTTGCTTAAGAAGCTGATGGGACAAATTGAGATTGGTGTCAAGGGCATGGGGTCTCCCCAGTCCAGGATATCACGCATCAATTAAAGATGGGCGAGTTAGTATATGTGATTTCTTTTGGGTTGGATAGCGATGGTCAGCATTCTTCGGAGTTGGGCTCTTTTCCACGCGTTTCTTATCAATTTTGTTTTCTCGGGAGCATCGGGATTTGATCGGATTTCTGTAAATAGATCATAGGTGGTATAGATATAAAAGAACGATGGGACTGCCAATTATGGATCGGTGTGCCAAGGATCTTTGATAGTTATCGTAGTACGTAGTAGGAGTGATGAGAATTGAAGACGGTTGCATGTCTGCAAACGGGCCTACCGCCGGATTCGGTAATGACTGGCAGAAGTCCATCGGTAGTCGACAGGGTCTACTCCGTACTTGGAGGCGAATCACCGCCCGGGCGCTACTGCACTGAAACCACCTAAACGCTTGGTTCCGACGCTCTGGACGGCTGACGTTCTAGTTAATGCTACATAGACCTTTTCGAGTCTTGTCGTCTCCTTTCCCTTCTTTTGTCTCCATTTCCTCTACGTTGTTTCATTAATTCTTTTTAAATTCCACCAGGGATCTGTGATCCTTTGTCGCTCCGTAGTGCAGTTAATCTTACGCCTTCCGCCTCGCAGTCGCATTGGTTTAGGTGGGCGACAGGAAGTCAAGCCAGTGGTTTCCTTTAGATCTAGGAGCCCCTAGGTTCCTTTGTCTTGGGGCCCGATTTTCAAGCTACTGATGCGACTGGCTTTGGAGCGATGAACAGGCATCACGCCTTCACCAACGGCTATGCTGCCTACCCTCGCGGGCAGGGCAGCACATTTTCCATTTCTCCCCACCGGTAAGCAGCGGCCGCCATCGCATCCCACTCCTGACCTTTTTGAATGGGTGATGCGCAGCATCGCTTACTGTTTCCTACCAATGAAGGATGCCTTGCTGACTTTGCTCCATCGATCGCCAGCTTCCAACCACGTTCACAACCTGCTCTACGACGACGAAGACAACTTATCCAACGGCTATTCCTGATTGGCGGCGTCTCTTTATTACTCCTAGTCCTAATTTTTCCTTCCTGGAGAGCCACGATTCTGCCAGTAGTATCCCTTGGGCTTCTTTCTTCCACGGAAGACTTACAAATACAAACCGTACGATATTATGATCTGTCAGCTGTTCAGGGCACCGCAGATGGATGGGAGAAAGAAGAGCGTGTGCTCATGTGCACACCTCTTAGGGATGCCTCGTCCCACCTGCCGATGTTCTTTTCGCATCTCCGAAACCTCACCTACCCTCACCACTTGATCGACTTGGCTTTCCTGGTCTCAGATTCGAAGGATAACACGTTGGAAATGTTATCCAGCATGCTTGGGGAACTTCAGGCCGATTCTGACCCGCACATGCCGTTTGGTGAAATTTCGGTTATCCATAAGGATTTCGGACAGAAGGTGACTCAGGATGTCGAGAGTAGGCATGGGTTCGCTGCGCAAGCTGGGCGGAGAAAGTTGATGGCCCAGGCGAGAAATTGGCTGTTGAGTGCTACGCTTCGGCCCACTCACAGCTGGGTCTACTGGAGAGATGCTGATGTAGAAACGGCGCCATTCACCATCATAGAAGACCTAATGAGACATGATAAGGATGTCATTGTACCAAGTGAGTAGAGCAGTCTACGGGTCTGGTTGTTATATCTAATCATGGTTTCTATCAGATGTCTGGCGGCCACTCCCAGACTGGTTGGGCGGGGAGCAGCCGTACGATTTGAACTCCTGGCAGGAATCGGAAACTGCACTGGCCCTGGCAGAGACGCTGGACGAAGATGCGGTTATTGTGGAAGGATATGCTGAGTATGCGACGTGGCGCCCTCATCTTGCCTACCTTCGAGACCCATACGGCGATCCTGATATGGAGATGGAGCTCGATGGTGTTGGCGGTGTTAGTATCCTTGCCAAGGCAAAGGTCTTCCGTGCTGGAGTTCATTTCCCAGCGTTCAGTTTCGAAAAGCATGCCGAGACTGAAGCATTCGGCAAGGTAAGACCTGCGTGCGACTTCCTTCGTCCTTTCCTTACTGATCATAAATAGATGGCCAAACGCATGGGGTTCTCCGTTGTGGGTCTCCCACATTATACCATCTGGCATCTTTACGAGCCTAGTGTCGACGATCTTCGGCACATGGAGGAAATGGAGCAAGAGCGCAAGGCTCGCGAAAAGGAAGAGAAGGAACAAGCTGAGCGGTCAGAGCGCGTTAACAGTCTGTTCCAGGATGCTAAGACAGAATCGGAAATCGATAATGCTTTTGTTCGCGACGATATGGAAACTGAAGGAAAGGAGCAGAAAGCCTCGGAAGACTCGAAGAAGCCGGAAGCCGAAAGGGCTGAAGAAGTGAAGGCAGATAAATCCTCGAAAGCCCCAGAACAAGAAGAACAGAAAGCTCCGGAGCCTCTGAAGAACAAAAACTTGAAAGATGCTGAAGAAGTCTCTGCAGTAAAGCCGGCTAAGGAACAGGCCGGTGCTGTGCATGATGAGCAATTAAAGCAGAGAGAGTAATGATGCTCTTATTACAGTTCTTCATGTATCCGGTAGCGAAAGGCGTCAGTTCAAAATCCGTGGAAACGGAGAACATCATTGCCTATTGCGCCTCACCAGTCTCTGTGCTGGTCACAGTGTGGCTTCCTCATTCTCCCTAAAATATGCCGTCAATTACTGGCAGCTTTTTGTATATGGGCTGGCGGAGTGTTTGGTTTGGGGCTTGACTTCTGCATCTGATGTTTGGTTGATTTGTAGGCCTGATATTGGGAAGCACTTGGTTTTATTTTCTCTATCTTCACGATGTACCGGTATGGACGGCTTGCCTCATGGGTAAAACGTATGGCTTTATTATCAGTGACATCCATACCTAAGCAAATTATTTTATTCTAAAAGGGTCTCGAACGAAGCATGGCATCTGACTTAAAGAAATCAAGATGTAAAGAAGAGCTCAGGCTTTTTTATACTTCTCCAGAGCTAGTTCACTGTAGCTGTGAACTAACTACTAGTAGTAGGCAGAGGTAGGTAAGGGGTCTAGATATTCACTCTGTCATTGATCTTGAAACGCCTACTCCCCCTTCGATAATTCACTAATTTTCAACCAAATATTTCAATATTACTGTATCTTTTTTGGTGGGCGTTTTCGATTTGCAAGCTGGTTCACTACGCTACCATTTCTTTATCTTCCAGCACATTCCGCGAAGCTCTGAAAGCCTTTGTAAGAACTTGACTCTATAAAGATCCTCAGATTCCTGCTGATAGATTCTACTCGTTCAGCTCAATCGATTCTTGTCTTCCTCGCTTGCTCAGGTCTACATTTTTGTTCCAAAACCTATCGTGCGGCCATGCCCCTTCGTTCAGCACAAGATACAAAATGCTGCAAGAGATGTGGTCTCTGCGGCTTCACACAGAAAGACTGCCCCCAATGCAATATATGCGTGTATTGTAAGATGGACGGTCATCTAGTTAGCAACTGTGTGCGTGCCCCTCCATGTCCTATCTGCAAGGGAAAAGGCCATCCAGAACAGTTCTGCCCGCAAGGAGTAGTCATATACACTTCTTTACGACCAGCAAAACGAATGAGAACATCTCCAAGCGAACAGTCGACAGATATGAGTATCTCTGTTGTATCCCCCAAACATGATGAAAGCCGGTGGTTCGCAATACCCAAGGATATTCGTGAGGTATGTATTTTATGCTTGTGTTGTATAAATATAATCTGACAAATTATCTAGGATCTTTCTCTACAAGAGACATACGAATTTCCAAATCTAGAGTCCCTTTGCAAAGAGACAATCGAAGAGCTAATCGCCGGTCTCTTACCTGGAATAGGACCGAAAGAATATCGAGAAAGTATTCAAGACCACGGCGGTGTTTATGAGGTTACGAGATCCTTGCTAAAACTCATTGCTGCCAATGACAGGGGGCTCGAGGGCCTAAAAGTCTCAAGGGAAGTACTATATACAGTCCTAGTCGAGCGGGGTGATAAGATACCTTGGAACCGGCCAGTAGTATGCGAGTTTTGTGACAGATGTCCGGCAGATAGACTGGTGGAGAATGTACTGTGGCCAGTGTTTCCTTGCTTGGAGAAGGATTATGTGCCAACATACCCAGGCTATTCTCCGAAGTTCTACAAGTAGTCTCCACTACTACATCCTATGGATTGGCAACGGCAATCGGACCGCACATTTTGTTAAACTATGGGAGTTCCCTGAAGATACATTGGACGACTCTTGGTATCAGATCCGTTCGAATATACTGGAAGCTGTCTTCTGCAAGGCTTTTAGAACTCATCATGGGATGCTGAGCAGAATTGATTGTCTTGATTCACGAACCAAGAGCTATGGCCTGAATATAATGACACCACTTGTCCAGGGTTATGTCACACTTTCTAAAGCTCTACGAGTTAAAGCCAATGCGGGCCCAAGTCAATCACCGGATGCCCAGATCAAACATTGGGCTACGTTCAACCCTTCCAAGAAGAAGAAAATTCAGAGAAAACCGCGCTCTATCTTCCAGTGTGACTTTGGCGCAGCGCTAGAAATTGCACTCGGAGATAAAGAACTTTTTCAAGATGTGATTGAATTACTTCGAAGTCCAGGCTATCCTGCTCAGCCTGATTTATGTGATTCTATCCCTTTTGCAGGTAGTCTCCAAGCAGCCATTGGCTTTGTTCTTGATTATGCGGCAGTATCAGTAGCTAATGACAGTCCATTGGAGTCTGTGAATAGCAAAAGCTCTGGTGATCTTCCCTGGCCCATCCAAGGCTGCGGGTTTCACCAAAATAATGTTCTCGTATGGACATATAATTTCAAGAGATTTTCCAGCTTGACTCCTGATGATTTCATAACTACTGAAGATTCTGAGAAACCATGGGAGGAGTTTCATAGGATTCTCCTTGGACAGTGTGCAGCTAAAATAATTCTTCTCTGTGGGCCATGTGCAGGAAGAATCATCAAAGCAGTGATAGAAGGTTCAAGCCAGTATAACCTTGATATCCAGGGGTATACGTATCAAATTTTTTTTGACCATAAACGGCTTTATATTCGCTGCCCTGAGTTGCCAGCAGAAATCTGGTCTATTAACCCAACTCACGCTGCCCGACTGAGTGATGTGGTTCGCTTCTCAACTAGCCTACTTAATATAACAGATATTAGGCCGTATTTCGTCGAGTCAAGCAGCATTGTCGGCTATATTCTCTGCCAGGCTAGAAAGGAACGGCTAGGTGGACATATTATGACAACAGACGATCTTGATACGGGTGTCAGGCTTTGGCTAACCCGTAAAGGTATTGGAGAAGATGCCGATATCCGTGAGATTGAGACTATTGCCGGTTCCCTCGTCCGTGGTCTTTTGATGTTGTTACACGCACTGCCCAGAAGAAAAGATGGTGTGCCAACCCCTAAAAGACCTCCATTTCCAGATATCGGGAGGGAAAGGACACGTGTTCATGAAAGCTTTGACGCTGCAAGCTACAAGGAAATCAAGGAACTAGTCCATGATCGAGTGGTAACACGCGATAAACTATATCTGGAACGCTTGTCTAGTTTACCAAAGAAAGAAGCAGACACCGCTGAAGACATAGCTGAAGCCACTGCTGAGACTCCTCAGACGATGATCATTGAGACCCTTTTCCAAATAGACAACAAGGAGATGACCGGTATGCAGACTTGGTTATCCAAGCACCAAAAGGAGACAATAGAATCCTATGAACACAGTTTTGAAGCTCGAGTTGAGGATTTAACACCTCTGATAGACCAAGCGATTACAGATGGATTTCTTGATCCAAATATTGATCTTCTCAAAAACCTGGCTGAGAGTCTCGGCGTTAGGACCTCGAGGAAGGGAATTTTACGACAAGGTCAGACTACTGGAAAAGTCGGTTGCAGCCGAAAGATTTGGCGAAAAGAAAGAGAAGTCTTTCAGAATAAGGAGTATAAGTATATTGTGCCCCTTGGAATGACTTATGAAAGGTCTATTTCGCTTAACTACTGCCCTATCAAATTCCCATCGGGTATGGATGTGGGGGACGGTACAATATATGTCAAAATTGAGATCTGTCCATTTGGTCAGAGACATCCAGAGGTCTATGCAACTAGCGCAACTGATGAAGATCCTGCTTGTCGACTAGCATTCCATGTTAGATTCACAGATTCTACAGGATCTGAGGTTAAATATTACGAAAGAAACACAAACACAAGTCCACTATTCCGCGCGAATACCTTCGTTGATATCTTGGCCAACGATGTACCAGATGAACAGATCGCCAGAACCCCTAGGAGATATCTTCATTTTAAGAAGGGAAAGTCTCCAGCAGGGCTCGAAGGCTTCGAAGGCGGTAGCTATACAACTCTTCCATGATCTATGGTTAACCTCTGCAGTGCGGCTCCTTTGAGTTCAAAGGGCAAGTGGGAGTTGTGAAGGAAGACCTGATCCTAGAGATTCCGTTTCAACTGCTAACAGTATTTGCCCGCAAACATATATGACAAGGGCAGAACCCGCTGGTTGGCTCTATCGATTGATCAACAGCCATTACTTTCAGAGCTGAGATTCTCCTTCAATGGCAATTGGCCCCTATCGTCCGCAGGAACAGGCTGGCCATTACTGGTGATCTCATTGTATCCAACATGCACTTCTAAACCATTTAATATGATATGTTACCGATCATAAAACTGTATTTCTTAGGCAGGCAAGACTGAAGAGGGCCTCAGACATGAATTGATGAAAGCACAAGGTTTTAGGGGAAGGAGGAATGTAGTAAGGCCGTCCTTCACCAAGCCAAAGCCCGGCTGGGCTATTCACGTGGTATATTAAGGAGCCTATACCTTGCAGTCTAGGAAATCAGACAAGTAAAAGACTCTCCATTCCTTATTACCTATAAAGCAGGATCCAGAATGCTCAACTACGAAACTGACTAAACAGGGAGGACGAAGCGGCCGGACGCGCAGATCGTCGAATAGGTAGGAAATCGGAATTAATAGGAACAAGCGACGAATATATCTTGTCCCTGCACAGTATCTCGCTAATGGAATGCAGGTAGGGAGACGGCGTTTCGTAGGTAGCATATGGTTGTATATGGGATGTTATAGGAAGGAGCGCGCTCTGCCTCCCGGGCGGAGATCTAGTTACTGAAAATGATTACACAACAAAGCGAAAATGGTACAAAAGTCTATATACAACAAGAAAAATATCAAATGAAACAAACGTATCTACGGCATTTTATGTATCCCGGGGCTGAGCACGATAATACCAGTTTAAAATAGAGAGATACGATAGGTTATTAGTAGGCAGGACCTTCTACAGCAGAAATAGGCTTAACAGCCAGGAAGAAGCGTTCTAGGAGTATGAGGTATACTTGCTATGGTAATCTAGGTGACTCAATCGCCATGATGGCTGTTGCATTCCTGAAACTTAACCTCTAAGAGGAAGCCTCAGCAAGAAGCCATGTATGCTATGGGCTATATAAGAATGGTTAGACTGTGATGTATGGAGTATAGCCGCCGACTGAAAGAACAGGCGTTGCATGGAGTTGCTATAGAATTCAGTGTCTTCTTATTCGTATCCTACATCTCATCATGAAACCAGTCAAAACTCCACCCGAAAGCCTACAGTACCTCTTATTATAGCAATACCCACATGGAGTATTCTCTTCAATAGACAAATAAACCAGCACTTTTGGCACCAACGGCCCCCGTAGCGCAATGGTAGCGCGTAAGACTGTACGTTTACATCACCATCTTCATCTATTGACCCAACTAATAAATCAACAGTCTAGGTTCCAAGCCATCTTAAGGTTGCGAGTTCGAGCCTCGCCGGGGGCTACCCTCTTCTTTTTACTTGTTGGATTTTCTACCATGTGAGAGAACTACTGTTTTCCCCCGCGGGAAGAAACCCCGTGAGTTGAAATACCTCGCGAGTTGATAGGGCCACAGTATTATTTTCGGTTCCCCCATAGAAAATTTCACTATACCCCAAATACCTGACTATTTCACCAATAAATCTTTTGGCTCATACAAAATTTCATCTCATGGGATATTAGTCATCAGCTTTCTTTAGTATTAATATAGCACATGACTAGAAATATTTAATTTTTATTAAATATTTATAGTACTCTAGTACTAATATAGTATAGCAGAAGGCGGTCAGCTTTCCCAACCAATAAGATATCTTCTTCATCAGTTGAAATACCTCGTGAGTTGAAATAGACCCCCCTTAAGGGGACCATTTCTTCCCGCGGGGGAAAACAGTAGTTGTGCTTTGTAATGCTGTCTAACCGTAAGTAAGGCACCAACGGCCCCCGTAGCGCAATGGTAGCGCGTAAGACTGTACGTTCACATCAATGTCTTCACCTTCAAAACCCATCAACTAATAAATAAACAGTCTAGCTTCCAAGCTATCTTAAGGTTGCGAGTTCGAGCCTCGCCGGGGGCTTCCTCCTCTCTTTTTGCTTCTTGGATTTTCTATCATGCGCGAGAGCCGGTCGTGCTTTGTAAAGGTTGTCTGGCGGATTAGAAGGCAACAACCGCCCCCGTAGCGCAATGGTAGCGCGTAAGACTGTATGTGCACACAACCCAACCTTGGTCTTCCTGGCCCAATAACTAACAAAGTCAATAGTCTAGCTTCCAAGCTATCTTAAGGTTGCGAGTTCGAGCCTCGCCGGGGGCTACCCCTTCTTTTTTTTACCTTACTCTTTCTTTTGCTTTATTTATACCAATGACGACTTCATTAATGTATTTTTTTTTTTTTTTTTTTAAAAAAAAAAATAACAACAACATAGCAGAAAATATCCCAAAGCATGTCGCATATACTAACACATGCATGAGAAGTAAAGGGGCCTTTATATGGTTATACTCGCTACGACTGCCATACTCCATATGGTGTCTTTCAGTGTATCGTAGTGGCTTCGCATCATCTACTTTCAGTGCCGGTTACAGTGTGGCTTTCTCGTTCTTTTTAAAATATGCCGTGAGTTAATGACAGCCTTACGTATAGATGCTGTAGCGTACTTTAGGGCTCGACTTTACACATATCTTATTTTGTCGATTTATAGATCTGGTATTGATCAACCATTAAACAGTGGTCTGTGCGCCCATCTCGTCATGAATCGGCACGCGTGTGAATCGCGTCCAGGCGTGCCACTTCAATTATTCCCTCGATAGGTATAACATAATATCTGTGATCGCATACCCATTGAGTGTCAATATACCCCTTCCCAACCACTACTCGAGCGCCTTTTAAAGGCGACAAAGAGCAACACCTCATAATGTCCACACAATCTGCTTCCAGCATTCTTTTCACCCACTCATCCCGTCAACAGGGTTTCAAATTATTAGAGCTACCAGCAGAACTGGCCGATCTGCTCACATCGAAAGAAGCTCCAACGTACGCCACTTGCTGAAACACCCCATCCTCACTACATTCTTAAACTTCTTCAAGAGAAGCTAACCCCAAAAACCCACAGTCTCGAATTGAAATCCCTAACTCCTCAACAACCAACAACGACAACCACAGACCCCGAAAACCGCGAATATGTGAACCTCTGCACGCCAACAAAAACCTACCTCGTCCGCCAAGTCCAGTCTTCAAACTCAATCCACATAATCCGACCGAGCGACTCCGGCGTCCAAAGAGGAGACATTAACATCGTCGGTGGTGACGAAGACGACGGCCTAAATCTCGTGGAGACGATGACCGCTATCGCGAAATGCGGATCTACACTTGAACTACATACGCCGCCGGAGGGTTTCTCGGCGGTCCCTGTTTTGGAGAGGATCTTGCCTGTGTATGATGAGGTGGAGGGAGCGGAGCAGCAGGTGGAGGTGGAGGAACGGGGGGACGTGATTCGGAGAGTCTTCGCTGATGTCCCTGTGTCGCGGGCGCAGTGTGAGGCGGGGTGGGTTGAGCTTTGTGCGTTTGTGCTTAGGCGCGGGAGTAGTGGGGAGGATGTTGCGGGCTGGTGTCGGAGGCCGTCGGCGAGAGTCAAGTTGGATGTGTGGAGACGGGTGGTTGAGGGGGCTGTGTTGCAGGGGATTGATCTGGGTAAGCAGTTCTTGGTGCAGGATTTGTGGAGATCGGTGCTTGATGAGGGGGAGGAGCCTTTTCCGAGGGCGTTGTTTGAGGGTGTTGTTAGGAGGGTTTGTGAGGTTGGGGATGGGCGGTTGTTTGAGGATTTGAAGTGTGAGTTTCTCTTTTCTTGCTTACTTTGCTGGAGGGGATGGCGAAACTGACGTCTTCGTGAATATAGGGGCTAGTATCGATAGGGCACGCTGTACGCAGTGGGTTGGTGAGACTTACCTGGAGGCTATGGCGCCGACCACTGCTTCTGGCATCGGGCGAAGTGAATTCTTGAATGCTTGGAAGGATCTCCTCCCTGAATCCTGGCGGGATGACGTTGCATTCTCGAAACTGACGGTGAGTCGAACGCCTGCTAGTTTGGATTACTCGCTGCATTGGTCATCTATTATTCCTAGATGTTACGGTATCTGACATTACACGCAGGAACACTCATACAAGCATCCAGATCCCACGACGATCTGCTTCGTTTATCGCACTGACCGCCAGAAAATAAAGAAAAATGTCTCAACAGATGCTAGTTCTGCGACAGCAGCCAAAAAGACAAGAAATTGGCACGAGTTATTCAAGAACCAGAAACGCCAGAAACGCTAAGCCAAGTCCGCGAGGGCTCGAGCGTCGCCTCTATGTTTGAGCCGGTTTACTCTAGATAGCCACTCCCTCTATCAATGTCATGCATTACTCGTCGAGAAACGCAAATTTGGCCGACATTCAGCACCAAGCGTACTTCTCATTCCAGATCCACTCAACGTCCTTGTTTTGCTCGGCGCCACTCCACCTCAAGCAGGCTACGCTGTCCTGCTCCCGATGGACGACCTGCGCCGTAGGGTCTAGGATGGCAACAGCCCTTTGCAGCACTGGAGTTGGATTCCAGAACTGGACCTTCGACATATTCCACGCATGCGCCTCGAGTTGGGCGCGTCTTATGATTGCAGCCATGGCTTTTGCGGTTTTTTCTGTTTCCTCTGGTGAAGTTGGTTCGTCGTACACCCACCTCAGGATGTACAGAGTGTTTTCCTCTGCAGTTTCACCAAAGTTTCTATTCCACGCACAGTATACTTTGGACTGTTCATCACCTGCACCCTTGATCAGTGGCGGTGCTCTATCCTTGAAGAGAATCTTTGCGTAATATTCCTCCCTTGCCCAGTGCCACTTGAAATGGTCAAAGTCTGGGACCACCGCTACTTTGGCACTCGCAGACTTCTGAGATGCGACGCGGAGGATATCTAGCTCCTTTTGAACCACGTCGTCGTTGCACATGAAACGGTGCACATCTTCTGCAACCAAGGTCCTCGCCTTTGGAAGGTTTCCTCGAACGATGGCTCGATCGTATTCATCCTTTGGCAATGGGGGAAGGCTGAAGTGTGTAGAGGGGTAGGGCATCCAGCCGAATTGAGCATAGAACTTCTTTCCGATATCAGAATATAACAAACTGAAAGGCACTCTGTTGGTGGCCTTGGGCTCCGTTTGGCACGCATCTATCTTCTTGACCAACTCCTGCATCATTCTTTTCGCATATCCCTTGCCTCTAAACTCAGGTCGACTGAAAACACTGCCGATACTGAGGGCAGACACATGTTCCACTTTACCGTTTTGTGCCAAAACTGCCTTCTTTTTGTATGTCTCGCAGGAGCTAAGGATTGTCCGTTCGCCTTCCGGTTGGCCTCGGACGACCAACAACCAGCTCGTCAAGCCATCCTTGGTCAATGCTTGCTGAGCTAAGTGATTTTCTCGTGCAATATACGCATCAAGATCCAAGGGACCCTTCCAAGCAGGACTATTCAGCTTGATAGCTGCGATACGTTCCTCCGGCGTGGCCTGCACTAGGATCAATTCCGGAGATTCGCCTAATGGCAGGGCAGTGTTGTCAAGATAGGAGTTGTCAGCAGCAATCATAATGAATACAATGCGAATGGTTCGCTTTCTCTCCTAATCAAGCGCTCAAATGTGGAACAAAGCCGAATATGGTGTTATAGTGGGGTTTTTTTATAGATGATGACGGGTACCCGTTGTAATATTCCGACGAGAGTGACTGTTGAGAGCCAAATTGCGGTAGCTCTTGAGGACAGGTGTATGTATATATCGTTGAACTAAAAGAACCGGGGGTAGTTATAGTTGAGACCAAGACCCCTTTGGCCGGGGGAATGTTTCTGTTTGTCACGCCTGCCGACGACAAGCGATGCGAAGCGGTAGAAAGTTGACTCAGCTGGGGATGTACCTGCCTCTAAAGGCTATACGATGAAGACCATGACGTAGTGAAGGCGCGGAGAAAAGTAAGGGATCCAATTGTAAGCTCTGAAGGGCTATATTGCATGTATCATATGCGACAGGCACCTGAGGTGTTCTTCTTTCGTCTTCTTTTAATCTTACAATACCTTACGCTAGATGGTATCTTATCGATCCATATCTCGGTGTAGTCCACTCTACAGCAGCCAATTTCCTTAGCGGTAAATTATGGCCTTTAAAGTGGTTCACGTTATCAGCGTAGATTAGTCATCCATGTGGAGATACACAGTGCGGTCTTCCAAAGCAGCAGGCGGTCTGGTATACTGCCAGCAAGCGTCAGGTAAGATCCCACCACCACCTGATGATAACTAAACTACCGTTACCTTGAGCTGTTGTTTTGATGGGGTGATATATTTAGATCCCACACTGTTACAGTGAATTTGTCGACCCCATTTTTGGCATTTGTATGAGAGTCAGCTTATTTATTACGTCCTCGACTCCAGAACCCATGATGAGACCATAATCCTGGGGTAAACCGCGAGTCCACTCTTTGAGAGCCCCACCGCGACATTTCTCCGTTTAAACTTCTCCTATTTACACCTTTCCCACTCGGGCGATCTTCTTCGGATATTGCTGCCAAGTATACAGATCGGTGCTAGAAAAAAAGGCTTCAAAGCTTGTTTTAAGCGGAGTGACGCTAATTTGAAGGGGAACGCTAAAGAAAGAGGATCTTGAAGTGTGGGTGTTTCTTACCTGAGGTGAAGTATGTTTTTTCGTACTGCTCCTTTCGATGTCTTATACTTCTTTTGTGCTGTGGGAGAAGTTTCAATTATATCGACCTAGTTTTCACTTTGAGATTTCTCTTAATTTTGTAAACCATTCAAGTGCCATTTATTTCCGTGATGCTATGCTTTTGTCATAATGACTGGGTCTTTGTACTTGCATGGTCTGTGTTCCATCACTATGACCCCCCGTTAAAGCTTGAGATCGGGGTTCCCTCTCATATTCATGATTCCTCCTCATAATCAGGGCTTCGTATCTCTTATTGATCATTCTGCCTGACCGGCCTTATGATGCGGTCCCTTTCTAAAATCTTCTCTGCGCAGTCTCGCCTTCGTAAAACTCACCCTAAGCGCCTCAAAAATCCCAAGATGGACGAGGATCCTATGGGATTTAGATTCCCTTGGAACCAGAATGTTGACGACTTAAGGGTCCCTTTTGGCGATGAGAGGCTACTGCTGGGTGAGACCCACCATATGCATTGGGGACTCGATGGGCAGAGCGATGATCTGGGCTTTCAGTGGAATGAGCCTTCTCTCTCTGCTGCAAGACCTGCAAAGAAAATGAGAAGCCACTGTCCCAGTGCGGCCGTGGAAACTGCAGGTTTGATTAACGAGTCTCTTCCCATAGGCCTTGATGATGTCCCAACACCGTCACGTCATACCACAAACCCCGCACTGGCCGTCTTGGATGACCCTATTCCCACGCCGACTACTGACCCAGCATTGCTGCCCCAGATATTGGAGATATTCCCTGACATTAGCCACCAGTATGTAGAGGAGCTAATAGCTCAACACAAGGATACGACGTCGGCCAACGGCGGTGATACGCCGTTTGTCGCTTTCGGATTGTTCCTGGTCAAAGAGACGATTATCGAAGAGATTCTGGAGAATCCGTCTTATCCAAAACAGGAGAAGCTTAAAAGAAAGACTGTAGAAGCAGATGAGGACGATAACCATTGGACAAAACCTAGGGCACTTCATGATGCTCATGATTATCGTAAACAAGCGTGAGCTCGTCTTGGCTCTACGTTTGCGTGTGTTTGCTAACTGTCGTTACAGATGCGACATACTGGCACAGGAATTTCCGTGGATTTCTATTCCACATATCCGACAACTCATTTCCAGCAAGAAAGGGCTGTATTCAGCCTACATAACACTTCATCAGGAATATATTTACCCAGGGACCCAATCGCCCCACCTCAAATTGAAGCGGCCAAGGCCATCCGTGAAGTCAAGTATGACGTGGGACCATGACTTGATTTCGGAACTAAATGCTGCGAAAAGGAGGGCTGCGAAGGATGCTGGTAAGCGTTATGTCCGTCACATTACGACGTAAAATCTATTGACCAGAATGAAAGCTGCTCACCAAAAGCGAAAGGAGGAAGAGGAGGCGGATAGGCTCAACGAAGAGGAACACTCACGATCAGGCAACCTTGTGGAGTGCCAGTGCTGCTATTCTGACGTCCCTTCAAATAGAATGGTGCCTTGTGAAGGTGGAACTGTCCACCTTTTCTGCTTCAGATGCATCCGGAAAACCGCAGAGACGCAGATCGGAATGATGAAATACAAGTTGCAGTGCCTTGACATGAGTGGGTGCAAGGCCAAATTCGCCCGTGGATATCTGAAGAAAGCGTTGGGCTCCTCATTGATGGGGAAGCTAGACCACCTTCAGCAGCAACACGAAGTCGAGCAAGCCGGTTTAGAGGGACTCGAAAGCTGTCCATTCTGTGATTTCAAGGGAATCTGTCCCCCGGTGGAAGAAGACCGAGAATTTCGCTGCTGTAATCCCTCTTGCGAAACGGTTAGCTGCCGATTGTGCAAAGACAAGAGCCACATACCAAAGACCTGCGATGAGGCAAGGGCAGAGAAGGGACTTCCCGCACGCCACATAGTTGAAGAGGCCATGAGCGAGGCTCTAATACGGAACTGCCCCAAATGCAACGTCAAAATTATCAAAGAAATGGGGTGTAATAAAATGATCTGCAGCAGATGCAAATGTGTCATGTGCTACCTATGCAAGAAGGACATTTCACGCGAACAGTACAACCACTTTGCCAAACCGCCTACTTACTGCGATACTCACGATGACCGCACGTCGAAACGCTTCGAGATTGAAGTTGAGCAAGCCCAGAAGACTGCCATTGAGAAGGTCTTGAAGGAAAATCCCGACTTGATGGAGAAAGACCTTCTAATCGATCCTGAAAGGAAGGATACCAAAACTCATCCAAAGCCAAAACCCCGACGCACTCAACCTGGACTTCGGCCTACGGGGTGGCACACACAAGAGCCTATGCCTAATCAGAGACAAAACATTCTACCACAACTAGGCTATCAAAGAACAGCAGCATTCCCTAATCTTCCGCAGTTTGTTCCATTTGCACCGACATTCGCCATGCCAGGGATGCCCTATACCGGCCCTCAACTTCCCCTACCTGCATTCGAGCCTCATTTAAATCCACATGCTGCTACAACAATCAACGTCCCTCCTCAAGGCTTCAACGGTTCTATTCCACCTCCGCAGAACAACTTTCTTCCAGACCCATTTCCTTTAACGACGAATACAGGCAATGCCAAGGGTGAAGGTAACCTACCATCGCAACCGAAGTATCCTACACTAGGCAACTACGATATCCGTACTTTACCAGGCCAGAACGCGAATACGCCCTTGTGGCTGGATGGCCCATTGTACAATTTCTGAGAAATCATTATTACGATACTTGGGTAGATGCATACTATGGGCTCTAGATCTATCATTCAGAAAACGAAACCAGTCACACATCCAGGACTAATGTATTTAATGTTTTGAAAGGCCCCGAAACTTTTCGAGAGGACGCTATACCTCACCTATTGGTTATTGCTGTGTTTGAATTCGACATGGGCATGCAACATCTTGGTGATTTCACATCTGGTCAAAATCTGATCTACTTTTCGATATCATTTTTGTTGTCCTTTTTCGCTTTTGGTTAAATTGGGCAGAACATCTCATATACACGATGCCACCACGGACAGTGTAGAACATGCTCTTCTTTTCCATTACCGAAATATCAATAAAAACAGAGATTAACCCAAGCAACGATAGTCAATGAATGAAGAGAGCAAAAACTTCAGGAATGCGGATTGGCTATTTGGATACATGAAGATGTACGGAACATACGCGCCAGATTCTCACTGAGCATTGGTGGCTTCTTCCGAGCAGCTCTGAGCACGTTCTGAGTAGTCCGTTTAAAGCCACCACAATAGAAAGCGCTGTGCTATAGCTTCCTGAAGATTAAGTAGTTTCTGGACTACATACAAACCTTGATTTTCTAAAATTAGTCGCTGTAAGCCTTGCTCTGATGAGAGTAGTCTTTACCAGCTTGCAGCACTCTGATCCAGTCAGTTGAACCTGGAGCCGATTATTCATCCAAGCGTAAAGTTAGAATAGCTCAATAAACAGTTCTCTCAACTTCAAAGGATCCATCCCTCCGACTAGAGATATTTCGTACTGCTTCAGCTCTATGTAACGTTGTATCAATGGCAGGCCAAATATAGTACCGAAGTCGTCAGCCTCCATAGCCAGTCTCGCTAAAGATTCCTGCAGAGTTCTGGGCAGCGGCTCTTCCCAGGTCTTGGATTCAATTGTAAAATCGCCCAAATCTGGCCAAAGGAGAGGCTCTTGGCCTGCCAAACCGAGTAGGCCAGCGCCAAGTATAGCAGCTAAGGTGAGGTACATATTGGCAGTTGCGTCAATGCATCTTATCTCCCAATGACTGGTCTTGATCTTTCGAATAGGTGCTATCCTCGCCTCAGTTCCCCAGCATACAGTCTCTCCAGCCAAGAACGGGAGTCGTCGTTCGTAAGAGAGCGTGTGTGGTAGACTGAAGGCGCAAATCATCGGTAAACGCTTGAGGATACCGGCTAAGAAGGACGTTTCATGGTCACTGTCAGCAGGCTGCAACGAGAGGTGCATATGTTGTCCTATGGTGTGTTGATCTGAGATTATAGGTTTCGGTGCCATGGTAGCCATATAGCCGTGCTGGGCAAATGTGTCTTTGAAATAGTCGTGCACGAAGTGTAGTTGATCCACAGCCTGCAACGGTGGCAAAGGTTTCAGAGCAATTTCATACTGCCCTCGTTTGCCCTCCGAATGTATACCATGGATGTGCACCCCCAGATCCAATAGTTGTTGAACGCATTGCTGCACATACTTGTAGCACGGATCCCGTAGACCGGAAACTGAAAAGTTCCCTGGGCCTTGACTGTGCTTGACATACTCGCCTGTCGTAGATGAGACCTTCATCACCTGGAACTCCACCTCGAAACCGACGAGAAACCTCAAGCCCCATGACTCCCGCGCCTGTCGCACGACATCTACCAATGCACGGCGGGGACACAGGTCTCCGTTTGGCACCGGCTTGGATATTGTCGTCCCCACGACTCCGCACATCACTATTGCACTCTTGGGATCGAACGCACGTTGAATAGAAGACCAGTCCGGGACTAGCCATTGCACGTGGCGGGCGCTTGCATCTGGAAGATATTGGTTTGTGACGGAGCAGTTTGATAGGAGGGGAGGCACATGGAATGGTTGCTTTTCTTCCTCTAGTATGGAAAGTGTTTCCTCGATCGGTAGAACAAGTGCACGCATCACTCCCGAGTAATCTTGCCATTGTAGTCTGATGAAGGTGAGGTCGAAGTTGTCTCTATAAAAGTCTTTCAGCGCTTCGTCCGCGTCCATTGGTATTTCGGTCGCTATGCTGGACGTATCTGTGCTTTGTTGGTCCATGCTTGGAAGTTGGATCTCATCAGGAGTGGAAGAAACAAAGTAGTCTGAGAACCGTTATCCGTGACTGGAAACGGGACTGAATGCCGAGTCTGGATCACGTCTGAGGTCACGGGGGTGTAAGAGGCCTGCCAGTCAAAGTCTGGGTATCTTGTACAAGTCCCTCACTGGAACCAAAGATTGAGCAGTGTGGTCCGAGATGGAAGGCATGCACATCCCCTTCAAATCAAGATATAGGCTACACGTCCCCTACCAACGAACCACTCTGATCGTTGCTTTAGCAACCACGACCGGTTCATGTTATCGTGTACTTTTTTACATCACTCTTCGATCATTCGGCAGTCAGTGTTCTTTGGTTCTCAGTAACTGTGTCTATGTTATCTATCAATGCTTTTTCTCTGTCTGTCAACGGGAACAACAGTGTTTATGCCGCTTAGCGAACTCTCATCAGCCCTAGACTATGAATATATCATTTGTTCAGAATTACGCCCAGGTATTTCCCCCTAGTATTAGAAACCATTACTGCCTTCGCCCAGCTGATGTACGTGCACTGGCTTTAGAATCTCAATCAGGCGTCAGAACTAGTAACTAGTAACTGGCTGCTAACTAAGGATCGCAGTGAGTATTCTCACTAAATTCTCATACTGAGAGTCTAGGGTAGTTCTTTGCAGTGCAAACGACCAATCAACATGTTGAATTACATCCTAGTATATTGATATTCGACGGAGACACAAAACACAAATCACTGTAACTTGCCCGCCCCTTCTTATCATCCTTGCCGCATGTTATGGAAGCCATAAGGGGATCTGCATCGGAGATTCGGTGTGGTGAGCCATCGAGTCACTATAACCTGAAATATGCCCCTCCTCCTTTGGCCGGCGAGTAAACGCCACTAGCACATCACGGCGTGCAATTGATGACGGGCACAGCGGGTGCAGTGACGTTACGCTATGCTTGTAGTCATGATCAACGAAGATTAGAGTATCAAGAAAGTGACGATGCTGAACCCGTGCTTTGATCAAGGCCGGTTCCACTTCTGAGACAGGTACTCCCGTTGTCTCTCTATTATCGTGCAGGAAGGTGACTGCACTGCCAGGCGTCATATTCTCACAATTCAGAAGAACCGACATCGTGTGATCTGAGCCATCAGAGTGAACACCCTCAAGAGCCGGTTCCCCGAAGATTCCTTTTGAGGCGTCGGTGAATACTCGACCATTGAACATCATACAGACCCAGCTCTGCGAGGAGTAGTCTAACCGATCACGCGGAGTTATAGGTACATTTTGGAACACCAATGCCTTAAACATCATCAAGGCTTGTACCACTGTATTTTCGTGCATATTGTCCGAGGTCTCGGGAAAGGTCCTCTGAATCGCAGAATCGTGTCGCTTATAGTCCTCTTGAACAGTGAGTGTATATGGCTGCTGCTCTAACCGCCGAATATTTCTTGTTTCGAAGTCAATGCAGTAGCGACCAAATGATGCAGTACGATAATCAAGAGTTGGATCAGCACCTGTCTGGTCGGTGATCGATTTCAGGAGTTCGAAATCAGCGTCCTTAGCTCCCAGGCCTTTGAGAATTGGGACCATATCCTCTCCCTCCACGAAGATGAACCGGTCTTGCAGATATTTCTGTCGCAGTGCCATGATTGTGGCCATGGTCTCGTAAAAATTGGCATCATAGCGGTGTTCGAAAACGTCGAGGTTGTGCGTCTTGGGCATGCTGTGCCCATTCGGCATAGCTACCCTCATCGGTGGCATCATTAAAAAGACAGCGCGACTTTTGAAGCTTGTGATAAATAATCCTAAGTCGGTATGAGTATCGACTTTGTTGTATTTAGTGAGGAATGAGGATGGGTTCTGAGGGTCTTTATACCTTTGGGTTGCGTAGCAGTGCCGATACCTAACGATAATCTCCTTCCCTGTACAGAGACGGCCCAACGAACCATACCCTGCCAGGTAGTGACAGCAGCTATCCTTGTCATTCCAAGATGCATGGACAGTGGCGAACGTGGCTTTGAACGGCCACTGGTGGTGAAATTGTGTAGAGTATTCTAATTTCAGAAGGTTCAACTCTGCCTTGATTTGAGTTAAGACGAACAACTCATCCCGGGAAAGATCCTGATCTTCAACCATTCAACTTGCAAATTAGCTTAATACTCTTGGATGATATATTCTTTGGCAGAATGATGTAGCTATGCTGGTATCTCAGCGCATGAGGTAGATTGAGCTTAGGGTTTGAATTTGGTAGACCTAGGGGTTTTGCAATGATTTAATAGGTCGTCAATGGCATGCTGGGCTCAGCACACCACCTTGTCATGCAGCTTCTAATCGTGATCACTAACGCCACCTTGACAATGTATTATGATTGATATCCTTAAACCGAAGCTGAAGGTGCAAATGCCTCTTTCACCTACAACTAGGGAAGATTTAAACGTTCGATGTGATATGAGAAGTTCTCTTCAGCAAGGGAAGTGTAGGACAGGCAGACGGGAATCGTTAGGATCAATCAGAGTATATGATTGGCAATTCAGACAATGCGACATTATAGCTATAGGAGGCACACTCTAGTGGTCTACCTAAAGGGCCAGGCGTTGTTCTCAAAAAACTGTAATATCTTCTACAGTAATTCACCTTCCCAATGAAGCAAGCGGGATATACGTCTAAAGTTGATGTGTTTGGCATACCTATCTATGTAGGTAGAACTAATTTCTTACCTAGCATTACCCGGTGGTTTGGCTTCCTATCAGAGATGCACTTATGTTGAATGTTGCTTCTCACTTTTTACGACTTCAGGTCATTGAAACAATTTGCGGTGAAGCTTGGAGTGTCGGATTGCTCTGCGATGATTGGCTAGCCGCAGGAAGTTCAGCCTTGCAGCCTCGTCTGTCGTGTCAGCCTCGCCCAACTCCCACTTGAATCTGGAAAGTGACTGTCTTAACATTATCTCTAATCTTTTTGGAGCACAACGTATACCCGAGAAAGGTTTGAGGTGATAATGGCCCGCAATAGGCCTCGTGAAAATCGCCCCTTTCTTTGTGCTTTCAATCACTATGGATGCGACTCTACCTTTGCGACTAAAAACGAGTGGAAGAGACATGTCAACTCCCAGCATATACAGCCTGGATTCTACCGTTGTGATGTTGGGCAATGCGTAAATCATCCCATTGACATCAACCGAAAAGGTCTCTTCGCCCAGCACCAGCGTCGGATGCATACGACATGGGTAATCAAAGTGCCGACAGACGAAGAGCGCGAGGAGTTTGAGAAAAAAGTAGAAGAAACTCTGCGCAGATGCTGGCATGAAACGCGCAAACCGCCCAGACAATCCAGTTGTCCCTTCTGCAAAGAAAGATTCACAGGCCCTGATTCTTGGCGAGTTAGAATGGAACATGTTGGGAGACACTTCGAGAATCGGGAGCCAGTTGACCGGATAGTCGAGGATGTCCTGCTGCGAGAGTGGGCCATCGCCAACGACGTCATCGTTCTTCACAATGGGACATGGAGACTGAAATCTATAGTTGAGTATGATGAGATCCCTTATACATGAGTTGTTGTAGCATAGCTAAGAGCATTGGGTAATGCTAGCTGCCAAATTACCGAAAGCACAGTTAATTATCGGGGACCTGAGCCCATTTCCAGTCTTCAGGCTCAAAACATTGAAAATGAAATTGAAAATCCTCCGTCGACAGGATTCCATACCGCTGAGATTGATAGCTCTGCAAGACACGACGATGTACTTACTATCCTGGACTCAGGTTATGGGAGCCTTAAGCGTGATGACACCTCGAAGCCTGCGACCACAACAGCTAAACAAGATAACGAATTTGTGGGCGTGGCCAGGCAGGCGAACGTACCTGAGAACAAGACTAGGTATACTACCAGCCATTGGGAGTTTGACGACACTGAAACAGTTTTCTCTGAGGCATCGAGTCTGGACGCAACATTAAAAGTCGGTTGCATATCGGCATTCGTTGACGACCTTTGCTGTAAAGCCTTTGATAGTGAAGCTGACGATGAAGTAGTGGAGAGAGTTTGCTCGACTCTTCCAAAGCTTCTAAGAGGGTTTTCACAGAGAATTGGGTATGACGCACCGTCGCAAATATACCGGGATATTATGTATGTCATTAGAAAAAACAAGGGGTGAGTATTCGATCGTCAGTTGAGGGAGATTAGGGCCTAAGATATGCTAAATCAATCCTCTCAGGGAAATAGGAAATACTTTGAGAGAGTCTATAAGAAATGAGAAAACACATGTCAAATGCTCCATGAAGAAGGACAATCCAACTTTGCAAGCCGACGTATATCGTTGGCTTGCTCAGACAGAAACTCCGAGTTTCGCGCCAGTAGCTGTCATGGAACAGGAAGAGCAATTCCCGGAAACTGAGTGCGGTAGCACAAGTGAGACGAGTGCTGATTCTGGTAAGCTGCAATATCAAGAATACCAGAGCGTCATTGCCGACACGCAAGCCTACCAATGGCTTGTTGGCCGACTTCAAAGAGAGTTCGTGTGGAGTTCTTCCGACAGGTCCTCAATGGACGCAGTCAGACACAAAGTTATATCCTCGTTGCCATCTTCCCGCAAGGTTCATCGACGAACACCCCCAGATAAATTCAAAGTCGAATATTTTATTCCTTGGGATCCTATCGCTTTTGTAGGGGAGCAGGCGTACAATATAGACATCACAGATGTGATAGAAAACGCGATTACACTTACCGGGACAAGTATCGATGCACAGGCTTTAACGTGTCTCGAATATGTGAAGCAAACGTGGACGGATGGGGAAGATATTCTGCTAGCTATTAAGATGGCAGCCAAGCGTGGATATGGATATGAGATCACCAGTTTGTGAACCCAGTGTTGTATATCCTAAATTGTCGCCGGCTCCACGCTGACAATGACCCATTCAGAATGGCTGCCTGACAGCACCCACATCTCTGTATACATTGACAGATCAAGTCTTTGTGTGAGCGCCATCGGCCCAGCTGACTCTGTCGCTGAGGTAGGTGAGCAACTTGCCTGGTTGGGAGGAGCTCTGCGTGCATCACCAGACGAGCTCGGCGTTGCCTCATTCATGCCGACGGTAGTAGGGACGCAGCTTTATACATCATCTGAAGACTCAGATTTGAAAGCCATCCTTCGCTGCCACATTGACTTTGAGATGGTCTGTCCTAGTCAAGGTTCGAACGGGATGTGCTGGCATGATATTTTTCGGAACCCGGTCGTTGTTAAAGGGTATCCAACGAGGAATCGGCCAGAAACGAACACAGGCCTAGAAACTTCCTTGGAACTTCTGCAGGAGTTGTCTCATGCGCGGTATACTACCACCGTGGGTGGGAAACTCTTTCTCAAGGGGTTTTCCACAATATTGGTCCCGGCAAGGATCACAGGGAGTGTTGTTGTTTGGCATCTGTACTTCAATCCCGATGGAAGTCATATTTCCTATTTGGATGCACGCGTTGAACACGTCCTAGGTCTACACCCCAAGGATCTAGGGCCCCACCACTTACAGCAGGCCCGACATATCCTTGGATGGTGTGCAGAAGCGCAAGCACTTGTAGGTATGTATTGTGCATGTCACTGGGTCGATGCATTATCTAACATGCTCCAGGAGCACCCGGTGCCAGCTATGATATTACGTGGTCAGGACTTGAAGTCACACGAACCGGGTCTAATGAAGGAATGGCCTCCATTTACCAGCGACGAACGGTAGGTGCGACGGTCAAGGCGGCAATAGGGCTGAAAGACCGGGCAGAGCACCTCAACCCCAATGAGTATATAGCGCAATTGATGTGGATAGCAAAAAGATTCGTAGTGCTCTATGATGTGGAGAACAAGCAGGCATGGCTTACGGATGGCGCAAGCGCATTGCTACATCTAGTACAGGCGTCTTTGAAAGAGACTGAAACAGGAGATTTCGCACATCGCTTTATCTACCGAATTGAAGCCATTCAAAAAGCTCCCGGCTACATGGATGGCAAAACGGCCGCAATTACAATGCTTGAAAGCGATTACAATCGCAAACTCAGGCTCTACACTAATATGGACGAGCTATTCGAAGACCGTGTTGATCGAGTATATCATGCATTAGAACAGGCTCTGGCTCGTCAGGTCTTGATCGGCAGGGAGGGTTCAGGTCCGCTTCGTGCAGTAGATCAATTATCATGGCGACTAAAAGGGTTTGACTTCATGGATGTGGCTACAGAAGATTGTTTCGCTCCTCGAGAGGTCATCTATCCGTCAACTGCACCAGTTTGGCTAGAACTCACTGAGGCCATTGAAAATGTGACACTGTTCGGATGCGGGTTTGGTCAGCTTATCAAGCCGGCAACACCCAGTGAAACTTGCAGCACGTGGGAACTTGTTCCTACTGGCAAGGACTACCTGGCAGCATGTGTCTCAGATATCAAGCAGATAATGAAAAGACGAGGAAATGACCGCATCAAGCCATGGAGAGTGGTTGAAGGGGTATTTTGGCACATGCCAGACAAAGCATTTGGGGAATGCCAATGCTCTACTAGATCCCAAACGGTACCTTGTAGTCGCGTTCAGGTACTCGTATCCCACGAGGATCTCAAACAAATGGGAGAAAAGGTGAAAAGTCCTGCATTGCTAGCAGATCATGGTGCCGTGATCTTCGGTGATAGTCCCGGACCAGGGCATTCTTTGGCCAATGCACACCAAGCTCCTATCCACGAGAAAGTAGAACCTTACGTGAGGAACGATAGTCCCTTTTACGATAGTGGCATAGGAACAAGCTCGATATCGGCTTCGTCCTCATCATTCCGCCGGTCAAAGGACACGCCAAAGCGACCGCTCAGTCCCGACACGCCATTGGGTGATGCGAAACGGCGTTCGTCCCGTATGCTGTGCTCTGATTCCACAAGACTCAATGATTTCCAGGAAACGGGTAAGGCGGACAGCAGAGATCTCAGTAAATCTCATGATGCTACTTCTGGGTGCACTCCTTTCTGTTCCCAAGCCCGTGCTGCCCTCCCACCGGCGTCCTTCCTTGAAATCAGTAATCGAAATCTACTGCGACGTGAGGAGTACAGGATCGGCTGGATATCCGCCTTGAAGGTTGAATTCAACGCTGCATTACAAATGCTAGATCAGCGGCACCAACCCATTCTCGGGCATAGCTCCGATTACAACCTTTACGTCCAGGGTCGAATCGGAATCCACAACGTTGTACTAACATGTCTCCCAGAGGGCCACTATGGAACCAACGCCGCCGCCACGGTAGCGACGAGGATGATGAATACATATCCCAACGTCCAGATTGGATTCATGGTCGGTATTGGAGGCGGACTACCCAGCCCCCAGAACGACATTCGTCTCGGGGATGTGATAGTTAGTAGGCCGGAACGGGAGCACGGTGGAGTCGTCCAATACGACATGGGAAAATACACAGTAGACGGGTTCCAACGAACCGGCTTCCTCAACGCGCCACCAGAGAGGCTATTAGCTGTTCTGAACATCATGCCCGAGCACGACGAACCCCTTCCCCGATGCCGTACTGCTACTTATCCCGGTGCCCAACTGGACCGACTATTCCGCCCAACCTATAAACATGTCACTTCTAACCAAACTTGCATAGACTGCAGCGAGACAGAAACCCTGAAACGTGGGCCTGGTAATCGAGAAGCCGGACCTCATGTTTACTACGGCACCATTGCTTCAGGTAACATGGTTATCAAAGATGCAGGGGCACGCGACTTATTAGTGCAAAAGCACGGCGTCCTTTGCTTCGAGATGGAGGCCGCAGGGTTAATGAACACGAACTTTCCCTGTCTGGTCATCAGAGGGGTGTCTGACTACGCTGACTCCCATAAGAATGACGTATGGAAGAAGTATGCGGCTGCTTCCGCTGCGGAGTATGCCAGAAGCCTTATCTGTGCTATTCCCGAGAATATGTACAGCAAATAACTCCGTAGTATTGATTATTTGTTCTCTTGCATGTTTTATCTATGCATATGATCCTTGTGATCAAATTCGATACATATAGTCGTCATATATTACTGTATAAAGTATGAAAATATCGGACACACTGCGCCCTGATGATAGGAAATGGATCTCCATTGCCATACAAAATTACCAGAGAGTGTTAAACCGAATTCATGTATTATGACTGATAAGACATCGATTCGGTTATGGACCACCACAACACCATATAGGGTATATCTCGCAATACAGCCAATATTTTGTCTATGAATATCCAAAGCTTACAAATAACATGTCAGATCTTGAAGAACGAACGATTGTACGTCTTCTAGATCGAAAAAAAAAAATTGAACCCTGACTATCGACCCATATATATAGATCGAGATAGCCACAGTCCGTCGGCCACTTGCGGCTCTTAGTGCGGTTCTCATTGTTTCAGAATGTCTCATTTATGCTTATAGTATCATCAGGCTATACCTACGCTAGCATTTTTATGGCTTCCGGACAGACATTTAGACTTTGTTGGTCTACGTTAGGGCCTTTCTTTACCTTCTCTAACTTATTTACTATAGGTCAGATCACACACTGGAGATCAGTATATACAGAAGTAAAAAGGGACTAAAACGATGCAGAAATACGTAGTCTAATTCAATAACTTCATTGCCATCAATCATCACACAGTAATGAACGACGTAAACAGATGCAGAAAATAGTATATACCAGGTAGCAGAACAAAATTCGAATAATTCACACCCCAATGACATCAAACACGTGTTTACATAGAATCAGGGACTGGACCACCCTTCACATATGTAAACATTCGCTGGATGATCGGTTTCAAGCATTCTTTCTCTGGGTGATAAGTTCAAAAGCGGAAACCCTTTTACAGCCTGTTCACTCAAGTTGTTTGAATGTACCTCTTTTCGCCTAGGTTTCACGTTTATTACCCACGATCGTCCTTGCAGTTTCCTATAAGGCTTCCTGCTCTGAAGTTCCGGGTGCCTGCATCTCATTATCAGTCACATCCAAGCATCAAGACATGCTACATGCAGAATGAAACACTTTTTCAAGATCCAACGTGACAGGACCAGCAAACAAAAAGAGCAAATGGAAATGTAAAACACATGAGATGAGAGAGGAACAGCAGAAAAAAGTCAGACTGCCACAATCAAGGGGATAATATTATCAATTACGGACAGGACAGGACTCGAGAGATCTTCACTAACGGCGGTGCTGACAAGACGGGGGACCGGTCTGGTAGCTAGTTGCTAGAAATTTGAATTTGCTAGGATCATGTAGTAGGAGAGTGTTCGACAAAGGAGACGAGAGAAATACAAGAGAAAATGGTATGGAAGTGAAACAGTCCGAGGGAGCAAAGAGAAAATATCGGACAGAAAAGTGATCAAGATAGAAAGAAAGGTCAGCGAAGAAAAGAACAGAAGATGGTAGTGAAGAGCAGATGGAGAAGGAACGTGACGGAGAAGAAAGACGGAGCAGTGAAAAACAGGAAATGAAAGATATGAACCAGATCTATGTAATGCCATGCGAGTCCCAAAAATCGTCCGCTCCCCATTTTATATATTTGCGCCGCTCACTCGGACGACAATTCCCTATGCCCTCATCCATCATGTATGTTCGATCATTGGTCACGCTAAAACAAGAGTGAGATAAATGGGAGAAAAGATGATAAGGTGCAGAAGCATGTCTGAGTAAAAAGAAAATGAAACGACTAGATGAACACAGGCAAGAGGATAAGAAAATCAAGATGAACAGAAAGTCAGATTCATGGGGGATGTTCTGAATCCACCGGCTCATTAAATTTCTGTCGTGCCTCTTCAACCCATAATTCCAGACGAAGCTCACCGGCTTCTACACGTCGTACAGGCACCGTTTTGGCGCGACCGTTCGATACTCTGGGGGGAGGCTGCTGTGGCTCGCCGTTTCGAAGTTTGGAAACGGAATACGGTGCGGTACACGACCGGAGATGAACTTTGCCTGGTTCGGCCACAATCCAAGTCTGTTCTTCTGTTGTGGTACCCGCAGGGGGCAGGGCATCTTCCCGAACTTCGATACAGACTGTGAAACTAAACTCGTCATCCCGGGGTAAAGGAGTCAATCGGGCGCAAGCGGAGGCCAATCTGGCGAGACAGGCACGGAACTGCGCCTCGAGGTCGGCCGGAGGAGCGGAACCCCGATCCGATAGGGGGGCACCTGGTTTGGATGAATCTTCCTTTCTATCTTCAAAGGTGGTATTGATCTCTCCAGCGGGGACGCGGGGGAAACCCGACAGGTCAAAAGCATATCGTTCGAGGGGCTGGTTGGTGCGGAGAGATGAAATGATGATACTGACTGCGGTGATTGTGCCCTTCAAGATCTCTGTCCCGACCGCAATTGACGCGTCATTGATATAATCACACACTTTCGGGTGACGGGACTGTCGGACCGGATAGTTGTAGGCCCGAACGGGCAAGAAAGTCGCTCGCGGATAGACCGAACGGAGGAATAAGATTTGGTGTATTGAAACGGTGAGGAAATTGGTGAAGGATGCCGCCAACGCAGACTGATTGTTGGGCATCGATCTAGGTGCGGTAACTGGGGCGGAAAATGTTGTCATGGTGGTAGTCACGGGGTTGACGGTAGTGCTGCTCTCACTGGCAATCGGCATTGCCGTCGAAGGCTCTGGTGTCGTCGTTTCCACGGAAAAAATGGTCTTGACGGGATCTCGGAGAATCTGAGTGCTGTTCCACCCTGAGGCTAATCATCGCTCTGCCTTTTTCGAGACGATGGGTCAACAACTGTCTTTTCTGCCACGCATGAAATGGATCTGGAGACTTTTCTCTCCCTCTCTCTTTCTTTCTCTTTTGACTTTTGCTTCTGCGACAATCAGAGGGGAAGGGAAAGTGGGGGGAGTATATGGGAGTTTCGAGTTGAGTGTGGTTAAAATGAGAGAGGGGAGGAGGATCGAAGAGAGTTTATTCTAGAAAAGGAAAAAGAGAAAATAAGAAGCAAAAGAAACAAAAAAGGACAGAGATAGCGACAGATAAGAAACAAATGTCAAATCAAATGACAAGTATAAAATTTCTTTTTTCTTTAAGAAGGGGGGGGAAGAAGTACACCAAATTAGGGTGAAAATTGTGGAAGTCCAACGGGAATAAAGTGGATGATGGAATGGGTGTTTGTCCGAAGATGAGAAAAGGGAAAGGAAGAGAGAGGGAGGGAAAGAGGGAGGAGGGGTGCCGGTGGATTGTGGTTTGTAAGTCAAAGTAAGGAAGCACTGTTCGGATTAAACATACGTTGGGTGGACAAGACGAAACAAGCAGGCCTCAGAGCATGGATGCAAAGTCGTTGAGGTCGTGACAATCGGCGACAGAATCTGAGATGCGTTCAAAGAAGGAGAATGGCGTGGATGATAAAAGTTGATGATAATGGGGAAATATTATTTCCCTTTCTATTTTCTTTTTTTTTTTCTTTTGCCCTGGCTGGGATTTATTTCTTAGTTATTATTCTTCTTTAGTCTCCCCTCTCCCTCGGAAGATTTTGTTCCTGAAAACCTTCTTTTAAAAATAAATTTTCGTAAGGGAACTAGAAAAAAATTATATTCCCTTTTTCTTTTTGGTATTTTTAATTTCCCTTTTTACCCGTCTGGGGAGAGGAGAGTGAGTGTAGGCGGGCAGACGACAGGAAAACCAACCCTTTGGCGGGTGGGAGGGAGAGGTGGGCTCTGCTTTGGGTTCGGATGGAGTCGAGTACGGCAAAAAACTGCTCAATCCCAAAAGCGAGAGAGGGACCAAAGAGAGCGAGGAGAATAAAATACACGCAAGCAAAGCACAACAACTCAAGGGAGAGAAAGAAAAAAGAAGAGAGAGACAAAAAGAGTCAGTAGGCAAAGCAGTCCTACGGAGGGGAAGGCTTGTCGGGCGACGGTCAAGAGTCGTCAAGGAAAAGGCGCCCAAGTCACGACTCCAGACCTGTCACGTGGTTGCGTCATGGGTGTGGATGCGTTGCAGAACTCAAGCAGAACAAATCCTCCTAGAAAAATTAAAATTGAAAATCAAAAAGGAAATGGGTAAGGTGAGATAATGTCATAGTACATACATACATCCATGATACATCCCTATGGGGGGCGAACCCGAAAAAAAAAAAAAAAAAAAGGATACACTTTATGATAATAGATGGCAAAAAGTTTGCATTATGCATCATTATGACAGATGTGTTGATGGCGAACATATTTTTTTTTTCTCTTTTATGAATAATTTAAAGGATAATAGAATAAGATTAAAAAAAGAATAGCTTGAAACAAAAAAGAGGCATCGGCATGTTCATCACCGATTTCCCTCGTATAGATCTATACACTACAGCTTAACTACAGAGTAGACCCTCACAGCTGTACATACCTAAGACAGTAATACCTATGGAATACACAGTGACACATACGACCTTGTACAACATGCTGACTCAAGGTTTACTACAGAGTATGCATCGTACAGTCTACCTTACCGCACTAGATATTTTTAAGTGCTTCTCTTCTTTCCCCACTAGATTAGTCCCTACTACCTAGTGAAAGTGTAGTGGATGGGAAGAGTCGCTCCAGTCCACTTGGCCGATCATCTCGACTATGGTAAAAGCGAAACCTGAATCGACTAACCGCAGTAACAGTGGTAATATACATTCTGTAGTACCCGTCTTCCGAGCAAGCCTCTTACATATTGGTCAATCAGTACTCCGTAGAAGGGGAGATTAAAAGGACGACCTAAGTAAAATACCAAAGGGGCGAAATCAAACGAGATAAAATAAATAGAATATTAACAATAGATCCTAATATCGGCATAAACCATAAAGAGTATGGCAATACCACCGCAGCATCAACTATTACTCAATCTTAGCCTTAATTTCATTCTGGTCTCTTCATTAGCTCAATGCCCCTTGCTTTTATTACCTGGATGTATGGAGTACTTTAATTGTATTGAATAAAAAAGTAATCAAGCACCGTACTCCGTACTACTAGGGAATTGATTCGCCTACTGGTAGCACTGATGCTCCTGGCTGATTAGATATACAGAGGATCTGGATAAGTGGTAGTTACCGTTTGGGGTAACTACGTATGTACCTACCTACCTTTTTGCAGATTTTATAGCTTTCCTTCTTTAAATTTGATCCCTTGGCGCCAGAGCCAAGCAGACAAATGAAAGTTAAAAAGAAAGATGAAAGGGGAGGAAAAGGCAATCGCTTTCCTATGAACAGCGAGTTTTGATTTCTGATGTTTGATAATTGTTCGTTTGTACATACATACCGTACCTGAGACGACTGCTGTATGGTATCAACCATACTGTACATGGGATCTACCAAGTACCTTACCCATGTATGTATGTACGGTACCTGCTCCGCACATCCATACTTTCTACTAGACAATTTCTCTAGGAAGCCGCCCCTCAGTTGGACAATCTAAGTGGAAGATATAGTTATGCCGAACTACCCTTGATGACCCCACTACAATCGCTTATGGGAATGGTCAGTTACGTACGATTCCCCCCTAGTCTGAGCAGCACAGCGGGTAGCACAAGTAATACTGTGATTATGCCATTCCGATTGATCTTCTGCTATATTGCCAAGTATGTCCATCTTGTAATAAAGAATTTCAGCCATCTACGTCAGACCAGCATAGAATACACTTCTGAGGTTCATCATGTCTGCACCTGCCATAAAAAATGCGAGAGGAAAAAGTAAAAAAGTACAACACATAAAGACCTCTTAGTCTGCTGCCATTCTATAGGGATTTGTCTTATATCAGTGGACATGTGTCGGATATAACTGCTGTGTGACGGTATTCTCCCTGTCCATATGACACCAGTCCTATACATACATTTCAATACTCTCGATGAAAAAATCATGATAAGTCTGATGTACAAGGAAATAGCTTTCTTGATTCTCATTTTATCTAGGAGGGGGAAAGCAGATATGAGAGATTGCAGTGAAACAAAAGAGAGAAGAGGGGGAGGAGTAGAGTAAAGGAAACAATTGATGACCTCAGCCCGGTTATCCATTGGAACCTATCTTGTGCAGAAGAGTGTGTTTGGTAAAGACATGCGTTCCCATGGTTCGTCGCCCGCCATGGGGCGGGTACCGCACTTAGTTTACTCCCAATTAAATTCTACTCACCGCTTTCTTTTCTGCCTGGTTCTATCATCTGCCCCTCCTCACAACGCGCCAATTCGCGGTCGTGTCGATTAAGTAGTAAAAGTTCCCAAAACCTATCAGTCTCACCAACAGGGACAAGGGCCTCTACAGTGAGCCTGGTGTGCATTGACGATTGGCTCGATTCGTGTATACTTGATCCCTTTCAGCAAGTCGTATCCGACTGCCTCCTGTCAACTAAACTAGCCTTCCGCCTCGATAGTACCAGTTCCTTCCAACATGGAGCAAGAGCTCCTATCGTTGCTTGCGGACACGCAATCCCCGGTCGCTGATACGAGGAAATCTGCTGAGCTTCAACTGCTTCGCCTCTATTCGAACGAGAACCTTCCTCTTTCCCTCGCCGCTATCGCTTCTCACGATTCCGTTCCTACCAACCTCCGCCAGTCGGCCCTCTCAGTACTGCGCACCTTCATCGCTGCCGCCTGGTCCCCGAATCTAGATGAGTTTAAGGGCCAGATATTGATCAATGATGTGAATAAGTCTCAGATTCGCAGAGCCTTACTGGATCTGGCTACTGTCACAGAAATTCCAGAGCGCAAGGTTAAATCCTCTGCCAGCTTTGCGGTCAGTAAGATTGCCAGCGCCGATTTCCCCGAGCAATGGCCAGAGCTCCTTCCTACAATTCTTCAGATCATCAATGATGCCAATAGCACAGCTAGCGCTCTGCATGGTGCGTTGAAGGTCCTCCTGGACCTGGTAGATACAGGGTTCAACGAAGAACAATTCTTTAATGTTGCCAGGGATCTTCTCTCCTCATTGTTCAACGTCGCAACCAACGAGTCAAGAAAACCTATGCTGCGAGCCTTGGCTGTCGCGGTGTTCCGCTCGTGCTTCGACACACTGGAGATGGTACTTGAGCAACACAAAACTGCGGTCAAACAATTTATGGACGAGGTGCTTGGCGGCTGGTTTCCTTTCTTCATCTCAACTCTGAAGGCACCCTTACCGCAGGCTCCCAATGAGGAAGAAGAAAGCAAGGAGGGCGAAATACCTTCGCAATGGAGAGGTATTATTGGACTCAAGTTACAAGTCGTCAAGGTATATACTCCTGACACCGAAACTTCTATGGTCCTTATGCTGACCATGCACGATTAGACTTTGATGAAGATCCGAATGGTCTTTCCGGCTCTTATGACGGGCCAGAGCCCGGTTTTCTTCTCTACTATTTGGACAGAGCTGTCCAATATCCAGGCTGCCTACCACGAGTTCTACATCAACGACGAGAGACAAGGCCGTCTGGAAGATGTGGACGGACTTCCCTATACTCTGGACTTTTTGGTCCTGGAGGAGTTGGATTTAATCCAGACATTAATCAAAGCACCCCCTGTAAAAGCAGAACTGCAGCAGCAATTACAGAACGCAGGGCAGGCTGCGACAAGCTCCAGTTGGCTGCCCGAAATCCTTAAATTAGCCAGCTCGTACGCGCAGATCACTACAGAAGAGGAGGGCTTGTGGGACATTGATGTAAATCTTTTCCTTTCAGAGGAGACATCTGTCACAGCCAACTACACCCCTCGCACATGTAGCGGTGACTTGGTTGTCAAACTTGGTGAATGGCTGAAGGCTCTTACGGCCGAGGGCTTACTTGTCTACCTGAACAATGTGTTTGCTGATTCTTCTTCCACGTAAGTTTTCCTTTGATGTGCGAAATGGATCCAGAAGGTAGATCTAACCTGTGATTCGGACGATAGTTGGAAAACCCGTGAATCGGCACTTTTCATTCTGAATCAACTTCTACGAGACTTCCACGAGGTGTCCCAGTCGATTTCCCCAGAACTAGCCACTGGTTTCAGTAACCTTATCCAGTTTTCCCTCCAACAGGAGCATGAATTTCTTCGAGCTCGTGGCTACCTTGTGGCTGGAATCTTAGCTCAGGTTGCAGGTGAAGCCTTTAGTGCGACAGCCGCTTCCTATCTCGAGGCCACCCTGAAGGCAATCTCGGAAGATCCCTCGGAAGTTGTTAAGGTTTCATGTATCCGGGCCCTGCAGGATCTCATGCCTTCACTCCCTGCTAGCATGACGGCTCCCTTGCAGATTTCAGTTATCTCAGCTATATCGGATTTTGTCTCCGAGCACGACCTCAGTGAGCCTTCCGACAGCGATGACCTCAAAGTTACACTCGCGGAGACACTCCGTGATACAATCATGGTGAATCCCAGTGTGGTTCTCTCATCTATCGCCATCGATGTGCTTTTCAACATTGCCAGCAACGGTGCTACCAATTTCCAGTTAACAATGATTGTAACGGAGGCTTTTGAGGATATCGCAGAATCTGTTGCAGACCAAGGCCATGATTCCTTTGTCCGTCTCTGCGAAAAAGTGCTACCTTCATTGACAGGGGCTATTGATGTGGGAAACCTCACGCAAGAAAATGCCCTGACAAATTTCGCTGCGGATCTTCTGCGAGCGCTCGCGGAAAGAGCCCTCGAACCTCTCCCAGCTGGGTTTGTGGAGGCCGTCATGCCCAAGCTGAACCGTCTGTTGTTGGATTCGACCGACGCGGAACTTATTCGCCCGGCAACAGAAGCCGTTCGGCATATGCTTTCGCACGACTTCAATCAATTCATTACGTGGCGTGATCCACAAAGCGGAAAAGAGGCAACTGAAGTTGTCTTGGTGATCATCGATCGGTTGCTGGGTCCTGCCGTTGATGACAATGCTGCCACCGAGGTAGGGCAATTAGCAGCCGAATTAGTGGAGAAAGCAGGATCAGAAAGACTTGGACCTTATCTGCCACAACTTTTGCGGGCGGTTGCTCAGCGACTTGCCACTGCCGAGCAAGCCCAGTTCATCCAAAGCTTGATTCTCGTCTTTGCTCGGCTGACACTGATCAGCGCGCGTGAAGTCGTGGATTTCTTGGCGCAGGTGGACATTGGAGGCCAGAGTGGACTCCCCATCGTGATAAGCAAATGGCTTGAGAACTCGGTCAATTTTGCCGGGTATGACGAAATCAAGCAGAACATTATCGCCTTGGCGACGCTTTACAACCTCGAAGATCCCCGATTAGCACAAGTACAGGTTAAGGGCGACCTTATCATTCAGGAGACCGGCCGCATTAAGACACGATCGCAGACCCGCAACAATCCAGACCAATATACAACAGTGACTGCACCATTGAAAATCGTCAAGGTCTTAGTCGAGGAGTTGGCCGCAGCGTCCGGAAGCAAAGAGATTGATGCGGCCACGGCTGCAGCCCTTGAGGAAGAAGACAGTGACGACGATGATTGGGAAGATCTTCCCAGCAACACCCTCGATCTCAGCCTTGGAGTTACTAAACAGGAGCTGATGGCGTTCGGAGAGGGTGGCACAGAAGGGGTGTTTGGTGTGCGCAAGCGTGATGACGAGACGCAAGCTTTCTTGTTAGACTTTTTCAGAAACGCATCCACTAAGCCAGAATTTCAGCAGCTCTTTGCGACCTTGACGCCGGCCGAGCAGGACAAACTTCGGAGCTTAGGATGAGAATTGGACCACTAGTACAATGCAGGGGCTTTGTGAAGGTCCGCCATTTCTCTCCTCGGTGATCTACTTCTTCTGGTCTGTTTTCGCATAGCCTTTACTTCCCCCGCCACAAAATGTGGGAAATTATGGCATAGGGCCTATATGTACCTGTCTGTATGTAGTCATGTCAAAGTGTGTAGATGATGACGAAAGCGATCGTGGTGAGGTAGGATAGGGTTTAGTTTATGGATGCGATTTTATGGGCCCGAAATGCTCGAATGAATTAATTAATGCATATTAGAAATTTCGAGTAAAATACTGTCCTACGGGGCATGTGCATTGCATGAAAAATTCGGCCCCTACCAGCGCAGCGCCAAGGCGCATGATCTACGTTGACATTACTATCCTGGTTAGGTCAAAGGCCGTCTGGGGGGACAACGAGATGAAAACTCGAGTGACATTGTGGTTGCTCGACAGTGGCGCCAGCTTCACGCTATATCTACTTACGACTACATGTATTTGTGGTGGCTGGTCTTGGCGCAGATGAACGACATTAACTTTTGAGGGGTATTTTCATATTTTCCGCGCTAAAACTCAATGATGCGACGTCTTCGTACAGTCCATGGCAATTTCGTATACGGAGTCGGATGTTAGTAGGACAGTGCGTAGTGCTACCAGTTCATGAGCAGTATGATCTGTTACCAATCGGAAACATCTCCCAGATCCATAATTGTCGGACTAGGGATGCATGGTCTCCAACCCACCCCCTGTTGAGCCACACCAAGAACGAATAACCGTCCGATCTATTTCCTCGAGGAGCACACCAAGCTGACTTGTCATATCATGTATGGAACCATACAAACCTACCTCCAGCTTGCTTTACTTTAGAACTGTGGCCGGTACTACCTCTACCACCTACGCGAATCGTGTACGACATTTACAGTCAAGCCGGTGCAAGATGTATGTTAAACCACTTAAGATGGGAGGTAGTACATAGTACTATTTAGTAGAATTTCTGACGGGGTCTAGGTAGTAATTAGGTAGTATCCTCCAAGTCGGGTCAGGCGATGAACATCTGGAGTATGGAGAGTGGTGATACCTTATGCACGTAAAGTACTCCGTACCGCTACCTCATCCGCCCAACAAAAGTGGCTGATCGGCCAAATCCACAACTTTGATTGGCTTTTCCAGCGGATCTAGCTAATGCGGGGTTTCTAAGCTGTCGTATTTTCCTGCCTCAGTAATTCTACTTGTATTTGTCGATGAAGGATTCTGATGCACAAACATCTATCATGATTCATGAATTCTAGGACAGAACCGGAAGAGGTTTGGGGCGTATGATCATCAAAGTAAAATCCCGGACCAGACAAACTCCGGGTTTAGACCGGAGCGGCTAAGGGATTCCAGGCGCATCGAAGGCGTCAACACAGTTGCACAAAAGGTTCGGCAGGCCAGAGTGACGAATCAGTATCCGGCGGGCAATACCAAGCAATACCCAGAACCAGTGCCCTGGTGCCCTGAGGTGCACACCGCCACCGTCAGCGGACCCGACATCCTCTCTCTTGGGTCCAACACCCCTGCTTCCATAGGTTGCAATTTAGGTTTCCCTAATACCTTCTCTATATATTCACGCTTTACCCCTCTATATCCGAACTGTCTCTTTTCTTGTTGGTTTTGGCTTTTCTTTTCTTCTTTCTTTTCTTTCTTGTTCCTCTATATATATACCCTTATTACATTCCTAATTTTCTTTTCCCTTTCCCTTTCCGCGTGTCCCTCGCATACTTCTACCAAACTCTACACTCAATCAAGCAATCATGGTGCATCCCAATATTAACGAGCATATCGTAGTCGATGTGAGACATTTCCCCTCCCCGTTTCTGCAGCTTGAATTCCCCTTCCATTCCGTTCCCCTGCATCCGAGGAAGAACATGTAAACATCTTCCGCACATCATAAAACCCCCAACCTTTTTTTTTAATTATTATTATTCAATGGCTTTCCTGCCCTTGAAGGAGCAATGGGCCTTAATTCTACACACCGAGAGATATATTTATGCGCAGGATGTGACCAATTCCCATGCTATAATTGGTGTCAATCTATGTTGTTTAAATCTTGCATCAAATGTTCTGTCCGCTTAGGGTGATCCGGTTTGGAAATCCGGAACGCTCAGGAAATTGTTACCCCTCATGCCGAGCCGGCGCGTCGTGCATTCG
This sequence comes from Aspergillus sojae, assembly GCA_008274985.1. NCBI lineage: Eukaryota > Fungi > Ascomycota > Eurotiomycetes > Eurotiales > Aspergillaceae > Aspergillus > Aspergillus sojae. Next base: position 4,318,146 of record CP035527.1, on the reverse strand, counting down.
AGCTGTCTATCGCGACCTCAAGAACAAATCATTGACCCCACAATAAGACTAGTGACGAAGACTCCCTCTATGACGCCCAATCCATAATCGACTCCAACTTCAGTCTTCACTCCACAGTCCGAGATTACGAATACGAAAATGGCCGCCGCTACCACGCCTACAGAAACGGGCAATACCCTATGCCCAACGACGAGGAAGAGCAAGACCGTCTAGCATTCATGCACCATCTATTCAAACTTCTCCTCGGAGGCGCCCTATACCGCGCCCCGATAGAACAAACCCAAACCCCGCAGCGCATCCTCGACGTCGGCACCGGCACCGGCATCTGGGCCATCGACATCGCCGAAGATTTCCCTGGTGCGGAGATTATCGGCACCGATCTGAGCCCCATCCAGCCTAATTGGGCGCCCCCGAACTGCACTTTTCTCGTCGATGACGCTGAGAGTGAGTGGGCGTTCAGTCCGAGCGAAGCTTTCGATTACATCCACGTCCGCAGTTTGGGCGGCGGTATCTCCGATTGGAAGCAGTTTCTCAATCAGGCGTACAACCATGTGAAGCCTGGTGGCTGGGTTGAGATCCAGGAGTATGAGACCTGGTTGCGCTCTGATGATGGGACAGCTGAGCGGGCGCCGATGCTTATGGATTGGCAGTATAAGATCGACGAGGCGAGCAGGCTGTTTGGACGGCATATGAATGTTGCGCCTCATCTTGCTCAATGGATGGAGGATGCGAAATTTATTAATGTGCAAGATGATGTTTACAAGGTACGTGAGAGTTTGTATTACCTGAGGTCGGATGCTTTGTTTGTTAGAACGAATGTAGCTGACAGAAACAAGGCACCTGTGGGTTCATGGCCTAAAAATAACCGGTTGAAGGAAATCGGAAGAGTGGGCAGAGTCACTCTGTACGAGGCCGTTGAACCTTATACCCTGGCCTTGTTCACCCGGGTGCTGGGCTACTCGCCCGAAGATGCCCGAGACTATGTGGACAAAGTGCGCGCGGAGCTCCTCGACAGCTCCCACCATATCTACGTGCTGTACCACTATGTATACGGACAACGGCCTCTGGAAGACTCCACTAATGAACAAGGCATGAATATGGATATATGACGACAATGAGTGACGCACATGTAAAAGGATTTATCTTTGTTTATAATTTTCGTTGAATACCCTCAGTGTTAGCCAGAACGATCGGAGTACATAGGAACGTGGACATAGCGATGAGCCAATGATATAAAAAAAACACATTTGCATCCAATACAACTAAATGAACCCGACTATCCTTGAAGAGAATAACCGACACCCTCACCAGTACCCATAGCCACCAAATTAGCCCTCATCTTCTCCGCCCGCTCCCCAACCCCAAACGCAGCATCATCACGATGAACCCAAGCCCCAACCCCATGCTGCAAAACCGCCGTAGCCCGTACCTTCTTATCCGCCTCATTCCCAGACACCCCCTTCAACCCAATACTACCATGCAGCGTAAGTCTCGTCTCCTCCCCACCCTCAGCCTTCCCGCGATACACCCCACGATGCAAGATATTACTATCATAGAACACCGCATCACCCGGCTGCAACTCCACCACCAACTGACCCGGCATATCCGGCTCATAAGGCCCGGCATTCCTCTCCGCCTCAGTCCTCACCCGTCGATGCGACCCCGGAACAACAATCAGCGACGCATCAGGACACAGCGCCAAATTATACTGCGCATGACTCTGCTTCCCCTGCGGACTCTTCGACTCCAACAACTTCAGCTCCTCCTCCGGTCCCACCGTCTCGGGGATATCATCGCGATGCCACCGCAGCTCGAAATCCTTCGTCTCCGGCGCAACCAGTAAATTGAATAGCTCCATGACCAGGGGCTCCTCCCCGTTGCCCTCGGTGCGCGTCACGCCGAGCAGCTCCTCGGCCACGGCGAGCACTTTCTCGGAGAAGTAGAAGCGCGCGAATTCGGCGCGGCCCGGCATCGAGGGGTGGAGGAGGTGCTGCACGCCCCAGATGCCGCCCTCCGAGGCGGGAGGGGGTGTGGTCGGCCAGGGCGGGAATTGCTTCGGGACGGTGCGGAAGTGTGGCCAGTGGCCTGTTCGGGTGAGTGTCGCGGCTTTTGTTGATACGGTACGGAATTGGGCGACTTCTTCGGGGGAGAGGAGGGAGCGGACCACCACGAAGCCGTCGCGTTGGAGGGCGTCGAGGTGGGGGGTTGATTGGACTGTCATCTTTTTTTTTTTGTTTCTTTTTCCTTTTCTTATTTAGGTATACTCAAGTAGATGTTATTGTGTTGGTTATGTATGTAGAATAATGAAAACAATTAATGATGAAAGTTGAAGTGGGGAAAAGAAGAAAAAAAAGTTCATGCGAGAAGCCAGAGAAGAAACAAATTTTTATAGTCCATTCAGAACAACATAACAATGGATTTGTGTAGCATCCATACAACTTCAATCTATTACCCAACAATGTCGTATACCGAATACTACGTCGGGAACAAGCCCCATACTACCCAGGAATCCATGATCTTCGGTCTCGTTTATATTTCCAGGAAATTCGGTCGGATCGGATTACCCCGCGGCTGCCCCAACTGATAGAGAAAATAAAGCGGGGTTTCGTTTGCGTTGTTCGCGAAGTTCCACTCAGAAGTTACACTGCGGCCCGTGGATGGTTACATACGCGTGTGGTATGATTGTGGATGGACCTACCTATTGCTTTCTAGTGAGGATTTTGGGGGATTTCGATTACTATCTTGTTTAATATATACTTAGAGAGTCAGGGCTTCCATTGCTCCGGATGATTGCATTCTTAAGCTCCGAGGCTTGTTCAGGGTCTAGGCCTGATTTGGTATGGTGTTTTGTAACCCTGGGAAATGAATATTGTTAGAATACATTGATTAAGTATTAGACATCCTCAGAAGCAACCCATGTTGGTGTCAAGGAGAAGCTTCGATAACTCACTTCTTCTCTATCATATATTATCCAGATCAAATTGCAGTCGGACTTTTCACTATGTCAGACGATGCTCCCGACTGTACCCACCGGCCTGAGACATCCACAATCTGGAGGTCTCCAGGAGCATGTCTGCCATTCAACAAACACCGTTAATAAAGCCCGTCACTCACTGGGTAGATCACTTGTCATCCACGGCTTTGTGACTGCAGGAATATAAGATAAGGGAAACCCTCAGGCACCATCCTACCGAAAGCCTCCGCCGACATCCCCATCGTAGCAGCCATGCTAGCTTTGGACCGCCTGAAGGTTTCATCTCCAGCGTGTCTACCCTTGTAAAATTCCAACGTGCGAACCAACTCCGTCCTAGAGAACTCTTCAGAGTAATCGTTGACACTCACTTCAGACGACCTAACCACCGCAACATCGCCATGAATATCCCCTATGAAGCACCGACTCACAAGCGGGTTCCTCGGTGTTTCTGTCTTCTCATACTGCTGGTAAACATGATAATGCCAGCGGTCAACAGGTCTGTGAGAGTAAAATTCGCCCGGTTCGAGAATGCCGCCCCATCTGGTTCTTTTCTTTAACTCCTTCAGTTCAGCAGACCATTCACCGTATGAGTCCAAGGGCATCGGTTCGATATAGTCCGCCTCGGTGAGATCCTCTTTCGTCGGGTCACTGGGGACAGTGCGGATGAGGAAACAGTTATACTTCTTTGCCCCTGTGCAGGCCTTTCTGTGTGTTTTCCAACCGTCTTTTTGACATGCCGGGGAGCAGTATGCTGCTACTTTGCAACCGGTGCAGCGGCGCGTGCCTGCGTTTTGGCAGCTCGTAAGGAGCAGCTTGGTGTGTTTTCTTGATTTGTCATTCTTCTGGTGTGTCTGTCGACTGAGTAGAGTAACTTTTACTTGACTTGAAGGTGCAATGGTTGAAATCCAGAATCAGTTCGTCTCCTATTCGGAGGACACATTTTTAGGCGGTGAAGAGTTGAAGGATCATACAACAAAGAAGCTAGCTGGTCATAGCTAAAACCCTAGTGTGAGGCTGTATTGACGGTTGTTTTTACCACAGATTCACATCATGAGCAGTCAAGGAATGGGACACAAAGCCCCGATAACTATCATGAAAGGAGAAGATTTACATTACCTGATTAGAGCATTCTTCAATACAGGTAGCCTTCTGTGGTATTTACCCATCTGTACAGTTTTGAGTATGGAGAGCTGAGTTCAGGTACATATACTACGTATGTATATACACGGAAGTACTTAGCCGAGGATCGCTTACCCAAAGTCTAAGCAACCCGATTCAATATCGATCCCATGCATATCATTGCCATTATTTGATGACTATGAGTCAATTCTAATGGAGCGGGTTCCACTTTCCATCTTCCGAGGACGAAAATCCATGAGCAGTGACCAATATGGGATGTTAGAGATCGTGGACTAAGAAACGTTGATGGTCGCTTGTTTGGATAAATACGCTAAGGTATGGTTTGCCGCGATGATATCAGCTGAACTGTGGAGCCCCGTATTCGACTGTTTCTTTACGATGCTGGCGAACAGACTCGTACGGACTATGGTATGATGGATACAGCGGCTCGGTCTGTAAATTACCCCTTGACCCCTCAACTAAGGGTGGTGCCACTCGATTAGCCCCATATACCAAGGAGCTACTGTGAAGAGGTCCTTTTAGAGCTTTAGTGCCCCGTACTTATCCTTGGTAGAAGTTGTCAGCTTGTCACTTACTTCGGAGTATTCTCGTTCACATTTAAAAAATACTCGTACCAGTTATAATACGGACCCGAAAGAGTCCTTAGTGTACAATACTGCTTACAGTGCTACTGCACGGATCGTCAGCCTCACAAAGCTCAGCCAGCCTCTAATTCCGTAGTGAACCCTTAATGGTTATCTGATGCTAGTGGCGGGGCTCTGAAATCATCAGGAAAGACGTGCTTCTGCTTCGGCGGTGTCGCTCTGCCGTGTCTTGTAGATCAGAACTAGTCAAAATACCAAGAAATTTTCCTTGTTTAAAGCTGCAAATTATTTTCGTAGAGCGGACCTTACCTTTTCTTCTCGTAAATTTTTTTTCCAAAGGACAATCGGGGAATAAAGGCTTCCATTCAGCTGTTTTGTGTCTTTTGTCTTGCACCTGTGACGTGACGCCAAGAGCTCAAAGCTCTTATCGTTTTCCCTCCTCACAATTTACCCCTCCGTAGATATTTTTCCTTCGGATTTCACATCATCAACCAAAGACCTGCGGCCATATTAACGATGGCGTCAGGGACGAATATGGGCTTCAACGCCCTCCTCATTTTATGTCTCGTGCTCGTCGTGCTCCCCTCTCAAGTCCATGCATTTGGCGCTGGCAGTATGTGTGCCCGTGGTTTTGTCAGTTTCCCCAAAATTATACTCAGTTGCTAAAACGATTAGATATCGCTTCGATCTCCGCCGTTGAGGGCAAGAACTGGCGCCATGGTGATATTGAAGATATGCTCAAGACCGTTGCCTTTATCAAAGGCCATAAGTGGACTTCCACCATGATCAAGCGCGTCTACTTTGGCAACTGGTTGCGTGATTAGTGGGTCTCGTCTCTGACGAAGCTATCTGTTGCACGCGCTAACCCTCTATAGCTCCCAGGCGATGGACGTTGGCACCCTCAAGAGTGTCCAAGCTGACACTATCCGGATCCTCGTCTGGATCCTGTCTTTCATGACTTTCGGTTATGCGACGGCGGAGTTTGAGGTCACATCTGACAGGCTCGGAACTTATCGTCCCGAGGAGCATATTGAGTTCGTATTTCTCTCTATGCATAGAAAATTTCATATGGCTAATGCTTTTGTACAAGCAACCCAAAAGATTATGCCGACAACCAAGATGCGCGTCAGTACGATCCTCGACTGCGTGGCCCGGTGCGTCAAGTTGAGCTCGATATCGATCCCGATACCGGCATGAAGAACTATATTGCCAACGAACGAGGAGACTGGTCCACGAGTTCTGGGTATATTAAATACAGTTTATCTCGCAGTATCCATTACGGAAGACTGTATACCAGAAATGGAAACGAGGAGGACCTCTGCGAAGCTTTGCGATGCCTCGGCCAAGGACTCCATACTCTTGAGGACTTTGCAGCACACACGAACTACTGCGAACTCGCGCTTCGTGAGATGGGCTTCCGTAATGTATTTCCGCACACCGGCAAGCGGACTGAGATGAACGTTCGGGGTCACCGTGTTTACCCTCTCGTAACAGGAACATTCGGTATGGTTGATTTCTTCCATTCCGTACTTGGAGAAGCGACCGATCATTTCACCCAGTCGGAGGTCAACGAAATGGATATTGCGCTGGGAGATGCACAGACAAATACATCTTCTGGATCTGCTAGCGCATTGACAGCCCTTCTCGGCAAGGTCCCTGGCACGAGGGACCTTGTTAACGAGGCTGAGGAGCTCAAGCGTCGCTCAGATGAGCAAGAATCAGCAAACAGGCGTGGTGGTCATCGTTCAGGCTATTCAACCCACGGATCTACTCGATCCTATGATGACTACAACTCAGGTAGCAGCCGAGGCTTCGGAGGTGAACAAAGCAGGGCAGCCAGAGCTGATGAGTCCAGTTCCTCGGGCGGCTTGCCCGGCCTGCCTGACTTCGACCCAAACAAGACCATCGAGCAGATATACCCTATTCTGCAGTTCAGAGACAATGTCGTGCGGAAGCTCTCGTCCATCATTGAGAAGATTCCCGGTCTCGAAACCCTGGTCGAGACGATCACTGAAACCTTGACCGTTTTTGTCATGTCTCTACTGGCGCCCTTCATTCGTCCTATCATTAATGCCGCCTCCAAGCAGCTCCAGGTTGGCTCCTCTAGCGTCATTGATGCTTCTGGCCAACACCAGTATGAACCATGGACTGACCCTCACTGCACCGACCCTACCCACTCCCTGCTGTCCAAGGACCACTTCTCCAACATTCTCAATGAGCCAGCTGGCCAAGTCGCTTCTGCCATTCTGAAATACGTCGCACCTCGCGTCCTGTACGCTTGGGAAAACACAAACATCTCCGAGCGGCAGGTTGCGGACGATTGCCTCAAAGTATTCCATCATCCCGCTCTGAGGGATATGCGCAATGAAGCACATCGGACCATGTACGAAGCAGTCGAATCTTGGGTGCAGTCTAGGTCGGATCGTGGCTCCAAACTGAACGATATCCTCAGTGCTGAGGGTGTGAAGGCGGGAAAGAACCAAACAGGAGAGGGTGGTCATTCCCATGGGCACGGCCATAGCCACAGTCATGCAGCTCAGCAGTCCCATAATCAGTCACAGTACCGCCCACCCCAACAGCAACAGCAACAGCAACAGCAACAAAGCTCATCGAGTCCCTTCGACCAACTTTCTAGCCTTCCCATTCCTGGTATCTCTAAGCTTAGCAGTGCTTTCTCTAGCTTTGGACTGGGTGGCTTCTCGATGCGTGACGAGACTTCGCAGCAGACTACACCCCCGCCTGAACCTCAGCATCAACAGTCTCATCAGTCTTACCATGAGCTATCTCATCAACGCCAGGACCATGAATCTCACCACCAAAGCCGCCAGTCGCATCACTCTGGGGGCAAGCACAGCAGCCACGAGAGTCGTCGACACGGTCATGGAGGTGGAAAGAGTGCAGACTACTACAACGAATCATCATCCAGCCATGGAGACGGTGATCACTCTGAATCTCAAGGACATAGCCAGCGTCGCCACCGTAAAAAGAAACATAGTGATGACAGTGATGAAGATTATGACCCTGGGTATAACGTACGCTCTCGACAAGACCACAGTCATGGCCGTGATGAAGATCATGACTCTAGGTATAACCTACGCTCTCGACAAGACCACAGCCAAGGCTCCGGTGGATATGGCTCCGGTGGATATGGCTCCGGTGAATATGGCTCCGGTGAATATGGCTCCGGTGAATATGGCTCCGGTGGATCTCGTTGGTGATTACGAATCGTGATAAATGTTCTGTCTTACTTCTCTTGTGGTATTTTGGGTTGGTAGGTGTTGGAACAGGGGTAGGTGGTTTACTGGCTAAGTGGAAAGGCATGCAGTGGTCAGCTTGCTAGTTGAATCAAGGCAGTTAGAAGCAGGCTCAGATTGTGGGCTCAGGATAATACACATGTCAATGCTTTCTATTCGAAACTAAGTATATGTTATAATCTTATCTCATATACCGAAAAATGAAATTTAATTGAATAAATAACGCCTCAGTCGCAGCATAGAGCTCCTATCTCTTTATGTGTCTCTGAACTGGCCTTCCTGTTGTTCTATGATCGGTGTGAGCAGCTTGCCATCATCCAAGGCGTTCTCTATGTTCTGCAAAGTCAATAACTCCATCTCGCGCTTTGTTTCACGTGTTGTCGTCCCAATATGAGGTAGAATCATAAATCGGTTGTCGTGGAGGAGACCGGGGTGGACAATTGGCTCATTTTCGAAAACATCCAGTCCAGCAGACGCAACTTTGCCTGCTTGCAACGCTTCTACCAAGGCTGCTTCATCAAGTAACGAGCCTCTTGCTGTATTGATAATGACCACGTCATCTTTCATCTTTTCGAACTCGGCTTTTGAGATAATATGTCGGGTCTTCTCTGTGGCCGGTAAATTAAGACTGATGATATCTGAATGCCGCAGAAGTTCATCAAAAGTCACATATTCGGCATCTCGTGTTCCTGAGTCAGTCCAATGTACTGCTGAAGACGAAGAAGTAAATACTCCTACCCTCTTTATCTCCTGGGAGCTTGGAGCGATTATGGTAAATAATCTTCAACCCGAACGCACGAGCCCGATGCGCAATAGCCTACAATCATATAAGTCAACAGCAACAACATGTACCTAGTCAAACACACCACACCCACCTGTCCAATAGCACCCATCCCCAAAATCCCAAGTACCTTGCCCCCAGGATCACGACCTAGAGGCGTATCACCTTTCCACTGTCCGTTCCTAATAGACACCAAAGGTATCATAGCCTGGCGCAAAGCACCCAACAACAAGAACATGGCCACATCAGCCGTGGCATCCGCAACGACCTTCGGAGTATTAGAAATCCGTATACCTCTTTCAGTGCAAGCTTTTACATCCATCCCATCGTATCCCGCGCCATTGAGACAGATAAACCTCAATGTCGGCGGCAGGGATTGAATAAGCTCCTTATCGAATGGCCCAGTCTCGAGGGTTGAATTCGTCCGGTAAAGTGCTGCAACCCCATCCCATGTTCCGGATTGACAGTTTTGTAAGAATTGCTGTCGGTTGCCTGTGAACTGGTATGTTTTATATTTAGTTTGGAGTTTGGACCATTCACTCTTGCTGTGATGGAGTTTGCCGATTAGGAGTATACTTGGTTTTGGTCGGATTGATGTTGCTATGTGTTTGCTGATCGTTGCCATTTTCTTTTCTCTGTGTTTTGCACCCTGCGATATGGTATTATATATGGTCGAATATGGGTGTTAAAGGTATCTTTCCTGGGATGTAATACTGGCTCCCCTTGCTAATAGTATGGCGTTATGGCGTTTGTCCGAGAGGTCGGCGAAAGTTGCCGGTGCCGAGGCCAACATCCCTGCTGTGCCCTAAAGCTATGATTGAGTATAGCGATAGTAGCCTAGGTTAGGATAATATTAATAGAATAATGTAGCTGATATATAATTTCTGTTTATTTTCTCACCAATTCCTTTCCTCATCTAGGTAAAAATCAGGCACAGATATCCACATCTAATCCATACTAACCAGGTAAGGCTCTTCAGCTACCACCCTGACAGTAATATGCAGGGCTGATAGGTCAGCTATCGGTACTGTTATCTTCCTAGGCGTTTCGCCGTAGTAGTGAAGACAACATCGATCGTAGTCTCTTGTAACAAAATCGATAGCTCGACTTGCATCAATCATTCATACAAGATCAATATGCAGCAACAGTATGCCTTTCATAGGGCTAAACTCGGGCCGGGCCGCCACGAATAGGAGCAAGTCATTGAGTTAGATTGTTTCGTGGTAAGAATTCTCTATAAATAGAGTGAGTAACTGTGCCGTGTTTCAATTACTTTCAATGCACTGGTTTCCTGCATTTCATTTGGGTTGTACCCTTGCGTGATGCGCGTCAGCCACAGCCGTGCTACTACTCCTAATTGCGATGATAAGAATACACTCCAATAAGAAAGAGCGCAAGCGTCTTGATTAGTCTGTATTTGGTTGAATGCATAATTGCAACGTACAAAGAATGGCTCGTGTGGGCCACACAATGGCCGGTCCTTCCTATTAGTGATGCGGCGCAGTGACTTTGCATGAGCAGTAAGTACTAGTACTAGCGCCCTCAACATTCCTGGCCTCCATTCCCAGGACACCATCGACCATTTATCCTGGATTACTTGAAACCATACCTGATCATCTCTAACCGCAATTGTTTCAGTAGGCAAGGCTGTGGTCTACATTCTGAAAAGATGGCCATTCCTCGAGTCGACACCTGTTACAACTACTGTACATGTGCAGGACTCCAAATATGGCGAGGCCTCTAGCACCACTAAAATAGATGCTAAAGTAGCGCTGAACCAGGGTAACGAGGCTATGTTTCCCTTCGCAATCCACTTCTTGGTGCGGGGAATCCCTAGACAAGGCACCCTCGTGGTTATTTAATATCCCATACGGTCTCATATATTCTTCCATCTTCTGCAAATTCTCACATAGCACCGATATTCACGATAAAGAAGCAAAGACTGATAGTCATTGGCCTAATGTCACCGCCTTATATTTTCAAGGGGACTTCTTCCCAACCATCCAATCTTTCTACCCAAGACTTCAACTTCAGTGCTATTATACCTTCCGTGGAAGTTGCGGACGAAGACCCTCCTTCATCAGTAGGGGCTGAACGGACGCCTTCTATATCCGACTCTGAAGACTCCAGTCACCGCGCTTACACCCCAAGCCAGAGCACGGCGACTCCTCCCCGCCGTGATAATCTAAGCCTGGGTGTCACAGAGTCTTTGCGAACGTTAAACCTCGAAGGAAACCCTACATCGCATCGAACACCCTCGTGGCGGCATGATGCTCGGCGACAGAGTACTGGTTTGTCCCCAGGCAGGTCCACATCCACGTACAGGGGCTTGTTCAATGCGACGCCAGAGCCCACACCAGAACCGTCACGAGTACAGCCTACCTTGAATCGTGATTCAAGCGTTGACGGCTTAGCGAGCGATTTAGAGGATTCTCATCTGCATGGTGGTGGGCCTCCAAGCGATGACAGCGACCAATTGAGCGAGAGCGACGATGAGGACGATGACAACGCTACAGACAGTGACGACTCTTCCTTATACAATGTGCGATGCGAACGCTTGCCTCGTGCCCCTATATACAACGCTGACTTACAGGAAATCCTACGAGACATCAAAAGCCAGTTGTCAGTCCTCCAAAATGATATGAACCGATGCCCATTGTCTCGCGACCGTGATTCTGATCTCTTTCAACTGCGCGAGAAGGTGCGCCTGTTGAACGAGCTCGATTGCCCCGAGACGCGCACGGTGGGGTTCATTGGAAACTCCGGGGTCGGTAAGAGCAGACTGATAAACTCTCTACTAGATCAAGAAGGCCTCGCCCGCTCAGTAGGTTCATCCTCCCTGAAGTGATTGGTTATGTCAATAATATTCTGACAAAGTATGCATAGAGTGGTGATGGTGCTGCATGTACCTCGGTAGTAACCGAGTTTCGACACGCGGATGCGCGCCATCCAGATCGTTATGTCATCGAAGTTGACTACATGGACGAGGAAGAAGTAAAGGAACTACTAGAGGAGCTCGTTCAGAGCTTTAGGATGTACTACACCGATCTTTACCGCGAAGTGACTAGTATAGAAGAGCAGGAAAGAATCCGTGACCGGTCAACCAGAGCATGGAGCACACTAAATTCACTGTTTAGAGATCAGCCGGAGCTCACACACGAGTTTCTTTCCGATCAGGCTGATGGTGCCTTGTCTGGAATATTGGAACGGCTTAAAGACTGGGCAGCTCAATCATGTACACGACGCCCGGGGGGTGCAGCGCTTCAGCATACTATTATTCCGGGTAATGTCCAAGAATGCAGATCTCATCTTGATATGCTTACAATGGATCCGCGTGGTGAGAGTGAGGTTGCCATCTGGCCCTTCATTAAACTGATTAGGTATGTGCAATTTGTGCAGTTCTACTGTATCAGACTAATATTTGTAGGGTATACCTACGATCGCCTGTCTTGAGAACAGGGCTGGTGTTGGCTGACTTGCCTGGTTTGTCCCCTATCTCCTACATTAAAATTCTCTATACACTAAAACCAAAAACCAGGCTTTCGTGACCTGAACTTCGCAAGAGTTCGGGCGACGGAAAGGTACCTCAGACATTCATGTCACGAGGTTTTCGTCGTGACGACAATCTCCCGGTGCGTTTCCGATCAGAGTATTGAAGAGATAAAGAGGCGCTGTGCCCAAGGACAACCATTGCGTATAGTGTGCACACGCAGCGAAGTATGGCCATCTTATGTTCATATGCTATTACTGGAGATCGAGTGCTTACTTGACTCAGGAAGTAAATGCAAGCGAAACGGCTCGCGACTGCCGTGACCTTACGGCGCAAATCGAGCAGCTACAGAACAGGCTTAAGCAGGTTAATAAGCGGCTCGCAAGGGAACGAAATTCTAGGCGGAGACGCACTGAGATACTACAACTCATGTGAGGTTTTGCCTTGCCTTGCAGTTGTGCGCACACTGTTGATCCATTACTGACGTGAGTCAATTTAGGGAAAATCAGGAAGATGCAAAGCTCGAGTACGTCTTAGGACTCAAGAGAGTCTAAGAGGAAATATCAAGTTGTCACTAATATACCTATAGGCTTGACCGGTTCCTGGTTGAAAGCCGAAATCTGAGGGTTACAAACCAGTTACGCCGAAATCACGGTGCTGAAGTCCGGGTCTTTTGCATCAGTAACGAATGGTATTCCAAGTACCGCCAGGATGCGAACAGACACACCGACACCTATATTGAGCTCAGCGGCATCCGAGAACTTCGTCGCTATTGTCAATTAGTCCCAGCAGAGGCTCAGTTTCGTTTTACAGCTGCGTTTATAGAGCATCGCGTGCCGGCTGTTGTGAGATCTGTGAAGCAATGGGCCCTTGCTGGCTCAGATGATGTAACCGCAGAGAGAGCCGATGCACTTCGGCAAATATTACGGGATGTGGAGAACGTCTTTCGCGAGGTATGAGCATCATATGCGAAACTACACCCGGGCTGACATAGAGTAGCGGCTTATCCTTCGAAATTCAGAAGTTCGAGGGTTTCCAAGAAGACTTGAAGATCGGTTTCGTGACGACATCTTCGGCGTGACACGTGAGTATCTTCCAGAAGGTCAATCAGTACATCAACTAACACCTCTTCATTGCTGTAGATGAGTGCTGCCCCTTATGGAAACGCAGCGCATTACAAGCTAGCGGAGGGTGGGAACGTGTAAGTTTAAGGGTTACTATTGAACATCACCATGGATAAAACCTAACGTATTGCAGTGGCATCATAGCACATATTCTGCTTTCTGTCGAAATTATGGAACGCATTCTACCCCCGGTGCTGGTGGTTATCATTGTTGGAATGAAGAATTGCTGGAAGGCATGCAATCTGATCTAGAAGAACGTTGGGAATCCATACGAGACTGGGTCTGTATGCAGAAAACTGCATTAGAAGAGACTGTGAGAAGGACATTCGAGGAGAACACAGCCAAAATAGAGGGTATGCGGTATCAATCAATCCCTCTAGCCGAGTGTTCCACTAACCCACTCTAGATGTAATGCATCTAGCTCCCCTGGCTCTAGAAAACTTCATCGACGACATGGGCGACTGGGAGAACTGCGTGATTGCAACTATTAGCCAGTCTATAGATCAATTACTCCAAGGATTAAGGTAACTCTCTGTCTCCTGCTAACACAAGCATCATGAATTAATCTCAGTGAGCACAGTCGGGTAGAAACAGACACTCTCCATGGCCACGATAGCTCCTATATTGCAGGTTTAATGCGACCTGTGTATAATGAATGCAACAGTGAATCAGGTTCGAAAACTTCCTCGTCTATTTACTCTTGTCTCGTGTGTTAAATACAAAAGCAAGCTAATTTTGATGCAGGCAGAGGGTCTGATTCTCGACGGAAAATGCTGATGCGTAGCCACCTCACGAGATCGAACATCTTCCCAAACCTCGCCAACATCAGCGAAAGCCAACGCCGAGCCATTGTCAGGGAGATTTACCAGGAAATGAAGGACAGGGTAGATGAGCAGGTAGGCAATATTTGTGACGATCTTCACAATATTATTGCGGAAGAGGGTGAGGTTACGGAGGCCAGGAGGTTCCCTGAAATGGCGAGTACACTGCAACGTAAGGTTGATGCAGCCCAAGCAACCCTCGAGCGTGCACAGAGGATTGTGGGCGACCTGAAGAATAGACCAGATGATGTATAGCTTTTCGGGTGATGTCGGGTATATATTGGAGAATTGTGTATCCTTTTCCTAGTTTTTACGAGAGAATGTCATGTATATCCAGAAGCTCAAGCAACGTCTCTTTAGTCTCCTTGGAATATTGATATTACGTGGAATCATCGATACCAATTCTAAGGTTAGCTTCCTTACTTAAAGCAACATGGAGCTTGTCATTGCTAGTCTTACGAATCCGCGACATCACTACCCGGAGCCGGTATCTCAATCAGCCCTCTCTTCTCCTTTGTCCTCCACTGCACACCCTTCAACAGATTATATAAAACAGACAGAGTAGGCATATCCACCCTATTAGCACGACCAACCCTCAGCGGTTCACCAACAATACTCTCGACCTCAATGAGATTCCCCTATCACGATTGTCAGTAAAGACACACCTCATCTCAACCCCTAACTCCCCAGAAAGAAAAGAAAGGAATCAACCAACCTTCCAAACATCCTCCAACATACTCGGAGGCAAATACAACGTCACAGGATAAGCCCCAATAACCTCCTCACAAACACCCTCGGGCAAATCCACCCCAACAGACCTCGCCGCCGCCCGAATCTCCTCCATAGCAGGCCTAACCAGCATCTCAACCGCATCCCCGGCAAGCCTAATCCGCCCCGTATCCAATCCCGTAAGCGCACAAATCGAATTCAAACACGCATTGAATATCAACTTCCTCCACCGACTATACCCCACATCCAAACCCAAAACACACTTCGTCTTCCCAGCCGCGGAATACAGTCCCACGAAACGCTCTGCGGCTGCCGCTTCAGCGGCAATATCCAGATTAGGATTCCGGAATGCACCAATGACCAGATCATCCGCAGATCCGTGCTCGATTACCCCAGGCGCAACCTCATGCGAATCAATCATGCTTATGCCCGAGAGAACAATGTTGCCGGGGAATGCGGAGAAGTAGGGCGCTTCGATGTTCAACCCGTTTTGGATTAGTACGATTATGGTGTGGCCTGGCGTTACGACTGGCTTGATCAGATCGGCCGTTGATGGAGGACAATCGGTGATCACTTTTGTAGTGCAGACTATGTAGTCGTATTTGGGGGTTTCGGGGGTTGGGTCCGGGATGCGGTTTGTTACTGTTTATTGTATGAGTAGCGGGTTTACATGGAATCGGGTTGGGTTGACACTGGAACTGGGACTGAGGTAAACGCGTACTGGAGCTGGGCTTCCATCCTTTTAAAATCCCGTGGTCGCAGGATGTGATGTTGAAGCCGTTGGTTGTTACGGCGCGGTAGTTTGAGCGTAGGACGGCGGTTACGCGGGCCAGGTTTCCGGCTTCGAGGTTTAGGGCTGCGATTGTACCGACGCCGCCGCTGCCGATTAGAAGGATGTTGGCTTTGGGGGGGGACATTGTTTCTTTTTGTTGGTTGGTTGGTTGGTTTGTATGTGTGTGTATACAGGAGGTACTTGGAGAGGTAAGGCAGTCTGGTGGTGAGGGGACGTAACAGATGTATCTCCAATTTGGTGTGGGGGGATTAGTTCAAGCATGCTTAGTGGGTGATTAAATAGGCTAAATTATGGCGGACTGCGGGGGTAGTAGAAGCCTAAAGATTTGGGGTTCATCATGTTTCAAAGTGGATAAGCATAATCATGTAGAGGGTGCCAATTGTTTTGGATATACATACTTCAACTATGTGATTCGAGGTCTTGAAGTGCTAGTAATTGGGACTTGTCTCTCCTGATAATTAGTATTGATTGGCCAACAATCTAGGGGAAGTTGGGTAACTGAAGTTCCTAGGGTTAGCGTAGTATCCCCTCCAAGTAATATTCTGGTATGGAGAGCATGCTCAAACAGACCGCCGTTCTAGAGATGCTACTCATATATGGTCGAGAGAGCTGTATCCATTCCAACCTGTGCTAAAAGATCAATCAATTACATAGCACCACTACCGCCTAAAATTAAACTTAATACAAAAACATCAGTTCATTTTCATTTTCAATTCTTTTCACTCCTTAATTTCCCTACCTTCAAAGTCAACAGTCAATTAGTGATGACGCAAAGCGGAACATTAAGGCCTATGCTCAAACAGGAGGCAGCATCGAGATTCGTTATTGGCTCAACAACCGAGCGTTCTTTCTGCGCTGAAGAAAGACAAGAGCAAGACGTGAGGGGTCCATGTACGTGCTTCCACGACACTGCATTCTGGCTTTTCCCTGATATAGCTATCCATTTCTAGGTAGCCGGGCACTATCTCTATTTGTAGGGGGAACGGCAGAGGAGTATCTCACAGCAGTTGCGCGCCGTGAGATATCACTAATCCAGAATTCCGCAACCCACAAGCCCAAGGATACTCCAGCGGCTGTATGAAGAACGCAGGGAGCAATAAACAACCATATTGAACTATTAGAGAAATTCATAACACTCTTGCCCTATATCTTGCCTACGGGAGAGGTTACCCGACCCACTCTTATGCACCACGACCTTCATCTTGATAATTTCTTTGTCGACTCGGCGGATCCAACAAAGATATCTAGTATAATCGATTGGCAAGCGGTTTATATATCCCCACTCTTCTTACAGGCCAGATTCCCCTCGGTCTTCGACTATGACGACCTTTACCCATGGGGAGCAGTCCAGCCTGAACTACCCGATGACTTTGACACTCTTTCGCCCACGGAAAAAGAACTTGCTAGAGAAGCACTTGACAGACTGAGGTTGAAGAAGGTTTACAAATTGGCTTCGAGAAAGTTCAACCCGCTTCTTGTAAAGGCTATGGATGCCATGCAGAATGATGACGATCCTACCTCTTATATCTTCTATCTCGTCGGGCAATCTTCATCTGCTGGCTTGGTGCCCTTGAGGGAGCTTCTCGTCCAAATATACGAAAACTGGGATCAGATCGCGAAGAAACAAGGATGAACAATGCAGTGCCCAATATCATTTCCTGAAGAGAAGATTAGGGAAGGACGGCGTCAAGGAGAAGAGTGGGCAGTACCTTTCAATGAGTACGAAAACCTGCGAGCTCAACTTCTCGGGAAAGATGGGTGGGTCTCCAACGAGGAATATAACGAAGCGATGCAAATATATCAAAGCCACAAAGATGACTTAGAGGCTCTTCGACAGCGATTAGAGCAACTATCATAGCTGCTGCTTTGTTGAAGCAACATGGAACAACCAGGAATTGCGATCAAAGGCTGAGGCTACATGCCCAAAGGAGATAACATACGACAAGACGGGTTGGCACTACATAGTGCTCACTTGCTCGGTCTGTTGCAGCAGAAGGGCTCAGTTTCAACCCTCATCCCATATAGCATCTTCTACGAGTCCCTTCGAGACATTTCTTAGAGAGATCTTCACTGCCTCATCGAAATGTCCAGCGAGGTCGTTTGAAACCCTGTGAAATACAACGCTAGAAAGTAAATCTGACGGGGATCTCATCTGTTGTTCTCTGCAGATTGCTTGGTAGTGTATGTCACAGGGTCGGGGAATAATCCTATCTACGATGATAGACCTGCTCCAGTGCGAACCTATACGACGCTTGTAGGTTAAATAGAAACTAGGCTGCTAATGCAGCTCTGGCCTGTGCGAATTTATATATCCGTTGCACCCGTACGCTACTACAACCCACCTAAAGGATGAAATTTTTACTTCAAACTCCGTACTTTAGTAGGTAGTAGGTATTTAGAATATAGCTGAAATATTGGTCAGAGAAAGCAACATCTTGTTCGCTTCCAAACCCGGACCTTCCATGCCCCCGTATACCATGTGCTCGTTAGGGGTGTAGGATTTTTGTTGCAAAACCTCTGCTTATATACCAATCTAGGACTCCATGCCTTCAACAGAAGCCGGGCTAGCTCAATCGGTAGAGCGTGAGACTCTTAGTCATCACGGTATCTCAAGGTTGCGGGTTCGACCCCCGCGTTCGGCTTTCCTTTTTGCTCCAGCACATGCTGTTGTGACTTTCTTTTTTTTTTTTTGGATCAAATTCTGATCTGAATGTGGTTGAAACATCAAGGGTTCGGCTTAGGCTCTGATTGGCTGGTCACTGTGGGGCGGAATGCTGCAAGCGGGTAGACGGCATGAACCCCATCAAAAACTTATGCAGCCCTATTCTGTACACAGAACTAATTTCGACGGGAAGACACTTCTCTTTTCTCCTGTGGTTTATTTCAGGAAAAACCCAATAAGTATCGCCTTGTATGTAATGGTTATGTGTCAGATATTTCTATCAGCATGTTCTTGTATGAACTGGAATCTCTACTGACCAGAGCTTTTCTTGATGCGGTTGAACTTGTACAAGGCATAGTAATACGCACGAAGATAGTTCACATCACTTCTTGGTAGCTTATATAGGTCTGTAAAGGCTTTTTCGACCGCTTAGGCCCAGTCGAATTGTCACAGTGTGAGAAACTTTAGCAGGGTCAGCTCTGCCATGAATTTTGTGATCTTCCTGACATTATCTACCCACCGGAAATTTGAGTCTTTTCAGTGACTCCCAAGTTGTCCCAATACACGAAATACATTACACGAAAGATTCTTCAACTTTGCCTTGCTCTATTACCCTACTATTTGCAGACAATGCTCTCCTTAGTTAGGAATTAGTCCTATTCACTGTAACAGCAAGTTCGCCAGTGGATACTGCAGATCAGCATAGATGAGCTTTATTCTCAGAGGTCGTAAGGCTGTAAAAGGTATTCTAGATGAAGTAGTGCCCCATCTTCCACTGGTAGACCGTATCGGTATACCCGCTGCTCTTTTACCCCATGCACGCATACTCCTAAGAATAGCAGCATTCTGTTGGGAGACATCACAGGTATTGGGGAATGGATGGGAGTGAAATTGACTCATGTGACAGCCAGTAGATATTCTAAGCTTGTTTAATGGAATACTATATGCTGTACAAAGTATAAGGGGCCATGAGAATACATAGACGTCCTACTATCTGCTTTGTTACCATCAAGCAGCCCACCTTTGTGTGCTCGTATAGAGAGAATTACGTGTGCACCCCAGACACTACCATAGAGTACCTACCACCTGACTAGCGCAGCGGAGCCATCGGAATACTACCCCTCCATTGCACAGTTTACCAGTAGAGATACACGCACTGGGGCTGACAGGGCAATATAGCGGTTGAGAACTCCTTAAACACACCCGTTCAATACCCTGAATGGGCGGTAGCAAGTTTGTCACCCAAAGAAGACCCCTGGCTCGGCTCTGCAAAGAAGGATATTATCCAGGTAAAATACCCGCATCACCTCGGATGATAAGGACCGCGGGGCTCAGTACCTGCTTCTTCTCGAATGCAAGGGCATTCACGCCGAAAATCATCTGCTGTAGATCGAGAAGAACGAAACGGCTGATTTCGTCCCAACAGATATCGATGTACCAGATCCCTGTCATTAGGCACCGTATTTCCTTGTTTGGGTAGTCTCATGCCGCAGGATACACACTATGATCGATAAGACTTTGCTCGAAGCTTGCGTCATATGCCGATACTGACGTATGTTCAGCCGATTCATTCCTACGCTGAATGTGACTAGGGTGTCATGGGAGAGAAGCACAGAAGTACATGTCAGATGACTGAGGTCAGCATTTACAGAGTCTTATACGATTCTAAGATCACTTAAGTCTAATATGACTGATACATTATGCTTCGCGCTACCATTTCCAAGTACCTCTAATGTAGGAAGGCGTTTGTACAATCCTGAAGGAAAGATAGACTTTAGTTTGTGGCCCGACCCTTTTACTAACTCATGACATGAGGCACATCTTGGAAATGGAAGTTAATAGAAACAAATTTGGTTTGTGAGTCTTTGCCACATACGTATCAATCTCTTCTGCTGCCAAAACTGGGTACTAAGGTACTGGGCTATGACACGTCAGAGCAAGCTTGCCCACTACATGTGAACGTGTGAGCCACTGATCGTATTGGTTACTGAGATAGAATGCACTTCGTATGCAGGGTGTATACTTATAGCTGGCTCTACAGTGTGGTCACGGCATATTGCAAGAATCAGTCTTCCATAGGAGGTGTATGGTCATTCACCGCTATGGTAGAACATGTCTCCTTAGCTGGACTCGATGTCTCCAGTGCTACCTGAAACTTTGAAGGCATCTTTGAATCTGCTTGACAAATGTCCTTGGAAGGCTCTTCAGGCGTCCTACAAAATAACTGGACAAGGGTGGTTTTTCTTGCAGGTGTATAGTGATTTAAGGGGCTACTGCGGCCTACCTCTCCTTACTATGAGAACCGTTGGGGGTGTAGGAGTCCGTCGATAAGGAAGGTATTCTTCTCTTCTCCATATTACTTATATCGTAAGCGAAAGAATCGCAAACTACTCTACGTTGGCAATTTGCGTCACAGGTGTGAAAAGAAAGGGGATGGTGAGATGGTCATAAACTCCAACTACTAGCCACCAAGTCAGTTCTTCGTAGAGAATGAAGAGGAATGACCACTAAGTAACTCAGAAAAATGAGATTAGCTTACTCAGGGTTACGCTTGACTTTTTCTATTATGAAAGAGGATATGAATGATTTTGGACCGAAATGCCTAGGCTCCCAAGTTTTAGGCCATCTACCAAGTCTCATTTCATTTTACTACGGTGGAGGTCGCCTATCAGCAAGCTCTCGCAACCCATTCCCAAGTTGGACTAGGATGCTCCCCCGCACAACGGCAACTCCATCCCCATAGTACACACTGCCGAACAACAACAACCAGCTTGCTACACCCCCAAATCAACTCTGCCTGACCAAAAAAAATAGTTAAAATACAATCCGAATGACTCAATGCCCGAGACCCCGAGGCATATCTGCGCGGGGAGCCATGCCAACTGGATTTACTTCACATGCGAATCATACTGAACTACCGATCTAGGGCTTTAGTTTGATGGACCCTCATTACCGTAGCCCATTCAGGGGCCACATCTCTTTTTTGTTGGGAAAAAAGATCTACAGATGATGATCTACACTCCAGTACTTTCCATCCTGCACCCCAAATCAGCCTCTTTTCTTGCTTCACTTTCACATGTAGAAACACACTCTCTCCGGAACAGCCGGTGGCCCCTCTAGCGACAACGATATAAACAATGGCTCCTCCCTCGCCAACCTCCCCCAGAAGAGGGCGGCCGTATCCAAGAGACCCAGGCCAAGATCAACACCAGCATAAATGGCTACCAAGCCCAATCCCAAGGACTCAATGAAGTCCACCTGGCGCACCGCCAACCGCGACGAATGGAACATCAACCACTGGGCCATCGAGCTGCTAAACGTGCACCCAACCGAGCTCAACAAGGACATCCCCATACATCAAAAGGACGAAAAAGTCCCCTACATCACGCAATGGTCGCTGAACATCTGGGTGCTCTTCTACGGAGCCCTACCGCTCCTCATGCACCAAGTCTACGCCACCTTCACAGGCCATAACCTAGGCCCAATAGCCGTCTTCAACTTCTACTTCATGGCCTTCAACGTCGTCATCATCTTCGAAGTTCACATCCTCCGCCGCCTAGGCCACATCTATGGCTTCCTAGACGGCGACAAGCACGACCGCGACGGCGTCCCGGACGCCGGCATCGGCAAAGTCGTCACATCCCTATACAAGACGACAGGCTCCCGCATCGCCCTCGCCGTCTACCTCACCTACAACATCAACCAGCTCCCCTCCCAGCTAAACTGGACCATGCTACCACTCCAAATCGGCCTCTACGGCATCGTCCTCGACTTCTGGTTCTACTGGTACCACCGTCTCATGCACGATGTCAGCTTCCTCTGGAAATTCCACCGCACTCACCACCTCACTAAACACCCGAACCCTTTACTCGCCGCCTACGCAGACCACGAACAGGAGTTCTTCGATATGGTCGGCGTCCCCATGGCTACCTACTTCAGTCTCAAGCTTATGGGCCTGCCCCTCGGCTTCTACGAGTGGTGGCTCTGTCACCAGTATATCGCCTTCACGGAAGTGCTGGGCCACAGCGGTCTGCGCTTGCATTCAACCGGTGCCTCGACCATGGCCTGGCTGCTTGAGCTCCTTGGTGCGGATATCGTCATCGAAGACCATGATCTCCATCATCGGAAGGGGTGGCGCAAGAGCCATAATTACGGGAAGCAGACTAGACTCTGGGATAGGATTTTCGGGACCTGCCATGATCGCATCGAGGGGACGAAGGATAATATTGATTATGTGAATTCGGTCAATATGCCGTTGTTTTGATTTTTGTGGGTTTGGGTTTGGGTTGGGTTGGTTGGGTTGGACTTGGGTTGGGGTTTCTCTGGTGTTTGTTTCGTGTGTGAAGCCTATGCAGGGGAGACTTGATACGTGTTTCGGGGATGGTGAAACAGGGTTGATCGAGTCTCTTACATTCCATTTGGAATGTTGAAGAGGAGTGTGGAGAAGGAAAGAAAAAAAGGAAAAGATAAAGCTCAGCGTTGCCCGAGGACGGGTGAGCTGCTGTCCTACATTGATATGCCCTGTACGAATCCTGTATATACCCTCTTTATTATAGTATAGAATTTAGACACTGGTCG
Source organism: Aspergillus sojae (assembly GCA_008274985.1). Classification (NCBI taxonomy): domain Eukaryota; kingdom Fungi; phylum Ascomycota; class Eurotiomycetes; order Eurotiales; family Aspergillaceae; genus Aspergillus; species Aspergillus sojae. The sequence continues at coordinate 4,295,216 of CP035527.1, read as the reverse complement.
TCTTTGTCATAAGTTGAACGACTTTGAGAGGTTCACATTTTGAAACCAACAAAGCATGGTTGCACGAAAGCATTAGAAATACATAAGACAGCACAAGGCTTGTTAAGAAAGTATTCTATATCATTAAAGAAGATGAAACAGTAGGCCTGGTGGCACAGCAGGTTTAGTAGACCGGTACCAACAATTATCACCGGTATATCACAAGGCTATCTATAGGCTACAGTACAACTCGAATGTGGACGCTGGGTATCAGAAAGTCAGTCGAGAAAAACACACAGCGCCATCCCTTCAGACCTATTCTAGTAAAGCAGTAAAGCAGATATCATTAATCATAGTGCGCATACGCACTCTATCAAAGTTTGGTCCCTTCGCGTCCGCTGTCGCTGAGTCTTCGGGGCCGAAGAAAGCCCGGAGATGGCGCAGTAGCATTGCTTGGTCCTGACGCCGAGGAGCCTAGCTGCCCGGCTCGTGTTTCATTGCCGTTATTGCTGCTGTTGGTACGAACCCCTGTCCGTTGGACCTGGTGGATGCGAGGGTTCATGAGCCATTGCACCTGCATTCGAATGCTGCTGACAGCCGCGTTCGTATGGGCCATATCCTCCTTTAATCGAAGGCATTCGTTCATGATCGCCATGCTAGCGCGAGCATCTAGATCCGTGATTGCATGTGATAACTGCCCAACTTCTTCTCGAAGAGACTCATGGAGCGCAAGAAGGTAGGTAGTCGCATTAGACGAGGCGTTAGAATTGTCATACTGTTCATTTGTCGCGTCAGATGAGTTCGACGGCCTTGTCTGACCATTAGCCTCAGCCGGTATGTCCGGGTTCCGTGCAGACATAACTCGAGACGATTCGACAAGAGTAGACCGAATGCTCGCAAGTCCATCCTCGAAGATTTCATTGCGCTGTTGAAGATGACGAATAGTCAGCTCCATAGAATCAAGTCGTGCATTCTGAGCTTCAAAATAAGGCCCCATAGTTATCAAGGGGCAATTCTGCTCATGCACTACTAGCTCCGCTCGTTTAACTTTGATGGGACACCCGTACTTAGACGCTGCGCAGCTATGGATCGCCTCTGGACATGCATCTATGTGCTCTCTCAAAGCCTTGCGGAATACCGTAGTCTCACAGTCAGGACATGTGGTTTTCAAGCTCGGGCATAGTTCCTGAACATGCTCCTGCAGTTGGAAGCCCTCATTAGTCACGGTCTGGTTGCCAATGGTATATCAGACGCACCTGGTAATCTTGTTCCATGATCTCCTCATCACAGCGTGAGCATTTATGAAGCTCATGCATGCATTTCCCCTCTGCGCTCAGGTCCTTCTTCCGAGTCTTCTTCGTGCAGAAGACATTTGGACAATCCAGAAGTCTGTAGCCGCAATATTTGTCGACATGAGACTGAATATGGCCTCTTGGAACGACCTCCTTGCAACCTTCCGCCTCAAAAGGGCACTTTACCCGTATATCGTCGCACATATTGACTAAGAATCGAGGGACATTAAGGTAGACCCCTCTCGCTGGCGCTCGGCAAGTAGGGCATTTGAACTCGTCTCGACCGGTGGCAAAGGTAGTGATCGCTGTGTTCAGACATTTCTGACAGAACACATGGTCGCATTGCAATCTCACTGGACGTATGTATGGACAGTGGCATATCGCACACATGAGATGATCGTCATACCGGGTGACATAATCCAAAGAGCGGAGGTCGACAATCTCGTCCAAGTCGCTGCTCGGCTCCATCGCAAGAAACTCGTCGATATTCATCTTGCACAGGTGCACCCGGTTCGTAGCTCGCCAGATTTATACTTTCAAAGGCCCTCAGCCCCGTCGCACAAGTGACAATCAATGTAGGGGGCGATCGAGAACGGATCGTCTTTCGAGTTGCCGAAGGGATAAGAGGATGAAACAATAGCCCCGAGAGGCACGCATGAGGGGTTACACGGTGGCTGAAGTCCGCTAGGAATGTGATGACTCGGCGAACGATTGCAACAAGCTCGACGAAGTGTCACAAAGAAGGAAAGAGTTGGAAATGAGTAGAGAGGTGGAGCTAGAATGCTAGAATTCGGAGAACCGGAGACAAGGAAAGGAAATCGGTAGCAGTATTGCGGGGGACGAGCTGAGCGGACGATAATTGATAGCGATTCCACTGGGCGGCGGCGGCGGCAGATCACTCCCGCGCCCGGCCGAGAACAGTCTTTCGTCTCACCCCCTCGGTCACACTTCATCTCCATCTTCATTCCACCTTTACTACCATCATTTTCACCATCATTCTGGGGTTATTCGTTGTGTCGGTCACTTCGCAATAGAGTGTGAGGGGACGAGTCATATCCTATCCTTTCCTGGTCAACCGATCCAGAATTTGTCAGAACGCTCCAGGATCTACCCGAGCCCTTGTCTTCTCCGCATTGCCTCATCAGTCAGGCTGAGACTGACTGCGACACTTCACCCGCCAATTCGCGACATATCACCTTCTCATTCCGGGCCCACCGTCTTATCTCAAAATGCCGAATCCATCGCAGCTCTTTCTCCTTGCAGACCATATCAAACTCTCTCTCTTAGAACGACAACGAGCGATCTCATTGGATTTGGAACCCAACAGCCAAGACGGAGAGATCTCTCGCTCTTTGGAATCGTTGCACGACGGCATCGAGGATGTGGAGAGAGACCTCTCCAAGTTGGAGCAGGCCAACGATGATGGCGCCGCCGAGTTGAAAGATCAGCTATTCCATCTGAAATCGCAGTATCAAGATTTGTCGTCTCAGTTCAGCGGACACAGCACCTCAGCCGGCGCCAGCGGCTCGTCTCCGTCGCCTGCATTCACCAATGTCAAATCATCTCCTGACCTCAAACAACCGGTCCCGCAGCACCCTCCTTCAAAGTCAGTCCGGTTTATGAACTCGGCTACCGAAGAAGCCGATCTCGAGCGACAAAACCTTTTCCAGCCATACCGCGACTCACCTTCCCCTACTGGCGTAGACCAATCTGACATGTCGAATGAACAAATATATGATCGACACAATGAGATCATGCGCGATCAGGACGAACAGCTAGATCGTCTGGGCGAATCCATCGGGCGGCAACATCAACTCAGTATTCAGATAGGGGATGAGCTAGAGGGCCACGTCGCGTTGTTAGACGGTATGGATGGTGATATTGACCGACATCAGCACCGGCTAGACGGGGCTAGAAAACGATTGGACAAGATCCGGAGAAGCGCGGGTGACAATTGGAGCTTGATGACGATCGTCGGTTTGATCATTATCCTGGTCATTCTCATTGTCATTTTGAAATAAAGCCTAGAGCGTATAGAACCTCTGGTATACTTCACATTCTTGTGAATTTTGGTCAAGGGCATGTTCCACTGAAAGGCGCAGGGCGTTTCTTTTTGGACAGGAGGCGGATTCCCTATGAATGTATTGTCGGTTTTCCTTATATTGATGTTTGAACTTTTTATGGTGTTTGGAGTAATCATCAATTACGGATTTGTTATATGGCAGCAATTGTTCCATTACACCGCTTCCATGCAAGTCCCAGCAAGGACTCGGGTCTTACACCCACCCTACGCAATCTACATCTTATATCCCATATCAATATCATATACCCGATCTTATTCAGGAGTAGTTATACATGACACCATGAAGAATCCCAGCCTAAGATAGTCAAATCATGCACCTCTCCTTAAAACACAATTGGTACCCTAGTACACCGATTAAGAAAAGACAATAGTACAAAAGAAAGAAACAAGGAAGCTAAAATCCATCCCTTTATTGAGTCTTATTCACCGGCCCATCCCGGTTAGGCAGATGCTTCGTCTTCTCCTGCAAATCTTTTATATCATGTCCATCACTATCAACCTCACCCCGATCTGCTTTGACCTATACATAGTATTAGTATCATAATCATCCTTGTTATTCCCCTATAATGGGCAAGGGGGGGACAAGGAGAAAAACTTACGGAAGCTTCACTGTTGCTAGCGAGTTCCTGCTTCCACTTCGCCTTTCCCTCCTTGGTGCTCCTCAATTGGTCCTGTTTGTGCTCTTCGTAGGTGATGTGGAGGTCCTCTCGGTCTGGGGTAGAAGAGTTAGGCTAGTGGTTCAGACAACAGGGGCCAGAACAGGGGAATGGGAGTGACAAACTGTGATCAGATTCCTTGAGACCGGAACGAAGAGGAGAGGTGTGGAAGGCGGATGTGACGGTATAAGATGGGCGAAGGGCCACACGGGGGGCAATTGTTGAACGGATGGTGGAAGTGAGGAAGGACATGGTGGGTTATTTGATCAGTTAGATGTAGAAATTCGAGAGATGGTATTTTCTGTATGATTAGAGCTGTTAGCAGCAACTCTCATCATTATAAAGACAACCATAGCATGAAATCAAGTAGGGAACCTTACCAGATCAAGAAAAGGTAGTACTGATCTATTGTGGAAAGTAGAAGTATGTATCTTGCACGCTTTAAATGCGGTACAACGAGATGTATTTATAATTGTTCGCAGAAAAGGAAGAGAATGAGAAGAGCCGAAGACCAGACGAATTGCTTCCTCCACTGCCTTTGTAATTCCATGTGAGCGAGTGGGTTTGCTGTCGAAAGAGAGAGTCCAGAATGTCATAGGGTGACGTCATTCATACTCAATCCTGATCGTTCTTGGCAGTGAGGGACATTCAGTCTATGTGTTCTCCGTACCTTTTTCGTGGGTTCTTATTAGCTCGGTAATTGAATATATGTGTCAATTTTGGGGAATCATTGTAGCCTATGTCTATCTTTCTCATTTAACGTCTAGGTTGTTGTTGTGAATGTGAATTGTGAAGTTGTTTTGGACTTTGTTGATCGTCACGGGGATGACATCACGAGCAGGGGTTACACCTCATATCAGGCCTTGGCAGCTTGGATGAATGGACTTACTTGGTGTTCCTATGAGTTTGAATATATTAAAGAGTCGATGGTAGCTGAAGGGTGTCTAATTGATAATGATTTGTTTAACATAGTTATTTACTTGCCTTTTCATCCTTCAGTCGCGTTCTCCAGGTGATCACTTACAGATCGCCTGGTATAGTCATGTCTTCTGCTACCTCCGAGAACTCCAAGAACAGAGTCGGTCTATCGATGACAACCCAGGCTATTCTGAAGGATTAGAAACTGTCTGGACAAATCAAAAGACTGAACAAATATTATTATATCAATTATCACTACAAAGGCAATGAATTAACACCGATTTGATTCACCACCTATCCAACATCCTCGTCCCCGATAGTACCTCGCATTCCACATATGCCTATAAGACATGTTTAATCCCAGTCGGCTAAAATACCGTACGGTACTAAAGTCGTGCTTTGAACACCTTATTCCCAACATAACCTATACAAGTATATAAAAGCCCTCAATCCCTCTGAACCCCAACATAGCAGCAGAGTCAAGCCACCCAGGTGAAGATAACCCTCCAGATGGAAATATATCCCAATCCCCCAATCAAATATTCACCGGAAGCGTCATGGTATTTTCATACCTTCTTGACTATTCTGAATCGTCCTAACAGTGCAGGGATGGCCATCCCACACTACCAGAACATAGAGGGTGGGGAGGCTTTCTATGGTCGTTTCGGAATCAGTTGTCCCGGTTGGACCACTGGGGGCTAGTTTGTGTCTGGTCTTGGTGGTGCAAGATGGTCTAGAGGAAGAGGCTTGCCCACGTTGGGGAATTACTGGTCTGTTGAAGGTAGTTGTTGTGGAGGTGGTCTTTCTCCCGGGGGGTAGGATGTTTAGGGGGTGTAGATCTGTTTGTCCTCCCAGGGGCACGGCTCCTGCTGGGGGTTGGCAGAGAGGAAGGCGAGGATCAATCCAGAGGAAAATGTTACCGTCTTCATTCTGAAACACTTGGATTGGAAATTGTACAGAGCACGATCGTGAACAGAAGGCTTCTTTCCTGATATATTCCGTAACAATTAACTCTTCCTGAGGAGATCCTTATATACCTCCGTATGGACGGGATATATTCCTAGCATATTGGAATAGTGACCTCCTTTTCATAAATTGAGATATAATGTCGGCGACTCTACAGTTTGACAGTCTTCTCTACGCTTTCTTCCTCTCTATGTTTCAAGTTCTTTATGATTACCAAGTACTTAAAGCTAAGTCCGAGAGGTGTTAATGCTGGGCGGCATCAAAATATATCAAATATGCTAAGACGGTTCACTGTACTCTGTACTACTTTTGACATTAGAAACATCGGCAATGGGGCACTCGAAACTCCACGGTTCTTTCTAGTAGGTAGTAGCTCTCTCCATCTAACCAGCTAATCAAGTCAATATCTCTGGCCATAAGGATAATAAAAAAACCATCTATGCAGAGCTCGGTGGATTGTCTCCTGAGCCACATCCGAGCTGTAAAAATAATCCAAAGCGCCCAGAATTTCTACATCACAGTCTCAGGTAGACGAATAATTAAACAACTTGCATACTAGGGCTGAATGAGAGTAGAATAAGAGTGTGGTGACACCAGACAGGCTAGAAGGCTACCCATCGGTATTAGCCATAATAATTGTGCCACCATCACTTACTCTTCACCAAGTATATCAGCATTTCTGCATCTTGATCTCGTCATGCTGGTTGGACCTCTTACTCTACACTACATAGGCGAGTTTTGAACCCATGTCTACCGCAGCGAAGGTTTGACAAAATAGGACTGTGTCCAAAGCTATTCTCACAACTATGTTTAGGCATTACCCGCATAGCTAAGATAAGAAAAAGACATATAGACAAAGGAAATGGGATGGAATGACGGAATGCCCAAAAGCGAACGGAAACACAAGATCATACACTGCATCACTCTCCGGGAGTTCCCAGATATATCGAAAATATCCAAACGAGTCAACGTGGAAATGAAGCAAAATTGATGGTCGATTCACGACATCAAAGAACATAGTTTTCAAGTAAAACCGGTCTATGCCTGCCAGACAGACCCCGAGACAAACTCCACATCCAGTCCATGGATTTTCACAGCCGTTAGCCAGAAGCAACAACATAGAAATGTCACCCATCCCCAACCCATATACATGAAAATAGAAAAAAATTTGGTAAAGGCACAAATGCGAAATATAAGATCAAACAAACACAAGACATCCCGAACAATTCACAGGCCCAATCAATGCAGACGTATATCGTTTCCACCTTTCTAGATCCCTAAAGCATGAAAAAAATCCGACCCACCCAAAACCAACCATGGATATCAGAAATAGATGGCAAACCGCTGAGTATCTTGCAGAGTCGCCAAAGGACACCAAGAAAAAACTCCGGACCAAAAAGAAATGCGCGCCAATATGGCAAATCGCCGCACTTTCTATACATCATCGCGGCCAAAACGACACGAGGTCAAAAGGACGTATTTTCCCTAACCGAAGAATAAAAAACAAGGTATCGTCTGAAATGTGAAAATGCAAAAATCGAATCGCAGGCGCCGTCGCTCGCAGAAAGTCGAAAGCATCACTCTAGATAAAAGTGCTCAAGATCGTCATCGGAGGAGGGTGTATATACAAGAGGAAAAAATGATTTAGCCTTTAATCGCGGAGAAAAGGATATATCGGTTTAGTCGTAAGAGATGCGATGGCCATGTCAAATAGTAAGCAAAAACAACGAAAATTAAGACCCGCGGTTAGGGAACCCCGATGATGCAGAAGCCGGACGAAGTGGAAGACATGTCATGGGCGCAGGCCCTTGGCTAGTGACATGGCGACTGGTAAGATAGCGGTCCTCACCAGCGACGCTGAACATTCTGCATCGAGGCCGGGGAGATGGACGTAGGCGGGCTGGTCAAGGTCATGCCAGTATGGGGGTTGACGATGGGGATAACCTTGCGGGTGCGGACCGCAGATGGTTGCTGGAAGTTCACGTGATTAAGATTACCGGTAACGCCGGAGTGGACGTATGAGTTGCTGGATGCGGGAGATAGAGAGATGGACGGTGTCACCTGCTGAACAGGCTGAATTTGATGCTGGAGAGGGGACGAATCGGGCGAGCCACTGGAAAGAGACGACCGGTCTGAGCCAGCGGAATGAATTGAGTGAAGCTGTAGAGGTTTCGGGTGTATGTTAGAAGATTGTCCTGTACTATACGAGGAAGACGATTTCCAGTATGGAAGGGTCAAGGGAGCCGATGCTCAGGCTGTGGAAAAACATACATCGTCCTCGGTCAGGAGACTGGGGCAGAACTCCAAGTCGTCGTCCAAGTCGAAAGACCGTCCAGCCTCGAACCTCGCGCGGAAGGCAGTCACCGCAGGAGCTTCAGCGAGCTCCCTCATACTTTTTACACCCCGGAACTGGCGCTGGGCGTTTTGAGCGGCCATCTTAGGTCCTCGCCGAGAGCGTCCGCCGTGGTGGTTATTCGAAGGCTGCATGTGCGCAGCGGCACCGTGGTGAGCATGCTGCTGTTGCTGGAAGAAGATTGATGCCGACATATTGGTGTAGTTGTAGTAAATAAAACGGAAAAAACAGAGCCGTTATATCGTTGAGTCTTGAAGGTGGATACAAACAAGGGACCAGCACGCTGGAATCCTGAGGATAAACAGACTTTTAAAAAGAAATAGTAGGGAGAATGACGAAGGGTCGGTGGAATGTAAGTGAAGATAGGGCAGAAGTAATCACGAGAGGAAAGAGAAATATTACTGAAGGAGACGAGAAGAAAATTGTAGCGAAAGGTCGGAGACGAAAATGCGTTTAGTGGTTGTGTGGGATGGGGAATCACTGATCGATGGCGGGACAAGAAGTTGAAAAGAAGACCGGGAGCAGAAGAAAAAGAGCCCGGAGTGGACGGAGGCGAAAGTAAGAGGGGCTGCAAGTGTTATTCGGCTGGGGCTGAGTGAGTGGAGCATTGCAAGGGAATCATTTGTAACGTACCGTACTAGTACCCCCGGCGATCAACAAGAGTTCCCCTTTTCCGGCACATATGTGCTATGGTAAGTTTCGTAACAATTCCGTTCCGACCCTCCTGCGCTACTGGCAGAGGTCACGCACCAGTTTTAGGGCAGGAGGTCACCCAACCAGAGAGCCGTTGGCGGCAGCTCAGTGGCAAGTCTAGGTATCAGAAGCCAATAACTGATGTCCAAGTGAACTCTAAGTGGGGATATTACAGCCACTTTGGATCAGAAGCCAATCATTAAATTCCAGAGCGGCTCGAGGCGGCTACCAAAGTGGAATAGAGTGACGTTGTAAGTTTCGCCCTAATCCTTATCGAGGGTAGAGAACCTCCACCATCTCGAGACCTGATATCTGGGCATTACTTGATCGAGCATAAGTGGCTGTCGGCCAACGCCCGGCCCTAGTGTGTCAGCCTGGTCTTTAAGGCTGTTCTCATATTTTCTTGACGAACCAATACCCGGTCGTACAGCTCCAATACGATGGATGGTATGATGGTTAGTTAGGTTGTGCACCCGACCGCCTGTTGTATGATGCGTACATATTACTACATAATGGCCGTTGACACTGTGGAATGACGACTGGCGTACTACAGACTATTGAAAACGGCTGTGGATCAACAATAGTACTTTGTAAGACCTACGAAGATCGTGGCGAGTCTGCCTAGGGATGACGAGGAACTACATCATATTATTGCCAATAACGAGGAAGAGAGCCGATGTGTCTGTTTTGCTCTACTAAATGGAGCATTTGGAATTTTTCTTTTCGCTCATTTTCATTGCAGGAGAAGGCGGGTTCAAGGCATGTTCATGAACATGATGGGGGGAAGAATGTGGTACCCATTTCCGAAGACAGACAAAAAGGAAAAAGGGAGAAAACGCCTACGACGACATGTGCGGGTAATGATTTGCAACATGTAGGCTCCACCCCACCCCTTTGGGAGAGAATGATTTGCTGTGATCATTCTCGGTACCTTTCCCTTGAACCGTGCCACTTGGTCCTGGAAGTCTAAAGCGGATCCTTGTTTCCCCCCAACCATTCAAATCATAGAGGGCCAGGCGGTCTTCGCGGCTTCGACAGTTTTCCAAAGCAAAAGTCTATCCTCCACCTGATCTGAAAATCCCCCATTGTAATGGAGCACTAACTCAGGTATTGGGTGTGATAATAACTACCTTATTCAGTCATAGTGGTGTACGGAATACAAAACTGTATGATGCATACCGTCGTGGAACCTAAGCACTTTTTCTGTTATCTGACTCAGGGTGGAAAATTGATGGGGTAAATTTAGGTAATTTGATTCATGCATTTGTTTTGTTGTTGTTTGGGACCAGCGACAACAGAACCCCATCGAGAGCTAGAAGTACGGAGTAAAAAGTCAATGACAACAACTATACTGCTGAAGTGCCACAGAGATAATGTAATACTGATTTCTCCCGTAAAGTCGGATCTTTTCCCAGGACTTTCATGCCGCTTTTAAAGGCGGGCGGTGCTACAGCCACAATGTGGTCTGCACGTCCTTTGAAACGAACTAGTTAAGTAACGGCTTGCTCATCATCATCACAAAAAGATAATAATAGATACATATCTGGATTCTGCTGTCAAACGCTCCCGATGCATGGTACCGGGTATGTGCTTTGATCGCCTGGGCCTCCGTCAATTCCCTGTTCGAGTCCCCGACTTGAATGAGATAGACGAGTGGTTGGAGGGTAGAATAACTAGTACGTTATGCGATATGCACTGTGTGGGACTACTGTGAGGTAAGCTGGCGGTTACTGGAACAACATCATGGCATTGATAGGGTCATATCTCCTGCAAGCCCTACACATGGACTCCTGGGGATGGGTGACTAGTACTATCCTTTTCCTGATTATCTTAGGTGCAGCGTTGGGTACCCATCCGTCATTGGTGCCAGTGGCCCTCACCCTGCATGCAGGACGTGTTGGTAAACTTGGTGCCCATGAGCCCTCAGACTTTTTTAGTTCGAGACCAACTCAATACTGCGAAAGGTTCCTGAAAGACGGCATCTTCATCTCACCGCCCCTTTGGTTCGATGAGATGGATTTCCGCCCTCCCAGCCATACACTTGCCCCTCTTTGATGAGAACTCTGTTGATAATGTCATTATTAATGATAAGTCATATTTCGTCGATTGATTTTCGACATTATACGAGTCTTATACTTTTTATTTTCCAACTATTCCAGTGCTCTCTCAACTAGGAAGTTATATACAGAGTATAATGTTGGCGGTAGATAATGAGAAGAATAGAAAGGGCAAGAAACAATACATGTGTACAGGCACAACTGATATGTAGATTCGATACAGGAATCTTCACAATTCAACGACACAGACCAGGCTGCACTGCAGATGTCGCTTGTTTGCTTTCTCTCCGGTTGATTACCCCGAATCAGCGACCAAGCCATAAGCGATCCTATAGGCCACCCCAGTGTCGGAGTAAATGTGGTACATCATTCGAAGGCAACCGAAGCTAACGTACCCCAAAAAGCAAGGGGTGTGAAACACGATCTACTCCTGTCTTGCTGGGCAAGTCTCAGGAAGCGCCCGTGTTCCAGTCTCAATTGAGTTTTCGTGTCCAATCAGCCACTGTTGTCTCCCTTGTCCCCAAAGACAAGATCTTATGTATGTAACATCGGTGGCACAAGGAGTTGCAAAAGACTCACACCGACACAATTGCGCATACATCTGTCTTATGCTCCACTATTGATCTTAATTTTCCGATCTTATTGCAAGCGCACGGGTGGGTTCAACTGAAGGAATGGTTGGTTCTCGTCTCTTTAGATCCATCGATATCTGGGGCCCCTTGGCGATCCAAAATTAAGTCACTTCCTCTGCCAGCCGTTCCGTGGACACCGAGACAACTCCCCCCTTCTCAAAGCGCTTTGACAATGGGGACTCCATGACGCATTATTTAGCATGGCGATCTAAGCCCCTCAGTTAAGCATCCGCACATGGACTCTGGACATTTCCGAGACAAGGCCTAGTCTTTCAGAAAGCACCCCCCTGCGTTCTGTGTGATACTCTAGTTGTATGTAGGTATGTACATATGTATGTATATGCTGTACCGTACGCTCTCTCTTTAGATACAGAAAACAGGCAGTGCAGCACATAAATCCTTTCACTTAGGATGCCGCCACAAATTCCAGGCCAATCTGTTTGTGAAGCATCGCATAACGCAGCAAGGGAGGCATGATGCCTATGCCTGCACGTGCCTTGGATGCTTGCTAAGCTGATTATTCATTTGGAATTGGCCTTGAAATCGACCTAGACCTTGGTGTTGCGCTTTTCTTTCAGAGATGCATGTAGCCTTATGCCGAATGAATGTAGATCGATCGCAAGGCATTATAGAGCGCCCTGGACATGTTAATAGCTATCTTGCGATATGAAATTTTCCAATATGCTGTCAATTGACTCATTATCAGCAATGTAAGCTGAGAATAAATTTATATCCGTTTCGAATAGAATGAGACAAAAAGCTATAGTCAGTATTATATGCCTTCATCAACAGCCTGAGGCCAGGAAGCTATGCCGGCTTATCAAATTGCAGTAGATATATACAAGGCTTACATACTGAGTAAAGGTGTATCTACCTCTGTTACCGTAACACTGCGCATGTTTCATATGTAATGCTACCCAAACTCCTTGAATGCAACGCAAAAGCAAAATGCCCGGATTTTACTAGAAATGCAAGATAGTATAATGAGCCCATCACATAGTCTCACTTGTCCAAATTCTTGCTCTTCACCATTCGGCCGAGTAGTTCCTTACAGTGCTTTTCGCTATAATTCTCCCAGATCTCATACAGAGACACCAGCTCCTGGGTGCATTCAATAACAGCTCGAATATCAACCTCACTCTCGGCAAGCCAGCCGACAAGTTTCTGAATTCGGGGAGGCGGACCAGCGCCGTTCTTATCTCCCAAAGCTGCGAGGATATTCATCCCTCCATCTCGCATCGCTCCGGCCAGTGGGGCGGCAGTCCCATGGAAGCTCGTCTGGCTTGGTTTAAACACAACAGCAACGATGATTGCCATGACCGCAATCACATGAGGTGGGTATAGTAATGGTAGATCGGTAAGATAATGATCATTGATTACCGACCATGCCAGAGCTACTTCATCTGATGTAAGCGATAGCTCCGGTTGGAGCTCGGATAAAGTCCGATATGGATGATGAACAATGAGCTGTGAGTTCATCTCGGATATCAAAGCGAACTCGCATTCACCTAGCTTTGACACGTCCGGAGCAATGAATTCTACCGGGCAAGTCAGCGACAAACAAAAGGAAGACCACCCCAGGGCTGTTCGTACCGGGCCAAAAGTTTCGGGCCTCTGCGACCACAAACCGGATATGTTGAGGACATTCTTCCATCTTACAGGCGAGATAGAATGCAGTGGTGACAACCAGATACGGGTTGGTATGTCTTATCTCGTTCTTAGTATAAAACCGTTTGATGTATACTTGAGCCGTAGCGAGTGCTTGTTGTCTAGTTGACATCCTCTTCCCAAGCTTTATGAGTTCTGTTGAAGTGTTTAGTCTAAAAGTGTAATTGAGACCTTCAAAGATTATCAGATCTCACGTTGGCTAAAGTAGATGTTGAGCAGCCTCTGATCCGGCAGAGGAAACTGCGAATGCGCGGCCTTATCTCTCTCTCTAAAGGACTCCCGAATGTCTGCCAATCTTTCTTTCGTAAACAACCAATGTCGACGTTGAGTCGACGCCCAATAATTGGCAGCCATGGCAATGACAAATGGCCGGAAAAAGTTTATTAATAGAGATTCGAGACTTTTAAGCAGTCGTGACTGAAATCGTTGTCATCATGAAGAAGACCCGATGATAATCAGGGATGTATGTGTCATCCAAGTGTTCGGAGCTCCTGTAACGGCCGAATCAACCCGATTCTATCGGCACAAAGAAACACTAGACAAGAAACCTTGCGCTAGAGACACCTAATTCTCTTGTTTCCTTAGGTCATCGAAAATATCGCATATGTATACTGATATCATCCACATCGAGACATCTGAACAGGTGACCTAATGATATTCCAAAAGTGGTATAGCGGAGCTGGGTCCTCCAGTCCCGTGAGTCCGGACCGGAGTCAAGGTTTATTCCGGCGTATGTCGTAAGAGAAGCAAATCATCGCGGGTTGATTTCTCACGGCTAGCCGGAGCCCCATCCAGAGACATACCAATGTATGCGGAACCTCTCCTCTCTTTATAAACCAGCTCCACAGATTCGATGCACAAGCTATTATTGCAGTCTACCCTACTACCACCCTGTTCTGACAGGGACACCTCCGCTCTCAAGTCTCGTGACCCCTCCTTGAAAATAATGTCGGATAGCCGATGATAAATTTACAACCGAAAAATGGCTGCCGGCGAATCCAAAGATGAACGTGACGAACGAGTCGCGAAACTCTGGCAGAGCTTAGGTGCCCGGAAGGACGGCCGTCTCGATCTCAATGGTTTGAAAAAGGGACTGAAAAAGATTGATCACCGTGAGCATATCATCCGCTATGATTTAGTCTCGTGCTTGCTGCGCAGCTGACTGACCCGCCTGCTCTTGATCTGTTACCCCACAGCCCTCAAAAATGCGGATAACATGCTTCAGAATGTGTTGAAAGCGGTTGACACCAATGGTGACGGGTATATTGATTACTCCGGTAAGATCACACGTAGTGGATCATGACTTGTCTTCCTGTCGCAACTGGCTAGACGCCAGTCTCTTTACCGACCTAATGATCATCAGAATTCCGGACCTTTGTCGATCATACCGAGCAAGGGTTATGGCAGCTTTTCCAGACCATCGATCGTAATCATAATGGAGAAATCGACAAGAACGAACTCAAAGCCGCATTTTCCAACGCCGACGTGACAGTCTCCAGCGCTAAACTGGACGCATTCTTTGCGGACGTGGACACGAACAGCGACGGTGTCATTTCTTATCCGGAGTGGAGGTGCGTGCCTCATCGGTCAAGTGAACCTTGGCTATGGCTAATCCTGGTGATATATAGGGATTTCCTTCTCTTCCTGCCTGCCTACTCCAACTTGCGCGCTGTCCTGTCTTATTACACGGCCACGGGAAATCTAAACCCGGAAGGAGATGTCCACATCAATGATCTACAGGGTTTAGGTACAGACCACTCGTTTCCTAAGCGTTATATCTTGGCCATAAAGAACCTTTTGTACAATATTCTCCCAGTTCACGCATTGGCAGCCCTCATCCCGGCAGCCTATGCGGAAGTTGGTGGGGCACTCAACTTTGGGGTCGCGCTTGAGAATGATTCTGTACTCTTAGACGGTGACTCCGAATTGGAGTGGCTGCCCGTACCCAGGACTGTCGCCATGTGGATGTCCTTCCGATATTATGAACGAAAGTTGACAGAGAACACTCCTCAATTAGGTTATTTCATTGCCGGCGGGATTGCAGGTGCCGTATCAAGGACAGCAACAGCACCTCTAGATAGACTTAAAGTCTATCTTATTGCCCAGACCGGTGCGAAATCGGCAGCTGTCTGTGCGGCGAAGGATGGTGCTCCGCTGCGGGCGGCAGGGAATGCATCTAAATCCCTTGCCGATGCTATCAAGGAATTGTGGCGTGCTGGAGGCATACGAAGCTTATTTGCAGGTTCGTCGACTGAAGTTTGAAACACAGACCCAATCTAATCGTCATAGGTAATGGGTTGAATGTGTTGAAGGTCATGCCTGAATCGGCCATCAAATTTGGAGCATATGAGGTTAGCTTGTTAGGCTGTTCAAGTGGGTTTCTAGCAGGGCACTAATATGTCATAGTCTGCTAAACGCGCATTCGCTCGTCTTGAAGGTCATAATGACCCTAAACAGCTTGCACCAACATCGCAGTTTTTGTCTGGAGGGTGCGGTGGAATGGTTGCCCAGTATGTTAAACACTCTTCTGTGCATGGAATTATCATCTAATGCAGTGCTAGATGTTTTGTCTATCCCCTTGACACTTTGAAATTGTAAGTCACTTGATGCATCTAGCTTTTCGTTCACCCGAGGCTAATGGACCCTGACAGTCGGATGCAATGTGAGACTGTGGAAGGTGGTCTGAAAGGCAACAAACTCATCGCAGCTACTGCCCGGAAGGTTCTGAATAAGCACGGTATACTCGGCTTCTTTCGTGGCTTGCCTCTTGGCCTTGTTGGCATGTTTCCATATGCCGCCATTGACTTGACGACTTTCGAGTACCTAAAGCGCGGATTACTAGCACGGAAAGCTCGCCTCCATCACTGCCATGAAGATGACGTCCCACTGAATAATTTCACCACGGGAGCCATCGGCGCGATAAGCGGAGGATTCAGCGCTTCCGTTGTTTATCCACTGAACGTCCTCCGAACACGACTACAGGCCCAGGGCACTATTCTCCACCCCGCAACCTATAATAGCATTGGCGACGTCGCTCGCAAAACCATTCAGACCGAAGGTTTCCGCGGCCTCTACAAAGGAATCACTCCAAACCTTATGAAGGTTGCCCCTGCCGTATCCATAAGCTACGTCGTGTATGAAAACGCGAAACGAATGCTTGGTCTGAGGTAAAGCTAAGAAAGCTTTACGGCCTTGGTCCAGCCTCGGAATCAATAATGGCTCAGACATACGCTCGGGGTCTGCTCATTCCAGTTGCTTTCTCGATCTTCTAGCTTATTTCCATTGATATTCAGAACATTTGTCAAGATACCCTTTCAAGCCATTCCCTCTACGGCACCTCTTATCGCTTTTGGATGGAAATAACATATGATCTCCACCTTTGGCTTACTCTTTTTTTCCGATAGCGGGGAGGCCTCTACTTTTCCCAGTTTTGCATAGTCTTCGAACGACTTTGCTGTTTCTCGTTACGTTCTCGGCACCGTGAGATCTACCTTCGTGTGCTATCGCACAGCATCTCGGCCGGGCTGCATAATTGACCTCATTAGCATGGCACGGCGTCGTGCCACAAAGCATATTCACGGAGTTCTGCTCATATCGTCACTTTGATTTTCCATTTGTATACCTATCGGATTCCCCGACTGTCCAGATATGGGCGGCCTACTCTATATTTACATATATTTAGACCTGCGAAGGCTTTCGGTCCATGCTATTTACTGTTGTGGCATTAGAACATATATATTTTACTAAAATAAAAGCATAATCATTCTCATCCACAATTCTTCGGCCACCCGAAAGTTAGCTATTGGCATATCACGCAGAACGAAATTCATTCCACTATCCCCTCTACTTCTTCACAGCAGCAGCCCTAACCTCTTCATCCTTTGGCAAGATATCCGGCACCGGCCCAACAGGCGTAATCGCGAACTGATTAATCTGCGTATGACTCTTCGTATAATGGAACTTGATATGCTCGAACTCCGTCGTCTCCCGGAACGCCGGAATGTCCCAATACAGATTCCTCAACCAGCGATGAATAGCAGGATACCCGGACCTGATATCACGGATATTGCACTTGAAATGCTGCACATACACAGGGTCAAACCGGACGATCGTCGTAAAAAGCCTGATATCCGCTTCGGTGAGCGCCGAACCAAAGAAGTACGGCGAGGCGTTGCTCTGGAGGTGGGCTTCGATCTTGTCCAGGGAGGAGAAGAGCGTTGTCACGTTCTTTTGGTAGGCTTCTTGGGTAGTTGCGAAGCCGGACTTGTAGACGCCGTTGTTGACATCGTTGTAGATCCACTCATTTGAAGTGTCGATCTCGCTGCGGAGGTTGGTTGGGTAGAGGTCGAGAAGCTTTTGGGAAGAGTTCGCGGGGAGGAGGTCGTCGAATTCGTAGTAAAGCATACGGATGATCTCGGCGCTCTGGAGGGGGGGTTTTGTGTCAGTATGAGGTTGTCCGGAGGGTTGGGGGAGTTGATGTTACCTCGTTGCTTACGATACGTTGTGTCTTTTTGTCGTATAGCACTGGGACGGTGAATCGGCCTGTGTAGTCTGGGTCGTTGGCGAAGTAGATGTCCCGGAGGTGGGTGACATCAGAGTGTAATGGGTCTGGGGTGGTGTCTTCTCCGGGGAGCTTTTCATCTGAGGTTACGAAGCGCCAACCTGGAGTCGCTGGTTAGTTCACTCGTACTTTGCGTGCGTATTTTGCTTGGAAATTCCGGACCTTTTTCGCCCAGGTGCCAGTGCACAGATGTGAAGGTGATAAAATCTTCCAGACCCTTGAGCTTCCGGGTGATCAGTGTGCGATGCGCTAGAGACGGTGTTAGCGACTACAAGACCTAATCGAGAAATCAAAAGCAGAATATAGTATTAAGGATATTACTGACCCCATGGACAAGCATAGGAGACATAGAGATGATAACGGTCCTTTTCTGGGGGGAATTCCGCGCCGGCTTCTCTGGAGATCCAATTGCGAAAGATGGAAGTCTGGCGTTTGAACTCGCCCGATTTGTCATTGCGACTGACCCAGTCGGTGATCTTATCGGCATTACCGGTCTGTAGTGATATAATCTCAGTAAGAAGCTCAAAAGTTATTTTATGAGCAATCGGTATAAGCTTACCGACATCCTGCGCGTTGAAGAGGGGAGGAGCTGTACGGAGCTGACGGAGCTTCTGTAAGATGTGACGATTCTGGGTTGGGTGATAAACTGCGAGATTTGTTGGGTTCGACGCAGTGCAGAAAAAATACGAGACATGGGAGGGGTTATATTTGAAGGGAGGGGTTATGTTTTTCAAAGAATTAAGTAGCCATCGAGGACCAAAGCTATATTGCTGGAGAACCAATGGCGGGGACAGCCTATGACGTTAGTCCCGCTGCTTACGGTGGAATCACATAACACCTGACAAAGCACTCGGCTCGGTCTAGATTCCGACATTTGGAGCTTACCTATTGATTAGAAGATGGTTAAGCAATCGAACGGTTCAACATAGACAACAATAGATGACAAAGAATCCTCTAATATTTTTTCTTTGGATTATCTACATGTTCATCAAAATTAGATCACCCACCAGATGTATAGCGATATGTTTTGCTCTACGCCGCAAAAGCACCAAGGCGAACGTGTATCATTCTGAAGAAAAAAGTCATATATCATTGTTTATAAACTTGAGGTACCATATGGGCCATATTCTAGCGGTCAGGTTTTATGTAGATGCGGCACATTACTTCCTCAGCTTCACCATCACATAAGGAATCTCGACATCCTCCTCCGTTGTATCCTCAGCCGTAACTTCAAAAATGATATTCTTTTGATGTTCCGGAACGGGCTTCTTGCTGATATGCTCCACCAGCTTGCTCATCCTACGTACCAACGTTAGTTAATCAACTTAGTAGAGAAACCGGGATTAAAGAGAATACGTACGTCAATGGGAGACGGTCTTTCACCTTCGAGGGAGGATAGAAACTGGCATACAGCAAGCTCACTCCTGAGCTGACCATGCTGATTTCCAAACCCTTGTCAGAGAAGTACTTGAGGAAGTCCTGCAGAGGAATATCGTCCACCTCGAAGCGATCCCAAAGTTGATCAATCGTCACTTCACCCTCCTTGCCCTGGTATTTGCCCTTGGGGCTAGGAATGGGTTCACTGAAACCGAAGAACGGAAGTGCAAGATTCACAAAGCCGTTCTTGTACTGTTCAATGTCATCCTTGCCGTCAATAATCTTGTAGAACTCTAGGGCAACGAGTCCAGTAACCAGCGCGGTAGTCGTCGCAATAGCAGGAATGATCTTGCCAGCTATGAACTTAGTCTTATGGCGGTCGGCCTGGGGGATTTCGTAGTTGTCGGCTCGGAGGTTGCTGGCCGCGGTAATGAAGTCAATATGATGGTTGGTATCATCATCCTTCTCGAACTCAACTGGGTTCAAGCGGAATCCAGCAAGGGACTTCGGCGATGGCAGCGAGTCGACAAGGCGTTGGATCTCCGCGTTATCATCGAAAGATGAGCCAGCGTTTCCAGCGTTCGGGTCGGCCTCATTCTCATCTGCCTGGATCTTCACGCCAGACTTGGGCGAGAATTCAGGGATAATCATATTGTCGACAACCTTGCGGTAGTATTCCTTGTCTGCTCCGGGGTTCTTGATCCCATAGTTGAAAGCGTGGAGGTTCGCGCCGGCGACGATGAACCCGAGGTGCGTGGGGTTTGAGCTATCGAACTTCAAAGGTGTTGGAGCACGCTTGGGGCCGGACCAGAAAGGCTGTCCAGAAGAGGTCTTGGAATCTCGAGGGAAGTTGTACAGTAACTGCTGGATTGCATTGTTGTACTGACCTTCAAACTGATGGCGAGCCCAGGCGATGCAATCGTCGAAAGTCAATGGCTTGTTGGCCACCAAGAAATCGTGCAGTTGCTCCAGGGTCTGCTTCTCATTGCCAGCCTGTTTGAGCGTCTGCTCAATATAGTTTGGCTGTGACAGATACATGTTGACAGCCTCGGGGGGGCCAACAAAGTAGGTCTGGAAAAGATCCCTGGCCCAGGCAATGGTGTGCTCAATCCGGTTGGGGAAGCTCTTCAGAGTACACATGGGGAAGGACTTCTCGGGAGGATCCTGGGAGCTGGAGTAGGACTCGGTAATATGTGGAAGGATAACTTGGGTGTTACCCTTGGTGCCAAGAGTGCCACTCTCGAGGAGAGGCTTACGGAAGAAGACACAACGACGATCAACGTAAGTTCTAGCATCAACGTTGTCCAGCGCGTTGGTAACCCCATCCAATCCTTCCCAGAATTCCTCGTTGAAGATGTGCTCAGTGTCTTGCCCGACACGGTCACGCAATGCGACAATCTTGCCCTCTAGCTCGGGGTTCATGGCCTGAACGGCAGCCGAGGCACACTCACTCTTAAGCTTGCCAACATCCTTACTGCGGAATAGGAACTGACGGTTGAGGTTGCTCTTCTCGATCTGGTCCATATCGGTAACATAAAGTTTTCCCTTAGGACCGGTTCCCAAACCCATCATGGCCCAGTTCTTGAGGGTCTCACATCCAATTGCACCTGCGCCAACAAGGAATTGGGTAGTGTTGGCGATCTTTTCCTGGAACTCTTTACCAAAGACAGCAATCTGACCATCATACCGGGTTCCAAGGGGTTTGCAGCTCTCTTCAGACCGGGTAGTAGAAGCCGGAAGCGACTCGAGCGAGTCTAGGTAAAGCCATTGCTTAACAGGGCTGAACTTTCCCGAGACAGCTTTAAGGACCTCCTGTGCTGCAACACCACCAAAGAACGCGGCCAAGGGGCTGAGATCACCGCGTGCTTGGTAACTAAGCTCCTTGATGAGCTTCTCGTCCAAGTCGACCTTGTCTTCCTGGTTCGAGGCGAGGTCGTTAGAGATCTTGAGGACCTCCTGGGCATCACTCTCATTGTGAGGGCGAGGAAGCTGGCCATCATGGCCTTCGGCAAATTTGTGAAGTGCCTGGACACCGATGTGTAGCTGTTGCGGTCGGTCGAACTTGGCAAAGTCCGAAATCATAAGCTCAGGCTTCTTGAGCTGCTCCTCCAAGGGTTGGTAGTCGACAAACTTGGGCATCTTGACCTGTGTAAAGATACCGCCAGACTGGTACGTCCCAAGGCCAGAGACATCACCAATATGAAACGTGTAAGGGCCCTTAACAGTAACCTTACGAGGGGCGGAGTTATTCAGGCCATCCATGCCCTTTACCTCGGTGAATGTCACATAGTCTCCATCTTCTAAACCGTGTCGGCTCTCGTCAAGAGCTGACACTAGACCATCCTCATCAATGCCGGCCACAATGCCACTCACAAGCTCTTCACCTGTAGCATCACCGATGGTGAAGTTCTTTCCAAAGTCGTTAAAGAGGTAACCGAAAAGACCGAAGGTGTCGGCAATGGTGAGGTAGATGCCGTTCTTGTGGCAGAAGTCCGCAATAGCAAGTTGATCCTTCAGGGATGTGAGGGTAAGGACCACTGCCTGGTAGCGTTTCAGTTGCTCCAGGTTATCTACGAGGTTGCTGCCTTCGTGGACCGTGACGGGAACATATGAGTTGAGTTCGGCGACCTTAGGGGCCGTCACTTCGGCACGCGGCTTGCCGACATCTTGGGATTGAAGGAAGAACTGGGAGGAAAGGTCTGAGATAGCAACGGGCGCAGGATCGTACAAAGTGAGAGACTTCACACCGGCGAGAGCAATGTTCTTAGCTGATACAGTTGTTAGAGCTGTCTGTACTGCATACGGCTACCGTCGTACATACCGATCTCAACACCAAGCCCCTTCAGTCCGACAACAAGGACATTCGAAGTGCCCATACGCTTCATAGCCTCATGTCCAAGCACATACCTGAGGTTAGAGAAGAGAAATAGTCAGTATAACCATTTCCTAGGTGAAATATGGAGCTGGATACTGGGAGCACTCACAGCTGTCGACTGTACAGAGATTCATCAATCTCCCCCTGCTTAATCTTCTCCACAGTTTCCTGTGGGTTATCAACGTTCATCTCGACGTCCTACATCTTGTCAGCGATGGTGGATGAAGATTATTTTTAGGAATGGATGGTTGATCCTGGGACATACCGTCATGATCTTCTTCTCCGGTCGAGTTGGGGACTTGTCGGCAGACGCTCTTCGCTTTCCCAGCTTCGCAGCGTCGCGAACGGGAATTTCGGAGGTAATTGTGGCGATCTGAGAGCCGAAAGCCTTGCCTTCAAGCAAGACTTTCCAACAGTGATTTGACTCGAGTCTACAGCTCCTGGCGCGGGCTTAGGAGGGGTAGCGGTCAAAGTACCGGGAAGGTGGCGGTGATTATTCTCACACTAGGATATTGTACAAAAGCCTCCTGATGGAAATGGAGGGATATGAAGAAAACGTTGAGATGCAAGACTAAAAAACAAACTGACAGAACGACAGAGAATGATGGGGAAAAGAGACAACGTTGTTACGATGGAAACGTCTCCTCCAGTAGCGACGTAAGAGGGACAAGCTGTCGGTGGCTGACTCAGCAGTGGCGCGCGGTGATTGGCCGTTGCCCCGCGGGCGGAAGATGACCGCCAAATTGCCAATAAACTACGAAATACAACCTAGTATGAGAGCTCAATTGAGGGCGGTGACGGAAATAATGATGACGAATACAATAGGTAATATCTAAAGGTAACTAAAGCTCAAGATAGCTCATACTGACTTTTAGCCATAGATCCCACCCTTTAGAACAAGGATTGCCTCCCTCCATCAATAACATACCTACGGAGATACTCTACAACTCCGCATCTACGCGACGCGCCGCAATATCGGGCTGAACGAAGGCAGCACCCTCGGCAGCTATTGACTGTCGGCCACCGTATATGTGTCGGTACGAGCTTCTTGGACGCGGACTTTTATACTGGCAGCGTAAAAGGTCCAACGCGGACAAAAACAGCGCTTTAAGGTAGGCTGACCTTGCAAGATAGTGTTAGCTTCTTTATCACGCACATGTTTTAACGGTTTCTGAAGAGAGCTCCAAACAGAATGCTCCACGAAATCCTTCTCTCCCTCTCCGGCCAACCGTCACCACTTTTCGAAGCCCATGCCCAAGAAGACACGGTCTCTGAGGATGCGTTTCCTCTCCTGTCGCCTCCGGAAAAGGCCCTCCTCGCCTCCCTTGCCCGTCTGAGTCGACTCCATGCTAAACTACGAGCTCATACGGCCCTAGTCTCTTCCTCACACCCTTCTGTCATATGTCGAGCTGCTTCAACTGCCATTAGTACACAGCATCTGGGGAATTTTCAACGAAAGGTTCTCGAAGTGGAAAAATCCATTTTGGTGGAAGATAGCGGGTATGTTGGTGGGTACGGAATTGTGCCATTGTCCACGATAGTTGGCGAATTTTCTCCCTGGACCCGACGGCTCGAATGGCTTTGGGAGGTCGCCCAATTTATTCTTCCTAATCACAAGAAAGCCAACAATCAGAGTTGCACAGGCGCAGCACTGATCGATTACCTTCGGGCGGAATCGCAAACCGGATATATAGACATTGGGGAGATGGCGCTGCATTTGATCAGCGCGGCTGAAACAGCTTGGATGAGGCAGCTGTCAACGTGGCTACTATATGGGAATCTTCCTGTACTAGGCAAGGACGACTTTTTCATTCAAGAGGATAGCATAGCCGAGAGCAACCGTACCCCGGCTATGACACAATTTGTTCTACGAACAGACTTGCAACCAAAATTTGTCTCCCCCGACGCAGCTTCATCTATACTATTTATTGGGAAAACATTGAACCTTATCAGGGCAAAGCGCAGTGGCTCTAGAACAGGTCCTCCAGCAGGTCTTTCAACTACACCTGTCACTCTACACGGAGAGCATATCGAGCACTTTGCTACACTGAAATCACCCATATCGACCGCCAAACTATCCAATAGCATAAACTCCATTCGCTTATCATTGTCGCAAAGCACACTCTCTAAACTGCTACCGCTCCCTAAGATCCTCGAGATTCTGGCTGTCCTCCATGATTTCTTGTTGCTGAGACGCGGCGAGTTTGCGTCGGCGCTTGTATCGCATGCCGATGCTCGTTTACTCGAAAGACATCGACGACCGGGAAATTTGGCTTCCAAAGGCAAATTTGCCGAGGGCCTCCAAGGACTTTCCATCAAGGAGGGAGATGTTGCGAATGCTTTGTCACAGGCGTTAGCTGAGCTGTATTCTTTGCAAAACGAGGAAGATCCTGTAGATGATGAGCTTGATCTTGCGAGAAGCCTTTTGCAGCTATCAATGAATGATAAAAGAAAAGGCCACTCAGTCGCGGCAACACCTTCAGCGGGTGGGTCTGACCATGTAGCGAACATCTCGGATATCCCTTTCGATGACCTCCTTTTCCCATCCCCAACAGTTCTCTCAGCACAAGTGCACCCACCTTTGGATCTATTCCTCTCAGCTTCTGACGTTTTGATATATTCAAAAATCCACTCCTATCTTCTGGGTATTCGACGTGCGCAGCTACACTTGGGGGACCTTTGGAAACACACATTTCTGCGAAAGATCCACCCATCCCCATTGGGTCCACCCAGGAGCAACTCCCAGTTTGGCCAGAACAAGCTCAGAGCGGGGAGGCAAAGAGACAACATCCGAACCCGTCAGATGAGACCTGTCTGGGCTACGTGCAGTGCTTCCCTTTTTGTATTATCAGAGGTAGGCAGCTTTTTCCAAGGAGAGGTTATCAATGGCTCTTGGCAACACTTCCGGGGGTGGATTGGAGGTGCCCCAGCCTCGTCTACGAACTCCCGACCTGGAACTTCGTCGTCGTCAAAGAGCAAACCCAGCTATAACAACATGGCCTCTGAGGAAATGTTTGAAGCTGGCTTGGACCGATCCATTCCGTTACCAAGGACACAGCATGATCCTGAAACATTGACGGTCGCACATCGTCGGTACCTATTCACCATGGTCCAAGCACTCTTTTTGACCGACAGACCTTTCACAAAAGCCCTTCGGTTCCTACTTACCAGTGTCGACCATTTCATCGCACTTGTGGTCCGTCTCGAAAGCATTCAGCGCAACATGGATTTAGAGACAGACGAAGGTGTCGTGGACTCCTTGGTTGATTACGCCGGAGAAGAGAAGGAAGTATGGCAATCACTTAGTGCAGCGCGAGGCGAAGTTGAGACTGGAATCAAGGTTCTTGTGGCACGGCTGAAAGACATCGACGATAGCCGGTCTGGGGAGGGACGAACCATGTTTGATATGTCCAAAAACCCACGTGAAAACTGGTCAATGTACCAGCAGAATGGCACAGGTACTGAGGCCAACTTGGGCCACTATGTGCCCAGAAAGGCGGCCGGAGTGGATCGACTGTTAATGAAATTAGACTTCGGGAACGCAAATGGAAGCATTGGGCCCGCAGCGTTTGTATCAGGTGGATATAGCAACGCGGGATACTAGGAATTCCGACTCCCAGGAAACGATTTATGAGTATGGTCATGTAATGTATTCTTAGCGTAAACTTAGGAATTTACTATTGTCATAGGGCAACATGACCGCCTAACTCATCCCCGTCACTTGGGAGGAATTACTAACCTACGGGGTAGGGTCCGGGGTGCCTAAGAGGTCCCTGATATTAAGTGGGCTCGGGGGCTGGGGCAACGCCAATGTCACTAAGGTTAGTGCTAAACCCTGCCACATCACCACTACCTATAGTAGGCGTCATATCTCCTGTGTGAGGCAGAAGGTCTACTAATGGAACTTATGGCCGCTGAAAGAGGCGAAGAGAGAGAGAGCGAGAATTCACGTATAGAATACAACACTCTCTATTGACACTATTCAAGTCTTGACGCCCTTCTTTGCCTTGGCCTCTGCAATGTTAAGCTTGACCTTCATTGAACCTGGGTTTCGACTAGGCGGGATCTAGTTAGCCCCTGCAGGCTTGACACCTGCTGGATCCGATCAGAAGCTTCATGTTTATTTATTTCCACCGTCTCTGCATGCCATTGAGGCTCAACTCAGGGATGGGACTGAAGTGTCTTACTGTTGTACTTTCTAAAACCAATTTACTTTCTCTCATTGAGACTAATTAAGCTTGTCCATTTGGCCGGATGACGGTGTGACTATACGCACAACGTACAACACATTATCTTCTCTGAAGCCGCCTGTGGCAACGTTTGAACCGCAAGGAAGCAACACTTTGGCCCATAACTAAATGAAAAATCCCTGGATGTTTTTGAAAGCAATATGGTGAAACCTGGAATTCTACCGCATAGGCGAATTACAACCCCATCGGCCTCGGGCAGTGTCAGCGGTCAAAAAACACAACCACTGTCAAATTATCAATATCCAATCTTTTATGGAAACCTCCTCAATGCATATCGCCCTACATGCAGATTATCATACGGCGTTAGGTGAGTACTAGCGAAAAAAAAAATCTGAAGGTACACATGATTCAGAGCTCCTTTCACGGGATACCCAAATAGGTAACCCAGATGACCGGGCCCTAACTTCAGCCACAGGGGGGGAGCTTAATTTATCGGGATCTCAACAGCCAGTGTCTATTTTAATTTGATGCTTATTCTCCGACTGACTAGGCGATGATCTGCTTCTTTGTATATGAAAATTTACGCTTGCCCCCTATGCCCCGCTTGACCATGAACGGTTGAAGTGCTGATGAGGCCCCTAAATTGGTGTAAGGGGGACCATTGTCCTGGTCGGGAAGACGGGACAGATACAAGAGGTTGGGTCTGCCTAACAGGCAGGTTACTCGAAGAATCTTGGGTTCCTGTGGATGGAATGTTCCGATCGAAAAGATTGTCTACCTATGCTGTCGGCTCAGGCATGGTTGTCTCGGACTGTCATTTTTCGGAAGCCTCAAGCGCTAAACAGCAAAAGTACTGCCGTGGATCCTTAGCGAGCCAGCAAGAGGGAGGGAGAGTGGTAGCATATTATTGGCAGGAAAAAAGAAGAAAGGGAAACTAAAAAAAGAAAACAATACCAAGGAGGTATGGGTTACCAAATCAACCAGAAGTTGGTTTCCAGGTCACCGACGTTAGGAACTTTTGATATAGGCTTGTGGAGCAATGTTGCTATAAACACGCAAAGTGTGGGGAAGAAACAACATGGGCAAGAAAAACTCTGGAAGGATGAATGACCCAAAGACTGGGACTGATACTGCAAGGATCGTCCAAGACTGACTGTCTAGAACCATGAAAGAAGCAATCGATGCCCTAATCAGTATTATCTTGCTGCGGGAAGGTACTTTGGGTCCGTAACTCACTGTGAGGGCGGATTACACCACCACTTGCGATGCCGAGGCTGCTATTGGAGAATTGCTTTCCTGCAAAGAAGGGAAAGCCGGGGTAACCGTCGCTTCCCCGGTATTGGCTGGGAAAGACACCCATCGTGAGCTCATCGCAATACAACCCAAGCAAAAACTCTCAATTGAAGCAGGATTTTTTCATATTTGAATATATCAATTGAACTACCTACAATTGACATCACAGTTTGCCTCCTTTTTTTTGTTTTGTTTTGTTTTGTTTTGTTTTGTCCTGCTTGTTGCCCCCTTTTTGTTTTCAAGTTTATTGACCGCTATGAGCTCCTATGGCGAGGGACACGTTGATACCGAAATCTGATCCAGCATCTGCCAATTCTCGGTCTCCCCATACTCGGGAATCCCGCGCTGGGTGGACCATTCCACAAACCTAGTGATCGTCATCCCTCGATCAACTGACCAATCTGTCTTACCGTTCTCAGCCATGAACCATCGTCCGAACAATAAACTCACGATGTTTTCTTAGACACAACCGCATCCACAATTGCACTTCGGGATTATGTGTCCAATGCCGCTCCATGCCGGTTCATCCCCCTCATCCCTGTGGCAAGGTTCTACCAATGTAATCTGTACGTGGACTAGACCCTGTACCATGGATCCTCCCAGGCGTTGAATTGGATCTGGGTCACCCTGAAGTCATCGTGAAAGCAATCTAGAATCCAATGGCGGACCCATCAAGGTATCACGCGGCCGTCTTGATTTTTTCTGCTGGACTTGATTCGCATTCTCTTGCGCAGTGCCTACGATGTTCGCTTTCGGTTGTTATGTCTATTCCCACGCGGTTTGCTCCTCTGAGACTATAAACCCCAGGCCGTCCTCCGTAGATAGTATGAATACCAAGCGATTGAGACTTATTTTTAATCTGTGGTAGCATTCACTCCTGCTGTGCTATTTCCGTCTCGTTTTATTATTGGCATCTCTGTTTAATCTTTAATTCCTCTTAATTTATCAACACCGTAGCCATGCGCTCTGCCCTATCCCGTACGCTGTTCCAAGCAAGCCGTTCATGGCAACCAAGCACAACGCTCCGCCCACTCACACGACTCTCATATTCCACAACTACTACTACCCATGGAGCGCATCACATTCAAACGCGGATGCCTCCTAAGGAATCAATCAAGAACGGGCATCGCTTTAAGGAGTTCGACCTCAATGACCGCGTCTACGCCATCACCGGCGGTGGAAGAGGACTTGGTCTAGCCATGGCCGAAGCCCTAATGGAAGCCGGCGCCAAAGGTACTTCCCAACGTGTCCACGAAACCACCCCCCAGCACCCATATTAACCAGCCATGGTATCTAGTCTACTGCCTCGACCGCCTCGAAAACCCCCACCCAGACTTCATGGCCGCAAAAGAGCACGCAGAAACCAACTACGGCGGCAGCCTGGAGTACTACCGAATCGACGTCCGCGATGATGCAGAAGTAAACAACGTGTTCGCCGAAATTGCCGGCCAGAACAAGCGTCTAGACGGTCTGATCGCCGCCGCCGGAATCAACCACCTCCAGAGCGCCCTCGAGCACTCCCAAACCGCCATGAACGAAGTCATGCAGATCAACTACAACGGAGTGTTCAACTCCGCCACCGCTGC
The DNA here is from genome assembly GCA_008274985.1 of Aspergillus sojae. Taxonomy (NCBI): domain Eukaryota; kingdom Fungi; phylum Ascomycota; class Eurotiomycetes; order Eurotiales; family Aspergillaceae; genus Aspergillus; species Aspergillus sojae. Next base: position 4,266,037 of record CP035527.1, on the reverse strand, counting down.
CGCCCGCCAGATGTTCAACTACCAGCAGAAGGGCTCCATCCTGCTTATCGCGAGCATGAGCGGTCTTATCGCCAACAAGGGCATGACTTCCCCTGTCTACAACTCCTCCAAAGCGGCCGTCATTCAGCTGGCTCGCTCGCTCGCAATGGAATGGGGCCGTCACGGTATCCGTGTGAACAGTCTCTGCCCGGGTCATATCATCACTCCCATGGTCGAGCAGGTGTTCCAGCAGAACCCGACTTCTCGGGCTGTCTGGGAGGCCGAGAACATGCTTGGGCGGTTGGCGTACCCTGAGGAATTCAGAGGTGCTGCCCTCTTCGCTCTCAGTGATGCTAGCAGCTTCATGACGGGCAGCACGATGCTCATTGATGGTGGCCACACCGCGTGGTAAATTCCTTGTGTATATTGACACAATAAACAAAAGACAACCTTATCATATACATAATGTGGTTAAAATTGGGTGCAAAGGGGGTATATAGGGTTCAACGGAAAAACACGGCTTTGTTTGGCGCGGATTGCTTGTATAGCCTTTTTATCTTGTCGGAATCATGAGCACACGTGTCTTTTGTGTCGCATTCTATGCTTGCTGGTTTGATTGCATAGTTGATTGATCGGGTTCTTTTTAATATACCTTTTTTTTTTTTTTTTTCGCGGCATGTATTTTGCATCGACATACATATGAGCTCTTAATTGGGTTTCCAATCGGTCTTCTTGCTTCAATTATTACTCCTTAGGGGTTGTTGTGGGGTCTTGGTGCTGATAGGTAGGTGTCTTGCTATTGAACATTTTGTTTTATCCTAGGTGTTTAAACAAGTAAATGTGCCATCTTATAGCAAATCATATATAGTTCCCACATGGCCAATCCAAGCTAATTTATCTTAGATGATATACGTAAATTTCTCCTCGTGACGTCCAATACTCCTTCCGCCCATAAGCACCTCGCTCTCCTCCCCACCATGCATCTCAATCTCATCCCCCTCTGCCTCAATCTTGCGACGCGCTCTCAGCAGCATAACCCTCAACACGAACGCCAAAACCGCAACAACAACCATGAAGAACGAACAAGTCGCCATCCCACGGACATACCATGGACCATCAACACTGGGGTACAACCTCGTCCCGAGCAGGGGTCCACACTGACCAATCACATTCATGATGGCGATACTCGCGCCTTTACCCTCTTTGGCGACGCGGTTGTCCATAGTCCAGGTCATGATTAGGGTGATGGCGGAGAAGAAGCCCGCTGTTGCGGGGTAGACGCAGAGGTATCGGATAGTAGTGTGTGCTACTGCGGGGAGGTGAGCATGGAAGTAACCTGTTAGGGCGATGATGAGGTAGGATGCTGAAGAGAGGAGAGCGTGCGTGATGAGGTAGGGGCTTCTTTTGCGGTTGCGGTCGGAGAGGTAGGCTGTTAGGAGGACTATGATGAAGGCGAAGAGAAAAGGTGGGGCGGAGAGGGCTTGTGAAGTTACGGAGGAGTAGCCCATGCTGTTTTTGTGTTAGCCTTAGGTATTAGATAGGTGCTTGATTGTGTGTATGCTTACTCTTTTATGATGGTAGGGAGGAAGACAGGCATGGAGCTGAATGCTACGTTGCAGCTGAAGAACATGAACTGGTGGATATGCTCTTGTTAGTGGAGATGGGTTGGTTATCGATGTGAGGTATATGGGGACTTACGGCTGTAATGTAGGACTTGGGATCGGCTAGCGTAATTCTGACCTCCTTCCAATTGAACTTCCCTCGACGTGGCTCGTGGTGATCTGGCTTTCTCTCTTCCATTCGCAGCTCGGCTACCATTCTCTGACGAGGTCCGAGAAACCAGGCGCTGCCGGGTGAATCTGGTATCAGGATCCAGGCGAATACTGCGACGATCACGCTTGGGAACCCTTCCACTAGGAACAGAGTGCGCCAAGGGGCGATTGGGCCGTTACTGCTCATTTTGACAATCACCCAAGCGAGGCTACTTGCAAACGATGAAGCCAGGGGCGCCGCTGAAATGAACAGTCCGTTTCGAAATGCGAGCTCTTCGCGTTTGTAGAAGAGCGATAGGTAGAATGGGACGCCCGGGCCAAACGCCGCTTCTGTAATCCCAAGAAGGGCGCGCAGGAGGACAAGACTCCCAAATGAAGTTGCTAGAGATTGGAAACATGCGACGAGGCCCCATCCGCATACGCAGAGAGAAATGTAGATATGCGGCGGGACAAGACGATACATGAGAGTCATCCATTCGAAGAGGATATAAGTGATGTAAAATGCTGTAAGAAGCCATTCATATTGCGAAGACGAAAGCTTAAGATCATCTGTCATGCCAGCAATCTTGGCGTTTCCAATATCTGAGTCGGTGTTAGTTTACTATACGTACATCACCTATGGTTTGGGGGCAATGATCTCGCTGCGTTTTGATATAATCTGTCAGCACTTACTAGATCGATCCAAAAAGGAGAGTAAATAGAGTAGCGCTAAGAATGGAACTAGTCGGCGATCGAATTTCTTCACGATCTGCTTCTCTTCTATTGCCGTATATTTCGGAAAGCCAGTATCGGGCTTCTCCTCGGGATCGTCGTAGGAGTCGTACCCATCGTCACCATCATCTCCGTCAGCACTAAATTGCGTTTGCACTTTCAATGAGCCCGGAGGTGGGCGGCTTAGGGGCCCAGATTCATCCTCAGACCTGTCGGATACAGGCGTATATTGAACGGGTGAGGGCGTTGTGTTACTGGACGTGGAATACGCGGCCTCGGTCGGCTGAGGAAACAAGGAGGCCATTTCAGGAAGCAACGGGAAGTTCGCTGTTAGCAGCTCAAGACAGCATCTCTCTTCAAACGGAATAAACCACAATTGCAACTCCAGCTTTACAGCCCCTAGCCTACATTTAGCGTATAAGGAGGTAGGGTAGTATCGTGTTGGAGCAGAAGAGATACAGTATTGCGTATGTATGGCATTCCCGATCAGGAGAGCGCACGTGGTGCCCACTAGCGTTGTGATTTGCGCCAAGACGTGGAGGAGGGAATACTGGATGGATTGAAAGAGCATGCACTGCATTTTTTTCTACCTATGGTACATTACAATGCTTCATCCATTCGTCTGTTGCATACTAATGTACAACACGTTACAAATGAAAATGACTGAGTAACGAACATATCAGAGCGCACCTCAACTCCCAGCAATCAACCCAGCCCATGTCAAGATAGTATGCAAATGTACTCCGTATCCATCCCTAAATCACAAGCGAATAGAAAACACACACCCTGAGGGTCATTTCCTAGGACGGTATGAATCGAGGGCCCGTCGCTTCCTCCTACGGCCATGTCTCTCGATGCCTTCATCGAAATGCCTCTTTCGACCACCCGTAAGCTGTGTCGCCTTATCCCTAGCAATCAGGAAGACCTGTTCCACATCCGGGACAGAAGTATGGTCTGACAGTCCGTTTGCATGAAGATAGCGAAGAACATTTTCGGCCGTGTCTCGAAGAAAACGAACTGCCTCGAGGCTAACAAACCCCTCCGTTTGCAAAGCTTTGTAGTACTCATCCTTGGCGCGGTGGTAAACGTCCAAGAGCCTGTCAATTCGGTCGAAAACTTCCTGTGCGTGTCTAGTTGAACTGATATTCAGACCGGTATGTTCCACGTAATAATTATCGTTGTGATCCTCAAATTTATTTTCAGGCTTGACATGCGCCTGGTCAACAAACAACGTCTCAGACTGTTCCTTACGATCGATAACTGTCTCCGGCGGGGTACCATGGGCGGAAGCTAAGACGCTACAGTTAAAGAAGCTCAGTGAACAGAAGAATACAAGGGTACATACCTCTACTTAGTACGCTTTCCAGATCGAGCTGTTTAGCTAGTATAGCTCTACTTTGAGAGGTGGGCGAGATGGGGACAATTCCCAGAAATTCAGTTAAATAAAGTTCAAGTGCGCCGGTATCAGTCAGATTCTCCCCATTCTTGCTGAGCTTCAGTAGGGCTCGGTCGTAGGTGGTTATCTGACCGTCCTCGAAAGCCTGTGAGCGGCACTTGATCAGAGAGACCTGGCGTCGGAGTGCACTGAAGAGAAGCGATGCCTGTTCCGGGCTTCCGAGAATCTCGCGGAGGATATCACTGGTGCTTTGTTGATTGGTCGTATAATATTTGCGTACCAGATCGTCGACTGTCCTTTCGGGGTCGGCTCTTCTTCCTCGGCGACTTTTCCAAGGGGGTGGAAGCCAAGAGGACGCCATGGCTGTTGATTGACAAGGAGCGTTGAGGACAGAGGAGATGAAAAGTGCGCAGTTATCAAGAAAAAATATTGGTGAGTAGATGGAATTGATAAATCAGTATGCATTGAGCATGGGTGAAAGCAGCACAGGTAAACACGGGTGACTTCCATGAAGCATACTAGAAACACGACAAAAGATCCTGTTGCTATACAGGTGCCCAGCAACGGGATAATTTCAGTGAATGGTTGCCGTGACAAACATGCACGATTACTTCTTTGTAAACGATGCGATGTGGAGGGCAGATGTGAGTATATGGCATGCATCTGTGAAAGACACTGGCACTAGCGTAAGCCTCTGTGGTTTGCGCGTATTTTGCATGGCAGAAAAGTGAAATGCAAAACTTTCTTGACAAAACAGAAACAGAAACAGAAACAGAAACAGAAACAGAAACAGATTCTTTTAGACATTATGAATTAGCGAGCATCAATATCTGGTATAAATAAAGCTTATATAAAGCGGATATAATCTTGGTACTGTTGCCTGCAGGAATGCGAGCTGAAGCAGTAACCAGCACTCCTTGGAGACAACTTTCATAAGTCATAACAGCCATACTGGCATCATAGCCCTTTCGTAACACTTAGTTCTTCTCGTCCCAGAGTCTTTCGATTTCCTCCACGAGTGTAGATACTTGACTGCCTTTGCCCTCCTTAGCGCAGTTCTTCCATTCTCCGTCATCACGGACACACCAAACAGTATCGTCCAGCCGGACAGTACAACTCGTATGAACTTCAAGGTCTGCACTATGGATGGCACTTTGACGCAACAATGCGAGACCACTTAAGTCGCCATTGGTGGGATCATCCTCCTGCCTGCTGACGCAGCTGTTCAGAGATTCAAAATCAATACCATGTTGTAAGGCGCAGTTTTGAACCAGCGTGCGGTCCGGAATATCCTCGTACTGGCCGACAAGACAATTAGCAAATCCGAGGGAACGGATGGTGGGCATGCGAGTAGTTTTCTCGGTCTCGCCATCAGGTGAGAAAGGTAGGTCCTGAGCGCAAAGCATAAGCATGTCGCCAATGCATTCGCCAGGGCCGTGTTTGCAATGTATATCAGACGATTGATTAGTGACGCTAATTGCCGGTTAGTTCCGTAGGCTACAATATTAAATCGAGATCGCTGTGTCTACACACCTTGCAATGAAGGACAACTCGAAATCGACTTTCTCACTGATCTGCTCCATAGCAGGAACGACCAGTTTCTGGAGACAGTACTGCGCGTCTGGACATTTGCTCATGATATGAGCCTCAAGCGGGACCTTGTTGCTTGATGCCGGCACAGGTGTCTCGCCACCCTTCGGAGTGGATAAAAGCGCACCAAGTTTACCCCTCATTTTGTGACAGACAGAGAAATTGATGCCTGGGATGGCGAAGAATACGGTGCTTAGCGTGAGCAAGGAGATGAAACTCAGGGCAACTGCGAGTCGAGAGATGCGACCGCGTCGGGCATGCATCGGGGTCGCATCGGGAGAAGTTGGGATCTCAACATAGTGGTATTGGCCATGAGGCCGATATTCTGACTTCTCCATAGTTACCGTTAACTGGCGAGTCTTCGTTGTGAGATGTGGCAGATAGCTATGGCGCGTAAGAGTAGTAAAAGGAAGTGGAGAGAATCGAGAACTTCGATGGAGTCTTAGTACATGTAAGATTGAATCATGGGACACTGAATGGCCAATCATTACGCAATACGTCTGTCAACAAGCCCCTAGAAAGGCCGCTTTGCCTAATTTGTATGAGCATATTCATACCGCCTACTCAAGTCGAACGCTAAGCCTCTGTAGGAAGGCGGTTCTTGATGACATTTTCCTCATGAGCTCCGACCGGGGAAAGGGCCCTCTCCACTCGTATACTATGACAATAGTATCTCTACCTCAATGGGTTTTTGAAATTCGAAAATTATTTGAGATAAATATAACTTAGAGGGTCTTTAAGTTGATTTTTTTGACCGAAAATAATCGCATTGGATGGTATGGTGAGCGTAAACTCCCAGCTCCACCAAAGATACAACAGTTCGATCATCCGTGAGACAAAATTCAAATATGTACTAGTACTAGCTCTGCCAGCAAATGCCGAACTCCGGTTCAGCCAGCCCCACTGGGCATAGAGAGGTATACCTATTTTACCAGCTGTCATATAAATTTTTTCTTGCCTATATCCTCTCCAAATTACTAACACCTATGCTCCGCACAAAAATGCCATAATTCTCGGCCCTTTCGCTTTATAATTCTGAACCTCAAACACCTTTCTGCCTCTCCACATATGTAGTGCCCTCAATCAAATGTTAATGAACTAGACGATCAGTGGGGTTGGAGCCCAAAACAACCCGATCATATGCAGCATTGTAACCCTTCAAATCTGAGCACATATATACTGTGGGCTTCATGATAGTCACCAGAGAGTATGCTACAGAAGTACGCCTGATTCTTCGTCTTGAATTCAACAACACCAGTGAAGACTGAATCGTATCTACAAGAGTATGCCCCTTAGTTAGCTTTAAAAACACAGCCGTTTCGAAAAGCGATCGAATGGAATGCACGCTTCTGGTTTCAGCTACTACTTTATAGTGAAAATTATATCCCAGCGTGTCTATAAGATACACAGAATGGCTTGGATTGATTATGTGGAGTCTTGAGTTCCTTCCAATGCTTGATATGGCTTAGAACTATGTATATGCCTTGATTTCGCTGTACGGCTTACATATCCACACAGAAGAAATAGTTCAGGAAATTTTTCGCGATAGGTTGTCGTATAGTACGAAGTAGCATCAGATCTCAATGATACCCACATGCAGACCCACCTGTGAATTTCCCTTTCCTCCTATTTTCTTACATTCTTCGTGCATTTGTACCTGCTTACACCTCTGTCAAACCAGTACATTCTGTTAGGAAACCCGTTTCCTGTACACCTAGTCGGGAGAACAACACATCATGTCTGACAATATCTCTTCTTTATCCCTTCTCCATGGCTCATCCGAGCCAGCCCTAAAATCATACTCTATTGGGCAACTCCTCAACCAACAAGCAGCCCACTTCCCAACCAAGGAGGCAGTCATCTTTCCAACTGAGGGTGCTAGATATACCTATCAAGAGTTGAATTTAAGAGTACAAACTGTTTCCCGCGCACTCATAGCGCATGGAGTCAAGGCCGGTGACCGCATCGGCGTCTTCTGCGGTAACTGCGTGGGATATGTAGAGGTTTTCCTGGCAGCAACTAGAATCGGGGCGATTACAGTGTTGCTCAATAATGCGTACTCAACTACAGAATGCCTCAATGTGCTCAGAATTACCGGTAAATTTCATTACCCTCACCTCACCCCACCTAGGAGAGACAATCTTACATAATTACATAGGCTGCTCGTTGCTTTTCACCGCAACACATATCGGACAGCGTGACTTGACATCTTGTCTAAGAGTTCTTAAAGCTTCGTTAGATGGGGACAAACTCCCTGCTTTGAAGCAAATCATTCTGCTGAAGACGGACGGCGACATCTCAATGCAGTTCCAGTCTTTTGAGAGCTTCCTCGGCCAATCCAGCACCATACCAGACTCAACACTCCGTGAGATAGAGCAAAAAGTCCAGCCCGATCAGACCTGCACTTTCCAATTCACAAGTGGCACAACTGGTGCCCCTAAAATCGCCATGCTAACACATAGGTAATAAAAACTCCGGTGTATGCAGATTTCACCTCTACAATACTGATATGTGAGTAGGAACGTCATCAGCAATGCCCATTCCATCGGCCACCGTTTACTACTATCAGAAAAAGATGTCGTCTGCTGTCCCTACCCTCTATTCCACATTTCCGGACTGGTAATAGGCCTTCTTTCCTCTCTAACGTACGGAGCCGCAATTGTATACCCTTCACCTACATTCGATCCTTCGGCCGTACTCCACGAAGTCGTGCGAGAAAAGTGCACAGGGCTTCATGGTGTGCCGACTATTTTTATTGCTCTTCTTGAACGGCACCGTCAGCTCAAGACTAGCCCGATCCACGTCAGAACAGGTCTTATAGGTGGCGCACCAATTCCCGCGGCTTTACTTAAGGAGATGCATAAGGCATTTGGGTTCGAAGATTTGACGGTGGCTTACGGTGAATATCTCCCCTTATCCAATAAGCACTTTACTTTCTGATACATGGACTAGGAATGACTGAAACATCCCCGATCAGCTTCATGTCTCGATCAGCAGAGCAGCCAAATGATGTGGTGGTAGTGCATACAGATATACTTCCTCACACGTTTGCCAAAATCATCGATTCGACTGGGAGCATCGTGCCACGAGGAATACGTGGCGAACTCTGTATCGCGGGGTCCGGCGTGCAGAAGGGATACTATCAGAATCCTGAAAAGACTTGTGAGGCGCTCAAAACAGATCCCTCTGGGGTTGTGTGGATGCATACGGGTGACGAAGCAGTTATGGATACACATGGACATTGTGTCATCACTGGTCGAATTAAGGATATTATAATCCGGGGTTAGTACACCTTTACACCGCTTCATAGGTTGAGCTGTTAACTAACATCCCCCAGGAGCGGAGAATATCTATCCGGCAGAAATTGAAGAAGAGTTGAACAAACACCGTGCCATTTCTCAGTCTTGTGTCGTCGGGGTCAAACACGAAACTTTGGGAGAGGAAGTGGCAGCTTTTCTTCAGGGCACTCCTGGTCAGCCTCGCCCTTCTAGTGCGGAGATCATTGAGTGGTTACAAATGAGCTTGGGGGCCCAAAAAGCACCCGCATGGGTCTTTTGGCTGGGAGATGGCGATGTGCCTGTTGTCTTTCCGATAACTGATAGTGGGAAGATCAAGAGGAATGAGATGGCGAATTTGGGAAATAGGCTTGTTGGAAAATATAGGGAAGGCACCAAACATGGTGGTGAGGTTAATGGGGTATCGAACAGTGTTACTTGTACATAGTAGTACTTAGCAGAAATGTATACTTAGTTCACCTTCATAACACCTAATCGAGGCTTTTGCAACACGGATTAAATTGCCGGGCAATCCGCAATGAGGCCGGTTCCTTGTGGGGGAAAATTGGAGTATGGACTCCAGTGAAGTTCTAGAAGCTGGTAAATGAAGAATGGAGTGGATCCTTGTTGGGTATGCCGTCATCTTCAGGTCCGGCAAAAGTCCGATGTTGCGGTAAAACTCCGGACTATAGCTATCGCTGTCCAGAACTATATAGAGCCCTATATCCCATTCGTCAAGAGAACATATTACCCTCTATTATTTGGACAGGTTTAAAGTCTTAAAATATACAAACCAGTAGCGATGGCCGATATTCCTTCTACAACAAGTACGTACGTCCCTCCGACAAGAGTAGATCCCAACGCTGACATGACCAGATTCAAGCTCAATCCACAATGAGCCCTTCCCATCAAATAGCTGCCCATTCAACTCAGAGACACTCTCTTCGAAACCACCACTTGAATCAATCCTCAACACCTACGACTTCGAAAAAGTCGCCTCTCAAGAGCTAAGCCGTAAGACGTGGGCATTTTATTCATCCGCAGCTACGGACATGATCACACGAGATGCCAACAAAGCCATGTATGATCGTATCCTGCTCCGGCCGAGAGTCCTCCGGAATGTCAATAAAGTCAACACCCAGACCACCATTCTCGGATGCGAGACCGGTCTACCCTTGTTTGTCAGTCCCGCGGCCATGGCGAAAATGGTGCATCCGGACGGCGAACTGGCGATCGCAAGGGGTTGTGCCAAATATGGCGTTGGCCAATGTGTGAGTGATGCTTACATCTAAGGTCCGGTTATACCGTCTGACGATATGAGTAGATATCTACGAATGCATCATACACAGTGTCTGATATCACGGCCTGCGCGCCTGGTCATCCCTTCTTTTTCCAGCTATACATCAATCGGGACCGTGCTGCATCGGAGCAGCTTCTCCGGCGGGTTGAAAAAAGTGGGATTAAGGCTGTTTTTCTCACGGTCGATGCGCCGGTTGCAGGGAAACGGGAAGCAGATGAGCGTGTCGGGGCTGACGCTTCAGAGATTATATATACAGCACCTATGACCGGGGCACAAGGTGTTGGTGATGCAAAAGGCAGTGCGCTAGGCAGGACGATGGGAAGATATATTGATGCTAGCTTCACGTGGGAAGATTTGAAGTGGCTTCGACGGTCGACATCTCTGCCTATTGTGTTGAAGGGCATTCAGACGGCCGAGGATGCCTTGATGGCAATGGAACACGGAGTCGACGGGATCGTTGTGAGCAACCACGGTGGGAGAAGCATAGACACGTATGTTTATACCATATATACCGGTGGATTAAGGCTAACTTGAGCGAACAGGTCGACATCATCGATAGCGGTGTTGATGGAAATCCGTCAATGCTGTCCCCAAGTATTTGAGCATCTTGAAGTCTTCGTCGATGGTGGGATCCGTCGCGGGACCGATATTTTCAAAGCTATCTGCTTGGGAGCTAAAGCCGTAGGAATGGGAAGGCAGTTCTTGTACAGCCTCACATATGGACAAGAAGGCGTGGAGCGCTTAATTGAGAGTATGTCTTAGTCCTTTCCCATCCGAGTATTGCTGCTAACAAATGCAGTCATGAAAGACGAACTGGAGACCACGATGAAGCTATTGGGCATTACAGACCTCTCACAGGCACACCCTGGACTCCTTAACACTCTAGATGTGGATCATTTGATCCCAAAGAGACTCGGGGAATCGTACAGCGGGCCGGTAGTCAAGGCGAGACTGTGATGGTAATACAGCTCATGGAGGGAACACTCCCCAAACCTTTATACCAGTAAATATCTAATGAACAAGTCAAAGTGTATAGAATAGAAATCGCGGTCCGACTGAGGGACTATATGCCTAGCTCAAAGTTATCTGCTGCCATCTGACCGAGAAGTGTCTCATCGAGTCCGAAGCCAAAAGTCCCTCCGAGATCGTAGAAATTATACTCCCCTGCCCAGAACGCATTAACATTGTTAGATTCGGAAGGTAAGGCAGGAAAATGGTCCATATCGCCACCTTCTATCCGATCATTAAGATCGTTTATCTCACTCTCATCTAGAGCACGAAATTGCTGCAGCATCTCAAGCATTCCTGTCGCTATATGTCTCGCGAGATGTCGTTCATTGAGACTCATAGCAACATTAGCCAGCAGGTCTGCAGAGCGCTGAACAAGAGAGACAATATGTCTTGTATTTAGAGTCAGACCGGATTGCGTCGAGCTCTTTTCCCATGTGGCAGCCATTTTCAAAAGAAACGTTGCGCAGAACGCAACCATGGTATAAGTAAATACGGGGACACCAGGAAAGGCACGACGAAGGTCGTCATCCTCTAATATCAGGGTGAGTGTACTTGTAGCCGCCGCAATAGCTGCATTAGCAGCTTCACGATGAGCCAGTGATAGAGGACTCTCAGAGGTAAGTTCAGGGTTAGATGTCAAGCCAGAGGGGCTAATACCACGCAAAGCAAGAGAATTCAGCTGGAAGCGGGCAAAGTGATAGTACAGTACCAAGGCTTTTGATGGATAGGATCCCAAGGCAGCACAGTCCTTTGAGCGAGGTTGCCAATGTAGTCTCCACTGATCAATTGCTATGTTAGAAACCCATAGCTTATCGAAGTCTTTGTCTTCTAACGGTCGGTCTAGTTCATTCCCAAAAGCTACGTAGGCCTCTGTTAAAATGGCGAATAGTGCGACCTGTGCGGCCAATCTTGCATCGCCAGGGTGTACCTCTGTCGTATGCATGAATCGCTCAATATTTCGGATTGATTCATCATCAACCGCCGCCGGTGGACGGCCATGGGCGATACTGAACTGATGATCGCAGACATACGTTGCATACCAAAGACAGACACGGTCGCGCTGTGTATTATCGCCCTGTATCAACTTTTGATACGATTGGTGTAACCCGATCTCGGCCGCAATACGCGTGGCCTGTCCTGAAAGCTTCCAGCTGAGATTTGCGAGATAAAATGCGCCAATGCAAAGCGCCCGAACATCATCGACACTATGATTACGAGACAGTGACGAGCCGCAGACGAGTGAGACAAACACGTCATAGCTCTGGTGAAATGCTTCGGTCTTCCCAGGAGTATGCAAGGCACCGATGGTGAGAACGACGGCTGCCAGCAGCGTTGAAGCACGTCGAACAGAATCCAACGTGCGATGAAACGGTAGTATACCATCCCATAATAGTCTATTGTTGATACGCATGAAGCGATCGAAGAGGTACTCAGCCTCTGCAAGTGTAACCACCCCTTGAGAGATGAAATCATCTTGGATCAAGGAAGAATTCGGCCTCCATCCTGCATTAACGCGCAGGTTTTTCAGCCTAGTAAGTTCGTACAGATTGCGCATAGGCACCGTAACGAGACCTGATGAATTGTCTTCTTGCGGCCGAGGGGAATTTTCTCTTGACATATCCATTGGAGCCATGGACGGCTGGTTTACATTATGGGACTCCAAGCAAGGGCGTGGTGAGCCAACTACTTGACTATTGGAGAATGTCCATAACTCCGGTTGCTTGGTGTGCTGTAACAGATGGTTCACAGCAGCTCGTAGAAGTGCAATATCTGCCGTTGTTTGTGTTTTCCAGCTGCTGCGTGTTAGAGATAAGGTTGATCAGGCAGAATTGATATTACTCACGCTGAGTCTTCATGTAGGAATTGTTGAGATATGTCATGTGAAATACAATCTAGTTTATGGCGAATACATCTATTGCATGATGTCTCACCTGCATTTGTTTCACATTTCGTCTTTTGCTTCTTACATTCCATGCCTATAGTATAGGTCGTTAGCACCGCCGTCGGCCGAAAGATTTCTTGACTTACACACTCGACTCCTTGTTAGGCGCAGGCCATTCCTGCTCGAGACTCGAGACTCTCCATTTCCATCCGAGCGCTGTCTTTTTTTCGGCATGATGACGGTGCATTATAATTGGTGAATGATGTTGAACGATTGGGGTGCTCAGTGCTCGTAGTACAGCTGAGGTGCCCAGTCTGTGCCCACTGAGCTGAGAAAAGTGGGGATTTCCCAAAGTAGTCTAGCGGGGTGTGGACAGTTTGCATTTAGCTGACCCAAAGTACTGAAGGTAATAAAAGAACTTTCATTGACATTTTACAAAGCCTCTTGAAGCTGAAATGTGTGATTGGCGAAAGCGATGGTAAGACAAAGCATACGATGGATCGATATGTGTATAAGGTACAAGAGCGAAGACTCAACCGGATGCATACATACATGCGGCATCGAAACTACTAGAGAGTTGATCCTTATCTTGTTTGTCAGTACACGTAACATCCCAGTAAGTCGCGTAACTTTTTGAAAGCTGTTAGTGGCAGTGCTACTAGTAATGTATAGCATAGGGTTTGAGCCTGGCGAGAGTCGTGAGATGACTCTTTTACCAAATGATAGGCTCTGCCAAGTCAGAGACTCTTAGAACAAACATATGAACAAGCATACCATGGTCCGTGAGGAGCAATCGAAACTAATTTAGGAGTCCATTCCATGGCAGAACACGATCCATGAATAACTCATTAATCACCTGCCACGAGACCCTTATATCTGTAAATACTCAAACACCGGCCTTCCTCCGGATATTCGCCGAATATCGTTACTTCAGATCAAGTGAATCTTAGGTTCTTTTGTGAAGGGATATACAGTGTATGCAGAGCTGATCTGAAATGCATAAGTGGGGAGAATCTCCAGAACCATTCAATGTTGACACCGACTATGAACATCATTTAAAGCCGTGGCAAAAGTCAATCAGTTGTCATCGCGAGTTGTTCCGAGCCAACATCATTATTGTCGCGTGCTAGACAATGATTGCGTCAGTATACTCGCAGTCCTAAGAGCTAGCTATCGCTTGCGACACGCTACTGCATGCTACCTGGCAATAATATCATTTTTCGATTAACCAGGAGGCAGACTGGAGAAACTTGCCCGAGTCATTCACTTCTCCAGGAGGGGGTGACGAGTGACGTTCGGTGAGCTAGCGTCCTACTAGACGCATTCGATCACCGGCTATATACCGAGACCCTAGGATCTACGCAATGTTAGAGGGGGCCGCCTTCTCGCCAGTGTTGACCTAAATCTCTCCGACTTCGGAGGCAGGTTAAGTCTATGTACGGAGTAGAACTCCATCTAACAGACAGACTTTCAGTCCACTTATTTAGGACGAATGCGCTTTTTGGAAAGCTGGTAGTGGCCGTGAGGGTTCCTGATTCAGCCGAAACATACCCAGGATTTAACCACAACCTATCTCTGCAGCTCGCTCCATGACCCACATGATACGATGGCGAGCACGAATTTGGCGATACTAACGATGGTTTATGGCGTTGCAAAACGTCCTCTCGTGTCCACGGTCCTTCTGCAGGTTCTCGGCTCGAGTAAAAGCCCAACAAGGCGGGCAAGTCTCAACGAGGATAGGGTGATCGCTTTTCCGCCTGAGCTTTGTTTAGCACGGCGTGTCCGTACATGAGAAACCTTCGTGCCATCTCACCGGAAAGGTCATGGCGCCGGTTGATCCATGCGAGGTCTAACAAATTAGGGGTCTTTGACATGATGAAAGGGTCTGAAACGCGCGGCATCTAACCTGACGTTAAAGTCAGTGCGTTTCAATACCGAAGTCGGTAGAGATTGCCCTGCCCCACTGTCTTCCACATGGTCTGTCTGGTTAATTGTCTAGATGCTTGGTGCAGGTTTTTTTTTTTTTTCTTGCCTTTTTTTACTGCTCGGAGTAGGACTTGATTTCCGGTGTGAATATCAGAAACCTGGTTGTTTTCATTGGTTGCGTTCAATATAGTTTCTCTAGTGAGTCACCGTTGTAGTTCCAGTTAATGAAGATTGATTACAAAATTTAGTCACATAGCAATATGCATTGTCTTGCTCAAACTTTATTGTTAATTATGATTGTGAATATTATCTTTCTCTCCTTTTTTTAACAGAGAAATATTTTTTTTTGTTCGCATTGAGAGGAAGAGAGAAAAGGAGAAGATTGTTTGGGTAGCATCTAAGATAAATGAGGGAGCAGGCAGGCACCATACATACAGTACGAGTACAATTGATCCGAAAAGGTAACCGTGATAATAGTCGGACCATTGAAAATAGCAACAAGCGAGAGGGGAGGCGAATCGACCAAAGAAATCCATGAACGAATAAAATCCAAAACAACATGACCCGAGAAAAGAAGCTCCTCCGAGACGCTCCGCCGCGGGAGGTGGATAGAAGCAGTAAAAAGCATCATCCGGTGGTACTGTACCAATTGTACCAATAATACGACTGACCTCCAGCGTCACATCGTTTGGGAGATGGTCGCATTCGCTCCGTCCAACGGCAGCGGCTCTTCTACCTTACTATCAATCATATTAATCTACTAGACTAACCTTCGTCTTATTTCCCTTTCCTGTCCACATCGTGTCTTGATTATTTTTCGCGCTCTCTCTCTCTCTTCCACTTCCTATTTCATTTTCTGGGCCTCGTCTCCGGTGTGGAGACTTGGCCATATATTCCCCGTATCCACTGGCTGGTCTTGTTTGTTCCTTTTCATTTTGATTTTATTTCGCATGATCGTGCTAGTTTAAATATAGTACTTAATTGACTCCTTCCCTGTCTTCTCCGTCATACCTACTGTGTACCCACATCTACTGTAACATTTTACACTCACACTCACATATACACTCTCTACTGCTGCCTTCAGCGACGTCAACAATTACTACATAGATTCTATTACTCTTTCACTTTGGGTGAGTGCAACCACTTTGTGCGAGCTAAGTAGCGACCATTTTCTTCTGGGCCTAGCCACCCTCCCTGATAAGGTTTTCTTACTTGGTGCGTGCGTTGAAGCTCCCTGCATTATGATCGTCGAGACTGTTGCTTCTTGTTGCCCCCCGCAGGATTTTGTTTTCCATCATTCCACTGCAGATACGCGTCATCACAGTTGATACCATTGAATGTCTACATCTTTGCTATTCTAACTTACCGCGATACCGAGACTGACATTCATTTCTCATATTACAGCTCCAGAGCGCTCGATTGCGAAAGTGCCCCACACGCTTGACCGCACTCCGTATTCACTCCTGGTCGCAAGTGGAATCTCAAATAAGGTTACTCCATAACTCCCCCGGATTCCTTCGAGGCATGCACCTTATCGCTCAAACCCCAGTCCTCATTCCGGTCCCTTAGATCCTTCCCACTCGTAAACATTCCGCGATACAAGAGCAAATAAACACAAAGGCCCAAACTCCGTTTCCCACGGCGACTTGACCGGACGACTTGTTTGCTCGAAAGCCGCACAAGTCGACTTCCACCGGTGCGCAATTATCCGTGAAATTTCCCCTTTTTCTTCCTTCGAGGTTTCGTCTTACAATGGCCCCGATCACTACGGCAGCTGCGGAAAAGGCGAAGCAAGAAGAATATGATGATATACATGAGGACCCTATTGAGGATGAGGAGGATGAGAGTTCCGACCTAGACCCTTCTCAGAGGGAGTACCTGGAGCACCATCGCAAACTTGATCAATTCCTATCGCCATTGTCTCTTGATGAAGCGGTTCTATACAAACTTGCGCGTCGCTTCTCTAGCGTATATCGCGATCTGGCCCTACACTCAGAAGAACAGTTTCTGCCGACGCCAGTGACGCATTTGCCCACAGGCTTGGAGACAGGACGTTATCTAGCCATCGATGTCGGGGGAACTAACCTACGAGTTGCTTTCATTGAGCTGTTGGGGGATGCTGCCAATTCTGATATCGGGTCCACGGATGCCTCAGAGCAATCGACCACCATTCGAAAAGCACAAAGACAGCGCGTGAGACGAACATTGGAGAGAGCGTGGCCTATCCAGGAGCACTTAAAGATGGACAACGCAGAGGACCTGTTTTCTTGGATTGGTGATCGTATTGCGGAAGTAGTAGCCGAAAGTTTGACTTCGGATGCTACCAAAGGCAAGGTCCCCGAAGAATTAGAGATGGGAATCACATTCAGTTTCCCGATAATGTAAGTTCTGCTGCGATCTTGGTCATACTGGCCACGGATGCCGCAAGTAGTGTCCGCCAATATAGAACCGAACGCCAAACTATATACAGCTAACAACGATTAGGCAGGAATCATTGTCGGAGGCTACGTTGATGCCGATGGGTAAAGGTTTCGCCATTACGTCGGATCTTAACCTTCGCAATATCCTTCTTAGTGGCTATGAGAGACACACGAGACGTCCAGACGATGAAGATGAGCCTTCTTCCAAGCGCCGGAAACTTTTCGCTCTACCAAAACTCAAGATTGCTGCCATCACGAATGATGCCGTCGCTACGCTTGCATCTCTGGCTTATGCTGTCAAGTCGTTACCCAACAGCCGGGTCGCTATGGGTATCATCGTAGGCACGGGATGTAATGCGACAATTCCAATGAAACTGAGTTCTTTGCATGAAACGAAGGCCAACCATGTGAAGTCGAAAGATTCAGAGGCAGTAGAGACGGTCATTAACACTGAGTGGACTCTTGCTGGCAGCGCACCTCCCTTGAAGGAACTCGATATCATAACTAAATGGGACATTGAACTGGACAGGGCATGTGCACGACCTGGTTTCCAGCCATTTGAGTACCTGACTGGTGGTCGGTACATCGGCGAACTTATTCGGCTCATCCTTTTTGACTATCTTACCAACGTTAGGGGATTATCTTCGAAGGAACTTCCTGCCAATCTCGTTCAAGAGTATGCATTAACGACTACATACATTTCAGATAATGTTGCTCGTGCTCGGTCGGACCTGGAACTTGCGGATGTGTTGAATCACTCTCTACCTTCACCGGAAAGCAGTGAGTGGCATTGGAATGCTGTGTGTGCCGGTGCCTTTCGGAAAATTGCCCGGACTGTACAAAAACGAGCTGCGGGTTTGATTGCTGCAGCAGTAGTAGGGTTACTTGCCTGCGCGAACGAGATTGAGTTGAAAGTGGAGAGCACCGAAAACTCACCACAACCCTCTGGCGCTGCATCTCCTGAACACAATGGCGGGGCTGACGTCTCGGCTGTAACAAACTTCTTATCACCATCTACGTTGAACGTATCAACAAACGCACAAAGAGGCAACGGGCCAATTGTCCCGGTTTTATCGCCCACTCCTACGCCGGCAGATTGGCAATCGGGTCCTGAAGAGCTTGTCGTCGCTTACACGGGCGGCATCATTCAGCACTATCCTAATTTCAAGAACATGTGTCAGCAATTCATTGACCGTCTCATCATGAGAACTGGGCCGCAGAAGAGCGGGAAATCGGTCTTCTTGCGCGAAGTTTCCGATGGTGGTGTCATTGGCGCTGGAGTTCTGGCGGGAATGGTAGCTAACCGGTGATCCTTGGGGAACCTTCCATCTCTCTCATTTATGCGATACGATCTTTACATTTGTAGAATGTCTCCGGATGAGCGCCGTGGTCCATTGGAGTTCACAATTTTTGTCTGGGCGATAGAGGCGCTTGTTTAATTGAGTAAGGCGTTCTGTACTAGTGGCCCCTTGCTTCCTTGCTAATTTTGCATTATTATTTATACGACATGGTCACCCCTTTATCTCAAATTGCGTTTATTAGAATGAAGTACATAGCCGATCACACTCGCAGTTTACTTGATCGACTCCCAAATCGAGCGTTTCGACCAGTTCTTCAACTCAGTAGATGGGCCAAGCCACTCAGGACAAGAGGATTGACTGCAAGGTTAATGAATATGATTTGGGTGATTGGGGTAAGTTTCATGGTGTCGTATAGTGTTCTATGGCACCCAGGAAGAGGGGTACTGCCATAGGTCTTTGTCCAGCACTCATTTGTGCTTTGAATATAGAACTTTCACCATCATTCAGGCCGAAATACCGGCTAAGGTGACGTCGTTCACGTCAATGGCAGTCTCTTGAGCTTCATATTTGTAGCTAGGAGCTGCAGTCAGCCGCTGCTCATGAGGTAGCAGACTTCTCGATGGTCGTTCAAATATAGCGGAACATGTTATTTCGAACACTTCTCTTCATGGCACTAGGCTTGCCATCTTCGTATTCTATTCCAGAGGCCCCTCCCCCGCCAGACATCTGCTCTAATTTTTGGCGAAGCTCCTCGTCGGCTTGTGAAACAGTCTTGGCCTTTTCTGGCTTCACTTTCTTGCCAGTTTGGGATGTTGAATTATCTTTTGCCGTGATCTCTGTCTGTTTGCTTGACTCATATGATGCATCTGCTAGTTCCATTAGGCTGAAGATCTTTAAGAACAGTACCAATGCTTAGACAAACCTTTCTTGGTATCGTGTAACCTTTGCGCAGTGGAGGATATTTGTCTCGGAGGAGAATATACCGATTGCACTGGGAGGGACCTCGCGGGAGTCCGCAATAGTGGTACTTTCTTCATTTGACTGATCATAATACCAATCTCAGACATTTTCATTACTGTAAATTCTTCCCTGAAATAAAAGCTTGTCAATCATATTGATGTAATAACCTGGACAGTGGTCACATGATATCAACTGCGTATCACGTGCAGATACTCCCCACGACAGGCCATATCACTCAGGCAACTCTCACCAAGTCCAATTACCTCCATCAATCGCTCCATACTCGGCACCATGAGCAACGCACAAGCATATTACGAGCTTTATCGCGGGAGCAGGTACTGACTAGCCAGCCTGATGTGCTCAACCATTTACTAACCCGTTTTTTAATTTAGCCTGGGCCTGTCCCTTACCGACACCCTCGATGACTTGATCAATGATGGCCGAATCGAGCCCCAGCTCGCCATGAAGATTCTTTCCACTTTCGATCGAGTGATCACCGAGGTCCTCGCAGATAAAGTGCGCGCCAGGCTGACTTTCAAGGTACATATATATCCTGCGGAGCATCGTATCAGAGGAGTCCCACCAGCCTCGTTTGTCATATATCAAAGGCTAACAGAGCTTCTCTCAACAGGGCCACCTGGATACATATCGCTTCTGCGACGAAGTATGGACATTCCTCATTAAAGACGTCACCTTCAAACTGGACAACCAGACGACCGTACAAGCGGATAAAGTGAAGATTGTTAGCTGCAACAGCAAGCGCCCCGGCGAGGTATAGCGACCTATCGTTCCCAGACAGACATTCATGGCTCTTTGGTGTGTTTTTGTTTCCCTTGGGTCCTGTTTCCTGGACCGGCGTTATGATAATGTCAGCATCGGGTTGACTGGAGCATGGACTTCTTGATATTAGGGGGTTTTCTATGGCGTTGGGGACACAACATTGATTGCATGTGTATTACAAATCTTGCTGTGCAATAGAACAAATCGATACCCAAGATGGACGCGGGTTTTTCTTTAACTTGTTCCGTACGGATAGGGAGTGTAATCTTCTAGTATTCAAGTAGTGAGGTTTTACCCTCATTTAAGTTATCCTCTCCCCCAGATGGATCAAGTCGAGAGGACATTACCTTACTACATTCAGTAAAGTGATCATGCGGAGGCGGGGCGGTAACCCTCCCGCGTCCCGTCATCTCTTATCGCGCCTCATTCGCGTCCCATCTCTGCCCGCACTCAACTTTCGTGAGCTTCAAGAAGAGTGAACCGAGAATGACAGGCGATTAAATCTAGTCTAGTCGTGGCACAGCGTCACCGAACATCAGACAAGATGCCTCGCACTCTACCATGGCTCACCGGCACAGGAAACAGCAAAAGCAGCAAAGACTCCAAGCCAAAGCGAGTGGTAAAAGAGAAAAGCGACAACAACAATGACAGCGATGCGACTCCCAGAGCGAGAGCGCGCGATTCTAGTCCGAAGAAACAAGACTTCTTCAGATCATGTATAGTATATTGAGGGGAAATGGGAAGCGTCAAAAACTAACATTCTAGTATAGCTCCGACTCCGCCATCGTCTCCCATTCACCGCTGTCCATCGGAAGAGTCCGTTTTCCTTTACCCTTTCCGCTAGTCAGGCTCAAGGGAACCATTGTTAATATGGGGAATCGATTATAATTAGGTTTCTAATCGAGGGTCTGTCGAACGATGATCTTTACATTATGGTCGAAGACGAGTTCAACGCCGTGGCCCAATCCTTTACGCAACATCTTCACTATGCGGAATACGCAAAGCGCAAAAAGGAGGTTAAATCACAGAATGCTGCAGCGATTCAGAATCTGGCTAGGCCGACCGATGGGGTAACGCCTGTTAGCGACGTCACTAGACGGAGAGATGCTGCTGATGCGCTTTCCGCACGCCAGAAAGCTGGGCTTGAACGAGTACAGGGTAAACGGCCGCAGGTGGATTCCGAAGAGGAAAATGAAGAGGTTGAGGATGAAACGTGGGCGGGAACATCACTACATGGTCTGATGATGAGTCCTAGGAAGGCCAGGTCATTGGTAGGTATGCAGGGAATTAAGTCATCGACAAGGGCGGCCGCGGGATTTTCACAGTCGTCTGGCACGGGGAAAGATTCAGGAGCAATTAATAGTTCGCCACCAAGGATATATGAAGCAGCCAAAAGTATTGATGTTGACGAAACAGCTTCGGAAGACGATGACTTAGATCTACAATACGAAACACCGAGGCCCACTCATAAAGCACGTCTCATTAGTTCTGATTCGATGTCGTCGAATTCTCGGCATAGCCCTTTGACCCCTACAAAGGACCGGGGGAGGAAAATGCAGTCTATCAATGCTAGATACAAGACACCAAGCGCTACCCAATCCAAAAGGAGATTACTTTTTGATGATGATTTTGTTGAGCTGCCAGAGCTACAAAATTCAGACGTACAAGTACAGGGTCGAGGTTCTTCACCGTCTATTAGGAAAACCCGACGGGAAACTCTACCCCGTGGGAACAATCCGCAGTCGAAGAAATCGCGTCTCAACGAAGTTCCAACTTTCCTGCTTTGAATCCGCAGATGATTTAAGCGAGATGATTTTACAGCCAATCCGGCGCCCATTGATTCCATTCTGGTGGCGAACTTCTGAGGTTCAGCAAGCCAGGCATTCCCGTGCCGGCTTTGAGCGAATAGCCTCAGTCCTCGTGTTCTGAGACTGGCCGGGCTACTCTGACACTCAGTCTTCGAACATTGTTCTTGATTCGTTGACGAGTTGAAGGTTCACGCTCCAAGGTCTTGATCATTGCATCCTTCTCGAGGGAAGAGCTGTGGCTATGTAACGTTTGAGCACTGTGAACGGCATTATCAGAAACAGTCTCTCGGAGTTTGGTGCTAACAAGTACTGACTCGTCATCTGGGAAGAAAGTCGGCATTTCCTCCTTGCGGAAGTTGGTTGGGGGCCCCTTAATTCGTTGTCAATTGCAATTTCCAGGCCAAGTCTTAGTTTGAAGACCTTTACTTACGATTTCCAATGCCTTGTGATGCGAGTCACGCTGGAATGGGGCCTTAACCAGTCGACCAATCTGCCGGAAACACTCCATGATTGCAAAGCTAGGGATATCGGAATGAAGAAAATTCGTAGTCAATTAGGTCGAATCGAAATGAGATACAAGGTGCGCTGATCGATCAATATCTACCGCAGGATCGAAGCAAGCAAAGGACTAAAAATCGGTATCGCAAAAAGATAAAAGGGAGCGGACGCTTTCTGCAAGATGTTCTATGGAACGAAGGACACGGTCAGAATGAAGGAGAGACGATGGCCCCCAAAGAAGAATGGTACTAAAAACAGAACGAAAGACAGACTGGCGGATGTTCTATGACATTGGAGACGCTGGCCGGGGAAGAGAAGGACAAACCTTTTTAACACAACAATGGGAGGCAGGACGATGATATATACGGAGATTCTTCGAAAGAAAGAACTTTGCCAGCCAGCTGAATGAATTAACGGTTTTGCCCGTGCAAAATGCAGACTTAACCCGATCAGCACATTCTGTGGCATGAAGCCAACAGTGACAGCCTTATGTTCCTTTCGTACCGCGTTATGTGACACATTCCTTTGGCAGTTATCCCCTCGCAGCAGAAAAAAGCGGGTATCTCTCAGGGCTCAGGGTGACTTGGCCGAATGAGATGGCGTGAATGATTTTCCCTTTTTTTTGAATATTAAGATTATTACTATTTATTTTCTTTTTTTGGTCCTCGCCCCCCTTCTTGCCTCGTTTAAACGTTTAATACAGTAACATGCATGCAAGAAATGCTGGCGCAACACTTGTCTGAGGCGATAATCTAGACTGAGTTGGGCAATAGCCTATCGACGACAGCGCATACATAGCAAGGCGCCTAAAGATCGTAATCCAAGTCTCCTATCTAGCATATGCATTGGTGGATAGTCCCCATCGATTTCTCCAGCAACCTGTAACTACGGCAGCGCCTAAGCTGTACGGTGGGATTTCTTTTTTTTTAATTTTTTCTTTTTCGGTTCCATGCATGTTCCCATGAGACTTTTACTGAGTTGTCCTCAGGGTCCAGAATAATCTCGGGAGGCGGCAGTGCACCAGTAAAGACTAACTCTTGGGGCGCGCGCGTAATCGCTTACCATCAGACATTCCACCAGAAAGACTGATCAATCCAATCAATAATTCCCATTGTTTACCAACCTCCATATCACAGATCGCGACGAAATAGAATTTAACCCAAAAAATAAACAGACCCAGCAAACTCCCGATATCCATAAACCCACTTGAGCAAATGAAATCAAAACACTAATCAAAAAAAATGGCAATCGAATCCATGGAACATTCCACAGGTGTATGCGGAGTACAGTACAATTACAGCCATCTTCATGGAATTCAATCAAAGATCGAATGGAACCACCCCGGTCACATTTCAAACACGACCAGCCAGCAATCTTAATAAAAGGAGCTAAAGATAAAAGGAAAAAGGAAAAATAAGGGAAACGGGAAAGGAAATAGAGAGTACCAGAGCACTCCGAGACCCTAGAGTCCAGTCCTCCATTCCCCAATTAAACACGGTAATATTGCATTCCACGGCCCCCAAATCCAAGTAATAGACGACCTCACGCCCGGAATCTCTTTCTCCCTTGCGTCGGCAAACACTTAACCGACTTCACGCATTCCCAGTGGCTCAATAATACGCGCAAGAAAAGAACAACGTAGTCGTTGTGTCCCTCCCTTTCGTCACCATCGTTCCAGGTCCCGTTTTCCTCTCTTTCTTTCCTGTCGAAACCACACCTCCCCCTATTCCACCCTGTACGGAACATTCATCGAAAGAAAGACAAGAAAGGGGAGGGAGGAATAAGATGGGGCATTGAAATGGGGGATTTGGGGGGGAACGGACGGGAGATCAGTGGATCGGTCACCGCATCCTATAGTACCCACTCTTACTTTCACTTTCTCACAACTTTACTTCCTCCCCTCCCTTTTGCCCCATTTGCGCCCCGTTTGGGGAAAGAAAGAGGGCAAAACTTAAGATATAGGCTAGGCGAGGGTTAGGTATGTTGGGGCCCTGGAATGACTGGTCGAAATCTGATTTACTGGCGGTGTGAGATTAGCTGAGTGTTACCTATTCTGGGGGTAGAGTGAGGTTTCTGTGGATTCGGATGCGTAGGATCTAGATATAACCGTACCTATCTGCCTAGTTACTCCGTAGATAAGGATACGTAAAAAGAGGGAGCTGGGTGAGAGCGAATAAGCGAGCGAGTGGTTTGATGCTCGAGTCAGGGTCATGTTATCTACGATTTATAACCGCAGCGGGTATGTCTGGCTGCGCTGAACTGACCAACCTACTGCGTGTACGTATGTACTCCGTACTATGTATGTACGCCGTAGATCGTCGATACATGCCGGCCGAAAACCTACGATGAAGATCGGAGAGCCCGTCCCTTTACTAAAGCGCGCCGTAATGTCGTGATCTTCCGGTCCGGCCGATGGCGTCGCTGTTCTTATGACTTTGTTAATCCTCTTAAGATGTGATGTTCATAAGATGGGCTTATAGGTTCCTCCGATGGAACATACGCTTGTTTCTTTGAGGGCTTTTTGTGTTTTACACGGGGGCGTCGTGCTATGGGGACAGACTGCGTAATCGGGTCTCCATACGTTATTTTCTTTCTTTAGTAATGACATATGTGTTATGTACATACATACGCAGTATTCTGAGGGTTTTCAGGGGACCTGGGAACTGCGGTATCTTGATTATGGTGCATATGTGGCCTAGATGCGGAGGCGTCGAAAATAGATACTTATGCAGGCGGAAGCAGGCCAAGCGTCGATCTAGAACGGTCTTGGTGGTCGAGTGTGAGATCAGATCTGCCATGGGTGGGATTTAAACATGTCGATGGCTGTGTAAAAGTACCAATTGGGTGGGAGTAAATGGATAAGGGTATTTTGATTGCGGGGGAATAAATATTCAAAAATAAGATCTCTAGTCCAGGGGAGTGAAGATGGAAAAAGAAAATACAAAAAGATATGTGCCTCCAACGAGAATCGAACTCGTGCTTGCGGATTGCAACTCCTTTAGATAGGAATTGTCATATTGCTATGAGACCGCCGTCCTAACCACTAGACTATGGAGACCAGTTGTTGAAGACTGCATTTAATCTAAGCTTTATAAGTATATAAGTTGAATAGATCTTGATTCTGCCTAGTTTGCTATCAAGTAATTATGTGAGACTTATAGTTATGCTTGGATATATGAGTTGCTAAGTGATATTTATATGTGGTGATTATTGTCTAAAGTTGCTCATATTGTTCTGATTGGCGTTATGCGTTTTTCTATATTCTTCCCTGCAGATATATATTTCTGGGTATATGCCGCTAGCTTGGAGCGATCGGCCATAATATTTATCATTTTTAAAATACCTTGAATGTATGGGTATCCATGACAGTGGGGCAAGTAGATATCTGTCTTCGGATCACAGCTATTCGAAAGAGGGAACGAACATTGAGTTTTGTTCTCAAATATCTCCAGGGGCCTGCCCCTAAGCAATCATACCCAAGTTCGCGTTGATCATTGAGTCTATCTTACCATAAACGATCATTGACTTTCATAAATCATGGCAACTAAAAGTGACCCACTTTATTTAGGGTAAGCCTTGATGTGGTGGCTCTTGAGCTTGACAAATTGCTCAAATCCAAATCTGCTCAGAGTCACGCCCCGTCCCGAATTCTTCCAGCCGGTCCATGCGAGATCCTGAAACAGTCAGCATCGTCCTCGGCCCGCCATGGCAATCAGATCTCGGTCCATATTAGAACTTACCGGACTAGGATAGTCAGATCGATTAATGAAGACAGTTCCCGCCTCCACCTGCTCAACTAGTTCCTCAGCCTTAGCTACATCCTTGGTCCAGACACTGGCAGTTAGTCCAAACTCGCTGCTGTTCATCAGCTTAATAGCTTCCTCATCACTGTTGACCTTCATAACAGGAATGATAGGACCAAAGGTCTCCTCCGTCATGACAATCATGTCATGGTTCACGCCCGTCAGAAGCGTAGGCTTGACGTAGTTGCCATCTGCAGGAAAGTTTTCAAATGTCTCATTGGCTGGAGTTTCATCCTTGGCACCCTTCTGGATCGCATCGGCTACGTGGGCCTGAATCGTGTCCTTCGCTCGCTTTGAAATAACAGGTCCAATCTGCGTTTGCTTGTCAAACGGATCTCCGACACGATACTTGCTTAGGACCTTCTTGACTTCCTCAACGAAGGTACCGTAGATGTTCTTGTGCACGTAGACCCGCTCAATCGCACAGC
The DNA here is from genome assembly GCA_008274985.1 of Aspergillus sojae. Classification (NCBI taxonomy): domain Eukaryota; kingdom Fungi; phylum Ascomycota; class Eurotiomycetes; order Eurotiales; family Aspergillaceae; genus Aspergillus; species Aspergillus sojae. The sequence goes on along the minus strand of CP035527.1, from coordinate 4,239,197 downwards.
AGCTCTGTCCACTGTTGAAAATAGCTCCGTCGACGACCTCCTCCGCGGCCCACGCCGCATCCACATCGTCCCGAACATAAGCTGGGTCTTTGCCACCGAGCTCCAGCCCAACATTGACGATGCGGTCTGACGCGGCCTTCTGAACAGCCAAGCCACCAGCCACCGAGCCCGTGAAACAGACGTGGTTGACTAAAGGTGACCGGACAATAGTCTCAAGTAGTGTAGGGGATCCACAGTGGAAATATTGAATGACGTTCTGAGGCAGCCCTGCCTCGGCGAAGGCAGCGGCAAATTGCTCTACTATGGTCGGAGTCTGCGGGGAGGGTTTCAAAATGACAGCATTTCCGGCAAGAATAGCAGGGATCAAACTGTTGACAAGGATCAAATAGGGGTACTATTCCATGGCAAGTAAATGGTTAGTATGTTTTCCCTGCGAGTAATTCAAGCCAAAGTATAAGCGGCAACGTACGTTCCAGGCAAATATGATAAACGCCACACCAACAGGCTTCCGCTTGATATAGCGCCTGAAGCCCTTCTCCTCTTCACCCGGGACAACGCCCTCTTCGCCTAGGACCGAGTCACTGATCTTGGTCAGGTAGCGACTGCGCTTGATAGCTGTCAATACCTCCACACCGGTATATGCGATCGGACGACCCATCTGCTCGGTCAGCTCGCGCGCAAGCTCATCTTTCTTCTTCTCAAGAACGTCCAATGCACGTGTTACAATTTCTTGACGCTGTCTGAGAGTGGTCGACCGGGAGAATGATCGGAAAGCCTCCTGCGCGACCTCCGGGATTCGCTGCAGGTCCTCGGAGGTGACACCCGTCCGAGTGACAACTGGCTGATTCGTGGAGGGCGAGATGGTGGTGATGGTTTCGAGAGACATATTGAAGCCGCTCGTTTGCTATCTCTAGATCAAAGCGAAGCAATGAACCTTTGTTTGAGTAATTGTCCCGGACATGTATAAAGACAGCTTGATAAGTTGGAGGGGCATCTTCGTCACGTTATCGGTTGGAGCTTCCCCGCTGTGGCGGCACCCACTATACTATGCCTTAAACAGTAATCTACTATGAGGTCACTCCAACTACTTCTTCCGATAAAAGTTGTACTTGGAAGCAAAGACAGATTAGGCGTAGAGCAAAGATATACCATTAACATGGTTAGAGATCTAGATAAGCAAGCATGAAATCTATCCTAAACCCTCACATGCCTCTAAAGATCCCGCACCAGGCGTGCTCCTGCCCAGGTGTAAGGATAGTTGTGCTGGTACCAATTGACGCTAGAGGTGATGTCAGCATCTTATAGTGCCCCGAGTTCTATACCGGTAAACTTACAAAGTGGTACGCCCAGCGACGCGGGGATGAGTAGCCCAAGAACCACCCAGGATGATATTATGTTTACCGTCGAAGAAATCGGCTGTGCGGAATTAGTATGTAATGATAGACTTTTAGAGGGTACCCGATAACGGGACTGGTACTTACAGGTGTATCCCGGGTAGATCTCCATGGCTTTAAAGCCATCGTGTGGCGCTAATGGCGTGCTAGTCCACTCCCATGCGCCTCCCAGTTCACCCTGACCGGCGAGTCGATCGCCGTTCTGGATAACTGGGGTGGGGTGCCAGTGCTTGAACCCGACGTTGAGACCGTGCAGATCAAGGAACACTGGCAGGGCGTCTCGGGAAGGATATTGTACAGGCTGGTGATCCGGCTTACGAGGTTTGCCTGGGTTGATCTTCGAGTAACCATTTCCATTCACCCCATTCAGATCGCCGTTCAAACTGACAGCCGTTAGCTCAGCTTAATCCCGAATGTGGTGTTATAATGAGGCTGCACTAACCTATGGCCGTTGGGCTCCCCATTATGATTCACGCCACCTCTTTCCTTCAATAGCGCTGAGTGCAGATAGATACTCCTTGTCTCTTCGAAGGTTGGGATCCTGCAACCCACCCATTCGGCGTATTCAGCTAATTCATCATATGACGCCATCACAGGCCAGTCCTGAGCAAATTCAAGTGGAACTGGGCCGAAGACCGTACGGACAGCAAAGTTGGACATAAAGTCCTGCGTAGCCCCGACACTGCTTCCGTTGACCGCCATAGGTATGGCGTAGTCTTCATCCGAATGGGTCAGGACCCATGATGCTGGCCTTCTGCGCGACTGATTCGCTTGCAAGTACTTGGCGTACTCACCATTGGTGATGGGCCTGCCCTGCGCCTCAAATGCTGGAACCGTGACTGTTCTCGCAGGTTTCTCATTGTCCCACCCATAGGTCGTTGGGGGTACGTCGTTGGTATCAGCACCATCAAGGCCAATAGTAAGTGTCTGTTCAGGAACAGAGAACCACTCATTTGCTTTCATGCTTCTCCGAGCTTCTTGATACAGTTTTTTGAAGTCCGGCCGCTCAGTGGCGGGCGGGGGAAGTATCCTTTCGCTCTGGATCAACATGTACAGGAATGTCTCGAGGTGCATCACTTCGTGCTCAAATCCAATCCAAAGCGCCTCACCCAGGATTCTGTTCTCTGCAAGGCCCTCGATTTGGTAGATGGATCTAACTCTGCTTCTGACTCGCTCTTGGTAGTCTAGAATGTCATCAAGAGCTGGCCACTCGTCTGGGATCTCGCTATGGGAGTGGCACTTCTCGGGGTCATCTACATCAGGATCAATCCCACGTTCGAAAATTAGTTTATAAGACTTTGGCTCTGTTAATTTTCCGCGCAGGGCTCGGGTCAGATGGATGTCTGTTTGCATAATTAGCATCAAGCTATGTGTTGGGAATAGTAAGCCATGTAGACTAACCCAAGAATGTAGGAATGTGTCCCAGATAGAAGATCAAAGAGTTCCGTAGCTTGATCGGCTTTGACAGAAGCTCCTCGCGAGGGACCATAGCCTTTGTAGCATTATCCCATGCTGTCCACAGGGACTGCCATTCTTCAAAGCTGGGTATAGGATGAGCTGCATATTGAGAGGGAGACGTGGGGAGGTTGAGGGTAGCCGATGTCAGAAGATGGAGATCTATTTTGCGAAAAGCCAGAGTCAGCATACACGTCTATTGAAATGAGGCAGCCATTTGCTACTCACGGTAATCGTCAGACCCATTGCCCATTTCCGTAGACTGAATTAACTTGGCATCACGCCACAGTTGATCGCGTTCCTCTGGTCCGTACTTGTACGCCTCTTCAAAGAAAAGTTTCTCACCCTTCTTAAGAAGGACCCCGTTGATAGTGACGTCCTTCTTGGGTGAGTAGGCTGCCCAGTGTCGTCCCTCCACGGTATCGTAGTCAGTCACTACTTCCCACTCATCAGATTTGAAGGCTTCGTATCCAAGAACAACATTTGCATGCACTAGTCCGTTCTCGTAGAACTGCCGTGTAACACCTTCTGAATCATTGTATGCCCTGTATACTTTGCCCGGGTCCTTGCAGCCATCCAGACCAATGATCATCATATCGGATGGACCAAGAAGGCTAGCATACTGCGAGAGAAACTTTGCTGCGCCGGGACGGTCAAAGTTCCCTAAAGAGGAACCCATAGACATGATCACCGTGGGCCGCTTCCTGTTTTCGGGGCTGTTAAGCCAAGTGACGGCATCATCGTAGGTTCCATGGAGACCATGGAGGCCAACGTGTGTGTAATCATCAATGGACACCTCTGCGAATGTGCGCTGCAGTTCTGATAGAGACAGGTCCAGGGCATAATAATCCACGCGCTTTCCCACGCGCTCAAACTCCCGTAGCAGAATCTCAATTTTCCGAAGATTCCTAAAAGGCGGTTAAAACCGGAGAACGGTAATGATACGCTACGCAGCCTGAAAGGTTACGATTTGATTTGGAAGGATGACGCACCCGCTACCTAATTCAAGCAGTTGCGCATTGTCTGGAATCCGTTCAACTATCCTCCTGGAATTTGTCTCCAAGACCTCAATTTCCGCATTTGTTAGATAATACTCCTTCACATAGGTGATGTTCTCAAAAAGCTTGAGGCCATTGGCATCGTAAAGAAGCATCGTTGGCATTGACTTCCTAACGCCAGCGGGAGGACTAATACCCTTATGGATCTCATTTACGAGGGAGAACTCCACATCATTCTGAAAGATGTTGACAATGTCAACGGTCTTAGGAGAGAGAGCCAAAGGTGACATTTTGACTGGACGGCGCAGAAACCACAAATCTGCAAGAAACACAAAGAAATTCCAGGAAATACTGCAAGTTTAATAGAGTATCTTGACCGCGGGGGTTATAGTAGGCGGACCGGTTTGTTTATATGCTAGGCAAAGACAAAGAATATACTCTGGGAGGGTAGATCAATGAGGGGTAAATGAGGAGTTGCAGATAGTACCCTGCAGATGGTATGACACACATAGGAATCAATAGAAAATACAGAAAAAGGAAGAAGAATTGAGCCTCGTATGCCAAAACAGGGTTGTTTGGAATGCTGCGGAGGAGAGAGGGAACTTTATAAAGCATGGGTGTTGTCTAGCCCTTGAACTTCCCAGTTCCGCGGATTGAGCTGTTCCTGAATAATCCATGCTGATTCTGTAATTCCTATTGCAAACACCCCACGGACGAGGACTAGTCCGGTCTTGGTTATCAGATTGGACTCAGTGATGGTTGGAAGGTTTGACGGTACGCTCTGACATCAAAGCAGATCGATCCGATTTGAGATTTGCAAGGGCAATGCAGGTCAGGCCACGGCTAGGATAACACAGGCTATCCTGTAAGGGCGAGAGTTCTGACCCACTTCCGAAATTGGACGCCAACTGCTGCACCAATATGTGTCACGCATGCCATGGTCAGCGAGATTGATATCCAACCATACGATGAACATCACCCACGACTGGTGGAGAAATGTGAGATGACGTTGTGTTTGCATCGTCGGTTTGCAGTGTTTGCCCCGAGTTTGCAGAGTTTGCAGTGCCCCACCTGTGGGGTCTTTTTTTGGTAGTTGTTCCGGAGCTGCGAGGGAGATACTTCCATTAAGTTACTAACTTCACGGCGTGCTCCAATGCTCCATAGTGAATACGACTCAGCTCCATTCCGCTACCAATCCCTGAAGGATTCACAAATTCTCAGTGGCTTGGGTATGTGCAATGACCGCCTCTACCCTCCTGAGAGATTTATGCCCAATCATGGTCCTACTCGTAGTCTCAAAGTCGCGCGACAACCGCACGTATGCAAGCTAATCAACTTTCAAGGTTACTACCGATACGGCTCATGGTCGAATTAGGACAATCCCTGGTATTAACCATGCATGACACTTATGATCCCAGCCTTACTACGGACATACCAGTCGCACCGAGGCTTTTTATGTCACAGGTTCCCCTCAGCCACCCCTCCCAGGGATATGAAGGACTCCGGAGGTCATTCTTGGTGTCGACCCCACTGTGTTGTTCCGATAATCAAAATACACATACTGAGTGCCATGCAATGCCCTTTGTTGAACAAGACAAATGTCATTGTTAACAGACCTCCGGAGCACTCTGGAATGAGACATGATTGGCTGTTGTGGCTTGATTCACTATGCCACTCTGGGGTCTTTCTTGTATTTGCCTAATGCCTGAAGCTTAACGATTTCCTAAGCTATGTCATTCACAGACAACTCTGCGAATTGTGCATGCTCTATCAAATCCGCCGGCGATCTTGAACGGATCTCATGGTCGCTAATATGGATGCGCTCCAGTTTCACCCTAAAAGGTTTTCTATAACTGACGCTTTTCGTGCTGAATTTGCACTCAAGCTTCGACTGTCATCTCCAGAACTTGACTATGGTAGCTATGGACCCAGTGAGGAAGGATGCAATTCTCTGGCACCAAGGACCCTCACTGCAAATCCCTAGGCTGTCATCCAAACTAAAGTCCCAGGATACAACTATTCAAATACAAAAAGACAAGAAGAGATGCACCTACTTACCCCTCATCAATCCCTCACCCACAGTATAGACTAGTTCGCAATCTACTGGACAAGCGTAGCCCTATCCTACCCAACTACTCGAACGGATCTGCAACACTGATGTCACGCTCTTACTCTTCAAGGCTGCATGGTTTCTCTTAGGCTGCCAAGTTCGCACATCAGAATCTATTGTTTCACAAGCCCTGCAACAAGCTCTTCAACTAGTCCAATGCAGCTCTCGAGACCCCTTGATTGCCCATTGCAAATATTGGCTAGGCCGCATTGAGTGGCTTAGGGGTAGCGAGACCATGGCCTATCAGTATTTCTATGACATACAACCTTGGGTTAAGGACATACCTCAAGGCGAGGAGGTCTCACTGTATCTGGAGTTCCTTAAACCTGGCCCCGAAAAGGACATTCGGCAGCGCACTTTGCTCCCACAATATCGTAGGTTTCCTCCCTCCACACCAGCGATATCCTGTTTTACAAAACCGAGTTATTCACCAAGGATAGCACAGTAGGGTCAATTTACGTTCACCATGTACCTTAAGGACCTGGCATCGCGCACACGCCTGACTAAGATTTTCCCAGAACAGCCCTATGAGTGTATTTTCCCTCCACAGAAATGGGAGTCTATCTATATGAAGATGAAGGGTAAATCCGTGACGATGGGTTTTTTGGCCTATGAAAGAGAGGACTGGGCAAGACAATCATGAAGAAGACACATTAACTCTTGTCACAGAATGTAAGGTCTTCTTCTGGTAGGCCGATGGGGCAACCGGGTAGTTTGATTCATGAATACTCGACAGACGCTCTTCCGTGAAGGGTTGATCTCTTCGCTCGTAGTTATCCAGGCTGCTATTATAATTTAGCATTGCTATCCTTTCAATGCTCCATGCATAATATCCTTTTTCATGTACCAGAACCACCAATTTGATAGCATCCTTGCATAGCAACATAATCCCATAATCACACAATCACACATCACACAACCAATAATACATATCCGACTAGTTAAACCAAAGCCGCAATATCGAAAACCGAGACACCCCAAACCCAACCAGCAACCCCCATAGCGCCCACACTCATAATAAACGCCATCAAAACATTAACTGCGTTGTTGTCCAACAGATCCCTCCCACTCTCAATCTTTCGACTCTCATGCACGGTCTCAACACCGCCCTTCTCCCCTTTCCTCTGCTGTACGGACCCAGAAGCAGAAGCAGAAGCAGAAGCAGAAGCACTCGAATATCCCGTAGCACCCCCAGCTCTAGGATGAGGATGAATAAGCACCTTCTTCCCACCCTCTCCCTCAACAACCTTCCCCGTCCGCTTATCAACAACACTCGCCTGCAACAAGCCCCCTAAAACACTATCCAGCACACTCCCCAACGCACCCCAACCCGTAAACGCAAGCGTCCAATAAACCCGATCCACAAGACTCGACTCCGCGCAGAACGGCAAAAGCACAGCGGACGCCAAAGCGACCGTAAACGCACCGAATACGCCCGCCAAAAGACCCGCGGCTGTCACGCCGCCGTTTGTACCTGGTGGAACGACCCGGAGTGTGGGCGAAGTGATCAGGCGAGGCTTGGATTTAGATAGAATGCCCAGTTCGGAGGAAAAGGTGTCGGCTGCTACGGCGGCATAGTTGCTGTTTTTGTGGTTATCTTCGTTAGCATTTACTGGCTTTCCCACGTTCTTGTTTTTGACCTTCATCCCGAATCAAATGAGGAGAGAAAAGAGAGGAAGAGTGACATACGCAACAATCCCCACGACCAACAAATCTGCCGCACTCCGACCATTCTCGAAACACTCTGCCGACGACCCACGCAGAACATAAGTATGGAGGAGGATAAGCACAGTCGCAACGACACTATTCGCTAGAACCTGGATGTGGGTTCTCTGGCCCTCGCCGCCTTCCGACCCGGTCGCGGAGAGGGTTAGTTGAGCTTTGATATCGTGCTTAACCTAGATAATGACCGGTTGAGTTAGTTACCTATACACCTGAATTTTAAGAGTTCATGAGTTAGGTCCCGTGCTCAGATCCCGACCCCGCGACGTATATGTACCTTTGTGGCTTTTGTGCCGCCGAAGTAGAAGACGGCAAGGAGGGCGAAGGGCGCTGACCAGGGGTGAAGGGCGTGGGCGGTTGCTGTGAGAGCTGCTGTTGCGAGGCCGAGGTGGGTGAGGGATTTGCGGGAGTAAGCGCGGTGGACGAGGGCTATTATTGCTGGGATGGCGATTATTGGTTTCATTTTGGTGTATGTGGTTTCTGATTTTTGGTGTTGTTGATGGTGGTGGATGTTAAACTGTAGAGGTTATAGCATGGTCTGTTATGAGTGGATGGTGAAAGGATGAAGGGAAAAAAATTGTATAAGGCTGAGCTGTTGTCTTTGTTAAAAGGGAACAATAGCCTACAATTAAAGGTGATAAGCTGGGCGGAGTTAAAATGAGCTGAGCTCCTGGGTGGGTCGTGGGTCGGCGTCATCGGCGGATTTCATGTCCGATCCTTTTTCCTTCTTGGACGGGTCTCTTCAGCTTCTGGATATTGTTGCTTAGCTTCATTTTTGGCAGTTAACCCAGTACAGTGCCTAGAATGGCTAGAGTTCCCGCTATTGTACTACAGCCCTGTGAATCTCTACTGTACTTTCTAGATTCTGCGTTTATCTATATACAAGCATCAACAGGCTCATCCTTCGGTCATCTTAAGCGGTTCCGTAGCCGACCCCTATAGCTAACGTTTGTAGCAGCTACACATGCATACCATCTAACTTCGTTTATGTAGCACCTAAAAATCTGTCATGCCATAACTTGGCAAAACCGTCAAGTCGCCTCTCCCATCTACCGCGAGGCTGAGTAGGTGAGATGAGAAAGATGTGTCCGAGGTGAAAAACCAACCGCTGGCGCCTCATCGGATCGACAGTTATCTGTCTGCAATAGCCATGCTCAAGTCTCCTTATCCGGTACTGGACTAAGACTCACAGATGAAACATGGAACTATTCTCATTCGCCTCACAAAACCTCCAAAGCCCAGCTGCCACGGCGGCATCCCTGACAGAGCCGAGCTCATCATCGCGGACCGCGCGGTTGATTTCTGCATACCGCACTTCGGCCTCTTCTTCGCCTTTCGAATTCTTCGCCGTCCGTTTCCTCTTCCCTACATGGGCATCCGGGTGGTACTGCTCCATAATATGCACATAGAGATCCTTGGACACATTTTCCGCCAACCAGCGCATAATCTCCCGGCCCTCGTCCTCCTTGCCAGGCATAACCAAATGCCGCAGTAGAACGCCCTTCTTAGCAATCCCATCCGACGTAAAACATAAATCGCCGACCTGTTTATGCATGGCCTTTATGCTCTCCATTGCCGTCTCGGTGTAATCCTCGGCTTTGAGCAATCGCTTCGACGTACTATTCTTCCACACTTTAAAATCAGGTAAGTAAATATCAACCAGACCATCCATTAGCTGGAGAGACTCGAGTGAATCGAACGACGACGTATTGTAAATGATAGGAATGTTGAGACCCATATCGCGCGCCGTCAGAATCGCGAGCGCAACCTGCGGCACCACATGTTCCGGCGTGACTAGGTTGATATTATGACAGTTACCCACTTGCTGGAGCTTCATGAACCAGTCCGCTAGTTCTTCAGGAGTTAAGTCGAAGCCGTTACGTTGGTGAGCGATGTCCTAAGGAGGTCTCCATTAGCGCGTTGATCTGAGAAATGACAGAACTGCCACGAAAGAAAAAGGTATGACGTACGTGGTTCTGGCAGAACACACAGCGCAAATTGCATCCTGAAAAGAACACGGAGCCACTCCCATTGAATCCTTGAATACATGGTTCCTCTCCACGATGTGGTGCGATCGTGTTGACCTTGACTGTCTCAGCGCCGATTAGACATACCCCGGTTTCTTCGTACCGGTTTACTCCGCAACGACGTGGGCATAAATTGCATTCACGTAGATGCGCATAGGCGAGAGAGCGTTTCTTCGAAGCATCTACTGATGTGAGCAGCTGGTAGCGCGGAATATATTCATCGAGCAGAAAGGCGGGCGGAATTCCTATATACCGTTTCGGAACGAGGGGCGTAAAGGACGGTCGTGGACGGAAATGGTGACACGATAACTGACAAAGAGATCTGCTTAGGCGATTCATAATTCAACGCTAAGCCCGGGGCAATCGCCCATCTCGTTGAAAGACAAGGAAACAAGGTAGTTGGAGGATGGAAAGCAGCGAGAACCGAGGGATATGGTGGATAAATCCTTATCGCCGATAAAGAGCTTATCTCAGCAGTGGCGTCATACTTGGAACAATCTCAATCACATCCAATATTATTGGAGCGTTTCTTTTGCTGCCTCATATCTATCCACTCTAGCATAATTCAGGTACCAACTTAAAACACAGGCAAGGTCTGGTTAGTGCTGGATCATCCTCTAAGAAACCGGCGCTATGTACTTACTACGGCTGCACGGCATTCTCCGCATACACGAGCTGATGGACAAAGAAGAGTTGATGCCCCAGGCATGACAACAGGCCAATTACCTGTATAGCTTCACTTACAACGAATAACAAGATACCCCATTAGTATGAATTTAGTTTCAAAAGAGCAAGAGGAATATAGGAACCGTAAATATGAATTTACCGACTCAACAAAGAACATAGTCCGCCATCCATTCACTCCAAGAAAAGCCCTTTTTAACCATTCACCATCTAAATACAAGCATCAACTTTTGTCGTTGCCGACTCAAAACAATGCTCACAATCGTACCCAAAACCAAAGTGACACTCCTACCAGTCCATACTGGCCCTTGCAAGGATGCCCTCCACAAGGAACTACGACGGTCATCTCAGTAAGTCCAATCCAAGCCCAACCCAGCCTCAATATCTATCAAGCCCTAACCACTAACCAAGTCAACATCTACGGCATTCCAAAGCGAGAATTACTCGAAGCACTATTAAGAAATGCCCTCACTGCCCGTGATTACAAGGGTAATCCACCACCGATCAACATGGGCAGAGTGTGGAAGGAGTACGAAATGGCCGAGGCGCAAAATAAGGGTCTTTGGGAAGTCTGCGGCCGAACGCTGCTTGTAGATATTCGCTTTGATACTATGACTCCCAAAGGGTATGACTCTTTCAATGGCGAAGGCTGGTGTCTCTATGTTGTCAATAAGCTGCGCAAGAAGTATCCTCTTAATCCCCGTTAGGAATCGGGAGACATGAGCGGGTCTTCGGCTCGTTAAGTCAAGTTTGCTGTCTGGACTATGGGTTTCGTTGTTATGTACTATGTGTATTGGAGCTTAGGAGTATATCGGGATAGACTGAGGCTTGGATTTATGTTGTGTTTATCAGAAGTGCACTGCCGACTGTGCTCATCATCTAGATGAGCATATATCATGTCTACAACGTCTATAACATGCCAGCAACATGAAACGCATCTGAGCCTTTCGAAGTCATCAAGAGCCTCCACCTTGAAATACCGACGTTGTATCAATGATGCTCTATGTAGCTGTAGGATATGATCTTGAGATGCAGGATGATATGTGTGCATGTATTGACACTTTTGAACTGTGGGTATATATAATAAATTACACTGCTCTAGATGACAAGCAGTGATATAAACAGTACAACTGACAATAGTGTACAGGTCGCATCAACAATAGACAAACCAGGTGGCGAAAACTATATACTGAAAATGGTAGATGTGTCAGTGTGGCCCGGTCCGTCCCTCGGACGGAGTACCAGCTTGACCTAAAATACGTGACGAGCCATGATTCGAAGTGTAACGAACTAGGCGAGAAGCGAAAATATCCGACGATAGACAAGTCGAAAGACTAATGAAAAAGAGAGGAAGCAGTAACCCAGGCCCATACACTAGGTTGTCTTTTAAACTCCTGGACCCCGAGGCCGACCGGGCCTCTTCGATTAATAAATGTCATGAGATCGCATCACGTCGTCAGGTTTGCTAGCTATGCAGATGGTAGAAATGCAGGTTAAGAGCTACTTGGTGGCGGCGGCGTTCGTCATAGTGCAAGACCACTGCCATCACCGGTCCAGCGGTAGAGGGCTAGCACTTCTCGCCTACGTTGCTGCTGTTCACCAAAATCTTCAGGCATGCGCCCACGAACCTGCGCTAAAGCCGAGCGCATAACCTTGCGGAAGGTCCTCTGAGAGATAAAAGTATTAGGCATCTATCATGTGTGATTCCTGAGAAATAAAGCTCACCTGATACTCAGTGTTCAATGTCACGACGCAAGCCTCGTGTGCACGAACAATCGTCTCGCACGCGCGAACGACACTAGGACTGACATCACCCTGAAGCTTATCGGCTGCTAGTAGTAGCAGAAAACTGCCTTGCAGTAGATATATTCCGAAGAAAAAGGGCATAAAAGTTATATCTGGATCGTACTCTAATATGTCCGCTGCAGCATCAGCAGCGCCGACCGCATGGCTCATTGCGGCTATGAACGACTCCGAAGATATCCAGAGATCATGATCCTCAAGCAAATTGATAGGGTCCCATTTCCCGGCCAACAGGACGTGTAGAACGTGCATAATGTGGGTTCCATAGGCGACTACCATTTTCGTATGCACGATGGACTCGTTCACCCTCGACCCAGCCGTACTGGTCGAACGGCCAGATGGGCTCACATGGTCTAAATGAGATCCTTCCATAGCGGCCTCACTTTCCCCTGCCCCAAGAGCTAGACTGCTAGTGTAACGAGCCTCGAATTCTTTCAGGCTCTGAGCATATGTATCCAGTTGACGGGTAATCTCCAGCACTTGGTGGTCCCAGTCTGCACTATTCCGGAAGACACGACCAAACCTGGGATGCTCCTTTGCTTGTTGGAGGTCGACAATTTCACCCAAGATCGTCATCAAGGGTAGGAAGAAACCGAACATGCTGTGTCCTGTACACTCTACCTGGGGGCCTACCTGCCGGTAAGTGGTGCCAGCAAAGTCGCCAGCCTGCCATAAGTCATCATTCATCGGCTGAAGGAGACCTTCACACTCCTTGTCCAGTAATGTCAGAGGGCGGTTATAGCAGAGCGCTAAGTGGCGATCTGTTGCATAGAGCAACCACCAAAGACGCCGGCGTTCTTCTCGTTCCTCCTCAGTGACATTGAGAATCGTGCTTCCAGAGTTACCTCCGACCGATGTGACAAGAGGAGGGAGATTACGTTTTGACATGTCGACATCTGTATCGTCCTCGGGCTCGCCGTCCTGTCTTGGCTGGGAGGCATTCGGCGGCAATTCACGTCCCAACTTCAATTCGCGAGCGAGAGACCATGCTGCCGTCCACCAACGCATACTAGCTGCCTTATATTCGCTGGCAGAGATCACAGTCGCTAAGTGGACATAGGTGGCAACGTCATCCACGGCACCTGTTGCGCTACTTTGCGCGCCAAGTTGGTCCATGGAGACCCCAAAGCCGCCTAGAGCTACCCCGTTGATGACCATATTAGCCGCGTAGTTGGGAGATGTTTCTCCAGGGGCGGGTCCATGGATCAGCGGCCGGAGTAGGCCAACCGTGAGTTCCAAAAGTTTTTGGCATACTCTGCCCCGAGCCGACGGCGGAGATGTCAAGAACGCCGCATCGCTCGTCTGTGCGGCAACCCATAGCATACTAGCCAATAGGCCAGGACTACATACCCTTGGCTTTGTGGGATGGAGAAACGATTGTTTTCGGAAGATGTATCCGACCACATACGGGGATTGTGGCGACAGGTGGGAAGGGGAGAAGCTGGTGAAATAGACATCGAGGAGATCACAGGCCAATGACTGGGGAATGATCGACGCGATATGAGGGAGTACGGGCTGGAGGACAGGGTACCGCAAGGTGCTGGAAAATGGAGGCATGCTAAAGGACGCGAAGTTTGCAGGGGATGGCGAAGGTAGTGATAGCCATCCTGGTGATTGCGCCGGGGGTGATAAGCCTAGAAAAGGCGCCGGAGGGTTTTCAGCAGAGTTTCCGAGTCGGTATTGGTTGATTGATGGGTGATTTGCTTCTGACGCGTTCATCAGAGAATACGCGCCGTCATTATAGCCGGAATTCAACCCTTGAGGTGGCAGTGCTCCCGACGGAGACCGGGTATTTGCGCCGGATGGATGTAGCATCTGCAATGAACGAAGGTCGGGAACAGACATCTGCGGTCGGTTGGAATCATTAAGAGTGTTGAAGTGATTCAAGTGAATGGCATCGATTGTACCACCTAGGGATGGTTGAGAGTGCGGGGTCTGTTGTGAGCCCTGCATCCCCGCCATACCTGACACATCCGAGTGCTGCCCTAATTGCGATTGTCCCGCTGTCGCCAGGTTCCGGGCGGCATCAAAATTCGGATCGTACCTGCCGCTGACCTCTTGTGTTGATTGACCATCCGAAGGGGAGTGCCGTTTAGCTGACGATACAGAATCGTTGGATGTATTGCCGTTTGAGGTCGGCGCGGTGCCATTGTTGGCTACGGCGGCGGCAGCCGCAGCGAGATCCTTTTTGGATGCTTTGCCACGTTTTTTGCGTTCTCGAGCATATTCACAAGTCAGGCCAAATTCTGCTCAAGAAGTGTCAGTTATTATAAAGCATCGCGCAATGAATAAAGAAACCACTACCAATGCAATGCGCACATGGGTTTTGCCCATCGCATTTCGTCCGAAGCTGATTACACTGATCACATGCTCGACTGATTCTTCGGCGGACGGGGCCGGAGTTTGAGCTTTTGCGGATCGTCGAGCGAGCCTCTGCCAGTTGGTCCCGTTGAGGCAGGTTTCTGAATCCGGTGGTTGCGTTTTGGGTGTGCTGGGCGGAGGATTCGTCGCTGTAAAGCTGCTGGCCCTGGGGTTTGGAGATTGAGCTTCTAAGAGGGTTAGGAACTCCGCCGTCGACGGCACTGGCCCCATTGGCTTCTCGCGACAGCTGCAGTTGCTCCAGCGCGTATTGCGAACCCTCGGCGAGCGTATCCAGCCCTACCGTCTGAGATTGCGCCATTCCGACCGGCTGGGTACCTGAAGAAAAAGGAGAGAAGGAACTCGTAAAATGCTGAATCGAGGTCGTCGACATTCTCACCGGGCAAGAGAAGCGACCGGTCGATCTACTGGTACATATAGGAACGCGGTTGGACAGAATTGGCGGATGTGGGGAACGGAAATGAAAAGGGAAAACGGAGAAGGGCCGTTAAGGCCCCAAAATCACGTAAAAGTGGTACTAGCCAGTTAAGTAGATATAGTCCGTCACATCGAATGAGTGTCAGCCAGGGGAACTATTTGGAGAGAAACGAATAGGTGTAGCGAGTCAAAAAGGAAACGAGGTGGTGAAAAGGCAGTTGAAGAGAAAAAGAGAGCCAAAGATACGGGTCAGTGGGGGAGAAAATCGGCTCAGAGGCCAGGGTCAGAACATATTGCCGACTAAGGTAATCGGGTCGGGAGAGAGATGAAAGGGAAATATGGGTCTTAGACCTGGGGAACTAAGAAAGAATGCTAAGGAGGATTTTAGCTTCACGGTTTGAATTACCTCGAGACCTTATAGGCTGGGGTCTCACTGTGAACCGAGTCAACAGCAGACGACACGAGGAGACGCCCCCCAGAAAGCCACCGAAGCAGACGAGAAAACTGGGGAAGGAAAAGCACTAAAAGCACTAAGACGGAGACTAAAGGTCACGAGTGGATGGCTTTAGCCATCGGTCAGGCCACAGGGCGACGGGGGGAAGAAGGCCCAGGAGATGGTAGATAATCTCCTCATGAGGCAAACTTGGTCTAGGGCTCCGCCGAGATCCAGGTTTAGAATGACAAGACGACGATCCGTTTTAATACCCGTTTTCTTGTCCACCGGCCTGAGTGATGGATAGAAAGATGTGGAGTCGTAGCAGTTGGTTTAGAATTGAACAAGCCAATAAATGACAAGGAAAGGACAGAAGAAAAAAGGCGGGGAAAGAGGTCCCTCACTTCGGATGAAGTGTGCCTGCCGGGGCTGCGTTCCGGATCGTCAGGTCAAGGTGGAGAGGGTGATTGGTGATCAGGGTTTGTTTTGGCCTTTCAATATCTCCGAGTAGTTGTTGTTATTGTTGGAACAGCATTCTCAACAAACTCATTGTTATAGGAAATGAATGACCCGGCAGACGATCAATCAAGAACACATTGATTTATTTAAAGTATGAAACGTGGGGGAAGTGCCGGCATCACTATCTGCCTGGGGCACTCAACTAATGTCATGTGCATACGCCTATATATTGCACTTCCCAGGGATACATAGACTCGACGCGATGGAATTGACTCGGGGGTAGCCTATGTCAGCCAGTATATGTAATACATACCGATGTACAAGACTACTCCGTCAAAGCACGTCCGAGGAGTTGGTCCTACTAGTGTATGCACCTATAGTCTACACGCCCACATACTGTCAGCAGATTTAAGAGAAGAATAAACAATAACAGCACTATTAATACAAGTTTACAACGGTTCTAGTCGAAACTGCCCGACTCTAGTCCGACTCTTGCAATCCACATCTCTTTGTCAATTTGCCTCTGAGCAGATCCGTCCTTTAATTAAATCCCTCGAATCGCTCGGAGAAGAGGCAGAAGCCGACGGAAGAAGTAGTAGAATTTCCCCGCTAGGCTGCTGGTGTGCAGGAACCCTGTCTGATGCTCCAACTTGAACCTTCCTAACCGACCTGCAGGTTGTCGGTGCTACTACTACTATAGTAGTACTACGGCTTGAAGTAGTAAGGAGGACTTTGCTGCAACAGGCAACATCCCTTTCATCTGCTCTCAAACACGCCCACCATGTCTTGGCGGGTATTCCTCTTTTGTCCGACATTTTGCCTAAATTACCCCGGAAAAACACAAAAAGTTTACTTTGGCATGTTTACTACTACCAAGTAATAATGGAAAGGGTTCATCACAAGCCACAGAATTTTGAGTTTGCATATATTATTTTGTATGTACAATGATCACAGCCTTTCGCGTCTGTGATAGCCTTCGCATATATAAACATAAATGCAGAGTTAGTCATACTGTACATGTTACCCAATGTCCAACGCCAGATCTATCCACGTGAAACATACATTATACATCAATCACCAACAGCGGCCAGAAAACCACTGCACATATGCCCAAAAAGCAAGGACAAAACAATTAGTAATAAAGAAAAAAGGGAAAAAATACACAAGGTGAAGAGAGGGAGGGGGTTTTGTAAAAGATGCAACAGATACAAAGAATGGGGATATCACTAATCATGCTCAAACAAGGCAACGCTTAGGTAGGTGAGCGAGGAACTAGGGCGCAGACGATCCCGTCCCTCTAATTTTACTTTTCGTCGATTGCGCCAAAGGAAGCCAACGCCAACCCAATGTGTCCAAACTCCCGGCCAACTTGAAGGAGGGCCCGCTCAGCCAACCAATGGTTGATTCTTCAGGAGAAGAAATATTCACTGTCTCGGATACGCGTGATGTCCCACTCTCCTTTCCGAGGTACCTCGCGGAAGCGCAACGGCAACCAGAGCCAAGTGTGGACAGCACCGCGTCTTTTCTTCTTCGGCTCGTCAATCTCATCCAGATCGGCTTCAGCAGCGGCGTCTTCGGTGTTCGCCTTCGGGCCAAGAACGTCGTCAAAATCGGTCATTAGACTCTCAATGATTGGGTCTGAGGAATCCGCATCCATGCCGGAAGTTTTCCGCTCTGCTGCCTCCAGATTCTCCGGGACATGGCCGACAACGGTCTCACCAAGCGAGCTCGAAATAGCAAGGTCCTCATCGGCACCGCCAGCCTGCTCAAAGACACTAGCGGGAGTAACCATTGCGCGTCCCTGAGCTTGCAATTCCGGATCGTCCGATTGCAAAAGCTTTTGTCTCTTGTACTCCTCCAAGAGTTCCTGCACCTTGGCTTGTTTGTGGTTTGCACGTCTACGGTGAGCTCGGATAGCCTTTCCAATCTTGCTCGAGACGTTGACCTTCGCAAGGAACAGATTCTTGCCATAACGGACATCAAACTCCGCCGCGAGCCTCTTCACAACATCGTCAGAGTGCATGCGAACGAAAGCCTCTCGGAGAATATTGTTCATAGAATCGACATCGCAGGCATGGGTCCAGAAGGAGTCATGGACCGCCGAAAAGCTGAGACCAGCCCGGTCGCAGGCAATAGCTGACATCATCATGTGGGTAGCGTCGAGGGAGTGAATAAAATTCGGTGGGAAAGCCTGAAGTTGCTTGCGCTTGGAAACAACATCGTCCGAGCCCATATCGACAATGCTTAAATCCTGTAGAGTAGTCCGAACGCGTCGAGATTTTCGAACACGGTAAGGCTGGACAACAGGCAAACCTAGAGGAGTGGTCCAGATCACAGTGGATCTGAACTTCTGAGCTGGGTCGTTGGCTTTCCTTATCAGCCCTTCGTTTGATTGTGTAGGGCTCAAAGCTTCTTTTGCGATTTCCTCGATCTGTTCAGGAGAGAGAGATTGCGTTATCCGACTTGCGCAGTCTCCAAGCCAGTATTGGATTTCATGAGCTCCATTGAACATTGTGCCTAAAGCCTCGAAAATCTTCCGAGCAATGTATAACGAACCGCCCTTCGTGTCATCGGCCGAAAGCTCTGGGTAGTGGTCAACAAGCTGTTTGCGCACTTGCTTCATAGCTCCCATGAAGGTGACACCGTAGACGTTCGTCATGACAGTCTGCTTGACAATCTTACGGGTGATCTTCCCGTCAAGCAACTTCGCAATTGGGATACCCTCTTTGGCTTCACGGGCG
The DNA here is from genome assembly GCA_008274985.1 of Aspergillus sojae. NCBI lineage: Eukaryota > Fungi > Ascomycota > Eurotiomycetes > Eurotiales > Aspergillaceae > Aspergillus > Aspergillus sojae. Next base: position 4,220,575 of record CP035527.1, on the reverse strand, counting down.
ACGGCCTCCTTAACAAATTCAGCGACACCAGAATATACATCGGATGGGCGGTCGGACGGCTCCAAGTTCACTTGCTGAGCGCCCACCTTATCACCACCAAGTGCTGCGTAATGTTGCAGTCCATTGCAAGAGCCATCTTGATGGATAGGTAGTCGCGATGGATATTGAGTAGGATCCGGGTGCTGGAGAGCGTTTCTCAGCTCACAGCAGGCGGCTAAGCATTGCCATGGATCCTCTGCGTCAAGCCACCAACGTCTGCCGTGTAGACCTTTGTTTGCCGAATCAAGAACTTCGTCCAAGTGATCCATTGTCCATTGTTCGCGTTCCGACAAGCTGGCCTTGTCAAAGCCAGCTAAGTTTGCAATCTGAATCTTCAGCCATCTCAGGCCACGAGCGCCCAGCGGCTTAGCTTCGCTGAAAAGGAGGAGTCCTCGAGCATTGTCCGCACCCATTTGGTTAAGGTAGGGTGGAAGCGGGTAAGCACGACCACGAAAGTCCATGTTATGGGGAAGATAGAAAGTATCATTTCTGTACGCACGCGCAACTTCTAGTTGGAAATTTTGGAAGCATCGGTTGGAATGCATGCCGGACCGTCTATTTTCGATCTCACGCATAGCGTTATCCCACTTCTTCTCGGCAGCGAGACCCTCTTCGGGAGCTGGCTTAGGTGGGGGAGGAAGGTCGGGGTTTAAGGGCGCAAGGCTGGCAATAGCTTCTCCCGAGTTCCATGCCTCAAGCATGACCTCAAATACGTCGCGATTGATCCTCCACCCGGTTCTTCCAAGAATATTCAAACCCTCGCGGACCTGTTCTAAACCATTGTTCTCCATCGCTGCTTTGATATAAGACGGTTGTAAAGTCTCGCCCGGTGTTACGCGTACAATGCTGCTCTGATAAACGAAATATCCACCATCTTTAGGACCGTTCCACGGCTTTGGTTTGCAGATCATGGGCAACTGACGACCTAGCACATCTGCGGTAGGTTCCCTAGCAACGATCTGAACAACTTCCGGGTGTAAATGAACGTATCCCGACTTCTTCCCCCAGTTAATTTGATAGGAGTGCTGGAATGCGGGTTGCATGACGATCGTTTTCTTATCTGTACGTGGATGCTCCGTTAAGACAGGAACCTTTCCGACATCGAAAAGGAAACTCATCAAAACGGCTCCGACTTTAGCTTTCACCCTAGGGGGCCAGATAGCTGCCGGGTCCTCCTTTTCGAAATCGTGCACTATCTTTTGCCAGGATGCTCGGCCGTCCTTCTTTTTGCGACCAGCAAGAATTTCCCGAAGTGCTTTTAGGCGGCGGGCATCTCCCGTCTGCTGCTTTTTAAGGGTCATTTCAGCTATCAGTTCGTCTTGCAGGTCTTTCCCAATCCCAGTGGCAATTGCAGAGACCTTAATTCCTTTTTCCATTCCTCCGCGAGAGAAGGTAGATATAACGGCGAGAATAGTGAGCGCTGCCAACCTTTCCGGGTCCAGACTCCGCAGATAAACTCCGTAGTCATAACGTTCTTTCTGCTCGAAAGTCCTAATGGGATTGGCCTCCGCTTCATCAACAAGCTTGAGCTCTTCTTGGATCCTGGATACAAGGCCCATATGCCACTGATTCATGATAGTACCTAGCTTTTTTCCACCGCCAGTCATATCCAACCCTGACTTTTGCATCTGAGTAAACTCTTGCCGCCAACGTTCAAGTGAAGTCCGTATTGAATCCGTCTCTAACTGTCGCTGTCTGAGTTGATTATATAATTCCAACTTTTCCTCTTCCGTATAATTGGAGTCGGTTGGAAAAGCGACATCGGAGCCAGTGGAGAACATTGAGAGAGAGTCCTGCAAAGATGAAAGCCCAAGGCCTTTCTGATCAACAGGCCTAACAGCCGGGACCTCGTCTGTGATCGACTCTGAATTATTGGCAATGTCTGAGTGTATACTGCCAATCGCAACACGTCGAAGGTCAGAGGAACAAATCTAGTGAAAGGAATTCTGTGTCAGCGCCAATGTCTTCTTTCCCGCACACCTCATAAATTTAGAGCGAAAGCAAGAGTGGGATATACAGACCTCTGACAGTTCACCCAGCTCTAATTCCGAAAGAACTGGAACGGCCAAAACCTCTTCCTCGACACCCGCTGTCTTCGCGAAACTCCAATATCTGCGAACTGCTCTGTCTCGCTTAGCACCATGTAGCATACGTAGTGCCATCCGAATCATGATCGCATATGTTCGCGCATCCGGCTGAACGCCCCCGTGAGCCATGTCAACTTCGAACCATCTTTGCAAGGGCAAGACCAAGTTGTGTTGCCTTGTCACAACCATGTGTGACACCATCTCCTCCAGATAGCGGTTATGGATAGCCAGATACTCAGGTGAACCGATCGGAAAATACTCCCCGAGACGGGTGATGAGATTGGCAGCCCGATCGATTCGGCCAACTTTCAGGGAAATATCCAGATTTGCCATCATCTCGTCTTCATCACCACCAATACCCTTGTGCTTTTTGAGAGCTCTCGGTCTTGTCTGTAGAAGGTCGTCGATGATGATTAATGATGAAGCATTGAATCCCTTCGAAATGGGTGGGAAAAGAGAAGACATTTGTGCCGGTTGGTCATACCGGTGACCGGCTGTGTATGAGGAGTTCTCGAATGAAGGATACGGTGGTTGTTCAACGGCGGAGTGGTCTGCCGCCGTAGCGAGATACCGATTTGATTGAAAAGATGGTTGACGGAGACGATCGGGGGAAACATTGACAGACGCGTTGACAAAAGAATTCGAGCGACCTAGATGGGAGTGAAACCGCAGGGTCGCCAAAGATGGCGACACCAAACGCCCATTAGAGACCCGGAGATGAGACGCTGCATTTTTCTGACGAGCAATTCGGGATAACATGATTCGGAAGTTTTCGCTGAAGCAACTGGATAGATTAAGTATAGGATGGAGAGGTACGTAAAGAGAGAAGAAAATTATGGAAAGAAGGCAAAAATTATGCAAGAACAAAAATCATTAGTATGCGAATATGCGCAAGAAGGATTCAATAAATTGACAATGAACTTCCTGTTAGCGGAATATGTCTGCTGACAAGCCGTCCTGCAGCCCTTCACCAGTTTATAAGAGATGGGTAAAGAAAGAAGGGGGTGAAGGTCTGATGAAGGCGAAAAGGTCGAGATGCCGTAGTTCCTGGACGGAGAAATCGGGGGAAAAATACTCGGATCCTCAAAGGGGAGATAAGGCACGTGTGTGCACGTGATTTGATTATCGTGTTTTTCTTCGGCTTCTCATTTGCGGGATCGCGTCCACATTGTAGACCTATCAACTTAAAAGGTGGCGATCGTCAACGATTTTCCCAGATTTTCGACCAGATTCCTCTACAACAAAGCTGTTCAAATTTTCTGTATAATGTACTCCATTCTTACTGTCATAAGGTCAGATTTTGTGCCTGCTTTTTATAGAGTTCAGGTACCTATATTATCAATTTTATCTATAGCATGCATCGCATACTGTCAATCATTCGACCATATATCGCACGCTCCATGCATTTTTGGGGATATTCTCATGAGGCCATTCGTAAAGTCTATCTTCGTACACGTACAAAGTTTAATTATTGGTCTTCAGTACTGCTCCTAGAAGAACTCCCTCTCCCATTCTGCTTCATCCGGTTCTGCTTCATAGCCCATCCAGTCATCTCCGGGTTCGCCGGGTCAATACGCGGCGCACTCATCTTATCCAGATAGTCCTCACTATCGATAGCCGATTCCAATTGTGGTAGATTTTCTAAATCTTGGTGCATCATGTAGCTTTCATATACTTGCCATGACTCCTCAGTCTTATGGTATCTCGAATCAGCGGAGCCTCTTGGAAGAAACGAACCCATCACGGAACAAATACTCACCTCGGCATCGACCCAATCATAGCTACCCCATTTCTCCTCCTGCATCTTCTTCAAGAGATCCAGATTGCCAGCCAACTGACTCGCCTGGTCATCTTCAGCCGCTTTAACCTTGATATCAATCGCGCGAGCCTCGTTCCCGCCACCCTCATCATCATCCTTTTTCTTTCCCTTCCCCTTGGCGGGAATCTCATCTAACGCATCAAGATGATGAAGATGAGGATGCACCTGCACAACCGCTGAAACAGGCGACAGATGAAGATTATCTATAACCATCATTAGCACCCACCTGCAAGACCAGCAAAGAAACCTAGCACAGCAACTCACTTCCCCGGAAAGCAGCCAACATATAAACTGGATCTCCCTCTTCAGGAATCTTAATGCGACCGCCCAACGTCTGCACCCGTAATAAAGAAGCCGAGTCTCCATTTCCCATGCCGCCCATTTCCACATCCCCACCGGCTTCCATCTTCACCTTATTCCCGCCTGCAAGGGAGCCGCCGCTGAAACCACCCGCCATGCCGAATGCGCCGCCCTCTTGCGAGCTGCGACTTTTCTTCAGCGCATCGCCGTACTTCAGGCCTTTATTCACGTCATAATTCATGCGGGTGTTGATGGGGACATCGACTTCAACAAGCCCGGTTTTCGGTTTTAGGCGGAAACCGGTGGGCTTTTGGCCGTGGCGATCGTCATAAGGGTAGTCTGGTAGTCGGTCGAGATATTGGAGGACGTACCGAGAGATTTCGGAGTCTGTGAGATAGACGTCGTAGGATGCGATGACGGGGTCTGAGGAGTCCATGGTGTGGATATGGGGCTTTGGGCAATGAATGGGGTCGGCCGACTAAGGTCGTATCATTAGCTGGATATTATTTTTTAGAATTGAACAGGAGCGCAGTAAATCGTGCGTACTTTACTGCTTTTCTCTTCCTCAATTTTTTTCCATATCGGGGCGGCGGAGAAGTGATAAGGGTGGAAAAGTGGAGCACACCGCCTTCCATTCTTATATAAGGGAACCTATAAATGATGTCTCTTACTCTAAGAGGACGGCACTATATAGAAGTATGACATGAGTCCTTTTATGCCTAAGCCCAAATGGATTTAATGCAATCATAACGTAACTCGTAAAAGTTAATGGCTATTATCAGCGTCAATACTTTCCCACAGTAATACATGAAGATTAATGAATTGGACTGATCCAAGTCAAATGCTTTTGGACGTGAGCGTATACAGGCATACACAGAAGCAAGCAACAACTCAAACTAACTACATCAAAAAAACATGGCTCATAAGGCAATGGTGGAATCTAAAACAATGCAACTGACGTAGTTGAAGATGGTCATGACAATCAAAGCGAAGCCCAACATAACTCAAAGTAATTTATTTGCCCTCTTTTTATCCCAGATTCTAATTCTTTACTCGTCATCTTCGTCTTCGGCAACCTGTTTTATGTCGTTAGGTGGGAGGCCTGAATATGTGTGATAACGAGGATTAACTTACTCCTTCATGGAAGTTGCGTCCATCAGTAGTTTCCTTGATAACGCCAGCACGAATACACCAGTCTCCGAACCTCTCAGGCTCTTCGCCATCTGTATTGCGCTCAAGTGCGTACCGCTTGAGGAGACCCTTCATGATATCCAAAATCTCATCCTCCTTGATAGAGGAGCGATACAACTTGTTTAGACGTTGTCCGTGGTAGCCACCGCCGAGGTACATGTTGTAGGCACCGTACGCTTTACCGACGAAGGCAGCTTCGGCGAGCCAGGGCCTGGCGCAACCGTTGGGGCAACCTGTCATGCGCATGACAATGCTGTCTCTAGCCAGACCCACCTCTTCGAGCGTAGACTCGAGCTTAGAGATGAGAACTGGCAGGTAGCGCTCAGACTCGGCCATGGCCAAGCCACAAGTGGGGAAGGCAACACAAGCAGACGAAGAAAGACGCATACCACTGAAAGAGGTGTTGTCGAGCTTGTACTTGGCCATCAATTCCTTGATCGCAGGGAGGTCTTCATCCTTGACGCTGGAAAGAATCAGATGCTGATTACCGGTGAGACGGAACTCGCCCTTGTCAAGCTTCGCCAGTTCACGCAGACCGGTGCGCATCTGGAAGTCGGCAGTATCCTCAATTCGCCCGTTCTCGATGAAGAAAGTGAAGTGGTTGAGACCCTTCTCGTCCTTAAGCCAGCCAAAGGTATCAACGTTGGAAGCAAACTTGAAAGGACGAGGTTCAGCAAACCGCAAGCCGTCTGGAAGAAGAGCCTCCACCTTCTCCTTGAAGACCTCAACGCCCATGTCGTCGATAGTGTACTTCAGACGTGCATGCTTGCGGTTCTGACGATCGCCGTGATCACGTTGTACCAGCATAATTTTTTCACAAACGATGTGGGCCTGATCGGCGGGTACATATCCAAACATGCGGCCGGTCTGAGGATATGTCTTCTTGTTGTTGTGAGTGCTACCCATGCCACCACCAGCGAGAATGTTGAAACCTTCCAAATGTCCGTCGGATCCCTTGATGGCGATCAAACCAATATCATGTGCATACACATCGGTATCGTTGTGAGGAGGAATAGCAATGGTGATCTTGAACTTACGGGGCAGGTAAGTAGGGCCGTAGAGGGGTTCGTGATCGACAACAGCATCTCCAGCGACTTGAATCTTCTTATCATCGTCATCCTTCAGCCAAATCTCATGGTAGGCTGTAGTAGAAGGGAGAAGATGGTCGCTGATCTTCTGCGCGACAGCATGCGCCTCGCGATGGAAGAAAGAGAGCTCTGGGAGGGAGCTGCACATGACGTTACGGTTGACGTCACCGCAAGCTGCAATGGTACTCATGAGTGCTTTGTTAATGGCACGCATCGCGCCTCGGAGATTACGCTTGATGACACCGTGGAATTGGAAGGTTTGTCTAGTCGTGAGCTTCATGGTCTCGTTACCATGGGAGCTGCTTATAGCATCCATTTGCAGCCACTGGGTGGGAGTAGCAACACCACCAGCAAGCCTGCAACGGATCATGAAGCTGTAGGCGGGCTCAAGGCCTTGGGCTTTGCGCTCATCGCGCACATCACGGTCGTCTTGCATATAGGTGCCGTGGAACTTGGTCAACTGCTGGTCGCTTGCAGAGATAGCACCAGTACTCTCATCCAACAGACCCTCAGCAATGGTACCGCGAAGGTAGTTAGATTGGATCTTAATGTCCTCATTTGTCAAAGGTGCGGGCTCTTCAGGAAGACCCTCGACTTTGTCCACCCCCAGGGACTGCCAAAGACGTGGCTCCCATTCGGAGTAACCAGTCTGGTAAGCGTCTGGGTCCTGATCGTCACCAAGTCCGATATCCGTGAGCTTACGTCCGCCCAAAAAGGCAACTCGGGCATCAAGATCCTTGGCGGGCTTGTTGTAATATATCTTATCTTCCTTGCGTGGCCAGTAGTGGCTATCACCAAGACCAAAAACAGAGTAGTTAATAGTAGACAAGTCAAGATCACCAGAGTTCTTCACGAATTCCCACAGACCACGGCCATTGACGGGGAACTCTCCCTGGCCCGCAGTACTGGTGATAAACACCACGTTTTCCTCAGTAGACAAATCCTCAGCAGGGTAATCATCCATGGCCATGACCATAGTCTTCAGTCCCCTAGCGCGACCACGGTTTCCAAGACGCTTTGCCAGATTTTGGGCATTGCCATTATCCGACGCGAATAGGATAGTCAAGGGTGCGCCGAAAAGACCTTCGAGTAGCTTCTCATAAGAGTCCTTAGCTTTGCGCTTCTGGAGGGCCCGAACTTCTGTGCCGTAGGATTCAGAGAGGACAGAAGAAAACTTGGGATGACGGTTCATAAGCTGGCTGAGCTGGTTGTCCCTACGAAGGAACTCTTCAAGTTCACGCTTGATACGCTCCGAATCCAGGGAGAACTTGGGTTCATTGTTCTCCTCGTTTCCGGGGTTCCAGCGGTACAAAGGCCAGTATCCAAGGTCGATGGCCTTCTTGGTTTCCTGGAGAACAGTCAAGGCAGAATCGTCCTCCTGGTTGTAGGGCAAGTATGCAACAATTACGGATGGGCCCTTGAACTGTTCGGCCTCAGCCATAGCCTGGAGAACCTGAGTGTAGGAGCCGTACACGGCAACAGAGGCAACGTAGGCATTGCCGTAGTTCATGGCATAAAGGCCAATATCCTTCTTTCTGCGTGTGGGATCAGCCGCAGTGCGTTCCGAGTAAGGCTGGGAATCAATAACGAGCATGTTAACATTGGCGCCGGAGGCAAGGACATGGTGGACACCCGAGTTTCCAAGATCATAGGCCCAGGCATCGGAGCCAACGAGCCACCGAGACTCATCAAAGAAAAGCTTCTTGGATTCTAGGAGCTGTTTGGCCAACGGGGAATCATCCTTCGAAAGGTGATCAATAACATCTGGAGCCAATCTGTTGGCCTTGGCTGCATCGCCTGCACTGAGAGCCCAGTTTGTGAGGGACGTCTTCGGAGCATCAGTGGCAAAGGTACCAGCCTTTGATGCTTCTTCAACCTCCCGCACAAAACGGCGGCGGTGTTCCAACCTTGCAATCAAGGAACCAAATCCATATTCAGGGCTGGCTGCAATGGTGGAGGAAACACCGGCATTCTTCGAATCCAACTGGTTGGCAATGTGCAAACGCTCCCCGAAGAGCTGGTTTAAGATCTTCAGATAGGCATTTTCGAGATGGGGCTGCTCTAGGGCAGTCTCAAGTGTTGGAACCTTGGAGCTACCGACTTCGAGGTTCTGAATAGGGGAGGGAGTGTCCAGGTTCTGAGCAATGCCGCGGAGCGCCTGAATGGCAGTAGATGGCTCAACATACCCGAGTCTGTAACCGACAATTTGTGGAGCACGTCCACCAGCAGTGGTAGGGGTCAAGCTTGACAAAAGATCCATGAACGAAGGACCCCATCTTGTAGTTTTGCGGACTTGTTCCAAAACGGCGATCTTTTCCACCGAGGCCGGAATTGAGTTCACAATCTGGCCACCCACCCAGGGCCGGTACAACCGCGCAGTGATAAGTCCGATGTTCTTGAGCTCGCTGGCGGTGTCTTCCTTGGACAGAGCATCTACAAACACTCCGGTGGAGCCAAAGATAAAGAGAGCAGATTTCGCATCCGAAGGACCAGTGTACTCAACCGCACTGTAGTTGCGACCAACCAATCCCGACAAGGTGCGCCAGATCTGAGAAGTCCACTGGAAGATGTCTGCGGCACTAACTGGCCTAACAGAAGAAGCATCCACGGTTGTTGCAGCAGAGCTAGTAGCACGGCTATCAACGCTGCTATCTCTTCTTGAGGAGCCAACGGACGAGTTGTCAACACTAACGCTCGAAGGCGTCTGAGATGGCTGTGCAGGGGTAGCAGCACCCTCGGGGGTCTTAGTGTTCTCTACAACTTCATCAGTTACGGTGGCCACCCGTCCAGAGTCAGTGTACAATGTCTGGGCACCAAGTCCAGTGGAGTGAGTAGCATGTTGTCCGCCCAAGTTCAGAACACTCTGGATCACATTCACATCCTCCTCTGCGATGGGCTCGTCGCGAGCAGAATTGGCGGGGTCAAAGAAATGAATGACACCTTTTCCGGATTTGCGTGCCAAAGCATGAGCAGTGATAGAGATATCTTGTGCCTCTTGGACAGTCTCAGAGTGCAGGAATGTGAAGCCACATTGCCGTATTGAGCTGATTACCGAGTAATCTGGGAATGGAGAAGGCTCCAAGGCGACGTGGATGACAATGGGGAAGTTCGCTAAGCGGTAGAGGTGAGGGATAGAAGAGAGGAGGACAGAGGAACTAGAGACAACAGAAACCACATCTCCAGTCTGCAAAGGGTGGAAAGCAGAGAGGAGAGGATCTTCATTGTATCGTACCGAGACCACCTGATGAACTTGTCAATTCACTATCCGAACTTGAACGCTGTATTCTAGTATCACTCACGTCGGGTACACCCTTGGGCAGGATACTGCGCGCCTTTTCTTGCTTGAGAGCCTTCAGTGGCTTGCTAAACCAAGAATCTGTCTGCAGGGATGGTTGGACGGAGACTACAACGTCGCTAGTGAGATAAGCGACTCTCGCCACTGCGATGTAAATTAGCATTCCATCACCAGCTTGTAGACAGACAATGATAGCAGAATATGGTCAAAAATACGATCAACGGATAATGAATCGCAAAAATAAAGAAAGAGAATGACTCACCTGCCTCTCCGGCAGTTGAAACGGGCGCCATGTTGGCAATTGCCAGTTGCGCTATGTAGAGCGCAAAGGTGGGATGATACTAATGGTATATAGAGTAGATATCACCGCATACGGTGACTCCACACTCAAATTGAGCTCAATCGATGAGGGGAAAGGAGGGAAAAAGGAAGGGAAAGTGACAGTCTTAAGGACATATAAAAAATTAGCTTGATTCTTTCCCGTTTATCCTTGCGATTTTCTTCAAAATTAAAGCAGCGATTTTGTTCCCCATAGACTTTCTCCGCCATCGGGGTTGGATCAGCAACATTCTCATTGGACTGCGATCACGACATCGATGCAAACGTGCGCGGGCGGTGGGTGCAAACATCCTTAATCGGGTCAAGTGCGGGCAGCAGGTCGAGCACGTCAGTTCTTCAGCGGGCTTTGCTTCGGCAGAATGCTGATAGGCCGGTTACTCTTACTCTGGACGATTAATCTTTTGAGATCTCGTGTTGCAGCTGAACGTGGAAGACTATCCACTCATCAGCCTCAGGAATAAATCTTTAATGAACATAATTGAAGGAAGATTGCTCTGTAAGAAACTGTACAACATAGATGATATATATGTATCCCATAATTGCCCTCCATTCCATTAACAGGAGACCGATCGGTATTTGATCATTCGGCGCTTATTACAAAGGCAATTTCCTCTCGGGCGAGAGACTCCTGGCGTGGTTTATGGTCAACTGAACAGTGAATGCTAACAACCCACTATATGGTGAATCGAGAACTGTTGTTTCAAAACCCGACTCATCCTTTACCATTTAGTTTCTCCAACATAAAGGAGTAAGGGAACAAGGTCTTAACAAGAATAAAAGAACAAAAGAGAGCGAAAATGAGAAGTTACAAAGTATGTCATACAATTGAGTGCTATGCCCTGCGTGGTGATTAACTTGTTATCTTTTGTCATTCATGATAGAACATTATGCGAGCCCTGATATAGTGCATGAAAACTGAGCCTCAAGACGCCAAATATGAAAACAAACCCATATCAATATCAATGTACAAGTCCCAGACGCCAGGGGCCGCATCTAAAAAAACCAATTCTTTCGTCCTTATAGCCGAACAAACACACCGTTCTCTTCCATAACGGCTTCTATTGGCCGAACGTACCTTTGCGCAAAGGAAAATCCGACTCCGTCTTTAATCCGCACTGGAGAGGAGAGAAAAAAAACCTCTGAGCATTGTCGAGTCACTAGACTCTTGCGGCTAAATGACTAGTGACTAGCGATTTGTAGATCATCTCACTATCTTAGTGATATAAATTTATAACGAAAACCACGTTATGTGAATTGGGTAAGAGGCGAGGCTGTTGACACCAGAGCCTCGTCGCTTATGAGGTAGGCGCCCGCAGTACGAAGAGGATCATTGGCATCAGTCTCCTCTGCCAAGGGCACCCACGTTGTGTGGATTTAGACGCAATTCCTTCTACAAGGAAGGATCTGAACTTGAATGGATGACCTGTAGCGGATCGACGACTTCCGGTCGCTTCTGCTTACCTAGTTTCGCTCCAGTCCTGCATTTTGACGTTCATACCCGGTACCTCATAAATGGGTTGTTGTAAGGCAGCCGCCTGGACAGCCGACTGAGAAGGTTGTGGAGGGCCCGTTCCAGATCGACGTCTCCGTTCTCTTTCGAGGGGACCGGGAAGCTCGGTGCTCTCGCGGCGGGCACGGAACCGCCGTCCGATAGTATCCATCCAGTTACCATCCTCATCCTCGCCTAACCAATAATTTCGACCAACGCTAATCATAGCGCGACCAAGCTTTCCCTTCCAACCTTGACCATCAGGAGTGTATGGCGAGAACGGCTCCTTATCGATATCAGCGACGCTAGCCACACTGGCGATGGAAGTGTTCCGGCTATGAGTTGGGAGCTGAGTGTGACGAGGCACAGCGATATAAAGACGTAGAGACTGGCGAGCAAATGCCAGCATGACAAGAACAAAATATGCACGGATGATCCATAGCGAGCAGATGAAGACAATGCTTTGGAAACTTTCCGGCTGGGTAACCGCGTTGCCTAGGCCATCGGAACTTCTGGCATACTGAGCGCCCTGGGAAGATGACGAATCGTACTTCGGGCTGGTGAAGCCGGCAGTTTGAGCAATTGTCTCACCACCAGGCCCGGAGGTATTTCCACTCTCGTAATGTTGAGAAATGACAAGGAACCATGTTACACCAAAAGCAGCTGTATATGCGGCGTTGATGACGCTATCGAAGAGGTAGAGACAGGCGAGAGCGAGACATTGCAGAGGTGATTGTTTTCGGATATGTGGGAAGAGCAGTGTTGCGACGCCGAGAGCGAGCAGGGAGTAAAGGTACATGGACAGCTGGACGGGTGAAAGGTGGTAGCCGGTTAGGAGCGCAAGCAACCCGTAAAGACCGCTAATTTTGTTCAAAAGCAAGGATAACGTGATGAGAGAAGCGCCCGTCTGCAGGCTCATGACATAGAGGAATGTCTGTTGTACTCCGGAGGTTCATTCTTAGCACCATCGATTAATCTAGACACGGAACGGGAAGGCCTTTTATCACGAAATTTTAATTTCTGACATACCTCTGGCCGCGGGATGCGGAGAAAACGGGTTGGTGAGAACCCCATCTTTGATATCGCCGACGGGTTGCTGTGGGAGTGGCACAAGCAATGGGAGGATGCAGTAAAAAAGGGAAACGGAATGGAAGCCAATACGTTCAGAAGAGAAGAAAGGGAGAAGGCTGGTAGTCAGCAGCAGTTGGGTCACGATGCCCATGCGGTTGTCACACAGGGGCTTGATTTTCCGGACGATCCGCCCCGCCGATCCTTACTGTTTTAGCCTATTAAACGCCAAGAACTGAGCGCTTTAATGACGTTCGGGTACTCCGTCCTCCAATGAATCGTTCAATGTGCAAGTTTTCAATGGCCTGGTTTGAGGACTGAGGGTTGTATGTCCACTATTTCCAGCTATTGCTTCATTGTCCATCTAATGATAGTCTGGCATACAGTCGCTTCCTTCTGCCCTACACCCTACTGAATTTTCGGGCTTTTCTTTCCTTGATGGGCTTTGTTCGTCTAGACAGTCAGCAGCATTATTGCATCAGACAATACGAGTACGACGTTCCGATTCTAGCGCAAGTAACCACTGAAGGTTGTTTGAGATTACGAAAATATTCCGAATATGTTTGCCTAGACCTTTTTCTTTCCTTTTTCATTTTTCGCTTTCTCCCGATTACGTTGGCCGAAATTTCTGGACGCTCTGCAGTTGCGGAAAGTATGGTGAATAGTATAATATATATGTATCGTAGACGTTGTCCAAAATCTTACAAGAGCCATGACATCTTGGTACCATAACCTCAAATCTGAGCCGTTAAAGATGAAAAGGATATTGCAGAAACCTGAGGGGCAGCAATGGGATGCTGATGCGATGTAGCAAGTAGAACGCCAAATTCTCCCACCAAGCACCAGGCGACCGTGTAGGAAAAACAGGAAAAAGAGAAAAGAAAAAACAGCTTCGATCTAAACACGCTATTCACTCGAGAAGCAAAGGGAGAAAAATGTACAGATTAAGAATGACAGAGCAATATTGACAATCTCAAACCTCATCATTGAGATCGAGGGAACAAATTGGTGAACGTAATCGAAAGTGGCGACCAGGTAGTACATTACAGCTTCAGCATGCGCATCCATCGTTGGTTGTGGTCTCTTTTGGGTTGATGTTCACATCGATCACTGGAGAGTAACAGTTAGCTTCGTGGAACTTGTAAGTGACGCCGAGGAAACAAACCTTGGCTCTCTCCTCTACTACCTTCGCCTTCCATGCCTGGTAGAGCTTGGGCTATCCGCCGGAAAAGTTGCTTGACGTTATGACCAACCTTGGCGCTAGTCTCGATAAACATCAACCCGTTCTTCTTAGCCTCCTCTTCACCCTGCGCTGTGGTGACCTCGCGCTTGTCGTTAAGATCAGTCTTGTTGCCAACTAGAACAATAATAACATCATTGCCACGCTCCCCTCGTACGTCGTCAATCCATTTCCGGGTGTTCTGGAAGGACTTGGCGTTCGAAATATCGTAAACAACAACAGCAACGCTCGAATCCCGAATGTAGGAAGGGATCAACGACCTGAATCGTTCTTGACCGGCTGTATCCCAAAGCTGGAGTCGGACAGTTCTGTCCTCTAGGTACATAGTCTGGAAAAAAAAAACCGAATTAACACTGGCATGAGCGATCAAAGTGCATCGAAGGTGGAATCCTAGAATCCAGAGGCTGACTAGTTGCGGTGAGATATACCTTTGACAGAAAGTCGATTCCGATGGTCGCTTGATATGTATTGTCGAATGAGTCGTACATGAATCTCGTAATCAGGGACGTTTTGCCAACTACATGTCACAATCAGAGACTTGCACAGGCCATAAATTAATGGGAATCTGGCACATGGTATCCATACCGCTCTGCTCCCCCAAGAACACCAGCCTGTGGTACAGTCAATAATTAATTCAGATTACAGGGAGCTTTGATATACAAAACCGTACTTGAACTTTTTCAAAGGGTTCGAATACGACCCTACAGCGGAAGTGGATGCCATTGTGACAAGAGAAACTTGGTAGAACTAATGGTAGGATCAGGGGTAGCGGAGGGAAAGTCGCAATTAATTTTACGTAGAAAGACTGTGGAAAGGGTGCGCAAGGGATTTTAAGGATAGAAGGGCATGGAAGGGAGAATATTATCGGAGATCAGACGCAAGACCAAATAAGGCGCCAGAGTTGTTCAAATGGGCGATTTGGGATGAGTGAAGTCAACTCGAACCCATGGATCGATATGGGGAAATTGTACGGAGTACGGTAAGTAAATGTTATGGACTGACAAGCTAGCATTAAACTCCGACCGCCTTCCGATGACGGATTAAATCCGGCCCGACCCAGCCATCATCAGCGCAAGGTGCGGGTGTTGCTCCAGACGAGTGATCCGGACAAGAGCTCCGCTCCACCGCAGTCTTTCTATCGTTTGCGAGACTTTCGTCAGGCGTCTAAAGACCCTGTACCTTGTTTGCTGCTTCCTCCAGCTTAAAGAATCGTGTCAAAAGTTGGAGGTCACCATGGGTCTCGTCTATCCAGCTGGTGCTGCTACCGTGTCACTCCTGGTGATCGGGGGCTGTGAGTGATCTCATCCAACAAGGGTATTGATATTGTGCGCTAATCAATACTGGCAGATATGCTTTTCCACGGAGATGGCGAACAATTTAATGTATTGAAGACACATGGATGTTACATATCTTTTATAGGATGCCTTGTTAACACGTCCTAGGTTGGTCAATTCCTCGAATCGGTATCTCCATATGCTTGGGCAAACATCGGTATCGCGATGTGCATAGGTTTATCAGTCGTTGGAGCAGCGTGGTACGTCCTAATATGGAGCTATGTTTCCTGTTATATCATTACTCATGGCATGCCTATTCAGGGGTATCTTTCTCACAGGTTCATCGATTGTCGGCGGAGGTGTCAAGGCACCAAGAATTCGGACGAAGAACTTGATCTCTATTATCTTCTGCGAAGTAGTGGCTATTTATGGTGTCATCATGGCAATCGTTTTCTCTTCGAAGCTCAATCTCGTCAGCGATGATGAAATCTTCTCCGGCAGCAACCAATATACCGGATACGCACTCTTTTGGGGTGGTATCACTGTGGGCATGTGCAATTTGATCTGTGGTATCTCTGTCGGTATCAATGGAAGCAGTGCAGCTCTGGCCGATGCTGCTGATGGAAGCTTGTTCGTTCGCCCCATCCGTAATTCTGTCAGAACAGCAAGTGAGCTAACATTTTTGCAGGTTTGTGAAGATCCTTGTTATCGAGATCTTCAGCTCCGTCCTTGGCTTATTCGGTCTTATCATCGGACTTCTGGTGACACAGAAGGCTAATGAATTTAAGTAAGGCTGCTTAATGGTTAACGAGAGGAGGTTTTCTCCGAGAGAGAACCATGCGAGTCGGGGTAGGAACCATTGTATGACTTCTATTTTACAGCTTCACTTTGCTCTGGTGTTCTATTATATACTGCATTATGGCGTATGGATCCTATTTGACTGTAGAGTCTTTTGGGTATGCGTGAATAGCATTGATTTTCCCCCTGGTTTGCCATGATGTCTGGGTTGGTGTACAGTAGCAGGCGCCGGGAAGTAATGGAAGTGTTGGTATTATCAATACGATAGCGCACTCTTATGTATAGCATTGATTTAGATTTCACATCCTTGTATTTAAGGGTTTATAGGAAATTTGCGATCGTTATATTTTTGACATTGATAAGCTTGAGCGATAGCATTTTTTACGGAGTGACTAGTATATATTCGGAGGTCCCAAGAGCACGGGGTGGTGGTTCCCCGCATCCGACAAAACTCTCCTCTTGACATTTCTCAAAATTCTAACAAGATAGCATCCAGAATGACAGACGACAAACTTAAGGCAGCTATATTGATCGTATCGGATACTGCCTCTAAAGATCCTTCCACGGACAGAGTTGCTGACACTCTCACGTCTTTCTTCTCAGAGGGGTCAAATACTTGGGATCGACCGGCCACTAAGATCGTACCTGATAATGTACTCGATATCCAACGAGCCCTATGTGACTGGACAGATGGCCCAAATTGGGTGAATCTCATCCTTTTGAGTGGCGGTACGGGCTTTGCGGTTAAGGATAATACCCCTGAGGTTCGTTGAACCTGCCCCAGAGTTACTCTGCTTTGCTAAAGTCGTTGATTAGGCCGTGTCGCCTCTCATTCATCGCCATGCACCCGGCCTAGTGTGAGTTGTGCTATCTATCTTTCAGGCACGTTTTAAGGTGATTACTGACCGTAAATCATGCAGTCATGGCATGATTGCCGCTTCTTTGCAAGTCACACCTTGTAAGCTGATATACACATAACGTGTTACGCAAGGACTCGCTAACAATTATCCTAGTTGCAATGATGTCACGGCCTGTTGCGGGTGTTAGGGACAAAACATTGATTATTACCTTGCCTGGCTCGCCAAAAGGGGCTAAAGAAAATCTCGATGCGGTCTTCAAGCTTCTGCCGCATGCGTGCACTCAAGCGGCTGGTGCTAACTCTCGCGCTATTCATGCCGGCGGTGTCAAGAAACTAGAAGCTGAGGCAGGGTTGTCCTCGGGGAGCAAAGTGGAACACACACGCGACCATCACCATCAACATCACCACCATCTTCATTCTCATTCTCATGGACATGGCCATGTTGCCCCGAAGGCACATACGTCACCATCGGAGAGACCGCAATCAAATGACCCCAATGCAGGCCCAAATCGACGATATCGCGAATCCCCGTACCCAATGTTATCAGTGGATGAAGCCCTTGGAGTTATTAGCGAACAAACTCCTGATCCAGTTGTTGTTGAGGTTCCTGTAACCACTGCCTTAGTTGGATCGGTCATTGCCGAGGATGTCTATGCCGCAGAAGCTGTTCCGGCGTACCGAGCCAGCACTGTAGATGGGTACGCCGTGATTGCACCTGAAACAGCAGATGTTGGACCAAGCACAAAGGGTGTTTTCCCCGTGGCGTCCATATCTTACGCCAACCCAGGAGGGTCATTGTCACCCCTCGAGCCCGGAACTATTGCCAGAATAACCACAGGAGCTCCTCTCCCACCAAATTCCAACGCCGTAGTAATGGTTGAGGATACAGTGCTCGCTTCTTCGACCCCTGACGGCAAAGAGGAAGCAACAGTAGAGATATTGACAGGCGATATCAAACCGAACGAGAATGTCCGTGAGCCTGGCAGTGATATTGCGTTGGGATCGAAAATACTTCAGAAAGGAGACCTCATCACGTCAGTCGGAGGCGAGATTGGTCTTCTAGCAGCATCTGGAACAAAAACAGTCAAGGTCTTTAAGAAGCCATGTGTGGGTGTTCTAAGTACCGGAGATGAGCTCGTTGAGCACGACGACCCGAAAAAGCTCCATGGAGGACAAATTCGAGACTCCAACCGTCCCTCTCTGCTCTCGTGCCTTACCTCTTGGGGCTTCCCCACTGTCGATTTGGGAATTGCTCGTGATACACCAGCGGGTGAGCTGGAACGGAGCCTTCGGGATGCCCTTCGCGGAGTGGGAAGGGCAAATTCTCGCGTGGACGTGATTATCACCACCGGCGGCGTATCAATGGGTGAGCTCGACCTGCTGAAGCCCACTATCGAACGTACACTAGGCGGGACCATCCATTTCGGCCGCGTGTCCATGAAACCAGGCAAGCCGACCACGTTTGCCACGGTTCCATTCAAACCAACGTCGTCAACTCAACAAGTCCAGCAAGAGCGTGAGACTAAGCTTATTTTCTCATTGCCTGGAAACCCTGCCTCAGCCCTCGTGACACTCAACCTATTCGTACTCCCCTCTCTTTACAAGCTAATGGGCATGGGCGAAAAGCAAACTGCGCCTGGCTTATCTTCAACACTTGGATTACCACTCGTTTCGGTCAGCTTGACACATGCGTTCCCGTTGGATCCCAAGCGTACCGAGTACCACCGGGCCATTGTGACAGCGTCTCGTTCCGATGGCCGATTGTACGCCTCTAGTACAGGATTGGGGGGAGTTGGGCAGCGGAGTTCTAGGGTAGGAAGTCTAGCTAGCGCAAACGCGCTCTTAGTGCTTCGACCAGGAAGTGGACAGATTGAAAAGGGTGTCTTGGTAGAGGCATTGATGCTGGGGCCGGTCGTAGCAGCACAGTAAATGTTGTTCAGCAAGAATATATTATACCACCGTCACAGAATGTCATCTCTCAGCAACCGGTGAAATCATGCTATCCCGAGTTTATTTCCCGTAAATGTACTCTCAAATATTATTGCCCCATCGCTTTTCCGTAGAAGGACTTTCGAAAAAGCACTCATGAATGCTAGACACCAAAAGCACAATATCATGGGCCCCCTTCACAACCGTTCCGCCACCCACCTCAATCGAAATCCCTCAGGATCAAGGATGCTACAGTACTCATCATATTCTACAACAGATCAAAGACTCCAGCTCGTTTTGGTCTCCCTCGCAGCCAAGCCCCATAACCTAGCCAAACTCCTCCGATCATGCAAGTATTGTGGAGGAAGGCCTGGAGGAACCATATCCCAATCCCGAGGCGAATGGCTTCCAAAATTAAAACCAGTAATGAGCGTCCCCTTCTCCTGGCAAGCTAACCTCATCATACGCTTCGCAGCACGTAGCTGCGTATCCCAATCAAACAAGTGCATGAAATAGCTGGAATTGATCACTTTAACGCGGCTAACCAAGTTATCAAGTTGCGGGGTGTCCTCGAAGAAATCTTGAACTATAAACGTGCACCCTAGCCTAGATCTGTCATTGAACAGCTCGAACCCCAGATTGATAAATTCTTCTGTCGAGTCCAATCCGATGAGATTTACTGATGGGGCGCCGTCTTGTACTAAACATCTAATGTCTTGTCCCAGACCGCAACCTAGGTCTAGAAAGAGGTTTCCTGCTCGGGTTTGAGCTAGGATTTGCTCGTACAGGGGAGAATGAGATAAGGCGGAATAGAGAAACTCATAGTGTCGGAAACAGGGGTACTTCGAGATGGCCCAGGCTTGATGGGCCTTTTGTCGTCAGCAACTATGTTGGCTTTTCTCTGGATATGGATGAATTACGTACAATGTGTTGCACATGTTTCTCTAATTCTTCGGGATCTAGGTTGGCATATTCTTTGATGAGTTTTCCTCCATCGCCGTTGAGTATATAGGAGATGTCGATGTTCTCATTCCATGTAGAGAAAGGTTCGGGTTGGTGGGCCATCATTGCTTATTGAGAAAATGGAGGTGTATGATGAGAATATAAACAAGTCTACATGACGGTATATAACATGCCTATACTTTAGGGCCTGGTAAAGGAAGGCCCAACATTACAGGACTTATAAGAGTAATATGTAGAGTTTTAGAAAACAGGTTTCCATCCATGAGCTACACCTCCAGTGTTTATTATTGGATATGCCCTAGGTTCCAAAGCCCATGATGCACCAGAAAACAAGTATCGCTCCATTTGACATCCAGTGCCCAACCTGATATCACTTGTATATTATTACGGCGGAACCTGTCCAGCTGTATGCCTTATCATTCTTCACTTCCCAGGCTGAAACTCCAGAACCAATAGAAACCAATCCTTGACTGATGGGGTGCAGAAAGGCGTAGAGAGAGGACGGAAGTGTTCGCATTATGATGCTAACCACCTGTATATATAGGTCCCTGTCATCGGTATGTCCTTGTGCCCATTATTGCAAGCAAGATGGCCGGCCGGCATCCTGGACTCATAGTATCAAAATTATGATGGTCAATACAACTTGTAGTAATACGCCCAGGAAGCTCGAAATTGTTCCATTATTGTATGTATGCTTACGTCAATTTGAATAGAAGACAAAGGTATCCAGCATAGCTATCCCAGATCATGACTTAACAACCGAAAAACTCCCTGAAGGTATGATGAGCATATCATCTGTGAAAGTAGGAAAAACGAAACGATCCATGTCTATCCCACGCTTCCGAACAGGATATCACACCGAATAACACCTCGATCGCTATAAATATGCGAACAGATAGAAGGAGACAGCAAGATTAGTACGAAGGCCATCTACATTGATCAACCCTTGTGGACTTTCCAGTTCTTCTTCTTCTCAGCCCGGAACGCAGGAATGGTATGATCTTTACCTTGCTTGCGAGCGATCTCTATTACAAGGAATCGCACGAAATCTGAAAGGGTCCAGTAGCTGCTATGCGCACTCAACATATTCAAGTATTGGATGTTTAAGGGTCCGCCACCACCGGAAAGGTAGTAGTCTATTTGGCCATTGTCATTGAGAAGCAACATACGTTTTTCTGCGATCTCTTCGCGGGTGAAATCGTGGGTTTCAAGCTCGACATTAGAGGGTAGTTTCGAAATGGCGGCAGGACGAGATGGTGCTACATTAGCGGCGGCCATCATGGATGGAGCTGAACTCCAACGAAAAACGCTACCGAATGACTTCCAGAATGATGCTGATGTGCTGGGGATAGAAGTTACTTTAAGTGAGTTGGCTAGGTCGCTGTCGACGGCGGCGTTAACACGGTATGCGACTGGGTCAGTCGTGTGCATAATGTTGTAGAGGTTATCCACAGCCAAACATCCATATGTGCCTTCTTCTCCTGCCACACCACGCACTAGATCATCACCTTCACAGCCAGGCTTCTCCCTTCCACGCCGCGGCAAAAGATTCGCTTTGTTGAGCAGTAAGAAGAATCCAGCTGGACTTCCACAAATGAACAAATCCTTAGTGTCAAATTCGAAGATGTCTCCAGGAATACTGGTCTTGGAGAAATCAATGTCGGGTACATGTGTGGGCTGATGGCTGAGTATATCTAATGCCATTGCACTTCCGAGGGAGTGGGCAAGTAAATGCACGCGGCCATTCTGTTGAAAACCAGGGTTGTTCTTACACCATAGCCGAAAGATGCGGTTGGCTTCTTTGACAACCGCCTGGATCATCTTCGGCTTATGATGCGACATGTAATAAGGAATATCTAACATGACATCACTTATCAAAGACCTAACGGCAGGTATCGTTTCCGGAGTGATGTCGTGTAGGGTGAACTTGTTGCTTATTGGATCCTCAACGCCCTGGGAGTCGAAATTGGCGTCCTCTAAGGACAAAGTCGACCGCCAATTGACAGGGAGGATCATGATACCTCCATGACCCTGGCGTACGTGTGGCCACACCGGCTCACTGTTCAATTCCATATTTATGTTCCTGCGAAAGGCGTTAATAGCATGTGTGAAATGGAAGCTTTCCATACGTTCCGACAGCTTCTGACCTATGCCATGGATGACAAGTACTAGATCAGTTGGTGTGGGACGCATCTCTTCTATGGCACAAGCATAGCAAATCTGGCTGCCACCACTTGCTGTGGACATAGTGCGGGACTGAGTACTGCGGAGGTAGTTCCTGACATCAACCGGATTAGGCTTGGATGGATGTAGCTGGTCCCATAATCGTCGATTGAAGCCACGAATAACCGGTATGCCAATTTGCCGCCCTTTACGAATTGCACTCAGGGGTCTTCTTCCTCTCGATACCGACGGTAATAAGCTGGGTCGCAGAATCTGCGCATCTCTGCCATCAACATAAATCACACTAGAATTGATGTATTGCTTGACAGCTTCTGAATGTGCAGCTGGTCCACCAGCAGCGTGGCTCTCATCAAGAGAGGCGATAGCCGGATTAGGGGTGGCAAGTCTCTCAGGTCCGCCCAGAACAGGACTTGAAGTTTCTTGATCACGCGTTAGAGTGACTGAACTGAGACGCTTCGTATCATCTTTCGGCCATAACCTGTGTACAATTTTCATTTCGGCGTCTGCACCGTTCTCCACGCAGCTATTGAGCTCATCTTGCCATGTCTCGGACCAGGGTTTCAGATATACATAGCCATCTTCGAGTTTATTGGCAAGCTCCGTTTCCACGGGCAGCATGGTATTCTTGTAGAACCATGTCGCACGAAGCACGCTTGAGATATCATGTAGAGGACTCCAGTATATAGGTTTCATCTACCAAGTTTAACGCTAGACTTCCGACAAAAGGGACATCAAATACAGAAATCTTACCTTCAAATTAGGTAATTCAACTAGATGGAGCCGTGATACACCTACAGGAATCTTCAGCTGAGCTTCCTGGTTGACACTAGAATTGTCAGAGCCATCTGAAGCCTGTCCTTGATATACACTTGTCCTCAAGCCCGACGGCTTCTGTGTGGCATGGCTAGATGTAGTGGCTTGGTGGTCAGCTCGATGCGCTTGATCTCCATCTTTGGAGGAAGTGGACTCAAGTGAGCGCCCAAGTACGCTTTCAGATTGGCTTAGAGGGGCTCTTGCAAACGGCGAGCCACTGATGGTGCCACCACGGGAGGGGGGGCCACGCCAGCTTGTGCTTTCTACACTCTCAGAAGCTGCACCTTCGCTCTGCGGGGATCCAACAGTCCTGCGTCTGGTGGACTTGGCATTACCTCTCGGGGATGACTCTCTCTTGCGATAACTAAGAATGCCCGATCTATCGCTTTCACCCATGCCGCGACCTGAACGAGATTTGTCTCCGGAATCCTTAACGCTTGCCTCTGGGCTGCGACATGTCTCATCGCCTAGAACGCTGCCAGGACCACTCCGGTAACTTTTATGACTCCCAGTCCAGCTCTTATCTCCATGGCTTCCCGACTGCCTTTTGCAACTTGTGTCAAACAGGAACTCCTTCCCAGGTACCGCGATCCCCCCGTTTCGGACGGATGAAGAGTCCGCACGCGAATGTTTTCTCGCCACTAGTTCGGACTTCGTAGTGCGTAACAAAGATAACCAGGACTCCTCGAGTGCGACATTATCTTTGACCGAGAATGGTTGAGGTGGAGCTCTTTCATTACCAGGCCCTTGGTTGCTGGATGGCGGAGGTAAAGCGGTCAATGGATCGTCAATAGGTAAAGAGGAGACGTAGAAAAACTGAGGGCGAACTTTTGGTGGCTCGTTTAACGAATGCCAGGAAGAAGGATCAGGATCGTCATTTGCCAGAAGACATGTCGGGCCGTAAGTATGGATCGGGCCCGTCATTGTGGGCACTTCGTGAAATACTGAATACACTTGTTATCTGGTATCTCCGAAGAAAAAAAGGAGTACGGAAATAAATTTATGGGCATAAAACTAGCATTGCTGAAACACGCAGTGATTAGCGGTCTGTAATGTTGTTTGATATTCGCGTCAGCAAGGGAGGATCGGGATAAACGATAGCTTCTGGATAGCTTAGCGTGCGGGCTAGGGAGGATAAACTATAAGAACAGCAGTGACAACGGTGAGGCAAGCATCGCTTGAGGTCCAGATCGCGGTCTTCTTGCAGGTAAGGGTTGACAGGCGTGCATGTTTGGCCAACAGTGTCTTTTTTTGCTCGTGGTCCGCGTCTGAGCCTATGACGTCGTCCCACGTGCCTTGGCTTCCCGCGGGAATTTGTTGGCCCAAAAAAATCAGAAACAAAAGACACGTCGTCTGCAGTCTTGGGAGCACTACCCCAACAGCCCTGGGTTTGGTGTAGAGTGACCTTGCATTTGAGGAAGAAATATCATTGTTATTTTTTTTTTATCGAAAGCGACTACATGAGGGTGGCGCTAAGTGAACGACTGAAATCCGATACAATGTGGAGAAAGAAGAGCACCCTCAAGAAGAACAAAAGTTGAAAACAAGCTGCAACGCTGAACGGTCAACTGAAGGAAGAAAAACAGGTACAGAACTAAGCAATAATCTGAATTACATGAGTGGCCGTGAAAGTCTTTTGGTCTCTAGCTCCACGCTCCACCTAGTAACTAGCACCGGCGCCTAAACTTACCTCTGCGTGGGGCCATTGCCTTGACCCGAAACTGGGTTGTCACCACTGTCCGTCGGCATATCGCACTTCTTCACCATTAAGGACAGTACTCGCATGTGGAGTTTCTGACAGACAACTAAAGCGGCAATGGGAGCTCCCAGCATTTCGAGGAGCTTATACACATCGTGCATATGCTTGCGGATCACACTGTCAGGAGTACAAAAAGTGCGAATGCTCATCTCCTTAACAATTGCTTTCCAGTTATGGAGGTTGGAGTTGAGAAGAACTGGATTCGTCGAGCTCTCTCCATGGAATCTCAAGAACCTTTTGTTTTCCGAGATCAAGCGATGTTGAGTGGCTTGATCAAACTGGAACTCGACGACTGATGGCCTGTTCTTGGATCCCCAGTAGTCATTGATTCTTCTAACCGATTCTCCTGGAAGCCGACCTTCATGATATTGTTCGACGAGAAATGCATTTGCATTGACACAAATCGTGACCTCCAGTTCTGAATACAGCGTCGCTTGTATTGGAGGATCCAGTGAGATAGGAATAGTCGATTGTGGTAGGTCATCTTTCATGCCGCGGGGTTCATGAATGATTGTATGGGAAGCCTTCGCCATGCCTTCGGTCTATTCCAACATGAGTGCACGAAACACAGTCATTTGGTTGGCAAAGAGACTTACAAATCCATCCACTATCTTTTTTCGCAGATCTTTGAGGCTCTTCGATCTGTGTTTCTCACTCGAGAGGTTTTCTAAGTCTGCTGTTCCCCCGAGCCAACCATTTCTCCCAAAAAGCCTTTTGTGCGAAGACCGTGTCTGGCCAAGCGAGCTGTCGATGTGGTCGAGTTCGGACGACTCACGCTTGCAGATGTTAATGCGTTCCTCCACTGGTGACAAGGGATGCTTGCGAGGATTGTCATACTCCAAGATTGCGGCCTGACTGGCCGCGGCCTCTGGGTGTGTGTTGTAGGTTGGTGTATGTTCACATCCGTCATGAACAGCCACGCGAAGTCTTTCTGTTGCAGGGACACCAACAGAAAATGGCTGAAAATTACGTACCGGAGATAGCGATGAGATTTCTGGGGAGTAGAGAGATTGATCAGATTCTGACCTGGAACCAATTGACCGTGAAGAGTTTGTTGATGTGTCTGAAGGGAGAGTGGTATCTTCCATCTTAGGTGACACGTTCCAGAAAGATCTATATTCCTCATAGAAGGGATTAAGTTTCACGACATCCTCATAGGGAAGCATTTGGCTGCAGCAGTCAGTATCTCGGATCGTGTCGGTTGGGGTTCCAATTGCTTACGCTGGACTAAGCATGATGGGGATTTCCAATGAAGATAATTTCATCGCAATCTGGACAGAATGAAGAGGTTGTTGATGTCTTTCCTGTGGTAAGGAAGAGTATAGATGGCATGGAGTTAAAAACCAAGGTGGAATTCATATAGGAAGTTTGACAAAATAAACCATATGTAAGTGATGAGCTTCATTGATCTGTGTCTTCGCCAATTATTTGCTATTATTGAAGCCTTCAAAGACATTGTATTGTTGGCAAGGACAGGCTAGATTGGGTCTATAGTGGCTACTAGTAGCAATGGAATATCCTATTTTTCAATGAGGGAAGCGTTCCTGTACTAATCAATAGTCCTATATTGACAACAATAGCAAGTTTCATGATCGGTGGTGTATTCACAGTCACAATAAGACCGTTTTGATTGTGCCTGTGACTGCATAATTGAGTGGCTACTATTATTGTGTTTCAAGCCCTATCTATATACGACAATTCCTAATATAAACAAGACCACACACTAACACTAGACTTTTATGTTAAGAGTATGCGCAACTACCCTCCCTCCCTCACTCCAACCCTGACTCGCATACCATACTGCATTGTACAGCCATTCGCGGTCAATCATAGCCCATGCTCCAATTCTCGTCAAAAAAGTCTCGCCGCCATGAAATAAGTAAAGCGTGCTTTGTATTACCTCCATCATTGAGGCGAAAGGTCTACGCTCTCGATAGATATTTTTGTTTCTTTTTTTTTTTTGTGTCGTACATCCTTATAGACGATCTAAAAGGAGGTTGCATGCTTGCCAATTATCCGGTCCGCTCGGCATGCCGTGGGAATTGCCGATTAAATTTAGAGTACACGGGCACTAGTATTATCATATCACAATCTTTTATTGGCCAGAACGATATATTTTCAATTGCTGAGTAGAAAGTCGCCCCGGCCGCAATGGAAGCATACGAGTTGGTCGTTCTACTTTGACTACTCCGTAGGCTCTATTACTATCCTAGGCAATGTCCATGACTCAAGGGTTGTTAAAAAAATCTAGAGACAAGCACTGAACCTTGCTCCCCACCACTGTTGTAGACTTCATTCCCGAAGACCCTGTCCTTGGAATGGATAACGAAGAGCATTGCTATTTAGCCAATTGGGAACTTCACCTAAGCAACTCGACATACTTGATTCCGGAGTAGCTAAGGGAATCATGACGGTAAAGTGGGATTCAAAAAACTACCCTGGATCGCAAACACGGTAGTTTCGGTGTTTTACAAGTAGGAGTGAGGGCTAGTACTAGTGATCGTCGATTGGATGGTGAAAATCAGGACTACCCTCAGTCATGGGCGAATTAGTATTGTAAGCGAGCCTGTGAAGCATGAACACTCAAATTGGTTCACCGATTAGTGTTCCTGATGCATCTGCCTCCCACAATCGCCGTGCCTGTCTCCATGTTCCCCATCCATACTCCGTACACTGGAGCCCCATCAATTAAATTGAAAGGCAAAAGCATCGGCATGTTCAGTGACCAATGACAGGCGGCAGAATCTGTGCAGAAATCCCGGCGATTCTGCCGATGCTGTATGTCACGTGTATATACTCCACATGCCGACTTTCGCTTCCGCAGGGACTCCAGACTCTCGGAACGAACGACGGCACTGACGTTCAAGGTTCTCAGTGCTTCCCCACACGCTCAGTCGTTGTTCCTCTGCTTCCACCCAATGACATACCGTTATTCCCTATTGCTGACTAGCCCGGGACCCTCCCCTACTGCAATTCATTACCTGATACCCCAACTTAAGCAACTATGTATGGTTTCTCCCGTCGATCCAACCGAAAATGAATGCCGTTGTGGTTCTCCGTGGCAGGCTTCGATACTGCTCACCGGGATCCCTACCCCAAGCCCTCATTATTTATAAATGAGCGCCTCACCCTTTGAGATTCATTTCTTCTCCTTGTAACACTTTCACTTTCACTTTAACTATTCATGTTGGTGATGGTTTAACCTGTCCTACATTTCATAACTCTTACCTCATATTGTCATTTGTCGATCCTCATCCCCACAGTTGCGAATACCAAAGCAATCAAAAGCTTAATTTTCGCATTTTGCCGCCGGTATGGCTCAAACGCAAGAGAAATACGATATTGTCATCGTGGGCGCAGGCCCTGTTGGCATTCTTCTGTCCCTGTGTATGTCACGATGGGGTTACAAGGTTAAGCACATCGACAACCGCCCAGTTCCCACTGCCACAGGTCGCGCCGATGGTATCCAGCCTCGTTCCACTGAGATTCTCCGTAACCTCGGCCTGAAGCGCCAGATCATGGCCTACAAGCCCGCTAAGGTTTACGATGTCGCATTCTGGGATCCTCTCCCCGGCGAACAAGGTATCCATCGCACTGGCAGCTGGCCTAGTTGCCCACGTTTCATCGACACCAGATATCCTTTCACAACCCTTGTTCACCAGGGAAAGATCGAGCGGGTATTTTTGGACGAGATTGAAAAGGCCGGTACCACAGTCGAGAGACCCTGGACTATTACCGGATTCAAGAATGATGGCTTGGACGAGACATACCCCGTCGAAGTGCAGTTGAAGTGCCTTGACACCAACGTCATCCAAACAGTTCGCTCTAAGTACCTCTTTAGCGGTGAAGGAGCCCGGAGTTTTGTCAGACAGCAGCTTGGTATCCAGATCCATCACAAGGATCCTATCTCTTATGTGTGGGGTGTTATGGACGGTGTTGTGAGGACAAACTTCCCTGATATTGAGGTGAGAAAATTCAATGTCCATGGCTCAACTGATCAAACACTGACGAATTTTGCGTATAAAACAGACCAAGTGCACAATCCACTCCGACGCTGGTTCGATTATGGTGATTCCCCGTGAGGACAACATGGTCCGTCTGTATGTCCAGATTGCTTCATCCTCGGACCCCGACTTCAACCCAAGAAAGACGGCGACTGCGGAAGAAGTCCAAGAGGTTGCGAAGAAGATTTTGAAGCCATACTGGGTTGAATGGGACCGCGTAGAGTGGTACTCTGTCTACCCTATTGGGCAGGGTATCTCCGAGAAATATACCCTGGACGAACGAGTCTTCATGGGCGGTGATGCCTGCCACACCCACAGTGTATGTCAAGCCATTTTCCAACAATACGTTTCTTGTTCGAGCTAACTCCCCTTTAGCCCAAGGCCGGCCAGGGTATGAACACTGCATTCCACGACGCTTTGAACATGGCTTGGAAGCTCCATGCTGTCGAATCTGGACTCGCCGATCGCTCCATTTTGAGCACTTACGAGACTGAGCGCAAGGACATTGCAGAGACTTTGTTGAACTTTGATGCGAAATACGCTTCGCTGTTCTCCAAACGTCGTCCCACTGCTGGAGAGGTTGGCTCCGCTAGCCATGCCACCGTTGCGTCTGGCGGTGAAGAGGAGGATGAGTTTGTTAAGACCTTCAAATCATCATGCGAATTCACCAGCGGTTACGGTGTTGCCTACAAGCCCAACGTCTTTAACTGGGATTCTAGCCACCCGGCCAAGTCGTCTCTGTTCGAAGTTCCTGGTGTGAGACTGACCGCCGGACGCGCTTTCACGCCGTCGACAGTTACTCGACTGGCAGATGCCAACTTTGTGCATTTGGAGCAAGAGGTGCCAGCCAATGGTGCATTCCGTATCTTCATCTTCGCAGGCAAACAGGAGAAGACAAAGAAAGCCATCACAGACCTTGCGGCAAATCTGGAAAAGGAGCGCTCGTTCCTGTCGGTCTACCGCAGGCCCGATATTGCTGATGTCTCATTCTTTGAGCGTCACCAGCCTCACTCCAAGCTCTTCACCCTCTGCCTGGTGTACGCTGCGCAGAAGAACCAGGTCGACATGGAGGCTGTGCCCCAGATCCTCCGCGATTACCACCACCACATCTATGCGGACGACATCCCCGACGTGAGAGTCCCTAATGCCAAGTTCGCCGCACACGAGAAGCTTGGCTTTGACCCCGAGATGGGAGGTGTGGTTGTCTGCCGCCCAGACAGCCATGTTGCCTGTACCGTGCAGTTGGTGGAAGGCAGCGGCACCGCGGATGCGCTGAACGCCTACTTTAACGCTTTCTCGACCAAGCCGTTGGGCCAGGACCAACAGCAAAGTCGTCTGTGATTCACGATGAACCTGTCTATTCTGTAGCCTTTTGATGTACATAGCACCTTGGTTTTTCTTTCTGTCATATTGGCTGGCTCTAGCCTGAGCACTTATGTATGACCCGCATTCTTGGCGTTCGTTGTATATATACCTGCAATAGAAGAATTCCCTTTAGAACTTTAACTCAAGTTTTGACCATAATTCAGACAATGCTCTGTATTGTTAGTTGTGTAACAAGAACTGTCATTGTTATGGGTGCACGTTCCTGGTGGTGTGTGCGCGGAAGACGCCCACCGTGACTACATAAAATTATTTCTCTTTGCGGAAGTCATTCCCCGCACAGATCAATTATCAAGATCTTCATCAACAGCACTCTCAGTTGCAAACTGTACCAACAGCCAGACAACAAGATGCTTTCTCTAGTCCTTTCCGCTGAACTTACAGGGTAAGTGTGTTCTAATTGTGGTTTCAAATTTATGAATAACTCCACTTTTTGATTCTACTCAGTCTGTATTCAATATTTGCATAGCTTCCCCGCACCTCACCATATATAATACAATCATGGCTGTAGCTCACCTTAGTATAGAGTCACCGAACTTCACCCTCAAGATACTCCTGAGGATCCCTACTACTACACCTTCAAGGTGCAATGCACGTCCTGTCGGGAGACACACCCAAACTGGGTCAGCTTCAACCGTTTTGTAAGTCATGGCTGGCGTATCTCCTGTCCTCAGCCGTTGGAACAATTCCTGAAAGTCACTTTGACTCAAGCTAAGTACAAATCATGCAGGAGCAACATGAAATCCCTGGAAGCCGCGGAGAGGCGAACTTTGTCTGGAAATGCAAGCTTTGCCAAGTCAGTTTGATCATTCCCCACACGCCTCGCCCTGCCTGCAGCTAACAAGTGTGACCAGAAAACCCATTCCGCTTCTATTGTCGCAGGTCCCAATGTGTACGAAGCGGACGAGAAGCGCAAGGGCCGGAAAGTGATCGACATTGACTGTCGCGGTCTTGAATTTACCGATTTTAAAGCTGATGTGAGTTGCGCCTTCTCATTGCAAGCGATAGGAAGTGATTCTAATAGGCTACTAGGGCGAATGGGAGGCGAAGGGCACCGAGTCTTCCACCCCCTTTACAGCCATCGACCTGTCTGAGGGCGAGTGGTATGACTATGATGAGAAAGCTGGAGATGAAGTCGCCATTAAGGAAATCACCTGGGAGGTGGCAAGAGCTTGAAAGGTCTCATTCTACTGGGGATACCGCACCATTGAGGACTGTATAGTCTACAATAGCATTCTAACTTGTCTAATTATCTTTTCTCTTTAAATTGCCTGTTGATTGTGGCTGGAAATATCTAGTAGTATCTTCATGCTATCCCTTCTGCAGCGTAATATTTTCGGGTAACATGAGGAAAATTACTTAATGGAAGATGCCAGCCGTAAGCGTCATGTATAAGGAGCCAGAAAGATCTATGAATGGCAATACTGAAGAGTGCAATTTTTACTTGAATGTATTTAAGCTTCTTGTTCATGGATAAAGGCGGTGACTAGGAACATATTGTTATTGGCTGCTTCAAGACCGGCAATATTGCATTTTCGCTGACAAGGAACCTTCAATCCGCCTGTCGAGAGTTGGCGACCGCGATAATCCTTTTACTAGCTCAACACGCGACCAGCACAAACAGCACCTCGACGCTGGAACAAGTTTTTGATTCAGCTGGTTGATTACCCTCTTGTCGAATAGACGCGATATTGTCCAACGGGTTACGCTCTCTTCAGAACCGTACAGTCGCGGACCCCGACCAGACAACCATAACCATGAGTGTCAGTATCTAGTACTTGCTCTTTTACGATTCAAGTCCAGCATGGCTTGTCAGTACAGGGACTTTAGACTTATGCTGACTTCGTTTATAGTTCCAACCAGTCAATCCCCGCCCTTTCTTGCAAACTAGGTACGCGTTAATATCACCCCATCGCACTTTTTCGATCGCATTGAGCCTTTCTTCCGCCTAAACCAGACGCCGCGAGTATTGCCTATCTAACAGATGATATATAGGGTCGGTACGGAGATGGTCATTCGTCTTAAGTGGGGCCAGACAGAGTACAAGGGCAAGCTGGAGAGCATCGACTCATACATGAACGTGCTGTTGCGGGACACGGAAGAGTTCATTGATGGAAAGAACACAGGAACTCTTGGACTTGTGCTTATTAGGTATGCTAACTTATTGGTCTGGCATGGTTGAAGCCTGGCGGATGGGTGGTTCTCCGCTTGGGGACTGATTCTGCTTTGGTTTCAAAATTCACAATGGTAAAGAAACTTTCGCTGACCTCCGGCTTCACACAGGTGTAACAACATTCTCTGGATGGGATCGGCAGACAACGTCGAAATGACGGATCTGGGGCTGCGGTAGAGAAAGGTTCGACCGGACGTCGTTCACGAAACTCCATGCGAGAGCGAATTGCATATACCAGCTTGTGTCTCCTTGGGAAAGATACGTCGGTGAGGATATGGATGAAAGAGAATTGTCAAATGAGCTTTGAGAACTGGCTATCACAGGCTCTGTCTATCTTCTTGTTTCTGGCACGAGGCGTTTTCAATGATGGCTTCTAAATACAATTTTTTGGGTGACATGGCAATTCAATCTGCAAACGATGAAGAGCCTTGAATTTGCGGTTTAAGGAACAAAAAAGTCCTCTTCATCGCAGGCGTTCGATCATCGAATAATGGCAATGCCGTGCTGTTTACGAAGCATGCGACAATAAAATGCCTTAATGTGTTGAAGTATATAACCACCTAGACCAACCAAATTAAAGGAACAGTGGAAATCAACCCAAAGTTTTAAGGTTGTGGGATACATTGACTGTATGGAGACAATAAGTAATTCTGCTCATGGGCAGTGCTATCGTGATTTGGCCGGGCAAATAACATTACCCCACCTTATAGAATCCCCATGGGTCATTGTCCGTCTTTCTGCCGAACAACATCTGACGGAAGTGATACCAACACCCTGTTAATTGGTTGATTTACTACTCGATCGACCACGTATCATGAGCATCCATAGCCAAAATCCAGATGGTTATTACAATCTCGGGTCGTTCCACCGGCCGGTGACCACCGCCAGCCCCGAGGCTCAGACCTGGTTTGATCGAGGGCTCATCTGGACGTATGCTTTCAATCATGAGGAGGCAGTTCACTGTTTCGAAAAAGCCATTGAGTATGATCCCACTTGCGCCATGGCGTACTGGGGGCTTTCGTATGCCCTAGGCCCCAACTACAACAAGCCATGGCAATTCTTCGACCAACGGGAATTGGAAATGACAGTACAGCGCACTCATCGAGCAGCTGAAAATGCCAGGAAGCACGGGATTACGGCGAGGCCCGTAGAATCGGCACTCATCGAAGCCGTCCAGAAACGATACCCGCAGGATCAGCCACTAGGGGACTGCTCGTCTTGGAACCAGGGATACGCCGATGCTATGGGATTAGTCTATCAAAGATTCCCGGATGACCTAGACGTCGCAACATTGTACGCAGATTCGTTGATGAACCTGACACCATGGGAGCTGTGGGTTCTGCAGACTGGTCAGCCGGCACCAACCGCACGCACCCTTGAGATCAAGACGGTGCTTGAACGAGCGTTAACACAGGACGGAGCTCTCCGTCACCCTGGCCTGTTGCACATGTACATCCATCTGATGGAGATGTCGGGCGCACCCGAAACGGCTCTTCTGGCTGCGGACAAACTACGTGGACTGGTGCCAGACGCAGGCCATCTCAATCACATGCCTACTCATTTAGATATCCTATGTGGTGATTATCGGAAGGCAATTGCATCCAACTCTGAAGCGATCCGAGCAGATGAGAAGTTCCTTGCTCGTGCAGGAGCTGTTAACTTCTATACCCTTTACCGGTCTCATGACTATCATTTTAGAATCTATGCTGCCATGTTCGCGGGGCAGTCAAGGGTTGCCCTAGATACTGCCCAAGAGCTAGAGTCATCCATCCCAGATGAGCTTCTACGTCGCGAGTCCCCGCCTATGGCCGATTGGCTTGAAGGGTTTTTGGCAATGAAGGTGCATGTCTTGATCCGGTTCGGTCGGTGGCAAGATATCATGCACCTTGACATTCCACGAGACGAGAAGCTGTATTGTGTGACAACCGCAATGATCCACTACGGCAAAGGCGTTGCGTTCGCTGCAACGGGACAGGTTGACCAGGCAGATAAGGAACGAGAGCTCTTCCATAAAGCCTTAAAGCGTGTTGTGCCCACCCGCATGCTGTTCAACAACAAATGCATTGACATACTAGCAATTGCAGAGGCAATGCTTGATGGAGAGCTGGAGTACCGCCAGGGCAATTATGATGCTGCTTTTAGTCATCTAAGACGATCAATCACCCTAGACGATGGTCTTCCTTACGATGAACCCTGGGGATGGATGCAGCCGACTCGGCATGCTTATGGTGCTCTTCTACTCGAACAAGGGCGGGTTGAAGAAGCGTCGGCAGTGTATAGTGCTGATCTGGGCCTAGATGACACCTTACCTCGTGCACTGCAGCATCCGAACAACGTGTGGTCGCTGCACGGGTATCAGGAATGCCTGATGAAGCTTGGGCGAATTGCCGAGGCACGCATTATTAAACAGCAGCTGAAGCTTGCAGCAGCTACAGCTGATGTCCGAATCCAATCGTCATGTTACTGTCGCCGAAGTGACACTGATCAGGTTGAGTAGTTTCTTTGGCGGAGCTGCAGTCTTCCTCCTTCGCTATAGTAACTTGACCTGGTGTTAGCCTTCTATGATATTTGTGATTATTCTCAAATTATGTTGACAAACCCTTCTGAATTTCAATCTTTTCATGACTACTTTCACTCTGTAGCTTACCAACTTTATCTCTTCACTTTCCTCCACAGTTTTGTTACTTAGGATTTGCTTCGCCTTTACTCTATGCCCTTGAATTTTATCTTAATAACTTTGAATTGGCTACGATTGCCGAGGCTAGTCAGGGTAGGTCGGGGAAAGACGTTTCGTTGAAGAGGGGATATTTTCTTTTATTTTACTACTGTGATCATTATTAATATTTTTGCAAGATTTCTGAATGATGGGGATTCAGCACGACCTTAGTTTCACCGGCCCCCACCAAGCCACCTGTTCCCGAACAGAGTGAGACAGCTGTACCAGCACCAATCTTGCCAAAGGGTGATATTGTGAGGCGAGGAACGTCTCAACTCAATGATTGTACGGCACAATATCTGCTCCAGGGCCAGACCCTCTGCACCCGGGCACTAGAAGGTAGATAGACATTCTAGAAGCATGGGACTAACTCGGATAATCTGCGTGGGCCCGGCAAACATTCTACTGTGCGACGTGCCATGTAACAGACCACCTTCTTGATGGGGAAGAAAAATGATCTGAATGTCTATGATTGTACTATTCTATACATCGTCAGAGATCTGCTGAGCCGAAATCGAAAAGAGCACGGGATTTTGTCCATCCCAAGTCTTGGCCAACACCGCCAATCCCCCTCACTGACGATAATCTCTCTAAATTCTCCCTCGGAGAAAGAGTGGGTATGTATCTGCGACTCCATATTTCTCAGGCACCAACCCCACCATCACCAACTCTGATCTTTCACCGCTCCATCGTTAATGCTCTTCTTCGTGAATAGCAAAACCCCTTCCAGCCCACCTTCTAAGGGACCCGCCTGGTTCTGACAGGTGGACTCACCGTGGAACATGCCCGAGAAGTTCAAAACTTCAAAAACGCCGGGGGCACGGAATTCCATCCATCCTTTACAGCGTGCGAGCTCGTGGTGATCCACCACTGCGATGGCAAAAAATCCCGTCCACTTTTCCGCCCGAAGAAGCAGGCCTGCCGACGAAATGGTTCCACAACAGCAAAGTTTGCTTTGCGCTGGCGCCCTGAAGAAGTCGTCGTTAATCCACTTCACTTGGCGACGGCAACTGAAAATGATAACCAAAATGGTTTATTAATGCGCTCGTGCGTACTACCTAACGATAATCGGGAATGCCATGCCTTCTCGCCTAGCTTTCCTATAGTAACGTTAGTCGGTTGTAGTCGCTCGTCGATGGATCAACCGATGCTGTATGAGGTCAACCTGCGTCGAATGCAGTGCTTGAGGCATATGGTGTGTTTGACATGTGCAGTTGCTGACACAGGGTGAATAAATGCATCCAAGTAGCGTAATAAGGACTTAGTAAAACCAAAGTGCAAAGGAAGAAGCGAATTTGAAAAAAAGCCCCAGTTAAGCAGTGATTGCAGTCTGGATAAAGTCATCGCTGCAATAGTAGTTATTGTATTAGTATCAACAGGAGGTAAATTATCCCTTTGATAAAGAGTTGCACGTGTTCTGATCTCTTTAAATGGACCTCCTACTGGTAGACATTCCCAATTCTTCCCTCAGGAACAATTTCGGTTACGTTTACCCTGCCGGCTGATCTCAACGAATTTTCCGAGGCTGCCGCGGCTATAGTGTTCGTGATTATAAGCGGTATTCATGTGTGTTTCATATGGGTGAGTTGTTCGCTGTTTCATTCCCTACAATAAAGCACGGGTGGAGTTCGAGACGGCTACATCGCGAGAACTGCAACCGCCATTTAGAACGCCGCGAAATAAGAATCGTCGCTTTGCCCGCACTTTGGAGTCATGTAGCGGAGGGAAGGCCCCACAGTGAAACTCATACCGACTCTTCTGTGGCGATAGATTGGGAGAATTGGGGTTTTCAAGACTGCCACGGCAGATCACCACCATCACCGCTGCAGGTCATCGCAAAGGATTGGTCCATCTGCATTTTTTGACCTTCTTT
Organism: Aspergillus sojae; assembly: GCA_008274985.1. Lineage (NCBI taxonomy): Eukaryota > Fungi > Ascomycota > Eurotiomycetes > Eurotiales > Aspergillaceae > Aspergillus > Aspergillus sojae. The sequence goes on along the minus strand of CP035527.1, from coordinate 4,183,892 downwards.
GCAGGGCATATTCCCCATCAACTACTGTATGTGGAAATCCTTCGTCACTATCAGCATCCATGTATTTGAGTGGATCGATTTGGCTCAATGAGCAATCCGAAGCGAATCACTATCCGATTTGGACGGATAGTGTGTTAAAATGCAGTCTATCCCTGGTTCATTTTGGTGATACCATGGATTGAAGCAAGTCAACCGATCTCCGATTAAGATTTTGAAGGCTTCCGCCAGTTCCGCCCACTGCGGTGGCTCTCTCGGCCCCATTGGCCCGCTCTTCCCAATGATCTGCTTCGGAATTTGCTCGCTGATGCTTGGGAGGCTTAGTAGGGCTGTTGGCGAAAAATCGAAAAGGGGAATATGAGGCAAAAATCCGTTCACTCTAATCTTGGCATGTTACTGCTTGCGGTCGGTTCTTAAACCCCTTGGCCCACTGCCATTGTTCCATTCTTGCTCTTCTCCAGATTGCATTGCATTGTCTTTCATACCGTAGCGGTTGTCGGTTCCTTGATCATGTCTTTGCCGCTTTCCAATGATGTCCTCCTCCTGGTTGGGGAGTTCCTGGAAGACCACCAAGACCGATATAACCTTGTCTTTGTATGTCGACGCTTCCATGACCTCTTCCTGCGTTTAGTCTATAGGTCTGCGACTCTCAAGAGTTGTGCACAGACCCGCTCCTTTATACATGCCATTCTCCATAAGCCCGAGCTGGCTCGGTCAGTGTGGAGTGTGCACTTTCATGATTGGCAACAACATCATCCCTTCTCTTCTACCTCTTCGACCGAGCAAGATATGACATCATTGAATAAATGGGCTGAGACTATTAGCCATTCTCACGAGGAATATGTTAAATGGGAGCAGGATCTTGTCCAAGGCGTTGAGGAGGCTTGGATAGCGCTTCTTTTGCCTTTGGTGAATAACCTTAGACAGCTCCGACTGGTGTACCCGAATAAGAATGCATACCTGGATCGAATGATGCAAAGGGTCATGAGGGGCGAGAAACCCTTTGATGCGCAGCCCGCATTCAGCATGTTGCAAGACGTGTCTCTCGGCCATCAGGATTCTAAGGAGGATACCAAAGGCAGCTATATGCCATCACAGATCTTTCCCTTTTTCCAGTTGCCATCAATGCGGACGTTTTCAGCGGATTCGGTGATTGAGTCTAGCCCTTCACAAGAAGATGGGCATACATCAACAGCCGAGGCCCTGGTGGCTGGGTCCTGTCTAATCTCGGAGATTACTCTCAACTCCAGCAACGGTTCCCAAGGAATGGAGAACTTGATTGCTTCATGCTCCTCACTCCAGTCTTTCAAGTATCAGCACTCTGATTCGCACCTGCTTGCTGAGGGCTTCCAGCCATCGGCGTTTTACCGGTCGCTGGCAGGCAGTAAGAACAGCCTACATACCCTGTGGCTTGATAGTTACGGGACCCATCTACCATTTACTATTGCCGGGGTCAATGAAACCCATGACGAATGGTTCGGTAGCTTGGCAGATTTTACCGCGTTGAAAGACATCCGCATTCGCCTACCCAACCTGCTCGATATCCGGTACCAACCCGAGCCCTCTACTGTACTTACCGATATTTTACCGCCATCGGTGGAATCGCTCTACATTGAAGGTTGCAAGGAGAACACCCTGGGGATGTTGATTGGGCAGCTGAAAATGGTGCTCAACAAACGACAGACCCGCTTCTCTGGATTGCGACGCTTAGACATCGAGGGTTTCTTCCATGACGAGGAAGATGAAGACGCCTCGGGGTATCAGGAGAGTGCGGCTACTACCGGGGGCCAGAAGATTATCAAGCCGCGAGTATACGAGATGGCCGAGCCACTCCGGGCGGCTTGCGCTGAGGCTGGGATCGCCTTGTTCCTCCGCGACCGTGTGGTTTCCTGATGACATCACCGCATTTGGATCTTATTTATAGACGGATAGACGCTTTTCTTGCATTTTTGTTTGCATAATACCCGATAGATATGATAGACATGCTTTGGCTTGGTTTTTGAGCCTTTCCTCAATTTTTTTTTTTTTTTTTTTTTTTTTTTTTTTTCGTTTTTTTGTTCCTGTTAAGCTTTCTTACTTCACTGAATGAAAAAGAGCTTGTACGTCTGATGGTCCTTTGAGAACCTTTACACCGTATTATCCCTTTCAGCTTACGGAATAATAACATATCCCCATGCCTTGTCGATGAACTCTATCATTGTTTTCTTGGAGCGTGGGATTTCTTGACTGGCTTTAATAAATATGACGGCTCAATGGTCACCACAATAGCCCATCGTCCTAATGAGATACAGTAGTATTGCATGGATACCAAGGCATGTTCATTTGAAGTTATTGGCAGAACTCCGAGTTTACCATCTCCAATGACGAACATGTGATCCTCACTATGTTGAGCGTAAGATAATAGTTAATTGGCTTTAATCCACTAAAGTTGCCTACATATCCCAATGCAACCTCGACAATACCCCAGATTAAACCCGTGATCAAATACGACAACGTGGAAGACTCGTGGCAGCGTAGTAAGGGAGTAAAAGTAATATCTGCCTAGTAAAAGTGTCAGGCTTTATATAATAGATTCCTCGGACAGGAAATATCGTGCGGCATCAACCGAAAGGAATGAATCCTTTTCCAATCAAGGCCAGAATCCAACCATGACTGTCGCAGCCCTAAATAGCTTTCTCCGCATTCACGTCACATTGGGGTTATCCACAACCCCAACGAGCTGTCTGGTCCTTAGTTGAGTTAATGACGGTCAGCCCAATAGGACCCTTGCAACCATGGTCCCAGTCATCATCAGACCAAATGTTCCTATGCATATGAGGTCGTCTTGCCAGGCACTCCGGTCGCTCAGGCCAAATCATCTTCCTCACCTGGAAGCCTCGCGCGCCCCTGTTTTGTCCCTCGTCGTGATCATTTTACTCTCATCAGTGATTTATTGATGCGCTTCTAGTGACTTGTTTTCATCAATCATCCATTGCATCTCGTCTGAGCGCCCTAGAGAGTACTGTTTATCCTCATCAATCATTCTAGACGATATACATACACCATACACCATGGCACATAGTTCGATTGATCATGTGGAAGATCCTACTTATAGTAGCGAGAAGAAAGATGGAAATGGGGAAACACCGCGGATGTATGACGATCCGTTTGGGGATGAAGAGTTCGCAGAGGTCAGGTATCGCACCTTGCGCTGGTGGTAAGCACTCCCATCAAATCTGAGGTCTCTAGCACAAATCTAATTACACTTTGTTGAATCCGCTAGGCAATGTGGAATGAGTACGTTCCAACCTCATCGGGGTAACATGTATGATTCGCTGACTTTACAGTCATGATCGCCGAGACTATTTCGCTGGGCATTCTATCGCTTCCTTCGGCCATGGCGGCGCTCGGCCTTGTTCCGTGAGTGTCTATTGGCAATGTCCTCTGTCGAGACTTTTGGTGGCTTGGTGGCTGATCCTAAGCATTTTGCTTGGCTATACTGAATAGGGCTCTGATCCTCATCATAGGCCTCGGCCTGGTAGCTACGTATACAGGATACGTTCTTGGCCAGTTCAAGCTGCGATATCCCCACGTCCACAGTATGGCGGACGCTGGTGAAATATTGTTGGGCCGATTTGGTCGCGAGTTTTTGGGTACTGCTCAGTTAATCTTTTTGATCTTTATCATGGGTAGTCATATCTTGACTTTCACTGTCATGATGAATACTTTAACCAAGCATGGTACTTGCTCCATTGTGTTCGGGGTGGTCGGCTTAATCCTGTCTTTCGTATGCACTTTGCCTCGGACCCTGAAGAAGGTGTCCTGGTTGTCCATTTCATGTAAGTAGAGTGTGCTACTGGGAGGAAGCGTGACTGGGCTGACGATCACAGCGTTCATCAGTATTATCGCGGCCGTTTTAATCACCATGATTGCTATTGGAATCCAGCGACCGGGCGATGGACATATCGACGTGACCGTCGATACCAGTTTATACAAGGGCTTTTTGGCGGTGACAAACATCGTCTTTGCTTATGGTACGCTGAGCAGGGTAGACACATGCACAACCATACGCTAACAACGACATAGCCGGCCACGTCGCTTTCTTTGGCTTCATCTCCGAGATGGAAACACCGACAGATTATCCCAAGACTCTATACCTGCTCCAGGCAACTGATACAACCATGTATACCGTCACGGCTTTAGTCATCTATCGATATGGCGGCAAAGACGTGTCATCCCCCGCGCTGGGATCGACTAGTCCACTGGTTTCGAAGATCGCCTACGGAATCGCCATCCCGACGGTATAGCTCGTCCCATGATCGCATACTGCAGCGACTAACGATTGACTACTAGATCATAATTGCCGGTGTGATCAACGGCCATGTAGCGTGCAAGTACATATATGTTCGTCTCTTCCGCAATACAGATCGCATGCACAAGCGGAATCTGGTGTCTATAGGGTCATGGATCCTGATCGGCTTGGTGCTGTGGACGCTCGCATGGATCATTGCCGAGGCGATCCCAGTGTTCAACAACCTGCTGAGTTTGATAGTGAGCTGCACATTCTATGTTTTTCGTTTGAAATCTGATGATGCTGATTATCCTGTAGACGGCATTGTTCGCCAGCTGGTTTACGTGTAAGTTTGGCCGACTGTGTTGAAGAACACAATCTAACTCGTGCACAATAGATGGAATGAGCGGCATTTTCTGGCTTTTCTTGAATTGGGGCCGTTACACATCTTCCCCTCGGAAGATATTTCTGACCGTAGTGAATCTGATCATTGTTGGCATTGGTGGATGTCTGGTGGGTTTTCTCAATTTTCTTCCCTTTTTTTTCTTTGTTTAAAACAGCATAAACTGACGAATATCAGTGCGGACTTGGATTGTACGTATCAGGCAAAGCCATCCACGACGATCCAAGCAATGCTAGTTTCTCATGTGCCAACAATGCCTGATTGATGGCTATATAACTTGGTTAAAGATACCATTGGAAGTTTACATCACGGCTTGCTGTGACAAACGCGCTGTTGTATAGATACCTCGCAGAAACTTCCAATCAAAGGCCCTTAGTCTCTCACCTTCGTGTTAATCTAGTGCTGTATTTTGTGGAATAATTGAGCAGGATTCATGGGATAGGCAGTTTCTGTACCGGACAAATAAAACAAGGGTTTACTCCTGAGTTCTGCACCACACATTGGCTTCTGACACTACTGTTAAGGACAGTCAAAGGAGGTGTTGAAGGTGGGCGGGGAGGAGGGGTTTATACTCTGGCGGCTGGAGCCTGAGCGCCTTACGCTGATTCACTCTATATGTAGAAGGTGCGAAAGGGATCAGCATCAGAGCATCAGGCACCAGAGCGTTCCCTACTCGAACTTTGATCAACACGACCCCCGACAGTCCACAAGGTAAGTACCATCCTTGTATGGATATTACTTCGTAGTTTGCATGAAGCTTGTTGATATAACCAGTACATAAATACGCCACAACCGTCTTTCCTAAATTCTAAAGCTAGGTCACTAGCTCGATATAGCATCTAACTTCCCACAACCACATCAGACCCAAACTTCACCCATCCACCTCGAGCATAAAGCTCCCACCCTAAACACCCATCCCCATTGTAAACTCCCAACATCATTCCCGTATCAGTCCCCTCTTTCTCAAGGAACAAAGCAAAAAACCAAAACCAAAACAAATGTGCAACCTCCCAAATTTCCACCTACAACACACCCTCACCTCTTATTTCCACCTACCCAGCAGAGCTACAGGGAAGCAGCCGCTTCCGCAATTTTCCCAAACACTAGACGATCCCTTCGTGGCGCTCAGCGAAGTCTCTGTTCCCGAACCTGTCCCGCGACAGCAGCAGACTGAAGTGGCAAGTGAGTGTCTGAGCCTTGAACGGATGCTTTCCGAAGATCGGGTTAGTGGGACCGTTGAGTGCTTGAGTGAGGTTGCTGCGCCGGGGCCTGTTCGGAGGTCTCCTGAGTAATCCTCTTTTCTTACAGGGGACGGTTATAGCATCGGATGGTTTGTTGGGTGGGGGGTAATGGTTGGGTTTTGTTGTGAGTGATGGGTTTGATGATATGGTGATGGGGAATAGGATCTAGGGCGAGGAGGAATGATAATGTCTAATGGGATTTCATAGTTCATTGTGACGTTTTTTCATGAGTCTTGGATATGGGGGATGTGTATTATTGTCTTTTCTTTTCACTCTACACCTCAAGAACGATTAGTGAAATATTATCATAGTCAGCCATATCGGGGATAACAATGAACACATTCGGAAATTGTGACTTTATCCCTTATGTAAACCATGGCTCGTCCATCAAAAGGCTAATGATATCTCCGACATTAATCCTTCATCAGTTAGTACATATCTACCCCGAAGCCGAAACCACGAAGTCATATCTTAGAACAACCCTTGATAAACAAACTCGACTTTTCAACATGGCGAATGGTTGAGTGCCTTCGTGGCTGAATACTGAAAGTCTGCACTGGCCTGAAATTTTCTCGCCTCCATAGATCTAGACCGCCAATTGCCACCAGATAAGACTCTGGAAGCCATTTGAGTTGAAAACTCTGGAGAATCCAACAGGTCTAATATTAGTTGGGGCCGAGGAACGGCTGTTGGAGAGAGCGTAGAATGCCGGGCTGACTAACTTCCAACTTTAAATGCTTGATAACAGAAATACTCTATATGGATGAATAGATTGAAATACTTAAGAATTGATATAAAAAAGAAGAAACCCCAAGACGGAGAGTGGGAATGAGATTCAAAACAGCCGGAAAAGAATAAAGTCTGATGTCTCTGTGAGAGTGTGGAATTAGTTACCATAATCAATCATAGTACATACTACTTATTCTATCCAAGCACCATAGAGAAATATATATTTATGGACCATCAACCGGCAGTGGCGCTGCTTAGATTCAATAAACTAACAGTAGTATCGTCGAGAACAGCCATTATCTTCCTGATAGAGGAATTTGTTGGATTCAAACCGAAGACGCAGAGCTCAAAGCTGTCAGGATATAATAGTGTGTTACGTAGGGCATGCCGGCTTCTGTTTGATGATTATCAGTCATTTCTTCACGAGTTGGTTTAACACCTGTATGTTCCCTACGTAGTCTTCCCTCATCTAGGTCGTGTGGTATAGCTATTACGACCCTGCAAGGATCAGAGTCAAGCAAAATTGTTTTCTTTCAAAATAGTTATCGTCAAAAATATGTGTGCCACAATTATTGATCCCTTTAAAATTATATTTTACTCCGTACTACTGCCGACTATGGCGTAAAAGCCTCACGGCATAATTTAGTTCGTTTTTAGTGAAGAAAGATCAACAATGCACGATCTATAGAGTTTAAGGCTTAGATCCAAAGCATGAAGGTTCCGGGACTCGGGAGAGGTAATCCAAGGTACAGCGCCATGGTACTTCTACGGTGAACATGCGGAATTTTACGCAATACTGCATTCCGATCGACTGAGGAAAGAGAGGATTCCGACAAACCGCTGTTCGGATTATTTCTTACCCATGACGGAGAGAAGGTCAGGGCAACAATGGAATCGAGTTGGTAATTTGCAGATTCGATTGACAATTTGACCCTCGTCATGACCAGTTATCAACGTAGATAATGCTATCTCCGAGTGATTCCGGGGGGCGAAAGGTCGAATAGATATATGCTCATGGAATGACACAAGCAACCTCGGCCGACGATAACGATAAGCGCGGGAATGACCAATACCGATGTTTCAGGGCGATAACACATGCGAGGTAACGAGATCATGTAATGAAGTCGACTAATGGGCTTTCAAGACCCCCAGTGGAGCCAAAGCTTGACGATCTTGGCGATAGTGCAGCATCAATCAACGCACAAGAGCGTCTAACATGTCCAATGAAGACCGCAGTAGGCGTTATCAATTGCCGAAGGGATGCTGATAACACTACCTTACTGCCAAAGATAGGAAAAGTTGTTGCGTATTGACCGCGCAACCATATATAAGCGATCCACTTTCCCCAGTTCCGACACATCCGCCCTGTCCACGAGCATTGACTTGTCTCCTTGATGCATGGAGATGTCCCCGTTGCTTTTCCCACAGGGATGAAGTAATATGATAGCCCCTATATCAGACTTCGATATTTTGATCTTCCACACCCGAAAGCGAACGCAGTAGAGATGGTGTTGCATCGGCGGACTCCGGACTAATCCGTGCATGCAGATGAAGTACGAGTTATGCTCAAGGGGAGCTCCTATACACGAGGTTGCAGTGGCTCAGTTGCCCTTCGGGCAATGCCTTCATGTGTCAATTGCATTCTTTCGCTAAGGCTTAACTGCGATCGTTGTTATTAGGTCACACGACTCGGGTGTCACCGTTATGACAAGGACGCTTTGGCGAGCCAAGGAACATTAAACGAAGCGAGATTTCTTGGTTTTCTGGGGTAATGCACATGCATCCAAATTGGACCCTCAAGAGCTGTGTCTTAAACGTCGATCCATGAGCAATTGACTCTTTCCATTACTCAATACAATGTTATCTGGCCCGAGGTTGAACTGCCGTCGGCCGGGTCCGATGGGAGGCAAAGCCGCGTTCGGTGGAGACCAGCTTAGGGTAAGCGGGGAAGAAACCCCAACGCTGTTACTCCAAGCAATAGCAAATGGAGGATGTTACCAGGCCTCTGGGAAGTTCCGTTTAGCAGCATGTATACGAATCCTCGTGAAAGTTTGGCTTGGACGAAAGCCACATGGCACGAATCGCCATAAGGACATCCTCGATGGTAGCTATGATCACCACTTCCGATCATCGGCCAAGCATCTTGGACTCTCGCCTAGTGGCGTACCTCGAGCAAAGCGAAGTCTGGGGAAGGGGCCCACCACGTCGTTTGCCACGGGTACCGCCGATGACCGGGAATTGAACGAGGGGGTTATACCTTTTTTATAACTTGAGATGCATCCAGGCTGGGTTCAAATGGACCTAACGATCGCAGCGGGGCTGAATTGGCTGAGCCATTTCTATATGCAGTATTTCCCCGGATTAATTGCATGATTTTTTCATACCATTGCCTCATAATCAGACCGTTTTTACTAAATCCCTGTGTGTGTTGCATGTCTTGGCCATGCAGCCCTACTTTGGTTTGCGCGGTGCGCTTCTAAATCGGGCCATCATCTGGCTCGTCGTATGCCCAGCATTCGTCTGTTATGGTTACAACCAGGGTGTCACTGGTGGGCTGTTGACCCTGGAATCGTTCTCGAAACAGTTTCCCGAGATGAACACCCTGACCACTAAGGGTGCCCAGCAGCATTATAACTCCACTATTCAAGGTATTTTTCCTATGCCACCCTTGTCGCATTCTCACACTCCTGACTCTCATCGTGTGTAGGAACGGTGGTCGCATTGTATACCGTGGGAGGTATCTTCGGATCCCTGTCATGCATCTACCTGGGTGACCTGCTTGGGCGCCGGCGCGTCATTTTCATTACCTCGGCCATTTCCCTCATCGGAGCAGTTCTAATGGCGACCTCGTTCGAACTGGCCCAATTCATTGTCGCCCGCCTGGTGCTGGGCGTGGGCACCGGTGGCTATGTGGCGACTGTACCTGTGTGGCAGGCTGAGATTTCCCAGGCTAAGAAGCGTGGCGCCCACGTCGTAACGGACGGTATTTTCATCGGTGCAGGCATCGCGATCTCCTTATGGATAGACTTCGGCTTTTACTTCGTGAAGGGCAGCTCGGTCTCATGGCGATTCCCACTAGCTTTCCAGGTTATTCTGTCGGTAATCGTCATGCTATTCATCACCATTTTCCCCGAATCCCCCCGATGGCTGGTCAAGAGAGGTCGAGTGGAGGAAGCACGCGAAATTCTGGCTGCGTTAGCCGACCAGGACCCCCATTCGGAGGATATCAACATGGCTCTCGCCGATATTGAACGATCCCTGGCCCTCTCTGGCTCCGGATCTTGGAAGGACATGTTGACGATGGGCGAGCAGCGGTTGTTCCATCGGACGGTTCTTGCGGCTACTGGACAGATGTTCCAGCAGATGTGCGGAATCAACCTCATCACGTTTTACGCCACCACCATCTTCGAGCAGTACCTCGGACTCAGCCCAATACAGTCTCGGATCCTTGCGGCATCCATGACTCTCACCCAGCCTCTTGGCGGATTTTTGGCTTTCTTCACCATCGACCGGCTGGGCCGGCGTCCGCTGATGCTGTGGAGTGCGGTCGGCATGTCGGCATCTATGGCGATATTGGGCGGTACCACATCGGTGACGGACAACAACGGTACGCTGGTAGCGGCTGTGGTGTTCCTGTTCGTCTTCGAGTTTATCTTCACCGTGGGTTACTCCGGGTTGACCTTCCTGTATGCCACCGAGGTGGCTCCGTTGCAGCTGCGGGCGGCCATCAGCGCAGTTTCAACCGCCGCCGTGTGGACTTTCAACTTCCTTCTGGCGGAAGTGACACCAGTCGGCTTCAATACCATCTCTTACAAGTACTATATCATTTTCGCCGTGTTGAACGCGGCCATTGTACCGGTTGTATACTTTTTCTTCCCGGAGACCAACGGACGGACTCTGGAAGAAATCGACGAGATATTCCTGCGGTCAAAGACCATTTTCGACCCGCCTCGCCTGGCGCGGACGCTGCCCAAAATGCATCTCGCCGAAGATGTTGAAATCGAGGGAGGGAATGAATCAGGGGGTAGTGTTGCGAAGGGCAAGATGTAATGGAGGGAAATCCTTCGCGAGTGGTGGAGAAATGAAATTACTATTGACGGATAGTCTATGATCAACATGATACTTGCTAGTTCCAATACGGATGATCGGCTCTCCGGGCCGTTATGGTTAAATGAAAGGTATTCTTAATGGGTTTTATCCGTGTCGTTCCGTGTCGCTTTCGCGGTGCGAGTCTGAATCAACCTGAAACGTATCCTAAAACACTCCATCAGGAAGGATCACCTCAACATTATAAAGTCCTCAGTAGGTGCCCGATGTCTTGTATACCATAGTACCAGGATACATCGTTCACATTGTACAATATGAAGTCAGTACTGTTCCTGATTCCTCTTGTCCACGCTGGAGAAGTCGTCTGGGACGGCTTCTTCAACTCCTCCTTCACTGCCGATCAGCTTGACAAGTGTAAGACCCATACTTCAACATCTATCTTCGCAGCATGCGCTAATGTATTTTAGGGTCTTGGTCTAACCCAGTCGGCCCATACCAATGGTACATTCACGGCTCCGAGGCCACCGCCAACTACCTTGAAGTCAGCGCAGACTTTAAGAACCCAGCCGACGAGAGCGATGAGAAGGGTATCCGCATCAGCATTGTACAGCGCTCCTCATAAAATGAACATGTGGGCCAAGAAAGGTCACTAACATCTCGTTCTAAAGGACGATACCTCCTCCTGGAATGGCCAAACCATGATGCGCTCTGAGCTCATCCCCCAGACCGACGCTGACCTTGGCTCTGGCACCCTGTTCTACCATTTCTCCCTGCAAAGCAAGGAGGAAAACGCGCCCGTTGCGGCCCTTGAGCATCAAATTGCTTTCTTCGAGGTACTTTTTTCTTTCTTATTCTTACACTTTCCCGTTTAGCTTTCTCGATGGATTGTATATGCTAATAACGGGCCCAGAGCCACTTCACCGAGCTCAAGTACGGCGGTGACGAGGAGACTCTCCGCTGGTTGGCCGACGGCAAGTCGCAGTGGTCGACCGACCTCGTGGCTGGCACATGGTACAACTTCGCCTACGAGATTGACTTCTCGGCGAAGACCGTTGGCCTTTGGACCTCGACTGGAGCGGAGGCTCTCAAGAAGGTCGTGGAGCCCGTCAGTGCGGCCACGCAGACCGATTCGAAGGATTGGCACGTTGGTGAGCTGCGTCTGGATAACGGACAGAAGGGCGGAAAGGAGGATTGGTTCTGGTCCGGAGTCTACATCGAGAAGGGCGAGATCACCACGGCCATTGCTGGCCCCGCTGCCTAAGCATTTCCATATTCTAGTTCCTAGTTCTACAGGGTGTTAAGAGGATTTGGATCTGTATATTGATTGAAGGTCATGGCATTCACAATCAATTATGTTGCATTATCTCATCACATCAGAAGTAGTTATTTGCGTCAATCATCTCATCAGACCGCCAGCGGGCCATTTACCGCACACAGTAACCACCATCAATACGGAGATCACTACCCGTCATGTACGAACTGGCATCACTGCACAGGTACACATACGCACCCTTCAACTCCTTTGCATCACCATTCCGACCCATGGGAATCATACTCAACCAGAGATCCTGAACCTTCTGGTCCACGAAATCCGACAATCCCGTATCGATATAACCAGGCGAGATACTGTTCACACGAGCAAAGTCCCTCCACTCATTCGCCAGCGAACGCGCCATGTGGATACACCCAGCCTTAGCCACATTGTAGGAGGTCTGCTCCTGCGGGAAGTTGGCAATGTGACCGGACATACTGGCCGTGATGACCAGGCTGCCCTTGCCCCGCTTCTTAAAGTGCGGCCCCACGGCCTTAGCGCAGTGGTACGTTCCGTTGAGATCCGTCTGCACGACCTCCATCCACGCCTCGACGGTGGACTCCAAGACGCCGCCGTCAGCGGTACGACCAGCGTTGGCGATGAAGGCGTCAATCTGTCCAAAGTCCTTGATCACGTCGTCAACGAGCTTCTGGACGCTCTCCATGCTGCCGATGTCGCATTTGTAGGCCTTGGCTTCTACGCCGTAGGTTTTCTTGAGGTCCTCTGCGTTCTTCTCGCCGCCTTGGGGACGCGAGGCGTAGGTGAGGGCGATGTTGGCGCCCATCTCGGCGCAGCCGCGGGCGGCTTCGATTCCCATACCGCGGGGGCCGGAGGCGCCCGTTACGACGACAACCTTGCCCTTGAGGCTGAGGAGGTCGGTCAGGGAGTTGGCGGAGGGGACGGGGATAGGCATATTGGCTTGTATGTACGTTTGTTTTGGCACCGAAGAGACAATTGAGGTATGGAGGACTGGAGTAATTGAATGTTCAAATGTTGAGGTAGTATGAGGGCTATAAGTAGCTTATCCGGGATGGCAGTGATGTCATGGGGACTTGTTCTAGATTGATGATATCACGACTTCTCTCCTGCCCCTTCCGACCGGTCCACGAACGATTATTGGGCAATGCAGTATCGCGGGGTAAAGTTGTGTTTAGTGGCGCATTAGAAAGCATTACGAGAACGTTATGAGAGCGCCTTTTTTCTCGCATCAGATAACGCAGCAGGAGTAACTACATGCGCAGGGATTATGATAGCATTAGTAGAGCATTATGAGAGCTCGTATCGCGCGGGCGTGTGACGGGAATGAAACCCTACAAGGAATCTCAGAACCAACCGGATAATGTTGCTACAATGACGACACGAAGTGGGCTGCCAAGGCTCCACTTTCTAACAAGGCATGTTCATGTTCGTGCTAGATAGTAGCGATGCAGCGACACTAGTTCCATATTCATCTGCATCTTTGATGATCGATTGGGGACCTTGAGACCCAATTCTCGCGCTAATGTCGTCCGATCCCGTTGAAGCCCCCTCACTGCGCAGGGTGAGTACATCGTATGACAATAATTTCGACGATTCGTTTCTGGGACGGTTAGTTGAGACCGATTCTACGCTAGTTGACTTAGTTTGATTGATCCGTGACATGATGTAGGGTGAGATCGTTCTTCCATCGAGATCGCCATGTCGGCGTCGTCAGCCATAATGATATCCGCGACCAAGAGATTGAGCTTCACACGTGGAACGGGAAAAATGATCCAGATAACCCGTATGTCCGATCGGGAGACTTCTGAATATCGCTGAGAAGATAACCTAGGTTTAACTGGAGTACATCTTACAAATGGACCTTGACCATCACCGTCTGCATTATGTATGTCGGGCACTATACAGCCAATCCACTGCAATGCGATACGAATTCCTGTATATGCTGATACAAACTACATAGATCGATTCTCACGGGTATTCCGGCTGGATCCTATGGCGCAGGCAACAGTTACATGGCCGAGCGCTTCCATGTGCAGAATGAGCCATTCCCGAACCTGGCCTGGGCCACAACCTCATGGAATATGGGCGCCGCCTTCTGGCCATTGATCTTCGTCCCCTTGACGGAATCGTCCGGTCGCATGCCAGGATACTTCGTGGCATACACCATTCTCGTCATCTCGCTGTTCCCATCCGCCTTCGCCCAGAATTTCGCGACCCTCGTCGTGACCCGATTCTTCGGCGGAGGCGCTTCGTCCGTAGCGATCAACATCGTAGGTGGCAGCATCAGCGACGTCTGGTACGGCGACAAAGCCCGAAGCTTACCTATGTCCCTGTTCGGACTGACAAGCGTCATTGGTATCGCACTGGGACCATTCGTAGGGTCCGCGATCCAAGCGATTCATAAAAATGACCCATGGCGATGGTGAGCACCCCCACACAATATACAAACCAGCACCCAAAGCTAACCACCGAACCAGGATCTTCTACATCCAAATAATCTACAACGCCGGCCTAATCCCCGTCTTCTGGTTCCTCCTATACGAAACCCGAGCCGACGTAATCCTCAAACGACGCGCAAAGAAACTCCGCCGCGAAACAGGGCGTCCCATCTACGCCGAAGCCGAACTCGACCACACCAGCATCTGGAAACTACTCCAAGTATCCTTCGAACGACCCACGCGCATGCTCCTCACCGAACCCGTCGTAGCCTTCTTCACACTCTGGATCAGCTTCGCCTGGGGCATCCTCTTCCTCTTCTTCAGCAGTGTCGTGCAAACCTTCTCCACAAACTACGGCATGAACACCCTCCAAACAGGCCTAATCCAACTCGCCATCTCCGTCGGCGCCCTAATCGGCACCCTAGTCAACCCCCTCCAAGACATGATCTACCTACGCTCCGCATCCCGCAACAAAGAAAAACCCGGCGTCCCCATCCCCGAAGCAAGACTCTACACGTCCATCCCGGGCAGTCTGCTATTCGCCGGCGGATTATTCTGGTACGGCTGGAGCAGCTTCCCGCATGTGCATTGGATAGTCCCGACGTGTGGTATTGCAGCCACTGGACTGGGCATTTATTCCATCTATATGGCTGTTGTGAATTATCTGACGGATGCGTATGAGAAGTATGCTGCTTCGGCGTTGAGTGCGGCGAGTCTGGGGAGGAATTCGTTCGGGGCGTTTTTGCCGTTGGCTAGTTATCAGCTGTTTGAGAATTTGGGGTATGGGTGGGCGGGGAGTTTGTTGGGGTTTATTGGGGTTGCGTTGAGTGTTGTTCCGGTTGTTCTGGTGTGGAAGGGACCGGAGATTAGGAGGCGGAGTCCGTTTATGAGGGAGTCGACTTTTGCTGGGGCTGAGGAGAGGGAGGAGCTGGAGAAGAATGAGAGTGTTGGGGGGAGGAGGTTTGTGGATGGGCCGGTTGATGTTGGGAATACTGCTAGTGGTAGGTAAATAGTGGTGGATTTGGATGGTGTTTGATGGTGGTTATCCGCTTGGGTTGGGATGGAGTTGGTCTGGGTCTGGGTTTGGCGTTGGTGTTGGTCCTTTTACCTGTTGAGTGAGTTGGATTATGGTATGTGATACACGTAGAATACCGTAGATGTCGGGGTGGAAAAGTGTATATTATACTATTTTGTACGATATATATGGTGACGACGTGTACGGGTAGGTAGAGGACGTTAAATGCATTCAGTCTCTAGATGTATTCATGATCTAAAATTCCATTATCATGTACACATGTACGCGTTATATAACCCAATCGTTACTTATATACCCCTCGCGAGGAGTCCTTCAGCTTCCTCGGTTTGTTCTCTCATCTCCGTCTCGTGGCCCTTCTCCAGACGCTGCGCCATGGCCACGCCCTCTCGTCGGCCCTTTTCGGCATTGACCATCCAAACGAGCGGGATTGGCATCAAGATCAAGGGCGCGATGAAGAAGAAGCCCGACCGTACCTGGCCGGTCGCATCGATGAGCATTCCTACGATAGCTGGCCCAATGACCGAACTGCCTTTGTCCGTTGCAGCGTACAGCGCGTAGAACGCGGCTTCGCTGCCAGGAGGAATGAGCAATCCGAAGAAGGACCGGCAGTAGGAAGACAGGCCACCCGATACCACCCCGTGGACAATGGCGAGTGGGAAGATTTCCCATGGCTGCTGCAGGCCGATCACACCCCACTTCTTGAAGACAGGAATATACGCCAGCATGCCGTACAAAGGGATAACCTCAAATAGAGCAATGCATAGCATGATTGTATGGTTCGACTTCAGCCCAAACCGTCGCGAGACCACAGGCCACAAGAAGGCACCAGCCATGCCGGACAAAGTTGCGGTGATGGACAACAAGCCGACGAGGGTAGTGCTCATTTTGAGCTCCGTGCGCGCAAAGAGGATCGCCGTTCCGGATACCGTGGCCATAGCGTCGGATAGGAGAAACCACGCGGCCAGGAACACCAAAACTTCCCGCAGCTGCACCGCAATCTTAACCGTCTTCCACAAAGATTTCCAGGCAAATCCGACGAGTCGCAACCACACACGCCACCGTTTCACCTGCCCCCCGGTATTAGCGGTATTCAGCGGTGGCCCTGGCCGAGCGCGCAGCCACTTTCGAGTGACCATCGTAAAGGAGAACCACCAGATGCCGACCAACAACAGCACGAATCGCAGCGGAAGCGTCCCGGAAACCTTCGAAATCGACGTCTTGGAAAGTGTAAACAGGAGCGAAATACTCAGGATTTGCACGAGAACGGCAGCACAGTACCCAAGCCCGACTCCTTTCGATGAAATGCGAGTGGACAGCTGTAGCTCCGGTGAAGTGGGGCCCGATGATGTGCCAGAACCGGCTTCTGCTGCTGGGTGAGGCCCTGATTCCGCATCACTCGCTGAAAAAGAGTCTCTGGGGTGAATGTATTCTCCATCGGGACTCATGGGGTGTAACTCCTCGGCGGGCTTGGAAGCTTTTTCGATGGACGGATCGTTTGCGACCAGAACGGGCAAGAAAGAATTGAGCACCACAAAGGATGAACCTAAACAGGTAACTCCAATGACAACCAGGAGGGCCCCAAGGACGAAGACCGGCGGCGCAATGAAGACGAACAGCATACTCGTGGCGGACCCAATGAAACCGAATGCCAGAAGGAGGGTTTTACGATTATTCTCTGAAGGGTAACGATATTGTTAACAGTTCAGCTCGAGACATAATTGCCAACACATAGGTAAGTCATACCGTAGTCCGCTAAGGCGCTAAAGGATATCAAGGTCAATGCCTGGACGAGCACTGCCAACGAGAAGGTGTACATAGCGAAACTGGCGGTGTTGATGTTCAAACCCAATAGTCCTACGACACATTGATCGTTTTCCGCTCCATCGCGACGGAGCATAGCAGGGGCCGTGCCATTCACAGATGTAGACGGTGAACCGGGACCAACGCAGGGCAGGTGGCTAGATTTGAAGGTTCCTCGTTCGCGTGCTAGTTGTTCCAATGTGAGTGGCAGGAAAGAACCTATTGCGCCGATATGATTAGCACCACGGCGACTAAATCGATAAGAATCAATACTCTGGAATAGTTTGCCTTACCTACGCCACATACAGCGAATACCTCCGCTGCGATTCCATACGCATACCATCCCCAGATCTCGCGCTTGCTGGTCGGGGTTGTATCCTCGCCGGAGTACCGCGGATGACGCTGTTGGAGCTCCTCCGCGGGGGAGTTCGGCGATGGAGGGGCGACGGTCATAAAGATATGGGAGAGTGGGGAGTGACTGGGGAATATAATGAGCCTACCCGGTTACACCATTGCAGGAACTGACCGACAGCAAGGCGAGGATGACATGAAGCTCTGGAAGTGCTGGTTCTGGGTGTAAGCGATTATTCATCCGAACGCGGAACTCTCGGAATTGCCCTGTCGCTCCCTGATTGGCCCCCCACGGAGCTACAGCTGTCGACCAATCACACAAGTATACACCCCTGTCCTTGTAAATACTCGAAAGAATCGTAGTTGTAGTCGTACGTATTATGACCATATAGACCGATACCGTGTCTGGCCAGGCTAAACTCTCCAAGTAATCCATATATCTCGTACTCCTCGTGGGAGACTCCTCACTCCACATACTCCCACGAGCATCAAGAAATCAAAGCGCCACTGACGTCATTTGACAGGCACGGATCCGGTCTTTTCTTGGCGATGGGGCAGATAATGAGATCTCAGCAATTGACTATCGTCTCTTCGTCTTGCATTGATTGATCTTATCGGGATAGATTTTCGAAGTTGATCTCTGGAGGGCCCATCCAAATCCTCTAGTCTACCGAGACGAGGTTCTCAATCGACCCTTTGATCTATTTTAACAAGATCCTCAGCAAGCTGAAACGCCATTGCAATACCTGCACTGCCACTGATATCCTTAAGCTGCTTGATGACCCATTGACGATTTTGATAACTAATGACAGGTGAATTTCCGAGTGTATAGAGATTCCATATTAGCATATACCCGCCCGATACGTTCGGCTGTTTGTGTTTGTCGGCATCGGGTAATGATACAAGCCCCAAACCCTGCGGAACGCTGGCCAATATCTCCTCTCCCCGTCTTGACATGATCTGCGTCGCGTACTGTAGCCTTGCTTTAAGCTTTAGTCGGAACTCAGCGGGATAAGCCGGATTCTCGGCCAGGATCTTTTTTACAAGCCAGCATATAATCTCGCAAACAATGATTTCGACCATTCGTGAGTTGTTCCAAAGCCTTATTGCCCAAGATGTCTTGTAGAGGTGATATTGGCCATTATAAGAGATGAACTCCCCACTCCGACAGGATTCCTGGATAATCGTATACGGTTCCTGCCTAGCAAGGAGATCAAACACATATTGGAAGTCATCCTGAAGCGCAATCGACCTTTCTAGGAAGTGAAGCCAGGAGATGTCACTAGGCAAAGGAAGGCCATTATTCTTGGCCGTGACACCGGCAAAAAGGGTCGCACACTGTGTGGCGAGTATGCCGAGTAACCAGAATGCGTCAGACGGGTCTGTGTATTTGGTTGCCTCTTCCTGCAGCTCACGCATGTCATCCGGAAATGGCTGTATGCTTTGAATACAGGCGGCCGACATATCTGCGCGCACCTGGTTGAACATCAGGATGGCAGACCTGCGGGCAAATTGAGATTTACCTCGGGCAACCACCAACGCTGCAGCTCCTTTGACATGTCGAAGCCATGACTCAAAGTTTGAGACATGCTCGAAAACCCCAAGCGAGATCACCGACATCAAAGTGCTGTCCTTAACTGACTCAACAGGGGATGCCAATGCATTATTAACACGGTTGATCGCCTCGGAGTATTTGGTCCGCGCGTGGCGGACAAGCTCGGGCTGATGGGTTGCCAAAGCCACGAGGCCCACGGCCGCCATACTGGCGACGAGGGTCGGATTCCCAAGGTCGGCCGAATAGGCAGTCGGGATATAGTTGAGATATCCACGTGAGGGGCAACGACCCCCCGCGGTAAATTCCTGGAGGAAATAGTTCACGCCTATCTCGTCGAGACTGGGATCTAAACCACGGGTAGGTGGAGTCAAGGGGATACCCGCGGTCGAGGCCCCATTCCTTTCTGATTTGTTCCTGGAGCGTTTGATAGTGTGGCTTGTCTGGTCACGGAAGACTAAGTCCCACTCATCGCGGTATCCAAGGCAAGTTTCGCGCGCGCGAATGCATTGACCGCATTGGGGAACCTGCTTGTCGCACTGTGTTGCCATGTTAATGTCAACATCACCAACACGAGAAGGAAAGACCCACGCGTCGTTTCACAGCACGGCAATTTTCGCAACTTTTAGATGTTCTCGCGCGAGGTGCATTGAGTGTTGGCATATTGAAGCATGCGCCGACAAGGCGATCAGGTATGACCGTATGAGGGCGAGACAACGAAGAGAAAAAAGGGGGCTGCTATATGAAGACTTTCAATTATTAACCGAGCTGGAATGAGGCTGAAGACAGCTAGGCTGACATCGGAAACAAGGTATTGCACTCAGCTCCTTCGAATGCTTGTTATCTCTTGGCAGCCCTGGGAGGCTGACACCAGTGTGGGGTTAGAGTGAAGAATTTCGTGACAGGCAAAATGGCCCCCAAAGTCCCCCACCTGCGACGCTGGGCAACAATTCCTTCTTTAGCCCCAACGCTAAGTTTAGTAACTTACGCAATCTTTAATGCTAAACAGCCCCATGCCCCGAGTGAGTCGTACACCGATTTGGTTACTGCACTAGGATAAGCGTGAAGATTTAAGGGATAGCAATTGAGGCACTGACACAAGGGGATCTACACATTTTTTCCCTAAAGGAGCATCCCAATAGTAGCCGGAGCTTCTTGGCCCGAGCCACTTGGAGTTGAACATGGAGCGACGGTGTTGATACGCTGCTAACCCTCTACTACTACCAGTCCACGCTAGTCTTCTTTAGGTATCTTAGATGTTGAACCAGTCAGGCATGCATTTCGAGCTGTGGCTGAGGGAAGCCAGTGAGAGAAACATCAATATGTGTATGAAGTAGCAGATAAAAGGGCACAATTGTCCCTTGTATAGAAGAGCACACAACGACCAGTTCTTTCTATCTATCTCCAACTACTCTTTTTTCAACTCTCTCATACAACTCGTGCTCCACTACTCCGTATAAAAAGCACCATGGGGGCCGTGACCTATGCAGATGGAATAGCTATTCTCCAGCTCATCATTTTCCCTTTCATTCTGGTTGCCTCCCTCTTCATCTGGAAGCGGACAGGCTGGAGAGTCGGCGCCAAAATCTGGCGATATCCCTTCACGCTCTCTCTCATTCGACTTGCTGGCAGTATTGCTACATTAATTTCGATCGATCATGATTCGAAGCAGGTCAGGATTGCCATGTTCGTGTGCCAGCTTATTGGTATTGCGCCTCTGCTGCTAGCTTATGTTGGAATTTTGAGATTAATGTAAGTTGGTGCCGGTCAGGCTCTTCAACCTGATGAACGTATTCTAACGGATGTCTATCCAGTGATTTGAAGAAAAGGATTCCTCGTCGTCCCCTCCTACTGGTGACTCTTATGGGCATTGTCGGTTTAATCCTTGGTATCGTCGGAGTCAGTACTGCCGACACGACAAATGGTTACACTCCAGGCGCGCTCCCCAAAGCAGCCATGGGTCTCTTTCTTGCCGTATACGTCATCGTCATGCTCCTTACTGCTTGGCTATTCTTCACATACTCCTTCTCCATGCTGAAGTATCAGAAGAAGTTGTTCCTTGCCATTGTCCTGTCTGCGCCCTTCCTGTTGGTTCGGTTGATCTACGCGGCTCTCGGCGATTACAGCTCTAACACGACTTTTTCCATGATGTCATTGGCCGAGGACAACAACACCAGCCTCACTGCCTACTTGTGCATGGCTGTTCTGGAGGAGATCATCTCTATGGTTATTGCCATGGCCTTTGGCGTATCGGCTGTTTTGCAGGCAGACTATGTGAAGCCTACTCCGGAAGGACACCAGGAGGTGAAGTCTGAAAATGTGTGAGCACATAATGAATGGTTATGTGACAGGTCGTTTGAAACCTAGTTCGCTTATTTCAATTTTAATTTTAATTTGAACTTTTCAAGCATGTTCTTCATTTTGATTTGTGCTTAGCGCGCTTATTTTGGTAGAGAATGCGAATCTGCCTCAGGACAATAGATTGGTCGATGTATGATTGGATATGAGCATCTCCGGCTGGGTATCTTCTGAGCGTTCGACGGGCTATGAATATCTGAAAGTTGTGGTGATTCGCCACCAAATATTACTATATAAACTTGCATTGACGTCAGTGAATGAGGGCCTCGCGGAGAGGACCACCCCGAAGCTTGGTTCTCTGTGCCAGGATCGAATGGGTCCCGGAGGCCCATCAGTAAGCTGCGGCCCCTTAACTAAGTGTGTTGTTGTCGGTAACAACTGATTATTAAAAGAACCACCTATGAGACCGCTGCTGAGAGGGGTCTGCATGAGTATCAATGTAATTATACTACCTTTTACGACAAGAAAAATTTACGCTCGGGGAAACGTATCTCGCGGGGCATACTCTAGATACAAAAGGCGGATAAGGCCCCTGTGGGGAGCAACATAACATCATAGGGAATATAATCTGAAATAATGAGCCAGAGGGATAATTAACAATGAAGTAGGAATGTATAAGCCTATCATTGTGGCCCAACATCAAAGCAATGCAAGCCAAACACATCTCTACCCAAATCAAGTTAGCCAATCACGGAAAGGGCCATGCCAACCATCGCAATGGCCGACCAGACCGCGTGATCAAGCGAGGAGCCCCTGCTAGAAGCAGTCGGGCTTGTGTCAGCCGTCGAAGTGGAATTCGGCAAAAGCACTGAAGGGTTATACGGTGCCGGAGTCCGATCATCAATCGTTCCATTCCAGCAGTAACGCTGGAAACACCGACTGCAAGCCTCAGGGACGGTAGTGCCAGTTCTATCCAACGAACGGCTGAGAATTGCACAGCCGACGCAGGTCGTCCACTCTGAATCAAGGGTACCATTTGCCTGGGTAGCGACATTATAGCCATTCGTGATGAATCCGTCGCGGCGGGTGGCGTTAAAGTCGGTGTCCTCAAGGGTAGTGGTGGCATTATACGTGACAGGGTGGTTAGGCAAATAGACGACCAGCGGAGCGGATGTGGTCAGGTTTGAGCTATTGCAGCCGAAGAAGGTAGGTCGGGCATTGAGACCCAGGTTTTGCATGGTATTTTGATCTGGGATATAGGGAAAGGAGGTGTTGGCTAGGTCGTCGAGGGTGCGCTCATACGTGCTGACGATGGCCGAGCCCGTTGGCCAGGAGCCATCGGCACCAAGAGAATCAACACCGAAGATCACGTCGACGTTGCGTTTTCGCTGTATCAGCGGGTTGAATGGGATGTTTTGGCCGCCTTCACCACCGTCTACAATGGTCAGTCGCTTGTCTTGAGCAAAGGGCGACGAGTCCGTGTTGTACTGGTAGAAGGGGTTAGGCTCATAGGCCGCAGATCCAGTCAATGTCGAGTTTGTTGAGTTGGTGGCGCTGATAACTTCTTCGATAACAAATTTGAAGAATTGCGTGACCTCCGAATCCTGCGAGATTTCAGGCAGTATCTGTTCCAAGGTTCCAACAATATCGGCGGATTTCCCTTGGTTCCAGATATCGCTCGACGAGCCCGTAATAAAGCCAGCATTATCGAAGCCACGTACGCAGGTCTCGTTCTCTGGCACTATACCATTGACGAATCGGGTACCCAGATATTCTAATGGTGCGAAGCCACTGATAGAGTTATCATAAGTACCAAACTCCCAAGGTGACACCTCATAAATCGGCTCTGAATTGGTGGGACTCTCAAGGGCTTTGGCAATAGACTGCCCTTTGACAACTACTAGTGGCAGTGGCATTTCAGCATCTTGGAATGCCTGATCCTTTGCAATGGAGGACCAAGTGTAGTCAACACCACCATGACTGGCATTGAAAAAGAAATAGCCTTGTACCCGACCCCTGAAAAATTGGTTAGTCTCACTTCGTATAAGAGTTTCAAGTTTTAGTGGTTACCAAACATCCGGGTCACTAGTCACAAAGCCAGCCGCCCTCTTTGCCTTGACTTGGGCTGTGATATTGCCCCAGAACTCTTGTTTGTCCATATCGGATGGCCCCGCAAAGAAGTTCATACTAGAAAAATCCCAGAGGGTTTCCTGCAATGCAGAAACTGTCGTGAAGTTGTTGATATAGACTGAGCCAAGCATCCAAGAGCCGCCACTGAGGGCGGAAAAATAGGTGGCCGACTGCAGTAAACCACCCAGTTGGCCCTTGGCCGTTGTACCTTCAGTACGGTTGTCGAACGCTTTGAAAGTACCAGCACCATTCAAAGCTGCGGTCAGTCCACCCCCTGATATGGCAATACCAATTGTGGGGATATTAGTTAAGTCAGGGGATTGTTTCTCGAGATAACTAACAGCGTCAAAGCCGTCAATCTGGACATGTCCAAAAAAGTCTTTTAGAGCTGATGTGGTTTTGTCACGTCGAGCTTCAAGCCAAGACCTCTCTTCTGGTGAGAGCGTGGTGGCGTTTCGAAGACTGGGCCGGGTCGTCGGGCATGTAACGTGGACTGGGGCGTATCCGTTTGGAGCATTAGGTAGGGCGCGAGATTTGACATTCGAAACCTGATGTTGGTTTGATATAGAAGGATGCGCTGTTATGCCTGTATTGGAGATGGCATTAGTCCCTCGAATTTTAGAAAGAGATATAGCGATCAAGGGAAACAGTTGCAGTTTCCAGAGCGTACATACCGGGAAAGAAGCACACGGCAACTGTTCCAAGGAAAAGGAAATTCTTCATTCTTAGGGCCAGGGCTGCTGAACTGTGGAAGGGGCTGAACAAATATCGGTCTTGATGAAAGAGGCTCTTTCGGTCTGTCTTTCGGGTGGATGGCTTTCTATTTAAGGCTTTGGTATGTGTCAAATGAACTTGCTACATTAGCGGCCATCAGAAAGATGACATTCTGAACACGTCGACCGACAATTCCTCGGAATCAACGTGGGTTTGACAGCCATGCGCTCCATAGTCGACATGGTGCCTATCTAAGAGCCGAAGGTGATCGGCGGTTGTAAGACATAAATTTCTATTTTTCTTTACTTCTGGCCTAGTTTGCCCGTATACCAGGCCCTACTGGGCAACCAGATCGGAATGCTTAGCTGAATGTGACAGGATATAGGCCTTCAAACTGACTAGTAGTCAGGCCGTTGCGCATTTCACTGATCTAGAAGAATTAAAGCGCGCTTTGACCACCCATCACAACATCCGGAAGCGACGGCTAGCAGCTGTAATGAGATGCAAACAAGCGGCATTAGTGTGGCCAGAGTTCAACCTTGCAGGTGGCCGCACGGCTGCAATGATCGAACACGGGTAGAAAAAGCTTGGTATTTTCTGTTTGATCCTTTTAGTTATCAATCAATTATATTTTGTTTGAAGCCCTCTCCTTCGAACGAACATGTTGAATGCGCGCGATCAATCAGTATCTTCACCATCTCAGCGATCTTATACATGTACCCTGATACTCTGATGGCTTGAGCCTGGTGGGCAACAATTGATTCTTTGGCCCAACGCTAACTTACGCAATCTTCAATGCGGGATACACAGCCGAGCACCGATCTGGTTACTATACTAGGACAAGCGCGAGCAGTGGGATAGTAATTATCAGCCTCACGCCCCAAGTAAACACCGCAATCAATACCATCGACGGGCCTAGGTGGGCAAGAATTATTGTTATCCACCTTCAATTAATACGGAGTATTAAGCGAGCCAAAAATGCCCCAAAACTGACTTCGCCTCAATGTTGACCTTCATTTTGGGGCCAAAAGGTGGGTCTAGAGCAAAGTTGTTTAAGCGAGGTACTGCGATTATTCAGGTACCGAACGGGCTGAAGCGGGCATGAAGATTGCTCATATAGGTGGGGGGAGTGCGAGTACTGCAGGTTATACGCATTCCCTCAGCTCAATTCCGAGTCCTCAGACAAGAGCAGGGATGGGGCTACTTCTTTTCAACTACGCTCTTGGCTTTCTTAGCCACAATGCTACCCTTGCCTTCACTCACAATTGATGCTGGTACTCTCTAGGGTGGAACGTGCAGCGGTGGAAAGAATGCGGTCTGGTATTTATTGATTGGCCCCTTCGTTGGAGATTTACGATCTGTAGCTAACTGGGCACTTTTTGACACCATCCAACAGATCTACTCGATCCATGACAGACATCCGTCCATTAGAACGACACAGTGAAAACTAGATAGGCCAAGCCTCACAAGGATGAGGGTGGCAAGGAAGCTGCCCTATTTGAGCCCTTCCGCATTTCCGAAGTGTACAAGCATACAGTAACCTAGAGATGAAGGGCAATGCTACCCTGTGATCTACGGAACAAGGCTGTGTATCGTGAGATATGTCAGTGTGGAAGTTTCGAAGGGTATACTTTGTATTTATTGTAGAGGGTTAGAGGGAATTATTAGGCCTGCAAACGAAGCCCTTTTAATAACAAATTCAAGATAAATCATGGTTCGTAAACACGTTATCAACAGGGAATCGTTGCTATTCTTTGACACAAGGATTGGAACAGCACTGTCCCCTCTTAATGGCTCCGAAACAAGCTTCTTGGAGACGGGCGCCAATATCATTAAGCTCGATTAGGCAACCAACGTTTGGATTTGATTGGAGAATCATACATGGCCTGGGAACTTCAACACGTTTCCCTGTCCACCTGAATCATCCTTTCTCTCAACATCCTCACAGCCGAGTCGGGGCTAAAAACGAGACTGCACTGCCTAGTCTCCATTTCGTAAGAAGCCCCGAGCCCGACAATACGGCCACCAATACAATGCCGCTCTTCCAATCACATTTATAGCCCCCACAAGTATCACTTGATCACGCAACGCATTTTTAAGCAAGAAAGATCCTATTCCCGCCTGTAACTTCACCCTCCGAACTTCATACCCCTTTAGGCTACCATGGTCTACAGAGGAAAACCTAGTCCAGGGTGTGCACTATGTCGGAAGCGGCGGCTAAAAGTACGTCGATACTCCCCCACGCAGGACCATAAATTATTGACCAATTAGTGCGACCAGAGGCAGCCTTCATGCTCCCAATGTTCGCGGATAAATCAAGAATGTCCGGGGTACCAAGATCCCCGAGCCCTTCGAGTCTACGATCAGACGACAGCCGTTACTACCAAAGCCCTAGCCCGGGCTGCCATTACCCGAAAGTCCCCAACTGAAGAAAGTTCGAAGACACCGCCGTTAATTTGCTTATCCGCCCCCATTCAGGAGCAGGCTATGTCTCATATCTTCAAGTATTATGTTGGCACGCGCCAGAATCCGGGTGTACTCCCCTATTTGTCGGATTTGATTCACACTGATCCCTCCGAGGCACTTCAAGCCACGATCAAAGCTATAGGGCTGGCATGTATGTCGAGAATTTACCATGTACCTGAGCTGAGGCGATCAGCAGGAGAGGAATACAGTAAGGCCTTGCGGGCGACCAATGCGAATCTCCAGGACGCAGTCTCGGCCACGTCCGACTCCACTTTGGGGGCGGTGGTAACGCTGAGCTTGTACGAGGTAATGTGTCTGTAAGATGTTAGTTTTGGTGTTCTCCTTTAATTAGTGGGAGAACAGATTATCTCAGGTCATAAATCGCAATTGATGGGGGCTTGGCTGAATCATGCCCAGGGAGCGATAAAGCTCCTTGAGTTACGAGGCGTGAAGCAATTCGAATCACCGACTGGGTTAGGGCTGTTCAATAGTGCACGGTTACAAATTGTTAGCCAATCCTCATTGTGACTGTTGGTCTCTGGTATTAACATATAATCCTCAGGTTATGATGAACATATTCTTTAGGACGAATTGTCATAGGTCACCCACGATAGCTGCATTATCGAATCGTGCAAGAACCTTTGGCGATACTGATTCTCAGGCGATTGATGATTTCTATGATATTCTCATTACGTTCAACGATCTATCGATGACGATAAAGGAGGCATACAAAAACGATGGTTTTCGTGGAAACATCACACCGTTGATTGGGCAAGCTCTACGTCTCGATGCTAACCTGGTATCATGGGCGAGTTCCCTGGGTCTAGCCTGGCAGTTTACAGTGGCCAGGAACTCACCGTCTTTTTCTAGTGGCGACATACACATCCGCAGTTACGATGATGAATATCATGTATACCCCAGCATCAACGTCGCAGTGCTTTGGAACCACTATCGCCAAGCACGAATCGTCCTTCATGAGATGATCCAAGCAATGTGTCTCAATATGTCTGAGCAACAGGCAATGCCTGAGTCACAACAAATAATGCTCAAGTCTAGCACCATTAATAAACAATTGGTGAAGGACGTCTGCTCTAGCGTCCCTCACTTCTTTACATCGGGTGAAGCTGGTTTTGGGGGCGTCGCTCGATTGCCATGGCCTTTGTTCGTTGCGGCTGACTGTACGGATATATCGCCTCATAGGAAGAACTGGATTGCGCAAATACTCGATATTATTGCAACTTCTGCGGGTGTGCAGCAAGCACGTATCTTGTCACATTTTATCAAAGAGGGACGTCACGGCTTCAATTTGATTCCTGGAAAATCTAAAGGAGTACGCTGAAATACAGGAAGCGACATAATTGTAAACATACTGAAACGTGCCCTTTAAATCCCACGACCCCATATGGGCATGTAACTGTGCTCCCCTCTTTCCAACTTTTGAGGGTGCTATCTGACCGTTCTAGTGGTTGAAACTTCTACTTCCAGATGATATTTGTTCGTTGTGCAGAGTAGGCCGGAAACTGTATAGAAGTGGCAGTTGTCCCACTCCTAATTGCCAGGATGGGGACAAATGATCAACAAATATTATCATATCGCCCTGCTAACAGGGATACAAGGGATATATGCTGTAGTCCTTCGTAAAAATGGTTCCCGAGCATAATGATACAACATGGGTACTGTATGGGGCTCGGCAGTCATGATTGTCGTGGATACCAGGATTCTACAGAAGCTCCTCCTATTAAATACTACGGTTTTTCATAACAATTCTATGAAATATCCGTGGTCACCCAATGCCTAAAAAAGGCGATGGCCCTGAGGTGTCAACTTTAGATCTGCTCAGGAAACAAACAATATCCCCCATAATTGAGTCTTGTGCATATATGTCATCATTTTACTTACCAAGCATAACAAACCCTCAAGAGGCCAATTTATAATACTCCACAATACTATCTATATAATAAATAAATGGAGACAAAACCTCACTCTCCGGAAAGTTTAGGTTCATATAAGCCTATCTAGAGCAGCAACAACGAGCATCTGAATAACATCAACCAACCATCTCCATATAAAAAAGAAAACAAAAGAAAAAGCGCCATGGATTCACTCAGTGGAAAGCTCGGCACGATATCAGGCATAACAAATATCGGACTGGCTATTATTACAAAACAACTCTGCTACAACAATGCATATCTCTGCCTAGCCAACATCGACGGGATACCCTTTGCATCCACCTTTACGCAACTCAATCCCAATATAGAGAGAATGTTCTCGCAACATAGATAGACATAGGGCCCTTGGTATCTATAGATATATAAGTAAAGAATATACTTCACTACTTTAGATGCCTTAATAGCGCGGTAATATAGTAGACATATTGGGGAAAAGTACAGCACAGGCCAACCAATAGAGTAGGATACTAAGGAGACCGGTTATTGACACAGGCTTAGTCTTCTACTAAGCCGGGTGATGATAGAATACTCTGAGATTATTCCTGAATAACTCCCGCTCGTAGTTTAATTCTCAGGGAGTACTCAGTACATGTACTTCTACTTTATAATTTTATCCGACACTCTAGGATTGATTACTAGGTAAAAAGTCCTCTAATCTAGTCCTACTCAGACAAGGAAGTTAGAAAGTTTCGCAGAGAAAAAGTTCAATAAAATATAATAATAATATAATTAATTTTTCGTCTCCCGTACTAGGTACAGGATGAATGTACCCATGGCACTTAACACCATAAATGGAACCCACACATCATCCGGCCAGTAAGGTCTCGGTATCAGGTCGTCACACAAATTCTACAGGCAATGTCCATTGAATGGAATAGACCGGGCGAGAACCCTGTCAAGTGACAGTAAACCCAACCTTTGACTTCTGGCTCGTATTATGTCGGTGGCAAGAGTCCTGCGTCATACCGCGTCGCCGAAACACTCTTAAATAAACGTGCTCTCCCTGTACCTTTGCCCATCCCTCACGTATTCCAAATATATTTGTGAAACATGTAACAGCAGACACACAACTCCACAACTCCAAACATGGCAGTAACTATCCCGGGTGGACAGCGAGCGCCCATGCGGTAAGTGAGCAGCCGCAAGACTCAAGACAAGCTGAAAGTGGTGGCACGCTTTTGTTTTGGAAGATACTCATATGTATCGGCATTGATTAGGCCCCAAAATCCAGCGGCCTTTACCGTTGTCGCCGGAGCAGCTGCGGCGTGGATGGTCTTCAGATGGTACTCGCCCTCGAAACCGGAGCCGAAAGCACTCCCCTTTCCTTACGAAGACGCCGAGGACGTTATAGAGCACAGACCAAAGAAGAAAGGTCCAACCAGAATTCCTTGAAAGATTGGAAAGCGGTTGTTTGGTGCTGAACTCGGAATTCATTCTTCCCTAGTGGGTTTGGTCTGCATTTTCCCCGCAGATATAATGTGCGAATCTGTATATTTTCATATATGATTTTAAAAATGCAATGTCGTTTATTTCATTATTTAATAATGACTCATAGCGTAGATACCTTATCTCAAATTGACAAGCTGACGGACTATAATGTTCTGCAAAGTGACATTGATGCGCACTTGATTTCAAAAGGTCATACTTTCCCGCCTTCCACACATTCACGCTACACTTCTATTCGTACCTGATGATTTATCTAATGCCAATTTGGCAATGATTTTACGTTCATACAATGGAAGACCTCCTAGATCTCATTCATATCCACTGATATTGATACCCCCACCATCGACCTCTACCATGCTAATCTATTAATGATCCAAAAATCATATATTACTCAATGCTTAGGAATGGCTGCAAAGTCGGTTTCCATGTTAGTCGAGCAATCAAATGGTTCCATCGCAATTCTGCACCTGCGCGTCCTGCTTGCATCTACAAGCACTTGGTCCTTTTGCACAATGCGAAGCAACGAGAAAAGAGATGAAATGTAACGAGAGAATCGGTAGAGCAAGAAGAAAGTGGAGATCGCAGCACGGAGCTTGGCAAAAATTTATGGCCGAAGCGCTTATGTTCACCAAAACACAACGCCATTGTTGGATTTGTTACACAAGCTAGGGCTTAGATTGACTTGCAATTCGCTGTCAGGCTTTTAATTCCTTCTACCTGGTGCATTCCGACATCAAAAATGCTTTGGATACTGTGAATGTACATCTTGCAAGGCTCTGGTCAGATACAGAGTCGAAGTTCTTCGTTAGTCAAAACAGGCGACACCGCGATACGCCAAGCATGCTATTTTTCGCGCCACGATAAGGTCAGAACTCGAGAATCAATAGAGATCAATGGCTACGATGGCCTATGTGGTATCGAGGTTCGGGGACACATCAACCTTGCCGCCAGTCGACCTGGCATCATAATCACAGCCAAGAACCGAGCAGGGGTAGTCTAGGGTTGTTCCAATGGCGATGCGATTTAAATCACAACTAATGCTCCTGTTCAACACTAGTACGTATCACATGGGTTGCGGAGTGGGGCGCAAATATAAGCTGTCAGCCTCGTCGCTTCTGGCTGGTCTCCACCACGGCGCTTACATTGATTGCTGGTAATATATCTCGTTCTCGTTGGGTTCTGTCTCCTTCATGAGCTGGACACATGGCAGCTAAGCAATGGAACAAACAGTGATCACAGGTAAACCCAATGCTCTCGACACAACAGGATTATGTTTACTATCGCTAGACGGTGGCGGTGTGCGAGGGCTTTCAAGCCTCTATATTTTGAAGCGTCTCATGACTCAATTGAGCCGTGAACGACCGGAGCTCGGGCAGGTCAAGCCTTGCGAGATATTCGACCTCATCGGTGGCACGAGTACCGGAGGCCTTATTGCAATCATGCTTGGCCGCCTGGAGATGAGCGTCGACGAGTGTATCGATAGGTACATCAAGTTGATCAGTACAGTTTTCGAGAAGAAATCTCGCTGGCCTGTGAATCTTTCAGGCAATATCAGGTCGCGATTTGACGCAACGAAGCTAGAAAGTGCTATTAAAGATGTTGTGACCAGCCATGGAGCAGAGGAGACAGACCTTTTCAACGACGGATGCGAGCGCGGCTGTCGTGTGTGAGTATATGATCCTGTTGACATGTGAGTTGCTTCTTATATGGCTAGTTTTGTTTGTACCACATCGCACGAGACGAAAGATATTGTACGTCTTCGAGACTACACTGTGCCGTCTAAGGATAACATCTCCGCCACCATCTGCCAGGCTGCACTTGCTACGTCAGCTGCTACAACATTCTTCGATCCTGTTTACATAGGAAAACGAAAGTTTGTCGATGGGGCTCTCGGCTCAAACAACCCTGTGGACGAAGTGGAAGGAGAAGCGGCAGACATATGGTGCCCTGGTACTGGTGATTTAAAGCCGCTCGTGAAATGCTTTGTCTCCATTGGGACAGGAGACCCCGGGATAGCTGCGATTGAGGATAAGGCACTCAAGTTTCTTTCTGAGACATTGGTCAATATTGCGACCGAGACTGGGCGGACGGAAAAGAAATTCATAGCAAGATGGGCCAAGCACTACGACGAGAAGCGGTACTTCCGTTTCAATGTTGAACAGGGACTGCAGGGAGTCGGTCTGGAAGAATACCGGGAGCAGGGAAAGATAGAAGCAGCAACGCATCGATATCTGGATCATCAGGCTCAGGAGTTTCGGGTGCGAGATTGTGTTCAGAACTTGAAGCTTAAACGGGGTGTGTATATTGAGAATTTTGCTTAAAATACAATGAACGCATAGTTAATCTGGACTAGGTAGCGCGATGTCCAACATCTCAAGGATTCTCAGCGTATGTAGAGATCATGAACTTAAATAGCCCACATCGTATTCACACTGTACAGGGAAACATTCCACATTCAACACAACTCCATATACGTATGACTCTTGTGGGCCGTCGGTTTGCTAATGCTAATTTTCTTACAGCGTCAAGTACTAAAGCGCCCTGGACCGTCCCTTTCCGACGAAATCCGCTCTTTGTCAGTCGCTCAGCGGAAATAGCCAAGCTTGATGATATCCTTAGTAATGACAGTGCCTTCTCCCAGGTTGCGATTGAGGGGCTTGGTGGCGTTGGGAAAACACAAATTGCGCTTGAATATGCGCATATCCTGCGAGAGCGACATCCGGACTGTGCAATATTCTGGATACCAGTCACTAGCGTTGAGAGCATGCTGGAGGCGTATTCGCAAATCGCAAAAGAGCTGCAAATCCCAAATGTTGGGAATGAGACCAAAGACATTCAGAATATAGTCCAACATCGACTGAGTCAAGAAAGCTCCGGCAGATGGTTACTGGTGCTGGACAATGCTGACGACATCTCCTTTTGGGCTGATAAAACTAAGGGTACGACTACTTCTAACCTACCAAACAGCAAGCATGGATCTATCCTTTTCACAACCAGAAGCCACAAAACAGCAATTAAATTAGCAGGGAGAAATATAGTCACAGTCAAAGCGATGAATAGCGCACTAGCCAAGAACCTGCTGGGAAACACTTTAATCGACCGAAGCCTGCTGACTGACGAACAAGCTACTGCTGATTTACTTCAGAAGCTCACGTACCTGCCGCTCGCAATTGTCCAGGCAGCCGCATTCATCAACAAGAATCAAATGACGCTCTCCGAGTATATATCGCTCCATGAGAGCACTGAGGAGAGTACTATCGACATCCTTAGTCAAAATTTCGAAGACGAAGGTAGATACGAGGACGGAAAGAACTCCGTTGCGACAACATGGCTCATATCCTTCCAACAAATCCGGGCTTCTGACCCGTTAGCAGCGGAGTACTTGTCACTTATGGCCTGCGTTGACTCAAAGAATGTCCCACAGAAATTCCTTTCTCTCACACAGTCGGCTCCCACACAGTCGGCAACCAAAACTTCTGATGCTCTTGGGACGCTGAAGGCTTTCTCCTTTATTACATATCACGAAAATAGCCAGCATCTGGATATCCACCGTCTGGTACACCTGGCGACGCGTAACTGGCTACAAATGCAGGGCACCCTCCTAGAGTGGACCAACAAAGCTCTGAGTCACATGAATATGCTGTTCCCATACCCCAGAGAGGAAAACCGACACATGTGGAGGCCATTACTACCACATGCTCGGTACATCCTAGAGTCACTGGCATCGAGTACCCCAACCAGTGCAGCGATATATCTATTACATATTTTTGGATACGGTGTCCTACAAGATGGAAGATACCGAGAAGCTCGAAGAGCCTTTAGCACGGTTACAGATTTCTACAAAACTAGCCTTGGCATAGAACATCCTGTGACACTGTCAACTCAAGCAACCTTAGCACAGGTATACTTCAGACAAGGGGAATGGAGCAAAGCTGAGTCTTTGAATATGCAAACACTAGACAGCCTGAAGAAGGTTGTCGGCTCCGAGAGTATGGTGACATTGACAAGCATGACTGTACATGTATCGATATACTGCGCCCAAGAACGGTGGACGGAGGCAGAGAAGTTAGAACTCCAGACCTTGAAATTTTACGAGAGGGCACTTGGTACAAAACATCCGCAAACTCTGATGAATAAGAGCTATCTAGCACTCATATACAGGGAAAAAGGAAAATGGAATCAATCCAGGAAGCTCAATTTGCAGATATTGAAATGTCACAGGACAGCACTTGGGACGGAGCATCCATTAACACTCAGCAGCACGCGCATCCTCGCAGAGGATTACAGATATCTGGGGCTTCTGAGAAAGGCAGAAGCGCTGCAAACGCAAGCAACAGAGACTTCCAAACGGATTCTTGGAGCAAAACATCCGGACACAATACGTGCCACAGGTACTCTGGCCTCTATATATAGAGAGAGGGGCCGCCTCAAGGATGCCGAGAAGTTGCACATACAAGTTTTGGAGAATTATCGAGAGACTCTTGGTGCGGAACACCCTAGTACTTTATGGGCTATGGCCCCTCTAGCTGATACCTGGAGGAGAATGGGTCGATATACTGAGGCGACTGACCTGCTGGAGAAGTGCTTACAGTTGGAAACGAAAGTTTTGGGAGCGGACTACTCTGGTACGTCAGAAGATAGTCGTACACTGCGCCGATGGCACATGCACCAGCAGGTAATGAGTGGGTGCACTCCAAGCTAGTCGATGAACAGCCTGCATCGAACGCTGTCACTGATAGAAATCTGTTCCATTCAACTGGACTTTGTCTGTCCCTTGCCACATGTAATGTTCTCCTGTATATTCTACTCTATTAGTTTGATAACTTAGACGGCTATAATCTTGCCCCGACCTTGACTGACTGTAATATTATTAAGGCTATTGATCCGTAATGATAATCAATACCCGATCGGGTCTCCGCTTTCATAGCCGAAGGGGGAGTGGATCCATAACGCGATCAAAGATCAATCAAATGTGATAAATTTATACTAGACTACTAAATGGACGTGTCCACGACTATGGGCCGAAGCAATTTTCTTTCGTTTATAATTTCCCCGCAATTTCTTCTAATTTCGTATCTCTGCTGCGTAGGAGAAAATTGGCCTCCATATACCCTGAGGGACTACGCTGAGTACCTATACAAATCTGTCATGCAGTCAACTACCCGTCAGTATGACTTGCTCGACGGGGCATCGAGAGTAGAATCCGACGTTGAGCCTGCCCTCCCACATGAGGAACAACCCCTCCTAAGTTCAGAGGACATCTGGAAGCCACCAACGGGCTTCCTCTGGATCCAGATTGGTATGGATCACTGCGAGGTTCAGAGCACCAGGTCGCTAATAATTCTCCCAGCGATCATGTCCAATGTTTTTCTCTCGGGCTTTGACGGCACCATCACCGCTTCAACTTACGCCGTCATCAGCTCGGAATTCAATGCCGCCAACACCGCCTCATGGCTCACCACCTCGTACCTAATCACTAGTACTGCTTTCCAGCCTCTTTACGGTCGCTTTTCCGATATTTTTGGACGACGTGCCTCCTTCTTTACGGCGACTATCACCTTCATGATCGGTTGTATTGGCTGCGGCATTGCAAAGGATATCATATTTCTCAATCTCATGAGAGCTTTGACTGGAATCGGAGGGGGTGGTCTAATGACTATGGGTATGGTGAAATTCTCCATTCGTTGAACAAAGTTGAACGCTAATATCGTTCAGCAACCATTGTCAATTCAGACCTGATCCCCTTCCGTCGTCGTGGCATGTACCAGGCCCTCCAAAATGTCATGCATGGTTTCGGTTCTATCTGTGGCGCGTCCCTTGGAGGCTCAATTGTTGACACTATCGGGTGGCGATGGTGCTTTCTGATGCAAGCTCCGGTTGGACTGCTCGCACTGATTACAGGTCACCTGGTAATTCATCTCCCCAGGAAATCCGACCTCATCGAACCGGGTCAGGGCTTCCGGGCGATCTGGCAACGAATCGATCTTTCCGGTGCATGCGTACTCATTCTAGGCCTCTCCAGCCAGCTGGTTGGTTTAAGTCTGGGCGGAAATGATCTGCCCTGGTCTAACATATGGGTGATTTCCTCACTCGTATCAAGTGTGATCCTTTTAGGTGCTTTCGTGGTTATTGAAACAAAGACTTCTGCGATCCCGCTTATCCCCCCGAGAATGCTGCGAGGCCTCCTGCCTATTGCTACCCAGGTCTCAAATGTCTGTGTAGGAATGGCGGCGTATGCAGTATGTAGTGTGACACCGTTCCCGCAACTAAAGCTAACATTAGTAGTTTCTCTTTACTCTCCCATTGCTATTCCAAGTCATTCTCTTGGATTCTGCCGCCAAGGCTGGTGCGAGACTAGCGATTCCGTCCCTCGCAACCCCAGTGGGTGGTGTTATTTCCGGCATTGTCATGTCCCGTTGGGGCAAATTGGCCCAACTTGTACGTGTGGGCGCTTTGCTGATGTGCATCGGAAACTTGCTAGTGATGTCACTGCAATTCAACGACGCTGGGTGGAAATACTTTACATACGTAATTCCAGCAAGCCTCGGCCAGGGCATCGTGTACCCCGGGATTTTGTTCACGTTCCTTGCCGCATTCGACCATTCTGGTACGCAAGATACAATGTATATCCACGTGGGCTTTAAGACTAACAATACACAGACCACGCTGTGTCGGCATCCACGGTGTACTTGGTGCGTTCACTCGGCACCGTTTGGGGCGTGGCGATCACGTCCACTATTGTACAAAATACATTGCGCTCAGGCCTCGCTGAGGCCTTGAGTGGAGTACCAGACAAATGGAAAGTAACATCCCTTTATTTGCGACTAGGGGCTAGTTGAGCGATAGCTGATCATTGTGTGGTACAACTCCAGATTATCGATGATATCCGACACTCGGTGTCGGCTATACATGACCTACCGCCGGATGTCCAAATGGCCGCTAGACTGGTATATTACCGCGGCATCCGACTGTCCTTTATGGCTTCGGCTTGCTTTGGGTTTGTGGCTACCATCGCTGCACTCTTTACAAAGGGCAAAGGGCTACACCGTGCGAATAATGCGTAAGCCTATCGCGGAAGACTAGTTATAGGGCTAGTCACCCCTGAGCCTTGAGCTGAACACAGGGGGTGAGAAATGTAAAGGTAGGTCCGAAGGAGGTAGATGGGGTGGAGTTGGATGAGAGGGTGCAGGATGGTGTCGGAATTAGTTCCATGCTGGAGACATGAGGTGTGAACGGCAGTCTTATGAACAGAAAGTCTGCCAGATAGAAACGGAGATGTTATAAACTTTATGGCAGATTAGCCTTACCAGAACTTGCTGACAGCCATTGGCCATCGCAACTGTGCTTTGGCGATAGTAACATTACCTCGTAACTATTCCGCAATGCGGAGAAATCCCACCCCCAAGGAGCTGAGAGGTCCAATAGATAAACCTCAAATGCTGACGAACCTTATCCGGGGTTTGGAAATGCGGGGAAGCATCAAGTAGGCCAAAATACCCTCAACCCCCAATGGCTACGCTACTGACTCTGCAGAGCTTCTTCAACGTTAATCCGCGATCAATTCCGCCGTAATTCCGCTATAATCATGCATTAGGGGGACCCGAAAACACTTCTGCCTGTCAAGATTTAAGATAATGCAGCGTTGATAAACACAGCTCGGAATTCGATAAGCGTTCCGAGTATCGCCCATTATCTTGATAGGGCATAATATTGTTACTAACGCATGGCCAGAAACCCTAACGTCAAGTCCATCAATCGTAAACTTCAATGGCCTAGTGTAGACAATATAGGGTGAATGTAATGGAATATATCTATACTCTTAAACGATTCTCATAATTTATCAACTCAATTCACATAACAGTATGAGCAAACAAGACCTCAAACCGAATCATGACCTGTCCACTCCCTCTATCGAACTCGCCAACGGCCAAGTCGCCGTAACAGGCCTCCCCAATGCGCCGATGAAGCAAAACTTCAGCATACTCAGCATCATTGCGGTAGGTTACAATATCTCCAACAGCTGGGTTGCCATCGCGGCCAGTTTCGCCATCGCCATCCAGTCCGGCGGAGCTGTGACCTTGCTGTATGGAATCATTCTCGTTGCCGCTATTATGCTCTGTACAGGACTGACGCTTGCTGAACTTGCGAGTGTCTACCCCACTGCAGGTGGGCAATATCATTTCACCTCAATCCTGGCTACGAGTCGCTGGAGCCGCAGTTTATCATATTCTAGTGGACTGGCAGCGGTGTTTTCATGGATTACACTGAGTGCATCCATTGCATTGTCCTCGGCTAACGTGCTCATGGCCATTATAATCCGGTGGCGGCCGGAATATCAACCTGAAACTTGGCATTATTTTCTCGTGTATCAAGCGATGAATGCTGTCATGGTTCTTTATAATATATTTCTCACAAATAAAACATTGTGGGTCTATAACCTTGGTTGTATGTACCCCGATTATTCATCCTCTAACGTTACCTACCCAATGACAAAGGCTAACTGACATAGTCCTCCTTTCCATATCCACATTTCTCGCTATAACAATCACCTGTCCGGCTCGCTCCTCTGTCCAACTTGACTCCTCGCACGTCTGGACACAATTCGCCAATGGCTCCGGCGGGTGGCCAGACGGCATTTCCTTCTTGACGGGCCTCTCAACACCTCAATTCATGCTTTCTGGTCTTGACGCAACGCTCCATCTTGCCGAAGAATGTCTTCAACCCGAACGAATTGTCCCCAAGGCAGTCATTATCACTGTTATCGTGGGGTTCCTAACCGCATTTCCCTTCTCTATCGCTATAATCTACAGTTATAAGGATGTCGAACTCTCCCTCACAACACCAACCGGGTACGTCGGTCTCAAATCCCCCAGGTCTACCACAACGTAGCGCCGCTCTAACGTACAGTAATGAATCCCAGCTTCCCAATCTACTTTATATGGGAAAAGGCCACCCACTCCCCAGTTGCAGCTACGATCTTCATGGCCTGCATGTTCACCGTATCCTGCATAGCCCTAAACGCAGTGCACCAGACATCATCCCGATTAACATGGTCTTTTGCTCGAGACGAAGCGCTCTTCTACTCGAATAAGTTGGCCTCTGTGAGCCCGACTCTCGGGGTGCCTGTATACGCAATTCTGCTGGATGGACTGTGCGTTTTGTTACTGGGAGTTGTCTATGTTGCTTCCTCCAACGGTATGATGGCTCGACCATCCCCACACTCGTGTATATTTTATTCTGTGCATTGCGTGCTAATATACAATACAACAGCATTCAACGCCTTCATAAGTACAACCGTTGTCGTCGCACAAATATCCTACGCCATCCCCTCCGCACTCCTCCTGTATCGTCGTCGATCGGCGGATTACCTCCCTTCATCGAGACCATTCAAACTAATAAATGCAATTGGGTACATTGTCAACATAGTCACGATTGTGTGGGCTGTTGTGTTGACGGTCTTTTTCTCCTTTCCAACTGTATTGCCAGCTACAGGTGGAAATATGAGTATGCTCTTTCCCCTTCATATACCTTTCTCCTTTCCTGCACTTTGATGGGGAAGATATGCTAATTGTAGTTTAGACTACACTTCTGTGGTGCTAGTCGCAATGTTAGTTCTTGGGATCGTGAACTGGTTCGCATATGCTAGGAAGCATTATCACGGGCCAAGATTAGAGCTATGAGACTTTTACTTTTCACTTATTCAGCGATTGATAGCTTCTATACGTATAGTGTCTTCTCTATGTTCTCGTCTTCCCGTTATATCTCTATAAGGCTCGATAGTCCCAGCCTATCACCACAATATAGCCAAACCTATTCGTAACAAGCGAGGCAGAGACGTTATGATATAGACTCTTTCCATTGGTCGCATTGCTTCGATACGGTTGATTCATTGGTGTGTACCTTGCTACCACTGGTTGCATTTACGTTGTAGCCATGTCACGGCACTTCTACCAGGCCTATTGGAACCAACCAAGTATATATGGGGATGGTTTCAAAGCCACGTGAATGCCGCCGCTTTATTGATCAGCCTCGGGTAGATCAGCCGTTCGTGGTGACTCTGATCATGAGATCGCCTGTGACAGAGGCTGAGCTTCTTTCGCCAGCCTCCTACATGAAGCTGTTTTTGGAGTTCTGTGCTAAATAAATATCCAGG
This sequence comes from Aspergillus sojae, assembly GCA_008274985.1. Taxonomy (NCBI): domain Eukaryota; kingdom Fungi; phylum Ascomycota; class Eurotiomycetes; order Eurotiales; family Aspergillaceae; genus Aspergillus; species Aspergillus sojae. The sequence continues at coordinate 4,143,581 of CP035527.1, read as the reverse complement.
CAACCGAATACTCAATTTAGAAGCCCTTTGTTATACAGTCTAGAACCTACATATGGCCATCTACAAGAAGTTCTAGAATTAATCATGGCGGTTTCTGCAAGAGTGCTGCGCCTTCTGACAGATGTCATTGAAATCGGTTGTCGCATAAACTAGCCACTCTTTAATTAAAAATGACACGATGGCTTGTGGCTTTGTCTGTTTCCGGAGTCTCCTATCAGGGTCACGGCTGAGAGGGTCCGCGAAAGTGGAAATGAGGGTGGCAGATGCAAGCCAATGAGATGGATGTTGAGTGCCCGCTCATCCAATGGGAGTGCGTGGCTAGTGGGGGAAGAAGGGGGAACTCGGGTCTCTTTCGACGGGTCCCTGTAGGGCTGTGGCTGTGAGAAGGGGGCTGTGTAAATGATGCCTACCAGTATGTACTATGTAGTACTAGTAACTCAGCTCATTATTATGAATTATATTGTCTGACAGGTTTGTGCTACGGGCTCTCTCAACTACCGAGAATTGGTGTTGTTGTTGAATACCGATACTAACAAAAGGGGGTAATGGGGGCCAGTCAGGGAGAACAAGTTTGCACGGGCAGGATTCGCACCAGCCCCAATGCGGAATGCCGGGAAAGCGTCCACTGAGTGAGACCGATGGGTTGGGGACGCAGTCAGTGTGGAAATATCGAAATCTTTCTAGTGGGTATACTATACTGGCTTAGTGGTAAGAGAATTTCTTGGGTGAGAATTGCAAAGAAATTCTGGAAATTCTAATTTGGATTGGATTCAATCTTTAAAAGTGCAATCTGAGCCACCGGGCGATCGGCTTCTCCTCTTTTTCAATTCCATTCCCTATTTTGAATTTCTCCGCTTCGGACCTTGTCATCAGCTTTACCCCCCGTTGGTTCTTAATTCCACTTTTTTACTCTCTCTTTCCTTCCCCCTTCAAGTTCTTGTCTCTTGTTCGACCCGTTCGTACTTGGCATTTCTTAGGTACCCTCTACCCCCTTTCATTGGCCCTTACCGTGCCCACGAGAGCCTCTTCCCCATCATCTTAATTTTCTTCTTCAACCGATTCCATCATCTGAAGCTTGGTTTGATCAGTCCATACTGACCGGTGCGACATTCGTTCTGCCCACAGACATCTATCATCATGAGTTACCAACAACAGCCCCCTTATCCTCCCCAGCCTGCGTAAGTACTCCAATGCTACTTGATTTTTCTTATCCGTGTTTTGCGACCGGGTTTGCGATCTCTACCCAGGTAGTGTCGGAGGCTACGGTGTCGCAGTTGGCCAAGGCGCGGTTTTAAGGGTCTTGTCCGATATCATCCATTGGTCTCCCCGTGAAGTGAGCGGACCGGACAGAAAAGATTCGACACTTGTCCCTTCAAAGTCCTTCATAGTTCATTCTGACTCCGTCCTCAATGCAGCTACGGCCCTCCTCCCGGTAACTACGGACCTCCTCAGGGCGGCTACCCTCCCCAGCAGTACGGTGGTTACCCTCCTCAGGGTCCTCCTCCTGGACAATACGCACCTCAACCCCAAGTAAGTTTCGACTCCAGGCCATCTCTCAGGGCGACAAGCTAATGATCGTGCAAACAGATGGGATACCCGCAGCAACAACCAGCTCCACAGCAGGAGAAAAAGAGTCACGGCTGTCTTGGTGCCTGGTGAATACTCCGTCTTCTCCCGGTATCTACCCGTGCATGATGCTAATCCTTATACTTCTTCAGCTTGGCCACCCTTTGTTGCTGTTTCCTTTGCGAAGAGAGCTGCGAATGCTGTATCGACTGCATCGAATGCTGCGAAATGTGCTAAGCTTCACGACCCGTATATGACCTCAATGATACGATAATACCTACCCATCGCGTGCGGGATAGCCGGTTGGGGTGAGGGCGCCGGGAGGCGCTGAAACTGTCGCGATTTGTCGTACAGCCATTTTCTCTTATTTCGCTTTCCTTTGACCTTTCGATCTGTCCTCCGAACAACGTGGAGCGTACCGATTTCTATCAATCATGTTTACTTGGGGATAATGGCCTCCAGGACAAAGAGGTGGTGGGTTGGGGAAGAGATCTGCTTTAGCTGGATGGCGCTTTCAGTTCGATGCCCTTTTCATTTCTTGCGGATCGTTTTTTTATTTTTATTTTTTTTTTTGTTTCCTTGCGTCGGTGTTTCTTCGAAGGGAGCATTGCTTTACGATCGATTGTCTTCGCGGATCGTGGAGTGCAATATGTCTATCCGCAATACGGAGATAGTCTTCAATTGGACCTTGATATTTTCTTACTATCTCTTCTCGTCAGAAAACTTGCATCCACCTAGCTTGGAAGGGCAACCGTAGATGTATTATGCGAAAGGTCAAAATGTTTAGATTCTTGAAGACAATGAGCCACTGAGAGGTTGAATATAAAGGGGTGTCACGAGCCCATCCGATTGGCCACCCACACATTAACCTCAGCCTCTCATCTTGCCGACAGTATCTCAACTTCTTCACTTTCACCTACCCTGATAGCGAGCGGTTAAGGATTCAACAAGCCATTCGATCAGGTATCTAGGACACGGGCCTGTTGTATGCGGGCGACCGAACCCTTTCCTCAAAATATAGGTTGAGGAGTCACCTTAGGATGCAAAGGGCGGATGTGGCCTTTCGTTACAAGGCAAGCTTGTCTCCAATACTCATGACTGTTCTCGCCGGATGCCATTACGGGAATCAATCACCCTGGCATAGGTCATCGCTGGAAGGACATCGTGCATGGGTTTTCCGAGGCGAGGACCGGAATTCCCAATGCCCTCAGGCATATCGAAAGTTGGATGACAACATTGACCACTGTCTCGTTTGAGGTCTCAAGATGGGCCGGAATAGAGTGGTGCTCTGTTAAATAGCCCGGAGAAATGTCGGCAGAACCGCCAGGCATCAACATTAATTCACTGCAACCCTGGCGGTAATAATAGCCTGCGGTTGAAGACGGAAAAATAATCTCCGTGCAATGCAGCATCCTATGCCCAGTTTTGGGCACGAGTGAGACGATCACAAAAACAATGATTTCTGTAATGCGGGGGAACTCCGCATTTTTATTTCCTGCTGAATATATCCCTGTCGAGCTCGATGTACCAAAGAAAGGTTTTTCTTTGGATAAGGTCATGAAGCTGAAGAATCTGTGATACTATGTATACACAGACTAAAACATGCTATTGATTTTACCTGCCGAGGAGTCCAAAACCTTGGAAGATGCACGCTGACTCGAAGATCGCTCCTCGACACGCTATCATGCAATTAGGCAAAATGTCAAACCATCGTTGTGCATGAAATTGCGACTACCTTCCCTACCTGCATACCCCTCAAGGACTTTTACCAGAAGCGGAAGTCTTCTTCCTCAGTCTCTCAAATGCCACAGATCACTCCACAGGGGATACTGTCCTTTAGCGAAGAGACTCTCTTCGGCATGTCCGCGATTGCCGGAAACCGGCCCTTGTCGCGGGGTAGGCTCCGCTGGGGGTTGGGGATAGTGAACAGATATAAATTGTCTGGGGTTCACCGGCCGGGGTCAAGTACTGGACGGGAATAAGATCGGCAGAGTGCATGTACCGATTGCCCTGTAGGGGAGAGCCACTATGCTACGCAAATGTTTCCTTCTGCCGCTCCTGGCAGCTTGCGGTGCAGCGGTTGAGATATCCGTTGCGTCGTCTGGGGGTAATGCCACTAGTGGTTTACAATATGGTATCATGGAAGAGGTAGGTTCCCCACCACGAGTGGGTTAGATTGGATATAGTGGCTGATTAGCATGTAGGAAATAAACTACTGTGGTGATGGGGGTCTCTATGCGGAGCTGATTCGCAATCGTGCGTTCCAGGGAGGCGAGAAATACCCTTCCACATTGGATGCTTGGATCCCAGTCGACGGATCAGCGCTATCTCTGAAGAACCTCAGTCAACCCCTGTCATCTGCACTGCCCACGTCAGTCAATGTCAAAGGAACGACAGGAAAGGCCGGTCTTACCAACTTGGGTTGGTGGGGTATCGACGTGAGAGAGCAGACGTACACCGGCTCCTTTTACGTAAAGGGTGCCTACAACGGAACATTCACGGCGTCCCTGCAGTCCAACAAGACTGGTGAAGTATATGCCAGCGCTGTCATTGTGTCCAAGAGCGCTCGCGGCGAATGGACACAGCATAACTTTACTTTGACCCCCACCAAGGCTGCCTCAAACACCCAGAACACGTTCTCTATTACCTTCGATGCTTCTGTGAGTGTATACCTAAATGACCGGTAGCTTCACTCATACTGACTGTGTAGAACACTGTTGATGGCTCCCTGGACTTCAACCTTATTAGCCTGTTCCCTCCTACATATAATGACCGTCCCAATGGGCTTCGCAGGGATTTGATGCAAGCGATGGCCGACTTCGGACCTGTATGTCAATGTGCTTCCACCCACTGAAAGGCAATACTAACAAATCAGAAATTCCTGCGGTTCCCAGGTGGCAACAACCTCGAAGGCGATACCCTTGATGGCAGATGGAAATGGAACGAAACCATTGGACCTCTCAAGGACCGCCCAGGCCGTGCAACAACCTGGTCCTACCAAGAAACCCACGGATTAGGTCTCGTCGAATACATGGAATGGTGTGAAGACCTTGGAGTCGAGCCCAGTAAGTCATTTATCACCAAATATATTGTGACACCTCTAACAAGTCCGCAGTCCTTGCTGTATGGGGTGGATTCGCTCTGAACGGCGACGCAATCCCCGAATCCGAGCTCGGTACATATGTGCAAGATGCCCTCGACGAGCTGGAATTCCTCACCGGCTCCGTGGACACCGAATACGGTGCCCTCCGCGCGTCTCTCGGCCACCCAGACCCATGGACAGTCAAGTATGTCGAAGTCGGCAACGAAGATAACCTAAACGACGGATTGGATTCGTACAAATCCTATCGTTTCCAGGCATTCTACGACGCCATCAAGGAGAAGTACCCAGACATCACCGTCCTGGCATCGACCGTAGAAATCGACTTTCCCGGCGATGCAGGCGGTGACTATCATCTCTACGATACGCCAGACAACTTCGTCGAGAAGTTCAACTTCTTCGACCAGTACAGCCCCGACCATCCGATCCTCCTTGGTATGTTCTAGTCTAGACTACTTTACCAAACCAGCGAGCCTTCCTTATCCGCTAACAATGATGAATTATGAACAGGCGAAATCGCCGCGATTCAGCTCAACGGACGCGAAATCGTCTGGGGCAACTCCAGCCATTTCTCACAGTACCCATGGTGGATTGGCAGCGTCGCAGAAGGGGTCTTCCTCATCGGCGCCGAAAGAAACGCCGACAAAGTCCTCGGAACAACATATGTACGTATCAAAACTATACCCCCAACCTTTCACTCTACAATAAGATCGACTGACTAATGTACATCATAGGCCCCCTTCATGATGAACCTCGACAACTACCAATGGTCCCCTACCTTCCTCGCCTTTAACTCGAACCCAGACGAGACGGCACGCTCAACCAGCTGGCACCTTTACGATGTATGTATTTATCAAATCCACCAATTGACCTACTATGGTTTAGGACATGAACTGACGAAAACAGCTCTTCTCCCACAACTCCTTCACACACACCCTCCCCACAACATCAAACTCCAGCTTCGGACCTCTCTACTACGTCGCTGGTGTTGATAACGCGAGCAATTCTCATATCTTCAAGGCAGCTGTTTACAACAGCACCGCCGACGTGCCCGTTTCTCTTGCCTTCGACGGCGTCAAGGCCGGTACCAGCGCAAGCCTTACTGTGCTCACTGCGGCGGATCCACTGGGTATGAACGAAGTAGGAGCAGCTGATATCGTCGATAAGAAGATCTCCACCGTGACGGCAGGTGCCAACGGCGTGTTTGACTTCAGTCTGCCAAATCTCAGTGTGGCCGTTCTGAAGACGGAGTAGGGTGTGCCGGATGCCAGGTTAGATAGTCATTTTAACTAGATAGAATAGGATGAATGATGAGTAAAGTATGCACGTTTTACAGTGGAACATCGTTTCTATTAAGATTCTTGGATTCTTGACTTCCCTTCCTTTTTTTCTTCTTCTTTGTTTCCCTTGTTTCTTCTCTCCTTCCTTTTTACCTGTCTGGCCGTGAATAAGTATGGTAGTGCTGTGCGAACTTACCATGAAAGTTCTCTGAACCACTCTTTGTGCGAAAGGAACTTGGACCAATGTATAAGCATAGTAGGCTGAAGGGTTATAGTGGTAGTATACCACCGTTCCAAGAAGTCACTAGACCTATATAGTACATATCCAGCACAGTCAGAGAATCAGGAACTGTGCCCGGAGAATCTATATACACACAAAAACGAGTCATAAACAGAGAAAAGGAGGAACAGATATTCTATCAGTGATATATTGTAATATTCTCTAACGCGAAAGACAAAGATTCAGTGCATGAGTCTTCTAGGCATTCCTGATTGTCTAGTACGGTCGGAGGGGGTATAATAATAGGTGGTATACGAGAAGGCTATGATAGATCTATTTAATGCACTCCGTAGAAAGAGACAAAATATTAAAAACCAGATGCCAAGCATTATTTAAGTTCAAAAGGTCAAGTTCATTAATTTAGTATCTTATGATTATCCTGATAATCGTTAGTACACATATCTGCAGAGTCAGTATCGAAGGATATCCTTATGGAAACATGCTCCGGAAATAGGAGACGAAATTAAACATTGTATCATTCAGTTCCCGAAAGGTATCATCACACAAGAAGTGAACTTAATATAGATACACCATGTGACTGATTTGGTGTTGCGAGTTAGTCCCAGAGTGCTTGTGCGGTACAAAGGCATGTGCTATGGTTCCCCGCGTCGGAGGATTTCAGAGCCCTTCTCATTATTATCGGGGGTCATGCCAGAGGTCAGTGGTTTTATCCCTGTGAACCTGATTGCAAACAAATCCAAGCAGGTCTGGCCCGTTCGATCTAAAGCAGTAGGGTAGTATGGTTCCATGGTTCTACCTTGAGGTAAGTGAAAGTACCCCGAGGATCACCAACTTTGCGCAGGGTATGCACTGCCTTGATATCTACGCCCTGTGGATTCTCTCAGAGATAGTCAAGAGTAAGCTAATTAGTAGGAAAGTGCCATATAAGTAGCTAGTTGGCACGGAGTAGCAGTTGTAGAAGTCGCTGCGCAAACATTCCGTCCCATCCCTCTTAGGGACCAAACGGGCTTCCGTCGCTTTCGAGTATGTTCTCCAATTGAATATATTGTTAAACTTTGAGTCTGGCTGATGTCACTGTTCATCATCACACATTATGTCGTATCGCCCGGTGGGTTTCATAGAGGTCCGGGTTATCTCCCACTGCAGTCTCGAAAGGAAGAGAGTTCCCAGAAAGAAAAAAGAAAATAAAAAGAAAGTAAAAAGAAAAGAAAGGAAAAGAAAAATTGTAGAATGGAAAGATGAGAGAAGAAGATAGAGTGGCTGTGAAAGAAGATAGAAGGAGTTTGAAGAAGCCAGGAATCGAAGAAAAAGCCGAAGAATAGAATGATGATGTGAGAAAATTAAGTGGTGAAGCAATATAAGACAGCTCCCCAAGGGAGAAGAAGGAAGTAAAAATAGACAGGAAGGTGTCAAAGAATATATCAACAAGAAGTCTAGTGAAGAGAAACGTAAAGTCACACATACGAGTCGATCTCAGGAACTAAAGGCTGAGCATCGAGATAACATGGGGCATCAAGTGATGGTTCCAGGCCCATCACAGGAAAGGTAGACAGTGTATCATACCCATTGGTCAATGTTGACTCCAGCCCTGGGACTGGAAAGTCTTCTGGGGAGATTGTGGGCAACCCATTGATCATATCCTCTGCGGGAACAGGGGGTGGTGCCGCAACTAGATCATCACCTAGTGCTTCCTGGTCAATATAGTTTTGAGCGTTCTCGAGAACTACTTCCTCCTTCTGCACCATCCAGTGCTTAAGGACTTCCATAGGTGGATGATTACCACCGCCCTTGCCACCGCGCTTCTCACTATCTTTCCCACGTCCGCCCCGGCCACGCTGGCAGGGGTTGAAGTGGGTCCGGCGCAGGTGAGCGGCGGCGTTGTAGTTAGCACCATATCGCTTTCCATTTCGGCAAGCTTTACAGTTGGCCAAGAAAGTCTTTCCAGGAGAGATATCAACACAGACCCAAACCTTACGAACCACAGCGTGGACCCGCTCAATGTGGCGTCGCAGCTCGTGCTCCCCGTGGAAGCCATCTGGCTGGTCATTGCACATAGTGCAATACGTCTTTTGGCGCGGGGGGCGCTGGATCGAGGCTTTGGGAATGGCTGCGACCTCTTTGGAAGTACCATCAGAGGATGAGATACGTATCATCTTGGTCTGCTCGGTCGCCTTAGGCGGAGACATGCTCTGCGATCCCACTTTCGGGGCAATGGGTCTGGTGCCCTGAACAATCTGTTCCTGAGTCCTCCGAGCCGCCCTTGATGGCTGAGACAGAGACGAGCTGCTGCTGTCGGAGGACATGGAATGCTTCATCTCCGTTGCTGGGGACGAAGAAAGAGTGGACACGGGCGGTGCAAAGGATGTGGCAGGAGGGGCAGAGCAAGAGAAGGGCGGGGCAGTAGAATCAATTAAAGGGAACGAGACATGATCCATGTCGCGCTGCGCGGATGTGAAGGGGTTGGTAAATGGAACGTTCATGGGGGATGTGGAGGGAATGAAGTCTGAGGATGCAAAAGGAAACGAGCAGTTTGGATTGAGATGTGGTCCCGAAGAATCAAATCTCATCATTCCCATACCTCCGCACAGTGAGTCGGTGGTTGGGGTTCTACTCATCTCGACTGCGGCCGACACCGGTTGGGTCGGTTGGCTAACCAAAGACGGCTTCCCTAGCCCAGTCAGGTTGACCAGATCCGATTGTCCGTGATATTGGGGGACGAAAGATGGATTCGAGGGCTGAACTCCAGTCGCCGTGGCATCCGTAGAAAGCGCCATCGAAAGTGCGGAGACACCGCCTTGGGCCTGGTAGTCATCCAAGTATTGTTTTGCATATTCGGACGGGGAATACTCGTTGACATGGTCAAGGCGATGATGGATGCGCTGGGGTCCATAGGAGTGTCGATGTCCCGTCATGGGGGAGGCCAGCGAGGGTCGATGGGAGACCGGAGTCTGCTGACTCTGCGAGCGGACCATGGCCGTGTGCCGAGAGGGACCCAAGGCCGAGTAGTTCTCCTTCCGCGAATTCGATCTAGATAGTTTCCGGATCGTCTGAGGAGCAGCTGGCGAGGATGCATGCGACAGATCGCGCGTCAAGTCAACGGTCACCGGAGGTTCCGGAGTCTGCCAAGTGTCAATCCAGGGACTGTTGGCGGGAGAGCAGAGAAGAAAGTGAGAAAGGATGGAGTAGCGCAACAGGAACACGGGATGGGTTAAGAACGGAGAGGTGGAAAACAGGCGGGAGCAGAAGACCAAGATAGATCACATACGGTGACTCGTCGTTTCGTCGGAGGAAGACCAGAACCAGGTAGAGTCCGCGGAGTATCCTGTCGAGTCCGTTTCCCAGATTTCTCGAGAGATGAACCATCATTGTCAAGGATGCCAGAGCCAGAAACCGGGCGGTAGCTGGGGGAAGATGCAGCGGCTGCGGTGGGCATGAACTGATTTAATTGCTCACTCCAAAGTTCGTTGCGCTCTGCTTCCGAGAGATGAGAATGCCGATCCAAGAAAGCGTCCCGATACCCAGATATGGCCCGTTTGAAGAGTTCCTCATCGGCCATATTGACAGCCATATTGGAAAGATAATCCTCTTTTGAGTGTTGCCGTTTCTCACGTGAGATGAGGCAGAAAAAGAGCTGCTATCAGTACCAAATGACTCTGGGGTTTAGGAGGGGCAGTTCTCTATTGAGTCATAAGTTAGTCAGCGCTTGATGACAAGGAGAAACCAATAACTCAGAACAAGTGGGTAGAGAGGACTGACTGGTATATCAAGATTGATCCCGTGATGTGCCGTACGGAATCGGCGAATTTGATGCAGTAAATAGAGGGGGGTAGTGTGATGTGGTATGCGATAAGGAGATAAGGAGAATAGAGAGACCAGGAAATATAGGAGGGAAGAAGACAAAGTTTCGATTGTAGAACGACTGGGAGGATGGAGATGGAGAGAAGGAGGAAAGGATATGATAAATATAAGGGCTCTGACAGTTGGAAGAGCAAGCAAGTACCAAGATATATGTGACGTGACAGATGGTCGATAGTTGGGGGGAGTTTGAGAGGAAGGAGGTGAGGGAGATATCAATTTAAGAATTGAGCCCAAAGCTCTCCACAGCCCGGTTTGATCAAATGGCCCGGACTACGGAGTACAATGGATGACTGAGATGGGGGAAAGGGGGGTGTGGATTTGATGGCGTATGGAGAGGTAGGTTGTAGTCGTAGGGTGAAGGCAAAAAAGTCCGTCAGAGAGTAGTAGTTCATGGCAAGTTTGAAACCAACCGGGGCGGGGATGAGACTCCATGAGATGAAGGGAAAGATTGGCCAGTGCTAGTATGCACTAAGGCAGGAATGGCAGTGTGGACCGGGGGCATGAGAATGATCATGGATGGGCAGAAGGGTTGACAGAGATGAGGGTCTGGACTCTGGAACCATTCTGTCCACCGTCCGGGGTGGGCAACAGTGGTCAAATGGAATTATTTGATTTTGGATTTTGAATTTTTATTTTTATTTTATTTTTGATTATTTAATTATTCCATGATTTCCTGCTTTGATATTTTATTATTTATTTATTTATATATTCATTCTATTCTATTCCACTTCATGAGCGGCCCAGTGTTTACCTAAATTAACCTAGGATTCACTACGTACCCTAGTTATGGTTATTTTTTTTTTGTTCGATTTTTCCTTGATTATTTTTGATTGTTTTTTTTTCCCTTTTTCCTGGTGATTAGAGAGGGAGCACTAGTACAAATCCATCTATGGGGGTGTCCAAGCCTGGGGCAACAACAAAAACAATGAGAAAAACTTAGATGAGGAGCCAAAAAAAGTAATAGATCGAATAAAAAATAAGATAAAATACAAAACCAACAGAAACCGAGAGCATGTACTCCGTAGAGAGAACATCGTCATCGTCAGTAAACTAACTAAAACCGCGTTAGCGTAAAGAAACCCAGAAGTTGCCCGGAAAAGAGAAAAGGAGAGGGTAACATGCTGACTGGTCAAACGCAGCTTGAATCTCTCAGACCAGACGGACGGTTATCATGGGACAAGATACCTCCATGGCTTAGACGGATAACGAGTCAGAGAAGTGAGGCAGCGAAACGGATTGCGCCGATGCGCAGCCGGTCCAGCAAGAGAACAGATAAGTAGGATGTGTTGGATGATCAGTCATCAGGACTACTTTTATTAGTACATCCCATAGAAGGTTAGGCCGTAGGACAGACTACCTAACCCACTCTGGGCTAATGTCAGTCAGTCGGTTCAGGTTAGTACCCTAGATCAGTTGGGTTAAGCGTGAGTGCAATGCTCCGTCCGTCGTAGTACCAAGTACGGAGAGAGAGGGTGATGAGGTTCCAGTCAGTATTCCCGTTACCTCCTGACGGCGCCTACAGCGGGAAAGCCTTAGGAACATTCGGTACCAGCGTTACGTACCCCAAGATACCCTATTATTGGCAGCCTGGTGGAAAAGTCCATGAGACGCAGCGCTCCGTTCGCTGTACAACTTGACCAACTGCTCCTCACACCCACATCTCTTGATTTTTAGGCCCTGTTAGTCGTCCTCGTCGCTGCCTCTATTGTGACGTACAGCCCATTCGGGTCTCAGCTAAATTTTCCCCATCGACTGGACGTCTGCCACGTCGTTTAGCTTACACCTATTTTGGCTCCCTCGTCCCCATCCCTAATCAATGAGGTGTCCTTGTTGGGTCAGTCGCTCTTTCACTATCAGTTCATGGTGAACCGACTATGAGACAGCCAATTTCAACACCGTTATCGTGGGAATGAAGAACCCGATCTTTATCGGTTCTAAACCGTTTGTCGCATTTACAAGATCCAGGTATAGTCTAGGAGTATAGGAGTGTTCCCGCTACAAAACGGAATATTGGGCTCTATCCTCCGGAAGACCAATCCGCGCAATCAGGATTTGGATAGCAACAGATACGCACCACGGTCTGGCTTGAGCGCCAGAAGATGTTTTTTTTTAGTACGCTTTGTAGGCTCGAGTCGTAAAGGTTCCCAAGTTGTATAGCCATTACTCAACAATGGTCGCAGTGACAGTAACCTACTCCCCGGAGTTGAACAATACCATGGTACGCGTGCGGGAGGTTCCAAAGGTTCCCTATAGAACCTGCGGGTATACTGTACGTACGTAATCTGAGTTCCCCTAGTTAATTTTCCTCTCCTCGGAGGGGTATTTTCGTTCTTCTTTCGGCTTCTCAGTTCTGCGATGGCTCCGCCTCTATTGTCTGCGGTGACCGGACGATCTCAAAACTATCGACGAACGAACGATCGATCATTTGGCGAGGGACAGAGTGGGGCTCCTCCGACTGCCCAACAGGGTAAATGATCAGATCACGTGTATCACGTGAAAACGGGTGCCAACCAGGTCCTCAGGCAGGTCACGGCAGTCGCGGGTGAACAACAACAAGACAGTTGAAAGTGGAGTACGTAGTAGTAAGTACTGCGGGCTGCTAGATACCATAGGCGCTTCGCTATCCTCATCATTATCATCATGCTCATCATCAGACTCATTACCTATACCCGACCACGATAATGACTAAACCGATGCAGTTTCAAGTATGCCCCTCCCACGATCATGCAGTGGTCGCTGCGATTCCAGCGGTCAGGGAAAAACCCCAGTCCGCCGTTGTTTCATCTGTAGAAAAACCGACATCCACCGCCAATCCACAGCGTAAGTCACCGCTTTTTTGAGTCTGGGTATATCCATTCTTAGTAGCCAATACTATGTCCCAAAAAGTGTGACTCAGTCCCTTCACTTACCCGATTCGGCTCTCGTTTGTTCCTCAGCCATGTAAACTCTCCTCATTATTCATACCGTCGGACTCAGTCCAGTCTAGAAGGAGTCTAAGGACACTCGGACCAGCTCTGTACCTGAATTGCTGTTCACCGGCTTTAGAAACGTCTACCCCTCTATGACGAAATATTCGAGAAAACCGCGGCAGCCTCTTAGTTAAGACTCCACCACGTTGAATGAGTTTTTTTTTCCTTTGTCAATATGTGAGTAGTGCCCTGAATGATCGGGTCACTGCTACAGAAGTGGGGGGTCCTACAGGATGAATTTTCACAGTGAGAGCAAAATCTAATTATTCTCCGGTAGCCCGACTCTCCCTCCTACTGATCACTCGTCGTTCCCATTTAGTAGATTGATAGCCAAGATACCATCATCCAATACATTCGTAACAGCCCAATCGCCTAACAACCGCGAGAGAAGGGGGGGAAAGACATGTAAGGTACAAACAAATCTCACGATGGTATGCTGTCCAATACATACCTAATCACAATATCGCAAAAACAGCCCCTCCAGCGCTATTCGTCCTTCCAGAAATGACGGAGCGTGCCCTCGAAGGGAGAAGAATCCTTTCATCTGACAAATAGACGATCGACGTGGCTCTAGTGGAGCCCAAGGATCACCATCTGTCCCTGTCGCAGTCGAATGATAGGGCCAGGATCTCTGAGCGTTGGTACACTAGTTTTCACTATCTGTGATTTTATGCATCTACACCTACACAGGCAGGTACCAAACCTGGACTGTCCCGCGTAGGCAGTCAAGAACGAAGCACAAGGAATCTTCTTAGAAGCTGTTTGCGGAGGGGTAGACAAGACGATAGATGGAGACCCAAAGCGTACTATGTCATGACGCACTCCACTTCGGAGAATCTGAGGTTACACTCCGTCGAAGAACATACTAGCAGTAAATGACATACATATCCGAGTGCCTGATACGATTAGGTGCCTCGGGTGTTGATTCATGAGCTAGAGAGGTGCAGTGTGATCTGACTTCGTATTTTGTACTCATTGGTAGAACCTAGATCCATATGACGGGGTCGATATACCTACCTGAGGAGTGAATGATTTGTACAATGACCTAGAGACAATCAGTGCGGAGGACGTTCTCCAAACAATGCGCAAACGCTCGGATATCGATCAACCCAAACAAGAATGCAGTGGCAGTACCATTATCCCCTCAGAAAGCTGAACCTACGACAACAAATCATTCTCCAGTGCCCAATACCAGTATCTGCCTTACTCCAATCCCTGCAGACAACGAGTGAGTCAAAGGCTGCTCACACATCGGATTCAGACTCCGTATGCGTGTGAGAACAGCTCAAACGCAAGAGCTCTCGATAATCAATGCAAAAGGCTATCTGTGCCTGGCCAGGCTCTGCAACGCCCCATGCTGACCACCATGTCGGATACATACTACATGCTCTGATAGAGCCACCGTCATGCTCAGCAGCTTCGTTAAGGTTCCGAGACGCAAGCCAGCCCGTTTCAAGTGGCACAACCTTTTTCACCTCAATGCTCATGGCCACATTTGGAAATCTGCTACCTTGCACTTGGGTATCTCGGGCGAGCGCCTCAGTCAGCCACTTCCACTGAGCCGGGTTTATCTGGTTCTTGTGGTGCTGGTAAGGCACAGGACAGTTCAGCCATAACTCCTACAGTTCTCTGAACAAGATATCTGTCGATGACGCGTCCAACCCATTTTGGCAGCCTTGAGACTTCTCCGAGCGGAGAGAAAGCCTTGGACTGGACAAGGTTTCAGAATTGGAGGGATCGTATTTGATCACGTAGGCCTTAGTTTATTAATGGAATAGGATGATAGGGTGCGCTCAGGCCTTATGCCAAAACCTAGATTGATCGGTTGTCTACAGAACATCCTCTTGTCAGATTGCCAGCCTTGTGGCCTGACATCAGAGGCGACACAATTGCAGCATTCAACCACTGCATGAGGTGAAAAGGGAGAGTCCGGTAGAAAGTTTAGAAGAGAGGCGAAGAAATCATACCAGGTAGGCAGAAATGCGACAGATATCCAAAGATAGTATTATCGCCGTAAGTTGTCGTTATTGATCGT
Source organism: Aspergillus sojae (assembly GCA_008274985.1). Lineage (NCBI taxonomy): Eukaryota > Fungi > Ascomycota > Eurotiomycetes > Eurotiales > Aspergillaceae > Aspergillus > Aspergillus sojae. The sequence goes on along the minus strand of CP035527.1, from coordinate 4,128,532 downwards.
ACAAAAAACCCGAATCATGACCCCGCAGATCAGATCATGTGCGAGGACCGACAGAAGGTCAAGTCACAACCTCAGTCAGTTGAATTTGCAGGTCAGCAAGTATCTACTTGCCTAATCCGTCGTGCTCAACGGCACGGTCGAGATTACATCATTTATTTACTAGTGTTCTTGAATCATGATATTCAGAACCACATTCTCTCAGAATACTTAATATTCAGAAAACCTTCATTCGGATCATTATGAACTTTGTTTCTTGCCGAAACACCCTACCGACTCCTTTAGGGCCACGATAATCTCACAGGAAATTAATGACAGCAAATCATGTACTAAGTGTCCGAAAAGGTCAGGAGGTTGATTACTAGACCAGGGCCCGAAATTTCTCCGCGAACCGTTCAACACTTTCAAGTTTCAACCCGTTACCCATTTTGGAATTTAACGGTTATCTCCTAAATTTAGCGTACTCGGAGATTACCTCTTGAATAGTCACCAGTCTAAACTTCGGATTGCGAGTGTACCAGAAAACCAAGTTGGAACTATGTGACCAAGTGCAAAGTAGACACCTTCACATGAGCTCGTATTGCACTTTCCTTCTGTGTCGTGTGGATCAACTCATTCGTCGGCTCCGAGAATGATCCTAGTCAACTACCCCTATTCTTAATCACACTATATGGCATCCGTCAGCCATGCTAGCAAATCTAATAGCGAAGATCATCCACAACAGATGACGAACCACAGTGCAGGGCAGCTGAAGCTTGTACAGCTAGCTTAGTTCGTGGCATCGTGCCAACAACCATTTTCTCTATTGTGGTATTCGACTACTCGAAGAGCAGTACGGAGTATACTATACGAAGCGCCTTTATTTCTCGTCGGTTAAGGTACTATCAGCGGTAGGGAGCTGTCTTCCACTTGAAATTATCATTGAAATACCTTCAGTCATTTAAAGACGTTGGGTATAATCTAGATGGGAATAATTCCCATTTTCTGTCTCTTGTTACCTACTTAGATAGTTGGTCTAAGGCTTGCGACTAGATACAATAGTGTTCAGATACTTCCACAAGCCTAATCGTCTTCGTTGTCTTCATCTACCGCCGACCTTCGCCCCTTGTCTCTATTTTTTCCTGTCCATTTATGGTCTATTTTCTCATAATCAATCGTGGAAGATACAGAAATGCAGTGCTTCGATATGGCATTGTCCTAGTGTCATGAGCAACCCAACAACCGATAAATGTAGCAGTACTCATGAGTTTTATCTGTGAGTATACACAGATGGCTCACTGTCAACTTCCCAGCAGTGAAGTCCTCCTACATTTAGTTTATGAACTAGTCATCGCATTCCGCTGCGTTCTTCATCGAGAGGGGAATAAGAGTTCCATTGTCGAAAGTTTCAACAGCCTCAATACAATCAAGACAGACTTCACTAGATCAGAAAGAGCTCATTGTGTTTCGGTATCCAACCACAAGTATCACCATCGTTTGCGACCAGGAGCTACTTTCTTCCCAACACGGATCATGAGCACTGTATATTATGTGACCACTATAGATCTACGCTACACATGATCAGATGTGGTGATCCCTTCTTATATTTGCTTCTATATTACCCCCACTATACGTTTTCTCAACAGGGAATGTAGCGCAATCAGCTTTAGGCAATGCTTAACAGTTAAACCCCAGCTTCTATTGTCTACTATCCGGGGTGCTATGCACTGAAATTTAGTCTCCATACTATACACGGTTGGACCTCAGAAACCTCGGTAAGCTGTTAAGGATGTAATGACTTGAATATACTCATTGGAGTGCATAGAGCCTAGCCTTAACCCAGTCAAGCATCTAATTAAGGGCCTCCGATCAACAATCTATCGTAGAATAGCGATTCTCTATGCATAATGTGCCGAGTATTTTGGTAGAACGAACCCATGCCCGCAATATCCTATACCTTCTTCATGTTGGCAAATCATTAGATACCCTTTCTAAATTCTTGCAGTAATTCTATTCAAATGAAAGGACTGAAGATTCAATCCGGATCAGCAGGCGACACGAATACGAAACAGTCTTTTGCAACTTGCAACTGATGCTCAATCTGAGGTCTACGCTGTTGATAATCATACACTAGTATAGGTGACTACGAAAGCTTTATAGCTCTGAGGGTGCTATACATAAAGTATCATTGCTGACAACCGCTTGGGATTTGGCAAATAGGGAAACTAAATAGTATGGTTGTGGCGGATCCGGGCTCATGTTTCGCACTTGAAGGTATATATCTCCAAGTATATTGTACAAACGACATCAAAACTCTATCAGTCAACCGTTATCCAGCACTTGAAGCTTCGGAATACTTACTTTCCCACAGGGTTATAATTAACACAAGCCATTTATTCTACAGTGACCTCAAAGCACCATTGAGAACTTGGTTTCTGGAAGTGGAAAAGGCCCAGCTGACGTCAGGTTGCCACTTTGGGGCCCATTTCCTCCCAAAAGGCGGAGAGAGTGACTGGAGGCAAAGCACACTGACATAATAAGGCTACTGATCTTTATATAATAACTATACCCCATACTCCAACCTATTCTCTTTGTGTTCCCTCTTCTTTTCCGTGCTAGTCAGTGGATGAGAGATATATCAGCTTTGAATAATTCCATATCCGGCACCTCGCCTACACGTGACTTCGCGTGGGCGGTCAACAGCCACGTCATAATACCAGTGCAGAAAACGAGTCCAATTTATTTGGGGGGCTTCTTGGAGAAAGAAAAGAAACACTGGTGGAACGTGCTTCCCCCCATGCCACTTTTTATCGTTCCCCCTGAATGATTATCACCATCTCCTCAGTATATCGTGAGCAACCTTAGTCCTTCGATCTAGAGGGCACTTTCCTTCTTAACTTTTCCGATTACACTACGCCATGTCCGATTCGACCCTTTATCTTTACACCTCCCTTACTGCGGGGTCGTCCCATATCGTCACCGCTACTGCACGATTGGAGACTATCCTCAAGGCCAACAAACTCCCTTTCCGCGCAATTGATGTAGCCACCGATGACGCCGCCCGGAAGCTCTGGGGTCGTCGCTCCAAGGGTAAAAAGTTGCCGGGACTGGTGAAGTTTGGCACAGTCGTCGGGGTAAGTGGTTTTTGTTCCCCTTTGCCCCTCCTTTCTTATATTTGCTGTGGAGGCTAGTTATCGGGGGATGAAAATGACGACCATATATGGCTGACGATTCTGGAACGCTCTAGGACCTGGAAGAGGTTGAAGAATGGAACGAGTATGGCGAGCTGAGAATGCAGGTCAACAGCGTCGAAGATTTTGGTGATAGTATTCCTGCTACGAGCATCGTGACCACCCAGCCTGAGTCTGCTATATCGACCCCCGCCTCAGAACCTTCGGTACCAAAGCAGAGTACCATCAAGATCCAGAACCCGCCCGCAAAAGAATCTCAGAAAGACGATTCCATCACGGTCGCTTTGCGCCAGGCTAGCGAGGAGGCCGCCGCCAAAGCCAAAGAAAGCAAGGCCGAGAAGGCGACTCCAGCTGCTGAGCAGAAGCAACCCCTCCCTCCAGCCGTCGAAGAGAAAAAGGAAGGAGGCGCAGACACTGTACGTCGGAAATCATCGGTTGCTCCTGAGATCGTTGAGGGGGACAACCCAAAGCGGCCACCTCTGGTGCCAGAGGTTGCCGCGGTGTCCTCTGCCAATTTTCATGCTGATAATGCCGAAGCACTAGGATTAGTTGAGCATCATCGTGGCTCCATCGTTTCTGCCACGTCGCCGGAGGAAAAAGCGAAGGTCGCTCATGATATCCGTAAGTCGATTTCCGGCGGTCATGCAGAGATGCTGGAGTCGCTGCGCGACGACCAGGCGCAGAAAGCTGGTCAGGAGGAAACCATTGATGAAGAGTCGGAAAGTGGCGAGGCTGTCGAGGATGCTATGAATCGAAAGGCAAAGAAACCAGGTTCTAGTTGAACTGCCGCTGATTGCTTTACGATACGATGGACACGCCCGGCATTACTTCCATAAGCCCTCTTCTTTCTGCTTTCTTTTTTTATTTTCTACTACCCTGTAAAGATACCAGCGCATTGATATCAGTCAGTTTTAATCCAACAATTGTAAATTTCAAAGATTTGTGTAGTCATTGTTGATCATTTAGCCGTATTTACTAGTTCTATGCAACTCTTCTCTAGGTACATTCTCTATACCCGATGTACTGGATATTACCGTATATCAACCCCTGCCCACCTTTTAAATGATCACATGGTCTAAAGCCAAGACGAAAAGTGGGATCAATAGAAAACCCCAAAGTGAGAGAAAAGTCGGGGAGAATACGGAAGAAAAGAAAATTCAAGTAGAAAAAAAAGGAAAAGAAAGGTAACGATTACGGGCTATGCGCGATTAAAGTATCGTGTCACATGGAACATGTAGTAAGAAAAAATACTTTTTAGAGCTTTTGGCGTTTGTTAACAGCTTCGCGAAGCTTTGCGATGACGTCGGCAGGATCTTGGGCGCCAAAAACTGCCGAACCAGCGACAATCACATTGGCTCCTGCTTCAGCGGCCTGGTCCACCGTCCCGAGCCCAAGTCCGCCATCAACCTCGATGTTCAAATTAGGGTATCGCTCACGGAGAGCCTGGACCTTGGGCAGCTCGGAGGCCATGAATTTCTGGCCACCAAAGCCGGGGTACACGGTCATGACAAGGACCATCTGTGGAGAAGGACCGTTTAGTAGGGATGTTGCGAGGATTTCTTTTATGTAAGAATGATGTCACTTACATCTGGGCGTTCTTTCTCGTCTTTGTTCTCGAGGATCTCCCACAGTACGTCCACCGGTGTGTCTGGCTTGATAGCAATACCGGCTTGCATGCCCTCCTCGTGGATATAACGGATTAATTCCTTCGGGCTCGTCTTGCGAGTGGTTGTGGAGTCGGCAGGCTCGGTAGCTGCGACGGAAGCTACGGCGGCTTCGTAGTGGAAACAGTAGAGGTCGCATCCGGCGTTCTTGAACTCCTTGACCCATTTATGTGGCTAGATATAAACACGGGACGATCAGCCGGTCGTTCCTCGAAGTGACACGGAATGATCGGAAAGCTTAAAAGGTGTTGCACGGAAACGGCGCGGGTTGCTGAAGCTTCAGGAGCAGATATCTCTCACCTCCATGATCATCATATGGCAGTCAAAGGTGCCCCGGCCATGGGGCTGGGTTGGACGGTCAACGTGAGACCGGATCTTGGTGACCACGGGAGCTCCGAAGGTGATGTTAGGGACGAAGTGACCGTCCATGATGTCGACATGGAGCCAGTCTGATCCCTGGGCCATCTTCGTCGAGCATTCGCTTCCCAAAGACGCGAAATCCGCGCTCAGGATGGATGGGGCAATGATCGCTGGCGGGGACATGATGTCTATGTCTCAGGACCTTGTATAAAGGAAAGGAAGCAATTGACGGGTATGGCGGGGCGATGGTCAATGGAAAGTATAAGCTTCAGGGACGATGGGGAGAGAAGACGGGTTATATACCTGTATCCGGAAAGGACTGTGTGAACAGCACAGGTATGGGGAAAGAGTGGATATGTGTACTCCATCAGAAGGCAGGAAAATTCCCATAAAAAAATTAATCACCGGCCATTGATATCACCGCCATTTACCGGTCGACGTCACTCCGAACAGCCAAATCGGGCAACTTGGATACTGATGATAAGGGCTAGGGCCAAGACTTTCACGTGGGGGTGCATTAGGGGGAGCCTCGATGCCTGAACGGAGGTCGAGACTTGGGCCTGAACAGGATCACGGGAACCGGCTTCCCGCCATAGAAATGCCGTCGACCCTTTGGCCGCTGCTTCATTGGTAATCTGTCGACTTGACTCAAGTTTGACTTAAATTAGTGCCTGTTCCCCTCCGGCGACCCAATTTCCGATGAACTGGTCGGCTGACCTCGTCGCATATCCTTGGTCAACCAGTTGTTGGGCTGGTTGGGAACGGAATGACCACTTTTGTCTTTCCAGAGAGACTGACTGGTAATGAAGACGATGTTCGACCACCATACTTGCTACCTAACCGTCATTAATTAACCGCCTTTCCGAAATAACGTTGGGTGGGTAAGCCACGATCTCCTGATAAATCAGAACACCCCTCGACAGAAGTTCTAAAGATAGATCGCCCGGCGCTTGTCGTTCACCAATCACACTCACCTTAACTTCCAGTCACAAGGCATCATTCGTCGAGAGCCGTTCTCTGCATGCACCCCCCACCTATTGGTGTGATATCTGTCCAGCGTGCTGGATGTCACTTCTGTTGTGCCTCTCAGAGTGCTAGAAGTCCTTCAGGAGCGAAGCGCCGCCTTTACAGCAACCAATGGTAGCCTCTCTGAAATGTCTATTTCCAAGGATCCCGGGCTTGTCGTGCGCAATGTTGCAGTAGTTTCTGCACAGATGATGGTTGGTGTGCACGGCGTCTCCAGATTTTCCCCTCTTCGCCCTCAGACCTGGGTGTATTTATCAGAGCCATGCGCCACGGATCGATCGTGATCTTCACCTACTTCTTTGTGGTCATTTTACCTTAATTTTCTTTTTCCTTTTTGTTAGCTTTGAACATCTGTGCCTTCGGCTCTGTGAGCTAGGCCGTCCTTCGTTGTATCCTTTACTTGCGCTGGTGGACCCGTTGATCGGTGTCGAACGCAGTTGATATAATAAACCCTTAGATCGTTTCATTTTGGGCAACATCGGTTTATGTTGTAATTCCTCATTCGCTTTCGAGAGAAAAGAAAAGAACCACGCATAGGGCAACATGACTGAGTCATTGCGCTCCGCAACAGCCAGATGCCCGCCTCCTCGGCAGGCCCGAGGGACGAGGCTTAATACCATAATTGAAGATTCTCGCGAGGGGCAATACTCCGAAACCCCGCGCCAGCAGGAAGCTGTCTCAAACAAGAATGCTTCTCAGCCACAGTTAAGATTGAAGACCAGTGGTCTGGCGCTGGCGTCTAGACTAAACCGTCTGCTGTCTCCCTTATCCGCTGGAACTACCTCCTCTTGCTCAGATACAGAATGGCAAAATCAAATGCAAACATTTGATGATCTGTATGATGCGACCGACGAGGAATCAGAGATGAGTGATGAGTGCACTTCGATCTCTAGCACTCGCCCAACAAGTATGACGACCCCTACGACGAGAAATTCGGTTTCTCCGACTAGTCGCAATCGCTATCCCAGTCTTACGATTCCCTCGTCCACAATGTGGCCGTCTCTTCAGGGTGCACCAAAAAGTTCACCAATTCCCCCAACGCCGCCCCCCAAGATCCCAGTTTCCCCGGCAGCTTTGTCATTGCTTGGCCATTCTGTGCCGGCTGTGCATGCGCCTCCATCGCTGGATGGCAGTCTGTCATCGGATCAAGTCTCCAACATTAGTGCTCCAGCTACTCCAGACGTCCAGTCACTTCCTGATAATGACTGGAATCCGCATGAAATTCTTGTACGACCAGACCTCGAAGATGAAGAAGACGTAGATCTTCAGAATCCAGAGACAAGCTCAGATTTGCAAAGTATTGAAATTGCAATTGAAAACACTGAAGAGGATTGGCGGCAGTTTCTCGGAAACTTCCCTCGAATTCCTGACCAAGCGAGATCGCCAGTCGTTGCCGACCCTGTCCGCGAAGATACACCGTCTGACACAGGCGTGCATCTTCCTGAAGATGCGTTGGCAATGTTGAGACACATTCCGCTGGATGTGACCCCGGATCCTTGGTCAGAGACTTCTGAAAGCAACGAAGAGATGTGGCAGATCGAAACACCGGAACGACCACGCAGTGCTGACGATGCGACCCCCGCCTCAGATCTCTCTGGATATAGCTTCAGTAGTCTCAGTATACCTTCTCCTGGTGGCTTCTTTGCCTCTCTTGGCCCGAGAGCTCGCCACACTTGGTCGATCCCCAAGCTAAACAACATTCCTTCATCTGCCATTGCCGAGAGGTTCTACGACCTCCCCTTCACCCGGACCGAAGGGGAAATCGTTGAGCAAATCATCGACTGTCCTCAAATGTCAACTGATGAGCAGCTAACAGCTGTGTATGATCCGAATGGACCACCGACTTCGATCAGAATCCCATCCGAAGAGCCGGAGTCACATTTTGAACATGCAGAAAGCCCAGTTAGTGACGACGTCGATGGTGTGTATGAGATTACAAAACCAGGCATGTATAATCTGGAGGAGCGAGATGAGAACTATGAAGATGAATTGCAAAAGAAGGCCATGGCAAGCTTAGACCGAACTAGTGTCTGGCTCGCAGCACAAGCTTCCTATCTTGCTGCCCTGTGTGAAACAAATCCCGCCAATACCCCGGTAAGCGAAAGAGAAGACTGTATGGCGATCGCGGAGAGTGTCACACAAGCCGTAGCACAAGTCGTTTCCAAAAAGTCCGTCCGATTTGATGAGACAGTCCCGGAAGCTCCCAGCTCCCAGCCTTCTGCATTAGCAAGCAAGGATTCGATCTATTGGAGGGGGTTCCAGTCGATTCGGCGATCTGCTAGCAACACAGACACTTTCATGCACCGAACCATGCGCTTCGACGCTGTGCAATCTATTCGGCTGGGTTTGCCTAATATGCATACAAATAGTTTATTGGGCAATTACGAATTAGTTCGTCCCGAACGACCTCCTTACAGAGGTCCATTCTCTCAAGCACCCCGCGCTTCAGTCGTGGGTTCCATCTTGGAGGAAAAGGCACAGTTCTCCATGCTGGAGAAGGAGCAATTAGTGCTTACCCAGATTAGCGAGCCTCTGTGGGCAATGGACGCTCTTCGGTACCTCAACGGCGGTCACCTGATTGCTAGTCCTGCTTTTAGGAGACTTGCTAAGTCGAAGTCAGTCTCAGCAAAACCTCAAGGATCAGGCTCACGTCGCATTAGAGTTCTGGACCTTGGGGGTCATGCTTCGTGTGAGTGGGCATGGCAGATTGCACATGACTACCCTAATGTCAAGGTTTACACCGTCTTCACCGAGCACCAAGCGGTTAACCGTGGCATCAAGGGGCCCGCGAACCACCGTCAGATCTCCGTCCAAAGTCTGTGGCAACTACCATTTCCTAACAACAAGTTTGATGTGATCTCCACTCGTTCACTGCCTGCCTTATTGAAGAGGGAACGTTCCTCCGGTGATCAGCAAGACGAGTATGACCTTTGCCTTAAAGAATGTCGTCGCTGCCTCAAGCCAGGGGGATACCTGGAGTTCTTCGTCATGGATGCGCAGATATCGCGCGCAGGGCCTTACGCATCTGCCACGTCGGTTGAGTTCACATACAACCTCAAGACGCGGGGCTACGACCCAAATCCTACCAAGACCTTCCTCGGGCGTCTGCAGAAAAGTGGTTTTGTGGGGATCAAACGAGCTTGGATGTTCTTACCAATGGGCAATGAGCCTGCAGTTTCACCTGTTCCCAGGGAGACCCCCGAGCCTAGAGTCAAAAGCCACATCAGCGAGTGTGAAGCGGTTCAAGGCCCGGTCGGCAGCACTGCTGATGCTGCGAGTATCACTGGTTTGTTTGGCGGGTGGATTTGGGAACAATGGCTTCTCAAGTTGCAAATTGAGATGGGTCGAGAGCAGGGGAGGTTGCTAGAGGGAATTGGAAGCGTTTTCGACGAGGGTCGCAAGAACGGCGCTGGTTGGACATGCTTGTCCGGTTGGGCGATGAAGCCGAGACAGAGGAAGCCAAACGGGTCTCAAAAGAACCGTGACAGTTAAGGACTCACTCTTTCACTCCCTGTTTTTATGTCTGTTTGGTCTTGTCTTGTCCTTAGTTTGGTTCACGTATGTGAAACGATATAAGTTAGCTATGATACCCATATACCGCCCTGGTGGCGAGCATTAATGTAATGTACAAGATTGATTGACGCCCAAATTCTAGACTCTTTTCCGAAGCTCATTTTACGGGAGGGATTTTTAAGAATACTACTTCATTTGGGCGCCTTGGAATGCAATGATACAGGAGCAGAGCTCATAGTGGAACTATATTTCAACAACACACCATGGAAGGATAGAAAGCCACAACGCCTGTTGCCCGTAATTTTAAACTTATGTAGAAAAAGTTTATTCGTTTGTTGACAGCCTTCCATCGGATTGTGAACACTCTGAATAACAATGGTTGGTCATTGCTAGAGTGTCGGGTAGCCACCAAAGCAAGCTCGCTGAGAACACAACAGTGCGGTCTCACGTGACTCCAGACCGGAGCAGATTAGATTGCGACTGACAACATCACTTCAACGGCGTTATACTCCCCCACTTTTGCGATCCCTCTGTTATATCCTGAGCTGCTCGCTGGGAAGTGCAGGGCAATTGTACCTACCGTCCACACATATACCCCACGAGGCAATGCGATAGTCCTTCAAACACGAAACCCCGCCCCCAATCATCTTCCCGCCGCAACCATGCTCTTCTTCAGGTATGCCGGCTCACGACTGGCAGATCAAGCAAACGAACCAAGCTTTTCTAACGCAATACAGTTTCTTCAAGACCCTCACAAACCAGACCGTGATCATCGAGCTCAAAAATGACATTCGCATCCGCGGAACACTGAAATCCGTCGACCAATACCTCAACATCAAGCTCGACGATGTCGACGTCTTGGACCTGGACAAGTACCCTCACCTGTCGTCCGTGAAGAATATGTTCATCCGTGGTAGCGTGGTTCGCTACGTTGTTTTGCCCCGGTCGGAAGTGGATGTCGGTTTGCTGGAGGATGCCACAAGACGAGGTAAGCTTGCGATTTACGCTTTCACTCCGCTTGTCCAGACCCTTGCCGAACCAATACTGATATTCATCTTACCACAGAGGCAGCCAACCAAGCCGGAAAAGCCCGGTGATCGAAGTAATCCGAAAAAAACAAAAAGAAAAGAAAAACCGACCATGCTAGTTTAATCCCCTTACGATGCGATGTCGCTACTGCGTGCCCCGGAATGAAATTATCTATGTGATGATCGCCACGGAGAAGCCTAGGATATGATTACCGGTCTAGGTAGTGGTGGAAAATGAATATTATTTTGGTCTATGAGGTGTGAAAGGAAGCTTTGAAGGGCGCTGAGGATTCGATGATCCTGTTCCTGTCAAATAGAGCTGGTAGCATCCCTGCAAACAGCAGCTTAGGCTATGTCTACACGCATGAGGCACGGATTAGTTGCCGGTGCTTTACAATTCAGATACCATTCAGTCGTACCGGTGAAAGTAAGTCCTAGCATGAGGCAAATCGTAATCCTATCGGGTAATATGGACACGTGATCTCGCGACGCGAAAATGATTGCCGCGCCGCGCCTCGTTCTTGTCTTACGTTGGTTTCTACGTCGACTTTCTTTCTGGATTAGATTTCGAAAATCGTACAAAAACGCGGGGAATGCGATACAGGATGCATATATAAGACATATAACGCCTTAAAGTCAGATTTAGATACCGGATACCATCCAGCGGCCAACAATTTGCCCCTCACCTCAATATACCTACGGCCGCCAATTTCGTTCAGAACCTACTTTATACATAGCATTCAACATGGCTGGATCATTCTCGAAGAAAGGCTCGACGCCATCTAAACCGTCCTTCAGGTCCAAGCAACCAAGCTCTGTGAAGCGGAACAGCAGTCTCCTAAACTTTTTCCAGAAGGCGGACGGCCCGCCGCAAGCCACATCTCGACAGTCTCGGATTACGCAATTTGCGACGAAAGTAGATCGACCGACAGGTAGTGGGCACAACAGTCCGTCTCTACGGCGGGAAGATAGCTCGAAGAGTAACGGTAGTGGCGGTTTGTTCTTGGATGAGCGGAATGGGAAGAAGTCGGCCTTGATAGATCCTAGTACGCCCCCGCGGTCCCGGTCACGGACACCTGACGATATATGGGGTGAAGACGATGGGAGCATCGTGGCTCCGAAAGAGGAGGAGGACAGATATAACGAGAATGGGTCAGCGGTCAAGAAGCGTAAGGTCGAGTCAGAGCCTGACTCTCCTCGGACGGAGCAGGTGAAGGATGAGGCCTCTGCGACAACGCCTGCTCCGGCCAAATCTCGACAGGTTAGCGGGCCGTTTATCGATGAGTCTGATAGCGAGGAAGATTTAGGTGCATTTGGGGATTTCAACGACGAACCAGCCGTGTTGACAAATGCCGAAGCCATGAAGGACGCAGCGGGGACTGATAATGACCGGAAAGATGATGATCGAACTTCCGATGTCGCCGTACCACCATTGGTAAGAGAAGCCACGAGCCATATCGAAGATAATGAACTTGCGAATTTTGACGATCTAGAAGAGGACGAGTTCGGAGGGGAAGGAGGACTCCTAGACCAGGAAAATGACGACGAAGGACCCGAAGAGACGATATTTGGCTTTGACGACTCGAACGACTCGCTAGCTCCTGAGGAGTGCGAAGTGGATCCTGACGGCGGCGTGGCAGTATGTCCAATATGCCAGATTGAGTTGGTAGGCTTGAGTGACGTTGTAAGGCGCTCTTTTGGCTTGGACTATTTACAAGTCGTTTGTTAACGGTAGTAGGACGTGTCGGTGCATGTCAATGATTGCCTTGATGGGAAGCCTGCCATTGTTTTGCCGAAGCCGAAGCCCGACACATCGGCGAAGGCGTTGACACGCGCAGAACTCGCTTCCATTGCAAGACCACCACAAAATGATCCATACTCCTCCGGCACATCTAAGACATCATCCGCTTTCTCGAAGCTTATGGCAGGTAACGCAGAAGATACAGCATGGACAGCCGCGGCCGCCAGTGAGGTTAAGTCTAAGGGCAAGCAGGCATATCAACGAACTTGCCCATTTTATAAGATTATTCCGGGATTCTCGATATGTGTGGACGCTTTTCGTTATGGAGCAGTCGAAGGATGCAATGCCTACTTTTTAAGCCATTACCATAGTGACCATTACATAGGCCTCACGGCCTCTTGGCGCCATGGACCCATCTACTGCAGCAAAGCTACTGGCAACCTAGTCCGCCAACAGCTCAAGGTGGACCCGCGTTGGGTGGTGGATTTGGAATTCGAGAAAACTACAGAGGTCCCCAATACTGGCGTTCAAGTGACTTTGATCGAGGCCAATCACTGCCCCGGAAGCGCCATTTTTCTCTTTGAGAAGGCCATGGGGTCTGGCCAGTCCAAAAGGATTCAACGGGTTCTCCATTGTGGCGATTTCCGCGCATCTCCCACCCATGTGCAACACGCCCTTCTTCGCCCCGAGATAGTGGACTCCGTCACGGGCCAGAAACGGCAGCAAAGGATTGACGTTTGCTACTTGGACACTACTTATCTCAGCCCTAAGTATTCCTTCCCTAGTCAAATCGATGTCATCGAAGCCTGCGCGGAACTCTGTGCTAGCCTTGACCGAGGTGAGGATGAGGGTCCTGCGCCGTGGCAGTCAGGGAAGGCGAGTAAAGAAGGCGGGGGCATCATGAGTAAATTTTTCAACTCTGTAACGGGCTCGGGCAAGCCACAGGAGCGATCCTCTCGCCCGCAAGGCCGATTATTGGTCGTCATTGGCACGTATAGTATCGGTAAAGAGCGCATATGTCTAGCCATTGCCCGAGCCTTGAAGAGCAAGATTTATGCCACTGCGGGCAAGCAACGTGTGTGCGCCTGTCTGGAGGATGCCGAGCTTTCTTCGTTGTTGACGGACGACCCCGTGGAGGCTCAAGTGCATATGCAGACGCTGTTCGAGATCCGCGCTGAGACGTTGGCCGACTACCTGGATTCGATGAAGCCGCACTTCACTCGTGTGGTGGGATTCCGTCCGACAGGATGGACATACCGACCACCCACAGAGAGGATGTTGGACAACCCACCCGTCTCAACGGTGCTACATTCTGCTCATTGGAAGACATCTTTCACGAGACGCGACCTGGTGCCCCAACGCGGAAGTACGCGTGAAAGCGCGTGCTTTGGAGTGCCTTACAGCGAACATAGTTCGTTTCGAGAATTGACGATGTTCTGTTGTGCACTCCGGATCGGACGGGTGATCCCTACGGTAAATGTCGGTAGCCGGAAAAGTCGGGAGCGAATGAAGGCATGGGTCGAGCGATGGGAGGCGGAGAAGAGGAAGAGTGGATTGTATCGGGTGGAAGGGGACCGGTGGTAGAGTGGAATATTTATCAAGAAGTAGACTTGTACATATTCATACACCGGTAGTACGCTGTGGAGCGCTGGTTGGACCGGATGCACCGCATAAGCATACGACATATACTAGGACCAGCTGAATTTTGACCAGCCGCAGAGGGAGTCTCACATTATGGCTCTTCGTATCTGCATATAATCATTTGTACAGCGTGACGTATCATAGGATCTACTATATGCATACCGACAATGACATGTTTGTCACATAGGTACCTATATACATTGCTGAAGTATTATAAAACATGATTGGGAGTCCAACCACTCTCCACTTTGGCGACATGAAAGCATAGAAAAAGTAAATAAGTAAATACGAGCAATGTCTATTGCAGTGTGACGCCACCAACTGTGTGGTAGAAAAGACTTGTAATCGTGTGCTGTTCACCACCAATGAGAGAGCTGGTAAAGGTAAGGGCGTTCACTAGAATTCACCACAATAGCTTGGCTCAAAGCTAATCAAGAGTGCCTCACCAGTCATGGACGTGGACGCGACCAACAAAAACCGTGGGTATTGAATGGGCGGTCGATCATGGCTCGTGACTTGCAGGGGGCATTAACCGAGAGAAGAAGCGGGGGACCGGAGGCCAGCATCGGCTGCTTGAGAGCAGTGAGGCAACCCCAGACTTCCCGAATTTGACTTCCGTCGGTTGGATAGCCTCGGGGAAGCCTCATCCACGCTAGTCCCATAAATATTGACCGTCAGCCATGGTCATGGTGAGGATGATAGAGAGTGATAATATGGTATTTCGACAACTATATTGATTCTTTTACTCGCCTTGTTTCAACCCTCTTTCGAATATTGACCTTCAACAACTTGTTCGACATATCGCGTGGTGTTAATTGATTATTGACGACAATCATTCACTCCTAAATTACCAAAAAGGGTTAGTGGCAACGGTCAACAACTGAGTCTCCACGATCATCCCGTTATAGTTAATTTCTGAATCCTTTCGCGAATGCTAACGTTTCAAGTCCCTTGTCTAGTTTCTTAATTGTCCTACATATCCCGTCCTGCTGGGGCAGACAGAAAAGGACAACAGCCGCCATGATTGCCGAGCTCCTGACGCCCACTGGCGCAGCGTATGTGCTCACCGCCGCCGTATTCGTCTACTATATCCTGCCGTACCTGCAGCTATGGCGCTTACGCGATATCCCGTCGCCCGGTTTCGCCGCCTTCTCTAACCTGTGGCTGATGCTGCAGTACCGTAAGGGCAACCGCTTCGTCACCGTCGACAACGCTCATAAGAAACATGGCAAACTCGTGCGCATTGCACCCAGACATGTCTCCATTGCCGACGACGAGGCTATCCAGGCGATCTACGGACACGGAAATGGTTTCCTTAAGGCGTATGTTTCTTCCTTTCTTTACTTCCCCTATACAATCAACGTCCTACTCTCTGCGGATAAAAAATCCGCAGAGAACAACAACAAAAACAACATTTTCAAAGAATAATATTAATAATATTAATACAGTGACTTCTACGATGCCTTCGTCTCCATCCGCCGCGGTCTCTTCAACACTCGCGATCGTGCCGAACATACTCGTAAGCGCAAGACTGTCAGCCACACCTTCTCCATGAAATCTATCGGTCAATTCGAACAATACATCCACGGCAATGCTGAGCTCTTCGTGAAACAATGGAACCGTATCGCCGACACCCAAAGTAACCCTAAGACCGGCTATGCGACCATCGACGCCCTGAACTGGTTCAACTACCTCGCCTTCGATATCATCGGTGACCTCGCCTTCGGCGCCCCCTTCGGCATGCTCGAGAAGGGCCAGGATATCGCTGAAATGCGCAAGAACCCGAACGACAAGCCCAGCTATGTGCAGGCCGTTGAGGTCCTGAACCGCCGTGGTGAAGTTTCTGCTACCCTGGGTGCCTGCCCCAGTCTCATTCCCTGGGCGAAGTATATCCCCGATCGCTTCTTCAGAGATGGACTCGAGGCTGTGGAGAATTTGGCTGGTATTGCGGTTGCGCGGGTGAATGAACGTCTTCGCCCCGAGGTTATGGCGAACAACACTCGTGTGGATTTGCTGGCTCGTCTTATGGAGGGCAAGGATTCGAACGGAAACAAGCTCGGCCGCGAGGAACTAACGGCGGAGGCGCTCACGCAGCTGATTGCCGGTTCTGACACCACGAGTAACACCTCTTGTGCCATTTTGTACTGGTGTCTGCGCACTCCTGGGGTTATTGAGAAGCTGCACAAGGTGCTCGATGAGTCTATTCCCAAGGATGTGGATGTGCCCGTTCATGCAATGGTTAAGGATATCCCCTAGTATGTTACACCTCCCCCTTCACCTCCCTCTTTTACTATCTATCATGGCCAAATACTAACCAAAGAAAAAGTCTCCAATGGGTCATCTGGGAAACAATGCGTATCCACAGCACTTCCGCCATGGGTCTCCCTCGTGAAATCCCCGCCGGTAACCCACCCATCACCATCTCGGGCCACACCTTCTACCCTGGCGACGTCGTCTCCGTACCCACCTACACCATCCACCGCTCCAAGGAAATCTGGGGTCCCGATGCCGAGCAGTTCGTCCCCGAGCGCTGGGATCCCAAGCGTCTGACTGCCCGCCAGAAGGCCGCTTTCATCCCCTTCAGTACTGGACCCCGCGCTTGTGTCGGCCGGAATGTCGCGGAGATGGAGTTGCTCGTCATCGTTGGAACTGTCTTCCGGTTGTTTGACTTTGAAATCCAGCAGGATGGACCCATGGAGACGAGGGAGGGATTCCTCCGGAAGCCTTTGGGACTCATGGTTGGAATGAAGAGGAGACGTGTTGCTGTTTAGGTTCTGGGAGGGGTGAAAAAGAAAGTTTCGGGTGAGAATTTGGGTGGAACACTAAATTGGATGTAAATATGACTTTCCTATCTGGTTGTATGATTTGAAATTACAATGTTCAATGAATTTCTACTTTTGAATTTGCTGAGGACCGAGGTTCATATGTATATACGATAAATGTCCTCCTTTTTGCTTCGTCTTTCTCTTGGCATATTTGGAGCACATGCTCAGAGTCTTGCACCTGGATCGGGCCTGCTCTCCGGTCGTGATTCAATTCAAGATCATTATGATATCTTGTTAGCACCTTAAGCAATGCTGTAAAGCGCAGTGCGTGCCTCAGCTGAACCAATCACTTGGAATAATTTGGGTAATTTCGGCTTCTGCTGTAATTCCTTTGTCTTCGAGAAGGGATAAAAATAAAAGAAATCCTTTGAAAAGAGCAATGTAACTAAGTTTTTCTACTCAACAATAGCCAAATCTCTATCTTCTCAGTAGACTCGATAAACAAGGCTTAACATCATGACTGAAAATTCTCGCGAGGAACACTCGGAAACTCCCCGAGTCATTGAGGAGTTGGGAAAGAGGTATAATCAGAGACATGAGACTAGTAAGGTGTTCTCTGAGTATGTGGCTCCATTGAGCGGGCCTAGTTTCTGGTGAGGGATGATAGTGACTACTCTGCCGGTCTGTTCGTCTTGAACTACAGTGCGCTTTTCATATTCAACATCTTCGTCTAAGGTACCGAACCCATCTCGCTTTCGTCCTCGACATCTTCATTATCAGACTATAGTCCTCGTCGGCAGTCTCATGGGTATTTTACCCGCAAAACCATCTTTGATTTTGACCGGAGTTACAACACCGTTGTTTCCAGTTAAGTTGGCAATCCGCCGTGACCGGCGTACGTGTTGAGGGACCGACAATGCGGTGCGCTTGTAACCAGACATCATAGCCTCTCAGACCTCGAGACTGTTCTTGAATCCAGTATCCGGCAGTGCTTGAGTGCAAGAGAGCATCCGCGGTGAGAGAAACGATACTTGCCATACTGGTATGACAGCACCAAACCCCTCCGTCCATATATTCATATACAGGCTATCTTGTCTCGCCACCTAAGAGGACAACCAATAGCAGAGCTGAAGATAGTCAACTTGGCATCCTAAATACAAATTTCGCGAATTGACATAAAAAAGGAAGGTGGGTGTGAGGGTATATTGGCGCTATGCGGGACTAATTGTATTTCGGCCGCATCGCGAGCCTTTTTATGAAGATTTCAGGGTGATCGCTAGGGTTTGAGGTATCAATATTGATAATATGAATTAACAAAGGGCGAGAAGAGGCTGCGGCCGCTGACAAGGATTTCCCCTGTAATCTATAATAGCAGAGAAGGATTGAATAGAGAATACTTTTGTCCCCACCAAGGCGTTTCCGCGAAAGGATATCGGTCGTGATTCCATGTCCATAAACACCACGTAGGCTCCGGTAAGGATGGCGAAAGTTTCATTCCTCTTGCTTCTTGTCTAACCTCGCATTCTAGATGCAATAGGAAGGTCAAATGGATCTACACACACCAGGGATGGGAGAAGAGATAATTTCCTTGTCTCAAAGATCCTTACGCGATATCAGCGATTACGGCTTTCAAACCTCCTTGTCGTGGCCTAGCCGTGCCTATTCTTGCCTGAAGATCAAGTGATAGACTTGGTTCTGCGGTTTACATGTCCAGTCAGTAAGTCGTACATGCGTGTTCTACTCCAATCCAAATAAGGGTGTTGACATGTACAGCGTTAGTATTAGATGTGTGGTGAATGTTTAATGGTCTAGACTATAGCATAGTCTACCTTAATGTTTTCAAAGATATAACTCCGTAACTAGTAATTCCTCCACCCAGTAACCTATGTAACAATTCACAGAACTGTAGTATCCGTCGTCGCCAGAGCATAGAAGGTCTCTGTATGCGTAGCCGTTGCGTTACTCTTGGTGGTCAAAGTAGGCGTTACCTTCTGTGTCCCTTCAGCCATGTCTAGGCCGAGTAACGAGCGCCGGAACATCTCTAGGGAGGCCTTGGGCTGATAGTAAGGAACAGCATGGCCCGCCTCATAGATGCGCAGAAAGGTGAAGTTCCCGGCCTCACGAACCTCTCCATACTCCACTCCGTCCACGAGAAACGGCACATAACCAGCGCTCCGGAAGAGGGCATCATGTGTGTAATTCACCGCCAGAGAGACTGCTTGGCCTCCATACCAGTTGCACTAGAAGGATCTAAATTAGGGTGGGTCGAATGACAGAGGTAGGGACAGAGAGAGTAGGACACTTACGATGTAGTCCGCATCCCCGTAGTAGAGGACCACCCGGACACCGGAGTCGAGGATTTCTCCTAGATCCTTGATGAAGGTTCGATAGACCATATCGCCGCTTTGCTGGAAGGCGTTGTAGATCATGTAATTTGAGCTGGTGTAGTTGAGGTCGACGCCAAGTGCGTACTGGACCTCGGCCTTGTTGAGATAATCAACGTAGTAATATGGAGGCTCGGTGTCGTTCTGCGGATGGCGAATGTCGTAAATACCTCGCCCAGAGTAGTAGTAGTACATGGCTTCGACGTTGTCGCGACACATATTCTGCGCGGCCGAACAGACCGCGTGACGGGCGAAGTCGTCCGGGTCGACCGAGCGACAGTAGCCGATTTGAACCTCGCACCCGTTAGGCCTGTTATAGTTGTACACTGCGTTCTCGTAAATGCTGTCGTTATAGGCCTTGATACCGTATGTGTTGTTCACGGCAAACTCGGCGTAATATGCGGCCTGGATGTATTCATCTATAATACCGTTTCCGATCTTTCAGTGACATGTTAGTTAACTGAAGGGCTGGGATTGATGTCGAGGCGGGACGTACTCCAAGAGAGCCGAAGGAAAGTGGTATCCCATGAGACATGCCCTCATTAATCTTACGGTTCATTTTCTGGAAGTGCCGGAAGAAGGAGGGGCCATAGTGGCCTCCGTAAGACTCCGTCCAGAGGTTGAACTCTCTGGAAGTTACCTTGGCATCAAGCTGTGGAAGGGCACCATAGAAGGCTTGTAATGCTTCCCAGGCCACAACGGCCGCTCGGTCGGTAGTGTCGTACTTGGAAGGGTCGATGATAGCAAACCGGCCCTCCACCTCTGCGATAGACGGATCTTGGTAGCTACCCGTCCCTAAAATTGTTAGTTGGGATACGGGGAAGTGGTTAAGCCAGACTCACATTCATTTATTGACCCTGGTCCCTTTTTGGCATATGAAAACCCTGCCCCGAGCGGTTGGGAAAGAAAAAGAAAGTTCGATTCTTCCGTCCAGGAATAAGGATTGAGATGGCTGATCAGGTCCTCCGAGACATTACAGGGCCCCAGTTCTGGTTTTTATCAAATCAGTCTCAGAATTTGGATGAAGCTGGCACCTCAAAGCTTACCTTGGTATAGACCGATCAAGGAATCAGCACCAGGACCTCCGTTTACTAATTGCACAGATTCAATTAGCACATAATCTAGGTATATTCTGACAAAGAAACGCGTGAACACGCACACCATAAGGTCACCGGATCAGTTTCTGGACTTTTGCGAGACTCAAAAAACCAGAAGAAGACATGTCTGTCTTCATCTAGATCAATGTAGCCAGAAAAGGACCTGACTCCGGGTGTTGTTTCACAAATGCTAGGCTCTTTATAGCGGATCTTGGCACCATTCAGCGTCTTGATTTTCTTGAGGTCATCCACTGACACAGGAAGCCGGTCATGCCCTGTAGCTCCACGCGCGGAAATGCTCCCTGGGGTTGCGAAAGACGTGGCATCTTTCATAAGTGAAGCATACAGAAGTATTGACACGAATGTCACAATCGATACCGAGATTGAGAGTCTATACATGGCAGTGGTGCGATCAAGGCATCGGACGAGAAGTCTCCTAGTTGCCTCGATGCTGGGATGGAAGTATTGTAAGGAAAATAAGCCAAGAGGTTGATAGCTGTCTATGTCCTAGAGGATTTCCATGAGTCTAGGACTTTCCTATGACATTCGTTATACTTGAGATTAGATAGGTCTCTTCGAGTGATATCAACCTATATCCCATCGGAGATATCGATTGCAGCAAGCTAGCCCGTTTCTTCCGTCCAAGTATGTACAGCCATACATAGTTGGATTGCCGTATCCCCTTGTAAAAACCCCTTGTAGCATGAATAGTACCAGGCCGGTGTCGGCCAGAGATAAGGGACATTCAAAGCTTTCAAAAGTCTAGACCGAAAAGTATCCTGCAGAAGCTATGAAGAATATTTGGGGGCGGAGGATCCGTCTAGGCTGAGGCAGCCAACCGACCAGAATGAAGGTGTTGCTAGTACACTACTGGCGTTAGATTATTAGAGCCTGGAGGACTGTGCTGTAGTTTCCGCCCCTAAATTACATCGGGTGCTTGCTTTGGATTGCTTGTATCGAGATAAGCTCTGTTATACCTCGGCACGGATTTAATTGTGTTTAACCGGGGTGTCAACTAATGCTCGGAGTAACACTGTGTTGATATGCTATCTGGAGATGTACTCCGTTTGGATGTCATCTCTCCGGCATATCTCACTCGATCAAGGTGCCGAATTAGATTCATTACACACACGATACACTAGATAGTTAATTATGAGAGGTCCATTAGTTTGTCCACGGCCCAATAGTGGATTTAATCAAAAGCTCGCAATGCTTGGCAGAACATGTACCGCTTTAAAAAATAATTATTATTTAAATATCTACTACGTATACTACTATAATTAGGTTTTTTAGAACTAAAATTAATACAAATTAAAAACCTAGATTTGAATTATCTATTCAATAACGTGCTACTTTGCTTCAAGTCTATGGCTGCATATACGCGGTTCCTCGTAGTCAGCTATGAGTGTTTTTATTCGTTTGATAATGTGTTAGGGTGTTTTCAGTGAGGTGAAGATAGGGCTTGTGAAGAAGCAGCGAGGAGAAAAAAACAAAAACATTGAATGTCTGGTTCAATACAGTGAAGGGTCAAGTTGCAATTACGAAGGGGTTGATAATACAAAGTAGTGATGGTATTCTGATTAACGGTTACAGTAAACTATGGACAAGATGTCGCTTATATAGGAACGCTGATCGAATCCTTGAGTCGATAAGATCCACGTCAGACCGGCGGCTCCGAGAGAGAAAATGCATCATCTGGCTTCTTCAAATCGGGTGGACCAGCATACATGTCTGTATACTGCGATAGAGGCTCTAACTTTCGGCATTTGTGCCATGTACTGAAATCCGGGTATGGCCCTTCTCGACCTTCTACCCAACTTGCAGTTACTATTCCAGTATCACCATAGCAAGTGATAGCTTGTCTAAGCATATCGATACAGTGGTCTACAAATGTGTCAGATATATGTATGGGAATGGAAGACGACATATACGTACCCAGATGCAAACGCCGAGTTTTAGCGCTATCATGGAACGCCTCTGGTTTGTGTTCCTCCATTCCATAGTACTCTGGGTACGTAGATTGCCGCAGGTAGTTCAAACAATGCAGCTGAAGGGGTATAGATAGATCAGTACACAACCAATCCAGAAGAATATGACTACATACCTGATGAAAAACCTCAAGTCCACCTTGAAAGGACCCGTCAGGGTACTGAACGCTGCCTTTTGTCGGTTTCCCGAGCTTATCAAATTCGCTCTTCGAGACACGGATGCGGCCCACTGCTCAAATGTGAGTATAATAAAAAAGCAAATGTGGTGGGAGGCAGTTGGTTGGGAATATGGTACTGACTGTTGACAATCTCATCCCAAGCCCGGTCAAGGTCTTCATTGGGTGCACCTTTGAAGCGATTCTTGGCATCTAGAGCCCCTTGGAACTTTATGAACTCGTACTCCACCGAGGCCAATGCTGGTGCTGTATTGGCAGAGATAATGCGAGATTCATCAGCTTTACTGCGCTCTAGTAAGAGTAAGAGGTGAACTAGGTGTACCTACAGGAGGCGGATAGCATGGCGGTACACTTCAGTTCGTTGAGTCCGAGGTTCTTGAAGACCTGTGTTATCAAGGTACCCGATAGTAGGAGAAGAAGAATATTGCAGAACAGAGAACACCACCAGTACCATTTCATGGTCTTTGAGTTGTGACTTCGTGGCTTCATCCATTCCTGTCCATTCACCAGACGGTCTGCTTCATTTTGGCTTTCTAGAGACTGACGTGAAACATCTGACGATGATTGCTCCTTGCTGCTGACACGTTCTACGTCCGAAGAACTTCGAGGTGCTAGCCTGTATAGCCAGCTTGGGTTTGAAAGCTTCAGCATCGCTCGACCTTGGTTTGCTTTCTTTTCTTTCTCTATTTTTCAGCGACTCAGAAGCCGAGGGCAAATCGATACTGAGTGCCAGTGGACTTGAATAGATCAAAGATTATTAGTAGAAATCACACGGGGGTCCCGGTTACTTCTAGGTTGCTTGGAACTTCCAATATCAGTAGTGTTTATCAACCGGGTAAATGGGATAGCGAGATTCTAGCTAGCGTGTGTTGGGCTTGGACTAAACCTGATTGTTTCTGATGGTATACTTTCTCCTATCTCAATGTTCGTAATTGATATCACGTATCGCCATCCAGCAGGATCGGGAATGTCCCATTTAGCGCTCGGCGTATATGCGCAGCCCCCTAGACTAGCTGTCACCTATCTCGGCATATTCAATTTCTAGTGGAGTCTGTCGAGGCACCAAGAATAATCTAGTTCATGAGATTCGATGAGAGTAACTTGTGTCACATACTTGTACTGGCTTAAGTGGATATCGTGTCAAGTACATCCGACAATTATGCTGCAGCTGTGCCAACCCCGCTCGTCGGAAATTATATAATTGGTCGTACTTATTGATATGGCCTTATCATGATCAGGTTCGGCGATGTCCAAGTATTCCCATGCAGCCACAAAATTTGCTACGCGTTCGATATACCACAAATAGAATAGTTCATTTATGTACTCATATCACGGAACATCACTTGAAGGATCTCAAGAGGATGACAAGCCTCCAGCTCGACTATAAATATTGTAGAACTGAATGCCTTCATCCTATTCAATTCAAAGGCCTCAGATATCATATACCTCTATTGTAACACAAGTTCCTACATTCAGACCATACTCTGAATCTCAGCATAAGCCTCTCGAAAATGAAGTTCAGTACACTGTTGCTTTCTGCATTCGCAACCTACGTTGCTGCAACCCCCATCCCATCCTCTGAGTTCGTCTTATAACCTCTATCTAGTTGTCTTTGGATAGGATATTGATACATGGATAGGGATATTGCTACCGTCGAGGCTCGCGATCCTCTCGGCGGCTACCAGAACTATGATACCTACGACAAGCGTGAGGAGGCAGAGAAGCGCGACCCTCTTGGTGGATACCAGAACTATGATACCTACGACAAGCGTGAGGAGGCAGAGAAGCGCGATCCTCTTGGTGGATACCAGAACTACGACACCTATGATAAGGTCCAGGCTTAGATCGACCTGAAATGATACATTACGGTTGACTTTGGCAGGAGAGACCCATAGGGAAGCGGGAGTCTGATTCCGTACTGTTCAATTAGGGCTGTGCGATATCGGAGACATGGATGGGAATTGCCGCTTGTTCTGGATTGTTGAAACGTCAACTAAGTCATTGTCGTACATTAGGGCTTGAATCATATGAGAAACTAGCCAAGGTACTTACGGGGTAGAACTATTTCGTATACATATCGATCGTCGGTTGCCTCTAGCCCTAATTTGTTATAGCGACTGTGATTCGTTCATATCTACCACTAATGGCTGGCCAAGAACAGCCGACGGATTGCCAATATAAGCCAAGTTAAGATAAGACATTCGAGATCCACCAATCATCTTATTTGAAGCACTAAGCTAAGAAGTTATTGAGCTGTTCGCCCGTCAAAGTGCCCACACAGATAATATCGGGTCGGCGGCGGAAGTCCTGCCAGAGAGTACAGGGTATTCCGCCTAAGATCCTTCATTTAAACTAACAGACGAGTTGAGCAGCCCCCCTCCCCCCAAAAATTATCATTTCTACCCTGCCCGTAGCTCGGTATCCCAGGGTCTACATTTTAAGATTCATGACTGATTCCGTCTCTCATATAACAAGTGCAAAAAAAGAACGATGACTTCGATTCCACTGTTTGCGAAGTACTCTTTGCACTCCTATAACGACAATAGGTCATGCATTAATGGCCTGGTGGATGCTGGCGACTTTGGTCCTGTCAGTAAGCATTGCGGAGATTCCTTTGATCTGACTCTACTATTTGAACAAAGCTTCCTCTCTATTGCGCCATCGGCCATCTTTCTCGTCGTATTTATTTTTCGCAGTTGGTATCTTTTGCGGCACAGGACTAGGAAAGCCAGAAGGAGCAAAATATGGGCCCTGAAGTTGGTACAGCATTTCCAGTCCCGAAAAGAAGACGTGCAGTAATTCTAAGGCATCTTAGATTATGAATGTGGTGTTGGGAGCAATCCAACTAGCTCTGGTAGTTCTATGGAGCCAACGCACGTCCCAGCTTTCGCTGGCTGCAGCAACTCTCGCATTGGTCGACTCACTTGCCTTGTGTTTTCTCTCAAATTTCGAACACATAAGAACGACCAGAACGTCAACTGTCATCAATGTCTACCTTTTATTTTCCACCATATTTGATGCGGTTCAGTGCAGAACCTTATGGCTTTTGCAAAGGCAAGGGCCCCTGCCCATCTTGTTCTCTGTAATGATTGCCATCAAATCAATACTCCTATTTCTTGAAGCGCAAGGGAAAGACTCCCTTTTGATGTCGGACTTTAAGGACCTTGGCCCTGAAGCCACAAGTGGAGTCTTTAGCAGGATTTCATTTTGGTGGTTGAACCCCCTCCTTGCTCGCGGGTTCCGATTCAAGATGAAGCTAGATGACTTGTTCACCATGGGTCCAGAGTTCTCAGGAGAAAGACTGGGCTCTCGGCTGGAACAGGTCTGGAACCAATGTAAAGTTAACCCGCTCGGCTAGGATGCTCCCCACGACAATATTCTAACTTGTTCAATAGACAGGAACAAACGGCGCCTTGCGCTGCTGTGTGCAACTTGCAAATTCATAAGACGGCCATTGATAACTGCTATTGTCCCTCGGTTGTGTTTAATCGGCTTCAGATTTGCCCAGCCATTTCTTTTGAATAGGGCGGTAGGTTATGTGGCTGAGAAGCAAGCTAATCCAGGGAGTATGCATAAGGCAATTGGCTATGGGCTCATAGGAAGCACAGCCTTGATATACCTTGGCATTGCGGTGAGAACATGATACCAATCAATGTAATCTCGACTAAGTACTAAGGATACCTGGCAGTTCTGCACTGGAGCGTATAGACACCATACATATAGAGCCATTACCATGGTCCGTGGATCCTTGGTAGTGGTTATCTTCCGCAAGACGTTGGCTCTGGATAGCAGTAACAGTGCTGATAACTCGGCCTCAGTGACACTAATGAGCACAGATATCGATGGGATAGCATCAGCCTTTGATGCCGTTCATGATATATGGGCCTGCCCAATAGAGATCGCGCTTGGCTTGTGGCTACTTGAACGACATGTCGGAGTAGCCTGTATTGCTCCTGCCTTAACAGCTTTAGGTTTTGGTCCTTGCCTATGACGACTCTCGATATTGATACTAACCGAGTCCCTAGTTTGCTTCCTTGCAAGTCTATATCTCGCTCGCTTCATGGGATGTGGACGTCGTGAGTGGAATCAGGCGGTTCAGAAGAGAGTCACTCATACCTCCGCATTCCTGAACCTGATAAAGGAGATTAGGATGCTGGGTTTGACGGACACAATATCTAACCGTATACAGCAACTCCGGGTCACTGAGCTTGACCTATCGAAGAGATTCCGTGTAATGACCGCTTGGAGTAGCTTTCTATGTGAGTTAGCACTACTACCAGGGCATCGTTAACAATGCTAAACAATGTCTCACCTGCCACTAGCCCACGCAACTCCGGTCCTGTCACCCATTCTTACCTTTGGACTTTACGCTGTTGTCCAAGGAACCGGTATCGGGAAAGGGCTGGACGTGGGTGCGGCATTTAGCTCACTTTCACTGATATCATTGCTCACCGAGCCGGCCTCCAACCTCTTCCACGCGATTCCCACCTTTGCTTCAGGCTTGGGCTGCTTTGAACGGATCCAGGAGTTCTTGCTAACTCAAGGCATTGACTGTACTGAACCGTTCACACTAAATCCCATTGAAATTGCAGCTGTTCCCGATCAAACTTCAGATACGTCCCATGTAGCGCTTTCGATTACTGGGAAAGACACAGAAAAGGACTATCACGGGATACTGCTAAGTATTCAAAATGCGTCATTTGGGGTAAAGGAGGATGGCAAAGCTATCATTTCTAACATTAACATGCAGATCCAGCAGTCGAGTTTGACGGTTGTAACTGGCAGGGTTGGGTGTGGGAAGTCTACCTTGCTGAAGGGCATGCTCGGAGAGATACCATGTAGCCAGGGGTCAATCCGGAGGGATTTCCAAGACGTGGCATACTGTGGTCAATCTCCGTGGTTACGCAACATAACAATCCGGCAAAATATCATCGGCGATTCAAAATCTTCGTTTAATGAGCAACTCTACGACTCAATAATCGAGGCATGTGCCCTGAAGCCAGACTTCTCCCAGTTTCCTGAAGGCGATCGAACTATTATTGGCTCTAATGGCGTCACGTTGAGTGGCGGCCAAAAGCAACGTATAGTAGGTGTCATTGATACCATTTCAGAGAAGAGGCCTTCTGACACTGAAATAAGACGCTTGCAAGGGCTTTATACAATGTAAAAAGACTCATGATCTTGGACAATGTCTTCAGTGGACTGGACTCTACCACGGCCGACCATATCTTTGATAAGGTATTCAGCTCAGGGGGGCTGAAGGATATTCTTGGCGTTACTGCGGTTATAGTGTCACACAATGGTAAAGTTGCCCGCTTTGCCTTACCCCCCGTCGCGCGTGGATTGACTGTGGTGGTGAATAGTGCGTTATATGCAGGCTGCAGACAATGTCATGGTCATCGAGGACGACGGCTCTATGGTACATTGCGATACATTTGAACAACTCCAGAAAGGTTGCAACGGGTATATAGCCCAGTTGGTAGATCATGGAGAACAACCATGCGCAGCGGAGCCATCCTCAGACCTGGAGCCAGTGAGCAGACCAGCCCGTCCTCCGATGGATCATATTGTTCGGCGAAACAAAGAAGTCGATGCTACAAGGCAATCCGGAGATATCGCTGTTTATGCGTATTATATCCAAGCTATTGGGTGGCGGGACAGCATGTTCCTTCTCATACTAGGCGCTGTAAGCGCGTTTTGCGACAAATTCCCCAGTAGGAGCGTCATTTCCTATCATTCCTGAGCCTAAGCTAATACAATGTCTTTCCACAGCTGTATGGCTAGATTGGTGGGTTCAAGATTCCCACACACGATCTGGGAAAAACGGATTCTACTTTGGAATATACATCATGTTTGGAGTGTCAAGCCTCATCCTGGTAATTCTTACAGTTCGGTGAGTATTACTTCGATAAACTACTTCTACTTAATGCTAACTCGCAGATCCAGTCATATGTTTGTCCAAATTGTACCGAGCTCATCCCAAAGGCTACACAAGCGTTTGCTGGATACGGTAATGAAGTAAGTAGTAGTCCGAGTTGGGCTAAATACGTAGCTGATCCTTCAGTGCACCATTGCCATTGGCACTAGTGACCGATATAGGAGTCACACTCAATAGGTAGGCTTCATTGACAGGTATATACAGCTCATTGGGCTTACGACGTATCTAGGTTCAGTCAGGATATGACTCTAGTTGATATGGCACTGCCACCGGCAACCTTCCTCACAGTTATCGGTAGGTGAAGATATTATCCATGCGGGTATGAAATCGTCCTTAACTCAGGAACTAAATTTAGGCGTCTTGAACTGCATCGGCGGTGCCGTCATGGTCATTATCGGAGCAAAATATCTGGCAATCATGGTTCCACTCGCACTGATAATGCTCTACTGCCTACAAAAGTTCTATTTGCGAACTTCCCGTCAACTACGATTCCTGGATCTGGAAGCAAAGTCCCCGCTCTACTCGCATTTCCTTGAAACCCTGAATGGACTGACAACCATCCGAGCCTTTGGCTGGGTATCTACCTTCAAGGAAACGAACATTGCATTGCTGGCTGAGTCTCAACGTCCATACTATCTATTGTACTGTATTCAACGGTGGCTGAATCTAGTTCTTGACATTTTTGTGGGCGCTCTAGCAGTTTTGTTGCTCACATTTGCAGTGACGCTGAGCAATATCACGAGCCCTGGTGCCCTCGGAGTTGCCATGATCAACCTTTTGAATTTCAACCAAGATCTGGCAAATGTTATCGACTCTTGGACAAGGATGGAAACCTCACTCGGCGCAATAGCTCGCTTGAGAGATCTTGAAAACGACACACCTCAACCGGCATATCACTCATATTCGAACCAGTGGTCTTTTAGACGAGCCATTGAGTTCAGACAGGTCTCGGCATCCTACGGGTAAGGCCCCGGCAACGTCTGCTGGTAGTTTAATGCCCCCTTCTAATTGGTCACAATAGCCCGGAAAAGCCATTGGTTCTCGCGAACGTGTCATTACGTATCGAGCACGGTAGGACGGTGGCTATATGTGGCCGGACAGGCAGGTATGAGCCCCCTTAAGCTGGAATATAACCGGCACATTTGAACCACTTTCTAACCTCTCTTTCCCCGTACCCTATCAGCGGCAAATCATCTCTGCTCTTGTGTCTGCTAGGACTCTTAGATCTCTATTCCGGTTCAATCTACATCGACGAGGTGGACATATCCACTATCTCCCCCGACCTGATCCACGACCATGTGGTAGTCATACCACAGAACATGCCTTTGCTCCCAGGCTCAGTGCGCTTCAACCTCGCCCCCAGCGGTGAAACTCAGGGTGTCCAATGCGACGATATCATGATATCCGCCCTTGTATCAGTGGGCCTGTGGGATCACATCCAAGAAAAAGGCGGCCTTGACATCGCCGAGAGTGATTTTGCCCTGAGTGCAGGTCAACAACAATTGTTCAGTTTCGCCCGAGCACTTGTGCAGAAGAATCTAGTCGAGACTCGGTACGGGGCAAATATTCACGGCGGGATTGTTGTGCTCGATGAAGCGAATAGTAACGTTGACATGGAGACTTCTCTCCGTCTACAGAGATTGCTAAAGAAGGAATTCGCGAGCTGTGGATGGACTACTCTTGTTGTTACTCATCGCCATGAGACTATGGAGTTCGCGGATGAAGTTATCGTCCTTGATGCTGGGAGTGTGGTTAATTCTGCTCGTTTGGATTAGGACCGAGGTGTGGCTATTTTTCTGCTCATTTGTACGTCGTCCTGTAATCCTCGCTTAAGTTGTGAGATAGAATTGAGATATAGTATTTCAGGTTGCGGTAATATTATTATACATTAGTCTTCGATGACCTTGCCTGCTATCTCTTCCCCAAAACCTATTGTGGTAATTATAGAATTGGCCCGACTACCAGCACAGCCTAAAGTAGCCCTACGTTGGGGGGGGGTGTGGGTGTTAGATAGTGGAATTCCGAACTTTTGCGTCTGTTAAGAGGTGACGCAGAGCAGGCAAGATATCCCCGGCGGGCCGAATATGATGGTCCAGATGGTCTCGCTCAGTTTTAGCGGTGCTCTAGGACTTACGAAATATGCACCCCATCTTAAATACCCGTGTGACTCCAACAAGACCAAACTACCACCGCATATACATTCAGTATTAACCCACACGGCTACGGTCTAACTGGAACCATGTTATCACTCCCAGTCGCAATGCGAGCCAACTATCCGTAGACGACAAGCGCCATGTAAGACATCGCTGGCGAGTTAGAGGGACAGATATGGGACTGAAAAAGAGTTGGGTTCATGGTTCATCTATCAAAGGTCGGCTGCATACAGAGAATTATTCATTGTGCGCAGGTTGCGTGCTCATCTATGGAGCCCTTTAGGCGCTTACACATATTGACCGTGTTCCTAGGGTTGGACTCAACGTCATAAGTCCCGCGTCATATATCTTCCAGAACTGTAGTAGTTATTATCCGTACATAGGTAAAGTTCACGCGCATATAGAAAGGCTAGAACAATGGACATCATTCATTATATACAACATTCATACTACATATTCCTTAACCGGATGGCCTAGGGATAGCAGGGAAAATAGATGGACACATATGCTACTTCAACCCCTCCGACAAATATATCGAGGATGCTCACCATGTCGTCGGGCCGAACTTCTCTCCAGTGATTTCTACAGCAGTGCCAGCGGCATCCATAGTATCTGCCGCGATACGAGTACCCCACCAGGACGGGAAATCGGTGCCAGTCAACTGCAGGCAAAGGAAGATGACGATCGTGGATAGGGTGAGACCGACGTCAAGCCCTGCAGACAGGACATAGTTGTACTGCATCCACCAGCCGCGCCAGCGGCTGCGAATCCACTTGTTGAAGATGAAGCCCACAATGCCCCAGCTGAGGTAGTTGAGCGGCGTAGCAGGGGGAATCAATCCGGCACCGGTGAAGATCAGGGGCGCGCTTAGGTAGCGGATCTTGCTTCGGGGCCATATACGGGCGCCCAGATAGATGAGGACAGGTAAGATAGCGCCAGCGAGCCAGAACCACATTAAGCCGGAGTAGAGCTGACCGGGTGAGAACATGCGAGCGGGCCCAATGACTCCCCAGATGACGGAGGCGTTGAAGAAGACGCGGCCATTTGGACAGCTGTAGTGGTTCGGTTGATCCTGGTCACAGACGCGATCGATCGATCCTAATGCCCAGTTCATGACTGCAATTTGGACGATCGACGTCCACAGGGTGGCGACCATTTGGGCGGCAAATGTAACCCGGGGAGGAATTTTCATATAGTGACCTGGAAAACAATTAGTATTGAAACCGGGTACATCTAAGGCTGACACTGACCGAGTTTCATGTCCTGGCAGAAGTATAAGCCCTGGGACATGGATATATAACCAAATGTTTTGAAAAGCATCATGGCCATTGGCTTTCCAGGCTGCATGTAGCCGATCACAAACTCTGTCAAAACGTTAAGCCCCAGTTGAATGTTTGTGGCTGCCTGCACAATCCCAACAGGCAAAGTCCACACAATGGCCATGATCAGGGAGACGAAGAAAGCCCACCAACTCAGGTGAGTAGGATATCCGAGTGACACACCCAGACCTATACCCAGCATGGTCAAAAAGAGTGCACCATACCACCACAGCGGTACGGGCTTGAAGCGAGCCATCAGACGGGCGTGGACATCATCTTCAGTCTTGCGGAAAGTCTTGACACGAGCCAAGACCTCCTTGCCATGAAACAATATCGCGTGCAGAAGGACGGCAATAACGCCAGCAAAGCTCAGGCCGTAGCACAAAGCAAATGTAGTGGACAGAAAGAGTGGCGAGTACTCTTTGTATTTGGCAGCATCGAAGGTAAACTCTGGTGTCAGGATTCTGGACACATTGTATACCGATCCGGTGTTATCATAGCTGCTGGAATCACTAATGGGCAAATGCTTGAACCAGTAGGCATTATTGTAGTGTAGACCAATAGTGCAGATCCAGTAGAACACTACCATACCAATAAGGGTGTTCGCATGGGCATGCCACGGCGAGATCAGTGGACTGAAGTTGAAACCGGAGATCTGAGTCCAGTCAAAGGTGATAGGGAGTAAAGACAAGCCCGTCCAGCCGCCGAAGAGCTGGTTGACAACAGGGCTTTGGGGCTTGATCCATGTCACCCAGGCGAAGACGCTGAGGAAGGGAGCAATATAACCAGGGAACCAGTACCAGACGAAAGATCCGATCAAACAGTACAAAAACATGCGATATCTGCCGATTGTCCAACCAGCAACCTTTCGTGGGTCGGGGAGACTGCGATCGTGCAGTGCACTAAATATAGATGTATTTATGAGCGTCGAGGGCCAAATCATAGCTGCTGGGGCGACGAGAAACCGGTGAAAGAAGCCCGCAAATCCAAAGCCCAACATCTGAGTACATATACATAAGAGAATCTCAAAGCCCCAACCGAACCGTTGTTTGTAGAAGGCTCGTTGGGCGACTAGGATATCGGTGGCATAGGCAGTACCGCCCCCAAAAGAAGCATTGGCCATGAGGACTGCAATGGCGTGTTCCTTTTTGCTGAAAGGGCCAGGGTTCAGATTGAACTTGAGACCAAACACATTGAAAGTTTTGTTTGGCAGCAACATGGCCCAAGCTACACCGATTGGGTAGGCCACAACCTGAACAACATACGATGGAATAACAATGTACGGCTGCCGCAGAGAGAACAGCATGTTCATCCCCGATGCAACAGTGGCTAGGACTAGGCCAATGACCCAGGCCCGGATGGTATTGGTATGACCACCCTCGTCGTAGTTTGGGACGGCTGCACGCACTTCTGGATACGGAGAATTGTCGATGAGCTCTTCAGCAGCTTCTCCAGTTTTGTCGTCAATAACGTCAGTAACATCCTCGGGCAGGTTTGGGTCCCATGCATGCTCCTTCTTCAGTTGTTTCAGATGGGAGATGGCCGCATCTGGTGTTGCTTCGTCGATGGCCGCTCCGGTGGTCACGGCCACAGTGGGTTCAGTCTCTTTCTCCTTCATTGTGACGCGTGACAGGGAGACAACGCCACCAGAGTGCGCTGGCCGGGGAATATGGTGGTGACCACGCAACTGGATAGAAAAGAAAAAATAAAATAAAATAAAATAAAACCAAAGGAGTAAGCTCGCAAAGAGAGCGATGGGGGTGTGGAAAAGAAAGTGAGAGCACTGAAGGCAGTTACCCCATATAAATGACACGATGGCGGCGTTCTATCTACTCCTTACCAGAACGGTGGGGAGCACTAGCTATGTCCGATGGTAGCCCGACATCTTATCGTCCATGCATATCCGTAGACAAATTAATTAATTGTAAATGGAACCAGCACTATCAATTCATCCCAAAGCCACTAAGTCGCTGGGTAGGTTCCGATGTAACCCTGGCTCAGATATCAAGGTTTCCACTACCTAAAGCTCGTCTTTATAAAGATACCAGTGTTGGGTAAGACATATAAATCGAGCGTCCATGCCAAGAGAGAACAACACGGCCATTCCGTCGTGCTGACAGATGATCACTCGGGCAGTCTCACATAGACAGTGTCTTGACTGTGCAGATCAGCTTTGAAGAATCCCCGCGCTTCAAACGATTTTTACAATCCTGCAACACCATGGAAGAGAATCTCCGCAGATCGGCGCTGTTTTGCTATATCGGCTGATAGCCGAGCACTGATAGGCTTCCTAAGCTCTCCGATAAATATGACACTAGGGCTCTTCGACCAACTCCCTGACCTATTATCCCTTCGTGACTGGGCATTTAGTAAAGGACCTGACCACTACCGGGGTGGCGTTCCTACATGCGCCAACGAATCGCACAAATCATGCATGTTTCACCGCAATCAGCGCTAGGAAGATAGAAGGCTGGATCAGGAGTAATTGAAATTAGTCGCAAATTGCGTCGGGCGTCCGGTCCGTATCTGGGGTATTAAGCATTGGATTTCTTGCGCTAATTCGGTGGAGGGAGGTGGGGCCCAATATGCAATTGTAGCCTATGAGTGGCCTGGATGCGATATCGATAGGGGAAATGGGTTGATACGAGATGTGAGACCCCGGCGCTCCCACCCGCACAAGCTTGTTCCTGATAAGCAACGGAGTACGCCACCGCAAACCCCAACACACAATGTCACAGTCTTGTCAGACGCAGAGAGACATCATTTGATCACAATATCTATGGAAAAGTCTGCGTGACCTGTCTCGGGGCCTGCCTAGCGTCGTTTAGACCATATGCTAGGCGGGGCCCGTACGAAGCGAGATGGACGATACGTATCGCGAGGCCTCGGTTAACCCGGGAACAAAATGGCGAATCATCCGAGGTTTTGTAGCGATAACCCTAACCGCTTCTGAAAGTTAACTCCGTCTTAGCTTCAACTTGGCGGGCTTGATAAGGCCCATGCAACAGGGTGGAGCCAATCGCCATCTCTTCTCGAAGGCCCCAGGACACTGCTTCATCCCCAACTGCGGGAGCGATAGGGCGATGTAACGTGGCCCAAATTTGGCACCTTTTGTACACCCAATCTCCTTCCTATTTTGGGGTTCATGATTCCTCAATGGCGGTTGAAATTTCCCCTGGAAACTTAGGGAGAAGTGGTGTAGCGTGCTAGTCCAAGCTCGACTTTGTTCAGAGTACCGCCACAGCGACAATCATCCTAAAGTGGAATAACCATCAAAGCTTGGAGCGGCAAAGAATCCTTTCTATATGCCGGCCGTAGATGTATCATCCACCACCAGGTCTGGTACACTAAACGCCCGCACGGACTCACCCTGTGTTAGCACATTGGCATAAACTTGATTTTCGGACCGAGATTCTTTATTTGGCAGGTGCGAAGATGGAACGATGTTCTAGCGTAAAAGAGCACTGAGACGTGAGATCAACGGCCATATTCAGATATGATGCAGCTAGTGACCTCAATAAATATGCCCACACTAGACCTTATTCGCAGATATATTCGTCATCGCATCCTATGAGACTGTCCCATTATGTTGGCGAAGGCCGTAAAGCCACATGGCGAATGGATACCGTCGGATGCCGGTTATCAAGCACCCCAACAAGCCATGTCTTTCCCACATTCCTTGTTCTTGTTACGTGAATGGCAGATGACCACGTTTTGTTGTGATTTGGTATGAGCATGGCATCATCATTTTGTTACGAAACTGCAGCGCTGTGAGTTAGAAGGGTTAATCGCAGGGACGACTCTTGTATTCAAAGCATAATGTGTGATCAGTCTAATCTTTGACCAGGCTTGTCGCGCTTACCGAAGCACCTATGACCCTCCTGCGACGGTGTCTATGTTAGTGTCACACTACTGTTCAGTCTAAGTAGTTGGTGCCGACCGGGACGTTATTAGCGCTAGACGGCAGCTCCTAGTCAAGACCAACCTGAGCCATACGGTTCAGTCGGAGGGAAGAGCCCGTCATCACCTAAGGCCCATTCGAAATCAGCCAGAAACTGATCATCAAAGAGGACAG
Organism: Aspergillus sojae; assembly: GCA_008274985.1. Taxonomy (NCBI): domain Eukaryota; kingdom Fungi; phylum Ascomycota; class Eurotiomycetes; order Eurotiales; family Aspergillaceae; genus Aspergillus; species Aspergillus sojae. Next base: position 4,092,497 of record CP035527.1, on the reverse strand, counting down.
GCTCATGGCGTTCCATCAGGCCAATCGGTGCGTTTACCGCCGCACCGGTGCTATCTCGATTGGTATCAATTCCTATGCCGATGATAAGCTTCACCGTGAGGGGTAAGATGAAAGAAGCATACCATCGGTTGCATTTCCCTGGGAGGGGGCCCCTGACCGACATTGGGGGTCATGCTCCTCCCGCCACCACCATACTGCATCCACCACAGGACTGAGCATCAATCGGCTACGGATCCGAAGCGTTGGAAAATCGCTCCCGTCGGGCTTGCGAAAGGCCCTTATACTATTCCAAAGTTGGTTTAATACAATAACCGTTTTCGCTGCAGCATCATTGTTCTGGACAGACATCTGTTTAAGAAGATTAATCGCAATAAAGAAACATGATCGAGCCCTCTCAATATCTAGCCCAGGTAACGAGGGGCCCTTCAGTATGCGTAAGAGAGCTACTGAAGCGAGGAGCAGTGCGAAGTACAGCTCCAGAGGTGTTGTCGCAAGATTCAGGGATGCTCGGCTTAAATCTTCAATGGACTCGATAGCCAAACAGGCAGTATATAGAAGACGTTGAATACAGCCCGTCGAGAGCAACGTCTGGCTTTTGAAAAAGTGTAGCATTTGAATGCTTAGACGACAAATGGTGGTTTGAATTCGGTCATGCGCTAAACGGCAGTGAGCTTCCTCCGTAATAATGTAGCAGAAGAGAAGATAAGTATTACCTTGACTTAGCTGTGCCTCCAAATCTGTAACCTGGTTCTCAAATGTACGTAAGAGGATATCTAAAGCCCTTTCTTGCTTTAGGGACATTGTCCGTACCCCGATCTCGAGAACAGCCGCACAACAACGGGCAACCAGCTCTTGACATTTTCTCTCCAAGACGAGTGACGGCGATAGCCTTTGAAGATCCACTTCACGTTGCCCAAAGTCCTGCTCAAGTTCCAAGAAAGAGCGAGGTGGGTGTCCCTTTATAGAGCAGGCACTGACATCTCTTAGCATCTCACAGGCAGGATGGTGGTTCGCATCTTACCGTTGGTACACAATCACGCAGCGTGTCCAAAGCTCGGATCGCCGTACTAGTTCTGCCTCTGATGGGGCAGGAATCCTTTTCTTAGTGAACTCATGGCTAGACATGGGGATATGAAGCCCGTTCTGCATGGCAATATGCAGCATACTGCCACTTAGTGGAAAGGTTAATTCGGGCCTTGTGTTATCCTTCGGCAATGGCCATGTCAGGAAGAGCAGCAAGGCCTGGATTATATGCCACGGGGCCGATGTCGATGCAAGTGAAAGCAAAGCCATATCTGTGATACTTCGTGCAAGCGCGGTAAGCAATGTCGGATTTTTCGGGTATGTCCTGCATGCGACGCCGATGACAGCCCAAAATAGGAAGGGGCATTGTGCATAGTATGTGTTAGGGGTGGTTAATGGGTCCAAGACGGGGAGGAACTGGGCATATTGGTCAAAGAACCTGGTCTCCGTTAGCTGGTACAGCAACATCTATCGTAAGTTAGGTGTGTACAGTTGAAATATTTCATCTATTTCTTCTCCGGTGACCTCAACGCCACTTAAAGTACGCGACACTGTCGGATCTGAAGCCTTCTCCCTCGGAGTACATTCCACTCGTGGTAGCGGTGGCCCTAGAGAGAGAGAAGGAACTGATGTTTCAGCATAGGAGGCTGGGGGTGACTGTGATTGAGGCGTTAGGTGTAGGCCAACTCCATTCCCCGTGGAATGCACACCCAATTCCGCTGCAGCTGTCAGCATGGCGATAGGTGAGGACTGAGAAAGAACACTCTGCGAAGACCTCAATCTCTTGCGCAACTCATCTGTCTCCTGTTCCAGTTCTGAGAGTCGCCTTTTCTAATTAGTCTCTGCGTAATCTGCTAATAGAAAGCAAACCCATTGGTCCACTCACTGGCGTTTGTGCTCTCTCCGGAATGGGTCGGAGATAATGCACTGTGCTTTCATCTTGACACACCTGGTGCATGGCCGATCAGGGTTGAGGTACGCATCACATCGAGCCTGGAGACGTTAAGATTAGTGAAAAAGAATTCGTTATTATAGTCATCTCAATGACTTCATGAAGCAACATAAAACGGAGAGCATATTACGGCGTGACTCGCCTTTTGCTGCCTACACTCGGTGCAGGCTTTCTTGCTTCGTTTCGATGGCCTTCGACAGCATTAGTGAGTGCCATCGTGAGTGCACCGTTGAGCATAAGTTCGTTACTTACGCTGCACTATCTTGATCGTCCATATTATTTAGATAATCATATACATTCCAAGCCCTGGGAGACTGACAATGTAGTATCGGAGGAGATGAATGTTGATGGCACCACGGTGAGAGACAGAATGTCTCGGTTGAGAAAAAAGCGCGGAGATTAGGACCATAATCTCCGCAAGATGACTGGATCTCTGAGTAACCAACAAATACCTCATAACAGTCATTTACAGAATAGCTGTGGAGATATTTTTTCAGCAAGGTGACATAGCTGTAACAACTGTATATACATAAAATCATATATATACACATGGAAAATGCATTAGCTTGCAAAGGACCTCCGACCTTTGTATACAGTACTACATTAGTGCACGGGCGGGAAGAGTCGAGTCTGTCTCAGCAACTACCTAAGCTACTTGGTGCCTTAGGCCATCTGTGTCATTTGCTAATTACCTGCTAAATAGAACTCACTGCATTTGCCAAGGTAAATGTTCATGCACTTTTGTTGAGTTCGACGCTAATAGGAGATAGTAATAGAATCGTGTTCTGAAGTCACCTGCTAAATCAGGCATCCCGGTACCGGCCTGCCATGGCGGGTCTGGCCGACACAGCGGGGGTTCAAGTTGCCGGTCCCGGCTTGTCCTGTTTCTCGACACGGTGACCAACCCTCGTTTAGCTTGCAGTTCTTTCACCTGCTAGTCTTTTTATTAGAAAGATTATATAAAAAAGTCGTGGAATTTGCCCAATGAAATTTCTGTTACTGCCTCAAGTCTCCCATAATTAAGTTGGTATTTTTTGCATTGTGTTTGGATGTCTCTGTATATATTTCTCTCCCGTAGATGACCACATCTTGTTCCATGCTCAGCTCAGTGTATGGGAATTTAAGCACAGTGTAGCTATAAAATAAGCCAAAAAAAAAGGAAAGAAAAATAAGAAAAAAGAAAAAAAGGAAGAAAAGGAAGTAAAGAAGAAAAAGAAGTAAAGAAAAAGAATAGCTAGAGAGCTATTTCAACCGAGGCGGGACTGTCGCATGTCACGTGCAGCGACGTCTCTACAATATTCCTCTGGGCAGATCGGATGCGTGAGGTCATCTGCAAAATCACTATCTAAGTGACACGGGCCCTGCGTTGTTTTGTTCAAGGGTTCAAGATGCCTTTTGAACAACGTTACGATATGAGGTGTGATTGCCAAATGTACTCAACCTTGCTTTTATTGCGACCTTGGAATCTCACATGCTGAATACCAAGATTATAAACGGGCACCGCGACACGGTGGGTAGTGAAATAAGGAGACTCGGGGTTCACCGCGCATTTCTCCGGTGAACGCTTTACTGATGATTCTAGGCTGCCTTGGATGTGGGTCGAGTCTTATGTGAGTAGCTCATTAGTAGCGTTAGCAGACTCGATTGGATAGCTCTATTCCAAATTAGCCCGTGGGCTGATCAATATAACACGCCGCAAAGAGTGTTAGGCTGGAGAGAGCTTGTGCCACGACCATTTTACTGTTGGGTGTGTGTATCATGGCAGTACTCCTCGGTTGTCTACAGCTTTGTAGTTGCTTTATAGTTGGAAAGTATAGCTCTACTGGAGCGTGCTGGCCTATGACTCACTTTGTAGGTATCCACGAAGCTTATATAGTATTCAGCACAATCGGAGTATATGATATTGGAGAGCTAGGTTGCATCCATGACGGTTTATCGGAAGTGCCAGAGTTGAACTGCAAGATATAGGGTTTCGTGCATCCATGAGACTGGTAACCAATTCCATGGTCCGCATCAACCAATTATCTATGGCCAGCCAACGACACGGTGCTTTTATGAAGAAATAAGCTTAAACTTGGGAAGTGGATCATATAGCGTTGGGTGTATTCAGAATGATATCAGCGGGGTGAACACGGAAGCTAATTATATGAACAACAATTCCACAATCGTTGGTATGCGGGAAAATGGAGTAGATGAAAGCTAGTTCCATCTTCGCTATTCAAGGTATTTCTGTTGTCAATACGGATCATAACTTGCTATTGATCCACCGATCGAAGCGCACCTCAGAGGTCAGAAAATGCATCTATGGCTAGGACATTGCCGCAATATCACAAAGAGGAGGCGAGATCACTGGAGACAAACTCGTCATGGTGAAGCTGCAGGTACCTTGTGAAGGAAAGACCATTTGATAGCATGAATAACTATTGACACGTGCCTCAGCGACCACCCAAAGCTCGGGGGTGAGGCAAATGAACGTCAAACTCAAGAAATATCTATTGCGCAAGTTGCAAGGCGATATTGCACGTGGAGATGTCGAAAGGGCGCAGATTCTAAAGGTAATATCGCGGATGAAAAATCGATCAACGTAGCTTTAACAAACTAGAGCGGTTCCTCGAATAGTATAGATCTTCTGAGCACTAAACCCCGTCCGAATACGGATGGGAACGATCTTCTGTCATTACCGTTAGAGGTGAGCGGTCCTTTTTGAATGGAACTTGATTAGTATTCTCCTCTGACGTACAGGCTGACTTTACTCTAGACGATTGAGGATATGATGAGACGACGCAGGGTTTAGATTGGAAGTTATCTCACGGCTGGCTAAAACTTACCATTAGTAGGATCTGACATGTTTAAGCGTCCTTTCTATCACATTGTAATGAATACTATACTGAATGAAAATCCTTGACCCAGCATAAAGCTGGTCTATAGATTGGACTGAGTAATACGACCTATGCCATTAAGAAGAGACATATCTATACCTGGTTACGTTTGACATGACTACGTAGCTAGGCTTACTATGCTTTGCAATGATGGCCCACACGATAGGCGGTCTAATGGCTATCTCCGAACCCCGATTGGGACAATCCTGCCATCCTCCCTAGCAGATATCATCCATCCAGAGCGTATTGGGTCAGTAGTCTTACTTTTCCCTAGTGTTTTCCTACGCGCCTGCGACTCCTATACATCCCCTGAGAAATGGTCATAACAAAGGTTGTATGGTGCGGATGATTCCTCAGATCTGCGTAACAACGCTTTGGAGCGAGATGTAAGGAATTCGTCTCCTGCTAGACCACCGAACAATGGCTGGGAGAGCTGACCCATATTCGCAGATTACCCAGCGACAAACAATATCCCCACCACTGAGTCGATCAAAGAGGTGGAGATCGTCGGTGATATGAGATGGTCCCATAAAGCACGGCTAATGGCGATGGAAATTCCCGAACCTATCTTTAAAGACTCGAAACAAAAGGCCAAGCGGCTGATATCCATTGGGATGGCGTTCCGCGTCCTCTAAAGCCAGGGAAAGAACCTGGGATATCCCCAGGTGGTGTGGGAAAATCTTGGATAACTCCCCTGAGTCATGCTGATTAGATGGGGTATCTCATTTTTGAGACTGCATGGAGGGGCATTGCATGGCATGCAGCTGATAGAAGCGCTTGAGGGCACTGCGATGTGACAGCGGGCCTGGACTGACGATCCGTGCTTCTCACCGCGTTAGTCCATGTACATCGGAAAAGGATAGAGACGCCTCATTAGCCGAATAATTTTGGAGATCCGTTCGGCCGCCCTCGGCATAAAACATGACAAATTCTCGCATAAAGGAAAATGGATTGTTTTGAGATAGTCTCTGCAAAACAAGGTTTGCGACCAGCTGAAGTGGCTCAGTCGGTACAATCAGTAATCCGCCATCAAATAATCATGATCTAAGGCTCCTTCCGAGCGGGGAATATTGCAGATCAAGTAGTGGATTATGGAGGGGTTTGCATAGCTGAGATGAGCGGATCGTCAATGCCCGAGAGTCGCGTTGGGGGGATCCTGTTGCTCAATTGATGAAAATTAGTAAAAATGACACGCGATTCTCACAAGCGCAGTGAAGGGCTTTTTCTTTTTTTTCTTGAGGGCAATTGAGTGAGTGAGTGGGTGAGAAGTACACACAACAAAGGGAGAGAAGACAGAAAGAGAGAGAGATTGGTGGGGCCGGGAGAACGTGACCGACTGGCCAATTCCAGCAAAGTTCAACCCGTGACGCAAAGACCCTCTTCAGCTTTGCCCCTCATGAGACTCTTTTCATCCATTTGGATTCCTTACCAGCGATTGATTGATTCACATTGTTTTTTCCTCCCCCTCCACTTGGTTACGCCGCAATGACAAATACCCCTACCGGTGGATTCTTTCCCACCCAATGTAGCAATGCCAACCACGGCTGAGCAATAGTCGATTTCCTCAAGGAATGGAATCGATACTCAGGTGAATGACCGGGGGACCATGGAGGCCTATAAATACCCCCCTGAGGTGCCATCATTCCTCGAAGGTCCCCAACCCATGAGCACCTTGTTCGCTTGACTCTACACCAATCAAATTTAACCGATCCGATTCGTGACATCAGAATGCCTTTGTCCGGCCACTGTCTGTGCAAAGCCGTCACCTATAAGGCTGACGTCGAGGCACCGCTCATCACCGCATACGATCACTGCGACGATTGCCAGCGTCAGAGTGGATCAACCTATTGTATGTGTGATTGTCTTTAACACCCATTCCTGGGCGTCTGTTATTATAATACAGTCTACGGCAGACCATGAGCTAATATAACTATCATTTACAGCTCTCGTCGCGGTAGTACCTAAGGACAAACTGACGATCAATGGACCCACCAAGAGCTACGCAGGACAGGGATCATCAGGCAAAGCAGTTCACCGGATTTTCTGTTCGGAATGCGGCTCCCCTATTGCCCACGACCCAGAAGCTGCCCCGGAGATCATCGCCCTTAAGGCCGGCACCCTTGATGTGGAGATCAAGAAGAACCTGAAGCCTGTACGAGCCCCCAGTATCTTTATGGCAAATTAGATTGCCTTTTGTTTTCTCAGCTAACGTGGTATGCCTGCTTAGGACACCGAGATCTGGACTGTCAGCAAGCTTCCATTCTGCGAGGAACATCTCGCGAAGCCTTTCGAGCACATGCCGTAAACACACCATGGCGAATGGATGATTTTTATAGGGCACAATAATTTTTTGACGATGAATAGTGTATGACCTATCTAATAAATGAAATGAAACTGGAATGTCAATTGAGATGCTTGCACTCAGTATAACTTAGTAAGTTGCGTACTGGCACCGCCGAATCTCAGGTCTGATTGGTGGACTGTAATTGTTGGCTGTTGTTCAAGCCAATTTTCATCGAAGAAATACTGGACTGTATGCTCCTAATCCTTTCATTTGATGGCAATTACTGAAGATGAAGACTCAGGATCGCCAGGTCTGCGGCTAAAAGTTGGGTGGTTCCACTGATAATCGACCGGCGATATACTGGGTTTGAGTAGCATTAACTGAAAACCTCCCGGTAGCTTGGCAAGGCTATCCATTGCGGTGGCCGGCATACTAGGGTCCCGTCTCAGAAAATAACATCTGATACGTACTGAAAAGCTTTGTTCAGCGATGGCAGCATATATGGCAACGTATAAAGCCGATGACTCCCTTGTGCTCGAAAGTACCATTATTACTTTGATGTATGTACGAAGTTTTCGGAGCAAAGGGTGAGACTGAGGATCACTCTTGCAACCTGGAAAGTTTCGTTACTGCATGTATCAAAAGTCGCTAGAGCCTCCAATGTCGTCAGGGGTTCTTCACATCGTCGACTCTCGGACAAAGCAGAAGTACGAGATTCCGATTAGACGAAATGTGATTTCTGCCATCGATTTGAAGAGCATCAAGGCACCAGCAGCTGGTACAGACCGAGCAGATCATGTGGCTGATGGGCTGCGGGTACACGATCCAGGGCTCCAGAATACAACGGTGATAGAGTCAGCTATAAGTTATTCGTACGACAAAGGACAAGGCGAAATAGTGCACAGACTGACGTTCGTAGTGATCATGAAAGAGATGCACTTCTCTTTCGCGGTTACACATTGTCCCAACTATGGGACAGCGATTTCGAGGACATGCTACATCTACTCGTTTGGGGAACATATCCAACAATGCAACAGAAGAAGGACTTAAACAGGAAGCTTACAGACCAGATGCTAGCTGTCCCGGACAGTGTGCATCGAACAATTCGAGGACTCCCGTAAGCGCTCGTGTGAACATGGTCTTGGGGAATTGACTGACCTTGATGCAACAGCCGCACAACGTCCCCATTGCCACTGATCCTGGCTGGGCTCTCGGCATATCTGGCGTGCTTTCCAGACACAATTCCCGCATCAACACATGCGAGCCTTTACCAAGGAAACCTGCGTAATGTTGACCATGCGGTTATCCGAACTGTAGCGGCATATGGTGTTATTTTTGGTCTGGTAAATAGTCATCGGAAGGGTATTGATTTCCAACCGCCATCGCAGGAGAATAGCTACTGTGCGAATCTATTCATTATGGCAGGGTTGTTGGATCGACATTCCAGTCGCCCAGATCCAACTAAGCTGTCATGCTTCCGGCGCTTTGCCATGCTGAACGCCGACCATGGCATGGCCCTGACCGTATTCTCAGCATTAGTTACAGCATCCTCGTTGACGGATCCTATTTCCTGCTTGATCAGTGCGGTGGCAGCCGCATATGGGCCCCTGCACTTTGGTGCTACTGTGTCTGCCCAGCGTACGCTCCGGGAAATCGGAAGTACAGACAAGGTTCCCGAGTTTATAGAGGGGGTAAAGAACGAGCGAGCGAAGTTATTTGGATATGGACACCGCTCCTACAAGGCTTTGGATCCCAGGGTTCGTCCAATTCAGTCAATCCTGAAGGACCTGGACTTGTCAAAGAATGATTATCTGAAAATCACCGAGCGCATCGAGGAAGTAGCCTCAGCGGACGACTACTTCCGTCACAGAGGATTATACCCCAATGCTGACTTTTATGGTAACTTTGTCTTCACTGCTATGTAAGCTACGAGCTCCACAAATGAACCATCCACGACATCTGACCAGTGAACAGTGGCTTCGACCCAGATATTATTCCAGCTGCTATGTTGACGCAGCGAATAATAGGGATAATGGCCCACTGGCGGGAATACATGTGTATGTGCTGATTGCGGTGAGATAACGGGGTATTCTAACTCATGGCAGTGACACGCGGCAAGTTGTTTCGACCATCGCACATATACACAGGTGAAACAGAGGATAACAAGCCATTGACCAAGATTTGACTGTAGGAGCCGCAAGGCTCACCTTTGTCTATCACCGATTATCATGATGGCTTCGCAAAAGACTTTATGCTTTGAGGCTTCAGCCACTCTAACCCAGAGAAATGCTATCCTGTGAACTAGGCACTTAACAAACCTTATGAAGGTACTTGAAGACAACGTCTTTGCCTCATTACCACTGTACAGAAGTAGACCACATTAGCACTCAATATACATAGCCCTCTCCGTTAAGGAAGACCCAAGGCGATATGAACAACAGCCAGGGAGCTGCGGAAGATGGACCACCTGCCGAAATCACACCCCTTTTACAATCTCATCCTGGGAAAGAACGATATTCAGTTTTCAGTACCAGACAGAAGCGGTTGATTATTCTGACAGCAGCCATAGCGTCGACGTTTTCCCCTATCTCGGCTAACATCTACTACCCAGCCCTCAATTCTATAATAGCTGACCTGGATGTAACCAGTTCCCAAATCAACCTAACTCTAACTACATATATGGTACTTAATCCTTCTCACAGAACGCCCTGATGCAATCCACTGTTACTCAACCATAAAGTACATGCAGATATGTCAAGGCATAGCTCCGACCCTCACAGGCTCGTTTGCAGACCAAGCTGGGCGTCGCCCGGCCTACATCCTTTGCTTTTTGATTTATATAATAAGCAACATCGCCTTAGCACTCCAACATAGCTATCCTGCGCTCCTTGTCCTTCGCGCAATTCAGAGCTCCGGTAGCAGCGGCACTGTGGCCTTGGCCTCAGCCGTCGCAGCCGATGTCATCACCTCCGCTGAGCGGGGAACGTACATGAGCATTACCTCCTTAGGAAACATCCTTGCACCTTCACTAGGGCCTATCATTGGTGGTGTCCTGAGCGAGTATCTAGGATGGCAGTCGATATTCTGGTTCCTAGCCATGTCATCTACCATCTTCTTCATACCTCTAGTGCTCTTCTTTCCAGAAACATGTCGGACGATCGTCGGAGACGGCTCAATCCCAGCATCGGGATGGAACAGATCCATCCTCAACCGGTGGATTTCTAAACGTCCCCACAGAAGGCCCGTCCTTATTCCATCTGCCAGCACAGAACCGGCCCTCCAAGCACAACTGCCAAAAAGAAGAATGATCAACCCCCTAACCACGCTCTCCCTTCTCTTTCACCTCCCAACAGGCCTCATCCTCCTATCTAACGGCCTAATCTTTGCAAGCTACTACGCCATAACAGCCGGCCTACCTTCCCAGCTCAGGTCGATCTACGGACTAAATGACCTTAACATCGGCCTAAGCTTTATCCCAATGGGCGCCGGCACCCTCCTAAGCGCAACATTCAACGCGATAATCGTAGACTGGAACTACCGGCGCATGGTAGCAAAGAACAGACAGGTCATAGAAGACTTCGAAGTCGAGAAAGCCAGACTAGGCGTTGGGGGACCGGTGGCTGTACGCCCATACACACCCCTATCTGCCTCTGTACATCGTTAACCACTCCTAATATTGTATATTAATATTGAAATAGCTCCTAGCCCCCATCCTGATACTCCTCTACGCCCTTACAACAGCAGCAAGCAACCCACCACCCCTCGCCCTAACCCTAACACTTATCTTTACCATATCCTTCACCCTAACAGCCATCTACAACATCCTAAACATCCTCCTCGTGGACCTCCACTATACAAGACCGGCAACAATAATGGCGACAAATAACCTCGTCCGATGCTTCCTAGGCGCAGCAGCAACAGCCCTTGTCCACCCCTGTATTCAACGCTGGGGTGTTAGGGCAACATATTGCGGTGTGGCTATTGTCGTCCTAAGCGTCGTTCCTCTGTTATGGATGGTGTGGAAATGGGGCTTACAGTGGAGAAAAAGAGGGTAGTGGTTCTTTTACCTACTATGTATTGTGCAGCATGGCCTAATTACTGGCCTCAGATTTTGGGGTTTGTTTGGATTCGATCAGATCTTGTGTACTTCGCCATCTCCTCCTCGCTTTCCTTTTCCTTATCTCATTCGTGAATCATGTTTTCTCCGATGTTTGCAAGTGGTCATTTCCCCCAAAGCACAGATCAGCTATTTTGTTTGTCGTGATTAATTGCCGTTGCTTCAACGTTACACATCGTGCCTTCGGTTTGATATGACAAGACCTAAGAGAGTACTATAAAGAGGATTGCAAAGTCCGGTTATACTCGTTTCTTATTCCAGGTCTATAGCATATCATCAATTGATAGGAACAATGTTATGCATTTTATTATATCTTCTCTGGACTGGGGCAGTAGCTCAAATAAGTCCTTTGCCTGCTGATATCCCGATCTTGTATTTCCGATATCCTGAAACATCGTGGATATATCCTGGGGATGTGATATTGAAATCTAGTATGGTTGTTACTTATGCTTACTTTATGGTCGGGTTGATGTTATGTCTAATAATCAATACTGGAAGCAGGAACAGCAGATCTACCCATAATAAGCTCGCGCGGACTTAATCCCGAATTGACCTATCTCCTACTATTTTTTGACTTGGACGTTATCTACGGCATGAACGCAACAGTCGCATTACACTGGTATCAGCCCGACATGATCTGCACTATGCAAGGCACTGGTCTGATGGATATGTCTGATAATACGCGGATCTTGGACAAGGTAGACAGATATTCAAATGGCGGTATCCTCGTGAATAAGAGTATGGGCGCTGAATACATTGCTCCAAGACCACCGCCCTTCTCACACCATCGATACGTCTACCTCCTCTTCACCCAAATGGGGGACTACCAATTCCCGCAGTGCTATTCCCATATTTTCCCGCAGACGGCAAAGGCGAGAGCGGGTTTCGATATCCAGCAGTTCGTAGACCTCGCTAGGCTTGGTGCGCCAGTAGCCGGGAACTATTTCATAGTGGAATATGATGGGCCCGTGATAGAGCCGACGGCTACGGCTAGTCCGACGACGACGTGGCTAAGGTCTATTCTGTGCGAGGGTTCAGATCCCACGGCTTCGGCGGCGGCGAAGGCATGTGAGATGGAAGGGAGCCTGCAGATTGTCATGTAACACGACAGGGTTGAGAGGGTTCCATGCGAACGGTCTAGACAAGGGGCCAAGGGTGCGTGCAGCACGATCTCGTAATTGTGGAGTTCAGCCGAAAGGCAGATTGATATGTAGTGACTTTCGCACTAGTCTTGATCACAGTAGCACTGTCCACGAAGCTGAATCCCAAGGCTTGGCAATCCAAATAGCGATTAATCACACCACTGCGAGGCTGCAGGCATAGCGCCCTACGGCTATGATTAATTCCAAATACCTGGAACTGCCGATCAGTCGGGTGTGGAACCCGGGTAATGTAACCTGGATAAGGAAAAAACTGCATCCCGTTGCTACCTCGGTGCTGAACTTTGAGTCTATTGATACCTGAGGGCGCTGCGGAGAAGGTGGCAACAGATGGACTGGAACCTGGCATAGAAACTGATCAGTCGGTATATAGCATGCCGTACAGAAGACCCGAGGGTAGCTCATAGCATCTATCGGTCCAAACACAGTGTTGTGTCCAGTCGCCATGAATCGAGACAGGTCGTCCAGGATCCTGCCCGATCCTCTTCCCAAAAGCGTCAAAGTCCGGTCTACTTGCAATGCTTGCCAGCAAGCCAAAATCCGTTGTAGTCATGAGAGACCGTCATGTCGGCGATGTCAGAAACACAATATAGATTGCATTTACAGCATGTCCCGACGCCTAGGAAGACCCGCGAAGAAGAGAGACAATACGCAAGACGATTGCTTGGATCGTGGAATATCAAATCACCCTCGTCATCAGACCAATCGAAGAGTTCGGAGTCCCAGAAAGAGGAAGGCAAAGCGGGACTTAGGGCAGAGAAGTGGGCATGATATAACCAACCCTCAGGATGACGAGGAGGCGATCTTGGACGATATCACCTTGAACGACTCCATTGTGGATGATATGTCCACTGAGGATACACGCTTACCAACCCCACCATTCTTAGATACAGACAAATTCTCACTCTATGATGGTTGGTTTTACATCCTCCATACGATAGGCAAGCTAACATGAATGATCTGTTTGTGTCATCCAGGCTCCGATACCATTGACCTGTCCGACAACTGGCTACAGGAGTTTATATCTGGTCAGCCGGCCGACTTGACACAGGACCGTAACTTTCTCGATGCCCTTGGTCTAAGTAGCGCCGACAGCGCCCTCACAGCGATACCATCCAGCACCAATGACTTCACTGGCTCTGCCAAGACAATCGATGTTGCTTCCTCCGAGCTGCAAGACCAGGTGCCATTGGTCGCGTATTATCCGCCAGCAAGTGGCATCTCGGCCTATTATGAGCCAATGACTGAAAGTGCCCAGATAATGAATGAGACAGCGTCCCCTTATACAGGGTTTGTCAAAAGGGAATCGTTTGCTTGGCCACAGACTGTACCTTCTTCCACGGGAAACGGTTCTGCTAGATTGTCCGGCACGGGTGAACAGCTGAACCCATCGATTACAATCAAGGGACAACGACGCGCCCACGAATACGGTCACTCATCGGAAGGCCCAGTGCCAACGACTATTTCTGCCCGTCAATACCAGTGTCAGTGCCATGATCACATTGCTCGAGATCTGATGCTTCTCAATATAAGCGCTTCTCGCACATGGCCAACTGTCACAATTGACTCGATCTTAAAATGCCAGCAGATCTTACAGCAGTTGACCGATACTATTCTCGAATGCGCCATTTGCTGCAAAACACGGATAAATCTGCTCATGATAGTCATCGTCAGTATCGACAGTCTAGTAACCGCGCTTGAAACAATCACGTCCGTTGACAGTGGTGTTTGGGACGGCGTGCTAGTCGAATATCACGACAGTCGCCTTCGAGAATATGGACAGGAGATTTCGAACGGGGCTGCCAATCGTCGATACAAAACCGCAAACTTTCACTTCAAGGCACAGGTGGAAGAGTGCCCATTGTTTGTGGGTGGGTTCCCTGTCCCTTCAGAAGAAAAGTTTGTTTTTGTGAAGCAAATTTTGCACGCGCGACTTTGCGGGTTGTCAAGTATCATCGGTCGCATACAGCGATGTACTGAGGAAATATTAGCTCTTCCGTCATCATTTGGAAGATTGAGCATGATTTCAGAAACAAACCGAAGGGTGCAGTTGGTTATGACGAAAATGAAACCGCCTGCGAGACGTTGAACTGGTATAGTATCTAGCTAGAGCTAACATCTCAATTATGGTCCGTATTCTATTGCGTGTAATGATAGTCACCGTATGTGTGCGTCCGTACCTGTTCATTTCCTTTTCGCCTTCCGATATAATCCGTAAATCTTCGCGCCCCAGTAGTAGCATCAAGGCTGTCCTCCGTACATGCGTCTCTTTATGGAGATCTGAAGAGTATTGCTTTTTGTATTTAAAATGGAGGCGTCGGGGCACTAGTCCGGGTCGACCGCTACTCGGAGGGTATGATAGCTGGGAACTATTACTTCTCACAGTCAACTGTTGTGTGACACTTTCGCGGGTCTTAGGACATGAGTGTGCCACGACGAACTGACTCCATAGGGAACGGACCAACAGAGCTCCCTCATTGATCTCGAGCTGACGAAATGTGAGGCGGCTATCAAGTGAACCATCACATATACGTCAGAAAGTTGAATTTTTATTGGATAATTAAGGATTATGTGCGCCCTTGCAAATGAAAAATACCTTGAATGGTATTCAAGCTTTAGACTAACATACCCCTTTTTCCCGACATAGTAATACGTGCATGATAGTGCTGATTCACGCGACTGGGAGCTCGACGACCTGAGGTACGTAATGTGAGCATCTACCAGACGACCTTCGAGATTTCTGACGTTGCGACGCCAACTTTGTTTGCCAACGACAAGTGTGAGGACGAATTCGCTGTGACTGCTTCTCACAATGGAAACCGAAAGCGGTTGTAGCTGCTCAATCGATGCCTTGCAAATTTTGACGGATGTCCGGAATGTAGACACAGTTGTGGAGTTTGAGACGATCCTGGACTTGGTCCAGCGCGTCTATAGACAAGGGCAAGCTATGCTGAGTTGCAAAGATTGTCGCAAACTTCCGCTGCAATCTTCGTCTTTCCTAACCATCCCCGCCCTCACCGATCATTGTCTTTCGTTGTTCGAGGCCGTATGCTCAGCATATAGCATCACCCGCAAGAACTGCCTTTTCGACGCGAATATCCTGGCATTTGAACAGCCCTCACCTCAATTTATCTGCATTCGAAGCAAGGTGCAGCTGGGAGAAACAGATTTGGACGAAGCCGAGACGGGGATGTTGGTTCGAACCCTTCTGTGTCGCAATTCTATGAGGCTCCTCAGCCTACTAGAGACCCTTCAGGCAATCCTTCAAACATTTTCAACGGACAATACCCAGGTACACCGAGCTGGGGCAGCAACCCTGCGGGCGTACGAGTCGTCCCTCCAGTCAACTATGCACCGCTTCATGGCATTCCTGGACCAGATAAAAGTCGAACAACGTACGTAATCCATTTCATGTCCACTTATGGAAGGCTAATTGTCTCAGTGGGCTAAAGGGATACCAAGACGCAGCCACCTTGTGTGATCATTGTACCACATATATAATTCTGGAAGGCATTGTTGACTCGATTCGAAGGTAGTCTCTTCTGGTTATTGTAATGGCATTATTAGGCCTTGAGACAGTAATTGAGAAGGACAGTACAAGAAGAAAAAGTATACCATTGCATCGTATCGTCCCAGGTCCCACTTTTGCAACAGCACATTCTCCCCCTCTTGATCAATGAAATTGCTGAAGTGATTGTAAGACCCGTGGCACACCAAGTGCCGTCTAACTAGGCCAGGGGCGTTCGAACTGCCCAACCCACTGACCCCATCCGACGACCTTGCCAACCATCGCTGTTGCTATCTGTCGTTGGCTGACCCTTTGCGAACGATCGAACCGAAGGGGCTCGCTGAGGGCGACGACAGTAAAGATGTATCGATGAACGCCATGTCCTAAGGGCGGGGCTGGCCCGATGTATGAGCTTCCGCGAAGATTGGGGACGTATCTCCAGCCGGACCGAGTAATATGGTCTTTTGTGTTTCTGTCCTGTTCAGTGTCATCTGGGAGCACTCCCGTAATCGTAGGCGGAATGGCATAAAACAGCCCATGCATGACAACGAAGCGAGGTATAGGCGGGTCAATATCCTCGGATACCAGGATATACTCTTTGACTTCGACCTTGGGGGAGGAGTCCAGCGAAGTTCTGGAAAGCTACCATTCTTATCGGCAGCTACACAAGTGTGGTGCGGTAGCATCAGTGAGCCGGATGGTCCGCACTCTGTGGCTTCCAGCTGCATATTGGACAATGGGAGGTTCTTGAAGGCTGCAGTCCGGATGATCTGTCCCGCGTCGTGGCCACGAATGCGATAGAGAAGCCGTCCCAGGAAATACTGTAGATAAATAAGGATCCCTGCCATCGTGTTGACTGTTGACAACCCCGGAGAGAGTGAGAGTAGATATGGGTCGGAAACACTAGTAGCAGTGTAGAGGCATTAAACGTAGGTGACTGATAGTGGTCTTATAGAGAGAAAGGGAGCACCGGTGAGAAGATCAGGAACCGGAAGGAACAATCAACTAGAAGCTGAACCGGCCCGGTACCGGCCACGCCTTCCTTGCAGGGCAGTAACCTCAACGTGTCCATGCAGCATCACATCCTAGGGTTACTGATGGAACTATCGACAAACGCTACGAGGCATATTGTCTGGTATCGTAGGTGAGAATAGCCATTTGATGCCCTGCATCATTAGAGGACTTAAAGCCTAGTTCCTTCAATTTCGTTAAAGTTGACAGGGTTAGAAGACACGTCGATTAAACAACACCACGCAAACGCGTATGAACGTACAAAAGAGGCAACTAATTCGGACTCCCATCCTACCCCTGCAACTCGGGGTGTGGATCAACGAATTCTGTAAAGCCACGATCAGGCGTTACACCCAACCTCTTTCCCTCCGTCATCGCTTCAAACAAGTTACTACCAAACCTTCTAAAGGCGGACGCAATACCACCATGATGAAAGAGCTCTCTCTCCATTGGACTGAGATTAAACCTGAACGCTCTTCCATCTATATAAATGATGCTATCGTTGAAGTCAATCGCGATCTCTGCTCCATCCTCAACGGCCGCGTGACATGACTTCTCCGGCATGGTAATGCCGAGGAGTCCAAGGTTTGGCATGCTACGTTGAAAGATAAAAGCGAAGCTTTCGGCAATAACACATTTAACACCGCATCCTGAGAAGTGCGAGTTAGTGAAAAAAGGAAAAGGAAGCAGGGAAGATGGATTGATATGGGGTGCCATACCTAGCAGTGCCATGACAGCCTGTTCCCGAGATGATCCGCAGCCAAAGGCCTTACCAGCAACGACAATATTGAAGCCCCCTTTAACACGGACACGGAATTCTGGGTGTGTACATTGCAAGCAATACTCTCCAGCTGCCTCGTGAGTCTTCATGTCAATCAAGAATTCAGCTGGCGCAAGCTTTATAACCAATTAATTCATGGTGCTTATTGTATCCTCTGTAGAGGTTGATGACTTACAGCGTCTGTATCTATAAAGTCTCCAAGCAGTTGCACTGTTCCTTTCAGGACCTGATGCTTTACTGTAGTGGCATATACTAGCATACTTCTGATGATTCGTCCCTTGCTCTGGATCTCACAGCAAGGACTTGAAGACTCGCTCGGTTCCATATATTCTACTATCTCGGTCAGGAATTCTGGGATAATAGAATCTCTAGTTCGTCGGAGATTGTCCCATTTCTTTGTATCAATGGCATCCAGGAGGAAGGTAGGATCAGTGATCCTCATAGTAAACGAGGATGCAGCAACAGTAGCCGCAGACCCAAGGTGTCCGAGCGACCCTACTTTGGAAGTCAGTATATCGACGAGCGATTTGCCCCGCAGGCTTAAACTGTACCCTTTCCCATTCGATTCTCGAAGTTCCAATTTTGCGATGACAGCCATACCTCACCGGGGGCTGCCTGGTCAGCAGACATGCCAACACAATGGCTACATCCAGGGATGCCGATATCGAAACCCGCTTCCTGGTATACCTCGATGAGGCCGAGTTGGCGTAGTCGATACAAAATTGCCATCGATCCTGGGACAACCTTTCTCTTACCTCTTACTGATGGCCTCATTCCACCTTTCTGACCCTCTTCAAGTACTAAGGTGGCTAATATGAGATCTGCTTCGGTAGTGGTGCAGGCTCCAACAAAGCAACCGTCCAACTCCGTGCCCTCACAATCAACAACGGGTACAACATCATCCGGCCGAGGGTACTTTGTTATGAAGGATTGAACTTTGCTGAGATCAATTTCGTGAGTTTCAACGTATTGTGCATCGTCATCTGGCTTCATATAGATAGTTGCAGTCTTGTGGCGTGGAGCTCTCCGCTTTCGGATAAACCTTTGCGTAAGGATGTCCGGGGCGAATACTCCTGTAATACCACCGAGCTCCTGCTGTATGGGTGAGTAATGAACTTATGGTTGAGAACTAATGTACGCCATACTGCTGTCATGTTCGATATTGCAAATCGAGCATCAGAGGACAGGTATTCTAGTCCAGGTCCACTGTACTCCACAATTTTGTCTGAGGCGATTGTATTCCTTTTCAATTTCGATAGATTCTGGGGCTTTGAACCAAGTCTCTCCGGTTACCAACGGCATTGTTACATCTGCAGCACCAAGCCCGATAGCCAAGCATCCCAGCGCTCCGGATGAACAGGTGTGCGAGTCCGACCCGACTATCAGCATGCCCGGCTGTGCTCGTACACGGTAGAACTCTGTGTGAAGAATTGTATACTATACACGCTTACTAGGAGACCAGTGAAGTGTCCAATAGTGAACTAACATTCATGCCTTGGTAATCCGTCAATTTGAAGACACGTTTTGCTCTTTCACTCGCATCGATCAATGCCTGAACCTTGGGGAGACTGTTGATCCGAGGATCAACTACATGATCTCCAGCAAGCCAGAAGCGGTCGTTACGGAAAATTCCTGGTTTCCTAAGGCGGTTGTACGTTGACTCCATGCCCTAGAATCTCCCATGAGCGCAGTAGTGGTGAATGGGAGAGGAAGACCATCAGCAAGCACTTATTGCCCAAGAAGCCTCCGATGCAATCACCCAATCTACATCGACACGTATCAAGTCTACTGGGGCTACCGACCCCCGCTGATCAATGTCGTGCAATGAGAAGATCTTCTCACTCAGGGTCATGCCCCTTCGGCCTCCAGGACGGGTACGCAGCGGGGCGGGAAATGCCTTGGCCCGGTCTGCTGAATTCAACGCTTCCCACCATGCCGACACCAGAAATAGAATCTCCGATTCTTGTTCCTCGGTAAGGTCGGTATGTTCCGTCAGACCTAACCCACCCAGTTCGGGGAGTTGTGCACGGGTAATAAGGACATCTGTCAGGGCATCGGCCTCTCGGAAATGACCGTAATCACGAAGGGTATTTTGTGCAATCTTAAGGTTCTGTAGGAGATTGCTCCCTAATAACGAGGTTCCTTCGATACGCCTGTCAGATATTGCATTTTCTGTGTGCTTGCTGCAGAGTTCGCTTCTCACGAACATACTCTCGACATGTTCGATCCTGATCTTCCGCACATCCCCAAGAATCTGATAGAGGTCTTGTAGACCCGTCTTTCTCTTCCGAGACATATTCGGCTAGTAGAATATTTTCACGGTGGTAAGGGATAGTGGAGCATTACCAGTCAGCATGTTACAAGGCGATCATGCGAACAGATTGAAAATCTAATACGTCATCTCACCAATCGCGTATCACCCTAGGACAACTATGGACTCTAAAGAGTAAGCCTAAGGCACGTGCATGCTGTTTTGCGACCGCGCAAGAGTGAGTGTAAGTCTCACTGTAATAACAGCTTTCTGTCTGTTCAAGAAAGTTAATCAGCGCAGTGGAGGGTTGAACAAAGGAGGTGCTGGCATAAACATCTCGTGGGCAATACACAATAGTTCAGGGGCTGATGTATCTCTTTTCCCTTATTTCGAATTAAGGAGAACCAGCGACCGTTCAGTTGCGAGAGCTTCATACAAAGAACAGAAAAATATAATACAGGTATACCCCGCATGTAAAATACCCCATTCATCGGAACTTTAAAACTTAATGTTACGAGGTGGATACTAACCATCTTAAAAAATTGACAGGATCAGGCTTACTAAAGTCTTGTCTGAAATCTGTTCTCTCGAAGTGCTGTACGTAGTACTACTGATAGTAATGGGGATATAAAAGTTAATATCTCCTTCATTTGTCTGCCACGTCGTTGACGTTTGCTGTGATTGTTTGTACCGCAGTGGGGACCTGCAACATAAGGCAAGAATAAGGTACGCTGTCAGGATGACCAGCATTAACCCAACGCGGTTTAGCTCCGGGACATTTCTGGGTCTCGAGTGGGGGTGGCCCCAATACGAGGCCAATACGAAGCCAATGAACGCCTACCATCTGACGTGGAATATCGATGTTGAACCATAGAATACCACCGTTGATGTAACGGGGAAGAACGTTGGACAGAGTTGCGTCGCATTCACACTCACAGCTCCCTGCGATTCTTGCCAGGTCATCCTTACACCCTCAAGGGGTCTGAGCTGGATAGAGGAATAACGAACCAACAAAAAGATAGAGCAGAGACGGAACGCAATGCTACACAAACATCATCTAGTAAAGTTCGTCTCAATCAGGAATGAAGTTGATAACCCGATGAGAGTACCACACTCAGAAAGTTATGCTAATCGAGCTGCGACCCACTTGGGAACAAAGATTGATTATGCCTGTACACTACGGAGTAGCTTCCGCGGGGGAGCATCCTGGCACATGACTTACATCAATGAACATAAACCCAAGGAAAACGGCCTATCGGTTCCCATGCCAAGGACCTGAGAGTCGCACCTTCCAAACGCTACAAAGGCACATGGGACAATGATCTCTCGGCCATGGACCGGCTCGGCTACTGCCTTTTCCTATCCCCTGTCCTCACTCCCCTTTACGCGTTATGCTTTCCTGGTCGGATGTCGTCGCTCCCGTATTCCGTGTTACTATACATATGGCGTCAAACTTTTGCCTCCTGTTGTTTACTCAGCCATAATTCTTTTTCCCTTCCTTCTTTGCTTCCTTTCTGTCTGTTTTCACTGCAGTGGCCCTGGGTACACATTCTGGCATCCGTACTTATCTCAGCTGCACGAACTGTGTGTTGACGTTGCATATGTTGTATTATGAGGAACTGTCAGTGTAGCTTCCGTATTTTCTGAACGAAGCACACTAGACCTTTATTCAACGCCTATAGCGTCCATTGAATCGTCGGCGACATCAAAAATGGCACTTCCTGGCGAGGAGCGTTCGTTGCATGGCCACGCAAACACTCATGTGAAGCAAACCACTGGATCAGCAATTGACAAAGCAGAGAGCTCGGATACAATCGGAGCTGATTCAGAGGACGGCATCGAGCAAGAGGGACAGGCCAAGATCACTACATTAGCACGAACCTTGTCGCGTATTTCTCAAACAAATGGCAGCACCGAAGGACTCAACCCGTTTCTCAATACCGGTGACCCTGAATTGGACCCCAACTCGGACCAATTCAACTCTCGAAAATGGACCAAGAACCTCTTGCACATAACCTCGCGCGACCCTGAGCGATACCCCCGTCGCACTGCAGGGGTCTCGTTTCGAAACCTCAACGCATTTGGCTATGGAACGGCAGCTGACTATCAGGCTACGGTATCAAATGTCTGGCTCAAAGCAGCGGGTTGGCTCCGAGGCCTATTCGGCAATGGGAACAAAGTTCGGATCGATATTCTGCACAACTTCGAAGGCTTTGTCAACAGTGGGGAAATGCTGGTGGTTCTAGGCCGACCTGGAAGGTAAGCGTCGCTTCCCGGTCGAACACTATCAAACAAACTAACTCCTCTGTCTTCAGTGGTTGCTCGACCTTTTTGAAAACTATCGCTGGTGAAACACATGGACTGTGGCTCGACAAGGGAACTGATATTCAGTACCAAGGAATCTCATGGGACGAGATGCATAGTCGATTTCGTGGAGAGGTGATGTACCAGGCAGAAACGGAGATTCATTTTCCACAGCTTACTGCCGGGGACACCCTTCTTTTCGCTGCAAAGGCTCGAGCACCAGCAAATAGACTCCCTGGCGTGAGCCGTGATCAATATGCAACACATATGAGAGACGTTGTCATGGCTATGTTAGGTCTTACTCATACCATGAATACACTAGTAGGAAACGAGTTCATTCGGGGTGTCTCAGGAGGCGAGCGCAAAAGAGTTAGCATTGCAGAAACCACACTTTGTGGGAGCCCGCTGCAATGCTGGGATAATAGCACGCGAGGATTAGACAGTTCGACTGCTCTCGAATTTGTCAAAAACCTACGCCTATCTACGGACTACACTGGATCCACGGCCATCGTGGCAATATACCAGGCGAGTCAGGCTATCTATGATGTCTTTGATAAAGTCATTGTTCTTTACGAAGGCCGCCAGATATATTTCGGGCGTGCCCGCGACGCAAAGCGGTTTTTTATCGAAATGGGCTTTGACTGCCCAGAAAGACAGACTACTGGAGACTTTCTAACATCCCTGACGAGTCCGACAGAAAGGCTGGTTCGTAAGGGATATGAGCACCTGGTCCCTCGTACACCAGATGAATTTGCCGCGCGATGGAGGGACAGTCTGGAAAGAAAGCAACTCTTGGCAGACATTCAGGCATTTCAGAATGAATACCCCTTAGGGGGAAGCAAGAAGGAGGAATTCAGTCGTTCTCGTGCCGCGGAGAAGGCTAAGCACACCAGGGCCTCCTCCCCTTACACCTTGTCATATTTGATGCAGATCAAGCTTTGCCTTCAAAGAGGGTTTCTGCGTCTCAAGGGCGATATGAGCATGACACTATCAACAGTAATCGGCAATAGTATCCTGGCACTAATCATCTCAAGTGTGTTCTATAACTTGAACGACACTACAGACAGTTATTTCTCCCGAGGTGCATTGTTATTCTTTGCGATCTTGTTGAATGCCTTCGCCAGCGCCCTTGAGATGCTTACTCTATGGCAACAACGACCAATCGTCGAAAAGCACGATAAATATGCGCTTTACCACCCATCAGCCGAAGCAATTAGCTCCCTTATTGTTGATCTCCCGGCTAAGGCATTAGTTTCCGTGGTATTCAATTTGATTCTTTACTTTATGACGAACTTGCGTCGGACACCCGGGCATTTCTTTGTGTTTTATCTGTTCTCCGTGACAACAACGTTAACTATGTCCAACGTCTTCCGCTGGATAGCTGCAGTTTCTCGGTCATTGGCGCAAGCAGAAGTTCCCGCTTCGATCTTCATGATGATACTGATGATCTACACGGGCTTCACTATTCCGGTCCGGGATATGCACCCTTGGTTTCGATGGCTCAATTACATCAATCCAATCGCAGTAAGTTTCTTAGATTACCATTCCATGCGCGATTAGCTTTTCGCTAAAGCCCTAACTACAGTATTCCTTTGAATCCCTCATGATCAATGAATTCGCCGGCCGCAAATTCCATTGTGCAACGTACGTGCCGTCCGGTCCAGGATATGAGAATGCTCCTCTCGACTCAAAGATTTGCTCCGGAAAGGGTGCTGTGGCAGGCCAGGATTATATAGATGGTGATCGCTATCTCGAAGTAGCCTTCGAATACTACCCCTCGCACCTATGGCGTAACTTCGGCATCCTTCTGGGGTTCCTTTTCTTTTCGCTGGTGGCTTATATAGTCTCCAGTGAGCTTGTGCGGGCGAAGCCCTCGAAAGGAGAGATCCTGGTTTTCCCTCGTGGCAAAATACCCGCTTTTGCAAAGAAGGTCCATCAGCAAGCGGACCCAGAAGATGTTCTCACATCAGAGAAGCTGAAAGTTGGGAATGAACAGGATGATCATGTCGGGGCCATTGTCAAACAAACATCAATATTCCATTGGCAAGACGTATGCTATGACATTAAGATCAAGGGTCAGGACCGTCGAATCTTGGATCACGTTGATGGGTGGGTTAAGCCGGGGACCCTCACAGCTCTAATGGGTGTGACCGGAGCTGGAAAAACCTCTCTCCTCGATGTTCTGGCTAACCGGGTGACTATGGGAGTAATCACTGGCGAGATGCTAGTGGACGGGCGCATGCGTGATGACTCTTTCCAACGCAAAACAGGCTATGTCCAGCAACAGGACTTGCATTTAGAGACGAGTACTGTTCGGGAGGCCCTTATTTTCAGTGCTCTGCTCCGTCAGCCCGCGAGTACTCCACGGAAGGAAAAGCTAGCATATGTAGAGGAGGTTATCAAGATGCTCAATATGGAAGAGTACGCTGAGGCGGTCGTCGGCGTCCTCGGTGAGGGACTCAACGTTGAGCAGCGCAAGCGGCTGACGATCGGAGTCGAGATCGCAGCCAAACCGGATCTTCTACTCTTCTTTGACGAACCTACGTCCGGTTTGGATAGCCAGACTGCGTGGTCAATATGCTCCCTCATGCGCAAGCTTGCCGATCATGGCCAAGCCATCTTATGTACAATCCACCAGCCCTCAGCCATCTTGATGCAGCAGTTCGATCGGCTACTATTCTTGGCAAAAGGAGGCAAGACTGTCTACTTTGGCGATCTAGGCCCCAATATGAGAACCTTGATTAAGTATTTTGAGGATAAAGGCTCACCAAAGTGCCCGCCAAATGCCAATCCTGCGGAGTGGATGCTTGAAGTCATAGGCGCAGCCCCTGGCTCTCGGGCAGACCAAGACTGGTCAGATGTTTGGAAACACAGTCGTGAGCGTTCTCAGGTACAACAGGAACTTCTACAGATGAAGCAGGAACTCCTGCAACGACCCCAACCCCCTCGAACAGCTGGGTATGGAGAGTTTGCGATGCCACTGTGGGCACAGTTCTTCATTTGTCTCCAGCGAGTGTTCCAGCAGTACTGGCGCTGCCCGTCATACATCTATGCCAAGGCCGCCATGTGCATTATTCCGGTAGGTCTCTCTCTTTTTCCCGTAAAATAGTTCACTGATTCTGGATCACTGACATGGACTAGCCTTTGTTTATCGGCTTCACGTTCTGGAGGGAACCCACCAGCATACAAGGCATGCAAAATGAGATGTTTTCTATCTTTATGCTGCTTGTCATCTTCCCCAATCTGGTTCAACAAATGATGCCATATTTTGCGATGCAGCGCTCCTTATACGAAGTGCGGGAGCGTCCATCGAAAGCCTACTCATGGAAAGCATTCATGCTCGCAAGTATTGTCGTTGAGCTCCCGTGGAACATGCTGATGGCTGTGCCTGCGTACTTCTGTTGGTATTATCCAATTGGCCTTTTCCGTAACGCCTATCCAACAGACTCGGTAACAGAGCGTGGTGGCACGATGTTCCTTCTTGTCTTGATCTTTATGCTGTTCACGTCCACATTTAGCTCGATGATGATTGCAGGCATCGACCATCCGGAAACCGCCAGCAACATCGCTCAGCTGATGTTTTCGATGTGTCTCATCTTTTGTGGGTATGTGAATCCCTTTGGAAATTGACTGTATATTGTTCCACATGGCCAGCTAACTTGGTATTGTGATTTAGTGTACTTGCAAGCCCAGACGTCCTACCTCGGTTTTGGATATTCATGTGGCGCGCATCGCCGTTTTCCTACCTCGTGGGCTCCGTCTTGGCGGTAGGCATAACCGGGGCTCCAGTTCATTGCTCGGATATCGAGGTGCTTCATATACCACCTCCCGGAGGCCAGAATTGCTCGGGCTATCTCGAAGCCTTTACCAAGATGGCGAAAAGCACGTTGCTCAATCCTGAGGCCGACAGCGACTGCCAAGTATGTTCCTTGTCTACAACGGATCAATTTCTGGCGGGGGTGCATATCAAATACTCGGAGCTATGGCGTAACGTCGGGATCTTGTTTGTGTATATTGTTTTCAACACGGTAGCCGCAGTCTTTTTGTACTGGCTGATCCGCGTACCGAAGAAGAGGGCTCTTAAGAAGGCCAAGAAGGAATGAAAGCCGAAGAAAACAAGGCGGCGGGGCGTTGTATGATCATGTCGTTTTCAATTCTAGTTTATGTATGTTGCTAGAGGAGGTAATTGATGGGGCTAGATACGACTTTTAGACGTGGGCAATTCCTTATTCTACGTTCTATACAATGTCTTTAGTGAAACACCCCGAAAATCTATATTAGTCGCTACCTATCCAGGTCATCTCGTTTGCTATTTCCTGGCTCGAGTAGTGATTTTGCAAATCATTATATGTAATTTCATTCCAACCCGGCTGTAGTATCTTGGAGAGAAGGTGTGCTGAATATTTACATTAGTTGCTCCTCGTCGATACAGCAGTATATATATCCTGGGAATGTATGTACCAAGTCTATGGATGCCCTACCCAAGCAGGTCCTAGGTGGTTAACGCTTAGAGGTAAGCAAATATCTAATTGCACGATACGCAAAGCTCTTCCAATTTTATACTAGTTCATTCTACCTTACCATCTATCCTGTTGGGTTGCATGTTAAGCAGAACTGGCTCTTCGCCCAACTCGGCCGCAGCCTAACCAGACTATACCCCATTCGGAAGGGTAATACTGATACCTGATATATCAGGCACGAATTCACTCATGACGCCGCTTCCGAAAGCTATGACGCATTTCAGATGCGCCTTATGGATTGAAATCGAAATGTTGTGTATCTCAAACTCTGCATGGACTGATCCCAGGGGAATTTCGACTCTGGTCCAGACACCCAGGGTGAAACGATGACCTCGCCCGGTGGGCTGAGCAGCTGAACTTCAATCCCTGATTTCTTCCTGATAATCTAGTCTATCTTTCTTATGTGCAGATGAAGCGTCTCAGCCACAGGGACACAGGAACCCGTCTCACCGCAGTTCTTGCGGTGTGGGAAGGATGAGCTTCCCTTCCGGTGGGCTGTTCTAGAGAAAATCTAACTTTAATTAAAGAATAATAATAAAAACCAATTTTATTTTTATTTTTTCCATTTTGTGACTTCCAGGAAAAAAGCAAAGTGACAACAGCATGACTCGTACTGTGGGAAGATGGTGGTCAGCGGAAAGGTCCCAGTGTCACCGATGGTTCTGGGCAAGGGTTTCGGGTACTGGAGTGGAGGAAGCGGTTGCCGAGAACCAATGACCACCCTCAATGGCTATCCACTGGTGGTCACGCCGTGTACCGAGGGTATTGTATTGAGTATTTGGGGGCGGTAAAAATATTGGTGCCAGAATCGATATCTGAGGTCCTTCTAGGAACTTTTCACCCTCATTGTCCATCGTCTATGTACAATGGAGTCCTGGTCTTCAGCTATCTATTATTATCGACCCTCGAGTCGGTCCCTTTTCCCCTCTCTAGACGCTATTTTGGATGTCGCGCGTTAAATGACAGGAGCGGAGTGATTGTCTGGTGGATTAACGCAAGGTGACTGTGGCAGCGAGGATCTCTCGCGTTACGATTCCCGAATGGGACAAGAGTGAGAGGTGAAGGATGCAACCATGCATCAATCCATTGGGACGGGCAAAAACGCCCCAAACTGTCAGCCACTTAGCGATAACGATGGACCTCTGATCCTGCCCTTTCCAATTGTCCCCTCGATGCCTGGAATGGTTCGCTTGCATGGATGTTGGGGGAAAAGAACGCTGATGGGCTCGATAAGGCTCTCTTTCCCCACGAGCGCCATCGCGGTGGATTGTGGGTACGACGACGGCCATCCCGAACTAATGCATTTTTGGCTTTCTTAGCAGCACCGCCTGGGGGAATGGCGCTGAGGCTGATTTGGCCTTTGCTTGCACTTCACGCCAAAATCTCCCTTCATTCCGAATCTGTCTGTGGTTCTTGGACAATCCCTGTCTTGTTTCTTCCCTGTTCATTTTCTTTTTTGTACATTTCTTTTTTTCCCTCTCTCATTTTTGTCGTCATCAATTCCCCTCGATGGAGGATTTGCGACTGGCAACTGCATACATACTCTGAACATGATGCACGTGGAAATGCGGCTGTGAAAGCCAAAACTGTCGTTGACAACCGCGGATCCTGGAATGGAATCTTCCGAAGTCTGTTTCTAAATTGATTCCAGACTGATAGCGTGTGAGGCTCTCTTGGGTTGGAGCATTTGTATCCAATCATTTACCCCAATGGGGAGCATTTGGAGCTATCATCATGGCGGTTCCTCCACCCCTAATCGTGAACCACGAGGGCACCCACCCATGTAGCTAAACAGCCACTTGTCCGACTCCTGCCGGATTTGCTCAAAAGTAATTAAACAGAAAAAAAAAGAGTGCAGAAAAAGGGGGGATGAGAAATGCTACGAATGGTCCATCCGAGTAGCGCCGGTCGGTCTGCGCCAAATGACCATTCCCGACCGCTGCAGGGGCGGCGCTTCCCATCAGTGTCGGAGTACGTATTTCCACTCGATGACGATCATTTTTTGGACGGTTTGATTTTCAGAGGATTTGCGGCTCTACAGCAGCCATTCAGGAACGCCGATCGTCATCTGTTTTCTCAGTTTGGTTCTGGCTTTGCCCGACTCGACGGGCACCCAGGGTGAAGACACATGCTGTTCGAGGTTCTCTGCCGGAAATAAAAATTCGCGATCGCCCAGAATTATGACGCTTGGTGTTTCTTCCTCCTCGATCAACAACCTCCATCTATCTGTTATCCCAGAAAGGATTGCCGGAACTCGTGGACGATGGACGACCCCAACTCTTTTACCGAGTTTCAACATTCCTCAACCCAAGACTACGAGCTCTACCCAGACTCGGACTTTGCTGATTCCATGCTCTGCCAACGAACTGCTGAAATCCAACGCCAGATATCCCATGTCGACCACACCATGAAGACTCCGTGGCTTCCCTCGTCCATGCCTTTATCGGCCCCAGGTGTGCACCTAACCCAAACTGCTTCACCCTACAGCATGGAGGCCAGAGCCTTTCCTATGGGGTCCGACATTTCCTCCCCTTTTGGTGGTGCCTACTCATCCTCCGGAGCTGAAAGCCCCCAAAGCAATAACTGGAGGAACATGGGATGCTACATGTCGCCGCCTTCCAGTTGCGCGGACACGATGCTTGCACTCGATCACTGGGGTTCTTGCTCACCAGGTCCTTCTGCAAATGTCGAGCCTTCTATTGCACCATCTCAGATAGAGCAGAACTATCCCATGCCCATACCGATAGCCGCCGAACTCGAACTCGAGGCTGAACTCGAACCTGAACTCGATCCTCGACTTGGCACTGAGCCCTTGCCTGTCAACGAGCCAACCCCAATGTATGGCCAGAACATGCATCAACACAGCCAATTCGATCATGCCAACGACACACTTAGCTATCTCGGCGCAGGACAAGCGCCTGACCAGGACTCGTTTACCTTGCCGAGTCCCCCACGTGTGCCGGCAAACAAAAACACTGGCCAGAAAACGGCAATGTGTCACAATCACCGCAGCCAGAAAAGTTCCCGGAAGAAGGAACCCCTTACTTCCAACTCTGTCCGCGTTTGTCGGACGTCCTCCAAATCAAAGACCAAGAAAGGCACCCGGCCTCGACGAACCTTTGTTTGCACCTTCTCTCGCTATGGATGCACTAGCTCCTTTACTTCTAAGAATGAATGGAAGCGACACGTGACATCACAGCACGTCCAGCTGGGATTCTATCGCTGTGATGTGGGCCAGTGCAGCGTTAACAATCCGAGCAAAGGCAGACCTATGAGCTGCACCAATGATTTCAACCGCAAAGATCTCTTCACCCAGCACCAGCGTCGGATGCACGCACCCTGGGCCAAGTCCAACCAAGCCACCGAGGAGGAGAAACAACAATTTGATGCGGCGCTGGAGGCGGTGCGCACTCGGTGCTGGCATGAACAACGCCAACCGCCCTCGCGCAGCGCATGTGGCTTTTGTGGAGAGGAGTTCGCTGGCTTTCAAAGCTGGAATCAGCGGATGGAGCACGTTGGTCGTCATTACGAGAAGGGCGATGTCGCTCTGGACTTAGAGAAAGAGGACATTGCCCTGCGTGACTGGGCTATCCAGGAAGGAATCCTGTCCTGGGGGGGCGGCAGGTGGAAACTCGCTTCTCGCCGTTAGAAACAGTGGGCCTTTCTTTTGTTTATCGTTGCATTTCCTGCATTCATGGCTAATACCTTTTCTTGCATCACTTTCCTACTGTAATTCCATAATCACGCACGGCGGTGCATTGGCATGATTGACGACAGATATCCTGTATTTGATAGGTTTTGCGTTTTT
Source organism: Aspergillus sojae (assembly GCA_008274985.1). Classification (NCBI taxonomy): domain Eukaryota; kingdom Fungi; phylum Ascomycota; class Eurotiomycetes; order Eurotiales; family Aspergillaceae; genus Aspergillus; species Aspergillus sojae. The sequence continues at coordinate 4,061,899 of CP035527.1, read as the reverse complement.
ATTTATTGATTTCTTTTCCCTCTGTTTTGATCTCGACGCCCCGCATGTTAAATTGCAGAATACCCATGAACACTTGAGGATTTAATGCATTTACCTGGACTTTCAAGATTGAGCGCAGAACGAGTACATGAATATCTACCTTGGACATAGCATCCAGTTAATCCATAGGTGGTTGGTTTACCATCCGATTAAGGGCCCGTATACTACTAGCATCTGCGGGCATCATACTCTAAGGTATCCTCCTCTAACATGAGCGAAGGATGTATGAGGCGAGCATCCCGACCCCAAGATGGAAGACGTGCGTATGACTACAACTGGCACTTGTTTTATATCATAACATATTGTTAAACGCACCTAAAGCTATCCTATCGACACTACGCACTTCCATTGCGATTCCCCACCAATCCATTCTCATTATATTCATACTTCACCTCCTGATCCTAAACCACAGTTAGCAAACACCTTCAAGGACACCCGCCTACCAAACCACGAGCAGACTTACCCAATATTTGTTAAACCCTACCCCCTCACAAACCTCCGCATAGCCCAAAATCATGGGCGGTGCCCCAGTAGTCATACTCCTCTTCAACGCTTCCAAGGTGTCCCGGATGCTCTTCAACTTCGCCGCCACAAGCGTCCACGGATACGCAACAGCCGAAAACCCGAGCTCAGCCAGATCCTTGGCTGACAGGTTCTCCGTCAGCCCGCCCTCAATAATATTAGCAAAGACAGGCAGTTGCAGTTCCTGGACACATTTTTGCATCGCCTCACGATCGGGCAAGGCTTCGACGAATACAGCGTCCACACCGATGCGCTTGAACTCCTTCGCGCGGGTCATGGCCTCCTCCCATCCGTGGATAAGGGAGTCGGTACGCGCCAGAATAAAGATATCCTGACCGTTGTTACGGGCATCAACGGCCGCTTGAATCCGGGCGTAGGCTTCGCCTCGCGAAACGACGGATTTGCCTTTTGTGTGGCCGCATCCTGGATATCCCGTTAGTCTCTCGGTACATTCTATCTAAACCTGACCAACCACCACAGAAGAGACGAGACAAAAATGGAAAGGGAAAGGGGAACATACGTTTGGGCCAAGTCTGATCCTCAATCATAATGCCCGCTGCACCGGCCGCAGCAAAACTCTCCACCGTCCTCTTGACATTCATCGGACTTCCATACCCAGTATCCCCGTCCGCCATAACAGGAATATCCGTCGCGCGCACGGCTTCCTGGATCTTATCGCACATCTCCGCCATAGCAATGTATCCCGTATCCGGGAGTCCATAGGAACTGGCCACGGCGTAACCTGCCAGGAAGACAATGGGGAAGCCGGCTTCCTGCACTAGGCGCGAGGAGAGGCCATCGTATGTGCAGGCGTGGGCGATAATCTTTGTGGGGTCGGAGTGCGCTTCTAGCATCATGGTGCGGAGGGTCGAGGCTTGGATGGAGGGTATCTTGCCGCGGACATTCTTGAGGGTGAGAGTTTCGTCTCTGGCGGCGCCCTTGGTTGTGGGTTGGTTTGTTGGGCTGGTGGTGAAGGTGAAGGGGTAGGGGGTTGTCTGGGTGAGAGTCATTTTGAACGAGTAGATGGTGTGGAATTGGTCAGTGGAATGTGATGTGTTTGAATTCTGTGATGGTGCATTGAGGTCAAGGTAGGTGAATGTGGATATTATATAGCCGTCTGTTGATGCCGTTGAGTGTATAGTTCGAGCGGGTATTTTGATTGCGGATATTGCCAATTATCCGCGCTGGGGCCGGATACCCGGTTTAGGGGTCTATCACTCTACCCCATGGGGAAGGGAGGTCAATGCGGGGAAGCTCCCTTGCAAAAGGTATAAATATGGTATTCTTGAGTTGGACATGGGGCTGTGGGGTTTAATTAAGTCGTTGTGGTATCGTTATTCCCACTTCGTGTCCACCTTCTCACATTCGGGTTGAGACCTAGTTACTCGGACTTGATCAACAATGAGCGGAAACGAAGTCAAGGAATCTGAGGCTATCCATCTTGAGCAAGCCCAATCTCAAGATGCCAAAGGCATGCAGCACGTTCATGTGCTATCTGCAGACCAGGCGTCGATTCGCCGAAAGGTATGTTTGAGATTGACGCAAGGGGTTTAGTGCTGACTCGGGCAGTTTGATCGTCGCGTTTTGCCAATAGTCTGCATACTATACATATTGTCTTATCTAGACCGAGGTACTGTGTGTCCTTGCCTCCCGTTCCTAGTATAGCCCCTCAGACTGAATCACACAGGAAACATTGGAAACGCCAAGACAGCAGGTATAGACACGGCACTGGGGCTCAATGACAAGCAATGGTCGTGGGTTCTGTACTCCTTCTATATATGCTACATTCTATTTGAATGGACCACGGTCCTGTGGAAGATCTTCCCGGCTCATATTTATATTGCGATTCTTTGTATTTGGTGAGTTTGCACGTCTTGAGACCAGTAGTCTGATCAACGCTGAACCGATACAGCTGGGGAGCAGCCGCCATGTGCAGTGGTGCAGTCACTAATTTGCCCGAGCTGATTGTCTGCCGATGTCTGCTGGGTATATTTGAGGCTGCATTTGGGGCTGGCGCACCCTACTTCCTATCGTTATTCTACCAGAGAGGCGAACTTGGATTCCGTGTCTCCATGCTGCTTGGAATGTCACCGGTGGCAAACTGCTTTGCAAGTGCACTTGCCTTTGGTATTACTCATATCCGCAATTCAATTGCGCCGTGGAGGCTCCTATTTATTATTGGTATGACCCTATATCAGAGCCCCTGAATACAACGTTTTGAATCGGACACGAGGCTAACACATGGTATAGAAGGAGCACCAACAGTCCTCTTCTCCATCATAGTCTTCTTCTTCCTCGCCGACTCCCCGGGAACCGCCAAATTCCTTACCGAAAGCGAACAAACCCAAGCAGTCGAGCGCCTCCAAACAGTCGACCAGACTGCGAAAAACAAGATGGAATGGAAACAAGTCCTTCAAGGCCTATCAGACTATAAGAACTACATCCACATGACAATCCACTTCTGCTGCAACTACTCTTTCGCAGGGCTCTCCAACTTCCTTCCCACCATCATCCAAGACATGGGCTACACGTCCGTCAACGCACAGGGACTCTCGGCGCCTCCATACTTCGCGTCATTCCTCCTCTGCATCGTCGCTGCTCTTATATCCGATCGATGGGGATATAGAGGATTAGTGATCACCGTATCTGCGGTGGTCGGAATGGTAGGATACCTCATTCTCGCCGCGGTGGAGGATGAGCACAAAACCGGGGTGAGATATTTTGGAGTGTGGCTGGCGACCTGCGGAGTGTTTCCTGCGTTGTCGATTAATATCACATGGTTGTTGAACAACCAAGGAGGGGATTCGAAGAAGGGCGCTGGAATGGCCATATTGGCGGTTTTCGGTCAGTGCTCGAGTTTTGTGAGTAGTTCGGCTTTTCCGGATTCTGAAGGGTGAGTTTCTCTGTTTCCTTTTATTTTAACGTAGTTTTGTTTGAGACGATGGATAAAGGCTAACAGGATATTTTTAGGCCATTCTATGTTAGAGGGTGTGCCATTGGGTGTGCATTGACTGGTTTGATCGCAGTGCTGGCATTAGGGCTGTATCTGAAATTGAGGCATGAGAATAGGCGACGTGATCGAATGTACGGGACAGTGGATCCGGATGTCCGTGTAGATGTTACAAGAGAGGGAGACAATCACCCCCAGTTTCGGTACTTGACATAAGGGTGGTTAGTCTGACAGTTATACTATGCATATATCGATGTGGAATTAAACGGATGCAAGTAATCCGTTTGAACTGCCGGATCCCCACCCGTAACCGTAAGTAGTTTAGTTATGCTGCAGCTGAATTAGGGTTGATTTAAAATAATCAGAAGGCTATTTAAAAAGTTCTCCGCACGTTACTTTCCCCACATAAATTAGCCTCTTCTTCCGACGCAGGCTTACTTCATGTTACGACTGCATGCATGCATGCAACCATGCATCGTCCGCCACGCAGTCGAGCGGTCACCGACTATACTTACCGCCGTACATATAAGGCATGCATTCCTTGCCGAGAAAGGAAAGCGAAATGTGAGCTTTTGGAAGAAAGTCGAGCACCGTGTTCTCGGTGTAAGAAAATGAACCTGGACTGTCGGTTTACGGAGAAAAGGCCGTGGGCGAGAGAGAACCCGGGTATGATGCTCTATTCTTCGTCTTGTACTCGGGTCATACATCAATTCTAAACTGTCAAGTGCCTGATATGCCAAGAGCCACCCGTTCGAGGATCGCTCGTAATGGTACACAAGAAGTTCGACGGAACTCATCGCAAGAAGGTGAGCTCTGTCTTGCCGACTTTTATACATAATTGGTCTGACTATTTTATACTAGAAATTGAAGATACCTACTCTCATACCAACAGGAATGTTGTGACTGCCGTGGAGCATATGCTTCCCTCTAGAAATGATCCATTCGATCTCTTTTTACAGGGCGATATACCAAACCCCTTTCCATTTACATCACTAACCCCTTCAGACCACAGTACTAACAGCGAAGGGCCCAACTCCATCGACGCAGACGTACTTAGGATATGGAACGCCTGTCGGTTCGTTAGGATGGGGTGGATCAAGGCCCGTGAAGCAGTTGTTCTCGTTGACTTGTACGTTTTCCGGATATACATGATCCACACTTTCAAATGTATGGAGGCTCTAACAGTTGCAGGTTCTTCCAGAATATGTTCCCCCTCTCGCCCGTCCTAACAAACTTCTACAATACGCCTGAGAACCACTACTGGCTGGTAACTCAGGAGCCCATGCTTTGCTGCACAATATTAATGATCTCGTCACGATACCATGTCCTTCCTGGACTTGGTGGTACCTCCCGAGCATATTCTATTCATAATAGACTATGGCAGCACTACCAGCACCTCATCCTGCGCATCATGCTCGGCCAGGAAAAACTGTCAAAGGCAAAGACAAGACATATTGGCTCAATCGAAGCACTTCTCCTTATGTGCGAATGGTATCCACGGGCACTGAACTTCCCTTTGGAGAACGATGGATGGGACTCGCACTTGATTCTTACAGAGCCAGACTTGAGAGACCCTCCACCACCTGCGGATGAAATACCCATGTCTGATCGCTGGAAGGAAGATGTCGTTGAGCCTACCAGACGGTCTGATCGGATGTCATGGATGCTGGTTAGCACTGCGCTGGCACTGGCGCATGAGCTGGGTATTTTTAAGAATGATACCGGGAAGAGGAAGGATGAGTACGATGTAACTGGTATGCGGTCGGATGCAGGGGTCTATCTGCAACAGTTGGAGTGGAGACGTCGCCGTCTTCCTTCTTTGTTATATGTGTTTGCGAACATGCTTGCTTCCCGGTTAGGATGCACATCGCTTATTCCGGAGATGCCGATAGTCAATGCGGCCGAGAGTGTCACAGATTGTCCTTGTGTAGACAATGAATGGATGTATTTCATGGCTTCATGGGTTGACTTAACTCGGTTGGCTAAAGATATCACCGACACGCATTTCCCATCAATAGCCAGGACCGGTGATCAGACGAGGAACTTAGGATCTTCAGAAGACTGGGACAGCATGTTATACCGCTGGCAAGCCAGCCGGCCAACATTAAGTGAACCGCACTGACCGTTGTTTTATTATTTGTCCTGCTAATAAAACTCACAGATTCCCATTTGGAATCCATCCTTCACATCGAATACCAATATCTTCAAGTGTTCACAAACTCCATCAAAGTCCAATCCCTGGTTGAAAAGATCCTCAATTCACCTACCCAGTCTGCCACCACTGACCGCACCTGCATCGACGAAGTAATCAACAGGTCATCCGAGATCCTGCAATGGTTACTTATCCAGCCCAGCATTCAATACCTCCCCATCCGCGTCTTCCTACGAATAATCAGTTCCTCAATTTTCCTCATGAAAGCCCTGGCACTAGGCGTCCGAACCACACAGCTTCACGTTTCACTAAATCTCCTGGAACAGACCATCACTACCTTGCAATCGAGCTCATTAGACGACATGCAACTCGTATCGCAATACGCATCCCTATTGCAGATCCACGTTTCTCGTCTCAGACAGACCTTCATGACTTCGGCGCAGGAGAGAGAGAAGGACGTTCAATCGGAAGATCAAGAGAATACCAATACTATATCACTACCCGGGCAGACGGAGCTAGTGCAAGGATCGCATGACCCTATGCTCGGGCAGCTAGATGAAGGTGGGGATGATTGGCTTTGGTTGCCGATTGATCCTCTCATGGCGCCCTTTGGCACTTGGGATGATAGTGGTCAGTTGGATTATGGATTAAATTCGGCGCATTTGGACTTGGATTTTATTTGGAATTTGCCGCCGTGAAGTGTGCTTTTAGGTCTGTGGTTGGGGTGTCTGAACTAGCCCTTGTATCGAGTAATTATACTAAAGCTTGCTAGAGGATCAACGAGATGGTATCCGACCAGCGCATTAGTGTACTCGATGCTATATATAAGCTACTATTTTAGTGTAGTCTAATTGCTGACAATTTAATTAAGATAAAGGATGGGTCTAATCCTTTCATAACCAAATTGTCAATTGTTACCCTGACCCTCTGCGTACTCAGGCGTAGAATGACCTATACGAATGTTAGGAATGAAGCTGTGTTGTAACATCCCTACATGTCATTTGTTGAGCTAAAGGAACAGCGGTAAAATGGCACGATCTTAGGCTCCCAAGACCCCAGCCAACGAGGCTGGCCTTGGCTTCAAGGGTCAAGGGAGACAAAGAGGACACAGCAAGGATTGAGATCCTGAACTGCAGGGAGACAAAGACCAACATCGCTGGCGCTAAGCTCTCAGCCTCAACGTTTTAGGCTGGAAAAAAATATATACCAGTCCCTCCGCCGATGCACTAGACTGAAACTCACTCACATTATTCTCTGGTCAATCCTTACGCTTTGGGATTCCGCGACCATGGCCAACATCCCCTTCCCCACCGTGCCCTATCCACCAATGGAGCCACCGGCTCACCGTGAGAAGAAGATGAAGGTGCTCGCGCTGGGCATGTCCCGGACTGGAACCATGTGTGGGTGAATCCATTCTCAAATCCAATTGGGCGCAAGAAAGCTAACAATATACAAAGCATTGTATGTTGCATTGAAGAAGCTGGGATACAACAGTTATCACATGGCAGAATGTTCCCTAGACCAACGCAATGGATCGCTGGGTCTCTGGACGAAAGCCATCAACGCAAAATTTAATGGTAACGGTCGGAAGTTTTCGGGCGCAGATTTTGACCAAATGCTTTGGCGCTACGATGTGATTCCCGTTCCCTGTCTTATTAGCCTCATTATATACCACGGTGGGCGACACTAATCCGTTAGCCAGGCTGTAACCGATATTCCTTGCATTCTGTTCGCCGAAGAACTCATGGATGCATACCCCGACGCGCAAATCGTTCTTACCACACGTCCTGTTGATTCCTGGTTGTCGTCTATGCAGCGGACGTTTTATGCAATCTTAAGTTGGAAGCGCTGGGCCTTGCTCGAGTTCATTGATAGAGTACCTACCCATCTCATTCCTGGTTCCCTCTATTCTGAATCCGTTCCTAAACGTTTCAAAGTCTTATATAGGTCTATACATCCCCCTCCTCCGGTCCTCTCTATCCATATGGACCGGCGGAAACTGGCAGGATATGAGCCGTCTGCCTACAGGTTATGAAGCCCATTATGACCAAGTCCATGCTGCCGCGCGGGCACGTGAACGCAAAGTGCTTGAGTTCAAGGTCCAGGATGGCTGGGATCCTCTCTGCCAATTTCTAAGGAAGGAAACTCCGGATGAACCGTTTCCTCATGTCAACGAAGGTGATTTTATTGCTAGGTTTCATGTTATTATTTTTTGGGTGCGGCTGCTGGGCTTGGCAAAGAAGGGCTTGGTATGGGCTTCTCCTGTTGTTGCTGTTGGGGCTGCGTGGTGGTACTTTGGCTGAGGGTATGATTATCAGAGGATATCTGGGAAGATAACATGTGCCCTTTTGGGATCATACAAGTCTTCATGCTTGTGTGTAATCTCACCATGGGTCTTTGTGTAGTACCTTCCCACTGGAATATGAAATGATGTCCACTACATATTTAAGGCGATCTATGTCGATAGTTACTCTTTGTGTAGAGTATAAACTATCTCGAGTGGTACATCTCGTCTAACCTTCCCATCGGAAAAGCCGATGGTATCGGCAATGCGCCGAGCCCTAACCACGATCGACGCAATTATACGAACTATTGGTAGGGCTAACGACCAAGGGTTGAATAGGATTGAAAATTGGTAAAGCTTAATAAATAAATGAATACATGAACACGCGTCCTCCATGGAGGATAGTAGAAGCAGCAGCGTTTCTTACATTCTCGGCTTTCCTAATTAGGATATTGATCAAATCCATAACATTGCATACCACAGCCGAAGCTCTGCATTCAAGGGGCTGAGAGTGATAATTTACTTGGTAAAGTCTAGCCCCATACTATCGGAATTTAATCCCCTCCGTTCATCTGGGGTACACTAGATCTGACCGGCCCGGTGGACCTCAACCTTTCCACTTCAGGAAGCTGGAGCCATATATTAAGTATAGACCTCCACAAAGCCCTTCACCGGATGTAACCCTGCAAAGCTTGATAGATTGAAGGATAGATGTAGGTTCAGATATACCCCACCGGAATAATAATATAGCAACACGAAGGACGTAGCATAACTATAAAACCCAGGCCTTCTCTTCCACTTCGCACAAAGAAAAGCATCAAGATTCAAGCCTTCAATCCATACCCTACAATACACTACTGCTCAACCCACAAAGCCATTCTAAGCCACAATGATGCTTCCCAAGTCCCTCCTCCCCCTCTCCATCATCTTCCTCCCATGCGCCCAGGCATGCCTCGAAGTCGTCGGCACCCTTTTCGTCTCCCATTCTACCTCATGGAATGTGCAGTTAAAGGACGACGGGGCGCAGACCTGCAGCTTCAACTGTAACGCTTGGACAACCACCTGTGACGCAACCTGCAGCGACGGCTATAAGGCCAAATGGACAACGACCACAGACTGGAGACATCAGCCCGGAAAGCTTCATTACGATACACCCCATGGATCGTATGACCTGGATGTACCAGTTGAGGATGGTTCTGAGGTGACGTACAATTGCTGTGGTGGTAATGTGCCGTGTCAATGCACCCAGATTACCTACCGTGGAAACTTCTGGTGCTGAGTTTGGGAAGTTACTTATTGGTGAGTTTCGACTCCACGCTGTTAGGAAGGGCTTAAGAGTTCAATGTACTGATATGTAGAATCTAGAGGTCAGAATATTCTGGGAAATGTGAAAGGATGGCATTTTGGGTATTAGTTGCGTTGGGAACCGAGGCTTCGAACACATGTTGCGTATGGTCGCTTAACTTGTTGGTTACCTGGGGAGAGATATAACCAGTCAATGAAGAGATAATTATTGCAATATACATGATTCTTTCGGTGTAGCCGTATGGCATTATGCTTTACATCTTTCTATATGTCGTGCTCTGTAGGACATGAATGTAGCAAAAGAATTAGGATCAAATCGACTGGCTCTCAGTGGTAGAATGTCCGAACCAGGGGACCTATACAGATGCATGAATATACACCTCTGCGGTTAAAAAGGCCAGCCAGTAATATTAAACAAGCACAGAGTCTAGGGATGCATAGATAGAACAGATAAGATGCGTCGCTGCACGTTTAAAAACGGGATGGTAAAGCGGGGTAGCGTGTTATCTTCAGATAAACCACTCGGACTCACATAAACAAACAACAGAACCAGATTGCTAGTCTCATTACACATCATGGAGCAGCTCTATTTATCAGGAACCTCACCAAAGGTGGACTTTGAAAATATTCCAATCATCGACGTCGCAGCTTTGAAGAGTCCGGATCGCCGGGAACGCCAGAGACTAGCGACGGAAATCTACGATGCTTGCACACAGGTCGGGTTCTTCTACATCAAGGTGACTTACTTCTCTTCCCAATCCCAAATCGCACCGATCGTTAACATATATCCTGCAGAATCATGGGATATCAGAGGAACTGATAAGTGCTCTTCACGATGCGGCGCATCGATTCTTCGCCCTCCCAGAAGAGCGGAAAATGGAATATTCTGTGGCGAAGTCGAAGGTGTGTGTTTACCCAAGGAATCCAATACTAAAGAACAAATGTATAAATAAGTGATAGAAATACCGTGGATTCATGCCGGTATATGCAGAGGAAATACCGATCGCTGATGATCCGAGTGAGCGCACCGATACAAATAATACGGGCGCGCTTCTGGAATCATTCGATATCGGTTATGAAATCCTCGCTGACCCCCAACGTGCAGCAGATGATGTGCTTCCCCCGGACACGTATGACCTTTACGGAGACAACCAGTGGCCCAGCGATGAGGTGCTGCCAGACTTCCGAGACACGTATTTGCTGTATTGCGCCGAGGCACTCACCCTCTGTCGAAGACTAATGAGAAGCTTTGCACTTGCCCTTAACCTGGAAGAGGGCTTCTTTGACCCCGTGATGAACTTTCCGGGGGTTACATCCCGCCTGTTGCATTATCCACCACAGCTCGTGGAGGGAGAGGTTAGAGATGGGCTCGGGGCTCACACGGTAGGCGATCGATTACTAACATTATGTATTGCTGCCGGTCCAGCTAAATGTGATCGTTTCATTTAGGACTACGAATGCTTTACGATTTTGTCCCAGGATAACGTACCCGCTTTACAAGTCCGTAACGCTCGCGGCGAATGGGTGGTGGCGCCTCCCATCCCAGGGACGCTGGTTGTGAACATCGCTGATTGTTTGTCTAAGTGGTAGGCGCATGAGCTTTATTGACCGTCTTGCGTTATATGAATGTTGACCCCTCTAGGACAAATGAGACCTTCAAGTCGACTGTTCACCGAGTCGTCAATCTTACTGGCCAAGAACGTTATTCAATCCCCTTCTTCTTCGGAGTCGATTATAATACCACAGTGTCAGTCCTGCCAAGTTGTATCTCCGATGACAGGCCGGCATGTGTAAAGCCGTTTAAGGCTGGTGAAGTGAGTATAATATGAACTATATTCTTAGTGAATTACTAACAGCTAACAATCCATGGTTGCAGTTCGTGCGTGCACAACTAGCGAAGACCTATGTTGCTTACGGCGAGGAACCTTCTACTAAGGCACGATGACGTACTTCTATAACTAGGAGAGCTCTAATTAAGTCGGTAGATCCTTGCTGGAAACAGAACAGCAAGACTTAGTTTTAAATTTAATCTTGACCTATCCTACACCTAGTTGTTTTTACTTTATTACAGATTGTGGTGCGCCAAGCGGAAGCTAGCTGATGATCCTGCCCGTGATGATTCCTAAGCATTTAGAGGCCAACCTTTCGCGAACTTAGCAGTTAGAAAAAGCTTTATCTACGCAATCCTTCTTAAGACAGACTACATCATCCAGTAACACTCACAGAAACAGCACTAGAGTGTCGGAGTAGTCCCACAGTGCCTCATTCTAGTTAGAAGGACCCTCTACAAACAACAGCTCTTATCTCAAAAATAAATCTAGGCAAGGTAACTCTTTGTAAATTCTGGCACAGCTCGTACTTAACATTCAAATGTCGATTTTGTGTTAATAATGAATAATGTTGAGAAAAGAGAATTATTCGTCGTTACTATAATATAAAAAAGTAGATTTCCTGCTCTCTCAAAGCGTAGGCCAAGAGGGGTCAATGGGCTCCAAACCACCAGCGCCATAGAAGTCCTCCAGAATCTCCGCCTGTTCACTCAAGAGTATTCGATCGGCCTGGGTACCAATTTTGGCCAAATCGCGCCAACGCGCGAAATCATCCGGGTTGCGTTTGTCTCCATGGGCAGCCACGCTCTCAGTCCAGTGTCCCTTTGAGAAAGCCAGCAAGGTACTCAAGCGTTTGTTGGTGATGTCCCAGCACATAGAGCAAATGGTACCGGTCTCTTCCAGCCAATTGATCTGCCATAGTTCTCCGGGGCGGATACACTGGTATGTCGCAGCCTGAAAATTCTTACGACCGGCCATCGGACCACCATGGATAGCGTAAACTACTCTATCCTCGTTGTAGATCCAGAACTCGTAGCGCCATTTCTCGGGGTTACCGTTGGCATCTTGGGCGGCGTAATCATAGATAATATGGCGGTCGCGGAGGTCGGCGTCAAAGGTTGAGCCTTCGAGTTGAGGGAGGACGGGCATATCTAAGGGATTGAAAGCGGAATAGACCAGAAGATATGATATAAAAGCTTAGTCTAGAAGGATAGTAGAGAATAGTGTGGTTAAACACCTTTGTAACAGGAATCCATAAGGTTTATATATGTTAGCATTTAGTAAAGTCTATCAGACAACCCCTGTTATTACCGAAGGATCTGCCGATCTTCCCTAAATAATCCCCCAATAGCATTTGGAAATGATCAGACTAAGAAGCACGCAACCATTCAAAGCTTAGTGCTATGCGGACCAAGCCAATCAGATGTCTCAGCCTGCTCGAAAAGATGTTCCATCCATCTCTTTTCCGAAGAGCATAGTTTAATACATGGGCAAAACTGTAAGCTTCAACCTTATATTTCTTAGTTCAAATCTAAAGAATTAATTAGAATCTAGGCTTTCTGTAGTACTGACTAATAAAAGTCGGCCCACTGATGAAAGGGCAGCAAAAAAAGGGATTAAAAAGGCCAAAAGAATATAGAAAAATGAGTTAATGCGGAGTGGCCGCATTGGCTTGCCGTATTGGATAGTACAAACCGAGGTCCATATACTGTACCGAACGGCTTGCCGGGGGACGTCATGATATCATAAAGAGAGGACCAATATAAAGCCGGGTGGCGTCGCCACCCTTAGCGAAAGCTTAATGTATATAGCTTGCATTGCAAATTCTGGATTAAGAGATCCTGCCCCACTTTGGGCTCATAATAAAATTGCTTGAGGGCCGGTGAGGTTCTATGTATCTTGCTTGGCGTTCGATAAAGACGAGGGCATCAATGCATCTGACGTATCACCGAAAGGCTCCACGAACTCAATACCCCCACCTGAACTTGCTGAATAGAAGAAGTACCAAGCGACGCGCACACATGTTGAGCTCCCATGATCTTACGGTACATGATGCCCTACTTTGACGAATTTTCCTATATACTTTCTTACTCGTCTCTAAATATCCACGTTGGCCCCCAATATCACGGAGTAACTCAGAGTCACTATGATCCTTCTATTTATTCTCTCTCATAGTCCTTGATTGCCTGCGATGTCTTTTGACTCAAGGTGGTTCTTCACCAATAGTCTGGCTTTCTGTTTTTCTTTTCAGTCGCTGGTTTTGCCCCATGTGGTCCGTCCTGTCCCGAGGGAAGTATATATTGCCGTAGGAGTCTGCTAACTAACGTCGACGAGCGAATGCGAGTAATAGAGTTTAATTATAAGGTTTGGTTCGGCTTATCTCTGGCTGCAGGTAAGTGATAAATAGTTTAGAGTCGTAAGGGTCAGGTGAACGCCCATGAGTAAGGGCGAGGCGAGGCGACTCAAACATCATATTTTGAGTCATTCCCACATGCAGTAGCGCCCAGTTGATGTAGCGGAGGTGCCCTCCGTTTTCGGAGGTCCTTCATTCTTAGTACTTCCTTTTTTCTGGCTGATAGTTCTGGGTGTACATATTAGATCGGGAGTCTACGAAACAAAATATATCCGCTGCATACTATTGACGATATATTCGAAACATCAGAAACCATTATCTCAATGTCTCATTCTTCTACTTTAGGGTATGTATATCTTATCTCCATAGGTATGCAGTTTTTATCAAATGGTTGAGTCATTCAAACACATGTAGAGCTTAAGCTTAGGGTTGCTAACGTTGCGGATAACTCCGAAAACTTCGGATCCGACGGGCCGGATCCGAGCCCGCCGCTAGGGGGTATAGATCAACAATGCAGGTAACCACAAGCCCTGAGCCCTATATGGCGTACTTGGGGTTCCCATTGCAATGGGGCAAGAGATACGCTGTAGAGCATATGGTAGTCAGAAGAGCTGAATTGACAACTTAGCGCTAAGGTGCTGTCTTTGTTGCTTTCCTTTCATGCGTTAGTGTTTCAATAGTTATTTTAGATTGTACTGGGTAGTACGAGCGCATCCATGCTCCTGGGTCCGACCCCGCAGGATAGTAAGACGCGGTTATTGGTAGCCCACTCTTGCTTCTATATGTGAAAGCTAGCTCATTCAAGAATAAGAAAGAATTTCGAAGTTTCTTTGAACAGATTATATATCACGCTAAGCGGATCTTCGTCTCCTGTCCAGACTTCATCAAGTGTGAGCTGTTCAGTCACCTTTGTCCGTCAGGAACGACGGACTGCTTCTAATATGTATGTACCCCAAGAATAAACAAAGAATACTAGGACACAGAGGAACTGTAGACTATAATTTAATTAATTCTAACGATGGTCAAAGTTTATCGTTTTATTAAGTTTGCCGCTATGGTTCCTAGCTTCATCCATGCAGCGATCCGCCAACTCGGGCTCGGAATTAGGTGTGATACCCCCGGACCTTTGCATGAAGCGTAAAACTTGCAACTAGGAGATTTAAAGCGAACCAAACTGGGAATACAATGATAATTCCTACTCACTGTTCTGTTGCGTGGCAGGACTCCAACGATCTGTCTTGGCATAACGCTCTGTGTCGTGGAAAAGAAGCTTATCATGTTGAAGACCTTTAAAATACGCCTAGGTCGAAAGTCTTTGAATCAGTTTAGAAGCAAATACATGTGGCCAAGTCTAATCGACGCGATGATATATAGCTACACTTGGTCAATGACATGGCACATTAGGGTATTCTGTGCACGTGCCGATAACGCTCGAGTTGAGTCGGTTGTCACCTTCTACTCATGTTGCAAATACGGCAGTCAACGTGTCAGTTCAAATTAGATATACTGCAGCCGTGAGACATCTCACTACACCCGCAGCACATCCCTGTGCGATTATGGGCGCGTCACCGTTGTGAGTAATGAGAAGGGGACTTGCAGTTCAGCACGCTTGACCATGGGCCTCTTCAGTTCGATAGGCTGAACCGTCGACACTCGACCACCGCCATTTGAGAATCAGGATTGCATACTGTTATTGGCCGTGCAGGACGTAACCCCGCTTTGGGAGAAAGTTGGTCATCCTTTGTCTAACACGATTCTCCTCCTTGGCATCTTCCATATCGGGCTTTTTGCCGATCCCCCACAGATTCACCCCATGGAGTACTGCTGCCCCGCAGCCCTATTTTAGACTGAATGTGCCTCGCTTTGCAAACTAGTTAGATCGCTTAGAGAATATATATGTCCTCAAAGCTACATCTATAACCTCACGACGATCCTGAAAAAAACAACATCAAGACACGATGAGCACAGCTACTTATACAAAGCGGACGTGGTACCGCACCACGTTCTTTAACATCTCGGTGGTCTCGCTTTGCGCTTTTATTGCACCAGGACTGTGGGCGGCTATGAACGGGCTTGGGGGAGCAGGGACCGCAGACCCGCACTACGTCAACGCAGCCAATGCAGTCATCTTCTGCCTGCAAGTCCTGGTTTGCATTTTCGGCAGCGCTATGATTGCAACGATCGGACTGAAGTGGGCTTTAGTTCTCGGTATGGTAGGCTTCCCAATCTATGCGTCTAGTGTATATTGCAATATCAGGTACAACAATACCTGGTATATCATGCTGGCTTGCGTTATAGATGGGATCTCATCAGGAATTTTCTGGCTCACTGAAGGGGCTATTATCCTAGCTTATCCTGAGAAGCATCGCCGAGGGAAGTATCTGGCCTTTTGGCTAGGGAGCCGAATTGTTGGGCAGATGATCGGTGGGTCGGTCACCCTAGGGGTTAACGCCGGGAATCGAGAGAAGGGACATATAAGTGTGAAGACGTACTTTATCTTCATCTCAATACAGGCCTTGGGCCCATTTGTCGCGGCTCTGCTGTCATCTCCTGACAGGGTCCAGCGATCGGACAAGTCACAAGTGTCACTTGATCTGCCCAGGAGCCTGAAGGCCGAACTGAATATAATGTGGAAGTTGCTTTGTCGGAAAGAGATCCTCTTACTCCTACCCATGATATTCCAGAGCGTATTCTCCGAAGCTTTCTTCTCCACCTACAACGCAACGTATTTTACCGTGCGATCTCGCGCTCTAGCCTCCCTGGTAGCTAGTACGTGTGTGATTATTGCGAACTTCATGTTAAGGTTCTTCCTAGACTGGAAAAGACCAACCCTGAATACTCGAGCGATAATAGCGTTCGTGCTGATATACGCCTTCGAACTATCTCTTTACATATACGCCATGATCGTCACCAAGGAGTACGAGAGAAGAGACACTTCTCCTGTCCTTGACTGGGCAGATGATGGGTTTGGCCGTGGCGTTTGCGTGTATATTTTGATGCTCGTTGGGTTTAATCTCATGTACGACTATCTATACTGGCTGATCGGTACAGTCAACCGCAGTGGTGGCGATATTGTGCGACTCAGTGCTGTTGTTCGAGGCGTTGAGAGTGCCGGACAAGCGATATCGTACGGCATCAACTCGATTGACCAAGCCCGCTTCCCACTCTCTGGGGCCGTTGCTGTCAACCTGTCGTTCTTTGCGGCGTGCATTATTCCCTCGGCCTTTGTTGTCTTTAAGGTTGGCATCATAAACGGCGTCAAGGTTTACAGGATCCAGCAGGATGAAGACGTCCACGTCGATGGTGGGAGGGTTGAGTGGAGAGGATCCGAGAGTAGATCTCATGATATTCAAGATGCACATATGGCCAAGTGATGTTTTACTAGGCATGAATACCCTTTTCTAATGCTGATCCTATTTCTATATTCATTTCTTCTCCAGCAGTAAGTCGCAGGGCATCAGAGGCATGATGACCTTGCATGACAAACAAGTTAAGCCCAACATTGAACAACGTAGATTTCTTTGTCAACAGCACCTTCTGGCGCTATGACATGCTGATCCCACAACATGCAGCCACTAACTCTCCTGATCCAATCAAGTAGTGCAGATCATCTCATGATGCTTTGTGTGTGCGGGGTCGTAGATCCAAAGCCACGATCACGTCTTACCGGCACACTGCCGACCGAGTCGCAAGTGGAGACCCTAAAGACTAGGGAATCTAACCATCTGGCCTGAACCAAGATGCGGGGTTACGACAAATCCAACCGACAAGTAACCTTCAGAGTTGGCAACTACCAAACTCACCCAGAAGCTGCCCAAAACCATGAGTGTCAACAGCAATTGTAACGTCCATGACCCCGGGTTCCGAGAAAGCAAGCCCTCGCAGGGAGATCCATCGCGGCCAGTCGCGGATTTGTTTCGGCTGGATGGACGAACTATCGTTAGTAAGCTGTTCCAGACAATCCTGTTGCAATAGCAAAGGCTGATCAATTATTGCTTGATCCAGTAACTGGTGCCAATGGGTTCCTAGGAACTACACTTGCTATGGCCATACTCGAGAGTGGTGGCGACGTGGTTTGTCTCGATTTACCTGGGGAGCCTACGGCGACAAATTGGAGTAGGTCTACTGTCTAATCAATCTGGAACATGTATTGACTAAAATGTAACAGATGAGGTTGAACAAGCAGCGTTGAAATATGACCGTAGCTTATCCTATTGGCCTCTCGACGTGACTAATGAGAGCATGGTTGCCGATGTATTTGCCAAGTTCATGCCCACGCTACGATCCCCCCTTCGAGGACTGGTCGTCTGTGCTGGGATCTCACGGAATGGACCTGCTATTAGCTTCCCCATCTCAACTGTTCGTGAAATGCTAGACGTCAATGTCAGCGGAGCATTCTTAGCAGCACAGGCAGCTGCCTGGGAAATGAGGCAGTCTGATGTTAGCGGTAGCATCGTCCTAGTAGCTAGTATGAGCGGATACGTATCCAACAAGGTATCCCCCCTCCTCATCTCCATTAGATCGTTCTGCGACTAACAGAGTATACAGGGCGTCGACACTGCCGGATACAACGCCTCAAAAGCTGCAGTACAGCAGTTAGCCCGGTCATTGGCGGCGGAATGGGGATCACGAAAGGGCATGCCCCTGATCCGGGTTAATTCGCTTTCGCCTGGGTACATCCGTACAGCTGCGACGGCGGAGGCGCTTCAAAAGCCTGGATTGGAGGAACAGTGGGTCGGGGATAATATGTTGTATCGACTGAGCACGGCGGACGAGTTCCGGGCTCCGGTGCTCTTTATGTTGGGTGATGGGAGTAGCTTTATGACTGGGTCTGATTTGCGGGTGGATGGTGGACATTGTGCGTGGTAGGCCTTTTAACGATCACTGTTCTTGGTGCATTTAACAGAAATACAAATTCGTCAAGATATTGTGTTAAGTACAATAGAGGAGTTAATAAATCTAAAGGACAGGGTACACGCGGATAGCAATCGCGAAATGACAAGGAGCAATCACGACTAACGCGCACTTCCTGCGACACCATTCAATTCTTTACTACCCCCTTGCAAGACCTCCTCCCAATTCCTCTTTCTCAACCACTCCTCGAACGACTCCGTCTGCACAGGTGTCCTCAGCTGGCCTGGATGGATCACGTTCTCAATTCCTCCTGCATACCCAAACTCCCCAATAAACAGAAACGCATCCAGCACTTCCCAAGGAAGACCAAGCCCGTCATGCATCTCCTGAGCTTCTACCTCAAACAGGTCAGCTTCAGACCCAGTGGCCCTGGACCAGACCTTTGCAATATCCCCAATAGTCAGGTCACTGTCATATGCGAGCAACCTCGTCCGCGCGGGCTCATTAATCAACGCCTTGACAAAAGCACCCGTGGACTCTCTCGCCGCGATAATCGGAATCTTCTGCTCTTTCTTCAATGGCACCATGAACCGATACTTCTGGATCGATGGATCCCATCTAGGCATGAACAGGGGATTTGTAGCATATGCACTGATAATGATATAAGAAGTCTTCTTCGCCAAATCTTGCATCTGAGTTTCAATGTACTCCATGATTTCCGCCTTGGCGTCACAATGGGAAGAATGTGGATACTTCCCCCGAGAATGCTTCTTCATCGGTGCTAAAGTAGAGTAAATGAAACGTTCAAGTGTAGGGACAGTTGAGGCGGCAATGACAGCGTTACGGCCGTGTTGCACCTCTTGCTCATAGGCGACGTCGTATTTTCCCGTGGTGCTAAACGGGCCCCAGAAGTCTGTGTTGACGAAAATAACATTGGAATTGGCAAAAGCTGTGCGTAGGGAGTCGATGTCGGCCAGATCCGCTTTGACTATACTAGCACCGAGAGAGGCGAGTGTCTGTGCCTTTGGGGAAGACGGATTTCGCGTGATGCAGCGGACGTGCCAGTCGGGCAGCGGGAGGAAGGCGTCTGCGACGGAGAGGCCTTGGTTTCCTGTTGCGCCAACGATGGTGATTGTCTTCATCTTGGCCGATTGGGTGTACTATGAATGTCAATGTACCGTGATTTCCAGTGCGTCGCTGTCGTGCTTTACATAGTTGATCAGCCCTAGGTATATATATCGGGGCTCGGATAAATAGTAGGGCATGAAGTCACAGTGGCTTACTCTTGGCGTGGTCGTTAGGGCTGCTTTCTCATTGGTGAGAAAAGCGTAAGCCAACTCCGTCGGCGGAATTTAACATCAACATCTCCCAACCATGTCCTGTAAATCACCCGACATGTCCGGAAATAAGGACGAAAGAATATCAAAACGCCGGAAGCGAGTCATAACTCCGGCACGAAGAGAACAGAACCGGGTCGCCCAACGGGTTTATCGTCAGTATATCCGAACAGTTCGTTGGAATCATGGGCACCGCTAATTGAGTACAGGCCAAAGGCAAAAAGAGCGCCTGCAGCAAGAAAAGCATATAGTTAGACCGTCTAACACAGTGAGAGTATTACAGCCGACTTCAACTGCAAACCATGTGCAGGCGAAACCTGTCGATCCGATCAATCGTTGCACGGCAGATGTTCCAGAAGTGGATCCAGACACTCAACCGAGGCAATGCTTGGCACCGATGAAGTTAACTCTCGACCATTTCTTTCCTTCGGAGAAAGTCTCTACTACACGAACTGGTGATCTGCATGTTCCGAGCGTCAAGGAGCATAGATCTAACGAAAGCATACCGAGCTTGAGCTTAACATCAGACCCGACGCTACCCGATCTGTACCAAAACACTCTCGAATTAACACACACAATGCTTCTCCGGGCATGCCTCCACAATGCCCAAAGCCTGGGCATCAGTATCAGGCAGTTCTTCAGCTATGAATGCATGTCTCTTTGTTCACCGTTCTACCGAGCCAACGCCACCATGTCAGACGACCCTCAGGCCCTCGTCAAGAGTGTCTCGAGTCCATTTACTCCAGCGCATCTCCAACCGACCTTGCCACAGATCCTCTTTCCCCATCATCCGATATTAGACCTGCTACCATTACCTGCATTAAGAACTAAAGCAGTCATGTTAGCTGCTACAGCTCCCACTTTAATAGATGCCGTAGATCTCAAGCGAGATATCGTTGAAAGGGCGGGCATTGTGTGTCGGGGCGAACAACCGTGGGATATGCGTAGTTGGGTGGCTGCGCCATGGTTCTTAAAGAAGTGGAAGTTGCTACTAGGTCATTTTTAAGTTATCCTGATGCTATAAGTATTATCCCAGAATTTTGTTTGTCAAAACTGTAACGTCCTACTCAGCATTCCGTTGGTGGTGTGAATGAAACTCCTACACACTTCTCACTGTGCGATCTTTGAATATATACCCCGGTCTTCGTGTTGCAAGGCAAGATCTAGTTGGTTACATTTACCCGGAACTATTACCTTCCTTAAGGCTAGATATTGAAGGGGCATCGTGCTTCAGGCGATAGGCCTGGCGAGTAAGATCAAACAGTGAAGCTCCCAGAATGCGGAATAAGGTGGCAAGAATATGAGGAGGAAATCAGTGTATCCATTGGTAAAAAGAATTCAGGCAGGGAAAAATAGCTACGGAATACCGTTCTCTTCGTTTAGTCCGGGGTCCATGGGCGAACGCTTAATGCAAGGCAGCCCGGAAAAAGTCTCCGAGTATTTCTAATGCACTCTGGGAAATCTGGTAGTGGAAAACGAGACGTCCCAGCTGAAGATCGCGGCATTTGAGGTCAAACATTTTAGCAAGAGAATAGAAATTCTCATACTCTAGACCAGATGCTTCAAGATCCAACCAGACAATATTTGTTTCGGTTGGTATTGCAAGCTTTCCACCAAGCTGTTCCTAGAGATCAGAGGCGTATTTAGCTTTTTCCTGAGCTGCTCCTGAACAGAGGCTCAAGAATACTACCCGCAACCGCAGCCATCGCACACCTGGTAATGCTTGCAGAGGCAGCAGCCGCTCCAGGGCTGTGTGGGAACGAATCAACCAACAACGTATTATAGATTGTATAAAAGCAGGTACCCCAGGAACCTTGAACAAACTTTAATACCAGCAGAATTACGAAATAGACACTTTCTTTAGCCGCCCAGCCAAACCCAATTAATGTTGCTGTGGATATGATCAGAAGATAATAGCTCCGTCGTAGAGCGAACACTCTCGATGGGGAGTTTTGTCATATCATCGCCAGTGACTTTATTGATGGTGTAGTTATGTCGCTTTGCAACGGACTGGTAGTTATGATCCATTATTCTACCGTTGATATAACCTCCAGTGATAATATCTACTCCACGAGGTAGGTACACGAGGCCGATGTAGAGGGGGTTGAAGTTGTAAGTCTCCTTGTAAATATCTGCGACGGTAGCAGCAAGAGTATAGTCAACGGCATAGAAGGAGCCGTGTATTCAGAGGCAGAGGAATGCGTCTGCGTAGAAAATGATGCGGATCGGCGCCAGGAAAGCTATGATGGTGGGCTGTTCCCGCCAGCATGATGATCAACGTCGATCCTGGTAGAATCTGATGACCCCTTATCCGTCCCACATCTTGTCATTCTTCGTTTGAGGATCTCAGTCCAACTCCCATGCAATAAGTTTGCATCCCTTTTGGATCCATTTCCCACGATCGCTGTGACAGTCTCCGGCAGAAACATACTAACTACAACCAGTAAAGCCAAACCAACGCCCAACAATCCCCAGAACACCCACTGACACTCCCCACTCAGGTACGCAACCGTTCCTCCGAGGATCGGGCCCACACAAGTGCCCAGGTTAAGTGTCATACCAACCCACCCTGTGGTCTTGCCTCTTTCAGTTGTAACACATATATCTGCAACGATCCCGTAATTAATCGCAAAGGCTGCACTCGCCCCAAAACTTTGTAGAGCACGGAGGAGAAGCAGGACCGCATAGTTATGTTTATTTAGTGCCATGTCTAAATTCGCCAACGCGTAGATAGTCGGAGTGAGGAGGTAGACGGGTCGTCGGCCTTTGAGCTTGGAAAGAGGACCAAAGATCGCGGGCGATAGGGCTTGGAAAATGATGTATATTGTCAGGGTCATGTTCACCGCCTAGCCAGAAATGCTGAACTGTGACCTTAGACTTGGGAGAAGGGGCAAGTAAACTGTGGCAGTCAAGGGTGAGATCATTGTTGTAAAACCTACGAGGATGCTGATTAGGAGCCTTTCTTTTCGTTCGAATATTTTGTATGGTGGAGTTTGTGCTATGCCGGACGGGGTTTCTCTCGTCTCCATGACGGGCCGAGGTTGGCGGGGAAAGCTATGAACAAAGGAAAAGTCTTCAACTGCGAAACATAGGCCCATACGATGAACAGGGATATACGAATAAGATACGATGACTTTGCAAAGCCAAACTAAACACGTGAGACTACATTTTCGAGGTAAACCGAAGACTTAACTATGAGCCACGTGCATTCGCACTTTGATTCCAGTTACCCTTGCCCCTCGTATGGGAAGCTGCGCAGGTTCATGCTCTCGTATGATCTCGCTCTCCTGGTAGCTCGACACGCTCATTTGATGCTCGGGGCGGTGGTCCGGCCCCTTCGTCAAAGGGTGAATATTTGTTAATCAAACAGTACAGATCGTCGTATGCCCTATGGTGTGGCATGCTTAGTTGAGGTTAAGGGTGCGCGAAGTGTCTGGTTCACTTCTGATAAATTGAATGGAGATACATACGTCTGACGTACAGCTGTACCTTGACATCTGTGGTTGACAGAATATATAACATTATAATAAACTGAATAAAGGCGATTCCTGTCATCCCACTCCTCGCATGGGTCGCTTGGCGGAACCAACACCAGGTAAGTCTGGGTATATACTGGATCGTGTATATTGTTGTAACGACATCTCCAGTTGCCAATTTCCATCTCATTGTGCGCATAGATAGCAGCTGAGTCGAAGATGTAGATATCTCCTGTTTCCAATGATGTTCCCATGTTTCCTTCCCAGAGGTCACCATGAATCAAACGGGGCTTAACCTTACATCCACCTCTTTCCAGGGCTCCAATTAATCGAGGTACTACAGCCTCAATACATCTTCGCGCCAGTATTTCGAAGTTCTTCCATGGGCCATTCGTCTCCGCATCTAGACCCACTACATGCGCCAACAGCTTGGAAAAGAACACGGTCCAGCTTCTCCCATGGAATGCTTTGGGCCGTTCTTCCTTGACAGGTCGTAACATGGAACCCAAATTTTGCGGTTGGCGAGACACTTGTCTGATGCAAGTCGACAAGCTTCCTGCATAGCCGATCGGGCTCTGGCAGCTTACCACTGAAATCAATAAATTCAGAGATGAAGAAATGGACCTCGGTGTCATCCAGGTGGCACGTTCCCCAGGTGTATGGTTTTGGGATAAACCCTGGGGCGGTTGCGTAGATTTCCGACATCGCATTAAGTTCTCCTTGCACTAAAACACAACCATCTTCGAATTGAGCGCACTTCAGCAAGTACACCTTTTCCTTTCCGTCGGGGTGTTCCCCTACAAACGAGTCGTGTTGGTCCAGGTCGATGTGCCAAGGGGACGTGTGGAGATCAAACGACTCCCGTGTGGAAACTCGGCAATTATATTCTTGTACCCAGCAAAATTGTCGTCTTTCCTGAAGATATCTTCTGCGCTTGTGAGCAGGGTTGGCGCCATGTTGATGTTCTGTATGGAGCTTGACCTTGTAGGCAGAAAGGTAGAGGTCGGTTGGTCGGTGCGGCGAAGGTTAAAATTAAAAACGGGGGAGTATTTCTTGGTCGATAAATAAGTGAGCTGGTAAGCATCTATCGTCAGATCTTTACGCAATGTTAGGTCCATCTTGTCGGAAGGGGACAGAGCCTCGTCCTCAGTGTTAAGGCATCGGAATCCCCGCAGAATTTTACTGCCAACCACTGGGCGATTGTACGACAAGCACTTTATTACCTGATTGTGGCTTTTTGGACCTCCGACACATTCCCATACTTATTGGTGCTAAGATCAGGTCTAGAGGCCTCACATGACCATGTCTTTGTCTGCTGTGTTACGACTGGCCCGCCTAAATCAAACGCTGGTCATATTATTCAGACTGGTGTCATTTACTTGGTAATGGTGCGTGCTGAATCCATCCAAAGGAAATGAAAACGTGTTGTTTCAGCTTATGTGGAAGGAATCTCGGTTATACACACTTGTGTCCCAGTGACAGTTGAGAATGTTCATGAAACGCAATGTTGACGAAACTCTACCTTATCCGCGCGTTCCGTTCCTACTTTCGAGCTTTATCCGCACACAAACACCTATCAATCTGACTCCACCACGCACACGGCGTCTTGGCAGCTGCGCCTTGTGGTGGAGCGAAGAGAACAACGTGGTCCTGGTGCTGATTCGGCAACAGATTGGTGGAAGATTCGGCTCACTCTCTGGCATACGTCAGTTATGCGCCTACCTAGGTCATGCATGGCATAATGGACCTAAAATATGGGTGCCCCATTTTATTCATTTTGGGGATTCTGTACTCTGGGCTACAAACATCCGATTTTGGAAACATGTTCCACTCCCAAGACCTTCTAGGCAGCAGGGCATTCTTAGCGCGCCCCCCCTTACTGGGCATTATTCACAACTCCCTTGACAACAAACAGGAGGGAAATTTACCCCTTTATATGGAACCCCTGTCTATAGCAATGTCAGAAAAGATAACCACATCCATGCAATTGATACCGCGATGAAAGCATACCTGTACTCCTTGTACAGGAAGACACGTCGGCTTCGGCTAGTCCTTTTCTTTGTCCTCGTTGGATGGACGCTAGTAGAAGTGCTACGCATTAAATACACGCTTGTGCAACAATCACAGCCCGAGTTGGTTGCACTAGGACGTGAAAAGATCTACATCACTGGCCTTCACTGGAACAGCGAGCAGATCCTACGGGAAGCATGGATCGCCGCCGTGGTGGACCTGGCCAATACGATCGGCCGGGATAACGTGTTTGTCAGCATACAGGAAAGCGGCAGCTGGGACGATACCAAGGGTGCATTGATTCTCTTAGATCAATTGCTGGCGGAAAATGATATTCCGAGGAGAATTCTCATCGATTATACGACTCATTTTGATGAGATCAGTAAGCCTCCTACAGGCCAGGGGTGGATTGAGACACCGATTGGGACAACTGAGCTGCGCCGTGTTCCATATCTGGCAAGATTGCGGAATGTAGCAATGGAGCCGTTATATCAACGGCAGACCGAGGGTATTATGTATGATAAGATCCTATTTCTAAACGATGTGGTTTTCACCGTAAGTCAATATCAGTTGAGAAAACACAATCTATACTTCTCCTAACACATACCCTAGACGTCCGATGTTCAAAAGTTACTCTCCACACGGGGAGGCAACTATGCCGCAACATGCTCACTAGACTTCTCCAAACCTCCAAATTTCTACGATACATTCGCCCTCCGCGATGCAGAAGGTCATGATATGCTCATGCAGTCATGGCCCTACTTCCGATCTCGGGCATCTCGTCAAGCCATGAAAGACAGTCAACCCGTGCCTGTCTCAAGTTGTTGGAATGGCGTAGGTTAGTAATCCGAACCATTTGAACCACGTTCCAACAATCATTAACAATCCCACCCAGTGGCAATGGACTCAAGCCCTTTCTATCA
Source organism: Aspergillus sojae (assembly GCA_008274985.1). Lineage (NCBI taxonomy): Eukaryota > Fungi > Ascomycota > Eurotiomycetes > Eurotiales > Aspergillaceae > Aspergillus > Aspergillus sojae. Next base: position 4,035,865 of record CP035527.1, on the reverse strand, counting down.
AGATCCGCCCTTAAAGTTCCGCGGTATCTCCGACAGTCTCGCAAGGTCACACCTAGAAGGCTCCGAGTGCTGTCTTATCCACGCAGACAATCCCTTATCGAGGGAGAAGGGGGTCTGGCTTAATCCTAATGTGCGTGTGGGGTACAATGCCCCTGCTTATTTGGCCGTTAATCCCATGGAAAATTCTTGGTTATCGAGTTTTACCATAGTGAGCGGGCTATGGAGGAATCGGTTCTTGCGGTGGTTTACCACGCCGTGGTTCAAAGAAAACATAGTCTGGACGCGGTTGTGGAAGTGGGAAAAGCAGTCAGGTGGGAATAAGGAATCTGGGCCTTTTTGCCTTATAAATGAAATGCAGGTTCTTACGGAGAATGGCTGGGCGCATCGGTAGTGGTGTTGTTCTCCTCGGGATATATAACGAAACTAAGCCACAAGCTTTGCTCTAAGATGCTATAGTATGCACCAGGCATGCTCAGAGTATCTTAGATTCAGTCAGTCTTGGAGACTACCCAAGTTGCGTAAGCTCACATAATTAATAATTTATGTTTTCTGATTAAAGTTATCGCAGTCGCTGATCGCCAGGTACACACCTAAAATATGCCTCCGCACACCATAGGGCTGGCCACTGCCAATCGCGCTGATCGGATTGCGTTACATCCAGCTTATAGAAATCCACCTCATCTCGATAAATACACAATATATGTTAGCTCACATTCTATCGCATCGGTACTATGATAGAGTGCGACATCTTTACATATCAAGCTATCTAGTAAGATGTAGACTTTGAAACAACAGCTCATTGTACCAAGCACTGATGCCATGGCGATCAGTGTCGAAGGCGAATGTTGATCGGAGGCCATGGTACTGATCGACACAACCACAACACACCAATGAAAATGGGTTACTGCATGATAAACAATTAAAAACAATTGAATACGAGGAGTCCTTGTTGTGAGAAAACTTAGACAACAAAACGGGCCGTAATCCGCACTGCCGATGAAGCTTACTTCGAAACTCCCAGTCCGACAAAGCCATGACAGAGAATAAAGCAGGGAAGATTATGCTGCAGACAGTACTAATGTATGAGGTATGGTAATTTGATGGGCAGTTTATGTAACGATATACGCTGCGCTTTTGGAACGCCGTTATACTCATCTCTGTTTTGAAAGCACAAAGCCAGTACGCCCTAAAGGGACTATTCATAATGAAGCGGTGAATGCCAGTCCTGTGTCAGAAGTGCTTAAAAAGTTGTCCTATTCCCCCAAGTTGGTGTACAAAACCGAGGATCTCGTTCGAGGTGGCCTGCTTTGCCGTTTGTCATCCTGGGCAAACCTAATAACTTTCCACTCATTTTCAGTACTTCACTTTCTATCATTGAATTGCGAGCATGTGGGCTGTTCTTGACTAGGAGCGGTAGAAAGCTCACCGGATTTCAGATACATCGAGTCCTTTTTGGTCACAGAGCTTGGGGACTTGTAAGAGGACAGTATCGTGGCAAGTCCGTCAATGGATTTCCGGCGTCAGCGTTTTGGCTCCAGGATCAATATCCCAGAAGTGTAGCAGCCTTGAGGAATATGGGGAGATTGACTTGTCATCGGGTGACAAGGCCACTGCACGGTGATACTCACCTATGGCATTTAAGGTTAGTATCAGCGTTAAGAAGCTTGAGTCCCTTAACCTTTGCCTTCTAAAAATAGAACCACAGCGAGGGCTTCCGCAAATGATGGGAAGCCAATGAGACCGGAAAGGCGATCCTTCAAACTGGATCAATGAAACAGCTAGCGATGTTCCAGCGACAAGGGTTCTTTTTTTTTTAAGTTATTGCAGAAGCCTCGAGAATGATCTGAATTTACACCGTGTTGAAAACCATGTTATTGCCGCCGCGGATGTTAGATCCCTTTAGTAAGGTCAAGGGCCACTCATCGGGGTTGACTGTCCTCCTATTAAAAAGGCCCCATAAAATTAATTAACATCTTCGCAGAGGAATGTGTAAAATAACCAAGGAAAGTGCTACCAGTGAAGGACGTATTCTTGTCAGTTAGGTGTACATTGACACGACATGCACGTCTTGTAGTCCACCGAAGATCCACCTTGATGAGCTGTGGAAACCCAATGGTCTTCGCATGGTACCAGTAAAGATGAACATAGGCATAATAATAAAAGAATGACACACTACAGGTGTTAAGTTATGTAGGGATCGAACACCATAACAATCGCATGCTCCAGGCATCGCTAGTACGTGAGTCTCATCCTCGGTCCTCGGCGTCTCTAGCATTTCGATCATTGGGCCCTGAACACCAGGATATTTGATAGACAGCGCTATTTGGGCCTCAGTATCTTTAGCATGGTCCAAGCGATACTTGTTATTGGCCCACATCTTTAGCTCACCACCCCATCCAGCCCGATTGCAAGTCCGATGCCACCTTATCAAAATCGACCTATACTCGATACGTTGCTTAGCGCGTATTAGTCCAATCAGTCCCAGAGCCAGCCCTACACACCTGTATTCTTTTTTTAGCACAGCTTTGCGGGGTTACCAAAAACTAAGCATATATACTGGATTTGCTGGACCTCTAAGTTTGTCGCAGAAAAGCTTTGAAGTCAAACTATCACACTACTGAGCTAGAGCGGACACATCTGCTGCATAGAAAACGCATACATGAAATCGAAACCCCGTTCAGCAACTGTACATGATGTTGATGAGCACGGCGATCCCATACTGCATAGCAAGCGATCCGCGATGCGAGTAAAGAAGGAAGCATCACCGTCCACGACCCGGAAAAGTACTGTCAATCACGTAATATACCCAAGGGTCTATATCGGCGAGTCGATTATCAGTGGCCCTATCGAGAACATGGTCAGGGCATTTGGTACACATCGGAGCAATCCGATCACAATCTTTACAAGGAGTCTGGATCAAAGTCGCGAGCGGAATGAGATAACAGGATGTCGGTTTCGGAAGGTGTTTTTTACCGGTAGGCGCCTCTGGTTACCTCATTTGTGAAATGGCAGAAGCTGAACATATACTGAATGTCAGATGAGACGGAGGTTCTGAAGCCCAATGCAGCCTATGAACGTCAGCGGTACGTTCGTCTGACTGCGTTCATCCCGAAAAGGGATGAAAGTCATCCTGATCCAAGGATCCATGTCGAACAAAAGGTTTACCGAGATGGACAGGAACAAATAATCTTGCATGAACTAGGCTTCGGGGGACGCATCCAGGTAGGTGCCGAGTATGTGTTTGCGGGATGTGGAGATGAACACGTCGACCGGGGAAAGCGCGATCTTCTACTACAAGTCCAATCGGTACGTGGAAAATATCTCTGAATTTCCTAGACCTTCTACTTACCGTGTAAAACAGCTGAACCAAGATATATTCGACGGCTACATGAACCGAGCTAAGTACTACGGATACGATCATACGGACTACATTTACGTGAATAGGCACATGCTTTCGAATGGGGTAAACCATAGGCTCCCAATTGTGGGTCATGGACAGTCGCCGTGCAATATTTCCTTTGATCCGGATGATCTTCAGACTCTTTTGAAGGCTAAGGGTGTCATGCAATTGAACTCTGAAGCACCTCCGAGGAAAGAGATCGAGCTCCTGAAACTGCGTTTGCAAGGGCTTGGGGATTCTACGGAGGATGGCATGGCTTCGGGCGACCTTCACATTCGTATTATATACAAGCCTTGATATATGAGATTGGGTGTGCCTTTCTCCTTGGTATTCGTTGAGATTGTGCTTTTGCATTGATTACTGTGTGATGAACTTTGATTTAAAGTCAGAATGCTATCTGAGCCCGACAATGTCCATATACTCGACAAAGACGCAGCTTAGAGAGTATATCGACAACCAGGAAAATATCTACATTCAGTATTGTTGCGCCCTGCTATTTTGCCTCTATCTGAACTTGCGCGTCGCTATTTCGCCCAATTGTTGGTAGAGGTCTACCCTATCAAAGAAGCAGCAAGCATTACAAGTCCCCCAAGTCCATCCATTCCCGAGCACCACTCCTCCCAGGTTGCCGAGCCCCTGGAGGTAAAGGTCTTGCGGACGAGTACTTCATCAGCTGAATATAGCTGATCTTCTCCTAGTTGAACTAGGTCACCATTTGCGGCCAGCCCAAATGCAGTCTGGATCCCAGGTTCTCTTTTCATTTCCGTCTTCCACAGAACCTTATCACCTGCCTCCCATAGCTGTTTTCTTGCTGGAAGGGGTGCTATAACAATGTCCGTCCGCAGACCACACATTGCTGCTGGTTCGAAGTAGACTAGCATATTCACTACTCGATAAATTACGCATAATCTTTGTTAGGTTAGCATCTTGGTATCCAAGTTATTCTAAAAATGTTGAGGCCATGGAACTCCAACCTTCGCCTTGACTCCTCAAAAATCCAATCCTTCCAGCTGTTTTCGAGATCGTTGCTGTGTAGCACAAAGTCTACATTCCTTATAATATCGCTACAGCTGAGCTGCTTAGAGATTGCCTACATTACATTATTAGACTTGATGTAAGCGGATAATTCGAGCTACACTTACTGTGATCGCCTTGAGCAACAGGACATCAAAGTTATTGTATTCCGTTTCGCCTTCATCTAACCGGATGATGATATAAATGGAGAGGGCTTGCATGGCAGCAAGCAGCTCCCACTTGTTCAACGTCTGGCACTAAGATTATCCATCAGCTCACTATAAGCCATTTAGCTATTGAATACAGGTTTAAATCAACATACCTCTTCGCATAGCCGTTCACATTCCATCCGTACATTCTTCCAGAACAACTTTCGACTCGCTTGGATACTGCTACCGATCATATGCACCAGGGCGATGCAATTGGTTAGTGGTTCCAGATTGGGGTTGCCGAGATCGGAAGATATCACTGATGGATGGATAAAGGGTGGAAACGTGTTGTGGCGCAGCATCATCTGGGGATAGGATATAAGATTGTGGAGTATAAGCTTTCCGATTCTGTGCGTCCCGGTTCCCGTATTTGGTCGCTGGATAAGCGATCGGATAGCTTGGGTTGGTACTGGTGGTATTGATGATGTGCGAAAGGATCTGGGATGTTGTAATTGAATTGTGGCATCCGTCGAAGATGTCGAATGGTAGGCGGAAGCTGATAACCCCGACGGAGTATACTGAATGTTGTCGTCATCTATCTGCGCATTTAGGAAATCGGCGAAATCAAGATCTGGTACGGTCTCATCACTGTATCTTTCCCCTAGTGCTGTGAATTCCGGGTCTGCAATCACTAGGGCCCTCTCTGGAGGGATACCGCCATCGCTGCTCGCTTCTAGAAAATCTTCAACCCCGGGGATATCTGCCACCGACGGAGCGATCGTCTTCAGTCGCTCAGTCTCGGCATCATTCTCACGCTGCTGAGTCGTCAATCTTCGAGCATAGGACGTTTTAGCTGGATAGTGGCATTCAACGCCCTTAGTTCGGCACCTCGTGCATTCAGGCCGTTTATTATCGCAACGCGACTTTCCTCTCGCGCATGCAATACAAGATCGAGCCCGAACGGCACTACTAGCTCTTCGGGACCGACAGTAATATCCATGTCTCTTTAAAGTGGACGCTGAGGAATCACATTTTAGTACAGATCCCGGAAAAGAACTCGGTAGGAGGACGAACCCTTATCGAATGGTTTATTGCAACGTCCACACCGCAGAACCGATTCAACAAGTTCCTTATACATTTCAAATTTGACCGTGTAGGATGAGGAGGAATTGCAACATGCCTAATAACACGCCTAATATAAACCGTCATTTTTGTTGCCATTTGTCAGCAATGGAATCCCTTACTAAAAATAGTCTGTTGCCGAAAGCTTAGATGTGCTAAGCACCATACATACTGCGCTCTCCGAGGCGGGACATTTTGTACCGGTGAAGTAACCCGGAACATTTTGTAACTGTCCTTCGCATTGAATTCACAGACGCTTGGATTCCCCAGTCTCTGACAAGATTAAATTTGGGAACTACAGTGACAACAGAACCCATATAGTTTCATAGCCGTGGTGATAGGTGAGCTTCAACAAATTGCACAACTCCGCCATGCAATCGGAGATAACGACCTCGAGTGTACTTAAATGTGCACAATGTTCTCCCGCATACCTTCCTTGTCGAACAATCAGTCTATGATATTCATTCATCGCCAATTCTGCACACATTCTCCAATCAACATGGCTCCCTTTCCATCCCCAACCTCCAAGTGGCACACGGAAGCATACCCATCGATATCTCCCACCCGCCCCGAGCTTTCCGCTAGAGGAAAGACTATCCTAATAACCGGAGGCGGCACTGGCATAGGAGCAGAGACCGCTCACCATTTTTCAGCGGCAGGCGCCTCTCGTATAATACTCCTCGGCCGTAGAGAACAACCCCTTCTCGACACGAAAGCCTCCATCGACAGCAAATCCTCCGGTGTGGAGGTCTTCGTGGCGCCCACTGACGTTACTAAGAAAGATGAAGTAGATGAAGCATTCGCTCGATTTGTCGGCGATGGAAATATCCACGTTCTGGTCAGTAACGCGGCGGTGATTGGGCCCCAGGGTGCTGTGGGTGATGTGGACGGTGACAGGTTTCTCGATGCCATTCAGCAGAACCTGAAAGGATCGTTGAACGTCGCTCAGGCGTTCCTTCGCTATGCGTCAAACGATGCAGTCGTTATTGAGACTTCTTCCTCGGCGGCACATGTCAATTTTGCTCCGGGGTTTGCTGCCTATAGCATTGCAAAGTTGGCGGTCTTTCGACTTTGGGATTCTTTGGCTTTTGCCAACCCGGGACTCAGCGTTTTCCATGTCCAGCCTGGCGTGGTCGACACGGCGATGAATAGGGAAGCGGGCGGTGTCGCCGCTATGGGCTTCGCGGACGATGGTAAGTAGGACGATGGTTCATTGGAAGTGGACTTCCAAAGACTAACTTTACATCAGTTTCTCTGCCGGCAAGCTTCAATGTTTGGCTCGCAAGTCGCGAAGCTCGTTTCTTGAGGGGTAAATTTCTGTGGGCGAACTGGGATGTTGATGAGCTCAAGGCTCACGAGGAAGAGATTGAAGCGAGTGCAAGACTTAGTATTGGGCTGGTTGGGTGGCCTTTTGAGAGTGTTGGTTGGAAATCAACTTGGAAGACTCGGGCTGATAGTAGCGCTTAGACGGTGCTCTATGGTACCTGGTTGACAAAGGACAGGAATATGAACACCCATTGTAGCTTTGAAGAAAACATAGTCCATTTGTCCTTGCAGTTTGCTTCTTTCTTTGCATCTAATTAGCATAAACTGTGGTATGGTGCTCTATATGAAGCCCGCTCCTAGGCTATATGCCTGTCTTACTAAATCATTGCCTCTACCTCCTCAGAGCATTAATGTATGTTGCTCCAACTACTCTTGGATACTGGCCCTTTCCGCAGAAAGGGCTCAGTATGAACGAGGAAATAATCTTTTTATAACATCCACCTCGCGATTCAGTGCATGTCTGAGATACTGTGCATCAGCAGATGCCATGGCCTGTCATCCAGCTAGCCAAAATCAGATTCACTGTTTGGAATTGAATTGTATTATTTCGCTAATTCAATATTCATGACTAACCCATTCCCTCTTATTTATGAACTAATCTTCTATCTCCACCATCATCCATCTTCAAGTACTCTACAGCAGTCATTCAGACAATCTCCCTCCTCACTTACGCACTGAACCAGTATCGATCTATCCCACTTATGAAACTTGTACGTGGCTTCTGGCATCCTGGAGATCCTTGGAAATGGCTCCGATTACAGTTGATCAATTCCGACACTCTGACAGCGTCGGCGGCACACCGCGGTCGCGACTATACAAATGTCTATTCAGTCACTGTTGATGGGGACAGAAAGATACCAACGCAGCTGAAGATTCTGAGCGTTTCCAGAGGATGTTGAAGAATTTGGATGTTGTACCAGCTATCGAGCATATCATTCGCCATAATGACCCTTCTCCTGCACGCACACTCCAAAAAGCAAGGCTTGACTTAATTGAAAGTTTTAAAGCAAAGTCTAAAGCCGATCATAATCTTATGATCTTGCATGATGCGGGTCATGGGATGACGAAGAACGGAAAATTTACCTTCGCTGAGAGCGAAGAAAACACTTAATGCAAATAACTGTCTATTTAGCAATCTCAAAGGCGCGGCCATTATACCTGAATTGGATCACCTTGGTGTTTTGATCATTTTGGATTGTTGCTTTGCCCACATAGCAACTCGGACTCCTACTATCCCGCGCAGGGTGGTCGAAGTGATAGCGGCGACGAGTGTACAGACACCCACGGTTATCTTGCCCCTGAATGGACCCCGGACCATTGAACCTACACAGCACCCTTCAGCGTAAGCGTGTCGCAAAACCTAACCACGGAAGAGATGAGGGTAGCTGAGCGCATGGATACGCAACCTCTCTCGTTTTGCTAGTTTGAACATCGACAACGTTTATCGTACTGACAGGCCGAATTCCACTGCTTCCCTCACCGCTCGCGCATTCTATCTTTTTGCTTTACCGTTTGCCTTGCCTTTCGGCATGTAACATAGTGAGTTGTTGAAGAAATAAGCATAGCGGAATGGTGAGGCCTCGTGTCTCTTAGAACCTTTCTTACGAATATGACGAAGAATGTAATCTCCAATCTCATTGCGTCATAATCTAATGTGCCCAAGTTCTAGTCAATAACTATTTATAAAGCAGCCTCGCCTACTAGCGTCACCCACCCGCCAGAAGGTTAGTAGTTGGGTGGGTGACCACCCGCGAACCCCTCCTATTACTCTTTCTTTATTGTCGTTAGTTAGATCCCTTGCCGAGTAAAGAGGGAGGCCACCTGAATAACTAAGCTTCAATTCTCCCTGTGCTCTGCGATAAGGGGAGGAGGCTAACACGCTGGTGGCCTCCGCTGCAGGTTGAACTGTGGCTGCCTAGCACCCTAGGTTACTACGTAATGTTGGATTCAACCATTCGACGTCTCTCCTATTTTTCTATCCAAGATTAGTGAGAAGCTCGCCACACGGCCCGGAATAGCGGTATCCAATTTAAGTCGTACCATAGAGCCATACCTAAAACACCTGCTTACATCTTGGATGTATTGTCGCTATCATGATGGTTAAGGCTTTCTATTGATCACGAGTTAATTGGAGCAATCCACAAAATTGAACTCAAGTTACACCTAATGGCCTGAGAAGTTCCTTGTTATTGAAAAATACAATCGTTACCCTCGAGTTACCCCCGGAGGTTCAACTCCCGTGTCGACACCGACACAAAAATAAAATAAGTTCGGATAATTACCATCATGATTATTATCCTCAGTCGTACGCAATCTGTGTGCACTTCTATTAGAGCTACTTCATAATCCTGGTGATATTCGTTGGTGTTTATCGCACTTAAAGCTGCGCTTTGTATGGCACATACTATATCTTAACTCCGGCTATTCCATGGATATATATATATCGGAGTATCTAGACTAACCCAACCACACTCCACCCGGAACACCTCCGACTTGCGTATGAAATTTCGAGGCCTGAATTTCCTCGTGAATAGCACGAATCTATGCTTTGGTGACCCAATGAGGCTGTTCAACATACAGGACCTTACATTGAAGCTATTACTGTCCAACCCAACGTGGGTTCGTGGCTACAAATGAATGGCCGTGTGAGACGTAATTACCATATTTTATGTTCATCCTTCTCATCTCGAATGATTTATCTGTCTATTGACTCAGTCTACTGTGTCCTACATTACAATGGGTGCTTCGTCTACATCAGTTCGTTGACTGAACCCTCATAACATCAACCCCCACCTCAACGCATAGCCATCTTCTGGGTGTGAGGGCCCGTGACAGAACGGTGCCAACACAAGGTTATTCTCGGGTTTAAAACACATGGCCGACCACATATATCCGCGGCACCTCTCCTATGTTCAGCTCTAGCCCATTTCCAGTAGACCTGATAGGATTAAGATCAGCCAGGCTAGCAAGATAGTCCGAGCTGGCAGAGTGACAGAGGTACCCCGCCACGGGTTGGGCGTATAAGCCTAGTTTGGGTCATCGAGATCCACAATGGGCGGGATGTGGTCAATTGTTTCAGCCTATTGAGCTTCCACCACGTGCTTGGGCATTAGTTACCCCTCCACCGCGGAAATAGAAGCCGATCCTGCTCTGAAGGATCTAGAGAAGCCATCTGGTACTGATAATGGGAGACACAGAGGGGTTTATACCGCTGACCAGGATATTCAAATCGGAGATCGGACTTCTCTTTGGAACGAATGGTCTGTAGGCTTGACAGTAGTATAGACTTTGATAGTTAATCTTCCTATTAACTTAGGATTATTTGCGTATAGAAGATGACCAGTACGACAGAATGAGGCAAAATCCCATTTCCATGGAAAGCCTAAAACAGGAACGTCATTATCGCCAGCCGCAGTGGACCCGTACTATACACTGACTCAAAGTAAAATGTATAACTAAACGACTAGTGGTGTCCGTCCATTTACTCTGTGATGCCCAATAATTCTGCACGGCTTGCTGTAGTCTATTCTGTCAGCACACCCAGGGGCGAACAAGACCGCTAAGGATCACCCTTTCCTACCGATGAACCCCCTCAATAGCCCCTCAATCTCAGTCTAGACCTACCTAGTGATATGAAGCCTAAAGTATAGCAATCATAGTCTAAGCTTTATTCGCCACAGCCCTTTAGCCCACATCCCGTGCATGTGGGGACATACATAGTTTAAGGCCGACTTCGACTCATGTCATGTACGGAAAGCCTTGCATTCTTGATGAGGGGCCAATACTACGTAACCAGCTCCGGACCTCTGAGTTGGTCTGGCCGGCTCGGGAGAATTATATTTCATTGAGTGGATGATAGAATCTCTCCACAGGTGACCTCGATACTCCACAATTTATTTTCCGCCGCCCCTCCTCATCTTGAACTGATCTATAGATGGGCCGTTCCCATTGTTACATTAGTGTCATTGGAGATATAGACCGCAATCCTTGCTTGCGTCGTCATTGCAGGCATGCCTGCAATCCACAGTGGGTCAAGTATTCTCGGGCTCACAGGATCGATTCTGAGAGGCTGAGAATCCTGCGGATTTACGGACTATGCCTGCCGGCGACGGGCGGGTATTTCAAAAGCGGGCCTGTTCACGAATCACCAATTGTCGATGGTTGCGGGGACCCCAAGGTTCTTCGGTAGGAAATTGTCCCGGTAGCTGGTTAGAGATAATATTGCTATGCTCTTGTTTCTCATCCGTGACGTGGCCCCCACACGATGAGAGAATCCCGCTTGTCGTTGTGGAATCTGAAGTTACCGCGGTGAGAGTCTTGGGAAGGGTTAGCAGAAGAGTAAATGCTGCGAGTAGGTTCTGCGAAGCCATAGTCTATGAAATCGACTGACTCGGTTATCAGATGGGTCAATCTGAGGTTGCTAATTCGGTGAACCAATGATACAACCCCGTGCGTGTGGACGCAGGGCTGGATAGAGTCTAGATCTAGTGGAAAAGGTATATTATCTACTCGTTTAAAAGTAGAGCTAGAAACTTCATGATCTGATACAATTGGACTTTTGCAAGGCCCACATGTCTTGACGTCGTTCTTGGCTTTTAATAGGGTTAGCCACTCGCGGAAGTTTGCTTCCCTCGGAAATGGCAAACCTAACTCCGCAGCTCTGCCTATACCAGAGCTACCTGCCTCCATATGTTAGACCCTGCCAATTGGCTTGTGGCTCGCTTTCCAAAAACGTGCCGAAGTTCTATTTCCGGTACATGCTGGCTACGTCTTGCGTTTTGCATACCCGGTCGGGCTACCTGAGATCACCACAACTGTAGACATCATGAAGCGACGGAGTTCCTGTCCATCTGTGCGGGGTAGCTTAAGTGCCAAGTGGCAAGAGGCAAGGTTATAATCTTAACTCTGTGAGTTTGATCTGCAATGTCGCTCCTGGGCAAAGTATATCCTGCACCTGTTCCAATCGGGTGTGATTACAAAACCCCTCTTATCCGCTCACACTATAGCCGCTTGACCTGTCAAGGGTAACGAGATAATCAGATCCCTGATAATCTTAACTGATAATCTTTGGCAGCATGCAAAAAGTAGTAGTACCCTTTATGGAAGTAGTACTGGGCCAATAATCGCCGGCAAGTTTCGGCATGCGGGTCCAAAGTCTGGACCTGCCGCGTTTCCCCTTTGGTTTTACTTCCGACGTATCTGAGGTTCGTTCCATCCGTACCTCTGTATACCAACTGCAATAGGAAGAGAGAATGCACAATGTGGCCCTGCAATAGCCCGCTGTACGAGCACCGTGATGCTATCATGATTCATGACTCGTCTAATATCCAGCTGAACAGACTTTCATTCTGTAGAGGTACCATGCGGGGAAAAGGAAGAACAAGTCTATAAAAGGGCATGGGATTTCCGCTGAATGAAGGTAGTTTATCTACTCATCACTCGCGATTCATTAACTCTCTACAAGACTTCTCTTAATACTTCTCTTCTACTCTTGCGATCATGGCTACCGACGGATCTCACTTCGACTTCGTTATTGTGGGCGGCGGCACGGCAGGTAACACCGTGGCCGGCCGTCTTGCTGAAAACCCCAATGTCACGGTCTTGATCGTCGAGGCGGGTATTGGGAACCCTGAGGATATCCCAGAGATTACTACACCTTCCTCTGCTATGGACCTTCGGAACAGCAAGTACGACTGGGCCTACAAAACCACCATGGTGAGGCGCGATGACTACGAACGTATCGAGAAGCCGAACACACGTGGAAAGACCCTTGGTGGAAGTTCATCACTTAACTACTTCACATGGGTTCCAGGCCACAAGGCTACGTTTGACCAATGGGAAGAATTTGGCGGCAAGGAGTGGACTTGGGATCCCCTTGTTCCTTACCTTCGCAAGAGTGCTACCTACCACGATGATCCCAGACTCTACTCGCCTGAGCTTGAGAAGATCGGCGGTGGTGGCCCTATTCCAATCTCTCATGCTGAGCTGATCGATGAGATGGCGCCCTTCCGTGAGAACCTCACCAAGGCTTGGAAGTCTATGGGCCAGCCTTTGATTGAAAACATCTATGATGGTGAAATGGATGGTCTTACCCACTGTTGCGATACAATCTACCGAGGCCAGCGGTCTGGCAGTTTCCTGTTTGTCAAGAACAAGCCCAACATCACGATTGTGCCTGAGGTTCATTCTAAGCGCCTTATTATTAACGAGGCCGACCGCACTTGCAAGGGTGTAACTGTTGTTACTGCCGCTGGTAACGAGTTGAACTTCTACGCAGACCGTGAAGTTATCCTTTCCCAAGGTGTCTTCGAGACCCCCAAGCTCCTTATGCTGAGCGGTATCGGACCCACCAGGGAACTCTCCAGACACGGTATCAACACCATCGTCGACTCCCGCCACGTCGGTCAGAACTTGATGGACCACCCCGGTGTTCCCTTCGTGCTGCGCGTCAAAGATGGCTTCGGCATGGACGACGTGCTTCTGCGCCACGGCCCTAAGAGGGATGCCGTTGTTGCCGCTTATAACAAGAACCGCTCCGGCCCCGTTGGCTCCGGTCTACTTGAACTGGTCGGATTCCCCCGTATCGACAAGTACCTCGAGAAGGATGCCGAATACCGCAAGGCGAAGGCCGCCAACGGAGGCAAGGACCCATTCTCGCCCCTGGGACAACCTCACTTCGAGCTCGACTTCGTCTGCATGTTCGGTACCGCCTTCCAATGGCACTTCCCCACCCCTAAGGCAGGAGACCATCTTACCGTGGTCGTTGACCTGGTCCGCCCTATCTCCGACCCTGGTGAGGTGACCTTGAACAGTGCCGACCCCTTCCAACAGCCAAACATCAACCTGAACTTCTTCGCCAACGACCTCGATATCATTGCCATGCGTGAGGGTATCCGATTCAGCTATGACTTGCTGTTCAAGGGCGAGGGCTTCAAGGACCTGGTTGAGAGCGAGTACCCATGGGAAATGCCCCTTGACTCCGACAAGGAGATGCACAGAGCTGTGCTGGACCGTTGCCAGACTGCCTTCCATCCGACCGGTACTGCCCGTCTTTCGAAGAATATCGATCAGGGTGTGGTGGACCCGAAGCTCAAGGTTCATGGTATCAAGAAGCTTCGTGTTGCTGATGCTTCGGTTATCCCTATCATTCCTGATTGCCGTATTCAGAACTCTGTCTATGCTGTTGGTGAGAAGTGTGCCGACATGATCAAGGCCGAGCACAAGGATCTTTACTAATCTGGGTGCAATTGTGACTCGATATGTGACTAAGGATGTTATGAAACCTAACTTCTCAGAAGTTAGACGATTATTTCAACGACTGTCAAGCAATTCGTACATAGTTTAGGTAGTTTATGAAATTACGATTGAACCTTTACGGAAAAATGACCTCTCCAATGTTAATACAATGCATGTTTATGGTAGTACAGTACGCAGCAGAATCATCTGCCAAGAATTTCATGGTCAGGGACACCACATTGATTTACTGCACAATGTCAGTCATGTACTGGAATCCCCGTTCCACTGCATGATACGAGCCTCATAACCATCTACAACGTTCAAAAATATTAATCTCTGTTCTCTTAGCGTTTGGGCACAGCATGGCACGGACCATTAGTACTTCAGCAACGGCAGCCTAATTTGGCCAGTATATTGACCATAAGATGACACCACAATTTCATACCCCTTAGCAAACACCGTCTCTAATACAAATCACTCCTCCCCAAATTACTCCGGGGGAAGACACACCCGTTTCCCTTCCCCAGCCGTGCACTGACACCCCAAGACAAGACGACGGAAAAACTAACCCCGCAACCTCGGGGTAACAGCTACCGACGGCGTCTTGGCTAATGATATATTACCAAACAACAACAAACTAACCCTGGACATTGCCCCAGATCCCCAGCAATTGATCAAAATGTTGGGAATAAAGACATTGTCGATTCTCCTATTCGGCGCAATTGCGCAAAGCAAGTACATCGTGCCCGGGGGCCGTTGGCACGATACAGATGGCAATTTGGTGAGCGCTCATGCGGGAAGTATTACTTTCGATGAGGGCACGGGTCGATTCTGGTGGTTCGGAGAATACAAGATTGAGGGACAGGAGGAGGGCGGAGGTGTGTCGGTGTATAGTTCCGAGGATTTGGCGACGTGGGAGTCGCATGGGTTGGCCTTGGGTAGGGTTATCAACGCCTGTCGTGGGATGTGATGCGGTACTGATGTTTCTGCATAGAGCCAGTGAAGAATCATTCGTATATTTCTCCGGAGAATGTGATACAGCGACCGAAGGTTGTGTATAGTGAGGAGACTAGTCAGTATCATGTGAGTGAGTATTCATGAGTATCAAGTGTGCTTGCTAACGGTTGCAGATGTTCTGGCATGCGGATAACTCTACGTATGGATTGCTGCTGCAGGGACTTGCGACGTCGGATACCCCCGCCGGTCCGTATACCTTTGTCAATGCCACGGCGCCGATGGGCAATTGGTCGCAGGATTATGGTCTTTTCACGGATTATAAGGATGGACGATCATATGCGCTTTACTCGAACGGAGACAGCGTGGAGGGTCGCGATGTCTATATTACTCGGTACAATGAAGAGGTCTCAGAGCTGGAAGAGGTGGTCTATCGATTTAATAAGTTCGACCTGGAGGCGCCCACGATTGTGCAAACGGACGACAGCTATTACGCCTTGATGAGCCATAAGACTGGATACAGACCTAACAGTGAGTGTAATCCTTCTTTGTACTAATGACTAGAGCTAACGAGATAGATGTCGTTGCTTTCCGGGCTGATTCGCTGGAGGGTCCTTGGTCCCAGCCATTCATGGTCGCGCCCCTTAACACGCGCACCTTTAACTCTCAATCTGGATACTCGTTGAAGATTGAAGGTTCTAAGAAGACTACATATCTCTACATTGGTGACCAGGTAGGTGTTGATGGCTTCCCCCATTTGTGCCCATACTAATATAGACAAGTGGGACACAAACTCGCTCTGGGAGAGTCGTTACATCTGGCTACCCATTGAGATTGACGATAAGAAGAAAACGCTAGAGCTGGCTTGGCACGATGTCTATGACCTCAATGTGTACGTTTAGCAATTATCCACCAACCTATCGAAGCTAACACGGCATAGCAAAACCGGCGAGTGGAAACCAATTGAAGGAAAGACCTACTATGGAAAAGATGCAAAGACTTCCGGAGATGCATTCAAGCAAGAGGCAGTGAGTATTATCTCCGTTTGCCTGGCAAAAATACCAGCTAACTCTATAGAATTTCGCGAGCGACAACACCATTCTAACCGGCATCTACGGCAACGATAGCACAGTCACATTCGAAGGTATCGAAGGCACGGGTAAGCCACAATGGGTGTCATTCTACTACCAGAGTAAGTCCAGTCACTTTCCTGGAAAGAATGCCCACTAATAGTATTCAACAGACACCGATGACATGGGATTCGGAGACCAACGTAAGCTCTACCCTCCTCTTTTGACTCAATCTCACTAACAAACCTACAGCTGGTGGAACCCCCGATCGCATCGGAGGTGAATGGCAACTCCGACGCATTAGCAGCGTCGTTGTCAATGGCAACACTTCCAACGTAGAAACGCTCTATCAGCGGGATACCCACAAGAGCATCATCCTCTCCACACCACTGCAACTTACTCTCGAGAAGGGAAAGCAGAACACTATCACGATCGGCGGACTTTACAACGGATTTGACTACAAGGGAGCCGACATTGACCGAATCGTTGTTTATCCTCCGGAGGAGTAGACTTTCCGGTGTACTATATAATTGTCATTATACTCATTACTATGGACGAGAATAATTAATCTCTTCGCTGAGCTTAATCTCGTTAAAGAGTCGGTCGTTATACACAGAAATGTCATTATTCCTTTAGGTCATAAGATACAGTGCCTGGATGTATCGGCCGAGCATGCTGAACATCAGGGTGAAGCTACTAATAGACATCAAGCTTCTCACGGGTAGGCAGCTTTGTCGGTTCTGCACATCTCTCTGACGTTGTTATATATCAGATATAAATGGGCTAACTTCAAAATGTAACTGTCCATTTACACTATATCGGAGCAGAATTGAGAAGTGGGAATCAATCCGAATAGTCGAGGGTTGGAAAAATAGTGCACTTGGTAGATGACAGATACATGAACAAGGGCAAGTCATGCTCATAGCTCCCTGGCCAGATATCCATAGAGACGTTTTCCCATGAGTCCGATCCACCAGAGAGCGGAGACAAAGTCGGAGATAGGGAATTCAGAAAGCTAATAGAAGTTGCCACGACGCCTTGCGCCGAGAACATGACATTGATCATAGAACGTGATGATAAATGGGATGGCTTTCCGAAAAGAAGAGAGAAGCCCGAGGAAGGCAGTATCCGCCATATATGCGACACTGATGCACAGTCATCACGATTCCTCTCATGCTTCTTCCAACTCCACAGTCAAAACACCATCCCTCCACGAGTCCTCCCACTGTAACCACCGTTGCGCCAAAAAGTATTTTTGCTCTTCCCACGGCATACCATATGGCAAATGAGATGCCCAAAAATGTCTTGTTTGTATGATAGAATGAGCGAGGGCATTCCGTTGCTCCAAATGCCAAGTCATGGTGGGATCCAGCTGAGCAGTCATTTTCTCGATGAGCAGAGCCTGTGCTGCAAAGGCCTGTGCCTCTGCTTCACTGGCTGCACACTCTGCCTCGTTCAGAGAAAGGGTCGCTGTAACACGGCTTATATACATGACGACATAGAGCAGAAACCCACGGAGTCTAACCCTAACGGTTGATTCTGCACAAACGGGGAGGTCGAAGAGAGATGGTGGATATGGCGGCCTCTGTTGGTAGCGGCGGTGGCTGTCGTGCAGTGAGCTGTGCATTTTGTGCGTTCGCTCAAGGATATCCCAGCTCTGTGCTAGGTATTCGGGCTGAGATAATGTACTGTCGAATAAAACTCTCATGTCTCGTAATATACCTGGCATGAAGCTGATTGCCCCGAAGAATTCCCACCAGAGGCTGGAGTCTAAGTCCGTTTCTGTCTTAGATGCATGTTCGAAGAACCTTTGCCACCCTGGATCTTCAAATATCGAGGCTTGTTTCCTATACATCTCATCTACCAACTGTAGGATAAATCAGTTGTGTCATCTCGGCGTTGGGTAAAAGGCGCCTGATGGCGTGCAGGATGCGGAGGGAGGGAGGAACGAACGATAGATGGACCTTGGCTTCTCAGAAGCAACCAGTCAAATTCAGATTTATGATTCTCGGGCCCTCTAAGCTCAACTAGTCTGATTCCGCCCCGGTGATGGTGGACCCAGTGATTTGCGTCGGGCAGGCCAATTAACTAGTGCTACTGTTTATAATCTGTGACGTAATATTTATAACGAAGGCTTACCTCGTAGATAGCTAACAGCCGCGTAGCGCAGTAGACATCAGCTCCCAGGTATTGTGCTCTATCCTCAATCGCAGCTTGAAGGCTGGTCAGAGCCCTTACGTATAATGCATGCAGTGTTGATGCACGGATGGGGAAGCCAAGCATTTGACCCGCTCGAGCAGCCACACAATGTATAGCATCATCCAAACATTGGCTAGATCCATAACGGCTTGGAAGGTGGGACAAAAATGACGATGACCGCTTCTGCAAAAGGCTAACGAGGCGGGTCGGTTGGTCTCTCAGCAGAAGATAAGCGGCCTTGCCAAGGTCTACATCCGTAAAGCTAGTCAAGTCGGTGACGTCAAAGTTATACCTAACCCTGAGTGTCTCGTATCCGTTGTACGATGGCTGGGGTACCGGTGCAGGAGGTGGGACATGGGCCAGGAGCATGTGCGGACAGCCGGTGTCCTGCGTAACCAGTACGAGGCCTGTGGGACCAACCTCAACAGGGACCAATATATCCTTGCAATCGGCATCGTCGACACCCCTTTCACCCGTGCTTCCGTCCCGACGGCGTCTGCAGCCAGACCTTGCAGCCTGTCGCCTGATAATAACCCTTACATCTTTATCCTGCGGCCCATGTGGTAAACTGTCGGCGGTATCCACAAAAACGAAGGCGGGCCCCTGCTGGGCGCGGCATCTAGGCTTTTTGAAGGGCAGCCGGGGTCGCATTTCTACCAGCTGGACTTTTCGTAGGCAGCTCTGTTTCAGGGTGAAGGGGTGGGAATGTCACGTTGTACGTTTGGAGATAATATTCTGGTGTGCTTATCCTCCTTTACGGTATAGTCCAGTCTAGAACAGATTGGGCCTAGGCGCGGGGCTCTTCTTTGTCCACCTGAAATCAGCCTGAGCGGTGCCCTATATTGGATTTTAATAATGATTCTCGTACATTACTTCAACTACGAGAACGGTAACAACATATTGAATCTGCTAGTGCATATATCAACATTGCTTAATGAGAGAGGGGTAAAATATATTAAATTTGAAGAAAGACTTTTTTCATCATGAAACAGGTCCGATTGCCTGAAGTACAGGTGTAGCAACAGAATAAGCCCAAAGACTCGTTCGAGACCCTGGCTCTTGGCATGAGACCAGGACACAGACAAGACTAAGACCAAGAGGTTATTGTAGAGTGGCCGTGCACTTGTGGGGATCTGATGGACCCATATTTTTGCCGGAAGAGGGAAACACTACGCCAAAAAACTCCCAAAGCTCCGCCGATCTAGTTCCGACTTTGGTTAGCTAGCTGCCTCGTCGATTTCCTCATTCGGTTTAGTTTCTTCCTAGCCATTCTGTTCAACGTGGACTGTCCTAAATCGAGGTCAGCTTGCCTCGGGAATTCCATAAGCTTAACCCATGAGGAACCCGATGAAGCTTGTTGAAGTCTATTTCAGTAATCTAGATCTTTTTGTTCGGTTTTTTATCAGTAGGACTTACATGCTCTACTTTTCTACGATCAAATTTGAGTAAAATGAGCTGCTCAAATGTGGATGAACACGTCAAGTCATTGTTAGCTTTGTGATTCGTGACATTATTCAAAGCATCTCAGACTGCACACAATATATAATGACCCAGATATCGTAACCATGAAACTATGTAAGCACGCTCATCAGCAGCAACAGTCACTGTCATCGTCCTTGCTGTCTCCCATGCAACAGTCTCCACAGTCGCAATCACAATCACAGTCGCAACAATCAGAGCACCAACCATCATCATTGTCGCCCCCGTCTCTAGTCTCCTGAATGTTCTCTTCAGGCCAGTATCCACTACCGTTACTCTGCTCCGACTCACTACTATACTGGTCCGGCTCCCTGTCACTCTCTTCCTCCTCGCTCTCCTCTCTCTCCTCCCTCTCCTCCATCCACATAGCCCCACCAGCACCAACAGCCGCTCCAACCGCAGCACCAGCCAAAACCTTCTTCTTATTCCCCTTCTTCAGTTGCTGCTGTTGATACTGTTGATACTGTTGCTGCTGCTGTTGCTGCTGTTGCTGGAACTTCATAGCCTGCAATTCATGACCCATCCGGGCATTTTGATGCTGCATAGCCGCACTCTGCTTAGCCATCTGTTTCTGCATAGCAGCATTGCTTTTTGCCATTTGGTGCTGCATCTGGGCATTTTGCTTGGCCATTTGCTTCTGTTGTGCATTGTTCTGGCGATGCTGTGCGGCAGCCTGGTTATGCAATGCTGCAGAGTGGTGGTTGATCTGAGCGCTGTTGCGGGCGATTTGCTTGCCTTGGACGTTCTGTTGGCTTCTGAGGTGGGCGATATGTGGGTTGGAGGCATTGTGGTGCTGGGGTCGATACTGCATGTGTGGTGTTGGGCGAGGTTGATGCCCGCGTAGGTGGGCTGGGGCTGGGGGGTGTGGTTGCATGTGTTTGTTGGGGACGGGTTTGCGGCGGGTTTGGGCCATTGTTCAGGATTGAATTGAGATTTGAATTGGTATGAATCAATAGATAGTCTTTGAAGGATGGAAGTGCACACTAGAGCATGGCCTGTGTACTTTATACAACAGATATATAGAAGTCAAGTAAACGAGAAATGCAAAGTAAAAGGTCAAGTCCAAGCTGCTAATTATATCCCGAAGCTGAAGACTGTATGCAACCGCTGGTTGCCGATTCATCATCCCCGAGCCTCAATGCTTCGAAGGAACCCCGATAGCCATGGCGCTACAACCACCGCCGTTGCCGTTAGAGCCCCAAAAACATAGGTGGAAAAATGCAACACGTTCATGCTGCCACCTCTAAACAAAGCATAGCCACAGCCTCGTCTCATGATACGAGAATGAAAGCCGTATCTAGAAGCCCGATAAGTAGGAAAGGCAACTAAGTAAGACGTAGGAACGGTTTTCTGGCTCAGTGTTTACCCTTTTAGGAAATCGGATTATGCAGGCCCGCACGGCCCTTACTTGGCGCACACCAGAGCCCGAAGAGCCCTAACTTACTTAAATGCCGGCAGTCTAAGCACGGTAAGCTTAGCCAATCACCACTAGTATAGGAGTTGACATATGCAACTAATCCAATCTGTCACTGTTTGGCTTGGTCTCGGCCGTGTGATTCCTTGTTCAGCTGATGCTTAACACTATATGCACTGGACATGCTATCAGTGGATTAAAGTCAGCCTGCAGGACTATATGCGGGGCATGGGCGTTTCTTTGACTCGGCTATGGTTATTCTCAACTCTGAGAATGCCTAAATAAAGGTATTGTTGATTGCTACACGTTCACGGCGGTGAATTAGATTGAGCGTGTGCTTTTCATCGCCTCGTGCGCTTTGCCTTTATACTATTTTTGGACGTTTCATTGAAGCCCGCTTCCTCTTGACCGTGAAGGGTATTAGATCATCTTTACTCATACGCTGCGAAAGATCAACATTTGCCCTTCGTCTACTTTATACCCCCTATTTTCCCCCAGCATCTACTGTGTTAGTCCAGTACACCAAAACCAAGAATGCAACTTGACTGAAGTGTTTACCGACAATCAGCCTTCTTCCATCTAATTATATCACTTCTTGCTGAGAGCATAGCACCCTCGACCATTTCAGTACGTATCTAGAGAACCTCCTCTAAAGCTTACCCCCAAGCCAAATGAATACTAATATCAACCAGAAAGCACCATCTTCCTACTCCAAGCAACCAACCAACACATCACAAAATAAACCCGCTAAAATGACAACAACCACCGACCCCCCAAACTACACCCTCTTCGACGCCCTAATCGACTGGGGCAACGCCAACACGGATCAAATCCGCGAAGCCCACCTCTCCAAAGGCGGCTGGGAAGGCTGGGCGCAGGAAGAAATGCGCATGCTCTTCAACGCCGGCCGCGAAGACAACTGCTACCTGAATAACGCCCGCCAAGCCGCCGATATCGTCTTGACACCGGGCACATCCGGCGGGGATGTCTTTGCTCAACCATACGTGGACGAAGAATGCGTGGTCATTGAACTGAAGTGCGAGAGCTTTTGGAACGCGCTTAAGTTCGGTAGCGAGGTGAAGAAGGATTTGCGGAAGGTTAATAGTGGGGTTTTCAGTAAGAGCTTGTTGCGGAGGGGGTGTAATGTTTATTGTATTGCTTTGGCGATGTCGAATGAGGGAGCGTGTAAGATGGAGAAGTTGGGGTTGGAGTTGTTTGAGGGGGGGATGTTGGAGGCGCCGTTTCAGGTTTGGTGGTTTATGAGACGGTTTGAGGCTGAAAATTGGAGTGATGATATTGATGATGATGGAGATGAGCAGGACGAGGAGGACGAGGAGGAGGATGAGGATGATGGTGATGAGGTTGACTTTGATTCTAGTGAGGTTGAGTCTGACGAGGATGAAGATGGATATGACATTGAACATGACAATGGGTACGGCAATGGATATCACGGTGGACAGGGAGGATGGGATTATAATTATTCTTAGCTTGATATAGTCGACTGGAGCAAGGGCCTCTGGTAGTCAGCAGGCAAAGGAGCCATACCTTTATAAGAAATAACAACAAATATCAGTGGATAGAAGGCGTTGTATGGCAAAACTCTTTATATGTTCGTACCACGAACATTCATAATGTAACAGAGTCTCTCCTTCCAAGGCGTTTTAATCGATCTTCAGGCCTTAGCCCGGAAAAGTGTCGTCAAGTCAATTACACTACTCAACAGCCCTCCTTGAGCGCCGTCCTTAAGTGACGACCAAGGGCAAAAGCTACCAAGAATCTGTCCATACTATCACAAGAAGCCAGCCATATAATAGTAGGAGATAATAATCATTTGCTTTCTTAGTTTACCTGCCAAATCTCAAGCATTCATAATATCAGTCTATATCTACTCTGCCAGACAGGTTTCAATGACACATTGCTGATCTCCCGTAGCTGACCAAACCTGGACGAGTTTGAGAGGTGGTTCCACCATGGCCAACAACTCATTCCATTGTGTCTGAGTGCGCTCCATCCCGTTAGTGAGGAACAGCATGAGCATGTCCATATTGCTCCGTATCATTGACTCATTCACATCGGCAAGGATCATTTCATTGATGAGAAGACGGGAATGAGGCTGCATGACCTTCGCAATATTGGAAAGGATCTTGCGAGAGGCGACATCGTCCCAGTCGTGCAGGATAGATTTGAGGTAGTATATATCAGCCCCTAGATTATATTAACCCTGCAATTCATAAAGCGCGCATAGAAAACCTTCAGTTATATAAACCTTACCCTTTGTACTCTGTTCTGTAAAGAAATCATGCACAGTAGGCTTGATTCTGGAGTCAAGCTTGCCTGGAATCCCGGCGATTGTCTCCGCTAGGTCCTGCAAAATCAACTCACATTCCAGGTCAGGAAATGTATCAGCAAAGCGCTGTAGGTCCACTCCCTGATTACCACCGACATCAACAATAATTGGCTTTGTAGACAATGACCCCGCAGTTAACATCTCCCCGACCGGATATTTCAAATGCCACGGGACAGAGAGTGTTTTGTTCCGAGCGGTCATATTGTCGTCAAAGCCTGTTTTCCATTCGGTATTTTTCGCTAGTGTCTGCCAGATGGCCTCTCCCATCGCGAAGTCGTATGCTGGGGGCGTTTCGCTGACATCAACTGGTTTGCTTTGTTGGAGATATTGCCGGATTCGGCTTGCAACTGGGAAGACAATGTCATTGCTGAATGTCCGATCGAATGTTAGTACAGGTTTAACCATAGTAGAGCGATATTATAAATGCTTAGGGGCACCCTACGAGATAATAAGGCCTCCGATGTTTCCGGGGTTGTTTTGGGCCAAGGTACAACCGTTTGCAGTATAAGTCTGATAGCCAGTCTCATTTGCAAAACCAATAGCGGTGATCACGCGCATCACTCGAGCTAGAATGCATTAGTCCGAAGACCAAATGGAAACCTCTTTTAGTAACGAGTCCTGATGCGTACCAATGAGGCCAACATTATATCCCGTGGCCTTCGACAAGTCCTCGGCAGTCAGGCTCTTACCCTCATTGGCGGCCAGGGTCTTAAACAAGCCCATCTCAAGCGCCACTACAATGCAAACATTGTTCACGGTCTGTTGTGGATTAATATTGTCTTCAATGCATTCTGATAGCCGGGGAAGGACGAGGGACTCGACCTACCTGGAGTCGCTGTTTCATCGTAAATATTTGAGGAGGCACTAACTCCTGACGCACCTTTTCCAGGGCATCTTCCAGTCGCATCCAATCCGAAGGGTCATCTTTGTTGTATTTCTCAATCACCCGCTGAAGCGCGGCGAGTGTTCCCTTGTCATCCATGGTGGTTAGTGGTTGGTTCTTGGGTCGTTTCTCGCAGAATGACCAAGGTTGAGGGTAGGGTCTGGGTCTAAAGCATGTATAGCTTTGCTTGCCAAAGCATGCCCCTTAAATATTTCAACCACAACTCACGAGGGGCAAGCATCATACCACGGAAGGGAGCACAAGCCTCCATTTCCGACGTCTCCTGCAAACCCCGCCGTCGAGTGGAGACGATAAACAAAGGAAAAAGTGGTACAGACAGGGGGCAAAACGCATCTCAGCCTTGTTGTCAGCACTAGTAGACTAAGCCGGACGATCCCTGCTCAATGGACCACCTCGGCTATCCAGCATTATGGTGAAATGAATCAACAAAGCACCTTGGAGCTGCAAGGCGTATCCACATGGCGCTTAGGCCACCAGTATCTAGCAACCTGTTATTCTATACAGAACCCTATACAGCAGTTGACCATTCAAGGACAATCGTGGATGGCATGGAAAGGAGCATTTGAACTGTGGTGCACCAGATTTAGCGCCTATGTACGCTACCAATAAGGGCAATGACCCACTGTAACTTGGAGATAAGCACTGGCTGTAAGGGCCGGCCTCGTTGTGGTTTGAGATCTGAGAGCAGTGGCACTAGTGACTAGCCGGGCAACCAGCCAGCGCTTAACGGCCGCCTTAGAGCTAGTCTATACCAGAGTTGCTTAGGACAAGGTTATACCGTAGCATCATATTTCACTGTACCTATCAATATCTGCGTCTGAACGTATGAAGTTTTCATACGGCGTCTGCCTTACCACCAACAAGGTTCCCATCCAACCAGGCGAGAAGAAAAAACAAACAGCATCGCTCAAAATCTTAGGGTTTAAAAATACCCTCGAAATCACCCTCGAAAAACAAAGCCCGGACTTTAATCGCCGCGATCTTCCACTCCCCTTCAATCTGTGTAAAGTCCATGGTGTTAATCCCATGTCCCGTGGCCAGCACAGCCGCACCATCTTTCGGAGCCCTCCGATGAACCGCCATGATTTGAAAAATAACCCTGACGTTTGATTCCGACTCCCGGGTCCATTTGCATGCACCGATGAAATGGTGCGACTGGACTTCGGGGTTTCCTAATTGGGTTGGACTTGAGTAATAGTCGATATAGACAGACGGCTCCACAGCAGTAGCCTTTAGTGTGCCGACGGCCGAGTAATCCACGTCGATCCTGGGCGCGAAAATGGTCGGCATACGATCCCAGGACTTTGTGTCCAAGTAGTTCGCCCAGTCATGGAGGAGGTTCTGACACGTGAGAGGAATACTTGGGTCGGACATTGTTGGGTAGTTTCTCGGGTTGTTATGGAGGGTGGTGGGCGGAGAGATTGGGTAGAGTTCGTTGATGTCCTCGATGTTGATAGGTAAGTCGCGGTCCTTCGTGGTAATTAAGACTGAATGTAATAGCAAGATGTAGAGTGCGAAGTGTAGTATTAAAAGGAATGATGTATGCCCTATTTTAGTGCTTATCCAAAGATCCAGAGATAACGTGATCTTTCTATTTCCGTGATGCGGGGCAAGTCATATGTTGGAAGTTAAATCTTCATTGTCCGTGGTGACATCGTGTGTATGACTCTGGTCTCCAGCAACAGGGGTGCAGACCAACCAGCACCAAGCAATCGCATAACTAATGTACGCCCTTACCACTGTACTACGTGGGGGCCAGAAGTGTCGTATTAACGTGGATTCAGGCATAGGAAATTATACGATTTGCTGAGTAAGTCGCCGTTAACAGTCAAGATATATACTTTCACCTCCAGCCCTTTAACCACTATACAATCATCACAGTTCTATGAGTGTAGTTGATGGGTTTGGGTCTACGGCTCCTACTAATTATTAAATAACACTCTGAGCTTGTATTTCATGCAAGGCAATTCCCCGTAAGTTGTCTAGGGGACAGCATCATACTTATTAATTCATTCCTTGAACTTATAACATTACTCAATCTTACAGTCCATATCCTAAACCATGCGGTGTAGTCTGTCCTGCACTCTTCAGTGAATCTATTAGTACCGTGCCGAGGCCGTGCCAAGACGATCATTTCAGTTCGGCCCTTAGGGGAATTTGATCATCTGAAGCGCCATCCATCGCTAGATCATCTTCCAACAGCATCAATCCATCATCACCACCACCAATGGGAGGGTTCAAGTCTATTGGGCGACATCCAGTCGCGCTAAGACCCAGGAAGCGATTCAGAATCCATCTCCAAGCATCCAAGTTCCCTTTCTGCAGGGTCTCCATGTGGTTCAAGTCGGGATACTGATGGTACTGAACAACAGTACCCTGATCGCAGAGATGACGCACAAGTCTATTCGTCACTCCGATATCGCCAACAATCTCATCATTCGTGCCTTGGAAAATATACATCGGATAGTCAGGAGCCCCATGCCTGCCCATAACACCAATGTCTGTCAGAGTCCTGCGGAACCTGTACAAGAAACTGTCGCCGTGTTCGAAGAACGATGAGATATTCTGGTACTCAAGTGGCTCATGAGCCTTGTCCCTGCCAAAGCAGCGACTGCAGCGTGTCTTGGGTCCATAAAACCTCTCGCGATGCTCCTCTAGCAAGTCACCGTCCATGAATTTCTTCATCTCCGGAACTGCGTTCATGACGCCTAGCATGGCCCATACATTCAGCTCCGCCCATGGTCCCAGATTACAGCCAAGATAGGTATCGGTAACATTTGGTGGAGGACCACCCATAGCAGCGCCCACAATCTGGGTGAGATCCGGTGCATAAGTGGAATGTAATTCAGAGGCCCACTCGGTAGCAAAAGCGCCACCGGAAAACCCATACATGACTGTTTTGGCATCCGGCTTGAGGCCGGTTAGGCTGTATTCCTTCTCGAAATTAAATGCCGCGCGAATGGAGTCCAATGTGTGATAGGCAGTTTGTGGGCCGACCGTGAACGCAGCGTTCCAGCCTTCATAATCAGGGATGTTCAGGATCGGACCTTCCTTATTGACAAAGGGTAGTACGAACGATAGATCCATCATGTTCCAGGATAGGGCAGGGCCGACCGCTCCAACCTGGAGTCCATATGATGGCGAGCAGTTGATGTCCGGGGAGTCATAGGCGGGTTGCACTGAGAGAAGCCAACCTTTCTTTGCGTTGTGCGGAACGACTATCGTCGTGACTGAGTGGGTTTTCTTTTTGTTCATGTCTGTTGTGACGTACAGTACTTGGTATGCCGTTGCATTGGACGGGATGCCGTACGAGAGCGAATTGACATACACTTGGCGATAATCTATAATCGATCCGGGGTCTAGTTCTTCCCAGAATCCGTGCTTCGGCGTATAGAAGTCGTCCAATTCCGGGAAGAAGGGTGTAGGAGCTGTCGCCCCAGAGACAATGGCAGGGAGGAGTCCGCCTATTAGGCAAAGTAAACCAGGGATGAGCCTCATGGTGATAACCACTGATAGGATAGGTCTTTGCTGTTCACAGCTCACTCGTGTTCCACCAGTAAAAGAATAGCTGATTGGGGTTGTTATGGTATTTGCTAGTGTACCTGCTACCAGAGATCAAGCCTATGGGATATCCAGTTTAATATGGCCCGTTCCACAGTTGTTCTGAAAGGACTCCAGGCTTAGTGATCATTAGCCAGCCACTTTGGGGATGTGTGTCTGGTATGTTCCAGCTCTCAATTTCAAATGAGCGACAGACATTCTTATGATGCGTGATATGTTGTGTAACCGTCCAGCAGGTTTGCGCTGCATAGGAATTTCGGTTATGCAGCACCGTACATATGCTGATGCAGCCGAAATGCAACAACGCTGCATCCACTGTTACACTGAAGGGGTTAATCCTCGTTGGTTTCGTTGGCCCTGCGGTAGCGCCACTGAAGCGTCCCAAGGCATACATGAATTCGTTCGCTCTCCTAAAAGAAAGGAAAGCTAGACAAATACAGGAAGCTGCCACAAATGTCAATAAGCAAATTCTCAGCTCCACAATCTCAGCGCCGGCCAACAGAAGCTTCTTACCACCAAAAGAATACGACTTGAGACAAAAGGGCATAAGTGGGTCCATCTTCAGCTGAGGTCTCAGACAGTAGACTACTTCGGGGAATGACTTCTGACATATGAGGTATCTGCAGTGACGCAGCTGTGGTTCTTGAAGAAACGACAGGGAAACAGCCTGACAGTATTCGCAACACCTTATTTGCTACGGTTGCCCCTTTGAGGAATAGTGACAGCTCCTGTAAATGCCGCAGTCTGCATTTTATAAAGATCTCCGCATATACAGTGGCGTAGCTGAAAGAGTGGACCACCCCTTACTGTCCATCAGGGGAGACGTTTTTGCTTCTTTCTCTCCCTTGGCACACCCCCCGCATCGCGCTAATGCTGCAGGGTATAATCACAGTGTCGATGGTTGCCGTCTGCTTTGTCACATACATCTCCATCATATCCTTCAACTATTTCGTAGATAAATGAGGCTGAGCAACATGTCCTTGGGTATTAGGTGGTAACCTAAGCCCCCTATGAACGTGTACAGGGATAAAGTTCCCGTCTATATAGGAATCGCACTTCGTTAGATCGGTGCTGTCACTCCCAGAATCAACTTCAATCTATGCCCATAGACTGTGAGATGTGATATCATCGTGGTGGCTGCATAAATAAAATGTAGCCCGTAGTTCTTATACCAGCCAGCTTTAAACAGTGATGTGTCACATACCTTTACTAATATAGCCAACGCAGATTCTGCAGTAAGTACGGAGTAACTCCAATCTGCTTCCTATTGCCTAAGCCATCATTTGCTTATTCCTTGTGCATCATCACTCCAGGCAAGCCTAATAAGAAGACCTACCGATGATAGTTGCCACTGTCGCCGGTACGGTCCGTGAAGGGTATCCATCTAACCCTAAACCGGAATGATCTGCGAGGGTGATTCTAACTTGGAACAAAATTCCACCTTCAACTTCGGGTTCTGCGTGACGTAATCTGTATCCTAATCACAAGATTTGACCGGTACGTTATCACGGATGCCATTAACGCCACGTAAGTGGTTCCGAATTATTTCGAGTGGTGAAGCATAGGCTTGCTTGCGCTCCTCAAGCTAGACTTCCATGATTGCAGGAGACACAGATATGTTCTGTGTTAAGGAACTGTTCATCATCGGATATTGAAAGTCTTCTCAGGCTTATACCTGCACTTCACCCACTGTGGCTATTGGGGCAATTTGGGAACTTCAGGGAACTTTGACGGATCCGCTGTAAAATCGAACAATTCGCCATAATACGTTTGGACAGCCTCAGGAAGAAATTCTCATATATGGAGTTGTGAGTGACTATACGTCTATCAATGCTTGCATGCACCAAGTTGTGCAACAAATCGTAAAGCACTGCACAAAGGGAACCTCGACACTTGGAGAGGGATTCGAAATAGATTCGTTAGTCGTAAAGAAACTGGATGTCGCCTAGTGGACCTTAACCCTGCGATTCGTGGAGACGATGAATGATGCAGGTTAAAGATGATCTATGCAGAGGTCATGCTTAGAAAGTAGTATGATGATTCAACGTGCTTCAGTCAAGTCTAAAATTGAGCCAATTTTGGAATAGAGCATATCACATGATTAAGATTATATACATAGTAATCTATCTATAAAAGAAAGGTCTTGCACCGTCAACGCCTTTTCAAAATGGAATCGATCTAGGAGAAACATGATGTAAACAAGCATAAGCAGGAATGTAAGATCGTGTGCTTCATACGCCCACCGAAAATAGGAGCGTTTCTAACAGCCGGCGTAGCAAAGGGCAGGAATAGCATTATAAGGATAAAGAGGGGAGAAAAGAGAAAGGGAACAACACTAAACGATAGAAGAACGGTCCTCATGCGGGATGGATATCACGTATAACGGAATAAAATCAAACATAACAAGGCGGTGTATATGGTGCGTCAAAATCATATGCAGGAGGCATGGCAGATTCTCCCTCGTATAATGGAGGAGCGCTGTTGCCGTGGAAGGTACCCTCCGGGATGGCATTTCGGCCAGCCACTTCATGGATTGGGAGGGTATAGCAAGTCGTGAATGCTTTCGCAAACTGCCTTCGGTTGATGAGATCTCCCGTCTTTTCATCAAGAGTGTCCTCCCCAGTGATGAGATCGAGCCTCAAGCGATGGTCGACCATGATTGTGGTCCTTTCTCCACTTGACTCAGTGCAAATTTCGTTGAACTTGCAAGGGGTCAGGTGCCGACACGGTGCTCCCGAGTCGAATGAACATGATGAAAGATCCCGCTGATCTGGGGTGGATGCAGTTCTGGGAATAGTTATATCGAATGAAAGGTCAATTCGGTCACGGTCATCATGGCCTTTTCGTTGTTGGATAGATAGTTTCTTATTCGGAGCCCAGCGACCCTGTTGCTTGCCCGAGCACAGCTGGCGCACGGATTTCTCTTTCCAGGTGATCGTTTCCCCGTCAGGACCATCACCGCTGGAGACTTTCATCAAACGCACAGTCTCTTCGACGCTCCATCGTACCTCTCGAACGAAGAATTGCTTCCTTTCTGTCGGGCGGTCACCCGGCGCCGTAGTACCACGGGCCACAAGCTTCGCAGAGTATGCGAGCTTTACTTTAGGATCTGTTGGCTGCTCCGGAGTAAGAGACAACTCCGACTTCAACCGCTCGCCGGTGTAATTTTTAAAATGGCGAACAGTCTGACTGGGGCCGGTCACGATTCGGGACAGAATTTGCACGTCCCTTGTCGCGTCCACGGTCACCCCAGATGACGAAGTGACTACAGCGCGGACCGCATAAGACAGCCCTCCGAATGGAGTCTCCGTCGTACCTGATGTGCCGGGCGGAACTGGTATCGAAAACAGAAACTTCAAGACGACCGCGCCCGACTCCTCATACCACTCTACTGGTTCTGCGCAGTGCCATAACTCACACTGTACCAGTGTCTCTACCGTACTGCTCCCCTCCTTTTCTGGAGTGGCGATAGTCTGGGTTTGGGGCACGCGTTTCCTGCGGATCCGCTGAAGGAAATCGCCCTTTTTGTTGTCGTTGGGAGAATTGGATGCCGGCTCCCCGTTTCTCAAAGTCACAGTTCGGAGCAAACTAACAGTGACATTGGGATACTCCGCCTGATCAAACTCCAGCGAGGATACTGGCACCAGAACGGAACCCGAAATGGGCGGGCTGTATCTCTCGCCGTGAGACCCTTCATAAACGTGATGGGTGGTTGGAACGTCTAGATGCAATGGTCCCATGTGTGAGATGGTATAGCAGTTGACTTTCTGGGATTATAGTTGATGACGGTGATGATGTAACGGGCATCCGGGCACTCCGTTTTTATAACCCTTCACCGTCCTTGTCAGGGAAGAGGATGAGAGGGAGGTGGCATCATGAAAATGTCATGAGGGGTACCACCCCGGATCCACGTGGTAGGAATGACTCTTGATAACGACAATTCTTCTCAAGTCATAAAAATCGGAATGTGTGTAAGCTGTGCCGTTCGTTTCTCGTTAGGGCACGAGCTCCCGTTCGATGATGAGTCTCGACCCAGAATTTCCATCTGGCGATCTTCCCGAAACGGAAGCCAAGAGGGAAGTCGGTTCGTAAGCTTTCAAGGTTTTCCGGGGATCCACCACACACGCCCCTAATTTTGGAAGATGACAACCGTCCAGAATGATCGAGGAAGCACCGTGTGGAAAGAACTAGAGAAGGATAATTCCGTCCGTGTGACTAAGTGGCAACAGGAGTGCCAGGTTCGAGAACAGAATTTTCTCCACAACGGAAAATATCCGGCGGTGTCAGCGTGAAGAGTTTTCTTCTTCGCCGCGGCTACATGCATGAGGTGGTTGGAGATCGATCATGTTGAGTAAGTTGAATATAGCCTGAGATGTTGGACCTGAAGCTTAAAGTTGGGCTCCTCGCTTGATCGACCTTCGAATGAGGAGGCTTATCTTGATTCTCCGTGCATTACTCGGGTAGGAAACCCGGGTGACCCACAGTTGTTTATCCACTGACGAGACCCTCGGTTGGCACGTTTTAGTCTCGAATGTTGGGCAAGGACAGGCACAAATGTTCATCTTCGTCTTAAAATTGGCCCATGCGTTTTTTAACTTTGTCAAGAATCTCTGCCTCGTTCAATCTAATTAAAGCATATGTTCCACGCTTCTTCTTCCAAGGGTCTGCGTACCAGTTAGCTATCTTGGTATCGACGTAGAAGGCACCCGATTGAAGGCGGTGTCAAAAGAATAACCACACCTTTGGAAGGTTTCCAGAAGACACGTCCTGGGGTTATGGTATCTCAAGCGCAAAGAAACAGGCCCACCAAGAACGTATACTCAATGGCCAGAATGATGGCGTTCGGGCGGTGAGTTGAAAATCGAAAGGAACCCCCACACCAGTCATTCCTATCAGCCATTGCACCATCGGCTCATCGCACCCAAAAGGACGGTCACGATGGCTTGAGAAACCACTCTGGTAGACGCGGCGTCGTCTAAGCCGGCATCAGGTGACCGGTGGAGAGTGATAGTGCAGAACGGACTCATTATGTCTCCATCGCTTAGTATGACCACGCATCTGGATCGTTCGATTTTAACGCCTCTATAGAGCACGCTATATGAGTTGTCTCGTGATATGTCGCGGTAGTGGAGCTGGTGTGTGTTGGTGCTTCTAGCAAGGAGTCCAGGCGAAGGATGATTGTCGGATTTCCTCCGGTGATTTCCTTTTCGGTACTAGTGGGTTTCCCCGACGCTGCTTTATGCTTAGGAAGTATGGGGTAAGAAGCCTGAGTAAAGCAGCCCCGGTTTCCCAGCCATGATATATAATAGCTACTTTACTAGAACTAGTCGCTACTCCTTGTTTTACGTAAATGACGACTCGCAAAGCGCCTGGACGTATTTACCAAACTACTACTCTTGCGGAAGGACAAACTCTTTCAGATATAATCGCGTTCTTCAAAGCATGTATTTATAAGCTAATATACGGTGCCAGCGGGTGAGGTTTCGTACAGGATGATAATAACCAAGCGTGGAGGATTTCATGACATGCCACAGATACCATAGTCACGTATAAGAGTAACCATCTTATAACTTAGCAGTGGCCTTCTCATCCCGAACGACCAGCCTCTTCTCCCCATCTCCCCTCTTTCTCTCCCGATCTCTCAGTACTCGCCGTAGGATCTTCCCACTTGGACTCTTCGGAATCTCATCCAGAAACTCCACCTCGACGATCCATTTGTGACGCACCTTCTTCCCCTTGACGTACTCAATCAACTCCCTCCCAACGCTTTTCACGCCATCTCCGGTCGCCAGTCTAGACTTCGCCGCAGCCTTAACCACAACATACCCCTTCGGCTTTTCCCCCGAATAATCATCTGGAACTGATGTGACCGCCGCGTCGTCCACTTCAGGGTGCCCAAGCAACAAGTCCTCCAATTCAGCAGGTGAAACCCCAATCCCTTTCACTTTAATCATCTCCTTGATCCGATCTGTAATCACAAGGAACCCCTCCTGATCCATATACCCCACATCCCCCGTATGCAACCACCCATCCGGATCAAACGTTTCCCGCGTTGCTTTCTCATTCCCCAAGTACCCCATAACCACCTGAGGCCCCCGGGCCAGAATCTCGCCCTCTTCGCCATACCCCAATTCCCTCCCATTTTGAGTGTCAAGAATTTTCACCTCGGTATTAGCAACGAGTATCCCGGCCCGTTGCGCATACTCGTACGTCTGCTTTTCAGGCGGATGAGCTGTGATACAGCTGCAAGACTCCGTCATCCCATATCCCTGCTTAAACCCTGTCCAGGGAAACCGGGCCTGCAGTTTCTGGAGGATTTCACCTGAGATAGGAGCTGCGCCCGAGGAAAAGGTCTTCACGTGCGAGAGGTCGTACTTGGACACGATTGGGTCGGTGAGGAGACGGATAATGATGGGCGGTACGGAGAGGATTTCGGTGATTTGATATTCGACTATGGTTGACAACATGGATTCCATGGTAAAGGACGGGAGCATATAGACGGTACTATTTCGGATTACAGGGAGGTGCATTTGGTGAACCAGCCCAGTGACTTTTCTGTGTCAGCATTTGATCTCTGGTAGGAAGCAGAAGTGGGACCTACTATGAAATAAAGGCAATACAGCCAATGATTTATTCACATCCTTCCGCAGCAGTTGGTCCACTTGCATGCATTGCGCGATGACGTTGTGATGGGCAATCATCACCTGCCCAGTCCCATATTAGCCAACTCTCAACAAATCCATACACGGATGATACATACGGCTTTCGGCAGCCCCGTTGTTCCTGAGCTAAAACTTAAAAACCCACACACATCCCGATTTGACTTACCCCGAGGGAGCTCAAAAGGTATCGTCTGTCCAGCGGGTCCATAGCTTCTCCCCTTCTGGACGAGATCCTGAACGGATATATACTCGCCCTTTTCGCCCTCAAGGAGGAAGATCCGCTCAGGAGGGATGCCAGCTTCCCGAGCTGCGGGAACCGCAACGTCCATACCGGAAGGGACAGTCATCAGAAATTTTGCATTACCAGTTTTGAGGGCATAGGTCATTTCTTCGATATTGTAGGCAGGGGATGCACCAGATATTATACCACCTTTTTATATGAGCCAGCGTCAGCAATGCATTCGTCGTTATGGGGGAAACGGGCGAATAGAACAAAGACTTGCCGGCACGAACAGCCGCTAACATCGCGACTGGATACCAAATCGTGTTTGGACTGAAGAGGGCAACGGTATCGCCTGGTTGGAGGCCATAGTTGCGCACAAGAGCAGTGGAAACATAGGTCGTGTATTCCTTCAGGGCGTCATAGCGAATACTCTCCTTTGTGGCGGCATTGACGAAGGCACCGAGCTTGTCGGGGCTGTTGGAGTTCAGGGGAGAGTAGTGGGAGTCGAACAGCCATTTCCAGATTGTGATATCCGTAGGGACTGTTTATTACTCAATTATCGGTCATGGTTCAAAGTGCTTGATACTTGAACGGTTGTAGTCACGGTAGAGTTAGGAAGGAAAAGTAGACAAGGGGCACGTACTGTTGATACGCGGTCGATCGGACTGAAAGACCACCATTTTTATTCTGCTTTGCTTGGTTTTGATTCAATCCTAATTCAAGAGCAATTGAATGTAGCATGGATCATAGAGTTGCACCTTGTCACCCCCGGGAATATATTATAGTTGATGCGGGGAAACCGTAGACCGAGGTCAGCATATACCCCGCATGTCGGGTATGGATAACTTGTTTGCTTGTCCAATCAGTATATTTAGGAACATTAAGTGCTTGATTAGGCTCTGGGATTAGCTTTATCGAATACCGAGGGCACCACCCGATGCAGATCGTAGTAGGTATTTAAGTTAGTGGAGGTTTTATTGACATCGAATAATCAAGGCAGTCCCGCCTACCAGACTAGGTATAAGCATTTGGCTCCGCCCCTTGTGTTCTGCAACCTTGGTAGTAGCACTTGGACTCTGTGATGCCATGCTGTTTACCGTTGTATACTTCAAACCATGAGAACAGCGTCGTTGAAATTGCGCATCCCAAGCGCCAGATTGAAGTTGGGCATTGAATTTTGGTCTATACTCTCCAAGTACCGCCAATGTTGTTTCAGCATAGCAAGGTTCCTTGAAAAGATTTCCGACCGAAAGTTGTTGAAAATAGTTTTCAATTTTGTGCTAATGGCAGTTCGGTGTGTTTGCTGGATGGCGCAACGCCCCACGATAACCAGGGGCCAACAGAGAAAGCCATCTGATGGCGATTCGGGTGGTAACATCGAGAGGTGAGTGACAAACGAGGATACCATTTCCTGAATGGACGGGGCAGAGATGGTGATGGACTCATCGATAAGGCTTTGCAAAAATATCACACAAGCAAGGCGATAGAGCTCGAATGTCACACCATCGTTTATTGTTTCCGCACTCATTTCAGGAAGGATTTCGGAAGCCCGATTATTCCGCAAGTCTCTCTCAGCGCTCACTATGTAGCGGTATATTCTCCTATCGGAGAACGTGGTTGGTTCAACCTGTGATAAATGGAGAGCGACGCGGAACACAATAAAGAATACTTTTTGCGAGGTGCCCATAATTGATCCGCTTTGTAGGTGCTCAAGAAGACCGGGGAATTCAAATATTTGCCTGGCCTCACTCAGTGACAGATGGACACTGTGAGTAAATGCTGTGATGGAAAAGAAGTAGCAGAACATTTCCACAAGAAACTTTCGGAGGGATGAGTTAGGCGGCACCATATGGAGCCGAGGCTTTAGTAGAGCAGCCGCAGCGTTTAGATGTGGCAATATCTGATCGTTATGACAGTAGTTTTGCGACTATACGGTATTAGAACATTGTCTTATCCGACTCTATTCAAAGGAAACTCACCTCATGAAGGCAAAATAAGGCAACTGCCAACAGGCTATGGTCTGCAAACGGTTATTATCTTACTTTTATATCAAGACTCGTTCCATGCGTACCAGAAGTGGGTTCATTTGCCGATTGCTCTCCACTGAGAGCCTCACGCAGGCCAGAAATAGCTCGACCGTAGTACTCAACTGCCGAAGCTTGTAATTCCACGTTCGAATCATACTTCAGTAAGTCTTTCGCTGCGATCATGAGCACACAGTGGAGGATAAGGGGGCTTTCCATGGCTTCCGGGAATATATGAGAGAGGATCGCAGTTCGTCGGTTACCCATCCTTGAAGTTAGCCACATAGGGCCATGTTTCGCAAAATGGTCTAGAAGCCGACGAACCAGGCCTGGGCTGGGAACTGCGAAGACCGTCACCATCGCTGCTAACTCGGGCGGAATTGTCATGTCCGAGAGAACTTGACGTCGGCGCGGACGTCGCATGCGCACGGCCACTTCCGTCGTTGGCCATTGGCAGGTAAGATGATTTCGATGACACCCTGTGCAGGTGGGACGACGCTCATCGCATTTCTTCTTGCGGCGACGGCAGGTAAGGCATCCATCTTTGGAGCGGATGGCAGGCCGTGGTCTTTTACTAGGATCTTCAACCATTTTCTAAGTTCGTGGGACTATACGCGCAACCACTAGGAATATTTCAGGGCTATACTGTGTAGAGTCATCACAGAAGGGTGTTGTCAATACTGGAAGGAGAATGTCGTGAAAGCTGGAGTGCATCGTCAAGGTGGAGAAAATGGAGACCAGCGCGGCACT
This sequence comes from Aspergillus sojae, assembly GCA_008274985.1. Classification (NCBI taxonomy): domain Eukaryota; kingdom Fungi; phylum Ascomycota; class Eurotiomycetes; order Eurotiales; family Aspergillaceae; genus Aspergillus; species Aspergillus sojae. The sequence continues at coordinate 3,998,031 of CP035527.1, read as the reverse complement.
TACGCGTCCCGATTGGGCTTAGCTCGGTGGATGAACCATCACATCTACGGAGTAGAAACATACAACTTCTCCACCTCCAACATCGCACACTTCACCTTTCCCACAAACCAGTGGCTACCATGGCACCCCGTAACTACTGCCAAAATCGCCTCGTCGGCCTAGTATTATGGATAGCCCATAAAATGACTCCATCTCTCATGGTTACATAACATCGGAGGATGATCTAGGCGCTAAAAGCCAATATATATAATAGTAAATCCAACCCAGCAGCCCGTAGTTGACATGATAGCCAACTTCGTATCGCAATTGTGTCTTTATTGAAGATGAAACCTGACACTGGATGTCTCGAGCCTACAAACGAGCAAGATCATCAACCCTCTATCACAGAGAATCGAGAAGACGCAGATGAACCAAATAAATGGAACCACCCAAGATCAAATATCATTCGTGTGTTGACCACGTTTTGGGTTTTCTTTGTTATGGGGGCTAACGATGCGGCGTACGGTGTAGGTGTCTGCAATGTTTCTAGTTATTCATCGCTAATGAGATCTACAGGCTATACTGCCATATGTTGTTCCCCTCATGTCTCAATCATTGACATTATAGACTGACGGCAGGTGTGACAGCTAGAGGAATATTATAACATCCCGTATATGATCGTGTCGTTGGTATTCCTCTCGCCGTTGGTAGGGTACGTCCTGGCGGCATTAGTCAACAACAAGCTGCATATGGCCCTGGGACAGCGAGGAGTGGCTCTCATTGCACCAGCCTGCCACCTCATTGCGTACATCATCAGCTGCATCCATCCCCCGTACCCCGCATTAGTCGTGGCATATATCTTTGCGGGCATTGCAAATGGACTTCATGAGGCTGCATGGAACACATATATTGGCAGTCTGGATAACCCCAATGAGCTTCTGGGCCTGCTTCATGGGGTATACGGCCTCGGTGCGGTGATCAGTCCATTAGTGGCCACAAACATGATCACGAAAGCGAAAGTGCCCTGGTATTATTTTTATTTCTTCATGGTAGGTCCCTACTATTCTATTCCTTACGAAATACTGACTGCTCGGGAGATTGGTATATCTGTCATCGAGGCTGTATTATGCCCGACTGTTTTCTGGCGATTCACAGGTGCCGCCTTCCGACAATCCCAAGAACAATCTGACGAGGACTCGGGCGACAAGGTCAAGAATGGACTTCGAGATGCTCTTTTCACCCGTCCAGCTGCGCGCGTATCTTGGCTCTCTTCCTTTGTCCTACTGTTCTACGTGGGAGTAGAAGTCACGGTCGGCGGCTGGATCGTTACAATAATGATGGAGGTCCGGAATGCAACGCCATTCCCCAGCGGCATGACAGCGACTGGATTCTGGCTAGGAATAACCGCCGGACGGGTAGTCCTGGGGTTTGTTACAGCGCGACTGGGCGAGAAATTAGCCACAACTGTATGCATCCTGATGCCCCCTTTATTGGCTTAGTTGCTAAGGCTGTGCAGATCTATATCACTTGTGCAATAGTGTGTGCGTTGATTGTATGGTTGGTTCCCAATTTCTATGTCTCTGCGGTGGTGGTGTCCATCCAAGGTTTCTTCCTCGGTCCACTATTCCCCTGCGTGGTCGCTGTCATAACCAAGCTTTTGCCCAAGCATCTTCATGTGGCGGCGGTGGGCTTCGTGGCTGCATTTGGAGGCGCTGGCGCAGCAGTCCTTCCATTCGTGGCCGGAGGAATTGCGCAGGGTACTGGAGTTAAGTCCCTGTTGCCGTTCGTTGTTGGTGTTTCGGCCGGGATATTATTGCTTTGGCTCGGGTTACCACGACAGAGAAAGAGTGGAGCCCAACAATAGCATGGCAATGCCTCACCAGCTCGGGCCAATTGCAATGATAGTCCTCTGATACTCATATTCAACTCCTGAACTTCAAGAACTCAAACTGAACATAACCGAGATAAATAAGCGCTAGACCCAGATAGGCAGATAGTGATCTATCCATCAGGCGTTTCAAGCAGATATGATGTAATAGTTCTTGGAGCAGCTCTTCGTACCTCAACTACAATTATCCGACCGTCAATCCTTAACCAATAATAGAATGGGCGCACCACCTCTCCACAGGATTTATTCCGGGGAAACGCAAATATTCAGTGAATCAAACGGCAACCCCGCGAGGATCAGTTCCCCATGCGGAGAGATGTGGGTCGCGATCACGCAACGACAAGAAACCACTCTCTGTGAAGATCTCTCGTTTGGGTAATTCTCCGGCCAATGTCTTGGATGGCATCAGCTAGTCGAATATATAAATGTCCGACTCAGTTCGTCAATGACTTACAGGGGTAGTATCACATCAAAAACCAGTGCCGTCAAAATGCAACTCAAACAACTTGTCCTCCCCGCCCTAGCCCTATGTGGCTCGGCCTTAGGGTCTCCAACGCCCTCCAAAAGAGCAGATGAAAAGGTCGGATATCTCTCTGTCTACTGGACAACAGATGACGAGAGTGTCTACTTTGCCTTAAGCGACAATGATGACCCGCTTGGCTTTGCCGCAATTAACGGTGGTAAAGCTGTTGTTTCCCCAACTCTGGGTACCAAGGCTGTTCGCGACACGAGTATTATTGCGGGACAGGGCGATAATGCTGGGAAATACTGGATTATTGGGACGGACCTCAATATCGGCGAAGTGAGTTTCCTTACTGGATGTTGACCATCAGACGCGCTGACCGACAGACAACCTGGGCCGACGCGGTGCGCACTGGCTCGCGCGCGATCTATGTGTGGGAGAGCTCAGACTTGGTCAACTGGAGCGAGAATACCCTGGTGACTGTTGAGGATGAGACCGCCGGAATGGTGTGGGCTCCAGATGCCATTTGGGATCCTGAGCAGGGTTAGTAATCGTACTCTAACTGAAAAACGATGGATAAAGCTAACTGTCGCAGAACAATACTTCGTTCACTGGGCCTCGAAATTCGTAAGCAGCCCTTACTCTACCCGATTACCCGTACACTGTAATAACCCTAACTAACACACCGCAGTATTCCGCCGACGACACAAACCACACAGGCGACGCAACCACAGGCAACGTCCTTCGCTACGCATACACCAGCGACTTCAGGACCTTCACCGAACCCAAAGACTATATCGTGGGAACTACCGACGTGATTGACCTTTGCATCTTGCAGCTCGATAGCAACACCCTTTTGCGCTCGTATGTCAACAGCAGCAGTACTGATGGTTTGCCCGTGGAGATCAGCACCACCGGACTTCTCGGTGACTGGTCCGTTCTTGGTTCTGTCGCCGACAGCACCAGCTATGAAGCTCCCTATTTCTTTGCCGATAATGCCGGCGGTGGTAAGGGATATATCATGGCCGATCTGGTCGGTAGCTCTCCCGGAATTTCCGGTTGGACGACGGACGATCTGAGTGCGGGTGTCTTTACCAAGGATACCTCTCATGATTTGACATTTATGAGACATGATTCTGTGCTTGGCGTTACTCAAAGTCAGTATGATGCGCTGAAGGCGATGTAAACCAGTCCCATTGGAGACTTCAAGAGTGTTGAGGGAAAGGGAATTATTAGAGTTTATGTAACAGCTACAGTAAGGCATGTACATACATACCGCACTTGCATGCATTAGATCAAGAATTATTAGGTCCCATTACTTGTCTACATGCTGCATGGTCCATGTGCACAGTATACTATAGTTACTCTAGAGGCCTGCAAGAGTTCTCTGGCCATAATCTGCTAGTCATTGATTTGGCAAAGGCCCTATAAATTCAAACTCAGACTAGAGTATCACCAACACAAATATGGGATATCTTTCTTGAGAGAAGGATCATCGTCTAGAGAGGGAATATACTGCGTAGTTGATAAGTAACGAATCGTGTTCTCATTAAATAATATCGGACGCATAATACCGCATGTACAAAGACCATCCAAGTCCCAGATCCTGCTATGGCGCCAACTCTTTCCCACTACTCCCCACTCTAGGGCCTGGATCTGACTCGGTAGACTTCGGTGCCGTTCCTTTATAGCCTATACAAAAGTCAGCTCACTATCGACCACATTAACAATCGACAAAAATAACATACTACTCTGATATAAAACCGTAGCCAAAACAACCCCAATAATCGCAGCCTGCAACACAACATTAGCACAGCCGCCACGGGCCGGTCGGAGGGGCGGCGATAGAATACCAAAGAAAGATCCATCCCCTCCGCAACCTCCAACTCCCAAGTAGGCCCTTTCCCAGGAATATAAACCGAGACCATATCTTTCAGCTTAATGGCCGTAACAAGGGCACCCTTATAATAAACATGCGTCTTCGATTTAAAAATATCCTGTCCCCGCACCTCCAGAACCGTCTCTTCTCCATCCGCCGCAGCATTATTCAAGTGGACATCAAACTTATCCTTCAGGGCATGCCACTGAGGCACGATCGTGGCGATGGGAGAGAAGCTCGTATTCTCTTTGCCACCAGGCAGATGGACAAACCATGTAACGCCGAGTCTTTTGTGGGATATTTCAAAGAGAGGTAAACCAGAGGCATCTTGGAAGTGTCGTCGCTGACTCATTGATTTGAAGTCCCCGTCGACTGTGAAGAGTTTCTCTGCAAGGGGAGAGTCGTCAGTCGGGCATTTTGTGATTGTAAAGTCGCCTCCGGACCAGCTGTTGCTGTGTTGTTTGACTCGGATTGTTGTTGGGTGGGAGGTAATGTATTCTGCTCGCAGGGCAATGGGTTGTTTTGGGGGGGTTAATGTGGGTGTCATGATGTTTGGTGGGGGGTGGGGGAGGGATAGGTTAGAGACTATGTTTTAAATAGAGAAGCAGAATACTTGGCTCTTTGGACTACAGTTCGCGCTACCTACCATCGACACTGTGGGGGTGAGCTTACTACAGTTTTGTCCCACTCCGGTGGCTATGCCAAGGTAAATTCCAAGGCGATGTGAGGCTCCAGATGACGCCCGAGCGTGGCGGAGAGAAAAGCTGTTGGGGTCGAAATGCTCTTGATTGGCTGAGACAATATCCACTTTTTGCGATGGTGCTTCAGATGATTCTTATCTCATCGAGCCTCGTATTCCAGTGTTGGAGGGGCAAAAGGTTCAGCTGTTCCAGGGCATCCTATTGTAAAAGACTAGAAAATAAGACCCTGATCAGAAAGTACATAGCAGAAGGAGACATTGTATTCTTACCTCTTTAGGCATACTAAATATTTGATCACAACTGTTTGGTGACTAGTGGAACTGCATTTGTCTATAAGTACCGAATTGACCGAACCGGAATGACTCCCCAGGGTCCGCCTGAGCGTGCCCGTCGCAGTATTTCCAGAGCTTGGTGGAATTATTTACAAGGGTATCAGATAGCTAACCTGTATTACGATCTGGCAAGACAAGACTCCGAAGTAACTATATACACTCAGTAATTGACTTTAGTGCATCCCTGGACATCGCTTGATGCCAGGGGCTTAGTGTATGACTGATATCAACATGGTATAAAACCAGATACTAATAGCTCTGAAGAAGCTTCACCACTGCCTCATGCCCATTCTCTGCAGCCTGGGATAGTGGTGTCTGGCCGTTTAAATCCCTGGAGTTGATATCCACCTGTCCTGTGGCAAGCAGAAGCTTCACCACTGCCTCGTGCCCATACTGTGCAGCCCGGGATAGTGATGTCTTGCCATATAAATCCCTAGAGTTGATATCAACCTGTCCTGTGGCAAGTAGAAGTTTTACCACTGCCTCGTGCCCATACTGTGCAGCCCAGGATAGTGGTATCTGGCCATATTCTAAGTCTCTAGAGTTGATATCAACCTGTTCTATGGCAAGCAGAAGTTTTACTACTGCCTCATTGCCAGTTATTGCTGCTAAGGATAGTGGTGTTAGATCAAATGCTGAATCCCTAGAGTTGACATCCATCTGTCCTGTGGCAAGCAGAAGTTTTTCCACTGCCTCATGGCCATTGTATACCGCCCAGGATAGTGGTGTCCGACCATGGTCTGAATCCCGGGAGTTGATATCCACCGTTTCTTTAGCAAGAATGTTGACTACGTCCGCAAGTCCCAGATATGACGCTATCAAAAGTGTCGTGGCGCCCCTAGGAACATTACCCCCCCAGTTCCCAGACCACATTTGATGTACATCAGACTTCGGGTCGCAAATCCTCTGCGCGCGAACTATTAGTGGGTCCTTATCTCGCAGATAAGCTTGACGGAAGTGCGCACTCCAGTAACATGATGAATAGTCCAAATAAGCTCCTCCATCGGACCTTTTTTCCAAGACTCCCTGGTACATTTCGTCTGCAACCAGGGTTATATATGAAGTGCATGTGTTTGCAAGAATATAATGGGACCTCTCTGGTAGTATTGAATGCTTCCATATCGTGTCTTTCGAAATGTTGACATTCACTGGGGATTTCTTCCCTCTGACCAAAAACTCCTTCGCGGTTTGATGAAGAAGATAGACTTTCTCGTCTATAACAACCACAAACAGTCCACAGAGGTCCCTCAAAGTCCCTTTAAAGCGGCCTTTCGGTTCCACGTCATCACGTATAGCTATAAGGCTTTCGTGACCTGCACTGACCGCTAAAGCGAGAGATAGCTCTTCCAAGGAGAGAGGCCGCATGGCAGCTGTGATAATATGAAGAAGAACTCTTGCTTTGTCTTTGTCCGAACTCCGATTTAAGATCTTTTCGTAGGCACTGTCAACAGTGATCGGAAGGTCCTCCAAGGCCCGACGGACATCCCCTTTTGCGAAACTCGGGATATTTTCAAGCACGTCCAAGGTGAGGCTAACCCACAAATAGGTTCGATTTTCCACTGCGGTCAGCTGTTGTGCAAGCATATCGCGCTCATCCTTCTCCAATGACCGTTGGTCGCTAATGTTATTTACCCTTTTTGCAATAACAAGGTCTATTTCGCGAGATATATCCTTGGCCTCTTTGTCGTTCTCGCCACTTAGATGAATGATACATGAGTTTCTTTCCAGCTCCCGAAAGCCACGTCCTATATGTTCATATGGTCTGCTTGTTATCAAGAACTTTAGCTTGCTGCTTTTATGGGGTCCCAAATAAAAGTCCTTGACATCGGAGATGAGTCGGTTCCGGTCATGGTCCTGACACTCATCTAATGCGTCGAGGATGCAAATGATTTCTCCAGCCTTTGAATTGGCCGAGGCAGACACTAGGATGCTCCATAATTCAGAAAAGGATTGAACAAGCTTGTCGCCGTCAGTTTCGAGTTTATCCAGGACTGCATCTTGCAAAAGCTGAGGCTGTGCAATAAAAAGCTGACGTAATATCACTGAAAGTGCGATTGTCGCACTCCGCTGATCCGAAAAGTCGTCTTTGAAAAAGAAATAGCAGACCGTTCTCCCCGTAGTATTGAGAAGAAGTTCATCGACAAGATATCTCGTCAAAACCGACTTGCCACAACCGGGATCAGCTGACACCCATAACAGCCCGGAGGATTCGTCATTTGTATTCCGTTGCCAATCTTTGAACTTTTGGTGGCTTGTGAACCATTCACAAGTTCCAGGAACACGTTTGCTATTTCTGTCTTTTCGATCCTTGTAGGGACAAGTGTAGAGCAGATTGAAAAACCTTTTCACCCTCTCGTCTCGAGCGGATGTAATTGCCCATATGTCACGTTCCCTTGAGGTCTTCAGAATCTCTTCGAGCCTCTGGTTTATGTCAGCATGTCCAATAAGCGACGCATATTCATCTAGCGATTTTTGGAAGTTGTCAAGGTCTTTCAGCAAGCCATCCCATCCATCCCACTTGAAAATGTTTCGAACGAACTGGGAGGGGTGATGTCGGTGTACATAGCAGACCGCACGAGCCTGGAACTCTAATACTTTAGAGTAGGTAGAGACCAGCGTGTCCTGAAAGTCCCCCAGGATATGAGTCACCTTTTCTGCTCGAGAATTCAAATACAGGTCTTCCATGACGTGAAGGCGGATTACCAATCCAGATGTCGATTCTAAGCCTTCAAGGAGAAAGACGTGCTGCTCTGCCGCTTGGACGACCATCTAGTTCAAGTCAGTATCTTGATACACCGGGTGGAGAGGCAAGAGCACCAGGTTAGCGCTTACCGAAAAACAGGCTATTATTCCAGCACAGGCAATGGATGCTGGTGGGCTCGAGCTTGCAGCAGAAGTAACAAGATCTTTGATGGCCAGGACATTATTGGATATGTTGGCGATTTGCTCCCCAACGCCGACACTATGGTTTCCTAAGCGAATTACCCATTTCCTCTCTTCTAGTAAATCCCGAAGTCGTTGATGGTGACTTGTGTCTCCTAGCTGAGGGTTTAAGCCGTAGTCGGATTTAAGTATCTCAACCGAGGCTTCCAGAATCTTGGCCAGCTCACTATTCTGTTTCAATTTCTCCTGAGCTTTCATCCAGAGATCGTTGGGTTGAGCAGAAGGTTCGGGGTGTTTCTCTTGCTTGGGTATCAGGCTTTGCGACCGATCTGAACTCTCGTTCGAGGATTTGCCTTTTTGAGACCGTGTTTTCTTTCTGTATGATAGTTTCTTCCAAAAGGCAACCATTGTGTGACTCTCTTGTGGCTCTCCGAGATATAGTCAGGGGTTTCTTTTAGCACTGATGCTCAGGAGGTTGGTAAGGATGGGATTGTTGGCGCTCTTCAATCGAAGTGATGATCCGTTTTTTACACCGCGTCAAAGATGCATCAAGCCCCACAGTCGGTTGTATCGTCTGATAGGTCACCACAGGAATTGAATTAGCTCCATAGGGAGTCCCAAGATGACGTGTAATATCGGCGAAAAGTGTTTGACTGGTAAAATAAGTTGTAACCCCAACAGCACGCGTGTCCAATCTGTTTCAATCTCTGCGATAAGAGGGTATTGGTGTTATAGCATGTGAACGTCTTGTATACTATTTTATCCCCGATTTTCCTTTTTTCCTGGTTATTTAAATAGAATGGGAACACCATTCTAGGCCTTTTCTACACAAATATTGAGAACGTTCAGACACCAGACCTAAAGTGAAATTTGGGCTTATATCCCGGTTATCCGTACTGATAAATAATATGTTAAAACAGCCCAGTCATGGTACCACTGCAGCGGTATAGAATTATTATTATTTTTGCCCTCTACCTACATTCCTTGTGGTAATTCCTAGATCAGCAATTACGGACATCTTGATATAAACCATTTAGCTTCTTTGATCCAAAGTCCCAGCAAGCGTTCCGTGAAAGTTTTTGTATCGCTATGTTAGGCATTTGCGGATTTGATAAGGAAAATGTATCCGGTATTGTTACTATATATATTTGAAGCGTCTTTGGCCACGAAGTTGAATTAGTTCATCGGCTAAGACTCTGCCGGCGGATCATTTGCCGTAGCCCCGCACGCTTTTTTACTGTGGAAATACGCAAGGAATCGCAACTTTCCAGAGGTCTTGGCGTAGCCTAACTAAGATTTCGACCTAGCTTGAAATAGCTGATTAATATCCGTATTAGGCAATACGGTGGGGTTTCCGAAGTATCTCAGCGGGACGTGCCGCCTTGTACGGGCCGCTAGTTATTGAACCCCACTCTCGAGTCATGTAATCATTTAGGAATTCAATAAATATTGAGAGTAGATTGACTGTTCTGAAGGTTGTATTTTTATGTTAGTATTCCTCGCTGTGAGGCAAAACAAGACCTAGATTATAGATTATATGAATGGAAAAGTGAGGGTCTTGAGGAGAGATAATATCCTACAGTGCATTAGATCCTCGCCAAGGTTTCATTCACGGCGTCTTGTGAATTGATAATCAAGCTTCATCTCTATGATGTGAATATAAGTTTTACATTTTATCAACCTAAATAATACAAGTCGTCCTCTTATGTCAACACACTGCTGGACTCCTAAAAAGTCATTTTATCAAGTGACGTCCGCTCTGAACCACGCCAAAACTAAACGCCAGTGCAAACATAGTAGTCCACCCACAAGTTAGAACAACTCGCATCAATCTGCGTATTCCAAGAACGAAACTCGGCAAGTGTGATGCCCGCTGCTGTCTCAATCGAGTAACAATCATCCCCGGGCTTGACCTTGTAAAAGGTCTTGCAGTTGCTCACGATCCCCGGCATCTGCGGTTGGGGCCCCGAGGACGTCGGCTCCGGCGACGAGCTCGTTGTTGTCGTGGCGCCCGGGACATGCACACAGACATAGTAATCCAGCCATAGGTTGGAGCAGTCTAATAGAAAGGAGTTAGCACTGGGCGTGGCAGACAAGATAGACGGCTATAAAATTGGAAATGCATACTGCTGTCAATGCCGGGATTCCAGTCCTTGAACTGAGCTTCCGAAATACCGTACTCGGCCGCAATTGTGTCGCACTGGTCACCAGATGCAACAAGATGGAATTGGTCGCAGTTGGATGGCAAACCAGGCTGAGTTGGCTCATATTGGGAAGAGGAGGTCGTGGTGGTCGCTGTTGTTGTGGTCGTCAGCGTCGTGGAGGTCGCTGTGCTCGTGGTCTTTGGGTCCTCCGTGACGGTGCCAATGATACAGTAGCTCTGACCAGCGTTAAGGGTTGGACATGAAACACTTGGATTCAGCTCTTGGAACATTTCAACAGTCTGGCCCCAGGATGTAGCGAAGGACTCGCAAGTATCGCCCTCGCTCGCTGCCATGGAAAAGCTGCAGACAACGCTAGCAGAGAGCAGTTGGGGGAGCAACCCCAGAGCAATGGCGGCTTTGTAACCCATGACACAAGTGAATCGAGTGAACAAGGAAGATGGGATGTTGATTGTAGATCTTGGGCTGGCAGTCGCTGGTATGCTTTTATACCTATAACTGTGCTCCCACGTGCTGCTGCCGGTTCATCCGTGGATGTAACGTGTGCATTCGACTCGCTATGTCTCGTACAGTTGGCAATTCATTATGTTCGTGCGGTGCATAATATTATGACTGGCCACTGCATACTAATGAATATGGAGGGCTCGGACTCCTACTAGATCAAGTATCCCAACGGCGAATGGATTGGCCCTGCGTACCCGCCAAGACGCAGTCCCCACAACGCCTGAGCAAAGGCCTCCTTGGCATCATGAAAAGGGTAACCGGGCTATCCTCATGACTCGTGCATCATTACTGTATATATCCGGATTCTACCGGATCAGCCGCGGCTCTAACACCCCTCGGGTACGGACCTCTCCGGGGTGACATCGGGTCAGCCTTAGCTTCGGCCAAGAACTACTAATCTACTCCAAATGCCTCTACCGAATAGGTAGCTACTAGTTCATCAAATGGAACGGAGTACTAGCGGAATAATATCTTATTACGGAAAATTTCAAAGGACTAGCGTACAACGAAATGGTATCTCCCTGCAAGGGCGAACTACCATAAAAAAAAAAAAAAAAAAAAAGGCTTTACCACAGATATAGCCGACCTTATTCACGCGAGACCGTAAGCGAGCAGCAGACCCATCGCTAAGATCCATGGCCTCTTGACGTGTGATTGCCCCACAGGGGCCGCATTTTCAGATGATGGGGTTGGGCAGGTCAGCCCTGTGCGAAGGGGGTTGGCACAGGCAGTAGAGGTCAAGGCCGCGGAAATACTTGCGGCGGCTGAAGAGTCAATTTTCACGTTGCAAGGAGTAGGAGTCGGTGACAGATCGGCAATGGCAGCACAGGAAGTGGCGCTCCAGGTGTGTCTTGGTGGGTTCCAGGTTGGTGTTGGATGGAGGATTCGTGTTGGATCGCCCCAGGTTTGTCCTGATGGAACCTTCAAAAGATCCGCGACATGTACTGCGTGAGCTGGAGATTGATCGCAGGTATCATCCTCGGTCGCTGCGACAAAGTCCGGCAGTGAGGTTCCATTCTTGGTGGAGAAGAAGGACTGGTAGCGGCGTCCACCGAAATATCCAAAAGTTAAATCCCCGTACTCCGTATCGTGAGAACAGTTATACATATCGATAGTCCAGGCTATTACAAAGCTCCCCTCAACATCTAAATCCCCGATACTCCAATAGAGGAAGTATGGATCGCTTCGGGTATAATTGAACTTCGATAATTCAAAAGAGCCCGAGGTGTATATTCTTTCCTTGGCACTAACATTCTGCTGCTCAATATAATATCCGATGCGCGGGTTGAGACTTGACAGAAGGCTGGGGTTTTGGATGGCGAATATGATCGGGGTCAGTGGAGAGGGCGAGTAGCTCTCATTGCGCGGAAACACCAAGTCTACTTCCGCAACCCCTGGAGTAATAGAGGCCCAACTGCAAGCCACACCTAGAGAGAGGACCAGGAGAAGCCAACCCCGAGGCAGGGAACCCATGCTAGTCGTAGTGGTGGGAGGGTAATGAAAAATGAATAAGTTGATGGGCCGGAATTTGGAAATTAGAAAAGACGGCGACACTGGTTCCTTAATATGTTGGTGGGGTCTTGGCCCCTGGAGGTGGCTTAATTAGAGCGATGCTAACGTCGCTTAGCGAGATGGACTAGTATGCAGGAACCGTTGCATTGTGGACGCAGCCAAGCCTCATCTCCGGGACTTGGGCTGTACAGATCGTGGGCTTTGCCGACGAGATGAATATGAGATTGATTTTATCCGAGAAAAGCTGCTAGTACTTTGGTCAACACAACCCAGCCCTATCAAATTACCGCATACATTCTGAGTCCGTTTAGCAGCCTGGGCCGCCTTTGTTCGTCTTCGATACGAATTATGGACGGATGAGTCGGAAGTCGAACACTAGCTCAGTCGTCTACCAGGAGAAAGGCCCATCATTGTAGACTCGTGTAGTCGATGTTCGACTGCAGGAGGGAAAGTATAAAAGCCACGAGAAAGACGCCCTAGAGGTTGGGAGAATCAGTCTTTTCCTAACCACTCCTTTTTATCGTCGTTCTTTACTATCCCAACCTCTTGTCATTCTTTTAGTTTTCTTTCAAGTCTTTTGATAGAGGTGCATGATGACCCCCTCGTGGCTGATCACAGCCTTGGGGGCCGTATTCCTCTTCCTCTCTGTTGATGTTTCCTTTGCGGCTCGTGGAAAAGCAGGACTGAGAACGCCTGCTAGTCCCGGCTATCGCAGTAGAGATGCAGCCTGTCCTGTAGCTTGCCACATTGCAGGTCCAAATCCCTCCAATTGGTCTCTGTACCACAATTTCAATCAACTCCAGTTCTGCCACCATACCCTGTTTTATGATTTCTCTTTGTATGATCGAGTGGATGATCCCGACACCCTCCATCGCCTCTATGCCTGTAGCTCTTCTGGCCCCGACTGGTCGAGCCTCCCACGCCCGAGCGCACAGATGGCGTCTGCTGTCGAGTCTGTGAACTTAACATACTCCCTTGGTTGGTGGACGGAAGGCGCACTTGCCGCCTCAGATATCATATCCGCTTCGAAGCAAATGCGCTATTACATGAAGAGTCAACATGTCGCTACCCGGAGCGCTGAGAGGAGCACATTCTCGTTTGCCCGGTCTGGCTCGGCCGCGGTCGGCGTGTATATTGGGAAGGGTCTGCAGAGCGAGGGCATTGCCTCCTTTGCCTTGAAGACGCTGGCAAACAATCTGCGCACTCTAGAAATCAGCTCCGGTAACGTGGCCATGCAATTATGTGACCCCACTAGCAACAGTGCCCATACGTTCGGGATATTCGCCTCTAGCAACGGATCCTTTTCCCCGGTGCAGGATGCAATGAAAACCTGGTCGAAGGGTGGTTGTCTCTCCTTCGAACAGATAAAGAATGTTACCGGTCCAGCCGTCCTCACCACTCCTCTTTTGAAGATTTCTGCCAACGGTACCCAGTCGAACACCACCAGTCCCAACTCCACGTTAGCTACCATCACTACGTCGCCCTCCCACAACAAGCTCGTAGCGCGGGCTGAATGTAGCACGGTTCAGGTTGAGGGAGGAGATGACTGCTCTGCTCTAGCCACGAAGTGTGGAATCTCCGCGGCTGACTTTACCGAATACAACTCTGATCCTGACCTCTGTTCCTCACTCAAGCCAGGGCAACATGTCTGCTGCTCGTCTGGAACATTGCCAGACTTTGCCCCAAAACCTAACCAGGACGGATCGTGTGCATCGTACACCATCCAAGAAGATGACAACTGTGCAGACCTTGCTGCTCAATACAGTCTAACGAAGGATGATTTGGAGGACTTTAACACGAATACATGGGGCTGGAACGGCTGCTCAAATATCTGGGTCGGTACTGTCATCTGCTTGAGTAGTGGAAGCCCGCCTATGCCAAACCCCGTGGCCAATGCGGTCTGTGGTCCCCAAGTGCCAGGTACCGAAACGCCAGAAGATACTACGGATATTGCTGGGCTCAATCCATGCCCCTTGAACGCCTGTTGCAATGTTTGGGGTCAGGTAAGTTGTTCATCCTAGAACCGGATCATGCAGTCAATCCTAACAGGCTATCTACATAGTGTGGAATAACAGACGAGTTCTGCATCGACACGACCACTGGAGCACCAGGGTCTGCAGAAAAAGGCACGAATGGCTGCATTTCAAACTGTGGCACACAGCTCGTTCGTGGTGATGCCCCTGAAGTCTTCCGAAGTATTGCCTATTTCGAGGGTTATAGCTTGGGTAGTCGCGACTGCCTATATCAGGATGCCATCCAAATTAACGGGTCCAAGTACACACATCTACACTTTGCATTTGGTCAACTAACAGAGGATTATGAGGTTAAATTCGAGGATGTCCTGACTGAATACGAATTTGGGAATTTTATGAAAGTCACTGGACCAAAAAAGATCCTATCATTTGGTGGCTGGGATTTCTCGACCCTGCCCAGTACATACAATATTTTTCGCCAAGGGGTCAAACCTGCTAACCGGCTGACAATGGCCACAAACATTGCTAACTTCGTCAAGGCTAATAACCTTGATGGAGTTGATATTGACTGGGAGTATCCTGGAGTATGTTCCCTTAATACTATACACTTGGTATACATAGCTAACCCGTCTCCCCAATATAGGCACCTGATATTCCAGGAATTCCGCCTGATGATCTAGACTCTGGTGACAATTATCTGGCCTTCCTCGTCATTCTTAAGAATCTGCTCCCCGGAAAATCTGTCTCTATTGCGGCTGCGTCATCTTACAGCTACCTAAGGTATTTCCCCATAGAGAAGATCAGCAAGATCGTGGACTATATTGTCTACATGACCTATGATCTCCATGGACAGGTAGGTAAGCATGTATCATCTAACATACATCACACATTGACTTTTGTTTATCTAGTGGGATGCAATGAATCCGAACTCACAGATAGGCTGTCCCTCGGGAATGTGCCTTCGCAGTCAGGTCAACCTGACTGAGACCATCAGTTCTTTAGTCATGATCACCAAAGCGGGTGTTCCCTCGAATAAGGTTATCGTTGGCGTAACCAGCTATGGGCGATCATTCGCCATGGCCGATCCCACCTGTCACGGCCCAGAGTGCTTCTACACTGGAGGACCTTATGACTCGCAGGCTACCCCAGGAAGGTGCACGACCACCAGAGGTTACATATCCGATGCTGAGATCAACGAGATTTTGGACGGGTCCACAACTAATGGGCTTCTGAAACGTGACGGTCGAGTCAATCAGCACTATGTCGATCAGGCTAGCGACAGCGACATTCTAATCTACGACAATAACCAATGGGTCGCATATATGAGCCCTGAGACCAAGGCGTCGCGCAAATCGCTCTACGAGGGACTCAACATGGGCGGTACAACGGACTGGGCCACAGATCTCCAGGAATACAACGATCCTCCAACACGTGGCGGGGTGCTTGTTGAAAACTGGGCTTCCTGGAAGACTGCCATAAATAACAAACAAGACCCCTACCAGGTCGGAAATAGGACAGGAAACTGGACTGAGCTCCATTGTACTGATCGAGCTGTCGCCGATAAGCGTTGGTTGTCGCCGTCGGAACGATGGAACCAAATCGATGCTCCTCATGCGTGGGCCGACGCGGTTGAGGTGTGGAAAACCATTGATAGAGGCTCGCCAAGAAAATTCACAGCATCCATCTCGGACACCCTTAAAGGCCCAGACAATGCTGACTGTGGCACATTAATGTCGACAAACAACTGCGATAACACCAAGCAGTGTAAGGAGTTTGATGTGAATGGCGCAGGGCCAGCAGGCTATATGATTTGGAATTCAATGGTTTATATTCATCAGGTATGAATGATCTTTTCAAAGCTGATTCACATATACTGACAATAGCCCTAGCTGTATCAGAGCTATCACAGTGCCCTATTCAATGAGGCCGGTTCAGTAATCACCAACTCTCTCGACGATTTCGAGAATAAGTTCGCGCCGATACCTGAGCCCCCGGACGATACATGGCGCTTGCTTCTGATCGATCTGATTACGCTTGGGACCGCTTCAGCAGCCGCCCCATTCTTCAATTCAGGTATGTCCATGGATGGCCTGAGCTCTTTTCCCGATAGTATAGAAGAGGCTAACCTTATCCCCCCAAAAGTCCTATCGAAGCTGCCCTATTTCATAGCGGAGGGTTCAACACTGGACAACGTCAAGGATACTACTATGACTATTATCTCACAAAGTACAACTATTGCCAAGGACTTGCTCGAGAAACCAGAGGCGTAAGTGCCATTACCACGTACTCGAACAACTGACTGACCATCGGATACACAGTAATGACTGGACTCCAGAGAAGCAGGATGCCTTCACCAACTACATGGGTCAAGCTATTGAGGGCTGGGGCGCCGTGATAGAAAAGTCGTTGAGCGAATTGTTCCGCGGCTCTGACAGCTCAATCAACACGCTGACCGAGCTCATCTCTGACGGCAAGTTTATTGAAGGTTCCTCAATCAGCATGACACTACCCCCACCAGAGGCGCGTGGACTGCCAAAAGAAACCTTAACCGCTCTTCAGAAAAGCATAGGCAAATCATTCTTCGCCTTCGCCATTCCTTCCATTTGGACTGTTTCTGGCAGGTACCCTTTCATTATTGATGCGGGCTACTCGTGTGACCATGCGGATGATATGGGTGATTATTTGGAGGAAGAGACGATGCAACTCGGAAAGGCCTGCTACCGCAATAAACGCTACTATCTTGCCGCGCCCGAGGGGCAACCCTGGGAATGTTTTGAGGGCGGGTGCCTTGATAACCCATTCTCTGCACTGCCCGGCGTGGACTCGATGGGTCAAGGGTCGTTTGGCAATGTCACCGCGGAGGAGATCATCATAGGATCAGTGCGTACATACCTGCATAACGGCGAGACGAACGGTGGCGATGCCGCCGACCCTGCGAACGAAGCAACCCTGGAGGACCTGTACAATGACGATATTACCACGCCAGGGCTGATCCGCCTTCCAGTCTGTAGCGCGGAAACTGCCTTCCGTGCATGGGATCATGGCGACACTGGGGATACCGACGCCCCGAACTATCCTTGTGTGATTTATCCAGCCCCGGACTATTGCGGTAGCTCCACATTCGTCGACCAGACCAGTGATGCGTCCCCGACCGTGGCGGACTGCATGCAGATTGTGAAGAATATTGCTAACACAGACGGCCAGTACGAGGTCGAGAACGCAATCGGGGCCCAACACCAGCTTGTCGAACATGGGACATGCGCTTTCGGTGTGCAGGGTAAGGGCAAGAATGGTAACATTGACTTCCATGTTGGCGCGCAGGACATTGTGGATATAATATCCGACTCCGTGAGACAGTTTGGTGGGTCTGGAAAGGTTGGTTCGAAGGGCGAGATGTCCTGCAAGGGGACTGTCAAGGGCCAGAAGGTCGAGTGGGGGTTGTATCATAATTAGGCTTGCTGCAACGGATTTACTCGATAAAGCGGTCACAAGAACACTTACAAATTATGCTGTGATTCTATAATGCGAGACAGTTGCGCTCTTTAAAACATCTACTCCAACACTACCTTCAGATGATAGCTAGAGGGATGCTGAATCACTAGCTACCACTTATATGTACATTGCTTTCTCCGCACATAAGGTAGTCCTCGTGGTCATGTACATAACACTGAAATAAAAGCAAGGCATATTTCCCGTCTGATTTGGTACTGCGTCATATAGTTTGAGATAGCTGAAGCTCAACCCAGGGAATATGCGGTCTAGAAGGATAGTCTTTTCTCCTCATAGATACCCATAGCAGCCATTGTGCTCTAGAGCTATGGAAGCTATATATGACTTTGAATGTGTCCTGCTCTGGAATTCGCAAGGTCTACTGAATATGGACACACTGCACTGCAGGCACTCGTTTTCCGACGGCTATTCCAATATCGGCTGATTTTACAAAGTAATTGGACGTGAGTTCTTGTCCCTTGATTGAATGGTCTCATTCCCTTGTCTATCTCATGGAATGAAAGACATGACGTGTTCCCTCTTGTCCGGTATTCATTCCCAAGTCCAGGACAGATCAAGGGTTTGTTCGACTCTTATTTCACTTGGCGCGGTAACCACGTTTATCATTATGGTCAATTTTGTTGTAGATTGTTGGTAGATAAAGTATTCAAGGCACAACCTTAAATGTTATTGGCATTTGGTCGAGTGGGCATGAGATAGGTCACAGCGACCAATTAATCTTTGAAGCATGGTATACCCTATATATATATTATTAGTATGAGCTTTCATCTGGAGGCTCCGAATAGGTTATTGGGCCTCTAAGCGGATACCAGAATACCTAGTAGTTTGTGACAAGCTAGCCTTAGAGCGGATGGTCATCAAATCAAGTATCTCATATCTCATGAGCTATGCGGATTGATATAGATCGGTAACCATGCTAGTGGCGTGTGACGATTCTATGTACCCCCTCTGCATGACTTATTATGGCTAACTACGTAGCAGATCCCTACCATAGACACTGTGTTAAACGCGTATGTCCCTTGGAAAGTGTTGTTATGCCTTTATAAACAAATGGATTCAGCTATTTGAGGATACGCAGAGCACTATATGTGGCTAGCTAAGCGTAATCGGCCATTGCTGCGTGGGGCGAAAGAAGAGAATAAGAGGCTTGGGATTGATGAGAAATAGAATAGCAGAAGATTAGATCCTCTCTTTGTACCATTACGCTGAATGACTGTTTACTTAGTCAATCATGAGGTATTTTCCCATCGGTTCTATAAGTAGGGCGACTATGTATGCATCTTGCTACAGACTGCAGAAGCAAGGCAGCAGCCAAGCAGGATCGTGACAACCCCCGCTGTGATACCCCTTCGAATTGCTATTCATGCTAGTTTACGACGTCAAATAACAACGATACTACTACCTCAAACCATGCAAGCCTTATACGTAATAGTCAGGATGTAGCCCTCAAGATCAAAGGGTAAAGTGGAGCTACAGAGATCAGTATGCCTCAAGATGAAGACACGTGCACGTGGTAGCAAATAGGATCTGTCGAAATCTCAATCAGGCGGCTAGTCTATTCATGGCTAATATTTTATAGACAAGATATATCTAATTTGTTCACACCGGCCTTAATGAGTGGCGCATCCAAGGTTAAAAGAGTGAATTGTCCCCAATGGCCCCACGTGCAAAAGAGCACCACTTGCCGTTAGATTTTGCGTATATACCCAAAGGCGTTCTACACGATCGAGAGCATAACACTCTGATGGCGGGGCGAGCCAGCCATGATTCTTGCTACGAATAGACAGAGGGTGTGAAATAACGAAGGAAACCAAAGGGGATTCCTCATAATCTACAGGCTTGCTTATTTTGATCTCTTGTTAGATTGCAGTCGAGGCTGTAATGCCCTTCTGGCTGGGATACTAAAATACTACATTCTGACAGTTCAATTCTGGGAGAATAGAAACAAACAAAAGATCAATCAAGGGCATGTCGACTGTGAACAGAGCCGTGTTAATAACGTTAGAGCAGATATTAACTTGAAGATCCATTAATGAGCAACACGTTGATCGGGATGAAGTTATCAATCCCCATGAAACATCAGAAACAGGCTTTGAAGAAGCGATCGATTGATAATAAGCCAGAAAAGTGTCTAGCAGTCTGCCCCCTGGACAACGGCACCCCAACCATCAGAGCTATACAGACGTCCTTTAATGGCCATACCCTTTGGGCATTTTTCCAGAATCTTGGTGGCCACATCTGCCACAGTTCCCCAGCCCTTGAGTGGGTGATCCTTGCCATCCTGTAGACTCATTAATGAACTAGCCAATCTAATAATTTTGGGCAATACTTACATTAGAACAGACATAGATACCCGCACCATAGGAACAGCTAACACGGTTGCACTTCCCAGCTTCTGCAGTAGGTTGACCAGAGAGGCCATTGATATACCGGATTCCTTCAGTAGCGCGGACATAATTTGCGTAGTCTGCATCAATATCGCAGTCAATGGTATCAGTACCGGCAATTGCCTGTAAGGGACTTAGTCACTATTTCCATATAATACCATATCCAATCAACAAATCGATATTACCTGGCTGGCAAGGGTACCAAGAAGAAGTAAAGTTGACTGCCACTTCATTTTGACAACGATTGAATTGGATTATCTGCTTAGCTGGGTTTCTTGCGAGAATATCGATGAAAGAGCAAGAACTTGAACCACAAGTCTCCTATTTATAGTGGCCTTTCCGGCGGTCCAGCGGAATTCATTTGATCTCAGGCTTCCCATCATGGAGTTGATCCGAGGCACATATTCGGGGCCAAGTCTTGCTTGGCAGGATGAATGAGGACCAGCATCAAAAGGGCTTTCGGGAATATGTTGCGGAGGATGCGGTTTTGTACCACTTCCCCTTAGTAACAGGACCGTCAAAACTAATTTGATGGCGGATATTGCTTTGTGAAATCTATTGGCATTCTGGTTTCCGCGCGTAGAGGCTATGCTGTTGATTAAATTGATGTGGAGTAAGTTTCTTGGACGCCTGAAATCCATTCTAGGTTATGTTTGGGCGATCTACTGTTGGGTTGAAGGTCTCTCCTGGGGCATCCACCCTCTGCCCCAAGGCATACTGTCTGTGCTTCAAGGCATACTCTCTGTGTCTGTGCCGAAGGGAATTCTTCTTTTGCGATAGATTTTGCTGGGGCTGCTTCGCCTCCTCGAGTCTCCTCCGAATCTATGTAGCCCGTATCCCCAGCGCACCAAGCCTATTTTTGGTGTCTCGTGTCGGAAAGAAGGGCCAAAATCAACTAACCAGATTGAGACCAGTGTGTGGAGACCGTCAATTGCTTTTGACACAGTAGAGAGGTATTTTCCGAGGCCACCTATCATTTAATAGTAGCGTGTGCGGGCCGCTTCATGGGAATTGCGTGTGGTTTATGCATAGTGGAGAAGGGAGTGGGGCACATTTCTAGAATGGCAGGATAAAGAACTGTAGATATTTGGGAAAGATAAAGGCATGGTATATTTATCAATATACTAACCACCCTTGAATAGTGCGTCAGTCGGTATAGGACACTGAGCATGGAATCATAAATCATATGAATCTAAATATTACAACTCTCTCCAGGAAATATACACTCGTTGATAAGTTTTTAAATATAATATTCACAATTTGGGAATACATGCACAGCCTCAGCGTTTCTACTCTCACCATGAGGCATTTGATTGAATTTTGCATAAAACCTGTTTTGTAGAGGGTATGTTACTATCTATCCACCGTGGAAAGGTTAGATCATTAATATAATCTATATACTTGACAGCACCATATGCAAGAGCAAATGCCCTGCATTCCATGTCAATACATTGCGGGATATTATCCCGGAGACTATCCAAGGTAGTTATCCATGACAGCTAAGTCAGAATTCTTGGCGATAACTCCTGATAGTTCAAGGTAGACACCGCCACAAACCGGAAATTCCTCTATCATCGAGTTAGTGGTGATATTGAAGGTGCTTATATCTAGATCCATCTCCATTACCTGAACATGAGTATCCGTTGACAAGTTCATATTAGCTAGTTTCGTGATGACTTCACCAATATCACTTAGTGGTTTTTAAAATACCTTGGTAGCCTGTTGCTATGTTTTGAGGCTCGCAATCTAGGCAATCTACCTAGCCGTTGGGGTTTCACAATATAGCTTCGACTTTCAAAAATCAGACAGTTCACTTATCATCCATGCGGGATTGGCCCATCCCAACTTGAACTATATATTATTGTCCCAGTCTAAATCGAATCCCTTAGGCGATGAATACAAGCTTTGTAGGTATGATCGCCTTCATTCTAGACCAGAATTTGCATTTCCTTAGAACGGTAGGTCAGCAGTTATATCGCAGGAGTCTCAAGCTCTTCATGGTTTCGTTTGCGAAGCCCACCACAATTAGCCGCTTCCTCACGCCATACATAGATCTTCCAAACTTGACAGTAACTTGAAGTTCACATTTAATCCGTTTTTTCTTTTCTTTTCTTTTCTTTTTTTTTTTTTTTTTTTTTTTTTGCCACGTTAGGATGCGTTCAAGTGCACAGATTAGCCCCGCACTTAAAAGTAATGTTTATTCCTCAACCTTACGCACCAAAAGACGAGCTTCTGATGACGCGTTCCAATAGAGCGTAAGTCTTGGCAACAGTCAGCCCACAATAAAGCAAGAGTGAATTTTTTTTTTTCGCTGCTGCGTTCTGGCCTACTTAGGTCGCACGACTGTGAGAAGAAGCTTTGCATATGCAGCTGCAGTGGCCGAGGCATAGTTCTGCCACAGGTCATTCTTGTGACAGTCGGCGTAGTCGCAAATGCCGCGGATGACGAGGCAAGGGCATATATTCATGACACCGGCGGCCTCCATCTCAAAACAAAGAACATTATACACAGAAGCGAGTTGGTCTCTCGCGGAAGCACTCTTCATCACCCGATTTCCGGACGCAATTAGCCCATAATGGATATGTGGATGAGTGGCTCGTCGAGGCACGTTTGATTGCTGTTCACCATCAGCATAGTGATGCTCACGAATACCATTGTGGGTAACATGTACGGTCCCAGTCTCGAATAGATTATCTTTTTCCTCGTCGGGGCGTTTATAATCTGCTCGGGTGGCAATGATCTGATCGACGTATCCTTGAAGCGGTGCAGGAGATAGATCGGGGTTTGAGATCATGTGGCTTATCGCAGTAAGGAGAAAGCGCGGAGGCCTCTGCAGGGAGCCCGTGGGATGGAATAGCCCGTCCTCTCCCTGTTTTCCGAGATCGTATTGTATGACACCCGGATGGGTTCCTGTGGGATGGCTCACTACCACATCCCCGAGTCGTAGATCATTCTGTGCTGTGGGTACACCTGCCCCTATACCCACCAGCAGACAAAATCGAATGGCAGGAAAGCTGCGACGCATATTGGCAATTGCATCTGCGGCAGAATTGGTGCCATACTCCCCTGAGGGCAAGCAGACTGCAACAATATCGTGTTGACCCATACGGCCAAATGAATAATGATTGGAGTCCTCGGATGGAACCGGGATGCTCTCATGCGTGCAATCGAACAGGATACGCACGGCCAGGAGCTCTTTGTGCAAGGCGCAAACTATCCCGATGGTGTAGCTCTCCGGAGTCAATAGAGATCCGCACTTCTCACATCTCCTTTCCTGCTTTCTCCATTGCGGGCCAGCATCGTCTTCCTTGACCCTTTTTGTCTGGGGTTCTAACGCCAAAGGTCCTCCTTGTCTGCATGGCGGTGACCCAAAGTCCTCGGACTTCATCATATATTCATCCGAAGTCATATCATCGGCTGGTCGTTTGCGGTGGAGGGTAGAAGCTCGCGCTCTTGCGGTGTAGAGGGAGTCCAGGTAGTTCTGCAAAGGTTTCACAATGTTCCAGTACACAACACTGCGAACCATGCGCTCGTCTAGTTGAGTCTGGGGATAGATGTTCAGGCAATTGGCGATGACATCCAAAATAGGCTTTTCAACGCATATTTCGCGTGAGTTAATTTCTTCACGGTTCAGTGCATTGAAGAGAGAGAGGTTTGAGTCCACACCATCCTCATCCTCTTCATCTTCGGGGTTAATGGTAATTTTCCTCCCGATTAATAGCTCCCATAACAATACACCAAGTTTCAAAATATACGGATGTCCTTCTCCCGAAAGCTTGAATGAGGCTCCAGTGGACATGTGGTCCAACGCTCGGGTAACGTAGGGTTTATTGGACAGTGCTCCTTGACCTAGCGGATCTGCCGCCTGCGCTATATATATGTCTTCCACGTCTAGCCCGTCGTGCATCATGGGAGTTCCTAGCAGGCAAAGAATAGATCTGGCTACTGCGATCGCGAGATTGAGTTTATCCTTTTTCAGCAACCGTGTCGCAATTGCACCACCCGACCCGTCTCCTTCACCATGAAGAAGCTCCCTCAACCGCAAGGTAGGAGCTATGGCATTAGACTCCATGCGGTCCTCAGTCAATGTGGACCCGTATGTCCATGTCCCGTCTTTGCGGACGGATATTCGAAGTCTTGTTTTGTACCTCCAAGAGCGCTTCAAGACGGCGCAGATATCGTCCGTATGTTCCCCAGTTTGTGGGCTGTACTTGCATGGGTCGTCTCTGCTCCATGAAACAATGTTCCACCGGGGTCGGTTCTTGTCACCGCACACAGACATGAGCATCTCAATCTCTGGCTGCGTAAACCCATTCAAAAGAACCAGAACCGTATGACATGCAGCCGTGCACAGACTCGACTGCTGGATCAAGAGGTCTGATACCGTTCTTGCAATGTTGGAGATAGCCTGAGCCTGGCAAAGTTCCACCTCACCTTCGTTATTCTCGCGTGACCCTGACTCATCCTCGGTGTAGAAAATTTGAGACTGACACCAAGTATCAGGTACTTGGGAGTGATACAAGCGCCTCATGATGGTATTGAATCTTTGTGCTTCGGTGTATATCGGGCGCAGACGAGCTGCTGCGTCTCCGAATGAGATCGCTTGACGGCACATACCAAGATCCGTACAGGTGCTCAAAGCGACAAGCTTGGGGGAGTCACTCGTTGATTCTGTGGATCCTCCTACAGGTATTTGGGTTATCTCCCTGAGAAGGGTTAGTGAGAAAGGATGCTACTCTACCTCGACAACTGAGAAATGAATCCCTAACCAAGCTCTCGAACAATAACAAAATATCCTCGAGGGCCTCCGCCGCTTCACCCACCTCCTCGTATGGCAGAGTCCTCTCGGCATCGGCAATAGTGAGAACGTCAGCCATCTCGTGAATCTCAAATCTGAGAAGAGTTATAGCATTTTTGCGAGCCTCAATCCTGCGGCCTTGCGAACTGCTCTTCAAGCATGAACCTACGAGTTCGATGGACGGGCGCGGAGGAAGAGCCCTGGTAAATATGGGCAAAACCCGGAGAAAGAGCTGGACGCTCTGGGATGATCCGTCGACAAGTCGCATTACACAAGGGTCACAATCAGCTGTCCGATCACTGTCTTTTCATCTATCACTAAAAAGATTGGAAGGCGGATGGACAGGTAGCAGTTGCGCCAAGGTAAGTTGGACATTAACAGAGCCGGGGTCAACGTGGGGACTCGGAGAGAGCGTGACTGGAGCTATTTATAGATATATGCGGGGATTCAGCCAACTGTCACGTCAGCAAGTATTAGAAGAGAGATCCACGCGCGGCTATCAACCGTACCTTCCTTGTCCGCATTTTACCCTACCACCATGGCCTCGACCCAAGATTCTACTATATTTGAAGCTGCATCTAGATGTTGGAACCACTTCAGTGAACTTTTGGACCTTCATAATAATGACACGGTCAAGCTTCAGCTGTTTGAGGAGTTGCGAGGACGTTTCAGCATATGGGGGTCCTACATTGGGGTCTTCGCGCCTCCGTTATCCTCACTAGTTGCTCGTCTAGATCCACACCCTGATCTAAAAGATATGGTCCTTGAATTATTGGATATGGTCACGAGAAATATCCTGTGGGGTGATTGTCGTCTTCGTTGCTTAATTGTGGGATTTGATCTGACATGCTACTATAATGACAGCAGAGAAGGGAATGACGCAGACAACAGAGAAAGTCTTATTAAATAATGGGAGCCCACCCAGCCCATCGATCGATGAGGAAGGAGTACACGCAATCGAGGCTGCCCTTTATAGGCTTTTAGTTCTAGCTGTGAGAATACGACGTAGTTCACGACGAGTAAATCACAACTCAAGCAGTAATACAGATGGCACAGCGCTTGTATTGTGCACCTCGTTAGTACAGCATCGATACCCTCACGCAAGCCGGAGTCTCTGTCAACAACTGGCTACCTCGGTCTGTGCTCGGGGATCGTTCCTACAGTACCTGCGAAAACATAACATGAAGCTTGCACAAACTCGGAATGTCCATGGTTACCAGGACCTGGAGTCTGCACTAGTCAATGCAGCACAGGGGGGCACGAATCTTCCAGGAACACTGGGAAACACCATATCACAAGCTGCACCCAACCTGCGCCAGTCGTGCACTGTACCGTCTACTCTGTCTACTCTGTCTCCTTCGGTGGCAGTTCGCTTGAAAGCTGCACACAAGAAACCATCTGACTCCATTATCAGCAAAGGCTCGATAGTTCAGGACTCTCCAGTGGACATATTTCAGTACCTTCCCATGCCACGAGCACAAGGAACGCAGAAATATAAACAATGCTCCTTATATGACGAGCCTTTGGCGGTAAATCACCTCTAACTCGCTTGCACGGTCCACTTTTCCAAGCACCAGCTAATTTGCCGATTCGACCTTTCTTAGGGCCCATGCTGATCGAGACCTTGAGCCCTATATTTGTATCTCAGAGGAATGCAGGGATCCTCTTCGCTTTTTTGTGCATCGGCGAGACTGGATGGATCATATGCAAAGTCGGCATACAATTCTGTGGGCAGAGCATATTCACACCGAGAGATGGTTCTGCGACCTATCTCACAATGATGTTGTGGAGTTTGAAAGTGCATCCCTTCTCCTCACGCACCTGGAATCGGAACATGCTGGTCGGCTCACAAAGTCTCAAATAAATGGAAGAGTGAGGCGAAATCGAAGAATTGCAACGAGAAGTCCCTTCGTTTGCCCGTTATGCGATTCGATGCCCGTTGACATTAAAGAGCGTCTGAGTGAGAAACCACACACCTTGCTATGGGAGCATATCTCCCGACACCTATACTCGCTTGCGTTTCTTTCCTTATCCTATGTGGAATTGGAGCACCAGGTTGAACGTGGAGAGGGCTCAACAGATTTGTATGGAAGCAATACATCATCTGAGAGATCTGACCAGAGCGCTGTCGCACCACACCAAGGCTTAAGGGATGCAATGAGTATAGGTGATGATACCACGCGTACCGTAGGTGCTACAGACAACATGGTGGCTGACAACGAAGCAATACTCCTGGAAGAGTCTACGGATTTGTTAGAAGCAGAGGATTGGTCTTTTTTGCCCCTCAAGGATCTCGCCACAAATTTTGAATTACTGAGCAAAGTGCTCCTGGGAGCAGCAGATCAGAAACTAGTAAGTGCATAACCCTGTTTGAGGCAGGCACCGAACAGTTGAAATCGGAGACTAAAAGACATGTTTACATTCAGATCACTTGTGAACATATTCACAACACAAATAAAACACATAAGACCAAGGATGTGAAGGGAGGCCATTCTGAAGAGGATGAGCAGTTGAGTTTCTTCTTCAGCCCATACATCGCCTGATAAAAGCAGAGCCTTACTAATAGGACTAGTTCTCCTGAGGCCACATTTGCTGAATCGATATTGAGAGGTCGAGCACCATGGACCCATTTACTTGCGATAACAGGCCTCCAGCTACAGATGCAAGTAAAGACGCTAGGGCCGGCTCACCAAGACACGATCGTCACGAGGGCTAACCTTGCGTCACTCCTTTGTCTCAACGGAGAATACAGAGAAGCCCATTCCTTGCAAGTGGATGAATTGGAGCTTTGCACTTTGGCATTAGGGCAAGAGCATCCTTCTACGTTGAGGAGTATCAATAACTTAGCATCCACACTTTGGAGTATCGGAGAGTGGAGTGAGGCAGCTACCAAATTTAAACTAGCTGTGCAGTTGCGCACAACTCTGCTGGGACCTGAGCATCCCTCTACCCTAACAAGCATGAGGAATTTGGCGGCGACATATCAGAGTTTGGGATGGTGGCCGAAAGCGAAAGAAACCTACCTTGAGTTGTCTGATCTTGATGTGAGAGCCCTCGGCCCACATCATCCCTCCACTCTGATCCGTATGTCCAACTGGGCGGTGCTCCTCTGGGAGATGAGAAGGTTCAGAGAGGCGGAAGAGCTTGAGACCAGGGTCTTGGAAGCCCGCCGGACTACGTTAGGCCGAGAGCATCCTGACACACTGGTAAGCGTCAATAACTTGGCGTTGACTTTTCAGAGTCTAGGGAGGTGGCGAGACGCAGAGACCCTGGGTACAGAAGCAACGACTTCAGCGCAGAAGCTTCTAGGCCCTGAACATCCGTTTACGCTGACTAGTATGGGAAATCTCGCTGCCACATTTCGGAACCAGGGCCGGCTAGATCAAGCTGCGTCTTTGGAGGTACAGATAATGGAGGCGCAGAAGAAAGCTCTCGGAGAGGAGCATCCAGATACGATTGCCACCAGATGGAATCTGGCTCATACCTTGCGGAAGCAACAGCACACTAAGGAGGCATTAGAGCTGCTAGAAAGTTGCTTGGAATCCCAGGCCCGACTTCTAGGTGAAGAACATCCTCACACTATGGCCATCAGCAGGACTCTTGATAAGTGGAAGCTGAAAAAGAGTTCAGATTGGGGAAAGGGAATCAAACGTCGTCGGCGAATTCCCGTTGGTAGGAAAGTAGCCAAGAAAAGGACGATATTTGATTCAAATACCGATCGCTAGTTGAAGAGGTGCTGAAAGACTCATAGCAGCAATGGGTTCCACTTGGAAACTTTTTAAACCTTGGCCATTTGACTGTAGTGGATATGTCTGGTATATCTCAGTACTAGCAGGGTCCTATACCTGCCTTGTGAATATGAAATGGTTTGGTCCTATATCTGGGGGTAACGTAAATTTGCCGAGATGATTATCTATAAGTTTAGCTCAATTCTCCTTCATAATCTTGTAAGGCACGTTATCCACGTTTTAGATTAAAGCTCCCATTGATGTTTCCCTTTATTAGCACTAGTAATCAACGACAATTGTACGGTTATCAGGCTAGATTGCTATTGAATCTGTAACAAGTTTTTCGGGTACTGGTACGATATATTATGACGACAGCGCCTAGCAACTCGTCCAACATGCCTCATACGACGTTTCCCTAGAAGGACCTTCGACTCTGTGAGATAGTTTGTGGCCAGGGGCTATGTACACAGAACCGGAGTCTTGCCTTTGCTGATAAAGACTGTCTGAGTCTCCTGTTGGACAAGTAGGTGTATCATAGCCTGCTTACACCTCCCCCAATGGAAGTTGTGCCTGGCAGCTGTACGATGCCGGCATCAGCACAGTTGCGTGACGAGGAACACTAGTTTACAAGATATATCTCTAACTGGAACGGAATCAGTTGTCATCACTACTCAGATTTTGCAACCGTGCCAACTCCGAGTACGGTCCTTTTGCCAACATCAACTCATCGTGAGTTCCTCTTTCCACAATACATCCATGGTCAAAAACAAAAATTTCGTCTGCATGTGCAATTGTCTTCAGCCGATGGGCCACCGCAATGGTCGTTCGAGGAGTTTTGGTGTGTTTCAATGTGTCTTGCACCGCTCGCTCCGACACCGTGTCCAACGCCGAAGTTGCCTCATCAAGAAGACTGCATCTGGTCAATATATACTAGTCGCCATATAGACAGAAAAGGGAAAATGCCTTACAGAATCTTGGGTTTCCATAAAAGGGCCTTTGCAATGGCCACGCGCTGTCGTTGTCCACCAGAGAGATTGGATCCGTTGCCCACTACAGGCGTGCCCAGTCCCGAGGGAAGGGATGACTGATTTCATACATATCAGCACTGATTGGCCTTCTTTGGCAAGAGATCACTCACCACAAATTCTTCCAAGCTGACACTCTTTAAAGCCGCCAATATTTCATCATCCGACACATCCTCGTCGCCGCTCTGCAAACACTCACGCAGATCTTCACCCACCAGGCATGAGTTTTGGTCAACTAGTGCCAGGTATCGATGGTAGCTCTCCGGCTCATAAACATCAATATCTTTATTTCCTAGCACGATCCGCCCGGATTCTGCAGAATAAAAACGTTCGATCAGACTGATCGCCGAGCTCTTGCCGCTCCCACTGGCTCCTACCAAAGCAATAAAACGACCGGCAGGGGCCTCTAGACTCACATTGTTCAAAGCAAGCTGGGTCGGACGTGAAGGATACCGAAAGTATATATCATGGAAGGAAAGATCTACCAGGGAGCTTGGTGTAAGCAGCTCTTTCTGACGGGGGTTTGGTAACTGCAGTGGAGAGCCTTGCATTAGTCCTTTGAGTTGCTCAACTGCAGAACGAGCACCTGCAATGTCAGGGGCATGCGAAAACATGGCTGCTGATGCTTGAGAGCCTCCGACAATGGCGACGAAACAAATATAGAACTGTCGCACGGTGTACTCGCCGGTTGCAATGAGGTGGGTGCCGCCATACCAAAATACCAGGGCAATGCTGAATATGCTGAGCGATGAAGTGAGTGCATATGCAATACTGAACTTAACCCATTTCGAACGCATGTGGTCGCGGGAGCTTTGATCGCAAAATGTTTCGACGACAGTCTTTTCAAGACCAAGGACAGCTACAGTCCTAATGGCAGATATTCCCTCGTTGGCCACTGCCACTGCGTTGGAATCTCGTCGAATGCACTCCTGAACTTGCTCTATCAAAGAGAATTGTAGATAACCTGAGATAAGTATAAGAGGGATGGTGGCTGTTGCGACGCCTGCAAGCTCCCAACCGTATGCCCAGCCGATTACAATTCCTGTGATGAGCATGGCTAAGGATTCTAAAACAAGGCCAAGTGATATTCCAGACACCCCAACGATCTTAGTTATTCCCGATGAAAGGAATCCGATCAAATGCCCCGTCGAGTGCTCGGTCTTTCCAAAGAAGGAAAGCTCCTTTTGAAGAAGAGCTTTGAATAAACTTGAACGAGCGCGGAGATTGAGTTGAGACGTAGAAATAGCAAAGAAGTAACCTCGTGCACAGTACATGGTGAAGACAATGACCCCGTGGATCAAGTATATTAGAGACCAAAAACGAGTAGTATGACCTGCTGTGCTTAGCTGGGGGCTTATAATGGATATAACCCCATTCCCGAAGAAGATTGAGTGCACGGGGTAGCTTAAACCGGCTAGAACACTGCAGATCAGACCTCCGAGAGTATATAACAGTTCAGGTTTACTAAGATTCCAAACAAACATTATACTCCGACGCGACGAGAACGACCAAAAGGCATTCTTTTTCGGAGGAGCGTCTCCAGTAACACCTTTTGGGGATCCACCTTCAGAACACTCGGTCTCCTGGTCTAGAGGCAGTGGTTGGCTTTTTGGATCTTCCTTTGGTGTTCGACTTGCTTCTATCAAGGAATCAGTTCGCAGTGCTTGTTGTCTCACTAGATCACTGTATAATGTATTTTTAGCCATTAACTCGTCATGTGTTCCTTGTTCTACAACTCGACCGCTGCTCATAACAATGATCTTAGCCGCGTTCCGAATCGTTGAAAGTCGATGAGCTATGACAATTGTAGTTCGCCCCATTGCGGCTGCGTCAAGAGCTTCTTGTACTTCTTTTTCACTTTGACTGTCTAATGCCGCTGTAGCCTCATCCAGCAGCAATATTGGTGGCTGGGATACAATGGCGCGTGCTATTGCAATTCTTTGCTTCTGACCTCCTGAGAGAAGTGACCCCCGCAGCCCCAAAAGTGTATCGTAATCTTCGGGAAGGCTCATGATGAACGAATGAATCTGAGCAGTCTGGGCGGCCTTGATCACTAGCTGTCTGGTGGCTGCAAAATCTAAATGCTATTCTTTCAGGTCAACGACCGGCCCCAAACTATGATCATGGACTAATGACGGCACACCTTTCTGGTAGTAGTATTCAACCCATGGGCGATATTTTCATGAATAGATGCATGGAACAAAGTAACTTCTTGGCTGACATATCCAAGGTGCGACCTTAGCCAAGAGAGATTCAACTCATCAATCGGTTTGTGATCCACCAGTATTCGACCACTGGTGTGTAAATATAGTCTCTCGAGAAGGGCGAAGATTGTTGATTTTCCTGAGCCGGATGGCCCAACGAGGGCTACAGTCTTCCCTGCGGGTATATTTAAATCTACGCGATCCAGGATCAATTGGTCCGGCCTGGAAGGATAAACAAAACTCACATTCTCGAGAGTAATATGGCCCTGCACCGAGCTTATCCTTCCTCCAGTGTCGGATAGTGCGTCAATTGGCGAAACACGGTCGATAGCAGTAAAGGCCCTGCCTGCTGCATTGTTGGCCTGCGTGATGGCGACAACAAAAGGCATCGCTTTACCAAGCTCAGCACCCGCAATAGAGCTTGCATAAATAATCGTCAACGCTTCTGAAATGGTACACCTTCCTTCATGAAAGAGACGATCGGCTTGCCACAACTAAGGGGAAAATGTCAGCGGGATGGAGGTGAAGTCTGACAGGGGGCGCATACGCCCATCCCATTTGCCCAATGTAGTACTGTGAAGGCGCTGGCTACCATCAACCCAAAAATCAACCGCTCCCGAGTCTCTGAGGACATTGGACGCAGCAAAGCATTATGATATTTCTTTCCATACCTCGCCTGACTTCGATAGGCAATAACGTCCCGCATGGCACAGAAAACCTCTTGAGCCAAGTTATCAACTCGTGAATACTGGGCCAACGTCTTTGCTTGGGTCTGGGCTAACCAGATGCCCAGTACCCCTATCACTAGAATAAGCGCTATTGGCTGGCATAACATTATGGACGCAAAGTACCAGCTTTGCATGAATGTGATAACAATTGCAGTCACAAACCCAGAGAATCCGGTGAGAAGAAGGCCCATCTTTTGTGAAATCCCCTCTTGGATCAACTTCATATCTTGATCCATGACGGAGGTTATTTCGCCTGTCCCAACTACATCAAAATAGGCAGCATTTTGCCGCATAACCGAAATGAGATATATCTCTCGAAGATGGCTGGTGATCCTATCGCCAATGTGGTTAAAGCCCCACGTACTGAACATCGTCGTCACAAAGGATCCAATTGCTTAGGGAGGAGGCTCAGTCCACATAAATAGTCTCTTTGACATCTCAAGGTATAGACTCACCTATGTACACCAATTTCAATGTCAAATGCCTCACTGAATCAGCAATATCAAGCGAGTCGTTTGGTCCATTGCGAAGGGCTTGAACGAACTTCTCTGTCAACGATCCGAAAATAACCTGTCGTTCAAGTAACACGATTCAGACCTTTTTCTCTTTCTTTTTGTATGATATTTACAAGGTGATGAGCTTACAGTCATCAGGGGCATAGCTGTCCCTGCAGCAATAGCAGACAATGCTGATAGGAACAGGCCGCACAACTGCAACCTGGTCGCATACCGATATATCCAGAAGAAGTTAGCTTTACTTAGCCCGACATGAACTTGACGGTTAATCAGGTCTTGTGTGTTCTGAGAGTTAGGAACGTTCGAGTGAGCCCGCAAAAGCGAGACCTGGGAATGCATCTTTGGTGTGGATGCACCAATCCAAAGAGCACACAAGTTGAATATGAAGCCGGATACAAACGATACGCGGCGAGGTTTTCCTTTTCCAGGTGGACGTGTCTTTGCGTCGATCATTCCAATTACCGCGTCCTGCATGCCTGGCCAATGAGCCGAATCATTCGACAGATGGATCAGATGCAAGGACCCTACGCCCTTGCATGGGGATGTGATATGTCTGCTAAATTATTCTCCATCCTCCTATGTCAATTGAACTTTTACATTACTAGTCGTGTTTTTAATCGAGTCTGATCCCTCGTCACATAAGAAAAACCCGAAAGAGTTTCCGATTTTGGCTTGACTAGCACATCTCAATCCTGCTCGGCTGCCAAAGCCCTGCGCGCCCACCTGATGACATGTACCGGCCCAACGCCATTAGAGGAAAGTAATGTGGATACAAAGAATATCCTAGATAGAAGTGGTTCGGAAATCCTACCCCGGTGTAGGGTCTCTCTGGCCACGAAGCCCCATTGTTGCCGACCGCAGTTTGCGTCGAGAGAAGATAACGAACGCCAAGTGTAATTGCTGTGTGTGTAGGATGCAAAGAGGTAAGCAGGGCCATGAGCGCCCAGGCGGACTGTGAAGCTGTGGAGGGGCCCTGGCCTGCGGTACTGGAATCTCGATAAGTATCAAGAGATTCCCCCCATCCGCCGTCGCTGTTTTGGATTGAGAGCAGCCAGTCCACTCCTCTTTGCATACATTCTCCAATCCGGACACTTATGGAGCTTTCGAGGGATTTTATTTCTGCAAAGCCACAAATCACATTGCTTGTGCCATAAATAAAATTGGCCCCCCAACGTCCAAACCAGGCTCCGGTCGGCTCCTGTTCGCTGAGGAGGTACTTCACTGCTCGGTCGACTGCGAACATCATGGCAACTTGCATGTTTTTAGACACAGACAACTTTTCATGGGAGTTATTACTCATCACTAGACCAAAAGCCTCTACAACACGCGCGGTTACGTCGGCTGTGGATGGGTCACACATAGCTTCCATATCACTAAATGGTATCCGGTTGAAAAAGAGCTTGTTGTTCCCACGGTCAAAGGCACCCCAACCTCCATCCTCATTTTGCATGCCCAATATCCATTCAATGGCGCGAAGAATCGGTTCTGAATTAACCGAACGAGGATTTTGCTTCATGAAAGAGAGAATCGCAGCAGCGGTATCGTCAACATCGGGGGTCCAGACGTTGTGATACTCGAAGCTGAACCCCCCGGCCCTAAGAGTCGGGTTGAGGACTTTCCAATCTCCCTGAGATCCAAGGATTTGGCGACTTTTGATCCAAGTAGTCGATTGACGGACATATTTGCTTTCTACCGGCAGCCCGGCATCGAGCAGGCCTATAGTCATGAGAATTGTGTCCCAGACAGGCGATACAGAAGCCTGCATGCGCATTCCATTATGATCGGACCAGATAAAGCTTTCTAAACCCTGGAGGCCCCTCTTAACAGGGCGTGAATCGATGTCATATCCTTCAAGGACAAGGGCAATGATCGATCCGTGCATCGGAGGATAGCAGCCCCCCCAGCTGCCATCCTCTTCCTGATGCTCAAACACGAAATCAAGGCATCGTTGACGGGCGTGCTTTCTCCAAGGAAAGTTCCTCATTCCATTGACAGCATGTAGGACGTTGTCAATCAAGGTAAACCCCAGTGTGGTGAAGTCCATCTTCCAGAATTTCCACAAACTGGGCGAATACGGTGCTTGTTTGTCCTGGGGATTGCACCATAATTCGTCTAGAAAAGTGTTGGCTTCCGATCTTCCATTGGGGAGGGCAAAAATAGGCCGGTGGTGGCTGACAAGTAGTAAGGGCACTACAGTTAGCCTTGCCCATGCCGACATGTGGTAAATACTGAAAGGGGCCGAAGGGGGCATGAATATCAGTTCTGGGGGCATCTCTGGCACTGCTGTCCATGGGACTAGTCCAAAAATCGCAAGAAAGAAGCGCGTAAAAATGCGAACTCGAGCCACACCACCAGCGGCCAGGATGGAATCTCGGGCTTTGGTCATTGCTGGGTGCTCGGGTGAGAGGTTTAGTAGTTTCAATGCGAAATATGCCTCGACACTGAACGATACATAGCCGCCCTGGTCAGGTGCTAGACCCCAAGAGCCATCCGGATTCTGCTCCGATAATATCCAAGATATCCACATTTCGGGATTGGGTATTTCGAGACCCAGGGCATGTCGTAGGGTGATATATTCCGCGGTATTGGAAACATTGGATTTGACCTCGCCACACCAATGTCCATCATCTCGTACCTGCTCTCTGGTAAAGTTTGCCGCTTGCTGTAAACATTGGCTGACTTCTGTGGCCAGTGACCTGGAGAGCAATTGATCAGTCATAGTGACGAGAGCAGGCTCACCGTAGGATTTGTTCTTTGATATTTGGGTGAGGAAACACAGCAAGTCACCGAGGGTTTTTAAATAGATCACAACATTCCTAATAGCTAGCGTGTCATAAACCTTTTAGATCCTACCATATATCACATCCACGAACTTTGTTCGGCCCGCAATTTGTGAGATCCCTTCGAGCATGCACCCCCCTTGCATATGCATATAACCCAACCATCGTGACGCGTCAGAAAAATAAGCTATTGACACATCCCACGCTTTGCAGCAAAAGTATTATATTGATTGATTGAACCTGTTCCTTCCAGCCTTCAGAAGACATAACGAACGACAACATGTTGAGTGCATTCATGTTGCCAAGCTGGTCCTTGCTTGGATATGAGATTCTTTGGGAATGTTTCCTATTGATTATATTAATCAGGGCTGGCATTGTCGCCTATCGACTATGGTTCCACCCTCTCAAATCCGTACCGGGTCCCAGGTTTGCAGCGGCAACAAGCCTCTATCTCCGATATCACGAAGTCATTGAACATGGAGGCCTCACGAAAAAACTGCCTCATCTACACAAACTCTATAGTGAGGATTTACGTCTCAGATTCCTATTAACGTCACTGACCATGCTCCTTTGTGGCGACTACAGAATCCAACGTGATCCGAATTGCACCCAATCATGTACATATCAATGATCCCACTGTTTATAAAATGTCAGATGTCCCTGTCGTCTCCTAGGGAATTATGCTGATACGAGTATAGTATTTTTGGCTCAAAGCCGGTTTTTCGGAAATGCGGAGACTTTTTTGCATCCTCCCAGGGCATACATACGATCATAACTACAGATGACCCTCTACGCCACCGAGTCATGCGGAATACCGCATCGCCACTGTTCTGTTCGCGGCAAATGGACCGTTCATTTTTTATTGGAAGGAGTCAGATCAAGCAGGCTGCAGACTACATGTTGCACAGTAGTCAATGCGGCAAACCCCTGGACATTTTCAGTTATTTTCAGGCAATGATGGTAAGCCCACCCTACCCCGGACGTGAGGTGGTAAAAACTATGTTAACATAATACAATATATATATATATAGACTAATATCGTTGCAAAGTCTTTGCTTTGCTCGAAAGAGTTGGTCTGCTATGATGCGCCCAAATCCGGGTGGATGAGTGTGCACCATTTTTTGAATCAGTATCGGTGGCTAAGTGAGTACAATACAATGCTAATAAACATGGAGAATTCGTCTTGAGTGTCACATTGAGTCTAATTATGTAGTTGCCGATATTCCTTGCCTTGTTCGCCTTGGCTTGAAGTTACTCGAATTATCCCCTAGCTGGATTAGCAGGGTTAGCGTTGGCTTCAAAGACCTTTATGAGGTACCTAGACTCAACCCCGTAGACGGTAAGTACCGCTAATACTCTATAGCACTGCAGAAATGTTGGAAACGAGCTTCTGAGTTCTCGCAAACGTCAGACTGTGTTACATCTGGACGATGACGCTGCACGGAATCTCACCAATAGCGATCTTTCAACATTGTTCCAACAAGCCGCAATCTACTTGCTGGCTGGCACAACTACCGCAATGACACTTACTGTTGCATGCTTCCACATTTTGAAGTCGCCAAATATAAGAGAACGACTTCAGATTGAGCTGGATGAGTTCGACCGTAGAACACCTGGGGGTCTTTCTGGCTCACAACTGGACTGGCGGGAGCTCACTCGGTTAAATTATCTGGTACGTTGCGCACATGGTTCTTATGCTCGTCTATGGCAGAAGCTCGCGTGAAGCACTGACGTCTGGTAAAGGATGCTGTGATTAAAGAAAGTTTACGTATCATACCACCAATCCCAGGCCTTTTACCAAGGGTAGTCCCATTGGAGGGGATGAGGATAGGAACTCATCTATTACCGGCCGGAGTATGTATTAATTCTGTCTCTTGTTCCACTAACTTTTTATTTTTATTTTTCTGCTCTAACACTGGTTATCAGACACGTATCTCGGCAGCCCAGTTTGTCTTCCACCACAATGAGACCGTTTTCCCCAACCCTGGTCAATTTGACCCCGAGAGATGGTTGAAATCATCTTCCGATGAACTCCGGACAATGGAACAGTACTTCATGCCGTTCAGCAAAGGGTCCAGGGCATGTATTGGGTGGCAGTAAGTCGTAATACCTTTCATTTACTACGCTTGGTGAAGATACCTGACTATTTTTCCAATCATCCAGACAAGCGAACATTTATATGTTCACCGCTTTAGCTCATCTTTGGGCTGAATTTGGGATGACAGCTGTAGAGAATACACCTGAGACCTTGGACTGGAAGGACCAAAAGGGAGCAGTTCCAGTAACTCCGCCCCTTGTTAGGCTTAGACCAAAGGGTGGGGCTTGATTGGTACGTGTAGTTTGGACTGGTACGCAGCAAGTCGGGTTATAATTGGTAAAAAAAATTGTGACACATCTCATGTATGATGCATCCCGATCACTTGAAAAGATACGGGCTGGTGGAGATAAGACATGGATAGAAAGTACGCTTGACCGCCTCCCACTAAGGAGAGAGTTTTAAGACTATATTTACACCAATGAACCTAGTAAATACCTTGTGCTAGATATGCCTACGAGGGTAGGAATGTAGGAGATGCATAGAAACGCCGTTTTCGCCAATAATTTTGCTGTATGAATATACGTGCGGGTCCTCGTGATGCAGGGGTCGCAGCAGATGTCAAAGAATGCAAGGGATAGGCCGATCACAGAATGCAGAGCCGAGTGTTTTGCTTACAGGTCATACCTCACCATTCTTGACTTTTCCACATGTTATTATATGGTGAGCCGTGTATCTTGAATCAGGTTGTGTCATAGAAAGCTAACGATAACTCCTGAGGTGCTGACACCCTCTCAAAAATGATCTCTTAGATAGTTCTTCAATCAACCACCTCAGTTTGTTCCCTCAGTGCCAGGTCTCAAGGATGCCTTGCGATTGGGATTTTCTTGTTTCGTCCCCCTGCAAATTTGAAGCACTGTTTTGTATATGACCTGTCAACCAGAAAGCAGAGAGGAGAAAACAGCGTTTCGTCTTGATACAGGACTAGAACGCTTGAAATACCGGAACTTTTTCTCTGCCAGCTTGTCTTTGTACGGATCGTATCCTGTCTTATTTTACTGCGTGCAATATGGTTTCTTTGACTATGATGGTAGACAAGACCTGTGCTGGGAACCGAGCAGAATCCAGGGATCAAGTACCACTAAACACTGGAATTTATAGTTCGATGCCTTTATTGTCGATGCCTGGTAAGAACATATATTCCTGTGATTCAAAGGAGTCTTGGTTTTCAAGTCCTGGCTGCATCGAACGACTATAATACTAACAATGAGACCTCTCCAGAGCAAAGCGACCATGTAGAACTCGCGACACCCGCGATAAGACTGAATATCGTCATACAAACAATCGGCACACAGGGAGACATTCAACCATTTCTCATCCTCGGCGACGAGCTCGTCCGGCAAGGCCACCGAGTTCGCGTGGCCACACATGCCACGTACGCCACTGCCGTTGCGACAGATCACCCTCACCTAGAGTTCTTCCCTATCGGCGGCGATCCGGCCGAGTTGATTTCGTATGGACGCAAGAATTCTGGCTTTGTTCACGAGTTCAAAACGCTGCAAGCCCGCCTCCAAGGGAAGAAAATCCCGATAATGTCCGACATCATCAGTGGATGTTGGAGGTCTTGCGTGGATGATGATCCGGTTACTAGTGCGCCCTTTGTTGCCGATGCGATCATTGCAAGTCCGATTGGATTTTCGCATGTGCATTGTGCGCAAGCTCTCGGAGGTTTGCCTGTTCATCTCATGTATACCATGCCTTGGTCGAGGACGAAGATGTTCCCGCATGCGATCACGAGGGTGGGCGTTGGGAGAGCCATGAAACTCAGCCGTCGCAATTGGATCTCCTACGTGGCAATCGAGTGGATGATATGGCTGTAGTAAGATAACCCTAGTGGCCAGGGGACATATCGAAAAACACCGCGGTTTATTAATGGTTCGTTAGTTTAGGAGACACCATTAACCAGCTCCGAGCTTCGCTTGACCTAGCGCCAATTCCGATGAACATGGGGCCAGGGTTACATGAGACGTTGAAGATTCCATTCACATATTTCTGGCCTCCAGCCTTGGTACCTAAACCAGACGATTGGCCCGCGCATATCGGTAATATTTCCTTCTACTCCGTCCTGTTTGGCTGGGACCTGCAACATGTTGTCAGAACTAATGATCTCTTTAAGAGGTATCGGGGTATATTAGCAGGAATCCGTCGTCTTATCAGCCTTCTCCTGAGCTGCAAAAATTCCTCCTCTCAGGCTCCACGCCCGTATACATTGGATTCGGAAGCATCGTGTTGGATGAACAGCTTAGCCAAGAACTCACGGAAACGGTCTTGGCAGCCATCTCCCTTGCTGGTATCCGTGCAGTTGTTGGTAAAGGGTGGTGCAAGCTAGGTGATTTCGTGACCAACAACAAAAATGTCTTCTGTATTGACAACTGCCCGCATGACTGGCTATTCCAACATGTGAGCGCAGTAGTCCACCATGGCGGCATTGGAACCACAATATGTGGGCTTGCGCATGATCGACCAACCGTGGTAGTGCCTTTTGTTGCGGAGTGAGTATTTAGCAATCCTTTCTGTCTAATAAATGGCTCTTCACAAGGGGCTCTCTTTGGCAAATATTGACATGGAAATTCTTCAGTGGCCAGCGATTTTGGGGCCATATAGTTGCAGGTACAGGTGCAGGTCCTGCTCCGATCCCATACACTTCACTGAAACCTCGCCGCTTGGCCGCCGCCATTCGCTACTGCTTCACCGATCAGGCAAAAGCGGCGGCACGACAGGTTGGGAAGAAACTGCGGGCGGAAACACCAGGTGCAGCCAATGCAGTTCAGTCATTCTATCGCAACCTCCCTCTGCATCGGATGAGCTGCGAATACTTGGTTGATCAGCCCTCGGTCTGGAGCTATGGGCCCGCCAATCGAGAAATCCAGCTTTCCAAAGCTGCAGCCTGGATTCTCGTCTCCCACGGCCGGATACATGAGCAGAAATTGAAAATTCACCGGATTAAAACGTATGCCGCATTGGACTACGGCACTCAACGCGATTTAATAGGAGTGATTATTGGTGTTTTCGTCTGGAGTATATCAAGTACGTACCCCCTGACATAAAAGGGACAAAGGGGGAAAGATGAGCTAACATACCTCTTTGATATCTCAAATCTACAGCTCTTTTGTATCCATTGTTATATGTCCTCTGCGGGCGTACAGATATCACCAATACCCCTCCTAAGGGCCCCGTCAACTTCGGGACAGAGGCCGCTGTTGTCAAAGCCAGACTCAGGGAAGGCAAGTACATGGCGGAGAAAATGCCGTTGGAAACGCAGTCTGCTGTTCTGAGGAAATTTGACGCCGCTTTTGGAAACGATTAGAGTCCCCGCTCTTCCTGCTTGTCAAATGTCCACCTGGGATAAGGAACAGAAGTATGCACGGCGAATCAGTGTTGCTTTCTACCAGGCAAGGTACATTTCTGCTTGGTGGTGGTTCAACTAGAGTTTCGGAGGTCTGATTATTGGCCAAGGCCAGGCTGAAGGTGTGGTTTGAGATTTTCAATCGCACGGATCACTAGTATTATAATTTTAGACTTATGTAAGTATTCGATCTAGGAAACTCAATACTGATGGCTAAAGCTACTACATACTTGTACCTAGTGCTTTTTTAAATACCTTGGTAACCTGTTAGTATTTTTGCAGTTCTGTATCTAAGTAATCTACCTAGTTTTGGGGTTTTGTATAGCATCTTCCTCCCTCAAATGATGCGGGAGGGCATTGGCCCGCCGCAAGTATATGTTGTTATCCCCACTCTGACTCGCATCTCTCAAGGAATCATAACCGCTTCGTAGGTATGATTGCCTTCAGTCTAGCCAAATGTTTGCATTTCCCTATGAGGGTTGGTCAGCGCTTGTGTAGCCGGGGTGGGCCGCTTTGCCGGGTGCTCTAATGCCAATTCACGGGGAAGAGGTTAATCTGCAGGCCGTTGACAACTGGGTGGGTAAGGCTTGGTGATTGATTATATCATTTGTTGGTAAGGGATTCCGTCTGCCAGCCTTCTTAGTTAAGAAAAAGCTAGCCTTAGATACGATAGTCAAGAGTTCAAGAATATACGAGAATGAGGCACCTTTGAGCGTCGACATCATTGTTGGGGGTAACGGAGGATAGCTTAGGGATAGGCGCCAGGTACCGAGGCTGCTGGGCAAGATGAACTACCGCGACAAGGCCGTTCTCGAAAACCATATACTGTTATCATTCCCCTGCTGGAAGCCGCAGGTTATTTGCTGTTATTATAGTCTGTTGAGATGTCAACTTGAGCATAATGAAACAGGGTGTTATTTTCCGCAAAACATGGGGTCATGTGTAAAATTCGCCCGAAAGATCCCAGCCGCAACGATGAAAATAGGATTGATGCTGGCCATGGATTCCCAGTGGAATGATCTTTTTGACCTGCTTAGTACCAAGCTACATTCCATCTGTTGCGGTTTCCAGTTTTACTTGACTTCGACTGAAAAAATAGGACATATATAATGCAGGTTGAAAGACATTTTGCTAAGATAACCAGGTTTGGTTATTTTATCTTTCCTGAACATGCCTAATTATGATCTCTTTGCCGACTCGGCATACTCTTATCCAGAGGCGAAGGTATTTGCACCATGGAGTATTTGTGTTCTTGGGACCTCTTGCCTGAAGGAGTCCATATTGCCGCAGTATATGATTCACGTGTCCTAGATCGTACCTAGGCTAGTCAGGTTGTGGGGCTGCTCACTGCGACATTGCAGCGTATACAAGCTGACACTCAAGCCCGGATTGGTGACTTGTATCATGACGCGCTGGAAGGTTCACTAAGTAGTACGAACTTTATCTGGATTTGTTCTCAATTCTCAGAGTTATTTCCTGTGTGCGTCGCCTGATATGCTGTAGCAGAACCTAGCTTAAGCTCAATAAAGATACTAGTGATTGCTTGAAGACAAGCTCATTCTTAACTCAGTTCGTTGTCCGACATAGTATAATAAATAGGCTTGTCTGAGGAATTTTTGTCCACGGCTCTACTGGAGGTGAACCCAGACAAGTTAGTAGATCACAGCCAAGCCACACTAAATCACTAGCGCAAAAGGTCCTTTCAAGACTGATTTTAAATTTCATGTCAGACCGGTATCCACACTACAATCTCCCCAATATCGCTCCTAGAAGCGGCGACTATAGATTCCCGGTACCTGAAATTACTGCTGCTCCCAGGAATCCAAAAAAAAAAAAAAAAAAAAAAAAAAAAGCAAGGAATGGATGAATCATTGGCCGCATATTTGGGGTGGACAGATAGGGACCGTCTGTAAGCTCCACCCCCAACTGTACTAGATCGAGCAGCAGTTGGCTGACCTCCTTCAGCCCGGGTACACCGGCAATTGCCCTCGAGCTTCAAGGTTCTGAAAGGCTGTGGCGGAGAACACCCTACCTCTTCGAAGTCACTTTACGTCGCATAAACGAAGACGCCAGACCATGCCTCTTTGCATGGACCCCGCATATCCAGGGGTTCACCGTTTCTGGCTTGATTCTCCTGCATCACACCCCCGAGGGCTTGAAGAAAGTTGAGCTTCCTATAAGTGCACTTCCTCCGCTTGAGCCATGGGTGAATAAGCAGTCATCCTTGATTGAACATGCTCCCGGTGGTGCCCAGCGGTGGGTGGATATATTCCCAGACAACTATGTGTCCCTGTTGAAGTCCGGAGAGAGGTATACATTGCTCTGGCCTGGTGAAAGATACGCTACCTGGGAATGGGGTGTAGCCAAAGACCATCTCTTTGACTATATACCCACCCAAAATGTCAGCCTTGTCCTGCCAGGTCGCCCAACCCTGACTTTCACTGTAGAAGAAGGAGAGCAACCATTTCCTATTTCTAAGATGTTGCCAATGGACATCTCAACTTACACGTAAGGACTTATCCTACCCTAAATCTGACTTATGCTGACATTTGCTCTAGAGAAGGTGCTCCAATTCTAACTGCAAAGGTTGCATGTGCCCCAACTGCTCCCTTGAAAAAAGGACAGGTTACCACGACGGTCTACATTACGTACCATTATGAGCCTTCCGGTCAGTCGAGACCAATCACACTTCAGATCCAGAATCTACTTTTTCCCAGCGTTTATGAATGGCGGGGTATCTGGGAAGATTGCTCCCCTGATCTTCATGGCTATGGAATATGGGATGATCCGGATGTACAAATCTCGCCCGGCCAGGATAAGAATTTTGCCTGCCTTTACCCCGGAGAGACTTGGTCCTTCACTGGGAATTATGAATTATCCGAGGAAGTGCAGGTTGGTAGTTCACTGAGATGTCAGTTGGGAGAGACGAAGGTCAACTGGTGGGACTGGGGAACTCGGGACGATCATCTGTCTACCAAAATAACCGTGCCCTGTTGGATGGGGCCCGAAATTATAGAGCCGAGTGATAATGACGGGCGACCGTTGCTCATAGTGCCGGCGTCAAATCCTGTTGATGTGCAACTTATGTAGCTTTGGGATGAATTATTAAATGATACTATAGCACTAAGTATGTGTTAGAATTACACAACGAGGAACTGGACCGCCTAGCTAGGAAACAACCTGTCACTCTCTGCTTTCAACTCACCATGGTTTTCACTGCTATGCTGCCATCATTGGAGTTATTTCAGTATTGACGTAGGTCTACTAACGGCCAGGCGAGATGGATGGTTACATCGAGTTAGCTTCGTCTCATT
The DNA here is from genome assembly GCA_008274985.1 of Aspergillus sojae. NCBI lineage: Eukaryota > Fungi > Ascomycota > Eurotiomycetes > Eurotiales > Aspergillaceae > Aspergillus > Aspergillus sojae. The sequence goes on along the minus strand of CP035527.1, from coordinate 3,953,325 downwards.
AAATATGCAATGGACCTGAACAATGTCCTTTTGTCGCTTCGACACCATTATTAATTTGTGCCATATCACTATTTGCGCGCTTAGTGGCCTGTTGTATCTTAATATACACAATAACCTTTTCTAAATGCTATAGCCTTTTAACAGGACTAATACCCACCCTAGTCATCATTAGCTCTGTTAGTGCTCCACGGGGTTTTGTAGCCGCCACTTGCGATCAACAAGCGCAGGTAGTCCGTGGTGCATTATCGCACAACTCTATATCGAAACCTAAATTTCAATATCTACCAGATAATAAAGAAAAAGTAACTCTCATCCAAGTATTAAACCGGTACTGATTGTGTAAATAGAAGATATAAACCGTACCATTGAACGCACAGTACTTCATGGGACATTTGTTCAAGCCTTGGTCTCATAGCCATCGTTCCACAGCAGTAGAAAAATTCGAGTGTTTGAAATGTAATGCCCTATTCCATCAACGATGGCTCCAATCCCCTGGCTCCACGCTCTGTTCTCCTGGGTCAAGGTGAGTTAGCTCCTACAAATACAACTAAAACTGCAGCATATGCTGCGACTGCAGCCAGCACCTCCTGTCCTCGTAGATTCTTTCCAAGGAAGGCCAGCCCTACAGCGAAAAGAATGGTAGCTACACTGGTGGTTGTGAGTGCAGTAGCCTGATCTTGATGTAAAACCATAATGAGCATGGGGGCGATTAGTGCGACACCGCCACACACCCCCATCAAGAGCCTCTCCAATAATTGCGACCACTGGACCTTCTGGCCATGTGCGTTACGAGATGGGCCAGGTAGAACAACTCTGTAATTTCTATGTCTCTCGTGGTCAGGAAGCTTCAACTGATGACGGCTCGGGATGAGATTGTTGTCATTCATCAGGCAAAACCCTAGTATGTCGTTCGTGGTAACCAGAAAAGGGTCTTCCTCCCCAGCTGCAGTCGACTGAATAAGCTTTTCCGTCATATAATCGTAGTCCTGAATTGCAGCAGCTACATAACGTGTCAGAAGAATATTACTATTCACCAGTAAGATCAACATACTATACTTTCGCAATAATTCCCGAGCTGTTCCCATTGAATCAGGTTTTACCTCTTGGGTGTGCACCATATCTTGCACAACATCTACCAACTCCTTTTGCAAGTCATATAGTACCATCCTTTGAAGCGAGTTCAAAGCAATATTGTATGACAAGGGCTTCCCGGGCTGGCTACGTTGATACACAGCTGATATTCCTGCTGCAGCTAAGCGATCATAGAAATTCAACTCAGAGAGCTTAGACGTTTTGAATGCCTGTTGTCTTTCCTTAGGATCCATTTCTGCAGTAACGTGTGGTGACAGTGAAAATGGACCCTTGGGCCCGTACGGCAGCCGTGGAGAATATAGCCGAGAGTCTGGCTCGTCCTCGGAATTTCTGTTTTCAGTTACTTGATTCATGGTCGCTTTGCGCTCTCTACGCCTTTTATGCTTTCTGCGCATGCTAGGCCCTTTGCGCCCTCTGCGTTCGTCTTTGACGGTTCTAGAAGGTGCATCATCGCATGGGGAGTGTTGACCTGCTGGGTCCGTAGCTTTGGGCTTATCTTCGTCGATCCTGGGGAGCTCGTTATCCGATGGATTGTCTTCAGATGATTGGCCGGTAATTTTAGGCTCCGTGTCGTTTGGCCTAGATTTAGGCCGCTCATCCTCGGATGAACTGTCTTTTGTCCTATTTTCGCTGGCTTGACTTCGAGTTCGACCGTTGAAGGGAGAATTTTTTGAAGGCGCTGTAACGCTAGGCAACTCAGATAGCTTGACCTCGCGTTCCGGGGGCGCAAATGTGGACGGAAACTCAGGCTCACGCAATCTGAGTGCTTCCAGGTCAACAATGCGAGGCATAATAACGAAGAAATCGCGAGCTTCTGAGAAGGGGAAGCGGCAGGTTGATGGCCGTGACCGAAGAATGTATGCAGAAACCATTTTCAAGACTAAACTCCTCTATGATTAGTTAATAGCGGGTCAGGTGGCTATCACGATTCTGATTGATTCCAAAAAAGCAAACATTCTCAGTGCAGCTGAATAATATGTATTTCTGACGCCGTTGAGACCAATTATACTCGGCCACGGAAGACCACTTTGTGATTAATGCATTACGGGCTGCAGGATGGTGTGTGGCGGGGTCAGTGTCAACCTTGAGCGTTGGTGCATGGCCAGGATACAGTCTTCTCGACAAAATTCATTTCGCCGAGAAATAGGTTTAAGATGTCAAGAGACCTTTGTTAAATCTTTAGATTTTCGTCGAAGAGTATATATGATTGCCTCTAACTATATGAGCTCCTCTTCAATCTCAATACAGGGTGCGATCTTACCCAGCCATCTACGGGAGCGCCTCCGCTGTCACCACATTTCCTCTGCTTTGAGCAGGCTAGGCGGGTCTAGACCACTGTCAATAGAAATGACCCCGAAGCAATGCGGAGTACGGATGAGATAATTTGATTACTAATAAGTTGCATAAACGGGCATACATATAAAATACCTTCATTTACATAATTAGAAAGAGGAGACTGGACTTTCCTAATCGAGTCATACTATGACCACGTTCCATTGTCCAAGCCCTAACAACCCCTCTGTCGCTATGTGACATCTCATTAGCTCTTGATTGACAGATGATGTTAAACTACGCACTACCAAATGTCACTTATCTCATGGATTCATATATTACAATCTACGATGTTCAAGTTAAGTACTATAGCGAATGGCGCGGTGTTCTTTTATTTGGAAGTTGAGAAACTATTATTATCGCAGCCGGCCCCACCCGTCCGAATCCAGTTGAGTTCGCCAATCTTGCATACTGTGGAGTCTGTGACGATCTATGATACAATCCGCAGCAGGTCATTAACTACATCACAAATAGCTGACATTACTAGCTACAGTAAACTTAATCGCTCTGTCCTAGTAAGCATTCGTACCAATCTCCAACTTTTTAGCAACATTCAAGCAACCCCAAACCCTAATAGCTATCAGTACATGATCACATCCACCGTGCTGGAAGCCCGCTGCAGGCACTTGCTAGGAACATTAGAATTAGGCTTGGTTGAGGTAGCTGACTTTCTCAACCATACTTTATTAAATGAGTGACAGCTAGAGTAGTCCGCGAGTCGGGTTCAGGTTCGAAATATAGGACCCGCCCCCAACCCGATTAAAAGGGCTGTTTATATATTCAAACGAGATATAGTATTTCTTACAGTGATACAATTACTATATTCTTTTTTCAAAAGCTTCTACCATTAATTGCTTAGCGGTGTAAAAGGAGATGTCTAAGTCGCTTATCAGTGAGTAGTCCATATAAATAGAGTAAGAACTCAGTATACTACGACCGTGGATTTGGTTGCCCAAGAGGCCCCTAAACTTATATCCCCTGTCAATATATATATATATATATCTTTACATGCGCTTATCTTCTCTTCAAAGCCATCTGAAACATGTCCTCAGTATGCTCCCAAACCTTCCTCCCAACACCACTAGCATGGTACTCATCAAGGAGCTTCCTATTTCCAACCTCAGCCCCATCCCAGCTCAACAAATAAGCTCCACGCCTATTCTCCGGGACATCAATCCTACTTTGTCCTCTAGCCAACGAACCCGAAGGAAAACGTCCACTTGTCGCAACATACAGATGCCTCTCCCCACACTCCTGCTCAGCAACCATCCACGGGCGGCCTAGAAACATCACAGCCCTAACAAGGCGACCTACAATCGGACCCGCCTCCCGAGAGATGCCCGATTTCACGATCCCGGGGTACGTATGTATGAACGTTGTAGATGGATATCGGGACGCGAGCTCTTCCACCATTAAGGAAGACATCGTAGTCACGTGCACATCGCAGCTATTGAGGTTGTAGTTTGTCTTGAGATCAAGATTGTTCAAGTCGATCTTTGTTTCATGGCCTGCTCCTAGGACGGTTATGACACGGGAAAGAGCATTTTCAGACTCTTTGCTACTAGTGGCCTGAGTTAATTGAGGCATTAGGTTCTTGATGAAGCGCATTCGGGCATAGTAGTGGATGCTGAACTTTTTATCTAGGCCTTCGGAGGTCTCTAAAAGAGTATTAGGTATCTTATTCCACCCAAAAAGCAGGTTGAAAACAGGTTTCATGATCTGTTGATACTGGAAGTGAAACAAACTTACCATCTCTCCCTTTCATAGTAAAAATACCACAGCTCAAGAACAAAAGGTTAATCCGACTCTCCTTCTTTTGAATCACCTCACACGCCGAGTCCACACCACGTAAGAGCGACGCATCTGTCTTAATGAACTGAAATTTGCCGCGTGGATTTATCAGGGCCAATTCCTGGATAACCTGCTTTGCTTGTGTCTCATTGCGTCCGACAAGATAGACAGTCGGGGAGACAGTGTAGCGAGCGAATTCACGGACTGTGTATAGACCAATTCCACTTGTTCCGCCCACTAAAGCGCATTTGATAAGAGGATATCGATGAGGAATGCCATTTATCACACGAATGGTAAAGAAAACAGTTTCTAGACATACCAAATACAGCAACAAGCCCAGAGCCCAGGCCCTTTAGGGATGCATTATGGGCACGCACAGTTGCAAGAGATACCATGTCATGTATCTAATATCCTGGTTATATATTTCTTTTTACCTCCGGGGTCACTGGTGTAGCTCAAGTTCAATTCAATAGTCCTCGCGTCAAACGAGTGCTTCAAGTCCTGAGATGGTGCTTGTTCTGTGATTTGGGATCCAGAACTCAGAAATTGTAGTCATAAAATAATACATTGAGAAGAACGATTGTTACTCTGGTCTATGTTCGCCACTATCGTATATCTGAGGGAGAGTTCGGGAACGGCCAGTCGGGGCCATTCAGAGAATGGCTGCCGAGATCCCAGAATGCAGACCCACATTGAGCCGGAAGCAATACTGATCCCCTTCAGCTTAGCTCCTCGGATGGTTCAATCGTGCCGTTCGCCCGGGAAGAAAAGCTTGTAAGTAATTGAGAAATAAGTTGTGGGGCACTGGGGCCAAGGAAAGTGGATACCAGATCGCCGTCGGATAGTTTATTGCCCCGAATACGAGTAGAGTTTAATTAAACTCATAATGGGGACGTGGGGCTGACTCGCACTGGGAAAGGTGGAGCCACCGTGACTATTCTCAATACAGTTCTGTGATAGTATATTCAACGTCATCGCGAGCACGGCCTACTTGTAATATCATTTCTGAGGGCACCACTGTTACTCAACGCCCGACAGTTGAAAGATTCGGTTTTTGCTTGTACTCATGGACTTAGCTACAATCGTTAGATAATAAATATCGCATCAAGAGATATATACTTGTGTGTGCTGTTGCTGTGTCAGTCAACCAACCCTTGCCAGGACAAATTTGGTTTAGCACAGACTCAACGCATGATCTTCAAAGCCACAAAGCATCTCGTTATGAATACGAACCTGGGATTGGGCCATTCGTATTAGATGAAAGCGGGGTTTAACTTGTCGCCACGTCAGCTCAATGGTTACCTTCAATCCAAGGCTATTAGATCACCAGATTGCACTTCAATACCGTGCTAACAACGCCGAAGAAACTCATAACAAAAGTCAGTGAAAATGAAGGCATGGCTATACAGCTCCACCGAAGGAGGCCTCGAGAAGAATCTCTTCTTCTCCCCTGATGCCCGAGCGCCAGGATCCCCACGGGGCGACCAACTACTCATTCAAGTGATCTCCACATCCATCAACCCAGCCGACTACAAGGCCCCTGCCATGAGCACCGTCTGCGGGAAAGTCCTAATCGCAACCACACCGGCCAGTCCCGGGATGGACTTCTGCGGGCGGGTCATCGCTGTGGGGTCAGATCCTGCTGCACGGCAGTTTACTCCAGGTCAGCTCGTCTTGGGCTGTCTTGGCATGCCACGGCAATTTGGGACTCTGGGAGAATTCATACTCGCAAGTGCCAACAATACTGCTCCATTGCCGTTAGGCGTGGATCCAGATGCGGCTGCTACAATTGGGGTTGCGGGGCGGTCATCGTACCAATCCATCGTGCCCTATATATCCACTCCAGGTAGCAGGGTGTTCATAAACGGCGGGTCTGGGGGATGTGGGGTTTATGGGATCCAGATTGCGAAGTTGTTAGGGTGTCATGTTACGGTGACTTGTTCTACACGCAACGTGCAGTTCTGTCGCGACCTTGGTGCTGATGAGGTGATCGATTATACGGCTCAGGATGTTTTGGAGGTGCTCAAGTCGCAGGGACAAGTGTTTGATCATGTTGTTGATCATATTGGGTCGCCTGAGGGTCTCTATCAGGAATGCCACTCTTTCTTGAAACCTGGGAAGGTGTTCGTCCAGGTTGGGGCGTCATCAATGCTCACGTTCGCTCACCGGCTTATCCGCCCCTCGTTGCTCGGTGGTGGAAAGAGGAAATACGTGGCCTTGCTGATGAAGAGCCATAATGACGAGTTTGTCCAGATTGCGAACTGGATCCGAGAGGGAAAGATCCGGGTTGAGTTTGATGCAGTATATGAATTTGAGGACACCGTCAGAGCATTTGAGCGACTACGTTCGGGGAGGACAAGAGGGAAGATTGTCATCCATGTCACAAGCCCTGACAGTGAGGCTGCCTAAGCACCGACATGATCTGTTGTAATGGTGTTCCGTTTTAAGTTACATTCGTCTTAATCATAGTCTATTTCACAAATTGATCAACTCATAGTATTGAAGACCATGTGGACATGAGTATTCAATGCAAGGATAAAAAAGCAAGAAGCAGCAGTCAAACAGAAACATATAAGGAAAGGTATTAAGTAAATTGCGAATATTCTACACCCATATTCCAACCGCATTTGTCGGCAGCAGCAATGGCTCAGGTATGTCCTCGATCAAGGCGCATGGGTAGCATACCCGGTAGCCATACGTTTAATCTGTCCAGCATAAAATTGCTGCATATCGTTAGGAGGATGCCTGGCAACCAGTTCGTCAGGGTAAGGGTTCAACATGTGACATACCGTTTCCGCACCTCCACCCAAGACACGGATCTGAAAGATTCTCGCCCATAGAGGGGTTGGTACCTTTCCTAGAATGACCTTTGCCTCATCATCTGTATATTTATCATCCATGATCAGTTCGGGGAAGTTTGGGCAAACAACTGCTGGGCGCCCGATGCCGACGATATCACACGCTCCGCCTTTTAAGGCGGCCTGAATACCTTGCCGACTACGGAAGCCTCCAGTGAGCATGAGGATGAGACCTGGGAAGCGTCTCCTTGTTTCCTTAGCAAAGTCAAAGAAGAAGGCTTCTCTTGCTGCTGTACGCTGGACAGTCTCGGATGCAATCTCTTCTTTCAGCCCACGGCCCATCATCTATAGCATCAGATAGTTTTAGCTTGTCATGTTCCAAAAGTAGGATGACCGTTTTCGATGGCAGAGTTTATTAACAAACGTGGCCGGTAACCCCAGTAGGAAATTAGGGAAAGAGAGAGCTGACATACTGTTGGGTCCTCATATGTCCCACCTGATACCTCGAGGAAGTCTATTCCAGACTCCGCAAAGAGACCAATCTGTTTCATAGTGTCCTCAAAGTCCGATGCGCTATGGTCCGCAGAGTTGAGCTTGAGTCCGATGCAGAAATTCTCTGGCACCACGGCGCGGGTTTCTTTGATAATTTCAAGAACGATACGAGCGCGCGCTTCAGGACTACCGCCGTACTTATCATGACGTATATTACTCTGCGAGGTCTTTAGTCAACTGAGCTAGGTAAATGCGGACAGTTTCTCGGTGTATAGATGGTAAAGAAAGCTTACCTTCGGGGACAAGAATTGTGCTATTATTTAAGCCGCAATTAGACAATGTACCAACTTCAGGTGGAGGATAATCTCAAGGATCGATGGACTCACACAAAAGATAACCATGAGCAGCATGGAGCTCAACCCCAGCAAAACCGCATTCCGCTAAGAACCGGGCAGAATTCACAAATTGCTGCACTACCTGTTTAATATCCGAAACGGTCATTTCTTTAGGAACACCAAAAGCAATGTTTCTCATGACAGTGGCCGCACAGCCCTCCCCAATCTTCAGCGGAACTGGGCTAGGTGCGATTGGCGTCCCAAAGATGCCTCTTTCCCCTGCCCCTCTCGGGGACTGGCGACCAGGATGGCAAATCTGAGCGATAGCTGGCGTACCCTGCTCCTGGCAGGCGGCGGCGTATTGCTTCCATGCATTTAATTGATCCTCTCTCGGTGCGGATTCACGAGTTGCAACATCATAATAATTTCCTAGATTACGTGGATCAACCTGAATGTTTCCTGTTGGGAGTGTCAGCTTTCAATCTGCATATATTGGAGAGCTTTGGATCTCGCCTTACCGGTCAGGAGGGCACCCCATCTGCCTTTTCCCCATTCGCCGTAAGCCCGTGTAAACTTCTGGTCAGGCACGCGGGTCTTATCTGCCATAGCCTCGGCCATAGCGGCCTACATAACGGGCATGAGTTCATGTTTGTACACATTCAGGACTTCATGGGGCATTTCGCCTTTACCTTGACTAGTCGATTCTGCAGTACCAGCCCACATGGCAGTTTAATTGGTTCATTGATAACCGACGTCATACTTCAGAACTGGTCGAGTCTATGGTCACGGCCGAGTTGTTGTCTGTTTTTTCCCTCCCAACCGAACGAGAGCCGAATGCTCATCTCTCCTTGTTGTTGCTACATTTTAAATATGGACAAAATAAATGGCAGGATTGTTCGCCAGCCCAGGGGTAGGATACAACATGCCGAGGTCTCTAGTCTGGCTTCATATTTTCCCTTGGGATGTGTAGTCGGGCTCGGTGCAACATTTCCTCCGCCAGGTTCTCATCTCAAGGCAGGGATATCAAACTATTGAGGCTCCTACTTCAAGTTTCATGAGTAATTCGTAATTGATAGATGGTTTGTAATACCAAGCAAAACGTGGTGAGCCGAAGGTAATGCCGGTTGCATGATGTTCGATGTACTTTAAGCTCGTGCCGAGAGATGCTAATGTTCCTTCATTTAGTTAGGCTTGCGAGGAGTGGAGCAATGAGTACCCACAACATGATCCACTAGTGGGATTTGGTGGAATTATTTCCCCGACGCTAAAGCATCAGTCGCCAAGCACATTGAGCCTAATGTGGACTCTAATGTGCAAGCCAAAGCTTGCCAACAGAAACCAGGGTATTCAGTGTAAGATCGATAAAGACCATGTGTATCATTCTCTAGAGGACAAATTAGTAGATCGGCTCCGATAGAGCAACCAGGGGCTCTCACGTTAGGGCTATTAACGGTAGCAACAATATCTGGATGGAAATGATTTGAACTAGAAACATCGTGTAGGTCAACCATGAATCTCTTGTTTCTGATATCTTTCTTTGTCACTCATGGGTGGAAGTGGTTCGACAATAATATGCTTTGTTACTCTGTTGGTATTTTTCATGTCAGTGTGTTAAGTCGAGTCTCGGTGATATCGGAAGGGTTTAACACTTTGGTTACATATTTTGCGAAGTGATCAACACATGAGCTAAAAGGGGAGCCTGAGAAGAAGGGAAAGAGAATAAAAAGGAGGAGGAAGAAGAAAATGAAACTAAAGCCAATCCTAGGCAACGTGTTCAATAACAATTGCTTGGAGCTGCATAGACTCATTCTGAGACGAGCGGAATATGACGACAAGATATAGTTTATTTCAACCTCGAGGCAATTGTGTGGCATTCTATCCAAAACCTGTGTTTACTAATCTATGGCATCATATGTAAATACTCAGCATGTATTGACTTTCAGATCTCTTGTTCCTCCGAGTGACAGGATTGGAGGTAGAACGGGAAAAACCTTAGATTAGGTACAATTCAAGGGCGAATTGAATTATTCGCAAGAGGTTCAAGACCAGGAGCACATGTTGTGCTCTCCATTTTTCAGCGACTTAGAGGGCCCTCTCTAACTTATATTAAACGAGCCGAGAGGCCGGTTTGCTCGAAACTAGCCAATTTGAAAGTCCTATACCCACGAGGCCTAGAATGGCTCGCGTAGGCTTGATTTTGACATATCACCTGGACGACTTGGGGCACGGTGTACTCGGTTCATTGGAGTAAGAGAAAACAAACAACCGGATAGTTCGATTTCTAATCTCTACCCAAAGTAAAATCTGCATTAGTGGAGCACGATGTACCGGAGGTTTTACGGGTTGCCGAGCCTCCGAACTACATTTAAATGGGGTGTGGTTGGGTTACAGAGTATCATTATTGTTTATATCTCTATCACCTTTATATCTTTTATCTCTCAACAAAGCCGCTCTTCTGCAGTGACAAGTCCTACTACATAAGTGGCATACCATGCCACGAAGGGAGGATGTCAAGATCCCAGCCACACAAATAACAGACCTGATGATCGCCGTCAGCTGTTTTCTTCCGGAAAAATGTCATCCACCCCCTCCGGTTATCATCATGGGTCATGGATTCGGGGCAGTTAAAGCAGGGGGACTCTTTCCATTCGCAGAGAGATTTGCGGAAGCCGGGTATGCGGCTGTCATGTTTGATTATCTCTTCTTTGGAGAAAGTGATGGTTTACCAAGAAATCTACTCTCAATCTCTCGGGAGCTACAGGACTTCCGAGATGTCATCGCGTGGGTCAGAAGACAAACGGATAAATGGGATACCGATCGTGTTATCGCCTGGGGAGCTAGCTTTGGGGGTATGCACGTTACGACGCTAATGGCTGAAGATCATGACCTTGTTGCCGGTATTATGCAGGGACCATGTGTCGATGGCCTGGCAGCGTCTAGACAGGTACCCGTGTTCAAAACCTTGCGGCTGCTACCTTTGTCTCTGTTTGACTGGATATTGTCTCCATTCTCATCTAAGGCAATATATATCCCACTAGTTGGTGACGGGAAACATGGATCTTCATTGGCGATGATGTCCGGATCTGAGGCAATGGCTGGATGGAAGAGACTCACTACAGACCTTGGAGCGGACTTTGTGAATAAAGTCACAGCCCGCACAATTCTTACGATTCCCTTTTCCCGTCCTATAAAGAAAGTTCATCGCAGCAGAAAGCCACTCCTGGTGGTCGTTACGACGTGGGATAATGAAGCGCCTTTGCACAAGGCTAAGCAAGCAGTACGGCTGGCACCTCTTGGAGAGGGATTTAGGGTTCCTGGAGGGCATTTTGATCTGTATGCAGGAGGTGTTGCCTTTGAAGACAACATTAGACGGCAATTACAGTTCCTCCAGAAGGTCTTGGAGTAGTGTTAATACTTCTAGCATATTATGCGGAGTTTCATTTTGAAGTTTTATTTGAATATGGTTTGGTGATCGTGGAATTTCTGGATCGGGGCAGAAGACCGCAACTGCATTGAAAAAAGACGCCACGGGATAGATCTTACCCTAATTTTATTCCACGCGGCTGTACCCCGTCAAGACCTCCATAATACCTCCCAAGAGTCGAGCTCAGTCAGTTCCAAATGTTCTGCTGTCTCTGCCAGAAAATACTCAGCCTGACCAAATTGGCTCTTGCGCCGGTCGTCCGATTGGGCATTGGCCGCGCCCCCACTGGCCCTCAGGGTCCAGAATAGAAGAAGTTGCGAGTCTATCGAGTCGGGGAAACTCACACTCCCGATTAATGGCTCTGCCAAGATCGATTGGATCCACCCCTTCTTTTTTCTCTGCGGGGGAAAACATGCCCTCATTGATGATGATCTAGTATTATATAGCTGAGCTCCCACGGTCGCATAGAGTTAATACGTGTTGTTTCCCCAAAACTTCCCACTCCTGACCTAACAGTGGGCATACGATAACAAAAGGCCGCCAACCCACACCCAATTTATTTACTATCTGGCCGGGCGACCAAGCCAAACTTCAAGATGTCCGCTACAATCCCAGATTCGATGCAAGCACTAGTGGGAAACCGACTAGCGACCGCGCGGCTGGCCAACTATGCCTTGGGGAAGCCCTGCGGAGACGGAGTGAAGGTCCAAACAGTTCCCACTCCAACCATATCAGACACGGAAATCCTCGTTCGCGTCAAGGCGGTCGCGCTGAATCCCACAGACTTCAAACATATTGATTTTCTCGCCCCGAAAGGCGCCATCATCGGCTGCGACTTTGCCGGAACGGTTGCCAAGGTGGGATCCAAAGCACCCGGCAACTGGAAGGTCGGGGACCGGGCAGCAGGTTGGGTGCACGGTGGCTTGTATTATGACCGTGGTTCGTTTGCCGAGTTTCTCAAGGTCCCGGGGGACCTGGCTTGGAAGGTTCCTTCCACTGTGAGCGACGAAGCAGCTAGTACCTATGGGGTATCCGCTGTCACCGCGATGTTGGCTCTCAATGCTCGCCTGGACGTTCCTTGGGCTGATGGTGGCCCAGAAGGAGGACATCGTGACTCGCCTGTGTTTATATATGCGGGTGCAACTAGCGCCGGTCTCTACGCCATTCAAGTAGCTAAACTAGCCGGCTTGAAGGTCGTCACCACGGCATCTCCACGGTCGCATGACTTGGTTAAGCAATACGGGGCAGACGATGTGTTTGATTACCGATCGCCAACCGCAGCAGACGAGATTACCAGGGCGTATCCACAGATGAGCCGAGCCTTAGACTGTTTTTCGGAAGGCAGTTCGACGGACTTTTGCATTAAGGTTGTGCAGAAGGCGAAGGGCAAGGTGGTCACTCTGCTAGACAGAGGGAAGACGACAGATGATGGTGTGGAAGTTGACTTTCTCCTTGGGTATGGGGCCTTTAATCTTCCATACCAGTGGATGCCTCCTGTCGGACCTCGATTTTCGGCCAACCCGTCCGACAACGCAGCTCTGCGTCGGTTTTATGCATCATTGCACGACATCTGCGATCAACTGCGACCACCTCCTCTTAAGAGCATAGAGGGCGGACTGCATCATCTCCCTAAAGGTCTGGATCTCCTTCGCAAAGGACAGGTTGCTGGTACCAAACTGGTCGCACGTCTGCAATGATATTTAATTTGCGTTTTGCACATCAATGTGTTGTATAAGCATGATTTTTGTATTTATATGATTTGATATTCGTTAAGCGATAGTATAAGAAAGTTTTAATTCTCGCGAAAGCATGTGTACGTCTTAGTTTTAACCATGTAATTACCTTTTTAGATGCTTCCATTCTTGAGTCATCCTTATCTATTTGAAAGTGTGACCACCATACTCAAAGCAATACAGCTTAGAGATAATTTTTTAACAGAATTCCCCTGGGCCTTGACACAGATTACATCTCTCCAATCAAAGGGATTCTCCAGATTCCGAAGAGAGCTCTGGCCGCCCTTAAAGTGGATCTATATGCCAGTCGCCACCCCGATCCATCAATGAAAGGCAAAACGGATAGATTGTTGATCCGCAGTCCGCCTCTGAAAAGGAATAGCTTACGATTAGAGCCCCAGCCAAGTCATATAAGACGGTTAAAATGTGGATCCTGTAATTGTCATGGTGGAAGGCTACGTCATGACATCGATATTCGCCGGACAGATGGATAAAGTTCATGGCAGCGGGCGAGATCCAGCGGAAAACAATGTCTGACGTACGAGTTGCAACCACGAGGGTTACTACTTAAATCTTCTTTCCTACTCGCATCCTCCCCAACATCATTCCAATTGCAACCTGTGGAACATTGCAGTATACCTTGAGTCATTTATTAACTATCTTGACCGAATTATATCGAACACCATGCCGTACCTCAAACTTCGAGACGGAGCTGAGCTTTTCTACAAGGACTGGGGCAATCCAGATGGGAAGATCGTCACCTTCTCCCATGGCTGGCCACTGAGCAGCGACAACTGGGAAAACCAGATGTTTTTCCTGGCCGAGCGTGGCTACCGCGTCATTGCGCACGACCGACGGGGTCATGGCCGATCTACCCAGACCTGGGGCGGGAACAACATGGATACTTTTGTGGACGACCTGAAGGAGCTTTTCGAACATCTTGACATTAAAGATGCCATGATGGTTGGCCATTCCCATGGTGGAGGAGAAGTGACCCATTTCCTCGGCAAGCATGGTACCAGCCGCGTCAAGAAAGCTGTGCTCGTCGGTGCTGTGCCACCCCTTATGCTCAAATCCACGGCAAACCCAGAGGGAACCGACCAATCGGTCTTCGACTCCTTTCGACAGGCAATGCGTAAAGACCGAGCACAATTCTTCCTAGACGTTCCCAGCGGACCATTCTTCAACTTCAACCGGGAGGGGGTCCAGAAAAGCGAGGGACAAATTCGGAGCTGGTGGCAGCAAGGCATGAACACAAGCTTTAAGACGGCGTACGATGCAATCAAGGATTTTTCGGAGACAGACTTCACGGAGGATCTAAAGAAAATCGATATTCCAGTCCTGGTTCTCCACGGCGACGATGACCAGGTAGTTCCCATTGAAGCATCTGGACACAAATCTGTCAAGCTTTTGCAACATGGGAAGTTGAAGGTCTACCCAGGAGGGTCTCACGCCATCCACAACATTAATATCGAGGAGGTTAACAAAGATCTGCTCGACTTCCTGCAGTCTTAAAAAGGGGTGATTATCCCTGGCGTTCTTGTGTTGCGACATATGGAAAGGCTTCATTTATTTGTATTGGATTGTGCAGAATCCATAGCTAACCCTCACCTTGAGGGAAAACAGCAATGCAGCCCGCAGTGTTCCATGATGTCCTATGCTTCCTTAACCCCTGCAATACATCGTAGGTATCTTTAGTTACAGCGATGTCCGCAAGCGGACCATACGTCATTTGGGCATGGAATGCGAACACTGAATATTGGTATATCGGTGCCTGGTTTTTATATTCAGTTTGACTCTATAATCAGCGTAGTATCAGCAATTCACTCTGCTATCGCGGCTTATGCCAACATGCAGCGGTTAGCATAATTCCCTACCCTCCACTTTCTATAACATATTCTATTGCCGTTATACAGCTTGGTGATGAAAAGAATAAGAACTCCAGTAAATTAGGCACACATTGGTGTGGATTATATAATATTGACAGCATTCGTGAACCATGGTAGTGTGTAATGTCATATCCAGATCAGCCACTTCCCGTCAAACGCCCGTCTGCAATCGATTATATCACTACTCGAGATGTGATTTCCATGTCGGACTCTCGTTCGACAGTGCTATTCATTACCTGATAGAATTGAACTATAGATTCCTAAAATGTTTATAATCGGGTCGATTATCCTTAACAATAATTTAGGGTGGGTTTCAAATACGAATAACCTGGAAATCTCACCGACATACGGAGTATACTCTCCGGAATAGGCAGGGTCCTTGGTCTACTATGCAACAGTAGCAATAAAATCGATAATGTAACTGTCTATAAGTGAGCCATAGAATAGTCATGATATCATTACTCAAGTTTTCAAATCTCCACTTTACATTGTAATCATTAGACATAAATATTTATATATACATACCCCTGTAGCCACGGAAATTACAATCGCTCGGCAACTTGACACAGAACTACTTATAAATCATCATAGTATTATCATACCATGAGAGCTCTTTCGCGACTTCCACTTCTTTCTCTCGCCTACGCCCAAGGCCAGGATCCGTTAACTGCAGGAGACCAGGCTGCCAATGACCGGTTAAGAGAATCGGAATACAACGAATTATGCGCCAATTCTAGCGACGCAGAAGTACAGCTGGGTCCGGGGTTATTTTTTCGATACTATTGTGACACGGATCCCCGACAGTGAAACAGTAAAGTCGAAGGTATCTCGTCCATTGCAGCCTGTGCCTTGGCATTCGGCGAGATAGAAGGATGCAAGGGAAGTTTTTGGAAAAAGAGAGATGTCACTTGCTGGTGGAGTGACTATGATCATGTTGCGGATCTTAATACTGGAACCGCCGATGTATGCACCAACGCCCTAGGACATGTGTACTTGGTTGGTCGAAAGGAGTCGCTCGAATCATGTAATAAGGCAAAGCAAGAATGTCTTGAGAAGGCAAAGGGCCTTAGGAAGGAGAGTTCCAATCTACAAGAAGAGGTTAATACATTAAGGAGTATGTCGTTATACTTCCTTCATTCATGAAGTCTATAGAGGCTAACATGGATCAATAGGGACATGGGGCAAGATGCTTATGTATCCACAGAAGCGTATGTGAGCGCCTGGCCAAGGTGTTATAATCCCATATACTTACACATTCTTAGAACCAGCAGCAAATACTGGCCTACCGTTGAACCCAGCAGGAACAGTCAGGGATACTATTGAGGAGTGCACCGAACTTTGTATCTCGAACAGTAGCCGTAATTACGCATCGTATTCAAGAGCCGGAGACAGGCTTTGCCGTTTGTACGGTAGTACCTACAAGCAGTCGCTCAGCCACAGAGAGGATTTGGACTTGTTGGCCTCTCCTTGGGTGTTCAATACATAATAGTTAAGGAATCTTGGACCAGAGGGCATTCGACTGACTTTGTCACTGATGAGCGTGTTAGCTCCGACCGTGGACCTAGGTCTTTGACCAGAGGTTATTCTGTTCCCAGGTAAAATCGAGAAGGATCAAAGCTATTGTGTTTATCTACTGAGTAATAGGCACTGCTTAAATTTATACTTTACTTTCAATATTGTCAGGGAGCCTAAATACAGAATACACATATCTTCTTGGCTCTTTTACCTAGATCTCGTTGACTATCACGCCTACATACCGCATATAGTCTTGACCACGTTCCCGAGCGCCCACAATGCCAACAGACCATGTTAGAGAATTACCTAACCCTTACTTGGCATTCTTTGCAATCCCTTCAATTCCGCTTGATTAGGGTCTTCAATTCAGGAAAAATACAATTCTCAGGGCTCCACAAACAGACGTTGTTGAGTAAAACTTCTGGTGTCCTCCTTGAACAGAATAAATTCCATACAACCTCCACTAGGCTCGAGGACGTAAGTCCCAGGCGGTCTCATCAAGAATACCGATGACGACTGCGCTGACTATTGTGCCTCAGAGAATGATCTAAATCTTGAACTAATTCTCAAGGACCTAGATGCCCGGCTTTTTCGTTGAATAATAGATTAAAAAGGGATCGGTCCTTTATTTTATCCGTGATATCCATAAGTGGGTGGAGTATATAGAAACAAACTCATTTTGGGAAGTAGGAGGTGTAGACTTTCCATACTATTAATAAATAGGCATCTTTTCAAGTTATACCTCTTTCAAACCCCTTAAGAATGAACGGACAAAAAATAACCGCCACACGTGTTAGTGAACCGAGCCGGAGCACTAGTACTAGATATGGCCATGACCTATGATATTGAAAAGGTTTTTCAAAAATTGCCAAAATGGGAGTAATAGTTACTCCTTGGAAGATAATGCAGGGAATAGTACGGAGTATAGTTTCAGGCTTGAGTAGGTGATATTTAATGCCATTGGTTTCTGGTAAAGTCGGGACATTGGGCTTACAACAAATAGATCCACCTGTTTAAAACTGGATCACCTATTTTATCCAAGATGGAAGGAAACTTCAGATGTATCTGCATGGCTGCCCACGCTTCGCTCCAGGATTAGGTTCAATAGTTCGCGCTGGTTTGCAAGAAGTTCATTCTGCAGACGAGCCTCACCTAACCCAAGATTTAGTAAACTGTCTTAAAGTGGAGATCTTGCGGAAAATGTGTCGGCCCTGTTGCTGATCTACCCTACTAGCCCCTAACAGTGATTGATTTGGATAGCTCTAGGGAGTAATGGTTCCACTTATAACCTATAAACGAACCGCTCAACAGGGATCAACACGATCTTTCCCGACTTGGACTGGACTCTGGATTTTCATTACCGAGTACGGGGTAGATCGTTTCCTCAATCTCTACTACCGAATTCTATGATCCACATTTCAGCTGCCTCAGAAGCTCCGCCTTTTGCTCAGTGACCACCACATTTTGAGTTATTATAATACAACTAGCAAGGCTGGTGGGCCTGTCTGCTGGGACCGTAGGGATGGGCCACTATAACCATACCATGTGACCGAAATTTACGAGTGACTGCGTCCTATTGTATTTAGCTACCAAATTGATCTTGGCCAGGGGTGTGGAACTGAGGGTCTGTGAGAGATATAAAATCCACGTCTACCAGCGAACACTGTTTACGAACATTCTCCCACAACGCCCTGATAAGTAGAGGCCCTTGACTCTTGATTATTGTCAACAGCGGTTTTCTCTCCTTTTTTTGGTTTTTTAGTCTTCTGCTTCCTTTTTCAAAATGAAGGTTCCTACCCTTTTGATCACTCTTGGCGTACTAGGTGTTGTTAGTTCGGCGGATCCAACCTCACAATGCGATTATGGACCCGTTCAATGCTGCCAAAGTGTCGGTTTACCAACTGACAGCGCAGTCGCCCCTTTACTTGGCATGCTCGGAGTAGCTGTTCAAGACATGAGCACTCTGGTTGGATTGACCTGTATGTCGCGATATTCTCCTTTGCACCTTAGAAAACTAACGAATCATCTTTTCAAGGCAATCCTATTAGCCAGGGTGGATCTTGCTCAGCCAACCCCGTTTGCTGTGAAAATAACGTAGGTCATGTTTCTGTGACACATTGTTCCAGCTACCTAAAGTCCATCGGAATTGATCACTAACACGAGTACAGAGTTTCAATGGTCTGGTAGCCATTGGCTGTAAACCCGTCGATTTGTCTACATGAAAACAGCGAAAAGAGAACAAAAGCAGCCATGTTTCAGTTATTATTTCGATCTTGTTAGGTTATAAGGGGGGTTCAAATGTCTCAGACGGAAACTGAATATAAGTGCACGTTGAGCAGAAGTGTTCAACGTGGTGATGATCATACAGAAACATGTCTTATGGTGTGCGATATAGTCTCGCGAATGGTTGTTGATTTGCTATTCCTTCAATTTTGGGCAACCAGGTAGCAGATGTCCAGCTAATGACATTATATGATTATCTGCAAGTGGCGCTAGCATCGTCGCTCTCCGCGGAGAAATTCCATTGGTCAGAAGCCTCCACCATCACTGGGCCGAGCCCTACTTTGTCTTGAAAGGAGCCGAGTGTCATGATTAGGGACGGGCCAGAACTGTACCGTAATACAACGACTTGCCAGCACGTTGCCCTTGAGGAAATGCTCTGTGGGTAATGGGTCACCAATAAGCTTGTGTGCATGAGGGACTCAGCTCACAAGGTCTGCCTCGATTTGCCCATCAATCCGACGGCGGTTTCCCAGTCGGTAAAGGATACATGTCCTGCCGGCTCCCAGGGTGCTTCATTCCACGTCGAGGTATTCAGGCCAATGTGAAAACTTCTTCATTTTAAGATGTCCGTAATGGGCTGTTTTCTATTCAGTCCAAGAAATGGGGCCCAGGACCATAATTTTCAACTTTACTCAGGTGTAATACGAATCCACCTCAGATCTGCAATTAGGCCTTCGGCCCTAGCGCGTAGAACCATGCGGTCTATTCAATTCGATGAGCCCTGACCCACAGACTTACAGCTAACGAAACGCCCGATATTGCACAACCAAACGCCCACACAATGCGCAAGCTGTCTACATAAGCTGATTGAATCTCGTGGATGGTCATTTCGTCCGTATGGTGCAGCAATGCGATCACGCCAAAGACATCGCGGGTATATTGACTGGCGAGCTCGGTAAGCCGCGCAGTAGACGATAATTCCACTTTCAAACGATTCTCGAAGATTGCGCCGCCGATGGCAACTCCCACTGACTGCCCAAAGCTGCGGAAGAAAGTGGAGAGGGTAATGGCCAAGGGCACGAGATGTGGTTTTGCCGAGGCCTGAACTGCAAATGCCATAGCGGGTACAACCATACCGAGCCCAATCCCAGATACTAGGTCGAGAAAGATCCAAGCAGGAATACTTGTATTGACCCTAAGAAGGCAGAGGAGTCCGAAGCCCAGGGTTGATAGTGCCCAACCTCCCCATATAGCCCATCGATACCCACCGATGGCAGATATGCAAATTCCAGTGACTGCGGCGACGGGAGCTACAGTTAACGTAGCAGGGAATAGGGCCACACCGGTGATAATGGGGTTGTATCCCTGGACTGCCTCGTAATAAAGCGGGAGATAGTACAGTCCACACCAAAGCAGGAGACCGAGGGTGAAGAACCCACTCAGGGAGATAGTCGTGGACCGATCTCGGAACAGAGCTGGAGGAATCAGTGGATTCAAGGCACAGCGAATCTCGTAGATTGCAAAAGCCACAAGTCCTAGAACCCCGATTATCAATGGAATCAAGGTGTGCCATGAACGCCAGGGGTACATGATCCCACCCCAAGAAAGGGGAATTAAAAAAGAGCTGATGCTCGCGACGAATAAAATCATGCCTAAGTAGTCAACTCGCCTGAGCAGAGTCCAGCAATTGTCGGTGACGTGCGAAGGTGGGAAATAAAACACAAGGAGAGCAGCCGCAATGCCAATAAACGGGAAGTTGATATAGAATATCCAACGCTGAAGATAGTGTCAGCGAAATGGGTGCTTCGAATTGTCTTCTTCTATTTACCCATGTTGACCTCTCTGCAAAGCATCCACCAATGACAGGGCCAATGACAGACCCTAGAGCCCACATAGCACTAAGAATACCGAAATACTTTGCACGCTTTTTCAAAGGCACAAAGTCTGCAATGATCACACCCGTTAATGTAATGAGGCCACCGCCTCCCACCCCTTGCAAGGCACGGCCGAGGAGAAGACGGAGCACATTGTTCGCAGTCCCTGCCAGAAGAGCACCAACGGAGAAGAAGACAATGGCCAAATAAATGAAGATTTGGCGGCCAAAAATCTCAGATAAAGACCCAAATATTGGCTGGAAAGCTGTTCCTGTCAGTCCTGCTAGGCCATGCTTCAAGCCATTACCTCACACTTACTTGCAGAACATAATAGGTATGAAGTCCCCGTCCAGAAAGCCTCGATGGCCGAAGCATCCAACTCACTCGCGATTCTCTACCTATCGTGTAAGCATGGCTAGTAATTTAGTAGGGCAAATTGCTCACCGGTAGAGTAACAGATATAGAAGACCCATCCAGTGCAGCCATCAGGCTAAGGCACATCATTGCTGCGAACGAAATGGCTTGCTTTTTAGTAAGATGAAATTCATCCTCAACGGCCTCACTCATCTTTTTCTGAGACACCTTCGATGGAATTTGCCGTCGACGACTCTCTTACAACACACCGCACTGAGAAGGTCTATGCAGCGGTATATTCACAGAAGACAGGTCGTATTATATATCGCGCTCTGACTGGGTCCACAATCGTCTATTTTAATCGTCGATAATTTCAGCGTGCATGACACTACTGAAGCCCACCACCAAATAACTCTGTTGGCAAATTTTGATGAATGATCTCCGTGGAATCTACAAGGGGGGATTCTTTTGGTGTTTACTCTTATAAGAATTGTATTTATAGCCTGTTACTAAATACCTCTATTAGCCGTCCTGCTGCGCGTTAAATTGAGACACGGTAAGCCTATTAGCAATTTTTAATAAATGATCTCCGTGAAATCTGCAAGGGGGATTCTTTTTAGGTTTTTCCCTTGTAAAAATTGCATTCATGGCCTATTACTGAATATCTCTGTCAGCCGTCACGCTGCGCATTAAATTGGGGCACGGTAAGCCAGTTAGCGATTTTTGGTAAATGATCTCCGTGGAATCTGTAAGGGGGAATTTTTTTAGTTTTTAACCTTGTAAGAATCATATTCATGGCCTATCACTGAATAACTCTGTCAGCCACCCCACTGCGCGTTAAATTGGGACACGGTAAGCCTGTTGGCAATGTTCGAGGAAAAAGATCTCATTTTCATTTTGTGGTTTTTGATCCTTTAAAGTTCTAATTTCGCTTCACTTTCGTGTCATAGCTTTCTCATTGTCGTACTTTTGAGCATCACCAAAAGCTGCCCCATTGTGGTTCCTTAGCCCAAGATGAGTCCCTGTGGAGAATATGAGGCTTCCCATAGCACGCAACCCATTGCCATCGTGGGAATGTCAATGAGACTACCTGGAGGAATCCAGACAGCGGAGCAATTTTGGGATATGCTCATTCAGAAGAAAGACGGCCATGGCCAAGTTCCCCCGAGTCGTTACGATGTAGACAAGTACTACAGTGCAACTCCAAAAAAGGGCACAGTCTATACAAGAACTGGTTACTTCCTCGAAGATGACCTAGCGGCATTTGATGCAGCATTTTTCTCCCTCACGAAAAGTGAAGTGGCGCAGATGGACCCACAGCAGCGAATGCTCTGCGAAGTGGTGTGGGAATGCTTCGAGAACGCAGGCCAAAAGGGTTGGCGCGGCCAGAATATTGGATGTTATGTAGGTGTCTTTGGAGAGGACTGGTTGGAAATCTCGAGGAAGGATACGCAGGATGTCGGTAGTTACCATGTCATTGGCACGGGAGATTATGCGATTTCGAATCGCATTTCTTACGAGTATGATCTCAAGGGGCCAAGTATGACCATCCGAACTGCCTGTTCCTCTTCCCTTACAGGCCTCCACGAGGCGTGTCGGGCCATTCGCCAAGGTGAATGTGTGGGGGCTATTGTAGCTGGAACGAATCTCATTATGGCCCCAACTACCACTATTGGAATGTGTGAGGTTGGCGTGCTATCCCGAGATGGGAGATGCAAGACGTTTGATGCCACAGCCGATGGCTACGGGCGAGGCGAGGCCATCAATGCGATCTATATCAAGAAGCTAGACGACGCTATTCGAGATGGGAATCCTATTCGTGCTGTTATTCGAGCCACGGCTGTTAATTCAGATGGACGAACGCCTAACATCACTTACCCCAGTGCCACAGCCCAGGAACAGTTGATTCGTAAAGCATACCAGTCAGCAAACATTGAAGATATCTCACAAACCGGGTTCTTTGAGTGTCACGGTACAGGAACCATCGCAGGGGACACAGTCGAGACTCTAGCGATCAGCAAAGCCTTTGATGGAGAAGGCATTATTCTAGGCTCTGTAAGATTTTCCACATTTAAACAGTCGCGACGTGCCATGATGAAACTGAGACGCTTTCAAGGTCAAAGCCAATGTTGGCCACTCGGAAGGAGCTTCTGGTTTGACCAGTCTGATTAAAGTCGTTCTGGTGTTGGAAAAAGGGATCATCCCACCGAATCCCCATTTCACAGTCCCCAACCCGAAGAGTAAGTACTTCTTTGCGGAACGGGGTGGGGAAGAAAATCGTCGAATAAATATATTGACAAATTAGTCCCTTTCGACGAAGCGCACCTGCATGTCCCAACCGAACCTATCTCATGGCCACAAGGGAAAACACTACGTGCTAGTGTCAATAGCTTCGGAATTGGTGGATCAAACGCCCATGTAAGAGTAGCCTAGTGAGAAAGGAATTGAGGATCACTTAATTATTGAACAGGCGATCATCGAGGCAGCCACACCCGTCAATCATGAGCCAACCTTGTGTGAAGGCCAGTATCGAATCATTCCGTACTCCGCCAACAGCAAAGACTCTTTGCAACGGTCAATCGATGCCCATGCTCAATATATAGCCCATAATCCTGACCAGGTACACGACGTTGCTCATACCCTAGGTGTCTGTCGAGAAACTCTCAAGTATCGAGCCTACACCCTAAGCGGTCCCAATGGTCATCAAAATATATCACACACTTCCCGATTGACGGGTTTAAAAACGAACCTAGCGTTTGTGTTTACTGGCCAGGGAGCACAGTGGCCGGGTATGGGCCGGGAATTGATGGCCTTGAAGGCATTTCGTGAAGCCATAGCCACCATGTCTCGCACATTAGAGCAACTTGATGACTGTGGGTCTTTGTCTCTGCTTGGTATGTGGCCTATTTAAAAGTAAATCAAAGCCAGATGGTTAACCAACGACATGAACAGAAATGATCACGACAGAGCTTACCGCAGCCGAAATGGAAAGTCCCGAATTGTCTCAGCCATTGTGCACCGCACTACAAGTTGGTTTAGTTGAGGTGCTACGTAGTTGGAATATCCATCCAAGTGCAGTGGTCGGTCATTCAAGTGGAGAAATTGCGGCTGCATACACGACAGGAGCTATAACCGCGGAACAAGCTATCAAGGTTGCCTACTTCCGTGGCCAAGTATCCAAACTGCCACGGACTGAAGGAGGCATGGCCGCCGTGGGGCTTGGTCGTGATGTAGTCGCCGACTACCTGGAGGATGGTGTCATAATTGCATGCGAAAATAGTCCAGAAAGTGTCACGATCTCTGGTGATAAATCTATTGTGGCCAAAGTGCTATCGCGTATATCAGAAGCCTTCCCGAGTGCCTTTTGCCGACACCTCCGAGTCAAGGTGGCATATCACTCTTGTTGGACTCCCATCCGAGATTTAGTCGAACTCTAACTAACAATAAATAGATCACATGAAAGAGGTTGGCGAGATCTACGAGCAGCTCCTGAACTTTGTGGAAGAACGGAACCCGGCAATTCCATTTTACTCTAGTGTGACTGGAGACATTCTAGGAAGTGGACTAGGCGCTAAGTATTGGCGCCAGAACTTAGAACAGCCTGTACTATTCAGCTCAGCTGCCCGGTGCCTTTTGGACCAGATGCCGAAGAGCGAGGATGCTGTTATGCTAGAGATTGGACCACATGCAGTCCTTTCTGCTCCTTTGAAGCAGATTTTTGGCTCCAAGGGAAACACTTCCGGGGTCTATCTGTCTACACTGTCTCGCGGCTCAAATTCTTTGACTAAGACGTACGAGGCCGCCGGAGAGCTGTATCTTCAGGGCTTCCCCATTGACTTCTTATCAGTTAACGGTGCTGGGAAGACTCTCACCAATCTCCCTTTGTATTGCTGGCAGCATGACTCGAGTCAACACTGGCGCGAAAGCCGTCTCTCGAAAGCCTGGCGACACCTTGCATTTCCAAGACATGAGATTCTGGGTTCGCGAATTTCGGAGACCGGTGAACTGGGCTTTTCATGGCGAAATGTCCTATCTCTGGGTGATATGAATTGGTTACGAGACCACAAGGTGTTTGAAGATACCATTTTCCCTAGCACAGCTTACATTGCGGCGGTAGGAGAGGCAATTCGCCAATTGACAGGAAGAGGCGACTACACCATTCGGCGCCTACTGGTCAAGGCGCCAATTGTTCTGAAACAAGAAACAGCTACGGAGATCATAACTTCGTTTAACGTGATACCGTTGACAGAGTACCATGACTCGGCCTGGTACAGCTTCAGTATCTCTGCGTTCAACGGTAATTCCTGGATTAAGCACTGCACAGGTCAAGTGAAACCTGGAAGTAACCAAAGTCTCGTAGTTGAGACTAAGTCCCATATACGCGAAGTTTCTTCACAGAAGTGGTACCAAGGCCTGAACAATCTTGGACTTGACTACGGACCGACTTTTGAACGCCTGGCTGGGATCAAGGCTGATCCGCTGGCCAACACAGCGTCGGCAAATATTCCTTACTCAGAAGAGCTGCACCAAACTCACTACTCGCTGCATCCAACTACTGCTGACTGTGCTCTGCAGCTATTATCTGTTGCGGCATGCCGAGGGCTCCGCCGCAAATTGAATCGATTAGTCGTGCCTGTCACTATAGATCACGTCTACATCAATGAAATAGCATCTACGGTCCATGTTCAGGCCTTTGCGGAGGAACTTGAGAATAAGAAGCTGAATGGCAGCGTCATAGGAGTCATCGATGATAATATAGTATTCGCTTTCAGTGGCTGTGTGTTAGCGCCCCTGAATGGTGAAACCAGTGACATGGATGAATTCGAAACTCTGAATATTTCCCACCTGGAGTGGACTTCTCGCCTGGAGGACATTCCTGCACGTGACCTCATGTACAATGCCACACCAGGGCCATTTTTGACTGTGTCTTGTGAAGAGCTAGTGGTTCTTTGCATGCTTGAGACGATGCATGAAGTGAACTCTCAATCATTACAACCCCAGGCAACCTACATGCAGCAGTATGTTGCGTGGCTTCAAA
Organism: Aspergillus sojae; assembly: GCA_008274985.1. NCBI lineage: Eukaryota > Fungi > Ascomycota > Eurotiomycetes > Eurotiales > Aspergillaceae > Aspergillus > Aspergillus sojae. The sequence goes on along the minus strand of CP035527.1, from coordinate 3,927,435 downwards.
AGCAGGTCTACTCAATTAGAAATGGGTCTTACGACCTAGTTCCTAAATCTCAAGGATGGGCCATGCTTGTTTCAAAGCACAGAAAAGCCTTGATACAGGAACTCATCGACGACCCGGCGAGGTCAAGGTGTACCCCTGTAGACACGCTCCTCGTTCGTGTCTATCGCAACATTAGGGAGCTCTGCAATGGTTCAGTTTCCGGGATAGACTTGCTCTACCAAGAAGATGGTTTAAAGAATTTTTATGATGTGATGGCATATTTGGATTTATCTTGTCTGTTCTCCACACTTGGGCACGAAAATCCCTCCCTTCGAGTGCTGGAAATTGGTGCAGGCACCGGGGGTACCACGGCCCTTGCCCTCAATGGCCTAACCCTGAGCAATGGATCTCCTTTATACTCGCGATACTGCTATACCGATATATCGATGGGTTTTTTCTCTGCTGCCCGAGAACGTTTCCGCAGGTTTCACGGAATAGATTTCGCGACCCTGGACATCAGCCAGGAGCCACTGGATCAGGGATTCGAAGCGCAAGAATTTGATCTAGTCATCGCATCAAATGTGAGCTTTGCCAACACATTAAAGTCAGGGGAGGTCAGAGCTAACAAGATCCCAGGTGCTTCATGCGACCCCGGAGATTGGCAAAGCTTTACGCCATATTCGGAAGCTGCTCGCCCCAGGTGGCCGGCTTCTACTGCAGGAACTGTGTCCCAAGGTCAGATTCATTAATTTCGTCATGGTAGGTGTTACTCAGGTCTAGTTCTGTTTTCCTGGTGACGGGTGGTGTCTGATGTGTTAGTGACAGGGTGTCCTCCCGGGATGGTGGGTTGGTGGCCAAGACTCGCGCGAGGAAGAGCCGTTTATTTCTCCTGAAAGGTGGAACATGGAGCTCCAGAAGAGTGGATTTACTGGAATGGATAAGTTGGTCTATGATAATGAACCTCCGTATGCTACCAATGCAACGATGGTTGCGACTGTTCGTGATGATGACTCCCAGCCAAGTGCTGTGACTCTCCTGTGTTCTTCAATTGATAACGAACATGTTCGAGCTGTGGAGCGACACTTCACTACACGTGGTCATACAGTCCATCTATGCTCTTTGCAAAGCGTGTCATCTCCCAAAGGGGATGTCGTTTCTCTTCTGGATATTGAAGGCCCATTCTTCGATAATATCTCTGATGCAGACCTCATCGCTTTCCAAAAGTTCGTTTCCTGCTGCAAATCAACCGGTATATTGTGGGTAACAAGGTCAATCCAGCTCAAGTGTACAGATCCTCGATTTGGTCTTGTCTTGGGCTTAGCTCGCACTATCCGCTCTGAGCTTGCGATTGAAATGGGTACTGTGGAATTCGAATCTTTTGATCAAGCATCTTGGACAGCATTGGAATTAATCTATCGCAAGTTCCAGGCGAGAGACAAGACCGATGGTACCAACACTGACTTTGAATTCGTGTATCATGAGGGAAAAATTCTCACTTCCCGCTACAAACGGCGCACACCAGAAGAAATCCTCGCTTTTCGATCTGGGAGTCAATCTTCGGATGCTGTCGGGCTTCGTATTGAGGCGTTTGGTCGTTTGGATAGTCTTGCTTGGGTGTCGCTGGACAGACCTGGTGATTTGCAAGGCGACCAGGTAGAAATCAATGTTCACAGCGCGGGCCTAAATTTCAAGGTAAGTTGGCCTGAAAATACTTGCATCTACACAATCGCTTATTGATGATATATTGCAGGATCTATTGTGCGCGCAGGGAATACTAGATGCACGAAAGAACGGGCTGGGCTTAGAAGGTTCTGGCGTCGTGAATAGAGTCGGACCGCACTCTTCTCTCACTCCAGGACAACGAGTCCTGTTTATGAGTGCTGGTTCATTTGCCACCAGTATAGTGACCTCGTCGCTTCTTTGTGCCCCCATTCCGGATAACCTTGAGTTCGAAGATGCAGCCACCATGCCGTGTGTGTATACCACTGCCATCCACTCTCTAATGACCATTGGGCAACTCAGACGGGGACAGGTGAGTAGATATAATCTTCACTCTTCCTCGACCTCAGAATCTGTACTGGTATTGACAACTAGCTGCGTAGACTGTTCTGATTCATTCGGCTTGTGGCGGCGTAGGGCTCGCCGCTATTATGATCAGCCGGATGATCGGAGCTGAAGTTTACACAACGGTAGGTAGCGAAACCAAGACCCAGTATCTTCAAGACAAGTTCGGTATCCCGCGCAATCATATCTTTAATTCGCGCGAACCCTCGTTTTACGAGGATGTGATGCGAGAAACCGATGGCCGGGGTGTTGACCTGGTGTTGAACTCACTTTCTGGGGAACTCTTACACGCGTCGTGGAAATGTGTCGCACGCTTTGGCAAGATGGTTGAGATTGGAAAGCGTGACATTGTCGGTCATGCCAGCTTGAGCCTGGCTCCCATGGTCCAGAACCGATCATTGATCAGCGTGGATCTGGCGGAAATTCTCGAATACCAGCCTCAAGAATGTCAAAGGCGAGTGGGAGAACAGTGTTTACAGAGCAACTGGATAGACAATTGCTGACAAGAATAGACTTCTCGAAAAGTGTGTCGATTTGGTCCGACGGGGTACTATTCAACCAATTCGCCCCATACGCGCGTTCGATGCGACTGAGATCGAGCAGGCGTTCCGCTATATGCAGGCCGGCCAACACACTGGTAAAATAGTTGTAAATATGTCCACCAGGCCTTGTTCAACTCGCAAGATGCCGGTCGCAGTCTCGTTCTCATCAACCCATGCATATCTGCTGGTCGGGGGCTTAGGTGGAATAGGCCGCGCCGTCTCGCAATGGATGGTGGAACAGGGAGCCCGCAAGCTGGTATATCTTTCCCGTTCGGCCAGCTCAACTACGACGCCCCGTGAAGCCTTGTTTCGAGAGTTACGGGTGCAAGGATGTGAGGTCACTGTGATACAAGGCGATGTATCGGATCCCTGTGATGTGAAAAGGGCAGTCCAGCAATGCAATGCCCCCATCGCTGGTATATTCCAGATGTCAATGGCTTTGGAGGTACAGCAATCCCCCCCACCAAGTGCACTGATAATCTCATTGCTGACCTTCATTCCAAGGATCGGGCGTTCCTGAGTATGAGCCATGTCGAGTGGACCAATGTTCTTCTGCCTAAAGTTCAAGGAAGTTGGAATCTTCATCAAGCCACGCAGGGGCAGCCTTTGGACTTTTTCGTTTCTTTCAGCTCCATCTCTGGGATTCTCGGCCAGCCAGGCCAAGCGAACTATGCCGCTGCCAACACGTTTCTAGATTGCTTTACGAGATACCGGCGATCACTCGGTCTTCCGGCATCCGTCATCGACCTAGGAATTGTCAGTGATATTGGCTATGTCTCTGAAAGTGGTCGAATGACACAGCGTGGACTCGCTGTTTGGGCCGGTCAAACCATCCAAGAGAGAGATGTGATAGAATCCGTGAAATTGGCGTGCAGCGGCCAGCATGATGTAATAATCGGCCTAGGGCCTAGTCTCGCGACCCCATTAGCTCGTCTGCCGGGCTTCTTTCAGCGCGACAAACGGATGAGGCTCTTTCACAATGCGCAGGAGGCTCCGCGAGCACGAGGCGATGTGGACAATGGCTTTAGGACATTTCTGGCGGAGGCCTCTCGGGAGCCGAGTATCCTAGGCCACACTGAGACTTACGCCCTCCTGAGAGACGAATTGGGGCGCAAGATAGTTTCCTTCCTATTCAAGGCGGATGAAGAGATAGATACAACCAAGTCACTGGTAGACATGGGAATTGACTCTCTGGTAGTTATTGAAATTCGTAATTGGTGGTGTCAGACGTTGGGACTGGAGATCAGCGTGATGGAATTTATGAACGCAGGGAATATCGATGGGCTAGCACATATCGCTTTGAAAGGGTTAAAAGCCAAGTTTCAGCCAAAGCAGACGGATTTGATGCCTTGAGATGGGGTTTGTGGGGAATGCCCCAAGGTATGACCAGTATTCTTGGGGTTGACGTATGGACACAGTTTTGTTATATGACCTGAGACCCAAGCATGATATCACTCTTGGTCGATCTTTAATCATCTTACTTTTCGAAGTCATCTGACGTTAGTCCTATGCCTTTAACTAATCTAATTTGAGGTCAACCACTTCCCCCCTGTGGTCCGGCTCGATATTGTCGCGTTGGTCAGTTGGGAATGTTTGTGAAGCAGCCTTTCCTTCATCCCTCTCCAGCTGTTGGCAGGTATGTTTTGTGCTCACTTTTCTTTCTACCTCGATCACAGAACTGACAACCTGAAGTGGACCTCAACTTAGGATGGTCTTAATTCTTGGGTTTCTGTTCTATTTTGGTTAGGTATCATGCGGGGCTATCAATTTGTTTGAAAGGTCTCTTCGATTTAGCAAACTCGAAGCCATCAGTTTTAGTCGGCATAGCTAAAGAAAACTGAGACCTCTCACTTTCCTAAGTTTAGCCATCTTTCTCATCACAGAGTGTATACATTGGCCTAGGTACAGTATGTTCACAGTAACCTAGTCAGTCTCCATAGTGAGTTTCGATGTAAGTATAGTAAAGTGACATCCTGTATCTTGTGGCGATTTCCGGTCCGAGTTTTCGTCAACGCCCCCAAACCTATCATGCCATTTGATTATTTCGTTTGTGCAGCTGCTTATCAAGAGCAATACGATCTGCAATTGTTATCTAAAGATGCGAAAAGAGGCTTTCTTGGTCTACCATTAAATATTGATCAGCTGTTGGAGCTTCCTTGCCTTTCAATGAATTATACCTAGTCGCTACTGGAATACTTTCTAGTATCGCCGCAGTAGGCACCAGCTCCTGATGCTTTTGAACTAGCGAAATTGTTGACAATGAGGTTGAGATACGTGCTTATAAGACCTTGCAACTACTATTGAATAGGAGATATACTTAGCTTTGTACACCAATACTACGATTTCCTGCAGAAGGTTCAATATCTCCTGCTTTCCAGACACAGAATTCTCATTATTTGATTACAAGATCTGCAGTCTATGGAGAATTCTTAAAAAAGAGATCATCCCTGTTATAGCTGATTAATGACTGCCAGGTAGTGGTGGTGGCTGTTCTCAATTTGCGGGAAACCCGAACAACTCTAGCTATAAACATTAAGCACCCCGTTCCTCTTACTTCGTTCGTCTCAGAAAATACTCACTCATGATCTGAAACGGAAGTTCAATTAGCCCCCCAGGGTGATATGAGCGAAGAAGCACCGGAGCAACCTCACTCTTCCCCCAAGTCCTTAAACAAGTGATGCCAAAACCCTGAAATATCTTCTGCAACAACATAGTCGCACTCATTTATCCGTTCTCTCAACTCGTCAAGAAGATCCCTACGTGTCTGCAAGCCCCACGAAGATGACCTCCAGGAGGCTGCTCTCAAATCTCGCACCAAAGCTACCACCGCCCCAAACAACATTGCAAAGCTATCCAAGGACCATGCAACTGTATTACGCCAAGGGCAGTCATAGATATAGAAACCGGCTCCACCGTACCGGACGTGATCTGGTTCCCAAAGCCATACATCACCGTCATCTGCGTCCACCATTACCATACAGTCGTTGACATTTCCAATGTGGAAATAGATGTCACTGCACTGGGCTCGCGAACAAGGTATCTCATGCATTTCAAGTTCATTGTCGTCGGTAAGGATGTAGTGAGTTGGGCTACTCTTGGCTTCATTTGTTAAATGTAGAGATTCGAAAGTTATGCCCTCTAGCTTGAAGGCAGGGAAGCCAACATTCAAAAGAAACTCTCGAGTACGATCATGCACCAGGCCGTCAATATCGGCTTCTGCAGGCCGCCATAGTCTGTTTGCTCCAAAGCAGGCCTCCAGCCATGCTCGGCTTGGGGCTGCAGCATTAATTAAATTGTTCTATATTGATATATGTTGGTCAACATGTTCAATCTATAGTCCACGTGTGGGACGGAAAACTCATACTAATATTGATTGGAAAATCTTGCCTCGGTAATATGGATCATAAAAGACAATGTATGCGGATCTGCATGACAGTGAGAAGTTATAAGCATCTGTTGTCGTATTCAGACCCTGGTAAATGAATAAAACAATCTCAGGGGGTATATATAGATGGCCCATACTGTATCGCCGAGCATCCTGTGCTCTGGTTGATGTGTCGCAAGGACTGTATGTTAGAAGTCCAGTTGAGTCATGCCAAGAAATCAGGACTAACCAGTTCTAGAACTGGCTCTGTTTCAGCATACAAAGACGAAAAGAACCAGAGTCGAAAGGAATTAAACTGTCTACTCTTGGAGTTTTTTACCTGAGTTCGTGAAATTGGTAGGGGTGTAACCACGTTGATTGGAAAAGATAATGTTTTCAAAACGTCGTGGAGGAACGAAGAGCAAGCTCCATGTGGGAATATATATCCCGAGAGGCGCTTCGTCCTGTTACACTTATATATACTCTAATGGGGAAGTTTTACAGAATGTATTAGTTCTCCTTTAGATAGCAAACAAGTCAATTTTCAAATGTCCTACTCTGCCTATCTATCATCTCGTGCGAGTCGAGATATTACCAGTTGTTGTCGTTTACATTCTGTTGCGATTCCCTTCTGATTCTAGACCCGTAGAGCAGTTTTCTTGTGCCTCTTAATTACATTAGCAAATGTATTTGCCAAGCATTGCGGGGATAGCTCAGTTGGGAGAGCGTTAGACTGAAGTTTACTTCGATCAGATAGACCCATTTGGGTTATCTAAAGGTCGCCGGTTCGATCCCGGCTCACCGCATCATTTTTTGCTTCTGGATAACTCCCTACCTACCTACCCTTATAGATAGATACGCACACACCATTTGCTGTTGGAATCTCATTTGACTGAGGTTCAAACTTCATCGTCCAATACCACTCAGGACGTTGGTTCTGACCCCATGGTTCCCAAATATCTCTTTTCCTATTTTTCTACCGTATCGTCGGTTTATATTCTTGGGTAATTATAGTCTAGTTGCTGCGATATAAGTTTCTATCAATCTCATGGAATGTTCTGTTACTATTTTTACCCCATTAGATATGTCACTCGTGAATTTTCAAACCTGTAGGTGCCTGTTAACTTAAGGTGACAACCCACGCTGCACAAATGACAATGAGACCAGTGCGTAACAGAATATAACTTGAATGTTTCATGCTACAGACTAATGTAGGTGCTAATAATTTGGAATAGACAATATGACATATTCTCCGCCAAAGGTGTAGGAGTAGGGGGTTGAAATAAGACTCGACGTTGGCTGAGTTAGGGCAAAGCTCCCCCGTGACCCGTCACGAGGGCCAAGGCGTTGCAGAATGATGATCAAATGGAAGTTGACACCACTACCCGAAACAAATTTGACCAGATAAGATTTCGGACTTAGGACTTCGATCGAATTTTGGCCGACACTGCTGTTGTCAGTGTTTCAGCCAAGGCGGCCTGCTAGGGCCGGACTTTTATTAGCCTTAGGTAGAATTCGATGGATTTATAATGCTTGATAATAATGCTCGGCCTTCGGGCATATACAACTCCTCCGAGACAGAGTCACTAGATTTGTAATACGCTCTGCTCCTTAACATATTCGGTTTCAAATCAGTGAAAGAATATGACAATTATTCAGGAATCATTATGCGCGGTTGAAGTGAACCTAGCCAGGTTCATCTTTTATAAAAGGTTCGTCAGACGATCGTATAATAACCTCGTCATTGGGTAGATTCTACAGAGAACCATTTGATGCTGTCGAAGGATAACCCATAAGTATCGCTTCACCTAAAATCATACTTTTCTTTCCCACAGAAACACCTCGAAACTCAGAAATGACGAAGATCGCCCTCATCAAAGGCAGTACCCGTACCCCATCAGTGGGGACCGCTATCGCGGGTTGGATCCACAACATACTGAAGCCAAAAACCACGGACACTCTCCAAATTGAACGACTCGATATCGCTGACTTCAATCTCCCGGTCTACGATGAACCCGTCATACCTGCGATGGTCCCCGCCGTAAAACAATTCACCAAAGAGCACTCGAAGAAATGGAGTGCAGCCATCGCTTCCTTCCAGGGATACATCTTCGTCATACCTGAGTATAACCTTGGGCTTGCCGGTGGAACGAAGAATGCAATCGATTATCTGTACAGCGAGTGGCCTGGAAAGCCAGTTGCGATCATCAGTTATGGCGCCAAGGGTGGGAGCAACGCCTCTCAGCAGCTTAGTGAGAGTTTGAGGGTGGTTATGAAGATGGAGGTGATGCCTACTAAAGTCTTACTGCCATTTGCTCCGGGGTCGGATGTGCTTTCTGCCTCAAATGAGGGTACCTTGGGAGAGGATTCCCGCAAGGCTTGGGAAGCTGATGGGAAGAAGGAGCAGGTGCTTCAGGTGTGGAAGGAGTTGAAGAATGCCCTTGAGCAGCCTAAGGAGGAGAAATAGTCGAGAAGGCATTCTAGGCCGATATACTCAGGTCTCCCCATGTACAAAGTCACTCTTGAGCTTTTTCCACGCTATTATGTAGTTTAAACTTTGGCCTGTCTTGCTTTGTCTTTTCCACAGGCCAACTAATTCCCATACGCTCGTCCCCTCGTTTGTGGCTTCGCATTTCATGTTGATTCGATAACTTTTTGATAGACTACATAGAACTGTTCATTTATTTATCTATACAGTTTCTTGCCTATTCTATTGAGCCAATGTACTAGATGTACTTTCTGGAATAATAAGTCAAAGTCGGACCTATTAATGCCCCCACTCCCCAGTCAACCCTACCGCTAAGCCACATATTGCACCTCAGGATAGTCACTTGACGGTCCCTCCAAGAGCCTACTCCTCTCCCCAGTAATAAAAAACGTAGCCGACGCAACAATATACTCCGTCAAAATAGCCCTCACCCGCAGCCCGGAAAGCGAACCTAACAGCTCCTCCGCACCCTGCTTTACCTTCACAGGCCACCCAGCAACATCCCGAATCAACGGGAAATCCGTGAAGGTGAGATGCACTGAATCAGCCAGCTGAAGCTCTCGCCTGAATCCCCGAAGATGAGGCCAGATCTTCCCCCAGCTATTGTTATCCAGTTGTGTAATGTTGGCGTGTCCAAAATTGATAAAAGGCCGGTCGAGACCCTCTTCGAGGACTGGGCCCCAGAGCGCTCCGTCGAAGTTCAGCCCGCCGGCAAAACGGGTTTCGTTCAGCATCGCGGCTGCGGCTGTCGCGCCACCGAATGAGTGGCCTACTATTGCGACTTTGTCAAGTTTGAGGGTACCTGTGAATGAGGATGGTATAAGGCGCGGGTTGTCGTGTAGTTGGTCCAGGGTAAAGATGACATCTTGGACGCGGGTGTTTAAGGTGACAGGGTCGGTTGCAGAGATGTTGACACCGTATATAACCCTGCCGTCGGGGAAATCCACACTCGCGGTGTCATAGGGATGGTCCACCGAGACTACCACAAAGCCTATGCTCGCTACGGACTCGAGAATTAGAGAGTAATACAACCGGGACGCTCCTAAGCCTGGAGAGAATATTATGACGGGATATTGTTTGTCGCTAGGCGATGTGCCATTGAAGTCAAAGCTGGACTCAATCTGGAAACCTTTTAAGGTTGTCCCGTTGGGCATGCCGTAGGACCGAATTAACTGGTCTGTTACTGCTTCTGTATGCGGAGTAAGATATGGTTCGAACTTGGTGTGTCCGCAATCGACGGGCACGTATGACGTTGCCATGGTTGCTCGTTTATCATGAGTAGGGCTGAAGGGATCGATGCGCGAGCTATCGAGCAGTTTCACGTGCGTTGCTAGTACCCTGCATGGTCCGGATGGTCCGGGCAGGTGGGTTCCTGCTTGGACAGCTTGGGCTAGGGCAGTACAGAGTAGTATAATGGTAGAGAGTACCATGGTTGAAGATTGGTAATTGGAGAAGTACCCCGGGAATGCTTGTTGGACCATTCTTGTTGGTCTTATATGCGAGGGAATGTCTGCCTGACATGTTACTAAGCATACACAGCCCCAAGGGATTTGGGGGCGAAAGCCTAGGGAGAAGATTTGCTAAGTGCTGACATATTATGTCACTCATGTAATCCATAAATGACTTGTCATTCAATTTCACCTGCTGGTCGGGAATTTATACACCGAGCATAAGTATGGAAAGTGGATGTGAGCGGTCACCTGCGTCTCGTGTGATGGAGACTGCGGAAAGAAATCGACGTATACAATTAAATCATGATTAAGCGCTCACCGGATGGTAGCGTAAAATGGAATCCCGCCGTCTCATACGAGCAAGGTCTTACCTGACCGATCTTTATTCTATGGTCAAAAGAATCTCCTGTCCAGGTTGTACTGTGGTCCAGAGGCACGGGCATTCTAAGTTACGGCAGTAACGGTTGATGATACTTAATGTATGAAGACCAGACTGGTCACTTTGTGTTACCGATGGCAATTAATTGTACGAAGAAACATACAAGGTATAGATCCTATTGCCTCCTTACAGTATCCCGACGTCAATGAAGAAGTCAGCTCCTCTGGCTATAGGATAGTTCTTTCTGGCGTATACGTGGACGAATCAAAGGCCGTGTTCAGTTTCGGAACGTGGCGGATATGCAGTCCAACGTAGAATCTTGGGGTGCCTAACCGGGGCTAGATAGTGCTTTTACCAAATAAACATCGATAATAACTAACAGGTTATTACGATCCTTGGCCAGACTCCAGCCAAGCACTTCCCTTATATAAATACGAGAACCATGCCAAGACAGCGAATGATCGTTAGTGTAAAGCTTGTTTGCTTTTTTATTCCTCCTAGTATGGATAATCTGGGGCTGTCTATTAGCCCTAAGACAGAAATAACCCTGTAATGAGGACCGGTAAAGAACTAACAAGGGATTTGCTAGGTCTGTTATTCGAACCTTTGTGAATTTCCCTTTGCAAGCAATATGACGCGGTGCTATAGAGCTGTAAGGTTACATAAATCGCCACATGTCTCTCTTCTTTCAGCTTATGCTGCGCGATTTTGGGAGTCGAAGTCCAGCTGCGATGTAACCTGGTTCACTAGGCGTCCAGGTCTCGGACTTCAGGAAATAGAAAAGGAAGGGTGACATGACTGTGCTGGTTGACATTGGGCTCTCCTCAAGTATAAATAGGTTGAAATCTCTGTGAGAAGTTTTCATTCATCTCATCCACCTTGCAAGATCTTAACTTGTATCTCTTAGAGCTCCATTCTCTCAGAATCCCTTACTCACATCCTCCCTACTTTCAAACCATCACTAGTAAGTACCGCAGTCATGGTCAAGTTCACAGTTCTCCCTCTCGCAGCCATCGCTGCTCTGGTCTCCCTGGCAGCCGCAAACAACTGCAAGACAGGCCTCAATTACTGTGGCTACAATCTTCTTGGTATCGGTACGTGACAGGATGCAGAACACATTATATGGCCATACGTTACAAGATTCATGTACATCGACTTATACATGGGTGATAGGAAACTACGGTGCCCAGGTCAACGGAGCCTTGCGAGCTGCCAACCAGCCCACCGACGACGCCCACATTCGTGAATCTTTGTTCCATTGCAATGGTGGCAACAATGGTGATATCTCGTTCATCAACTACTGCGGTGGTGGTTGCCGGGATGGGGGCTCTGGTAACAGTGATTACTGTTAAGCAATCCTGGGATTGCTGGAACATCGTGGTGTTATGGTAGCTTCTTGTATACCGCAGAGGGTTGACTTGGTTATGTATGTACATGGAGATATGTAGGTCTGATGGATAGACTATATATTTGCCCTCTCTGAATTCAACCTTCATTCTATGTATAAGAATAGACCACTCTAGCCCTGATATCGCGTTTGATATTTTCAATTTCTATTAATATCACACTGTAGATTCTCTGAATTTAGAGATGGATGGATCAAAATATGAACCCCTCTAGATTATATATTCCTCTTACATAAATTAAGCATCTACACTACCATGACCTCCGATGAACGCTTCCTTAGTAAATCCCGGGCGATCTACGGGGTGGAATTTCCAGATCCACAGAAACAAACCTAGTTCGCAGGGTCTGGGCGATGAATTCTCAACCGTATAATTCGCGAACCACATCTCCGAAACCACTATTTAGATACAAGATCGGAGAGATTAACAATTTAATTGAAAATAATGGTTTATGTGTAATTTCATTGCTTTAAGAGCTGTATATGTTATGCTATTATAGGTGTAACATTGGGTATCCTACCATCCTCGTTGGCGGCGTTAGAACCTTCGGCTGGCTTTTGTCAGAACAGTAAACATATGTCCTTCGTGGCAATTCCCCCTCAGGAAGCAATAAGTGGATTAACCCCAGAATCTACCCCGCGTCGCACGAGTGCGACAAAAGTCATGCCGGTGCGATTGTGCGAGTCGCACTCCGAGCGCGGGAACGACCGGATCTCCGGACATCGGAAAGCTCAGTGCGCAAAAAAGACAATATATTACAGAGTATGATTCTTGCCTCACATTCGTTTAAGAATACATTTCACAACCATTCCTATTCCTTATTATCGCTTCTCTTCACTTCGCAAGCTACAACAACGACATGAACGGCACACAAGCATCCAACGGCGTCTTACACCTCGATGCGCTGATTATTGGCTCGGGCTTCTCAGGGATATACCTCCTGCACAAGCTACGCGACGAGCTGAAACTAAAGGTCAAGATCTTCGAAGCCGAGTCGGATATTGGTGGAACGTGGAATAATAACCGCTATCCGGGGGCACGGGTGGACTGTCCGATTCCATTGTATGCGTATTCATTGCCTGAGGTATGGCAGTCATGGAATTGGACGGAGTTGTACCCCAACCAAAAGGAGATTAAGTCTTACTTTGACCATGTTGACCGTGTGCTGGATGTAAGGAAAGATTGTCTGTTTCAGTCGAGGGTTAATGAGGGCACGTTTGACGAGGCGACTGGTCGATGGACGGTCCGGACGACGGATGGGAAGGTGGCAACGGCGAAGTATCTGCTTGTCGCTGTAGGCTTTGCATCCAAGTCGTATTTGCCAGATTGGAAAGGGCTAGACTCGTTTCAGGGGACGATTTACCACTCGGCCCATTGGCCGGAAGCAGAAGAGGTCAGTGTGAAAGGGAAGAAGGTGGCTGTCATCGGCACAGGATCGACAGGCATCCAGATCTTCCAAGAGTGGGCCAGAGAAGCTGAGGAGGCCTTTCTCTTCCAAAGGACCCCGAATTTGTGTCTCCCGATGAGACAACAGGAGTTGCATGCTGGTTATCAGGTGAAAGATAAGGAAGACTATGCAGACTACTTGGCCGAGTGTGCGTTGACCTTTGCCGGGTTGGAGTTTCAGTCAACTCCGAAGAATACATTTGATGCGCCTGAAGAGGAGAGAGAGGCGGTTTGGGAGAATCTCTACCAAATGGGCGGGTTCAGGTTCTGGCAAAATAACTATCAGGATCTCTTGACTAGCCTTGACGCCAATCGCGAGGCGTACAATTTCTGGGCTCGAAAGACCCGTGCGAGGATTCAGGATCCGAAGAAGCGAGACCTGTTGGCTCCGCTGGAGCCCCCGTACCCGTTTGGAACGAAGAGACCATCCCTTGAACAGGACTTCTACGAGCAGTTCAATAAGTCAAATGTCCATATCGTTGACACAAAAAGCCAGCCCATTGTTGGTGTGACACCTACCGGCATTGTTACCGCCGATGAAAAGGTCCACGAAGTCGATATTATCGCTGTGGCAACGGGCTTTGATGCAGTGACTGGTGGCTTACTGCGCCTGGGTCTCAAAGACGTGAACGGTGTCGGTCTCGACGAACGCTGGAAGGACGGCATGTCCACCTATCTTGGTATGGCCATTAGCGGGTTCCCAAACATGTTCCTCCCATATAGCCTGCAGGCGCCCACCGCTTTCGCCAATGGGCCGACTCTAATTGAACTCCAGGGGGACTGGATCACATCACTGATCAGCAAGATGGAGAGGGAAAACGTCCGAAGTGTCACGGCTACCCCTAATGCAGAGAGTGCTTGGAATGACGAGGTTAACTCGATTGCCAACATGACGCTATTGCCATTGACTGATTCGTGGTACATGGGATCCAACATTCCGGGCAAGCCCGTTCAATCATTGAACTATCTTGGCGGTCTTCCAACCTATCGAGAGAGGTGTGCGAAGGTTCTTAATGAGGATTTCTTCGGTTTCTCGAAAGCATGATGTCTCTTTATTCCGGAATATTATTGCTTGTTCAAGTACATGTAAATATGATATCTCCTATCCAATGCTTAACTTATACTGATATCCCGATTGGACTACCCAGTTACCAAGCAAAACATTTATAATTTACGTCTGTATTCACTTCTTTCACGTGATGACTTTGTCCATCAAAGGACATATGTGTATAAACTGAAACGCGTCAAAATCCGTGATACATACCACATTGCGCCTGTCAAATGGCATAAGGACAGAAAACAAGCCGAAAACCTCATGTCAAGGACTATATGGACAATACAGAGAGTGGGTTATCAGGAGGAAGCGTGGAAAAAGAAGGCGATGTTACATTCTCGGATGCCATGTCTTCCTCTAAGGTGGGAAATACAGAGAAGAAAGCCTTGCACATCTTCCATTTCGAAAGGTCTACCAAATGCAGACTGAAGGCCTCAGAGAATGAATATAATCCATTCCCAGGGTTAATCTCGTAGGCATTACTGATTGAATGGGGCCACGATAATCGGAAGCATGAGGCAAAGTACTTGAAGAATCGGTCTGTAAGTATCTCGCAATTTGAGAACACCAGGCGTTCGCGGAAGCCAGGCCTAAGTTTGTCAGAATCAATTAGCTCTTAGAAACCGACATTATGAAATCGAAGATAGGGGTTATATATGTACCAAGCGAAATAGTCCGCAGTGGGGTTGTGCGGAAGGTGAAGCTGTGAAGGCCTTTGTGGGTAATTAGCATAACACGCATTCAACGATGTTCAGGCGAATACAAACCTCGGTCGATACCACGGCGGAACCCCTTTAAAGTTATTTTGATACATCATTGCCTGGAAGAAGGTCAATATATAGGTATGTTACTTGTCCAGTAGCTCATACCACGAGCATCTTGAGGATGGTGCTGAGCATTGTCAGACGTGTTAGGACCCCACTCTGTATGAAGATCCGCTCATCAATTTGGCTAATGATTTTCCACAGCGGGCATGAATACGCCCTGTCCTCTAGAAAGTGCCAGCCTTCAAGGACGCCGCGGATGATGGCATCTTCGTTTAGTTTGTCATCGGAGCAAATGTCTAGGATGCTCAACCCCGACCATTGCGCTAAAAGTTCGTCGGAGAATTCAAGTATCATGCAACTGCTACTATCCTGGAGCGATGGAGAAATGGTTGACCAAGCGGTCGAGTGTCCGTTCCCCCAAACCCCTAGGGTTTGTCTGAAGGGGGCTACCGTCTCTAGATCGAAAAGAGCAGTTGATGGTCGTGAGGCCAACGTTGAGCATGGCTCCTCATCGTGTAAGGATGAATGGATATCAGATGGGGGCAGTGGGCAGCTCCCGATGGATTCTTCTGGAGACAAGGCCATGGACTGTAACCCTGGATCGAGTCTGTCAGAGTTAGACGACGTGCATCATCGGCCAAGGGAAAGGCCACAGTACCGTGTCTGAGATTGCAATAAACGATGTAGTGCAGCGACTTGGCTGTGAAGATTCTTTAGGCTCTCTTTTTCCTTTTCCTGTTTTTGTCGTTTGGATACTCTGTCCTTGTAACGCTTGCGCTCTCGTTGCGCCGGGGTCAACACACGACCCGAGGTCCACGGTTTAGTGGGTATCGGTTGGTCGGGTGATATTCGTGTAGCCATTGGAACCAAGTGGACTTCAACTGTTGGCTAATCGTGAGATATTTCCGAGGTGTAGAGGATGTCGCAAAGGAACGAGTAATAGAGGGCCCAGGACGTCAGAGATCGGGGACTACAGACATTCTAACACCCCGCACTTGATCCCCATCTTTCCGAAGCTTTGCTTTGCCCCCGACTAGGACGCTTTGGGATAGCCCGAGGTACTAGAGGTCGAACTGTGGCTCTCTAAACTCTAAAGAGTGTGGATTTGTCCGCGGACCCCGTGGAGTGGGTGCGAATTACGTATAAACCGGGATGATTGGTCCTTCTGCAGATCGATGGATCAACATCCGGGGTGTGCGAATCGCGCAGTTTTTAGGAAATGATCGGCAGTAATAACCCTCCCTCCCGAGGCAATACTATATAGATATACCAGAGTCGCTTTCCTGTGTCAGCTTCTTGTTCATGCTAAAATACGCTTCCAGTGACATAGCCCAAGGAAATCACAGCAATCTCAGCAAATTCTCAGAATCACCATGTCCTCTTCGGTCGAAATTTCCAAACAGCACAAGGCGGCAGTCTATGACAGGCCTGGATCTGTATCAACCAGTGTGACACTGGTGGAAACGCCAGAGCCGGGATTCGGCCAGGTTCTGATCAATATGTGAGTATTGCTATTGTTAGGTTTGTTGGCCGCGTGCATAAGACCACTAATCTGTGGACGGGGCAGGACTCATTCCGGTGTCTGTCACTCCGATTTAGGTGTCATGACAAATTCCGTGAGTGCATGCATCGTACATCATCCACCAGAATGCATCTGACACTTTGCCGAACTGTAGTGGAAGCCGCTGCCGTTCCCAACTCAGGAAGGGCAGATTGGAGGCCACGAAGGTGTTGGTGTGGTCGTGAAACTTGGACCTGGATGCGATAATTCACAAGTCAAAGTAGGGGACCGCGTTGGAGTCAAATGGGTTGCCGCTGTCTGTGGAACATGCTGTGCGTTGACCCCATAATCCCACCAACCTAGAACTAAATCCTGACGGAAAACTCCAAGTGCCTTGCCTCTCGGGGTCTGACGGTCTTTGCCTGAATGGAAAGATATCAGGCTACTATACCCCTGGTACCTTTCAGCAGTACGTTCTGGGGCCCATCGACTATGTGACCCCAATTCCAGATAGCGTCCCGTCGGAACTAGCAGCACCCATGCTTTGCGCGGGCGTAACGGTGTATGCGGCCCTCAAACGTAGCAAGGCGCAAGCTGGTGACTTCGTTGTTATTTCAGGGGCGGGAGGTGGTCTTGGACATCTCGCCACACAGATCGGAAGCCGTGGCCTTGGGCTTCGCATAATTGGAGTCGATCATGGTAGCAAAGCCGACTTGGTGAAAGAGAACGGTGCAGAAGCTTTCGTGGACATCACCCAGTTTCCGAAGGACGATAATGGCGCCGCGATTGCAGAGCATGTCAAATCTCTGACTAATGGCCACGGTGCTCATGCGGTAATTGTTTGCACGGCATCAAATATTGCCTATGCGCAAGCAATTCCGATGCTCCGCTTTAATGGCTCCCTGATCTGTGTAGGTATTCCTGAGGGTGACTTGGTGCCCATTGCCACGGCAAGCCCGGGCCCTCTCGTGCTTAAGCAGATTTCAATCGAGGGCTCCGCGGTTGGAAATCGACGAGACGCCCTTGATGTCTTAGACTTTGTTGCCCGCGGGGTCATCAAGCCTCATGTTCGAACAGAGAAGCTGGAGAATCTAACACATATTTTTGAGGAGATGCACTGTGGTAAGCTCAATGGACGAGTGGTTATAGACCTATCTTAAGACCTCTGAATGGACAAATGGACTGTCGCCACGACGTTTTCCTTTTGGGATCCTCTGATGGCTACTTGACTTTTATTTACCCTCACTCAGATCCAATGCCATTTGCATGAACTACAGTATCACCACAATACAGTCTGTTAGGGTTAGCGGGGCTAAGCGAAACCACGGCTTATCTGAGCGGCCCTCCTGTTGTATCTTTTTGTTCATCTTCTATCGTTTTATTTTGATCTTGAGCTTTTTGGTTTGGTCTATCCAATTCTCACACTTCTTTAAGGAGAGTTATAGATAAGATAAACTTAAAACACGGAAAAAGCATTATGCCAAGCTTGTATCGTTGACTTCCAACCATACAAACAGCAAGTTACCACCGTCTATAAACTAATAAGTATACTTATATCTCGGATGCCTATCCCCCAACTTATCCAACTGCTCCTCGTACGGCAAATCCTCTACCCCCCTCAACAATCCCACCGGATCAGTCTTTTTCCTGCGATTCAACATCCGCAACAAGCCAACCTGCGCCACCACAAGTGCCATCGCAATCACCGTCAAGGAGAGATTAAACCGGGACCCGAGCTCATAGTACAGCGCAGACTTCTGGGGGTAGATCCAGGTGCTCATGATACCCCCACAATTCGTCGCAATGAACGCCATAGCCACGGCAGTTGCGCGTCGAACATGACCGGCCGTGTTATTGGGCACCCAGCTAATTAAGCAAGGGGCACACGCATACACACCAGTCAGGAGGAGCACGAGGGCGGCGTAGCGAACGCCAATGCTGCGGCCATTGATGGCCAATGCTGCACCGATCAAGGCAATGCCGCTGGTCACGAAGGCACCGATACCGCGCTGCTGATAGCGGTCGGAGAAGTAGGCTGTTATCATAGTAACGACGAATCCGCAGGCGTACGGTGGTACAGTCATGAGCTGTGTCTTGGTGGAGCTGTACCCGAGGGCCTGTACAATAGAGGGTGAGAAGTATGCGAGGCCGAAGAGACATGCGCCGTTGCAGAAGAGGATGAGACATGCGATCCATACATGGAGGTCTTTTAGGACGGAGAAAACTTCTTTGAAAGAGACCTTGGTTTCTGTCTCGAACTTGTTCCCGTCCTGCTGCAGCCGGGTGATGCACCGCTCCGTGTGCTCTGGACGAAATGTGATCACTTTTTCCGGGCCGTTGGGTAGCACTAGGAATGAGAAGAGACCGAAGCAGACTGTGAAGAGGCCTTCTAGAAGGAAAATCCACTGCCATCCTTTCATTCCCCGCAGGCCACTCATCTGCTGGATGGCGGCGGCCAACAGACCTGAGAAGGCACCGCTCAGGGAGGCTGCGGAGAAGAAGAGCGCGATGCGAACTTGCAGCTCGTGGCGGCGGTAGAAATTCGACAGAAATAGCACAATACCAGGGAAAAGGCCTCCTTCGAGGAGGCCCAGAAAGAATCGGCAGGCGAGGAAGCCGGAATAGTTGTGCACTTGAGATTGAAGTGTTGTTACCATACCCCAGAGGGTGCACAGTGTGGGCAGAAGGAGACGAGGTCCAACGATCTTCAGTAGGAGATTGGATGGGAGTTCGGAAACCACGTAGGGAACATATGTCACGGTAATGGCTGAGCAGTTAGTGTGGAACAAGCGCAACTATCCAGAAGTATGTACCTGTTTTGTATTGTAGATCAGTCAAATTCAAGTCTTTTTCCAGGCCAGCCTTGAGAGTTCCAATGTTAGCAGAATATTGTATGTGAAGGTGGTTGAACCCACCACTCGTGCATTTCCAACATTTGCACGGTCCAGCCAAGCCAGAAGATACAACATAAGCGTCATTGGCATCAGTATCAGGTCCAGTCTCATAACTGTTTGTCGGTCGAGTTTCAGTGTTCGCTCATCCATCGGGGCCTCTTCCTCAATGACATCCTTTTTAGCCTCTGGGTCCCCAGCCAGGTCGGGGAACGATTTTATGTCGGCCATTATGACGATGAAACTGCTTTTTGCAGAAATAATCCCTTAAGAAATTCCAATGTATGCCACAGTCGCCGCCCTTTATACCGTGGTCTCAACGCAAGGGATGTGCCCTTGCAGAAGACCCAGAACTGCCGAAACGCTGGCCGAAGCAGCTGTGAATACGGGATGTGGTTCCTCTTATGTGAGGGACGACCAATGACATTTGCATAATTGATTCCAAGACCTCTAGTCAATTGAGCCAAGATGATCTCCCTGAATATCTCCATTATTTTTCCTGCTTTAAAAATGCGGGGGCGGGGCGCTAAACGAGGATTGCGGAGAGACGCTCGCATCCTTAACCTCGGCTGCTGGACGTAGTGTCTGGACTTTTCTGTCCTTCTCTCAAGATCCACAAAGGTCGATTGGCATTTGGCTGCACAATTCCTCGATTCTTCTGAGCACCCATTAGGTTAGGATTCAACAAGATATTTTCGGCAATTTGTTTCGGCTGTGTATGGGAATGCGAGACAATCCTTTCAACCTGGTCAGTCAGGTCGGGTGCAAATACAGACAATGTCGCTGTCAGACGCCAAAGTGACCTTCGTTTGAGCTGAAGTGTAATTAGGAAGATGAAAGATAAGACGTGCCCATAGCCCTCGAGGAAGGAACTTGGTCGACATATCATTTAAACATAAGCTAGGGCTTAAATAAATATCTCACGTGCTAGTCAGAGCCCTTAAAACATATATCGCCATCTTGACTAATTCTACGACTCAATTACACTACCACATACACATTTCCCGTACTCCGTAATAAACAATGAATGTTCTGCGCCGTGAAGAAAACCCCGCACGCGGCTTTCCTAGTTCGGCCTAGCGCCTGAGCTCCATGATCTGCAGGTATAAATCTATTAAATAATCCTTCTATTCCTGGTAGGTCAACTCTTCGAGCGATGGGTTAAGCTTACCATTTCCTGGGTCTAATTGTTTAATTTATCTTGCAGCGCACTATACAATGCACACAGGCCTTTATTCCTTCTGATATGTATGAAGTTGCGGTTGAAGTGAAGGAAAAGGTATACGATGATTAGCTTCGATGACGTGCTCGACTGAATGTTAATATTGTATCCATTGCATCAATTGAATGAAAAATTCCTAATATGACGTGACTAATCATTTAATGCTTTCTTTGTCTGTCAATTTCCATTGTCTTGATTCCTAAGTCGCAATCTCAATGCGATTGATAATCGAATAGGAAGAGCCGGAATTAATTCCGGGAAGGGATTCTACCGCAGCCCCGCCTCTCAGGCAGTATAAATACAGTTCTGTAGACGGGCATCAGTTGAAAGCAATATTGTCTCCAGCGTTTCAGTGCAAATCACCGTGTGCAATTGAGAATTATTAACCTTACGACTCTCCTCCTTTTGTTCCAAAATTAAACATTCACAATGGTCCTCAAACTTTACGGATTCCCCCTTTCCACTTGTACTCGTCGAGTACGCACCGTTCTCGAAGAAAAGGGTGTCGAGGCCGAATTCCACCCAGTCGACCTGGCCAAGGGCGAACAGAAATCAGAGTCCTACCTGAATGACCTGCACCCATTCGGCAAAGTTCCCGTTCTCCAAGACACCGAGACAGGTGTTCAGATTTTCGGTTCGCAGTTACCCACCAACTTTCCGGTTCAAACAGTACGCTAACCTCAGCCCATAGAAAGCAGAGCCATCAACCAGTACCTTTCCAGCAAGTACGCCGGTCAAGGGACCACACTTTCCCCACCCGAGTCCGATCTGAAAGCCTGGGCTCTGTACCAACAGGCACGTAGCCATCCCGCCGCGTACACGAATCACACTAACAGATGCAGGCCCTCTCCATCGAACAATCCTACTTCGACCCGCTCGTTTCCCAGATCGCTTTCGAGAAAGTCTTCAAAGTCCGCAAGGGTCTCGGTGAGACCGACGAAGCTCGCGTCCAGGCCCTCTTTTCGCAGCTCACGCCCGTCCTCGAGGGCTATGAGCGCGTTCTTTCCAAGCACAAGTATCTTGCGGGTGACCAGGTGACACTTGCGGATTTGGCGCATCTGCCGTATGGGGTGTTTGTGGAGCAGTTCGGTTTTGCTGATCTTCTGCCGAAGTATCCCCATGTTCAGAAGTGGTGGGAGGAGCTGAAGGCGAGGGAGAGCTGGAAGAAGGTTACTGCTTAGCTTTATGTCTCTTTGGGGTCAATGGACTGAATTGAGATCCTGAGTGAAATCGGTGATGTCAATGTTAAGGATGTTTAGAAGGAGATACTAATTGAGATAATATTTTTAACAAATTATATTATGACGAATGCCCGCGACCTATTAGTTGCTGTCTATCGATGACTGCGACGACTGTTATTCATTTTCCCCAGTCACCCTCAATCAACCTTTGACTCTATACTATCGTCTAGATAGCATGGTTACAAAGAACAAATGCCTCTGGAATCGACCAATCAAATCAAGCGAATCAGTAAATTGGCCCTTGGCCATTAGAAAGAAACGAGCAAGTCGATACTTTGGGACTAAATATAAGCATTAATACCACCGTTCTCGACTTCAGTTTCCGATATACACTTAGATATAATTCTCCAACCATAACTGCTAAGCTACGCTGATCCACCTAGGGATTGTGGACATGTATGTGCGTATCGTACTAGAAGGCGTATGCTTCGCTCGCTGATGCGTTGAAGCAACTATTTTTAACTTGAATTACAAATTTATAGAGGCATACTGCGTATACACTGGTCATCGAGGCGGGCGGTTCGGCTCGACCCCTGAGTCGGCCGAAAAATAACCAGGGCCATGGGGTCCAGTATCTCATCACGAGACAAGAAGGCTAGGGCCAATAGCAATCAGGATTAAACATCATTATAACTATCAAGAAATAACTCAGTCTCACTGCAAGACGGAGGTGGGGTATAATCTTGGCGAGGCTGAGAGTCGTCCAAAAGAGGCTATTCTTGGCATGTACGACCAGACACGTGATGACGCTAGTGACTGGTGTAGGGTTTGATACAGCTCGTTGCAGCATAAATACAGTGAGTTAGCCCCAGGGTTCATCTGTTCGTGTGTCTTTTCTTGTCGGTGCTCTATGGACAGGTCTCTCTACAAGTGTGGTATTAGGGTCACATTGTTGCGCGGCGAGATGAATGGTGGCAGTTTTCGCGAAACTATGACAGGCCTGGCTAGAGGTGATGACCAGATGAATATGTTTGGCCGTGGTGGACAGGAGAGGCATCCAGTGAGTGTGGATAACGCTTGGGGAAACCGAGGATCTTGGGATGGACGCGTGGATGCCCAAAGAGGAAGTTCTGGAAGTGCTCGAGTGGTTAATACCTGCGATGATATCAAGACTGAAAG
Organism: Aspergillus sojae; assembly: GCA_008274985.1. Classification (NCBI taxonomy): domain Eukaryota; kingdom Fungi; phylum Ascomycota; class Eurotiomycetes; order Eurotiales; family Aspergillaceae; genus Aspergillus; species Aspergillus sojae. The sequence continues at coordinate 3,904,521 of CP035527.1, read as the reverse complement.
AACCAGATTGCTTTCTATGATTGATGACCACTCTCACGCCATTGGAAATTGCACTCATGAGAATATTTCCCTCGTTGGCGAGGTTGATGGTTTCTGTTGCCAGATTGGCTATCATATTTACCAAATCGTTTGCTACCCTCACCAAATTGATTGTGACTCCATCAATTATCGCTCAATTTCTGACGACAATCGCATATTCGGTTATTGTTTTTACATCAACGATTGGAACTATCACAGCGGGGCTATTGCCGAGGCAGCTTTGGATAGCCTGATGGATGTCGATTGAGAGATTTCAATGAACGACGAACGACCATGGTGCTAGAATGCGAGGCGGAAGGGTCGATGGCGATGCAGATACTAAGATGGTATTGGATTGAAAGGTCAAATGGTCATATTCATAGATGGGAAGATGGAAGAAGCTATCATTCGGTTTAAGAGAAGAGAAATATGTGAATGGACGTTCACGCAAATATTGATTTTGGCTCAGTTAGTTCACTGGCAGACATAATGGAAAGCTTGGGCAAAATTAGTTGTGTCAGTAATTATTCCTAGACTGCTAGATAGATCTGAGCATGAATAATTTACTCTTATCCTGTAGTCATCGAATCTACCTTGTCATCCTTGGGTTTCGCTACAGGGAAAAGTCGATCTTTCATCCTACGTCTAACGCTATGCCAACACAATAGTTGGCTTATGACCGCACTGGCTACAATATCAGCGCCAGATGATTTAGGCAACCAGAGTCCACCATGGGAGCTGCAGCAACAATAGTGGATATTGTCCACTGATGAGAAAACCGAATGTGCATATTAGTTGATTACGCTCTCCCTGCTGAATAAGTAGTGCACAAGCATTGCCAGACTATGTGTTATTATGTCCTGCTGTATACCTTCAAGGAAGCTTCATGAAGCTATATTCCAGTGGGGTTTTCTCGGTACAAACGATGTATGCTATTAGCGTTAAGGTTTGGAAAGTGCGCCATAAGCCGAAGGTAAACACTCGGAACATTCGTTGGAACAATAGAATTACCCAAGTATGCATTCAAGATCATGTCATTGTCCACATGAATGCCTGATCAACTATCACACTCGGAATCACTAGCCAAACTCTCCACCTAAACGTAACGGCTATCCTGCTAAGGAGTGCTTGTTCAATGTAGATAGGACAGCTCTAGCCTGGATTGAACACTCTCATGTGGATCAACATCATCACTGGGCAAGATGATGTTGCCATCACAATATCGTACTTCGCCATACCGTACTTGTCGATCACCAACGATAGGTAGTAGCCTATCCAAGCCACCATTTACCCCATCTGCTTTCAAAACAGGGGCATTGAACGCTTTTGCTATCTCAATGGGACTCATGGTGATTGGCCGACCAATCTTCCACCATTCATAGAACGTCGATGCCACTACAACTAGACATACGCCCATAACAGCCGCCCCCGCAGCCACGTAACCATAATGGGCCTGGAATACCGATACATCCTGCAGATTGACGACATCGACTGTCTGGTTTTGCTGGATCACCTTTTCTCCGTGTTGAAGGAGACGTAGAGGCCGGTTGGAGTTATTCGGGACCGAGAGCGCAGTACGGAACATAAGATTTTGAAGTTCAGCAACCACTTGAGGGGTTGGATCTTTCCACGTATCTTGACAGCTGACAAGCTCGTCTGCCCATGTGAGGTGATCCTGCGCGAGTATACCGGATGTTTCCAGCGTCTAGGCATGATTTAGCTGCATTTCGACGGCCTTTGACTGGATAAGGTCATTTGCTGCTAGGTAGAGACCACCAACGGTACTGTTGGTAGTTATTTCTTCTTGTTCGTTCGTATCGTAGATGACTGCGATGGTTTCGGGGATCTCCCGAATATTCCAACGATGAGGAGGGCTCAATAGCACCATCTACAATTTTGATCGGATAAAGCAGCGTAGCTAGATGAAATTCGCACCGATTCACTTGCAACCGACTGTTGCAGTCTTTCTGGTCTTTATAAGTTGCAGTGAAATTGAAGCTGGATGGTCGACGCAAAGGATCGAACGTGAAATTTGTCGAAAACATGAGCCTTTGAGCGTCCCCCATTCCCACCACAGTTCCATTGTAATTTGACGGAACTAGTTTTCCCGTTCCATTTACCGCGCCGTAGATCAGACTTCCAAAGTCCTGGGGCATGGTCTCGAGAGAGCATTCAACAGCTAGCTCAGCTGCACGAATAGTCGCCGAGCAGTTCCCATTCGCGCAGCCGGTATCATTGAGGTACATCGGCTCCCCAGAATTATGAGACAAGACTACCTCCTGGGAAGGTGGAGTCATCCGCGTCACATCGTTACTAATGTGTCTTTGCATAGCACCCGTGTAGCCGAATGGAAGCTGCTGCGCAATCCCAACAGAAAGAGGCATATTGACTTGAGCCGGCCGCACAGCGACAGTCGTCGCTCTTTGAAATAGTGGACTGTCAATGGCAACAATCACAGATGCAATGCTGGCAAGCCCCAGAGCATTGAAGAATCTGGTTTGTTTTATCATGTCATAGATGCTGTTGGAGAAGCTCCAATTTCGGTGGAGATCGTATACCGTACATCCGTTAATAGCCTTGTTCCACCAGGTAACGGCTGCACCTTCTCCAAGGGCAAATCGTAGTAGTCCGGTATTGATAGCAGATGATATAGCCAGAAGAACTGATGGCTGGAATTTCCAGCTGTTCTGAGGTTTTCCATTGGACGTTAAAAGAATTGTAATATGAAATATGAGACAAGCTAACACGCCCAAAAAAGCTATAATCCCCAGCAACAGCAGTCATTTTAGAACACCGGGTTCCCATGATTGTGGAGCATGATTGATCTAGTCCGGACTCTTGCTTCTGAGATTTTCTGGGCGGGTGGTTGTTGAGGGTTTTGGTCCTTGGTGGGAAGACACTATATATGAAGATGTAACAAAGTTTTGTCCTTTGGTGGCATGGCTGACGGGGTGAACAGCTTCTTTTGTAACTCGGGAAATGAAAGGCTTTTACATAGATATACCACATTGCAGCCTTGCCGATATGAATATTACTATCCCTGCCCGAGGTCTCACTCACGTATTAGATATATGCAACCCCTTTCGGGACCTGACTCGTCGGTATGCAGCCAAGCCCTAAATCCGCAAGTGACAATCATTCCAGTACTATTGAAATCTGTAAGGAGTACGACGGTTCTTAATTCTAATACAATCAAGGGGTTTACTAATCACAGATACGGAAACAAGTACTAGAATACTATTTCTTATACAATGATATTTTGATAGCAGGCTGATGGAATACCCTTAAATTGAGACCGTGTTTCAAGGCTTTTACAGCACAGTTGCTATTTTCTACTTGTTTAATTATTTGAATATCAAATTGTTGTGCAGTTCAGTTACAAAAGATGTGGAATATATGAGTGCCTGTTGCTTCGCTTTATCCCTGGGTGAGGTCGAGTATCATGTTCATGTTCATCTAGATAAAATATATATCTAGGTCTCCGCTCTACCATATATCCGGATTGGATCCTCGGCCCCCATCAAAGGACTAGATTTGAGACAATCTGAACTAAGCAGTGTTATGACAATTTTGTTACATGCTAGGATATTGCAAGGCTATGCCTCACATTCGAGCTCATGGTTGGCGAGATATTCTTGACCCAGCGTCGTGGTGGCATCAAAGTAAAGTCTTGGCTTATATTGTCAAAAATTGTTATGAGTTAACAACCAAAGGCGAGATGGCCGAGCGGTCTAAGGCGCTGGAGTAAGGTTCCAGTCTCGAAAGGGGCGTGGGTTCAAATCCCACTCTCGTCAACATCTTTTTTTCTTTTTCTTTCCCTTACTACTTTTTCTTTATTTCTTCAGACATTCTTGCCTGTACTGCTTCCCTTTCTCTTTTCGTCTCCATCGACCCTTTCTTGTATACCGCTTGAAACCCTACTTTTGCAATTATAAACCGCACCCGAGCTCCTACCCAAACCTAAAACCAGCCAATAAATCAACATACCATGTATCAAATACCCCAGTTCCAAAAGCTTTTCGTCCCTCCGCAGCTAGAAGCCGTAATATTACCCGCCTGACTCGGCGCCATAATCTACTACTAACAATGAGATTTCATCATGCTGCCCATCGCCCGTTCATGCTGGGACTCACCCAAGCAGCTCATAGGATAATAATGCCTTGAATCGCAGTGGGCATGCCTGCCATCGTAAGTAGAGCCCGTATAAAAGACTAGATGGTTTCCTCCCTACCTTGCCTACATCTATGTTGCAGTCCCTTGATAGCTCACTGGTTATCCCGGCTGGTCTACTTACCCGGAGTCAAGATGTGCACAAGTTGCACGCGATAAAGAAAATATGCATCTTATCTAGGTGAAACTAGTATTCAACGCGTGCTTGATATGCTTATATTCCCCCCGGCTAAACACCATACAAGCAATTGGCCCCTCGGACAGCCTCTAAACCCTACCTTCTTACATATTTTGACCGGCTCGCCAGCCACACCTGCAACTGGAAATGGTTCTAACTAAAATACACAAAGAAAAGGGGGGAAACACACAACAGCTGGCCGCGAATAAACATTGAGCGGAGTGTCCTTAGCAGCGTTGCCTCAGGCAGAGAACGTAGACTTAGGGCCCTTCAGTAGGCTGACTGTGGGATGGGCAGGGATAGCTATATTTTCGCGCAAGTTGTGTGACTATAACATGCGGCTAAGGGTGTTGGTATTTTGAATGACCCTAATCGCCAACTGATTACCATTGCAGAGCAGATGTTAAGGGTTATATACAGCTGGCTGATGGAATTCGCAGGTCGCGCAAGCTCTATTATGCACCACTCCACTTTAAGTCAGCCTCGCTGCGGCACCAACCCGATGTCAGCTTTAGTAATGAATAACTAGCCTGGTGGAGGAACTAGTGATTGCCTAGGTGAGGATGGTGAGTGTGCAATAGGCAGGGTCAGAAACCATGGGAAAATTACTTCAGCTCATGCGATTGTCGCCCAACAGGCGGGTATACTTGAAAACCGAGGCGATTGGCTATGGGGAGAGAACTCCATGTTGAGTCCTCTTGGCCTTTCGTATATGGCGCTCTGCTCGCCGCCTTATTGGAAACAATCAGATGCATGAGCTGTATGTTTTGTTTTTCCGCGCCAGGCTGTGCTCAGTGACCCAAAGCCCCCAACAGACCCTGGACTACCCATAAGATAACCAATTAACTACCTCCTTAATTATTTAATTAGTATTTGCCTTCTTGAGAATCAGTCATTTCCGTCTTCTTCCCGCCCCAGTGCTTCATTTAGAGTCGTATACAGCCTGACACCCACCCACAATCCAAACTCTCGCTAAATTATGGCGTTGTTTCCGTTCAACTTAAAATGTTCCGCTGTCTTTCTAATGATAGCATCGTTTCTGGCTGCTGTCGCCTTTGCTATTGGCCATGACATGTTTTATCAGAGTCTAAATGGGAAACCTGTGCTGAATGCCCAGCCACTCGCTTCGTTGAAATCCTCTTTACACGTATCAGACCAGCAACTTTATATTTCTCTCGGCACTTTCTTTGCCTTCCTGGCGAAAAGTTCTCTGGGGGTTTCGGTCTCGACGACCTTTGATTAATTTGCTTGGAAGTCCATTCAAGGCGAAAGGACTCGAATCGATATCATCGACAATCTGTTCTCAGTTCTCAAGAATGGCTTCACAGTTGCCAATTTACGATTATGGAGGTATTCTCCGATCAGCATGACGCTTGCTGTAATTTGTTGGCTTCTTCCTGTAGCCTCAATCATATCGCCCGCTACTTTAAGCGTGCAATTGGCTCCCTTTAATGTGTATGCGTTGAAACACACTCCTCGTCTTGATTTTACAGGCGCGAATTTTGTTGGTTTCGCTTCTGGCATATTGGCATTTCCGGGGGAACAGAACGCGTGGGTTAGTATGTACGAGAGGCCTACGCCAGAAACTCGAAGGGTGGTTAATAGTGTAGCGACGTAAGGTACCATCCTGCCAATAAAGCCCCCAGCTGTCAACTCCTCGTGGTCAGTGGAGCTTTATGGTCCCGTTATTGTTTGAGACCAAGTGAACCAGGACCTTGCTGTTCATATCACAGAAAATGTTATTCAGGCCATAAACAGATCCTGGACTTTTGAAGAAGGGGAAATACCGCACGTCACGAGGTATGCATATCTTTCCTGGGCACCAGAGACAGATGATCTGGTAGATACCGTTCCTTTCTATCAAAAGAATGGGAGTGATACGTTCAACCAACGGACGAATCAGCTTGGCCCTAAGCCCAATAACCCAGAGGATGGTGGTGCAGTGTTTTCGAGTCCAACAAAGCCTCTAGTTGACGGACCACCGCTATCTCTGTTTGTTGCTGTTTTTCCCCGTGTCACGGAATATACCGAATATGATGAAGCCCTGAAAAACATGGAAAACCCTGTACAGAATTCAACGATTCTACATTGTATGCTCCACAACGCGTCATGCCAGGCCAATCTTACCTTCGTCAATGGTGAACAGACAATTCATGTGACAGACCAAACAGTTCTCAATCCTATTGTTTACACGATCGGTGTTATCAACCACGACAATGGTAAACCGACTGCAAATAATTCGTTCGTGCGCAACGCTCAAGTCATGGAGTCTCTGTCATATCAGCCTATAATGGACGCATTTGGAGGTCTTCTATTTGGTTCGATTACTAGCGATATTAGTTTCATAGAAAAGCCCGACGTCAACCCGAGTTTATCATATACAGAAAAACCAACCACCAATATCATATCGACGATATTGATGGAAACAGAAGAGATGAAGTTCATTGAATCCATCACGAACCCAGAGTCCGACATTCCATTCCCCAAGTACTGGCGGGGACAATCCGTCAGCTCCTCAAATCATTATTCCCCTCCATTGTCGAAAGCTCTTGAAGAACTCTTCCGAAATATCACGTTTTCACTCATGAGCTCCAATATGTTCCAGTATGTATTCTTGATCTGGGCCCTACACTCCTCAGCGCACTAAGCATCTATAATAGGCCCAACTACACCGTGAGAGCAGTGCCAGAAACGAATGTGACTATTACCTCTTACCACAGCATCTACATCTACACACGATCGATTCTCTGGGCCGCCTACGGCACTGCCCTCGGCGCTACAGCGCTTAGTGTCATTGCAGGAGTGTTGGTGTATTTCTCCAACGATGGCTCCTATAGCAATAAGTTTTCAACGGTATTCAGGGTCACACAGGGCGCCAAGGTATCGACAAACCACAGCATGGAAGACTACAGCGGCCTCGACCCGCTTCCAGACCACATTGCAAAAGCAAAAATGACAATCGGCTATAGCCCAGACTATCCTGTCAGGGTGTCATCTACAGCCCCTCTGGGCCAGCCTCATCAAGAACCAACGGCTTCTAGTCAGCTGCTCCATCTTACACCCGGGGATTCGACTAAGAGTTCTGTACCCTAGTGGACTCTGCCCTTCAGTGGGTATCCGTGCATTCTGATTTGTCTATATCTGATATTTCCGCGTTCTCCAGTGCCCAGTGCATGGTAATTGACCTATCTTCTCCTATCTAGTCTAAGTCCTGCACCTATTGCTACTAAGCGACTGCGCGACGTGTCCTGTAATTATACGAATACTCTTGTGGCTTCTTGACCCCTGAAGTCCTTCCTCCTTCTCCTACCCAATCCTGCTAATCTCTATATAGCACTCCCCCCAGGCCCCCCTATATGGGATTTTACTATAGCTAAGATAATAATTCCAAAGAAATCTTCAGTCTACAAGTAGTAAATCATCCTATAGTATAAAGCTATGGATGGCCTGGATAATGAAAACTACATTCGAATTCTTCGAATCATTGGCGCAGTTATAAAGATAGGGGCAATTCAGCTAAGGAATAAATTACTAGGTTGACTCAATACAAGATGTCGTCCGACATTATCTTTTGAAGGTGACTGGAAGTAGATGTTGATTGTGTGGCTGAGGAACATGTTCCACCCCAGGTCGCATTATTTACCGTGAGTATGAGACTTCCCCTGCGCATCCTTTTCTGACTGTCGACTTCGTTCGATCTCCCTCTTGATATCCTTTAGGGGACCCTCCACATCCACGAGCTTGTCTTTCTCGGCCTTTTCCTGTGCCTCTCCTTTCTCTCTTAACTGGTCCTCTATGGGCTGAAGCTCCTCTGCGTACTTTTCCTTGATCCTTTCCTCCTCCTTCTTCTGCTCCTCTTTGTCGGATACGTGCTGCTTCATTTCATCAATCTCTTTATCCCTCGCAATAGTTTTGGCATTTCTTTGCCTATTGAGTTCGATGATTTGGTCTCCTAACGTCTTCGACTCTACCTCTGCTTTTCGCTTCTTGATCTTCCTTTCCATCAACTTCTCCAGGAGCCCTTTACTCACATCGGCGTCAAACTTGGCTGATGTTTCCTCGTCAAACGCCTTGTCGTACTCCTCACGCGCCAGATGCCTCAGGGTGCGAAATTTCCGATAAGCAGTGAGTCCGACATCACCCCGGACCTTCTTTCGGTACTCATTACCTATGCTCTTTCGGATGCTCTCGAAGTGGGTCTTGGGCTCGTCCTTCAAGTCATCGGTGCTTAGCCTCTCCACCTCTTCTGTCACTATTTTCTCGATTAGGTCCCACGTCTGCAATAGATGTTCGTCTTCTCCCGGTTCCCCTTTGGCTCCGTACTGCTTGATGAACGACCTCATTTCCGAGGAGGGCCTATTGATGCATTTGTATCTGGTCAGTGCTACTATAGTAGCCACGAGGTAGGCCGCACCGGCAGCGAACGCCATCCCGCCCGCGCTCTCCCATTTGTGTGCCTCATCCTTTTCTCTAAGGTATCCCCCAACGCCGGCCGCTGCGGTACAGATTAGGAGGCCAAATCCTCCAAGATATACATCGACCGGTATAGATACTCCCCCCGATCCAAGAGATACATCCATGACCATCACCCCTTCGGAGAGTGGATCGTGATGGCCACGAATCAGATCGAGACATACGGAAATGGAGTCCATGGCGGCATCGACCCGAACGGCGGCCGCGGCCAGCATCTTAGCTTCGGAGATGCCAGGTCCCGGTGGTGGGATCTCTTCCAGCAGCCGACCGGTCTGGTCCGCCATGTCCTTCTCATTGGAGTTACCCCAGGGGTGGAACTTGGTTCCCATGATGGTCGTCGTCGAGGCTTCGTTGTCATCTGACCAGGTGTCCCCTTTGAATAGCGGGTCGGATCTCTCGTCTCCAGGAAGCTGCGCGCACTGGAACTGGATCTTGAAATTCTTCCCATCCTTGGTGCTGAAGGTGACATCCCCCTGGTGAACTTGCAGATTTTGCACGGGCTCACCATCCACTGTCGTCGGTTAATTTGATGCAGCGCAGCGAATGATGAGAGAGAGTAAAGCACGTACCATGGATAGTCCCCGTGGAGGAGTTTACAAACAGCTCAGACAACCCCAGGCCATTGTTAGCGAACCGGTAGGCTCCACCAGCAAGACGCAAACTGAAGTGTGGTCCTGGAGTTCCCATTGCTTTGACAGCTTTCCAATCCGTCGGATTAGATACTTTGTAACTATGCTTAGAAGTATAGCCGGCCGGATCTTTTTGGACAATCGCCTCCAGCAGGCCAACCATGAAAGCGTCGTCTTCCGACGCACATATTTCCTTCAACAGCTTTGCAGCGGTCTCTATCCTCAATGTTAGTATTGCCGTTGATACTCGAGACAAGTGAAGCCTTACCGAACTGGGCGGGCGTAACGTCACGAGGGTCACTCATGATTGCTATCCAGGTGAATAAGGTGCGGTTCACCAAAAGACTGTATGGAGCAGGGTCTTCCGAGTACCGAAGTTCATGAAATTCCGCTTCAAAATTGAGTCACTGAGGGCTCTTTAGACGACAACTGCCTGTGACAGAGGGAAATCCAACGTACATTCAACCATCGATGTGGCAAAGGCCGCCAGCATGCCTACTAGAAAGACGATCATTCAGGCAGCCATACGCTGTCATCCATGCATGGGCATGGTTCCCCGCCCGGCTAGGCCCGGGGCGCGGGAGCTCCGATGCAGCTCGCTAGGCAGCCCAAGGTTCGTGCATATGCAACTACTTTCGCTCTACCAGATTGGTCTCTTCCTACCTGGTTGGAAAATCGCTCATAGTCAGTCTTTCGATGGCGTTTTCCGGGGCTGCGTCAAATATTTGTAATTATGAGTGGCTAGCTGATGGCATCCTGCATGCGCGAATAGTGCCCGGACCATGTTTTACTATTGGCCTTTTGCTCCTTTGGCTAGCCTGGAGAATGCTGACCATGATTGTGCAGGTGCCAACAGCATACCACTTAGAGTCCAGGGCTGACCGGACATGTCACCTTGGCCGGAGACGGGTTAAGCGCAGTTTCCATCGCCTTCCTCCGGGATGCGAATCAGGTTTCTAGCACTGGAATACTCCCAGGGACATACCTTTGTTATATCGAGCAGTCTTATGGGAGGCTCTCTGCTTCTTGCAACCCCATTAAGCACACCTCCACAAGTCAAGGCCGCAGTCTCTCAGTCCAATGGAGTACGCTACAACCTACGACCCGGACACAGTCCAGTTCCCCCTTGCCAAACCCAAGATACGCCTCTCTGTGTCGGAAGACAAGTATGAACCTCATACCGGACTCCTGGTTCCATTCGACATCTACGCCGAGCGGTTTGATCTCACAAGCGTTCTGCGGACTGAAATCAACGCTCAAACGAGCCGAGCCGAAGTCGGCATCTATACCTATAATCTGAATGTATCCGGAAATTCTGGTGGATGTGGATTTGCTCTTCCCGGCTCCGATGGGGGAAGCAAGCACAAAGACGGGTTCAATGGAGGCGACTTGAACCTTTATGTTGAACAGCTGATGCCATCCACGGCGAAGGCACTCACCTTTCTATGTTAGTCCACCCACAAACCACATTTTGACGTAAGGTCTAACCGAAGCTGTTAGCAACCGGGGGTCGAGGATATTCTCCACCGGACCAGGTCGGCGTTAAAGGGCAGGATGGGGGAAATGGTGGCAATGGCGGGCATGTCAAAATTCTTTTTGACACCTTATACACGTCTGCGGGCGATACTGCGGGCAAGATTTGCGAAGACCTCCTGAACAGCCACATGAAGTGGCCGGCGGACTTTAAAAGCGACGCGTCTACCTTCATTGGGTTACTAGCAGAGCCAGAAGTAAAGGCCAGTGGGTTTCCAGATACGCTACCGCAGTGGGCGAAAACGGTCCCAGGCATCCTGGACGCCGGTCGTCGTGAGTTTATGGCGGTGGCCGAGAACCTGTACAATGCCGTGGGAGGGGACCGTAGCCACATGCAGGGTGACCTGACTCAAGCAGTGAATATTCACTATGGCGATCGAGGATTCGGCTCGACAGGTGAGGGTGTGACTGGCAAGGACGGAGACCACGGACAACCCGGACAACGACTGGTCCAACCGCTTCAAAACGGGGCTCAGATCCTCCAAACCGATGTTTGTTTCGCGCATCCCTTTCAGTGTCAGATGATGCTTGCCAAAGTCGACCTGCTCAGGTTTAGCGGTACTCGGGAGGATCTGGCATCTGCGGTAGCCATTCTTGACCGTCTCGTCCATCGGCTGCAGGTTTTCGCCGATGTCCAGAAATCCCCCGAGCCACCTCTGTGGGCGGCGTATCGCAAAAGCGCCGAGAGGCTGTTCACCGTCGAGAACGGCCCATCGACTGTTGAGCCCTATGCTATTCGTCGCTTGCGTGCCATCCGCACCGAGGCCGCTACCACCAAGCAGAAAATCCTTTCTGGTGAAGCCTTTGCTGGACTTGATGCTGACAAGGTGCCGAGGCTCTCATTCAAATCCTACCAGGACACCACGGAGCATCTCTTAGTATACCTGAAGGATGCGGAAAGTCTTTTCCTCCAATATCTAGCGGAAGATAAGAAGACCACAGAAAGACTGGCCAATATGACGGAACGATCCAACGTCCTGGCACAGGCTGCGCAGTTGAATGACGGGCTGATCAGCGAAGCAAAGGATGATATCACCCAGACGACCAAAAAGATTGGATTCTCGGTCGACGCAATTGCCAAGGCAAAGCAAGCCTTACTCGATTCAATGCAGCACTTGGAGGATTTCGTGCACAAGCAATTTGGCGTCACATTTCAGGACTTTGTTGAGGCTATGAACTCAGTCCTTTTCACCGGTGGGAGCGAGGCCATGACTGCTCTCCAGACCGCCAGCCTTTTGGACAAGGGAACGGAGAATCTTCTGCGCGACGATGGCGTTGCAGTGAAAAAGTCATATCTGATTCAAAAGCTGCATGATCTCGAAGGCGGTGTTAAGGACCTCACAGAAAAGTACAAAGTCCTAAGGGATGGCCATATTGACCTCGACGACCCGGGCGCGGAAAAGATCCTCGTGGCCCAGAAGACTTGGGAGGCGCTTGTCAGTAACTTTCGACAAAGTATACCGGCCAGTGACTACGAGAACGTAAAGAAGAAGTTCAAGGAATTTTACGGTACGTCTTCCGCCGAGGGATAGGAAACCCAACATACTAACCATTCAGCAGACGTCGTCCAGCAACGGAACTCGGCCGTCCTGCACTACAACGCCACCCTCACTCTGTTGCTGAACTGTTTGAGGAAGCGAGAGCAACTTCAGCTTGATCGAGTGGACATCACCCGGGAGGAATATAACAACCTGGATGCAGGACACCCCGCAATGACTGGGTTTCTCAGGAAGACCTACCGTGAGAACGTATACTCCGCTCAGATATGGCTGTACAAACAGCAGCAAGCCTTGCGCTTCCTGGCGCTGAAAAAAGTTGCCGATCTTAATATCATCGGCAAGGAGCTACACGACACCCCCTACTCGCAGCTGAATTATGAAACACTGGAGCGAATCCAGACCAATCTGTACACGGCATACAAGCAATATCTGGATGATGCTGGAAAGGACGAGCAAACGCGAACCAAGGCCAGGGTTTACCTTAGCCACGACGATGCCGGGTATATTGGATCCAGGCATCCGGAGGAGGATGTCGTCTTGACACCGCTTACAGTTCAGCTGGACGATCCGATCTTCAGCGAAGCATACGATGTGCGTCTCTTGACCGTGAGATTTTACGCTGTCGGCGCCAAACCGATCATAACTGGAGACCAAGACAGTAATAAAAAGCAAGATGACCCATCTGATCGGGAGCTGCAAGTCAAGATCACGCACACAGGCACAGAGATGTTCAAGGATCACAACGGAAAATCCATTGAGTTTACGCATCGACCCCTCACTGTTTTGTTTCGCTACGCTGTTGACACAGGTGTGATCAGCTCTGACGGCCAGATCTCGCTAGAGAATCACGATACTTATGCCAGAGTCGGGCCGTTTACGAAGTGGAGGGTTGAGATCACTAGGGACAGTAACAAGCACATCGACCTGACACCAGTCAAGGAGGCATACTTGGAGTTTGATTTCAAGTATAAGGCTTTAGACAGCGGTAGATAGATGTCGGGTTAAGCTACAAGGCTCATCGACCCGACAATCTAACATGTAGACCATATCATACGATATTTGTTCAACCCACCCCAACGTGCCTTGACTGGAATCCCACAATCATGCACTGTACTCGAAGGGGACACCGCGGAGCTGGCCCCGAACTCGTATACGAGCACTTGTAGCTGATCGATGCAGCCACAAAGCTAGGTACAGAATGACCGAACAGCTACCGCGTCTCCCGCGGACCGTCTAGGAAACACATGAGCATCGCTCAAACCTGCACAAACCAGGCAGATTTGGGGCACAGAGCTCGCTTGGTCTAAAGGGTACACATGCATTATGCACAAAGGAGTGCATTAAAGAATATCGTGGGGTATCCATAACCAACCATCGCATATCTTGCCGATCCAATATTCAGCTCGCCAAAAGTACCCGCTCAGCACATAATGTGGGGCCAGGTCGGCTTGTCAATCATCCTCCTGGATCGGATGCCACACCCCTGCCTCTGTATATGCAGCATTGACTCATAGTGACTTGGGCCAGTGATGCCTCTGTTCAAGGAGAGGGGCAAACGTGATCTGGGAATTTACAGAATCACAATGGTGTAATGGCTGGCTGGAGCACTCTGGCCCCTACCTCTGCATATGCGGGCAGTTTTGACACGTAGACCACTTAGACCAGTAATCTCTATACTTGAAGAGAGGGGTAAACATAGCGTAGCGGAAAAAGTAATAGTTTGAAAGTTTATGCAGACATACTGACAGAGTCACAATGGTGTGATGACTGCCTGGAGTCGCTTTGTCGAATAGAATAAAGATGGCTACGCGAGTGCGCCAGCCAGGGAAGAAACGTATGCATTTACAACATGCATTCTTACCATATCATGCAGTGTGGGCTGCCAATCTCGACCCCTCGTTAAAATTCAAGTGTGATGAAGTTGAGATGTATACCTGCAGGATTTAGCGTATGTAACATTGCCTTCGGTTCGGGGCGCTTTTTTGTTTGCATCCACACGCGAGCATTCTTCGACAGATGGCTGATGTTTAAAGACTTCTAGCTCAACTAGTCTTTATTATATAACGTTTGGATCAAAATAATGTAAGCGAGTAATATAAAGACACACCATTTTATAGAGGGAAATTGATACTTCGCATATTCAAAATGTGCGTTTTTACCACCTTTAATCAACTAAAAAGAAAATAAAAAGCAGATTCTCCTCTACCTTCCATAGTGCTGACTATGAAATATCATTTTGAATTCAAAGTAACAAGGAATGGCTGAGCTATAGGCGTTTGAATGATTGGCCATGTTCCGAAATATGCGTGGCGTCAATGCAAAGACGCGCCAACAACTGAAAGGCAATCCTGCATAAATACGCGGGATCTGCCGGCTGTGCCCGGACGCAGGCAGGATAGTGCGTCAAGTAGCACTCACAAACTGTATTTTTCCCATTATGTGAGACAGCAAAATAGTAAAGAGTTAGGATTAGGGGGAAACACGGGCTTTCCTACTGGCAGTGCGAAATACCGGATTCCCTGGGCTTTCAACACAGCCATTCCATTTCTTAGTTGTTTGTGGCCTTCCTTTTAACAATATATAAGATATGCACTTCCCTCCTAGCCTGTCCTTCAATGGTAGTACTCACATTTTTCGCGCTCTCACGCACCATCGCCTCAAACCACAAGTATAAACCGTTAAAGAGAATACCGCTTCTGTCCCCTCTCCCTAGAACGATGTCCTCAGCTAGCAAAGAAAACCTCCATGGCGCCATGAAGGGCGGCGAGACAACGGACAGGTGGGATGTACTCGTTTCGTACGATCAAGGCAAACTCCAAAAGTATCTTAAGGCAGCTTGGGCAAAGACCCACAGAGTCGCTAGTGCCGAATTCAAAGTGATCACAATGATTGCCGGGCATGAATTCGAAGAGGACTTCAAGCTAACCATTGAGGACCCCACCCTGGAGTTCTATCAGGGCTCCAATGAAGCACGTGCCAGGCTCACAATGGATATCTCTGGCACCTCGACGTCGAAGCAATTTCCCGATGAGCCACTGACGATCGATCGGGGAAACTTTTCCCTCCAGGTTACACTCCCAGTTAAAGCAATCCACGGCGATGGAGGAGGTATAATTGTAAGCCCTGCTATATTGACTAAACTTACTATTTTCCGCTATGATGCTAACCTTTTAGAAAGGCAAAAGAAGACGTACTCCATTTTGAAGACGAGAAGGTTTCGTCCTTCCACATCACGTTCCATTTCGCCAACGATGAGAACGATTGGAAAATAATCGACAAAAAGCCCACAAACGCAGGGGATCCCGGATCCAAGGATAAGCAAAAAGAGGCCTTGCAAAGCGCACGAACGAAGATTGAAAACCATTTCCATGATTTGTCAGGCGATGAACTGATCTCCCTGTCAATAGCCGAGGTATCCAACGATAAGCACAAGAGCGCGTCTGACCTGCTGACGCCCAAATCCTTTTCATTGGCCAGTCAAGATGGTGTTCTCAATGTCTTTATCAACACCAAAGGTAGTGGCCGTGGGCCGGGAGCTGACACACGGGAGTTCCAACTAAAACGGGGTGTCCATTACACCCCGATTCCGAGTGGATACGGCGCCAGTATTGTAATCTCCCGGTACATCATAGTTGAGAAATTCCTTCTCGCCGAAATTAGAAAAAGCGCTTCGGCCGCCCACCTTACTGGCAGCGACGGGGTCCAGGAAAAAGGGGGAGTCGGCTCGGGAGATGACAAAACTGGCGCCCTGTTCGAAATGAAGTATAGCAAGTCTCTCACAACAGCAGCAGAGTGGCACAATTATGGGAGTATCCAGCTGGAATCCGAAGGTCTCAGTATCGATTTCGATCAGTACCCGTTGCACCTGGAGATTAAAGATGACTCGAGCCTCAAGACCAAGTATTCTTGGCAGTGGAACTGCAAGGGTACGCTTGATTACTATGAGATCATCTCAACGCCTCGTGGTGGACATGTCCAGCCGTTCCATCCCAAATATGATGTTTCAATCAAAGATGTAAGTTTTGACATCCCATTTCGCCCGCATGTCCCTCTGCTGATAGAAATTTGATGCATCCAGAATTCGACCGAGTTGGCGACCCTCCACGATGACATGATTTCCTGGAACATCAAATTTGGGAAGGAAAACCAGCCAGATGGCACAAAGGGCGATCAGAACATCCAGGCTAACTTGAAGCTATATGAATATGACCTGAAACTGCCAGATTTAGATTACTTCCGCACTACCAACATCTTTGCCCCGGGCAAGCACATGATTGACGCTAAAGATATGATGTTTCCCTACGATTTGATTATTCTTGGTGATCTCGCTGGTCCTTAGATACTTCTTCCCTCTCATCAATCTGATACCTTTGCACTCGCATCCTTGCTGTTCATATATATATGAAACTAGAATGATACTGCTAAACCTTCCTTCTGTCTTGCTATTTAAACAGAAGCTCTACATAGACACACGTGTGGAGAAGGGCTTTGTTAATATGACCGCTTCTGGAATCTACATACCTAAGCCTTCAGCATCATCTATAATCTTTAGAACTGATGACCTCTATCGAGGGATTCATGGGGCAGCGTTACTGGTATGTCTCACGGGCTCTCTCTGGTCGATGTGACCATAATCTAGTTCAGATAGAGATGTCATCTGGTGTCATGCAGGACTTTCTTTTGGCTATGATTGGCTACCATTAATTTCTGCCTCTAAGAGGAGGAGGCTTTGAAGGGTATATGTATTGACATTGCAAATATAATACTGGTTATCGTGGGGAAGCTTCCATCTATATAGACTGATGGACGCATCGAGCCCACTCCCGAGGAAAGGAGCTATACAAAGTTGTATTGTACGTATGTGAACCCGCTGCAGTTCTGCAGAAGAAGGCTTTGGTGATGCATATGTATCAACAAAACAAGGAGACACTTTTATCAGAAAGATAGGGAGAGAGACAGAAGTAATAGACCCATTAGTGATGATGAAATGGTTGTCAACTAAATTCAGTTCTTTAAGCCAATCAGTAAGTCTAAGTTTACGAGACATGCATAGTTGGAGTAATTTCCGGATCTTTGAAGGATCCCTTGGTAGGAAAAAGTAAATATCAGCATATATCTCATTAGTGCCCAAGTAGTGGTAAGCCCATATCCTCCTAGATGCAATATTCGATCCCGGTGCTTCCGATATATGGTCAAGCACTAGCATTCGATTCACTTACGCCGGTAGCTTAGCTTCAGTATTGATACCAACATGAAAGCATTAATAACAGAAAGCCTACATCTATAATGATTCAACTCACTACCAACTCAACAAGATTGGTGTACAATAAACTAGTGTAAACCTTCTTAAAGGATGACGAATTTATGATATCTTCTGAACGCTTGTCATTATTCACAGCCTTTCGAACACATTTCCTCTGCATTCGGAGTCAATCCCAGCAAGAGAGTAATGCCCACTACCAAATCCACTCCCGTTCCATCTATATAGACATTTTGGTTCTAATTATACCGCTTCTGTGGAATGTGTGGAGCATCAAGTGCCACAATAAGTTGTCGCCGAGCTCTACAGCGCTAGTCGATTCACGCGATAGTCTAGAAATCAACAGCAAGGTGTTCTCCGAAGAATACTACTTAACAGGGTCAAATTCATACCTACATTGCCCACTTTTGAGCTATGGCTCGTTAAACAAACACTCACGTGTTGGAAGGGGAGGAAGCAGCAGAAGGAAAGGAAAGAAGAAGTCGAAAACAGAGGTAGGCGTCTGCCTTGCAACCAGTTGTAATGCTGGAGCTACCACTAACAGGCGGATAGTGATGACGTATTGGACCTTATATTGCTTTGATTGTGGTGAACCAGCTGAAGTGGATTGTCTAGATTATTTTAAGAATGATAGACGAGAGTTACAACCCTAGCTTGGAGTGGAGAATTGCCGAATGCAGCGGTATGTAACCTGAGCCCCACTTCCCCAAGAACTGTCAGAATTCTTAGCATTTGTTCGGCGTCAAGCGGCAGAGGATTCCATGGTTCTGGAATATCATTCCGTTGGCAGCTGCCGGATGTAACTCCGAGCTACTACACCTAAGACAGCAAGACCCAACAATGTAGTCATACATTCAGGCAGGCCGACGGCCAATATTTCGCGTACATCATGACTCAGCTCTCCTGATCTTGTTAACGAATACGCCACATATCATATAGCTTACCGGGGCGAGAAAGTGTCCGGGAAGAAAATCTTTCATATTGGTATCGAAATAATACTTCAAAATAGGCAACAGCATGTTATTAGGTGATGTAACTACCAAATGTCCAGAACCAAAGCGCGACGTAAATAGTAGTAGGTGCTTTCAGATGATGAGTTGACTCCGGGAATGGCATTTCTATGACACTAGTGCTTACGCCCGTTGAGGACATATAAGAGGGTGTTCTACCTCAAGCAAAGACGTGAAAGCTCATAGTTACAACTCATTCATTCGAACATTACCAATTGACTACCTCACACATTGGTTGACTACATTATGAAGATTGCTTCAGTCCTTCTATTCACATCTGTGGCTCTGGGTGCGGCCCCTAGATACTTTGAAGGATCGTGGGGCTCTCCTTATGAGGATACACCTGTAATTAGCTGTCAGGATAGACCTGGATTACGCTGCAACCCGTCCATCGGACTCGACTGCTGTCCACTCCTTGATTGCACTGCTGACTGCCCAGGGTGTTGGGGCTATGTAAGTGACATATTCTGCGAAGCATATACATATAAAGTTCTGAAATAATGACTTACATTGCGAATAGTGCCGGAAGAACTAAGTGTCGGCATTTATGGAGACATATGATATTGCTATTGTTTTTTTTTTCGAGCTAATTGGTTTGCTGTGTGGTCGACATATCAAGTCGAAGAATCATAGTTAGGAATGTTGAAGCCTTGGGATAGGTTTTGTCCTTGTATCAATAATATACTAGGTTTTCCTACCCTATTATGCGAATGCAAAGGCTTAACGGCTTTTAATAATACATCAAGGACAATTTCAGGCCACCACTTGACTATACCGCAGCAGCATACCAATTCTTGCTCTCATGTCGTCCCCGTCATATAAGCTGTATAGATAAATCACTTGCCGCAACCTTGGCCACGTTTAAGTCTTGCTTCGCTATTCTATAGTTATAGTAATACGATAACATCAAACTACGTTACTTGGTCGCCCTTGCATTTCCTTTTCTCCGATAATGGCTACCAACCTCCAACGACACTGAAAAGAAGGCCAGATAATGAAACAGATATACTTGTGTAGCATCCCTCTCAATAGATATGGGTGACTTTTCGGGATAGGAGAGCCTCTACATATGTATTACTAAAAGCTTAGCAAGACCTCCTTAAAGCCAATAGCAGGGGTGTTCAGAACGAACGCATTGCCGTTAATCCAATCAAACGCACAGTGAGTTGCTTGCCTTGGATTGAGTTCTATTGAATCGAAGAGTATTGAAGTGGGTGAATATATTAAATCTTCCCTTTTGTTGTTAGATTCTTCTCTTGGTCATCTTGCTCCTCTCCTTCCCCACTATCACCATCACGATCTCTATTAATATTACTATCCCTACCCCTCCTACTTTGTGGATTTAGCTACAACCCTCTCCCCTCATGGCTTGTGGCAGAGCCTCAGCTGCTGCTGCCACTGAGCGCCGGAGTTCATGACGCAAGAAGAGATTATAATTCAGCTCTATAGAAGTTATTCCCAGAGAAAAGGCTAATTTAGTATTTAGCAATAAGATCTACATAGTCTGGGCTATGAAATCAGTTACGCCTACAAAGAAATTATAAGAAAGCAAGCACAAATTACTCTTTTCTATACCGAGCTAGCTCGGCGTCGCGTAAGTGTACCTAGACTATTACTTATCGTTACTTATGCTAATGGAATATGTGGTGAACAATAGAAATCTACCTACCACTACTATTGACCTGAGAGGTCCAGAAAAAAGAAAGATCATGAAGAGGATCCTGAAGAAAACCGTCAAGACCATTGAGCTTAGGTCGTCGCCATAGCGAACTAGATATTCAAAGAGAGCCAGCTTATAGATAATGGTACGCAGCCTTGTCTAGCTGAACCGTCAGGTCTTTGAAGATCGTGCTTGGGGTTTAATGCAATATGTATGGAGTCGGATTCAAACCGACCCGCCCTGGAAAGGGGCTTCTGTCAAAAGACAGGTATTCCTGGATCTCAGCTTAAGTGAGGAGATCTACGGGCTCATAAAATAAACATGCAAGAGACTTTGCAAATTTGCCAGAAAGATGACGAATGGGGCCATCAGCTCGATGAGTCGACGCCCAGGTACTCGTCGATAAAAGAGAAGATATTGGTATAGCGCTATACTGGGCTAGTTACTGACGATTCTTTCCTGGGGATGCAGCGGTATGGCTCACTCTCAAGCGAGGGCTATGGGGCCAATGACCCCCATGTCATTGTATATCTAGAGCGCTGTTCCCAGCGCAACGGGGCTGTACTGGCCAAGCTGTTTCTCCAATATGCCTGATCGTGCTTGGCTGGTCCGATGATAAAGTTGAATGATAAAAAGACATTGGTGATATTTTGCTTCTATCTAAAATAATTATAGGTTAACCTTCTGACTCTAAAGGACGAGGGTCTAGAAACCTTTACTTCTTGGGACATGTTGACTCCAATATCCAGTACGCCGAACGAATTTCGGTTGAGGGAGTTCGCGCTCCCAATACGGCCAGTTGTCCAGCTTCAGTCTGCTTCTGTTCCTATTAGATCGCCGACATTGCCGCCAGACGGAGTAATTTACCCGTCTACGTTGAGCATTCCCCCTCGTCAATTGCCGGATCTACCACAGATATAAGGCTTTCTAGCTACTCATCGTCGACGCATACGCCACTCTACAACTCGCCCTACAACTTGGCCCAGTACCAGTCGCATACAACAAATGCCTAGCGTTAACCGAACAATAGGGCACAAACAGACAGAATAGGATAATAACAACAGTTCGATAATTTGCTGTATATAGTCCTACAGCACGTGTCTATCGACTTGTCCCTACGAAAGCCAGCTCTCTTAACTTAATCCCCTTCTATATCTTCTGTATTACGAGTATCTATAGTATCTTATATACCGCTTGACGAATTGTTCCCTTAACTACCAGTTTAATGACTATCTTATATACTGCTTAAATCTGTACCTTAACAGCTGCCAGTGTAATCCCCGCTATATATACCGAGTCCTGTTAAAAACTACTCGCAAATATAAGGAACAGTCTGCAAACAATTACACATAAATAGTATAACAGGGATACAGAACTTGACAAACGCCGTAAAAGGTTAAGAAAGTATAAAGAAAGACTTGAAAAGCTTAATAATTGATAGATGATCTACTTCGCTGCAACGGTTTGATCTACAAGAGTTTGAGAGGATGCAGTGTACATCTTTACCGCAAAGTTGCCCACTACTGTTGATGGTGAGCCCTCTAGACAGAAGAAAGCTTTGAAGCAGGTCATGGTTGGAAGTGTTCAAAGAAGACTTCAGTAAGTGCTCCTAATTTTAGCCTTTTTGAAAGCACAGTTAGTCTCTTTGGATTACTGAGTTAGAGTCTGGGGTACGTGACCTTGGAGTCGTGGAAATGAATCTATCGATTCAGATCGAAGCGTTTTGGTCCTACATGTAGGAAGCGGTCGAGGTAACCCGGTGCCTACCATGCTAGGAAATCGATGACTCTACCTCGTCCAGGAGTATGAAAGCGGGGATAGAAAAGCGGCCGAAGTCCTCTCTGGTGAAATAACAAGTTTGACAGTGAAGACCAACCCGTGTGAATAGAAAAGGACAGCCTTCCTGGATTCAAAAGACGGGAATCATTATCACCAGATGCTGCATCTTCTTCTTCTTCGCTCTTCCCTGTGTCTCTTTCTAATCCCTCGATGCCTTTGCCGTCGTCAGTGAGTGTCCAATACGCAGGAGAAGCCCTTCAGCTCCACAACTAGTCTCAGAAGGATCGGTATAGTGATTAAGCAGGTTATTCTAGAACCTGGGCATCGGAAGACTATGCTCAGGAGAGATATGAACCTTAAGAAAGCACATTATCTCCACCATCACCAGCCATACGGATTATATGGTGCATCCATAGTCACCTTCGCCCCCAATCGAACTGACTACACCTACTCACGAGCATCAGGAAACACAACATAGTGACCGATCGACATCGTCGTTATCTCACTTCAGACGGAGGGAGTGAGTCATTTGCTACCATCAACCTCGATTTATTGATCTATCACTCTATCCACTCATCCAGGATGCCTAATTCTAAAGCCGTGACTTCCAAACTCGCTGTCCAGGAGCGCCCCCCTGACTTGAACGACTTGAAGTGTTTCTTCATGGAAGATACTGTTTCAAGTGCCTGATTATAGAAGGTACTCCTGTCAGTATCTGACCTTTAATTGGCCCCGGACATGATGGACATCGACCCTCGCACCCCGGTCCGTGTTTGGGTTACAAGGTCGGGTACCATCGTAGGCCCGATGCCTCAAGATGAAAACTTCAATGAAGTCTCCTCGCAGCGTCAACAGCTACTCGACCAGCTTCAGCAAATCATTCAGCGACCTGTGCCTTGTACCTTCTAAACTCTGCAGATACTTGCCGACGTTGAGATGTTGGAAAAGTTCATTCTTAAAGGTGAAAAATTGACCTTTCTACTAGACTTCTATATGCATGCATGGTCGTCTAGAATTCGTGCCTTCAGACCTCTAGATTACAACAGTGACAAGGCCACAGCCGAGGTAGAGTGGTACTGGCGGCCGGCGAGAACAGTGGAAGATCAAGGAGCTGGGCACGCAGTTCCGGCATCATCCAGGAACGTGGACTAAGTTAGGACCCCGGATGGATAGTTGTCTGAGCTGTTTCTCAGATATGGAAACTCTTCCCGACGTGTCAAGATCGGCGACAAGTTCATCTTTTCCACCACAGGCCCTGTAACGATGTCTCTACTTGTGAAGGAACTGCTAGATATAGCGTTCACGTTAGCCAGAATTGACAATCTTTCTGGGGCAGGGGAGTCGACTGATTTCGTCCGGTGAGATTCTTCCGCTGGAGACATTACAATCGCTAACCGCTAAAGTCACCCTGTCTTGTCGGTAATGAACCCGAAGTCCAGGGCCGATTGCAGGCTCAGCTCGCGGAAGTAATGACAGCCGTCTTTCACGAACAACAATTCCAACTGAATTGTGCCGATTTTGTTTGTTCTGGAAAGGCATACACAAAGTGCCGCGATCTCGTTTTGCTCAATGCCACACCAGATATCCTGATCGTAGGTGAGCTTAAAACCCCGGTAAATGACCATAACCTAGATCAGAATTTCGACATGTTCTAGGTATGCCTCTAATCTTGTTATACTGGCTCTCACTGCTCTCTGAATATACTAACTATTGTGCCTAGGTCAAATAGTCGAATATATGTACGACCTGAAAGTCAAATATGGGATTTTTCGAATTATGGTCAGTCTCTCTTTCGTAGACTGCATGAGGACCCTACAACTGGCTGGCAAATTCAATATAGTCCGGTCATTTACCACCGCACATTATATTTCCAAGGAAATGTCACTGTGCGTCAATGTATTTGGTTCCTTGCCCAACAGGCTCTTGCTGGCCACAGGGTCAGCAACCTGCCCCCTAGTGCACAATGGATCCTCACCCGGTCCTAAAAGATTCTGCATATATAAGATACTGTTTGAAGTATCTGATTACAGGCGATACTCTTGCAAGTATCTGACCTTGGGCCTAGTGTCAGAGGGTACCTTGTTGTCTGGCTAAGACGACGTATTAAGGACCCGGATGGGTGCTGTCCCCAGCAATGTCTCGCACCTCATCGCGGTGCTGGGGTCTAGTAGCGTATTTTAAGCGAAGCTAAGACGAGCCTTTGATTTGTGTCTAGTTTATTCTCTACCTTTATGGTGGATATCCCGCGTAGTCAACTTCAAAGGCTCTAAGTGCAGAGTGATACATATACGATAAAAGCCACGCAGTGGCTGACAGCCTAATAGCGAATGTGTCGTCGGAGAATTCAAGAAGTTACGTAGTGATTACCAGACCAGCTCTCTTTACCCCACTCAACTTCCATTCGCATTCGTTTAATCTCTTTCCAACACTTCTTCTCTCACTTTTATTCTCATATTCCACGAGATCAAGACTCACGCTGCCAACGCCGTCTGCTCTGTGTTCAACCATGCCGTTTCTATTCTTTCCAGAAGAGTACTGGCTCAGCAAGGCCCTTGAGGTCTCCTCACCTCCCTCGGTTTGGCAACTCACTGAAAAGGTTGAGGAGGAATCTGAGATCAGCAATCGCCAGGACATGCAAGAGTTGGGCAGTCTGTCCTATGCCCGCGCTGAGTTCAAGTGCTGTAATATGAGCTATCCTTACCAGCAAGCTCTGATTACCATCTATCTCCAACTTCCTGCGGAAGAATCTATGGGCCTACCCCCTTCCCTGCGTCGCAGAGAAGCAACCGACAGAAAGCTTATCGTCGTCTAACACTTCACGACTGTGATTTTGTACCACGATTTCTTGGTTCTTCTCACGGGCGCCAAGATGACGATGGTCTTGTACCGGGCGGGTTTCTCTCATACATCGTCTTCACCTCGGTCCCGGGCAACGTGCTGGGAACAGGAACCAGAGGCTTCGACTTCGGAGGTATATTTAATCCTCGCGCGGTACTCAATCTTTCTCAAGAGGACCGAAAGCGCTGCCGAAAACTGTCGATACCGGATGGGATTTTCTGGGCATTGAGTGCTGAGGAGCGAGCCGTGATACGCCAACAGTTCCAATCAGCTTTTACGTAAGTTACTTCCTTCCTTTCTAATAAGATGCTTAAGCTGGAATTGTTAATCCTTGCTGACGCTTCCATCTGCCCCAAATGGAAAGTATCCTATGCAACATCGGTGTGGATCTTCGCTGGGGCCACCTAGATAAATTGAGTTGGGACCGAAGGATGCAAAAGCTGCGAGTTCCCTTCCCTCTTCTTATGTATCTTTCGCCTTTATTACATGGCAGCAAACTGATTATTTCTGTGTACGCATAGATACTTCTTCGGAGAATTTCGCCTTGATGAGACACGCTCTACCTGGCCCAGGATGGAGCTTTTCAGCTGGGGCCTAGCTTTGCTTCCTATTAAACCACAAGGAATGTGACGAAAGCGAACTGATACTTTGATAGTCTATTTACAACATGTTTGTCACTGTTCCGGGGGTCACAATAGCTAGCTAGTTATCTAGATGGATTCAGATGCTCTCTGACTTTTGTTGCGCCTATCTGCTGCGTAGCTACCACACCCACAGGTAGGCAGGTGACGACCAGCTCATCCCATTCTTGACGACCTAGAATATCCCTTCAGAATCGTATTGTAGTCTTTGCCCTACGTAACCGAACATCTTGACTCTGGGTTAGTAGGTGGTCTAGTTTTGTCTAGGTCCTATCCTGCCCAACTCACTCAGCGAGAAAGACTACTCTCATCCTGGCTTCAATACATTAAGTTAGAATCAGTAGCTAGCTCTCTCTACTAAAGCAGTGGGAGTGGGCAAGAGTTAGTCCACATGATCTACACCATGTAATGCTTCCAATATCCACTCCATCTATGATTCCACTATTGCATGGCGAGGAAATTCTGGGGGGGAAAGGGGGTTCTGTACTTGTCAAGCTACCTCGCGCTCAGTTACTGTTATCTTAAGTTGAATTTAAATAGTTCAGTATATAGATATTCTCTCAGCCAAGGAGCCCACGCGTCCTCTGCTCCAAGCTATTTTTAATACAAAGACAGGGGGTCCTAATATAGCTCTCCGATATCAAATATCACGCCTGTTTCAATTCTCTTGCTAGAAACTCCAGTCTGAAATGCCCTACTTGGGGCTTTATTCTATCCCCTCCTTCGCCCACTTTACTAACGTAAACCCTAGGAAGGACTAGTTGCAACTGCGCAAGGTTGTTGCACACCCGAGGCAGAATTCTATTGTTCATCGCATATTCTATTAGCTAAAGGAACCATATGCAATAGTCTAAGTACACTTACTTTACGCCGAGACTTCTCGGCGCGGAGAAGGGCTATTCGCTCCTCTTTTTTTCTTGATTTCATCTGTGGCTGTCTTTATCTCATAGTCAAGTCTGATGAGGTCTCCTCGCTAGGTCCCGAATCTCCTGATTAGCCTTTTTATAAAATAACCGCCCTGGAGCTTTATTTACAATTTCTTCGGTGGTCAGGAACTCAGGAGCCCTACGCTGTACCCAGTGGCGTACAGCTGCTGCAGCTGCCAGGGTCCCGTCACGAGTCATTTCTTGGGGATATTTGGAGCTGAATACGCAAAGCAGGTGCTGGTGGAGGTAGCGATGGGGGTGGAAGTGGTGGTGGAAGTGGTGGTGGAAGTGGTGGTGGAAGTGGTGATATGATGGTCATGGTGACGAATACTACGAAATCCTCGTCTATGAAGAGTCTGTGATCTACGTCATTTTTCTATAATCTTGACGCTTATCACATTCGCCCAAAAAGTGATAGACGATACTGGGAGAGAGGATAGGGGCCCAGGCCTCTCAAAGCTGTATATATATCTTGGTAGCTGACAAGGTCCCATACATACTATAAGGACAGGAGCTTTCTTATCTAGCCAAGCATTACCACACAGTATAAACATGCTTTCTTTGATTTCAGCCAGACTCAAGAGCTCAAGGGAATAAATAAAAACAGCATAAGACAAATTAGTTTCCCCACTTCAAACACCTATTATCTCCTTGCGGACAGGCGAAACAATTTCATAATTAGCTTTCTACTATTTTGAGGGATGTTGGAGTATGCTTAGGGACTGGACAAAGTAAAACATTGGCATGAGAAAGTATTTACAAATCTAGCTTATCCTACTGGATAAGTGGACTCAGTCTTCAATATAATATCCATCTTACCAAACATTCATCCCATGTAGCTGGCTGGAACTTGTGCCTTTAGATATCTAGATTGAATCGGCAACAAGATCGAACAAAGAAGACAACCCTATTAACTCTATTTTATATGCAGG
This sequence comes from Aspergillus sojae, assembly GCA_008274985.1. Taxonomy (NCBI): domain Eukaryota; kingdom Fungi; phylum Ascomycota; class Eurotiomycetes; order Eurotiales; family Aspergillaceae; genus Aspergillus; species Aspergillus sojae. Next base: position 3,876,975 of record CP035527.1, on the reverse strand, counting down.
GGTTGCATTCCCATAATCCCAATCACTTCAGATGCAAAGCTCCGAGTTTGACAATATCCAGGTCAACTACAGAACCTGCTGCTTGACCGGGTAACAGTGCTGGTCCAAATAAATCCCCTTTTGTGATCTGTATCAACTTATTGTGAGGCAAAGGTGTGGTCTAATTAATGTCAGCTTCAGGTCGATAACCGCGTCGTGGGGATGAATAGATGACTACCATAGTGGTCAAAACAAGGTTGCCAGTAGTATCTCGATGCCAGAGTTCTGCCGTGCCTTTGATTTTGCTGTATGATAATGCGGACCATTCAAGCAGGATCACTAGGACGACAGACGCATTGCCTTGCATCCATAGATTTTTGTCCCTCTACGAATGTGGGAATGATTCGCTCCAACCGGATTCCACAACAATTCGAGGATCAGGATCAGCGTCAACCTGAAGGAAATGATCGCGTTGTTTCACCGATCCTTAGTAAACGCCATAGTGGCGATGAACTTTGTTTTCAGTCTCTTTTATACCAGGACCGGAATCAAAATCAGAGTGCCGTGCTAGGAACCCCTCGGGCCATACTCTGCAAAAACTGTTCTTTGAAACTCGAACATATGCTCGAGCTCACTTTTCCCAAACTCGCACAAGTTAGACTTCGTATAGTATTGGCATTGGTATTAATATACCTTGTCTAGTTTGGAGTTGATTATGTCTTCGGCGGTCGTAAATTTATATCCACCCAGGATGAAGAGCCAGCCACCAAAATGACCCAGTTTGCTTCGAATCCCATAACAGTCCTAGAGCCAAAGTCTAAACTCTCCAGGCTGGAGCAACGCATTCCATTCGCTATCCTGCATCTTACGATGCGCCTTAATGATGCCCAGGAGTGCATATAAATTATCGCGGGTTGAGCGGAGGATGGTCAGAGTAGCCAAATCCAACGGGTCTTTATCAGATATATCGACCATTCAAAAGTATGCTCCGTGGGCTGGCTGTTCATCTGATTTTCCGCCTGGAGTCCTTCCACCTTTGGTGGCCGCCCGACTTTGTTCAGCTAGAAGCTTCTGCAAGGCCTTACGCCTGTGCTGTCCCTGAATTAGCGTAGCTGATGAAAAGTATACAGGCCATGCTTTCACGTAAATAAGGTCAGACAGTGTTGTGCCTTCGGCTCGGGTGACCGTAACCCGCCAGATATTCGCTCAGGGCTTTTTTTGTAGTAAGCTTGTTTTGAAGAGGCTTTCAGCCTTGTCTCACGGTGGAATCTTCCAGCCTCTACTGTATCGGTATATGTGAGCCACATCTTAGTACGTTTTTCGCTTTCTTGAAAAGGCGGCTCTTGCTTTTCCCTTTGAGGCCGAGACCAATGCTTTTCCCGCGATCTGATGGGGTGGGAGATGATGGGATAAGGTGAAGTAGAACTTGGTGAAGTAGGAGGCTTCTGTGCTCAAAGTAACGGGATCGACCTTGCTATATAGTCCTTGAGGAGTTTTTGACTTTGTAAATAACAAGGCCGTGGAGCCGAGGGGCGCATTTTTCGTAAATCTGATGATTTTCATCATCGTGTATTATTTGAAAAATTTCAGCCGCTAACGATCTGGGAAGGTATACCCAAGGTTCCTCTACAACAGTATGAACGTCGTCCTCGGCGTTATTTCTGTCTCGCAAAGCAATGCTTCTGTTCTTGTAGGCAACATGCTTCATCATGAAGAGCAACCCATCTTCCATGGAGTACGGTGCATACGTGCATACAGAAGTCTGGAAGAAACGTAGTTGTTTGAAGTTCGAGAATCAACTTTGCCAACTTCTCAACATCGGTAAAAGTCAGCACTGCCTAGAACGCACAAGGCACCAGTCGCTGAGTGATTAAGCGCAGACGGTCTAGCAGCTGTTGATACTGAAAAGATATATCATTAAAGTATTTATCTTTAGGCATCGGGCCTACAAGGGTACCTGACCTTCTGACCCGAGTATGGGCCGGGGTGGGAGGATCGATATCCATTGTGTTATCGACAGGGACACTCATATCTATCTAGGTGGGTCAGTATGACCTGATAAACTGACGGGCTGTGCTCCCAATAAAGCACTAGCGGTCAAGGATTGCAACGCCCCATGTCTTACCAGAACAATGATAAGTAATAGTCTAGGTAGACTTGCATTACGCCGAGCTTGCTCGGCTTTCAGTAGAGTAATACGATCTTGCTTTTTCTTTATCTCATCCTGAGCTAGCACAATCTTGTGCTCTAGGCTTCGTAAGTCCTTTTTCTAAGTCCCAAATTCTCATTAGCCTTTTCTCTGGGAATAACTGCCATGGAGCTTAATTACAATTTCGTCAGGAGTCATACACTCCGGCACTCTGCGCCGGTTCAGCCGCCTCTCCGCGGCAGCAAGCAACGATCCTCTAGCACGAGCCATTATTCAGGGAGGGTTGTAGCTGAATACACAAAGCAGGAGCTGGTGGAGGTGTCGATATCGATGGAGATAGTGGTGGTGATGGATGGGAAAGGAGAGGAGCAAGACGACGAAGAATCAGACAATAAAAGGGAAGGTTTGATACATTCACCCACTTTGATACGCTTCAATTCAATAGAATTCAATTCAAAGTAATCTATCTTGAATCATGTTCGAAGCATCTAGTTTTCACCCGACGTGTGGCTTCAACGTGGCCAAAGATTAGACTAGGGTGACCTTGGGGTGAATTGGAAGGCGTACTTGTCCTTTAGCTTTGGTGAAGTGGTTTGCCCCTGGTCGTCGACGACGGCGAGGGAACTATTCCTGGATACCCTGACTCAGACAATATTAAGATACGACAAGATCTAAGCTATATAAGGCTTGAGGCCCTCTTCCTAATTCAGGGGGCTGCGACCCAAGATAAGGTACATAAGAAGAACTTGATTAATAAGATTAATAATAGACTATAGTGCGTTAATAAATAGTCTACTAGTAGTAAGCCTTAGATCGGAGAGCAGCTAACAGCCCAAAATACAACTGATAGAGCAATTTAAACATAGATTCAATTCCCTGAACAGCATCTGGTGACTACATGCAACTCCTTCCGGCTTAGGTGACACTTAGAAACTACTTGGGCGAAATACAAAACAACCTTTTTTCTATAGAATGACCTTGGGGGAAGTGTAGGGCATGGGCAAGCTGAGCCAGTCACCGTGCGTTTAACGCAAACTCGTGGCTAGTTACCTAAATGCAACCATGGTCCAATAGTCAGGCTGCCCATTTATTTCGATGCAGGATCCACCACCTTTGCCGGCTCCTATGCCATTTGAGGTAAAATACACGGAACGTCTACACGAGTCGAAAAGATATGCATTCACCTGCATAATCAAATGACATTCCTTGGCTGGAACTGCCGGTATATTTTTCCATAAAAAGCAAGCAAGAGCCACCCCGCAAGGCCAGGCTTGATGTCAGGAGACCATTTTTGGTTGGAGATAAAAAAATTCCAAGCAACACATGGGGCACAAAGAGTGTTATTGCGGTTAACTTTCCCTATCAGGTAGCTTTCACGGGGCAGAACTATACCACTTGAACCATTACAATCAATTCCATGGAGCAAACAAATCTCAAACAAACCTCAATCCGGGGGGTCAGGCGGATTTGACCCAGTTGGGCGTGACAATCAATGGTTTATAACCGCCATCAGACTCTCATTTAGCTGTTGTACCATCTTTTGCTGTCTAAGACCTGTTAACCGTCGGTGAGTTTCACATCAACTCCAACCATTTCAGACTGTCCCATGCAATGGCACTAGAAAAGTTATTCATTGTGGTTTTTCTTTGCTTTGTCTTAAGACCTTTAGGCCTTTACTACTACGACAGCAAGAAACTGCGGAAGTATCCGAGTCAAAACTTCCTATCTGGCGTCACAAATCTGGCTTCCATACGGGAGAGACTGCGCAGATTCCGAACAAGAGAATTATATCTTCAGCATCAAAAGCATCCCGTCATCCGTGTTGCACCTAACATGCTCTCGTTCCAGGATGTCAGGGCGATCAAGGATATCTACGGCTTCGGATCTCCCTGCCAAAAGCATGAAATGTACAAACTCCAGAACGGCGAGGGATACATGAACATTCTTAACGTCATTGACCGGGAGGATCATAACCGGAAGCGCCGAATGCTATCGCACGCTTTTTCCACCAAGAACCTGGAATCTTGGGAGTTCAAAATCACCGACAAAGTCGAGAAGCTAGTGGCCCAGTTTGATAGGAGAGCACGTTCTCAGGCATGGAAAAATGGACCAAGTCAACCGAGCGATAGTATGGTCGACGTCAGATACTGGTTCAACCTCTTTACGGTCGATGCAATTGCAGATATCGCTTTGAGTGAGCGGCTTGGTATGCTCGAATCCGGGTCGGACGTCGTCAAGGTTGGTGGTCCAGGTGAAGAGGACAGCGCTCATCGATTCATTGAGGACATGCACGAAGGAGCCAGGGCGAAGTCGAAGATTATTGGTACTTTAGATTGGTACTACGTCTTGAAAGAGGTTTTTAGCTTTCTCTCCTCGCGCTGCCGTTCGCAGTGGGCCTGCGGAGGCAACGTCGGCCAGATTGTGAGCCACTTGGCAGGCAAGCGATTGCGACGGCATGAGAATGGTGAAAACATTGATGATTTTCTAAGCTGTCTTATCGATGATAAAGCGGGCAAGTCTCGAAATCTAGATATTGGTGAGCTCAAGGCAGAAACGAGCATTCTGCGTAAGGCATCCCCTTCGCAAGGGCCGTGAACACAGGCTAATCGAACTTCTGTAGTTGATGCCGGGTCTGAGACAACGGCAATTGCTTTGACTCACCTACTTTACTATCTGATCAAAAACCCAAATTGCTTCGTCAAGCTAAGGAAGAAAGTGTCAGAAGCCATTGCTGGAGATAAAGTTGCTCCCTACGCCAAAGTCAAGAGTTTGCCCTATTTGAAGGCTTGCATTGAGGAGTCCTTACGTCTATCGCCTCCACTTCCGCGGGGCCTCGAGCGTGTAACACCTCCAGCTGGAGCCTATATCATGGGCGAGTTTATTCCTGGGAATGTGGGTGTCTCGGTCCCTGCATATGTCGCCCATCGGGACCCGGATCTTTTCCCAGAACCAGAAGCCTTCTTGCCAGAGAGATGGTTTAACAATGAAAACATTGGTAAGATGCGAGATGCATTTATACCATTTAGTGCGGGTGGTCGTGCTTGTATTGGGAGGAATATTACTATGATTGAGCAGCAGATCCTGGTCGCCACCCTCGTGCACCGATATGATTTCTCTCTCCCTTCACCTGACTGGACACTGCAGAATGAGGAGGCTTTCAATCTATGGCCCTTTGAACTGCCGGTAAAGATTTGGAAGAGGAATCTCGAAGCATAGCAGGAAGTACCGTTTTAGTGGACCTTTTTAGCATTTTGCGACGTGGTAGTTGTTGCTCTCGATGTTCATCGAACTTTCTGTATTCTCAAAACTATATATGAAGATATAGATCCACTATTTCTAGATGCACTGGCTGAGGGGCCACTTCCCGGCGCTTCTATCTCGAAGTCCCCATTCTCTAATAGGAAGTAGGGCAAAGGTCACTCAACAAAACCTTGGAGTGGGTGATCTTTGCCACGGATATTCAGATGAGTGCTGTCCGCTATATGCTGGACTGCGATCACGAGACACCGCGTGATGGCATGTCCTATGACATACACAGCGACGACGGTTTATGGAGATGAATATTTAGAATAACGGCTAACCATTGCGCAAATATCGAACATTATCGGAATTCCCTTCAATGCTGTCCTGAACTGGCCCAAAGCGGGTACGACTTCTTCAGATTCAATCGGGTAAAGAGATATCTTGAAAAGATCAACGCGCACTATGAATTCCTGAAGAGTGCAAAATCTTAACATCTTCTCCCGCCTTGGTTTGACCCTGGACCTCGCAAGATCGTCGCTATTTCAGATCCTTTTAGTCCCTAATGCATATCAAGCATATTTATGACATAATTGTCAATGAAACCTGCTTAGTATACTAAACGGCCGTTGATGACCCAATAAGAGCCCTGAATGGGAGCTGTATTCGGGTATAATGCATCTCTCTCTCTCTCTCTCTCTATGTAGGCAAAAGGGTAAGCAATAAATACTATGTAGACAGAAGACTGATTCTTAATTTTCCTTACTACTAACAAAACACTAAGTTATACAAATAATTAATTTTGGCTTATCTTGTCCTAAGTGCTGGATCAGCTTAGGGTATGCCTCACTACGACAGTCGATTTAAACTTACTATTTGCGGGGTATGCCGAGTTAGCCGCCAGTCCATAGTGCTAGAAATGTACATAATGACTAGGTATGCCTGTATAACATAAGTGTATATATCTAGAGGTGTTAGATTTGAGTAGCCGAGGAAGACCCGAGGTGCCGATCCACAACCTATATGAGCGAGTCCCAATGCCGACGGCTTCTTGCCGGTCCCTATATGTACATAACCCGTTCGAGTGCACTTATCGAGCATAAACACCACCACACTTCCTTATTCGTGAAATCAATATATCAAGTCCGCCTATCATAATCAATACCCATGTCAACCCCTCTTTCCTACTTCCAATCAGCCTCTTGGTGTGCTGCCTGGTTGAGCCAACCCGATCTCAGGATCGACACCAGCGCATCCAACCCTTTTCGAGAGACCACCAAACACGAGGATGCGTGGAAGGATCGCACTTTCTTATATCGAGCCTCTCAAGACCCACAGGGAATTAAATCCGAAGGATACATCGTGATGCAGATTGGAGCCGGGGTATCGGGGAAAGATGGGGTCGCCCATGGAGGGTTTCTAGCAACGCTTATGGACGAACTTACCGGCGGCCTGGTAGCAGCATTGGGCCTTGATCATGGTCTTGGGATACGCACTGCCAGCTTGAACACGACGTATCATAAGCTCCTTCTTGCGCAAGGTTTTATCATGGCGCGGGCGGAAATTGTCAAGGTTGAGCGCCGGAAGGTATTCGTGAAAGCAGAAATAAGGGACGCTGCTGGGAATATCTGTACCACAAGCGAAGCTCTTTTCATTATGAATAGATCTTCCCTTTCTTAAATATACCGCCGTTTTTTCCTTTCGGGCCAAGGTGCCCCGGTGTGCATTGTGAGAGATTATTTACTCTACTATAGATATCCTTCCCTGAGTACATCTTCGGAAATGCCTCTACTAGAAGAAGATCTCTTGGATAGGGCCTCCAGCATTCTATCATGGTCCACATTCTCGTGAGACCTATGAACCATTTTCTCTCAGTTAACTAGTTTACATTTACTTACATCGTTAGAAGACCCGTAGACGATGACATAAGCTGGATTTCCCCGCATTGAAGCTGGAAATTGGAGAGAGTCGATCCCTAAGCTGAGCAAATTTCTTTGTTTTCGCAGGCTGCAAGATTCATTGCAGCTATATTAACTGCTAAGGTCTTCGTCCCCATGGACCAGTCCTTGCCAGGAGGGCGTAGGCCGCGCCGCCGATCCGGACCTCGCAGCAGGAAGGGTACGTTGCATTGCTCGAGGCGCACGCGTTATGGAACATCATTAGCTAACAAGTATAGGCCGGTAAGATCTAAAATGTACAATAGGTCATTTACCTCGCTTCTGACATCCGACGCAGTCTTACTTGTCGAGGAAGACATACTCGCTGCGATGAAGCCCGGCCTATTTGTAGCAATTGTAGGAAGTCACGGCTACAATGTCAACAACCGGAATTTGTTTCGTCGAAATGGAACATTTGCAATACAGCTGTCGCCAGAGCAGGGAGACGTAAGATAGCTCAAATTGATTCTAAGGGTCCTAAAGTCTCTTGACGTTGGCTAAAATGAAGCTGGCGTAGGCACTGAAATCCCTCCGGAGCCCAACCTAGACGGCCAATGCACTAAAGGAACCTCTGTCTGTGAACCTGAGCCTCAGAGGTATGGGGAGCATCAAGTACAAGAGCCACAGAGCACTTCCGGCGCCGGTGCAGATTGCGAGGTAGTGTCTCCTCCGGCAAGGTCTCTGATAACGCCAGAATTCGTCCATCTTCTCCGAGTATACGAGAAAAGTATCGCGACCTGGATGGACGTGTTTGACTCGGAGCTCACCTATCAACGTCGGCTACTATGTATGGCTCCATCATCGCCCCTTGTATTAAATGCAATATGTGCTCTTGCAGCACGGCAACTGAGCCTCATTGGATCTTCACTCACCTGGCTACCGGTGGCTGAACACTACTATGGCCAGGCTGTTCATTTGCTGGCTCGCCTTCTCAATGCTTACCCCAGTAAGATGGAACTCGCGATTGTTGGGACAATCCTATTGAGCAGTTATGAGCTTCTCGCATTCCCGGGTCTCGATTATCAAAGGCATTTTAAAGGCACACACACAATCGTAGATTCAATACATGCCCACAAATCAGCAAGCTGCTTAATTCGCGCTTCGTTCTGGATATATGCACGGCACGAGGTGGCTGAAGCGCTGAATCGCAACTCGCCTACCTTGCATGACCCGGGCTCATGGCCAAAGTTTGACCTTTTGGAAGCCGAGCCAGCAGAGGATTCATTCTGTAATGATGTTTTACGCCTGACCGCTGAAACTGTCTGCATTGTCTTTGGGAAAACGTCGAGAAGCAGGACAAAACGCAGAAAGCGAGACCTGTCAACTCTCCAAGGCGAACTGCGTAGTTGGCTGCATATATGCCCAGAACAGTGGAAAGGAATTGAATACACAGAAGATGGAAATGCTCGATACTGGTTTCCACGCCCAAGCTTTGGTACAGTTCTAGCCCTACACATCTTGAAACCACAATCTGACAGCAGAGGACTTGAAAGGCGCTGCGCTAGTGTTCTATCATCTATCTATGCTGCTTCTGTGGCATGAGCTTGGGAAGGCTCAGGAGGGACCAGAAGACGTGAATGAGATGTTGGTAAGTCTCCTATGGCAATACCTCTGCCGGTCAAGCCATGCTCCTCTTTTCCCTGACCTCGATTCCGACTTCGGTTGCAGGATCAAGTCGATGCACATTCAAGGCAAATAATCTTGATCGCTCTGTCAAGCCTTCCAGACTCCGCCATAGTTGTGGTTGTTCAGCCCCTTTGCTACGGTAAGAAATCGCGTCGGTGGTGTATAGTTTCCATGACTTATATCACTTTCTCAGCGATCAAACACATCAGAGACAACACACTCAAAGAGAATGCCATATTTTTTCTCCACGATATCGAGGCGCGAACCGGCTTCCACACGAAAAGCAAGCTTGAAAGACAGCTCTGCCGTTGATGGCATCACCTGAGGAAGAGATTCTCACTGTGGCTTTGCACTTCCCCACGATCATGAAACCATTCCCCGCACATACCAGCCTCTATATTTACAGTACATCATACTAGTCCTTAGCTCGGATTGTAGAAAGCGATCTCGGCGTCTCGTTGTTGCTATCGTCAATTCATTTCCTGGCGTCAATTAAGTCCAGCTTCATTGATACAAGCCCAGTAGCCCGTGGATAACACTGCAAATAAATAGAAACCAGCGCCATGTATTTACATACCGCAATATCAGTAGCTTACGGAGAAGGGGTTTGTCTATCACAATCAACCGATGATAGCTAGTCGCCTCTACAGACGGGATCCAACAAGTTAATAAAACCTTGGTTGACTGATTGATTGATTAGCCTTATAGACTATTGGATACTCTAAATAGTACAGCCACTCGAAGTTGACATCTAAGTCAAAACACATAAATCAAACGTCACCCCCCTAGGCCAAGCTCATCACAAATGTAAAATCGAATGGCTCCGTCCTACATTTGTATTTCTCGAATGGTTTAGGACCGACAGTCGCGGATCCCAAGCCATGGTTGTCATAGTCGAGATTGAGCACAGTTACGTTGAGAGGATTGAGATCATGAGGGTGCTTTGCATCATTCAGGTCGAATGGCATATATCGTCCAGCCGTGAAGCTGAATGAAGCCCCCTCATCTGCACGACGCACATCCAATGTCACCTCTCCGTTAGAAACCTGGAGCCATCGCAGGTCCTCACGGTTTCCGTTTTCCTGTGGGTAGTCATAGTACGTAAATAAGTCCTCCACAGTCGACTCATATCGGCCCATGCGGCATGCCTGCTTCGAGTCCTTATAGTTTTCTCCTGGGCCTCGTCCGAACCAGCTCACATCACTGAACTCTTTGGACATAACAGCCATAAGTCCAATACGGGGAACGACAGACGGCGTGTTCTTGCCCACAAAATCACCCCTGGCTTGAACCTTAATTGACGGGTCCCCAGTAGACACGGTGTAAATAAGATCGGCTTCCACACCCCATTCAAGCACCTTTGGGGCCACGCGGATCTGGAAGTGAACCGTCACTTCATTCTCTGACTGTGACCATGTCACGTCCCGAACCTGCGTATGCATCATACCGACCTTGGCATCATCCCATTCCACGCCGTCACCTGCACTTGCCTCATCGTTTTGAGTCATTGCTCGGTAGAAGTAGAGCTCCGGTCCTTGCTGGAACATGCTGACGCCATCCACTTCCCAGGTGGCATTTCCCTGCAGGAGGTCAAATCCAAAGGCCGTCCCACCGGTGGTGATGTTGAGTTTTGCTCGGTCCTGGGTTACTTGTAGCCCGGCCTGGCGTGCAGAGGGTGACACGGCACGCTCAGCAGCTGCCATTGAGCGCTGGTCAGAAGTCCCTGGCAGGTAGAGCTGATCCCAAGCCACAATGTGGCCCTGGTCTGCCCAGATTCGATTCTCCTTCAGTTCAAACTCGATCGTTAGCCACGCTTCTTGGGAGACGTCAGCGGTATTTAGTGGCAGGTCCACAGTGCGATTCTCTCCGGCTGGTACACGGGGCAACGTTAGTTCAGTCCGGTTGGTCGTCCGGCCGTCATAGACCATATGCCAGAACACATTCAGTCCGCTGAGGTCAACAAAGTCGTAATGGTTGGTCACAATCATCTGGCTAGAGTCCTCGGTCAAGCGTACAGTGACCGGCTGGATGATCTTGGCGTACTCCAGCAGACTAGGCATAGGCGTATGATCAGAGAGGGTAAGACCGTCCATGATAAAATCGGCATCATTAGGCTCGTCCCCAAAGTCACCACCATAGGCGAAATACTCCAGGTCCCCTTCTTTCTTTAACAGGCCGTGGTTGTTCCACTCCCAGACGAGTCCTCCCTGAGAGAGAGGCTCCGATCGAAACAGGGCAACGTACTCCTCTAGTCCACCAGGGCCGTTGCCCATGGCACTTTGACCATTGTCAGCAGCCAATCCATTCTATCTTGGAAGTAATACTTACTGCGCATACTCGCAAAGAATCAGAGGCTTATCCGTGTGATTCGCCATGTGCTCAAGCATAGTATCCGGACTGGAATACATATGGCTATAGATATCTGCTGATTCGGCCTCCCGGTCCTGTTCATAGTGGATGATTCGTGAGGGGTCCCTCTCCTTAATCCACTTGTACATGGCCGCCTGGTTCTGACCATAAAAGCATTCATTCCCAAGAGACCAGATAATCACGGATGCATGATTCTTAAACCGCTCTACCACCTGCTGGGCCCGATCCAAGTATGCATGGGTCCATTCGGGGTTATCAGACAACCATGACGCCGCCTGCTCCTCGGTATCTTCAATATGGATAAACCCGTGGCATTCTAGATCTGCCTCAGCGATCACGTAGAAGCCCAGTTCATCAGCCACATCGAAAAATGCCGGATGCGGCGGCTGATGAGCAGTGCGAATAGTGTTAATATTAGAGCGCTTCATCTGAATCAAGTCCGCGCGCATTGCCTCGTAAGGAACAGTTCGCCCTGACAAATGGTGATGTTCGTGGCGATTAACCCCATAGATAATAATGGGCTTTCCATTGACTAGAAAGTTTGAGCCACTCATTTCAACCCGACGGAACCCGACTTTCTGGCTAATGGTCCGGCCATTGAATTCGATTAGGATCGTATATAAGTTGGGAGTTTCAGCAGACCAGAGGTGTAAATCATCGCCCTCTACCCTCTTGGAGTAGCGATCTGATGATGATCCTGACCAGCTGTCGAATACCTCACCATTCGGTAGTAGGACCTTAATACTCATGTCACCATCTTCTCCCTGGGTAGTCACATTGACGTTTAAGGTGCCACTCTCCAAATTACCATCCAACTCTGGCATGACACTGAAGTCTGTAATAGCAGACTGAGGAAAGGGTATAAGGTAGACATCTCGGAAGATCCCTGAAAGCCACCATTGGTCCTGATCCTCCAGGTAGGAGCCATCAGACCATTGGTAGACACGAGTTGCAAGTGTGTTGGTATCATTAGGTGAGAGGTATTCAGTGATGTCAAACTCGCTAGGGTTTCGGCTACCTTGACTATAGCCGACTTCCTCGCCATTGACATAGACATGGAATGCACTGTCCACCCCTTCATAACGAAGACGAATCTGCTGCCCGTCCCAGTCCGAGGGGACTTCAAATTCACGCCAGTATGACCCTGTTGGGTTCATATATGAGACGTTCGGTGGGGTAGCAGGGAAAGGGTAGTCAATATTGGTATAATGTGGGCGGCCATACCCTTGCGTCTGCCACATACCAGGCACCACGATATCGTCCCAATCATTCACGTTACTGTCCCAGGAGGGGGACACGAATGGGGAGGCATCATAGTGAAACTTCCAAGTCCCATTCAGGCTGTGGAACAGACTTTCCTCACGATCGAATGTCAGGGCCGCTTCCTCGTTGGGGTAGAGGTAAAAGTGCGCCCTGGGAGCCAATGTATTGCGATGCAGCACATTCAAATTAGACCAGTCAGGCAGGGCTCCTGGCCAGCCGGTGGTCGCAAGAGACGCCATAGGGGAATGGTGGACTCGTCACGGTGCGTCTGCCCTGCACCATTTGGGTGATCCAGTTCGAATAAATAACCCCCCTCCCCGCTGCTTCCATGGAGGCAATGGATCTATGCCAAGCCCTGGGGCCAAGAATAATGATGGCCCTGTTGTGCCAAGAATCATAGGGCCAAGAGCCACATTTTCCAGGAGATACTACTCGATCCGGTAGATGTTGTAGTGGTGAAGGCCCCGACTCCCCCCTTACGCATGGATAGGGTGTCTTGGCGCATCTTTTAAACATGCCCAGACGCAAGGAGTTATTCCGAAGGAATTTGCTTTCCCCGCAATGGGGTGACATCATTTCAAAGCACATTTAGTCGATCGCGTAGCCTCTGCCAGCGAAGATTTAACCGATTGTCTCGGGTATCTAATTAAACTGGACGGAGCTTCGCTGTTTGGAAGAATGGAAGCCGTGTTCGCCCTGGGCCGATCTGTCTCTGGATTATGCTCCGAATGTGAATGACTGTCTGGCGGAATATGTGACCTCGAGCGTGAATAACTTCGGAAGTCACCATATTGAACTGTATACCTCGACATCCACCGGGATCCCCGAAGTACTGCTTCTGTGCTACCGAGTGGGGAGATGTGTATCTGGCTCCTCCGTACTTTCAACTACTATACTAGGACCGGACATATCGCCGAGGGCTCCGCAATACAGAGTAAGGAAAGGGAAATATAACGCTTGTGGGGGCAGCCGAGCCCAATATAGACTCCGTCCCCGCATGTCCATGACTCGGGGAATGGGGTCCCAAGATAGATGCCATCAGTTCTGACATCAGAGTGCATAGTACCCAGATTAAATTTTTGCATGGGTTTTGCATGGTGTTGTTTGTCTTGGGTCATATTGCTCTTCGTATATACCGGTTATTTCCCCGCACTAGGACGATGTTCATCATTCTAGGATATGATCGTCGACCAGTCCCCCGACATTTAGCCGAAGTTGACTTCTATCCTCTATGTTCGTACAGAGTAAATAGGCACCATGGTGGGGAGAGGGAGTCTTTGTCTCCAGGGTTAGATAGTAGATATATCTAGTCCTGACGGTACTTGAGCTGTCTTCTATTTCTTGACTTCTAACAGCCGACAGATTTCAATGTCACTAGCTATCTGTCTGCTGTATGTGCTGTCAGTAGCTGCCTTGTAGTACGCTATAGATCGAATAGTAAATGCTACCAGGCGAATAAAGCGCAAGCCGTATAATCACGAGTCCTGCATGATACAGCATAGCCATAAAGGATGCGTTGTCAATTTAATGTTATATTATGAAGTACTTCCACATATTTCCCAGGTCTCGATGAACAATGATTGCCTCTCGTTTACAGGGGCAAGATAATTAACAATATAAAGGTGAAAGATACTGAAAATTAGCAAAAAAGGATGTTGACGAGAGTGGGATTTGAACCCACGCCCCTTTCGAGACTGGAACCTTACTCCAGCGCCTTAGACCGCTCGGCCATCTCGCCTTAGTTAAAATATAGGACTTTTATTTAATTATATTAACCAAAGGCAACGTGAAGATTCTCTACTTCCTTCTAGCTGATGCTTTCTTTAAACATAGAATAGGCAAGGCCTGTGAATCGAAAGGCTTTGATATATGATTGACTGAGCTATTATATAGTCCTGTACTTAGGCGCCAAAATGAATATATTGTGCCCAATGCAAAGGCCGCTTGCGGTACCGGGGACTTTTTGAATCTTTAAGACGGCCTTGTGAAGTGTCAATGAGACAGTGCCGTCATTATACTCCATCCTTCCACCACAACACAGTTCAGAATAAAACGGCTTTGCAATCTCTACACAAACAGTATCATCGGCAGGCCACAAACACCCAATCACGTTCCGGAATCCGCTAACCTAAAACCCGCTCACGACATGCAGCACCTCATCGACAAGCCATTTGGATCGGTTCTCGGCGGTTAAGCATGCGGATAGATAGGCGATCTGGCCTTGCGAACAGTCAATCTCATACAGACTGCCGACGGTAAGCCTGTCCTGTTCTGGCGAGTCCCTAATAATCTGGAGTAATAGTCCGCTTTGAGATGGGTCCCTGGGTTCTAATACCCCGTGACAGGCGAAGTGGGCAATATGGCAGTCTGCGAGTCGGCTCTTGATTGTATCAGCATCAGGTTGACTGAGGCATTCCGCATGAAAGGTAAATAAGCTGGCTAGCCCTATTCCAATCAATCAGACTCTTAGCATTTCTTCAGGAGAATCAAGCACTTTATATCCAAGCTCATAGAAGATAGGCTTGACGCACACTCTCCAAAGCCAGGAGAGAAAGCCCAAGTAGGCTTTATTATTTGCACCGTGGCTGCCTAACGTAGCTGTCATATTTTTCTTGATCCAGTTTCTGGCTTCATCGGGGTCAAGGCCTTGAAGATGGATTCCTTTAATACCAGTTAAGGATATAACTAAAGCGTCACTCCCCACGGCAGTGATATTGACAATAATAATCCTACCCCTCACTACGCCTTCCTTAAGTTCTTCTTCCGTAACTCTCTTCTCGGAAGAGTCTACTGTTGGACTAAACTGGATGTTCTCTGTGGGTGCTTCAGGTCCTCCTTGAGCTCTCTGACTATCCGAGTGGTAGTTCGCTGCATTGCCAGAACAAAAGCTCACAGTAAGGCTGTGCATTTCATAGAGCGGGTTTTCAACTTCTGCAGACAATCACACATATATATTCCGGCGTTTAGCCGTATCACTCCGGTCATTCATCAGAAGGCTCAGGATAACACCGCATCCGCGTTCTAACAAGTCAACTGCGTCAAGGGAAGACCGTTTAGTTCACAATTCCAAGGAAAACGCATCTATAGTCAGACCGGAAAAGACCTGCACAACCTCTTGCTGATCTTGAAGGGTGAGTGACCGATTGTGAACAAGTGGGAGAACACCAATTGCTGCTGTGGCAAGCGCGTAGGCTTTCTCGAGGTTAGATTGATCGATATAAATTGTCACTGCCCGATTTGCCGCCCTCATATGTCCGAAGGGAGAGGCTCTGAGAGAGTTCCACACTTGTAAGCTGAAACCCAGCGCCTCACCTTGATCATCAGAATTCTGGCAATGAAGAAGAAGTGTAAGCTCGTCCTGGCAATCAGCAAAAATGTCAGTTTCAGTCGGAAGAGCAGCGATGGACTTGCGGCAGATTTCAATAGCAGCTTCAAGATGCTCATCGTTTTGTGTAATCATATACATAATGTGCCTACAACCCGCCATAATGCCGAGGCATAATTGAGCATGCAAAAGACTTCGTACTTGGTCGAAGGCACGCGTGAAGGTCTGCATTGATTCTTCAAGATACTTGAGCTCCCTTGTTGCTTGAAAACGATCCATGAGGTAACGGCCCAAGTTGGACAAGTATACCGGCAGCCCAGCATGGCTGGCGGGTGCGATTTCGACTGCCTGCCGTGACGCGTGTTCTGCCCCTTCGAGATCTCTTTGATCTTCGCTTCAGTGATATCGATACCTAGTCAACTTACGAGGATTTCCAGATTAGTTGCAGTGACAACCCTAGGCATTTAGGACTCGTTTTTCAATGATTTACACAGTGCTTTAATGGCGTCATCAAGGCCCCGTAACCTCAACGTGGCATTATATCGGCGCAAAGGAATGCTTCCTAGAGTGGACAAGAACTTCGACATGTCATGTCCATAAATAGATGCTAGGCTTAGTGATCGATGGGATATCTCGATTGCTTCTTCCAGATACTTCATCTCTCCGGACGATTGGTACTGCTCCTGGAAGGAAAATACCAGCCTCTGCAGGATCCCCCAAGTGCATGGTGGTCCTCAGGCATGATCTTAGCTGCTTGTTTGCAATCCGTAATAGCCCTTTCAAGTTCAGATATATCCCCAGTGTGCCCAAACAATTCCCGAAGGCATTTTCCGCGGAGTGCTAGAATTTTGACACGGATAAAATGATCTTGGTGCGGTAGATCTAGAGCCTGGCTACATGCTTGAATTGCTTCGTGATGACACTCCACATCGCCGGTAATGACGTATTTGAAGTCCAATTGACTGCCTAGATGGTATAAAGCCCAAGCGTCTTGGTCATTCTCGCCAGCCCCAGCAGCCGCAGCCTCACAACTCGCCGAGAGAACTGAATCGATGTCTTGGAGATCCCCTTGAGCCTGAAATCGTACAAGAAGGGCATTATGTAGCAGAGCACGAGAGTTTGAGTCGGATGATTATTAGGCACTAATTGTGCTGCCCTGCGAAATGCATCTACCCCATTGTCAAGATCTTCCATTCGGTTTGTGTGCTTGAACATAGCATACGCGCAGGACCCCAGGCTACAGAGTCTATTTGCGCATCGTCACCCTCCGGCGTGCACTCCACTGATTGTCTTGTTACAATAAGGGTTTTTTCCAGTGCATTCTTGTCCTCCGTCCGCGCCCAATTTAAAAGAAACGATGTTCCGGAGTTCTACAATGACAGTACCATGTTGGTATCGAATTTTGGAGTGAATCGCATTGCTTGGAAACCTAAATGCTGTATCTCCTGTAGAGTTTCGATGTCTTCCGTGCGCTCATATCGTTCATGGGGGCAGCGTCCCAGGCGTTCAAGTCGGGGAATTGATTCTGAATCATTTTCATCCGTCGCTTGGACGGCCTGACGAGAAACCTCAATTGCGAGATCTAAAACTTTTGTTTGGTTTTCATGAGAATATCTTTCCGTTGGAGCTCTGGCAAGGTGATCCAAGAAGTACACAACAATCCGTCTATTCCTAGGAATCTCATGCAAGATCTGCCAATACACCGCAATTGCCCGCTCGAGATCTTGTATTTCTTTACTTTGTCTGCATTTCATATGAAAGGTTTGGGCAATAATAGCCAGGGTAATCCACTGTTCGCTTCGAGGACAGGAGTGGTGTGCTTTACTGTCTCCGCCTTCACTGACTTGCGACGCACCGGCCTCCGGTTGTGATACAATGGGTTTGCCTTCCCCAATGACTTCAAATACCGTGCGGCAAAGAGAATACATCTCCCCAAGATTACTTTGAGCAGGGACTAAATTGTGTAAGTATCTGGCGTTGCGCAACCATGACTCTAGGTACTACGGCAACCGAGAGTCGTCCGAAGGTGGAATAGTAAGTATCCTTTGGAGTATGCCTATGGCCGCGCAAAGAGTCCTGGCATTTCCCGTGCGATAGTACTGCTCTTCAATTAAAAGCCCTTGTTTGGCTAACTGGGCTGGATCCGTGTCGGCTTGGGCGGTAATCACTTCGGTATCCATGTCAACTTGGTCGGCATCAATATGCAAGATAAAAGGATTGAGAGAGACACAAGGGTGAAAGGAAAAGATAAGTGCAATTGTTGTTTGTATTCCGGTGATCTTAGGTACCCTTGACTAAAAAGTATGGTGAGCTCAGCCTTGCCCCCAGCCGCGTCACTAATTTGAAGCACCCCTGCGCCTAGGCGAGGCTGAGTATGCTGTCTACTTGTATCGATGCAAAAATGTCAATATCTCCACAACCACAACGGATCATGAGAGCGAGGAGCTTCCGAGTACTTCTAGATCATGTCAGTCCTTCTATGACAATCTCTATATAAGTTACAGGTCCTCATTTAGGCTACAAAAAATAGTCTCCGAGCCAATATGATGCTCCTCAAATTCCCCATCCAAATCCACCCGATCTTCCAACTCAACCTCCACCATATCATCCGCCTCACTATATAGATATCGGGGTCCATCATACGGCTTCCGCCTGGCTACTTTATTCAGAACTGCCGTATCCACATTCCTCGACGAAAGAAACCCAAACTTGACCTTGCGATACTGCACCGCAACAATCTGTTCACCGGGAGCCTCGAACTACATTTCCAGATTCTCACTATGGTCTCTAGACATGCCCCGAAGGATCGACTAATCCTCCAAGCGGCACGGCTACACCCGACGCAAGTAGACCCGCAGATATAGGCGCTGTCAACTGGCCACCTATCTCCTTCCCTTTCGACCTCTGCATCCCGATCCGTGCATCCAGAACTGTGTGATATCCAACAACGAGATAGATGGACTCGCCCTCGTCGATAACCCGCTCCATCCATTTCCGAACTTCTTCTTGTTGGGCTGCGTCCCTAAACCACTACTCGCTGTTATCCACGTAGTATGTCTTCATTTGGCTTGTAGAGGTTCGAATGGCGGCTGCCGTGCGGGTTGATATCCATGTTGAGAGCAGGGCAGTGAGGTCGGAGGCGAATGTATTGGTGTTTCTCAGAGCCTCGCTGCCGGAATACTGGGTCTGCAGTTTCTCTATCACCGGGGGTTCGGACTGCAGCGCTGGGTCGTAGTAATTTTAGTGTAGGCAATCGATGTTGCAAAGAAAACGGCCAATTTTGACGGAGGTGGGAGGGAGGAAGAACTGGTGTAGGGAAGTAATTTGACGCAGTATAGAGCGGGTTTGGATTACCCTGGGTAGATTGTGCTGCTGACTCCTGAGGTTTATGATACTACATTTCTTGACGCGTCTATGTGTTGGGATGCAAGCAACGGGCTTTAAATAGAGGAGCGAGGGTAAAGGAGACAAGGCTCTTTAAAGCAGGCATAAACCTCGCGGACTTGGCAGCCTTGTGCTAGTGTTGTTGTGGTAGAGGCGGCTGTGCAATTTGGATAATCATGCCAGCCTCCCCGACCTGAGGTGTTTTGCGTTTAATTTTTCAGCTAAATGCCATCCCTTTTGATTCAGGTATGGTAATTAAGGCAAACTAACGAAACCTCATACCATTTTCGTGGCTACGATTAATTCGCTGAACTAGCCCGAGCTATGCATATCCCATTATAGTTAGGGCAGTTGGCTAAGCCGCCAATTTTTCCACATTGGCAAGGCTGCGGTTAGGGAAATGTTTACCAGAAGATGAGAAGCCTTAATACTCGCAGGAACATGGTTACAGACATCGAATATTTGTACCTACCTGACCAAACATATCATCAATTAGACTGGCCGATCAGATAATCTCATACATATAGGTTTCAGTCCTGAAAAGCTATTAGCTCCGTAAGCTTCCATGCAAACCCCAAGACACATTGACTTCTTAACATGCAGGACAGGGACAGCAATGTACTTATACCGGAAGACCCAATGACTATGCACAGGCTATCTGTACTGAAGCATGCAATAGCTTGGTTGGGGGGAAATCTACACATAAATGCGGGAAATGGTACTTTGTAGTCATCCCATCCTTTACTTTAGTTAATCATACCCTCCCTGTCTGAAAAGCTGCAGTTTGCCGGGCTGCCGAGAGCTTGTACTCAGCCCACTGCATGATATATTTATGTATTCATACGAGCTTAACTTGAGAGATATTGTTAAAAGCAGCATTCTAGTGATAGAGTCCGTTGAGTGATGCAGTTTCAAATATACTTGGTGATATGCGGCGGTTCTGCTTAGGCTTTCGCATTCGACATGGTCCGTCGGCCGCGAGGCCATACCAAATAAAGATTTATTTGTTATCGTAAGACTGTCAAAAAGAATATTCCTTCCCTCGGTGCATATCTCAGCGTCCTGGGTTAAGGTTAGACAGGGAAAAAGGCAAAAAAACATGTTGACGAGAGTGGGATTTGAACCCACGCCCCTTTCGAGACTGGAACCTTACTCCAGCGCCTTAGACCGCTCGGCCATCTCGCCTTTAGTTGGTAAATCAGAATAATTATAGCATTATAATCCAGACCCAATCTGGAAGAGTCTTTCACCCGCATTTAGCATCAGCTTCAATTTCTACACCAGGGCGTCCTGTATAAACAAAACATAACAACCTAAACCCAGACCCTCCTTACCCAAGAAACCAACTATTTATTCTGCACCATCCCACCCACTCAAATTACACCTGAAAGTTACCACCATGTGTCCCTAAAGTGTCCTGAGTAAAAATGGCCAAGGTTTGCTTGAAGCACTTATAGGATGAGCAGTCCTTAAAACATTATGAAATCACCACGGCGTATCCTTTTCTGTCCTACACTCTGGAATAGAATCCTTCAGTGGAACAATGCATATGTTAGACTCTGCGCAAGACGATTGAATAATTCCAAACCAAAGTCATTCCAAAGGACTACCCTTGTGCTTTGAATGTGCGTCCAGTACATACTCCGTATATATTTCCTTTCTCTAGTCTAGTTATGTCTATGTTTAGTTGAATAATAAAAAATAACAAACCCACCACCACCGGTTAGGGACGCCTATCCACCACCAAAACACACAGAGATTCTATACATCACATCAATCAATTACTCCATGTAAAGCTATAGACCTGAAAACAGAATCCAAGGTGACACCGAGGAGACTTTGAGCTAGAACAATCGCCCGGCTCTGAATATAAACATGGCATGATCCCGACGCTACCTCTAACGTGTTCATCACCAGACACAAATGAAATCCTATTAGACTAGGCATTTGTTGGCCCTTTGATCTATCACTACTGAGACACTTAATCCGCTAATGGACACACATGTATACCCAACCCGAGCCGGGCTTTTATCGCTATATCTCCATTGTCCATCATTGATGACGCAGAATACATGATCCTCTCAGTTAAAAACAGTACTATAAACCACCTGCATCATGAGATACTCCAGCGGGTATGGATTCAAGATACCAGGAGCAACCTAAAGCCAGGCTGGCTTCCACCGGCATAAGATAGTAGCACTGCAAAACTACCAGTATTCTGGGTACCAACCTGCAACTTCCCAATCAATAAGCGTGGTTTTAAAAGCGGGACACCCGTCCTCATACGATCCTGTCCGCTCAACCATAATATTCTTTGGTTGGAGATCACCATGAGTGAAAACAGTGCGATGGCCATGTAGTGTTGCATCAACCATCCTTTGCAACAACTGAACATACTGGGCGTTCTCGCTTTGACTAAGCCTGCGTAAGAGCCCTTTATTCATCTCTTCCTGATCCGCAAATGGGCCCGAAATTGCTGGATCAAGACCCTCATTCCAGAACACGGCATCATTGTAAGGTCGATGATCCAAGCCACCGAGATATTCTGGTGGTGGAATACGGCGCAGGTCGATAATCGCAGTTCTAATTAACTGACAAATGTTGGCTTTCTCGCTAGGCGTGAAGGACGGAGAAGTGTTTGTAAGTTATCACCGGGGATATATTCCATAATAATGAAAGTAATCTTGATTTCGGGCTCCTTGAACGTTGCATATACTTTTGGTACAGGGACTTTACTGTTTGCGGCGAGGAGCTTCATGATTTCTGCCTCAGCGGGTGAGATTCCATTCCCAAACTTGACTGCAAGGCGGTTCTTCACCCGAACCACCTTGTAGAAATATCTGCAACGCTGAGAAAATCAGTAGCTTCTCTGATTTGTACAAGAGTTGGTAAGTTGATAGCCTTCGGATCAGTCCCGTTGAGCATTTTGGCGGTTATTTGAAACCTAATCGATCAGACAAATGATGAGAGGTGGCGAAGGCATATTGTTGTCGGTAACAACTCGCAAGTAATGATGCAAAGTAATCACTGTCAGTGCTCTAATGGAAAATATATCATGTTAATTGAATAATTTTAAATAAAAGGCGAGATGGCCGAGCGGTCTAAGGCGCTGGAGTAAGGTTCCAGTCTCGAAAGGGGCGTGGGTTCAAATCCCACTCTCGTCAACATCTTTTTTGCCTTATTCTTCCTCATCCCACATGTCATGACTTGCTTTTTGCTTTTTAGCGCAATACATATACATATATCAACATTCAGTGGTACCGTACCTCGCATTCCTGCCCTTTTACCAATGATAGGCAATATCATTATGTCTAATAACGGGCATAGAGCCAGTGGACGATTCACTCGACTTTCTTTTGCTACAGTCTTAAGTCATAATAAAACGCCAGACCCAATCAATCTCGGACATAAGCCTGTCGATAATATCATTCCGGATCCGGTATAGACTGGTGTTCGACCGCCTAGTAAGGCTGGCTTTGAGTCAATTGATCTACAAGGTACCTTAATAGCACGCTTAGCACGAACCATGCAGCCGTGTGCCCCGCGTGGGCCTCTAGGAGGCTCCTATCATTGCTGGGGGTTTGCAGGAGTGTAGCCTCTGTATGGATATCTCCAGTGCCGAGACGGCATTGAACGGCCGCAGGATACGAAGTGATGAGGTACCTAAGCAGGCTAATATAAATTACATAGCACAATGTTATTCTATTATAAATTCAAAGCAATTCAAATTACCTAAGTGTAGAAGACATTGTACTCCGAGTATGGGATAGATTGATCATTTGTAGGGCGTATAGTTAGCAAACATGCTGAGTCAGCGATAGTCAATGGAGGGGTTTCCTTCGATAAATTCCATGAGTCATCTCCCTTTGCGGGGCAAAAGAACTTTGGATGTTTGAATGTGCTTATCTTTCTTTCCCGCACACTACTTTGGCTTTCTCCTCCCACTAACCCGAATTTCTGCCAACCCCAGTCTTCCCCTGACTACCTTGAGGACACCATAGCCCACTCACCATTGAGAGCAATACGTCCTTTGATCGGCTGGAAACATGACGGAACAAAATAAACCCATTCTCCCCGAATCCGGGAAGCGCAATTTCCTCGTCACTAGCGCTCTGCCATACGTGAACAATGTTCCTCATCTGGGCAATTTGATAGGTTCGACTCTGTCGGCTGATGTCTTTGCCAGATATGGTCGTGGCCGTGGTGCCAATACCCTCTATATCTGCGGTAAGTCTTCGATACTATTGCGCGAACACTATCAAACCTTTCCTCTGCCACTGTCATGCTAACTGTCCCGGTCCCTCAGGTACCGATGAGTACGGCACGACGTCCGAAGCGAGAGCCATCCAAGAGAACATGACCACCAAGGAACTTTGCGACAAATATTATGCCCTCCATGCTGAAGTTTATAAATGGTTCAACATCAGCTTTGATATCTTCGGCCGCACAACCACCGAGCTTCAGACTAAGATCACCCAGGATATCTTCCTTAAGCTTCACGATAATGGCTTCTTGTCCGAGCACGTAACAACACAATTATACTGTGAGGAGCACAAGTCCTTCTTGGCAGACCGCTTTATCCAGGGTGAATGCCCACACTGCAAGTATATCGATGCCTATGGTGATCAGTGCGACCTGTGCGGTCAGCTTCTGGACCCATTGGATCTTATCAAGCCTCGCTGCAAGCTCGACGGTGCCACCCCCGTGAAGAGGGATACGAAACATATCTTCCTGAAGTTGGACAAGTTACAACCCGAGATCCAGGCATTCTTCGACGAGTCTTCGGCGAAGGGAGGATGGTCACAGAACGGAAAGGACATCACCTCATCCTGGTTGACAAAGGGATTGCAAGAGCGCAGCATTACTAGAGATATTAAGTGGGGTACTCAGGTGCCTCTGCCCGGCTACGAGGAGAAGGTTATCTACTCTTGGTTCGATGCTTGCATTGGTTATGTTTCCATTACCGCAAACTACACCGACCAGTGGGAGAAATGGTGGCGCAACCCGGAGGATGTCGAGCTCTACCAATTCATTGGAAAGGATAACGTTGCCTACCACTCCGTCATGTTCCCCGGTACTGAAATCGGGACTCGGGAGAAGTGGCTCAAGGTCCACCACCTCTCTACCACCGAATACCTGACTTATGAGGGTGGCAAGTTCTCCAAGTCTCGCGGCATTGGTGTGTTCGGAGATTCGGCCAAGAAGACTGGCATCCCCGCCGACGTATGGCGTTACTACTTGCTCTCTCACCGTCCTGAGACTGGTGACAGCGAGTTCAACTGGGACCTTTTCATCAGCTCGAACAACAACATTCTCCTCAAGAACCTGGGTAACTTCGTCAGCCGTGTTGTGAAGTTCGTTAACTCCAAGAACTACGACAACATCGTTCCCGACTACACCACCTACACTGAGCCTGCCTTCGACGCCTGGAAGGAGGAAGTCAACGAACTTCTCACCCAGTACATCCAGCAACTCGATGCCGTCAAGATCCGTGCCGCAATTGACACCGTCCTCACCATCTCCCAGAAGGGTAACCTGTTCCTCCAGTCCAACAGCCTCGATAACAAGCTCGCCGAGAACGAACCGGCCAAGTGTGCTGCTGTGATTGGCCTTGCCCTCAACCTCATCCACCTCATGTCCGCCCTCCTCGCCCCCTACATGCCCGAAACCGCCGCCAGCATCAACGAGATCCTCCGTACCGAGGCTATCCTGATCCCCGATCGCTGGAACGCCGACACCGTCAAGCCCAACCACGAGATTGGCAAGGCCAAGTACCTGTTCAGCAACATTAAGCCTGAGAAGGCCAACGAGTGGCGTGACATGTTTGGTGACGAGGAGGCCAAGAAGGTCAAGGAGGAAGAAGCCAAGAAGAAGGCCGCTAAGAAGGCCGAGAAACTCGCCAAGAAGGAGAAGAAGAAGGAGCAGAAGGAGAAGGAGGCTGCTTCTGCCGACGGAGTTTCAGAGATCTCTCAGTCCGCTGAGAAACTGAACATTCAACAGTAGACC
Organism: Aspergillus sojae; assembly: GCA_008274985.1. Lineage (NCBI taxonomy): Eukaryota > Fungi > Ascomycota > Eurotiomycetes > Eurotiales > Aspergillaceae > Aspergillus > Aspergillus sojae. The sequence continues at coordinate 3,851,696 of CP035527.1, read as the reverse complement.
AATAATCATACGGTCACGCGCGACATCTTATACCAGACGGGGTCGTGTTGTACGTCTAGAACGATACCACCAGCGATGTGGTAGACATGATTGATATGATCACCTAGAGCCTATTTATTTGAGGGATTTGATGTGATTTTTTATTATTTTATACAATTTTGCCAGATGTCGGAGACTTCAACGTCCTGAAAAGTGTAGTTAGAGATGATACCACAGGACATACTATCAATCGACTGACACTATCTTGGAGGAGTATTTAATCCCCAAGAAGCCTATCACCATGATACAAAGTACGGACTGTAGATGTACACAATAAGCTATATTGTAGTATCAATCAGGTATACAACATGCAAAAACACGATTAGAAAAGAAGCTAAAATAACCTCCACGGACAAAAAGGAAAAAAGAATTGCGGTGAGCCGGGATCGAACCGGCGACCTTTAGATACCCAAACGGGCTATCTGATGAAGTAAACTTCAGTCTAACGCTCTCCCAACTGAGCTATCCCCGCAATTGTTGGTTTGGAGTCCTAAACAAGCATTATAGAGAGATGTTTCACTAATTGTATCCCACTAGCCCTAATTTCATCTCCAGAGAAACCTCACTTCTGCTGCAAGTTTCATAATTTATCCATGAAACAGATAGGAAACTCAGAAGAACCTAGATATTACGCTTTTTGGCCTTCATGGCATGTTTCTAAGATACGACAGGGCATGAAACGTACCTAGCACGCATTCCGGACCCAGTGGTTTATTCCTTCAGCCGTATGTGCTTTAGCTGCCTCTAGTTGACTCAAAGTATTAACTAACTAGATATACTGTACAGCAAAGTCATAGTACAAACATACTCCAGAATTCAAGGATCCTCAAGCCCAATCACAACGCACCCTACCATAAGCGCATCGCCAAGTCTCCGAAACTCTCCGCAGACATGCGGAACCTTATTTATATAGATCTGACAACCACAAGAAACAGAATCATCCATAACTTCAAACAACAACCAAAATACAAACGCAAGTAAATCCCACAAAGCCCCCAAGAAACAAGAAAGTCAAGGAAAAGAGAAGAAAGAAAAGATGTCTACAAAAACCCACACTCCCCCCCAAACCCAACACACATACACCTACACCCACCACCCCCCATCCCCCCAGGAAGACGGAAACAACCCCAAACCAACAATCCTCCTCCTGCACGGCTTCCCCTCAACATCCTACGACTGGCGCCACCAAATCCCCTACCTCTCATCGCTCGGCTACGGGGTCATCGCCCCTGACCTCCTCGGCTACGGCGGCACAAGCAAACCGACTGACCTCGTCGCATACAAAACCAAATCCATGGCCGCGGAGATAATCTCCATCCTGAACGCTGAGGGCATTGAAAAAGTCCACGCCGTGGGACATGATACGGGGTGCACGCTTTTGTCTCGATTGGCGGATTACTTTCCGGAGAGGTTGCTGTCGTGTGTGTTTTTGGATGTGCCGTATATGAGGCCTGGGGAGAGATTTGATTTGGATATGGTTAATAAAGTTACGAGAGATATGTTGGGATTTGAGAGGTTTGGGTATGTGGGGTTTTTTGCTGGGGAGGGGAGTGGAGGATTACTTGATCGGTTTGTGAGTTTTCTTTCTTTTCTTTACTTTTAGGGGTTGGTTGTGTTTGGCTCCGGTTCTGGCTCTGGTTTAACCTAGGATTAGGGCTGGGATTGAATCGGGGCTAAATTATGAGAATGAGCTGAATATAAGCTAACAAATGGTAATATAGGCTGATTCATTCTTCACCCTCTTCTATCCCCATTCACCCTCACTATGGATCTCGCACCTCTGCCCAACAGGAGCAATAGAGCAATGGCTTCTATCCGATCACCGAGCCCCATTAGCTCCCTACATCACCGAAGAAGTAAGTACCCCCTCCCCACAAGGATCTAATGTCCCAGGAAACAAAACTAACAAAACCCAGGAATTCCAAACCCACCAAAGACTCCTAGTCGGTAACCACGATTCAGCACTGAATTGGTACCGGGCTCTAGTCTCAAATATTAACCTGGAAGATGAGAAAGAATCGCAAATTACCCCTGCGCTATCTATGCCGGTTCTCTTAATTTGTCCGAAGAAGTCGGAGTTGGAGATGCCCGGTCTAGAAGAGGGGATGAGGGCTGTATGTGCTGGCGATTTGGTGGTGAGGAGGGTTTCGACGGAGGGGCATTGGATTCAGTTGGAGGCGAGGGAGGAGGTGAATCGGTTCCTTGGGGAGTTTTTTGAGGGGATCGGTGTTTAGAGATATTGGGTTGGTTTAGTTGGTGTCGTTGTGTAGTTTTCTCCCCTCATTTTTAGATTCTGGGAATATAAGAGATAAGGAACTTCGTATTACACTTTATGGCTTTCACGCTAAGCCTATAAGATCTGACAGGGCACTAAACAAGAGCCTTCCAATTCTAGAATACAATTCAGATGTAGTGGAGCGTGGTCTATTTATAGTGGGCTCTGTATGTACATACTTTAACTGTCTTCTAGAATTCTAGAATTCTGATCCGATCATACTATTCCACATACTTTTATATCTATTATAAAGTGGTTCCTCCCAGTCAAGTGTATATACTACTTACCAGCAAAAGTACAATGCTAAGAAATCTGTGAGCATTGTCTACTCAACTAAAAACCCCAATTGGCTTTTGGTCGTGCTTTGAATCAGCCCACAAAATCGAAAGCCAATAACCAGGTCCCTACCTATATCAAGCATATTAACACTATATTATCGGTCAGTCACATGCATTACGTACCCTAGTCGATTATGTTCTGAAACCCTTGCTGCATTAGGGATCGAGATCACTGGAAGCTCAAAGAATCAGTTGAGGGATTTATGAGGTAGCCCTGCCGGTCTAGGTGAAGTTGCTCATTTAATAGAGAATATAATAGAGACACTACTCATAGGATATATTGGTACCTGGATTGTAGGAACAGGTAGCCAGCACTAACGATCTTCAATATATACCTGAGAAAGTAACTGTGCACCATCGGATTGAAGTGGAAGGGACACACGGCCATAATCAGTCGTGATCCAGAAGACACAATGTCAAATCATGGACCAATAGAAAGGGGTTAGAAGCCGGGGTATACGGAGTAAAAACGCGGAAATGGATTGGTAGGGGAATACGCTATAGCTGAGTCTAGACTCCACCTGCGGATTTATTGTGATCGTCTCCATATTGAACTGGGTCCGGCAAGCGTGTTCGGGATGGTTTCAAATGCCAAATTTCATAAAAAGTGATGACATTCTGCTAGTTTTCTTTTCTTTTTTAATTCAGACTTGGTCTTGGGAGGAGTTTCTACACTGGTAGGTAACTGGAGCGGCTTATTTCTAATCTGTTTACTTTGTTATAGAGGATCCCAAAGGTAGGCAAAAGTCATAGAAATTGAAGTCATAAGTGAGCTCTTTCGTTCAGCTAGGTTCGCTCTACTCAAGATTCTATTTTGAAATCCAAGAAACGCATTCAAAAAGTCGGTGTGGGCTGGAAAACCCCCGTTGTGTTGAAAGGAGAAGAGCCAACCATGCGCCTCCTAGTTAATCGGGTTGCAACGAACCGGGGTTCTCTGTATTCAAAATGGCTGAAAAATTCCTATCCCTGAGTAGTACTCCGGAGTATGCGGGATGCAGATTATTTCCAAATCCTGTAAATTTTTCACCTTGGTAGCTTCGCGCTAGGGAACTTACATCCGAGCTGAAGTGGAGCCCAACCCCAATCGGTGATGACTCTGGCGAGTCAACAGATCGACGGTGGATCTACTACCGCGGAAAGATCCCTGTGGAGTAGTCCTCGCCTAAAGCTCGTGAGGAGAGCTGAAAATGCATCAGTAGTCTGTGGATGTGGCGCGGCTGAGCGTGACGATCGGACTCAGCCGAGATCGAGTAGCACGCGAGAACATTCCATTTTTAGTGGCCCATCATGAGCTGTAGACTTTACCGCAGCTTCTCTCAACTTTGAATACGGCCCTGCCACAGATGGTGATCTGCTGGGCCCATAGGTGCGTTGGGGCAATTGCGTAAGGAGGAATTCCTACACACGCTATACCCTTCAGGATGCCTCTGTTAGGACTGGTCAGACATCCTGCCATCGCGTGCACGGATTGAAAAAGTTCAATCCGGTCGATTTTTAGCGGAAATAGAGTTACATGGCTTCGTACCTATTGGCCAAGGATTAGCAATTTTCATGAAGATCCCTGTTGAAAAGCTGACAGACAGGCTCAGCTGCCAATTAATGGTTGACTCAATCCGCTGTTAAAAGTGCCTCTGAACATCTTCGACAGCCACACAGTATACACTATGATTGAACAAGAAGAACTGCGTCCTCTCTACAACCCTTGGGGGCCCATTACAACGACGATTAAGTCCAACCGTCTTGTTTCTCACACATATGACTCTATCATCTTCTACCGATGGACTTCGCCGGATGGGGTGTTCGAGCGTGGCCGCATTATGGCGCGCCTTGTTGCAGAGATGATGGAGAAAAACAGGCGACGAGTTTGGTTGGATCAGTGGGAGATGAGACGGGACACGACCTCCGATCAAGTAGTACGGCAAATTTCCGACATCTTCCTATGTATACCAAAAGTCATCATTCTGGCAGCCCCGGGGGATTGGGATCGCTTCACCAATGCCGATGATATCCATCGATGGGAGTGGGAGTTAAGCTTACAAAGTGGTAAGACCAGAGCCCGCGATGATGATGAAGTCTGATACTCACTGATAATTGCCAGACAAGAAGATCTGGATCTTGCGGTATGGGGTTCCTGAGACGACGCAGGCACCTTCCAAGGAGCAGTTGGCGGCGGACCTACGACATCACAGCACCCGTCTAGCAGACCTGGCGATGAAAGGAAATATTCAGGTGCGGGTCATAACGATGGATAACCTAAACAGTGTTCTGAGTGAATTAGCATGAATTGAGCCATATTTTTATTGTCTGTCTGTCTTTCGCCATCCTGGTTGTTTTTCTAGAAATTCATGTACATACAAATACCGATTCTATTTTCCCGCAAAAAATCTAAACTCGGCTCAAGTAGTACGAGTAAAAAGGCGATCAGGCTCCACAGAGACATATTTTATTTATCTGTCAGATTAGCGTAAATTCAAGAAATGTGGCGCAACATAATGTTGCAGCAGAAGGTTGGCAGCTGAGGACTAGGGCATCGGGGCAGGCTATAAGAAGGCTCCTTTGCTCCTCTTTTCCGCCGTAGCTGCTTAGCTTTCTTCTTCCACCATCACCTACACAACATGACCTTATTCAACGCAACCCCTTTAGGAGCCTTTCAGCTCAATCACCGTGTGGTCTTTGATCCAATTCTCTCAGAATGGTCACACGTCGAGCTTGAAAATTACTGTAGGCCCCAGAATTCGTCTTCTCCGACCTTGCATTGCTTGATACGCTAACGCCTTGAAATAGTCGAAAAGCTGAACCCCGACGGCGGTTTAGTCCTCGTACCTCCTGCATGCTCTACACTTCCTAATAAAGCACAGAAGCGTGTCATCGATCGACTGCACGTTTTGTACGACAGTATTGTCTTTGCACAAGGTATATAATCATTCGATGTTGGCGCACATTGGCACCAATATTAACTACGGCTTGTATAGTTTGCGATGACGGGTCACCCATCGATAGCTTGTCGCAGGACCTTGCCTATTCCGCAAGTAAAAAGATCGATCTAGGCTATGACGGAGTGGAAATAAATATTGGTGAGTTTTCTTTACTTTTCCCCTCCGACTCACCATCAGCATAGCTAAAACGAACATATACCAGGGGGGCCCATGCTACAAAAGATTATCGATGAAACCAGCGATTCATCCACTGCTGTCGCTATGATCCTCAAAGTCGTTGACGCGGTAGCAACACTCGTCCCCACGGACCAAGTGGGCATTCGGCTTGTTCCATTTTCCAATGTGGAAAGCCAGCAACAACCCTTGGAGTTCTTCTGCACATTGATTGAGTCGATCGCGTCTCAGTTGCCTACTCTATGCTTTGTTCACGTGGTTGCGCATGCCCGGTTCGACGACTTTGAATATCCTAGAAATGCATCATTGGACGAATTTCGAGGAGCATTAGCCTCTGCCTCCAACTCGATTGCATTTATTTCAGCCGATGCTTATGAGCCTGAAACCGCCAGCACCATTGCAGCTCGTACCCAGGATCTAGTGGCGATTAGTTTGCCCGCAGAGGTTGACCTAAATCTGATCACTACTCTACGCCAGGGTGCCCCTTATGAAGTCGCTGAGGTCACAGCGGATCGTCTCAAAGCCATCCGATCGACCTTCCAGACAGGTAAAGAATATGTGCTTGAGTGGCCGAGTGAGCAGGAAAGAAAAGTCTTTGGCGCCATGAATGACCTGGACCGATACCTAGGAGAGCTCGATCCCGCTCTCTCCTACGAGGGCACAGATAAGAAAGTAGTCTGGCGCAAGTCATGCTGGTTTGCGAGTGAGGGGATTTCCCACCCCTTTCTGGACACGGAGAAAGCCATTGCTGCATTCGATGGCGACCTTCACGACGGTCTGGCGGGTCTCCAAGCGTTGCAGGATCCGTCCGTTCGCCAGTCCATGGTATATCTCAAGAATGTGCTAGACAGTGCTTTAGTGACGACAAGCGCTGCAGTCGGTATCGACAAAGACATGATTCAGCGTTGCACGGTGCGATACCGGATCATCAAATACACAGCCCATGCCGGGAACCCCGGTGGCATTGGACTTCATCCGGATGGCAATCTCCTGTCAGCCCTGATAACCAACGGTGACGGGTTGCGAGTGTATGACCTTGATGGTACCGTTCGATATCCCGGATACAATGGTACGATCATGATGGGAGGCTCTACCCTCTATCGCTGGTCGCAGGGACACTACCCGCCTACCTTCCATGATGTGACGACAAATAAAGACCAGGTCAAAGTATCGATTGTGGCCTTTTTCAACTTCCCGGATCTTGTTACCATCCCAAGGGCCTTGAAATCTGGCTCAGCCAGCGATGGAGGCTTCTTCCATGATATTAGAGTGATTAAAGAGGATGATAAATTGCCCCATGGGCAATTATCTCCGTTGTGGGATGTCATTATCGACAAACATCAACTTGTCCTGCCGCCAGCCGTTACTGCCAAGTGATATGCCATTTGTCTGCCTGTCTGGGGTTAATCTACGAGATATTTTATAGCAATATATGCGACAGAATGCATTTACACAAGCTCAGGTTTCCATATTTCTTTTGTTATATCTCGTAGAATCTCTGTATGTCTACTTTAGATGGAGTAGTTAGAGTAGTTGCAGTAGCAGTTTTCTTTCCGAGAATATATGAGATACGAATCTTCGTATTCAAACACCTAAAACAGTTAATTAACAGAAGTACTTATAGGACCTAAGACTCTTAATCCAATCAAGCTTTCCCCGGACAGATCCACCTTACTGTGAATCTAACCATCTATGATCCGACACTACAAAACCAAGCCCTAATTTATCCAAATCCAGCTATCTACCCATGACGTCACATCCACATCAAGCATCAATATAACCAATTCAACCCTCATTCAATGTCCCCCAGTATCCATTCAACACTAACAAGTAAACCTCAAATCTACACACATACCTTTACTCTAGCTATCAAAGAAAAACCTCCCCAAAAATGTCCACCCAACCCCAACCCCCAAAAGCCACCACCTACACTCAACCCAAAAACCCCATATCACAAACCCCCCTAGAACAAGAACAACAGCAGGAACAACGCACCCGCCACCACGGCGACAACGTACCAACCATAACCCGCGGTCCGCAATCCAGACCTTCCAACAGTGACGCTATCTCGGAACATACCCAACGCAAACAGCAACCACGCGACCTCCACTCCGCGGCCAACGTGGACACGGAATACGGGGTAGAGCAGCAGCCAGCTGAGGGGGATATCGCGGCAAGGGTACAGGGGAAGATTACCCGTGCTCGTGAGCAGGCGGGGGCTCATGCGGGGCCTGTGGGCAGTGCGTTGGGGCCGGGATGTCCTGCTTCTGCTTCTGCTGGGGATGGTGGGGAATTGAGGGAGTTGGGGAGGAAGAGGGAGGAGCATGATCGGATGCTTGGGGAGAGGGTGGGACGGTCACCTGCGGAGCCGGAGGGGGTTGAGGGTGGTTCTGAGAGGGATAGGGCTTGGAGGAGGAAGTTGGAGAGGGAGGGGGAGGTTGATGTTGGGAGTGCTGTTGGGGAGGGGACGGGGAGTGCGGTTGTTAGGTGATTAATTATGTCTATGTTGGGGCATTGGTCTTGGAGGGACTTTTTGGATAATGGTGTAATGTAGATTTGATAAACTCGGTCTGTGTATACCGGAGCTATTGGTGTTTGTGGACTGCGGCTGGACGGTGTCTGTAGACGTTCTAGATAGTAGTTGGCTTTCAATCCCTCTGGGAGAATTCAATTCCCAGCCATACAGTCAGAAACTCTCTTTAACAGGATTCTGATTCCCCTCCCAAACCAACTTCCTCGGCTGCATATACTCCTCCAGAACCTCGTCACTAACCAATCCCCTCCTCTCCTGAAACAGACGCACATACTCCTGCAAAGCCTCAATGGCCATCTTCTTCAACTCACCCGTCAAAAGAGCACCACTCTTGTAGCTCTTATAGACCTCCTCGAGCTTCGTATCGTCCTCCTCAAAATACGTTAGATAGATATACGAAACATCCACATCCGGATTCCCCCCCAGACAACGATGATCCTCGATGCTAACCTGCCCACCGCTAAACGCATATTTGTTAATCTTCGTCTTGATCTGCTTCGGAGTATCAGACATAAAGATAGCGGAGTTAGGGTTCGACGAGGACATCTTTCCCCCGGGACCCTGCAGCGCAGTGAGGAATTTAGAATGGATGAGCGCCGGCTTCGGCGACGGGAAGCGCATCTTATGCGCGTTATCCCGTAGTAAGCGGAAGTAGGGATCCTGGTCGATGCCCATGGGAATCAGGCAGGGGATGTTGGCGATGGACTGGGTGCGGGTTGGTTGTGGATCATCCGTCCAAATTTCTGGGTAGGACGTCGCGAAGGCGGCTACGCATTGAACCGAGGGGAAGAAGATACGGCCGATGTTGGTGCTGTTTTATTTCACTATTAGCTTAGTTCAAACCAAAAATAGATAGGTAAAGTCTAGCTTGCAATAATACCTTTCGTTGAAGCCGAATGCGCCACGGACTTGGTTGAAAGTCACGAGCTTCGAGAACTCCCACGCGTTCATCAGAAAGTGGTTGCTGAGGTACTTGAGATCGCTGTAAATAAAGGTCTTCTTCTTGTCAAACCCAATAGCAATGATGTCTCGGGCATTCTCTTTGGCGTATTCCATTGTTTCTTCGAACGTGAGATTGTCTTTGAACAGGGCCTTCTCGTCGTCCGTGAGCATGAATACTAGGGGTACGTCGAAGACGTCTTGAAGCCACTTTGTGAATTGCAGAGGAATCGTATGTCCCAGGTGTAGACTGCCGGTGCTTGGACCACGACCGGTGTAGAGGAAGAAGGGCTCGCCGCGTTCGTAAAGGTTCAGGATTCGGTCGAAGTCACGGTGGCTGAAGAACAGGCCGCGTCGGAGCCAACGGTGCGGCTTGTGCCCAGTCACCTGTTCGAAGCGCTCGAGGAGTTTCTGGTCTATAATGGATGTGTTCCATTTTCTGCGGCGGTTAGTATATTGCAAACGATGCGCTGGGGGCAAACATACTGGGAGATAGCTTCGTAGTCAATCGAGGCGACATCGCCGTTCTCATCCCGGGCGCCTTCGACGGACCAAGGATTGATGTCTTGTTCTTGATTAGATGCTGCCATGTTCTCAGCCATTGTTACGGTTGCAAGTGATACAGGTAGAAAGCGAAAGTTGGTATATTTATGTAGGATGACAAGTGACTCACCATATTTTATCTAGGGCTAAGCACTAGTCACGGGACATGGATCTGCAATTAATTAAGTAGAGAATAAGGTAACCATTTCAGCCCCCACCCAAATGCACTAACAGATGAGATGGGTAGAATATGAGAAAGAAATAGACAGTCGTAAATGAACTCATTCAATTTTGCAACACTAATATATCCGGGGTATCAAGTTTCAACAATCCAACAGAAGCGTATGAGTCAAACGTAACAAGATCAAGCGTCCTCGTCGCCTTCTCCGATAGACACTTTCTTCAGAGATAGATCCTTCTTCAATTCCTGAATGCGTCTGGCAAGCTTGTTCTTCAAAATTTGGTTTTGCATCTTCTCCCATTTGGCGGTCTCCGTTCGGATAAGCGCTTCTAATTCCGCAATTTCTTCGCGTTGCTGTTGCATTTGTTGCCGCTGCTCCAGCTGCTCCTCATCCAGACCATCTTCAGCCGCGCCGCGTTCGTCTCCATCTGACTCCTCACTCTCGTCGCCCGACGACTCCGCGGCAGGTGTGGACGGTTTCGTTGCCATAGGCGTGCCAGCTTGGTAAACCCCACTGTCCACGGGAGTCGCAGCCGGAGCGGGAGGAGCTGCATTATCATCGGCAGCCAGAGCAGCCTCCATTTCCGCAGCAAGTGCGTCCTCGAAGTCTTCGAAGATACCAGGCGCCTCTTCCATCCCCATGTCCCATTCACCTTCTGCGTCCTGCTCGTCATCGTATTCGTCGTATTCTCCACTTTGCACCAGACCCTCAGCCCGGTTCAGCGACGCGCTATCGACTAATTCGTAACGAGGGATGCCCACAGCGGCTTCATCCTGTGCTATTAAATCCTCCACAGCTTTCTCTACCTGTTCAATCGTTCGAGTACTAACTCGCTCACGGAACCGCCGCCTGCGCACCCACTGCAAGGGCGGTGTCAGACCATGAGCATACTGCAGAGTCTTATCATCGCCGTGTTCGACCTCGGGAGGGAGCGGGTACTCCAGAGCTTCTTTCTCGTTCGCGACCGGGCCCAGCACCAACAGCATCTGACAGATATCCCCCGACTTATACCATCCACGACGATCCCAACTCTTCATACCCTCAATAATACATGGCAAATCCACCAAAGCCGCAGCAAATTGCTTGTCCCGAATTCTGAAAACGGCGCGTCGTCCTTCGCGGGTAAGCGGCTTAAACGAGAACTCCGAGCGATCAAATCGTCTCTCAGCGATCGCACGTCGTAGATATTCACATTCCTCCCCAGGAAGCATACGTAGGATAAATCCTTCCTCGATAGATGGGTCGATTTCCGTATCCGACGCTTCAGAGTCGTATCCGACACCAACTGGTCGATTGGGAACAAGACCCTTATTCTTGATTCGAATCGACTGCACACCGGGTTTCTTGGAAGGGTTCAACTTCAAACGCTTGGGTCCTGCTGGTTGTTCTGGCGCGGGCCGGGATGCAGAAGGCTCGCTGACGGCGGGTTCATCAGCTGGTCGCTTTTTTGATGGCTTTTTCTTCTTTGCTTTCTCTGGTTCTCCTTCTGTGGTTGGCTTGCGTGCGATTTTCAGTGTGAGCTTGCGTTGAGGGGTTTCTGATGGTGGAGGGGGAGCTGGTGTCTTGGGTGGTTCCTCTGGCGCCTTTTTCTTGCCGAAGGTGAGCTTCAGCGACGGGCGACCTTCAGACATGACGGGTGGTTTATAGATTCAACGAATGGCACGGAATGCTTGACCCCAAGCTAAAGCCGGGGAAAGTGGAAAGAACGTATGCGTGTACGTGGTGTGAGAGATGAGTATGAGGACGTCTGGTTGATATTGTGGTTGCGGAGAAAGAGAGAAAACAGGCCCGAAAGGCGGAAAGGAAAGGACGCGACGCCGTTGAACTCTTTCTTTCCGCCTTTCTTTCACTTTCATTCCCATCAACTCCACCAATTTAGAAACACAATTCTTCCCTTGTATTCAGCCAGCGTCGCTAATCGTCTCTCTTTTGTTTGACAACAAAAACTCGTCTTCCAACGAAATCCAGACCCCTAGCATTAACCAAGTACACCACGACACAACTCTCAAGTTCCTTTCAACAAATCAATCACCATGTCAGGTCCAAATCTACACAACGCTCTGCTCCGCCCTCCCATTATCCAGATTCTCCGTGCAGCCGGCTTCCACGCAACCCGTCCCTCAGTCCTAGACACCATGGCCGACCTCACAGCCCGCTACGTGATGATTCTCGCCTCATCCGCAACCACGCACGCCGCGAACGCCCACCCGAATAACCCCGTTCCGACCCTAGAAGACATCTACCAAGCTCTACAAGACGCAGGCGCGTTGCGACCACAACTCCGCGAGTGGGAAGAAGACTGGCACGGCGACGAAGACATGCGAGGGCTGGAAGGGTTTCTGGGATGGTTCACGGGCCCGGCGAATCGGGAAATTCGACGCATTGCAGGATTCCTACCGAGCGAGGGTGACGTTGTGGACACCGATTTCCTGGAAAAGGAGGATTATCTTACGGTATTGAAGAAGAAGCATAGCAAGACGGGAGAGGAGTCGCGATATGCAGGAACTGTCTTGGGAAAGAATGCCGAGGAACATCCGATTGTGATTGAGGGCGGTGCGCCGAGTATCCAGGAATGGGGATCGCAGGTGCGGTCGCGGGCGCCATATTTTGCGGAGAGTGATTCGTCTGGGGTTAGTAGTGCGCCGAGCAATTTGTCGGATGGGGAGGGAATGGATGTGTGAAGAAGTCGCACTTAGAGAGGATGTTTTTCTCGTTTTTGAGGATTGACATCTGCGAACAACGGAAGCTCCATGATGGAAGGACCAGTTTATTGGAGATGCTGGAGTCTCATTTGCTCCTACACATACGCTCACGCTCCTTTCTGGGTAACGGACGACAAGTATAGAAGGTCTGTTAGGCAACACGGCTGTCCTTGACCAAGGAAAAAATTAGTCGCCGGCTTGCTCGACTGGGCATTCTTCCAGCCCGTACGGCTGGCCAACATGTTTATGCATCCGGCCGATCTTCTCGACACGAGGATGGACGCGTCCAGACCTCAGATATGGCGGTCCCCCGTGTCGACATATATATCCTGCACTGGATGCAATTCAAACTCAAACAAGGGTATGAGATTGAGGCTACTAGCAGAGTGATAAGCGGGCCATATGAAGGATATACCACTCAATTCGCCATGAATCTATAGCTATAGTATCAATGAGTGAGTACAAGCGAGAGACGAGCTACTCAAAACCAATAATAATAAAAGAATCACCAATCATCCAAGCTCCATTGTAGCAAACCTTGCATTGCCCTAGTCAACCCAAAGTCTTGGCCGCCATGACATCAACGCCCAAACCACCCGAACCTCACTTAATCAATTAACTTCATCTCCAACTCTCAATTTCACAAACACCACCAACCACCACCAAAAACCACACAATGGTCTACGCCTTCACCCTCCCCACAACCTCCCACCTCTCCTTCCAAACCCACCTAACCTCAACCACGCACCCATCTCTCCCCCAATCCGCCTCAACCGCCCGCCACGCCCTCCGCACAGCACTAAAGACACACAAACGCCTACCCCGCGGACCGCAACAAGACGCCCACCTCTCGACCCTCCTCACCACCCTAACTGACTACCTCCCCTACCTTACCGCCATAACAAATAGTCTAACCAGCACGCGCCTCCCCGAAACGCCCTCCGAAGAAATCGAAATCTCTCTCCACAGCGAACCCGAACCCTCATGGCGCCCCACCCTCACCTCCGCCTCCCTCACCCTGAAACAACCCCGACCAAAAGGCCTAGGCCTTGAATACGAGCTCGCCTTCGTCCTCACAACATACGCCTACGTGCTCAGCAAATTAGCCCACACAACCGTAACCCGCATCCTCTACTCCCCCACAACCCCGACCCCAGAAGTCCGCACCGCGGCCATAACAACAGCTACAAAACACCTCCTGCAAGCAAGCGCAATCCACTCCCTCCTCGCAACATCCCCGGCCTTCGCTCATGTCTCTCGCTCTGTGTCTAGCGCCCCTGGAATCGTCCCCGACCTGGACCCCGCCGCGCAAGCTGCACTAGCTTCCCTCGCCCTGGCGGAGGCAACCCTCCTCGCCGTCCTTAAAGATGACTCCTACGTCTCGGCGTGTATCCAGGCCCGCAATCCCAATGACAAAGAATGGATGGTGCGCGCGCCGGAGATCCCAAAGGTGCGCGCCCACTTGTTCGCCAGATTGTGTATTCGCGCCGCGGAGTATGCCGAGCAGGCGGCTGCCGGATTGGGTGCCGTTGGTGCGCAGGGACGGGCTGGTATCGACGAGGATTTGATCAAGTATGTGCGTGTGCTGGGGAGGGTTGCACGTGCGCGTGCGTGTCGTTTTTTCGGGGTTGATGCGGAGCTGGCGGGGAAGATTGGGGAGGGGATTGCGTGGTTGCGGGCTGCGAAGGCGGCGCTTGGGGTTAGGGGGGAGAAGCAGGAGAACGAAGCGAAGAGTAGGGGGTTTTCGAGGTTGAAGCAGGGGTGGATGGAACGGAGGGAGGAGCGGAAGATGGAGAAGGATGCGGGGAGGATGGAGAAGGGCGAGTTGGGGCCTGGGGATAATGCTGGGTGGGAGGAGGAGGGGAGGGTTATTGAGATGTTGGAGACGAAGTGGGTGAGGATGAATGATACGGTGGGTTTATTTGTGCTTGTGGTATCGTGTTGAGGGTTCTTTGCTGACGGGAGTGTTTAGATCAATACGCAGCTGATTCCGCTGTCAGCGGATCTTGTGGCGAACTTGCCGTCTGGTCGAGACATTCATTCTGCGCCGGGAGCTTATAGGCTGCAGGCTTTGGACGATGAGGAATTGGTACGCATGCGTGCTCCGCCGGTGGAGGACGAGTTTGGACCGGGCAGTGATGTGGATGATAGCGAGGAGGAATCTGGTCTGGCGAGAGATACGCCGAGCACAGTTCCTGAACGGACTGATAGTGCTTATTATTGATACCCTGGGACTGCTCTATGAGCAGAGAACATGATGTATAGACGTGTACATAGTACATGGTACATAAGCACATAGCCGAAGTTTATACATTCAAAAGCAGTCATATGAGACTTGAGTCACAGCAACCATTCTATGATCACATAAACCCATAACCCAACCACTCTCCAACTTCTACCTCCTTCAACCCAGATACCACCATAACCCCCGAACTCAACCCGACCAATCTAAACCATTCCAATCAAAAAAGAAAGAGACAAGGAAGAAAAGGGAAAAAATGATACAATTGATCTAAAAAAACAACCTAACAAAGAAAATAAAACCCGTCCTATACTTCGATCCAATTCAATTCATTCCATTCCAGCGCACAAAATCCACCTAAGCACTCTTCTCGAAATAGTTCTTCTCCTGGAACAGGTAACCCTTGATCTTGCGCTCCTTCAACAGCTCAAAGTACTTCTCTGTAGGTCCAATATTAGCATATATCCAGTTTCAAGCATCTTAATCCATTTCAACTCTCGAAGCAAGTCCCATTGGACCAATTCCCAGTCTCAATCCCCAGTTCCGAAGTAGACACCCACACCATATCAACAACCCATACCACAAACCCGACCTCAAACCCCAAGACAAAGCAAGCAAGCAATCAAGAAAGAAAAGAAAACCAACCTCTCAAAGCCCCACACTTCTCCAAATGATTCACGCCCTCGCGCGCATAGCACTTCCCCAATTCCTCGCCGACAAGACGAGACATCATGCTGCGGACCCATTGCTCACGGATAATAGCGTCACGGGCGTTATGGACGGCGACGTTGTCTTCGAAGTCGACGCCCTCGTAGGTTGGGGGCACGGTGGGCTTCTTGGCGAGGAAGGCGGCGGACTCGGGGGTGGGCATTTTGGCGGGCTTTTTTTGGGATTTTGATTCTTCGTAGGTGGGAAGGTTTGGCCGGTGTGCTGGACGCGGGGAGGGCGTTGGGGAGTTGGTGGTCTCGGATTCGAGAGTTGGATGTGCCTTTTCTGATGTCGTCGGGGTTCCGGAGTTATGTGCAATTGGGGGGTGGTGATTGGTGGGTTGTCTGGGCGGTCTGGGGGCTTGAGTGTACTACTACGGGAGCGATTAGGGACCTTTCGCGCAGGTGGTTTTGGTATCACGTGAGGGTGTATATACATCGCATTCGGGAGATTATTCTCAATTAGCCCCGATTGATGAAGGAAAACATGCTCAAATCGATTAAGGTTCATCTGTCTATAGCCATAATTATCTCGTAAGAAAAGAAACGCTTGCCGATCAATGAAGCCCTTCTTCGGGCAGTGTACAGTACATCCAAATGCAAGCCATGTGTAACAAAAGTATGTCGTCCAAATACGCCGGAATATCGTCAGGATTGTCCCACGGCAAGTACAATACGGTCATCAAATCACCCATCTGGCGACATATACAGCGAGCCAAAGATCGTCCGCGGCCGATCATGCACGAGCCATTTACGTGGTGTAACGGGGTGACATTTATGATTGTGGCGAATTATCTTGCCGCCCAAAGAACTTCTCGTAGAGTTCTGTCACCTTGTCTTCCACGCGCTCCCGCCATGGCCGGTTGATCGCCTGGCTGATGCGGCGATACTCCCACAACTCTGACCAGCAGTCGCGGCCATAGCCACAGCCGGCCAGATTCACCATAAAGTCACCTGCGCCTTCAACGAAGTGAATATCTGGATCGCCCCCGTCCCCGCAGGCGCCAGGCGGATACGAATTCATATACCGCTGAGGTAGGAATCCAACGTGGCTGCGGATCCACGGCTCATTGGTATACAAGTATTCCAGGGCATCCTGTTCCTTGTGCTCCCACTCCATATGTTTCTGTTCATACATGACGGGATCCCACCAGATGTCTAGTAGACGCTCCGACCACACTGATCGTCGCATGAAGAAGGAACCCAAGCTGAAGCCACTGCAATCTTGCGACAGCACCATCTGGATTGATGATGGGTCTCCGTCGCCCACCGGTGAGCGTGAAACGTCATCAAGATACGCCCCCGTCGGCGGGTGGCTGATATTCAACGGATTGTAGACATTGATATCCCGGTACGAAATTTCGCCCAGACGGTTGAATATATGGTCTTGCAGGGAATAGGAGGACTCTACGATCCACGTATTTAGGTCCACCCACCAGAACCTAGGAGCAATAGTCAGCCAGCATCTAGGGTACCCAACTGCAGTAGAACGTACCATTCCGCGTGGGGATACTTGCGCATGGTCTCGCGGATAATGTCGACCTTCTCCCAGCTTTCGCGCCATTCATGCGAATACCGCTTCTTCGCCAACATGTTCACTACTTCCAGCTCGTATCCCCACTGTTTCGCATATTCTTGCTTATTTCGAATGCTATTGCGCTCCACCGCCCACTCACGGGCTCCCTTCAATTCCATCACGCCGCCCTCCAGGTTGGATTCGAGAATGATTACAAACTTGCTTCCGCCGCCAAACGATGATCGTCGATAGCGCTCGAGGAAAGCTACCGATACGAGTCAGTCCGCGCAATATCCTCATAAAGCTCGCCATGACCAACTTACCTGTCCAAAAGTAGAAATACCCAACCAAAACCAGAATCAAGGCAATCAACAGCCGTAGTCGTCTGCGGCGCAACATAGTTCTACCGAACCCACAGGAACGCCAACTTCGCCCTGGTGAGAATGGACGGCCGCGTCCAAAGTCGTCTTTATCAATATAACCATTCGGTGACCTGGAGCTTACACGGAAACTCGGCAAAGTGGCGGAGATGCGACGTTTCGACCGGGAAAAGAAACCGTTATTCCTGGTAGAAAAAGACGGGTACCCTCGAACCTCGTCGCTCTTCGCTTTGGCGGCTGCCCACGAGATCCCGTTCGGACCTAACGGGTTCGGCGACAAAAAGCCACTGTGTGGTGTCGAACTGCCACTGCCTGTCGTGAGGCCTGGACTGGACCACCCCCCGCCGGCTGGGTGGGGTGAGGGTGATCGAGAAAGGGACATGGGCGGGGATTTGAGTTCACGGGGATTTCGGGAAGAAGGGACAAAGGCGCACGGGCACAATTGCCCGTGAAGCGACTAGATCAATGAGCGATTGTGGTGGTGAGGTTCACGTTCGACGACGTCGAGTGATATCGCGGAAGGGATGTTGAGGAAGCGTCACCAGGACGCGACTCTTCGAGAGGCCGGAAACTCGAAGATAGAAAGGAAAAGCGAATGAGGTGTGGCACTGAGATCAAATAGAAAACCGTCCAGATGAGCAGGAAAACAGCAAGTCGAAAAAGTGAGACCTCAAAGTTGAGTTTGGATCAAAAAATACGGAATAGGAATAGTTGATGATGGGGGCGTTCGTATCGCCAAGTGGTACCCTATCTCACCAGTCCAAAATTACACCGGGAAAAAAGAGATAAAGAATAAAAATAAAAGAAAGGGAGGAAAAAGGATCCGTGAACAGAAGAACCCGTTTCCGTCCAATGAAGATTCAACCCAGTGGAACTGAACGAGAGGGAACCAACAAAAGGACCGCCTGAACGGGCAGTTCCTGGGTAAATGGACTAGGAACAAGGCGAACAACTCGAGTCAGTCAGGGCATCATCCGCCGGATAGAGTAGGAGAAACAGAAGAGGTCGAGCGCTACCTCCCCATCCATGGGAAATGAAGTTGGAGATAGGTTTCACCTCTCCTCTTTGACGAGTGCAACATAGTTAGTTCTCAACAGAGGACAAGCAAATTAAATTAAAATTGACGCCGTCTGAACGGGCCAATGTGGTTTGGTGGTGGAGAGAAAGAGAAATTATCTTCATTTCGCTTTGGTCACTGGATCCGCATGTCACCCCACCAGTTGGTCCTCTTGGCAGGGACTGGTGTATTAATACTGTACAGACTGTATTCCCCATACTTTACTTACAGTACGATCATTGATTGCAACCGGCCACCGCCGAGGCCCAGAACCCTAGATCTCTCAACTACATTCCTCAAAATCAAGGTCGTCGGGGTTTGGAAGCACCTCATTCTGATCACGACAACGATAACACGCGTTCTCTCTTCAGTATCTTTTGATCCGGATATCGATTACTGTACACTAAGGCTCCACTAGTGAGCACGAGTCGTAGTATCTCCAATCCACTACGATATTAAGTAACGCTCAGAGAAGATATGGGGACTCAATGATCAATTACTTTAAAGATAATATAGATAGCATTGCTACATACTGAGTCAGTGACGTCTGGGCGATCGACAACTTGCTACTCATGTTATATTTTAATACCTAAGGCTTAGCTTTCATGTATACATTCTTCCGACAAACCCTAATGGTGAGACACCTCAGCTGCATATAGCTTCTAGATTCACAGCATACCCAAATAAATACTGACAGACACATATACGATCATTAATGTAGATATGACCACGTCGTCACCTCACATTCCATTTCGAATCTAGTTCCACCCCAAGATCCCTCAACTACATCCTCAGCGCCGGCATCCGTCAAAAACCCGACAAGAACCAATTCATCCCGGCCGCCACCATACTCCAGAGCCATCTATGGGTAACGTTCACCAGCCTCCCGACTCATAGGATCCGGCCGAAACATGGAAAACCACATGTCCGCCGCCAGGATCTGGGTTCTTGGGTCACAAACAGTCAGCACACATCCATGCCAAGCCCGGATGAAACCAAACATACAGCAGGTAGGAGTAGTAATCGGCCTTTGGGCCCCACATATAATCTGATGTCGTGACATGTCCATTGTTCCAGTCGAGGCCGCTCTCTGGGCCGCGCAGGGTCGTCTTTCCTGGAGCAGGGAGTTGTACACGTCGCCGAGGGATGTGGCGGCCTGAGAATCGACCTCATGTATCCGAATGTCGGATTTGCTGAATTCGACCTGTCTCAAGGTGAGGATGCCTTGGCTGACCTGCTTGGCGATGAGGTTTTGAATCAGGGTATTGAGTATTTGTTTTGGTCCAGTGTTCATGGTCCTCGGCTGAGACGTAGATGTAGCGACGCCTGAATTTGGAGGCCATTCTGGAACCCAGCACCAGTACTCGGAGAGCTGACTAGGTGCTTTCATATTATGCATTGGAACTTGTCCTACCGCCTGTCATCTTCATCTCCGTTGTACTCAAGAAATCTGCTAATAACTCCGTCTACTAACGTTGATAGACGCTCATCTTGGAATCGGCTCAGGTACGCCTTATCCACACTATTGATTGGCTCGAAGATGCTTCGGGCTGACGGATGAGATTCAATGTTGGAGATAGAGGAAAAGTTGCCGAGTGCATTCTGAAGGAGCTATAGTACTGATCATTCAATGGCAAGAGCAAGTCTCTGTCTGAAAATCCACTAATGCCTAGGATTGTACGTAGGTCATGGCGGAACTCGCAAATAATGTACATACATGCAGACATGGTAACACCGCGACAGATAAGCGAAACTGGGGGAGAAAAGGGACCGGACTAACTAAAATTAGTGTCATACACTTATTCTCTAGTAAGATCTCGGTCTGCCTACCATTAGAAGCTAAAAGTGGCTATCGTAGACACTAATGCAATGCTACGTTCGAAGTAATTGCCCTAATATCTCACATCGCTTCGGGAGACGTGATGGACTACTCCGTTTAATTTACTCCGTAGTGTATCTTTCAGAAAGAAAAATTGAACGGCGAACTAGTAGCAAGAAAAAGTAATGATAATACATCATGGATGTCAATTGAGGGTTGTCAATCACGTATAGAGTCTCACTCTGTAGGTTGCTCAACGTAACTGTACTGAGATGCTATATTTGTATCTGTATAAGGAATTGTTTGTCAAATAGGACCAAATCTCCAATGTACACTAGTCATACTTATATTGTACTATATCCCCATGCTAATCACATCCAATGTCCGTTCTACCTAGAGAAAGCTTTTGCGATAATGTATATGTACTTTTCTCATATTCTTCTTTTTTTGAACTTTGTTCAATTGCCTTGTTCCTTTTCCAAGCCTGCTGACGTGATGTCGTGGATATACCCAATCTTCCAATCCATGCCTCCATAACGATATATCCCAACAACGGGAGCAGAGATGCCAACCAACTCCAGAAAATAAACAACAATCATGTGCAAATAAATACCCATCAAGCCCTAAATGCTATCCCACATTACCGCCATACATGTCGTCTATATGAAAATTAATCAAATCCTCCATTACTTCTTTTCATTCCGATCTTTCCGCCCCGGAAGCTGGTTTGCAACCGCGTCCTTGGGCACCAGGACCTTGCGCACGGTGAACCCCTTCTCATTCTCCGGTCGGGTACAAGCACTGTCTCCATGATAGAACTCACATCGAAACTTCAAAAATTTGTGGCGATGTTGATAGATCGTGATAACATCCCCCGTGTATAGTTTGCCAAAATGAAACCCTTCCCGACTGGTATCCCCTTCCGGCCCTCGGCGCAGCTCCGTATCGTTCACCCAAATGCACTTGCGAGTCTTCGTTGAGAGTATTGCCATCACACCAGGTACAGACATCCAATCCAAACCCGCCCTTATCTTGGACTCAATGGCGGGGGCCCAAAATGTCACCTCCAACGCATATGCTGGGATTCTCGTGTCCATGGGGTCCGGGTAGCAGACGGTCGCTTGAGGACCCCGACCCCAAGATGTCATTCGATCTTCCAGAGGGATTGTCAATTCGAAAATCGACCCAGGAAGTGTCGTCAACTTTCCTAGGAGAATTGGAGGCTTCCTTGGCTGGAGCACAATTTTCGAATTTGTGGTCGGCGCTGGATCGGCTGGAGCATCGCCACCTGTTCTCTCGGGATAGTCTAAGATTGGCTGGCCGGTTTTAGCATCAATGGTATTTGCCAGCTCGATGTCGAAAATCTCCCCTGGGATCGATTTGGTTTGAGGGCGTTCGTCCTTGGCATGTTGCGCGATACTCTCGGGGCTCGAGCGTTCACTGGCGGTATCAGGCATGGGCAGTTCAATCCGTCGGCTGAAGATGGCCGGTTTAGGGGTTTCGTTACCAGGGCTGGTTCGCTGCTTTGTCTTCGCCTCCCTTTTCTCTGCAGAGTCCCCCACCTTCACTCCAGTTGGCTGTGCCGGTATCTCGACGACTGGCGGACGATTGGTTGATGTGCCAGGGTGCCACGAATTCATGTTCAGCTGCCCAACAAGGTTCTCAGCTCCCATCAAGCTTGGTGCGGATCCACAAATAGGATCCTCCGGAAGGGAAAGGATGGAGTTAAGGCTGTTGCCGTCGCTGACCATCGACTCACCGGCTGAAGATATGAAGTCATTAATGCTGAAGTTGTCTCCTTCAAACGCATTCATTTTAGAACCCAGCGCATCCGAGCTTCCTAACACAGATGGGGTGATTTCGCCGAAGAGGCGTTTTGGTGTTGTATCAGCAGCAACTTGGACTTCTTTTAAACTTTCAATATGGGGCAGAGATGGGTAACGAACGTCCGTGGGGGGATAATCAATCCTCGGCCGCTTGGATTGTGCCAAGTCGCTATCCTCTTGCTCAGCGGGGTCTTTGGGTTCTGGTTCGTCGTGGATTGATAGCTGAGATGCATCCAATTCCTCTTCCGCATCCTCACCGATGTCTGACAGTTCACCCCGGACATTGGCATATACTTCGTCGTCATCGTACTCATCCACATCTTCAACCTCAGCAATCCATGGATGCTGAAAGCATTCTCGTTCTGTCGGACGGGCTTGGGGGTCGCGGTTCAAAAGTCGGGTAACAAAATCGATACCCTCTTCTGACACGCCTTCGTTGCGCAAAATATCAACATCGGGGTCGGTGGTCATGATCGTTCGTAGCATCTGAGCTCCTCTGTCATCGCCCCGGCCCATATACGGAGGAACACCAGCAAGAATATGGTAGAGGACCGCGCCAAGCGACCACATGTCGACGGATTGGCTGTACGGCGAGGTTTTCGGGGGTCTGACCATTAGTGTACGTTCGATCATGAAATGCTGCTAGGGCAACTTACGGATCACCTAATCTGCGCCGTTTTCTGACTTCACCGCGACGATAGGAATCATACTCTGGGTAAACTTCAGGGGCGCAGTAAAGTAATGTGCCACAGAAGGTCTTGAGGAAGGTCTCCTCCTGCACTACTTTGGACAACCCAAAGTCCGACAGCTTAACTCTTAGTGGGTCGAGCGAGGAGATGAGTATATTATCCGGCTTGATATCCCGATGTGTGATCTTCCGCTTATGGAGATACTGTAGCGCGTGCAAGACCTGGCGGGAAATCGTCTTGACCATGTCCTCTGGAATCTTGCCAGTGGATTGCAGGTACGTCGACAACTCCCCACCGGGGACGTATTCCATGATGATGTAGATCCATCGCTCATGCTCGTGGTGGTCCATATATTGAACAATATTAGGCTGTCCAGAAAAGTATCAGCCAAACGATAGTCCTGTGCCTAAAGGAAGATTCCATCACTTACATGCTTGAGGTCCTTCATAATCTTCATCTCATTATCCACTTTCTGGTCCAAGACGCCATTCTTCATGAAACGTCGCTTGTCAAGCTCCTTAGCTGCATACACGGCCCCATGCTGTTTTGTGGCAAGCTTATACACGGTGGCAAAGGCACCTTTCCCTATCTGACCAGTAACATTATACTTAGGCCCGCCTGTCCAGTGCATCCCGTAGGTGTTGGAAACCGTCCATTGCAAAACAGGCTGTGCCGAGGTTTGACGTGACTTGACCTGCGTTGTTCCTGCCCGGTGCTTCTGTATCCGCTCAAAATAGCGTAGCAGATTCTCCGTATACTGCATGGAGAACCCTTCTCGGTTTGGAATGCGGACGACGAACCTAACCTCGTCTGAGGTTTGGTCGCCATTCATCACTTGAATGACAGAGCCATTGGTCAGCATTCGACTATTCTCTCTCTGGCTCTTGCGAAGGCGGCAGTTGTCTACAATGGTGCCATTGGTAGATATGTCCTCGAGCATAATGATCCCGTCTTCGGTGAGGTATATACGGAAGTGCTGATTTGAGATGCGTTTTGAGTTCTGGTCACGGGCAAGGAGAAGATCACAACGAGCCCTATTCCGCCCGAAGCAAAAGCCAGTGTTTAAATCGTGCACTTTCGATGACAGCCTAAGCCCAATGTCCAGAGCTGCTGAAGTCTCATACACTAGCTCATCCCGCTGGAGGATGTGCTGGGGTGCAGAACTGGCAGAGGCGGCCACTGCATGGTGAGCAGCAGGGGAACTAGGATGCAAGATGCATATTATGTCTGACACGTCCTGCTCTTGGAGACCAGAGTTGTTGTAGCCCATGCGGCGGGGGTCTGTGCATGGCTGGGTAGATTCTTGGGTCGCTTCCATTTGGCGTGGGAGGTGGTAAAGTCTGGCGAGAAGTTGCCTGACACTGCAAAAGAAGAAAGAGATAACTACTATCACAGAGTGGATAAATTAGGGTATATGTGTTGATGTGTAAATATGAAGAGATGTTCGCAGAACCAATACAATCATTAACACGGCTCCATACCATGAACCTATTAGAGGGTCAGTTCTTCAGGCCTCAGAATATGTTTTATGAAACAGTCTTGGCTGTTGCAAGAATCTGGAGGTTCCTTACCTTATGCAAAACCAATGAAAAATGAACACCAATAACAGGTGCGCTTCAATGAACCCCCTAGCTTTCCACTGGGGGTGTTAAACTATGTGCACGGACTTGATACTAGGAACAAGAGTTGTCTGTACTGAGCCAAAAGGCACCAGAAATATCCACCAAGCTTTTGAGGTAATATTATACTCCTACAACGCGTAGTGCCTCGATAACAACGGCTATTTGGAAGGTAAATTCGTAGGCAGGGAGACCCCGACCTTGCCGGCCAAATAGTCAATCACAAGCAAGCTCGCACACGATGTTGTGGGCCGGATTCTTTGAACAAAGGAACGACAAATGGAAGTTCGAGCTATGATTTAAAAGGAGGGAAAGGGCTATGTCTGCGAAACAGTTGATGGCATTAGTCGGGAGCTCTTGATTAACGAGGAGCGACAGGACTCGAAAACTTACACAGTTGACGAAGTCCCCATCCACCATCCACTGCACAATCCAGAACGTGACTATGACAATGGCTTGAGTTTACTGGGGCGATCCGGCAAAAGGGACGCGACAGGATGCTGTCTTGGTAGGGTCGCCGTCCACGAAACAAGCAGTGAGGCTGAAGTGAATATCCCGCAATTTATTTGAAGGGCGGAAGACGCCCCAGGCATTAACAAGGCGCTGCCCAGGCACCAAGGCCTCAGCTGCCTGAGGCGGACAGAGTACTTCCAGCCAATAGAAATGCACGATGGGGATATTGGGCGGGAACCAACCGTGGATGCCGAAGTGGGGATTTTGGACCTATCAACCCGAAATATGATTCACTCTCACATATCATTTACATCTGTGGAAACTTTAGGTCTTACTCTTTCTATTTGCATACTACTCTTCGTTTACTAGTTAATGCAGAATTCGGAATCAGTATGTACTCAGGAATCATACCCTAGGGAAATGGATAACATGGAGAATCTATTTTTATATTATATCTATATGATTACATCTATATCTATCCAGTAAACTAGATATCTTTATCGCTCATCGCCAGTGCCGACATCCTTCCTTGGATCCCGTTCTGTTCATCCTCAGTCAGCTCAATCCCAAATAGATCCTTCAAAGCCTCGACTCGTGCCCTCTCAGTCATGCACGTTTGAACCAGCACGTTCTTCCCACCTTCATTCTTCTTGATCTTGTCATTGTTCAAGACAATCTTCCCATACATCTCATCCCCTTCACGAAGATACTTTACCACAAGCAAATGTGAGGCGAGAAAGCAGTCAGTGTGACAACTAGTGAAGAAGTTCATCACTTCGAAATCACGCTAAAAGAATTCCATTTCTCTGAAGGCGTAGTTATGGATCCACGGCTGGTCTTCCGCATTGCGGGTGTAATGAATCCACTGGCGTTGGCGTGACCCAGGCAGAGGTCCGTACGCCAACCGCATAGTCTGGGTTCCAATGTTTTCATGGACAGGACCCTCGACTAATGGCAAAGAAGGTCTGGGACCATTCCCTGCATATCCCACATCGACCTGGTAGCTTTGCTGACCGAGGGTGACAATGTTCACAGAATGCTCCTTTGATACCTATCAATATGTATCCAAATACAAGTAAATTGGAAGACCTCGCCAGCCAGACCAGCCCGCTGATTCCCATCGCCAACTCGAAAGAGCCGTGCACCGGCGAGGTAGACCTCGAATCCCAGAAACAGAAAGACATGGTGGAACAATATATTGTTTTCCGTGCAGTAACCACCGTGACGTCTCTGGACAAACTTTTTGTGTAGCTCAGCCACATATAACGAGACCTTCACGCTTTTCGCATAATGAAGGGATAGGTTTTCGTAAGGGATTGCTGAAACATGATACCCTTGAAGCCTGGACAGGAAAGAGAGATCTAATGCGGGGTCCTGATCCCGATGGTATGCTTTTGGTAGCTGGATGCGCTCGAAGTATGCATCAACCTGTTTGCCCGTGAGGGCTGAAGAAATGGATGTTATACTTCTTCTGTATGTAATCAAATCTGTGTTAGGTGGACATTTCTGTTCCACTGAAAGAGGCAAGGCGGCTGAGATTTATGTGTGGTCACTGATTAGTCTGATCTAGTTGATGCCGAGCTAGCCTTGATGGAAATTGTGGAGATCGAGACTCTGCCATAATTGGGTACTACTATCCGATCCGAGCGTCGATCTTGCAGAATTGAGATGCCAGAGGGGTGCCGATGCCCAAGATCAGTATCCCTCAATCTATGTTTATTTTTTATCTTTCTCTTTTTTTTCCGTTCCTTTATTTTCTTCTTCTTCTTCTTCTGTTCACCAGGTTTTGGAAGGTGGATGCTCTGTTTTGCATTCCACCGAGAAATATCCTTTTTACCCTCCCACCCCCCCACCCCTTGGCAAACTCCGTCGATTTCATCATGCGTATCTTTACTGTAAGTTCACATGTTCGAATCTTGAAGACCTACTAGCTAATGATGTGGAGGATATCATCTCCGATGACGAGATTTTGGCGGACAAGTTCCCTATAAAAGAAGTGGATGATGTTGTCTACGAAGTAGACTGCCAAATTACAAAAATCAGGTCAAACGTTCATGCCGGTGCATATCCACCATTCTAGTCTTACAAACAACCCTTTAACGCAGTTTCTAGATTCCGAAGATGAAGCTGATCCCTCCGAGGAAGAGCGCGACTCGCAGGATGATGACGCCATTACTGCCGATAATCTTGTGCGGACATGCCAACTAGTAGAAACCACGTTTGACAAAAAAACGTATTTTACTCACTTAAAGAGTATGCCCCCGTTATCAGTGCTGGTGCGAAAAACTAACGGCGTCACAGATTACCTGAATTCTATCAAGAACCATCTTTCTACAACAAACCCTGACAGAGTCCAAGCGTTCCAAAAGGCCTCAGCAGAGTATGCGAAGAAAATTGCCCCTAATTGGAGAAGCCTCCGGTATTTCACTGGGGCGAGCTTGGATCCCAACGGGATGGTTGTCCTTTTTGGATACCGCGAGGATGGCGTCACTCCATATTTTATCTTCTGGAAGGATGGACTGCGCACAACAAATCGTTAAGAAAAATCAACAAAATGCACTATATTAGAGGACTGCACTGGCTGCATGTAAACTCCATCTAGGTTAACTATCTACTGTTAGCCAGCTAAATACAAGAACAACTTAAATTAATACTCAAGCAATGCATCATGATTTGTCACAAGTATGAAGGTATTAAGTTGTCCTCTACAATGGTAGGCATGCTTTACCGACGACATGTAGCGTGATGCTCTTTCAGGTAGAAGAAAGGGTTACAGTGATCCTACCAAATAATGCTATAGTTGTCACAATCTCACGCTTTATTAATATACGAATCCTTCACATCCCTATTTTAGGGACGGAGCCGAAAGGATAATGTTGCCCTTCGAGTCGTGGTGTGTTACATATAGTAGTTAGGATACCTCGTTTCTATCGACCAAATCTCGGTCTCAACTTTTAAGGGCCATATAGTATTGAATAGCTATGGTACAATACTTTACAAATGAATTACTATCTCATCCAAATGACAAGTCGCTGTGGAATCATATTTTTGAATTTTTTATAGTATCTTCACGTCTTTTCGATAGATCTTCTTTTCAATACTTACCTCCTCGAGTACTGTAACTAGATCGGGATGTGATTACTAATCACATAAACCCCTCTAAAGGAGTGAATGCCCACAAGAGGAAATTAGCTATGTATGTACTATTTACTTTATGTACCACCCGTTGGGATCTTCATATTTGAATCCTCAGGACTTCTACCTGCTGCCGTACGGTAAACTTTTATCGGTGCTACGTTTATAGTTCCCACTCATAGCCAATTCAAACACCTCGCCCAGACGCGCAATGGCCTCCTCCGATACCTCTGGGAACGAGTCAGTGTCCGCTGCAAGGATAATCCTAAGCAACCCGTAGAATGAGGGGTACGTACGGTAGTGGATAACAATCCGGTTGCCAAACAGCTTCAGCCCCTTTTCCTTCCCTATCTCCCCCAAGTCATTGGGTCCCAGCCCAACCGCGTCAAGGTCCAACCACACCATGTTAGTCTCTGTTGGCTGTGACAGCTTGCCGCCTAGGTTTTGCCACATCTCCGCGACTTTCTTTGCCTTAGTATGCGTTCCCCGGAGCTTTCCATCCTGACCATGGGGGTCTGTGCCAAAGGTCTCGTCGAGAGCCACCCGGGCTGCGGCAGCGAGTACCCCTGCTTGTCGGACACCACCTCCAATAGCTTTGCGGAACCACCTAGCTTTCTTAATAAACTCCCTGGACCCAACAATAATACTACCAATAGGCGCCCCGAGACCCTTGGAGAAACACAAGCTCACGCTGTCAAACAAACTGGCATACTCCGGTAAACTACCGGCCCCGGACACTACCGCTTCCCAGAGCCTCGCCCCGTCCAGATGCACCTTGATCCCGTTTGCATGCGCCCATTCTGTAATCCTACGAGCCTCCGCGAGCGGCAAAACCCTGCCGTCTAAGGTGTTTTCCAAGCTGATCAGCTTCGTGGGACAATGGTGGATGTCGTCGTCAAGCACTGCATATTTCTGGATATCCTCCAGGGTGAGATAGCTGCCATTTTTGGCATCGATGGGTTGGACCGTCGCACCGGTCAACGAACTGACTCCTCCCGCCTCGTGGCAGATGATATGGGAACGGCGATCGCATATCACGGAATAAGGCGGCTGCACGAGGTGAGTTCGAATAGCAACCTGGTTTCCCATTGTTCCGGACATGACGAGCAAGGCATCTTCATGGTTGGTGCGTTGGGCTACATAGGCCTGAAGGTCGTTTGTCACCGGGTCTTCACAGAAGACATCGTCAAGGAGCGTTGTTTGAGTGATCGCTTCGAGCATTGATATGGTCGGTTTGGTCATTGTGTCGCCTTTTATTCACTATATTTTAGCATATTTTACAAAGACATATAATTGACATAGTCTTACTTCTCAGGTCAAACTCCGCCGCCCCAGCACCTTGCCAGGTGTTGGCTTTGTTATTTGAAGCTGTTGATAAGCTCGCCATAATGAATCTTTGACCGTATGCGACCCTTTGAACAGATAATGCCGACCGAAGCAAAGGTGGTGGTCGAATGAGCGAGCGAAAAAGTGGTCTCATGAAGTCCGCTTACTGCTGACAATCCACAAAGCGTACAATGAAGGAGGGGCTCAACAAAGAAAGACTCGGTACGGATACCTGTATGGTTGTTCCTTTACCGAATAGAGGCATTCCGAGACAGCGCATGCGGGGACTGTCGGAAGAATACCGCGTACGAATCCATACGGTAAAACGAATACCCAGTCGGACAACATGCCGGGGTAATTAATGGAGTAATAAGCGTTTTAGAATGACGACACTTGGAAACGCGTGCGGTTCTTATCGATAACCCGATTAGGACTAGACGACCCGCCGACGTGTCCCCGTTTGTGGCTGAGTCAGCAGTCGAGATCCCTCTAGACTTTTGCAGCGTGGGAGAGGCTTTCAACGTCCTCGCATAGTCCCTCCAACCCTTCTGCAGGTGGCGTACGGCACATCGGACGCCATTTCATGGGTTTTGGGATCCGTTTTCACCATGGATTTATCGAAATTGACCCGCCCGGCCATCCTGTGCCAGTGTTTGCGCTGTTCGAGCTCCTTGGCCGCACTGGAGAATGAATGGGCCAAGCTTTCCAACTCTTATTCCGTCGCAGCAGGATGGCTGAGCGTTGAACTTCACCGCATCTCAATCTCGCCAGAAAAGAAACAAGTACCGCAGTCATCAGACTTGAGTATACTCCGCGGACGTATCCTGCAAGAGATCTCCTGCAAGCTTTGCCAGCAAAAATTAGGCGTGTTGTGTTCGCTAGATAACGGGTAAGTCGGAGCAACACCGAATGAACAAGAGGGATCATCGGCGCATGTATGGAAACTAACGATACCAAGTCCTAATGTCTTCTGGAAGCTATCAAAGGTCTCGTTCCGGGAAATCGTGACCATGCGCACGGTAGAACCTGCGTTCAAAGATGGACTACTCGAGCGCCTGATCCACCCGCCTCAAAAGGAATCGCCCCGACGAGACAGGACATCCAACCAGCCCGGAGCCTTGGTACCCGTCGGTTCATCCGAGTTGGACCATTATACTACATCCGTGGAGCAGCAGATTCAACACCATGGACTGAGCCTCGACCATATCTCAAGCTCCGTGAGCAACCTACACGACACCATGTCCGAGCTGAAAGGCGCATTTACAGCGCTCCGTATCGAACTGAACGGCCCCGGCCGGTTTTCCGATCTAGGGAACACCGTGAACAACGACTTTAACATGATCACAACAGTTCTGAAGGAGCTGAAATCCAAGTCCGAGGAGATCGAAAAGCTAAAGCTAGAAATCGAGGCATTGAAGCTCAAAAACCGCTACATGGAAGAACAGAACACAAAGCAGCAACAGCAAACCTCAGCCCTAGCGATTCCCGGCCCACTCCCAGAAGTCCGCAGCCCGGGATTACTCCAAGCAGGCAGGAAGCGTCCATGGCCGGACTCCTGGCCCAGCGGCCGCACGCAACCGATCGCCGACTCATTCGACGATGGCGACGAGGAAGATAGCATCGACTTTTCTCTAGAAGACCCACATATGCCCCCAGTCAAGATCCCTTTAAAGGGGCCCGAGACCGACGCGATGATGGACACACCGCACGAGCCAACAGCGCCAGGATCTCCGAACTTCCGAGTCGAAGTCAAGCAATCAAGACACCAAAGTCCGCAATGGGGTACCCCGGAACTCCACGCCAGCGTAGAACAACATACCATGTCAAAACGTCCCCGTGTGTCTCAGGCTCCCGAGAAGCCACCATCCGGCGGGGAGTCGGACAAAAGAAGGCCAGGACGGCCACGCAAATCCATAAGCCAAGCCACGAAGCCGGATTTCTCTCAGACTCAGACCCCGAGACCAACGCCGTTAAGTGAGCAAAACCCCAACGTCAGTAGCAATGGTCAGAAAGAGAATGCGCCCCCCAGCACCAGTCCCAGCCAACGCCAAAATGGAGCTGAAACCCGTCCGGGTCGTTCCCGAAGTTTGCGCAGTCGGTCGCGGCCGCCAACCCGGCATTCAACGGGTTTTAATAATAGTTTCTCCGAGCAGGACCAGACACAGACATCGGCGAGTAGCCAAAAGGAAACTCCGCGCGGTGCAGAAGATCCGGTATCTTTTGATCAAGAGACAGGGTCAGGGAAGGAAAACCCGTCGGGAAAGACAAATGGTGTTCATACTGATGATGGGAATAAACGTGAAGCGCAAGAAAAACGAAAGGCACAGGTTGCCGCACGCGATATGATGGCACGCTTAGCCATGCAGCGCGAAGAGGCCATGGAAACGGAGGCCCGCTGATTCAAAACTAGACTGAAATTCTATTCATGTATTATCCATTTACCTATTTACTCCCTTATTACCGTTTCCGTCTTAGTCGTTCACTCGCTGTTTTCCTTTTTGTCTTGAACTTCTGGACTCCTTTGGGTTTCTTATGTGATGGTGTATAAAAAAAGTCGGTTCTTCACGAGTACATGGAGCAGTGGAGCAATGGCCGGGTTAAACTGGTCTATCTGAGATCTGGATATCTCAAAACTATTCAAGAATTATTTGATTTAATTGCAATTTAATTTATTTATTTATTTTTTTTTTTTTTCACTTCGTGCTGTACAGGGATATCTACGCTATATCAGTAGCCCACAGTATATCCAAACCAGGATCAAGCCTACATAGAATTTATTTGACACACATGAAACCGCAGCCTTCTCGGGCTCTCTCACAAGCTCTTTTCAAGGCTTGTTCCTCAGTATCCGTCCATTTGACGGACAGCTCGTCCCATGGCTTCTTAGCATTGAACTCTTCCCGGAAGCGTTTGTGCATGGCCTGTAGCCTACTGACCTCGCGCGGGTCTCCAGTACCTGAGTATACAATGAACAGTGTACACGGTGGAAGAGACTCATAAACTTGTTGGATATGAGAGACTGTACGAGATACTGTATCAACGAGACTCTTCTGGGCAGTCTCCGAGGGAGCGGACGCAGGAGGGCCAGTCGGTGTGGTTTCTTCAGGGGGAGGTACTAGTGTCGTGGACTCATTCGCGTTATTGGGGTCTGGCATACGATTACACCAACCTCGATACATTTCCAGCTCTCGCATCCGTGCCCAGGTGAAATCAACGCCACCACCTGGGACCGAAGCGTTGCTGTCATCTCCGTTTACAACGGATGAGATTCCTTTCACAACTTCCTCGTCATCGCTGCACCCGATTGCGACGGTCGCCTGCGATCCGAATCCACGCTCGGGGTTTCCCCAATCAACCACGGCTCCAGTACGGCCTTCCCCTGTTGGGTTTGATTTGCCTGACCGTGTAGAACGTGCCAGGCGCTTGAAGATGCTTTCATTCTGGGCGTCGCTTGTTCCCCAGCGCTCGCCCTTCTCACACTTTTGTTTCACCAGCTCAAGCACGGCGCGAGCATCTTCGATGGAGTCATGGCCAGTTTGGCCCTTCTGAATTTCCTTTCCGAGATACTTCTGAGTAAGCCACTTCAGGCTACACTTGAGAGGTGGGCCACGTGGGTGTGGGTAAATGAATGTAGTGTCGACAATAAAAGGATGAGTGAGCTTGAGAGCGTTTAAATCCGAATTCAGTGAATGGCCGACTAGGATAGTGTGCGGAGTAAGGATGGTGAGGAGTTTCTGCTGAATATCGGCTAGGGTAGTCGTGACAGGATCCAACATTTCTTTTGTGATCCCTGAGAACCGGGTAAGGTAATCAATGACCGGTAGCTGCGGCTTCACGAGCTCATCTAGTACGACTTCGCCGTCCCAGCCAACCAAGCTTATACGCGTGAGCTCGGATTTTCCGCCTTCCGTTATGCACATCTCACAGTCAAGGGCCAGTACATTACGCCCTGCTGTCATGCTTCCCTGCTGGATCTCAGCCTCGGGAACATCACCTTCCTCGAAGTTTGCGACATGGGTATCGACCCACCCGGCCTCCGCATCCTGACCGGCTCGTTTGCGACTTTGCATCAACTCAGATTTTTCATTGTCCGTCGTGAAAAGTGCCGGATGTAGAGCATACTCGTTTTCACGGAGATCCTCGAGAGAACTGATAAATGTGGTTATGGGAGTCCGCTTGGGAACGAAACTTTTATCCATCCGTGCCTGTTTGGGACCCTTCTTGTGATTATCCTCCTTGTTCTTGGGAAGAGCGGACAACAAGATTGCTTGGAGCGGCGAATGAACTTTGCTATACTTCGAATCCCCGGGCGCTCTAACCGGCCAAACATGAGGAAACATATCCGCCAGCGGCTGTAACGAATCTGGAAGTTCATCGCGTGACAAGGGGCGAGGGTTAAACCGATGAGATCGGTCTTCGAGAGGCAATCCTTGCTTCCAACGATTAAACTCGGCCGTTTTAGGATCCTCTTCTTGCCCCTCGGCACCTGCAGTGTCGTTCTGATTCGTTTGCGAGCCTGACACATCCTCCGCAGGTGGTTGCAACGGAATTGTCCCATCAAACATGCCGATTTCCAGACCCGGCACCATCAATGCCACTACCTTTCTAACATGACCGGAGTGCTTGACGGAAATCCACTGCGGTGCGATGCCGTCCGCGAAACAGTAGAGCAAAAGGCCCTGCAAGTCTGCGATCCGGATAGAGGATTGTAGTCGCCCATCGACGTAGGTAAGAACTGGGTATTTGGTCTTCTCTCCGTCCACACGTTTCTTCTTCGAAGGTCTTTGTGCCGGCATATCGCTCTTGTCCTTTGGTGTATCGTCCAACTGCATAGCTGTAGTAGGATCACTTTCCTCGGAAGGCTTGGAGCCGCGGAGTAGAGACAATGTTTGCGCTACGCCAAAGCCATTGCTGGCATTTGACGTGTCATTGACCGGGGGTTCGTCGTCTGAGTAACCGGCCTCAGTGCGCTTGCGCTTCTTCATTCCTGTCATGTTGAGACCGATAACGGCGAAAGGGTGTCGATCTTTAATGTCCGTTGCCAGCACGGCTGTTATGGCGAAGCTCTAACCAGCGGTGTCGTTCCTTTTTGCAAAGTTTTAGATGAGCTTGGCCAAATAATGGCCTACACTATGATCGGTCTCTAGAGCTTGATAACTCCCGGATCGGGATTTATCAATCGACTTTTTGTATCACGTGCCGATAGTAGATCGACGTGCACTGATGACTCAGACATAGCAATAACGCGATTATGTACAGCTGAATTAATTTTATGCAAAATTTCGACGTGCCGCCGCTTTTATGAGGGCAGCACATGAGAGGTCCCTGAACATATATCTATTACCCCAGCCGCTCCTGGATACCTGTAGCAAGCTCCTTCTTACTCCATATCCCCTCTCACATGGCTATGAAAAGGTAATATATATACGTATAGACTAGAGCTTCCTAATTTATATAGCGAAGGATATCATTTTCGTCAGGGTATTACAAAGATAACGACCAAATAACTTAATTTAGGCACTACCTACAATAACTATTTCAAGCATGCTTTCCTCTAAAGCGAAGAGGAAATCCCGGCGATCCCATACAGTGAAGACACCCATAGGACCCAGGTCCTGGTCCTAAGGCATCATGACCGCAAAACCACACGGGCCAATTCTTGGACACCATGTAAAACATTTGTCAAAACCGACGTACCGTGTCCTTACTCCTCCAGTAGGCTCTTCAACACATCAGCAGGGGTACGGTTTGGTGCAGCGAGCTCCAAAACTTCCTTGCTGGTTGTAGACGCCGTGCACTGCCCTTCCCATGCTGTCTCGGGCGCGTGTTTGATAGACAAGATCACGTTCCTTGATTGATGAGTCGCCGCATACTGGTGCTCATAAAGGAAGTCAATGAACGACACATCCTTATAGATGACTTCCGCAACCTGGACGCCGATGTACTGCTCAACCATATCCACAATCTGTTTTCCAGTTATGTCCTCTGGCCCGTTCAGAACATATCTGGCCTTGTTGTGCACGGTAGGATTGCCGTCGGACAAGAGATGAGCTGCAAAGACTCCGACTTCAGTGGGGTCGATGATGCCCACCGGCGCATCCTTTGAAGCCATCAATCTCAGTGGATCCTGCTTTCCGGTTTTGCGGTATTGTTTAATCAATTCTGCAGCAGTAGAAAGAAAAAGTGGTGAAAAAACATTCGGCTGAAGGGAAGTCCATTGCAAGCCAGCAAATTCCGGCGAGCTCAGGAGAGTCTCGATAGCCCAATGCGTCCGTGCATAGTAGGCGTTGCAATCCGGTCGAACATTCGCAGCGGTGGTCGAGATACGCACAACATACTTGACACCAGCGCTGAGGGCGGCAAGGAAAAAGGTGGATTCTTCGGCGAATTGATTCGGTTCATTGTGTGAGGCAATAAACGCTCTAACCACTTGGTGTTCGCGGAGCCAGTCAGGTGTGATTTCCACCCAGTTTTGGACAATTACCTCAACACCAGTCAGCTTAGCAAGCTGTTGAGCCACCGGATTGTCCATAGAACGAGTGAGAGCAATAACTCGGTGACCAGACAATAGATGGCTAGTTTTCAGCAATTTTGGCAGGGTTTCAGCAACACTTCGGCCGGTGTTGCCAGTCGCGCCAACAATAAGGATAGTAGGAGCCATGATCTTGAAGCGGAAAAGGTATGGTTGAAATAATGATATGATAAGTGCTCTGTCAGTGTTGACTACTTGAGTGCTTCATGTACTTATATAGCATTGGGGGTAGTAATAACTTACATAAGATACTTGTATGTGCAATGTCAAAGAATTACCTAAGAACGATCCATCCAATAATTAAAAATGAAGACTACCTGTCCTGATGCCGATAATTGGTGGGTTGTATTAATAAAATGCCCTAAAACGTTGAATAGATGGTGCAGTTGGGATGAGTATAGTGGGATATCCCGGGAGGATTAATCACTGCACCGGAACCTCCCACCGCAGTCTCCCACCGCGGTCTCCCACCGCAACCTCCCGTCAGAACCTCTACGTTGCCACTACATGCCACCCTCAACGACTTATTGAGGAAGAACGAGTGGAATGACTCGTCACTAGGGATATTATGCATCGTAGTGCGGTATCCACAAGAGAATTCCACTGTTGCTTTCCAGGTTGCAGCGCGACCTATCGGCGCAGGGAACACCTCAAACGCCACCAGGAGCAACATAGTACTTATCGTCAGACTTTCGCATGCTCAGTCTGTAGTCAGGAATTTGGACGCAAGTAAGCGGTAGCTACTCCTACTTTGGAACTGGAAGATAGCATCTCTGACGTCCATACTCCTTGGTCAAGTGACATCCTCCGCCGACATATGCGACGGGTGCATGCCGTTGACGGACCAGTGTCTCAGACAAGACGCGCCTGTTCAAATTGTCGGAGCCTGAAGTCTCGCTGTGAAGGTGGGCCACCATGCCATGACTGTATTCGCCGCAAGATTCCCTGTTTCCCTAGTGTCCTTGGAAGGACGAACCGCCGTGACTCTCGTGGCAGCTTGACCGAAAGGCCACAACTCCCATCGCAAGGTTCGTCCTCCAGCGCTGGATCATGGAAGAAACAATGCTTTGTGGATCTCTATTTTGAGAAATTTCATCCTTATTGGCCATTTATTCACCGTGGCTCATTCAACGGGTTCAATGAAACGCCTTTGCTTGCGCAGTCAGTGATGGTCATCGGCCTGTGGTTGAGTGGAGAGCGCAGTGCGCAGTCTGCCGCACTCGACCTGCACAAAACACTGGGACTGGCCATACGACAACAGAAGGTGAGCCAGTGCCACGCATTATGGTTGATTCTTCCGTTTATTAAAGAATATGATACAGGAGGTATGGAATGCCTCTGGTGTCGAGGGCGCCTGCAGTGATTGTTCCTGGCCCATCCCGACATACCAAGCAATCCTATTGCACATTATCTTCGCCCTCTTACATAGAGGCGGTGGCTCCATGGGGCTTGATCTGAAGCCTTCTCTCCCATCACCTGACAGCGAGCTTCTGGACTCACTGGTTGGGAGTTGCCAAAGACTAGGCATGTTCTACTATCCAAACATGCTCGCACGATATCAGTCAGATGATCTTGCTTCATATGTCTGGGTTAGCATCGAGGAAGTAAAACGATTCGATCTAGCGCTGTACAAATTTCACAGAATGCTGAGCAGGGCAGGTACTCGGGATAGTGCTGCAGGCAGCTACAGTGTGACGACAGTCGACGGGGCACTTACTGCGGCCGATCTACGATTCCCTATGCCGACAAATGATACACTATGGCATGCAGTAGGTAAAGATCAATGGCTATCTGCTACTACTAAAGGCGTGTACCTTTGTAGCCTAAATGATGCCATGGAAGATCAATGGATCTCTAACTCGGCAGAGCTCATCGGATTCCTATTCTAATAGCATTGCTTGCAATTTCCAACGACGCGTAGATCTCATGCGTTTACGTCAAATTTGGGACAGTTATATTAACAAATAAACAATTATTTCCTAATGTCATACGTACAGTCTAACCGTTGATGTTCTGTGCGTAAAGAGCATCCGACGTAGTCGGACCAATTTTGGAGTTAAAAAGATCAGAAGCAACCAACACGAACCTGAAGTAAAATGCCATGCTACCCTATACGATAAGAGACGGGCCTAGAGTTCACCAAGAGCTTGATTCCTTCATATAGAGAATGATCCTTCGGGTGCTACCGTAGTTCCACAATCCACCGAGCTTAGCTCTGGAGTAAACACAATATCTGCGCGACTCCCAGATCCCGACGAAGACGTGCATTGGTAGACAATTTGCAAGCAAACAAGTCTGCTTCTCAGCGTAATTTTCCGCTTGGTGGTATGACTATTCGCGATGGATATGGTACATGAATTGTAAATGTTAACAGAGGGTTTCAAGAATGCGATTGGTTAATAAAATCTGAAATTGGGAGTATGGAAACGATCTCGGTAGGACCAGCTCGATAGGCAAACACGCCTAATATAGCTTAATATATTTGGTGTAGTCTAGAACAGAAGAATAAAAGAACGACGCTGAGGGGAAGTGCTAGGTTGTTGTCCCGTTAGTTAGGGTTAGGCATCCAGTACCCACTCTTAACTCTAATACAAGATATTACTGATTACTGAACATCTCGGGGGCAAAAACCATGGAGTGTTTGTAGAAATTTCGATCAGTAATCAATCCTCCTGCAGTTAACTAGTCAATGGGGCTTATTTATCAATCACCATGTTTCGGAGTTGCTAATGCCAACTTGCAAGAATAAGCGTGTAGAAGTGTGGATGAAAGATCAATTCTGTCCCCAGATGGTCTGTAATCATAAATTTCTTGCGTCGTTGGCTAAATCCTGTTGATTT
The DNA here is from genome assembly GCA_008274985.1 of Aspergillus sojae. Lineage (NCBI taxonomy): Eukaryota > Fungi > Ascomycota > Eurotiomycetes > Eurotiales > Aspergillaceae > Aspergillus > Aspergillus sojae. The sequence goes on along the minus strand of CP035527.1, from coordinate 3,812,894 downwards.
GGTCTCACGATGCGAAAGCTACCCAATTGCATTCACACGGGCCTTGTGAAATTCTTCATTAGTCGTGAGGCTCGTGGGAGGCGAGTCCAACTCACTTCTTATGTACTCTAGGTTAGAATGTAAGCGTTAAGGTAAAGGTGGGCAAGTCATCTGGAAACTTAGACCAAGCGGCTAAGTTGTATTCCGTACTATTAAACTTCGCGCGCACGCACAGAATGCTGATCAAGAATGAAGGGGAAATAAGGAAGTTGAACTGGACGGGCAATATAGTTTACTCAAGTAAGGAAACCGGCTTACAGTGATCTCTCACAGGCCGTGTCCAATCAACTTGAAATTCTAGTAGCAAATTTAGCTCATACGAATCGGGAATCTAGATGGTTGATGGCTACTGTGCCACATCATTATATACGTCGCTGTTGATATACCAAAGAAAAGTGATTAAGTATCATGGCCATTCTCCCAAGCAGTTTCTTCACGTCAGAGGGCCTCATGGTGCCACCGCCAGGTGTGATAACAAGTCCCCCGTCTAGCTCACTCCACAGTACCTCGACCTGCCTATCCGATAGCAAGCCTACTGTGCCACCTTCACGCTCGCTGATGCCTAGAGCCTGCTCCATTGTTTCTAGGAGATGAAGAACGCCGTTGAAGAATAGCATGCCCTGCATACATGGGGTCTCTAGTGGCACCCCTCCAAATATAATACCCGGGATAGGGGTGATGGGATCGGTGGGGAGTCGCTCGATGCGCGTAGAGAGGTGCTCAAGAAACAACCCGTAGACCGTAATAAGTTGCGTGAAGATGCTTATGATGGTCAAAGCGAGCGGAGCTAACAATGGCTGTGATGCTGCGGAGAAGAAGGGTGGAGAAGAGGCCGACGTAGAATTGAGGACATTATCCTGGTGCGATTGCAAAGGCAGCATCATCGGCTCCGGGTAGAGGCTTACTGGCTTCTGCGAGGTAGACGGTAGCCCATGACATTGCCGGCTGTTAAGAAGCCGCATCAGGATCTGCACAAACTCTTGGGATGCCTTGAGTGTGAACACAGCCAGCGTATAGTTGTCGATACACAACGGGCTATTTTGGTAGATAAGGCTATTGAAGTCTAGGATCGTTTTGTTCATTTCGGCTGCCGTGACGCGAACGTGCAATTCGAGGTTGATCTTGGAGAGTTTGCCTAGAGCGTCTGAAGTCTCGATACCGTCTACTGCATCTTCTAGTCCCGGTATCACAGTGGGAGCCGACGCGTGGGGAATATTATTGGCGGCCTTGTCGAGTGAGGAGCCGAATGTCGAGTCGAAGTTGGCCAAGGGAAAGTCCGAGTCGTCAATAATGATGTCTGTAAAACTCCATGTAAGCGCGCTGCGGTGGATTTGAACTTTTCCAACTGTTGGCCAATTGGGCGCCGCTGTTACCAACATTGGAGTTGGTGTTGACAGGTTTGCCGGAGAGGCCATGTTGCTCCACCCAAGCCCATATTCAGCACCCACGAAAGGAGGAAACTCTTGCCTCCTTCCCAGAGTGTCTCGCGCAACCGGCTGTTTCTGTCGATTGCGCGTTTGGCGCACAGCTTGCTTGGTGGCTGAGCTGGACTTCGGACCTGAAAGTTTCGAAACATCCTTTCTGGAAGCTGTCCCCTGCTTTGGTCTACCGACTTTCCCCTGTTGTCCAGGAGTACATTCTACACCAAGAATTGTACATCGTGCACATTTAGGGTCGTTCCGTCGTATGCGTTGGCATTTTGTCTTTTGCCTCCTGCAGACCTCACAGGAAAAGCGCGTCTGTGATGGATGAATGTGGTCGAAAGCCATGCTACTCTAATATGGAGGGTTAGCGTCGCGGAGGGTTTTCGAGATGGCAAGAATAAAATGGAGAAGAGAGAGTGGGAGGGGCTTAACCTCTGCAGGCATTTTAATGCTCCGCGGAGGGTTTTTTTGGAACCAGCAGTAAAGGTTCCAAGCCTATCGTGAAGCTTATAAATCAATAAACTCATTCGTGTCCCCGTATTTATAGTATTAAAATTAGGTTAGAGTTATCCACTATTGCCCATGGTTTCAACGCTAGGGTGATATCTAGGGTTTAATAATCATTCCGTTCAGGCATGTATGTACTACATATGGTCTTATCCGAGGGTTCATGCCAAGAAATTGAATAATGTTTCGTTTATCCTCCGACTAAGGAGGGTTTTCCCTGTTGTATATTCAGGTTACCCGATAGTACACGCAATGGGATCTGGAACAAGTGATAACAATGTAGATTCTGTTGTTCATTGGGTCGGTGTATATATAGTTGTATACCTACCAAGTCTCCCAACCATGTTCAGTCTCTATTCGCACCCCGGAACCCCGTTGTTCTATTCGCACTTTCTCAATCTTCGAAATGAGCCTCAGTTCGTCAACTAGCGACACAAAATCCACCGTCGCGGGCGAAGAACGAGATACTGAGGACGAGACGAAAAAGGACTCCGTTCAGCATGTCCAAGCGACATGGCACATGGCACCCGAGCTGCACAGAATGAGAGAACGAGACGAAGCTGGTGGAGAGAAACCGCGAAAGTTGGGCATCGCCTGGCAAAACCTCACTGTCAAAGGTGTTGGCGGTAACGCCACATTCAAGGAAAACGTTGTATCCCAACTTCTCCCCTTCCACAAGGCCAGCAATGATACCCAACTCAAGACCATCATTCAAGACTCATATGGATGCGTTAAGCCAGGAGAGATGTTGCTCGTGCTGGGACGTCCCGGGGCTGGTTGCACGACACTGCTGAGCGTACTCGCCAACAATCGACAGGGCTACGAGGAGGTCACTGGAGACGTCAGCTATGGAAATATGTCCGCCGTCGAAGCCCAACAGTACCGTGGCCAGATCATCATGAATTCGGAGGAGGAAATTTTCTTTCCCACTCTAACTGTCGAAGATACCATCAAGTTTGCCGCTCGCATGAAGGTTCCTTATCACCTGCCACCTGGAATCACGACTCATGAAGAATACGTTCAATTCTATAAGGATTTCCTCCTTCGATCTGTCGGAATATCCCATACCGAACGCACAAAGGTCGGAGACGCTTTCATCAGGGGTGTCTCAGGAGGTGAGAGGAAACGTGTGTCTATCCTTGAATGCCTGACTACTCGTGCGAGTGTATTCTGCTGGGATAACTCCACACGAGGTCTTGACGCTAGTACAGCACTCGAGTGGATTAAGGCAATTAGAGCCATGACCGATGTCCTCGGCCTAGCTACTATTGTTACACTCTATCAGGCGGGCAACGGCATCTACGAGCATTTCGATAAGGTACTCATTCTCGATGAGGGCAAGCAAATCTTCTACGGACTGCGAAAAGACGCGGTCCCATTCATGGAGGACCTTGGTTTTATGCGGGACCCAGGTTCCAACCAAGGAGATTTCCTGACGGGTGTAACAGTTCCTACCGAGCGCCGTATTGCGCTTGGATACGAAGACAAGTTCCCACATACCGCCGATGAGATTCTTGCTGTATACGAGCGATCGGAAGTCAAGAGAAGGATGCTGGAAGAGTGCCAAATCTACCAAAAAAGCAAGGAAGCCGATGAAAACACGGCCGTCTTTAAGGAAATGGTGTCTCGTGAGAAGCACAGGGGCACGTTCAAGAAATCTCCAGTCACCGCTGATTTCATCACCCAAATCAAGGCCGCCATCCTCAGAGAGTACCAGCTCAAACGAGGCGACAAGGCGACGCTACTCATGAAACAAGGCGCTACACTCATTCAAGCTCTCCTCGGTGGTTCCCTATTCTATTCTGCTCCGGACAATTCAAGCGGCCTTTTCCTAAAGGGTGGTGCTTTGTTCTTCTCTATCTTATACAACGCTCTTATAGCTCTATCAGAGGTCACCGACTCATTCACTGGCAGACCCATTCTAGCAAAGCACCGCTCCTTTGCCTTGTACCACCCCGCAGCTATTTGTATTGCCCAGATAGTCGCGGATTTCCCCATGCTTCTATTCCAAGTAACACATTTTGGGCTTGTTCTGTACTTCATGGTTGGTCTGAAGACCTCGGCTGGGGCCTTTTTCACTTACCTGATCACTAACTTTATCACCGCGATGTCCATGACGGCCTTCTTCCGACTCGTTGGCGCCGCATTCCCTACCTTTGACGCTGCGACAAAGGTCTCTGGCCTCTCGATTGTAGCGCTATTTGTCTACATGGGGTATATGATTATCAAACCCCTGATGCATCCGTGGTTTGTGTGGATCTTTTGGATCAACCCTATGGCATATGCTTTCGAAGCTCTTCTTGGAAATGAATTTCACGACCAGGACATACCGTGCTATGGTCCCAACCTTATTCCTAGTGGCCCCGGGTACATTGATGGAGCAGGGGGGCAATCATGTGCTGGTGTTGTTGGCGCAGCACCCGGCGCGACGAGCCTTACAGGCGATGATTACCTCGCAGCCATATCATTCAGCCATAGCCATATATGGCGCAACGTCGGCATTATCTGCGCCTGGTGGGCGCTCTATGTTGGGCTTACCATCCTTTTTACCTCTAGGTGGAAATTGCTAGGAGACGGTAGCCGCAGACTCCTTATTCCTCGGGAGCAACAGCACAGATCGAAGCATCTATTGCAGTCGGTTGACGAGGAAGCGCGAGCTACGGAGAAGTCTACTGTCAGGTCTGATGCGTCAAGTGAAAGCATTGGCGATAATCTTCTCCGTAATAAGGCCATCTTTACCTGGAAAGACTTGACATATACTGTTAAAACCCCCGAGGGTGATCGCGTTCTTCTTGATAACGTACAGGGTTATGTCAAACCGGGCATGCTTGGGGCTCTAATGGGTACATCTGGTGCTGGCAAGACAACACTGCTTGACGTTCTCGCACAACGAAAAACTTCTGGTACTATCCATGGATCTATTTTAGTTGATGGCCGGCCTGTTCCGATCTCATTCCAACGCTCAGCTGGTTATGTTGAACAGCTAGATATCCACGAGCCCTTGGCGACTGTCCGTGAGGCTCTTGAATTCTCAGCTCTCCTACGCCAGTCTCGCGATACGCCTACTGAAGAGAAGTTGCGATATGTCGATGTAATTGTGAACTTGCTAGAACTGAATGACCTTGAACATACACTTATTGGTCATCCGGGAACTGGTCTCTCAGTGGAACAACGAAAGCGGCTTACTATTGCTGTCGAATTGGTAGCAAAACCAAGTATTCTTATCTTCCTTGATGAACCAACGTCAGGATTAGATGGTCAGTCTGCCTATAATACTGTTCGTTTTCTTCGCAAACTTGCCGAAGCTGGGCAAGCTGTCTTGGTGACTATACACCAACCATCGGCTCAATTATTTACGCAATTTGACAAGCTCCTGTTGTTAACTACAGGCGGCAAAACTGTATATTTCGGAGACATCGGTCCGAATGCGAGCACTATTAAGGAGTACTTCGGCCGCTATGGATCCCCTTGCCCGCCTGAGGCTAATCCTGCCGAGCACATGATTGATGTCGTTTCAGGGAAAGGCGAAGGTCAAGATTGGAACCAGATCTGGTTACAGTCACCAGAACATGAAAAGCTCTCTGGGGAACTGGATAGCATGACTGCAGAGGCTCTCAGTCGAAACACCACAGTTCATGATGAGCAGCATGAATTTGCGGCTTCCCTGTGGACGCAAACCAAGCTGGTGACGCATCGTATGAATATATCACTCTTCCGCAATACTGAATACCTCAACAACAAATTCGCGATGCATATAAGTTTAGCACTGTTGAACGGCTTTACGTTCTGGATGATTGGCGATTCACTTACAGACCTGCAGCAGAACCTCTTTACTGTGTTTAATTTTATTTTTGTAGCACCAGGTGTCATTTCCCAACTCCAACCTCTTTTCATTGACCGTCGCGATATCTTCGAGGCACGCGAGAAGAAGAGCAAGATGTACCACTGGGCTCCATTCGTGACGGGTCTTATAGTCTCCGAGTTTCCTTACTTGCTTGTTTGCGCATTTCTGTATTATGTCTGCTGGTACTTTACTGTCGGCCTTCCTACCTCACCGTATCACGCAGGCAGTGTGTTTTTTGCTGTGGTAAGTCTCCTCCCATCTTCCGACCCATTACATGCTTCATATATGTGAGAGCTAACCATTTTATAGGTAATGTACGAGTGTCTCTACACAGCGATTGGGCAAATGATCGCCGCTTATACCCCCAATGCCGTATTTGCATCCCTAGTCAACCCTCTTGTGATCACAACCCTAGTCTCCTTCTGCGGTGTGATGATCCCATACAGCCAAATCCAGCCGTTCTGGAGATACTGGTACGTGCTCATTTTATGTTTGCAAGGGACCCACCCCTAGTTGAGCAGTAATCTAACAGTGACCTTCAACAAAACAGGATGTACTATATCGATCCCTTCAACTACCTGATGAGTTCCCTGCTCGTATTCACCACCTGGGATAAACCGGTTCATTGCACACCGGATGAACTGGCCATGTTTGACCCGGCTCCCAATCAAACCTGTGGTGAGTATCTCGAGACGTATCAACGCGGCATGGGGGTGGCTACGAACCTTCTCAACCCACTTGACACTGCAGGTTGCCGCGTGTGCCAATATACCGAGGGTGGGGATTATCTTCGTACACTGAACCTTGCGGAGAGGTCTTATGGATGGAGGAATGCCGGTATTGTTGTTGCATTTGTGATTGGGATCTACGGGCTAGTGTTCCTTATGATGAAACTCAGGACTAAGGCTACCAAGAAGGCTGAGTCTTAGATACAGGTGATCAGAAGGGGACAGATAGTAATGATAGTCTATTCGTACCTACCGCCAGTGGATGTCTCATCATCGCTTTTCCATTTTGAGTAGAAAGGTTAGAATCAAGGAAGGATGGTTTTATCAAGTTGGGCTAGGGGTCAACTGGTATAACTGGTCTAGCATTCATTAATTATTCAGTGGTAGAGAAAGAATGCTGTAGGGCAGCAACCCGACTAAACCCGACGGGGGCCTCAACGATGGTGTCATCGGAAGCGAGCCCCACCGGAGCCAAACAGATGAACAGAAAGGCCGAGTCATCGCAGGCGCCGGCAGATTTTCGATCTGATAAGCGGCCAAAATTTCGCCTCACTCCGATCTTCCCTCTTCCCTTCTCCTCACTACTATAACCCAGGCGAAGCGCAACGCAAATTTCGACTTTTCGTTTCGCCACTCCAATCTCATCCCAAACATCCTCAGATTCAAACAAACCTACAACCGAGCGACAATCCCCGAGATTTCCACCATTACCACAGCAAAGCCAAAGCCAAAGCCAAAGCCCGCCCCCAAACCCCACCTTCAACCCGCAGAGTCAAGCAAAGACAAGCAAAGCGTCAAGATGTCAACCCTAATTGAAATCCCCTCCGAGGAGGCCTTCGACTCCCACATCAAGTCCCTGCCTTCAACAACCTTATCGATCCTCTACTTCCATGCCCCCTGGGCCGCGCCCTGCGCGCAAATGCGCACCGTGCTCTCCGCCCTCGCATCTCAATACCCCGCCACACAGCCCCCAACAACCTCCTTCATTAGCATCAACGCCGAAGAACTCCCCGACATTTCTGAAACTTACGAGGTCACCGCTGTCCCCTTCGTAGTCCTCACTCGCGACGGCAAAATCCTTGAATCCATCTCCGGCAGTGACGCCGTCCGCGTCCGTGAAGCCATCGAACGCCACGCCGGCTCAAAAGCCTCGACCGGCGCACCTGCCACAATCCCCCCGCCCTTGGCCGCTGTGCCCCGCGAGACGGGCCCCACGACGGCTACACAGCCGCCAGCCGGTGCCGCGAACGGGGATGCGCTGACGCCGGAGCAGTCGAAGGAGGCGCTGTTTGCGCGACTCGGAGAGCTGGTCAAGGCGGCGCCGGTGATGCTGTTTATGAAGGGGACGCCGAGTGCGCCGCAGTGTGGGTTCAGTCGGCAGCTCGTGGCAATTCTGCGGGAGAGGAGCGTCAAGTATGGGTTCTTTAATATCTTGGCCGATGAGGATGTGAGGCAGGGATTGAAGGAGTTTGCAGAGTGGCCGACGTTCCCGCAGTTGTGGGTTGGTGGGGAGTTGGTTGGGGGGTTGGATATTGTGAGTTCTTATCCCTTCCCTTTCCTTTTTTTTTTTTCCTTCTCTCTGTTTGGTTTTATGGTTGAATGGTTCTTGTGCTAATTGGTGAACAGGTCAAGGACGAGATTGAAAATGATCCTGATTTCTTGCGTGAGCACTCTGTCAACAAGGCTCCCGTTGCGGCTTGAATTTATAGAATACGGGAAATAGTTTTCTTTATGTCTTGTTTTCTATCGGCTTGCAAACACGATTTGTTAGATTATAGGACAGCGATGCCATCACGTTTTTCTATGTTCAGTGTTCCAGCACATTATTTTCCTGCATGTCTAGTTTCTTCGATTCAACAGCTTAATAAAAGAGACCCAAAAAAACAAATGAATATATATATCACGCTATGCTTATATACAGGAGCTCATCTAAGCTCCTCTGACATGCGTTGAACCGCTGTATACCCCTATGCGTATGTATTCGAGATGTTTGCATAAAATCAGTAGCCTCGCGGCCAATGCCTTAGTACGTCACGTTGTTCGTTATGTTTACATAGTCAATTCCTCTTTGGAAGTTTAGTTGCTCTAAACTTGACCCTCTCCCTCGGCCTCTTTCCGAGATGGTCTGCTCGGGCTGTCGCGCCACAAGTGCGGGTATTTACGGGCCGACGTCGCGAACTTGGACAACACGGCGTCCTCATCGACATAGGCACCAGCGAGCCAGCGCTGGCCAGTAGCGGTATTAAACTGCCTCCGGGCGTGCAGCACCCGGCGATTCTCGAAGATCACACACTCGCCCGGGTTCAGCTTCAGCTCGTAGATATACTTCTCGTCCTCCAGCATCTTCGCGAATTTATCCAAGGCCCGCATCTCGCTCATGGTACGGTTAAACGGACGGCGCTGTCCGTGCATCGGGGCCTGGAAGGGCGGGGAGTAGTTGGCGTGCATCAGCCGCTGCTGCTGGGTGTACTCATCCACATAAGTCTGGAACACGGGCCAATCATTCGTATAAATATCATTTTCATGGTTATATTCATATGAAAGTCGGAGATTGCACAGGGCCTTGAAAGCCTCCGGATCATCGATGCTAAGCTGTCTAGCGACGGCGAACGAGTCAGCGAACAGCGACTCGCCGCCATCGCACGAGTTCTGGAGACAATGCAGGAGCTGATACCCCGGTGGCTCGTTCATATACATCAGATCCATGTGGAAGCCCAGGAACTGGCTTGTGTAGGCGACGTTCTTGGCCTCGGGGACGGTGCGGACATCCCACGTGGCACCGTAGAAGGTATTCCGGAGGGGCCCCATGCGGGTCGCGAGCTTCTCGACCTCGGCGCGGGAGTCCGGGATGTCCTTGACGAAGAGTAGACCCGTCCGGGCGAGATTGCGCATGGCGCTGGAGAACGCTTCGTCGTCGTGCATGTACTCTTCGTAGGAGACGAAGCGGTGCGGGAACCAGTTGTGCCACAGCAGACGCTTTCTCTTCCGGCCGGTGCTGTGGTAGGAGTAGTTTGCGGAGGAGTTTCGTAGTTGATTCAGGGTGTATGTGGAGGTGTGCGACTCGTCGAATCCGGGGATGTCGTTCTCCCATTTCACTTTCAGGACGCTGCCGTCCCACTCTGTGGAGCGTGGTTTGATGTCCGTGGGGATGTCGGACATGCGGAAGTTGCGTTGCTTCGAGTGCGGGTCTACACATTGCGGGCATTTGCAGCCGTCGCGTAGCAGATAGTGCATGGCCGAGACATCCCCCTTCCCGGTTCGGATTCTGATGCCTTGACGCCCTATTGAGGGGGTGGAGGGCTGGGTATTGCGAGTTTGGGGCTCTGGGGGATCCATTAAACTTCGGATAGGTTCATGTAGACCCCCTGGGGGCCCTTTTTTCAAGTTCGGTCCGCGGGAAGCAGCATCTTCGGCGGCGCCGCTCGCAATGGAGTAACCACGGGAATAGAGAGGGCGAGCTGAGGGCACAGCAGCCCGAGAGGATCGAAGAACTGTTGCCAATAGACGAACCATGATGGGTCAATGGCAACCCCCGGGGGCACAAAAAGCAGAAAGATATAAAGAAAAATTAAAACGAGGGGATGTTGGAGAGAACATCATCCCATATGAAGGTTCTGGGAAAAAGCCGAGGTCCAGGCACCAAGCCGTTTCAGGATTAGCGTGATGTTTCCTTTTTAACCATAAAAAGTGCGGAGTAAAAAGCGCAAACATTGCCGGACAATACCGCCCCGATTATTACGGTTGTAATCTTCTTAGTCGGCGTTTTAGTCAGCAATCTAGTATTGAGCTAGTTCTAGTAATAATACAACTATCTTCGTTCTGATGAAACTTGATGATTCTAGGTCCTGGGAGGGCTATCTTAGTCCGAAACGTGAGTCAGTTAAATAGATGATACTATTGAGATGAAATTAATGGTACTGGCCCGGTGGTGGAAGGGCTAATTTGGACCAAGTGCTTCCCAAGGCCTTGATAGATTGCTGTCTCATTTCCTCCCTTGATGCTGCATACAAGCGTGCTTCGATGTCGCAAGCAGGCTGTTCTTACTTATTCAAGAACGCGGGCTTACAAGGCAGCATGTTTTGGGGAAGGTCCGATTCCTCACACTTCTTAAATGTTTCGGTACCATCTGACTATAGTTCTAGTACCACTACAGGCTTACCGATGAAGAGGAAAATGGCTCGATAGAGTCCAAACGGAACCGAACACAAGCCCCGGTCCCTCATCTGATATAGATGAATATCATTGAAGGAAACGGCACAATATGTCATGTAACGCAGCATTAACTCTCAGAAAGCCGCCCGAATTCACAGATCGATGAAGTCGACAGCCTACCCACTTCACTGACAGATCGTACAAGAGTTAATACTCACTTGAAGCTCATCTGGACGGGGACGTCAGCGAAATTGCGATAGCTTCTGCATCAACTTACCCTATCAAACCCATCGGCCCATTGCACTCGACCAAAGCATATCCCTTTTCCTAAATTGGTGCTGTCCCTACGGAAGATTCTAGGCCACGGCGTTGGCTCCAAGATTATTCCGATAGGGTTGAAGGTCGATTTTTCCCTTTTAAGCACGCTGAATCCACGACTGACGGTAATTCTGCTCTGCGCCCAGGGCCAAAATCTCCGAAGAAGACTCCCAAGGGTGCCGTAGATGTATCTGACCCTGCCTAGGACCACACCACTCAGTGGACTTCCGGGAAACTTGAAGCAGTGTGGGGAGACGTGGTTGGTATTCACAAAGAGGCGGCGGAGTGCGAAGAGCTCGGCCAAAATGAGAGTGCTTAGGCCACCGGAGTGATCCTACAGATTCTGAAAAAGGGTCTCAAGCGACACCCTACCCTTCAGATCAAGAATGTGTCAGTCTCAAGCCTTCTCCTAGAACCTCTGGTATATCTATTGACTTCTTAGAACCAGGCAAATGCAGACAATTGACCCCAACCTCCTTCCACGAACACCGTCTCAGGTTCAAGTTAATCAGAAGCTCGACATAGCTCCGAAGATGTAACCTCATCCATCCCCAGTGCGGAGCATAAGATATTTCGTTAGTTTATGTTGTTTCCTCCTAGTTAATGACAATGACATGAATCAACTGAAGTGGTGCGATTAGGAGTTCACAATACCTGGGATGATCGGCGTTTGGATCTTTGAACTCAAAACCCACCTGCAGGCCTAAAATAGCCCTTCTATGACCTCGGATCGTCGAATTTATTACAGTATCGATAAGGTATTGAAACGAAACATGGCCTTCCTTCCGGTCTTTTTCTTTTTTATTTTCCCTTCTTTTTCTGAAGGGCAAAATTTCTTAGAATAGATCTCAATCGATAACTGTTAGTAACCAGGAACAAGAAAGAGCCAATCCAAAGTATTGCTCGTTACCTAAGAACCTCTTTACGTATCACTGACTTAATCGCGAAAAATTCCCCATGAACTATTCATATTCAACCCATTGAACTCTTATAAATCCCCATTATTTCCTAGCTGAATAAATTTCCACCCGAAAACGAAAAAGCATCGTTTCCACCCATTTACCCGGCGCCAAACGTTCCAGATCCCCGTGTGCCAGTATCAATCACATGCATGTCTGCCGGGGGAGAACACCTCAAGGATGAGGTAAGTCCATGGGTCAATCAATTCGTCTTGGCTCTTCCTTCCTACTACACTCTAGTACTAAAAGCGCAATGTGGATGAACAGGGCACGCGACGACAGGTCGTTCTCGCAGGCGGGATCGCAGGCCTAGTCTCCCGGTATGTTCCTATCCCTCAACATTAAACACCAAAGACCTCAACTAACAGCAATGAAAATAATAAAGATTCTGCATCGCCCCCCTTGACGTCGTCAAAATCCGTCTCCAGCTCCAAATCCACTCCCTCTCCGACCCAACCTCACACCAGAATATAAAAGGCCCCGTCTACAAAGGCACGCTTCCCACGATCCGCTCCATAGTCCGCGAAGAAGGGATAACAGTATGTGTTACTGACGCCCATGCCCAATTCAATAATTTACAAACAACCCCGCAAATCCTTTTCCCCCAAGTCTAACTCCAAAAACAGGGATTATGGAAAGGCAACATCCCCGCGGAACTAATGTACGTCTGCTACGGCGCTATCCAATTCGCCGCCTACCGAACAACCACGCAAGCCCTATCGCAACTAGACCCTTACCGACTTCCTCCGCCGGCTGAATCCTTCGTCGCGGGCGCCACGGCAGGTGGGTTAGCCACGGCGTCGACGTACCCGCTTGATTTACTGCGTACACGGTTTGCAGCGCAGGGCACAGAACGTGTGTATACATCGCTCTACGCATCGGTGCGCGATATAGCGCAGAATGAGGGCCCGAGGGGGTTTTTCCGGGGTTGCAGTGCGGCGGTCGGGCAGATTGTGCCCTATATGGGATTGTTTTTTGCGACATATGAGTCATTACGGCCGGTGATGTCTGGATTGCATGATCTGCCATTTGGGTCGGGGGATGCCGCGGCCGGAGTGGTGGCCAGCGTGTTGGCCAAGACCGGGGTGTTCCCGTTAGACCTGGTGCGGAAGAGGCTGCAGGTGCAGGGCCCGACGCGATCCAAGTATGTGCATCGGAATATCCCGGAGTACCAGGGGGTGTACAACACCATGGCCATGATCGTGCGGACACAGGGGATACGAGGGCTCTACCGCGGTTTGACCGTGAGTCTATTCAAGGCCGCGCCGGCCAGCGCCGTGACGATGTGGACCTACGAGAAGTCGCTGCATTATCTCCGCGAGCTCGAAGTGGCAACGGAGTGATCTCCGCCCCGTCGGACATTAATTAGATTGTACAGTATAGACTAATGCATTACCCGGTGTTATCCTGGGTGCCGATTCATAATGGACTGGGGAATGGGATCCCTTGCAGGAAATTAGATGTGTATTCGTATTTTACGCGCCATATTCTACCGACTGGCTACCGGACAAGTGTGAGAAATAGAACGAACGCTAGGGAAACAAGAAAACGGAAGGGGTTGTCGCAAGCACAAGGACGAGATACAATTTTGGCACAAAGTAGACAAGCCAAGGATCAAACCGATAAGCAGAGCGGGCGCTGAGTTTCAAGCCGATCAGTATTCAGGCTCTTCCTCCTCCAATGGCTCACCATCGTTGGCAACCTCCTCGTAATCCTTCTCCAGGGCAGCGAGGTCCTCACGGGCCTCGGAGAACTCTCCTTCTTCCATACCCTCGCCGACATACCAGTGAACAAAGGCACGCTTGGAGTACATGAGATCGAACTTGTGGTCGAGACGGCTCCAGGCCTCGGAGATGGCGGTGGTGTTGGAGAGCATGCTGACGGAGCGATCGACCGGGGCAAGTTCGCTGTTGGGAACGCGCACGGGCTTCTGGTAGTTAATACCCAGCTTGAATCCAGTAGGGCACCATTCGACCAGGTTGAAGGAAGCCTTGGCCTTGATGGCGGCGACAGCCTGAGTGCAGTCACGGGGCACAACGTCACCGCGGTACAGCAGAGCCACAGCCATGTACTTTCCGTTACGAGGATCGCAGACAACCATCTGGTTATTGGGCTCGAAGCCTAGAAGTCGTTGTCAGTCACTCCATGCCACCAATAGCACTTGGGGGAGCAGTAAGGGGTCCATACACTGGAATGTAAGATCCTGCACCTTGAAGCTTTCATGAGAACTGCGGTTGCTGGATACAACGGGGGCAAAGGAGATCAACGGGTAGTGGATACGAGGGAAGGGCACCAAGTTGGTCTGGAATTCAGTCAAGTCGACGTTGAGGGCACCATCAAAACGCAGACTGGAGGTGATAGAGCTGACAACCTGAGCAATCAGGCGGTTCAGATGCTCATAGCTCGGGCGGGGGATATCCAGGTTGCGACGACAGATGTCATAGACTGCCTCGTTGTCAACAAGGAAGGTGCAGTCAGCGTTCTCAATGGTGCTGTGGGTGGACAGTACAGCATTGTAGGGCTCAACAACAGCAGTCGATACACGGGGGGCAGGGTAAACGGCAAACTCTAGCTTGGCTTTCTTGCCGTAGTCAGTGGAGAGGCGCTCCAGCAACAGAGCACCGAAACCAGAGCCAGTACCACCGCCGAAGGAGTGGAAGACCAGGAAGCCCTGTAGAGAGGAACAGTTATCTGGCAAGATCAGCAGAGGCCTAAGATATGGTCGTTTCATTAGCCCTACCGGCCACTCGGCGAACGCGGTCAACGACGTTGTCCACAAGCTCCTTTCCGATGGTATAGTGACCACGAGCATCTGTTGTTCATCGATTAGCCTTTGCTTTCCACCGATATTCTCTTTAAAACCGTACAGTTGTTGGCCGCGTCTTCCTTTCCGCTAATCAACAGCTCAGGGTGGAAGAGCTGACGGTAGTCACCGGTACGGATCTCATCAATAGGCTGGTGACAGTCAGCGCAATAAGTTCCTCACAAGCATTCCGTTGCTTTCTGGAAGACGACTGCGTACCGATGGGTCGAGGTCAACGAAGATCGAACGGGGGACGTATTTGCCGTTGCTGGTCTCACTGAAGAAGGTCTCGAACGAAGCGCCCGCGTTGAGTTCCTCGGACGCCTCGGGGTCGATACGGCCATCAGCCTTGAGGCCATGCTCCAGAAGGTATCTGTATCGGTCGCGATTAGCTTGATTGCAAGCTGGTTGCTGCCGAGACGTAGGCTAGTTCAGAGTGGGGTATGTATATGTTGGCAACGGGAAAAGCGGTGAACATACAACTCCCAAGCGCTGTTACCAAGCTGCGTACCAGCCTGGCCAATGTGGATGTGGCAAATCTAAATAAGAAGGACGGAGGTTAGAATCCAGAGATACACATCCATGGGTAAGGGTGATGCTAAGGCAAGATGAGCCCGAATGAGGCAAATGTCAACGGTCGTAGTTAAGGGGAGGGGCGTGACAGTGCGGGGGAAGTAAATAAGCAAACGGCAGTAAATCCAGAGTGGTTCGTACCTCGCCTCTCATGATGGCTTAACGAGATGATGATACGGGAGAAGGATGAAACAAAAGGATATCCCGGTGGCTGGTTGGGAGAGAATTGGAAAAGAGTCAGGTGTAGTTTAAAGAAATCGAAGAGGATGAGGAGAGGAGAGAAGAGAGAGAACTAGTAAAGTGAAGGAAGAGTGGAGTGATAGTTCGGCGTTCGTTCTTGCCCGTGGGCCCAATAAACAAGACCCTATCAGCCAATCAGCGGTCTTCCTGCCTCTCCTGACCCATCCACTGAGCGGATCATTACGTGACCCGTCAGAGCCCATCATGTTATGTTATTTCCTCTTCCATATCTGGACCCTTGATCACACTCATAGTTCACATTACTACTAGGTATCTACTCGGTATGTACGGAGTACTTCCATGGATTATCAATCAGCCGTATTCATTTTAACTGCAAACGGAAGATCGACAATCAGAGACATAAAAAGAACCCTAACTCAGAAGTTTGACTTACTATCTCCACTCCCGATAATCGTTAGGTTATTTAGACTACCAGAGGCCGTCTGCCTCATTACCTGTAAGCTGATCCTCACCTTTAATTCCATCGATGCACTGAAAGTAGGGAAAGCTAGTTTACTACCTAAGCTCTGTAAAGCGTCGCCTACTAAGTATGAGTTCTCTACATGTTGACTTTGAGAGTGCAAGAGCTTTCAAAAAAGACACAAGTATCTCAAACACAGGTCGCTAGTCATGACCCGATTATCTGTTGATTAGATCTAGTATTACTTGTGCAGTTATGACTGTCTTGTACAGTACTTTCTTTTAAAAGTAGAAGCCAATGCTCCGCAGCTGTCATGCCAGAAAAACACAAGAAAAGGAACCTGGTTGAACAGTATGAAGTCAGGACAGCTGAAATTCCAACTGAAATGCCACATACAAGACGCACAATATGCTCTGTACCTTGTCTTACGCAGAGTATCCTACTGTCTTCACAATATAAATGCTGAACTGTGCTCCTACAATTCCTCTGTCGGGCTACCCGTATACGTGATGCCTAAGGCCATCACACTCACCCAAGCGAGCAATATCATACTCAACCTGTAATAAATAGCATTTACCCTCAAGAGAACAACAATAATCCCTAGGAAGTTGATGATTAATAATTAACTTGCCAGTTATAGAGGTGTTCAGACAAGAAGTCCCGTGCCGTGAAACCCTCTGACTTCCTCCATGACCAGCTGCGGCCCGCTCTTAGAACTCTCAATGGCTTCATAGCTAGTCAGATAAAGGGAGGTAAAATATATATATTTCTTCTTGGTCCAGGTAGCTTTTTGCATATGTCATAGTCAAAGTGCTTTGAGTGTATGTTCAGGTATGGTATGGTGGGTGCTTTTGGAAGCTTTGAGGGCGAAAGATTCAATTCGTTTACTTGCTATGTTGTGCGGATTGAATAAGCGTAGAGACTATTAAGAAGGGCTGATAGTAGCTTTTCGGGTCTTAAGGAAGATATTGATTTGTTCTTCTCACAAGTTATAAGCCAAGCTATGAATCATAGAACTCCGGAGTTCAAGCTTGGTCGGACTTGCTTTCATTTTCTTCTTAAACATGCGAATGACGGTCATACATGCAGAAGAAGCTGAGTCAAACCGAAAATGGAATGAGCTTTAGAGAGGGTGGGTGATAGAAGGGCGTGGTCGATATAAGTACTAGACAGCATCCTGTGCAAGGCACCCAACTCATACCATCGTGGATTTTACCTTTTGCGTTCCATCTACAAGGAGGCCAAAGCATTGTTCAACATCTCCTTTTTTATGGAACCCATTCGCCAATCGTCTAACTTACCAGAACCTGATCTGATGTGGACAAAAGAAATCACGGTGAGGCGACTAGAATATGAGGATCGCCGCTCCCCGTTGATAACTCGGTGGTGGCGTTGAAGTAAGGCCCTTATTGGAAGGGGGAATGTAAATGTGCTTCCGATATAGTCTAGATCGTCATCCTAACTCACCAAATTATTTTCAGCACGCTCCACATCTAAGTTGTCCCAAGGTATATCGGCATCTGTTAAAGCTATGGTCCACACAAAGGCCGGTACAGATGAATACCGAACGCCAGACCAGCTGGTATGTACAGCCTTCAAGAAGGATACCCGGGCTCTTTACACAGGTCGTCCAGAATTTCCTTACACTGTGACTTGATGCCTTAAGCGTCTGTTGCCTGAGCGCCAGTATTTAGAACAGTGTGCTGTACAGAAAGAATAAAGGAGCCAGTCTTTAGTACTTGGGGGTATTAACAGTTGTGTACTACTAAATAAACTAAGGTACTGTAAAACCTCGCCATAAGCAAGTACTTGACCTGGCCCTTATATGGTAGTTGCTTATAGTGAATTTTACAATAATTTCTCAGAGCCGTATTAATAGAGTACTATGTTCTTCTGCCACCATGTCGAGATGATTCAGCCATTATATTCAGGGACTGGTCCTTTATATCAAACTACATTATAGAGGTATATTTCAACATTCTAGGTAACTATGATCCACCACGTGCTCCTCGGGAAAGCCGGGGATGGAATGTTATCATACCTCGGTTTATGGACAATATGGTCAACGACAACGTGGAATAAAATGCTAGGTATACATCTGTCACACTATATGCGATTATCTTCAGCTCTTGAGTATCTCACTGTGCATACAATGACATGATTGCACTCCTCGCTTATGCACGTCTTAGTAAAGAAAATTTATGATGGGGCGTTCCACCATTGCCCGAGTGCCTATCAAGATTCGGTACAGCATCGTCATAAAGGTATCTCCCGTTGAGTGGTTGATCGGAGCGGGGAACAACACGTCAACATCCAGAAGACACAGATCGGAGTAACAGTTCCGTACTCATAGACTCTCTCGGTTAAACAATCAATCCGTCGCGGTGGGTATGGATGGTAGTACTACGGAAGGTAGTTGGGGAATGTAACTCTCCCCTTTTTTTTGCCCTTTTTCTTTTACTCAATGAATACTTTTTGAATCAATAGCTCTCCTCAGGCCGATGCTTGGACATACATTATGTATCACAATGGGGTGCATATGCAGTGCATAACCAAAATCAGGTTTTTCTAACCAATATATGCGCATAGATTGCAAAATAGCCTTTTCACGATATCGATGCTATTAATATTCGCACTGTGAGAGATTCAGATTAATATATTCTCTCTTGGCTAAAATACCCACTACTAAGGATATCAGGCCAATGGGGACTGCAACGGAATCAATGACTAATGCCGTTATTCGTGAACCGTGTGGGAGAGAAGACTTGGTGAGCTGAGAAGTACCGCGCCGAGAAGCGAACGCTAGTCCAACGTTCACTGCCGCTGTCAGTGTGATTGACATATTTTGACTTGTTCTTTTTGCTTTGCTCATGGTTTTCCCTCTTCCTCTTTTGGCTGGTGAGAAAGCGAAAGTTCAGAGCTTGCCGTAAGTGTGCCTGAGGTGGCGTTTCTTGGCGGTGGCCAATTTCCCATCGTGTGTTTTACTTGGACGGAGATGGTCAACCAATGACGGGTTCCCATCGCCACCACAAATCGATTACTCGGTAAGTGTCCAGCAGGTTACACGACTCGCCGTCCGTCTCGAACTATCTTTTTCCCGAGAACCCACTGGCTTGAATACGTGCATAAGTGTCTGGGGATGAGAGGAAAAATCAGTCTTTTTGCAGCTATGCAAGGAATCTTACTTACTTCCCGTTGAACTGAAACTTACGTCTAGACCGACATGCGCGGTAGGGGTCACTACCTTACTCGGAGTCCACGTTCTCGAGTCTGACCAGAAGCCTGCGATAGGACCACCATTGGTCAGAGCTGCTGGGTCGTTCACTGCTAGTGAGAAAGCTAAGGACCCAACGGAGGGGCAGTGGCTACTGGCCAGAACCACTGATCCAAGCCGACGGTGAACGGGTGGCTCCCCTTAGTCAATCTCGAGATCTGCTTTAACATGGGAAAAGGAAAGCCACAACGATCCGCCCCTGATTTGTGGACTCTCAAAAAAAGGATAAAAATACAATTTAGGTTTGATAGATAAGGATTTTGATATCTGAACAATCGGAGGAGGAAAGAATGCCGGTGGACTTGGGGGACAAGAGCCCGACGTGATTATCCTGACAAAGACGCAACCCTAATGAAGTCAATTCAGCGATGATCCAAAACATTGACATCAAATGACAAAACGGTCTGGAACTGAGAAATTCTTCGCATGTCGAAAGGTCTCCACCGTCCTATTTTTCTCCCGTGCGATCGGCACAAATTAACTGCTCCTCCATTAGAACTCGGCTGCATAATTTCTGTGCTTGTCAGTGCTTCCGTGCTCAACTTTGATTTTTTTTTTCTTTTTCCATTTTCTTCAATAACCTACTAGGGATAAGTAACAACCTTCCGGTTTAATACTTCGTTGGTTCTCCTCCTTGGTTTCTTTTCCCTCCTCAATCCCTCCCCCTCCCCTTCTGTCACCATCCGTCTATCTTTCTATTACCTTCTACTGTCTCTATAATTCTCCATCTTGTAATTATTCTTTTCTTACTCAGTACACCACTATTAAACTCTTTTCCCTTTCTATTAACTAGACCACGACGGGTCCGGTATCCGATGCCCACTGCAAGTCCCGTCTGCTTGTTAGTCTGACATCGGAGTCCCCACTGAAGGTGCGTCTCCGTCTCGTATTGTTGGTCCCATCACATATTTATATGCTACCACTGCCCCTCTGCCGAAACTGTTCCAACCCTTCTAGACTCCTTTGGGTTGCCAGATATCGGGGTCTCATTTATTCATTCTTTTGCTTCATTTAGTCATTCTTTTTTCATCGCAAGCTACAGCGTGTTAGCAGTCTCTAACGCGCTACCAGTTCAATTACATATCCTCGAGATCAATTACACCTAATATTCATTAAGACTCCTGGCCTGGTGCCGGTATGTCAACCCCTGTTGAGGAGCTTCCTGCTCCCAAATATCCGGAGAAGAAAAACCGGACGGACGACCATTCTCCAACCTCGGATGAAGGCACCTATATCAACGAGGGCTCACAAGACACTCACGGGAACAACTACCTCACCGTTGACACCTCGTCTGCCGACGATCTGGACCGCACAGCTTTACGCTCGCCTTCGGCCCAAAGGGAACAGGCCAAACGCCTCGAAGATGACTTAGCTCTCCTCGAAGCGGAGAAGGTGGCGTCACGTTCCACACATGAGGACACGGAGAGTAAAGGTGAGCGCAATTCGATATCGCGTTCTCGCTCGCATCGCTCCCAGAACGTGGACGAGTTCGACGAGGCCACCAATCCTTTGCACGAGAAAGCCGCTGTCTACAATCCACCGGAGTCTCCCAATACGAACATCGCCCGATTCGTCAAAAAGATCCACGAGTCCAGCTTCATCATTCGCTATCTAACCTACATCGTACCCCTCGTTCTTATCTTACTGATACCGCTGCTGGTCGGCGCACTGGCTTACCCGGATGCGAACGTGGGAGGAGTCGAACTTCTTTGGTTCTCTGTTTGGTTGGAAATTGTCTGGTTGACTCTGTGGGCTGGTAGAGTATGTATCCTCCTTTCACTTTCCCTTTCCGGTTGCTCCTGCGGTGTACCTGACGGTTCAATGCATTAGATCGTGGCCAAATGTATCCCTGTTGTTGCAGGGTTGTTGGCCAGTATTTTTACCAACAATGCCAAAAAGTGGCGCGACATGGCCAAGCAATTGGAGCTGCACGCTACTTTTTTCTTTTGGTGGCTAGGTATCGAGGTCTCTTTTCTCCCCACAATGAAGAACCACCATGTGGACGGCAACTCAGCTACGCGTTCATGGGAGAATACGGTCAACAAGATTATCATCTCCATCTTTGTCTGGACGATCCTGAACTATATCGAAAAGATCATTATTCAACTCATCGCCATTAGTTTCCATACGCGTACCTATGCCGATCGTATTGAAATCAATAAGTTCCAGATCGGCAGTTTGACCAAGCTGTACGACTTCTCTCGCAACAAGATCTCAGTGAAAGACGATGAGTTTGAAGAAAAGAATGATAACAGTGGCAGCGGTACCAAGACCCCATTGCGCTACCCGCTGCAATACGCTGGCAAGGCGCAACGTGTAGCCAAAGGTGCATTGAACAAGGTTGGAGATATGGCCGGAGCAGTTGCCGCGGACTTCACGGGCCGAAAAGCGACTAACAGTACTCATCCCTATCAAGTCATTTTGACCTTGTTGCGGACTACCTCGGGCTGCCAGGTTCTGGCACGGCGTCTCTACCGGACTTTCGTGCGTGACGGATTCGACACTGTCTTTGCCGGTGATCTCAAAGAGGCGTTCGATAATAGCGAGGAAGCCGAGGCTGCATTTATCATGTTCGACAAAGATATGAATGGCGACATCTCTATGGACGAACTGGAGGCGGTTTGTGTGGAAATCGGACGGGAACGCAAGGCTATCACTGCATCTCTCAAGGATCTCGACTCGGTCGTCTCACGACTCGACAATGTTTTGGAGTTCTTCGTCGTTGTCATCAGCTTGATCGTCTTCGTGTCGCTGATCTCGACTTCGGCTTCCGGCGTGCTCACCTCCGCGGGTTCCAGTATTCTTGCCTTGTCCTGGCTCTTCTCTGCCACCGCCCAGGAATTTCTGCAGTCGATTATCTTCGTCTTTGTCAAGCATCCCTTCGATGTGGGCGACCGTGTGACGATCTACGGTAACGCAGGTGATGCTGGTTTGGGTGATGACTACTTTGTGAAACAGATCTCGTTGCTCTACACGGAGTTCAAGAAGATGCAGGGTCACATCGTCCAGGCACCAAACAGCTATCTGAACGGGCTCTTTATCCTCAACCAACGCAGATCTGGCGCCCTCGCGGAAGCCATACCCATCGTGATCAAGTACGGCACAACACTTGAACAGATTGATGCCCTCCGTCAACGCCTGTTGGAATTTGTCCGCAGCGAAAAGCGCGAGTTCCAGACTAATATCTTGACTGAGATGCGTGCCGTGACGGAAAACTTCTCTGTGACCCTCAACGTCGTCTTCTTCTACAAGTCCAACTGGCAGAACGAAGGATTGCGTCTTCAGCGTCGCAACAAGTTCATCTGCATGCTCATGGTTGCCCTGCAGGAGATTGGCATCGAGGGCCCACGCATGAACCTCCAGGGTGCCCGTGTGGATATTCCCTTCCATGTCACGGGTTTCCCACCTCAGATGTCATCGGCCGACCACGACAGTCGCCCGCCGCCAACCCCCATCTACGACATCCCCGAGAATACCGGACACAGCAGCTCCAGCGCCACCCGCCATCCGTCGATCCTGCGCAAAGGCATGAACACCGCTGCGGCCCGTGCTCGGGGGGAGTCGATCCAGTCACACAAACATGTCGACTTCTCATTGGGAATGCGCGATCTCTCCTCCGGCGATGTGATGGGCGATGTGTTTGAAACCACCTCCCCTCGTGTCGATGACGTCGTCCGCTCTTCCAACCGCGAGGCCGCCCAGCGCCGCATCCTGGAAGAGGAAGAGGAGGAAGAGGCCGAACGCCAGAGCCGCTCGTCGTCCTCCCGGGCACGTCGCCCGTCCAACCTCAGCGTCCCGACCCAGCCGGGCGAAGGCCGTCGGTCGACAGAGTCCCAAGGCACCCATAGTCTGTCCTCCATCAGTCGCAACCGGTTTTTCCGCCACCGCTCCAGCGTCAGCCGCGAGCGTGATGATCTGGCCGAGCAAGGTCGATTCGACACAAGCGATATCCGCTCTGTTTCGCCGGGCACACGATAATCCCCAAACGCTCTTTTCTTTATCTGTGAAATATATTTGATCATACATACTGCCATCTATCTGATACCTACGTGCGCATGATCCATGTTATGTTATGGTTTACATTGTGGGCGGCATCGTTCTTTTTTGATTGCAATATGGAAACAGACAGGACTGAGTTTTGTCATAAGTTCATATGAGCATACATCTTCCAACTGGCGGTTTATACACCTGTTCGCTATGAGCGTCTTATCATTCATTGTCATTTAATTATTAGACTTTACAAGATTGATAATTACTATCTCGAAGCAGCTGAGCCTGGGTACATTTTCTATATTCAAAATGAGTAATATCAAGTGAATATCCGTAGGTCAACTCTGCTGAATATACCTGTAAAACGACATCTTGATCCTGTAGCATACCTAGTCTGCTTAATATTACCACGGATGAATCCAACAACTTGCAGCAATCACAAATGAGCCATGGGAGTCTTGACTACAATTATGAAAGTAAGGACAACAATAGCATAGCATCTACAACAGGACCCTCAGAACTCAAAAACACACACAACAAAAATCACACATAAACAACCTTCCCAACATCAAACCCACCCTCCCCATCCCTCTCACTCCAAGGAAGCACATACCCCCGTTGATTACTCACAACCCTCGTCCCCCCTTCCCTGAAATCAGTCGTATAGTGCGTATGCCCAAACACCCAAGTCCCCACCCCATCCAACCCCGACAGAACCTCACTCCCAAACGCCTCCCCCCAAGCATTCTCCGCATGCCGCGGGCTCGACGTTCCCCGTCTCAAAGGCGCATGATGCGTCACGACCAACACAGACCGCGATTTCGTCTCTGGTTCCTTCTTAGCACCCCGGATCTCATTCATCAACCAGTCGAGATCTGCCTCGTGACATTTATTATGGTCATCGATCGTCCAATCCTTAATCCTCTGGAAATCCTTAATCTTCGCCTGCACAATAGCCCTCGATTCCAACGAGATACGGCTCCAAAGCGTACATCCCAGAACCCTAACCCCGGTTCCGGGGATGAGATACCCTCGTCGATGAAGGAGGACTAACCGTCCCTGTAACGAAGATTCCCGTTCCAGCTGTCTCGCCTTCTCGAGACCTTCGCTGAAGGTCACATTGTAGAATTCATGGTTGCCCAGAGTAAGGAATACGAGTTCGAACCGGGATGTTTGTTGTTGGATGAAGTGGAGGTAATGGTCGTAGTCTATTAGGCGGCCTATGTCGCCTGCTAGAATGAGATATTTTGCGCAGACGGGGATTTCGAATGATTGATATTGCTGGTTGATCTCGAGGTGGAGGTCGGAGAGGATTTGGAAGGGAGTTGATGGACTTTGTGGAATATCTTGTGGTTCCATGATGCTGTATGTACTCCGTTGTGGAGCAATTAGCCTTCGGTTTGCCAAGGTTGCTTGCTCTGTTGGAAGAAGTTCGTCTTGGCGTGGAATAGTAAGGCTGGAGATTGTTCTAAGTTGCGAGCTTTACTGTACTGAGTACAACTACATTAAAATTGAACTTAGAATCTGAAAACAGGAAATTATCTTCAGGCGGAGAAAAGGAATCAAATTAAAACTGCATTGTATTGATTCCCAAGACAGAGGGTGAACGCCATAAGCACTTCAGTTATAAATACATTAAAGACAATCAAATCAGCCAATCAATGACAATGCCAATGCTAATCATGCACCATAAAGTCTCACGTATCATGTCATAAAATACACATAAATATTTACTATCGAAGCCCATAATAAAAAAGCACAGAATGATCTTCTCATGAGTTCAGAGGGGTTCTTTTTTTTTTTCTTTTTTGTGTCCGTTTGAGAGTCAATCTCGGTGTTGTCCTGCGGTTGGTGTCGTTTTCTTCCTTTGCCTGGACAGACGGATTGTTTATTTCGTACATACACGACTTTTTTTTGTTTGGTTTTGAATTGAAAATATGAGTTGATAGAACATAGGAAATGGAATGGTGCAACTGCAGTTGAAGCAAGGATATTGAAAGTGGAAAGCAAATAAAGAACTCAAATGACCTGATTGAGATGATATCAATCACTCCGAAACACCCGCTTAACCCCACAAGGGAAATGGAATGAGAAATAACAAGAAAAAGAAAAACAAGCAGAATGGAGAGTAACTTGGGCAGACCGCAATATCAGACAAGTGAAAAGGGGGGGAAATACAGAGAAGGGAAATAGGGCCATAACCGCACAGGACACATGCAGAATATCTGGCTAGGCAACGACACACCTGCGTCCTGAGCAACTTCTAAATCAAAGGCAAACAGTCTATCTTTCCAACCGAAGTGTAAACATAAACATTCTATCGTCCTCCTTGACGAGGTGTAATCTCCGAATCGAGGCCGAGCGAAGGGGTATGTATCGGCCGTGGAGTGGCTTCAGAATCAGGGATTGTCTCGGTGTCATCTTCGACACTAGACGTCTGGATGAAAGGTGTATTTGGGTCGACCGATGAGGACCCATCCTCTGTCGTGAACACAATAGGAGGAGTTATGTGGCCCTTCTTGAGAGTTTCTGTGCTCATGTCCGGGCTGACCCCAAAGCCTGTCTCAGTAATGACATGAGCAAACGAGGGCTCAAGACGGGACATGGTAGAGAAACTGGGGCTCATATTTGACGCGGAAAGTGTGGGAGACTGCCTAGGGCTATAATTGTCTTCCGACAGCGCAATTGCGTCTTCGGGGAAATGGAGCCCTTCGAATTTACCCTCTATGCCAGGGGATTCTGCTCGCTCCTCGCTGATGCTCTCTGAGCCTCCACTCCTCCGCCTTTCGAGCGATTCTCTCTCTTTCTTGAGCAACTCTTCACTGCCACTGACCACGCTGCCTCTGCTGTTAGTTCTCATCATCTCTATGCCCAGTTTGGAGCCAGGGCGGATTGACCGATTCCTCGGGCTTTGTGTGCGCGAGTTGGAGCGCCCAAGTTCTTCGTCTTCATCATCACCAGACTCCGCGCCCTCATAGCGTTTTCTTTCCAACGATTCTCTCTTGGCGCGAATCGCTTCACTAGAGCGCTGCTTTCGCGGAGTGAGCGTGCCGGAGGCATTCATAGAAGCCGGGGCGGAGACAGCATGAAGCAAATGCGGTAAAGGCGCAGGGTCTGAGCTCGATTTATTATTGGAATCAACAGTTGCTTGCGTCGATTCCACTTGACTTGTACCCGTATCCCCTGATATACCTAGCCCACCCTGACCTGAAGACCAGTCATCATTCTTACGACCCCCAACAACCGGGGCATCTTCAGCCTTGACGGACTCCATATCACCAAAGTAGCTACTGCCGATGGAGTCTGCGCGACTAGAACCCTGATACGAGCTTGCAGGCACCGGGACAAAGTTGGAAGATGTCACCGAGCTTGGACTGTGCTCGGTAGCAATTGGTATCTGGCGAGGTGTTGCGGATGGAACGGCCAACGGCTGAGAAAGAATAAAATCGTTCGGAGGGGGCTTCCACTGACAGTGTTTACACAATGCTTGGGTAAGCTTGGTCAGAGTGGGGGGCTTCTCAATCAGCCCATCAAAGTGGTGAGTCTCAGGGAAATCTTTCAAATAGCCCGTCACGGCAATAATTGGGGTGTGTCGATTAGTACTCCGTGTCTCCCGAACCATACGCGCGACATCTGCTCCATTTACCTGGGGCAGTTTGAATTCCGTCATGATAATGTCAAATTGCACTTGGCTGAGAGCGTAGCGCATAGCCTCTGCGCCATTCACAGCGGTGATCGTACGACAGCGGAGCTTCTCAAACAGGCGTTCCATCACCATTCTGGAGACCGGATGATCCTCGCATATCAGTACATCTAACGGCCTGAAGAACGGGCCATCGGGGTAGTTAAGCTGGGAAAGGCGCCTGGAACTTTGGCGTTGTCGCTGGTTTTTGAACAATTGCTTCGTACGCGGGTCTTCATTGTCGGACGAAGAAGGTGAGATATCGTTAAACCGTTGGCTGCGTCGTTTGTAGTGACCGGCAACATATGATTCCTTGGCCAGTGCCGAAGATAAATCACCATCCTGGGACCCAATAGTCTGCGACCTAGCCCTCGAGGGCACACTGCCGTGACGGGGAGGGCCTGATGGTGTCTTGTCAGGTGAATGGGTTATGGCTCGGCTTGTTTTCACCGGCGACGAGGCGGATGAGCTGATCTTTAGGCTTCCCATACGAGCCTGCTCAGCGCTAGCAGGTGGACCCGAGGCACTGGAGTGGTGCGAATTAGTCGACGAAGAACCAGATGTCTTTCTGCGTTCATGGTTGTGCTGACCAGTGCTGAACTGAACCAGGAGAGGGGACGAAGGTTGAGACGGACGACTAGGGGAGGAGTTTGCTTGGCTTGACGGAGAGGAGGGTCGATTATTTCCTTTACTTTGTGACATGGTTCGCTGCAACGACATTGGTAACGGACTTCCTTCCAGGGAGGGACCAGACGAAGATGGCGCCGGGGTCTGTGCCTGATTCTGCCCCTGTCCTTGCGCCTGCCCCTGGTCCTTTCCTGGAGGCTGTTGCTGGGGGCCCGAAGCCGCGAACGGGCGCTGCTGCGCTTGCATCGCCTCTTGGCGTAGTTTCTGTATCACATCTTTGTTTGCCTTCTCAAGCATTGGGAGGTTCTTAAAAGAGAAGCTGCCAAAGTCATCTTCCAAAGAAGGCTCACTCAGTCGTCTGCTACGTGACTCGCGGACGTGAGGCGGGATATGCAGCGGCATCAAGGGTCGCTTCGATGCATTGACTTGTGAGCGAACCTTGAAAAGGGCATCGTGTGGGCGATCTGGGTATGATCCGGTGGTTACAGGCCGAGGAGAGTCCCCATCCTCTAGCTCCTCAGAGAAGGCTTGGAGCGTAGCTCCACGGGCATCGAAGTACTCGGTGTCTTCCGGGTTTTCAAGATTTGGAACAAATTGAGCCTTGTCATCCAGTAGAGTGTCAAAATTGATATCCGAGAACCAAGGATGGCTACGGATCTCTGCTCCTCCGTTCGGATACCTTTCATCCACATTAGCTCCAATCCGCTGAGCGGGATCGGTAGTCATCAGTTTATTCATTAGATCAATAGCCTCCGGGCTCGTCAACTCTTCCACATGGTCCGGCCAGTTGATTCTCCGATGGAGGATATTGTCAAACACTTCATCTGGGGTACTTGCGTTGAAAGGAGGGTAGCCGAAGAGGAATTCAAACATGATACAGCCCAAGGACCACCAGTCGCTCATCTCATCCTGGCCCGCGCCGTTAATGGTCTCAGGGGCCAGGTAATCTGGAGTGCCAACAAAACGACGGTTATGGTCCTCGGGGTCGAAGAGCGCCATCAATGGCGGCATCATACCTTGCTGCGGCCCAGTGTCATGCGGGACCGAGTTACTAGGCGTTGGCTGAAGCGGATATAGATGGGGGGATTCTCCTGCTTCACTTTGGCCCTCCGCCTCAGTCACGTTGTGAGCGCCAGGCACAGGAACAGGCAATGAACCCTGCACTTCACTGGGGTCATGGAGGGATAGCGATCGGAAGACTGAATTCAAACCTTCGCTGCCTACGCTATCGCTGCGATATCCTGATGCCCGACGAGACGTCTGTCGACTAATTCCGCTCTGGTTGAGGTTGAAATAAGACGGCTGGGGCATGCTGCCAGCAACATCAGGGGTCATCAATGGCGTGGACCCTGGCGAACCGCTACCTTGAAAGTCAAACGAGGCAGACCGAGAGGATGCGATGGATGTAGCGCGAGGGAACGGTCCCTGTTTCAGGAGATCGGGCACTGGCTCATTGTTCATACTCTTCAAAACCCGCTTCTGACGCCCGACGAGCCCCATCCGAGACAAGCCAAAATCAGTCAACTTTAGGTGACCGGTTTGATCAATCAATAGATTGTCTGGTTTCAAATCTCGATGGACAATGCCTCTGCTATGGAGATGTTCTACCCCGAGGACTACTTCTGCAACGTACTTCTTAGCCCAATCCTCAGGAAGTTCACCTAAGATCTTAACAAGAGATGCACAGTCACCCCCATTGAGATATTCCATTACCAAATAGAGATAATCTTTGCTGGAAAACGTCCAGTATAGTTTGGCAACGAAATCACTTTCCCCCTGCCACATCATAATAGCTCGTTCTGCTTTGACATTGGTGACCTGATTCTTGGCAACCATATCCGCCTTCTTCAAAACTTTAATCGCAAAATGTTCCCCAGTCGTCTTCTTTTTCGACAAATATACGCTACCGAAAGCACCTTTGCTGATTGGCTTAATTACCTCGAAGTCTTTGATGGACACCGGCGCTGGTCGCGGCTGCGGTTGGCTAGCCGATGCCAGGTGCGGCGAGACGGGTGGCCGCGGAGCATCGGACGAGGTTGCTGAAGACTGGCGACGATGGTGGCGGAAATGATGATGCGCTAGCTCACTGGCATTCGTCGACGGGGAAACGATGGGAGACGGCAAGCTTTCGGCGCCGCTAGAAAGGCGAGGCTTCGGCATTCGCAACGGCGAATGGGGGCCAGAAACTCTGGCAGGCGAATGACCCCGGCGAGGAGAGCTTGATAGTCCAGGAAGCACCAGGCTCCTACGCTTTCTGTCCAAGCTTCGGTCAGAGCACGGTGAATCCGTTCGCATGGCGCCCGGGAATGCAGATGAGAGAACACTACTGTCACTCATCTCTCCGGCATCGAAATCTGCCGATGCAAGACCGCGTCGCGAAGGTTGAGACGTGCCCAGCACACCGGCAACGCTCTTGTGCGAGCGAGGAGTAGGACATTCCATTGGACTATTAGACCCAGTAGAGACAGCAACCGATGACACTTTACCCTCAGAGGAATGGGGAGACTGGTGCCGGTCGGGGGAGTTCCGCATGGACATCGTCAAGGCGGACATTGGACGGGGCAACGGTATGGACTCCCGAGACTGGGCGGCGCTGGGGACGGGGCCAGTAACTATGTTACTATCAAGGATATCCGGCACCTGTTCATCCTCAGAAGAGCTGGAATCACTGAGTTGACCGGCTGCGATACGCTCAGCCTTACTAAGAGCTGCAGTAATACACTCTTCCACCAGCACAGTATATTCGATGCGAATTCGCTCGGCGTACTCAACGATCCTGCGGTACCGAATAGTCGCATCCACTTTCGCTTTAGCCACCTGCTCTGTATCAGTGCACAAAGCAGCCAGCCCTTGCTCTTGTTCCAGGGTGTTAGTGCTGGGCGACTGCCACTGGTATACCTGTGAGATCCGAGATTCTGACTGTGGGGATAAAGTTCGGAATTCATCGTTGTTGTCCATGCGAGTCTCCTTGAGTACCGGCATGTTGATCTCCAAAGCCGTATCGCAGAGATCCAGGATCAATTCGACGACGCGCGACAAAGGCCGCCGGACAGCGAACGATCGACCACGGGAATGACCCATGCCCGAAACCGAGTGGTCTCTAGATCTAGGCGGAGTGGCAGGAGCGGAACTAGAATTGGAAACGGACCCCGATGATGGTGCCGAAGCAACCGGGGACGGTCCAATAGGCAGCCCCTTGTATTCTGGCTGGGGTAAAGGCGGGTTGGATTCACCCAACACCAAGGGTCTGCCTTGCCTAGCCTCAAGAGCGTCCAGTACCTTCACGATCGCATGACGGTGCTCATTGAGGTTTTCCTGTGCAATCTGAACGTCCATCTCGGCTCGGTGTTCCTGCAGACAAAGATCGGAGTGTTTCTCAAACCACCATGGTGTGATTTGACGCTCACAGATTCGACATAATACTGGGTTGGGAGCAGGATGCTTAGAGGGATCGGGTTCGTTCGCAGCCGCTTCTGCTAAGGTCGTTAAATAACTCGCTAACACCTCGGCCCCAACGCCTAGAGATTCCACCAGCAGAGGAGGGAGGTCTATGGTGACTTCTCTGGGCTCAGTGAATGGTCGCAACATCCACATCGTCTATATTTCATTCTTCAATTAGCTTTCCACCAGCCATCCCGATTCTGCGAGTAAACTTACATGACTAACTCCATCCGCCGTCCGGTCGTACGCCATAATTCCTTGTGCTTCCATGCTCAAAATATCATGGTTTTGCTCCTCCGTCTCTGCAAGCGGCTCCTCCTGGCCGCCCGCGCCTTCAGTTTCACCAGTTTCTGTAGTCTCCGCTTCCACAGGTCGTGGTTCCGGGGAGTATTTCAGAACCGAGTCGGGACCCATCAGCAACGAGAAGCGAATAAAGCGACTTCGAGAATCATCCTCCTTCATGGCTTCAACTGCATCTTGAAAAGCATTCTTGTTGTCCACAATAAGATCCGAAATCATCCGACCCTCCACCGACTCCGGGTCGGTTCCCACGACCTGTCTCCATGATGGACTGACCCATTTGATACGGCCATCGAGATCCAGGTCAACAATGACGTTTAACGTCTGCTCCGCCGCCTGTTTCAACTCCGCACGTTCTTCCTGCATGTCATTGTCGTCACTGAGAGAGCGATTCAAAGGGGTTAAACTCGGAACGATGCTCCGGGCCTCCTGCCGTAAGGCCGTCACGGCCGGAGGCGCCAGGAACTGAGGACTTTGGATGCCATTGCCCGCCATGCTGACTGGCAAGGGTTCTGAGACGGTGGGAAAACCCCGGGGAGGGATCACCGCCACGACTCGAGGTACCGTAGGCAAAAAGACAAGCGAAATCAACAGAGCCAGGCAGACCGTCTGCCGGGCAGAGCGGGTGCCCTAAGAAACGATGTTATGGATTCATCCGCAAGATCAACGGGCCATGGCTGAACTGCGGGGCGTGGATTCCAGCGAAAAACGGCCCTGATTGACGGGAACTGAGACGTTATTATTTGTTGGATTTTGAAGATGGTGAGATCACAAAAAAATCACCACAAACTCACAAGGGTAAAGGGTAAAAAAAAAAAGTTGTCGTGATCACGTAAGGACTAAGCAAAAGGGAATGGACAACGAAATGCCTATGCGGGGAACGGCGCGACGGAGGCGCTGCAACGCGAAGCCAGGGTGATCGACAAGAGTCAACCCCAAGATGAGGTTGACTGAATAGAAGGAAATTAAACAAGTAGGCGTGCTAAGCAGGGCGTAAAATCCGGCACAGCAAGATTGACAGCATGGATTGACAAAGAAAAATAAGGAACAGGCGAAGGGGGACGAGGGGGAGAAGACGAATAATAAAACGGCAACAAGGCAGTTGAGTTGAAAGGTAAGAGAGTGGAAGTAAGTGTGAAGTGTGAGTGGGTGGAGGGATTAGTAGTACATTCGGACTGGACGGAGTAGGTAAGGATATGCCGTAAAGTAAGGTAACGGCCACGGAAAAAAAAAAAGAGAAAAGAGAAAAAAAAAGTAGCCAAGTGACACTCACAGACCAAAGGACAAAAAGGTAACCAATTGAAGTGAAAATCAACGACCAACGTACCGTTTCCCACTGGGAGGTCAACTCGGTAGAAATCTATCTCAGTTGGAAAATTAAGTCAATGATCGTTGATTATATTTCCCAGTCGTTCATTCCCTACGATTGCCTGAAACGCTCACATTCCCTCACTTTCTCTTCTGACCTAATAATTCGATGTTTGACCCACCGGCTTCGCTGTAATGTTTCGGTATCGTCGTTTTAGTCTGGCATTTAGTGACAACAAGAGGATGCCATTTCGAGCATAGTATGATTCTTATTCTTATTTTTATTATCAATGATCCACTGGCGATAGACAATTTATAGTCCTCGGCAAGAGCCAGTACAACGCTGGCTGACCACGCCACGACTAACCTACAACATCCATCTAGACCTTTCTCCAACATTTCCCCAACACGACCTTCTGCAGCAAGAATTCTACTTAGTTAAATATATATAAACGTTATATACCCCCCGAACCTGGTCAAGGTAACCAGTACCTGAGTCCTCGACATCATGAGTGTGGAAGGCTGACACCGACCTGGCTCGGCCTTCACCCCCATCGCCCATCTCAGCAGGTCACCTCCGAGCATACAGTACGTACTTACTTACATACACATACTACTTACATCCAGACATACATACATATCTGGAACTGCATGTAGCCAACCCTAACTCATGATTCGTTCCCCTTCTGCATCTCCTCCTTCGACAACGGCTCGTTTCTCGGAAACCACCATTGATTCTGATTATTTATTATGATGGATTAGCCGAAGTAGTTTAATTATTCTGTCTTCCCTCCCTGTCACCAAACCCTCGTCACCCAGTAACCACTTTCCCCCTCCCTAAACTTAGTACATCACTCCTACAATTATAGTATAGAATTTCAAGGGAGAGAAGAAAAAGAAAACGAAAAAGGAGAGAGGGGGGAGAAATATGCATTCTCATTCCAAACCACACGACCATCCAACAGCCACCATACGCCACCAAGAATCAACCCATCCCATTTGCAACGGTCGGCCAGATACGATGGATTCGAGACGATTCTCATCAGGCCGCCCTTGTACCACCATCATCACTTAGCATTCTCAGAAGAAGGAACGAAAAAAAAAAGACTAAACCTTTGGGAGACAGTGAATTTCGTAAGGCCTAGAAACTTCTGTAAAGTTTACAAGAAAACAAAAAAAATGGGGAGCTGAAGGTACATTCCAGCGATGGGTGGGCGTGGTACTAAATTGCATTGTTTGTCCAGACTGGCAGGACGTCACCACCCATGCAAACAGCGGGAAGCTGTCTGGTTGTCCCATGGAACCGCTCCCGGTGCCAGAAGATCGTTGCTCACTTGACCTTCTGTCGCCGCCGGTTCTGGGGACTCATTGGGAAGGAGTTCGATACCTTTTGAAGTGTTCGGCTAAGTCATTCACACACAGAGAAGGTTCTGGATTGCCGACGAAGAACTTGACTGAATCAATGTCTTGACTTTACGGAGAGACAAATATGGCAGGAGGGTGCAGGTGCACTGAACCTAGGAGGTTGACCCTGTGCATATGCCCGTTGATAAGCGACTTGGTCTGCAGGTTGTTAGAAACCAATTCTTAGGTAACGACTATCGTGCGGTACATTGGGTCGGCTTTCTACGTGGGTGGGAAGGTATCCGGACGGTCCAGATGGTTATTATGTTGCGGATAGTGTTGGTGTGTATACAGATGGTAGCCCCAGAAACCCGGCAAATGTTTATGTCTACATGAATCATTGTTGTTGTTATTGTTGTCAAATTATATTAATTTGATCATGGGTGATGGAAGTGATTGACCAGTAAGAATGAAGAGCCCAACACCAAAGCAGTAATTCATCAGGAGACCAAAGCTTTTTCTTTTCTCATGCCCTTAGGTAATGGTCGAGAGCTGAGGTATTCTGGAAATCTTACAGTCAATTGTACTGTACTTTGGCATGCCAATAAACTTTCCCAAACATTCAGTCACCAGGACCATATCAAAAGCTAAGACGAGGAATCCTTTTGCGGGGTAAAGAGTAAAAAAAGGAAAAAGAAAAGAAAAAAAAGTCCCACTAGGTGAGGGACTATTTCGATCGTTTTCCACCCTAAAAATCAGCGCATCAATGCATGGATCAAGGACATACTCACGGAGTGCATGAGAGGTGTGCTTAATAACCCAGACCCGGAAGCATCAACTCTTCCCTCCTCCTTCAGGTAATGATCGTTCTCCCACCATGCAATACTACTGTAGAATCCAGTCTTATAGAGTAGACTTCAGTATGGAAATGACGATAGATGAGAAACAGCAACGAAATCTGTTTCATCATCGTGGGTCAAACCAAAACCCACCCCTGTGCGACCTGACGTCTTCATCAGTCGAATCAAGATTCCCAATTTCATCATCAGGACCAAAAGAAAATCCGGGGAAAGAACAAAGAACAAGATTAGAAATGAAGGAAAACAAATAAAAATAAAAATAAAATAAAATGTTCCAGTTTCCCCTCCCTTCCTTCTCGCATCAATATTTCACCCACCCTCCAATTGGGTTCTTCTACAAAAAAAGCCCTCCCCACTCTTCTCAGCTGGGAATCAAACCCAATTGATCGGCATCCAACCAACATTCTCCGATTGTGTCTGATCTTCAGAATCCACTCCCTTGATAAGCTCGAAATTCCACTCGCGGTGGAGTTGATTTGGACGGGGAGGACGGATGGCGTGGTAGACTATATTCGAATCCACTCGTTTCCCTTCACCCCTCCACCTATAGCACAACCCATCAGTATGATTTAAGTTAAGAGGTCGATGAGGGTAACTGTTTGCGGAGATGAACTCATATTTGGGTTTACTTCCGCTGATACGTGGCAATTCGGGGTCATCTGACGGGTAGATACCTACTTTGTACATACATCACTTTGTGATCCACTCCAGACATGGTGCAGGAGGTTGCATGCTCCAGACTATAACAAACTGGGATACTATCGTAGTACCGATCATTTTATTTTTTCCCTCTATTGAATAACCCCGCCAATATCATTTGTCCTACGTAGAGAAATGTTGGCAATGTAGTGAAAAGAAGAAAAAGAAAAAGAAAAGGTACGGTAACGCACCTCCACTCGAGGATTAACTGGTTCCCATACGAGGCCAACCATGGAATAAACCGAACTTCGTCCCATGATATCGGTTCTAGCTAGTGGGAATGAAGTCAGACAGAAGCTGAGCTCCACTGTGGAATCTTCCGACGGATTGGAAATCAAGCCCCGAGCACTAATTATACTTTCTTTTTCCTTTTGAACTCCAGTCGGAGGGTTCCTCACATACTGATGAGTTTCTCGAAAGAGTCTTCGGCTCAAGGTACCTGATGCCAAAGTGTCGACAACTTGGGTCGATGCAATGGTGTGCTTCAGGCAGTTCGTATGATACTCGAGTGTGTCGTGTCGCGATGCGTTCATTCCCGACCAGCCCCCTACATCATACGTAAGTCACTACGGGTTGCACTTGTTCTACTCTATGGCTCCATGCTCGCTTTGCAGGATGTCCCAGGGTATGGGCAGGGGGCTCTGATTGGTGAGATATGTTGTA
Organism: Aspergillus sojae; assembly: GCA_008274985.1. Lineage (NCBI taxonomy): Eukaryota > Fungi > Ascomycota > Eurotiomycetes > Eurotiales > Aspergillaceae > Aspergillus > Aspergillus sojae. Next base: position 3,776,698 of record CP035527.1, on the reverse strand, counting down.
TATGCTGGGATTGGAAGCCGATTGGGGTGGTACTTGAGTGGATACAGCTTATCAGGGGCTGGAATTGTTACGCTGAGGTTAATCAGCGGTTGATATCGTAGGATGATAAGATTTGCGTATCACATAGCACTACCACTGATGAAATAGACCATCCGAGAGCAATTGCTGAGCTCATTCAATTGAACCACCTCACGGTGTCAAGCTTCTCCATTCAGTCCCATGAGCTGAGCACACGTGCTATCCCGTATCACAAATTTAGCCCTTATCATCCTAATCTTCGTCTTTACTATAGCCTAGAATATCCGAGGCTATCTTCTCCGCAAGCATGTCTGCATTTCTGCGGTCAGCGAATTGCACAAGAAGACATGGACGGCATAGAACATACAAACAACTGACTGAGGATGGCCAGGAGGAAGAACTGGAAATGCACTGGCGTCGACCACCCTCAATTTCTCAACTCCAAGCACTCTCGCTCGGCCATCAAGGACCGCCATGCGATCAGAACGAGTTCCCATCTTGCATGTGCCGGATGCGTGCCACGGAGCCATGGCTGTATCCCGGATGACCTCAAGGATCTCACGATCAGTTTGATACTCCTTTCCCGGGAAGAATTCCTCTCCGACAATGATGGGTGCCATGGCTTCACTATGGAATATGTCACGGACTCGCTTAAAAGCCGCAACTAAAACCTGTTGGTCTGTTTCTGTAGTAAGCCAGTTCATGTAGATCACTGGAAGGTCGTCCGTATCAGCCGAGATGATAGAAACGTTTCCACGAGACGTCGGGGCCACGAGTGTGGGCATAATGCTCGCATATTGCCTTCCATCTTGCGGTTGCATAGTAATGGGATCCGAAAAATTACCAGTGAAAAGAGGTGCGGCGATATACTGTTATAGCAGATTCGGAACATTAGCATCCTCCGGTCTTAAAAAGTAGAGAGGTATACCGGAAACATACCTCGACCTCTGGCCAGTCTTCTGGAAACCAGGATAGGTCGTTCTCCGTACGTTCAGTGAATCCAGCCCGCGAGCTACCTGGGAGCTTTTCGAAAGCAATATAGTCGAATCCATGATTGGTCAACACTCCAGTATGGGATGACTTGAACTCCCTTATCTGACTTATAAGATATTGTAAATCCATAGCCAGCTTATTAAATGTCTCCACAGCCACTGGGTACGTCGGTCCAGAGAAGACATGGTCCCACAGATTTTGACCGACTCCTGGTAGGTCTACAATAACATCGATTTCATGCTCTTGGAGGACATCGGTGGGACCAATTCCAGAAACCATGAGTAGCTGAGGGCTCTGGAAGGCACCAGATGATATAATAACTTCGTGGGTCGCGCTGAGAATATACTTCGAGCCCGCAGTGGCGACCTCAACCCCTGTTGCTCGCTTTTGATCAAACAAAATCTTTTTGCCCATTGTGTTTTTGTATAATGTCAAGGTTTCTAAGTATCCCGAAGAATACGGTGACCTAAAAAATGCCGATTCCGAGCTACTTCGAATTTGATCGGCGGGTCGTAAAGTGAACGGGCAATAAAAGGAGCCCAACAAAGACCCGCTATTGAACTCGGAGGTTACTTCAACCCCCACCGATTCCAATCCAAGTTGGAGCCAGCTAGAAAAGGGTGAGGCGGCATGCGGATAAGTCACGTCAACAGGTTGGCCATGCTTCTCGTAAGCATCTTCTCGATAGCTCACGGTGGCGTTTGCAGGACGGAGCTCCTCGTTGGGTGCAGTAAAGTTAATCGTCTTCTTGAACAAAGGGAAGACGTTATCGAAGAGGTAACTTTCATCATCGACGAGATCAGCCCATAGTTTCATCGATCCTATAGTCGGTCTAGGGCCAGTCAACCTTGGGCTCTTTCTCTCGCTTACGGTGAGAATCTACTGACCTTTGGTATAGCATAAAGTTGCTTGCTGATCTAGGTAGTGATAGACTAAGTCAGCCAACTTGTGACTATAGGTTCACTAGTAGAACATACGCTCCTCCAAGGCACCTGGCTTTTTCGTAGTGAATGGTTCGGGAATCTGCGCCTGGTCCAGTGTTGACCAGAAACCCCCAGTCAAGGGGCGTTCGAATGGCCATTGGATCGGTTCCAGTGCCAATGCCAACAGCCCCAGGAACTTTCGCTGGGGGGTAATTGATTTCGTAGAAGCCTCCGGCTTCTACCAAAGCAACATTGAAGCTCTGTTCAGCCAGGCGCGCCGCCAGGGTCACACCAGCATTACCACCACCAACGACAACGTAGTCAAACGAGGCATCAATTCCAGGAATACCTTCTTTGCTGCCGTATAACGGTTTGTCCGCAGTCGATGCTGGTAGGGCAATAAGCCAGAACAGCAAAAGAAGTATTCGATGAAACATGTAGGGAGGATTTGGGTTAAACGCGGCGTAATATTCCATGATATTGCTCTGGCTGTGTATAGATCAATTAATACTCCTGTTGCTGTCCATTAAATATGGGTTAGCAAGAGTAGAGGAAATGAGGAGAAAAGGGAATGGGCGACGAGACACGGCTGATTTTAAATATCTTGGTCAGGCGCGATGTAGTCAAGGCGCCTTGTCAATTGATGACATGCGGTGAAACTTGGGGATCCTGGGAAGAAAAGAAATTAACGCATCGGCCTTTGATAGACAGACGTTGTGTCGTTCAGGAATAAAGCAGAGACATTGTCATCGTAGACGGCACTCAAGCGTCACCCACAGCTAACCGATGTGGTAAATATGCACATATTACTGTGTGCCTTTTTCTGTCTCAATAGTCATCCTGTAGAGCCCGGTAGAGACAAGCATGATTGAAACTATCAAAGACAATAGAATACGAAGTAAAGCTTAGTGTGTCCACGAACCCTGACTGTCATTGGTGCGACTAATTTGCGCGAAATTCAACATTCGAACCTAGAATATTTATGGAAAGGACATCTATATCCATGTTCATTAAGGTATATGCTTGTTAGAAAGAAATCAGATGATAGTTCCAGAATTACCTATATTACATCAAGTCACCGTGTGCATCCTCCACACATTTTCAGTTGCACTATTCCTTAATTACTGTCCCTTCTTCTGACCCTCCTGTCGCTCCCGTTCTACCACATATCCAACTGCACGGGCCAGACCCTCCTCGACTGAAACGATGGGAGTGTAGCCTAGTCGCGACTTGGCCTTGTCACATGAATAGTAGCGAGTCATGCATGAATACCGGACTGTCCGCCTAGTCAACCGCGGCGTCTTGCCACAAATACCCATCACTGTCTCCGCGATGCCGCCAATAGGACCAAGGAGTGCCTCGGGGAGTTCCCAGACTTGATGGGGCTCGACTACCTTGCCAGTTAGTGCCCAGGCAGCACGCGTCATATCCCAGAAATAGACCGGGGCATCGTTAGTAATGTTGAAAGCCTCTCCATCAACCCGCTCATGGTCTAACGGTTCACTTTGTTTGGACTCAATACGGGTCTTGGTAGCAAGCAAGCGGAAGGCGGCGAGTAAGTGGGCATACGCGATATTCCCAACGTAAGTGAAGTCGAACAAATTATTGTTGTCGCCCAACTGCATTCGAAGGACGGTTGGCGAGGCCTTGGACGAGTGTTCCAGAACCTTGTAGGTAAACGTGGTGTCCTTCTCTCCATAAATACCGGCTGGACGAACAGCACAGGTCACCATTCCAGAGGGCGAGGTTCGGTTGTACTTCAAGACGAGTTCTTCTGCGTCCGCCTACCAACTTTCGTGAGCAAATGTTGACTAGACAGAAACGGAGTCGGCATCACCTACCTTTGTCTCTGAGTAGTACTCCAACTGCCTATCCCCTCTAATGTATGGCCACTCTTCGTCCACATTGATCAGATCGCTTTGTGTGTCGTGAACCACTGAGCTCGAGCTTGTGTACACGAAAGCTTTGCACTTTCCACCCCAATCTCCACGAGCGCCGCCCGCGACCTCCAACAATGTCTTTGTTCCGTCCACATTCACCTTGCGCAACAGCGGCTTGTTCCCTTCTAGGACGTTTGGCGTGGCAGTGTGAATAACAACATCCGGCTTAACTTTGCGAAAGACCTCCAACATGGACTCCGCCGACGTGATATCGCCATCGTAATACTCAGCACCAGGCAACCGATTGTTGGAGGTTCGCAAGTCGACTACTGCGACCTTCGCCACACATACCGGATACCGGCCGGCCAGCTGGGGATAATCGAATCGAGGATCTTCTTCTGGCTTTGGGAGAGCGACACTGGCATCGGTTTCGGAAGGGAAATTGAGCAAGTGATTGACGATGTGCCAGCCCACGAATCCACAGCCCCCGACCACCAAAACAGTGCCCAATTCCATAGCGGGACGCTTGTTAGACATTTTGGCGAGTTGTTGGGTAACTTGAGCGACTGGAGGCGACGGATGGGTGGAGATAAGCGATAGAAACTGAAGGGCGAAGAGGGAGTGTTGATCTTAAGTTCGGGGGGATAATAATAATTTAACTGGGTTCCGCTCCGCTCTACGGAGAAAATGTCTGGGGCTGAGCTAAAATGTCTGGGCCCCCACTCGAGAAGCCACATCGCCTTCAACCACCGAACGCAACTACTACAGAAAGTCTACTCTTTGCCATACTTCCACAACCACCTTGACTCTTCTCATACAATAACAACATCCACAAAGCTGATGTCCGTTACTTATTATTTGAACCGCCTAATTGATCAAGTCTGCATTGGTGGCATCAATCCATAACATCGCATTACTAATCTTGATTTTTTAGTCTAGAAACTGGTCCCAACGAAAGTAAACCATCTTAGATGCCATCACGCTTAACTCCGAGTGATATACGCTCCATTGTGTGCGAGATCTTACGGTCCCCTACATATTATGACATTAGGACTTGAGAACGTAATGGTTTAAGCGGTAGGTAAGAACTCACTCGGCGCTTTTTTCAACAGATTGCCGCAATGCCCTGTTATATTTCTTGCGATCTTCTGTGCTGCCCCAAAAAAGCTTCGTTGCCTCCGGGTGAACTGTAGTCCGTGGATCATATGGCGGAGATTCTTCTTCTAGTGCCGCCACAATCGCTTCGATATGGTAACGCATTTCGTCTGTTCGACGTGGGGAATAACATAGGACTCCTTCTCGGGATACGCGAATATGGAATATGGGCGTCTCCACAAAGACACGAGGCTGTTCATCTGGGAAACGTGGACTGATGTAGATCTTAAACCTAAAGATACCACCGTCCAAATGGCTCATAGGCCTACCGAAGTACGTAAATGCCCAAAGGAAAGGATTAGTGTCGACAAGCTCAAGATCAACAGCGAAGTTTTTCTGACGCTTGAGATCCTCAACAATCTGTTCATACTGGCGCTGCAGATTTGATGCGATACTCAGCTCTTGTTTCTTGACACCAAGTCCCTCAGACAACCAATTGTGTGTCTCACAGATAATCTTTTCCCTAAGCAAGACTACCCGCCGCCTTAATTCAGGGTAATCGAAGTGGCCATCCATAGTATTGCCCTGGCTTTCGAAAGGCATTCTCTGGAATTTGCGTTTTCGAGAGATATCCGAGTCCGCGGCATCAATCGCTTGGATGTAGGAATCGAAATACCATAAGAATCGTCTTTTGCGAAGGTCTGCGAATTGATCAACAACAGGTTTGTCATCTTCGCTCAGTGTTTGGCCTTCTCCGTCGTCGTCATCGTCCTCGGATGCTCGTTCTGAAACTGCGCTTGTACTTCCATGTGGCAGGATACCCAGCGATGACTCCAAAGGCTCAATGACTGCAATTCGGAGGTTCTCATGGCAAATCTTGGCATATAAAGAATGTTCTGTTAGCATGTCCTCCCGCAAATTTAGGAGTAAGTCATCACCTTCTCTACGTAAGATACCTTCCACTCTTTATCCTCTGCTGTATGGGCATTCTCATACCCAGGTTCGTTCTCATAGGGGTTGTTAGACAACAGACTCTGGATTGAGATCAAGATAGACTCCAGGCCTTGTGCAGATGACCACTCTTCTCCAGGGTGCCCGCGCCAAGTGCTACATCAAACCACTCAGCTATAGCTACTTTGTAGGCATTTGGAATGAATTACCCCAGAATTGACCTGGATCCCGTCAGTATATGAGCATGCTTAGCCTTTCGGATTTTAGACTAACAAGCAGACTTTGCCCGAAGCATAGATATTAGGGTTGAACCGACAACGTCCTTTATTTGTAGTCAAAGCTCGGACACTAGGAGGCTTTGCGGGATAGTCTGGAGCCGTCATAGTGAGTACTTCTTGTTGTGTTCCTCCCACGAGACGGATTCCTTACCATTTCCAAATTTGATCGCAAACTAAGGCAGTTCCTCTCCAGTCAGTGGGAATAGAGCTGTGGTATGTTTTATGATTATACTGAGGGCAGCGAATACGAACCTCGAAGAAACCGAACTGGTAAGGAGTGTCTGGCGGTCCAAGAATGAGGGCGCGGACATTTCGGATGTCAGAATCATCGTAAGCCACAGCCAGCGCTTAGAATCCGAGCCGAACAAATGATTGTAAGCTTAATGTAACAATATTATTCTTTCCAGGACTGTATCAATGAAGTCTTACACAAGTCTGCGCCTTGTTGTATCTGCTTGATTTCCTAGTACCCCACCAGAAGAGGAGCCTCGTCAGTTCAAGAGGGCTTTACAGGATATTTGTGGATATAATGAAAGAGTCAGTATACCCTTGTAATGCGGAGAATCGCTTGATCGGACATTCTGTCATAGAAACGCTCAACAGTCGAGCTCTCATCAGCGGGGGTTGATTAATAGAAATTGAAATGAGCAAAGCGCTGAGGTTGTAAGCAGATGACGGAGGAGGACGGGCGTATGTATGATATTATAATGATCATTGATGGTCCAGCCCAAGGCAGCGCGGGGAACGACAGGTGGCTGCCTTCTCAGTGTGGGCGGACTGCTATCAGGTGTGTGAGTAGATAATAGAAGTTCGTTAATTTCGTTTTCCAGGCTTTCTAAGGTATTTTGGTTGTGTGTCTGGCGTCCATTGTCCGTCAAGAAATTTATATGAAGGATAGCAACTCATGGCAGGTACAAATAAGCTCAGGGCTGTATGTACACTATTCACAGTTATGTAGTATAGTAGTATAGAGGCTAAAATAGTAAGCATCTCCGGCATTCAAGACTTTTACCCTCTGAAATGGCTCTTTTGAGGTTGCGTCTAGAAGACTATAAATTCTTTGTTGCTATCTGTCTGCAAGAGAATGCTACACGGTCTATGTACAGTATAAATATTCAATAAAGGTACTGCAAAAGCCTGTCAGTAAAAATTGTGAATAGATAAGTCTATAGATCAAATATCCGTGACTGCGTTGAAAGAGAACACGCCTCTACATAAAGAATAAAGGGAAGTAAAGGCAAGTCACCTAGTACTTTTCTTTCTTTTGCGGACAGTGTCTTGACTCTTGAGTGATGATACTCCTTGACATACAGGCGCTACGGGGTTGACGGTATTTCAGTTTCACACTATGACAGGATGTACTGTATTGTACCTAAGCTCCGCACATATATCCAACTCACCGCCTTCTTTGTGTGGGTAGTTGATGGGCCAAACAACCGAAATCCCCTGATAGCGCGGGATATTTCCCCTTAACCATATTTAGGCGACGCCGCTGACTCCATTTAATTTTCTATTCATCTAGTACAGGCATTAGGTAGCTTTCTAGCTCTCTGTAGGACTGTAACTCTATCATATCTTTCCGAAGAATTTAGGCTACAACACCTAATTTCTATTTAAAAACATGGTTACTATTTGGACCCCTGAGGCTTTGCGGGCATTCATTTCAACATTCCTAAACAAGACTAGCTTGACAAAACAGTCACCCTTGCTCTTCATACAGAGTATGACATCTTTTGAAGAATGCTCCCCAAAAAGCAAAACTAAAACAAAACAAGATAGATAAGGTGAAAAAATCACATAATACTCTCTTGGTGCTGAAGAAATTATATGACTTAAAACTGGCTCACAGTTGAACACACAATCTACACAAGTCTTGAACAAAGATTCTCATAACAACCTGGAAGGTGGCTCTACCTGCAGACAATGTCAAGGGTCCCAAGCTGACAGCAACTCCACTTGGCAACATACTTAGACCGTCAATGTATGGGGTCATGACTAGTTTCAGAAATACCAAAACAGGTAACCCGCTTCCTGCCCCGCAAAAGAGAATAATAAGGGGTCAAAAAAGGGTCGGTGTGTCAGTGACCATGTTTCCTCCATACTCTTACACAATGTTCCAATGAAGAGTTTTTCTAATCTGTTGTTTTCCCTGGAGGGATATATTTTTTCTATTTCTTTTTTTTTTTTCTTTCTGTAAATCCATCACACTCACTAATCAAAACCATACAGTATCTACCAATATAGGGTTAGGTTACTTTCTTCATTCTTACTTGGCTTTTCTTCCCTTTTGCCTTTTCCTTTTTGTTCACTCTGTCAGGACTTTCCATACTTATTCAGGTGGTTCTATCCACTTACTAGTACTCCCATCCAATATTCTCTTTTTGTATTGTTACGTAGTAATCAGGCACCGTGGTCCCATTTCTGTCATAGATACCTTGTACAGTACTAATTGATACACAGACCACAGGCGGTAGTCCAGGCGGTGAGTGTATTTCACGTGATAGACCCTAGCGGGTAACCAGCAACATGAAAGCATAGGGGGGCACAGCGACAACTGCCAGCAGGACAGACACCCACTTTGCCAAACACGCGATCTCCTAAACCTCCTATAACCCTCTCTCCCTATCACTCTTTTGTTTTACTATACTGGACTCTGTAGTTCATTATTTTCCTCTCCCCTCTGTGCTCTGAGTTTTCCAGGGTTTGGACTATCGATCCTCTGTTGGTGTTTGCAGGGAACCAGGAATGGTTGTGATTCCGGCCAGTCTACTACTCCGCCGCTTGTTGGTCTCACTTTGAGCTTCAACCTTTTCAATCCCGCTGCCCTCGACACGGGCGCTTGCGCTTTTAGACGTCTCGATTTCAAATACGCTGCTGCAAAGACCGGTGGAATTGTGAAAGGGTATATTTATTAGGTCGATCACGCGCTCCCATTCCTATTCCTCGAGTCAGAAGTTCCCCGCAAGTTTCATCTACATGGCGTGAGGTGAGTTGTTATGAAAGGACCCCAAATATCTTCGAGGAGCCCCGCGCAAAGTAAATCACACTCTTGTCTGACCTAAGCTATTACTCCCGTCAAAGATGCGATAATCACTTCATCACTTGTTTTTAACTACCCATTTCTGCAACCTCTCGAATAACTTGTTTATTCCCGCTCCAGTCTCCTGTCTCGATAAATCAATTCTCCCTGATCTCGGCGGCAACCACAAACGCGACCCAGCCACGCATTGAGACTCCCAATATCCTAAGTTACTTGCAAACTCGTTGCAAACAAACGCAGAACGGCGTAATTTTATACGGATATGCCTCCCGGCGACGTTCCTTTGCCGGATAGCCTCGTGCCGGGCAACGGGGCTGTCCGCCCCACGTTGAATACCAGTGGTTATGGTGGAGGTAACCAGATGCAAACCCCTACATCACCGGCGGATAACAGTATTCCATTCGACTCGCCGCGTGCAATAACTGGGGGTTGGAATGCCTCCGGGAACAGCCCTGTGGATGGAGCCCAAAACCCCGATGGTCGTCTGGGTCGAAGATACGAGTCAAACAATTCCAGCCCAAGGGACCCCTCAACTCCGCGCGATGCAGCCGGCTATTGGGACCGATCAACTCCACGTGATCGAACACGCCCTAACGGCCGACCAGTCACGAAGTCACCAGGTGGCTCGTCAAGGATTTGTAAAAAGTGTGGCGAACCCCTCACAGGTCAGTTTGTGCGGGCATTGCTTTCGACTTACCATCTGGAGTGCTTCAAATGTGAAGTGAGTTTCCACCGCTACTCTTGCATGCATTCTGTCTCAGTAACTGACTTATCACGGCGTAGGATTGTGGCCAAATCGTGGCTTCCAAATTCTTTCCTGTCGATGCGGAAGATGGGAGTGGGCAGTACCCTCTATGTGAAACAGACTATTTTCGGCGATTGGACCTCCTCTGTCATGAATGCGGTGGCGCCCTGCGAGGCTCATATATAACGGCCTTGGATCGAAAATATCACATTGAGCATTTTACTTGCTCCGTTTGTCCCACAGTCTTCGGTGCGCAGGACTCTTACTATGAGCATGAAGGCAAGGTCTACTGTCACTTCCATTACTCGACTCAATTCGCACAACGGTGTCACGGTTGCCACACATCAATTCTCAAACAGTTCGTGGAGATTTTCCGTAATGGACAAAATCAGCACTGGCACCCCGAATGTTATATGATTCACAAGTTTTGGAATGTTCGTTTAGCCCCAACTGGCCAGCCATTCGAGTATCCTGAGTTAGAAGCCGATGCTACCGATGAGCAACGCAACCGAGTGCGGGAGGAAGAGGATGTGATGGAAGAAAAGGTGTACAAAATTTGGAGCATCCTCTCAAGTTTCGAAGAATCATCAGCCGCCTGCATCTCAGATATGCTTCTGCACGTCAGTAATGGTACTTATGTGGACGGAGTTCTTGTTGCGAAAAAGTTCATTGCACATGTCGATGTTCTTTTCTCCGCAATCGACCAACTTGCAGCAAACATCAAGGCTCAGGGCATGAAAGGTGAGTCTTATTTTACCGTGGGTGTCAATTAACGGTATTGTGGAACTAAACTCGTTAATTAGACCTTGCCTATGGTCGTGAAGCAAAACTCCTGTGTAAGAAAATTGTCGCTTTCTTCGCATTATTATCAAAGACTCAGGAGACCGGCGTTCGAAAACTCGGTGTCACTCAGGAGCTTCTATCTTTAGTGACAGGCCTTGCCCATTATTTGAAGCTCCTCATCCGTATTGGCTTGCAGGGTGCTCTCAAGTTAGAGAGGGAAAAGGAGACGCCAGAAGGTCTGCATCAGTTCTTAGACCATCTTGGGGATCTTGAGGCACTTCGGCCTCTTGAAGAAGAAGTGACTACTGCAGACTTAATGGCTAATGTCGAAGTCCTTGCTGATCAACTCTCCGACTGCTGTGCTGCATGCAAAGAACCCATCGATGACGAATGTGTCAAGCTTGGAGATAACAGGTGGCATATCAAGCCACCTCACTTGACTTGTACAACCTGCCAGAAAGATTTAACTGCTATGCCTCAGGATGCCTTGTGGAACCCTAAGGATAAGCGCGCTTTCTGTAATAGCTGCGCTTCTGAGAATGGCTTTGCGCATGATACACAAGGAGGGTTCACACGAGTAACCAAACTCCAGCAGTTTGTCTTCTTGCTGCAGGTTGCTCTTGCACGGCTCCTCACTGTTCTGCGAGCTGGAGGCACTATTCCAGCATCAGGTATGTTGCTAATCGAGAATTGCTCTTCACAGCTTAGAATACTAATTCATTTCAGATGACGCCAACCTAAAGTCGCATGATGGGAGTGACGGCCAATCTACCCCTGGAGGCGAATTGCGTAGGTCAACGACTAGGTCGAAGTCATACTCGCATGCGAGTAAAGAGGGTACCGAAGAATCCTCCCTCGAACAAACTGTTGGTGAAATGCGACGTCTAAGGTCGATCCGAAACGAGCGCACTCTGTCAACGACTTACAAAAAAGCACGGGCGTCACGGATCATCGATGGGCCAGAAGGACGAAGCGTAAGGCCAGGTTCATCAGGCGGTGAAGGCACAGATCCTCGTGGTCACGGTTTCCAAATTGTAGAAGAAAAAGACGCAAACGGCGAGACGGTTACTGAGCTGACATTTGGCAACCAGGACGCTCTCACTCTGGATGACATTCCAAGGATCGTTGCTGCCGAGCAGGCTAAAGAGCAACGCCCCAACGCATACAAACATGCAGGGGCCGGGCTTGTCGGAACCACCGAACCTCTTCCGAGATACAACTATGGCCATCAACGCGGTGTGTCTGGTGCTGGTTTGGAGCGGCATCTTATGGGACAAGGTGGAAGGGCCAAGAAGTACTTCTCAGAACTGTCTGCGTTGGAGTATTTCATCGTACGCCACGTTGCAGTACTGTCTATGGAGCCTTTGTTGGACGGCTATTTCACTTTAGAGGAGCTCCTTTCATTTATTGAGTCACGTAAACCAACGATCTGGAATATCTTCGGTCGTGCCTTCAATAAGGAAACCAAGAAAGGTGGGAAGAAGAAAGGCGTTTTCGGTGTCAATCTAGATTTCCTCGTTGAAAAAGAGGGTACAGAGTCTAGTCATGGTGTCGGACCAGGTGCGCTTCGCATCCCTGCTCTGGTTGACGATGCTGTGTCTGCCATGAGACAAATGGATATGTCTGTGGAAGGTGTTTTCCGAAAAAATGGCAACATCAGAAGGCTTAAGGAGCTGTCTGACCTGATCGACAATAAGTACGAACAGGTGGATTTGACAAAGGAAAACCCAGTGCAAATCGCAGCCCTCCTGAAGAAGTTCCTCCGTGAGATGCCTGACCCGCTCTTGACGTTCAAGCTCCATCGCCTATTTGTAGTGTCGCAAAGTAAGTTTTCCCTTCTGCAATCCTCACTCCACAATGGATCATATTCTTACATATATTACAGAACTATCGGATCCAGAAAAACAAAAGCGGGTTCTTCACCTTGCCTGTTGCCTGCTTCCCAAAGCTCACCGAGATACTATGGAAGTCCTGTTTGCCTTCCTGAATTGGACGTCATCTTTCTCGCACGTCGATGAAGAATCGGGCAGCAAAATGGACATCCACAATCTTGCCACTGTGATGGCCCCGAACATCCTATACCCGAATGCTAAGAACGGCACCGTTGATGAGAGCTTCCTAGCAATTGAGGCTATTAATGCGCTTATCGCATACAATGATACCATGTGCGAGGTAAGTTGTTTACAGCACGTTCTAGGTGTGTTACAGATACAGATATACTAACTTCAAATGATCCAGATTCCCGAGGATTTGCAGTCGGTTCTCACGGACACCAATTTTTTCAAAGAGAATTCTGAAGTCACCACGAAGGAGATCCTGAAACGTTACGGGGATATCGCACGCGGCAGCTTTTCCCAGAGGCCTGCCAATGGCGGCGAAACCTTTACTATTACGAATCAAAATCGGGGAGCAAACACCCCGACGTCTGCACGTATCGAGACGGATCCATCTCAAGATGCAGCGACACAGTTGCAAGGCTCTGTACGCCATGTACAAGGCCCTCCTGGTCATGCTCATTCAGCTAGTGGTATCCCGGAGTTGGTGCCGGCAACAACAAGCGATAACCGTGAGCGCAGCATCAGCAATGGCAGTCAGCAGAATCTGGTACAACCAGATGCCCAACCTCAACAGCTGCCTTATAGAGCTCGGCCGGGAGCAGGGCCGATGGGAGTTGCCGGTTGATATTATGCTACTGTCACTTGCTTCAAGGACGTGTGTCAATCAATCCTCGTTTTCCCTACTTCTTGGTGCTCTGAATACTGTTGGTGTATCATTGGGCCGTTCAGCGTTCTTTAATCTTTGACAGGTTTGGATGGAGTTATTTTTCTTTTACTTATATCCTTCTTGTCTCGCATCGCCATAATTCTCAAGGCACAAGCCAAATAGCCCCACATTTGCTGGTTATTACGTCCGCTAGATGCCCTTACCTTTACCCTTTCTTGCCTATTCACTGCCTAAAAGTGCAATATCATCATTATAATGGTGGGCCTGGCTCTTGCCTCTTTGCGTCTTGTTGTCCCTGGGGAACCTTTTGGTTGTCCAGAGTGTCCTGTCTATCATTGCTTACTATACACATTTCTGGTACCGGAGCGTCCCTGTCCCTGATCTCATTGCATTCCAGCTGAAACCTAGCGTGAATATGTGCTCGACCTTTGGACTGTTTTCTTCTTTCAATTCTGATCCGTTCTACTCCGGTGTTCTGTTTCTTTTCTCATCAACAGTGTTGTGAGAATATTGTTTGTTTGTTTGTTTTTTTTTTTTTTTTTTTCGTTTTCCAGCCAATTCAGAATGGCTGCAGAGATACCTGTGCAGAGTTTTCTTTTCTACCTTTGACCTGTTCATTTACATTTTACCTATTCAGCCTACTTGAGCTGATATCCCGAATTGTCTGTGTTGGGTCCAATTACATCCATAATTCCATGAGATGTTTAGATTACATACAGCTGTGAGATGACGGGAATCTTTCTACTTCTACTTTCATTCTTGATCCTGGATATTTGTAAATCCGATTTGGCAGTCCTTGTGTAGAGCTTCGTCTAGAAAGACCATTGCTAGCACCAGAGTGCACATTCCACTTGCTGTTTCAAGTACGAACAAAGTTCAATTCACTAAAATCGCATCCAACTAGTCGAAGGATGATAATACCAAACTCCAATGATATAACCCTCAATTCAAAAGAACTCCAAGGAGTTCAACCTATTTTAACCGTGCAGATAAAGCAGCAACAAAGCCTACTACGAACCCAACCGACTCTAGACCCAATTATGCAAGGTAAAATAGAAAACGCCAATAGACCCGCTCCAACTCCAAAACATCAAAGTTCACACCGTTTCCGTGTTAGCCCCTCTTGGCAGATTTTAGGGCATGTCAAAAGACTATAATTGAATAGGTCCCTTCCTGAAAGAGGAGATATAGAGCATTTAAGCGCGTTTGCGGAGGACCCTCCGTCCCGTTGTCGGAGCTTCACCTCCTGCGGGAGCGGCGGTCTTCCTGGTAGCCGACGCGGCGTTACGTTTGGCAGTTGCAGAAGTCGTTTGGCTATTTGCGACAGCCTTCTTAGCTGTGGAGCTAGCGGTTGATGCAGCTGTCACCTTCCTTGCGTTTGCACCTGTTCGCGTCGGTTTGGTGACAGTTGTGCCAGATGACGTGGAGGACGAGACACTACCTCTGCGCTCAAGCTGACGGGTAGCGGGTCGTGGCAAGGGCGACCGTGTCGTCGTCTTAGATGCCGTAGTGGCCCTACTTGCTGGCCTCTTGGATGCTTGCGAAGCGGGTCTGCTTGCTGTTGCTACAGACGGTGTGCCTTTCGTGGTACGAAGGCGCGCGCTTTCCAGGGATCCGGCCAGGCTAGTTGGCGCAGCCTTGAGTGGACTAGAAGGCTTTAGCGATGGCATCGGCCGTGAGAGGTAAGATGAATTCTGAGGTTTCTCGGGGGATGCGCGAAGCGGTGATTGTGGATATGTCCTAGAGTTTGATGATTTTGGAGAAAGAATTCTGAAGTCTGCCCCTCTGACTTCTTGGGAGACCACCCGCGAAGTACCGGCAGCAGCGCCGGGTTTAGCGCGTCTCTTTGGGTTCTTGAGTACATCAAGCTGTTCCCCTGTCGCAGGGGCATTTTCCTTATCGGAGTAGAGACCTTCGTGACTGGATTGTCGGGTTAGTAAGGGTTTCATCCGGAATATCTCGACATCGGTGTACCTCTGTCTCTTCGTCCTGCGCGGACTCGGGCTTGCAGCAGAAGCCTTCCGCATTGCAGGATTAACCGAAATAGCTGCAAAATTCCGTGACCCTTTGATTGGGCTAATGAGCTTCCTCGGGGAGGTATTCTCTTGCTGCGCCCGGAGGGCGGCATTGTGCTTTTCCAACAGCTCGCCCATGTTTACCTTCCTGAGAGCAATGGGGATCCGATTAATGCGTCTTTCAATCCGAGCCCGGAGATCATTTGCTTGAAGCGCATATTGCGCGCGAAGTTTACGTGCCCGCTCGGTGACTACGTCATGGTCAATGCCGGTGTTCAGAAATTAGTACACATTAGGAACATACCCTCTAGCTGCAGATTATCCATAAGTGCCTGTTTTTGGTTTCGGGTTACTCGGAGCCTCTTCTTAGCAGGACTACTGGTAGGCGTTCTAGCTTCATTGACAGGGTACGCGTCGTCGTCGCGAGATTTTCGTTTGGATGTAAGGGAAGCCATTATGGTGGAGTGGCTGGTTCACTTCCGAAAGTTCGAGGGTCTAGAAGAGGAAGTCGCTAGTTATGGTGAAGAAATTCAGTAATTTGAGCTGGGTGGAGTTGTCGGAGAGCGAAGGGGTGGCGTGCGTTGAAGTGGGAGTGGAAGGAAAGCAAGTATGCGCTTGTTTTATGGGGGATAAACAACCGCTGACTTAATTCGTGGTTAGTCCCGATGGGGGCGGGCAAGTGTGACATTGATCTCAGCACAGCTCCAACTCTCCTCCCCCCATCACTGCCATCATCATCATCATCTTGCCCCCCATCTTCTACTACCCCCGCAGAACTCTTCAAGATCGAGGAGAGCTTTATGAATAATATCTTATTCTCTCTTTCTCATTTCCTTTTATTATAAATCTATCTTAATTCCGATAGACCGCCAAGATGTCGCTCGAAGCAACCATGATCATGTTCGTCATCTCCCGTTCAACGCTCTAGCTCCGTACACCCCAACTAACTCATCTGCAGCGTGGATAATAGCGAAAGCAGTAGGAATGGGGACTATACGTAAGGACCTGTCCCCGATTAACTCGTTGTCTCGCTGCTAACAGCTCCCAGCTCGACAAGATGGCAAGCACAGATCGACGCCGTCAGCGTCATTCACACCGCCAAGATGCGCGTACATCCCCAGTCAGCCGTCGGACTTATGAGCATGGGTGGAAAGGGTCCTGAGGTTTTGTCGACTTTTACCTCCGACTTTGGTGCTATCCTGGCCGGTCTGCACCGCACTAAGATCCACGGCACTGCCCACCTTAGCTCCAGTATACAAGTGGCCGGTGTATGTCTTGACTCTATGGTTTTATATTGCAGAGCTTCTGGCGATAGTGGTGCTAATCATACTCTCTGCTACAGCTCGCTTTGAAACATCGTTCCGAGAAGTCCCAACGCCAACGCATCATCGTGTTCTCGTGCTCTCCGATCGAAGAAGATGAGAAGTCATTGGTTAAGCTGGCTAAGAAGATGAAGAAGATCAATGTATCTATCGATGTTATCGCCTTCGGAGACCTCGAATCCGACCAAACTAAGAAGCTTGAGGCGTTCGTCGAGAACGTCAAGGGTGGAGACGGCTCGCACCTAGCCATTATCCCTCCTGGTCCGAACCTGTTGAGCGAGGAGCTTCAGATGACACCCATTCTGGGCGGCGATGGTGCTGGAGCAGGCGACGCAGGTGCGGGTGGTGAAACCGGCGACTTTGGATTCGAAGATGCGGCTGAGAATGATCCCGAATTGGCGTTCGCCCTACGCTTATCTCTGGAAGAAGAGAAGAACCGGCAAGAGAAGGAAAAGCGGGAGCGGGAGGAGCAAGAACGCAAAGCCAACCTGGATAACATTCCTGAGGAAGGACAATCAGGTGAATCGAGTGGGAGCAAAGACAAGGAGGACGGTGACAAGATGGACACCGCGTAGAGAAGGAAACTCAGATAACTTCCTGAGGACGAATTTGATGCATACCCGGCGTTTTATCAATGTGCTTTCGTATTTCCCTGTATTCTAGAAAGCGATCCTAGTCGATACGCTTTTGGAAGGATGTGATTGAAGTCTATCGTATGTTTCATGACCAACAAAGGCGAAAAAAGAAAATATGTAATTACAACAAGGACAATTGTCATCAAAATGCGTCATTAATGTCACCACAAATCGACCTTCCAGCAGTCTATTGCTTCCGAACTCGATCAACAGAAGAAATAAAGGGAACGATCAGGTCCTCCCTCTCAACCACCCCGCAAGATGTCGATCAAACGCCTCACATCTGACGGGCATCTCGAGTTGGTAGAACGGGTTCTTCATCACATAATCCGCATACAGCTCGTATACCTTCTTCATAACCACATCAATGTTCCCCATCATCGGATCCGTGAATAAAAGGAACTTCGTCCCCGTCAACGTCTGGAAACACGTCAATCGGAACTTATCCGTCTCAAGACTTTCGAGACCCGTCGCTGGAATCCCCGGGTTGGGAAAGGTGAACGCTGACGCCGGAGTAGGCGGGGTGGGTGTGCCAGGGGTTGAGGGGATATTGGAGGAAGTCGGGGTAGTTGCTGTCGTCGAGGCCGTAGAAAGAGGAAGCTTAGGAGTTATCGTACGAGTGATGGCATGAACACTACCCACAGCACATATTCAGCGGTCCAGTTGTAACACAATTGCGTGATCGGGGATTATCTTCTTTCGGCGGGATGAATTCGATCTAACACACATACCCATGAAATGTACCAGCTAGGACGAGATAATCATTTGTGGAGAGCTTGCGCAAGCCGGGCTGGAATTCGCGCTGGTATACTAAGCCACCTGCTTTATTGATTATGATAAGTGAGAAGACGGCCCTGGATCAGTTGTTAGATTTCACGTTTGTTTTGCATTTGATCGAGGGAGCTTGACGGACATAGTGGGTGGGGAGGATGTGGACAGGTATATCTTAGTTCATCGATGGGCTGCTATTGTTTGTGCGACATCACCTAGATAAACTGGGGGCCGCGGGGAATTGGTGGTGGTGAGATTAGGTTTTTGAGGTGTTCATGGCATCATTATGGTTTATCTGATCACTCCGAAATGTATGGGCGGATAGCATGCGGAGGTGGTGATGGAAGGTCGTTGTTACGCCTGGCAGTTGCAATAGGTCTATAGAGCATTATTTCGAGCCAACTTTCAACAATTGCGGGGATAGCTCAGTTGGGAGAGCGTTAGACTGAAGTTTACTTCGATCAGATAACCCACCTTGGGTATCTAAAGGTCGCCGGTTCGATCCCGGCTCACCGCAATTTCTTTTTCTTTTTTCAAATCTTCCTTTCATCTTCCTTTCCATGCTTGCGCAGAGGAACTTGAAGTTCTACAAGACAGTCTACATAGGCTTTGAATAAACGCAACGAAAGGACGATGGATTAGACAAATTTTCTGTACTACAAGTAGCTAATACTAAATAGTCAACGTTCGTGAAGTCCAGTTACTCTCTTGTCATGCCATTCCTGGCGCTGAGCCATTCAAAAATCTGGGTATACACCCTTAGACGTCCGTCCCTGTGCTCTCCCCGACAAAATTAAAACTTATTCTGCCTCGAGGAGACTCTTCGGAACAGAGTTACTCGAGGTTCCATGTGTGCATTACGGTCTTGTTGCATCCGGTAATCATGTTCTCGGGAACTTCATCGCCAGAGGTAAACTGAACAGGGACCTTGGCGGTGACGTTCTTTGCGCTGGGATAGAAGCAGCGGGACTGATGAACAGCTTACCGTATATTATTTTCCCCAGGGGACTTGCTACTACGCTGATATGCATTAAGATTTAAAATTAGCAGGGTTGCTGTGGCTATAGCGGCAGTATCTGCACAGGAACTTCTGGAATATATACTTACAGGTAGGTGGGGAGAAAGCCGTGGAAGACATAGTCAATGTCGGTATTTCAAGCCGAACTATATTGAAGTTTCCTGATTCTGGGAGTTCTTGATGCCGTATCCTCGGCTAGAGAAAACATTGCAAGGCTGAAGTCTTCGTAAGACAGCGATGAAGATATTGGAGTCGTCATCCGGCTTATCCAATAGCCTATGCTGCTCAACACAACGACCTCGTTCGCAGGGAACGGGGAGGGACGGGGCAATGGCTACTGCTTTGAGAGGGTCCCAGGAACGGTTGGACCAAAAAAAAAAAAAAAAAGCGGGCATTTCTCTGTCCTGGCACACCTGGAGCTGGGAGGCCATACTTACATCTATCATTATTGAACACTTTCTGATAGAGTAATGATGGCATCGCCGTTGGATACATATATTGCTCCTACCAGCCGCGGAAATAATAAAATCCCGAAGATAAATCATGGTCCTAGTCTCAAGCCTCCTGTTCGGGAAACATGTCATTCCACCATCGAATTGTTCCCCGGGTGCTTTTCAGAATCGACGCTTTAGATGAGTACATTGCCCCAAACAGGAAGGGCCAAGGAGGCTACTGTTCGGAGTGTTGAATCTTCAGCACCGGAGTCAATTGAATCTAGCAATATTACACTTTCTAACAGAGATTACTCCACAATTCAAGGGATATCTATGGCAGTGGAGCCAAGCTACAGGTGATGATACCCAACGCTACATTCTCACTCAGAATCCTCGGCTTTGCCGTTTATAGGTTTCGAAATATCAGGGGTAATAGTGACTCAACTCCGACCCCTCGTCGTAGGAAAAGGGTGGGATACTCCTATCACTGCTCTTATATCTGTCTATACAGAATAAGGTGTGACTTCTCGACGAACCGGGAGCCTCATCAAGGCCTACGTTCGCCGATGCTTGTTATTTTGTTCTGCGGCCCACCACCTGGACACCTATAAATGACCCTATCATCTCTGCTGTAATACCTTCATGTATTCAGGGGAGGAGGGCAGGAGAAAAGAACGGTGGGGGGGCGGACTTAGTATACGTGAAGCTTTTACCTTGTTGTATACCATTACCCTGTGGACGTAACTCCTTGCAAGACTGACTCAATGTAGCATACTGAGGTAATGCGGAGACTTGTAGCCATGGAATGAAAAAAATCATTCCATTCGACTACCTAAAGATGTCCGGACACCATAGGCGTCTTTAAAGTGTAGTAAATAGTGAAATCTCAGGTTAACATGAAACATATATATTTGACTGTTACCAGAGCGGTAAAGAAGGTCCTCCCATGAGTATGACTTGATTGAACCAATAGTACATAGCTTACAGATAGCCAAGTTATATAGTTACTGAAATGCCCCTACAAGCTACGCATCTATCTACACTACCTTTGATAGCCGTCGGTATGATGATGAATGGTCCTGGCTGGAGGGAGGGCAAATTTTTAAGCTTGCATTATGTTGTTAAAATACTAAATGTTTCTTCATCAACTGCGGGGATAGCTCAGTTGGGAGAGCGTTAGACTGAAGTTTACTTCGATCAGATAGCCCATTTGGGTATCTAAAGGTCGCCGGTTCGATCCCGGCTCACCGCATTTCTTTTTTTCTCCATCTATATATTTCTACCCGGCTCGTCCCAGGACTTTTTTGCTTTCCAAAATCTCTTCACACCACCCGACAGCTAAAACATTACTTCTTGTTATACCTGCATATTAGGCTGTTGATGTTATTTGTTAGTAGTTCTTCATATCATTTCGAGTAGTGTTGCCCTACGTCCACTCGATATCCCAAGCTGTTTCGTGGTATACCCGTGCAATATCATACCTCTCGACATATGTAGTTGCAACCTTCACGCGTATCACTTGGCCGATAGCTTACGGTTCAAGGCATATGAGTAAATATAATCTTACGAAATATATGCCCAACAGCAACAAGGCTCCCGCCGGAAGCTGTGGAGTATATCCCCGATCTGAAGGCCCTACAAATGTTGGATATGCTCTATCAAAGGGTCCACTGATCCGATCTAGTCATTGACGCCGATATAGCGCTAGTACTATAGTAGAAATTAAGGCCTTCAAAGCCGAAAGGCCGAAGCAGATGTCGGAGATACTTGATATCGGATGCACTATCCGAGCGATCTCTATGTCCGACTACATTGCAGTGTCAGGAATGATAGTACCCTACTGCCTAGTTAGTTTATGAATTTGTTCTGGGTATAACCCATTGTCACTCGACTGCTGCGGAGACTGAATCCCCAGTCAAACAATGCTAGGATCTATAGCCATCAATGGCGTTTCTCGGTTCATGTGCTCTAGGAGACATGGGGTATGCACTTCACCAATAGGTTTTTGCCCGTAGCGTGCGGGATTCAACCTGGTATTTCGTCATAGCTGCTATAGCTCGCGTACGTAAGACTCAGTATACTCTAGGCGATGTCCGAGGCTGAGTATGCTAATATAAGTTTCTAAACTCCGAAGTATGAGGGTCAAAAGACATAAATATATGGCCTTCCCTGAGAGAACAAAGACCATTGACCTAACATCCTCACAAGAATCAGAAGATATTCACCAACTTCAATCAGTCATCAGTAGCAACATTCACAATGTCTAAGGAAGAAGTGAGTCCATTGCCTCATGCATTCCGATAATTCTGTGATACTCATGGAAACCAGACCATCGAAGCCAAGGCCAGGGCTCTCTATGAGCACATCTTCTCTAAGCCAGAGGATACCTACGCCGGCAAGCCCTGGGATGTGGTGAAAGCTATCAACGACTTCGCGGACGAAAGCCGCATGATGACTTTCAAGAATGCCAAGATCGAAGCTTCCAGGCAGCAAATAGCAAAGATTCAGCCAGCCCCTAGGACCTTTATCGAATTTGGTGGATATGTTGGGGCCTCAGCCATCGCCTGGGGTGCTATTCTGCGTGAGCTCAACAATACAGATAGTGCAGTTGACGTCAATGTATACACATTTGAGCTGAGCCCGGTCAACGCTGGTATTGCACGGGATCTCATTCGGCTAGCCGGCTTAGAGAACACCGTGCATGTTCTCGAAGGACCAGCTGCAGACTCGCTGAGGAGAATATTCGAAGAGGGGAAGCTAAAGAAGGCGGGCGTGGATGTAGCCTTTTTCGACCACTGGGAGCAGTTCTACCTCCCGGATCTGCAGCTTTGCGAGGATCTAGGCTTGTTCAGGAAGGGCTCCAAAGTCATTGCTGATAACACGGATTTCCCGGGTGCTCCTGCCTACCTTGAGTATGTGAAATCTGGTGGACGGCAAGGCGGGTCTTATCGTTATGAGACTGAGTCGATTGAGACTGCCTCGAACCGTGGTCCTGTGAGTTACCCTACCTATCTATACCTGAGTATTTGCATGGTTGTTGTTGGTACTGATTGTTTTCCAGAGCATCGTCGAGGTTAGCACTGTTATTAATGCT
The DNA here is from genome assembly GCA_008274985.1 of Aspergillus sojae. Taxonomy (NCBI): domain Eukaryota; kingdom Fungi; phylum Ascomycota; class Eurotiomycetes; order Eurotiales; family Aspergillaceae; genus Aspergillus; species Aspergillus sojae. The sequence goes on along the minus strand of CP035527.1, from coordinate 3,753,979 downwards.
CAGTGATTAGCTTCGTTGTTTGTCTTTTACTAGTCTGTGGCGATGTGCTTGTGACATGCAGGTTTTGCTAGCTGAACATACATTTGGAAAGTTCTGTCTTTATGACATTCTCTCGTAAGCTACAAGAAGTCGATAGATATACCCTATTGATGACGAGACATTGCGGCCAGCTCCAATGTTCCTATCAGCATGTATGGATATACAGATACTATACACATCTCACATGGGGGTGGTATCCGCAGTAGAGCATCTTGAAATCAGCAACTCAGCCGAATACTCCGGAGTATACAATGTAGCGTCGCTCCCACGTAGTTAAGGCTCATTGCCACCATGTCAAGCAGGTGGCACATTGAACCTTCTCACTCTTGTGTGGGGGGACACTGTCCTCTCAGACCTACGCCATGACGACCCATAGTAGCATTGGTCAATCATACGCAGAGTCGAGATGGCTCGGCAACATATCGAAGTGCCCCACCCAGTAATCCAGGAATTGAAGCCTGCCGCTGGTGCCGCTAGTCAAGGAAACAAGTAACCACGCGGTCCACACTACTATATGTAATGCATAAATAACAGTTGCCAGGAGGCTTAGCCAACCAACAAAGGGACTTTGGGGGGCAGCAGGAGGCAGTTTCAGCCTTCGTTCGATGCCTCAAGTCGAAGTTAAAAAAAGAATGTATACAAAAAGATTGCGGTGAGCCGGGATCGAACCGGCGACCTTTAGATACCCAAATGGGCTATCTGATCGAAGTAAACTTCAGTCTAACGCTCTCCCAACTGAGCTATCCCCGCAGTTCATGAAGTTTTATGTTACAAAAGTGCTAAACAGATAAAACTTATGATTTAAAGAAGACCAACTAGCATGTGATAACTACCGTTGATTACTATACTCCCTCGGCTTTGGGAGACATCGGTTATTCTTTGGGCAACTGAGCTTCAAGAAGAAAGATTCTAGATGTAGTACATAACTCTTTCAACAGCCGACCTGTTTCACGTACATACCCAGTGATATACCGCCACCATGACGACCCTTTTTACCGTTCCAATTTCCTCCACTGGCGGAAGCTTCGTCTGCTCCAACCCCACAGCCTCGGAGAAGGAGAAGAATATTTACCTACTCACATTTACATCGCCGAAGGATAACAGACTTACCCCGACATTCATAGATGCCTTTATACTTTCATTGGATATTATCGAGCACAGATACCCCAAGGGAGTGGTGATTACCACCAGTGGCATTCCCAAGTTCTATAGCAATGGATTAGATCTCGAGCTTGCTCTCAGCACGGAGGGCTTCTTGGACAACTGGTTGTGGAAACTATTCCGTCGCTTCCTGACGTTAGTAATGGGTCTAGATGGCCTCGCTGTTGCATCCTTGACTGAATATCATGCTAACCGTCGCAGATTTCCCATGCCTACTATTTGCCTTTTGAACGGACACGCTTTTGCTGGCGGCCTCATGCTGGCCATGTATCATGACTACCGGATCCAGAACCCCTCAAAGGGCCTTCTCTGCATCAACGAATTGGAGTTTGGAGTCCCACTCCAATCGCCCATGATGAGCATATTCCGAGAGAAGTTGACGCCCTCTTCTTTCCGGGACCTTATCCTCGAAGCTAAGCGGTTTGGAGGTCCCGAGTCCGTCAAGGCCGGTCTTGTAGATGGTGTGGGCGGGCTGGAAGAGGTTTTGACGCTTATCCGGGAGCGTGGGCTGCAGAAGAAGGCGGCCACTGGTATTTATGGGACCATGAAAGAGGAAATGTACCGTCATTCGCTGGATATCCTGGATGGCCATGCTGCCAATCTGGCTTGGAGGGAACAGTTGGAGGACAAAAAGGACCAGGCGCAAAGGGATGGTCTGAAAGCTGTTGAGGCGTTTGAGAAGCAGAGGAGTGCGAAGCTTTGAATCTGCTTTACTGTGATTCGGCTGGCTTGCATAGAGCCTGTTGCCAGTATATAGCTCATTTGTATTTATGTTCACGGCTCTAAGCATTGTTAGAATTCAATTGTATACAGCTCCTCCGTTCGAATATCTGACATAGGGTGTCACTATCCACATAAAAGCCCCATGTCTTGGCAAGGGTGCATAGGTAGACTATGTTTCCCATGCCTACAAGTAAAAGTGCCCACAGAGCATTGGTCTTTTGTGCATGTTCTGACCAAGCGATGCATCTACCTTCATGGTTTTTATTCTCAGGACCTGTATGTTGTATTGGTGGATCACCACGTGAGGCTGTGGCAGTTGGGTGAAGAGCACAGCCTCTTTGCCACGGCATTGTTAAGGTTGAGCCACGCCAACACATATTTATAGTATTAGGCATAGTGATTTGGCAATTGGTGACAGGGACCTAATAGTGCCTAATGGAATTCTCTCTTGCTAGTAGCTTCTATTTATTTTTAAGGTGGTTACCGGCCTCTTTGACTGCACACAAGTGACGATACTGCTCAATAAAAGAATTTAATTATATCCGCATTTCTTTGTCCCGCCATTGGTGTCTTATAAAAATAGCTGCCTGGGCGTTTCTTTCCCAATAACTATTAAAAGGCTACAATCACGTGACGGTTTCCCCGTCAGAACCGAAACAACCGTAATTCCAAAGGCGGGCGGCGATTCATCACACCCTGTCAGCTTCACGCCAGTAACGTTTTCCACCCTCTCCTTACATCCATCATCCATCCGACTTCCAAAACCCGATCTGTTCACCCGAGGCTCTCATCGCACTCCCGTTCGCGTATACTACGGTTTTGATTCTTCCTCGTCTCTCGCACCCCCGTGAAAGGAGAATCCAGCAGACTCCGCCTTTCTCCCGCTAGGCATCTGGTGATCCACCAGGTTCCCCGATCTCAGTTCTGAACGCCTCGCATTCACCGCATCAAACAACCATGTCTGAACAACCTTACGACCCCTATATCCCTTCGGGCTCTACTACCAACGCCCCAGCTGGGGCCAGTGCCGCGCAGAATGGCGATCCTAGGACAAGGGAAATCGACAAGGTATGTTGATTAGCCGTCCCTGCCACATCCGTCGCGAAATCCTTCTCTTTAGTGGTATGAGATGTGAATCGCTGTCTATGCTCAAGTCTCTTTCCCGGACTTGCATTTAAATCCATCGCATACAGCATCCACCCATGATATTCGGTGTTACACTTATTTTTTACCGGAATTGGAACACCACTTATTTTTACCGGAATGGAACACCATAGAAACTCATGCTAACTTTAATTTGCCGGTGTAACAGAAAATCCAGGAGACTGTGGATACGATGAGGTCGAATATCTTCAAGGTCTCCGAGCGTGGTGAACGTCTAGACTCCCTACAAGATAAGACCGATAACCTGGCCGTATCGGCTCAGGGTTTCCGCAGGGGTGCGAACCGCGTGCGGAAGCAAATGTGGTGGAAAGACATGAAGATGCGCGTATGCTTGGTGATTTGTGTCATCCTCTTGCTTGTGGTTATTATTGTGCCTGCCGGTAAGCCCTACCTTTCGTCATCCCACCCGGTGGATTTGCTGCACAGAAAATATGACTGAATGCGCTAACTTTGTATGTTTAGTTGTCGCTACTAAGCATTAACGAACGCAGTGACGGTCACGTTTGTCTTGGGAATGGATGTTTTTTTCAGCTGGTTTATCTGTATTTGAGACGGTGAAGCTTCGATTTCAGCCACTAATACCTCCTGTTTTTCTCGGGCGTCCGCCATGTTCTCACGACTAAACTCTTGTCTCTATACGCCATTGACGCTATGAGCCGATTGAACATCGGACGAGGCCATGCCCTATGATACGTCGACGGTGAAGATGTAAATGATACTCTGCTGTTTTGTCGTGCTCGAGTACGCGAGCGCGATTTTTGTTTTTTTCCTTTTGTTTTTTTCCTATGTGAACTTTTCCTTTGTCGTTCCCTAGCCTTTAATGAACACCCCTCTGTGTATTTCGTCTCATACCCATGGATTCATTACGTCGTAACGGCTCGCGTATCTTAGTTATTGCAGCACAAGTCATGAAGTAAAGACAAAAATATATCTGCCATAGGTTGCTAGTGACGTTAAGGGTATATACTGCTCCCGTGGGTACGGAGTGCAAGGGTTAAATAGTGTGAAGCTGGGTCTTCGGAGCTAAACTTGCAGGTCATTGACCTATTGACATGGGAGGAGTGGATCAGGCTGCTTAGGCTGTTTTGGTATATTAGGTAAACGATCAGATAACGAAGGACCCAGTGCACTACGGAGTGACACCTGAAGATGGTATCTAAATAGAGCTCCATTTTGGGAGGAAAGAGCGACTGTTATTCGCTGTGGGACGTGAAGAACCGAGCTGTAAAACACCGAGGCGAGATCTGATAATCCTAATAAAATTGGCTGGTGCTAAGTTCTAACTAATTGAGGAGAGATCCACGGGAACCTGCAATATCATCATTTTTATTACGTGGGATGGAGACCGTTGGGGCCCAAAAAGAGAGCGAGATAGAATCTTTCTCTGATTCATTGCCATTTTCGTTTCTCTGAGTCACGCCGCTCACATAATAATCATCGGCTCCGAAAGTCGCAAGTCAATTCAATTCAGGTACCGGTGCTAGTTAGTATTGAGTTGCCGATCGATCAATTTTCTCTTCCTCCCTGCTTACTCTCTCTCCCCTCCCACCGGGTTTTGCTCATTGATTACTCTCTTCTCCTTCAGTGGTTATTGCAAACCCCTCAGTTTCAGTACTGGCGTTCCCCTGTCCGGGTTTTTGAGCAGGAAAAATCTCGCGATTGAGGGAAATACCAGGTTGTGACGAAGGCTAAAATAAAATACGCTAGTGAGTGACCGCCCCCGAAAATGTAGGGACCCAAAGAACTTGGAAGCAAAAAAGCCACTCCGAGCGCGGATGGCCGACGATAATCCCATACATTCATTTCTTGGAACTTGGGGTGCGGCAAATTCCTGAGAGCCCGCAGTACCTCCACTTTTACTTTCTTTTTCCCTCACTACTTATTACTCATAACGCCAGACTTGTCTTTTGTCTTCTCGAAACACTGACCTTCTCGCTCCCCTTCCCCTTCCAGACTCCCAGACATAGGCCTTGAAGCTGCCGCATGCTGGTTGGCAAGATGTTCTCCCTTCGCACCGCCGTGCGGAGAGCTTCAACCAGCAAGCCCCTCCGAGCCTTCTCCGCACCGCACGCCATTTCGTCCACAAGACTAGGCGCTCGTAACTCCCTGAAGGCTTCCGCCGTTCCGTTGCTGCAGGGTCGTCATTATTCCCGCGCCACTGACCCCCAGCTTTCGTCGACCCGCTCTACGGTCGTTCAGCTGCTGAGCAATATCGGCTCGAAGCGTGAGGTTCAGCAATACCTCTCTCACTTTACGTCGGTTTCCTCCCAGCAGTTCGCTGTCATCAAGGTCGGCGGTGCCATCATCACCGAACACCTCCAGACTCTTTCCTCCGCTCTCGCTTTCCTGAACCATGTCGGACTCTACCCGATCGTCGTCCACGGTGCCGGACCTCAGCTGAATCGCATGTTGGAAGACGCCGGTGTGGAGCCGCAGTTTGAGGATGGTATCCGTGTGACTGATGGCAAGACCCTGGCTCTTGCTAGGAAGCTCTTCTTGGAGGAGAATCTGAAGCTGACCGAAGAATTGGAACGCATGGGAGTGAGAGCCCGCCCTCTCACTGCTGGTGTCTTCTCGGCCGACTACCTCGACAAGGAGAAGTATAACCTGGTCGGCAAGATCAATGGTGTCAACAAGAAGCCAATTGAGTCTGCTATCGAATCTGGCTGTCTCCCTATTCTGACCTCCATGGCCGAGACCCCAGATGGCCAGGTTCTGAATGTCAACGCCGATGTGGCTGCCGGTGAGTTGGCGCGTGCACTCCAGCCGCTCAAGATTGTCTACCTTGCTGAGAAGGGTGGTCTCTTCAACGGCGACACGGGCGAGAAGATTTCGGTGATCAACCTCGATGAGGAGTACGACCACTTGATGACCCAGTGGTGGGTGCGTCACGGCACCCGTCTGAAGATTAAGGAGATGAAGGAGCTTCTCAGTGATCTTCCTCGCACCTCGAGCGTTGCCATTATCCACCCGGCCGATTTGCAGAAGGAGCTTTTCACGGACTCTGGTGCGGGTACCTTGATCCGCAGGGGCAACAAGGTGCACATCAAGACCTCTATCTCGGAGTTTGAGGACCTGGACAAGCTGAAGGATGTTTTGATCCGCGACCGGGAAGGTTTGGATGCTCGCGCTACCGTGGAGCGCTACGTTGAAGGGTTGAAGGAGCGTGACTTCAAAGTGTACTTCGATGAGCCCATGGAGGCCTTGGCCGTTGTCTTGCCTCCCCAGCAGGATGCTTCTTCCACCTTGGCTCACTTGGCTACTTTCACCATTACCAAGTCGGGATGGCTGACTAACGTGGCTGACAATGTTTTTGCCTCCATCAAGAAGGACTTCCCCAAGCTTGTGTGGACTGTCAAGGAGGACGACGAGAACCTGACCTGGTTCTTCGACAAGGCCGATGGTAGCCTGAGCCGCGAGGGAGAGGTCCTCTTCTGGTACGGCATTGAAAGCGGTGAAGAGGTCAAGCAGTTGGTCCAGGAGTTCAATCAGCATGGCCGCCAGATGTTCGGTGATATCAACCTCGAGTCGAGGTTGCACCGCGCTGCCGAGGCCGCCACCAACATTGGCAAGGGATTTGGCGCCAGCGGTGCTTCCGCTGAGCAGAAGCGTGCATTCTCCACCAGCAATGCTCTGCGGTCTTCTCGGTTTGGACGCCCTTCGGTTTTCAGCAGGAACTCGGCTCGGGCTTACTCCACGACTAACCCTAACCCACCCCTTGGCGAGAAGAACATGTCTAACACCCAGCCGTCCAAGGTTGCTCTCATTGGAGCCCGTGGCTACACTGGTCAAGCCTTGATTAACCTGCTTAATGCCCACCCCCACATGGACCTGCGCCACGTTTCTTCTCGCGAGCTGGCTGGCAAGAAGTTGCAAGGTTATGATAAGAGGGAGATCATCTACGAGAACCTTAGCCCTGAGGATGTCAAGCGCATGTCTGCGAATGGCGATGTTGACTGCTGGGTTATGGCTCTGCCTAACGGTGTCTGCAAGCCGTTCGTCGAGGCTGTCGACCAAGGCTCGGAGAAGGGTAACGTCATTGTTGATTTGAGTGCCGACTACCGTTTCGATAGCAACTGGACCTACGGTCTGCCTGAGTTGGTCTCTCGTTCTAAAATCGCCCAGGCATCCAGAATTGCCAACCCTGGTTGCTACGCGACAGCGGCTCAGGTTGCTATTGCTCCCCTCGTCCCTCACCTCGGTGGACAGCCTACCGTTTTCGGTGTTTCCGGATACTCGGGCGCTGGTACCAAGCCAAGCCCTAAGAACGACGTGGAGAACCTTACCAACAACATCATCCCTTACAGCTTGACTGATCACATCCATGAGAAGGAGATCAGCTCCCAACTTGGCACCAGCATTGCATTCATCCCTCACGTTGCTGTTTGGTTCCAGGGTATTCACGTATGTTTACTTATCACCCTTCTTCATCCCCTGTTGTCCTCAATGGTTAGTCAGTAGCAGAACTAACTCCATCTAGCAAACCATCAGCATCCCTCTCAAGGAGGAAATGTCCTCCCGTGATATCCGCAACATCTACCAGGAACGTTATGCTGGTGAGAAGCTTGTGAAGATTATCGGCGAGCCCCCGGTGGTGAAGAACATTGCTGGTCGCCATGGTGTTGATGTTGGTGGATTCGCTGTTCACTCGAGTGGCAAGCGCGCAGTGGTGTGTGCTACCATTGACAACCTGCTGAAGGGCGCAGCCACCCAGTGCCTCCGTAAGTTTTACCATTTGCCTGCCATCATTAATTCGTGCCGTGCTAACCACTGGCAGAAAACATGAACCTCGCTCTCGGATATGGCGAGTACCAGGGTATCCCTCTGGAGTAAACAACCTTTAGTATACTCATCCCTATAACCTCAATATAGTGGCAGTGTAGGTATATGAACTATTTCGTGGACGGGGGTTTTCGTTTCTTGAATTGAACAATGGTGTCATCTTTCTCGCGTGTCTCATACCCCGGGTGTCTCTCATCGGTTGCTATGGGTCGGTGATACTCCGCAAAGGGTCTCTTGCCTCAATCTCCATAGCCAACTTAATCATGCCTTATGTTTTCTTGAATACTTGGTTTCCCACTTATAGATGTCTCGGTTTTGTTCTCTCAACTTTCATGGAGAAGGAATACTATATCGTGCCTGCAAAGGGGATCGGTGCTTATGGAAAGCAAAGAATAGAAGGAGGATCAAAAAAGCAACTCGTCCCATAATCCTTCGGTGTATCAGCTCATGTATCGTCGCTTCTTTCCTTTCTCTTCTTTCGGTGCTCCTGATACGGATATAAGGATGTGATCTGTAAATTGTTTGTGGTATGTATAGTACTGATCTTTCGTTTTTATTCAAAGTGATGGAGTTGTATAATTCGGACTTTCTATCAAGCTCTGGCATGATACTTTGGTGGTCATGTGTTCAGGGAAAGTTGGCAGCCTCAGGATCCGTTAAGGACATTGTCGTTCTCAGGGCCTGTATAGTTTCCCAAGTTTATGCTTGAAATCCATCATCCTCTCTACACAACTTTAACAATTCCTCCCGACCTCATTCAAGAATAATAACCTCAACGTTTGCAATCTAAGAATTTCTTTGACTTCGCGATTTTATCCTAAGTATTGATGTAAGACAACTACATATTGACTTCGTGAGTGATGAATCCGGAATCCTATCTGACTCAACTAATTGAGAGCATTGTTATCTCATAGTACAGGCTGAGTATTACCGGACCCTAGCCTACTGAAGAAGACTCGGATATAAGGTGCACTCCTCGAATCTCACGCCTCTCCGTGACTTGATAAGGTATCGATCACATTCGGCGCGATAAACGCGTGGTATTGCGATAGCTAAAGTTGGGTCTGAGAAGAACCTCTGGACTAGCACTTATATTACGACTCTTGTTCCACAAGATAGTGGGAGTTCAAAATGTTTTACAGTCATGAAAGTAAGTAGCGCCGTTTGTGATTCACCCCGCTGGGCGGTTTGCATTCACTACATGGCTCTGAGATCTTCAGAGCAGTATCGACCTTTTACTGATATATCGCTCCAATTCAGTGCTCACGTCGCCCGATCATGGGGTCGCCACGATATGGTATACACGCTCTCCTGTTTAAAGCAGCCTATACTATTATGCATTGGCTGGAAGCATAGCACATTGGTCAAAGGAGGTTCATCTTGTCATTGGCTGACACCGTTTTGCTTACAGGCTGGTCGCAACCCTGGGGTCGAGGTCTATTAGCAAAAAGCTCAATAGAAAGGCTATATTGGACGTCGACGTTCCGAGAGCTTGTCATGTTATCATGGACCCGGAGGCGCCAATGGCGCTGAGGCTTCAGGGCAATCTGCTGTACGGTTCCTAGTCAACATTAGGCATCAGCTTAGTAACTGACAATTGTTATAGCTATGGAGTCTCACGAGTGTACAGCCAACAGTGTGGCTATGCTCTTACGGATGTCCAAGCAATGCACGATAAAATGCGAACACTGCTGAAAGTTCTACCCGGGGGTGGGCTAGATCCAACTGCTGGAAAGGCTAGGTACGTTATCCAGGGAAATGGTTTGTCAGTTGAGAATTATCTCAAGGCATACACCAATGTGATGATATCTTAGGCCCGATCAGCTTATTCTACCTTACGACCCGTCCTTCTTGCCAGAGAGCGATCTTCCCGGGATGGGAATGGATCTTTCTAGACTTTGTCTGCCCTTTGATACTGCTGCAAGTCAGCATTCCGACCTCCTATGGCCGAACACTCCAGACGTTAGCCAGTCTGCTCTTTCACGGAGTCCTAGCCTACGATTTAGTTTCTCTTTCGATGATATGATATTGAAGGATGGTGGTGAAATTGACTCCGAAACCAATGTCCCCAGCTCTGTCCAAAGAAGTATCGATCTGGGCGACCTCGCAGCTATAACCTTCGCCGAGGAAGGCGGTATCCTTCTTCAGCCTGACTTTGAATTTGATGAGGATGGCAATCTCATCGAGCTTGGAGAGGTGCATCACCAAACGGCAAAGGGAAGTACGAGTCGACGCGCCAGTGAGGCACCAACTCTGCGTGAAGCGGCAAATATTGGTTTGAATGATCCCACATTTGACTATCAGGTAAGGTCCACTAGGTTCAGAGATAAGCACTTTCTGACCTTATTTACTCAGGCAATGCCCATCAACGAAGGAATAGAGACCACCTTCAAGCATCAGGATGAAAGGCCAATCCATGCCAGTCGAGCTACTATAAGACGCCGCAGTGAATCTGAATCAACTGACGAGCTTAACCTTATTCCAGATGAGGCTATGGCAACTATGCCTCAGAAACGACGAACCCCTAAATTACAAACATTAGATGACAGAACTGCCTTGAGAAACACAGATCTGGGTAATATGAACAGCGATTATGTACAGAACATGGCTATAGCTTCGAAACAGAAACGGCATAACAAGCTTCCAACGCAAGCAAAAAAGAATGCCATCTTCTGGGTTTTCGGCCAAGGAATTGGTTCAGTTGGGCTTGGCTTGGGTGCATCCCAAGTACCACATCCTTTGCAGCAGTTCTCAGGAGAAGAACTCTATGCTGCCCTAAACCCAACCTCAAGACACAAAGGGCGCAAGCGGAGTCGACATCCTAGTGATGAGAGTGAAGCAGACTCTGATGTGCGCCGTGTCCGTGCCAGAGAAGAATATGAGGAACAAGTCGGTCGAGGTGGGGTAGTGGATGGCTATGACATTTGGCAAGATGTATGCCATTACCCTTGTACGAATGGTTGAATTGATTGTATCTAACGGAAGTTGTGCAGGTTGAAATTGGTCGCCATGCCCCGTCCGTCTTTCGCGATGACAACTCATTTTCATCCCAGATGCCATGGAATATTACAGCATCTGTTCGGAGCTCTCAGCACGGGTCATCTGCTGCAAGTGGCCTCCGGGGAGTAGCAAATGCGAGCGATCCTTCGGCTTCACGAGGCAGGGACCCCACTGCGTCTCACCTTGTGGGACGCGGACGGTCACGCAACCGTCTAACTAACGCAAGTCCCCTTGCCGGCAGAGGCTTCCCCTTCGATGCAGAGGCCTTCGACCACTTGGTGCTACCCGGAGATGATGACATAGACGTCATGAGTGACTTTGACCTAAGTCAATATCTACAGACTGAACCATTCAGCGCTGGCCATGGACACACTGGAGATGACGCCAACGCAATCACGTACAGTGGTCGGGTGACCCGTGAAGATCGCCTATCAAAGTGCAGCCTGGATCAAGAAAGCCTGAACTTCCTCGGTTTTCTAACACGGAAGCTCGAGGTCATGCCCGTGGGACATGTTGGAGCAACGGATGAAGACGGTTTCATCAACTCACCACCCACTTTTTATGGCGACAAAGCAATCAGTTTTTCAGCACTTTTGCCACCGTCTGATACCTCTCCTTCTGTAGCCACTCAGGGTTTGATGCATATACTTACACTTGCAACTAAAGGTTTCTTATCGGTCCGGCAGGAGGATTATGAAGACCGGAGCACTCGGTATCATGTTCGATATGAGTTTGGAGAGATCTTTCTACAGCTATCAGAGATGTAACCCTACGATCGACATCGTGTTCGACCTTGATTCTACTTCTCCAGTGCTTCTACAATTGAATTTCGGAACCACCCACGGATACCCATCTGCACCTTATCATCGGTTGTTTCCTGGCTGATAAAGAAGCGATTGACTTCGAGTCAACGATCGGGTTTCTGAAATGGAAGGCACAATGCCAGCATCTCATGAAATGATATCCTCGCGCTATTGTCTCTGCTATTTTGCAATTTTTCTCACTGTTCTTTTTCTTTTCCCGACATCTTCCATTTATCCGCGGACTCATTCATAATCACACACTCAAATCTTCTTCAATTTCTGTAATACTATCTGCCAAGTTGACACCATTCTATCACAGCCTTCTCGATATCTCACATTCATTTTCCTACTTATGCACAAAATGTACACATCAACAAGCACATACTCAGATACAAAAGTTTCCCCTTCTCACTGTCTCCTTGTTTTATGTCTTCAACCCTATCATACAGAAATGTATAAAAAAGCGTAATGATAATCTCGAACAATACCAAGTACGGATCAAATAAGAGAGAAAGCCTAAAACAAAACAACTATATTACCAAGCAGGGATATGGCGGTGTTGCTATATCTTTCGCCCGGTGTATGATGATATAGGGTTAATAAGTATAGACGAGACAACCGACGATATGCGTTTTCCATCCAATTACTATCCTGTATGCAAGGAAGCCTGTTAGACAGAGGCGTGAGCCACAGCTACAATATTAATTCCCTAATCGCGCTATTCTGGTCAAGGATGTACGCCGACACTAAGAACCAGCAAAGCAACACTAGATGCACGTTACAATCACCAGGAGTTATTATTAACCCGGGATCACACTCCTGCAAGTATTGTTTGTATTTTTAGAAAGATTAATACGTTAAGCTTTTCGGAAGGACTTGACACGCTCGTTGTATTGGACATCATCATTAGGACGCGGGGAAGGTTGCGGTAAGGACCGGTGTCCACTAGCATTGGATAGACCTAGGTATGGTCAAGTCTACCCTAAAAATAGCAGGAGTCCAATTCGAACGATAGCAATTGCCGTTCTGACAGGGAAAGGGTCGGCTGATGGAGAAAAGCCCCGCCATATCCCAGTTCTGTGTTCTGCACACTAACCAACATCGGCAGTCATTTAAGCGCCCGGCCTGCCCACTGACCGATATAATTAGATCCTAAGATTATTCGGAGATTTACATGCAGGAAGCCTCACGAATCAGCTCATCGGATTTCCTGCCACATCTAGCGCCCCGACAGATTGTGTTAGATCCGGTTTCAATCGTTAGATACGCCAATCACGCTCGAACGAGGACCGGTATGCTGCAGCAATAGCCGCCCGCCCACTCCCTGTCCTTTACATAGGACAACGTCGGAACTAGTGATCTTGGTCCAGTTGAAGGATTGCGGTCAGCGCATTCCAAACACCAATCACCAAGCTTCATCTAATATACTTTCTGTTGGCGGCTTCTGGGACGATCTCACTCGATGATGTTTATAGATACTACACTTCGAGTTTCGAATTCTGGATGGTTGCCTGTATGACTTGTGCATACTGTTACACCGACGATAAACATGAGCATAACATTATATATGAGCGCCCTCGACTTTGCAAAACAAATCGAAAGTGTCTGATCCCAATTCCTAATAGCATCCGTTTTGATACCCTCTCCACTCAACGTGAATATCAACTGTCTAGGGCTGGCCCTTTTTCCCCTACCCCCCCTCCTCATCGAACTACTTATTAGCCACGAAGAGACTCCTCGATCTACCCTACTGCCTACCAACTGGCCTTTGAAAAGCCTGTTCTGTCCTTTCGAACCTTGTTCAACTATCATCCACACAGTTTATCTCACGCTTATACAGAAATTTTATATATAAAACTACTGGCATTGTGGCCGCTGGCTGGCTAAAGCGTCTGAAATGCGTTCAACATTTGTCTTCATTGCCTGTATAACGGCATACTCTTTTGCGGCACCGGCATTCTTCGACAATGCATACAACTTCTCAAACGACCTATCTGAGTACCTGGGGAGAGTGAGCAAGCATATCGAGCACTCCAAGGACATACTCAACTCGGCCACGTGCGACACATCTAGCATTGGGCTGCCGGCACAGGCGTCTGGGTTACCCTCTCCCTCAGACCAGAAGCTTCTATACGTCGCACTTGGGCGCGGTACACAGGTAAATGAGATTCAACTTTAACCTGCGGGCCACACCGAAGCTAACATCAGCCAGAACTATACCTGTGCGACGCCATCTTCAAACTCGACGCCTGTAGCTGTTGGCGCTGTTGCAAACCTTTACAACGCTACTTGCATCGCAGGAAGTTTCTCGGATATGATTAACATGCTACCGAATATCGCATACAGGATACCCATGCCAAGCAGTGAATCCGATCGCCTTCCTCCGGCAAACCTTGATCTGATGGGCCACCACTTCTTTGACGGCTCAACACCCGTGTTTAACCTTGACACCACGGCAACACACCAGTATGGCATTGCACGAACAAAGAAAGAGGCGCAGGTTGACGCGCCGTCAAATGCCATTCAAGGGAACAACGGGGCCGTTGCATGGCTTTATCTCTCAGCCACGAGTGGCTCGGTAGGGGACTATTCCGGAGTATACCGGGTTGACACTGCTGCGGGATCACCGCCGAAGACATGTAAGGACATGCCATCGGAGTTTACTGTTGATTATGCTGCAAACTACTACTTTTATGGAAAATAACGGTGATTGCTGGGATTCGATAATGTATATAATTGGGGGTTGAAATGCTGTATGATTTGCCATGACCTAATCGCGAGATTATAAAGTCAGAAAAATACGTATAAGTTTCCTATGACCGAATTCTGAGCATACCTGTAGTGACCGTCACAGTCAATGTCTCCACGGTTCTTGTCCCAAGATCCAATTGGCGCAGGGCTTGTACGAATCAGGTGATCTCGCTATCTATCTACTCCACGTGACTCAAGTTCCCACGACAGAGAGGTCGGGTTCTAGTCCCCATGCGGACTAGCGCATTCTGATTTTCAAAGTTCCGACGGTCACTCAAGAAAAATCTCGACCGCAACAACGACAAGCAGCACGGCCTCGACCGATTACTGAAAACAAGTGCAAGTGCGATAATTCTGCACCAGCTGCTTCGAAAGGTCCAGTGACACTTGCGATTTACAACTTCGCCCATATCGAGCGGACTTAGTTTCTTCCTTCCGGGAAAAATTTCTTCTGCTCTCGTTGCTAGTACAGCAACCTCATTCGAGACCTATTCAACCTCATTTTAAAGTCGATCTTATTCGATTCATATAACACAATGGGCTTCGGTGCTCCTCGCGGACGTGGTGGACCCCCTGGTGGACGTGGTGGACGTGGTGGATTCGGCGGTGGCCGTGGTGGTGGCAGAGGTTTGTTCACGATCAGTTCCATCTGGGATAGCAAGCAGACACCTTGAAGCTCAGCATTGTCGCCCTCCATTTGGCCTCGAAATCTGTTCCTTAAACCATTGTCAGATCTCTTTCGCCATGGAGGGTGATATCTGCGACAGTTGCTCGAACTGCTGTGCCCTTGAGGAGAATGGTGTGGCTAATACGATCTCTTTACGATGATCTACAGGCGGACTCGGAAGTGCTCCTCGTGGCCGTGGTGGACCCCGCGGTGGAGGTCGTGGTGGACGTGGCGGTCCTCCTGGACGTGGTGGTCGCGGTGGCCGTGGTGGCCCTCGCGGCGGTGCTAGGGGCGGTGCTAAGGGTGGTGCCAAGGTCGTCATTGTAAGTGCTTCATAATTCGCGATGTTACAAGGATCTCAGCAGCTGACTCCAGTCATCCTTAGGAACCCCACCGTCATGCCGGTATCTTCGTCGCTCGTGGCGGTAAGGAAGATTTGCTCGTCACTAAGAACCTGACCCCCGGAGAGGCTGTCTACGGCGAGAAGCGCATTGCTGTTGAAACCCCTACTGAGGATGGTACCGCTACCAAGACCGAGTACCGTGTCTGGAACCCTTTCCGTTCCAAGCTTGCTGCCGGTGTCCTGGGTGGTCTCGATGATATTTACATGAAGCCTGGCTCTAAGGTTCTGTACCTGGGTTCTGCCAGCGGTACCTCCGTCAGTCACGTTGCTGATATTGTTGGACCTACTGGTAACGTCTACGCCGTCGAGTTCTCTCACCGTTCTGGTCGTGACCTGATCGGCATGGCCACCCACCGTACCAACGTCGTCCCCATTGTTGACGACGCCCGTCACCCCCTCCGTTACCGTATGCTGGTGCCTATGGTTGACGTTATCTTCGCCGATGTTGCCCAGCCCGACCAGGCTCGTATTGTTGGCCTGAACGCTCACATGTTCCTCAAGGAGGGTGGTGGTGTCATCGTCTCCGTCAAGGCCAACTGTATTGACAGTACCGCCAAGCCGGAGGTTGTTTTCACCCGCGAAGTCCAGAAGATGAGAGAGGAGAGGATCAAGCCCAAGGAGCAGTTGACTCTGGAGCCTTTCGAACGTGATCACTGTATCGTTGCTGGTATCTACAAGCGTTCTGCATAAAAGAAAATGGGGGTCTGGTCTCTTTTCATGTCTTAATCATTTATGCTTTTTTTCTGGCGTCAAGTGTTCTGTGATATGCTGAAATGTTTCTCTTTGCTATCTCGAGGTTTATTCTGAATGTACTTTTTGAGTCAGAAAATATTCATGTTCCGATTTCGATTACTCTATTGTGTTCAGTATGGGATCTAGCTGGCTGTTTGGGAAGGAATAGAGAACTATACGTTTGCTAATTACCTAGATTTCATGCTGCCATCTTCTAGACGGTACCTCGGGTTGATTGTGCTATAATCATGGGAAGGCGTGCCGTCTTTCGTTATGTTCACTTCTGTAGAATGTCCACCGCGTCTTGGTGAAACAGAAGAAGAGAGACAAATTGTTTGAGGCCCACACTGTCACCCAAAGAACTCAATGTCTAGGTAATTTCCCTGTCAGCAGCATATGAAGTGGACTACGTTGTGGTTTCTCGGACTTTCGCCGTTGGTCCGGCCCTGCTTCTATAGAGTTTTCGACACTTGGGCGGTTCGGTAATCGGATTACTCTCCGACTACAACCACAGGGCTGTTGTTCACTTCGGAATTGCTGCGTAGTACAGCCTTTCGTGACTGACACCATCATGATTATGGGGGCTTGCAGAGACCGAGAGCGGGGATCATCCCACGCTGAGGATTAATCTCTCCCTCTGACCCCGCAGTATCTTGACAACTGGGATAATTGCTATTTAAGTCACGGTAATATTCTCATCGGATTCCAGGCAGTCTCGTGAGAAACTATATATACCACACGGACTGTATCCTGTGCTTGCATCTACCCTGATCTCTTTCAAATCATTACGAGAATAAAAGACCAACTTTTGGAAGTTAGTCTCGATAGACCAACATGTCGATTATCATTACCGGCGCAAACGGCTACGTGGGCCAGGAATTGGCTTCCGCCCTCCTTTCGAGCTCCCCTGATATTACTGTAACGCTCACAGACATTGTCACACCGGCCATTCCCGCTGCTGCCGCTGCTCAACATACGTCGCGAGTGAAATGTGTACAAGCGGATCTCACCTCGCCGAAGGTGGTTGACGAGATGTTCACCGAGACTCACCGTTTCGACACTGTCTATCTGCTACACGGAATCATGTCCAGCGGTTCTGAGGCGAACTTCGAGCTGGGCATGCGGGTCAACCTCGATGCCACCCGGTATATCCTGGACCGACTTCGGGCCGTTATGCCCGGAGTGAAGGTGGTGTTTACGTCCAGTTTGGCAGTTTACGGTCTTGCGCCTGCTGGGTTCGTCATTGACGAAACAAACTTCCCTCCTGTGCCGTCGTCCTCATACGGATCGCAGAAACTCATCATCGAGACATTGTTGAACGATTACTCGAGGAGGGGCTTTTTGGATGGTAGAGCAGTGCGTCTCCCAACGGTCACTGTTCGAGCTGGCCAGCCCACGCAGGCTGCGAGCAGCTTTGCAAGTGATATTATCCGGGAGCCGTTTAACGGGAAGAAGGCGGTTCTTCCGGTCAGTAAGGAAACGGAGATGTGGATCTGTTCCCCTTATACGGTGGTGAAGAATCTCTTGCATGCTAAGGATATTCCGAAGGAGGCCTTTGGGGAGTCGAGGTCTGTTAATCTCCCCGGATTGAAGGTTAGTATTCGGGAAATGCTGGATGCGCTGGAGGAGATTGGTGGCAAGGAACGAAGAGCATTGGTGGAAGAGAAGTACGATGCCGCTATTGATAAAATTGTGCAAACGTGGACGCCTAATTTCAAGACGGATCGTGCGATCAAATTGGGATTTTCGGAGGATGTTCCTATGATTGAGAATATCAGGCAATATGCGAGTCGGTTTGCGTGAGGCTGCTGTTGTGTGAGTGTTGATGTAAAGTTAGTATGAGCGAGAATATGAATATTTCTTCTTTTCCTTGAATATGAAAACAAGGGGAGTTATAAGAATATCTTGTATGCCATCAAAATCACTGTAAGAAATGTTCGTGGAAGGGAAGAACTTCATGTTCAACCATCGCTTGTCGCGGTTCAATGGCCGAATCGAGCGTTAGGGAACAGTCGGGATCGAAAACAGTGGTTTGGAAAAGCGGGTCATGTGATTGGCTGACGGGCTGGCGAACAATTTGACTCCCGAACTTCAACCTCTCATCTCCAGGGCTGACCGTCTTTACAGCCGTTGCACCTTTGCTCCATCCCTCCCCTTCCCTCCACATCCACCTTAATTCTTGTCACAATGGCCTCCCGGCGCCTAGCATTCAATTTCAACCAGGCTCTCCGGAGCCGGGCTGCTCTGAAGTCCATCCAGCCCGTCAAGCGAGGCTTCTCTTCCCCGGTTACCCTCCCATCAACCACCCAGTCGACCACTCTCTCCAACGGCTTCACGGTACGGAAATCAAGTATGCTCAATCGCTTCGCAAGATCACTAACTGGTCCCAGATCGCCACTGAGTACTCCCCATGGGCCCAGACCTCGACTGTTGGCGTGTGGATCGATGCCGGCAGCAGGGCAGAGACTGACAAGACCAACGGAACCGCGCACTTCCTCGAGCACCTTGCTTTCAAGGTATTTCTTTCGCTCAATCCCAAGCAGTGGACATGTTTCTGACAGTTTTTCAGGGCACCAACAAGCGCAGCCAGCACCAATTGGAGCTTGAGATCGAGAACATGGGCGCTCACTTGAACGCCTACACATCGGTACGACCCGGGATTATGATAGAATCAAGAATTGGCTCGGAAACTAACTAGGCACCCAGAGAGAAAACACCGTTTACTACGCCAAGTCCTTCAACAACGATGTTCCCAAGGCCGTTGATATCCTCGCCGACATCCTTCAGAACTCCAAGCTCGAGCCTGGTGCTATTGAGCGTGAGAGGGACGTGATCCTCCGTGAGCAGGAGGAGGTTGACAAGCAGTTCGAGGAGGTTGTCTTCGACCACCTTCACGCCACCGCTTACCAGAACCAGCCCCTTGGTCGCACCATCCTCGGCCCCAAGGAGAACATCCAGACCATCTCCCGCGACAACCTGGTTGACTACATCAAGACCAACTACACTGCTGACCGCATGGTCCTTGTTGGTGCCGGTGGTATCCCTCACGAGCAGCTTGTCCGCCTCGCCGAGGAGCACTTCGGCAGCCTCCCCAGCAAGCCCCCTACCTCTGCTGCTCTCGCCCTCACCGCTGAGCAGAAGCGCACCCCCGAGTTCATTGGATCCGAAGTGAGACTCCGTGATGACACCATCCCCACTGCTCACATTGCCCTCGCCGTTGAGGGTGTCAGCTGGAAGGACGATGACTACTTCACTGCCCTCGTCGCCCAGGCCATTGTTGGCAACTGGGACCGTGCCATGGGCAACTCTCCCTACCTCGGTAGCAAGCTCAGCTCCCTCGTTGAGCACCACGGCCTTGCCAACAGCTTCATGAGCTTCTCCACCAGCTACAGCGACACTGGGTAAGTTTATGTCTCGCCGAGTCTGCAACCTTACTGTTTGATTGCATTGCTGACGATGAGCTCTTAGTCTCTGGGGTATCTACCTCGTCTCTGAGAACCTGACCGCCCTCGACGACCTCACTCACTTCGCCATGCGCGAGTGGTCTCGCCTGTGCTTCAACGTCACCTCCGCCGAGGTTGAGCGTGCCAAGGCTCAGCTCAAGGCTTCCATCCTCCTCTCCCTTGACGGCACCACCGCCGTCGCCGAAGACATTGGTCGCCAAATCATCACCACTGGCCGCCGCCTCTCCCCCGAGGACATTGAGCGCACAATCGGCCAGATTAGCGAGAAGGATGTCATGGACTTTGCCAACCGCCGCATCTGGGATCAGGACGTCGCTGTCAGCGCCTTCGGCAGCATTGAGGGTCTCCTCGACTACAACCGTATCCGCGCGGACACCACCCGTAACACCCTGTAAATGCTAGGTTAGCAGGATTTGCACGTCTCAGAGTTATGGCCATTGTTCCGTTTGATTTGGTGATTAATAGATAGATGAGGTGGTAGTCGCCGAGGTAGCGTGTTTTGTACAGTACACAACTGTCACTGATATACTTAAAACTGTATTTCTTTTGTTCACGAGTTACCTGGTCCGTTGTACTCTGTGTATATGGTAGTGCGTAGAGAATTCTAGTAGAATCTTTTCGTAAAACCTGCTTCTAGCCTATGCACATAGAAGCAGCATGCTTGCTAACGCGTTATTATAGTAACCTATCAGGGAGCACTATTCAGCAATCTCTACTATTACTAGTAGTGAACGAACAGAGACTAAATTGAAAGCCCATAATCCATCAGTCAATCCCTCATCTCATTATTCACTATTGCCACCATAGAAATATATAAACAAAAGAAAGAAATCCAACGAGAGAAAAAAGTCCAAGGCATAGGGGAATCAAAACACGCCCATCCCCAGGCCCACAACCAGGAGCCAACAACACATCAGAAAAAGAAAATAGAAAAAAAGAAGAAAAGAAAAAAGGATAGACAAGAGAACGAAAGAAACCTTGCATCTCCAAGCAAGAACCCTACCTCAAAACAAAACACAACAAACCAAATCCCCAGAACACAGAACACAGAATAAATCCAAATCACTGAGGCGCATAAGCCATCCCCGCCGGAGCCTGATACCCCGTCTGCGGACGTTCACTCTGCGCCTCGATCTCCTTCTCATGCTGCATGATCACGCAGCACGGACACCAGTACGACGAGCAGCAGTCGCTGACGCCGGAGCCTTCGATGCCGAAGCGTTGACGGATCTCTCCGCGGCGGATCATGAGGAGAACCCAGTGGAAACCTACTTGGGCTGTTAGGTAGTAGAGACAGCACTGTTTTCTTTGTTAGTTGTTGTTTTGTTTGGATGGTATCGTGGTGGGATGGTGGTGGGATGGGGTGGAGGTATGTCTGTATGTATGTACGTACATTTCCGTTCATATAACTATATTCTTTAAGTTGGGGGTCTTCGAGTCGAGATTGCGTTTTGCCGAAGAGACAGCAAGGGAGACAGCAGCCCCAGAAGCCTGGGTGAGGTATATGTTAGCTTTCGTTATGTATTGTATAAGTAGTAGGGGTAGTATCTGGGGAATTCTGGGGACGTACAGGTTCCTGCGGGAGAACAGCAGTCCCAGAAGCCGTTGGACCATTCATTTTGCTGTTGGACGGCGGGGGATTCGGATTCCGGGGCACCCATTTTTCTTAATTCTTGGGATTTGGTGGTGGGTGTAGTTGTCGTTGGCTTTTGGAGAGTGTGAGTATGTGAGGTCGTTAGTTGTAGAAAGGTATCGTTGGGAGGGACTGGAGTATGTAAACGAGTGTCGAGAGTAGAAATGAAAGAATGGGGCTATGTGATTTATTAAAGACTAGGAATTACTTAAAGACTTTATATACTCTGCTGCTCCTTGCCCTTTTAGCTAGAAAAAAAAAAGGAAATAAAAAAAAAGCACGGACATCGTTGTTGATGTACCCATTTCACAAGCCTTGAAGGTTGGAATTAACAGAGCCCTATTAATTGTGGACCTTCTCTAGGCAAACAGGCAGGGCCGTATGGATCGACATGGCTTTGGACGGGTTGAGAATCGTCTCATTTCCACAAAGACACTTCTCTACCTAATTATCACTTGGAAAAATGGTACATGAGACTCTGAAAGTATTGAGGGAGACGCAGTTGAAGGTGAAAGACCCAAGACGAAACACGAAACCTGCGGAACAGAATAATGAAGATTGACACAGGATCTTGCTTGGAACGCGATAGAGGAACGCTAATCCTCGTGTCTGGTCCTCGGCCTCTACTTAACGTTCTGAGAGGTTCAGATTGGGTCCATCGAAGCCACTGATTGCTGTTTAGCCCCCTTTGTAAAGTTGAAATACGAGCCTCACCGGGTCGATCAGTTGATATTGGGTTACTAGTTTGGTGAGTTCGGGTTGTTGGCTCGTGTTTTACGAAGACTGAGTTTTATTTTCTTAACCTTCTCTGATTGTCACTAATTTGTTTTTGTTATCCCTGAAAGCTTGGCTTGGAATATAAAGGATGGATCGTGGTACAGGCAGCCATGCAGCCGAGTTTGCATCACTAATAGAATGCAACCTGTCGCTAAGAATAACAAACTCATTAGATAAGATTGTGGACCGTTCAACGGGCCATGTTATTGGGGTATGAAGGACCTCTGTCGTTCCCCTTGCAGTAGACCAAGCTTGTTTAATACTTGAGAGCTGGTGCATCTCTTCGAAAAGTTTTCCTCTCTCTTTTTCCCCCCAAGTTTTGAGCCTCTCTGTAAGGGCCGTTTGTGCCTGGCAGCTTGCCTATAGGGCACACTGTGTGATTAAGGAGAGTGCTAGTGCCTGCCGGGTGGGTACTCGCTTGGCAATCTTAACAAACATTAATCAATTTAAAGTGTGCTACCTAGACCTGGAGGGCCCCCTACCCTTTTTCCTGGATTATTCTATCTGGACTTGTTTCACTTGAGAGATACCGAAAGAGACCGCCGGCTGAGTGCCGTCAACCGGATTATATTCGGGCTGGGTGCCTTTAGAGAGCTACTCCACTGCTCCAGACAGAAAATTCTGTTTATCCCACATAGCACCATCTTCATTGAAAGGATATATATCGAGTGGCGCACTTTGAATATGTAACCTGTACTATTACCGACATTTGATTGAACCAAATAGTGGTTGGTAAGTCGTATATCGTTGTTGTTTGGTAACTCGTCAGCCTCGTGCCCGATTCGTGACTTGGGCGTGCAACTGCCATTCGCTCTAATGGATGTTTCGATCTAACCTCAAGCGCAGCAGACGGTCAGTGGTTTCTGGACTCATAGTTTCTAGCCTTTGACGTGCAGTGTGATTTCGCCAAGAGATAAGTTGTCAGGAGGAGTAAGGGAGCCGAAAATGCAGTCTAAATGACTCATTGTCTGCCACACATAGACTTAATACCTAGAGTGCAAATTAGTAGCAAGAACTCACACGTTCTGTGTTATTGGATTGGAGCAATCGGTTAAAACCAAAAGTGCGCTGCTCGACGGCGAGAATGAGTGTTGTAAGGCTGCCTTCAGCTGGAGGAGGGATTCGGGAGTAAAATGGCGGTGTTTTGGATCATAGTAGACATTCACCATACAATCATCTTATTCATAGAAGTGGTAGGTATTGGTATGCCTATACGAACACTGGCGTTGAAACGCTCCGGGTGGCCTTGTAAGGCTGAGAAATCGAAGGAACCACTTGGACTGAGCCTATAAGCTCCAGAAGGGATTCGTTGTCCAAGAAACTGGAAACTGTGTCGGTCGACATAGGACTTGTACTAGTAGTAATTCCCTCTAACACGAAAATGTCGCCGGGGTCTATATTTGATACGAAACGTCGATGATATTGAATGACAATTTATTTCGAGGGAGTGACAGTGTTGGACTTATTTCACAAGATGACCTTTGCCTTCTTAGGGACAGCATATGTGAGACTTCACATGGGGCAAACGGCCGGGGATTGGAAAAGCGGAAAATCGCAGTTCTCTGTCGGACACCCCGGCATGACGGATATATAGAGCTCTGTTAAATCCATATAGTTGGTGTCTCACAGGGCGAAAAATGACCCAGACATAGCAGATAGCCTTTTGATATAGAAGTTTGTCCGGTGTATTCACGTCGTCCTTGAATGAACCAGGCGATGTATAGAGATTAGAAAGGGTATTATATTGTAGATTGATTCGATTCGGCTGGTAGTCGCAGGGAAAACAGTGAAGACTAGGGTAGTTGTAAGCAATTGCTTTGAGGATCACATTGATGTTGTATCCAGGGATAATTGATTGCTTATTATATCAATTCATCGACCGTTTGCGGTTTTCATTGGCTGTCCACCACAAGGGGTGACTTTCCTGAAATAACCTAACGTTAGAAGAATTATATACCACGTAGAACAACCAGACTGCACAGAATATTTTTCTCGCTTATTGTTGACTTTGTGTGTGCCCTCTATGTTGAGTGCCAGTTGCAATCAGACCTCTGGGTGAGCTGGCAATTTTCACTGATCTCTGGCCCTTACTGATGGCTTCTCGAACCATTTAAATCATCTGACGTGACCAGTGAGAGGTAAAGATGAACGAATAGGATGGTTTCTGAATTTGTCTCTTGCATTATATAGTTCTTGGGAACATGGTATGTAGCTCGTTCCTCTCCCTTTCTCTTGACTGATGAATTTAGCCAACGGGTTTTGTATCGGTTGTATAAAGGATTAGTGGCTCTTCCACCAGGATGGGATCATTATGAATCCCGGAAAAGTCATTGTGTTCGCTAGAACATGTTTCAGGTTTAGTAAACTGCTGGGGTTATTAATCTTGACAGTTACTCGTTGCTCGAGTCTCGAGAGTAACAAATCAGTGTTGTTATTAGTTCTTTGCTGCCCATTTCGAAAACGACCCAGCAATGGCGCCGGATCTATATTGGAAACACTATGACACGGGATGGAAGAGTGATATCACACGAGCTATATTAGTTCAATGAGAAGAGAAAAGAATGAAATCGGTAACCCGGGACGGCAGTTGGAACCACCATAGGAACCGATAATGTGGGGAAATCCGGTCGGGAAAGTTCCCCAGAATTTCCTTTGACGCTTGCGCTTTCCGTATTTAGATCGTTGCCAGGCCCCAAGGCGCCCCGTCCCTGCGAAAATGTGATTATCTTGACTCCTGCTTTTCAACGCTCCTGACGATGGACGACGACGGCTCTCCAACCAAAGCTGCCCCTAAATTTACGAGATGCAGGACCGGGTGTTTACGGTGTCGAAAGCGACGGCGGAAATGTGAGTAATATTATGTTTCCAAAAACTAGACCCTCTGTGTAGCGCGGCACTAATTGAACCTGCCGCAAATTTTAGGCGACGAAGGAAAACCGCGCTGCCAAAATTGTATTGACAAGAGCCTAGACTGTCAATATGGATTGCAGGTTAGCTTCTTGCAGAAGAACACGTTCACAGTCACTGCAAGTGAGCTGCGCACGCCCAAGCCTGAAGTAAATTATGAGAAGATCAAAGTAGGTAGTGCCTTTTGGTTTCTAAGATTGACTGCATTCCCAATGGGGTAACTATTCGTTGTATGTGCATACTAATCCGTGAGTTTAGTTTGTCCAGGAAGATCCACTGGGCTGTACCACGGATGCTTCCGTGGACGATTCGCCGTCCCCCGTTGCCAGCATCCCAGAGACACATCCTCAGAGTGCTCCTATAGATAGTGCAGTAGTCATCGCCGGTGATAGGAAAGGTAGTGATGGGAAGGATAACCGAATTGACTTGGATGGGCATTATGGTGATGGGGGTAGTATACATCATGATACCTTGGACTTATCACACTGGGGTGGAGGCTTGAGAATATCGCCAGATGGGACCCCTCACCAGGACAAAGATGATGCTGTGCAAGGCCTGCTAGCTCTAGGATCAACAGCTGGTCCCAACGGTGTTATACCGGAGTCGACCAACCTGTCGCTGCTCAATCCCAATGTCGCATTATCGTCGCTGATGAATTCCCAGCCCTCAAAGGCAAAGGAAATTGCACTGCAAGCAGTACCTATCGGAATTCTGGACAGTCCCGGGCATACGAGTATAACTGAACTGTCAACCTCCATAATGGCGAGTACCGGCATTGAATCGGAAGCTCGCAAGCTGGAACTTCTCCGCCATTACCGCTACCATGTTGCTACTTGGGTAAGGACATTCTTTTTTGCCACCTTAAAATATAAGCTTTTCTAATTGCTCTCCTCTGATAAATATAGCTTGACATCTGTGATTTGAGACACCCATTTGGAATTAATGTAATTCAGATGGCAACGAGCTCCGAAAAACTTCTCTCTGCGATATTAGCACTTTCAGAATCGTGCATCATTCAACGGCGTCACTGGAACAGTGCAGGTCTTGAGCAGCTGACCCTTCGAAAGAGCAACCAATTGGACCAACTAGACCACGATCACCCTGACTTCACGGAGCTTATAGTGCTATGCCTTCTCGAAGAAATTCGAGGTCTAGTCACAGATGTTCCAAAAGCGTGGATCGACTGGATGAATAGGGATGTCCCTTATGTAAATCACTTGGTTCAGCATGCCTATAGTAAGAACATTGAATCGACTGCTTACTGGATGTTTCTACGTATAGGTACGTTCGACGTTGTACTTTCCGTCATATTGATGTTTACACTAGCTAACTAACATGATACCCATCAGACTTAGGAGTGGCCCTAGCTAACGATATCCCCCTTCGAATCCCGCTCCCAATGCTCCCGATCCCCAGCCTATCGTTGTTATCTCGTACCGAGGATGTATGTGAAAGGGTTAGCCATTATACCAATGCTGTCTTGTGGTTATGTGGGAAGGCTTTAGCCCTATGCCATCAAGAGGCGATACCACATCCTCTTGCAACTTCGCATGAGGTGACGGAAAATTGGTTGCAAGCTTTTGGGGAGCTTGAGCAATGGCACCATTTGCGGCCACTAGAATTCGAACCAATGGTGGAGATAGACGCGAGAGACCAAGTACTCAATCAAGGGAGCGAATTTCCCTTGCTTCTATTTGCGAATGGATCTGGAACTTTCAGTAACCAGATGTACCATACTGCAATGTTGTTGTTGCTCCAATGTAAGCCACGAACTGCACTGCTAAATCACCCGCAGTCTCCAGTCCTATCTCCTTTGTGGCACGCATACCGTATCTGCGGTATCGCGCTGAATAATGATACCCGTGAAGGCTGGGACCCGTGCTTGCTCGCCTCTCTCCTTCTTGCAGCAAAGCATATGACGCACGAGTCGCAGCAACAGGAGATCCTACAAGGTTTTAATCACATTCGTGAAGTTACCGGTTGGGATACCGGCGAATATTTGAGCCACCTCCGAGAGGAATGGTCGTTTCTAGACGGTATTTGAAAAAGTGTCTGGCTAGAGCATGCATTCATGATTAGACTCGCGGCGGCTCACGGGCAGTAGAGAACTGTTGATCATGATCGTTCGATGTGCGTCGGCGGGTACTATAGCCCCAAGCAATATCCAGATCTCGAATCCGCCAACACGTCCCCCATCCCGTTTCAGCTTCAATGTCTCGGATCAGCTTTGTGATCTCCTTATGCTCCGACGCATGGCTAAACAACCGCCCTGCAATCCACAGTGGCTGTAAGGCGTTATTCAGACACCCCTGATGTGGGTTTGCTAGAGAGATGCCACAGATCCGTCGCGCATGCCATAACATGGATAAACTGGGTGATCGCGGCAATCTGATCCCCTTCGGCATCATCTTGAGTAACAGGAGGCATGCCGTATGGTAGAGCTGGTTTGAGGAGATGGCAGCCCATTGAACAAACAAAATATGTGGGAAGGGCTTACGGTTGACCGTCTGGACTGGCAGCAATTCGCTCGGCCGTTCCGAAAACCATCGTTGTAGCTCGTCCCACAACCGAACCCAGCGCAAGCAGAATGTTTCCAGGTTACAGCCATTTTGTTCATGCAACTCCACAAATTTCGTGCGATCTGAGACGAGCTGAGTTGCTCTCATACAGAGATACACAGCATAATTGGCATGCATGTCAGGCGACTTAGCATCTTGGAATAACTGATATGCATCCTCTTCTTGGTAGCCCGGGGGAAGCCACTTGGAAGGGTGCAGAAGCGTAGTTTGGGTACCATCCGAGATGAGTGCACCACAAAGATCTGAGTAAATATGATTAGATTTGTGCATAATGGAAACCGAATATAGTTTTGAGATAAGGGGAAGCAAAGCTTACCCATCCTCGCATAGCACCAGAACACAGCTTGAAGTAACCCGTTGCTAAATCCATGAATCTCGAAGGCATCAAATAGAGCAGCACAGCCCTCGAGATGACGGCGCCAATCCTGCGCTCGAGCGGACATCATTTCCAAACAGCAAAGTAGTACACATGCGGCTACAATCTTCGGATCACGTACTTGCAGCACCGGGCTTAGGAGTCTTATTGCTTCCTGGTATAGCTCAAGACTATCGAACAAGTCCTGAACGCCCTCTTTGCGTTCCATATGCCGTGCCGAGAAGGCGAGAATGGCGTAAGACAGAGCGGGAAATGTACGCGCTAGTGCCGGAAGCTGCTGACGGAACGTGCATTGCGAGTCGAACATGTCGAGCTACCGGATGTCAATCAATAAAGGAAATGGACCAAAGATGGTGCACTTACCCACGGAGCCACCTCGGTCACGTAATTCTTCAGGTATTTAATACGTTTGCTATTTGAGAAAGGCGACCGGTGAGACTCTTCCCGCTGCCTTTCCCGGTGTGATTGAGGCACCATGTCAATGCCTAGTCGATCTGTCCCTCTGTCACCAAGCCTGTCTAGTATCCCGGCATCGGGGCTTGGTGCTCGCGTTGGAGCAGCAGAATAAGCCAGCGAGAAAAGGATACATCGTAGTTCTTCCTGGGAGGCGAGGAATCCTGGATCTTGAGAGAAGCCATCCTGATACCAACTTCCGGGAGACTGGAATGGCCCTCCCGATGCGGGAGAACTGTGGCTGATGCCATTGTAGCTCTGCGGAGGGAGTGGTTGAGACTCATGATAATCAATTGGATTTGGGTGAGTTATCTCATTCGCACCCGGTGACCGCTCTTCCTCCGCGGGCAGTGGATGTTGCGAGGCGGTGCTCGAGACTCGCCGGCGCTTCAGAGGCGGCTCAGCGGAAAACATTGCTCAATTTAATCGTTATCTCTCACGATAAAGGAACCTCTTTTTTTGTTTGGAATTGTACAAAGACGGGCCAAGACCCCGATAGAAATTGGGGTAGGCTTTGGGGAGGGATTGACGTTGGGATCTTCGGGAAGAAGAATTGATTGGGTAAAAGGTTCCTGAGCCGAAGACCGCCTATCAATAAACTAAGGGCATTCGGCTAAAGACACTTGCCTTTTGCCTTTACCTCCCCTTAATCGGCAATTAGGACGGCGCCAAGATCGATGCGTTCTTTATCTGATTTCTTTGATTCGGCTAAACAGACGGGCCTTGTCCGTGGATTGTATGGTCCGATGGCGACGTTACCTTCGATAGCCTTGATTTCTTTCCACCAATGGCTCCACACCGATCTGAAAAGCTGGGGAAAGAGTCCGTGTTGGGGGATTGGCGACGGTGATGACGTCTAAAAAGACGATCAGAGGCAATTTTGAGGGCGAAGATCGCCCGTTTTGAGGTTAGACTCTTGCGGGGTAGGGCAACTTTCTGGGGTAACGGGTGGCTCGGATTGCCTCTTTGGGCTGGTCGGCTCTTCTGCATCCGGGACAGTTTTCTGCCGACTGGTTAAGTTACACTTACAGGTGACATGATGACTCGTATACACCACATTTGACCCTGTTTGGAGTCTTGGACACATGCATCGTGATCATGTATAAATCTTATCTACCCCGTACTGCGCTATGTCTCCATCTGGTCCACTTCCCCAGATTTTCTATCTTAGACTATCCCCATATAGACCCACGCGACATCGTGAGGCACAATGGTGAAGCTCAATATGTTCGGCACGGGGTTCACCCTCCAAGCTGCCATTTGGGCGGCTTGTGGAATGGCGTTTATTCTCTTCGGTAACCGACTCAAACGCAGACGGACATCCATGGATGGAATCGCTGACCCTCGCAGGATACGACCAAGGTGTTTTCTCCGGAATTGTCGAGAATGAAGACTTTCTCGACACCATGGGTAACCCAGGAGACAGCTTGATGGGGATCATTGTTTCCATATACAATCTAGGATGCTTTGCCGGTTGCATTGTGAACTTCCTAGTAGGCGATTGGCTCGGACGGAGGAAAGCAATGTGGCTTGCGATGGTTTGGGTGATCGTAAGTTTTCTTGGATCAGGCAGTGATAGATCTGTTGCTAACTCGTGACACTCATCTCCAGATCGGTGCCACCTTGCAAACATCTGCATTCTCCGTTCCACACCTGATGGTTGGTCGCTTCGTGACGGGTATCGGCACTGGTATTGAAACCTCTACTGTGCCCATGTATCAAGCAGAGCTCTGTGAGGCGTCCAAGCGCGGTAAGCTTGTCTGCAGCGAGCCTTTACTGGTGGGTGTGGGCATTGTCGTCAGGTAATACAGTCTTCCAATATGTCATACGATACCTATGCTCATAGCTTATAGTTACTTTTTCGACTATGGAATGAGCTTTGTCGGGGGCCAAATTGCTTGGAGATTGCCAATCGCGTGTCAGATGCTCTTTGGATTTGTTCGTATTTCTTGATCCAACTGCGGTGAAACGATTCTAACCGCTTCAAGGTCGTTATCATACTTGTTTTCGGCCTCCCCGAGTCTCCGAGGTATTGCTATAAGGAAGGACGTGACGACGAGGCACTGCAGATCCTGAGTGATGTATACGGTCGACCAAAAGACGACGCCAAGATTCTCGCCGAGCAGGCTGAGATCCTCGAGGCTCTTGCTATTGAGACCAAACATGGAGAGTACAAGTGGAGGTAAATTTCCCTGCTTTACCCCACTTCCTGAAAATTAGAAGCTCACCGGCAATAGAAATATCCTCAAGCGCGACGAAGTTTGCACAGGCCATAGAGTGTACGTATACCCTCCAATCTCACACCAGTACCAAATTAACAAAGGTCGTAGTCTCCTCGGCTATGGAATGCAATTCATGAACCAGCTCGGCGGTATCAACCTTCTAGTGTACGCCTCCTACGCTCCCCGTCAAGCTTCCGACTAACAGCCGTAGATACTTCATCCCGACGGTCCTCAGCACCAACGTTGGCCTTACGAAGAACCTATCCATGATCATCGGCGGATGCGCCCAGATCATGTTTGTTGTTGGTAGCTTCTTCCCTACCTTCTTCGTCGACAGAGTAGGCCGCAGAACGCCCATGATGTGGGGCTCCTTCGGCCTCGGAATCTGCATGATGATGGTTTCAATTCTTCTCAGCTTCAAGGGCAAGGAAAATGGGCACGCTACTTCATCGGCTTCAGTTGCCTTCTTCTTCCTCTTCATGCTCATCTTCGGTGCATCAGTCAACTGCATTCCATGGGTCTATGTACCGGAAATCTTGCCTTTGCATGCGAGAGCTAAGGGCACGGCAGTGGGAATCTCTTCAAATTGGATTTGGGTAAGTCCATCTTGATTCCACTTAGTCTGTTGAAAGAGAGAAGAGATACTAATAAGTGTCAGAACTTCTTCGTTGTCATGATCACGCCCGTAATTATCAACCGTCTCCAGTGGAAGGCATACCTCATCTTTATGTGCACCAACTTTGCATTTGTGCCTCTTGTTTACTTCTGCTACCCCGAAACCGCCAAGCTGAGTCTCGAGGAGATCGACTACCTTTTCACACATCCAGACAAGGGCGCCGTGAAGCTTTCTTTGGAGCTTCAGAAGGAGCGCAAGATGCATGGACATGGCGCCAGTCTTGTCGCGGATACTGGGGTCCTGAGACGTACGAGCGTGGTGGCTGATGAGAGCTTAGAGAAACATCATGGTGTTGATGAACATGTTGAGAGGGTTTAACATGAATTATTCTTTGTATTATGATTTTACGATGGTTGAAGAAATGTCTCGGCTGTTTCTAATTGGCTGAATGCTTTTAGTCAGATTTACTTTAGACCTTGACGTATATATCTGTTTGAAGAACGCTATGTGAAGATTTTATTGTATACCCTGATACAAGTGCAGGTCTTCTTTTAAGCATGTGTGAGGTTCGTTGAATAAGTCATTAGGTATTTTAGGAGCAATGCGCCATGTTAGCTGTTGACAAAAGGAATAACAAGATATAACCAGGTTGAATAAAACAAGTTCTTCGTTGCGTCGTAATCGACTTCCGCTACCAGCATCTCCCAGATCTCTAATGTCGTCCATGATCTTTAGCACCAATTGCATCTTGTAATGTAATACGCCGCAAACCATGTCTTATTGGCCCATGTTCGTGTAGATCGACAACGACGTATTGTGTGTCCAAAACCATGCAAAGGTGGAATGCATCATGGATTTGACCAGAACATTGGATAAAGACCCTAGGAGAGGGGCGGTTGATTGAGAGATTTATACCGGCGTGGAAGGTTCCTTGTAAAACCTAACTATCCTGCAGTAGCAATCGCATAGCAGGTCTCTATCAACCAGGAACAGAGATGACGACCGGAAAATGTGGCGCCGAAAGTAGCAATAAAAAGAAGAATGGTGAATCGTCGGCATTGAACGGAGCAATCAAGAGTATGGTGGAGGGGAGACATCAGAATCCGACCGGTCAGTCTCAGACGTTATTTTGCTGCCATTTTTGTCCTTGACATTTTTCTCATCAACCGTAACAGCAGGAATCGCAGCCATGCTTCTCTTCTCGTCACAGATCGAACCACTCTCCACGTCACTATCCCTCTCCAGGATCTGTTCTTTACTAGCATCAACCTGATCCGTTCGTCGAGTGACCTTGCGTGTCCGGCAACACCACGCAATACCCAAGACAGTCGTCGCAAACCACAGCACCATACTGACCAGACTAATCCAGACCGCAGCGCGCATGCGGGGTATCGAGGACGTCGCTTTTGCAGACTCATCTAATACGTTGTTGGTGATATATATCGACCCGAACGTACCGACTTGGGCTAACCAGAGCACGAAGAGCACGAAATCCCAGGCTGACCATGCGACGTGGGTTACGGTGACGAAGCAGTGTACGATGCAGGTGAGTGCGGTGACTGCGGCGACGAATTCGGCGTACACCCATGGTGAAGGTGCATGAGCATTAAGCTCTGTTGCGTGGGCTAGGTCGACGCCGTAGAGACCGGCAATCACGATGGCGAAGACGAATTGGAGGGTGCGGAGGGCCGCGCGGGAAATGACGCCGCAGAGGCCGCCTTTGTGCCAGTATTGTTCGATCATTGGGGTTGTGGATTTTGTCATTTTGGGGATAGAGAAAGTATAGAAACTAAAGTCACTAGCTATGTGTTATGGGATCGGGAAATGAAGTAGGGATCCAGTCAGCTCTATCTAGGGGGTCTAGTGTGCTTTATAGTAGATTGGTGGAGTGGTAGGTAGGGTCTAAAGGGCTAAGACTGTACCACTGAGGTGACGAGTATAAAATTGGAAATGTGGACCGGCAAGGGTATTTGAGATGCATATCTTTTCCTCCTGGCAGTTTTTATTAGTTCACTTACAATCTTTTCGCGCCCTCCCATGGTACGTTCTGATTTGAGAAACGGTTCTATTCTAGGGCTGACTTCCTAAAGAGGTGAATCTCACGTATTCGTTTGGTTTCCGCCACCCCTGGGGAGCGGGCGCTAACCGTATTGGGAGTTTTCATCGTGTTCGTATGTATCAAAGTATCCACTCCGAAGGACATTCATTCTAAGTATAAACTTTACCTCCGAATTGTGGCCGACTGCATCACATAGTTTACGGCCTTATCCATGGCTATTGATCATGGGTGGATCATGCTTTCGTCTGTTTTTTTGGCCTTTCTTCTCTTTATAATTAAAGTTTTACCTCGACCCGTTTTTGCTCTTATCCTTCATAGCGGTACCTTATGCAGTTAAAATTAGAACGCGTCGGATCTGCGAAGACAGGCACAACTGCTCCAGTGCTGTCCCTAGTCATTCATTATGGTTGACATGAGATGCTTCGCTGCTGAAGATGATAGCTGGGAGCTCCCTCCACCGTACGACTCTATCTCGTCCTCAGGAGGCGCAGATGGCGACCCGAATCGGAACAATCCAGCGAGTCCTGTGGTCTTTCCAATACCCAACGCTTCTTTCCCAGAGCTGTCGCCGACGAACGATGGTCGTGTAGATGTTCATATCGGATCGCGGTTCAGTCGGAATCTGGAATGGCTTATGGGAAACCAAGCCGCCGAAGCGCCCCAGACAGGGGGAGAAGCAGCCCCGTCCGTACCATGTCCTCCCTGGGATCTCCATCTCAACATCGTCATCCAAGTTGTAGGTAGCCGTGGTGATGTCCAGCCCTTTGTCGCATTGGGCAAAGAACTGCAGAAGAACGGCCATCGCGTGCGGCTGGCCACGCATGCCAAATTTGAGCAATTTGTCAGGACCGCCGACCTTGAGTTCTATCCCATTGGAGGTGACCCTGTCGAGCTGATGTCCTACATGGTGCGCAACCCCGGGCTCATTCCAAGCATAAAGAGCCTGCGGGCGGGTGATATCCAGCGGAAACGCGCCTCGATGGCGGAGATTCTAGACGGCTGCTGGCGGTCGTGTATAGAACCGGACCCGTATGACAAGGCCCCATTCGTGGCGGATGCCATAATTGCAAACCCGCCGAGTTTTGCTCATATTCACTGTGCGCAGGCACTTGGCATTCCTGTCCATCTGATGTTCACGATGCCCTGGACGAGCACTAGGGCCTTTCATCATCCGCTCGCGAATCTAAAGTACTCGGGTAACGACCCGTCGTTGGGGAACTTGGTTTCTTATCATTTTGTGGAGTGGTTGACGTGGCAAGGGTTTGTTTTCCCTTTTTTTATTTCCCTTTTTCCACTTTCGCATTTCCTTTACTTTATGCTTTCTTCTTTTCTCCACTGGTGGAGACGAACCTCGGCTGATATATCTTAGTCTAAGGGATTTGATCAATGCCTGGCGCAAGGATGTACTGGGCCTAGATCCCGTCCCCACTACAGAGGGACCAAACCTCGTAGAAGCGCTCAACGTACCGTTTACATACTGCTGGTCCCCCGCATTGATCCCGAAGCCTAATGACTGGGCATCTCATATAGGTGAAGATGCCACCCCGATCCGGACGTAATATTGGCTAACTTTCTAGACGTCTGCGGGTTTTTCTTTCGTGACCCACCAGCCTACGAACCTCCAGCGGAACTTGATGCCTTTCTACGTGCTGGTCCTCCACCAGTCTATATCGGCTTCGGTAGCATCGTCCTCGAGGATGTGGAAAGGACGCTGTCTATCTTACTCGATGCTATTCAAGAGACTGGAGTACGGGCCATAATATCCTGTGGCTGGAGCAGTCTAGAACGCCGGGAAACTCCCAATGTCCACTACATTGGCGACTGTCCGCACGAGTGGCTCTTCCAGCATGTGGCCGCTGTTGTTCATCACGGCGGTGCAGGAACAACTGCCTGTGGCTTGCGGAATGGGAAACCAACTACCGTCGTCCCCTTCTTTGGAGAGTAAGTATAGCGTTTCTTCACTCTCTGAAAGCTCTTAGTTCTTATGATACTAACCATCTCGCGTCACAGCCAACCATTTTGGGGCAATATGATTGCCGCCGTGGGAGCCGGCCCCGAACCAATCCCCCACAAGAACCTCACCGCACGGAGTCTGGCTGACGCCATCACCTACTGTTTAACCCCACAGGCCGCTGCTGTGGCACGGGATATAGCAGACAGAATGCGCCAGGAGTGCGGCGTTCGTGCGGCAGTTGACTCCTTCCACGCGCATCTCCCACGGCGTAAGATGCAGTGTGATCTCATACCGAGCGAACCTGCAGTCTGGTATTTTAAGACAGGAAGACGAATAGTCAAGCTGTCCAAAGTGGCTGCGCGAACCCTGAAGTATCAGGGACGTATCCATGGAAAGCATCTTAAATTGTGAGTCTGTCCCTAAGCATACAAATTTGGGTTCGAACATAGCAAGATTCCGTTGTAGTTAACGTATATACGATGAGAATGAGCAGATACCAAACAAAGCCATTTACTATCGACATCCGTCGATGGGACCCATTTACGGCCATATCGTCGGCCTCGCTCTCTACCCTCACCGGCATGGCCGATGCCACAGCAGGGATCTTTATCGATCCTTATAAGGAATACAAACGTCTCCGAAAATCCGACCGCAATCGCGACGCCTCCAACCCTGCCACCGTTTCACACCCCCAACTCGCTGCATCTGAGACATCATCCACGGCAGAATTAGCATTAATAACAAGAACGCATTCCTCTTCAGATATCTCGGACACTGAACGCAGCTCTGATGACCCAGACTACGCGCGACAGATGGCTATTGCAGCAGCCACCAGCCTAGGGATCTTTCTCGGCCGTTCCTCTCGAGGCGCGCTGGTAGATCTACCTCTCGCCGCCGTCGAAGGCATGCGGGCCGTGCCCCGACTGTACGGCGAAAAGGTACGTGTGCACGACCCGGTGAGGGATTGGAAGAGTGGTGCGGGCGCGGCATGGTCGACATTCTCTCACGGCTTGTACGAGGGTGTCACCGATATCTTCGTGCACACATACCAGGGGAAGAAGAAACAGGGCGCCATCGGGGTGGCTAAGGGCCTGACAAAGGGCTTAGTGAGCTTGACAGTTAAGACGGGGGCGGCAACGGTTGGTCTCATCGCGTATCCGAATCAGGGTATATATCGCTCTCTGATGAGCACCGTACGGAAACGACCTGCAAAGCGCATCGAGGAAGCAAGATGGGCTGAGGCGGAGTGGATTACTAGGGCGGAGGGAAGTATGCAGATAGATGCAGCGGGGCTGTGTTGGTTGTACGATGAGCTGTTGTCTACTAGGGAAACAGCCCGAAGAGAGCGGTAATACCTAGACCTGTGTCGTTGTTGGGGGGGAGATAATGTACATAATATAATTCATAAGAAACTATACAGTCTATCTAGACAGTGTCTGGGGTTCTCCATCCACCTATCCCTACAACAGTTACACGACTATAGAGGCAGGATATACACCTTTCATTCAGTTGCCTACCAATCCTGAAACACCCTATAATCATTGTCCTACGGATTCAGCGAATGCACCTTTAAATTAGGCAACGTTGATCGGCATCTGGTTATATCGTCATGGCCTCTTGACCCACTGGTGGAGCCTAATGGGACAACACGAAAAATTCCCTCTCTGGGTATGGAAGTCTCAAATATTCGGATTACCCTTATTTGATACTACAAACCGGTGGGTCAAGTATCATCAGTTATGGCGCGGACTACTGAGTCTAAGATCGATTTATTCCTGGTGTATAAGAATAGGGTTCATTGCTTTCTGCGGACTTTGACCGGACTGGAAAATTTCTATCGTGTCTATTGAATTCAAGTAGGAACAATGACGTTAGAGGCGGATTAAAATAGAAAACTACCCCAGGATACTGGTGGGTCTATATTGCCTTTCCTGTTTGGGCAATTCTGCCGTATTCGTATATTTTACTAGCTTACTGTGGGTGAGGATATCTATCTGAGGTGGGTGCCATGGGATCGTCAGTGAAACAAAGATGCCTATCCCATGCGGAAAGACTATCACCGCTCATACCAGTATTTCTCATCTGTATTCTTACATTGACTGGTTGAACTGTGGGATGGAAGAATTTACAGTCATATCCACCGGTCCACCAATGCCCTTGGTACCCCTTAACAGCGACTCGTAATCGTGTCTCATGCAGGCCAGCCAGGGTTATATAGAGTCTTTTCACGCCGCCCACTGGCTTTTACAATTTGACTTGAACAACGTTCTTAAATCACAATGCGCCCAGCCATCGTTTCAACGCTGGCCCTGGCTGCTCCAGCATTTGCATCACCGGCTTGCAAGGTGACTCCATTGGACTCAGCATGGCCATTCAATTCTGACTGGGCATCTCTAAACGCCTCCATTGATGGTGGGCTCCTTCGCACAGTGCCAGTCGCTTCATCGTGCTGGCCGGGCAATCCATTTGGATCATCCGTCTCTTGTGGCAACGTTAAGTCGAACTGGACCAACGGAATGTGGCTGTCTACGTTTCCCGAATCAATCGATTACCCGATATATGCAAACAATTCTTGCTTGCCCCCGAACGCTCCGGGTTACGTCGAAGGAAGAGGCTGTACGACTGGAGGTCTGCCTGAATACATCGTGAATGCGACCACCGAAGGGCAAATCGCAACGGCAATGCAGTGGGCCTCAGAGAGGAACATTCGGATTGTGGTCAAGGGAACAGGCCATGATTTAAACGGAAGGTACGTTATATTGGTTTTAAATAGCGGGCTATGCTGACATGCTCTTCTATTCAGATCAAGCGGTGCATTTGCCCTATCTATCTGGACTCATAACTTGCGCAAGCTCGAGCGCAATAAATCCTGGTTGCACCCTAGCAAAAACACTTCCGAGGACGTGTTTATTGTGGGTAGTGGCCAGCAATGGGGAAATGTACTCAACAAAGCCCTCGAGGACGGAAGGGTGGTCACCACTGGCCAGGATCCTAGTGTTGGACTGGGCGGTTACATTCAGGGTGGCGGTCATGGTCCCCTCTCCCGCACTTATGGTCTTGCCTCTAGTCATGTCCTCCAGATGAGGGTAGTCACGACCGAAGGCAAGATTCTGGTAGCCAACGACGCTAAAAATCAGGACCTGTTCTGGGCCCTCCGTGGAGGCGGTCCTGGTCTGTATGGGGTCGTTACAGAGTACGTCATCAGACACCACCCAGCGCCCAGCAGTGTGACGATGGGCAATCTTTTGATTGCGCCCAAGGGTAGTAGCAACCGAAGTGCAGAATTGTCTTGGGATGCAGCTGTGACCCATCTCTCAGCTCTTCCGGACCTCATGGATGCCGGCTTGGCTGGAGCTTGTATGCTAGCGACAGGCCAGAATGCCATGACATTCGCATCGCTTTCGGAACCCACGACTGGTGCTGTTATCCAGCAGGTCTTTTGGTCGTTCAACTCGACACCTTTGGCTATGGAGGCACTTGTTAATCCTATTATATCAAACATAACTCATGCGGCCGGTGGAAACAACAGCCTCTCCATCTCGTTCAGTGCTTCACAGAGCAACTACTCGTCTTTCTTCAGCGCAATTTCTGGGAGCGACGCGGCCGGCGGGCAGAGTGTAGTGTCCAGCCGTTTGCTAGGACGTGCCGAGCTTCTTGATACGCCTCGACACAAAAGACGTGCCTACCTCAAGATAGCAATGCGCGCTCAAAACGAAACCGCTGGAACTTACGCGACAATCGGTCTACAAGGCGGCCCTGGGGTGCGCAATACGCAGCAGGAGGAATGGAGCGCATTGCTTCCAGCATGGCGTTCCGCGTATCTGCATTTCATCTCCAATGGTGCTACTGTTGACCCTGTCGCTGCGGGATCGCCAAAAAAGGCACTGGAAAATGCGGCTCACTTCAACGAGGTTAAGGAGAAAATGTGGAGAGAATGGTCGCCTAAATCGGGTGCTTACATGAACGAGGCCAATCCATTCACTAGCAATTTCAAACAGGACTTCTATGGCTCGAACTATGACCGTCTGGCGGAGATCAAGGCTAAATACGACCCTAGCGAAAGCCTGTTCGTTCTTTCTGGCATAGGAAGTGACAAGTGGCAGTATGACTTGGATACTGGCAAGTTGTGCAAAGCTAAGTAAGGCTTGTTGACTGGTCTAAATATGGATATTGGCATTGTAGGTGGTGAGACCTGGAGGCTTTACTTGTGTTTGTAAATTAAGATCTGTCTTGTAAGAACTGCACAAACAGGGATTTACTTTGCTGTTTGGTGATTTGTATTTTAACCTTTTCCCTATTATTCCTTTCTCTTTTTTTTACCTTGCACCTAGTTCAATATCTTATCAAATCCAAACCTACGGGAAGAGTGGTAACCCGCGCACATTTTTGAGAGGAACTAAGAAGAGCAACACGATTACTTGTTGGCTGGCGGAAAGACTTATCAAGTAAAAGTGTGTTAGACATTGATACCTCACCCTACTATTTAATTATTGCATCACTGCAAGTCTTGAATGCTTCTATATAACCTGGTTGGCAATGAAATAGGGCTTCTGATATCAGCAGCCAGGCTAACCCAAAGTGTACAGCACGATTATCTAACCCGGACCGAGGGATAATCCGGAGTGGGATGTTTTCTGGAGCTTCCGAAATCAAGCATTTGCGATAATCGTTCCGCAGCGGAGAAATTCCCTGTAACTTTATTTGCTCCCTACATTATTTCTCCCCTGCATCATGGGAAAGCGCGGAAGAAAGGTAAGAGACCCAATTAGGTCCAATTGACCTATTGCTTGAGATCTTTGGCTCTCAATTTTACAGTAACTTACACTATGTGATGCAGGGACAGGGCGGCCGCGGTGGTGGCGGGCAACGCCAATCCTGGAACGACATTCCCAAGACCAACGAGAAGTTCGAACGCTTCTATAACGAGCAAGGGTTTATTCCAGAGGAAGAGAGGGAGGTATTCTGGGAGTACCTGCGGAGAGATCTCCCCAACAGTTTCCGCTTTACAGGATCACGAGGGTACGTTATCGGCAGATTCGCTCCGCGCATGATGCGCAAATTACCAAAACGGTTAAGATACTGATATGTGGCCTAAAGACATGCTCTCGCGGTCCAGGAGCGTCTCAAAGAATTCTATATTCCCGAAATCACGTCAATTAAGTATGAGGGCAACTTCGTCGAGCCACCGCGCCCGGTCTCCTGGTATCCTGACCAGCTCGCGTGGTCGATGACGACCCCGAAGCAGGTCGTTCGACGCTTTGCTCCGTTCGCCAATTTCCAGAAGTTCCTCGTCGCCGAGACAGCTGTCGGAAGTATCAGCCGGCAGGAGGTTGTCAGCATGATTCCTCCGCTCTTGCTTGATGTGAAACCTGGCATGACTGTGTTGGACATGTGCGCCGCCCCGGGTAGCAAGTCTGCACAGCTTATGGAGATGATCCACGCTGGAGAGGAAGAGTCGATGTCCCAGGCTTCCAAACAAGTGAAGGAGGGAACCGCTGGTCCCGAGCCTCTGGGACCTGAGGGCCTCAACGACGATGGTAGAACCACCGGTCTTCTCATCGCTAATGACACTGACTACAAGCGCGCGCATATGCTTATCCATCAGATGAAGCGACTCAGCTCCCCGAACTTGATCGTCACAAACCATGATGCCACCATGTACCCCTCCATAAAACTTCCCTCGCCTCCGGGACCTAGTGGAAAGGTCCAAAACAAATACCTTAAATTCGACCGTATCCTCGCGGATGTGCCGTGTACTGGTGATGGAACTCCCCGGAAGAACATCGGTGTTTGGAAGGAATGGACCCCAGGCAATGCTTTGGGACTTTATGCTACGCAGGTTCGCATCCTTGTGCGCGCCTTGCAAATGCTCAAGGTCGGTGGACGTGTTGTGTATTCAACTTGCAGTATGAACCCTGTCGAGAACGAGGCTGTCGTTGCTAGCGCCATTGAGCGCTGCGGTGGTGCCGCCAATGTGCAGATTGTCGATTGCAGCAACGAGTTGCCAGGGTTGAAGAGAGTTCCCGGCTTAAAGACATGGAAGGTTATGGACCGCGATACAAGGATGTGGAACACCTGGGAGGAAATTGAGGAGCATCGGGCAAGCCAAGGCATCAGTGGTCTCGGTAGAGTCGCTGCAGGCATGTTCCCTCCCACTGGGGAGAACGCAGACCTGCCCCTCGAGAGGTGTATTCGTATCTACCCCCACCTTCAGGACACCGGTGGATTCTTCATTACTGTCTTGGAGAAGAAGTCGGAGATTCGCGCCAAGCCAGAAGACTCTTCGAAGGTCATTCCCAAGGGAACTGTTGCCGCACTCACTGAAGAGCTTGAATTCAAACAGAAGAATGGCAATGGGCAACCATTGGAGAAGATTGATGCGTTGGATGATATGGTTACCCCTAACGAAAATGCTGCAGAGGAGGCTCAGAAGAATGCTACTGTTGCAGAGGCTACCCACCAGCCTCCTTACTCTGCCACCAACCAAATGTCCCCTGCAAAGAGGGATGCTGAGAGCATGGAAGATGAGACCCCTTCGAAGAGGACTAAACTTGACGATGGCTCTGAAGTAGTTGTGGGTGATCGGCCCGTTCACCAGCCGGCTCCCGTGATTGAGCCTGATAATATGGATACATCGGATGCTACTTCCACGCCTGCACCTCCTCAACAAACAACGAGTGCAACTCAGGCCCCACCCCCCAAAAACGGAAACCAGGCCAGCCGATTGAGGAACCTTTCAAGTACCTGGACCCTAACCATGAGGAGCTTCCACCTATCTTTGAATTCTATGAAGGATCGGACCGGTTCCCTAGAGATCGATTCATGGTCCGTAACGCACAGGCCATTCCAGCTAGAACTATCTACTACACTAGTGCTCTGGCACGCGACATCTTGACCGCGAATGAGGGACAGGGCATGAAGATTGTCCACTGTGGTGTTAAGATGTTTGTGAAGCAAGACGTGCAGCGCCCGGGTGTTTGCCCTTGGCGTATCCAGACCGATGGCTTAAGGGTCCTTGAGCCATGGCTGGGTCCCGGTAGAGCGGTTACCCTGAAGAGGAAGGAGACTTTGCGGAGACTTCTCGTGGAGATGTTCCCCAAAGTCAACGATGACGGCTGGAAGGAGCTTGGAGAAATTGGCGAGCGCGTGAGGGATATCC
Source organism: Aspergillus sojae (assembly GCA_008274985.1). Classification (NCBI taxonomy): domain Eukaryota; kingdom Fungi; phylum Ascomycota; class Eurotiomycetes; order Eurotiales; family Aspergillaceae; genus Aspergillus; species Aspergillus sojae. The sequence continues at coordinate 3,711,555 of CP035527.1, read as the reverse complement.
CGATGGGCTGCAGTGTCCTGCACATCGAGCCTGATACTTCTGAGACTGGCTTCAGGTATGTTTGACTGGGTCTACTATGTCGCATTAAACAATAATCAACTAACTGTTTACTAGCGAGCGAATGGTCCTTCCGCTGTGGCGCTCCCTGCATTCCGTTAACCTCATGCTTCCCAAGGAGGAGCGTCGCGCTATGCTTCTTCGTATCTTCAACGATGATACCCCGCTTGTTAACATCACTGACAAGCGCGCAAATACCGGTACACCCGCTTCGGCGACTCCGGTAGTTGAGCCAACAGACGCCGATAACACTCCGGCTGCAGCCCCCGCTGAGGCGGAGGAAGAAGCAGTCAAGCATGAAAACCAGGTTCTGGGGCAAGATGAGCAGGAACATGCCGAAAGCCGTGAGACTTGGCAGAAGGTCGGTGATGAAGAAGATCGTTTCAACACGACTGTATAGTTTGTAATATGATTTGGGATCTATCGGGACATGCATATATTTGGCAAAAGCATTGATTGTACCATGAAAAAGACAGTTTTATTTGCATACTTGATTTAAATTGGTTGTTACCTGGACTAGGTTACATAGATACATGTCTCTACAAGAGTTCTATGTATAGCTAGTCTCGTAGAGAACCCCTCAAGTAGCTGTTCCGGGTTCACTTCACATTGAAGTCTGGCTATGTACATGTACAACACTGAGTACATTGCCAACACAATGAAAGACCTTATGGAGTGCACAAACGACTACAGTACGGTTGGTAGTGCAGCAATTGGCAATTCAACGATGGGTTCATTTACATGGAAAATTGACCAAATGTTACTGGGAAACACAGACTTAGAGGCGTCTAAGATTTGCACAGCACTCTGACCAAGGCATAGGCTCACTTCTTAGGTACTCCTGGCACTAGTCTGACTTCCCTGCAGCTCTCAAGTCATCGAAGGGCACCCCGGAACGTGACCTTTGAAAATTTTCAAAATTAAGGTCACATGTCGAGAATCAAACCTTCGTGATGAACTGGCAGCGCTAATTCCTGATGGACGTCCGGACGCATCTCCCCCTATTGCAATAGTTGGTATGGCAATGAGGCTCCCCGGAGGCGTTCGGACAACCGAAGACTTCTGGCAGTTCCTGATAAACAAAAGGGATAGACACTGTGAGGTTCCTAAAACTCGATATGGAGTCGATGCTTTCTATGACGCACATAACGAGCGTTACACGCATACAAGACATGGTTACTTTCTGCCTGAGGACACGGCCTGCTTTGACGCACCCTTTTTCTCAGTCACTGATCAGGAGGCATCTGCTATGGATCCCCAACGTTGATTATTGGACTCGGAAACACAAAGCCACTACCCGATCCTAGTATACAGACAATGTGGCGTGGCGATGCTCGATTTGCATCCTACATAAACCTCGATTCTGCATTTGTCAAACAGGAGGGCGGTCCCGGTGTTAATAAACTGCGAGAACTGATCAACCAAGCGGAGGTAGATCCTTGATCCTTCTACAAGAAGAAGCCGAGACTACTATTGCCCAGGAACTTAATCACTTGATCACGAAGGGTCTGGAAGGAGCACATGATATGGATGATGAAGCGAAAATGAATCTTGTTATAGATTCGCTCATGGCCATAGAGGTGAGAAATTGGATTCGACGGAACCTACAGGTAGAGGTTGGCTTGCCAGAAATTTCTAAGGCACGTACAGCTGGAGGCTTGATAAACTTGATCATTGCACATTTGAAAGTGCGATTTCACGTTTCAGATACAGAGGGAACACAAAATGCAGTCGCCGAAACTTCGGCGAAACGGGGATCTGACTGAAGGCTTATTGACCTTCCGGATAAACTACTAGGTCAAAAGTATTGCAACACCCCGATTTCGGCCCCGAGGCGTTATTTTTAAACCTCAATATCTCAACGAATTCAAAATTATATAGATTCCTAAGCTCAATATTTAGTATACCATCTATATGTTTTATATACAGCTCGAAGTCTGCGCGGCCAGGATAGAACTAAGCAATTTATGATCTCCTGATCAAGGCTATTCCACGCAGTCTAAATAGACTACCTAAAGCGCTCTATATTATTTTCTGATACCCTATCTAAAAAAAAAAGCTCAGAATAGAGCTTCTTTAGCTTCTTTTTAAGTAGGCGCCAGAGATTTTCAATAGGGTTTAAATTAGGCGAATAGAGCGGCCATTCTAGAACCTATATACTATGCCTTTTAAACTACGATTGTGTCTGCCTAGATATATGGATTTTAGCGTTGTTTTGCTGAAATCTTATTTCTGGCTTGTAGATTGGTAGAAGGCCTTTTTCTAGACAGGCAATATAGGAATTTGTTGAATAGCCGCTATTTCTCAATAATTCGTCTTGTTCTAGAACCACTTATTCTGACCGGCCACCATACCATATAGAGACCCAGACTATAATTGAAACATCCTTCCTATAGCGTTCTAGATTCACTAAATCAGGTCTATAGACCTTATTTAAGAAACGGAATACCTATTGAGTAGAATTACTAGGGTCCCGTTGGACCGAGGATTCGTCCAAAAACATAATATTACTTAAATTATTAAAATGCAGCCACACACGCGCGAAATTATAGCGCTTTTTAGCTGAACCAGCTTCTAAAGCGATCCTTCTTTTGCTTTTCCACCTTTTAATATAAAATCTGCGCAGAATTCGCTGTATAGTCAATCTAAAAACGTTGTAAGGGCTCCTAGTAATCAACGCTGAATAGCTGGTTCTAGGCCTCCGGCAAACCATTTGAAATATATAGCGTTTAGCTGCTTGACTGAGCTTTTCAGGCCTACTAGACCGGGCGCCTGATTCTAGGCTGTTCTGGTTTTGGAAGCGTTTTTGTGTTCGATAGATAGTAGAGCGCGCAACGCCAAATTTTTGGGTAAGTTTAGTGACATTTCCCCCGTGTCTAGGCCTTCAAGCAAGGCAGCGCATTATTCAGTAGATAATTCAGATCTAGGCCTTCGATTTACACTAATTTTGGTTCCAAAAGACCTCATTTTAGTGGCGTGGTAGGCGTTTAAAATAATCGTTTTTTGACGCGGTACTCGTTTTGCCAAGTGTTGCCAGACTTTTGACCCACTATTGTAATAACCGTCTTGTCCCGCTCGATGATGTGCATAGTAGCTTCGCCGGTGGCCTGATGGTGCCATACAATCATTAGGTATGCTTTCTTGGCTTATCTTATTCCATTTTGTTAGGGTTGGCATATGCTTAAATGCCTATCTTATCTGATATTCAGGCACTCGGCATGGATATGCCCTCTATATGCTCATCTACATCCCTGAACTGGCATGTTCATATGTGTACGGGCGGCGATCGCTAGAAATAACACGGTGCATCTGTGGGTTGTGAAGCTGGTTATGAATGGGTAAATGCTTCTGATATGCGGAGAAATACTCCCGTGATCGTCATCCGATGGGGTCCTTTGCTCCGTGTGGGGGATCTTCACCAATACTTTCCTTCTACGTTGCGTTGCATTGGTCCAGTCTCACAACATTCCTGCACCACCAGCTCACTGGAAGTACCTTCGGGCGTTCTGCTACTCCTCTGATTTGGTCGTTAATGGTGCTTTGACCAGCAGTAGTCATTGTGGCTGGTTTGTTTGTATACAGCTCCACGACTCTACATGATGTTAGATGAAATCGTACGGACTCCACTTTCGGCGAAGGACTCTATTGGACCATTCCCTACTCTGACGCAAGGTGTCGGACAATTTAATCAACGAACTCGGTTATTTTTGACTATTTATCCTTTCAATCCTACTTATAATCGTGCAATTGCCCCCGAAAGATGCGAAATCTGCTGTAAGCTCTCACTGGGGTTCTTCTGCAGCACCGCACCATGAAGCTCCTCTCCGTTGCTGCTGTTGCCTTGCTGGCGGCACAGGCAGCGGGTGCTTCCATCAAGCATCGTCTCAATGGCTTCACGATCCTGGAACATCCGGATCCCGCGAAAAGAGACTTGCTGCAAGACATTGTATGTCGTCATCAAATCGGAATCACTAGCTAACTATGCTCCATAGTGATTATGTAAACATACTGACCTCTGCAGGTTACATGGGACGACAAATCTTTGTTCATCAATGGAGAGAGGATCATGATATTCAGCGGAGAAGTGCATCCTTTCAGGTACACTAGGCCCCGCGTACTTCTATGGTTTAATTCTGACACAAACAGATTGCCAGTACCTTCGCTTTGGCTCGATATTTTCCACAAGATCAGAGCTCTTGGTTTCAATTGTGTATCTTTCTATATTGATTGGGCTCTTCTGGAGGGAAAGCCTGGCGACTACAGAGCAGAGGGCATCTTTGCTCTGGAACCGTTCTTTGATGCAGCCAAGGAAGCAGGCATTTATCTGATCGCCCGTCCCGGTTCGTACATCAATGCTGAGGTCTCAGGTGGCGGCTTTCCTGGATGGTTACAGAGGGTCAATGGCACTCTTCGCTCGTCTGATGAGCCATTCCTTAAAGCTACTGATAAGTATGGGCTCATTGACGGGTACTTCAGACACTTGCTTACAGTGTGACTTTAGCTATATCGCCAATGCCGCTGCTGCCGTGGCGAAGGCTCAGATCACGAATGGAGGGCCAGTAATTCTCTACCAGCCCGAAAACGAATACAGCGGCGGCTGTTGCGGTGTCAAATACCCCGATGGAGATTACATGCAGTATGTCATGGATCAGGCCCGAAAGGCTGACATTGTTGTACCTTTCATCAGCAACGATGCCTCACCTTCTGGGCACAATGTTCCTGGAAGTGGGGTGGGCGCTGTTGATATTTATGGTCACGATAGCTATCCGTAAGTTATTCTGCATATGCCCTCTCTTTTTTTTAGAGTTTTACCGTATGACTGAAACTGACATTTCCTTAGGCTCGGCTTTGATTGCGTATGTTCTATTCTGCGAGCGAGGTTGAATACTTCTGACATATATAGGCCAACCCATCCGTATGGCCCGAGGGTAAACTGCCCGACAATTTCCGCACGCTCCATCTTGAGCAGAGCCCATCAACTCCATATTCACTTCTTGAGGTAAGATCCGACTCAGCCTCGAGGACTAGTAATGTGTCTCACTGTTCTCTAGTTCCAAGCGGGTGCTTTCGACCCATGGGGTGGACCCGGCTTTGAAAAATGCTACGCTCTCGTTAACCATGAATTCTCGAGAGTTTTCTATAGGAACGACTTGAGTTTTGGGGTTTCTACCTTAAACTTATACATGGTATGGCCTACTCATATCTTTGGAACATACCTCGCGCTGACATATATAGATTTTCGGTGGAACAAACTGGGGTAACCTCGGACATCCCGGTGGATATACATCCTACGACTACGGCTCGCCTATAACTGAAACGCGAAACGTTACACGGGAGAAATACAGCGACATAAAGCTTCTTAGCAACTTCATCAAAGTATCGCCATCCTATCTCACCGCTACTCCCAGAAACCTTACTACCGGTGTATACACAGACACCTCCGACCTGGCTGTCACCCCTCTAATCGGTGATCGTCCAGGCTCCTTCTTCATCGTCAGGCATACAGACTATTCCAGCCAAGAATCAACTTCGTACAAGCTTAAGCTTCCTACCAGTGCTGGTAACCTGACTATTCCCCAGCTGGATGGTACTCTGAGTCTGAACGGACGTGACTCAAAGATTCATGTCGTTGATTATAATGTGTCTGGAACGAACATTATCTATTCGACAGCTGAAGTCTTCACCTGGAAGAAGTTTAACGATAACAAGGTCCTGGTGTTATACGGCGGACCGAAGGAACACCATGAATTGGCCATTGCCTCCAAGTCAAATGTGACTATCATTGAAGGTTCGGACTCTGGAATTGTCTCAACGAGGAAGGGCAGCTCTGTTATCATTGGCTGGGATGTCTCTTCTACTCGTCGCATCGTTCAAGTCGGTGACTTGAGAGTGCTCCTGCTTGGTAAGTAAATTCACAAGAAACTCGCGTTCACGACTAATGAATCCACAGATAGGAACTCTGCTTACAACTACTGGGTCCCCGAACTCCCCACGGAAGGTACTTCTCCCGGGTTCAGCACTTCGAAGACGACCGCCTCCTCCATTATTGTGAAGGCCGGCTACCTCCTCCGAGGCGCTCACCTGGATGGTGCTGATCTTCATCTTACTGCTGATTTCAACGCCACCACACCGATTGAAGTGATCGGTGCTCCAACAAGCGCTAAGAATCTGTTCGTGAATGGTGAAAAGGCTAGCCACACAGTCGACAAGAACGGCATCTGGAGCAGTGAGGTCAAGTACGCGGCTCCAGAGATCAAGCTCCCCGGTTTGAAGGATTTGGACTGGAAGTATCTGGACACGCTTCCCGAAATTAAGTCGTCCTATGATGACTCGGCCTGGGTTTCTGCAGACCTTCCAAAGACAAAGAACACCCACCGTCCTCTTGACACACCAACATCGCTATACTCTTCTGACTATGGCTTCCACACTGGCTACCTGATCTACAGGGGCCACTTCGTTGCCAACGGCAAGGAAAGCGAATTTTTCATTCGCACACAGGGCGGTAGCGCATTCGGAAGCTCCGTATGGCTGAACGAGACATATCTGGGCTCTTGGACTGGTGCCGATTATGCTATGGACGGTAACTCTACCTACAAGCTGTCTCAGCTGGAGTCAGGCAAGAATTACGTTATCACTGTGGTTATTGACAACCTGGGTCTCGACGAGAATTGGACGGTTGGCGAGGAAACCATGAAGAATCCTCGTGGTATTCTTAACTACAAGCTGAGCGGACAAGACGCCAGCGCAATCACCTGGAAGCTCACTGGTAACCTCGGAGGAGAAGACTACCAGGATAAGGTTAGAGGACCTCTCAACGAAGGTGGACTGTACGCAGAGCGCCAGGGTTTCCACCAGCCTCAGCCTCCAAGCGAATCTTGGGAGTCGGGCAGTCCCCTCGAAGGTCTGTCAAAGCCAGGTATCGGATTCTACACTGCCCAGTTCGACCTTGACCTCCCGAAGGGCTGGGATGTGCCGCTGTACTTCAACTTTGGCAACAACACCCAGGCGGCTCGGGCCCAGCTGTACGTCAACGGTTACCAGTATGGAAAGTTCACTGGCAACGTTGGTCCACAGACTAGCTTCCCTGTTCCCGAAGGTATCTTGAACTACCGCGGAACCAACTATCTGGCACTGAGCCTTTGGGCATTGGAGTCGGACGGTGCTAAGCTGGGTAGCTTCGAACTGTCCTACACCACCCCAGTGCTGACCGGATATGGGGATGTTGAGTCGCCTGAGCAGCCCAAGTACGAGCAGCGGAAGGGAGCATACTAATCTTAATTTCAAGGTAGTGGCTATGAGTGGTTGAACGGCAGCCTTTGGTTATGCAGACTGCCTATATGGCTGTAATTGCAATGAAATACTATATATACTCTTTGATTAAGTCTGAGGTTCCGATCCAAGGTAATGATATAATAGAATCGTAAACTTCCTGACGAATACCAATTATGTAAACCGTGAAAGCTATGAGCTTTTAGTTGTAGCACCTAGTGATAAAAGACACCCGATAATTATAATCATTGTCTCGTTATACATAATGTAGGGCTAAGGCAAATTAGTACTGTCCTCCGTGCTATGGTCCATATATATAGCAAACATACCTTCAGTCAATAGAGTAGCCCTAATTTAATTAGTCAATCATGCAGATATAGAGCTTTGGCATGAATATGTTAAATGAGCATGAACAAACATCAACACCTTCTTACAGGGTCTTAATGTTTACATGATGGACCAAACGATGGATGGGACGGACTGTGAGTTGCCAGAAACGGTAGCGTTCTTGGAGAAAGCAGTCTTCATTGCACATAGATGTCACCTACAAAAGCTGTGTTCCTAGTTGATCAATAGTCCCATACGTGGCTGCCTATGGTCTGAAACATACGTGGACTCTTCAAAGTAGTAGCCTGGAGTTACAGCATGTTGAAACGTATAAATGAGGGGCCCATCCGACCTGGAGGAGATCTAAGACTTATGTTACTTCTGCCCCACACACTATTGAGAGAGTTTCTATTTATACGAGACTCTAGTAGTAAGAAGGCCATATTATTTTAACCAAGATTGCGCACCATTGATAATTTTTCCATCGCGGTCCCAATCCCAAAGTCTTAAAGTCTTACTCCATCAAAGTCGAAGCCAAGCCGGCCACTAAATGGCTGATCAACGTGCGGCGCAGGACGCTGCAGAACGTGAAGCCCGGAATGCAGTCACCCTTGGCCTGACTGATGAGAACACAATGAAACAGTTATCATCTTCTGCGAAGGCGGCTCAGGACCGTCGAAGAGGGAAACTGTGGAGAGATTTGAGACGAGCATTGTACGATTATCGCGGTCGTAGCCGTTATCAACAATGGCACTTAGAGCGCCGGTATTATGTATGACTGGCGGGCAGGGATGAGAGACTGCCATGGCATGGTGCCGTGTTCTATTCGTTGGCAGAATCTGGCTATATGTTACGCTCCTATTCATTAGTATCATTCTTGATAAGAGGTATGAAGGTTGCATCACAGATCCTAAGAACTAGTACAGGCCCCCAATTATAGTTAAACAATTATAAAACCAAATATACCAATTCCTTCTCATCAAAAATAACTACAAAAAAACTTAATAAACCTGCTATCCCACAGTAAAGTCCAAGATAACCCATAACCTCCAACAAACACGGTACCTACAGAAGTATACGTGGACCCAGCCCTAACCCGTCCGTCTCCTGCATGGACGTTTTCTTCCCAGCCACCAATAATTCCGGTCCAGACCCTCATCACTTTCGCAACCCTTCCACGTCGGTTTCTCTCTTTTCCTCTTGTCATACATTACTTCATTCTTCCCTACATCCCATTCCAAGACCCCATTAAGCAAATACCACCAGACCAAAAAAGTCCATGTCGCGCATACTACCATACTGAATCTCCACATTGATCACCTCCACATTAATCAATCTTATCGCAATCTCCGAGATAATCCCCGACTACTCCAACCACCATCACAACAACACAACCACAACCACAAACAACCAAGGACGCAAACAAACCCCAAACCCAAAGAGAGAAGGTCCACCCAAACGAAAGAAAAAGCAATGCCCCCAATCCCCCAACACCACCACAATCACCAAGACGAAGACCAAAACCAAGATCTCACACCTCCAAACAACAATCTAACAAAACGCCTCTCCCCCATCCCCCTCGGCCCAACCTACACCACAATCTCCATTCCCGCCTCCTACGGCCGCCTCACCAGCTCCCCCTCCCCGGGCACCGTCGCCGGTATAATCCTCGGCAGCGTCTTCGGCTTCATCTTCCTCCTCTACCTCCTCTGGCTGGGCCTAAGCTCCGGCCGGCGCTTCGGCAGCGAAACACAGACGGAGATGGCGTCGGCGAGTAGCGCGGGTGGGATGCGGCGGAGACGGGGGCGACGGATTGTGGTTGAGGAGGAGAGGCCGGTGAGTGCCCATGGACATGGACATCCCCATGGTGGGGATCATATTGTTGTGGAGGAGAGTGTGACGAGTGCGCCGAGTCGGTCCGAGGGGGATGTTATTGAGGTTTTTGAGGAGGCTAGTAGTATTGACCAGCCACCGAGACGGGGGAAGCATGGTGGTGGGGGAGGGTGGAGGAGGGGGGATTTGGAGGGGAGTGAGTTTAGTTCTAGGGTTTGATTGTTTTTTTTCTTCTTCTATTCTGTTCTTGGTTGTGGTTTGTTGATTGTGGTTTATAATTTATTGGGGGTGTGGAGGGGAGGAGTGGAATTGGAGAGTAGAATGGGGGTGTGGAAGGGGGAGTGTGTTTTGATGGATTGACGATTGATACCCTTTTGTTCTTTCTGTGGTTTTGTGTTTTCCGACTTGGTCATGATTGATGTGTTAAAGTTGAAGATGATTATGTGTAACGAGCATGTCCATGATATATAATATAGCATACGCATAAGTGATATATCACGATACGATAACGATACCAAGCAGTGATCGATTAACCACCGAATATCAAATGCAACAGACACCCATTCAGAGCTGAACAAGCAAGAAAAAACACCGTTACACCATGAACGATACCAACTCCCATTCCGGCGCCAAAAAAACGAAAGGAACCCGGTCAAAACCGAAGCAGCGTATAAAACGAAGACAAAGGCGCAATCTCTAAAACAGAATATCCAGACAACAACAGCAGGCCAGCGCAGCCATGATACCGGCGCAAATACCACCGCCCGAGGATCCGCCACCGCCGCGGTCGTCGGCGTAGTATCCTGGCTGTGGGTACCCTTGCTGCGGCGGGTAGTACATGGGTTGTTGACCCTGGGGTGGCGGAGAGCCGTAGTAACCCTGCTGCGGGGGTGGACCGTAGTTCTGAGGAGGGTATCCGCCTTGGTTGTAGTAGTCTCCCTGGGCGCCTTGGGGAGGGTAGTAGGGCCCTGCGTCGTGGACGGGGGCGGGATAGGAGGGAGGCGGTCCGTCCTGTCACGCGTTTGTTAGTGCTCTATGTCTTGGTGGAAGTGGAGAGTGAAGAGATTACGTACGGGCTTGTTGTAGGACATTTTGGCGGGTTGTAAGAGGTGGTTGAGGAGTTGTAGAAGGTTGTTGAGCTGACTGTTGGAGTCGATGCGGTCTGGCGGTGGTTTTAGGGCGGGTGGCTTAACTCCGGTATTGCGAGTGGCTGGTCGCCCTAGATATCTGGTCCGAGAGAACGACGAGAGCGCCGAGGAGGAATGAGAGGAGGGAAAAGGAAGGGAGAGAAAGAGGGGATCGGAAGAAGTGCCGAGAAAAAAAAGGGAGTTGGGATTGAATGAATTAAATTGGAATGAAAGAACCAAGACCCTTGGCGCTGGCAGTCCCGTTTAGGCAACTTCAAATCTAGCCCGGGCCACCCGTTCAATCTTGACGGGACTTGACATTTCTTGCACCGCCACACTGACAAGTCATTCCACCGACCGGTCCGTCCAAACCTCGGCCGGCAGCATAATAATGTCCCGATGGCAGGTGATGCTCGTGGACACTTCATGATTGGCCGGTCCTATACTTGCTACGCACACCTTGACGCGGCCAAAAGATATGGCTTGCTTACACAAAAGTCAATTGAATACGGTAGATTCGGTTCATATAGCAAAACCAGCAACGGTGTCCCCAATCGCTCAGATCGTTCCTCACAAGCTCTGAAACCAACGCTAAATCTCATCATCCTGCTCTGCAGACTTTTGGGGGAGGGAAGAGGAGAGGGTAAGAGGATAAGAGGGGAGAAAGGAGTAGTCCTGCCATAGCAAGATGGAACAAGACAAGACGAGAAATCAAAAAGTGTAGTAAATATGGATTACAAGAAAGGAATAACAGCCAGACGATGGCCTCGCAAAGGAGAATTAAGCTCCCTCCGACCGGTGCAAGATTCCCGCGCGGAGAAAGAAAAAGGGAGGATCTGCAAAAGCAAAGAGTTGTCGATAAGATGCACAGAACTAACCAAAAACAAATGAAATGTAAATGCTAAATCTCCGCTTGGGGTCTAAAGCGTCAATTCGCTTGATGCAAGAACATGCAAAGTTGCATAAGTCTATCCGGGGCGCGTCGCTTAAGCCGTCTCCTCAAGGGAGGCCTTCTGGAGCTCGTCGGACACATCGGCGGCGGCATCCTTCTCCTGCTTCAGCTCGGCCTCGGCCGAGACCTTGCCGTTAACACCGCTGTTGATGATAGCGGGCTTCTTGGCAGCGTCAGTCGCACGGTCGTCGGCCTGAGAGGCCTCCTCCTCCAGGCGGGCAATTTCCTCCTGGGCCTTCTTGATGTTCTACGGAAATAATTAGTCGCTGTAGCTCAAACGAGTAAATCAAACTAGAGCGGTACATACCTCCTCGGTCTTCGAAGCCTGGTTCTTCTTCCACTCAGTGATCTTAGCGGCCAGCTTCTCGACAACGGCGGGGACATCGGTCTGGTTCATAGGGGGGTCGATCTTGACCTTGGCGAAGTCCTCGATGATACCAACGTTGAGGTTGAACTTCTCGGCGGGGGCAGGGCTGCCGTTGGCGTTGCTCTTCTTACCCTTCTTGCCCTTCTTGCCGCCAGTGCCGATGAAGTAGTCATCCTCGTCCTTCTTCAAGACCTTCATGCCCTTCATGGCGGAGTCATCAATGGTACGGCCGATCTCAGCACGGAACTGAGAGGACTCGTCCTTCTTGTCATCCAGACCCAGAGCAGCGAAGTCGTAGGAAGGGTTGAAGTGGCGGATAAGACCCTGGGCGGTAAGAATCTCGTCGGTGTAAGCCAGGCGAGATGCCTCCTCGAGCTTCTTGTCGGCAATCTTCTTCTTCTTCTCGCGCTCGAAGGCGTCCCGCTGGGCCTTCTGCTTCTCCCGGCGGATTCTCCAGGCCTCATCCTCGTACTCCTTGTAGGCTTTGCGAGCCTTGTAGTAGGTGTCCTTGATCTCACGGATAGCAGTCCACTTCTGCTGCTGCTCACCGTGGAGCTTGGTGCGCTCGTCCCGCAGGGCGTTGAGGTTCTTGAAAGCGCCGTCCTGCTCGGCCTTGATGGCATCCAGCTCCTTCTGAATCTCGGCGTACTTGTCGCTCAGAGCCTTGGCTTCAGGGTTGTCCAGGGTCTTCTTGAGGGCGGCGATCTGGGCCTTGATGTCGTTGATGACCTTCTGGGCCTCGTCCAGGCCGGCGAAGTTCTTACGCTGCTTGCGCAGGCTGGAGACATCGGCAAGGGCCTTCTTCTCATCCACCAAGCGCATGGTACCGGAGTCAACTTGCTTCTCGAGGCGCGCGATTTCACGGTCAATCTCCTCGACGCTCTTGAACGACATGCGGGTCTTGGAGTTGTTCTGCTCCGCAATGCGGGCCTTGAGCGTGCTGTCCAGAGCATTGATCTTCTCCTGGGTGCTGGACCTGGACGCCTTGAATCCCGACTGCTTCTGACGGATGGAGGAGAGCTCAGCACGGAGTTCCTGCTGTCTCTTAGCCGCGGGCGAGTCCTTGTTGTTCGGCTTGGCGGTCTCGATCTTGGCCTTGACTTGGTTCTTTATGAAGTTAGTAACTTATTACGTCAATGGAATGCGAAAATGGTTTAGAAAAGAATCCCGAGCAAACGTATGGTGGATCATAAATAGTCGGTATGAACCAAGTAAGAAAATGGCACGATATAATTTGTGCGTTGTATACAACAACCATTGAAACTCCGAAAGAACTCCAAATGACATAATAAACCGTCACATACCAGCTTTTCCTGAACCGCAGCATGCTCCTTCTCAGCCTGCGCGAGGTCGGCTTTGAACGCCTCCTCACTGGGCTTGGTGGGCTTCACCTTCTGCTCCGTGGCAGGAGCCGATTTGGCTTCAGCGGACATCTTGTCGGGGAATTTGCAAATACGGGAGGAACACTTGACAATGCAAATAGATTGACCGAAATCAATCTCTAGGAGGGACCCCAAAAGAGCGTGAAATGAGGGGAAACCAAAGGGGAATGTTGAGAGAAGAGGAAAGGAATGGGGCAGAAACTCGTGCTCATTTTCTCGGTCTGGCCTTTTCCTTTGGGGTTAATAAGTTGTTGGCGGCGCTTAACCGTTGCCGCTTAGCGCTGTTCCGCCGATTTTTCGAGAACCTCCCTCTATCGCTTTTCGCAACGCTACAACTCCAGCCAACTTTTTTTTTTGTTGTCCCATCCCACGGCTCACGCTGAGCTCAGAGTTGGTCCTCGATTGCTCTAATTGAAGTCTTTCCCGGCTCTCCTCTTTTTCTTTAATCTATTTTTGTGTCGCAGCGCAGGTGCGCCTCATTTTTCACCATGGACGAGGACTATTCTTCTGGCTCCGTCGATGCCGACCGCGAGATGACCAGACTTTGGCGCACATGGAGGACGGTGTTCGAAATGCTTCAGGATCGGGTATGTGCTACTAAAGGAGGGGAACGATCGACGACAGCCACAACGGTTGCTGACAAGCCATTTTTGGGTAGGGCTACGAAGTCACCGAAGAAGAAGTGCAAATATCGCTCGAAGAATTCAAACAGAAATACTCCGATCCCCTCGGATACCCAGAGTATGCGACCCCAGACAACATGCACGTTTTTCAACCTCCCAGGGAAAAAGGCCGCTAACAATTCGGCGTAACTTTTGTGCAGCCGCAACAAGATGAAAGTCCAAGCTCGCCCCACGGAGGCCATGCAACACAAATACACGGCCATCAAGACCAACGCCAACCCGGACCCTCAGCCCGACTGTGGAATCATCTACGTTGAATTCTGCCCCGACTCGACCGGTGTCGGTACCAAGCAAGTGCGCGCCTTCAACCATGTCGTCGACGAGAACAACTTCCACACCGGCGTGTTCATCACCCAGACCCCGATCTCCCCGTCCGCCGTGCGTCTGCTGAGCGGTGTCCCTGGCCGTATTTGCGAGCATTTCCAGGAGCAGGATCTGCTAGTTAACATCACTCGGCACGAGCTGGTCCCGAAACACGTCCTGCTAAGCCCAGAGGAGAAGGCCAAATTGCTGGCGCGCTACCGTCTGAAGGAGTCTCAGTTGCCCCGTATCCAGGTGTCGGATCCTGTGGCGAGATACCTGGGTCTGCGCAGAGGTCAGGTCGTCAAGATTATCCGCAGGAGTGAAACGGCCGGTCGTTATGCCAGTTACCGCTGGGTTATTTAATCGCAATCGTGACGAGTATGGCTTGTATGGTTATGCTATATTAACGGACGGCTGTTTGCTTGAGGGAGTTCATCGCGCTTTTTTCCATTCAAAGGCGCTAAAAGAACATGTTGAGTTCGCCAAGAGGTTCCTGGGCACCTTCCTACGGCGCGATTTCTCCTGCACCATGGCCTACGCCGTGTCTCACTCTCAAAGTGAACATATAACCGAGTGGATGGAATCTCAAGAACAAAAGAGAAGCAAAACCAGAGGAGAGGGCAAATCACGGGACAAAAAAGAAAAAATCAGACGAAAGTCCAATTGCAGGCATTATGGGCAGCATGGCGTAAGGGCGAAACGAATGATTCATGGCTGGAGTGTACTGTCATGGTTCCGGTTGATTCCTTTGAATTTTTACTAATCGCAAAAACCCCGACTATATTGTACAATTTTCTTGATAGATTACTGAAAAATGCAACGGTCATGAGATTTTCAGTGATCGTAAATACCCATGCCTCTCTCTCAGGTAGAGGATAGCACGGGTCACATTAATATTTGATTAGGTCAATCCGCTGGCCACTATAGAAATATACATGTAGACTAAGATAACCACCACCAACGCCATTGCTAATCCGGCTCCAATCCAGTATACATAATCACATCACCAATATTGAACATTAGAAAAAAGAAAGGGAACCAAAAATGGGATGAAAGGATATCACCAGAAGAAGAAGAAGCTTATTTATACATCCAACTACCGTTTAGTATGTACCGTCATTATTCATGAATGTTTTGACAGTAATCCCCCAACATCCTGAAGTTCGACATCATCGCTTCCCTCAGGAATTGGGGCGGTTACATCAGAGTGAGATCGATATGGTGGAGCCGGTGACTCCGGCGTATCACTAAAATGCACGCTGGATCCTCGTCGGCGGCCATAGGAGTTACTACGAAGACCGCCAGGTCGTGAGAAATTCGGCGAAGCGTTTGGAGGAGTCCCTGAGGTCGGAGTGGATAGTAGACCGCCAACGTCGTGAAGAAAAGCTGCGCTTCCACTGCGTGCACGGGTCGTTTGCCCGGGAGGAGGCATTTGGTATTGTATATGTGAGGTTGGAGGGGGGCTGCTCCTGGGAGAAGGATCCAGGAGACCGCCGACGTCGAACATGGAGACTCGGCCGGGTGAGCTCGGAACGGAGTCACCCGACGCTTTGCGCGGCGTTTTATTGGTTGGAAGATACTCGTGTGGGCTCACTTTGATATCAAGACTGCCTGTAGTAGAGGATCGGTCGTCGTCGGTAGCAGGGGCATGACGGTTGAAAGACCAGTTTGGATCCAGGGTGCCCGTACGGGCTGTAAAAGGCTCGCAGGGAGCAACCACGGGGGCTGGACGAGGCAGCTTGTGATCGGAAGAAACCAGGTCAGGGTGCAAACGGATGCCCAGATCTCCTGCTAGGTCGGAGTCACTGCCCCAGTGGTGGTGCGTGATAGTTGTACGACGAACCGAGCTGTGATCCATGCTCTCGCTGACGGAGGCCGATCCAATTGCCTTTTTGAACTTGGCTTTCTTGACGCCCTTGTCTCGCACGAAGGACCCAATGACTATGGCATTAGAAACCGCCGTGGCAGCGAGGATCTCTAGAGATGCCAGAAGCGATCGGTATTGCTGTGACCCTTGGTGGCTGATCACAGAGGGTACGCGGTAGCAAGTGATACCGACAAGAATCAAGGATAAGGCAAAGAGAATAACGAGCAAGGCTTTGCGTTTCGCAGGCATGTGAGTCATCATAATCAGGGGAATAGGAAAGGCCACAAGAAGAAGGTCCGTAATCACGTCGCATACTCCCATTGTAATCAGGTTCGCGTAGCCGGAGCGACACTGGGCGCCTGGATCCGGAACTACTTGCCAGTAGTGGTTGAAGGGCTGGCATTCGGTTAGGGTTGCGAGTACCACGGCAATCAGAGTCGATCCCAAGAAATAATAGATGAATTGGAGAAATATGCGGAGAGACCGGCGCCAGATCATCTCCGAAACCCGTTTGAGAAATTCACATACGGTAAATTTGGCAGTCCAGATGCTTGTTGCAATCAAAACAGTCAGCCGGCATATTTCATCTCAAACGAATACTTAGAAGCAGCCTTACAAGATAGCATAGCAAATTCGAGAGACTAGAACCAACTTGCTTCCAACGATCCGATGTTGAATCTCTTCTGCCGTCAATCCCGCTGTCTTCGTATTGTTAGTCCCCCAGATCAGGATAACATGTACAAGGGCCATGCGGATCAACAGGGGAATAATGGCAAGCATCATCACTTTATCCTCCCGAAAGAAGCGTTCGATACGAATGTAGCGACCGCAGACTCGAACCACGATGATGGCCAGGGAGAAGCCGGTGGCCCACCAGCTCACCAGGAGCGTTGGATTATCGTCGGCCTTCGTTCGAGCATTCGGGGGAATTTCCGGATATAGACCACGAATGTCCAATACAGTCATGGCCGCTGAACCACCTCCGCAGAGGGGCCAGTGGGAAACAGGCGAGAACAGCCCAAGTTATCAAATAACAACGCACCGTGGATGAGTCCCTGGAGTAAGTTCAACAACGTAGTGCCTTTAGTTACACTCACATTGCTCATGACGAACTGCCTTGAGCATGCACGTGCGTTTCCCCAGATTAGAGTGTTTCCTCAGTGTGGGGAAAGAAGGTATAACGTAAGGAAAACCGGGGAATATAAAAGGCGACGATCTTGGGGGCAAGAGTAGCGGGTGGAACCGGCGTTAAATGGGTGGTAACGGTGGGAGGGAAAGTGATGTTGATCTGGTGGCGTTCCAGGTGGAGGAGGCCCTACTTCGTATAGAATATGGTCGTTGACGAAAGAGCAGATGAGGGTTATCGGGAAAACGAGGGGGAAAAAAAAGAAGGGAGACAAGAGGTTCGCCTGGTGGATAAGTATAGAGTCTTGCTCTTACGTACCCCCAAGTGAAATAAAATTAGTATTACAGGGAAAAGAAAAGGAAGGATTTCACCGCCGTTTCGGTAGAAGTTATAAAATATATTAACTCGAAGGACAGTATGCCACGAAGGTAGAAAGACAGAGAGAAATGGTTAAATCAGAAGTAAAAAAAGACATCCATATGGAAACGGAAAGGGGAGACCCCAACCAAAAGCCATCCATGAACGGCTATTTAATAATGAAAACAACTATGTTGATAATCGTGATGATAAAATCACACCCACCTCGAGGCCAAGGATCATGGCGGCCAACAGATAACCATGGATTCAAGAGATAAGACGGAACGGTCGCAGTGGGCGTCGGGAAGCGCCATTTATCGGCGGTCCGTTTGGTTCTAAGAGCAGGATTTCAGGACGGCAGAGCTGGGCAGGACAGCACGAGATAGTATTGGACCAGCCGGAGGGAGGCGATAGACCAAGGGACCTAAGTCGCTCAGGAGCTGTTTGCGGAGTAAGTTCATTGGCTCCCGATGACGATGGCGAAATGAAGCATTGCTTGTGATTCTGGGACTCGAGAAGGTAATTCGAGCTTGGGCCTGTTATCATCCGCCTTTCAAGGGACGAACCCTGTCGAGACCGTGGGCTCGTATATAATCAATGCTGCGGATTATTAGCGGCGAATGGAAAGAAAGAGCATAGGAGATAATCTAAGCTGTTACCTTATCAGATAGTTAGGAGGATTTTGGAGGAATTTGATTGGTAGTTGGTCGGAGACCCGATCAATCTCGCACATAAGATGGACATGACTCGTGCAACCAGATTGGATTGTAAAGTGTTAGGGTAGTATCCATTCTTCGATGGAAGTTACCATTCGGTAGGATAATCCGTACGACAGGAAATGTTCATGTCAGGTGTTGTCCACGTGGTGGTCTTGTGACGTTTTTCTTTTTCTTTTTTTTAATTTCTTTCTTTGACCACAGCAGCACAATATCCGACTAATCCCAGTCCATTGTAATCACACCCGATGCGGGGTGCCGCCGCTTTTACGGGTATGAGGGCAGCAGCACGTGAGTGATCCGGAAGCAGTTCCTTTTTGCTTTCTCTGGCGTAAAACGTGGCTACAACAAGGCCTCTAAGGCGTGTACAGACTAAAGCCTGCTGATCTGTATACATTCCACCACTTTCATGAGGCCCTGTATCAGTCTGACATCGGATCATGTACCTATGAGTCTGACACGCTGCTCCACTCTCCTCATCACTCACTAGTACGAAACACGAACTACTAGTATAGATCTAGCACCCTGATAAGTTCGTATTTATATAGATTACATAAATCTTATACAGTTATTTACTTCATCTAAGAAATAGTGAAATAGTTGATACGATGGGCAGCGCGGCCAATACTTTTGGTGTAGAACTGTAGCACTATATAAGGAACAAGACTCTGTCTCACAGGTGCTGAGTAAACAACCCATGATTAGATTAAGAAGTATTCTCTAATAATTACTCTAATAATTCTAATGTAGAAAGATAGAGCTCTCTAATCCAGCTCTCACTACCCCAGAAGACCGCCCAGGACTACCCGCAATTCCTGCAGGAACCTAGTGACTTCTTCCTCTGTTCCTACTGTAACCCGCAGGCAACCTTCGCAGCCGAGCTCCTTTCCGCGGAACCGTACCACAACCCCGTGTTTTTCCGCCATAGCTTCGTACGCAGCAAGAGCAATCTTGTTGCTGGGCTTTCCGCCTTCACTGGCGGGCTTATCTAGGACTTCAACGAGGAGGAAGTTCGACTCCTGTCCGCCCAGGAAGCGACCCACTCCCGGAATCTTGGGCAGTTCCTGCAGCAAGCGTTCGCGCTGAGCAATAATCTGTTCCCGGTATTTCTTCATGACAGCCATGTTGTTAGGCGACAAAGCAGCCATAGCAAGTGCACTAGTTGGACTTGAGATGTTGTAAGGGGCCTTCAGGCTGTTTAACAGACGGGCAATGGCAGGGCTAGTGAACGCGACTCCCAGCCGAATACCGGCCAGACCAAAGGCCTTACTCAAAGTCTGCATAACCACCAGGTTGGGCCAATCGTTGACCCATTCAGCGAGACTGGAGCCTTCGGGGGCGAAGTCGATGTATGCCTCATCCACGACGACCACACCATTCCATGTAGGGTGCTCCAGCACCTTCTGGATGTCGGATTTGCGGATCAAGTTGGCTGTAGGGTTCCCCGGTGAGCAGATGTACACCATCTTGATCGAATCATCCGCAGACAGAGTCTCAATGATCTTTTCCGGCTGCAGCTGGAAACCATTCTCGACATCCAGAGGCACCTTCACGATTTCCACGTCATTGACCTGCGAACTAACACCATACATGCCATACGTAGGGGGGCAAGTAAGGATCTTATCCTTTCCCGGCACGCAGAAACATCTTAACAGGGCATCGATGGCTTCGTCGGAGCCAACTCCAACGAAAAGGTTCTCGGGGGTCAGGTCTTTTTGACTGTGAATACGGGTATTGCGGAGATTGCAGAAAAGTTGCTTCAACTCAATCTGGTGTCTAGTAATTCATCAATCCGGGTCAGATTGGACTTATCAAGGACCGAAGTATGGGTGAGTCACTTACGGGTCGGGATAGCGGTTCAATCCCAAAAAGTCGATGTCTGGCTTCGACGAGCCAGTCGAATCTCCGTTGACAGTAGATTGTTGCAAAGCGCCTTCCGAGTTCAGGGCAAGACCAGGACCATAAGCGTTCTCGTTGGCATCGAGAAGGACGTTCGTTCCGTCATCTTTGTAGTCACTGACTCATTAGTTTCCGTGGCGCTGATGCGGGGACCTGGAGGGCAAACACACTCTCTGGCACAGCGGTAGGGCTGCAATTGCAAGATGTTCTTGCGCGCGCATTTAGATAGATCAAACGGTGATTGTCTTGCAGCCATTTTGGTGTGATATTGCTGAAGTGAAGAGGTTCCTTGCAAACCGAAGAAAGATTGGTGGGGAGTCCTTTAAGTGGCGGGGAAGATTATAGGCGGGGCGGGACCGGTCTCGGAAGTGTGACTCTTCAAGAACCGTAGCTTAAATTAAATACCGTCGGCAGTCATGACTCAACATACAAGTTGTGCAACTACACTGCCAATGAGCTATAAAATTGCTAGCGAAAGTGCACCAGATACGTGCATGCTAAAATTTTATACACATATGTATATATATGACCTTCATCTTCTCGAAGAGCTGTAACTTTCCTTTGTGTGAACTATTTTTCTTGGATGGTCCGAGGAGTATATAATTTGTATTATAGTTCAAGGTATCTACCGAATAATGATCATATTACCTATCCAGGTTGTTCTTCGTTTGTACAGATAGTCGAATGACAGGCAACTCTTACAGGCTGAGGTATATCTTTCTCTCACACTTTGTGAAAGAAATTCAAAGCTTCCCCATGCCTGCGTTGTTCGGGACACTAGACTGAGCATCAGTGGCAGAGGTGGCGGGCGCAATAGTAAGCCCTGAGAAGTCCGAGAAGAAGGAAGTATCGGTGTAAGCAGTAAGATCGCCAGAGTCGGAAACGGCATTCACTTCGCATGCACGACCAAGAGCTGATTCGCAGTCGCCAGCGGACGATGAATCCGGTGTGTTGAAGAGCCGACCGGCATAGTCTCCAACAATCGTGGACACTCCTATCCAAGCATTTCCTTCAAAGATTCCCCTAGCACCTGCATCGCCGCCCTCCAGCGCATGGCCGTTGTTCTTCTCCCAGACATTGTTTACGGCATGCAAGAGAGTACCACCACTCAAGGCTGGGCTGCGGCCGGCCGTCATGTAGATATAGTTGTTCTGCAGAGTAATTTGGTCTGCCTCACCCACCATCTCAAAGGTCCAGTAGGTGTACCCGTCGCAGCCAGTGGAGTACGTAGTTTCACCGTTAATGAAGTTGTTTGAGAGAGTAATACGGGTGTTGGTCTCGTATCCGAAGGTGTAGTGTTGCCGTCCGGTGCGAGCCGTCTAGAATGTCGATTAGCAAACCTCACTCTTTTATGTGTTCAAAAGGAACATACCGTGACATGATCAATCCAGATAAGGTCAGACCCATCGAAATAGATGGCGTCACCACCCCAGACATACTCAGGGTTCAAGTCGGAGATCTCGATGTTTTGTACGATGATGTTCGACACGCCGTCTCTGAATCTCAGGCCTTTACCCTTGATAACGCCCTTGTCTCCATCTCCAAGAATCGTTTTGTCAGATGCAACATCTATCCCTGTCGTCCCAGCGGTGTACCAAGTTGCTTGCGAAGAAGGAGAATCTCCGCAGTCATCCTGGATAATCTTCTGACAGCCGCTCCCGGTTCCCCAGGAAGCACAAACTGTGCCACTAGTCGTGCCCTCTGACTCAGTGAAGTCATATTCCTTGTCAAGCACAATGACTCGTGGAGTATCGTCGGTAAGCCATTCCTTCAGCTCATCGATATCACTGGGAATCTGTGCTTCTGCGTCACCACCGCCTGTCACCCCGGAAGCGAACCCTTCAGCTGAGCCGGAGACTGATACGGCTGCACTCAGCGGTGCTAGTCCCAAGAGAACAGCGGGAATGGTTGATGTGATCTTCATTGCGGCCGAAGAGAATAAAAAGTGGTTTCCCAAATTGATTTCGTGAATTGATACTCAGAAGAATTCCGAGGGATTAGGCACCGCCTAAATAATCGTTCATCCATTGTAGCTAACCCTTATTTACAACGGACGACCATCGGTTCAAATTACCAAAGGACTTGGGATCGGCTGTTGTCTCTTCGGCACTATGATTTAGCATCATGCCTGAAACAGTTCTGACAACCACGGATAATTCCGCCGAACGCCTCTAAAACACCATTTGCTGCGCACATGCCCCTGAAAATAAGCGAACAGACGATTATAAAGATCAGCAGAGGGTGTTTTCCCTTCGATTTTACCGCCGAAATAGTCAAGGGAAGGAATCCCCGACAGGTTTGCACGCATCACCTGCGCATTAGTCACTCGGGCCAGTCACCGTGTTAGGCAGAGATCGACAACCTTGCATTATATCCAAAACAACAAGAGCCGAGAATTTATACGTATTATGCAGTTGAGTCTTGGGTATAGTGTCGCTTAGAAGCTATTTGAATGAACGGAAATGGGGCTCTGGGTCAGAATTGATCGGAAGGGTTTGTTCGTATGCGTGCCAACGACACATGATTTGGTATACATTGGGAGAATATATCCCTCGTCAAGCCGTAATATCTCCTTTCCCTGTACACAACCGGCAATTATGAAGCGCAGCAGCTTAGTATAGACATGAGCATTATATTCAGGCGAGACAAATCCACCGACATGAGTATAGGAGGACAAATCATCCAGAATGAACGATGGCTGCTGTTATTCATCTTGGCCTGAAGACTATTTTACCACCATTTTTATATACCGTGAAGGGCTATACTATGGCACTTTTCGCCTTGGTCAATATTGCCAGGAGAAGGAGTAGTAGTAGTAGTAGTAGTAGTAGTAGTAGTAGTAGTAGTAGTAGTAGTAGTAGTAGTAGTAGATTGGGCTTTTCATGGCCGTACTGCTATATAAGTCTTCTGAGCTAGTCTATCCTTAGGTAGTCATTTATGTACATTGTGGTGCTTCTTATTCCAGTTGTCCAATCAGTATGGCTGAGCCAAAAGCGGGCGAACTGGAAAGGGAAGGATGGAAAAAATCAAGCACATATGTCAAACCAACACAACGCCTTGATATGCCTTGTATAATGTCTAGGGCTGCCTGTTGGCGAGCCATGCTTCAGTCATAGCTATGACACTAATGAAAATTATCTATTCCTGCTTTGCTGCTTTCTCCGTCGACTCCTCGCTCGGAGGGCTGGCATGTTTGCCTGAGGTCTTGTACTTATTTTGCTTTTCTCGCAGGTAGCGCCAAGTCCTTCCAATTCCGGAGGTGACCAGACCTTTGGCCGACTGGACAGTACTCGGCCAGCGAATGGTCTTAGTGATCGATGCTTGAACTTCCTGCTTCAGGTTATCGTCGCTTGCGATACGCTGCTCGAAAGGACCGCCTTGTCTCCGCCGTATCAATGCTTGGTCGGCATCTTGGCTTTCCTTCATCATTTTGTTAAAGTCGCCGCGAGGTATTTGAAAGCGGGTTTGATACTGGAAGTACAGCTTCGCTCGGAATGACTCCGGAAGACGGCGGACCATATTACCACGTTTTACTGGGTCCATATCTTGGGTTAGCTTCACATTGGCATTAGGGTCATCGATCCAATCGCCTTCGGTGCACCGTTTGTCGTTGAAGGTGACATTGGGTAGGGTCTCAATGAGCGGTGCATAGAGCCGCCGGAAGTTGGCCATCTGACCTGAAACAATGTTTTTGACTTTACGAGGATCCTCTGCCGGCAATGCCATGCGGAGATCTCCCATGTAGCTCATCCCTGCAATGGTACTGTAGAGCTGGAACTCGGTAAACTCAGCTGGAAGTAGCAGCAACGCCACCCGGACGGCAGAGAGCAGGTTCATCTGGTTTGCGAGCCGGACCTTCGGATGGTCACGCAGAATCTTAACTGGTTTTTGTAACCGCCCAGCAAGATATAGCGTGTCCCATTGGCTGAGATCACGACATAACGTGTCGAGATTAACAACGCCATATTTGATCAACGTGCCATTAACGGTGATATACGGGTTGAAGTATACACCGGCGCCGAACCTATCTTGTGTTTGAGCGACAGCGTAAGACCCTAAAGATCCCAGTCCAGAGTAGTGGTCACGATGTTGATGGAGGTTTAATGAATGCCAATGTTGGGAGTACGACACTCCAAAGATAAAATCAATCATCTTACCCTGACCTTGTTGCATGTTCTTGATTGCAGCCGGAGCAGACGGGTGACACTGGCCGGAGCCAGGAGCACTCCCGGACTGTGTGAAGACGCCCGAACCATAGGCGAATGCGTATCGGATCGGTGCCCGAAATTGCCAAAGGATTTGACGTAAGGCTTCTTTAAACTCTTGGTTGATGACCATGTGTTGATTGACACCAAAATCTTTGGAAGGGAGCTCCGAAAATGCATCTATTGACAGATTCGCGTTATCTTCCCAGTCACCAGGGTCCGAGAGTCGTGAGCTGGTAGAGAACGACGCTGTAGATGATGAAGGAAGGAGGAGGTGATGCTCGCTGGAAGCATACTGTGAGCTGAGACCTCCACGAGACACCGTGCGGGTTCCATTTAGAGTAGAGGCCGAGGTAGAATGGTGGGAGAAAGCGCGCAGGGCATTAGGGATGCGAGCGCATCGCGGAAGAGACGGGTAGATCGGACGCAGACGCATGAATGAACCCGATCTGGAGTTTAAAAGGAGGGACTTCGAAGAGATCAATTAGCATCACTCAATGCATGTAGACTGGAAGCAAATACTGTCTTACAGTAACGTCGCGCATCATCGCGGTTCCTCAAAAGGAAAAGAGGGACTTGCACAGCGGGGGCTGTAATTGTTGAATAACTCAATGACCATTGAACGTTACCGATTCACACCATGTTTTCCTGAAGGAGAGTTGAAGTAGAGCAAGGGCGGAGAAGGGGAAACAATGGGATCGAACTGCAGATACTTTCCTGCGGGATAAATCACAGATTACCCAATGGCGGCCGGAAGGTCTGACGTACTCGCTCGGCAGGTGTTCTCGGCCTTTCGAGATTACCCAGCGACCGCCCGCGCCACATCCCACAAGCCACACACTGCGTCACGTGGCGTCGTATCTCCGCGGGCGCGTCCCCGATGCTCGACCCAAACAAGGCAGTAAACAGAGGCACTCTCACGCTTTGTCCGTCCTCTCCCGTGAAATCGTGTACCTTTCGAAGGTACACCATTATCGATCGTGATCCTGGGGCCGCGACCACACCTGATGGTCCGCATATTCTGCAAAAATGGCCGACGAAATGGAGACATTCGCTGCCCGCCTTGCCAGCTTTGATCTGGTATTGCACCCAGAGAAACGAAGAACATCGAGCGCAAAGGCCGTTAAATCTATTGCTTGGCCTCACCGGAGGCCATCGCCCGCTGAGGTATATAAGTCTCGCTATCTACAATACCTGTTAATCGGAAGACTGACTCCTGGTTGTTGTAGTTGGCGCACGCGGGCTTCTACTACAATCCCTATGAAACAAATCCGGATAATACAACATGCTTTCTATGCCACAGAGCGCTCGACGGATGGGAGGAAGAAGACAATCCAATAACGGAACATCTTAAGCATGCGAATGATTGCGGCTGGGCTGTCATGATGGATATTCAACAACACAGCTCAAACCCCGCTGAGATAGAGGATCCTACAAGTGACAAGATAAGAGAGGCGAGACTGGCCACCTTTGGCACCTCATGGCCGCACGATGGGAAACGCGGTTGGGTCTGTCAGTCAGAAAAGGTATGATGTCTTGCCGTAATTTCTCCGGACTCAATTTGACGACGGTTCTGTGCCAGATGGTCGATGGAGGGTGGTATTTTTGTCCCACCGAAGAGAGTAATGACCTAGCAAGCTGTGCATACTGTAAATTGTCCCTCGATGGTTGGGAACCTAAGGACGATCCCTTGTGAGTGCTTATCGCGCCTTCCCTTTTTATCACAACTAACCTCTCCAGTGATGAACATTACCGTCGTTCCGCGGACTGTTCGTTTTTCGCCTTTGCTCAACCCACTGGTAAGAAAGGCAAAGGCTCACGCACGAAAAAAGCACGTACATCCAAGGCATCTCGTCTCTCGACCCAATCAACTGCTTCAGAAGCCATCTCAGAACTTGAAGATCCCATGGACCAGAGCATTCTCTCCCAGCCAGCTACTAAGGCAAAGGGAACCAAAAAGTCATCCAAGTCAAAATCAAAGAATGCGAAGTCTAAAAAGGAAGAGGCGGCGGAGACCGACAGCCAAATGGATATCGATACTGCCGATTATAGCCAGCCTGAGCCCCCCAAGGCAAAACGAACCACGCGTGGAACAAAAAGAACAAGCGACCAAGTAGACAGGGAACAAGTCAATGTGATTGACACCGAAAACTTTGAGGAAGCCGAACCACCCACTAAAAAGCGGGCCACAAAGGTGCGAAACAGCACTCAACATGACAGCAATCAGAACGATGAAGTCACCGTGGACGCACAGCCGGAAGAGAGTATCTCAGAGGACGAGCCCAAGAAAGGTCGAGGAACCACGAAAAAGAAAGCATCCTCAAAGAGCCGCAAGGCCTCTAGCGGTTCGTCTACGTCTAAAACCAGTTCAAAATCTCGCGTGCTTAATGACAACGAGCTTGATGCAGCTCTTGTGGCCGACTTGGAGAAGCCTGAACCCGAAGAGCAAAGTCTGGAGGCTGTGCAGAAGCCATCAAAGAAGTCAAGATCCAAGAAGAAGCAGAAGACCACCCCAGAGCCGCAGGAGGTGATCGATCATGCCGACGAGGAAGAGCCCGGGACAGGCAAAGCGCTGCCTGAACAGCCCGAACATCCTGGAGAGCCTGGAGAGCCTGAAGAGCCTAGCTCTAGGCCGGCAGCCCCAGAGGATAAGCCGAGCCATGTGAAATCACAGCGCAAGCCAAGAGGCTCTAACATTCCCGAGCCAGAGCCTGAGTTTGTCACAGAGAAACCACAGAAGACACGGAAGCGGTCGGGAGCAGACGCAACTTCAAAGGGTGAAATGGACTCTAGGGTTCACGAGTCGTTCGTTTCAGTAGAGATCCCAGCTAGGGTTCCTACTCCGGCAAAGCAGCCAAAAGCTGAACCTACAAACAGAAGTGAGCCTAACGACAAGGATCTCAGGAAGAAGACTAAGCAGAGATCTTCCACGGAGAAGGCTAAGAAATCAAAGAAAACAAGCAAAGCAGAGGCTCTTGAGCGCGAAGAAACCCCTGCTCAACAGGAGTTGGAGCCCAAACACAGCCCCGAGGTCTCTTCAACTGGTCATGACCTTCCAGAGCAGAGCGAACCACAAGAGCCGCAAGAACAAGAGGCCGAGCAACCTTCCACACGACGTAGATCATCTAGAGTGCCTCCAAAGACGGCAGAGAGATATAGCGACATCCCCGAGGAGAAACAGTTTGCTAGGACACTTGCGGGATCGCGGAGCTCAGATAACCATAGAATGTCAGACTCCGCTGACCAAGGCAATATGTCGCCTCTTCCTACCTCGAAGAGCACACCGTCCCTATCGCCGCAGTCTTCCGATGCTGAGAACCAGCCTCCATCTCTGAAGCCTTCCGCAACGCGGTCTCATGTAGGATCGCCGTCCAAACAACAGACCGTACGAATTCCCCTAGCGCCCAACACCCCTTCGCCATCGAAGCGTAACGCCAATGCCGGGGGCCTCCGCACTACCCACCCGTGGAACCCTATTGATATTGATGAGATCCTCCTTGCTGGAAACAGTGATAAAGAGAACGTCGATTTGAGTTCAGTGCTGAATAGCGTGAAGGGTGATTTGACAAGCCCAGAGAAAAAGATGTCCGTTGAAGAATGGATTAAATGGCACGCCAAGAACGGGGAGGAGAAGTTGAGGCAAGAATGCGAGAGGCTAGTCGGACAATTCGAGAGGGAGGGTGCCCGTGCAATGCGAGTACTGGAGGGAATTGAATGCATTGATTGAGTTCGGATTTTGGTTCATGGGATTTGGCTGGCTGGGAGGAGTCAAGGCATGGGATATGGGCGTTGGATAATCTTTTTTTGTTCATGGCCGGTACAACTATTATTTTCATGCAATTTCGCTAAATAACAGCGCGATATATGAACGTCTTTTTCTTGATTTGAGATCCAATCAAAGGCCCACAACATGTCCAAATAGAAACCAGAACGCCGAGGGTATACTGCAATTTTTATCGACCATAAAGCACCCATCCATATACAAGCCAGCACATCCCCAAACCCACGAAAAGAATGCATTCATGCGATAATTCCCAGCCGACCCTCCCAACTGTCGTCTTCCTGCTTGATTCCATCTCCACCCTTTCGTCGCTTCTCATTCCTCTTCCTCCTCTTCTCCTCTCGTTCCTTAGCCTCCTGCTCCTCCCTCTCCTGAAGCCTAGCCCCAAGATCAAGCTGCCAAGCCCTCCGTTCCTCTTCCTCTCGCACCCGTTTCTGATGCGAAAGCAACCGTAACCGCTGCCGCACATCCTCAACAGTAGCCCTCGTCACCTCGCCACTCTGGCCCGTCGCAATCAAATGCTGTTTGCTATTTAAATGCTCCACAAGCTGCAAGTTATCCTTGAAAGTAAGATCACAGTCCCCACAGTAGAAACCGGCTCCCCGGCCTCTCTTGCCCACCGCCGAGCCGGCCGACACAATCGTCGTCTTGCCCACCATCGACGCCACATCTAGTCGCTGTTTTCGGGACGTCGTGGCCTCCAAAGAGCTGTAGTCGACCGGCGCGTGCCATTTTTTGCCGAGTAGTTTGGCTTCATAGCGTGCCTTGGATTCTTCTTTGCGTTTGCTTTCTTCGTCCGCGGCTTTTTTGGCGTATTCTTCTCGGTCCCAGGTTTTGCGGAAGGCCGTGTCGGATGTTGCTGCGGTTGGTTTGGACATTTTTCTTTTAACTTCTTCTGTTTTGCTTTTGGCTTTCGGCTGTGTCTTGGGTGAGGGTGGAAGTTTGTGGTGTTTTTGTTATAGATGTAGCTATCGAATGGGTTGGTTTTTGAGATCATGGATGGATTGAATGATTGATATGGTATGGCAAATTACCCAAGGTGGTAAGCGGTGAAAAGATATATCATGTGACCTATCTAATCTTGGACTAGCCTTCCTATTTTAGAATAACGACGACATGCCACCATCCAAATGGAGTTTAGCTACTATTTCATGTATGAGGTAGCATCTCGCCGCAAATATATAGAAGCGCAGGCATACTATTTAATCCAAGACAAAAATACTTCTCCCGCTGCTAACCTCCTAGGTCTTGAATAGGTACCACCTCAAGCTCGTTTCTCCAGCTTCTTTCCGATCTGGCTGAACTCATCCCGCCACTTACCAACCCTATCCTCATGCTCAATGGATCCTTATTGATCCATTGCAGGTCAATATGTATCTCTTTGGACAGGGTAAAAGTTCCTTCAACTGGCTCCCGAGACCTTCTAGTAAACCGGGGTCAGCTGCCGATACATCACTTGGATCGTCCCACACCTTGACCTTGTATTTCTTGTCGGGCTGGAAGAAGAAACATGCCGGCAGCTCACTTTTGGACGTTGGAAAGGGCTGCATGGAAGTTTCAGGAACTTCTGTCAAAGCGAGAATGGCTCCTTTCTCAGCATGTCCTTGATTAAGCGAAGAGGCCAGTCTATCATCCAGCTTTACATTGCCCGCTGAGAATGTAGCATTGGGTGCTTGCAGGAGCATGTGTAGGTATATGTAGCTGCTAGAAGTGCATTGCCTTTACACATGATGTGTATATATGGTCCCGTTGAAGCTCACAGGGCTGCCTCGCTCGCATTCGCTCACCACTTGCTAGAGGTCGATCTCTACGGATGATTTGAGGAAGATAGAATCCTGGGGGTTGGATTCCCGGATTTCAATATAGTCTGACTTGGCATAGTCTCCAAGCTCCAAGGCCAGAATGATCTGTTGTCGATGTTTGCCCAAGTTGAACGATGGTTGATAGGCCAAGAAAATCTCGTCCGTCCTCTGCATTACAAATCGGTGGATAGCCGGGCCTCTTGCATTACGCTTGCGGCACAGTCTGACCCCATCCTCGACTACTGAGCCGAAGTAGTCTACCATCGTACTAATGAAATCGTTGTCTGTGGGGAATGGACTCATGACAACGTTCCTTAGTACGAATAGAGGCCGGTCGCACTGTGGAAGACCGAGCCTTCGCTTGAACTCCTTGGCACACTTGCCATATAGCTCATTCGTGAACTCAGTCGACGTCAGGTAGAACGGGATCTTGGTGGGATCCTGGTCAGGTGAATAGATAGACAGGTGCTCAACGACATGTCTTGCGAGGTAGTTGGCTTCTTCTATGCCAGTGTTCCAGGTTCTGTCCTTGTCATCATACCGCCAGTTGAGTGCAAACGCATTGATGCCCAGGTCTGAACCGAGGCCCCGGAGAAGTGTCATGAGCTTTTTTTCCGTGGGTTTGCCCACATCACTCTTGACAATCTCGCGATTGCTTTTGGGGAGAATTTCTCGTCGGATTCGTTCCTTTCTTTCTCTATCGCGTGCTCGTTGAAGGGGTCCTTCCATTCGGAGGCAAGTTTGTGAAACAGAACACATATGAAGTAGTCGTCGTCTTTCGTGGTCATGGCGGCCCAGTGAGCAGAGAGCTGGTACTTATTAGCCTGATATGAATTACTGACTACTCGTGAAAGTAAATACTTAGTAAAACCTTGGTAGGTACTAACACATCTTTTAGCACCCTCTGGTCATCATCTATCAAGGTAGACAAACAGTACAGTCGCAGAGGTGAAGGGTACTCGGTTGACGTTCACCTCACTTGGCGACGGGTGGACTAATCTTTTTGTCCTGCAAGTCGATTATATAGCCGGATCAAAATATATCGTGCTTAGCGAAGAGGCTTCATTCAAAGAATGAAGCGTATAAATGTGCCTGCTACGTAGAATTTGCTACCTTTCATGTTCATTATACTGACAAGCTCATGGCCGATATCAATATTGGATTCTGGGACGAATAGAAGAAAACTAAAGCGGCTGATTCCATCAACAGGTAGTAATTATCTCGATTACGATTAAAACTTAATTATGTATCTAGATATGCTATTAGGCACGTCCCGGCTTAGGTTGTTGATGAAAACTGTAGGCCCATTGCCACTCTTCCAAGACCTTAACTACAAGGGCCAGGAAAGTTTCCCGGTAACTTCCTTAGCCCAGCCAAAGAAGCCACAAGGTTTGAGTAGCTTTGCACTCAACTGAATGGGTTGGTAGGAAGGGTGTATCTAAAGGACGCCTGTGTGAAAGCGCCCTTCATCACCCAATAATGATTATGGACGTCGTCGGAGCAAATAGAAGCCTTGCGCATAACGTCGTACGACACATGCTAGAGAAGAACACGGTCAGTCGCAAGGTCCTTGGATAGAGCACCATTCAAAGGAACACATGAAACCACATACATCTGTCATTTCCTGGTCAGCGTCCAGTGCGGTCGCAATGGGTGCAGTTTCCAGGGGAAACTGGATAATGTCCCTCTTCTCAATGATAGTTAGAAGAAGCTCCTGTTCAGCCTTGAAGTACTACATCGGGCAGTTGACTGTCAGCATATTTCACTACCCATGAAGCTGGTAGTCCGGGAAACCCACGGTAAGGAGGGATTGGCAAACGGCGCTTTGGTCTTTCGGAGTGACACCACGGCCACCTTCTGCTGCAAGAGACAAAATAGCATCTTGCTTCTCAGCTATGACCTTCTGTTCGCCGCTAATAATCGTCTGAATTGAGATCAGTCCACGTTCAAACAGCTCAGCCATATACTATACGAACCTGACCAACTGAGCTAGTGTCCTGAGTGCTCTGGAGGCTGCTGTTCAGGTCTCTGGCACCTTTCGTAAGGGTCTGCAGAATGTTTGTGACTTTTGAGCCGCTAATGCCGTCAGCATACACTGAGGCGGACGCTGCCAAGAGGGCAGTGAGGGCGGAGAGTTTAAACTGCATCGTGGATCAGGTTGACACAGTAGAGATATTCAAAAAAGAAGGAGTAGTAGAGATGTGAAGAAGGCCTGCGGTGTGAAATCGTGAAGGAAGTTGGGGCTTCAAGAGCAACTTATATACACACTCCCTCTGTACGATCGATTGGAATCTTTCTCCGTATAATTAGCTGGATTGAATACGAGATCCAGCAGGTGGATCAGCGCCCTTATTTAGCAGTAGCAAGTACATATTTTCCATGCGTTTCCCCATGTGGTCCAGCTGAGCGAACCCTCGTGGTGGCTTTACTCCGTATGAAGCCCAGGCCCTTCTAAGATGATGATCGTCACTGCAGATTCCCATTATGGATTCTCCGGACACACTATTTATTTCGTGGCATTATAATTGGTGATCCGAACCCGTGGCGCAGACAGATCGTGTCGATCCCTGTGGAGCGGTTCGCTTACAGATCGTGAGTGGAAATGATATAGAAATGGTCCTATCTTAAAGTGATGGAAGATAGTTACGGAGAACTTTATTTAAATTGTATTTTCCCACATAGTACGGAGTCCTACTCCATCACTCCTCTAACGGACTTCTACCAGACCCACACACTTTGACACTTCAACCGCATCCTATACCACACATTAGCCACCCATTCAATTTCCACCTCCCAAATGGCCAAAAATCAAGAGACAGAAAACTCACCATAAGCCCCGTGGGTTCCAACCCCTCCAGTAACATCGTTTCATACACCAAAGACGGATTCCCCAGCGAAATACCCCCATCGGAAAGGCACCCCTTAAAAGGCAAACAGTCCGCAGTCTTCTTCACCGGCGAAGCCCTAACATACTCCGAATACGGTGGATTCCCAGGCCTCTTCATATCATCCGCAATGACCGTAGAACCAGGAGCCACAAGCCCCAACTCCTCACACAACTTCAAATCATTCAAATACGAGATCTTAGAGTGATCCAGAAACAACATATCCCAGGACTGCTGCTCAGAAGAACCACCAGTCTTAGCCCCCTTGGCAAGAGAGTGCAGAGACGCGCGGCATGGCCCTACCCTGACCTCGACGATGTCGTCTAACCCTGCGATGGAGACTAGGGCTTTCGAGACGGCGGCGAACTTGGGGTTCATTTCTAGACTGAGGAATCGCGGGTGGCGGCCTGTTGCTGTTGATGCTTTGCGGAGGGCGTGCCCGAACATGATGGCTGAGTACCCGATGTAGCCTCCAATCTCGAGGATGGTGGTGGGTTGATCGGTGGCGATGATATCGGTTATGAGTTTGCCTTTGTGAGGTCCGACGTTCATGAGGAAATCCCTGGTTCGGCCGAATTCATCGATGGCGGCGAGGACGGCTTCTGGTGAGTTACGTATTTGGGGGAGTTGGGGGTGGTTGGTTATGAAGGTGAGGAGTTGGTCTTCGCGGCCGTCGTTGCACTGATTCGAGTTTCTGATGAGAATTGTTTATAGTGTCTGGATGGGGTGCTTACGAAGACATCTTCTTCGGGTTTGTAGAATTCAGCGGGTGAGTCGATGCTGGGGGACATGGTTAGGGAGTTAAAGTGGGAATCTCTAATGGCAAAAGGTTGAAAAGGTTGGTTTGTTAGAAATAGGATCTTTATATCTCTTGACCTGGATGAATAGATGGTTATATCCCTTGGCCCTGATCCGCAAGCATAAATCCGGATTAGCTAGAGATGATGCAACGCTGATCCACCTGACGAATAGCATTCCAGAGGAGATATCAGTTTGAATGCGGTAGCATAGTATGTAGTCTTTTACTAATTTATATCTGAAAACGTCAGAATATCAAGCATACCATTCCTAGATAGACTGCATGGAGGCCTATTTCCCGATTGATTACAGAGTACTAATATACATCATGACTCCTTATCCCATTATCATAGGAACACGTTGATTTCATCCGTTCCTTGAGCCGACATGAGTGAAACAGTTCGGACCGACGTTCTTATCGTCGGGGCTGGTCCAGCAGGGTCTGTTATGATAGTTGTTATAATCCCTGCAATGACACTAACATTTTATCGAGTAGGTTAATAGCCGCCGCATGGATGGCTCAGACGGGTGTCCAAGCAATGTTAATTGACCAAAAGTCGCATCACACGAAATGTGGCCGCGCCGACGGACTAGAAAGCCGAACGTTGGAAATCCTAGACAGCTTTGGCCTCGCAGACCGAGTCTGGGCGGAAGCAAACCATACGGTAGAAATTGCACTATGGGTGAGTGAGCCTTTTCAAGATACCCCGATTCTCCGAGGTGGATTATGGTCTGGGGTTATCTGACTGTTTACTTTAGGGCGCCACAGTGGACGGAAAGCTCCAGAGACAGAGCGTCACTGCGAACTCCAAGCCCGGATGGTCGCGATTCCATGAGTCTACACTCGGTCAAGCCAAAGTGGAGGAGTATCTTATGGAATATGTCCGTGGCCGTGATAGTGTTGACGTTAGACGAGAGATGGCTCCAACCTCCTTAGAGATCGATTACGACATGATTGATGACCATAGCACGTTTCCAATTCGTATGAACCTGGAAAACGTGACTCCCAAGCTGAAATCCCACTTCAATGGCATGAAGAGTCACGGTGGTGATACAAGTAGCGAGCCTCATTCGGATGACTCCGGATATGCAGGGGTGGGCACTGTGGTGGAGGCCAAGTATCTTGTGGGATGTGATGGAGCACACAGCTGGGTCAGGAAGCAACTCGGACTCCGTCTTGAGGGGGAAAGCTCGAGTGACTCTTGGGGAGTTCTGGACATTATCCCCCTCACGAACTTCCGTGAGTTTTGCCCCCGATATCCCATGGTGCTTTGCTAAAAAGTTGAAACTGCCTGCAGCCGACATACGGAAACGGTTCATCGTCAAGACAAAGTATGGAACTCTTATGATGATCCCGCGAGAAAGAAAGCTCGTCCGTGTCTATGTTGAGCTTCCTGCAAATGTGGCCATGCGATACAGAGAAGAGCAAGATGGTGAGATCCTTATGGGTCAGGTCGAAAAGATCATGCAGCCGTATACAATGCGTACGAAACATATCGACTGGTCCACGATATACACGGTACACACATCCGCAGTATCCGCCATACACTGTGTCACCCAGAAAGCTAACCAGCTATGCTAGGTTGGACAGCGAGTCTGCCGGAGAATCGGGTTGCATAACCGTATCTTTCTTGCTGGTGATGCGATTCACACACATTCCCCAAAGGCAGGCCAAGGGATGAATGTAAGCATGCAAGATACGTTCAATCTCGGCTGGAAACTCGCATCAGTCATCCGAGGTGCCTTATACCCACAAATCCTCGAAACTTACCAACAGGAGAGGCTACCCGTCGCCGAAAGATTGATTGCACTAGACAAGCGGATCTGCCGTGGAATGTGCAGTCGCAGGAATGCGGACGGCGAAACATTCCACGGTGCCTTCGACGAAGACCATAAACGAGCATTGGAGGAAGAGAACTCGTCCGCTTCCGGCCTCGCTGTCATTTATCAGCCAAATCTGCTGGTGACACCTGTCACCCATCATCAAGCGACAAACCTCCGGATCGGGGGTCGGATTCCAAGCATGCTGATCATTAACCAGAGTGACGCGCAACCTCGGCATTTGCAGCATATCCTGCCCAGCACAGGAGAATGGAGTCTAATCATTTTCGGTGGTGACATTGCAGATCCACACCAAATGCAGCGTCTCAGCCACCTGGCAGTAACCCTTGGCCACCCCGAGTCTATAATCCAGAGACTGAACAACCAGGCAAGCGCGAAGAGACGTGATTCTGCGTTCGTCAGAATATACCTGATCCACTGTGCAGAAAGACTCAGCATCGAGCTCCACGATCTGCCAGCGGTCTTCCGGCCTTGGACGGAGGACAATGGGGTAGACTACAGTAGGGTATGGGTGGACGAGAAAGCGTACCACCATGCTGGCGGAGGTCAATTGTATAATTCCTTTGGAATTAGTCCAGAGGGCTGTATGGTTTTATTGCGACCGGATCAGCATCTGTCGTTTCTATCGGACATGGATGATGGCAAGGGATTAGAACGCTTTTTGACGTCCATCACGCCGGAGGAATCTCGTAATCGTGTGACATTTCAAGACTTATGACTAGAGTAGAATGTTACAGAAAGGCTGAATGTAAAGTAGGAATGAAACTCTGTCGCAAGTCAACACTAGATAACAAGATATCGTTCATATTGACTACGAGTGCAAAGTAGCTGTTTTGATGCGTCCGAAATATTCATCCAATTCATCACGCTCTCTGGCCCCGATAGTGATTGCAGCGTGGCTGAGCTGACTTGACTCGCCATGGACCCAGCCACTCACGATCAGACTACCATTGCGAATATCGTCTGCAAATATCTGCTCAAATTTGTCTCGGGAATATGGAAAGTCAACCGTAGTCATACCAGCTTCAAACAGCCCACGCTTGGTAAAGTGTCCTGTGAGAGGCCCTAGATGGAATGTACCCGTGACCCGGACGTTGAGATCGATAATCAACTGCTCCCCCGAGCGATCATCAGTAACGATATCCACACCAGCTGGCCCATGGTAGCCTTTGCTACGCAGGAAATCTGCCACCATCTGCATAATGACTGCAAAGGTCTCGCGACGTCTCGCCTGCTGGCGGTACGAGATTGAGCCGCCAATCCAATGTCCCTGCTCATCGAAGCGTTGCTCGCAACAAGCAATAAACCGTGGCTGCCCCCTTTTTGTGATAAAAAGCGACAAGGCCACTACGGGTCCTGTAACAAAATCTTGGAGTACTATGGAGCATGGATACAGGTGATGATTGGATCTGTTGAGCTGTCGTAGCATCACCCCGAACTGCTCCGTGAGGAGAGTCTTCACTCGGCCCCTTTCGACTTCCGTGGTGATTAAAAATGTACCCATGCCGGATATGGACTGCGGAAGCTTGATCACAAATGGTACTTGACGTTGATCAATGGACTCTATCATACGCGCAACCTCTTGCTTCAAAAGACTCTGGTCGTCTGAGTCCATAAGCGCGGTGTCAATCACCTGGGATGGTGGTGTCGGCAAACCGGACAGAGCCAGCCCGCGTTTGGACAGAATCTCATAATGGGTCTCAGGGTGAACGACATGGGGCAGATGCGACAGACAGTCTGTAGGGAGTAGGACGGCAATCTGCGCTCCAGAGCCTAAAGATATGCTTCCCGGGCTGTTGACAAAAGTCAACGTCGGCCGTTGGTCGGGGATTAACTGGGAGAAGGTCCGACGGATATCAAGCTGGTGAGTTGGTAGCTCGCCAGCGGTTTGGCAAGTTTTATGGTTTTCCTCTTTCAGCTTGTTGCTTGAATCAAAGTCTAGGATAATAAGTGGCATCTGGCCTGCGGAGAAGGCGTAGCGCTGGGGTACCATGTTGGCCGCCATTGCAAACGAGGACGCCGCTTTCTCATCGTCGCTTTGAAGCGTATACCCATAGACATATTTAGCTGATGGGCTCTCATGCATATACCCGAATTGCAAAGGGTAGTAGATAAGGGTCGTGTTTAGGTCATCTTCATTGTTGTCCGAGTATAGATCGCGCAGGGTGTAGTCGAGTGTGATGGGAATTGCGGGATCCATTTGGCTGTCTATTTGGTGAAGTTCAACAGGAATGAATTTTAAAAGAAGGTTCTTCGTATGGTATCAGGACGAGAGAGAGCCTTCTGTCTACATTTTAGCACCTGTCTGTGTGCGTACCGGCCGTTTTCGGAAGCATAACAATGTAGCCAAAATTATCTCTAGTTGAAGTTGTGGAGCGGCTTAGAGAGTTCCTATACGGTTGATCATATGGACCAACCATGTAGTACTAGCTATAGTTACTATCTACTAGGGTTAGAGTGATATATCTGCGCAACTATAGGCGCCCTTTGGACTTACTGTGTGGCAGTATGGTAAAGGGACAGCATATATAAGAGGTTAAAGAGTGTGTGAAAGCGTTAGAAATATAGGGTTTGCACGTACTTATTCCAGATGGCGATGTAGATCTTACTCCAATGAAGCCCGACTGAAGATCATGGTTCTCGACGGTTATTTTTGATGGCAACCGCAAGTGCTTCTAGTACTCTCGGTATTCAGGGAAAGAACCCGTAATCTGATTTCAACATCTCGCTTTCAAAGCCCGCTACGCCGTCAATCCAAGCTGTAAGAACCTGGTTTCCCCGGTGCTTCACACATGCCCGCCTAATCTGGCCTGATTTGCTGAAACAGAGGGGCTATATCCACCTTCTAAAGTGCCTTATGCAATCACTTCGCACAGTCCTACTCGATATGTAGTGAAGCTTGAAGATCCGGAGGATTTGATAGGCAAGCGTCTACCGTAACTGACAGCGGTAAATAGAAGTCATATCCAACAACTAGATAGCAAGCATTAGGACGCCTTGTTCTATATGGAGGGTAACCCCAGCCCTTGGCAGTCTAAGAGGTGTTATTTCTCAGCCACAAGCCTATATATCTGATTTTGACTCACAGAGGCAGGGGAAATAAGGAAGAAATTGTTTCTCGCTACTCTAGTACAATAACTCTCTTATTTCAGTAT
The DNA here is from genome assembly GCA_008274985.1 of Aspergillus sojae. NCBI lineage: Eukaryota > Fungi > Ascomycota > Eurotiomycetes > Eurotiales > Aspergillaceae > Aspergillus > Aspergillus sojae. The sequence goes on along the minus strand of CP035527.1, from coordinate 3,672,822 downwards.
ATCCCATCATTCGAGTCTAGGAAAGAAAGACTTTCATGAAGGTTTTTGCAGGGGTGGTTTGATCCTCAAAAGGCTTCAGGCAGGCGATCGTTGAATATTCTTTCTTAGGCGTCCTGCCCTCCTTCGGTAAAATTTCAGATATAGGCATTATTGCACTACGGATTTCTCGTAGGCGCAAGTAATTCTCGTTTAGGAAACTACTTAGGTCGCCTGGACGGGGTAATGCGAGGCCCCCGGCATGGATAGTTATTCCAACGCACAACTAGCACCCGTAAGGTTAAACGATGTAGATCATTCCGGCCTGACGGCTATGCAAAACATTTCTCGGACAATATCAGGCCTTCTAGTGTATGGATATTCCCGTGTCCCTGCGAGGGGATAAAGCCCCCCAATCTATAGCGCCTTGGCGGGATCATCATCTCCTATATGGGTTGTGTGTTGGAGGATGATCAGGACTTGTACTGGTCTTGGGTAGAATCGACTGCCGGGCTATGACTTGGAAAATACTGCTTGCCTTACTCAAGAACAAGATATAAAGACCCCTCGACAGTCCACCTTTTCTTAGCCATACTCACTCTCTTCAGCAACAATCAAAGTCTTCTCTTGCTTATTTTCCTTAAAACCCCAATTTTTGGTCAAATCTATCAATATTCGCTTCCAAGCTCTCCCCGTTCTTGCCACCGTGCTTGCACTTCCTTACCTTGCCTTTAGTAAACCAACGTGCTTTGGTGGCGCCGAATGGGAGGAGGAAGATGCAAGAAGTACAGCTGCGCACGGAATTGACAAATGGTGCAACAATCTTGCCCCTTCCAAATGGGAACCTGGGATGGAGAGGAGCCAGTGTCTTGAGGTCGATAATTTCTTCTTCTTCTTCTTCTTTGGGCAATACTTCTTTTCTTCCTTTTTAATCCTAGTTTATGTTGTATTCACATGATCCAGATGTTTTGTCACTAATACCATTCTTTAACATGACTAAAGATCATTCCATAAGTAGCGCAAGATATGATTCATTGTTACTTTAGTCATCCTATGGCAATAGTCCGAGGAATGTTAATTTGTGGATAACCAACGAAAACTCGGGTGATGCAGTCCTTACAGTCGACCGATGCAAGAAGCTACTCAAGAAAATCGTGGATTCCTGCCCTGGGGGCGGTTATGATGAGACTAAGGATGGCTGGTATCCGAAGTGCGTGAACACAAAAATACGGTTGGCTAATGTATTCTTTCCAGAGCGACCTATGGTAATATCTGCTATGCTTAGATCCTAGGGTTCAGGTAAGGGGTAGTTGGGGGAGGGGATACAATCGCAAGAACTGTCATTTATGTATGGGTTTGCCGACTGTCTTAGGCAGGTGGCTGATCGAGTTGAACGCTGACCTTGAGTTGAATCTGCTATCTCCAATTTCAATCCTTTTCACTGTGTTTTAGTTCGGTTTATTTTCCTAGTATATGAACCCTGATACCTTTGCCGTATGGATTCTCTAGAAGGGGTCCTTTGTCTCCAGTGACGATAGAAGGACAATAATCTACACAACAAGCTTCTTATAAGATATTCCGCTTTCAGATAGTAATTGAAGTCTAGATTTTTCATTAATGAGCCAAGTGAGCTTTTTATAAATAGGTAAATAAGTCACCTACCCCTTGTGGGAAACGATGACCGGCGATCACACTATGGGATATATAACGCCTTCTTGTAGAATGCATGTAGATAATGAAAATAATACACCGTTACCTCAGTAACCTGCCGTTAACGATCCGGTAGGTAGTAAGGGTAACTGTGGATTACCATTGCCAGAAGAGCTCACAGTTTGTAGTGGTCCAACATTATCACGGTCAACGGAGATACTAGTATATGTCCGAGTGAAGGTGCTAAAAGGGCTCTGATTGGTATGTATATGTTTAAGTATCATCAGAAATATTACTCCGAAAACCCTAATTAGAAATAAAATCGGTTAAATTGCCCAAGGTTTTGGCAAAGTTCAAACTATTTCAACAAGAAGATACTACATCCTTGACTATACCGTACCTGGATTTAGCAGTAAGACATTCTGTTATTTCTATACTCAAATGCTCAACTCTCTTCCTCAATGAGTCTAGCTAAATAGAAATCTCACTGGTTAACTCCAGAAAATTGTCATAGCTCGACTGTGGCAGTGCTCCGCCTCCGCCCTGCCAGAAAGCCTCGTCTGACACATCACCTCAACCCTGTCGACGATCATTAGATTTAAATCTCTAAAACAAGCACCAAAGGTTAAAGATATAAAGTCTCGTATTCCCCGAAACCTCCACCACGTACATAGCTATTTATATACCAGCCACGGTGGCCTGTTTCAACCCGAATCCCATTAGGCAACCAATATCGGCAACCAACCCTATTTGAACCGCGGATCCCTCATCAAACACCCTCGTATCAATATCAATATCAACAACATCAGCATACAACCTACATCCCAAAAAAACACAAAATGAACGAAGTCCCACCCCAAACCTCTAACAAACAACTCCAAAAAACCCTCACAGCCCTCCCCACAGAACTCCACCTCCAAATCTCAACCTACCTCCCCTACCCAGACGCCCTAGCCCTAAAACACACCTCCCGCCACTTCTACGCCCTCGTCTACACCGGCGTCCACCTCAAAGTCGACTGGTTCGTTGAGCGCTTCGAGCAAAAACTTGAATGTCCCATGGAGAAGTGCTCGTTCCGGACCGACGAGGCGTTTTGTAACCTGCGCATTCGCCGTATTATGGAACGCAGACGACGGCATTTGGAGTGTCGGCGGCGGGCTGGCGGGTGCTTGGTGGTTCCGGGGAGGACTTGTCAGGTAGATTTGGTGCCGGCGTGGTTGAAGGGGAAGGGGGGGTTGGGGGGTGTTGTTATATTTGGGAATGAGGGTTTGGTTTTAGTTCTTGGGTTGTTGTTTTTGGGGGTTTACTTTTTGTGGGGGGTGGTTTTTGGGTGAGTCTCTTTTCCTAGGATGGGTGGTTGGGTTGTGGGCTAACTTTTATGGGTGGTCTTTTCCGTGATTGCTTTTCTAGGGTATGATATGATTCTTGCAGTTCATTCAAGATATACGGAAGCTTTGGCTAACGCTTGATCACATCGATAACCTGCAATTACTTCCTTGTCGGTGACACAGCGATGCATATAATGAGAATACGGACTTGCGTTTATCTTCTTCGGTTCAATCATGACCATGGTACAATATGTATGTACGAAACTAATGTATAATGATAATTCTCTCGGGCTGAATATAGGGCTTCCCAAGAAGATAGACTTTGAGGGCTCAGTGTATCCAAATTTGAGCAGTCTTATAATTCGGGTTCCGGGATAATATTCTAATTGAGTTAACTCAGAATTAGTCCGCTGTCCAGATCACTTGAAACATATAAAGATCAGACTATAAGCAACAATCTGATATAATATCCTTCCTCATCCTACAATCGCAGCCAGTAAACCAGGGGCATTACACACCTTCAAAATATCATATACTGATCAATCGATCCTCCAAACTCCAACATATCCAAGAAATCCAAATCATCGCTTCCGATCATACACGTTTCCGAGTCCGCCAATATATCTAGATCAGGCCCGGGGAGAGTCACCGCGACACGCGGCTCTAGAACTTCATCGATGATGCTCGAAAATATCTTACTCGCGCGGTGAAACAGCTCCTGGTTCACAACACCCGGTCGAGACATCGACTCTAGATGCGAGATAAACACGCTCAAATGGCGAATCAAGACAGATCGTGAGCCCTGGTAGGGAATTGGTCTACCGGTGCGCGCTTGTTTCTGAAGTGCCTTGATTAGAACAGCCGCACTGGGGAAGCCGTACAGGAGATTCTTTCGGTTTACTTGAGTTAGCATAGCTTACAGGGTATCTGGAAGGAAGTACGAACTGTCCACATGAAATCTGGTCGAAGGTCAACCATATCTTCTCTCATGGCGCAGAAATCTAGAACGGTCGACAAAATGGTTGAGCTCACGTCGAGTAAAGCTGAATAGGCCTCGGGGTCCTGCTGAACTAGGAGCCTTTGGATGAGAAAGTCGTTGTACAGGTAAGCTAGATATGATACAATAAGCATCATACAGACCGTGTTTGACATGTTCTCATCCCGAGAATCTGGGCTGTAGTGTAATTGCTTCGGCATTGAATCCCATGTTTGATGACAGCGCATAGATATATCCCTGTTCACCACACAATTAAAGTCTATGAGCAACTAATAGAAGAAAACACTTCGAATATTCAGTGACTCACCTCAGCTTCTCGGCTGTCCTCTGGTTTTGGGACTCTAAAGAGACTTCTAGGATCTCCTCGCGAAAGGTAGCGACCAGAAACCGTTGCCGAGAAAAGGTAGATCGGTGAAGACTGCCTTGAGTATTCCATCCATCGCCGTCCAACTCCTGCAATGCGAGTTCAATCTCCGACTGATCAGTTTCTAATGACCTATCATCGAGATCAAGAGGCAGTCGGCAGTCTGAATGCCTTAGTGAGATCCTCGGCGGCCTGCCCAGAAACGTCGCAATGCTCTTGTCGAGTTGATATGTCGCTGCAAAGAGTCTGCGGCGAGACTCGACTAAAAATATCGGGACAGAGCTTGACTGTTGGGAGTCTCTATGCAGCCCCAACTCGAATATATGGGTTGACAGGTCACCGAGCCTGCGCCACTTTGCGGAGCCTGTTGCATGGTAAACAACTATTCTCCAAGTCTCTAGCTACTTTCGGTGTTATGAGGTGTTCACTTACTAGCGTCGCCATGGGCCACCTTTGACAATAATAGAATTTCATACAGCATCCATATCGTTAGGTCATTGACTGGGGCGATGAGCTTGCAAATCTGGAGTACCGCATCACTAGCCGCCAGCATCTTTCGAGAAAACCGCTCACGAGCTGCCATTCCATTCTGCCTGGGGAATTTATCATGAGCCAGGCCGAAAACACTCAGTCGGCCAGCTATCGCATAGAAGAGTCCCAATATTTCCAGACGTAAATTAGGCCCGGTAAAAAGCTCATGGAAATGTCTTCCTGTCATAGTAGATGGTACATGGAACAGTTGTTTTGTGTTTTGAAGAACCCGCGCAACCTGTTCTACTGGGCCTTTATGCAGCTGAGCTTCGTCAATCATAGTCTGTATTGCGGGTAGTGCATTAAGAATCAGAGACGGTATGACGGCCGCCTTGCTTAGTCTGTAGTATTCGCAAACTAGCTGTGTGATTGTTGAGAAATCTTCCAAGCATCGTAATATCTCTGCTGTACGCTGTACCCAATACAACGGCAAGCCTGATGGCAATGCGGTTCCTGCGTCGTGGTGTGACTGTCGCTCGCTGGGACTAGAAACAAGCTCGTGATCATCTTCCAATGCCGCGACAAAGCTGGTCGGACCCAAGTAGCCGGTAGGCAATGAGCGAGCAGTGACCAACATGTTGAACCCATCGTCTAATTGTGATCCCAGCCCTTCGGTGTTCGACAACGTGGAAATCGGCGTGGATGCTGGTCTGGCACGCAACAGCCTAGCATCGGAGTCATCTTGCTGCGGAGTTGAAGCAGGGGGAGAATGTGTGCTCCCCGTCCCAGATGAGCTGCCTTTTACATTTGTGCTTTTTGATCTATGCGTCAACGGTGCCGGATGATAGAAGCAGCTGGCAGTCCGGCGTTTCTTCTGACAACGAGAACAGACGGGGAGACGATGATCACACCGGACTTTGTCCTTGCGGCAGGGTTCGCAGGAAGCGGGTTTTCCATTGCGACGGCGTGAGTTCATCTCTTATCTCCTATGTTTTTTATTTGTAGCTACGTCAAACATAACAATTGAATGAAGAAGAAAGCAAGATTGAGGAGTGAGGGGGCTGACATGGGAGATGTTTAGGGCTATTCTCGGCGTTCGGAGTTCATCTATCGGCATTCGGAATCAACCCTCACTCTGTTTGTAGTAGACAATATTTAACACTGTATTGCTTATATTAGTCATCCCAAGGGCCTCTGGCGCAACGGTAGCGCGTTGTAAGTTCCCACTTTAATCCAAGCCAAGTCTTGAATTCTTCTAACAAATTCACAGCGACTCCAGATCGAAAGGTTATCCGTTCAAATCGGGTGGGGCTCACACCACATTTTTTTTTTCTCATAATCGTACATAGCTTATCTTAGAGCAACAAAAATTCCAAGACAAGAAGGTGTTAGATATCCCTTCTATTATCATCTACCGAGCACTAACATAAACAGCGCCAGTTTGCTTTGGATCCCGAGGTGAACCACATAAAAGGACAAATAGGAAATATGAGGACGGAGATGTATGGCGAGGTTTGGGGAGTTTACGATAGCGTTTGGAGAGATATCGAACATGAATGGAGACGTCGTAGTTCTTAATTAGACAGGCTGCTAATAAACACTAGGATTGTAGTGTTAAGATGACATAACGAATGTGGGAAGCGTTATGATTGTGAGACGCCTTCACTTTGATCTCCCCGATATTGGTATTTTATTAAAATAGTTGTCTACGCGTCTTATGCTGCGCATATAGCTTACTGCAATGCTTGGTCTTGCCAACTCTTTCTCAGATTAAGTTAGAAGTTGTTGAGGTTGATGTAGCACATCCATACCAACATACAGCATCAAGTCGGTTGCCCTAATATGTTGCAAATCGAGTTCCAACTACCTCAACTACTAGTTTCTCACCCTTTGTCTTACAATGAATGCCTAAGTTATTTTAACTCATGTACTATTCTGCTACTATAGCCGAATGGTAACAATATCTCCAAACCAATCGGCACAACAGAAATCCAAATGACAGACAAAGCTGCATACACAGACTAACAAGCAAAAACAGGAATTGCAAGAAACCAAATCCATCACAAGGACACCCCGAGACCAAAGCGCTTATTGTAACAGGTGCAATATCCTCGGCTATAATATATTGCTTTTGAAACCCACAAGCTATGTAAGCGAACCGGTACTTTTGCCAGGGGTGTGAGGTTGTCTATCCCTGTCCCATAATGGGTCTGTTATCCTGCACAAGTTCTAATTCGGACCAGTGGCATTCGCAATATAGTAATTCAACCCTGGCTTCTCTACATATCAGATGCACCTAGCGCCTTAAAGGTCGTAGATATTGCTGCAGTGCAGAAGCCCAGCTGAGTAGAGATAACGCCAGGGTGTGTTACCCCTCTTCTTATCCTTTTTATAAGGAACTCGATTGAGGTTATATTCGCTCAAAACGCTCCCATGCTTTTTCTTTGACCATTTGCTTTCAAAATTTCTGTATAGATGCTAAATAGGGCATGTCTTTCATGGTTCTTGGGCTCGCCATCGGCGTCATATTCCTATATTTTCTAAGATCGTTTTTAGCTAGAACCAAGTCGTTTGCGCCACTCCCCCCTGGTCCCCGGCCAAAACCGATTATTGGGAATCTCTGGGATCTTCCACCACAAGGCACTCGGGACTGGTTACACTGGTTGAAACACAAAGACCTCTATGGTACATACTCCCAGCATCGGCATATTGCAACTACCGATAGACTAAGAAAGAACCCCGGAAAGGCCCAATTAGCTCCGTCACCGCATTTGGCCAAACAATCATCATTCTAAACGAAGCGCGTCTCGCGTATGAGCTCTTGGAGAAGCGTTCCGCCATACACTCATCTCGGCCGTCATGCACCTTTGCCCATATGTAAGCATCATCTTTTCAGCACATACAAGTTACGAAGCTGATGAAAAAGGGCCGGCTATGGGGATATCATGACCGTCCTCGAGTACTCTGACCGGCTCCGCACCACACGCAAAGTTGCGCACCAGCAGATCGGCTCCAATAAAGCTATCGGCCGATTCAGCCATATTCAGGATGCGGAGGTTTGTCGATATCTCTTACGGATGCTTCGGGATCCCCGGAATTGGCTTGAACACATTAAGAAGTATGTGTCTTTCCTTTTCAAGACATATGGATGTTAGAGTAACTTCTCGTCAGGGAGACCGGTGCGGTTATACTGAAGATCACTTACGGATATACTGTTGAGCCCCACGGGCGCGACCCTCTGGTGGATCTTGCGGACGACGCGGTCGGGAAGTTTTCGTTGGCGATGGTTCCTGGGGCTTGGCTTGTGGATTCTATTCCTATTTGTGAGTCTTGTTTTCATCTTGTTATGGAACAAGTCTGCTCAAAGGTCTTATTCTAGTGAGACACCTCCCTTCCTGGGCACCAGGGGGAGGCTGCACGCGGGCAGCAGAAGGTTTCCAAACGGCTGCCAGGAATCTAGGTAACGTTCCGTATGCGTTTACGAAGCAGCAAATGGCCCAAGGGAGCAATGTGCCTTCCATCATTTCGTACTATCTTGAATCAGAGAATATCCAGCCGGGCTCGGAAGAGGAGCATCTCGTGAAGTGGGCAACTGCTACTCTTTACGGTGGCGGTGCAGATACAGTAAGTAACGAATGGCCACCTACTATTTCGACTACCTTGGGATCCTAATAAGCATTATAGACGGTGTCCACGATGATGTGCTTCTTCCTGACAATGGCCTTATATCCGCATGTACAACGGAAAGCACAAGAAGAAATTGAACGGGTCGTCGGAGCAACACGTCTACCCGGGTTCGAAGACCGCGAGAACCTTCCATACATCGACGCCCTCCTTAAGGAGGCCCTCCGTTGGCATCCCGTTGTCCCTATGGGCGTCGCCCACATGGCAATCGAAGATGATATGCTTGAGGGATATCGTATCCCGAAGGGAGCAGCTATATTGTCGAATATATGGTGTGTTAGGCCCTGTATTCCTTCTTACTTTCTTTTACTTACCAAACTCCCCTGTAGGGCATTCACCCACGACCCCAACGAATACCACGACCCAATGACCTTCAAACCCGAGCGTTTCCTAGGTGACAACGGCCACACACCCGAACGTGATCCCCATCTCATCTCTTTCGGATTCGGACGTCGGATATGCCCTGGGCGGAATCTAGCAGACTCAAATCTATGGCTTGCTATCGCTCGCACTCTATCTGTTTTCAACATCGCCAAGCCTATTCGCGACGGCAAGGAGGTGGATATTCAACCGGAGTTCCAGGCCAGTCTCATCAGTCATCCGGAGCCATTCGATGTTGACATTAAACCTCGTAGTGCAGGTCATGAGAGGCTGATTTGGGCTTGTGAGAAGCAGTATCCTTGGGAGGAGAGCCATGCGGAGGAGTTGCGGAGGGCAATTGCAGTACCGTAGGGGTATATAGATTTTTGCCCTGTCTTTGTCACCATGTTACTCTTCACCTTTTGTTTCTTTTCCTCGTTAGCTGTTTCCCGGTGTCTTTCTGTTGATATAGGTGCCGAGCGATTGATCGTTAACTAGATATCTTATTCTACAAAGAGAAGTATGATGATTCGTTATAACCCTAGAAAGCCATAGTTCCTCTGCATCACCTGAACCCGGGTTCAGACTAATCCCTCACCCCGAAAATGATGATATAGAATATTACTACTCCAACTACTGGACCGCTTTTTCAACGATTGATCTCGGGGCCAGTACCACCCGCTAAGGTGGTAAAAAGCATAAAACAAAAGCAAAAACATACAACAGGAGGGATTCGCTGGTGGTCACCCACCCAACTACTAACCTCCCGGCGTGTGACTAAAACACAGCAGGTAGTGCGGTGGGTGCCGCCCAGATAAGAATCGGGTGAGCGCCGCTTTAGCGTCGCGCGACTCAGGTGATTAGGGGGAGTGTGTAATAGACAGGGTGAGAATGGGGTGAGCCGGGGTGATAATTATACTCTGTTGAGCGACCACTGTATTGATCTCTTTCAGCTGAGTTTGCTTTTAATATCATTGGGCCAAAGTCTCCCCTTAAAACGACCGGTCTCTTAGCATCTACACATAGCCTCTGTATAAATATAGGAAAGTAATTGTAGATCTAATATGCGCAGTGATTCTTGCTCTATGATATAGAATTTCAAAGAATTAAGTTTTACTTATCGCTCCAAGCTCTTTTTAACGCTGCCAATTTCTTCATCATCGAGAATAGAGAAGGTAAGCTGTATAGGGTGATAGCCATTCTCCACCGAATTTAGTGTACTGAAGAATCTAGTCCTTAGTTGATAATCCGGCAAGCGAGCTAGTTTTATCTGGTAATCGAGTAGTATAGTGACCACATACGAATTCTAGCTGTTGTATATTTCTATTTGTTTTTGGCATATTCTTTTTGCTTGCTTTTATATCTTTTTAAAAAGGACCGGGGAAAACAGTCTTGGAAGTCTCAGAGTCAAGCAGAATATACTAGTACATCAGTTTATCGGGATGGAAAGAGTACATCAATATATCCATCCATAGCTTGTATTATACTAAATGCTAATTATTGGAGAATCTCAAAATATGTATCTGAAATCTGGATGCTCCTTGTCTGTCAAATCCTGGAATTCTGATCAAAAACCTCCGATGCGTGGTTTATACTAATTGTTCCAGTAGATGAATTCCGCTTCTTCTTGACATTCCATCTCCAAAGATATAAACTAGTACGACAAATTGGTTAGCACCTCATTGGAGCATTCTGGACGAGACAATATTCGAGGAACTTACACTATGAGAATGTCAATGACAATCATCAGTGCTACACTAATATAAAAGATACAAAATTCTGTTGGATACCGTGGAGCTTCCCGAGAGAGAAAGAATTGCAGAGCTACGATCTGGTCAACGCTGTAAGACATGAATATCATCACCTAGATACAGTCAGTCATATCTCAGCACAAATTTAGCAAATACAAAAGGACTCAAGGGCTTACCCTGGTTGTGGCCTTTTTGGTGAATCCGCCAATATTCGATAAAATCAAACTCATACACATGATTAGACTGCGGTACTAATTTCCAAGACCATACTTAACAAATGACCAAGACTTACAATTTGTGAATTTGGTTGGCATTTTGCTAGCCACACAGCTGGATGGTTAGATAGTGGTAGATCTATACACAGTTCATAAGCTGGCTCAAATGCAGTTCTACTCGGCTTCACTAGATACCAAATTAATACAAACTTTTATATATGGGGCTGTGTGGAAGAGGGCACAACATCGTAATTGCCGCACTGGCCTCCGGGGTCCACAGAAGCATCTCTGCTGCGACCACAGCCTCTAGTCTATCAGTGTATCTGATTGGCGTTTCGAAATTCTGTGGATATATTGAGCGATCCTTTATTTACAAATGTCAGAGATAAACTGCACCAAGACCCTCTCTGTTTCTTGTATATTTTCAAAATCGATCCATTCTTCCTTTGCATGCAATTCTTGATCCACTGGACCTATCACAAAAATTGGAATTCCAACAGCACCCGAAAAGGCAGCATTATACCAGATAGCTATGCTTCCAATGGATAGATAGATCCTGTAGACATTATAACCTTCTCTGCGTTCAACAAATGGTTAATCGAATGGCAGTTTCTGCGACAGACGCAACAAAGTGATTCGAGGTTCTTTATAGCAGAACATAGATTTGCTTGCAGAAATTGTACAGAGCAAGAAGCTTGTGTCGCGAAGAATGGAGCCATCAGTCCAGACTGGGATTGTGTGTAATTCGATGGTAACAGTACACTTTACGGGATAGAAAGAGGGCTCTTCGCCGCCATTGATCAAACTGTAATGCAAGAATGGTAGTCCGATAATTCGACAGAGAGCTTTTTTTTGGTATTCCTCTAACACAGTGAGAAACCAACCAGTTTGAAGAATCGCATCAACACCAGAGACGGGATCCGAGCCGTAAGCTGCAGTCCCCAGGATATCGACTTATACCCACACGAAACCTTTGTGGGCAATAATGAGGTCCGGAATTGTAATTGAGACAAAGGAAACCTACCTAGTTCACTGATGCCACCCTCTGCACCAGCTTCTCGAATAGGCGGCGTCTGCTCAAAAGCAATGGCATCACCCGCTACAGCAGCGAAATGGTGATCCCAGATCCATTTCGCCATTTTTTTTGGTCCCTTTCACGCCGATTGTACGGTGGGAATCCAATAATTCCTTCTGTTTGTCCGGCGTGGATGCTTTTTCAATACCACGCGTCAAGCCGGAGCGTAGAATCAGGATATCGCCTTGCCGAAGGTCCAGTTGTTCCCACTAAATAACCGCCTCCAGATCTTCGACCGTAATCTGGTGGGCATCGAATGGATTATATTTGATACCGTGAGCATCAGCGTAGGTGCAATAATCTACCAGGACTCCGCGACCAACTAGGGCACCACGCGCGTGCCAGTGATCAAGGGTGGGGAGATCACAATTTTTATGGAATGGTGTATTAGGTTGTGAGAGAGCGTCGGCCGTCGGTCGTGTGCCGTTATAACTGAGCCCGCTGGGCTGATGGGCAAAATGAACCAGGCTATCCCACTGGCTGGAACTCTGGGTGTTGAAGGAAATTTCGTCGTCAAAGCCATGCAGCCTGTATGGCGAGTCTTGAAATGAAATTACTTTGCGTTCCAAGCCCTTACGGAAGAACCCTGGTGTATGTATCGCATTGATGGGCCAATTCAACGAGACAGACTCGCCATCCCGCCCCTCCTTCAATGCAGCTTGTACTACAGAAGGTATGAGAAGATTTAGACAGCCGAGATAGTCCTTTTGACCCTCCCGATCGAAGACGCCCCAGGCACAGCCCTGAGGCATACCTCTGATTGGCGGAAGTTCGTCAAAGCTGGGTAGATTGTTGAAGTCCGGTGAAGAAATGGTGATATATCAGATATGTGGAAATGGAAGGAAATGTAAGTCGATGAGAATACAAGAAATTGGAGACCATTGGGTTCCTTAAGTAGAAGTGTTTTCAAGGGGGGTGTAACCAGGATAAAATGCGTCCTAAGCCATTTCGCAATATGAATGATTGGTCTAATCTACATGCATCTGTAGTGAGCCACTTCTGAATGAGTATATACGTCACACTGAGGGCGATCACGGTAAAAGTGGAAAGAGAAGTTTTCGTAGAGCGTGGCTAACTGAGAGGCCTAGGATGACGTCTATCAGAAATTCGAGCCCTGTGAATATTTTCTTTGGCTCTGAGCCCATTCTTGGGGATGCGTTAAGTGGAGTACTATACTCCTATTTGAAAATCCTTGATCATATGAAAACTTGGCTAAGGAATATCTTTCTGATTACGGTATTGTCGCAGGCCTTGGATAGAGAATTTTTGATTATGCGAATGGCGTTTCAGCCGACTTTGAGGTGGTAATTGGCTCTGCTGACGTGAAATATGGAGCAATCGCAATAAGAGGCATTGGCTTTCGAATGTACCTCAAGTCTGGTTTTATCCCAAAGACGAAGTGAAATAGCCTTGGTTGTGATCTAGTGGAGTTGCCTCAAGAAGTTTGGAATGTGGAGTAGAGTGGATCTGAGGAGCGGGGAAAGATATTGTTGAGCGCACCGTGATATCAAGGAATGCATGTCCCAATATCCAAAGCCCGTAAATTATACGGGAAATCGAGTAAGTTCGATTTAAAGATTCCTTACAACTATGACCATCTTTTCAGGCTACAAGATGCTCCATTCCGTCATTGCTAATATGATAAAGATCTCCTGATCCAGTAGTTTCATATGCCATATCTTCAATCTATAATATGAAAAAGTTCATTTGTACCTCCGCAGAATATACTCCGGCTAAACCAGTGTAGGAACTCTATTAATCCATAAGCCCGAGAGCGGAAATTATATCATATCATACTCATAGCTCATCATTAGCAAGCTGTGAGTCGAGTCCGGGAATAGAGGCGATGGGGTTCAGCTGTAGGCTCTTAACGGGATGTGATTTTCGTCAGCCAGGGGCTTGGTGTGTGCCATTGAAAGTTCAATGGGCAATGCTACGTCGGCGTGACTATTATATTCAACTCCGTCGGAGTTGGAATATATTGGATTCAGCCACGGCGCCTAAAGTCCGACCCCCCGCACTTTCTCCCCACAAGCTAATGGATCCGGGTACCGCTTCATTTCTCCGGGTTACCCCGGTTTACAGACAAACTTAGAGACGAACCGCACTACGGCAGTCTGGGAGGCCCACACGCAACTTTATTTTGTCATTTAGAGTTTGGTCGTGCTCTCGAATCTTTTCTGAGCACGGTATACCTAGCCAGGAATTACCAGGTGGTTTTTCATGGGATTACTGCGCCATAGAGGTTTAAATCCCGGATCTATTAGCAACCACCCGATGCTGATTCCGATTCGGGGGTGCGGGTCGGCAATTATTGGTAATTTCAAAGGAAAACTGCCCTCTTCCTCGTGGACTAGATATAAAACCATCCTGGGGTCTTGTCCTGGATCCGAAAAGAGGTGATTCAAAGCAGCGTAAGAGCGGAATTTCTTCTACTCTTCTTACAGCTTTGCTCGATTTTTAGGAGCTACGTGCGCCGATTGGGTTGAAATTACTTCAGATACTTTTCTCTTCATACTCATTAGTGCTTTTCACGACTTTGCTGTCATGTCAGACGACAACATCAATGTTAAGGCGGAGCATTCGAACGTGGAGATGCTGCGTCGCATTCAAACGGCTGAAAGCGTCTTGCTTCCGATTCCGCGCGATGTGTTCGAGAAGCTCTACTTAACCCCCAAGCTTCCCACGGCAGGGAAACTGCGTCAGACTTTTGGAAACCCAACGCCGATTTCCTTGCTTGGATTTTTGATTGCAGCAACGACAGCGGCTATGCAAACTATGGGATGGCGTGGCTCCGGTGGGAACGGAGGTGCTGTGCTGTAAGTGCCGTGTCAGAAATTTAGAACCATAACACGCTGGAGCTGATTTACTGAATGTCGCACATGCCAGGCCCGCTTATATCTTCTACGGTGGTATGGTTCAGGTTTTCGGCGCCATGGGTGAATGGTTACTCGGCAACACATTTTCCTGCGCTCTCTTCTTTACATATGGTCAGTCGGAATAATTAGTGATTTTTCACTATGTCTCTCTTTCTCGGGCTTTGATGGCTTATAATCAGCTACTTCCTGCAGGAACGTTCTGGATAGTTCAGGGTACGACCATGATGCCATTCTTCGCCGTTGGCCAGAACTACTCACCCACTGGTAATTCTCTGGAGGGAGTACATACGCCGGAATACAATGCGACTGTTGGTCAGTCTCCCTTTCTAACACGGCTTAGTTTTGCAATCGTCATATTGAAATCACCAACTAAAACTCTAGCCAGGTCTTTATTTCGTCGTATTATCCATTCTTACCTTCATCTATCTCATCTGCTCCATCCGCACCAACGTGTGCCTCTTTATGGCTCTGTTTCTGCTGGTCATAACATTTGGTCTGTTTGCTGCAGTGTACTTCCAGACGGCATTGGGGAATGCCGCTACCGCGGCCACACTGACGAAGGTATGCGCCCATCGATGTAGTTTATCTTGATTCAATTCAGCTATCACCCTACCAGAACTAGGAATCAATGTTGACTTTTGAACATTGTAGGTCGCGGGTGGATTCAACTTTGCATTATGCCTGCCGATATGGCATATCTTCATTGCACAGATTTTGGAAGCCGTGGATTTCCCTCTCTCGTTACCCGTAGGAGATCTCAGCACGACTGTGATCGGGAAGTCACAGAAGGTTCGAAAACAGCAGGTTGATATATAAGGAGGATACTATAGATATTGAGGTGTATGGCAGTCATTATGACATGGTTAATGCTTCTGCTTGGGATCGAGTCAGATGTTGCTGGCATTGGATCATCTGCCGTGGCACATTTGAGAATGAACAGATCAATGAGTCATGTTTCGCCGCCTGGAGTTTTATTCGCGAAGCAGTTATTGGTCAGCTGAAAGTAGATCAGAAATATTGTTAAAGGCACACTGGCACAAGTCCTTGGACATATTCTTTCAGTTGAAGATTTTCTCAAGTACAGGACATAGAAAAATAAGGGCAGAATATTTTGATATAGCAACAGGCATAGTTCGCTCACGACGAAAGGAACGTTAAAAAAATAGCCTCAACTCATACTCCGGAAGAGTCTACCGTAGAATTAGTTGCAGGGCCATTTTCATTGGTAGAGAGTACATCATTCCACCAACAATTCATTACCGGTAATGTGCCGGTATTTAGCTTGAAAACTAAGTCAGCATTCGGTAGAGTAGCAAATTGAAATCATTAGTCTGAGATTGAAATAGCTTATTTTTATTTCTTTGGAAGTAACGAAGTGTAGAGAAATATAAAGAGGAATTGATGTCTTGCATAAGAATGAGTAAGCTCGGGGGTATCAGACGTATGATGTCAGTCGATTCATTTTCGAACAAAAGAGATTAGTTCTGCTTACCCTCGATCACCAGTCTTTCTAGATGTTTGACTGAGGTGACGAGCATCTCCACGAAGGTAATATGAGTCGCCATTCTAGGATCCCATTCGAGATAGTACTCCATATAGTCGGCTATTGTGGTGTCGGTGAACAGTTTTTGCTCTTCAAAGCACTATCAGATCTTGCCTAACTATGCACATATCGGCAAACAAGAATAAAATGAAAACCCAATGATGATACCATTTCTCACATTCTGGCAAGAGAAGGTGAAGTTCGTTTGCTGTACCATCTTTCCATTCAAGACCAATCATTGGCAGAGATACCAAATGCTGCTGGAGACACCCTTTTTGTTCTTATACGGGTCCCATTGAAGAACAGGTTGCATCTAGACGACCAGGGGCGAGTTTTGAGTTCAGCCCGGGACTTGGAATTGCACTTGTTGGAGAACCGGTGGATTGCTGTTGAGCAGAGGAGTGTGGAGTAGGGCGAGGTGAGATCCGAAACAAGCTGGAAAAGGCATTAGGCATTAAACACTCACGTTCATAACGATAAGCATCGGGATATCAAAAGCATCTCGCTTCGCTGTCCAGCAGTATGCGCATCCAATAGCTTCTCTTACAGCGGCGAGAGCAACATTGATCATCCAGTAGTACCTAAACCTTGCGAAGATGGTTTGAATGATACATGCAAGCATTGTAGTCCCAAAGTAGGCAGTCCCGAATAAGGCTACTGGCTCGCTCATCGGCCTGGGAGATAATACTGGCCATTTTGCAATACACGAGATAAGGGTGATATACAAAATACGGACATGTTCCGATTGTCAAAATGCTATTCTGCGGTCAGCTGGCTCAAAGGACGAGTTTTCACGGGGAGACTGCCCTTTCTAATGCTGCAGAGCACGATCGGTTGGGAGTCGTCGATTTCTTATCGCCCAGAAGAGCGTAGATGTGAGTCCCCGCAATTTTGCTCAAGATGATACACTTGCGATAGCAGTGAAGCACTAATACATGAAGGTGGTTAAGGGGCTCCTGAAATTTCTGAACTGTGAAATCAATCTCAAAAGCCGGGCTGGCGATTCACCATTGACCCTTGCAGCTCAATCCGGGGTTGGGACTCTGTGTGATCTTTTGCTTCGAAGACGAGAGACAGACCCAAACACCTTAGACAATAGACATAGGACACCACTTAACCTTGCAGCTCGGTTGGGCATGGCAGCGTCGTCATTTTCTGGCTCAATCGTTCCCATGTTAACGTCAATTGTCGTGACGATTGTTTGACACTCCATTATCTGTGACTATTATGTACGGACATACAAGAATCGCAGGCCATCTTCTGGGAAGCCAGAAAGTATTAATCAATACGGCCAATCATTTCAATTCAACCGCTCCACACTATGCTGTCGCACAGGGTCAAGGGTCGCTAGTGGATGTTTTAGTTAAGCGAGATTCGCCATAGGCTCTCTTTATGAACAACTCTGAGGAGACACCTGCGTCGCTTGCTCGGAATTCTGGAAGCAAAGGATTTACTGACAAGTTGATCGGTGTGACTGAAATTAGTACCCAAGAAAGTTCATGAAGGATTTTGTTGCTGCTCGACGTGCCTTGAAAATGATTTGATTTGTGTATATCTCAATTATTCGATGAAAAACGCGGATGCCGGCGGGGTATATCCAAAATCTTCTCCGCTAGTCGTAAGCAGCTAAGACCAAGAACCTATGTATGTCTACAGAGAGTTTGGGTCCGTCGGAGTTTGGGGTTGGGGTGAAGCGTTGATATTGATGATGTCCCCGATGTTCATTTCCGTCGGAGATGAAGCCACATGACTGGTGTCTCCGACGGACAGCATTTGAAATCAATGTACGGAATGTAGTTAATATTCATTAGGTTACCAATCGATTATCACTTCTAAACGTCAACGTGGTTTGCATGCCAAAAGCCATTTTACGGAATACTGACAAATCAAAAAGTCACTTTGGTTTTGACTCATTTACATAAATGAACTCTTGATCGACCACTGCAATAATAATCTACCTTCGTAATTTCATCATTTAACGAGAATGACCCAAAACAAAGCTCTTGTGTTTAACAAAATCCCAACGGGTTTTCCTGTTCCCGGAGAACATCTTGTTACGGAAACAGTCGCCGACTGTACGATAGCACCGACCAATGGCGTCGTCTTACAATCACTTTATGCGAGCCTTGACCCGTACATGCGTCCTCGCATGCGGCCCATGGAAGTAAAATCGTACACGCCTGCGTTCGCTCTGAACCAACCTATCGACAGTGCTATCATAGCCCGAGTTCAACATTCAAAGAATCCCAAATTCCAAGAAGGCGATCTGGTGATTGGACATCTTCCCGTGCAACAATTTAGCACGTTGAATGAAGATCAAGTCGCTGGTATCCGTCACCTCCACAATCCACTCGACATTGCAGACCTTCGAGTATTCCTTGGAGCCCTTGGCATGCCTGGCCTCACTGCCTACTCGTCTCTTTTTGAGATAGGGAGGCCCAAGAAAGGAGAGACTATCTTTGTGTCCGCTGCAAGCGGGGCCGTTGGACAATTGGTTGGTCAACTGGCGAAACACGAAGGGCTTAAAGTTATTGGCAGCGTTGGATCCGACCAGAAGCTTGATTACATTATCCAAGAACTGAATTTCGATGGTGGCTTCAACTACAAGAAGGAAAGTCCCTCAGATGCACTTTCTCGACTTGTTCCTGATGGAATCGACATTTACTATGAAAATGTGGGAGGAGAGCATCTCGAGGCAGCTTTAGACGCCATGAAGGATTTTGGGCGAGTTGTGGTCTGCGGCATGATCTCACAGTACAACTCCGGTGCATATCCGATCAAAAACATTGGTAACGTTCTTTTTAAACGTTTGACGATGCGCGGATTTATCGTTGGGGACCCGGGCATGGGGGACAAATACCACAAGGAACATCAAGCTAATGTGCAGAAGTGGATCAAGGATGGTTCATTCAAGGCTCTTACTTACGAAACTGAGGGTATCGAAAATGCAGCAGAAGGATTAGTTGGGATATTCCATGGATTGAATATGGGAAAAGCCGTTCTAAAATTCTGAGCCATATGCCTTAGCGGAATGGTCGCTGTTGTCTATTTACAGTATCGTTACGTGATGTACCTGCAATTCAGTGCAGTGTCTTTATAAGAGGATGGACTGTCCCCCTGCCGTTGATCCATAATATTCAATCCAGACATTCTTTTATACTTTGATATGCAGGTATCGAAGTTAATTGCGGCGCTCCGGCACTCGTAAATACACCAAGGATCGCAATCCGCAACCACAATGCGACATATATCAGTTGACAGTGCTTTAAGATCCAAGAAAAGTTCCCCCTGTGGAGACTCGGACTCCTCTCTCACAGAGCGTAGTTAAAACGACTTCATAATAAAATGATATATTCCTAAGGTATGCTGTGAAACGAACAAAGTGAGAGAAAAGGAACGAACCAACGTGGATTTACGTGTGCGCAGACATTGCCAACAGAGAGGTGGCTTAACTTAACTGTATATTGATTGTTCTGCCCCGCACAGTTTCTATTCACCTTCGCAGCCCAGGTACCTGCCTTATTTTCGTTTTTTGCATTGGTTTTGGCTCGGGGTTGTAGAATTATTTGCACATATTTCTGCAGATTGCGCTGTTTTTTGTCTCGTCATCTGTTTGTCCTTCATTATATTGTATGGAGACTTCTTCTAACTGGCCCATTCGGTTACGGACTCCGCTTCTTTCGAGAACTTCGATGCTGCTTTTCACTTCCAATCCTGTTACCCCCCTCACTTTTGTTTCAGAGCCGATGCGTGCAATCCGCGCGTCTTCGAGTAAGTCCCCTAAAACGAAGTGAGACCTGCAAAATTAGCGACATGTTTGATTGATGGTAACGGATTCACTCACATGTAGCAACGGCTGACAAGTAGAGACTGTATTCGTACTACGGATCTGGGACCTGCTTCGTCGTACATGAAAACGAGCAGTGATCTAAGTAGTGATCTTCGGAATACAGACTAATTTTATCTTCAAGCTCTATAAAGAAATAGATACAAAAATGGCTAACATAACCCTGGCTTTAGAACCGCGGAAAATCAATATTTTCCGGGTCAAGATACTCAACCATATCCACGCTGGAATCAGACTCCCCCACTGTCAGACCGTTACCAATCCAGGCCATATCATTTCCACCAATATATGTGTAGTCGTAATCTTCGAAGCGAGGCTTTTCCAAGACCTTGACAAAGTGAATAGATGACCCAGGCCAAAGGGCAGTTACGGGACCATTCTCGGTCCCTCGCTTGTACCAGGACCGACAAGGTAGCGAGAACACCGTTTTCTTGAAGAATTGCTCACAATATCTCTTGAATGAGTCACAGCTTTCCCTCTTCGGCTGAATGGTCGCGATGCGATCTTTCTGCATTTTTGCGATAACCGAGCAGACGTAATCGCAAGTTCGTTCGAGAACGATGACAAGAGATCCAACACCAATACCCGAGCTGGGACCATGGGCAAAGAAAAGATTTGGTGCGCCGTGTGTGCTAAGACTGATGTAAGTATCAGGGTATTCTTTCCATCTCTCGCCGAGGTCGAGACCCCCGCTCCCGTAAATCGGGAATCGCTTGGAAAAACTGGTATCGAATCCCGTCGCACAAACGATAGCATCAACCTTTCTCAGGGTACCGTCGACCGTGACGATCCCCTCTTCTGTGATGTGAGAAATCGCATCCGAGATGAAAGATACATTATCCTCGCTCAATGCTTCAAGGTATCCAGGACCAGGTGTAATGCGTCGACAACCCGGGGCAAAAGCTGGGAGAATCTTCTCAAGAATCTCCGGCTTCTTAAGCAATTTCGTGGCCATATGCTCCTTGAAATCAGAAGCTGCCTTCTCGGCAAGTTCGCCACGCATAAGGTACTTCGTCATCGACTGAACTTCCGTCTCCAGCCTCTTGCGATATGCTAGGAGGGCGCCTGGATTTTCTTTGAACTCCTTGATTTCCTCAGGAGTAAATTTGAAATTGGCGTCTTTGGCTGTGTGCTTGCGAACTTCATCCTCGGCCCATGGGGGAGCAATCCAAGCTTGTCCCCTGACATAATTGTCGATTCGCTTGGTCTTCGGCTGAATAGCTGGGACAATTTGAATTGCGCTTGAACCAGAGCCAATGACAGCGACAGAAAGACCCGCTGGGTTCCAGTTCTCATCCCAAGCAGCACTGTGAAGGAGCTTGCCCTTGAAGGTGTCAAGGCCGGGGATGTCAGGCCACTTCCAATCATTCAATGCTCCGATGCACGCGTAGAGAACATCGCAAGTGTCGTAAGTAGCCTCCCCAGTCACACAGTTCTCGGTGGCAACGTGCCACTTGGACTGGGAATCATCGAATCTTGCTTCCACGATTTTGTGGTTGAGTTTCATATATTTGCGGACATCGTACTTCTCGGCGATTCCTTTCCAGTATTCGAGGATTTCACCACCCGAAGAGTAGAACTGGGACCAGCTAGGGTTCGGTTCAAATGATGCTTGGTACACGTGGGACGGGACGTCTGAAAAATAATAAGGAAAGCGCTAGAAAAATTGAGATATAATCTTACATACCACATGCCACTCCCGGATACCGATTCTCATACCAAGTACCACCGACCTCGGGGTTCTTGTCATACACAACGAGATCCAGATTAGGGATACGCTGAGTGAATCGAATGGCTGCAAGTATGCCGGAAATTCCAGCACCAATCACGATGACCTTCATAGGGCGCATATCATCAACCGGCAGTGCCTTTCTCGTGTTAGATCCGAAGCTTTCTCAGACAAGCAAAGGTTAGGTGGAATACTTGGCCGGTATAATCGCCACGGGGAACAAGATCGGCTTCTTTGGCAATCATTGTGACGGCGTTGTTCAACCTGTGTAGGTAGTACTGTCTGTTTATCAACATTCAACAAGATTCCCTAGTTGTAGGGACTTTGGATAGCTTAAATAGACCAGTCAGGCCGTAACCTCGGTTTTCGACGTCTCATGAATCCATCCGAATACCCGAAAGTCCGTCGGTTAGGACTCAGGAGTCGCTAGTACCAACCTATTGGTTAACCTATGGCAAACGGGATGTCCATCCATCGTGGTGTTCTTGTTTTGCGCCAAACCTGCAAGGCAAATCGCAGTAATTTTCCCTTTCACAGCTTTCATCTTTCAACGGGTTCTCTACCGCTACATTGTACAGCAACATGACCAAAATTGTGCTTGTCAACCACATAGATCAAGATGCATCGTGAGCACCTAGATTGAATGTCACGAAGATTAGGAATAGTGCGCGTAATCTAGCCGTTCGCCACCAAGTCCGACGGAGTTCCCGGACACGTCCTTCGGTCCGCGGGATGCCGAGAGATCCCAAGGTTAATACACAATAATTTCTCGAAAATTTCTTTGGACTGACGGAATCAGCCGAATTTACGATGGTCACTATGGGATCCCCGGGTTGGAATGAGAGCTGCTACAGCTCCGCAGGATAGGATGTAGTAGATTAACCGAAAGTGTGAAAATTGAGAGAGCAGCTCTTTCAGACGATTATCTAGGGTCGATTTGATGTGAGCAAGCAGAACTATGTGTTGCCCGTCTTGAAATACATTCTCTTCTCCCTCATGCACACAGCCAATCACACTTTCCCCTTTCTGCCTTCTCCCATTAAAGCTTTAGTAGCGAGTTTTACTGAAAGGAGTCATGTTTGAAATGTTAATGGACATAAATTGAGCACACTAGGCGTTCTTTTGTAAAACCCACTCGACAATGGTATCCATCATCTCCAGTGACAGCCAATGCCCAGTATTTTCAAAAACGTTGAAAGAGACATCATTCCGACTTCCATTCTTCTCGATCCAGGGCAGAGTGAACTTGCTTGGAACAAGTGCGTCAAGGGCGCCATTCAAAATCAAGATACGTTTGCCATGGATATTTCCAAGACTTCGATCTCGACCTCTGTACATCAGCGAAATCGATTCGGTCCATTTTGTTGAATTAGTGCCTTTTTCGCTGTCTGCTGCATTGTCCAGTCGTTCAATGAGCAGATCTGTTAGATTGGGGGAGCCCACGATGATAATTGCGGCTTTGATGCCCTGCACCTTAGAGAGTATATCCCATGCGGTGTGGCCACCAAGTGATAGTCCAGACATAACAAACTCGGTCGGTGTGAACAGACCTTCGGTGTAAACCGAGAGATACTTCATCACGGTTTGGATGTCAAAAACGTTGCCATCTGTCGCTAGGTTGTGAGCTAAGGTGACTTGCTCATGCCAGGACTACTAACCTATCATTGCAAGCATGTCATGCCTAGTGTTCTGTAAGTTTTTGAATCTAGGAAAGAAGCAAAGTTTGGGGTGGAAGCATACGCATGTTTCTGGTTTCCTCCGCTCCAGTCCTGACTACATCGATGTCGTTAATAAAAGCCCAAGGTGAAAACAATTGAATATTTTCGCGGTCCTTACACAGCTAACGAGTCGATCTGTGGCATGACAATTAGAACCGATTCTCAAAATAGTAGTGAAAGCCAGGGGACCATGCCGCTCTTTCTCCATGATTGCGACTATCAAAAGTTGCCACCACGAATCCTTTTTTCAAGTTCCCCATTTGCTTCAATTGGAAGAGAAACTGGTGGGCGAACAACTCAGCATCTGCATAGCTCCTTGTTCGGCCATGCACGTGGAAAAGAACCACGGTATCTTTCGACTGTTGCGGGGATAGCTCATCAACGCCATAGAGATACACATGAAAGCCAGCGATGTTGATTGTCATCTTGCTGGATCTCGTCGTGCTCTCTGGCAGCTCGATGAATGGCTGGCTTCGAATTGACATCATGGGCGTAGCAAAAACAGGGTTCCATCCAAAGCTTTGAGTTCGGGGAAGACAGAGAGACGGGGAGGGTCTTATTTATAGTCGGGTACGAAGAAGCGCCAATAAGCCGGGGATCTAGGTGAAGCTTGATTAAGACAGCAGGGCACCTTCAGCCAATTACCGCAGATGCAGAGTTCTACTCTGCTCCGACTGCATCATGTTCCATATCGTCAACTGAATACTACGGGGCGTGCGCGCCCCGGAAAGGATATCGTGATATGATTTGGAGGACAAAGCTACTGGGTAGTGGCCAGAACGCTCAAAAGCTATCTGCGAGTCTGAGCACGTCGAGACGTGCTTCCTGATGTTGTGGCATTTCCCGTCTAATCTGGGACAGAAGTCTGTAACTAATACGGGGGAATGGCAGACTCCGTCGGAATTTGTAATTAGGTTTCTTATAACTACCGTACCAGACTTTTACTAAAGATGTGTATATGTTTGCTTTATGCATAATCATGACACCCTGCTGCAGATTATGGTGCACATTTTCTCAAGCGTGAATAGTAATTCTCGATCTGGACCCCTGGGTTGAAAGAGAAAAAGCCCTCAATCTGGTTTAGGTGTTTTCTTACTAAACCTTCGAGAAACCTTCTATGCCACCAAATCCGTCCGCCATTCTGGGTGTTCCCTAGTTATATTGTACTGGCACCACCATTCGTTTCAGATCCAGGCGGCGTATTATACACTCCGCACAATGAGGTATTCTTCGAGGCAGCGACGATGGTGAGGTTTTTTTTTTGAGCGTGAGTTGTGTATTGTTACCACTTGTTTGTCAATGCAAGTCTGGTTCACTTGATAGTTCGAATGCATTCTGGAAACTTATATGACACACGCCAACTTGCCCCTCGTCTGGTTACTCTCCAACAACTTATGGGCCTCCACGATCTCAGTAAAGGCAAACACTTTCTCTACAAACACCTTGAAGGTCCCATCTTTTAGTCTTGGAAGAACATGCTCCACCAGGGAATCTCTGAGCTTCCGCTGGTATTCGAGCTCCCGACTGCGAAGCGTACTGCCTTCGACGCGAAGTCTCTTGAACAGAAGTCCGCCAATGTCCACTCCATTTGGCAACTTCTGCCCACTCATCATGCCCAGAATGACAATGCGACCATCGCGCGCCGCGGCGTCCAAATTCCCCTGGAAGTAATTTGCACCGACAAAATCAACGATCAAGTCGACGCCTGCCCCGTTAGTGATCTTCCTTAGCTCTGCAGCCCAGTCTTGAGTCTTGTAGTTGAAGGCAGCCGTCACGCCGAGCTCGTTAACGAGGAAATCGCATTTTTCCTGGGAGCCGGCTGTCGCGTAGATTGCTTTGGCGCCCTCTGCTTTGGCGAGTTGGATGCCACAGATGGAGACGGAGGAGGCACCAGCGTGCCATAGCACAGAATTGCCGGACTTAAATTCCCCAATGATGTGGAGGGCTTGCGATGCAGTGATCCACGTCTACAAGGTTAGCAAAGTATCCTGCCTTCAGTTCAATGCAAATCTCACCTCTGGAACACAGGCAGCTTCCTCCCATGAAAGTTGCGCTGGTTTATGGACCAGCATTCCCGTATCCACGACGATGTACTCCGCATATGCTCCTGGGAGGGGTTAAAAACGAACATGCATCATGGGGTGTCCAGGGCAGTGAGAACCTCCATACGCAAGACCGAACACGGCGTCCCCAGCCTTGAAGTCACTTTCCGCACCAGCTGCGACCGACTCTACCGTGCCCGAGAACTCGACCCCCATGGTAACCGGCGCCTGCGGCGGAAGAGGGTACAAACCCTCTCTCTGCAGCAGGTCCATGCGATTCAGTCCAAAAGACTTGATTTTTATCAACGCCTGCCCCATGGAGGGCGTTGGTTTTGGGATCTGCTTGATGGACATGGCATCTGCAGGGCCTTTGCCGCCCTTGACCACTGTTGGTTGTCCTTAGTACGACGCTTGAGTATTTTTGCGGAGCTGGGGGTTTCGATCGCATACCGACTGCTCTCATTTCTGGCATGGTGACTTGTTTGTTAGAAGATAGGTAAACCAAACGCAGTTTATGTAGAGATTTAAACTGAAAGGATTAGAATAATTATTGGTTTTGGAGTAGATTAATCATCATTCAGTGATCGAGTAACTAACGAACCAATTACGGTACGGGAGAATTAATAAGCTGAGGTAACTATGACACCCGACAGTAAAGTCCGACGGAGACTTATAGATTAGCTCCGAAAGAAAACCCCGATTTATCCCAGGATGTAGATAGAGTAGATAGCGGGGTGTGAGGGTCTAGAGCCAGAATGGAAATGATGATCAAAACGTCAGAAGAGAAGTGGGGCCATGAGTTTTAAGGTTGTGAGCTTTCATTGGTCACTTTCAATTTAGGTTCGCGGAAACTGCATTTGGCTCCGTCGGACTTGTGGTCTGTTGATCGCTGGCAGATGTAAAACAGCTTTACCGAAGCGTTAATTTCCAAGGCAACTACGAAAACTTCCCCCTTCTTCGGCAACAGGAGGTCCGCACAAATCGAGGACGAACCTCCAGCTATGTTTAGAATATGGAAATTGACTTTGATGTCCAGCGGAGTCAGGAGAGCTGTAAGCCTCCGTCGGAATTCGCATCCTCGCGAGCAAAAGCGTCATTCCCATAGACGGATATCCCATGTGAAGTCGCAGGGGGACGTCAACACGGAGGTTTGTGCCAATTCGGCCTGAACTCATGATAAATAAGGCCGACCTTCACACAACTTTACATCGTGAAGGAAGGAGTTCACATTCCTCTACCTACATCAACAAGCCCCTCAAAAGAAATTGGAAATAATGTCCTCGGAACATATTGAACCTACTATCGAGGGTGCATGTAATTGCGGAGCAGTCTCGGTCACGATTCCGCAGAATTCGCTCCCGGAATCGAGTGTGGCTTGCCATTGTCGTAACTGCAAATCTTCATCAGGTTCGCTGTAAATGTTTTCCTATCTTCCTGATAGTAACCTTTCAACATCCCACTGACCAAAACCAAGATTCTCGTTGAATATGATCATTCCAACCAAGGATGTGACCATCACTGGAAAATCTAACAGCTATATGGAAAAAGAATGTGCGTCAGGCCACCGCATGAGCCGATATTTTTGCCCTACATGTGGGTCGTAAGTCCAAATTCTCTCCTAAACAATGCTTTTTGGGCCAACACCCGGCTCTGACGAAAACAGTGCAATCATGTCGGTTGTCTCCGAGGACAGTAGTAAGGCGTATGTGAAAACGGGTTTACTGGCGAAGTCTGGGGTAGCTACTCCTCCCCCTAAGGTAGAAGTCTGGTGGCGACGGGCAGAGGCTTGGGAAAAGCCATTGGAAGATTGTAAACTTGTTGAATGAGGAACTGGCTATAAATTTAGCAAGGAATCATAATGTGAGGGTACACAAGCTCCTGAATCCATATTCTGAAGATCAAGAATAGAGAAACCGTCTTCATCTAAGATAGAATTAAAAGGGATGATGACATAGCACGTAGTGAAATTCAGAGGCGATCACTCAACAAGACTGATTGCCATCGACCATGCACCCAACTTGGTGGCTCCGTCAGAGTGACGTGAGCGCTGTAACGTTTGCTAATACCTAGGGTACCCTGCTATCGAACCATTCATACTACTGGAGCGCGAGCTCGGAGCATAGCGAAGTTTTCGGTCAAAACCTTTGCTGTGGCGCATTTGACGAGAGTATGTCCAACAGCAGGGGCCATTATGTCACAGAAAATGTTCGACCTTTTAAACAACAAAACTTAAAATAGCAATATGGTTGCACGAGAGCAATGCCAGCAAAGTCGTAAAGCATTGTTCACACCTAGACTGTATTAGGGTACGCTCTCTGACACTTGTTCGCACAACAGAAACGAGAACTCTATCATATGCAGAAAACTATACACGGGAACAGGGGAGAACCAGCTAGCGAGCAACTTAGTCGATTGTTACTACCCTCTGTGGCAACAATCTTTTGACTTCATATGCTAGATATCAATAGAAAAAACGGACTTTTGCTCCCTGCTGTAGTATGATTTACCCATCACTGTGACGGCCCCCAATACTACCCACAAACAATATTCACAATATCAAAATCCCTTCACTCGAGGAACGAGTAAACACACCACAACACAGCAAGAGAGTCGTATATAGACAAGCACGCACATCCACGACGAACGAAATCACCAGAGAATTTGCCAGAATGAATTCGGATCGAATAAAGTTCGAGTGATGACATTCCCAGCAGCATGTTCTCGTCCTCATTTGAGTTCCTTTGGCGCCCACAGCGGGTACAACAATCCGAGCAGATGAAACAGTGACCGAGCCTTTCTGATTTCTCTGCTCAGCTGACTGGAGGCTTGAAGCAAACGTCTGTACTATTTCTCTTGAAAATGGTATCAACTTTCTCAAGCCTTAATTGCAACTCGGGCTAACGTTACGGGTTTCTATGGTATACGTGCTCTTGCCCGTTACATAATCTATTTTTCAATTGAAAAAACATCCCAGAGGGGCTGTTGCCAGGTATATGTAAACTCGAATAATAAGAGCGACCGGTGCTTGAGGACAACTCGAAACGAATACTCTGCCTAGAGGAAGTTTTGCAAAGTACTGTCTGACCATAACCACAATTGATTTGCATCGGCAAAATCAGGGTCAAGCGTCGAATACATTTCTCCGTCCCAAGCGAAGCTCGGGGGACCCATTCTGGGAGAATCCTCTAGGGAACTAGCCATAGTCGGTGGTATTGGTTCATCCGTTGCGTCAGTCGGTAGCCCAGGTCTCTGGGCCCAGTCTTGTAAATGGTGAGCGAATACTAAAAACAGTTAGAGGGAAATTAGCGGCAAAGTTTTGGTCATAGTTGAAACAAATTGTTACAGAGGAAAATTTACCTTTTTGTAGAGGCGCCAAAAAAGCTTCATTCTCCGCAGCTTGTGAAGCTCCAGGGCTGTGATTACCCCCCTGTCCGGTTGTTGCAACCATATCCTCGTTCGGACTCCTGCGCTGAGCACCAACTGATCTAGGCGGAGAATAACCAAGAATGAGCTGCTGTTCATGCTGCATAACGGCAGCGACAGCATCCTCAAGAATCTTCGCACTCTGTGCAGAGAGCAAATGCTGGCCCGAAAAGCTATTCCGGTGCAGACGAATAATAGCCATTATTCCCGCCTTTGCTTTCTGGCTAGAAGGTGACAGAGGCTCCGAGAGACATATCGCACAGAGGACGACGCCCGCTGTGAAAAGGCATATACCAACGTGCATGACTGCATGTGTTCTACGACAGGCCTGGAGGATGTGACTGTAGCGAGCCAGTTCTGAGGTTCGCAGTGCAGATTGGAGTAATTCCTCCTTGTGGAGGGATAAATCCCGTCCATGGGCTGTGCTGCCACGATAAGGCATGCCGTGGCAGTTGGCCCCAAAGGCCACACTTCGGTGCAGGATAATCTGGAGATTGTCGTAAGTGAGCTGTAAAGCCAATGCTTGCAGCTGGCAGAGGGGCGGCTTGTCCGACGGCGCGTTTTCCTTGTAGTTCTGCAATCGTAGACTGTCGGGAAGTTTGTTTTTCCAGAGCAGAAGCTGGCTATGGAGGTTGTTTACTGTTTCCAACCGACCTGTCTGGCTCCTGCGGCCCAGGAAAGGGCCCATCAGTCGATATAACTCGAATTTCTGTCGGTGGTATTCCAGTAGTGATTTCTGGTGCACAACTGTCTCTCCCTCAAGCTGTATGTCGTTTGGAGGCTCAACACTGCAGTCAGATTCATCTATGGTGCAGGGTCTTCCGAATGCGATAGCAGCATATCTGCGCATCATTAGAATGCTTCGAAGAGTTTGGCAGCGGGGATGCAAGCAGTGCAATGCCAGAACACATAAAAAAAGCATACTTATCGAAAACTTCAAGTGCCCACCATGCCCGCCGCCTTAATTCTCTGTTGATACCAGAGATACCCTTCCACATAGATTCTCGATGCAAACCCATAATCTGGGCAATCTTGACACCACTCCCTAGAATACCAATTCCAACTGTAGGACGGCCATTGAATAAATGGTAGCTACCCAAAAGGATGCATACTTGAACAGCCTCAACATTCGGCGAGCTGATGATGCGGCAAAATCTATTTTCAATTTGTGTGAGAAGGGTCTCGGAGAGTCGCCGTAGTAACGCTTCATCCTGGCCAGCGGATACATCCAAGGAGGCGTAATGGGCGCCTAACCCCAGAGCCAGCAGTGCAAGCCAAAGGAAGTTGTTATCGACCGGTCCTGCACCTTGTGTAGATATCATTAAGTTCACATAGCGTCGTCGAAACTGCTCCTCATGGAAGACCTAGAACTAAGTTAGAACGATACTAGAACTGCACATCCTATATGGCCTACCATCATAAACCAATTGACCGAGTTGAAGAACTGGTCAATCAGTGCATCCAGTACTTCCCTCGGAGGTAATGATATTCCGATAGTGTCTTGCCATGACCTGGCATCGGCCAAAATATGCCCTTCCATTCCCTTTCCTCCCGGAAGCGCAGACGTGTCATGGGCCGGGTAATCACGAGAGACAATCTTCCAAATTCACAATCATGTCAGACGGAGCAATATGAAACCGAAGAGAAGGCATACCTGCGTGCTGAATTCCACAATACTCTGTTCTGGCAAAACGACCCTTTCCTCAGCCTGGGAACGAGCCTCGTCCAGGCTGGGGCTAGCCTGGGGACCTGCCACCACAGCATGTCTTCGGGCGTTAGACTTCCCACGAGATATACATGGTACATCGGCCCGAACACAAAGTTGACATGGTCGACTTTGATCGCACTGAACTTCCGTTAGAAATCAAACAAACTTTATTACGAATCACATACTCCCAATTTCCGTGAACGGCATCTCTGACAGGCCGATGATGTCTTCTGTCGTCGTCTAATGGGATCCATGCGTGCTTCGGCGTTGCTCGATTAGTGTAGGCATGGTCCGACGGAGTTCGCGGGGAAACGTAGTTTCCACCCTGAGCGCAGAAATGCGTTGAGATTAACCTACACCGCCTACCACGCACAGTGATGCAGAATTGCTCTCAGGCATAAAGGCAGGAATGCCGGGCCTGAATTCCCCTCGAATTCCGTCGGAGCTTCATGATGACGGCATCGACCTCATGAAACATCATCGAAATAATAAAAAGGGAAAAGCTCGCCCAGATGCCCTTACAATGACCATTAGGTTATCAAAAGCTAACAATCCGATACTTTTTTGACTAACCTCTATCTTAAGAATCTCATCTAAACACCATGGCTCCCCCTCGCAAGGCTCTCATTGCCATCACCTCCGCCCATGCTCCCCTGTACCCGGATGGCAAGGAGACTGGTGTGTTCAATACCGCAAATGACTTTATAGTCCAGACTGACGAGCAATGCTTTAGGCCTCTTCATCACCGAAGCTCTTCATCCCTTCCTCGTTTTCAAGAAGGCAGGCTTCGATGTCGACCTTGTATCTGAGACCGGAACTTACCAGCCCGACTGGCTTTCCCAGCAAAAGGACTGGCTCAACGATGAAGACAGGGCCATCTGGGAGGACCACTCGAGTGAATTCCGCTCCAAACTCGACAATCTTCTCAAGCCGAGTGATATTAACCCTAGCAACGTATGTCCAATACATATCTGCCAAGAACGGCGCCAGCTAACATGCACTGGACAAACTAGTACGGTATCTTCTTTGCTTCTGCTGGTCACGCTTCTTTGATCGACTACCCCGATGCCAAGGGCCTGCAAAACATCGCCTCGAAGATGAACACCGACGGCGGTATCATCTCTGCTGTGTATGCTCGCCTTCTTCCGACAACTTAAATGTCCTGCTAATTCAAAACAGCTGCCACGGCGGTGCCATCTTCCCCGGGATTATCGACCCCAGTACTTCCAAGTCTATCATCGCCAACAGAAAGGTAACTGGCTTCACCACCCGGGGCGAGGAGGAAAAAGGCGTTCTGGACACCATTAAGAGCTGGAACCGGCCTACTATTGAGGCCTCTGCTGCTAGCTCAGGCGCGACATGTGAGTACAATATACATCTTAGTCGCTCTATACAACCTCGATTTGTGTCTAACATGACCAGATGTTTCCCCCGCCGGTCCGTGGGATGCCTTCACCATCACTGATGGTCGCATTGTGACTGGTGCCAACCCCGCGAGCGCGCATGTAACGGCTGAAGCAGCGGTGAAGGCATTCAACGCTCTGTAATATACAGGAGGCTCGTATTCGCTATAGCACTCTAGGTCAAATTGCCAGTGTATTTGGTTTCATTTAAACACAGAGAGATTCCTTTTTATCGTAGACATCTAATTGTATCCAGAACTTTCATCTATTAATACAAAAGAAAATTTAGATAAAGAACAACAGCCTCCCCAGCCGCACGGCAGCCAATACACAGCAAAAGTCATGTTCCCAGACAACAAGATGCTACTGCATCTGTGCCTCGAAGTTACATATGAAGCAGAACCACCGTGATACCTCCTGGCCAACCACAGTTAAAGAGTTGCCATGCAATTTCGACTTCGGAATCACCAATTACTGTTTTTTTTTTTTTTTTTATTCACGTGAGTCATTTCATGGAGTTTTAGATCGCTATTTCTACGAAAGCGACGCCGTGCTCTCCGGTTAATGGGTTGAGAAAGTTTCCGGAGACGATTGTCAACCACAATATCCGGATAAACTTCTTCTACTGTTGCTGAGTGAATATCCATCTTTCTAGGCAGCGAAATAGAATGTTTTTGATTATAGGCATGATTTATTTTACCTTGGTACAAATTAATATCTGGTTAGCTGGCCAATCGTGCTAGGGCAATCATTCCAGAAGACATCCGAGAGTTGAATGAGATTTTGACCTGCCTCCTTGATCCATGCAAAGGCAGCTGGCAACAAATGTACAAGATCAAGGGTTCTCATACTCCGTCCTGGCTCTTCCTTATCCGGCTCCTCTGTGGTGCGAAGATCCCGT
Organism: Aspergillus sojae; assembly: GCA_008274985.1. Taxonomy (NCBI): domain Eukaryota; kingdom Fungi; phylum Ascomycota; class Eurotiomycetes; order Eurotiales; family Aspergillaceae; genus Aspergillus; species Aspergillus sojae. Next base: position 3,639,758 of record CP035527.1, on the reverse strand, counting down.
CCTTCTTCAAACGTCGTGCGAAATAGGATGAGGGCGATCTGGCACATTCTGTCTTTGCAGATGCGGGTTGATGCCAGCTTGGCCAGAAAGGATGCAAAGTTGAGGCGCTGAGCGCCCGCCATTGGTGCGCAGTTGTTGATCCAGAATTCGGTCATGTCAGTGACCAAGAATGGCAGGTCATTCCACAGCGTGCCTTCGACTGTTCGTGCGATGTCGATCCCGTATACCCCCGACACAGGCCGGGTTAACGGCCCCTTTCCCTGGATGCGGATGATATCGAGGACCAGACGATCCTGATCGGGCGTTTCGTGGGACGTATGTCGGCCCAGCTGGTAGTACATATGCCACAGGGAATGAAGGTAGCCTTCGAGGGAATCCACCCCATCTCCGGTCTGGCAATATCGTGTGCTAATGATCCAGGTTCGATTATGAAAGGCTACTGCCCGGAGCTCCTCGAGTTCCCCTCGAGCGACGGATGCCCGTATATCGTCTTCGTCTCTGGAGGCGCTGTCTAACTCGCCAATATAGGGGGTGCCTTTTGGCGACGGGCTTAGCAGGGAATCACGGAGGTGATACATCTTGAGATGGTAATAGTTTTTGATTAACGGATCAGTCAGGCTGCAGTAATGAGTATAAGAAATTGTGTAAGGTAAGGTAGGCACCTGTGCGATAGGCTTTAAACCGCTTTGTTTTGGGAGGGTCGGGGTTGGTTTACTGATTCCTCTCATCGAGCCACCCTCTAGGCAGCAAGGTAGCAGCGTGCTGACAGGCTGAAGGGCATGTCGATCATTGAGCTTTTTCTTTTCTTTCTTTTCTCCTTTTTTGGTTCCTGTATGCGCTGTTAGAAGAATATTACTTCGTTATATTGTCGATCATGCAAGCCCGGGGATCCACTCCGACAAGCTATACCAATTTAAATGTCAACCTGTGGCAGCGTATCCCTGTATATACTACAATGATCTAGTAGTCAACTACTCCATTGTACTAGGTACATAACTTAGCGGTCTAGACCCTAGTCTAGTGCAGAAAGCTACTGTCCTAGACTCTTAGTAATACTATAGTAGTCTTGAGTATTAGCACAGTATTGCTAACAGACAAGGACTCACCAGCCACCCACAAACTATCGACTACCAAATATTGGCAAAAATATGGAGGTTGTGTTCTTAGAAGTAATTAAACAGCGCTACTGTGTAATAAGCCAAGATATGTATGGGGCACTAACAAAAGTACAGACAATGATCAGCTCCGAGCATGGCGCATATCCGCGGAGACAGTGTAGATGGTATCTTGTATGATTTTCACTAAACCAATTGAACCTAGCCTATCGTGTAGTGTACTAATAACCTGGTGAACCAGATCAGTGACTCACAGTTAGAGATACCTTTCCTAGCCATGACGGTGCCCTACAGAGCCATTACACGACACCCTATAGGAACATGTTTACTAGTAACGTTGACACTCTTGTCTTAGTTTCGAAATGAAGTTATGATAGTGGCTTGGAAGTCAGGAATCAATTTTGGCTCCTTGATGGTATGTGAATTATATATATTTACTACTACATAATAAATCTTCCGGTCTTATAACTTGTCCTCACCTTGCCTCACTAATTCTATTAACCCTATTGAATCAACTGTTTCTTTTGGTTATATCTAGTATGCTTAATTAATCTTTTTTAGATTTTTCCACCTCTTGATTTATCTGGGAGGGTGTCATTCCCGTGGTGCATTGCTCGATACCATGTTGCTGAATTCCGAACTCCGGGTCTATGCTGAAGCCGAGCATGTTAATAACTTCCCCCAGGTCACAGCCGCCTCTCTTGTTTTCTTCTCTTCGAATCCAGTTCAAGAACCAATTCTATCCATATCCAGCCCTCCATGTCGAGCGACACATGGACACAAAGCATCTCCCAAATTCTGGGCTGGGCCTATTTCGTCCTATGGTCGTTGTCTTTCTACCCGCAAGTCCTGCATAATCACCGCCGCCACTCGACAGACGGTTTCTCCATCGACTTTGCCCTACTAAACCTCCTCGGTTTGACCTCATACACTGTATTCAACGCCTGTTTCCTCTTCTCACCGGTCGTGCGCACACAGTATGTCCAGCGACATCTCCAGAGCCCTGAACCGACCGTCCAATGGAATGATTTCGTGTACGCCCTCCACGGAGCCCTGATCTGCTGCTATCTCGGGAGCCACTTCCCCTGCGCGCGGTTCTGGAACTTCAAGTCCAAGCCGCAGCGGGTGAGTAACTTAACTCTCGTGGTCGCTTTGGGCTGCATGGTGGTAGTTTCTCTAGCCGTTCTATGGGCTCTGGTATCGGCATCGTGGGAATGGATTGACGTGGTGAGAGGCCTTCCACCGGGACCGATAGAAATCACTACATAACTGCTAACTGAGATATTTCCGGCATGGAGGTCTACGTAATCGGCATGATCAAGGTATTCCTAACAGCCGTCAAATACACACCCCAAGCAGTGATGAATTATTGGCGGCAGTCGACAGCCGGGTTTTCTATTGGCGCGATCCTACTGGATCTGGCGGGCGCGGCGCTGTCACTGATGCAGCTGGTATTGGACTCTTCGTTGCAGGCGGATTGGTCGGGCACTGTTGGTAATGTCACTAAGCTCTTGCTGGGTAATATCACCCTCCTGTTCGATCTTGTCTTTATCTTCCAGCATTTTGTGCTCTATCGGGAGCGGCGGGTGGGGAAGAAGTTAGGGTTATCGGAGTATAACCCTCTTCTAGGTAGGAGAGACGAAACATAATTGCAATATTGATAAATGTGAATGAGTCTGAGTTCATGTCTTGAATCCATAATACCTACTATCGTATAGTATTGGACATGTGCAATGCCTCCGAAAACCGCTATCACTACCTGCAACTCTATACTATTTCTCGATTCCTAGTGGTAAGGAAGGGCTAGGCCAATGATTAGAATAAATTGAGCATGGTTACGGGACCCTGATGCTCGGCTGAGAGTCTATGCATAAAGGACAGGAGCTCTAGTGTGGCCTCGAGCCTTTGAGAGCTGGTCCTACCCTGGACATGCAGTCTGCAACTTAAACCATTACTGCAGCAGTGGTATGTAGTACGGATATGTTAGCCCCTCGGCTTGCGCTGACAATGCGCCAAGCGGTTAGAATAATACGATAAAAAAGTAGTATAATGAAATTAATTCGTAGATCTATTAATTAATTAGAGCCTGTAATGAACTAGCTAAAGATATGCTAATAGAAGATCTACATATTGGAACCCCAACCTAATCTGTTATCTGTATCGTGTACAGATCAGGGATAAACAGAACAAGTATGTACACTCTATAGGTATTCGATTCTGCAAAGTGAAGAAGGGAGAGATGCCCAGTAATCGCACCAGTTGCTATTAAGAAGGCTCCGAGGGCGACTGTTTCGTGGCACTTCCAGGTAATTCTTGGCGGGACTCGATATCGGTCGGAAGTTCGCGCTCGACAGGAGAGCCATATAATTCACTCCGTATATTGTCACTTCCTCCTAACTCGGCCGTTTCGTGCCCATATTTCAATCCTGGAGGTAAAGCAGGTTTGCTAGGATCCCTAGAGGCACTTGATAATCGACGGCGACGGAGGAGAAACCATATTATCCCTATAATGATAAGTACGCCACAAACCCCTCCGACCACACCACCGGCAATCGCTCCTTTGTTCGTAGACGACCCTGAAGATTCTGACGAGGCTGTTGATGTGGCTGACGAGGTCGGCGACGCGGTTTGTGCTTTTGAACATATTAGTTTACTAGTAGTATCGGGGAATGGACGAGATAAGAGAAAAAAGACATACGCCTCTGGTTTGCATTTGTCATGGTTCCATTACTATAGCCATTATAGACATCTGACTGTGTTGAACAACCAAACGAGCCATGTTCATTGGTAAAGCCTACCAGTTGCGGCTCGCAGCAAAAGTAATTGTTTTTCCACCAAAGTATTGAGCTTGAATTGGCGCATTGCTCCGGAACCTCCCCAGTAGTAGTGCTGAGTTGACATCGTGTATTGTGATTGTAATCTTCGTATGTTGTCCCTGGTGGACAACATGTCCACCATTTGTCCCAAGTATGATGGCCGCTTTCATTGCTGAGGCAGGAGCCTGCTCTGCGGTTAGGGTAGCCGGCTTGAGATTTCGAAGACATTTGACCTCATCGAATCAGAGGAAGATCCGGTCAAGGAGAATGGAAAGATCCAGAAATTGCAAGTAAGATCTCGGATAAGGTGGAAAAGGGCCATAAGGTGTAGAAGGAAAAGGAGAGGTATGAGTCTGGAGGGACCATTCCATATTGTGCCAGCCTCGTCTTACAAGTGGCCCCCAGAACAGTGGTCCCCAAACAGGGCAAATGACCAATAACGTTGTAAATCTATACGAGGACGATGTCGATCATAATCGAGAACTACTGTGTAGCAAACACGCCGAACATTGCCGAGATCCATGTTACCCCATTGTCTTGCTCTGCTTGACGGTCCTTTGGCTCAGCCATGGAAATTCCACCTTATGCCAAACAGACAGATAAGTAGGCACGTAGAACTGATCACTGCTGGCTGGCCACCCACACAATGTTACCCCGGGTCCCAAAGGCGATAGATAACTGTGGGAGTGGAGTGGAGTGTGGAGACCAAGACAGGGTCCTCCATCGCCTGGTTGGCCTGTCCACTCTAGTGCGATTTGTGGATCGAACTACGGAGCATGGCCTATGGGACAGTATGAGGAACACTATGGAAGCACCCTGATTTAGGAATTTTCTTGATATCTTGTTCTCGGTGATCATGGAGCAATCATTGCGAGTAGTATTCTCCCTTCCTGCCCGGCTGAATCTGTAAGAGGTTAAAGCTTACCTTACCTATTTAGAATCCAACCTTGCAACAGGTTGAACGCGACTCTGTTCACGAAAGAGAGTGATATTGAGAAGCCAGCGACCGTCGAGACACAGATAGGGATAATCATAAATTATAGATATCTAGGGATATTGTCCTCCTCTGTTGGCAGAATCATCCAATCGCGCCGCAAAATCGAAACGACTCCACCAGATTGAATCGTATATTTGCCAGGCATTTCTCAGGGGGGGGCGACAGACTGTGGGAATATCATGAATAGTTATGACGAGAAACGAATAGTATGGGAAAGGATTTGACTTATATTGTTCAGATATATCCTCGTTGGTAAATGTGTATGAGCGGCTGGACTTGACCAAGGCAACAAGCAGAACTCTTCGTTTAAATGGATCGACATAGTTCAAACACAATCAGACCAAAAATAGCAACTCCCTAGTGAAAACTTCGATGATCAAGGATAAGCACCTGTTGAAGATTCGTTTTGACCATCATCTTTCTTTGGAATATTCCGTCCAAGCCACGCTGATATAATCTCATATATCCACGTAATCTTCTCGGATGTCGTTCGCAGTAAAAGTCGCCAACGAGTAGGCATTACTCTTGAAACCGTTCCAGTGGAGATTCTCTACATTCACATAGTATGTATTGGTATGTGTTTTGTTCATGAGATAGGTACCAAGCAGCCTAACCCTGAAACAGCCTAGTTCCTCTCCATCAGTCTAACCCAAATCCAGACTAGTTCGCCAACCCCAGGCCCAAAGACAATGACATAGAATTCAATAGTACTTAGTACCACTACTAAGGTACATACCACTACTCCTCCAGGCTACTACTAATCTCCATACATTCAACCCAACCAACGACAACAACAATCCTCAACCTCACACCAAACAAACATACCACCACGAACCCTCCCGCCAAAACCACCAGAAATAAAACAATATAAGAAAAACCAGAAATGCCCCCCACCCCCCAAACAGTGCGTCCCCCCTCTCCCCTCCAAACACCCCACCTCACCCCCCCTTACCAAACCAAAACTAACATAACCCACCAGACAAAACTAACCTCAACCCTCCACCTCCTCATCCCGCGCCTCCGCCTCCTCCAAAAGAAATCCACCGCCAGCTCCGTAATCCAACGCCGCGAACTCTCCCAACTCCTATCCGAGAACAAAGACGCGAGCGCCCGCATCCGCGTCGAAAATGTCATCGCCACCGACATCGCCATCGAAGTCATGGAAATGGTCGAACTATACTGCGAGCTGATCCTTGCGCGGGCGAACGTGCTAGACCAGAACGCTTTCAGCGAGAAGGGCGTTGAGGCCCGGAATCGAGCGAAGGAGGCGTGGGTGGAGATGAGGCGGAAGGAACAGGGTCTGGGTTCTAGTCCCGGGTCTACGTCTGGTGGCGGGGATGCTGCGGGGAGTGGGAAGAGATCCGGGTTTCGGTTCGGGGCGCTTTTTGGTGGTGGGGGGTCGAAGAGGGAGGAGACGGTGTCTGTGGAGTCTACGGGGGTGCAGGGTGTGGGGGATGCGGCGTATATTGATTCGGCGCTGGATGAGGCCGCGGCGGCGATTTTTTATGCGTATCCTCGGTTTCCGTCTGATGTGAGGGAGTTGACTATCCTGAGGGGGTTGTTGGCGGATCGCTATGGGAAGGAGTTTATGACGCTTGCGCAGGATGATCGGTTTCCGGAGGCCGATGGGTTGAGGGTTCCCGAGAGGTTGGTGAAGGGGTTGAGGGTAAGGCCGCCGTCGCAGGAGTTGGTAGAGAGTTACTTGAGGGAGATTGCGAGGGCGTATGGGGTTGCGTGGGGAGGGGATGGGGAGGAGTTGGGGGAGGCACCGACGGAGTTTGTGGATGGTGATGGTGATGATGATGCTACTGCTGGGGGTGATGTGCCGGTGACGCCGCGGAAGGAGGGCCCGCCGGCTGATGTCGAACGGAGGATGTCTGAGACGGCGGAGTTGACTCGTGCTACGCCGCCCAAGGGGTTGCAGTCTGGGAAGAGTCCAGTCAGTGTTGCGCCGCCGGGACCCCGGTCTGATAATCCGAATCCGCGCGTGAAGGTTCCGGATGGGAATGGGAAAGGCGAGGCCGAGGTAGAGCCCAGGAGTCCCTCGAAGACGACTAAAGGAGGGATTCCAGAGTTGGATGAGTTGACCAGACGCTTTGCGGCACTGAAGAGGTAGCCTCTTCTATCCCTTCCATCTCCCTGTCTGCTCTATATGTTTATGATAATGATATTCTGAACGCACTGTCATGAGAGATTCTATGTATTATGTATCACGATCTATCGAACCACTCCCGCAATTTTCTTTTTGTCATCATGCATCAGAGCAAGCGAGCATATGTCACAGAATAGAAATGAAAAGGTATCCGAGCAATGAGAGCACCGCTATGAACAGGCCGGCGCAGTGGTAAAGGAAAGAAGAGAACCAACCGGGCACCAGCTATGCATGTGTCCCCATATGTACAGTAAGCTGAGACAAGGATAAAACCAATATAGACGAGACAGGATATAAACCGAAGAAACCAAGGAAACCTGAATGCAAATGTTGTAGGAAATAACAAAGAAATCTGATTAATGACGGTCATTGAACTCGTCCTCCTCTCCGGGGAGGATAATCTCATGGCCGGATCCCTCGTAGACGAAGATAGCCGCAACGCATCCAAAAACAGACACCAGGGCGATCAGCCACCAGGCGAACCCGACCGTGCCGATCTCTAGACCGTATCCGTACCACGACCCGGAAAAGATGGGCCCAATGGTACGGAAGGCGGAGGACACCGACTGGCCGATCCCGTGGATGGTGCCCAGCACCGAGGGATGTGGCGAGCAGTTGTTCAGCAAGATGATCGAGGTCGGTAGCGTAAAGGTACGGGCCGTGACTTGCAGGAAAAGGACAACAATGATGGAAAACCACACCCACGGCCCGTTGGCCTGTCCCGGGGGTGGTGCGCTGGACGGGGCAAGTGCGATATACGGGGCAAACGCATAAGCCAGGGGGAACAACGTCAAGAAGTACTGATAACTCTTGGCCGTTCCCAGGCGACTATTGATTGCGGGATACACCGTGAACTGGAGGAGCATGCCGATAACACCCAGAATAGCCGTGGCAAACCCGACGCTCTGAGGCAACATACCCAGTCCGCCGGTAAAGATGAATGGAAGCCTCTGAGCAGGGGCGGCGGGGTCATTGGAATCATAACGGGGAGACGACAGGAAGAGCAGCCAGAGGTTGTTGAATGCACTGTCTTGGTCAGTCGATGTACCCAATGGACGCAAGATGATTGAACCTACCCCATCTGGAAATCGAAGAAGGCCTGCGCCAAAAGCGTACATAGCACGTTCTTCGTCCACAGTCTGCGGAAAGGCAACGTGCGCTTGTGGCGTGGCTTGGCCGCCTTCTCTTCCAGTTCGTAGCTCTCGGTAGGATCGCGGCGATTGCTCAACAGAGGACCTTCCTCGTCGTAATCGGCGAAAGGCAGACGCTGGTACAACGGTGACGAAGAGGGAACGACAGCACGGATACCGCGGGCGAAGATCCTGGCGGTGAAAACACCCAAGCCAGGTTTGCCTTTGCAAGCTTCCAAGGTCTGATCCGAAAATTAGCTCGACTCATGGCCCATAGAATGATTAACCTTACCTCTTCCAAGCCGATACCAACACAGAACGCAGCAAAAGAGAGGAAAATGGCATTAGCCAACATCGGTAATGCATAAGGATAGCGCTCGAGCCATTGTACACCATTCGCTCCGCCAAAAGAAGAGTTGGGGCCGAACAACGCAGGATAACTGCGGACCGGATCGGCGAGCATACCACCCATAACTGCACTCATTAGTTGCTACTCACATACACGGAACACGAGCCAAACTCACCAGGTCCGAACAAAGAAGCAATGTTAAATCCAATCGGTAAAATCAGAAACGCGCGAGAATGATATTTCTTCTCCTTGACGTTCTCCGCAATCATAGTCCGAATAATACCCACCGTACCATTGATGGCACCGCCAAATGAACGCCAGAACACGGCCTGCGCGAACGACGTAGCAAAAGCGACACCCAGACACGACACCGCCGTCCCCAAAAGACCAACTAAAAGGACGAACTTCCGTCCACCCCATTCAGCATCCGCCACGCGACCCCAGGGAATCGCCGTGGCGAACTGGGCCGCGGTAAAGGCACCCTGGAGGATACCGGCCTGGGTGGACACATCTGCGTCGGAGAGGCCCTCATCAAAAGATTTGAGCTGGTAGAACATGTACGCCTGCAACGAGGCAATCTGCAAAAAATCAAATACACGACATAACCCTAACAATGCTAATTGCTTCTTCCGCGGCAGGGTCATCCAAGTGACGGGCCCTGGACGCGGAGGCGGGTCGGCAGAGAACTGCTGCGGTTGCATGAAGGAGGCCTGGACGTGGCTCTGTGAACGGTTGCGGGCATGGCCGGATTGCTCGAAGGAAGTGTGTCTCAGAGCCATCCTATCGTCGGAGTCGTCGCCGTATCGATCCGATGAGCCCTCGGAAAGGTCAGCGAGGGAGATATTGGACTCTCGACGACGACGCTGCTGGGCAGGGAAATCTAGCGGAGAGGGTTCGCCTCCGTCGTGACCGGATGTCCAAGAAGTGGTCCGGGTATGACGGGCATTCCGGTTTTTAGAGTTAGAGTGTGAAAAGGTGCGTTGATGTGTCGGCGTCAGCGCGGGGGTGGGAACAGGAGAGTTGCTCGACGTTGAGATAGATCTCAGGCGACTACTTTGTTGTAGCTCAAGCTTTGGAACAGGCATCGAGGGCGGAATCTTCCAAAGGCTGTGATAGGGCGCCAAGTGTCGGAGACTACGTCAAGGATGTGAGACCGTGGGATGTGAGAAAAAGAGGGGCCCAAAATAGTAGTTTCGTTTAGTATATCGATTTGGATGATAAGCCGGACTATGACCGCATGCGTGGTTTTTTCTTGTCGCCCTTAACTGATGAAGATAAACATCAATAGACCAATGCAACTAAACAGCAAAGTAAAAAAAAAAATAAATAAATAAATAAATAATAAATTCAAAATGCCATAAAAGAGTGAATGGAAAGAGGAAGAGAAAGTCACACGATAAGGGAAAGGGAAGAAAAAGAATGAGGTTGGCGATGGCAGTAGTAAAGGAGACCAGAGTGAAATCCAATACCATTCGTTACTCGACTGTACTGTTCGATCGACAACTGCATGGAGATTGCGACGCTCGTCTCCACTGCTTGGCTGACAAATATTCAATGCATTATTTTATTTTATGTTTCTTTTTTTTATTTTCCAGAATTTATCCCTCACAACCTTTTTTTTCAAATAATTTTTTTCCCCAATTCCTCTCCTTAATTAATCTATAACTCGTTTCAATCACGCTTCCTTCCGACCAGTAGCCGAAATGCATCCACGGTTCCCCATTCAGACTTGGAACTTTTCATGAGACGTAAAATGTTTTCAGGGCTGACACTATTTGACCACCAAAGCATACGTATTGTCTGTCCTCCTGACAGGAACGAGTACGACATCACATACATCATCCGCGACGTAGATAGTAAGCTTTTTATTTATTTTTGTGTTCTGCAGGTTCCCAGTTTATGCTCTAGCGGATGAGCCACATTCTGTGATTGGAGGACGAGCCAGCGGAAATTCTGCTCCGCATGGAGTACCAGTAGTTAGTGGTTCGGCCCTGTGTTTTGTCACCCTGTGACGCGCGTATGTAATCTATCCCGGTATGGTATTGTTATCTGTGCACCGGGCATCCGAGTGTCTGTATACTTACTTTAAGCGTAGTTTATTCCTCACGATGGTCAAAGCATACTTCACAGGGATAATATTGGGGTATAATATTTTCAAACATTAATTTACAATAAAATAAACAAGTAATATAGGGTGTCAGGCTATGAAAGCCTAATCCTAGGATACGTCTTCGTTCCTGCTCGAACCCGGCTCCCTCAAGGGGAAGTAGTGTGGTCCGTCGGATGCTCCGGTCCATCGCCGCCAATGCCACCACGGCATGTCGCTCATCTCATCCGGCTGTTTTCGTTCGTCGATAGCATCGTCAAATGGCTCTAATGATCTGCGCTCTTTCACCGGGTAGGCATGAGGGCGTTGCAGTCGACACTTTCGAACCACCATGTAAACCCCAATCGCGGCAACACCAACCGCCAACACAGGGACAAACCATCCGCGATCTGGGAACCCCTCCGTGGTTAGTTTCTATATCTTTCACTTGCGGTCTAGAGGAGAAAAAGCTCACCGTATGCAATCTTCAATGTCTCCTTGGCTTCATCCAGCGGTTGTGACGCGGGCTCTGAGGACTCACCCCAGTCGTAATGGGCCTCCGGGTTCTCTGGGTCGATCCATGGCACAGTGGTGAGACCCAAGGGAGGGATGAATGCGCTGGCTCCCTCTTCGCCAGGGAGCCCATACGCCTGAGCATTTTCGCACATGTCGTTCGCGCAGTATTGTTGTAGTTCCCTAGAAGGCGTAAACGTAAACTTATGCCGCGACTTGCCCAACACCTTGCCCTCGAGATCTACGGCCTCCGCGTACGTCCATGGGTAGTAGTGCGGGAAGGTGTAACTGGTTTCGAATCCCTTCTTCGTCACCTGGTTCAACAACGCATACGGGCCCGTCATGTTCATCGCCCCGTAGAACCGCCAGTACCTCACTCGTGTTGCGCCGTTCCAACTGACGTACAAGGTAAGTGAGGAGAACGGCTCGGTCGATCGAGAATAGGTCCACAGGGCGGGCACGTCCGTCGGCATCCCGTCCCACTGGAATTTCTGAGCGCGATAGTTCATGATCCTATCCTTATCAATGTATCCCCACAGCAGCAGGTTGCCGTTCTGGTCATGCTCGGAGATGTACGCATTGTTCCCCCATCCGATGAATACATTGTGGTTCGGCAACACCTGCATGTTGCCCTGACTCGAGCTGATCATGTCGTTGTTCAATGGGGCATATTCGCGCAGCTGAGTAGCGGTCTTAGCCACATGGTCGATCAAAATGAGCATACCGGAGGAATATTCGTGCGTTTTGTTGAAGCCGTTGAAGCCGTTGTTATATAAGGAAAGGAGGGTGTGAGTACCGTTTTCGTTCAGAAATCGTGCGTCATGTTGCTGGGAGAAGCTAAAGTTGATATTCGTGAAGGACGGGTTGGCGCCATGCAACTGCCAGATCACCGACCCATTCTGGCCGGAGATTTTGTAGATCGCGCTCGTGTGTCGTGACGAGATCAGGTAATCACCGTCCTGATTCTTATCGATAGAATTGATGTGAAAATAATCCCATGGGGAGCGCGGGTCCAGCCCCGTTCCCGAGGTGTCAGTATGACCAGGATAGGTGTAGCTAACTGTAGGGTCAACATGGTCAAGCGACTTCCACTCAAACAGCACCTCGTTGGTTTCCACGTCCACTTCCTGGAAGATGCTCTCCATCAACCATCCCATACCAGTCTTGACATTCCATAAGCTCATGTCGAACTGGCGCTGTTGATACACAGTCAAAAGTGCAGTCTTGCCGTCGTTAATGGGTAAGAACTCATGCATATCGCTCGACGCCATTCCGCCCCCGGGGACGACTGTCTTCACGGTGCGATACTGATTGTCCATGATGACGCCATGGCCCCGGCAGTATCCATTCTGTTGAACACCTTGGAAGAAGCAAAGATGGTCTTCCCCTCTGTATTTGCATACATGCATGCCGTGTGCGTTGCCGGGACCGGAACTTCCCCAACCGCTCCATACTAGGTTCTGCGATGGTATCAGTGAGAGCAACTCGATGGGAAAACGGAAATGACGTACGCCTTCATTATCATAAATATAAGGACCTGAGTTAGCCGCTTCATACGGGCCGACAAAGATATATCCTGGAGTAACTTTGTCGGGAACGCTGTGCTCTATCGTGAGGACCGGGGGGTATAAATCGGGTCTCTATAATGCGACAGAACGATTAGCTAATTCTATGGACAACCCATGAAGTTCGATGCACAAGCTGTCTTTCTGTGAACTTACCGATCGAAATACAGAATCTATCTCTGCGACGACCCCCGGCAAACAGCAGAGAAACCCGACCAAAAGAGCGGCCATTATGCGGAAGGAAGACAAAGACGCAGATCCACCCGGCATGATGTCAGTAACGACCAGCATCGATCCTTCGCATTACCGCCTCGTCCCTGGGCACTGGGAAGAGAAAAGCCGAGCGAAATAGGAGATCTAAGCACAGTGGGAATCGCTATAAAGATCCCATGAAATCTAATAGTGGTGGAAGGATATGGGGAGTCCACGATACTTGGAGACAGGATCCGCCGGATCGTAACTCAAAAAAGCTGAGACCATCAGGAGTGTTCCAATTGGCATCCACTTTGCCCAAGTGGACCTAAAGCCCGGGATTCATTGTTCTTTGGAGCATACGTGAAGCATGCGCAGACTTTCATTGGTGAGTGGCCGGCAGTTGGCCGAGATACCGATTGCAGTGGATTGGCGCTGTCACTTCTGCCAGTTAGTGCGTCTATATTAATCTCTCTCCTTCGTGCATATTACATTAGCATGGCACAGTCTATCGGATGCAGTCTCTCTCGTGGTTACCGAAGTCGGCCGTGGCATGATGTTCTCCCATAACGAAAACAAAGAGCCACTAATCAACACGATGTATGTCTCCGGATACTCCAACCAACCCGGAAGGTTTTCAGTCTCCTCCGAAACGGAGATATTCGCCCCTTCATAGCTCAATGATTTGTACACTTCTCCCGGACTATCGGTAGATGCTGATGATGTCGGTAATTAGTCCATTCCACGAACTGCAGCCTTTTCTGCATCCATCAAGCCACCTAACGTAATCCCCATGGTGGCTGATAACGCACGCAGATAATAGTCGCCTCTTAGTCTACTTCAGGAGTAAACTCAAACTGGCGTTCGTCACCTAGCGAGAGGTAAATCGACAAGACCAGAGATTAGCCGGTGCAAAGAATACGTAGACCTCTACGTAAGGTCTGGTGTAGTTGGTGATATGTAGAAACCATACTAGGCCCCATCGGTCCTAGAAGGTGTAAGTACGGAAGAAATACACTGCCGTGCAGTCGGGTATAGATTACCCCCTGTACGAACCGGTTCCAGTAATCCCCACTACGAAACATTTTTTTCTTCGAAACGCCGACACTAGGTCATTATCAGCTAGTCCAACCGCAAACTTAGTTTGAAGTAATGCCGAGAAATCTAACACTCTACCCGACTGTGGCTTTTCCTCTACGCGCCGAGGCTTGACTCTGGAGCTCCAGCGCCACGTCACGGCCAGGCTTGGGGAGTGGAAACACCCACTCGGAACTTCAGGAAGGCCTAGCTGTGGCTTCGCTTCGCATGCAAGTTACGGATGGGTCACTATTTTGAAATTAATTGTATCACTGTATGTCCTCCTCCGCACAGCATACGGGCTACAGGGGTCACACCACTTACCTCTATTATTATCCTTGTCGTTAAAAGATCGACCTTCAGGAGGATTATACGTACAGTTATGCTGATCTGGGGTTGGGACCTGAATCAAACCTACCTTGCAGTCCTACACTCAGACATCCATCCATCTAGAGTCAATACACACTGGTTTGTACGGTAACGTGTAAAAAACGGTGTTCCAAATTCTTGGGTTTTGAGATGGGTCGTTCCCCCCTGACAAACCTGTCCAAGATCGGAATAGATGCACTTGACACACAAATCACTGGTATCCTGGCCTTTGCAGCTTGTCGCCGCATATGTAGTTCGCCACGTGCCCCTAAAAGACACGCATTATGGCTATGTTTAGAAGAACAAGTACAGAGTAGACAGCCCCTGTTACTATGTATAACACAGCATTGGCGAAATTGACTTCTCCTGTAGACAACCCGCGGCCATATGCGTCAATGCCGGCTGCCAAGCCTACTGTCAAACAGGAGGTCGGTTCGAGAAACGGATACGACCAATAATACTACTACTATTCTGACCAGAGCGTTTGATCCACTTCCAATACCCTACCATCCTAGCCAAGCAAACGGCTCCAAAGCCACTGGATCTTGGCCACCCACTAGACCCCTCTGTCCGACGTCCCCTGTATTGCAACAGGCAGCGAGCGTCGAAACATCCCGCATTCGTTGTCTGGCCTTGTAGGGCGCTTCAGCCCTCTCAACGATGCCAAGACGGTTCCTTGCTCCGGTGTACACAAAGGTTGTGAAAATGTTGTGCGACATCCCTTCCCGTGCCCTGTTGCATACCACGGCGGCTGCCAAGATGTCATTAACCCCTCTGCGCCAGGCAACAACAATTCTCATAGGGGCCCTTGCGGCAGGGGACCCCTGAGGCCAAGTGCCAAGTGATACCTCCTTCCCAATACCAGGGGACTAACGATCGAAGAGTGAACCGACACGGTGGTCAATGAAATCGTTTGGTTGGATATTATATATACTAGAGAAAAGACAAAGACGCTAGCCAAGAAATTGTACAGGAACCATGTTTTGGAACAAGAAAAGCCATGGGTTGCGCCCAGCGCATACCATAACACCCAAAAAAGAAACAAAGAAGAAAAGTCGTTCACCGACAGAAGCGCTTGAAAGCCATAGTAGCGGCCAATCCGGTCGCCAGAAGCGCTCCACCCATCGTGACAGCTTGCAGGGCAGCGTTCATCATCTGGTGCCTGTTGCGGGTACGGCAACGCTTGAAGAAATCGGCCATGTCATTTCCACGGGGGAATGGAGTGTCGGGGACATCTTCTCCCAGGAATTCACACAGAGGGCCCCAGCCATCGCTGATCTTGTACTCCAACAGGCGCTCAGGTGGAACCAGGCTGCGGACTTCGTCGACGTGATCCTGGTACACCTGCTTGCCCTTGTTGGGGAAGTCCCCGCGGAAGAAGGTCTCGAAGAACTTGTTCAACATAGGGTAGTACATGCTGGCGGCCCAGCTGAAGTTCGAAACAAAGCTGTGTTCAGGATCGCTCACACGCCAAAAGACGGTCTTCATGACGGATCTGTAGGATACCAGTTAGCGGATAAATCACCTCAGATATATTCCAGTGTCAACTTACGCATGCCACGAGTCCACATCACGAGTAGTCAGAATGACCTTAGCATTAGGGTAGGCTTCAATCAACTCTTTGGCAAACGCACAGGCGGGCCAATCGCAGACAGCCTATACAAACAAGATCAGTCGTCATTCCATTGCCTGTCTGGTTGGTAACCCGAATCTCACCTGACACTCTCCCAGCAACTGGTCCCATTCCTTCCTTCCAAACTCACCCACACCATCATACTTGGCGAGCAGGGCATCGTGCCACATCAAGCAGTCGGGAGGGTTCTCCACACTAGCGGACATCATATGGTAGCATTTCAGGTATCCGAGGCGCTCCAGAGCGATGCGGAGAGATGCTGTTCCCGTTCTTCCAACGCCGAGTGCCAGCACCTTCATGGGCACGGTCCGGTGGCACTTGCGCCTGTCAATACAAGTGTCATCGGTGAAGACATCGGTCCAGGGCTGGGGAGCAAGGTTGTCCGAGTAGGTCAAAGACATGCTGACTGATGGACAATTGAGATTCGTAGATGGGTATATATAGATTGTATTATATATGTGTATTTAAGAGACGGTGGGGTCTTCAAAAGAGGAAGGTCTAGTAATGGAGAAACGAAGGATAACTCCCAAGATTGAAGGGAGAGCAAGTATACGAGAGAAAATAATGAGTTTCTGAGGGTAAAGGCTTGATTTAAAAGAAGGAAACAGAGAAACCTGGTGTTGATGAAGAGATGAAAAGGAGACTGGGGAGTAGATTGATAATAAAAGTCATATACTACTGAAGAGGAGATAATCGTTAGCTCATTAGCGCCGGGATGTACCAAGAAATCTCCATCTCAGGTAATTAAAAAAGAACAGTGGCAACTCATTCGTACTTGTGTACGCGATGCACACTCGATATGGATACTCGTGGTCGTAATCAAAAAACGATAGATAATTTCCCTCTCCTGAATCTTGGCAAAACCCCATCCTCCCTTTTTTTTTTTTTTTTTGCCTTGTTTAGCTTTTTTTTTCTAATTCTGTTCTGGCACTTTCATCCTCTCAGATGCTGTCCTGCTTCCTCTGTGGGTCTTCCGCCCACGTTCGGGCCAAATCAGTTGCGGCAGTTAAAGAGTAGAATCCATAGAACTGGAGAGGCTTTCCTCTGGCAGGGCGAACCCAAGACGTCAGTGGGTGACGCTCATCGAAAGTTAACGATTGTCAGGGGGTGGGGTTTGTTCCTTGGTTGATTCCGTAGGTAGTGCATGAAAATCACCTAGGATGGCCGGTCCTCATCGTGTATTGGCCTTCAGAGAATAGGAACAGTCTCCTGATTGTCATGTTTCTGTGACGGATACACTGGAGAATGGAAACCGTGCCAAGATTTACCGGCGACGAGCGCACTGATCGGCCGCGTAGCCCTTAATTCGCCGATCGCTGGGATTCGGGGATTGGACAAGGAGGCCTGAGGCTACTCCGGTCTAGAAATTCAAACCCGCCCACTCTGCTTCGTTGATTGGTGGGTCCTCCGACAAGACGACGCGTACCTTTCTCCAGACATTCAAAATCTATGCATAATGCACAATCCTGAAACGTACTCGCCTCTCCACAGCCCGCAACAATCGCATTCGCTCCTCGTTTCCGTTTTGCTTCGGTTGTTCCATTATGTTACCCCCCCCAATCTTTTCTTTCCTCTTTCGTAACGGCCATTGTTGATTAATGTTAAAGGTCATTGCTGGAAAGTTGTTGCTGCTGAGGCCGTATCAGATGTGTATCAAGCCTGTGCCCATGGGTCCGTTCGTTGGTTTGGGGTATGTCAACGATGCTGATCGCGATAGACAGTCCGCCCACTAACGTTAGGATGCACTGTCCACCTTCCAGAGTCCACCTAAGCGGTTAATCCACCTCGGTGGAAACCACGGCCGTCGGACTTCGTAGGAAACCCGATGACGACAAATCAAACTGAATTCCTATTCGGCAATAGCGTGTCATTGGTGAACACTTGATCCAACATGTCCAGTGGCCAATTTCCTGTACCGGGAATTGTGATCCTAAATGGTACCATTGAGCATGACTCGTTTAGCCATTTAGCCTATCGGTCAAACAATCAGTCGATTATCGCTGGGCCAGGTTAGGCCGGAGCTGTAATCATCAGTCGGAAATAACCAAGGTGGCAAGCCCACTGATTGCGTGTGGCCAAGTGAGCTCCATATCTCCGCTTGGATACTTTCCACCATACTTTCCAGCACAGTGCTGGTCTTTCCAGTAGATCGCCCGCACTGAAGGTATCCTGTGATTCTAGGTAGATAGACCCTACAGGGCTTGTTTCTGAATCACTCACTCAATACCCTGGAGGTAATCATTGCCCGACGGAGATCGACTCGGTGTTCCGAGTTAATCATCTCATCAAGTACCTGCAACGCCAAGACGGCTTATCTTCTGGTGCTCGATCAACGAGGCAAGTATCCTCGCCTTCTTATGACGATCTTCACCAGCTTCCACATTTTTCCCTGTTCCGTCCGGAGTCCATCACTGACCCGCCGGTGAAGACCGTTTCCGAGACGTGTGCCGTTTGTTCCTCTAATCAGACGGGGGAGTGCGATGGCTCTAGAAACTGACAAGTATTCGTATGTATCCAACTGTACAGGTATGTATCACGGTTGAAATGGACTATGGGCGATAGTAGAGTGGTGTTCCCTTTGATCCTCTTCTTGCTGCAGTGGTGTCGCATAGACATGTGATGGTCGATTAGTACTTCGTACTAAACTAAAGTGACTTCCATATCGAGAATGGCTGGTCAGGTGATGGCAAGATGGTGCTCCTCAGTATAGTAGTATACATAGTCGGATTCCTGATGAGATGAGAACCTCACTTGGAAAGATGCTGAGAGTAGGAAATAAGAGAAAGAGAAGGGAAGACATCAGCACTAGTCATCATAACCAGCAATTCGACTTGTGTAACACAGGAGGTCGTCCCCTTTTAAAGGAAATTGATGCCAAGAACTAAGATTACACTCGCAATCGCACGTCTTGATCACCTCACTGCAACTATGTCTACTCGAGTATAATCTACCAAGGGTCTGAGGACTACCAAGAAACAACCTTTGTACGTTATTTGAGCTTAAATGACAGTTGTGGTCGGTCTCGTGCAGTGAGTGGACCGGTGTGAGATGTTGTCTCCGCTCGCAGGCACACGGCAGTGATTTCGGCTGTTGACTTATCTCGATTATATATATGGACCACGATATGTCATATCGGCGGAAATAACGTGACTCGAGAGTTTCTAGTCCCTTACACAGTGGTCATATGTTCTTCATGATGTGATATTTTTAGGTAAACAAATAAATTTGCTTCCCATAGGGTATTATCGTTGAAATTAGATAAACAAAGTCATCATAGAACCCTCTATCAACATGGATGGCAATAGTTGCAAGCGCAGCGCCCTGATATATGTTAACCCTTCAAACCAATAACTCCGGATGGCCATCCCGTGGCCATTTCAATGCTATAATATCCAGAACAGAGTCTATCCTAACCCACACTCCCTTCAGCCTGAAAGCTGTCTCACTCCAGTTTGTCCAAATGTTCCAGTCTCGTCAATACGACCTGCTTGCTTGTCTCTTCAATTTCACCCGCCAGAAATACTTCGTCCAGAATCGCATACACCTGTACCAATCATCTGTCAGCCTTCGTTCCTTCTCGCATCTTGGCAGCATCTCGATCCATCATAATATCTTCCAATGCCCACCGCCGCCGAGAGAGCCCAACGCACCTTGTAGAAATTGAACACTAGATCCAGCTCGCACACATTCCCAAAGAACTGATCTAGAACTTCGACAAAGAAATGGATGGCCTCGAGATACGCCAGTTCATTATCGGTAGCATCGACACAGGCGCAAAAGAACAGCCCCGCATATCTCCGGTAGACGATCTTCGTGCTCCGCTTGAACTCGACAAAGTTGGATTGATACTTCTGATCTCTTGGTGCTACCAGGCGATGGACCTGAGGTAATCGGTCAGTTCTCCGGCCCAGCAGTAACAATGGGATTGTCGCAAGTTGTCACGAACCTCGCCTTTGAGCTTGACTTTCTCCTCATCCTGCGCAGAACCGGTGTCAGATAATGCTACACGATCTCGGAAGAGTTACTGGAGAACTTACGCTGTACGGCGCATACCATTTTGCAAGGCGTGTTTTGCCCCTATCCGCTCACTTAGCATTATAGGTTGTTCGATTTAGATGTAGATAGGAGTACTCACTGTCGGTTCTGGACCAATATGAATGAAAGAACCATCCCGCCTTAATGAATAGCGGTATTATGATATCGATTGTGCCGTTGGGCTATGCCGCAGTTGGGTTCATCCGAATGTCTCCGCTTGGAGTCTGGAGTATTGAAGATGTCAAGGCCGAGACTCGATATTGCCGGATATCACCGCCTTTTGCTTGATCTATGCAGTGAACCAATGAGGGGGTTAAGTATGACAAGAAAAAAAACTAAAAATAATAATAGTAGTAATAATGAGAAGAAAAAAGAAACTTATCTGTCAGCGGTCCTGTAGTCATTGTAAATATTGACAATAGTCCCTTATTGATTTGGAATTGATTATATAAATAGTTCCGAACTGTCCGTTAACTATGGGATTGACCTGTCAACCGTGCTAGTGCCAAGTGCCCTTATCCGCTGATTGATGATCGACTCATGTCGCAAACACACATTTCCTGCAGTCATCGTCACACACGATGAGCGCAGCAGCGTCTTTCCCCGGACAATATTAACATGACACCTTCCATCGAACAATCTGGTTTACTGGACCATTACCTCCCCCATTAGTATTTCCAGCCACTACATTTCCAGCATTTCGCAATGCCGGTCTACATGCTATACGGCTTTAAGTGGCCGCGCGCCGGCTTCACTGGTATCCGAGTCTATATTGTCCTGCACAACCTGGAAGATGCAACAGCAGAGTATCTCCAAGCGCCAGTCACCACCCAGCTGCTCCTAGAGTCGTTCGCAAAGACAGAACCGGGTATCGTATCCCGTCTCCCGGACCTCCGATTTATTGAGCAGTATGATCCCGACGATACCACCGATGAGGCCGTCAGCAAGCCATATGCCTATGTCGCGGCTAAAGTGATTACGATGCCAGAGTCGGGGGCGCTTAGTTTGGATGCTGAGGAGCTGGTTAAGGAGTCAGGGCTAGATGAAAATGCCATGGCGGCGTTGACAGAGATGCGAGATAAATATGCCGCCGGTGAGAAGATTGGCTGGTATATTGTGTATAACGGGGATCCGGAGAGATGGTTCCCCCAAATTGAAGAGGATGACGATGAAAGTATGATGTACGATGATGAAGACGGGGAGGCTAGCGATTATGGCAGCGCATCACAACCCCCGTCAACTCCTACGGTAAGTGCTTCTTACATGGTTGCATGTTCTTGTTGTTGGCACGGGCTAATATCGGTCATTTTTTAGACATTCTTTCCCCAAAAGTTGACACAGTTCTTCGGCGCTAAGAAGGCCGCTTGAGATGATCATATGAGTGATGTGTGGCTATGCAATTTTCCCAACGCCCGATGACTGTTATTGTGCTCGTGAACATTGATTCTTGGATATTTGAGCCACGGCGTATTGGATATATAGTTCATTTTCATCTCGTTATAAACTAAGCTCTACTTCATGAAGTAGCGCCGTAACCCTTCTGCCAACTGGCATCAAAAGTCGCTTTGTCCACAGCAAATTCTCGAATGTAGTCCTTCTCCAAGTCATGCGCCCTCCTTCCCAGGAGAACGAGACTGTGAAGAGGCGCGCCCATCTCGACCTCTGCCAATTCCTTCAGAGTTCCGACGACCAATTTCTGGTCCGGGGCTCCAACTCTCGCAGCTCCGACCGCGAGGCTGTCAGGTCCGTAAACACCTTCCTTGCGCTCCTCCTCGGTCTCCAACATCTGACTTGCGCACTGCGCAACGGTCATATATCTCGGGGGCTCGTAGATCAGGCGTCCTCGGGCCATGTTCTCGTACGACTGCTCCTTGACCTTAATGTCTAAAAGCACGAGGGTGTGAAGGCCCAGTGAAATGTTCTCCTTGATCTTATCGTAGTATGACGAGGGCTTCCAGTTTTCTGTGAAGAAAACCATGCTGACAGTTTGACCGAAGTTATACAGTTGCAGTCCCGTGCAACCAATACCGGATATGATCGATGCGTTCGGGATGACCTTAGATTCGATGCCCAGTTCACGGGCGCGCAGAACGAGGTCTGTATGGGTGGTGGCGCTGCACACACGTTAATTCACACCTCCCATAGCAATCGCGCAAAGCTGACACCTACCCAAAAGGATCGCCGACGACTAGGAATGCAACATCTGTTTTATCTGCTCCCGCGAGAATCTCATCGCTTCCGGTTTCGACCTTTTCACGATCTGCTTCAATAACAGGACGTCCATAGAAAGCTTCCTACTGAACCAATTGATGACCTGGTTAAACAATTCCGTAGCAACAGATATCATCCGCCATGTCCAGAGACACTCACTAGTTTCTCTTTGTTGACGAGCAGAATACTTGTATATGCTTCGAGGTAGACCCTTTCCGCCCTTTTCACCACCTCTAAGCCTTTGACAGTAATGTCAGTCTCATCGGCAAGACCCAACCCAACGAGGTAGAGCATTGTGAGGGAATAAATTTGAATCAATGAATATAGTAACTGTGTTAATCACGATCAAAAAGTTTCGCTATCACCCCACCAAATGCGGCGGGATGACGGGATGCGGGTAAAGAGTTGTTCCGGACATGGGGAGGTCACTGGACATCAAATCACGGGGATGGATCCTTTGGACATCCCCATTGTTGCCTTTCGCGACCAACTTCAATTCACTCGTTTCGTGGGCAACTGTCTTGACACGATCATCTATCTGTATTGTAGTTGTTTTTTCTGATCGTGGATGATGTTAATCTGTGATTCTTGATTCGCCAACATGTCGACCGATCGGACTCCGAAGTATCGGCAGGAAATCCAGCAGGTAAGCTCATACTATTCCTTATCTAGCTCTATCTCAGCCTCAAATTGTCTCTGTTTTCTTTTGTTTCGTGCTTTTTGGACCGCTTGCGTACATTGGGCTACGTTCCAATAGTGTAACCGTTTGTATATTTGACATCACAAGCTTAGTCTTGCTGCTCCTCTGGCGCAGTAAGGTCCATTGTGATGCGATTATTACTCGTCGTCTATAACTACCTATCCTGCTTGATATGTACTCTATGTTGTATTGTTTCACATAATACTCCATTCCCACAGTCGGATTATTACTTCGACTTGCGTATCTCTCTTGGAAAACCAATTGGGATAGCGCAAATCGCCCGCCTGTACTATGCTCCATCTATGCGTTTCCCGACCACAACAACTTGAAGTGAACCATCTCGGAGAAAATATGAAAACAACAAGACTACTTTCAGCTTCACTGACACTATGACCAGATGATGTTCGTCTCTGGTGAGACTGCCGAGCCATCAGTGGAAACAACTACTCTGATAGAAGAGATCGTTCGCCAGCAGGTCGTTGAGATTGTATGAGCGCCTCAGCCATCAAAGTACAGTTTACTCACATTCACTGCAGCTCGCACGAAGCACAACGCTGGCAACACGACGAGGTGTTCGCTCTATTTCGACTGATGATTTGATCTTTCTCATTCGACATGACAAGGCCAAGGTCTCGCGCCTGAAGACTTTCCTTTCCTGGAAAGATGTCCGCAAGAATGTCAAAGATTCGGATGACAAAGGCGGTGCCGACGCTGCTGAATTTGCAGGAGCCGATGACCCCCTTGCGGGGGGTGTCGTCGCCGGGCCGCAGGATGTCGCTTCAAAGCCGAAAAATAAGAGGGCCCGTGTTGGTCTCGCATGGGATGTGAACAGTTTCTACTCGGTCCAAGTTCCAGAGCGAGATGATGAGGAAGACGAAGAGGAGGAGGAGCAGAACTATGCAACCCTCCAGCGTCTTGCTGCAGCAGATGAACGAACCAAGCACATGACGAAGGAAGAGTATGTGTTCTGGTCCGAATGTCGTCAAGCATCCTTCACCTATCGTAAGAGCAAGCGGTTTCGTGAGTGGGCCGGTTTTGGTATCGTAACCGAATCGAAGCCCAACGACGATATTGTCGATATCCTTGGTTTCCTCACGTTCGAGATCGTCCAAACTTTGACCGAGGAGGCCCTTAAAGTCAAAGAACGCGAAGACCGAGAGAAGAATCGTCGAGGAGGTGCCGAAAATGACTCGGGCGAGACTAAGAAGCGTAAGCGCGAAACTGGTCTCTTCGATCCTCCTGAGGAGGGCCGAACACCGGTTGAACCGAAGCATATCCGCGAAGCATATCGTAAACTTCAAGCAACCCCGAACAAGAATATCGCAATGCTTCTCCACAATGGGCGCGTTCCAGCACGGATGCCTTTGAGACTGGTAAGCTCACTTATTCAACTTTGATGGTTTCTCCTAACATAACCTAGATTTAATGGGATGGCTTTATATTGAGCTTGTACCGGAGATGGTTGGACTTATACACACAAGATACCCACTTCACGACTGTACGATATCGAGACTTCTTTTGCGTTTCCTTTGTTTACTATCCGGGGTACACCGTTTCGTTCCTTTAGCGCCCCCTGTACTATTTCGAACTCCAATCAATCTTTTGCACCATACTAGGCATTAATTCCTTTGATTCAATTCTAAGCACAGTCCCTAAGTGAACCGAGACCCATCACAAAACATGTACATAATCAGTCCTAAGAAGCCCTTCGCCCTGCGAATAGAAAGCCCTTATTTATGCGTCCGGCGCCCTGTTAACAAACCAGTCAGCACATACTCCCAACACATCAAGTTAAGAAGCCATAGAAGAACAAAAAGGAATAAAGGATAAAAACTCACACTCAGCCAACTCCTGCTCACTCAACTCCCGAATACTATTAATAGCCGGCACATCCCCCTTAGTAGCACTCTTGACCGTCTCAATTGCCTTCCCAAAGATACCCCTAGTGGCCACCGCATACGTCGCCAACTTGGCCTCCAACCTGATCACCCCAATCCTTGGATCCGACGGACTGCCATCATGAACCCCATCACCAAGATCACCCAACCAAGCCGGCAGCGTTGGCGAATAATGCTTCTCAATGGTAGCCCTGTCAGCAACAATCGATGCCGTCCCCGAAATAGACGCCCAGGATCCGCTGACTGGGTCCAGGAAGGACATGTTCACTTCGCTGGGGTTCGTGTTGATATCTAGGGTTTTGCTGGAGAAGAGGTTGATGTGGAAGAGAAGGTCGATGCCGCCGTGTTCCTTTTCAAAATATCTCAGTTTTAGTATACGGTATTATAACTTGGCTTGCGTATAAACTATGCCAGGGGAAGAGCGAAAGGAAGGGGGAACGGAAGAGGGAAGGGGAGAAAGTACCTTCCCAGCCAACGCCATGCATCTCGAGGTTAAGTATTCCGAGCCAGCGATCTTGGTCGTCAGCATGCCGAATTTGGCCTCGGAAATGAAATCAACCAGGTCTTCGACCTTTTGGGCCAGGGGTGGGTCTTCGAGGCTTTTGGCCTTGTAGGGGTCGATGGGCTGTTCGCCTTTGCTGGTGTTGATTGTAGAGGACATTTTGGGTTGGTTTGTTTCAGTGGAGGAGTTTATGATAGTATAATTGAGTCTTGAATAATTGTTTCTTGAGGGAGATAGTAATAGCTATCATTGTTTATATAGGGCGCCTTTGTATACTATGATGTATGATGATATGCCAAGTCTGGCGTAGGCATGACGTCAAAGCCCTAATCGGCATTCAGGGGACTACTATGTAATGAGTGGATTTATGACGTTCTGTTATGTCTTTTATTATCGGAGAATTATTGTCAATTTTAAGATGATCGCTTTTGAGTGGGGTAATGTACGAAAATCGTTTAAAAATAGGTATTTGCCCGGTTTGTCATGGCGATGTACCGATGTTGTTATGGGCTGATAGATAATAGGCTCCATCACCACTTCTTAGGATGGCTGTGGCCGATCCTGACTTAAATGAGTAGTAGAAGATCGCACAGACTCAGTCAACACGGACAAGTAACTAGGTGGTGGAGATCGAGCAGTCTGCAAGCGAGGACGTATATGTGATTTCCTCAAAGTCATTACGCCTGAAAACGTACCCGGAACACTCGGACGATACAAGAAGCAAGCAAGCTTGCCTTAGCTTATGGCCCAGTTCTCTGTTCGTAGAAGTTGACTCATAGTCCGTCCTCCATGATAGATTCCACGACCGCGGTATTAAGCAAAGTATATAGTACGGACTATCACGTAACTCGACCGTTTCAAACTGCATGTCACCGTTAAAGAGAATTGATGCAGGCTGGTCGACATTATCGCAGGGAACTGCCCAGACTGATTCATAATAACGCAAGAGCCGGCCTCTGCGGATACACCAGCCCGGGTCAGACTTTGGACAGACTTTTTCGAGAAAAGGGAAAACAGAATTTAGCGTGGGCATCGAAAAGTCTGTTATTGTCAGCGGCACACATCTTGAAGGACTGTAGGGAAAACAAGACAGTCTGGGCGATTGTACACTTTCAGTAGGACCAACTCCAGCAATTCTTTTTCTTCATCCGGGGACTGATAGAGAGCACCATCAACAATATTCTGTGAACTTAAGTTGATAAGGTGGGAACGGAAATCCCGGGAGTTAGCTCTGAGTATATGTTAGCTATGAGTGAGGGACAACTAATGCCTATCTCTTACCGTTCTTCGACCTGGATTCTAACACGCTTACGTTCGCCCTCTGATATACTCCTCAGCGGTCGAGGTCTGCCGGAGTTCACCCTGAAAGGCCACTTGGGAGAGAATGTGTACGACTCGGAGAAGTCATATAAGACTGTATCGTACATGTCACCGGGAAGTCTGAAATGACAGTCTTTCACGTCTCCATGAGTGACTCCGATTCGATGTAAGGCCTCCAGACGATGAAGACGGTCGTTCAGTAAAGAACTGTACCATTCACGTTCAAACATACTCAAAGCAGGGTTTATCCCCGAAAAGTCCTCGAGAAATGAAGGGACGTCCTCAGCAAGAATACGGCGAGAGCACAATTTTGGTCTAATGGCTTCCAGCACAATCGCTCGCCTTTTGGCATAGCCAGAAGAAAACCTAGACCTTGGCATCTCGGTGGCCACGCCATGAAATTTGGGAAAATAGACTCTTTCCCCACGGGAACAGAATTGGTCAATATGACTATAAGCACGTGCCTCTCGGTAAAATCTATCAAACTCGTGCACAGCATCACCTATTATCTGTGGAGTATAAGGCTTTGATACACTTATTCGGTAAAGCTGCTCCACGGCCTGTTTCTCGGTATAGTCGGGAAACTGAAGTAGGTTATTTTTTCACTTTTCTTTTCTTTTCTGGTAAAATGCACAACACAATCGGTGCATCAGCTTACTATTTTGCCTATGTATTTTTTGCGCCCATTCATCACAAGCCAGAACACTTGGATTTTGTTTTCGTCTACCCACCTTGTTTTATCGGCTAGGCCTCCTAGTTTCCAGCTTTCATCGTCAGGCCGGAAAGGTTGGAAGTGTTGATCACCCTTGATATCGTTGACAAACTCCGGGGGAATACTACAGAAGAATAGATCTATCCAAGAGTCTTCTTTATTCATGACAGGCGTGGCCCAGTGTTTTAATAGATCGACAATGCTGTGAATCTATGACTTCACTAGCAAAGAGATTTGACAACAAAACTGGTAGCACAGGCGAACCGAGAACTTCTGGAAATGGGTTCTTCGCATGATGAATACAAATGTACGGGTCTCGTGACCGTGATTTCCCCCACTAGGCCTCAACTCAGCCTAATTGGTTACTTACTGACCAACGACTAACTCACCTTTTGTAAACACTTTAGTATTCCTATTTTCACTCAAGACCTATATACAGGGCCAGCCTTGTCTATAGAATGTCAAGAGAAACCGATTCAGAGGCTGTCCGCCTCCCGACTGTCACTGAGATCGAGGCCGCGACGGAAATCATAAGCACCCCAGACACATCCGCCAAAGTCGTCCGGGTGAACAAGCATTTCGCAGTGAAAATGGGTCACGGCGTAACCCTCATCGAGGCTGAAAACATGAGGTTTCTCGCAGCAAACAGCAAAGTGCCCGTCCCAAAAGTCCACGCAGCTTTTAAGGACCCCGGAACAAAGAAGACTTATATTATTATGCAATATTTCCATGGTAATACCCTTCAAGAATTATTCCCATCCCTTACGCAGGTTGAAAAAGCTACAATATGCAGCTTGATTAAAGACGCCATAACGGAGCTACGGAATATACCACCACCAGATTACTTGGGGATGTTGAATCGCCGGCCTTATCTTGACGGGGTGTTCTGGACTGAAGGTCTCATTCCCAAAGTTTCAGGTCCCTTCGAGAATCAGGAAGACATGAATCTTGCCATCATCGAGAAACTTCGCCAGACAGAATCAGAGCCATACATCCGATTGCTGCGGAACATGGTTAACCAGACTCTGAACGGTCACCGCACTGTTTTCACCCACGGTGACCTTCAGCCGAAGAATATTATGGTTGAAAAGCTCAGAGGTCGCGACGGAGGCCCGGAATTTAGGATCACACTATTAGACTGGGAAAGTGCTGGATGGTATCCGGAGTTCTGGGATTTCTGCAACGCCACAATTGCCTGTAGATTCAAACCTGACTGGCTTGAACTTGTGCCTGATATACTGGATCAATACCCGGTGGAATTTCTCATGATGCAGGTGGTGTATTCATCTATATTCTATTAGGTAGAGAGGCTTTCTGCAAGCAGCCTGTTTCTTCTGGATATAATAATAGAATTATATAGAGATACACTTGAGTAGGAGATCAAGTATTCTAAAACTCTACAATGATAACTAGAATTAAAATATTATTAATCTACTCTATTCTTCACTCTTCTAGATTTTAAAAGTAAGCTTTAGATTTCTTAATTAGTAATACATCTAGAGAGACTCAATACTTTATCTAGGTATCTCTCGGTTGATCAGTTCAGACGGGTCCCATATCTGGATAAGATCCTTGAATGACTTTGCCTTCTAGGGAACAGCAACTTGCATATTGCCACAGAACCATTAACCCGAGGAGTGGAAGCCAGGAACATGGAACTAAGTGTTTATGTCTTTGCAACATTCTGCCAAATAAGTGTGGTAAGATCAGGAATAAACATCAATACCATTGTGAATTTACTCCAGTGCACAATAGTATAGTTTTGGAATAGGATCCAGACATCCTATTCCATATATCGCAGCCAGGGGCAGTCGAACGCCAGGTAGTGGGTCTTCCTCGGTCGTCTTGTTATAAATTATTGTGATGGAAGGCAATGTATGTACTTTCTCCCCTCAGAAAAGGTGAACCTGTTGCCGCGAAGGGTCTGATGAGACTTGCATTCTGTTTTCTGCGTGGATGGGATGAAGTGCAGAGGGCGTAGCTCGGATTGCTTTTCCTATAACTTAAGATTGGGCAGACCCAAGGTAATCTCAACAATCTTATTGAGCAAGGATTGCCCGTCTTTCTGGAATTCTTGTCATTCGTAGAGACTCTGGGCCTTCACGAAGTTTAGTTGCTTGTGTGCCAGTATCTTCCTGGCATCGAACAGCATGGAGCTCGATTGTAGTATTGGAAAATAGATCAAGGCTCTATAGATGCATCTTCTCTAGATCTTTT
This sequence comes from Aspergillus sojae, assembly GCA_008274985.1. Classification (NCBI taxonomy): domain Eukaryota; kingdom Fungi; phylum Ascomycota; class Eurotiomycetes; order Eurotiales; family Aspergillaceae; genus Aspergillus; species Aspergillus sojae. The sequence continues at coordinate 3,610,169 of CP035527.1, read as the reverse complement.
AACTTTCCGTTGTAGTATAAAGCGCGCTGGGCAACAGGAGGTAGCTAGTAAAAATCTCCAGCAAGCGCCATACTTCCACCACCAAAGGACGGATGCTATCGGTATTGGGGAGTGTCGATCGCCTTGATTTGAACTTTCACGTTTCGATCAGTGACAGGGAAATAGGACTTTCGGCCTCATACTTGGTGACGTCCTAGTTCTCCGGCAAATCACGTAAGGAATCTAGCGTATGGACCACCTTTGGACCTCCTCCTCCAGGCGGTCTTGCCAAAAGCCAACCATGGTTTCTAGCAAATATTGTTTCTATTAGCACATAATATCCTCTGTACATGTACTTGGATATCCGGGCCCCTCAAGTAGAACCGGGGAACTAAATGGTATTCTGTTCATGCGCATGTTCCCTGAGGAATCAAGGTCATTCTAGGAATAAGTCCTTATATCACCCGCTGCTGTCATACATGCCATATCGGGAAACTTCGTGCCCAGCTTTAGGTCGTTAATGGCTTTTTCACTCGGTAAACTCGATATCGAGATTCATTGAGGCGCAGATTGCGTCCATTGCTTGACCAATAGTGTACACGCCCCTGCAACTACCCTCCCAACTGCCGACGGCATATGTCTTTCATAAGACTCTGAAATGTGGACGTGAAACTCACACACATTGTCAATCAAGGCTGTGTTGACAATTTGTTCATCTTTAGTCCTTGGATGGTCGCATACCGGAACACATGTTCGAAGCATACGTTTGCTTGCGCATGCTTAAGCACATTGCTTCGCCATTGTTAATTGATAGTCTGTCGACCGTTTTCTCTTGGTTGAACAGTAGATCCAGTCTGTCCCACCTCTTATGTCCGACTAATGCGTCTGAAATAGCCCCTAGTCTCGACAATAGACGACAGTGGGATGATATACGGAACCGTCATATGCCCATTCGGTAGTCCTGAAGGCGACGATGGCCCCGGCACTAATACTCCATAGATGGCCGAGCCGTTGGACCATCATCCTATGCGCATTCAAGGGAACTTGTGCCTTGAACTTTTTTCTGGTCTTGTTAGACTCTGAGTCGAGTCTTTCTTTCGTAGACATTACACCGCGCTGTCTGTCAGAGCCAATACTCGATGTAAAAGGCATCTTCATAACCCTCGCGGGGCTTGAGTGTATTTTGCTTTAACATAGCGAGGACGGTGGCTATAAAAGGCGAGAGAACGATACTCTTGGCAGGGGAACCCTGTTCTGACGATGGAGTTGATTTTCTCTTAGACGATAATCTGGCTGATTAAAATTCAAGTAAAGTTATACCGAGAGCCTTACTGATCTCTGATATCTTGCTAAGAGGAAGACTTGTGGTTAGATTAACCGTGAGGGAGATAGAAGATATAAGGAAGAAAAAGATACTAATATCTTTGTGTCCTTGCTGATGCGGTAGATAGTGTTATACCCTGTTCACATGTAGTAGATAGCCCACTGGGCTGATTTAGAGGATACAGAGGTAGGAGAAGATAAAGTATCGTAAGAGATAATGAGAGCTGTAGTGGATAGCCCACCAGGATCCAGAGGAGATAGGTAGAAGACGAGGTATGGAGTGAACCTTACTTTCCTCCTGGAGGCAGTTCGTTGCTTCATAGAAGTTCTGGAAATGGACAGATGGACAGCCTCTACCCCTAACCCATATCTGAAGGTGAGCACGGGTCAATTTATACAGTGCATCAATCTAGGATTGCTAGCACACCGCATGAAGCGTCGTTTCTTTTAGCATGGTCCGCCAATTTTCAATGTAGCCTGTATCCCGAAATCCGGGAGAAAGTGTTGATAGTACACAGATTGATTCGCGGGTTGACGACGGTTTGTTGTATACAGAAAAGTTCCCGCCTCGAGCTGGTTATACCATCAGGGTGTACCACTGGTTGCCGTTTGATTCGATAACGACCAGTCGACCTATAAGCAGTGCTCTGAATCAGTAGGCTTCGCAAGGTCGAGGAATATAAGCTTTAGATAAACACCAAGGCGTCTTGGGTGTAGCCATGGGATGCCTGAAAAGGCGACTCTTGCTATCTAGTCCTTATCGAGATCGAGATAATTATTATGGACCATCGGTGGGTGGTTCGTTGGTCATTGACTCCCGACTGCGTCCCAGGCAATCTGTTCTTGAGTGTAAGCCTGGTGGATATGTACTATAAGCGGCTTCTTGTGATACAATATGTTGATGGCTCATTCATTCACGGTCAAGGCAGTATCATCGGCTAGTGTGCCCGTCATCAGCAGATTGAAGTCCGCAAAGCGAACCAAGTTCCCACACCTCCCCGAAATATTGAAGTCATGACATGTGCAACATTCTGTCCAAAACCTGCAACAAGGCTTGACATCCTTTCTGACTGCATCTAGCAACCAATAAAATTCGAGCTAAGTTCAGTTGTTGTTGGTACTAGTAGTATGGAAATGGAGGTTGGCAACTACAACCTCTTCCAAGGGCCGTCACGTTTAGATCGGCATCAGGGTACTGTTTAACCCATGCAACAACCTGTGCCGCCTCCCGCATATCAACTGTCGGCCTCCTGGCGTCCAGTCAAAAGTTGTACCCTTTTAAATCCCTCTTCACCGCGATAGGGAGCGCCGTCTCTCCGTTCACATCAACGGCAATCGTGATCTCGTTCAGCTCAATCACGTATCTAGCAGCTGCTACAGATCCGCGGCCAACAGCGACATGAAGAAGTCCCGTTATCTGCGAGACGAAGCCCTTTGGGATTGAATGAGACGATAGCATGTAGACGATGAGAGAGGAGATGAAGCAAGCAAGAGAGGAGAGGATGGGGCTCGATAATCTTGTTCCTTGGTCCATCACTATTATAGTGAAAATACCACCCAAGACATGGTTCTCTAATATAAAGGACTCCTAATATGCCTCTGTCCTCTATAACAGCTAGTGACCTCCTGAAGCTGACCAACCATTTAGAAGCCAGAGTGTCTTTGGACCGCGCTGAGGGGAAGTCCCTAATCTACTCTGTAGAGACGTTCTTGTGCGTCTTGAGCGTCCTGTGTGTGGCACAGTGCCTTGGAAATTTTGACGCCAAATAATCTGTTCGCAAGTTCTTATCCCAAAAAATTCCCTGTTCTAAAGTCTCCCAATACAGTGACTGACGCCAGTATGCTTGCTATACTGCTCCACGTTTGTTAGAAATGCTCCTGGAAACATCGCGCTGTCCTTTCCTTTCTATCGGTCATTTGCGGTTGATCTCCCACTTTTCTAAGAGTAAGGGAAGTGATATTGGTGCTCTTAGGGGACTGTTTAAGATCATTGTGGTTAATGGTGTCCGCTGTATGTCTCGATTGTCACCATCACCAGCTTTGATCTCGAGATCTTATAGCAGGCTTCGAAGCATTTTCTTGTAGCGAGCAGTTCCGATGGCCGCGATACAGACAGTTATTACACTTCTGACCTAATCCACCAGAGATGCAGCCAACGAACGGCAGAGACGCGCTCGGATCGCGGTATGTATTACACTCCTGGCCGAGTGGTGGCTGCGCCCCAGCTCAAGTCACGAGGATACTCTCACAGAGCTGGGTATGTACTGCTAATTAAGCCGGCTAGCTATAGCTGTACCAGCGGACCGATCTAACAACGAGCTCACGGATCCACCGACGCTCTCGGCCTGACAGGGGTTGCGCACCTATCTAGAGTAGGATATCCAGTAGAATCGCGGGGTTCACACCCGAATGTGAGGTGAACTAATTGTCCGGTAGAAACTTAATAAACTGGGTTGAAGTCTAGTGTTACTAGACTTGAGGGGGCCACAGCGCCCTGGGACTGGAGTAGGGTAGCTATACCCGATGCTGCCAGGATCTATATCACGGGCCCCCGCAGCCTCAAAGTTCTCTCTGATTGAGCATTCACAAGTAAAGCGACGGACCACATTTAAAAGCCGCCTGATGTTGACAATGAAAAGTAGTTTATGTGAGATCTGTGCTAGAGGCATTTGGTGGACTATTGATGATTGATATAAGTTCACATGCTCTGTGTCTGACTCTTCTAGCTCTTCTAGCTCTTGCAAGTCGTTCAATTCTTCATCTTCCGCAGTGGCTGATTTGAGCTTATCATCTGGTTTGGCAGTCTCTTCTTCTAATTATTCCAAGCCTTCAGCTAGAAGGTATGTGGCTCAGCCATCTAACATCCTGGGACGATGGCGACGAAGTGACAAGCTGAACGGAGATTCTCATCGAACCTTCGACGGCGCTTTCGAACCATTGATTCACGTGTTTCGGTATCTTCTGCCCTTTGCAACTTCGATGGCTTTCTCGGTTGACTATGAAAGTGCCAGTAGAAGTAGGCGGTGGAGGTCGTGGAACCTACAGCGGACTAAATCGACGTTTCATCCTCCAGATCAATGACCATTTGATCCTCAGTCGGAGGAGTTATGCCCGCGGTTTCTGTGAGAATCGGATATTTGCTTTCCGCATACTGAATGATGTTATATTGGAAATAAATCGTAGGAGATCTGTCAGCGTTTCGTTCAATGCTTCAATTCCAATTCTTGCTAGCTATATACCGTCTTCCGGTGGAGGCTGTTGACATGCTCTCTGCTAAGCTGCGTGCTTCTTTGGGTCCATAATCTCTTGAGGTCGAGCAATTGATATGCCAAGATACCTGAACCATGTATATATGTATGGCTCTCTGCGGTGCTATAGATACGATAACAGCGACAATGAATGCTTCATGCAAATCCAGTCATAAAGAGCCGGTTTTCGTCATCGTTGAACCCCATATCTGCAAAGATTCCACATGTGGTGTAGACGCTGCGCAGGTAAGACATAGAACCCGGTAAGAACTATATGAGCCAGTTTTCAGGGCACCCTGCCAGTTGATCTATCTTTAGTGATCTTTTCTCACCTAGATGGATACTAGCTGGCAACTTGTTAATACACAGGCAGGTATTAACATAATATGGCCAATCTGCCGCCTCGGGCATGGTCCATTTCATCATTTCCCGCTTGTGTCTCGAGTGACTTCAGGTAAAACCAGGCGAACGATCTGCTCAGCTGGAAGAGTCATTGCGTGGACCATCTTTCCCTGAGGCGAACGTGGCTGAATAAGAAAACTGCGTCGTAAAGCCCCAGATCTTTGTCGAGTATCGAAGGTGCACTTATATGGCCTGACACCTCATCATCTTCTAAACGTATGCGTAGCGAAGATGCTCGATATCGTCAAGCAGCACAGATAACTATGAAAGTACTGCCTTACCGTGACAAACATGCTCCATTCCCAATCACATTGCTCCTTCTCCCAAGTCCGGTACGTGTTGTTATACTCGATATTGATTTCTTCACCTTTTCAGCCGTATTCGGTGAGGGTTAAGTTTGGAAGAGGCAGCGATCGATCGAGGGACAGCTGGCGGTCTGGTAATCATAAAACCGATTACCATCCTCTATATAGAGTAGCAAAGAGTATAATATGTCGATGAAACGACGCTATCCTTGACTTAAGAGGGGGAAGGCAGAGAGAGATCAAAAGGAAGCCCTAGTATATACAGAGTAAGGTTTCCTGGTTCTACCACAGTGCTTTGGAAGAACATAGTAGACAAGAACAGGAAGGAAAATCAAAATCAATGGGGGCAAGGGCTACTATATAAGCGGGAGGGTTGCAAAGTCATTCACGGTGTTTTTCTTTGTTTGCCTTTTCACCGCAATCGTGTTCATTAAGGGGTTAGGATATTACCCTTCTGGCTTTGTGGGGATGAATATAATGGAGGGAGGTTATTGAAGAGCTGTACTTGGGTGAAGTAGGATCTTGCCTTAGGGCTAGTTGCATAGAAAGGGTACGAGTGGCTTGTGCCATAGGATCATTCCAAGACCAGAGCAGAGACATTGTGAATTCCAGAATTCAATATTTAAACATTATTTCCAAAAATATACAATAGTATTGTACATTATAGTAGTAGTATAAGTTCTCACCTAGAATATAATAAAAGTGTCCACCCATCAATCGTATGAAATGCTGAAGAGCGAATCGTATACAATCAGTCAATCAATAATAATAAAGACACAGAAACGTCAAATCGTAAACGGGTATCCCGGAGTTAAGAAGGTAATAATAAAAATAGTAGTGAGAAGTGAAAATGGTGAAGAAAGGTTCCGTCTTACGTGGTGTCTATAGCACCATAGCTGCGATGAGACCAACGACCAAGCTCAACATCGACGCGCCAGCAGTGGGTGCCGCGTTTTCCTTGTCGACTTGAGTTGGAGAGGGAGATGACGCAGCTGCTCCGTCGGTGGACATCGCATACGATTGGGCATTGGTCTCAGCCAGCACCTGTGGGCTTTGGATAGGCCAGCCGCTCGAGGCCAGAGCTGAGCTAGAAACCCAGCCGGAAGAGGGGGTCACCCTGGGGGTGGAGATGAGAGTTGACGTGGCCGTTGGGGTCAAGCTTGGGGTACTAGAAACGGTACTCGTTTCGGACACTGTAGTGGATGTAGCCTTGGTGGATGGAGTTGTTGAAGTGGTAGTGCTAGTGCTAGTGCTGCTTGTGGTACTAGTGCTGCTCGTGGTCTTAACAGTGGAGGAGGAAGAGCTGCTGCTGACAGTGCTGGAGCTAGTGGAAACGGTGGTGGATGACGAAGATCCACCACCACTGCTGCCACTCTTTTCAAATACGACAATATTGGCTTTCTCGCCCTTAGGTACCGTCACTACACAGAACGCACCACCGCCGGCACCTTTTGAAGAGCTACCAGTAACCTCATTGACGTTGTTAACAGCCGGGTCGATCTTGCATGGCAGACCATTGCAGCCATCACCCTCGCACTCAATCTCGACTCCGAAGTCGGGCACCACGTCACGGAATGGGGTGGTCGACTCCAGGTAGATTGGGTTCCAACCAATCTTGACGAAAGTGTTTCCGTCGCCGTCGGTATTGGCACCGGCAACATAAGGCGTCCAGTTGCCTAAGGGTTGGTCCGAGGTACCCCAGACGCACGCGGTCTCGGGGTCATAGCCGGGAGGGTTAATGTAGAAGCTAGGGCTGTCAGAATATTAGGTTGCATGCAGTAAAATCGGAGTACTTACTGGGCGGCAGTCTCACACCAGTAGCTGAGGTCAGGCACAGCGAGCGTGGCCAGCTCCTCGACCAGGGTTGGGATCAGCATGGCTTCATTGCCGGGCAACACGGTCTGACAGAACGAGACCTGGCTTTTACACTTGTTGCGCGCGCCCACAGCACCGGTACCATCCTGACAGTAGGGCTTGTTAGGGAATGGCTTCTGGATTTTACCATCTTCATCACAGTAGAGACCACCATTCTAGCAAATCCGTCAGTAAAGATTTCGGTCACAACATAAACACGGGACACTCACCATTGACATGGGATAACTATACGAGGTGGCCTCAGGATCCCACTGCATTGACACCTGACCAGGAGGACAGGCGTACGGGCAGTAGTTACCCGGCTTACATGGTTGATCCGGGCTCATGGCCCAACCGGCATTCTTGAGGTTCGGAGTGACGGCCACCAAGCCGGCATCCGTGGGGAATTCACAGCTTCCTCCTCTCTTCTCCAAAGGCGCCTCCACTTCTGCGGCGGAGTTCACATCGCGTTGGTGATTGTGGATGTGCCCGTGTCCGTGCTTTGCAGCTTCAACGGCGGCAATAAGCCCGAGAAGTACAGACGATGCGATAGTGAGCTTCATTTTGGACTAGTCGTATTTCCTTTTATGTATATTGGATTTTATATAGGGTACTGGTCGTTGGTCGGACCGGCAGAGAGCGTGTTTGACGCTACGGAGGTAGGTCAAGAAACGAAAGACTAGGGTGAGTATGGAAAAAGAATGACTGAAAGTGAGGAAACACCACCACCCATAGGCGAGATTCGGAACCTGAAGAAGGGAGAAAAGGAAGAAGGAAAAGAAGAAGAAGAAAGAGGAAGAGGCAGAGGGAAAACCAAAAAGGGATCCCGGGGCATGTCGGCCTCTTTTCAGCCTTCAGTAGACTAAAGGATTACCCATTTAGGATAATCTCGAAGCTATTGACAACGCCTTAAACTGCTTTGGGATATGACTCCGCCTGGGAAAGGCAACGGGTTCAGGGGTAAAGCCAATCATCGTCGGCACTTCGTCCTTTGGCCCCGACGGTTCGTGATAAGAGGATCCACTTGGTCCGTGGGGAAATTTCCTTAATCCTGTTCGATTGATGCAATTTTTGGGACGAGGACCCTTTCGGTCTCACCTGAAGTTTTTTTAATTAAATTAATTGATTGATTAAATGTTGGGGTTGACAAGGCTGTCACGTTGCATCATCCGTAAGGAGTCTTTTTCATTTAATTGACAGCAGATCTATCATATGTCAAGTCCCAGGTAAATTGGTTTGTGCTGTGCTTGGATATGTTGATCCGAAGGAAACTCCAGTGACAGATGCTGATCGTCGAGGAACTTGGTCCAGACCACACAATTCTACAAAGATCAGCAGAGCGACCCGAACAACTGCAAGTTTTCCCACAAAGCAGCGTTGAGGGCAAACATACTATGCGAGAGAATGGATCCGAGATGGAGCGTTGAAAAGGGGGCCAATAGCGGAACGAGACCAGCCAAACTCTGTTTGGACACTACTTTTGGCTGGGTAGCATTGGGCTAATGGTTCGATAGTCTCTGAGAAGGAGTAGGTGTGCTTGGCCCTAAGGATTCCACTGGTGCCAATGCACGCAACCACCAGCGTCCCAGTCATGCCATTCGACAGTAGTGGATATCGTCGACTTCCAAGGCATGGCAGCTTGTCTGCCTGCTTGGTCAATCCACTGACTGTCCCTCAATCCCTCTCCACCCATCAAACACTCCTACAGACCCCTCACGCCAGCCCCACGCGATACAATAATGTTGCGCCAGCAATCTCCATTCTTCCATCTCATCCAGCATCTCGAGTCCGGACACCCTCTCCTTTTCTTCTTCACTCACCCAGCGTTCCCAGATGAAATCCACATCTGCCGCGGCTTGGCCACTGCTGAAGCCTTGTTCTCGCAACCGTTTTCGCTGCGCCGCTAGTGATGCGTACTGATGAAGTGTTTGCAAGTGGATCCCGCGCGTCGCAAGGTTAGATACCATTGTCCGTCCGAAAGCATCATCCGGACGAATGGGCTCGTAGAGAATCACGCCAAGTGGTGTCGCTGGCTCAGTCCTCTCGGTGTCACCAGCGCTACCAGCATTTGACTTATCGCCCGCACCAGGAAACAAAGTTTCTGTAAAGTAACCTACAACATCTGCAGCTTCGCTCGGAGAGAGATACACCAGGCAACACTCCGAGATCAAAAGTGTAGGCAGTGTCGTGTCTAACCCCCGCAGGTGTACCCTTGAGTCGGCCTGCGACGCATCCGAGGTGACAGGTACGCGCTTTAGACAGCGCAGATCCAACGGGTGGAGATGATACGCATCTGTGTGCAGCGCATCCCCAGCGTCGGAAATTGTGGCGTCTTCCGGTCGCCCAATGCCCAGTGCCCGTTGAAGGAGAGGCGTTGAACGAATAAACTTAATCTTGGCAGCTGTGTTGACGGCGAAATCAATCTCGTGATAGATCAGATTCGGGGGAGACTGGGACGCAAAGAGTCGGAAAGCGCGTGTGTCTGTACCGGCACCGAGGGATATGATTTGTTTCTTTGTCTGGGGCTCTTGGGAGAGGAATTGGGTGGCAAGGTGGTCGATCGCGGTGGTTCGGACGTAAGTACCTGCAGGCGGTTAAATGGGATGAATACCGACAGGCATTAAACGGTATACTGAGGATCGATTACCTCTGTTGATGATGGGCAACCTCCTCGTCTCGAACCCCGAACCAAGTACGGTCTTTGCGAAAGGATCGTGCAAATAACCCAATGCCACCGCACTCAGTCGGGAGACACTGGCGTCATTGTCAGTACCTTGAACCACACGGTCTTTGCTCGTTGTCCCGCGCGGTCCATGCCCTCCACCAGAAAGGCTGCCATCGGCACCTCCGCGCCCTCTAAAACGGCCACTACCGCCACCTCGACGAAGAGTATTGAGGTTGGGGATCTGGGAAGCTGACATGTCGGGGAAACAAGTTCTTTGTGAGGGGAGTGCGGCGGGCGGTGGGGTTGGGGCATTTATCCTCTTCATTAATTTCGATTTATGCCCTTTTATGAACCCCTTCATGTCAGCAATGCATAAAGTCAACTATGACGTTATGCTTAGAATCTATGGCACCAAATCAACTATATCTTATCCCTCACTAATGGCTTCCATCCTACAAATAGTATCCAAACGTAATCTGCCAAGATCGAACACCACTAGGAGAAGCATATTGATGTTGGTAGTTGAAGTGTACAGAAGAGGAATTCAGAAGAGTACTTCTTCGGAATTGTGAACTTTTGACTTTTCTATAAGCTGATAGGGATATATCATACATGCCGATGAGGCAATACGTAACATGGAAAGTGACCCCCTCTTTCTATACCAAAGAGCAAGAAGATCTTGCTCATACTTCAATGCCCAAAGAGACCAGCTACTATACATCGATACCTCATCATACATAAACAAAGTTGTTCCGGCACAACGGACAAGTGCTCTGGTTACTGCTCTTGAACCACCGGAACAGACACACCGAGTGGAATGTGTTCTTGCAGGTGGCGCATCGCTTGTTCGGAGTCTGCATGTCCGTCGAGATGACGGAGTAGCAGATGGCGCACTCGCTCTGTCCCTTCAAGGCACCTTGGACGTTCTTCCGGAAGGCCAACAGTCCGTCCACAATATTGCCGTTCGCAAACATGATCACTCCTTGGATGGTAAGAAGCCAGCTCTTCCATTTTCTCTCATCGACCAACACTCGACTCCGACCAACCACCAAAGCGGGTTGTAGTGGATAGGCCGGCGGAAGGGATATGGACAAGGCAACCGGGGGTGACTCCTCATCTACTGGAATGCTAGCAATGATCTCAGAAGTCTTGGGTGAGCTTTTCACGGTCAACGCCCGCTCTTCATTTGGGTCTTGCGTTGAAATCCATTCGGTAATCCCTTGCAGGGCGTCCGCAATGATCAGTGGTGAAATCTATACTCAGTTAGATACATTCACCTCAACATACGGTATTCTGTGCACTTACGTATTTTTCAGTCCAGGCTTCCACCGGTCCTTTAGTGCGCTTTTTGGTGTCAATCCACCAGCTCTTAGTCATGTTTGCCAAGTGCTTCAAGCACAAGAAGTACAGATGCACGAGGAGCCATTGGATTTCCTTCTCCTGAGATTCCGACTGGTCTAGCTCGAAAGAGCGAATATCGAACTTAGACGCGTCCACCATTTTTTGGTGAGACTGCTGGAGGAAGTCGAATGTGAATTCCAACAGTGGAATCAAAACATCATTCTCCTTGATGCTAGATACGTAGTTCTCTTGCACAGCAAAAGACTGTTTTTGTCGTTAGCCAGGGTATGATTACAATAAGCACCGGCGGATATACATACTGCGCTAACGAAATGGTCGAAAATTATCTTCCAGCTTAAAAGATATGATCGTATGCCCGACCAGACCTTGTCATCACCATACGATAAGGATATCGAATCCATGGTGGGAGCTTCGAGCAACAGAGACAGGAGCTCATCGGGTAATTTGACGGCTGTCTTCGACAATGCCACATCAAAAGAAACCTGTTCTTGAACACTTGGAATATACCGGTGTAGAACAGTATAGGCGGCGCGTTGCACAGCACGGCTCTGCGCATTCAGGAGTGGGAAGATCCTGCTCACGTCTTCTAGGCTCTCAATTGATATACTGTTGATCAGTCGGCACAGAAGATCTACGGTGACATCACGAGGCTGGTAGAAGGTAATAGAAGAGTCTGTTTCGTTAGCATAATATGTTCATTCATCAACGAGCATATACTGACCAAATTCCTTGATCGTTGCCGTCAAGTCATTGAACAGCCCAGCCTTTCGATCTGACCAAGCGTCTTTCACATCGTCGTTGCTATCTTCATTGCCTACAATAGATCTCAGGCGAGCAAAAAGTCTGAAGGATCCTAGTAGAACTGGCAGAGCTTCATCGCTGCCACTAGCTTCCCTCCAAGTTGTGCTGAGAGCGTCCATACAATCCTCCCAGTGCGAGCCATACATCTCATGAATGCAAGGCAAGGCAAATGACAAGGTTTGAAATACCTCGGATTTGACACTAAGGGAGATATTCTCCGACTGCAGACATTGTACGAGGTGCTTGACTAAAAAGACGACGCGCTGGGTCGGGATAGACTCGATCACTTCTTCCAATCCTACCACGAGAAGGTTGAGCAATGATAGCTTCCGGAGGCCTATACAAAATGTTAGCATGCACAAATAACGAAAGTATTTCTTCACTGACCGTCTTTTCGCTCATCATGGGGTTTCAATCCTGTGGATTCTGCGACAAGTTCATTGCACAGCCGTGTCCCTGCGGGGTTCGAGAGAATGGATTGTCGCAAGATAGCCACCCAAGAAGCCGAGCGGATAGCATTTGCTGTTCGCACATCCTTGCAAAGTTTGGCAACTTCTTCCGATGACTTGGAATTGACCGAGTCCTGACCCTCCATAATCTTTACGAAAGCCTCGCCAACTCGATAGTCGGCGGGAGAGGTACCGGTTAAGCTCTCAAGTTTGCTTTCCCAAAATGCAGTGATTGATGGTACAACGGATTCTTCCAAGTGCCATCTATTGATCAAACTGCGACCATCATTGACTATTTCCATATAGTCTTCTCGTTGTTCGGGAAGCAATACTCCAGTTATGCCATTGCAATTATCGATGCTCAAATCATCGTCAATCAGCTGCACAGCCAGAGGCAAGTAATAGAACAGAGTTTGAAGCTCTTCTACACCAAGCTGACTCGTGATATCAAAGGACGAAAGAGTTCTAATGGTGAAATAGGCAAGTCGGAGAGCAGAAGAACAATGGCTGGAGTCGCGTGGGACCGTCTCATAGCGCCTTCTAGACTCGTCCGAGATATGGCGGTCGATGATATGAACTGTCCCTTTAAGCGGACTTGTAATAGCGGTTGATAGCCGGGGAGGGAGCGCAAGGAAGGGCTCGAGCGCATCTACCCAATTTTGACGAGAAGGTAGGATGTCCTTTACCACTTTTTTGAGGTCCTCGGGCTTGCTATTATGCAGAAATTCTTCCGCGACATTCAGTAGAGATCCAATCCTGTTTATATTAGCCAATCCTTTTCGTCCCTTGTAGGCAAAGCACTTACGAGAGAGATTCCTCGTTTACGTTATTGAAATTGTGCTGAAGGATTTCAAAAGTTGACCTAGCACTAGTTTCGCTGACTGCTGATTCCTTCACTTTTCTGGTTAATGACTCCGCGAGACTGGCCACTTCTTCTGATGGAGACTCAGCGAGGAAAAGCAACTTTCCTGTTAATTTCGAGCCATGGGGTCCAGTTTGGAATTCTCTTAATGCAGTTGGAACGGTAGTTGCGATTTGAGAAACGCCGTGTAGGGTATCAAACACTTTGCTTTCATCTGATAATGCATCAATGATTGACAAGAATATCGACTCTGTGAGTTCGCCATGAGATGTTTGGTTCTGAAGCACCGCAATAACAATCGACCAGTGTAGAGAGCTACCTCTACAAGCCCTGTCTAAAGCACGCGCGATCAGAGAGCCAAGGCCACTCCTTTCATCTACTTCTTTGAAATCAAGCGTAGAGAGGAGTTTCTGAACAGCATGAGCATTTGATGACTCGGGTTCAGACTGTGCTACTCTTTCAACAACTTTCTCGAAACTTGGCCCAAATCCATCCCATGAACGACAAGACAAGATGATAGAGATTAAACGATCGGCGGATGGCGAAAACAGAAGTTCTGGTGCATCGTCTTGGACAAACCTCAATAACTCCTGGGATTGTTGTGCAATCTGTGCGACTTTCTGAACCATTCCTTCAACAACTGCAGCTGCTCCATATGGCTTGCCGTTTCTGGTTTGCAGGACCTCCAAGCAGTTTCCAAGCAGCCCCAGGTTTGTGTCCTTGAAGACTTTCAACAGTTTGGATTCGCGGTCTGTATCGGCTACACGTGAAAGCACTAAAGCCTCCAAACCAAGAAGTCGTTCGGCCTGAGCACATACTGCGTCTTGTGACGACCTGAAGTCCTTTGACTGCTCGGGAGATGAAAGCTTTACAGCTTCAAGCAGGTTGTCCGACAGTTCAGTCCACAACTTATGCAACTCTCCGTCGTGGTTATGCGTGGCTAAAATATCAAGATAGTCAGCGCAGAGAGCTTCGGCAGACTGAGCAGGAAGTTCCCATTCTGAACGGTCTTGCTCAGGCTTGACATATTGCATTAGAAGTGGAGATAGTCGTTCGTGTAGAAAAGGTTCTCGGTCATTTTGAGGAAGCTTATTTGTGAGCCACATTCCAGTGTCAATATAGGCTTTCCAACCAACCGCGCGGTTCTGCCGAGGTTCATCCCTGGAGTTCAGTCCGTTTTGGAAGGATTGAGTCAGTTTTGTAGCGCTTGACAATTCAACACTGTCTTCATTTGTGGATTTCACATCAGCCTTCACGAGAGTCTGCGATGGGATGACCTGCAATAACTCGTATAGGTTTTGCCAGAAAGAGGCTAGTCCACCCTCCGAACCTTTCTCGATATACTGAATGAGTCTTTTAGAGGAAGAAGACTTCCCCGTATAGTCGTCTGTCCATAACTGTGGCCTTGCAGCTGTCACTTGCAGCAGTAATTCGGATAGGTCCGAGGAAGATCCTAATTGAGATATGTGCAAGGATTTGCCGATGATAGCGGCACTGATGAGCTTCCAGTCAAGCTGCTCTGGGTCTTTAGAGACAGCGGATCGAAGGAGGACATAGACTGATCTGCGAACAAAAGGATCATCATGATAACATAAGGACCATAGCGATTTACTACCCAGAAGGTTTTCAATCGTGGCTATATCCTTCTCAAGAACTTCGCGTGTCGAATTTCCTGCATTGACACCTAGTTAGAACACTTACAGGGGACTATAGGGTATGTACAAGCGCACCTATAATTCGATTAAATAGTAAAACCGCAGTTCCTACAACGCGAGCATACTTCGCTTCTGCATCATCAGACTTGACAGTCCTCTCATCGCTAAGAGTCTGTGGAGTCTGCTGGAGGATGACATCATCTACAAAATCAAGAATAGAACTCTGATAGATCTTCCACACGCTGTTTCTCTTTTCTTCAGTCGAGAAAACCCGTGTGAAGGATTCAAATGCGGACCGATGGACCATTCGGTCATTGTCATAGAGTCCTGCAAGCCATGCCCCAATTACTTTCGGTAAGAAACGGGCAATCCGCTTCCCCACTGAAGAAGCAATAGATCCTTGTGTGGAATGGGCCGTTTGCCTCACTCTACGAGACAGGTCAATTGATGCTCTGGGGTAAATTTTAATCTGTCAAGGAACAAAATCTAATCAACATATTACCCCAATCCGCATGGTGTAGGTGCAGACATACCCAGGCTTCCAGGAAACCATCATCGAGGGTCCCACTGCGATTTTCTACAGTAGAAACATAATCCCTCAAATCATCCAATGCTTTTGTCCTCGTTACTTCATCTTTCTTCAGGAAGTTCTTGAAAGCAATTGCCAATTGTGCTTCATATATCTGCGAAAGGTCCGGCGGCTCAGCCACATAAGTAAGAGACGACGGTTCCCTCCCAGAACCAGAGAAAGAGCTGGAGAATCCACCAAATGAACCAAAGGTGCTAGCAGCGCGGCTGCTTGATGCCTGAGACTTGAACTTTTTACTCATAGTAAATGTGGGGTAAGTAGGATGTGAATCTGATCAAAGGAGAGAACGAAAAGGGAAAAGGGAAAAGGGAGAAGGACAAATATGGAAGAAAGGGAAGGATAAGAGTGCAGGTCCCGGGGCACTCGAATACAGAAAAAAACAACTTCCCAGCCCGAATTATTGCTATTACTGTGAGAGATTGTCTCAATATCAATTACTTCAAAGCGGCTTGATAATCGGCGTCCATATCGGGGCAGGTCACGTGGGGCGGTGTCATCATGTCCCGATAAGGAAAAGTTCGTCACGAAGTCTGGCCGCGGCCTTAACTCCGTCTTAAGTTGTAAGCTTGTCCGAGAGCTTCCTTCTGTGTAGCCCAACTTGGAGCACGTCGCTCGATCGTCACAATGAAATTTTTCATTGAGTAAGTACGCCATTCTGAAGCTCTTTTCAGTCAGATTTAACCTTCCAACTTCTATCGATAGTGACCTTCCTGTTCTTTTCCCGTATCCTCGTATATACCCCGAACAATATGCCTACATGTGCGACCTCAAGAAGACCCTCGATGCCGGGGGTCACTGTGTCCTGGAAATGCCCTCGGGCACCGGGAAAACAGTCTCTTTATTATCCTTGATTGTCGCCTATCAGATGCATTATCCGGAGCATAGAAAGCTTATCTACTGCTCTCGAACCATGTCGGAAATCGAAAAGGCTTTGGCAGAGTTAAAGGCGCTAATGAAATTTCGCACTCAACAACTCGGGTACACTGAGGACTTCCGTGCTCTGGGGCTTACTAGTCGAAAGAACTTGTGTCTGCATCCGTCGGTCAAAAGGGAGAAAAGCGGCACGATCGTTGATGCCAGGTGCAGGAGCTTAACTGCCGGCTTTGTCAAAGAGAAAAAAGAGAGAGGCGAAGACGTTGAGCTATGTGTCTACCACGAGGTATGCAAATGCTGACCGATAATCAATGAGTTGATTTGTGACTTGGTATAGAACCTTGACCTTCTCGAACCGCACAACCTTGTACCTCCAGGCGTTTTCACCCTCGACGGACTACTCAAATACGGCGAAGACCACAAACAATGTCCCTATTTTTCAGCAAGGCGGATGATGCCATTTTGCAACGTGATAATATACTCCTATCACTATCTCCTCGATCCCAAAATTGCAGAGCGAGTATCGCGGGAATTCTCGAAAGACTGTATAGTGGTTTTTGACGAGGCACATAACATCGATAACGTCTGCATTGAATCACTTAGTATCGATATAACGGAGGACTCGCTGCGGAAAGCCACCAGGGGAGCAAATAACTTGGAACGGAAAATCAATGAGATGAAAAGTTCGGATGCGGAGAAACTACAGAGTGAATATTCCAAGCTCGTTGAGGGTCTTCGTGAAGCAGAGCAAGCCAGGGAGGAAGATCAGTTTATTTCAAATCCTGTGCTCCCTGACGATCTGCTCAAGGAAGCCGTACCAGGCAATATACGCCGAGCGGAGCATTTTATCTCCTTTCTCAAGAGATTTATCGAATACCTTAAGACTCGAATGAAAGTCACTCATACCATCTCCGAGACCCCTCCCTCATTTTTAACTCATGTTAAAGACTTGACCTATATCGAGCGAAAGCCTTTAAGATTCTGTGCCGAACGGCTAACGTCACTCGTGCGGACGCTGGAACTTATCAACATAGAAGACTATCAACCGCTGCAGGAAGTGGCAACATTTGCGACTTTAGTCTCGACGTATGACAAAGGTTTTCTCCTAATTCTAGAACCTTTTGAATCGGAGGCAGCGACAGTTCCAAACCCTGTGTTGCATTTCACCTGCTTGGACGCCGCTATTGCTATCAAACCTGTGTTCGAACGATTCAGCTCCGTCATTATCACTTCTGGAACTCTATCACCTCTTGAAATGTATCCCAAGATGCTCGGATTCACAACTGTTATGCAGGAATCATACAGCATGACACTCGCACGGCGTTCTTTCTTACCCATGGTCGTTACTCGTGGCTCAGATCAAGCACAAATTTCCTCCTCATTCCAGATACGTAATGACCCGGGTGTGGTGCGTAATTACGGGAACATCGTCCTAGAGTTCTCGCGAATCACACCAGATGGTATTGTCGTCTTCTTCCCTTCATATTTGTACATGGAGTCTATTATCAGTATGTGGCAGGGCATGGGCATCTTGGATTCTATATGGAACTATAAGTTGATCCTTGTTGAGACACCGGATGCGCAGGAGTCTTCATTAGCGCTAGAGACATATCGAACGGCTTGCTGCAATGGAAGGGGAGCTATCTTAATGTGCGTCGCCCGAGGAAAGGTCTCCGAAGGTATCGATTTTGATCACCACTATGGTCGTGCCGTGATATGCATTGGTGTGCCATTCCAATACACCGAATCGAGAATATTAAAGGCACGCCTTGAATTTCTTCGAGAAAATTACCGCATTCGAGAGAACGACTTCTTATCTTTCGATGCGATGAGACATGCTGCGCAGTGTCTCGGTCGGGTCCTTCGTGGCAAGGATGACTATGGAGTCATGGTTCTCGCTGATAAGCGATTCCAGAAGAAACGGACCCAACTTCCCAAGTGGATCAGTCAGGCCATGCTTGAAAGTGAGACTAATCTTAGTACTGATATGGCCGTGGCCACGGCGAAGAACTTCTTACGCGGCATGGCTCAGCCTTTCAAGGCCAAAGACCAGGACGGTATCTCGACATGGAGCTTGGCAGATTTAGAACGACATCGAGAGAAGCAGATGTTGGAGGAAGAGAGAGCACGACGAGAAGCACTAGCTAATGGACATGGCGCAAACGGTGTTGCCAATGGTGCTGCCGCCGCTGCAGATGAATTCGATGACGACATTGACGACGACCTCATGATGTTGGATGCACAGTGAAAGTCAAGCTGGGCAGTACTGTTTCTTTCCATATTTTGGGCATATTCATCCACGCCAGTACACCGGAATGTTTGATAGCTAAATATGGTTTCCGATCTCCAGGTCTTTTTAAGACCGCACAAACATCCTGCATCATTCAATACCCGATACGCACGATGCATGGTTTGTGACGGTGGACTTGAGATTGATAATAGATATTGTATTATAATACGTGCTATCATCCATGACAGAACAGGATATACACAATCCGGCTGGATTTTCAGGGTGGACAGTTTCTATTTCTCGCCGCTCTTAGTGCCATCTCCTACTCCGGTTCACTTGGACAAGAGGCAAGTTCCTTTCCCACTAAGATAGGGTCAACGACATGAGCCGGACCCTTAATGACCCAAAGGTCAATAGTTCACGTGGCCCTTGGTACCCTATATTTAGGAAGCTTAATGACAACTTTAAAACAAGGTTCTACGGTATGTATATAATAAGTATCTGCTTAGAATGTTGCTTCTTATACATAATGCTTCGATGGGAGATCAGAAATCATCGTATGCAGGCCTCTTGAGACATTGAATATTCGAAGTCCCGTATTTCTATAGCGGTTGTTCCGACTTTGAGCAATATTCGGTGCCAATTTGTAAGCCCTACCTAAGCCTAAGTGGGAAAAAGAGACTGGTATTGCTTTTTGTCCTTGAACCAGAGCACTGGAGAGGGGTCCTAGGAGCTGTGGGGAGTAAAGCTGTCTATCCCGAAAAGCCAACCAGATTGTAAGTCCTGTTCCCTTGTTTAAGATAGAGGAACCAGGACCACCCTGACTACTAAAGGACTGAAGACATTCCTATTCCGGTGGGTGGTCAGTGCAATGGCAGAATTATAAGATCATACATCCTCCAATTTCCATAGCAAATAACGCCTTTAATGTTTACGAAAAAACATCTTGAGCGTTCCGCCCGAGCTGCCTAAACAATTCTTGTAGGCCGTATTCAGGTGTTGGACGTTATCTGAAAAGGGAAAAAAAAGCCTTCTCAATTCATTTATTTTATCATGAAAGGTTGCTCTAGAAGCAAATGAAAGACTTTTCTTGATTTCGCTGAGAGAAACTCCAGAAGTCATAGAACACATCAACAAGGAAAATGCATAATAGATACACGTTTGAGCTCACTCATATACAATAAACGACAATATAAGATGTCATACATCACACATACCCACCCATTATGCCACTGGGGCAAGGACATCAAAAGCACCAGTACCGACTGTTCCAACACGACCAACAACAATTCTGCTACTTGGGGACTTGAGGTTATCATAGTCTCTCTCCTGGACAGCGTCCCGGAGGAATCCAACGGTCGTTTCGAAACTCATCTTGGCAAGAGGAGAGGAGGCATCCTTGACAAGGCCGTTGCGGTTGAAGGGACGGAAGCCACCAGACTGGGTCATCACATCACCAATCAGGTTCAGATGACGGTTGTCCACGGAGATACTGTGACCCTCGAAAACTTCCGTCATTTCACGAACGATAGACGCGCGAGCAGCCTCGACACCATACAGGTTAAGCATATGGTGAATCGAGTTCGTGTAGAGGGAATGAGGCTGGATGATGTCTTGGTAGTCCCGCATGGCGAGAAGGTTGACACCGTCCGTGATGACGTGGGCAGGTTCGCCCTTGATCGGGTCTGCCTCCACGTATGTACAGTTGCCAAGACCAGGAATAGACTGGATGACAGCAGTGCGAGCGGCCGCCTCAACCAGAGGTAGGACGAGAAGCTTGGGAGTAGAGATGTCGTACTGCAGTTGAATAGTGCACGAAGAACCCTGGCTCGGGTTGAACTTGAATTGAGTAATCTCGCCGAATTTACCCTTGATATCCTCCTCACGCAACTTGGTGTCTTTCGCTTCATTATCCGAGTCATCATCAGAGGCATCATCCATCTCAACATCCTTCGTTTGTTTTTCGCCACTATCCTCAATATCGTCATCGTCATCGGCATCTTGTTCCTGGACCATTTTCTCCTCTTCACCCTCAGGGCCTTCGTAGGATACTTGGTTTGAACGATTCTTGGAACCACTGGCGCGTTTCGCGTCATCCTGATCCTCCTCGTCATCGTCGTCTGCGGGCGCATCGTCGTCGTCAGCGCCCCGAGGAGCTTCTTGGACGGTACCAACAGAGACACCAATCTCCGGCTGGGCGGTTGAGTAGCTCGACAGTTTCTTTTCATCCTCTCGTCTCTTTAGTTCGGCTCTGGTAAGCTTCACAAGCTTGGGGATGAACTTGTTCTGTAGAGCAATCTGTACATCCTTTGTCTTGATTGCATACTCTGCAGTGTATTCCTCGGGAGGGAAAAATGAGATTTCGATATCATAAACCTTAGCCTTTGTGCTGCCAGAAGTGATTCTCTCCCTAATTTCAACCTTATCGACAACCTCTGCAATGCTGAGCTTGCTGATAGCCTTGGCGAACCTTTCAGAGTGCTCTTTGGACAGTTCCTCGTTCAAAATCAATGTCATCGTGGGAGTCATGATGTGAGCACTAGCCGTCATCACGATTTCACGCAGACGGGGAATACCCAGCGTCACGTTCTTCGCAGAGTGACCAGCCAAGTGAAAAGTGTTCAGGGTCATCTGAGTCGATGGTTCACCGATAGACTGACCAGCCACGATACCAACGGCTTCGCCAGGATCAACCACCGATTTCAAGTACTTCATGTTCATCATGTTACCGAATGATTTCTTGCTGAGGATACCTTCAATGCTCTTCTTCTTATCCTTCAGAAGCTTGTCCGGATTGCCGTCCTCGTACTGTAGAGTATTAGTATATATTGGACAGAAAGAGAGAGTTTTGTTCGTATAAGCATAAGCTCCTTCTTACCTTCTTAACAGCTTGAGCAAACAGCTCGGATGTACTACCCAGGTTACCTCCGGGGTGGTAAATGGATAACACAGGATCCATAGCATCCACCTTTCCGGTCTTGCGCACCTTCTTCATAGCATCCTTATGCCATTCACCTACCTCCTCGTTCTCCAGGGTGTGGAAATCGCTCGAATTGACTTGGGAAATGATGGACTTATAGTTAGAGGCCAAGAAGTCGAAATCTTTAAGGTGGACCTGTTTCGTAATATCCAGACCGTCCTCTCCGTACAGGAATTGAACAATGGAACCGTCGGTAGCTTCACGGACCGAAGTGTCATACTCAGCCCTTAAGCCTTCCATACCCTTGATCAAACAACGTTGCAGATAGCCGGAGCGAGAAGTCTTAACAGCAGTATCAATAAGACCTTCACGGCCGGCCATGGCGTGGAAGTAATATTCTTGAGGCTTGATACCTGTCAAGAAACGACCAGAAACATAACCGCCAGCCATAGGGTTCGTATCGAAGGCTCTGAAAGACGGTAACGTCTTACCGCTGATCATTACAGGTACACGACGACCTTCCAAAACTTGCTGGCCCAGGTTACAAGAAATCAGGTTGGCGTTGACACTAGAACCCTTGGCTCCGGAAATTGTCATCGATTGCATTTGGTTCCACGGGAAAGGCTTGACCAAGCCTCCTGGAAGACAGGCCTTGGTGATCTCGGTGGACAGGTTCGCTGTGCGAGCGTTGGAGACGCTATCAAGACCACTCTGTTTCTCATCATCACGGAGAACATCTTCCAAACGACGTCGCAATTCGGCGTCCTCATCAGCAACCTTCGTTTGGTCGAGAGTTACATACTTCAGCGCAACCTCACGACCAATTTCAGAGGCCTTGCTAAGTTTTTCTTTGCGAACACGGTCACCCTCTTTGGTTAAGCGAAGATCATCGATACCGCAGGTAAATGCGCGCATGTTCAAGAATCTCGTCAGAAGCCTGCCCAGAATACCGATGAGCCTTCCAGCAATGGTATGTCCATAAATTTCATGAATAGAATCGATGAGACCACCGGCCGTAGGACCGATCTGCTTCTTGTCGAGAATACCACAGAGCAACTCTCCATCCTTGAAGAGAACAGTTCCTTCTTCGTTACCTTCGCCCCATCTATCTCCAGGTGTCGAGGACTTGCTCTTCATGTTGAGACCGGCTCTGTTTGGAGGCATGATGTTCTTAAGGATAGTTGTAATGATTTGCTTTCCAGTCCAGAGGCGCTTTGGTTTGATCATTGTCGGGGCGACAACCTGGATACGCTCTGTGATTGTGTGGGAATTCTCTGGTCTCAAACAACTGTAGAGTAACTCATGGTAGTCCTCCTCATCGAAGAAGCTATCACGGCATGTGAACCACGTAGACATCGAGATGTGATCTTGGATCAAACCTCTCAGAGGTTTACCGGAAGTGGCAACAAGGTACTGGTGGTCTGCATCCGCAAGCATCATGGCTTCAGCACGAGCAAGCTCGTTCTGGGGGAAATGCATGTTCATTTCGTCTCCATCGAAATCGGCGTTGTAGGTATTACAGTTAGCGTAGTGCATGCGAATGACACGTTCGTTGGCGAGTACACGAGCCTTATGACCCATGATGGACGGCTTATGAAGCGTAGGCTGACGGTTCATCAAGACGACATCTCCAGTGGTAAGATGACGATACACCTTCTTGTTGCGCGACCCCTTCATACGCCAGTTCGATGGTGCGAGCAATTGGTTGGCCAAGGCTGTCCGCTCATCGAGACTCTTGAACTTGAGGTTAGTGACTTGTCCGAACTCGTTTTCGATCGCAGCGGCACCTGGGTACTTGTCTGGACCGTTGATGACAGCTTGCTTCATTTCCCAGAAGTTGTGGTTAGTTACAGGCTCCGGATACGTCAGTTTCTTTGCAAACACAAGCGGAACACCAATTTCGTTGGTTTCGATGTTGGGATCAGGAGAAATGACACTACGGGCAGCGAAATTCACACGTTTACCCATCATGTTCTTTCTGAACAAACCCTCCTTCTTTTCGAGGATCTGCTTGATACCATTGGGAGCGCTGGCCGCCGCGGGGCCGGACAATCCACTCCTATCACGGTCAATCAGACCATTCACAGTATCCTGAAGCTGTACAATGGCGTGTAGCAGATCCCTATAGTCGCGCACACGCATGGCAGAGTCGGATCCTCCATTCTGTCTTTCCTTGCTGATTTGGTTGATAATGTCACAATTCTTCAAGATCTGCGTGAACACCGTGTTTTGCTGGGCTTCGACAACAGCACCGGCGCCCTGGGAAGCGACAGGTCGATATTTGTTTGGTGGCACCAAGAGGTTTTTGATGAAGAACATGCCTGCGTCAACACGAGACTCCTTCTTTGACATCGGCCGGGATGTATAGACGAGGTTCAGGATCTCTTCTTCTTTAACAAACAACAAAGTAATTGCGGCGTGAACTTCTGGTGAGGGCATGAATTGGCCGCCATCACCAGTCTTCTTGTTGTCCACCTGCGCCAAGATGGCATTGCCACGAGCAACTTCCTCCTCCGCTCCGTGCGATTCCGATGTAGTACTGGCGTTGTCGTTTGCAAGCGCCTCCTTCTCTTTCTTATTGAATTTCCTGGTTTCCTGAAGAATGATCAAGGAGTTTGACGCATTGTACCCAGCTTGTTGCATAGCGAGTTTAGCCTTTTCGGGCAAAGCTTTCCGGAAAATCTTCGAATACCGATCCCTTCGGTAGCCTGGCGAGATTCTTTCTTCGGAGTTAATACCCGTGTGCTAGCAACAAAACTGGGAAAGTGATCAGAACTCACCCTGAGCAATTGGCACACTTCTTGATACCGACAATATCCTTGAAGAAATCTCTGACCACGGCCCGCCTTTGTTCTGCAGCAATCGGGTTTTTGGCTCCAGCCATTAAGCCCTTCAGCTTACCCGACGCCTGTGCCTCACGAATGGCTTTTCTGACAAACACATTTCTGCGCTTCACGAGGTCATCCTCGTCTTCGTCCCCATCGTCCTCGGACTCCTCTCCATCCTTTGCCGATTTCTTTGATCCCTTCTTGAGTTCCATTGACTCCAAGACAGCTACCTCATCGACCAGGCCATACTGCAATAGTCGCAATTTGCAGGTGTAGGCATTGACTTGCGTGCGAGACATCTGAAGACGGTGGCAGTATACACATTGCGCCCGAAGAAGACGATACATCTGATCGAAGTGCGTGACATTATACACATGGACTGGTAGCTCGATGTGCCCAGGATGGCCAGTGCAGGACCATGAGCTCATGCGACATGTTGTGCAGCTAGGTCCGGTCAGTCGAAGAGCCAAAAAGAAGGCTGAAGCAAAACACAAGACTGTAGACCACAACAATGTGCTGAGGAAGATACTTACACATGGTCACCCCATGCTCCCATAGCAGGGTCATACAGACCACCAGGAACAGGGTTGTTGAAGGAATCCAAAGTCGGAGTATTATGGATTCGCTTCACCGAGGTGGCTTTGATATCCTCATCATTGTAAACGGTAAAGTCAATCCCCGAAATAGAGGAAGCCACAGGACGTGCGAAGTTCGCCATGATTCCCTGCAGCTCCGTGAGCGACAGAAGAAGCTGGCTATGCGACTACCTGTTGGTATGGAGGAGCAAAAGCGGGTTCGTTCGGTCTTGTCGCTGCGAAAAGAAAAAGTTCACCCAACTTTTTTTCTGCCGTGCGATACCGCCAAGACCCACGTTTGAGATCGCCCCGTGATTTATGCCCGTATCACTTCTCAGTACCCGCGCTCTTTTCTCACTTTAGTTCTCGGATTGCCGACACTCGTTTGCCAACCTTTCGTACGTCAACTTTGAGTCGCGCTCGGTGCCAGTGGGTGAGTGCAGCATTCATTCTCTGCCTCAAGCAATGGCGGACCTGTCAGGCAACATGCTGAAGCGACCTCACCCCGAGGACGAAGACAATAACACACAGAAAAGATCACGTTCCAACAATGGATCCCCATTACCTGGGCAAGGGGCTCCAGCCTCTGGTAAGCCCGATATCGAGAGGATGGTAGCTGAAGCGAGAGCGAAAGCCGAAGCTGTACGCGCGAGGCTTCAAGCTGCAAGAGGAGGATCTACACCATCAGCGGCACCAAGCCCCAGTCCTACACCTCCGGCCGCTTCCCCTGCAATGTCCAGATTAGAGCAGATGAAAGCCAGAGTTGCGGCTGCAACTGGAAGGGCCAGTGTAGCAGCTCAGCAACGACCAGTCGAACCCTCGCCGACGCCTCAGCCTCCCCCATTGGAAGAAGACGATAGCTCCTCGAAGGGTCGGGGTGGTCTGGATGTCGGCCTTCATCCGGCTCTGCTGTCGGACACTGTTGAGTTTCGCAGTGCCAAGGGAAGACAGTCTACGCAATCGAAAAACCGTCGAACAGATTCACCGGTCACCAGTGGGAGGCCGGATCGAGCAGGGCTCGATCTTTCCGGTCCTTCTTTGGAGGAAATTAGAAACAATCCCTACTATGACCCTAGCCTCGGTCCGAAAGCTACGATTGCAAAGCCACGACAGTCGCGACAACTTATCTTCAACCAGAAGGGTAAATACATACAGCAGGGCGCTGCTCTGCGTCGGCAGGCTCAATTGGAGGCGATGAAGAAACGCATTGCTGAGAGAGCGCGACAGGCTGGTATCGATGAAGATCTGGATATCGAAAAGGCCTTTCTTGTTCCAGCTCCACCAGCAATTGAATGGTGGGATGAAGGACTGGTGGACGGGGAGGATTATTCCGGCATCGAAGACGAACGGAATCTGAAGATCGATACACCGGACACTATAGTGACTCAATACGTTCAGCACCCAGTTCTTCTCGACCCTCCGCAAGATAAGCATATGCCAGAGCAGAAACCTATGTACCTCACACCTAAGGAACAGGCTAAGA
Organism: Aspergillus sojae; assembly: GCA_008274985.1. Taxonomy (NCBI): domain Eukaryota; kingdom Fungi; phylum Ascomycota; class Eurotiomycetes; order Eurotiales; family Aspergillaceae; genus Aspergillus; species Aspergillus sojae. The sequence goes on along the minus strand of CP035527.1, from coordinate 3,583,766 downwards.
TTCGTCGCCAGCGGCGAATGGCCGATCTGAAGGAGCAACAGGCGAAGATCCGACTAGGACTTGAGCCAGCTCCTCCCCCGAAAGTCAAGAAGTCAAACCTCATGCGAGTGTTGGGTGAACAGGCCGTCAAAGACCCTACCGCTGTTGAAGCGCGCGTAACGCGAGAGATCGCAGAGCGTCGTAATAAGCATGAGGAAGCCAATGAGGAGCGTAAGCTAACAAAAGAAGAGCGGCGAGATAAGCTGGCTAGGCAACAAGAGAAAGATGCTGAAAAAGGAATTCTCATGTCAGTCTACCGCATCGACAGTCTTGCGAACGGGCGGAATCGCTTCAAAATCAGCAAGAATGCCGAACAGAATGCTCTTACTGGGGTCGTTGTCATGCACCCTAAATTCAATCTTGTGATTGTTGAGGGTGGTTCCCACTCTATCAACAACTACAGGAAGCTTATGCTGAACCGGATAGACTGGACAGAAAACGCAGGTCCAAATGCTGTGCGGGAAGGCAACCGGGAGGCCCAGGTGTCATGGCTTGCTGCTGAAGATGAGCAAACGGGTGATCTGAAAGATCTTAGCTCCAACACATGCAGCCTCTTGTGGGAAGGCCAAGTCAAGACTCGAGCTTTCCGCAAATGGTTGGGGGCACGAGTGTGTGAAACAGATTCTCAAGCGAAGGACGTCTTGGCTCGAGCAAAGCTGGAGAACTTCTGGGCTCTGGGGAAGAGCGCAAAGCAGAGCGAGTCATGGTCATGACGATGATGTTTATTCTTCTTTATTTACAAATTCTAGTCGAAAGGCAGAACATTTCTATCTCTATTAAACAAACACAACCATGGCCCATATGTGCCAGGTCTAATAAGCGATCATTGTTCACATTGCCCGCATCATTCAAATGACATGCCTCCTGACGTTGTATACATAAAGACTCCGTAATCAACAAGAGAAATGACCCAATGTAAAACTTTTAAGCCGATCCAGGATAGATGCCTAACTCCCCAATAATGCAAACTTGATATATCAGTTTTACCCAAACCTAGAAAAGCGAGGAACCCCTAATCAGATCAACATGGTATCAAACGCTCATGAGCGAGGTGGTCCTTGATTGTTGTTGCTCAGCTGACGCAACAGGTCTAATTGCGCCTTGACCTGGTCAAAATTCATGGTTGCCGCTTGCGCCGGTTGTTGCCCAGGGGCTTGCTGTTGTTGATACTGCTGCTGTTGTTGCTGCTGTTGCAAAGCGGCCAAGAACAATGGGTTGATTTGCATGTTGGGTGGGAATTGGTAAGGGTTTTGTTGGGGATAAGCCTGCTGGAATGGCATCTGGAAATTGAAGCCAGGAGGTGCAGCAGCTTGACCGAACTGTTGCTGTGGTTGAGGTTGTTGTTGTTGCTGCTGCTGCTGCTGCGGGAAAGATGGGTACGCAGGGTATTGTTGTGGCATTCCATAAGCATTAGGTTGGGTTTGCTGGTACGCGTGTTGACTGTAGTTGGAAGATTGAGGTTGCGTGTCCGATCCTTGCTGTTGATATGGCTGGCGCTGACTCTCTCTTGGTCCGCCTCCACGGCCACGGCCACCTCGACCGCGATCAAAGCCCCGGCCCCGACCTCTACCACCACGGAATCCACCTCTACCAGTGGGTCCGTCATTCTCGACAGGTGCCTCCTGCCGGCCCATCATCTCATGGAAGTTCTTCGGGCGAGCAAGAGGTGTGTATCCATCTTCACCTGCATTATCGTCGTAGTTTAGTTCGGTTTGGCTGAGCTTCGAAGGACCTGGAGGACCCTTCTTAGCCTTTGCTGGACCATCTCTAGCTTCCTTTCTCTCCTGCCGCTTCTGCTTCAACTTCCGCTTGTACTCGGCCTCTGCTTCATCGTCGGAAAACTCCACCTCATCTTCAGCAATTTCCTCATCGTGGAAATTCGAAGCATCACTGCCCTTCATTCCCTTGAGAGGCTGAGTAAACACAAATGTAGAATGTTGCTCAACGTAGTAAACGTCCTTTCCTTTAGAAAGACCACGTTCCTCGACAGCCGCGGCAGTAGGGAAACGGATAGTATACAATGGGTTCTCAACTCTTCCCAATGTCTCAGCAACCACACCAGTGACACTCCTGTCTTCAAGGCAGAGTAATGAGCCCGATTCCAGCACCTGGTACTCTCCAGAAGTGTTCGCCGCGATCAGAACCGTGTTCTCGACTATTGCCTCCACATTCCCCAGGTGCACAATCTTCATTTCGGGAGTCACAGTGACATCCGGGATAGGGGGCGCTTCTTCTAGAATTTCGTTTGCCGTTCTAATATGACCACCCGATTTGCCCTTCCCCTCTCCTTCGTCGTCGGAACCAAGTTCTGCCTGCATCAGGATACGCGCTTGCTCTTCGGGGCTGAGAATTGGGTAGTCTTCGTCGTCCTCATCGCTGTCATCTGAGGAATCGCTAGAAGAATCATCGGAAGATGACTCGTATGGAGAAGAATCGATCTCCCATTCGGGATGCTCCTCCTCGTCCTGTTCCGCTTGATCATGTTCCATAGCGTCGGGGGGAGGCACAGTTCCTGTCCCGCTTGCGTCACCATTGGCCATGTTGTCGTCCGCCTGAGCCTGGCTTGTGACTTCGGTTTGGTTACGTGGTTCAGAATTTTGTTCCCCCTCAACGTTTCCGATGCTCTCCACGGCAGGCTCTTGCTTCTTAGGCTCCGTCTCTTCAATATCCATGCCATTTTGCGTATCCGTATGCGCACCTTCCTGGGGAGCGGGGTTAGGCGATGTGCTTGGATCGCTCTGCGCCGGCTGTAGATCCTTGAGACTATCATTGACAAGGTTCAACCCAGGGATCAGTGTTGAAGGATGAGATGTCGTGGCTGGTTCATTGGTTTGACCCTGAATAGCTGCTCCCGGGTTCTCGCTAGGTTCCGCAGGCGTGCGCGCGACCCACGGCGTGTTGTAGAAATCACTTCCATCGTCCGCAGGTGTTAGTGCAATGGGTGGCGTATCATTCATGCAAGTCCGTTTCACAGGAGGCCCCTCGTTCGCATCCTCTAGGGAATGCTGGGGTTGAACAGGAGGCTGCTGATCACTCATTATGTGTCTCTGTAGCCTTGAGAAAGACGTATCCCAAAGGCGAGAGGGAAAAAATAATAATAATAATTATGGTATAGTTGAAGGAATGATTGCAGGCAAAATCTAATGCGGGAACTTTTTTTTTTCGAAGTGCCATAATTGCCGTAGCGGTTACCGGAGAAGCTTTCTTATCGATAACGTGTTTGTTACGTTAAGCTTCAACCATGCCTTAACTTTTACATGTTAATAAATCAATCTCCCTCGACGAATGTCAGCAAAATGGCATCTGCCAGGAAAACAATTGAGGTTCCCTCAATGCCAACGGGGCAGGCACCGCGGTCCAAGAAACGGTATCAAACCTAGAGTTCCTTTCCTTTATCAATCAAGCTAACACTCGCGACACTTCGCAGACCCCCGCCGCCGCCCTATTACCTTCCATTGAATATAACGCTCTATGTGTTCCTCATTTCCAATGCAATTGCTGCTTTCCTTGCGCCCGTTCAGGACTGTGACGAAGTCTTCAACTTTTGGGAACCTACACATTATCTTGATCATGGATACGGACTTCAGACGTGGGAGTACTCGCCGGTGTATTCAATCCGGAGCTGGCTCTATGTTACCATTCATGCCATTGTCGGGAAAGTGGCCTCCCTTGCTCTAGTTACGAAAAGCTCTCAATTCTATGCGATCCGCTTTTTTCTTGCCCTCGTTTGCGCCGCCTGTCAGACCCGACTCTATGCGGCAATCTGTCGAACACTAAGCCCCAAGATTGGCCTGTGCTTTCTTATGATCGTTGCGTTCAGCCCGGGCATGTTTCACGCTTCCACAGCATTCCTTCCCTCCAGCTTTACTATGTACATGTCCATGCTCGGCCTCACAGCCTTCTTGGATTGGCGACGTCAGAAGATTGCGCAAGGAATCATGTGGTTTGGCCTCGGTGCGATTGTCGGTTGGCCTTTTGCCGGTGCTTTGATCGTTCCACTTCTGCTCGCCGAGCTTATTGTCGGCGTTATCTCGGGATCCTTGGGGACAGTTGTCTCTAGTATCTTTGACGGGGCCATCAGATGTCTGGCAATCCTGGTATGCAACTACGGACTGACAGTCTATAATCTCCGTCTTGTGCTAATAAGATGCAGGCTGCGGAAATTGCTGTAGACTATGCTTTCCTCCGTAAGTTCGCTGTTGTGCCTTGGAATATCGTCGCCTACAACATCTTTGGAGGAGAGGGTAAGGGTCCAGACATCTTCGGTACAGAGCCTTGGACATTCTACATAAGGAATCTACTATTGAATTTCAACATCTGGTTCATATTTGCGATGTCTGCGGCACCTTTACTACTTCTGCAGGCCATATTCCGACCCCAAGCGACCAAGAAGGAGATTCCGCTACGAACCTTGGCTGTGATTGCACCATTTTATATGTGGTTTGCGATCTTTACCGCTCAACCTCACAAGGAAGAAAGGTTTATGTATCCGGCGTACCCTTTTCTTGCTCTCAATGCGGCGATCGCAATCCACATAATCCTAACCTACGTTGGGTCTAAGGACTCTAAAGGGTCCAAGGGAACCTTGTTAGCCCAAGCCAAGCTTACCATCGTAACGGCTGTTGTTCTGGCCGCTATCAATGCTGGCTTGCTGCGGACTGTCGGTATGATCACCGCCTACAACGCCCCTCTCAAGGTATTCGAACCGCTCGAGCGGCTGGGCATTCCCCAAGCGGGCGACTCGGTATGCTTCGGTAAAGAGTGGTACCGATTCCCATCTTCGTTCTTTCTCCCCGATGGCATGCGGGCCAAGTTCATCCGGAGCGAATTCCAGGGGTTGCTCCCTGGGGAGTTCCCCGATGCCACGGATTATCCTGCTCTTTTCGACGGTACATCGCAGATCCCCGAAGGCATGAACGACTTGAACCGGGAGGACCCAGGAAAATACGTAAGTGTATAACAAGACGATCTTTTTATCTCCATCAGCTAATCGCGTACATAGGTTGACATCTCCCAATGCTCATTCCTGGTCGACTCGTACTTCCCAAGTCGCGATGCAACCGAGCTGGAACCCGACTATATCCACGACGAGTCACAGTGGGAGGTGATGTCGTGCAAGCCCTTCCTCGATGCTTCACAAACGGGTCTTATAGGCCGACTGATCTGGGTTCCTGATCTGCCGGGGCTCCCGGATCAATTCCAGCGTAAATGGGGGCAATATTGCCTCCTACGGCGACGTGATGTCAGCGCCGAGACGGATTAAAAGGTCACATGTACTATCAAGACGGCTCTTCCACCAATGTAAATAGGCCAGAATGCTATCTCTGGATATTACCTTCATTCGTATCCGAGATGCGAACCCGCAGACGCAAACCCGTAGGGCGGCAGTGCGACCATACCTGAAGGAGACAAAAGATCCCCCAGAGCTGCAGAGATAAGCATCTTCTTCCCCGCAAACTTTAGATGTCGATCGCATCCGATTAACAGATACGGCAGTGGACTATCTGATCCCTTGCCCCCAGACTTGATAACGCTCTGCTGCATGATGTATCCATCCGTATGCTGTCCTGCATCCTACATGTTAGATAATGATGCTTTAAATCCACCCCCCTTCATCCATATCCCAACCCTACTTGTAGCAATCTCCCTACAACACGATCTATACCTATAGAAACCAACTCCTCTCATGATACCAACAATAACATAAACAGTATCACTATAAAAGAAATCCAACATGATGTTCACAGCCCTCCCAAGTACAATCACCCAACACCACCTCTCCAACGTCACCGCCATTTGCCTCCTCGCAACCCTGACCACCTATCTCCTCCACTCCCTCTGGAAGAAACACCAAGTCTCAAAATCCCCCGGGGGCGACCCCGAACAAAAGTCCCTGTCCCCCTCTTCAAAGTTCAAACAGCCCACCCGCAAACCGGGAGAATGGACTCCATCCGACTTCAAGCGACCCCCTGCCGCCCCGTATCCAGACTGGGACGTGCATACCACCGAGCCAAAACCCTACCGACCGTTCAGATATGGGCCGTAAGTCATAACAGACTTCTCTATACAGAGTACATCCAGGCGGTATAAGCTAACAGAGAACCCACAGTAAATACTTCATCACAATGGGCCTGCGAAGCATGAAATGGGACGAATGGATCGAACTCGACAATCACTACCCACGCTACCACGCCGACAAAGCACGTCGGATCAAAGAGCGAGGAGCAAAATGTTCCAAAACGGCCCCTGAAGCCATGGACGCTGCTATGGAGTTACTAGAAGAATTGTACGTTGCCTTCATCTCCATACACCCCCTCTCCATATACCTCCCATCCACACAACCTATCCACGATACCAACCATACACTCCCCAAAGAACCAAAAACACCAACTAACAACTCCAACACACAGAACAACCTACCTCCCCGAACGCTACCCAACCCTCTTCCGCAAAACCCCCACCGGAATAACCAACCTCCTCACCCAAGAAACCCTAACCACGGTCCCTCCCCTCCCCGAAGACCCCATGCAAACCTGCGGCCGCCTAATCCAAGACGACCTAGCCCTAATGCTCGAACGCCCCGACGGCGAATACTACCTCCTCGCCGGCTCCATCCTCCTCGCCGGCTTCTGGCGCCTCGAAGACAAATACGGCATGCGACTCTCCGAAATCCACACCTCGGGCGACGTGCCCGGCTACAAAGAAAAGCTCGAAAAGGGGATGTTGAATTTCTTCCGCAGGCTACGACCCGAGGATCCCGTGCTCCGGAATAACTACTTTATTCAGGTGGATGAGAGTCTGCCCTGGTCGCACAGTATCGGGTCGGAGGATGCGGAGACGGTGTCGTGGAATACGGCGGAGAAGAATCGGGCGATTGAGCATCATTTTTTTCGGTCTGAGAGGCAGAGTTTGAGGAGGTTGCCCAGGTCGGGGGCGGTGGTGTTTACTATCAGAACGTATTTTGAACCCATTACGGAGGTGGTGAAGGAGCCGTATGTGCCTGGCAGGTTGGCTTCGGCGGTTAGGAGTTGGGGGGAGGATGTGGCGAGGTATAAGGGGAGGGAGAAGTATGGGGAGGTTTTGTTGGAGTATTTGGATCGTATGCATGAGAAGCAGGTTGCCGAGGGCTTGGAGGTGGATAAGGAGGAGGAGGTTAGGAGTTATCCGTTTTGATTGTTTGGTGTTTGTGGGTTCATTGGTGTTTGGGTGTTCTTGTGGTTTAGTTTTTTATGTTATGTTATGAGATATGATGAGATGAATGCCTTGCTTTCTTTCTCTCTCTCTCTCTTTCGTTTTTTGTAGCTGGGTCTTGTATCTTGATGAGATTGTAAAGGGTATGCCTCTATGATCGTATAACCCGCCCAACTCTATTCAAGCCCAACAGCACGTCTAATCTCAAACATATTAGTAGATGCAATGGAACCTTCTGTATATACCAAATGCCGGAGGCAGATTATCCTCCCAAACGCCAACCGATGCCCTAAACCAGATCTAAAACAATCAAACAGCCAGCGAAGACGATCTTCTCCTTCTTCGCTTTGCGAAAGCCCATTCACGCTCTTGACGCCAAGAGCACTCGTCGCGGAACTCACAGATCCGGCACTTCCACGCATCCATGACTTCGACACCCCGGGGGTTACGCTCGCCACGCCACCATTCCATCTGGTCAGATAGATAGGCTGTCAGAGTCGTGGGGTCAAAGAGGAAAGAGCGGCTGCCTAGCAATCGGGACTCCGTGTCGGTGGTTGGGGCTGATGACAGGTATCGGGCAGTAAGAAGAGGCGATAGCACAGTCGGATAAGGCTCGAGTAAGCCCGGCTGGAACTCAGAAGGGATTGAGGGTGCCACGGATACTGGTGTCGAATGTGCCGGTGGGAGGAAGGTGAGCCGGAGTTGGTCTTTCATCAGCTTCCAGAGGCTGGTCAGGTTGTTGTGCGCGAGAAGAATACTGGTCGAGTCCTGGCTGCCAGGGGGTGCTGAGTCCGCGCCGTACGATGTACGTCGTCCAGCCGCATCTTCCGGGGTAAAGTCATGGTCAAACTCTTGCGATGACAATGTATCGAAGAATTGGTCGTTGAGACCGCCTACTTCAGCTATGAAGGCGTCGGTGAACGTGCGCGTGGGATCCAGGTCATAGCGCGAGGCAAGTAGTTCGATGGATACATCCTCACTGGTAGCAAGCCGATTGAGCATATGATAGTACATCTGGAGTTGGAGCAGTGTCGGCCGGAACGACGAACTCTTCACAGTAGGGACAGAGGCACTAGCTCGGGTCTTGACGTCTGTCATGTATATTCGAGGCAAGCTGAAAGCCTCTGAGGAAGATTGACTGCCGATTCCGGAGTCATCTAGACTTCCTTCTTGCTCACCATTCCAAGACAGGTCAGAGAGCCGTTTGCCGCCCTGTGACGGCGACAACAGGTAATCCGAAAGCGACATTTGATACTCGGGCAGCACAGCCCGCGATGCCTCCACGTCGGCATAATACGACGCAGCCGTCGCTTCAAGCTCTGGGTCCGGACACTCGTAGGAGAGCTGGTCAATGACCCCATTCACCAGCTCGCCATCCACCAGCCCCCATACCTCCAGCTCTCGAGTGATACCATACTCCCTCAACGTCCGCAGCCCTTGTATAATATTCCATATCCTTAACGCCAGCGCATCTTCTTTAGTCGTAATCTCCACCGAAACCGTCGTATAGAGCTCATCCTCTAACGTCTTATGTATCGTACTCCCCTGCTTCATCGCCGCAGTCCTCCTCTTCCTTCCAAACTTTGTCAACGTATACCAATACTGCAACTCGCACCACGCCGGCGAAATCAAATCCGTGACCGAAAAAGCTTTATTAGGCGGTTTCCGAAACCTCTCAATCGGCGCCCGGTTATCCGCAGCAGCATCCGTAGCACCGGTAGTCCATTCTCTCTCACGAGCTACATGCCTCTCGCGCTCCTTCGTCCGGCCCTCAGTAGAATTCGGATGCTCAACTAAACGCTTCGTCAGACCGTCAGCGCCCCACAACAAACACAAAACACCAAAACCAGGAAGAAAGAAAACGGGATAATACCAAACGCGGCGCCACCATTGCTTGCCATCTGACCTGCTCTCCCCGCAACGGGACTGCCCCAAGTCCTTGAAACTTGCCATACGGGCTTTTGCCTCCCCAGTACCTTGGGCGTCCGAGGACTCGACGGAGCGACATGGCAATTTTCGATGTCGCCTACGGGGTGGTTTGTCTCCTTCGCGGTTGGAGAGGTCGTCGTTGGTTGGGGCGGCGGCGGCGGTGGTGTCGCGTGGAGAGCCGCGTATTCCGTGACGGCTTGGGCGAGTAGTTCGTTCAAGATATCCTCTTCATCCGGTGTGAAGTCGGATCCGTACTCGCTGCTGTTGTCGGTGATTGTATCTTTCATTAAGACTTGGGAGGACTGTGGGCAGGACATGCCTGCGATCCTGTCGGGGAGTTCATGTCATTGTGATGTGGAAAGTGGCGAGTGCCGCCGTTGATAAGCTATCGGGTATGATATCCCGTCGACTGCTCCAAATATTGCAAATGCGATATTCCAGAAATACGGTGTCTGGATACGCATGAGTAGAATAACAAGTATGAGGAATCGCAGTGTGTCTATAAATAACTGTATTTCATAGTCTATCAAGGGCGCTGTAAACACACGCTATCTATAATCCAACCAAACCCACCCAATACCACCATATCTAAATCTATATACAACAAGGGACCAAAAACCAAAGGGGTATAAGAAAGAAGACATCCAGCCAAGATGGAACTATGCCTTCAGCGTCGCTGAGGCGCCGATATCAATCTGTGAAGCCGCTGCCTCGGCCAACTCATTGGCCTCGACTTCTCGCGCCGCCTTCTGGTTCAACCAGCTGAGATACGTCTGCCATCCGACCGCAATAACTCCAGAGAATATATTCCGGAACTGAGCCGGCACGTACATGAAGCTGAACGCGGTGACTGCAGGCCACAGCTTCGCGCTGTTGGTGATACTCACTGGAAGCGCCTTCTTCAGACGCTCCCAGGTCTCCTCGAGAGTCGCGCCGGAAAGCAGCGAGTGGACACTGAAGAAGTAGGTGTTGAAGACGGGTGTGAACACGGCCTGTTGCACGCAGACCTTGGTGAGGATCGAGAGGAACTTGGATGCGAAATTGAAATGGTGATGAAGGAACATGAACCTATTGTTGATCTATTAGCACATTGTCTCGTTATGCCAAAACTAAAGACCGGGGACAGCATACCAGTTATACGACGGGATACTTGATCCTGCACCCACGGTCAAGTGCCGCAATGTCCTCCACGGGTCATATCCTCCTCCGGATGTCGCGGCGTCATTGTCTTCACTCTCTGGATTTTCTCGGGCCGTATCCTTGACCGACTTGTTATCCGACGGGAACAATAACTGTGCGCTCAAGTCACCGCATAGGTACACGACGATCGAGCTCCAGAATTGTGTCGCATAAGGTCTTCTTTCCTGAATCCGCGAATATGACCGTCCGAGCTTGCCAAGAGGTCCCTCCACGATAACGTCACGCAGCGATCGAGATCGGGCACTGGCGGGGACTGTACGCGGGGTGGCGGAGGAACAGGAGGATTGCGTCGATGAAGGGGGTGCGGCTTTAGACTGAGCATTCTGAGAGGGTACGTTTTTCTCAGGACTCTTCGGCGATGAGCTGGTAGATCGATTTCCTTGAGGCCGTATGCGAGATGATAGATGGGACCGCGAGAATAGCGTTGGCCGTTTGCCAAGCTGGGTGACAAGTGTATGTCTCATATTTTTAGTTGTGCTGGAGTATATAAATCTCGCATATGGAAGGGCGATCAACCGAGTGATAACCGTAACGAGCCTATTGAGAATAACCCCCTGGAGTGACCTGTCGAAGCTCAGGATCCGCACAGGAACAGCAGCACGGTCAGCAGAAAATAAGGCACATCATGTTGAGTCAAAATTGAATCAGCGCAGGAGATTTATTCCGCAATCAGCGCTGTCGGCACTGCTTCTCTGCCGAGGATCGGGTCCAGCAAAGGCGGCAAGCCTTTCCGATCGGAGTCAAAAATCTATTGGTTCTTAAGTCCGAGATACAAAGGCCGAGTCAGGTCACGATAAGTAAATTATTCTTCTCTCTAGCACATTACATACATACACCAGATCAGATCCCAACTCCACGGTCTATAATGCAAGCAAACAGGAAAATATGTAATGACACGCCGGGTATATCAACATGAAACAGTCGTCTAAATAATAAGAGTAGAGCCCTGGAAAAGGGCTCAATGCATGGACACAAAACTTTTTCTCTTCCATCATCCGCATCTCACATCAACACGTCGAGTGTTATCAACAAAAGGGTATAAGGATAAATAGGGTAATAGATACTAAAAATTATCGACATAGTCGGTATCGGTATGTTTAAAATGCCGGGAAAGTGAAGAACTTGAAGGGTGGCTGCGCAATAATCCTTTGATCATTTGAAGGACTCGCGAGTATGAACGCGGTCAATATCGTACGGGTTCCCGTCATAGATCGACTGACGCGCAGAACCGGCGGTTCGAACCGATGACTTGGTGCGAATTTGTTGCACCGGCGGCAGCTCGCCAACATGCGAGCCGCTTTCATCATCGCTACTATCGGAAACCTCGACACCAGGTGCTTCCGTGCGGTCATAGGCCGGCTCAAGTTCCTTGTCTTCAGGCTCACCCTGCTGTTGCTTAATCTGCTGCGCCATTTTGCGCATAAAGGCATCGGATTCGGCTGCGTACTTGCAGCGCATGCGGATCTTGGGTCCATAAATATAGAATAGGAACGGGAACGGTACGCATGCGAGAGCCAGGAAGGCAGGGATGGTGGAAGCCCAGTGAATGCCAAGGTCGCTGTACATATAGGTCGTGAAAAGCGGGAAGACGGCACCAAAAATCGACCGCAGAACCGAATTTGCTGCCAGGACCGACGCTGCAAAAATGGTATATGTGTCAATGAGGTAGGTCAGGATACTCAGGAACACCAGGACCATTCCAAAACCGAAGGGGGCTCCTGCCGCGACGGAGGCCATCCAGTGGATAGATGGGTAGTTCGTCCATGCAAACCAGAACAGACCGATCGGAATAGCGAGAGAAGCGACCATGCATGGTGGGAGACGTGCTTCGGGAGGAGCAAATCCTTCGTGTTTTTCGTCGGTCTTGACGTATCGCTTGTTGTCGATAATGCTGTAGGCCACAGCAGCCAGCATTCCGATCATGATACCAAGGAATGGAAGACTGCCAACACCCTGGTTCCAACCACGGACCCCTTGATACACAATTGGGTAGGCAGCGAAGAGCATATACAAGGTGCCATACACGATAGCCATGTACAGGGACAGCAAGAACACAATAGGCTCCCGGAAGAGTAGGATCCAGGGACGCGACAAGGCGGTGCCGAACGCTTGCTTGAGACTGACCTTGCCCTGGTCGATGTCCAATTTGCTGCGATAGACCTTGCCGGTAATCTTAGACAGTCTCTCGGCGCGGCGACGAAGAAGAACCGGTGCATATGTTTCGGGTGTGAGCAGGGAGGCCACAATCCAAACAAAGCCAGAAAAGGCTCCCAAGAAACCCATCACCCATCTCCATCCGGCGTTCATTCCAAGGAAACCTCCGATGATAGGGCCGAGGACGGGGCCTGTGTGAAAGGAAGTCAGTCCAATGATGTTCCAGAATTCGAAGCAACGAAACAAAGAGGAACCTACCCAGAAATGGAGCAGCCGCAAAAAGACTCGTTGCAACACCTCTCTCTTTAGCAGAGAACATGTCGGCAATGACACCTCCCGCATTGGTAAGGGGGGAGGAGCCAAACGATCCGGCAAAAAATCGAAGAATGATCAGAGTCTGGATGTTCTGGGAGCCAGCACTTCCACAGTTGAAGGCAGTCAAAGCGAGATAAGTGAGAAAGAAAATGATCTGACGGCCGAACATTTCACTCAGAGGAGCCCAGAGTAAAGGTCCTGTTCCTGTCAGCCAAAGAAGCGATTCATGAAAGAGCAAGAGGCATACCGATGGCGAAACCAAGGACGAAAAGCGAAACACCCAGAGTAGAAACTTCGGTGCCGACGTGAAATTGTTGTCTGATTTGAGCCACACCACCGGTATAGGCTGATGAAACTAGCGCAACGGCCAGGGTCGAAATAGCAGCAAGCATAGTGATGAACCATTTGGTGCCATTGGCGAACTGCATAGGGTTCCTTGGATCATTAGGGAGCCAGGTGACAGCATATGGATCCTCTTCAGTTCCTGAACCCGGATACGGATGATCGATGACTTCCTGGGTCACGGCCCCCTGATCCATAACCATGCGCCAATATGGGATCTTTCGGCTCATGGGCGACTCGCCAGGAGCCCCCTTCTCGTTCGACATGGTGCAATGAATGTGTTTCGTATCACAAAGGGGACGGTGACACGATGGCGTTTAAGGATAGGAGACGGTGTCGTGCAGAAAGACGGACAAAGGGCGGCTGCGGCTGAAGTGTCTCGCGTATTAATAGAGCAAACAAACGCTGTTGTTATCAGATATGATCCCTGTCAAGAATATTGACTGCAATAGCCGAATGCGGCAAGTGTATAGACGGTATTGAAATTCAAGGTGTGGGCAGCCAAGAATGTCGATCAGGGAATTTAGAATAAAATCAAGATTAAATAAATCTATTAAAATGTTAAGGAATGGTATCACAAATATAGGGCCGGAAAAAGTAGGACTCAAAGGGATGTTACAGATCTATATATACATCTGGGCCCAACGAAATTTTTTTTTCTTTGATTTAGTGACAGCGTCACTTTGGAGTAATTTACCTCGGATCTAAGCCGGTCTCAGGTCCTGAGGTACGAAACGACGCTGGAATTAAAGGGAATGGGGCAAATGCACCCGAGATCTGGGCATTATTCGTCGTTATGCACCGCATAGACTGGTCGGCCTTGAGCGGAGTGGATCCCAGGACCCATTCGTTAAAGCTCTGGATCCATGGGCTAACCGTGTGCCTCGTGGCTTAAGGAAATTGTCCTGGAAAGTTTTTTGATTAGTCGAGTTTATTCTTCGGGTGTATGACTCTTTGAGAGACTGCCTCCGTAGGGCAATTTTTTGATTACAGACCCAGGTAAGAGTTGTGAATGATCATAAAATTATTCATAAGACATCGTGAGTGACGTCTTATCTATCCAATCTGCTCCGAATGTTTGCTATCATATCAGGATATCTCAAATGAGGGGAAATTGCATCACGGTGTCGAAATAGCTTAATGAGAGCAGGTGACCGAATGACTCGTAGAAATTTCGGCCCGACTATTTCATCAGCCGCATCCATGAAAATTGCCTGCTTCAGGTTAGACATCGTTCGTATCCCATTTCAGCCACAGTTCATAGACTGACCTTTGTTGCTAATAAGGCCACAATCATATAGCATGGTTCCCTCGTATTCATAACATAAAGGGGCTCATTATATCTTAATAATACTTCATGGGCATCTACGTTCCCGATATCACGACCCGTGAGGCTAAGCATCGGCTAGTACTGTTCTCGCCATGGCCCCTTGGCGAGTCGACGGATCTTTGATATCCGGCTAAGGACGATCATCTACATCTTACCACTTCGGATCTATTCCTTATCCATGAGAAAGGGTTTAATCGTCAGATCCTACGAAGAGTAGTGCCAACCACCTAAGTTTATTTTCACAGAGAGACCATCATCAGGGCACATTAGCCTTAAGAAATCAAAAGTCTGTTGGGGACTCGGCGTGTCCGTCTTGGACCCACTAGCGTTAGTCCACAAACCCCTTAAAGCGGTTTAGCTACGGTGCCACTTAATCATTCTGGGCCTTTTCGAGCCACACTAGAACCCGACGGTAATTACACTAGAATCCGTGTATGCTGCATTTCTGCATAAATCCCTATGGAGAACGATGGGTCGTTGCTTATACTTTATGCTGACCCAAGAACAACCTACGATAGTAAAGTCTTGGATGGGGATCATCTATCTGTCCCTATCGTGGTATGACAGGTCGATCGGCGCGACAAGCGGTGTCAATCTCAGTCTGTATTCGCCGATATCTGTCTTTCGAACTGCGATGGTGTACGTACATGTATTCGTGCTCCCACTTCTTGCCGCCTTTCTTGTAAGGCAACAATGTATAACCCAACTTAAAAGCGGAGGTGCTATAGGGGTGCAATGTTAGCTATTAATCCTGGTGCCTTCGGTTTCAGTGTGGAATTCAGTTGCCTGATTACTCAGTGGTTCCCTGCCATCCGGTAAAAGGAAGTGCATGGTTACTGCATCTACATGTCCAATCGCGGGTTATATATCTACAAAGTACTCTTTGTCAAGTTCTTATACTCAACCTGTCATACAATCTTAGCGATATATAATACATTCATATCACGTATCATATTTTAATACTCATTTATACCCCATTTCCTTCCCCATCGTGCCCATAAATCACACAACCCTGGTGAAGTTAAGCCCTGCAGCATCGCTACTAGCCACCAAACCCTCAAATCACAACCCACCCACTCACCGTACACTCTAACAAAACCCCTAGAGCCAAAATCCAGATGATCGTAGAAGCAGTTGATCCAGCAACAACCCAATCAACCAAACACCAGCCAATCCCCTCCAGCAGATATCCAACAAGCAAGATAAGAAAACAGAAAACAACCTCGGCAAATTCCCAACTCACGACAAAAGCCCCTCCTCTAATCAAAGAAATCCACGCCATCTTACAAATCCATATCCTAATTTCCAACTAACCAGTCCCACTAGCTACCCCTCTGCCGATAGATTGTTTCATAACTCGTTTCGTTGTCCGACCGAGGCACGGGACTTGGCCGTAAGGCCACCACTTAGGGGGGTTCGGATTCGGAATACCGGTCGCTGTGTAGGATGCCGACAAGATAGTTAATATAGGAATAAACAATAGTCTTTTAAATACTAGAGTATATTGAAAATGATGTGATGTCACTATAAAACGGGTTCTTGTTCTTTTGTTACTTATTGGTTGTCTGGTTTTGACAGACTTGCAACCCAAGTGGGATGCTCCATGGCGATCGTGTTGTCGCCTGTACCCCTCCATATCTGGAGGATAGGGGGGTTGAGAAGGTGGATATGCAAGGTGTAGTTCGTTGTATTCTGTGTATGTGTTTTTGGAGATATACTAGAAATCCAACAGCTATCTATGAGCCTTCCTTGTTCTATTTCATGATTGGGGAGTTATGGAAAAAATCCAAGTCATAATGCCGTATCCAGTCACTACTTCAGTCTTCAACATATGTACTCTGTACGATCGCAAACAGTCCTGTTAAGGGGAGGACCAGTCTGAGGTTGAGTGGATAAAGACGGGAATATATTTCAAATATTCTGTAGACTTAGTAGAAGTAGAACCTTTCCTAGTCGTATATGGAGTACTGAACGCGGTGGGTAGTACCCCAGCAATACCACCAGCGCTCACGCTCAACAGGTCGCGTCGCTGAAGGCGCGACCGCGATAGTGGCATACTTCTTTACAAGAGGAACAGCGCGAGATTAAGTCACGACAATAATGGATTGGATTATTCGTCATAGAATCTGCATTTCGAATCTATGCCATCCGGTGGCAATTCATGGAGAATACCACTTGGTCAAGTAAAATTTCTTAATGTACATGCTCGGATGCATCCCATGAGATCCAATCCATTCAGCCGCGTCGTCGGCAGCCTACTATTTATTGCGCAGCAAAACGAAAACTAATCCCAGTGCCGAAACCCATTGATATTCGCAAATGAAAAAACAGAACCCATCATGTATCGCCAGTCGTGAAAAAGAAATAAAACCCCTAATCGCCTACCCAGAGACAACCAGAAAAACCGGACTCATTAGAGAATAATCTAAGAGCGCTCACCACGGAGACGGCGGGCGAGCTGGATGTCCTTGGACTGGATGGTAACACGCTTGGCGTGGATGGCGCAGAGGTTGGTGTCCTCGAAAAGGGAGACGAGGTAGGCCTCAACGGACTCCTGGAGAGCACCGATGGCGGAGGACTGGAAGCGGAGGTCGGACTTGAAATCCTGGGCGATTTCACGGACCAGACGCTGGAAGGGGAGCTTGCGGATCAGAAGCTCGGTGGACTTCTGGTAGCGACGGATCTCACGGAGAGCGACGGTACCTTTTCATGACTGTTAGTGATGAAACGATGATGATTTGCCACATCGGTAGATAACTTACCAGGCTTGTAACGGTGAGGCTTCTTGACACCTCCGGTAGAAGGAGCAGCCTTACGGGCGGCCTTGGAGGCGAGCTGCTTACGAGGGGCCTTGCCACCAGTGGACTTACCTGGATGGATGTTAGTGATGATGATTCAAGACGCGATGTATCACTCATGGGGACGCGACCCTGACGCGGGGCGACGACACCACAAGAGAAAGGATAGTGAGGTTAAGACTTACGGGCAGTCTGCTTAGTTCTGGCCATCTTTAGAGATAAGGTTTGATGGATTTAGTCGACTTTGAGATGAAAATAGATAAAAGTCGATGGTTGTCGATGATAGTGTGTTGGCGGATGAGGAGATGAAAGAAGGATGGAGGAGGCGGGTGGGGGAAGGTATTTGTAGTAAGCGAAGGGCGGGTGGTGATCTGATGGCGTTGCCAGCAATTTGGGTGGCCTTAGCGTCGTTTCCCTTTGATCAAAAAAGCGCTCGGAAAGCAGCACACCATAAGCCGTGATTTCGGGGGTCACTTTTGGCTGCAGAATCAAAGGGTTACCTTGCGGGCGGTCAGGGAATCCGCGCCCAAGGCAGGAATGAATGATGGTCTGTGCGTTAAGCGAGTGACGGACCAATAGAATCGTAGGATCACTGATCTAGCCCGTCTCCTTACCACGTCTTGATCCCAACCACCGGTAAGGTATGTGAAGTAATTCAGTATATCAAAATGATAGCTAGTATGCTCAGGAATGTCTCTGATCAATTTTGATCCCTGATCTCGGTGGTTCAGAGGCATTCCGTGAGGATCAAAGTTGATCGTAGCGGAATCATCACTTCTCGGTCACGTTGCCGACAGATCAAACCCGCCGGGAGGATCCTTGTCTCTCATTGGTCGATCCTCTTGCTAGCGCGTGATTCCAACGCCCTCCCCGCGCTCTTCCTTTTCCTATACAAATATCACCCGTCCCATGGCAGCTGTCCCAATCTTTCTCTTCCCATCTCTCTCACATCTGTCATCCAATTAACCACCTATCTCTCCACATTTCCTCACTCAACCTTAAGCAAGTTAACTCTTAATCAACCATCAATATGTCTGGCCGTAAGTCTTTCCCCTTCAGTGAACATCCAAGACGCGATCAGGGTCGATGATTAACGCGTTTCTCTTCAATAGGTGGAAAGGGTGGAAAGGGTCTCGGAAAGGGTGGCGCCAAGCGTCACCGCAAGATCTTGCGTGACAACATCCAGGGTATTACCAAGCCCGCTATCCGTCGTCTCGCTCGTCGTGGTGGTGTCAAGCGTATCTCTGCCATGATCTACGAGGAGACCCGTGGTGTCCTCAAGACCTTCCTTGAGGGTGTCATCCGTGACGCTGTCACCTACACTGAGCACGCCAAGCGCAAGACCGTCACTTCTCTTGACGTCGTCTACGCCCTCAAGCGTCAAGGACGTAAGTTGCCTCTGCTGTTCATCCTTTTCTATCAACGCGTGTCTAACATGTCAAATCAGGTACCCTCTACGGTTTCGGTGGTTAAACGCTTTCTTTTCTCGCCTTTTGTTTTCAGCCATCCTGCGCGGTCGGCGCGTCAGTTGTCCTTCCGCAGCAGTGACGCGACGGGTTGCTTTTTCGGGTTGGTTTACGGTATGACTGGGACGTTGGGGTGTTATTGATCTTTTACCATGGGTCTCTGGGTTTGCTTTTAACGTATTTTACTTTACTATTACGCGTCCACTACTGGGTCTGCTAGTGTTCGTGATTGAAATTTCTGTATCATAGCGGCCTTCATGCTATCGGCTGGTACCTCTAGAACCATCGCGTCATGGAAATGCGCGGTCTGGTATGAATACGAACGCTTGAAAAAAAGATGAAATATGTGTGTGTTTGTTTCCGTGTCTGCGTAGCTGTCTGGTAATTCTTTGTTTTTGTTGTGCGTTATCCGTTGTCGCGTGTCTTCTGTACGCGTCGGTAGTACTAGTAGTGCGGGCAGGATTGGGTCTATGGGAGTAGTACCTGTGTCTCCAAACAGTTTGTATAGTAGCTAATCCATGATCACCTTCGCTGTTGCTTAAGTATTCAATACCGCTGTATCTACATGTAGCATACTCTGTAGCTTATAATTGATTCCTTTCCACGTCCTGGAAGATGATGGGGCTTATACGGTTGTTCTTGGGTCTTTCTCCATCACTCCCGGTGCTACTTCGATACGGCTTCCCCAGTACATGCAATGCATAAAGTAATTTCGTGCTCGTCAGTTCTACTCTGGTATCCTGTTAGATGCGAGTTAGCTGTGTGCATACATGGATTATCGGTTGGGTGTATATGTTTGTTGATGTGTGGTATGAGGGTACATCCAGGTAGGAATATATATCTTCATCGCACTCAATACACTTACGATCAACGTACCACCAATGAAGAACCACACAGGATTAATAGGCAAAAAAAGCACATGGAGAACTATAAGCGGTAGTAAATTGTTACATAACGTCTTAATTATACCCCAAATCCATGCCATATAGCTAAGATCAGTGAAGTTCTGCATCGAAGCTGACGTTCGTCAACATAGCTCGGGTCGAGTTGAACCCCCGGGTAGGGTTGAACCCCTTACCAGGGATGGAGGTGAGGTAATCCATGGGCGCTAAACCATGTTGGGTGTATTGGATCGCGGTCACGGGTCCACGGTGCATCGTTACAGCCAGAGCACCTCCAAGTCACACCTTAATCTAACTATCATGTTGAATACAAACACACAGCCCAACCGACCAAGAAAACTTGGTCCCAGGTAACATGTGGTGTATCAAGGTAAAGTGACCGGCAGTTTTCTTATGCCCGATTTGCGCCAGGAGTACGGAGCACATACGGCCAGCCTCGACTCGGCCGATGCATATTGAACGAGCAGTGGTACCAAGACCCAAGAGAGATTCCACAACATAGACGCCCAGATGAGAATGCGTGTATTACCCTGAAGCCAAACTCCGATCCTCGCCGTTGAATCTATTATCGTACCGCAATAACCCACGAACATAACGCGAAAATACACGTGACGATGCAAAAGCGCGTTGGATCACCCTAATCTCCCGGTGTACTGGGAGGAGAGGGTGCAAAATGTCCACGGCACAATTTAATCATATATAAGTAGCCGCTTCACCTGCGTCGAGCCGACCACTAGCCAGATCGAGCGAACATATCACCTATATGCCTGTCAGTCAGTGGTTCCTCTAGCCCATGCACACCGAAGCGAGAGCATTTTGGTGCTATATTGGCTATGGATCCCATCATAAGCACCGCGTCCCGCAATACTATAACTGTCAGATTGACATGTTGCCGTTTGGCGGGCGTGCCTAGCTTCTTCCGGTCGGGGTATAATGCTGTTGAGCTAAAAGTCCTGACCATGCCGCTTTAAAACGGCGGGCTGGAGCCATATGTCATGGGAGATGCGGTATACATAGCCAATGGAAACCTGGATAATTGTTATGGCTCGATATGTGACTGTCTAGCAATCCCTGTTGGCGACCCATAACGCACATATGGTATCCGCAAAACCCGACCATGGCGAACAACCCCCATGGCTCCTTCACATATCGACCGCCAGATTTTAAGAAAGCCAGACCCACGAAGAATCGCCCCTTAACGCACCAGCCCTCGATGAACATAAAAACATAGTCCCACCTCACTTGCATACTTATCTCGCACGCATCACACCGAGATGCCTGCAAATAGCTGAACCTAGTCAAAACATCCCATTCAAGGAATACACAAGTCTCTCGGAGACGCTCCTATGGATAGAGCACCGAGGCAATTGTGCGAGGTCCCGTCCTGAGTTCGTGTGGTGACGTAGACAGGTTATAAGTGGTATTGACAGAAGGGCTGTCACTAATCACAGCGATGAATTCGATATGTGCTAATGGACAATATACCTCCGAACGCCATATCAGATGCTTCGCACAGAATAGGAAACAAGTGGCACTTGAAGATGTAAACCACCTATGGACACCCCGTCCGGGCATACCATTCAAGCTAGGCACTGGGAGCCTTCTATTGTTCATTTATTTTGCTAACACGGCAAGCGCTGTAGCGCCAACTGGGGTGCTATCGCGGGGCTCATTCAACTATCTCGACGTATCAATGCTCATACAATAAGTTACCTAATAAAGGTGGCTTGGAGGGTGAGCAAATGACGCAGCACACGAAGAAAAACACACGCATAGAGTAATAGAAGCAAGAGGACTGACGATGTAGCGTCTAATTGCCGAGCAGCTCAATTCACGCAAATGGGTCTGAGTATTTTGAATGTCGCCGCAGTGTTACATTTTTGACTCTTGGGGGAGAGCAGCTTGGATAGTTCTGCTCCTTGACCTTATAGATGACTACCCACTACCCTGTCAAGGTTGACATGTGTAAAGTACAGATTCATATTTAGTGGGACTGTACTAGCACCTAGACGTCCCTGAAAGATGGAGGTGTAGTTGTTAATCATTTTGAACTTTACAGGATTCGGAGTCACTAGGTCCGTGTGAAAGGGTGCTAACATTTTCATAGCATACCCAGGCCAGCCTGACCATAATCGACATGGAGACATAGGAGAAAAGATGGGTTGTTGGTTTGATAGGCTCGCCGAGGGTGGCATTGGGCAGGCCACAAAGGTCTCATTCAGTTTCCCAGGGAAGGGGAGGGAGATGCCCAGCTTGTCTTCTTCTAGGGTGTAGCACGACCGATGCGGACACTGCCATAAATCTCAAAGACATACAGAGGCCAGAAGGAGCGGCACAGCGCCTCCAAACTGGCCAAAACAAGCTCAGTCCCGTTCTAGTGGAAGGAAAGTGAGTCGCTTTCGATGTAATGCAGGTTGAGGATCCGCGCAAACGTGACGGCATGTTCAAGGCCATCAAGCGCAGACAAAGTTTCAATTCATAGCTGATAGCGGGCACCAACGCCTCGAATGAGTCCATACCTGTCAAGTATGTCCTGTTATCACGCTTGCAGAAGTCGACACAATATCGGACATTGCTACATGATACATTCTGAAAATGGTTGTAGTCGGGACGATGAATCTTGCCTCCGTACATGGTGAAACCGAGACCTACCCAGGACTGACAGCATCGGATAGACAACTTCGAAGAAATTACGCTATTTGGGTAGATGAGCCAGTTGGATTGCTTGATGGAACAGAGGAGTGGACATTCCACGATGTCGCGATCTTATGTTGATATCGCTTTACCTGGACCCCGGGTCATTGCGTGAAGTAGATCCGCCGAGCCTGAGCCAGCGACAGAGGAAGCTATTCTATAGTGGACTTGGTAGCAAAACGTTAAAGAGGGCTGGGAGGACATCGGAAGCGAGAGTGGGATCTAGAAGAGCCTCTTACTTTGGTGGCATCTTTCTGGCTGACGTGTTCAGTGCTTCAAGACCCCGACCCACGGAAGAACTAGCATAGCTGCAGAGTTATTGCATGAGCTACTCGTATCTATGACGTCTATTTGTCATGGTGAGTTTAAAACACCTGTCGACCTTGGAAGTGACAAACCGTGGCGCAACGGTGGATGTCATGGAGGATGTTCAGAGGATTGCCTATGCTTGCGCCCTGGTGAAGCAAGCAGTCCTAGCAGGGCTAAGTCCCTATTCAATGATGAAAGGACCATATACCCAATCGACTCTGTGACTAGGGGAACTTGATGTAGTAGGTCCGTGTCGGATAAGATCCATTATTGAAGGTAACATGATTTCGGGTTAGATCGAAAGACTACCGCGTAGCATAACGGGTGATTCTATATAGAGAAACGACAAGAGGTGTGTGCTACAGCATACTGCTAGTCAGTCACGTCGGCTTCATCTATGACATTTACTTGCAGTAAGGGATTGGGAAGCAGTATTAATCAAGTTACATTCCTCATATGTCACGAACAAGTTATAAACTTGAACACTGAGAGACCTACGTCCATCAAATATTAGTTTGGCTCATAGCGATCTCCTCGAAGTGCTAGCATATGCAATGTTATTCGAGTAGTAGATAAAGCATTTCTTCTCGGTCGACCTGACAGACGAAAGCAACTACATCGGAATCTGTTGGCGGGGTATATACTCGTCCACGTAGAAATTATCCGCATGTACTTGCAACCACACATGGCGCTATCGAGGCATCACCGTACTATTAGACACAGATATCCTCCAGTATCTGATCCGGGAAGAAGCAACACACTCGCCGTCTATTTGTCGTTGCTTCGCTCAGGCTAATCTGCCTTGCCTGGTAGTTGCAACCACATTATAAATCTTTAATTGTACCAAATTTACTACCTTCAATCACAAATGCTTGCGTTCCAGAGAGCTGGAATATGGATTGAGCTGCTATTCAAGAAGCCCTAGCAAATGGTCAGGGAACCTTACAGTCCTCACATATTCCATTTACAACCATCGGCCAACCCCGATTGTATGGATCCGACTTCAGTACTCAATCCATGGGAATCGATGGCGACGAGTGTCGGACGGCTTGTTCCATTCTGCCATAATGAAAGAACGTTTCTCGCCGAGTCACTTCTTCGGGTGACTAGCCTACGATGTTTGTAAAGCGCCTAAGAACATGCCAGGCAAGAAAATAGGCTAATGCGCTAAGTTGACCAAAGGCCTGGGAAGGTTCACCGCGACCGGAGAGATCCTAAATGCGGTCGTTGCGCACGACTCGGCTATGGCTGTGTTACAGAGGTCATGAACAACATGGTGCAGCCCACTCGAGTCTTGAGAACGATATCCCACGTTTCTCAGGTTAACTTAGTGAGAGCCCCGCTGTATCTGATGCGGATGTCTGTTCGTCTGGTATAGATAGCACTTCTATTCTGACGCTGACGTTAAAGGTGACTTTTCCTTCTAGCGACTGTGGCAGCAAGGCCTCCACTCAGCAAGGCGCCAGCCTGAATATCGGCATCCGAGCTCGCGTGAGTGCGGGTGCCTACTCAGCCGAGCATCGCTCTGAACGTGCATCATTCTTTAGACAGTGGTACAACAAAGACGTCCGAATTCTTCATCTCAAAGCCGGGATTGGTTGACAAAAGCAGGTAGGTCACGCGACACATGTATCTACCCACTAGCCATGGTTCTTCCCATGAGTCAGTAAGCTCTAGTATCTTCCGAAGGCCATTTGAGCCGCGGAGGTGTATTGCTGATAGGCTCGTCTGTATGGAAATAAGTCGCCACGATCAGGCTTCTCTCGACGAGTCATGGCATCTTACAGGTTAGGTCTTCCACCCAGCTAGCATGACCCTATGGCTGTCTAAATTAGCAGAGGTGTATGGGTACAACGCCACCTCGGATGAATGAGATTCTCTTTCTCAGCTTCTCCCGATTTGCCTCTCTTGCTGCCTATATCTCTTTCTTCCCATCTTTCTACATCCGTCCTTCCGCGTCTTGTTCAGTCCTCGTGACAAAAGAGACTCGCGTCTGGCATTTAGGCAGCCGCACCGACTCATGCGTACGGACAGTCCGATGAACAGAGCAAAGCCTGGTTCATACTCGAACTACCAGAGATAAGCCGAGGTTCAGTGCGCCGGTGACTCAACGCGTACTGTAATACCAAGATGGAGTCTGAATCAGATCATCTAGTCCATACAGTAATTACCCAGCCGTACTAGTATAGCCATGGAAGTCGGAACCGAACAATCCGAGGACGATGTCGATAACAACCGTCGTGGTGGTTGTGCTCAAGACTCTATGAAATGCTACTAATAATAGAAGCGGACGGAAAAACCATGTTTCACATGACACGAGTGCGTGATCAAGTTTAAGAGCACATAAACAAAAAAATCAAGGATAATGGAGACTGTCTAGAACACCGAGATCGCTTAGTTTCTTTGACGATCCGAAACCAAAAAAATTCATTCGATGGACTGAGTCGTTAGCGGATTAGTGTTGATGGGTTGATAAGAGGTTGTTGAGTTGTGTGTGTTGTGGTTGTGGTTCGGTCGCAGTCCAGACCGGGGAGGGGCTGTGTTAGCTGCTGGTCCAGAACGTCCATGCTTCTCCTTCTCGTCCGGGAAGGTGGAATGGAATACTCGTAATCTGCAAGGCATGTATGATGGAAAGAATGTTCTATTCTGCAAGGGATGAAAAATATTTGATAATAGGAAATGTTCTGGAAGTGTCGATCTTGAGGCATGCGTGTGACCTGTTGAGGTGATAAATCACAGTGGGAGATTGAGAGACATTGACTTACGTTGACTCTCATGGTGTCTACTAGGTACTGCTTTGGAAGAAAATTTTTTTCTGCGATGTTGTTGGCGCTATAGACTACAGTTGTATGGTGGAAGAATTACTTTAATGCAAGATGAAAAGTTTTTCATAGTGTTAAGTGTTGAAGAATGTTTAGCCAGATGCTACTCTCAGACAACAAATTCTTTGGACATACATAATCTAAGACACAAATGCATATAAAATCCTCCATACACGAATCAGCAGAAAGTATATTCAGCTTCACCCACATGGTTGACAGAGCCGTGTCGGCCGGAAATGTTTTTCCTTGGGCGGAGTTTTTCGGACATACCCCGTAGCGAAGGGACGCTGGGACGCTAATCATTCTGTCAATGTAACCGTGCCAAAATTTTCGCCAACTAGGCTCGAATCGGGCCTACTAGAACTCGGCATGACCAGAGAGTCCAGTATAAAGTAGGGCACTCGGCTGTGCAGGCCCGTGGTGCCGCGTTACCGAGAGAGATCTGATCGACCGGGCCGAATGGAGTGACCCAGTGACTTCTCTCCCTACCGTTTCCATACTCTTTTTCTAAGCAGACGGTGCTCTAGAAATGCTGAATAATTGATTTCTCACGTCGGAAAAATTTCGGTTTGTAATATGCCGTATATTAATCTGCAGAAATATATTGACCAGCAGGCGTTAGCTCCGACCGGTGAGTCGGTTAGGAGATAGTAGAGAAAATTTCCTAGGTTACACTACGCAAGTCAACCGTTGCACCGGCAGAATTTTCACAGCTGAGATAGCGTTTCAGCTGTCGTAAACGTGGCCGACCTAACGGCTGATAGGCTGTCTTGGTCTGTTCGTAGCTACGACCAAAGTAGAAGACTCAACGAGGCACGCGGCAGCCAGCGACCAACTTGCGTGTCAACCACACCCGCCGCCCACCCATCATAATGATCTCAGTGGACATATGCACTGAGCGCAAATTGGTATGGAGGCCGATGAGGGTGAAAAATTTTTCCATTAAGTTCCACACGAATTCCCAAAGAGGATAGAGTCAAGATAGTCTGGAATCTGGATAATTGATAGGTAGGGGATCAGACATATCTCAGATTCTCAACGAGCGATTTTTGCGCACAGACAGCAACTTGACAATCTATTCCCAAATTTAGAAGGCTTCCAGAAATCCCATGGAAAACTCTAATCGCGCTTGTGCCGCCGATTGCCAAGCCCCTTTTTCCGGGTACATGGGATTCTGAATCTGCAGCCACGTATCAACTGCATGTGGCTTGCAGTTTGGTATGACATCCCTGTGTATTGGTTATTCCGCTCGGTTCCATACACCCATTACGACGTAAGTTTACCCACACCGACCCACTTGGTGCACACCGGGGAAGCCCCTGATTTGTGCTTTCGCTACAGCAACCTCGGAATTACCACCCCCGTACACCAAACCATTTCGTTCACCCTTGCTGATATCCCAACGGACGCCCCACTTGTAGGGTGAGTTCGCTTCAACGGGAAGTGGCTGTGCTTTGAGTACCTACAGCAATTTGGAAATCAGGCGACCAATCCCCTTGCCGGATCTCTGCCACATGAGACGCTAGAAGAAAAAATTTTCTTCCATGCATGTTCCACGCAGTCGATCTGGGTTCTGGCACGTAGGACAGGGCTGTCCCCCCGTGAGGCTAGGAGCCCCCATGAGAGTGGTTAAGGTGCTGACTAGTTTGGCCAATACCCCTGCTAGATTATTGCTTTCCGCAGGATCAACACCAATAGGATATCACCCCTTTAGTTTTAATTTACTTTTCTTTTCATTTTCCTCTGCTCACGGCAATGGATATTCTCAAATACCGTGTTTTGGACTTCGCTTAGCCGGCCTCTTCTTTCTTTTTTCCATTTTCCATTTACTTTTTTTGAAAATCGTTTAGATTGCTTAGATCGAAGTCATGATGTGATAGATATCCAAGTATGAGGAAAGGCCCCATATGACATCCCCCATACCGAGAACCCAAACAGCAGTGGGGCCGTCCGTGATGCCATCATCGTATATGCCGCATAGGGCAACTGTAGCATGTCATGTCATTTGTACGGGGAAACGTCAAATGATTGGAAAATTGGTCTGAACACCATGGGGCTATCTAGACAAGACCCGCCGGTTGGTACCCGTAATTTGACTACCTCCGAACCCCAGACCACCAATGCCAGGCGAGATCCAACCTCACCACGTATGCTCCTAGGAGATATCAAAAGCCCCAAGTCCCCTTGCCCCGAGTGATAGCGACATCGGTCTTCAGCTCCGGTAGGCAGCAACCACGGCCAAACCCGAGATAACCTTCCGGCCAAGATAAATCAATTACGTTGAGATAAAGACTTTGTGTGCTTGTAGATCTTTTGCCACGCGTTTCAGCTGTCGTCCTGCGATGGGTATTTTGTGGGCCTTGTCAACGGGTCCGGGGATTGGGTCGCTGGGTAGGAGATTTTGGCTTCTTTGAGTATGGCGTACAGCTCTTGTTTCAACTTCAACTGCGAGATATACGAATCATCTACTTGAATCGATTACGTCTCTGGCGATTTGGTACTTTTTTCTGTTCCCCGGCTACCTTTGCGGCTTTTCAGCACCGTCTAAATGCCGGTAGCCCGAGTCTATCCTTGGTTATGTCGACGGGAGCTTATTCCCAACCGAGTCTAGTTGCCCTCTGTCGTGATTCATGACTTCTGTGCGCTCGGGCATGGTCCGTAGGAATCGGCGATCTCTTGCTCCCCGATGATCGATACCTGGGGAATGCATGCTGGAGTTGATGTATCAACTTTTCCCACGTGAAATTGTCTTCTACTTGCACTTAAAGGATTTTAATCTTATTTT
This sequence comes from Aspergillus sojae, assembly GCA_008274985.1. Classification (NCBI taxonomy): domain Eukaryota; kingdom Fungi; phylum Ascomycota; class Eurotiomycetes; order Eurotiales; family Aspergillaceae; genus Aspergillus; species Aspergillus sojae. The sequence continues at coordinate 3,555,490 of CP035527.1, read as the reverse complement.
CCAATAAAGTCAATTTCTTTTCTTTTCTTTATTTATTTATTATTTATTAATTAATTTTTTTTATTTTTATTTATTTATTTTTTCTTTTAAATTTTCTTTTGATAAACTCGGGTTTCCTTTCCGGGAACTAGCGTCACCAGCCTCTGATAGCCTACAATAGCCGTGACTCAGATCAGGTAACCCTTCAACCATGTGCCATGGGCTTGACCTGTCATGCCATGAAGATGCGTCAGCTGACCAATTAAAGAAGGCATGCAGTTAACGTTGCATGCCCAAGTTGTTGGTTGTTGTCTAACCTTTTCTTTTTCGTTTCTCTCCGGCCGAGAGAGTCGAGACTGGCTGTCGGAACAGTGAGTGCCGACAAATCACGCTACTGGGTTTCGATCTGAAATGAACCCGGGAACCGGGGTCCTAGCAAAGCTCCGAAGCATCCCCGACATGAACATGATTGATGCAGGACCTCGGGGAAAGATTTGTCAAAACTTATCTGACAATGTTGGCAGAAAGCGATAGTACATGCCAGAAGCGCCGACTCGGGAGGAAACGTAGGGGCTACGCCGGACAACTCCGACACTTTCACCATAGCCCAGAGCAATCCACTAAACCCTAACCGGTAACTTCCACTTAATCAGACATGACAAATGGACAGAAGTGGTTAGCGCATATGCACTAGCCACATCAAAAGTGGCAGTGCATGTGGCTGGAGTACTCCGTCCAGGGAAAAGAGAGAGAGCTACAAGAGGGAGATCTTCAAAGGGGGGTGGTGGAGTTAATCCACTGGGGGAAACCCACGACATCACCCAATACTATTACATGATTCCTATCGTTGTATGCAGGCGGTTGAACATGTCACCTGTAAGGGACCCTGGTTTATGTCGTGGCCCCATCAGCACCTTCAGACACGAGATCTATCTCCCCATGACAGTGGCTCAGCTCCCCGCGTAAACGGCCGATGATTGGCTGCCCTAAGCCCCTAGTGTGAACGAAAAAAAATCATTTTGGCGCGGGTTGGGTAGGTATCGCTGTACTATATCGGGATCAGCCATACCCTCTCTTGTTGAAGACCGTGTGGATGGGGACCCGCCAATCATTGGAGCTATTATTGAATATTCTTGATGCTGGGTAATCGTGAGTGATTCATTGTGACTTACGGAGTTAAGCAACGGTCTATACGATTATGTTAGTATTTGTAATAATTATAGAATCTACTGGAGATAGTAATTTCTTTTTTGATTTTTAATAGAGAGTGAATCAATCGGCAGTTTCTGGCCGAAACGGATTTAATTGCATATACTCCATGCTCGGAGGTAAAGTGAGTTGTGGCTGATGTCGACGAAAGGAATGATGCATAAAAATTCCTATGCAAGGGAGGGAAAAATAGAAAAATAAAAACAGAAGTAAAGTAAAAAAATAAAAAGGAAAAAAGCCATGCTGCATTATTGAGACAGGGATTGTGGCTTGTACCCTGAACAATGGATCTCGTAGACAGATTTCCCGTTTCGTAGGGTTGATTGACAGTCAGTTGGTCGGAGCCGGGGGGGTGGACGACCGAATAAGCGAGCGACATTTGCTTTTGGTTTTTTCTTTATTTTTTTTTTTTGAGCCAGTGAACTATTTTCACAGCCGAGGGAACTTCTCGACCCCAGATGGATAATGCAGATCTAAGGCTCTAAGGCCCTTTTTTTGAATTTTTTTTTTGGCACTAAAATAAAATAGATGGGTAAATATTACTGGATCGCGGAAAGTCCGGTGTAAGTACGGAGTACCGAAAGAGTTCTAAAAATCGAGGCGGTAATTTTACGATACTAGTTCATTGACCGGTTGAGTCATGATCGCCCGGGGGGGATGCAGTGTGGGTGGGTAAGTTTTGTGTAATACTCGTTCGGTCATAGCCGGTACACTAATGGGTCATGACTTAGCGTCAGTTTCCTGCCCTTTGGCACTGCAGGTCGCATCGTCAAACGTCATTGTCATCATAAAAGAGGCGCATTCCCCCAAACCGATTGACCTCTCTCCCTTCTACTCAATACCAACAAATCAACTTATTATTCTCCCTGAAACTTGTCACAGTTTATTAATCGATTGATCTTATCAAGCTCTAATCTTTCATATTCCTCAATTGTATTTCCTCCTACCTCCACACACCCACTTCGACATTCGTGATTGTTCCTCATAGTAGGTTGACCCGTACCAAAATACCGTGACGGCCTTCCTCCATCTTTGACTTTTCCCAACTTACGACAACTTTTCCACTCAACCTTGGGTCCACTCAAACCTTCGTCATCTGGTAACAGATTTAACTAACCAGCTATCTCTAAAGTTTACCTCTTCTTCCCAAGGATTCCTAAGCGACTTGAGTCTACTACCGACTTGTCCCACCTCATTGGACTACGACCTGCCGGACGCTTCCAGACCCTTCGACCCACTCATTATCGCAGTTGTTCGGGGATAAAGATAATCGGATCTTGGGCCGTTGGAACTTTTATTTGGGAGGCTTGGTGCCATACCTAGTACTTAAACTCTGGAACCTCCCCCGGTGGCGAATCCTCTGAACTTCCCCATCCACTCCGGCGTCATACCCTTGACGTCCATTTGTTGAAAGAGAACATGTCCATGTACCCTTCGATACGCAATAAGGGTTTTATCAGTGAACCAACCTCTACCCCCTTCATCAATTTCCAAGACCCCGTTTTCATCCAGGACGAGTTCCTTCCGGACTTGTCGCAGGAGGCCGCATTACAGTTCTACAACCAGCAACTGCCCAGGCTCCAATCACCTTTCCAGTACCACTCGGGTCTTGAATTTTACTCTCCGCCGTCTTCCGCGCCGTCGTCACCGACTTCCTCTCCAGCCTCTTCCACCACCCACCTGCCAGCGACAACAGCGGTGGCTGCGGAATACCCCAACTCCTTTGAGGCTCCTTCGATGACACCCGTGTCCTCCTATAACTCTGCATTCAACATTCAGCATACCGCGACGCCACCGTCCTCGCAGCCATACTTGTCACAATATCCCCAATACCTTTTTGAAAACTCCCCAATGTTGGCGCAACAGCCTGTCGCAAACACCCACGGCTGGGAAAACAACCTGCAGCTGCTGAGCTCGGCTCGCATGCAGCACAAGGCATCACCGAGTACCTCGTCGACTCGATCTGCACCTGCAGGAAGCTCCTACCAGAGATCTAACGCTTCTACGCTGTCGAAGCCTCTACCCACTCCTGTCCAGACACCTATCCAGAACTCGTTTCTCACCGCGCCCTATCAGCAGAACTATGACACATCGGTGCATGATGGTAGCCAAGCTGAAGCGGAGATGGTGAGGCGGGCTGTGATGGAACAGCAACAGAAGCAGCAACAGCAACAAAGTCACCATCAGCATCAGCCAAATGATTACTCACTGGCACCTTCGGTATCATCAGTGAGCCACAACTCACCTGTTACTCCTCAGATAAAACCGGAGGAACTTGACGAGGCCTCGAAGGCGATGGTCAATGGTGAGAAACGATATCCTGATATAGACCGATGGATGGATGATTACTTACATCTCGATGCTTTTGCAGACTACAATAACCACAACGGAAACAACCTTCCGATCGGCATTCCCAAAATCAACCGAACTATGTCGGACATCTACCAAGACGAGCTCTACAATCCAGCCCTCATGCCGACTCCTCAAGTCTCCAAACAGACTACGAACCAGCAGAATCTTCTGAACCCCTTCAGAAACGTCTTTGCTGATCGACTGCAAGCCGCTAACCAGGGCCATATGACTGCACGGTCTCATTCTCCTGTTGTTAACATGCACCGGGATCGGTCTCCTTTCCGACAGAACTCGCCCCTGGCTGCTGAGTACAACAATGGGTTCCAGCAGCCCCAGATGGCGACCAGTGTGCCTATGACTCAGAATGTAGGCCAAAGTCAAGGAGGAGGAGAGCCGAAGACTATGTCTCCTAAGGATGCCCTGTTGGACTTCAACGAGGGAGATGACGCCGGGATTCCTTTGTTCCCAACAAGTCAACCTGACTTCAACCTTGGTGAAGCACTCGGACTCCGACGTGAAAGCTCATCATCCTTCCCGCAGTCGCAGAACTTTGCTTCCATGGAGTCATTCCCCACGCAATACACTACACCGAATGGGCTTTCCCAGCAGTATCCCTTCGCACAGCAGCAACAAGATCATCAGCAGCAACAACAGAACAACCTCTTGCACCAGACCCCCGAGTTCCCTGCATCTCTTCCTCACTTTGAGTCTACGAACAGTGATGCCGGGGTCAACAACGGTGTGGCTTCTCCACCGGCACAGCCCACAATGGCGATGCGCCCGGTGAAAGAAGAGATCACCCGCCCTGAGCGCACTTCCGCGGACAGTGGGACTTACACTTGCACTTACCACGGCTGCACCCTTCGGTTTGAAACGCCTACGAAGCTGCAGAAGCACAAGCGCGAGGCCCACCGTCAGACTACGCCTGGCGGCCACTTGGTTGGGCGCGATACTTCCGCACGCAACTCTCAGGCCGGTCCCCACAAATGTGAGCGGATCAATCCGTCTACGGGAAAGCCATGCAATTCTGTTTTCTCCCGGCCATACGATCTTACCCGGCACGAGGACACGATCCACAACGCACGCAAGCAGAAGGTCCGGTGTCATCTGTGCACGGAAGAAAAGACCTTTTCGCGTAATGATGCGCTGACCCGGCACATGCGAGTGGTGCACCCTGAGGTCGATTGGCCCGGCAAGCAAAGAAGGAGAGGCAGGGAGTAAGCCTGAATGGGGTTGTGGTGTCAGGCGGGCATGCCTCCCATTCGACTTCTACATCCAACATGGCTACGAATACCCAATTGGAACACGACAAATGGGAAGATCCATTTTGGGGAGGTCCCTTTCGGAGCTCCTCTGGGTTCCACCGTTTCCATGCCCCCCATTGAGTCAAGATGACGCCGGAAAGCCTCTGACGTCATTATTATACCTGAAAGGGAAAGGACTCGCTACCGGGGCCGGATCGTCGGTCTGACTTCCGTTTTGGGAGTGATGGCCTTGTGGCCTTGCAGCCTGGAGCAGCACTCATGACATCATCTTCGACGTCCATTCCTCAATGACGTCACTGCTCAACAGATCTGATTCTGTTGATGTTATCGGTCATTTTCTTTTTTCTTTTCTTTTCTTTTCCTTCGCGATTAGATGGCCTCTTGTGATGACGCATGTGAATTCTTTTTCTTTTCGTTTCTCTTTCCTACGGTACCATACAGGTGTGGTGTTTCGAATTCAAACAGCCGGCTCAGTATTTATCATTTTTTAATTGCGGTTTTTTTGCGATTTGAGCATATGTGGGTCTTAGATCTTTTTCTATTGTTTTGAATCGGTTTTACCACTGGTGGTTAAAATGGTCGCATCCAAAAAGAAGCAACGGGTTCATTGGGGGTTTGTTTCAAACTGATACTTCACTTATCATATTCGTTGTGCGGTTGGTTTTTACAACGTTCTCGAGCAAGCCTTGTTACGAATTCTTTTTTTTTTGTTTGTTACGATGTACAATATTCATTTTCATCCTGTACGATCACTATGATATGACGTTTGCATGTTTTTTTGATTTGCATTGGGCTGGCATGGGTGTGTTGGGACGGTGTACAGATTGTGCATTGGATTGGTGTGTATAGTATGACCAACATGTATAAATAGTCACTTTACTGAACTGCGAGGTCTCAAAAAGTCCTGATCCACAAGAGCCCTACTTATTAGTAAAAAGTCCACATATGTTTCCTAGTATTAAGCAATCAGAAGCTCTGAGACTCTGACAGCTCCGCCCTGTCAAAGCTCAAGCTTAGCTTCCCCTCACTTCGCTTAGCAAGTCAAGCCATCATCACCATGACCGCCCACCATAGGCATCAAGCCTTCCAAACGACTAGTCTTCAGAATACGAGCACGACTACGTATCCTTCTCCCGCGAGAATCAGATGACAATCAAGAAGATAAGAAGATGGAAATGAAGACGAGCCGCGTCCTTCCCACTGGACATCTCGTCTCATCAATCGGAACCCAGCAATGGAAATGTCAACATCATCACTCTGTCAATCCTGTCGATCTTCCCCGCCCAAGTCCCCACTGCAATTTCCACTGCGATCGGCCGTTATCTGCGTTGATTCGCCAATGGGGGCCTTCACCTCATACGAACATGATCCATTCAAGCATGCGTCTCCTTATATCCAGGCCCATCAGTCTTACGCATGTTCGTTTTAACTGTACAAAGTATCTGTAGGCACCCAGGAATTACTCTTAATTGTGGTATAATTGGGAAAGAATGGAATTGTAAATTGAAACTAGGAGTTAAAATTAAAATTATGAATGGGAAAAATTAAGATTTACATACATGAATCAGAAACTTCATAAGCCACGATTCGTATGTGTAACGCAATGTGGTATGCGGGGGGTTGGGAAACAGCAGCCCAATATTGAGACTTTTTGACGGGAGGGAGTGGGGGTGGAATTGAATTGAATTGGATTGAATTGTTCTTTGAGACATTGGTTGTAAGTATTTGTGTACAGTATGTATGTATGAGGTTTGTGGCGCAGTTACTACTAGTTCGTTGACTATTGAATCCATTCGTATCGACTTACTTTTAATCGCTGCTGCTGTAGATCTGAAACGGAACTCGAATTTGAATCTCGAACACATTCATTTTTACAAAATTTCTTGCTCTGAAATTTGACAAAAGAGAAAATCAGACAAAGCAAGTAAAGAATGCGTGTGATCTCAGATCTACTTCAGTTTGAGGTAACTTCGATATCATCATTCAGTCAGTCATACGTCTTGTTTGCGGCACTGGGAGGTACAACTTACTTGAATCATGGGCAGTAGTCCTGTAGTACTGTAGGAGTACTTACATACCGATGACGGGGAAAGGGGGTTTTGTATGTACAGTATTGTAAGATTTGATTCCTGCGGCGTTGATCATGACGACATCGTCTCGGGTAGAGATCCACTGGGCTGGATTCTGTGGCTGAGGTGGCATTCTTTTAATTCTCTTTTGTTTATTGATGTATGTACTTGTCAATTATGTTATTTCTCGATTGTTAATGAATGTACTGTGTTTAGATAGTGACAAAGTATCGTACCGTCTTGTAGTGTAAAGAGTCAAGTTGTCTCTCGGGTAAAGTACCCATCCAATCATCTCTTATTGAGTTCTATCGAGTAATGACTACTGTGTACTTGCATTGGTCCCGTTCAAGACAGTCCTTGGGAGATCACTTGCAGGAGGTGCTGAAACGTCTTGTCTATCATTGTGGCTTGGTAACCTTGTCAGGAGTTGGTATCGAAAGTCCCAGTGGGATCTGATTGTTTGTAGATCTATTAGTATTGTAGATTATGATCTGCAGTTAGCTTTGAACTATTGATACAGATTAAAGAGATAATCTTGTCAGTAGGTTAGTTTGAATTTTGTACTGTATTATTGACTTGATGGGCGATCGCTAATGCCAGAAAGTAGTAGTCAGAGCTGTGTACATATTATCTACGATATGAAGTATTATCCTGGAAGAGCTATTTATACTTCAACATAATATCCACTATTGATAGCAGGCCCGGTAGGATTTGCGTTGCTTTCTGTTGTGAGAGGTTCCAATAGACTGGCCCGTTTTGGCGAGAAAGGAAACCATTGCAAGGTATAGTCAGTTCTAGTTAGATAAAGGTGTGCCTGAGGAAGTTTTCGCACATATCGCCGTTGCTCCCACTGAGCATCTCTTTCAATGAAACAAATGAATGCCCTGACAAGGAAGTATCAGTGAGCATCATGCAAATATCTTGACTTAGATCCACTGCTTTTGAAAGAGCCTTCTGCCATTTCACCTCATTCCAATCCTCAACCTTGCGCAACAAAAATACCTACCCAGTTGCTCTACACCTATCAGCTCTTCATCCTGTATACCCCGACATCATGGCATCCTCCCTCCTCCATAACTCTAACTGCGCTTCTTGAAACATCTGATGTTCAAGATGCTCTTTCTGCGCCATCGGGTTACCGGGTATGTGATCCATTGGCTAACCTTCTGATTGCTGAGTGGGTAGTATTTGATGAACTGCTCTCTCTTTCTCTCAAACTTGTCATCGAAAGTGACTGTCCTCATGCTGATGGGACTACATCATATAGTGGTGGGAAGATTGGAAGGACGTAGGCCAGCGTAACAGCACTCAATGATACTGGTACGGATATTGGTCTCACATTCGATGAAACTTTGAAGTCTCTTTGACATTAAACAATAGTCTACAGATCCTGACGTTCAGATCTTATCTGTACATGTTGTCGATCACTTCGACCAAGTCTCCATTATGACTCCCGGGGGGGAGGTTATATGCCGGATCCGTGAGAGAGTTCTTCCACAGCGGACTATAAAAGGGACAAATCCTTTGAAACAGCAACTTGACACCGAAAGATATCAACAGGCTAGAGATGATACCAAAGTACATGGCAGCCATATCGAATAATATCCATTGAGAAGTCGCTCAAGATTTTTGCACTTGCTACCTCATATCAATGGCTTAGTTATCCCATCAAGGCTGAACTACGGACTATACGGTGTTAGCTTCAGAAATTTATATGCAAAACTAGCGTAGGATTTTCCAAAGGGTGCAAAGGTATCAATTGACCAACGTCTCTTTTTCAATAGGTGGTTTGGTCGATAACGGCCTATCTTCATGATACAAACTGGAAGCACATTTCCTACCCTAGACTATACATATTGCCATTTCCCACATTCTCTGCTGAACGAGCCGATAGGTCTGCTATTCAGCATTCTCTAGGTTGTCTCGCTGAGTAGTCTTTAGTCTCTCTTTTTGGTATCTAGTGAGATATCCCAGGAGAGAAGAAAAACTGGCCTTATTGGTATATAGATTTTGAGAGATCGCGTGTAGAGAAAGAAAAACAAAAAGAGAGAGAGAGAAAGAGAGAGACCATCTTGCGGGGTGATCTATATAATCTACTATCCCGGATGAACCGATCACGATGTGTCGACATTCCCACTTTCTACCTCCTCCGTTTGTAGTTACTCCTAGAGCTGATAGCAGGTCGAGTCGAGGCTTATTAGAGTGAGTGATAGCATCTTCAACAAGAAACACCTTCTATAAACTAAACTAGTAATTCCAAAGCCAAGGACACCGGGCAGTACGCCATCGCCGACACAAAGCGCATTTGAAGGCGCGGGGGTCAGCTGGAATACCACCTAGATTTTCCTCCGAATCAATTTCATAATCGAGCATACCATGTTAGTCTGGGCTGGAGGGACGAGGTGGGGGCAGTGGCTTTGATGGAGGGCGTTGCTAGATATTTCGTTAGTATTGGGTGATTCTGTCTGTGTTTGATCTGGATTCTGATATATGGTTGGGTAGGATGAATCCTGTTTAGAACTGTCGTCAGCTTTGGGGCTATTGTCGGCTTTAGAAAGTTCTGGATTTTGAACTACCTTATATGTTAGTGATCTGCTACTTTAATTGTAGTATAGGATGGGTTGTGCAAATGCGTACTCACAGTCCCATTTTTGATTATGGGTTGAGTTGATAGATCAGAGAAACAAACTCCACCTTCTACACAGTGGCAGGAGCGTGGTCGAGAGGGTAGTGAGAGCTGGGTTACTTCCTCGCGTTGAAGGGGTTAAATCCATATTGTTTTTCATTTATCTGACTCATTCTATAGGGACTTAGTTTTTATTCGTATCCTTGGCCTACGATGGTGCACCTGCATCGTCAAGAAAGCCTGCATAGCTAGACGTTTCAATAGTTAGGTTCTATCAGGTTGATAGAATTTTGATTGATTGACTGATTGACCATTAAGAAGATGCTAGTTATAGGAACTTAGGAAAGTAGAGGAGCACGAAGCTCAGGGAAAGGGAACATGTGTGTGCGAGAGCTCTTGCATGACGGTCAGGCTTACAGGAGCGCTCTATACACCCTTGTATCCAAGTTTCCACATGTTGCCCTTCCAAGGTGGTGCTGTCATAGTCGGCTCTAAGTTGTTGGGCAAGTTGATCATGCCTCACACGTCTGCAAATGTGAAATGGAAACATCAGGCGAAGGTTCCTCTGACGTCTTTATTATCAGTGCAACTTTCTCTAACGGTTATGGGTCTTTGTGATATAGTGATAAGAAACAGCTCATCAAAAGCACACCTGCCAATGGATAGTAAAATGCCTCGTGCCTGAAGTTGGGAGCCGATGCGATAACAAATACTCACCACTACAGCACACAATAGAAAGCCATTTCAGTAACCAGCAGATCTGACAGTGCCGTAGACAAACCGCCCACCGCTGTGGATTGCCGGCCCTCGTCATCTCCAATCTGTGCCAGGTGTTGTCTAAAGCTCCCTCATGACCGGACCGGCCGGCTGTATCAGTGGAGAACACTACTGACGAATCCATTGTAGCCAAAAATAAAGTACGGCATAAATATTTCGAGCCGTCATTATGCCTGCTTTCAAGGTCATTGTAAGCCTGCAGATCTTCGGCCCCGATGAGTGGCCGGGAGACAATTTCCCATCTCGCCCTCAATGGCCCGGCCTCGAATGTCTATGCATTAGAGCATTAGTAGATGCAAGACTACTCCGAATCTGGTCATGTCCGGTTTCACTAGGTTTTTGGATTCTCCGAAGTTTCTCCTGCCTTATGGAATGTAACTGCACTGCCCGGCTGTGTTGAGAAGAAGCAAAAAAGAGACTCCGGCGTCACCGGTTGCAATTATGAGGTTTTAGAGCAGTAATAAGGCGTGCTCTTAATCATAAGTCTACGTATGCCTAAAATATGAACGGTTTGCATAGGCAGCTGTAGCGGTACAGGTATTGGTAGAAACACGTCTCGATAATTTGCTGAGGTCGGTGATGGGAAGAAAGCGTCTGCGTTATCAGACTGCTCCACTGCCTTCAGAGGTTAGGAACCCTGTTTCGTACTACATTTTCATTGAAATCGACCCGAAAGAAAGATGAACCGACACACCTTGCCTAATATTTTAGACGTGAGAGGCTTCTATTATTTACAAGGGTACCTACTAGTAGCTCATGATTCCGGGAAAGGCCACATCGCTCGTGCTTCGTCGGGGGATTTTTCTCCAGCCATTCGCTTTTTGTACAAAGATAAAAGCTCCCTGTTTTGTCTCCGTTTCTCCTCAATATTAAGCTGTGGAGCGATCCAGCCTTCAGCATCGGTATCCAGGCATTCTTGAGCGAGTCGTTGGACCTCATTCCAGGCTTGATATTCAGAAAATTGATGTTCGTGTGTGGCGATCTCTTCAGCGCAGAATGAATAAGGGCATTGGCCAGTGAAGCTTAAACTTGACCAGTTGCGGAAAATTTCTATCAAGCATTCCCGGAGTGGAACAACGCCAACTTCAGAGACTTCTCCACAGCGGATGAAAAGTTCTCGAAAAACACGGGGTATATGCATGGCGTTATGTGCAACTCTATTTTCAAGGAATGTCGCAACCTCGTATGCTTTTGCTAGCTTGGACTGGGACAACTCCTGTAAAGCAGTAGTTTTACCTTCTTCGTCCAGTTCACTGAAGTCACCAGGTAGTTTGGGTTGCACAAGTCCTTCAATATAATTCTGGGGAGGCTTTAGGAATACTGGCCACTGGGCTTGAAAAAAGAATGGAAGGATCGATAAAGATTGAAAATCGATTAGCGATACTATCCTTGAGCTCTCGTCGGGTGAGACAAAAATATTCCCCATATGGAGGTCACTGTGCCATAGTGTAGGCTGAGCAGACTGGGATAACAGTGGATTTGAGTCCAGCATCTGCATAAGATCTATTACGTATTCTAAAAGCTGTGTTTGTTCTTGAATGCTTGCTCGACCAGATATTGGTTGCTTATCATTCGGGTGTTTGCTTGAGATCTGGTATAGCTCTCGCATTGCAATTGATTTCCCGAGATCTGCTACTGTATTCCCTGTGCGATGATTAGTCTGAGACTCTGAGCGTATGGCAGAGCCCGGGGTGCTTACAGGGCCCTTGACCAAGATCCCCAAGATCCCCAAGATCCCCACTTCGAGTGGATAAGTCCGCAGTGGAATCGGTACTAAACGAGCGATCACAAGAGGGGCCAACACAGAATATGTTGAATGGATCTATGTTTCTGTTGAGCTCTTGATACTGTAAATGACTTATATCTGCTCGGCGATATAATCTATCATATGCAGAAAAGCGAACAGCCGCAAGTTGAGCCTCGAGCTTAGTTAAATTTCTTATAAGCTTCAGTTTGTCAATTTCTGCCATCTTTCCCCATTGTTCACACAATGGAACCCCTGTGGCTTTCTCCATGATAACATATTCGGCACCCACAGGGTTTGAATCGTCTGAAGACCAGGAAAAGACCCGTGGAGCAGGAATACTCGTATATTTTCTCACTGGTGTAACGAACGTGAGTAAGTGGGGAAACTATGATCAGGAATACTTACCATACTCTAAGACGCCTACTTCACATGCTGTTGTAAGGGAAGTTGGTCCAGCGATGCGACAGGGAAGCTTCGCAATGACTTCCTTTCCATTCTCCTTTTTCATTAGAAGAGCCTTGCTAAAACCTCCTTCGAGCTTCTCGATAGTTACGATACGAGATGAGTCCCCACCGGCGGAAGCAGCAACGTCACAAAGAGTGTCTAAGTCGAATTTCAGATAACGCCGATCAAGCTGGCGTTGTTCGTCGACAAGGAAATGTCCATTAGTATATGGGAAGAGCTCTTCGCGACTGATTGGCTTGCCTTATTCAGTTAAGGGGTGCCCGTTTTTATGGTCATTTGTCATGCTTACCACGGCAAAGTAGGGATATCTGAGCTATTTGCTGCGTACGCTGTATCCGTTTAAAACTCCTAAGGAGGGATAGCATGATAGCTAGCAGAATATTGAATGGTCACGGTCGCTTGTTGTGTAAAGAAACATCATCAGATATCCATACTCACGTGTCCGGCCCGATATGTTATCCCGGGCTGGAAGGGTTCATTTTCATCCATGCTACAATGACATTTTCATCCCTCCGGTCCCCGACATTGCTCAATAATTTTCTGTCTACCCCTTTGGCTCTTTTTACTTTTTTTTTTGTCTGTTTTGCCCCCAATATTGCGTACTGTTTTATCTGTCCTGGTGATCCTATCAGGATGATCAAGGCCTTGCCCTTGTTCAAGATGGGCTGAAGGATCCTACCCTCACCCTGGGGTAAAGAGACACCCAAAAACAGGGTAAACAAAAGAAAGAAAGAAAAGCAAAGAAAGGAAGGATCACTTTTATCTTGGCAGAAATAGAAATACGGGGCCAATGCTGATCCTATCATGTTGACCAAATTTGGGTGCTTCCCAGTATGCGCGACTTGGCGACAGTCATATTGACAAATCTAAGGTAAATACTTCTAGTTCTTGGCACTTGGTACATGACTATCCGCATCAATTTTCGTTATACTAAAGATGATAAGCTATCTGGGATATACCTAAGCGCTAGTCTGCCGGATTAGCAAGCGATAGCGCCAAAGGCCACGTTTTCTATCACCAGCACCACACGCGCAACTGTTCCCTTTTTTTGCTCTCGCCGAGTCGATCGACAAGATGTCCCGCATCCTTCGCCATACTATAGTGACCAACTACGAATCAATTCTCCACCCTGCTTCAAATACGTGGAGAGGACTTTCTCTCTCACGTATGTACATTTATTTTGACCGCTCAATGTGCTTCAATGCCTCGAGCCAAGCATGGCATGGACTATCGTTCCAGCTCATTCCACCAGTAATCACTTTGATTGGTCGACACCGAACATGACTATAATAAGCGTTGTAAAGCGATTATCGATCAGCTAGTCATGCACGCGTTCGAAATTAGCTAGTAACTGGTACCCTTTTCGCTGTCTGCAGGGATGGTTAACCGGACGCTACCGGGTTGGATGTGAAGCTCTACTTCCACCGTTCCATTGGCCTGATGTTTTGAGGTAAGATCGAAGCAGAAAGAATGGAAATTGGCACAACAAATCAAACCTGCGCTTGAAGAATAAGACTGGAAGGAAAATGGGAAAGAAGGACACTGCCTCAACCGTTGATCGCTTGCCAATCATAATCTGAAGATCTCAGTTTCAGGTTCTCTTTAACCTTATTTTTATTCCTCATATTCCTTCCCATACTCGCTACCCACTAGGAGAAACTAATCTGAATCTACTTTCGTGTGAGCTACACCGGACCGGTATGGCTTGTCTCCTTTGAGAAGTCCACGTCCCGCCGACCCGCCAGAGTTTGTGGCTTCGCCCTGCTAGTGATATCGACCTACCTCGGCTTTTCGCTACGGCTAGCACATCATTCGAGACTAATTGATTTTCATCCAGAACTTGTCTCAAAATGGAAAATGGAAAGTGAAACAGGAGTGTATGAGCTTCTTATTTGACTATGAACTTTGGTTAACCTCTGTTGGAGGAACACTTAAGCGTTACTTTCCTTGTCCACACAAGGAACGTGAGCTTCTGAATCCCCCTCCACATTGACAAGCATCGGGCCGAAGAGGGTTATATCTTGAACAGTTTGAAGTATTGACTGGAGCTGAGTATTTCTGATGAATGGGCATTTACAGTCGTCGCCTCCGGACCCCAGGAGTCATGCCGATATTGTCGATCAGTAGCAAGAACTTTTCCCCTCCGAAAGCCTTAGCTTCTCTATTATATCCCGAGATTCACTGGCTGCCTACAGTAAAAGGCTCTAGTGTAGGTACTCCATTCAAGACCACCTAATCACAATACATGCATAACGGTACGTAGATCCTGCGAATCACGTGGATAATCCTAAATTCCTATTCACATACTTTCCACGTTAGAGGCAATATGTCCCAGTCCAGATGGGCCATCAAAGCTGGGGAAAGTGGACACTGTTAGCCCATTTTTTCATTCTACTCGTTTCTCCGAAGATATGCCCAGGTATGGTACGAAAGGCCATCAATAGGGGAGACAGATGGCGGATTGGTTGAAGCTGATCTTTTTCCAGTTAGGGAAGGCAGTCCTACTTGGTATTCGAGGAGCTGTCATTGCTTACAAGCCTGTGGAAGACATAGAGGACCCTCTGTAATATATTTTTAACGCTTTTTACTTCTTTTCTTGTCAGTACCATCCGCCAAGCTCGCATGACAAGGCATCCGTTATTCCATCTAATGTACGCGCCGACTTTTGCACCCTAGATCGATTGCGATTGCATACCCTTACTGCCTAGACCACGGGTATGGTGCAATATCCGAGCAAAATTATCAGGGTATATCTAGAGATAAAGCCATAATGTTTGTTATCATCTTTATCATCCCTTTCGCCACCTTTCCCGTACACATTCACTTGTTCTTCTTGGCCGAAACCATCGCGCACTTCTTTGAAACGATCTCTTGTACAGGCCGAGGAAGAGCAGCATCTGGTAATTGCTCGGCACGGACGGTAAGGATAGCACTATTCAAACTCAACGACGTTAAGCATACCGCTGATCGACGTGGCCGGACCGTTGCCAGAAACCATCTTGTTCTTCAGCCGAGAAGCTAAACCGCTTTGATTTCAACCGGACAAGTGGGTCGGGTCTGAATCCTTCAATTCCAGAATTCAGGGCGGCGGGTGACAAAGCGGAATTACCTGTCTGGGGCCTTTGACGATTTGTCCGCTTGGGGCGCATGTCCAGAAAATAGACCGAGCCATAGAATGTCCTATGATCTGGGGGCATTCTGATTGTACAGTACCATGTGTTTCTAGCGCGAAGGAAATGCATCGAGCTAGTCGAGGCCTTTGGCGCAACCAGCAAGTTCCGGCTGTCTTTTGCTTCCGATGGCAACTCCACTTCTCATTGGAGCCTTGATATGCATATCTTCATCAAGGGCGGCTAGGGTTCAGATCCTTCTATTGCAAACCTTCCTCTCGCACCCTCCTCCACAGTCAATCAAAATTGCTCTCATTGAGGCCCCGGGCGATGAATCCTTCGCTCCGTGTGTCCCTGCTTATGGACGGGCATGCGGCTACCCGGTGATTAGTCCTGGTTTGAGACTATCCTGGGCAAAGTGAAGCCAATAAGAGGTGTAGGACTAGCGTTAACACTAGCTGATGAGCCTGCAGATGAGGGATATTAAAAGTTTGCGAATGCTGGACCCTCAATTGAAACCTGACAGGAGAGGAAGCGGGTCTCGGGATGCCAATCAAACTCACTGATACGTTAAATTGTGTTTTAATCTAGAGATCAAAGAAAACGGAAAAGTCCCCGGTTGTCCTGCAGAATAAGATACGCTGGTTATCCATGCGGGCATCTCCCTAGGCCAAACCATTCATCCGATATTCCGACTGGTTTGGGTCTAGCGTGATGCCCGAAGTGGTCACGATCTATATATTCATTCCATCGCTCGCCAGAATCTCCACTGGATCAAGATACCTCGTCTCTTCAACACAGATTACACTACCCATATATGTCCCGCAATGGTCTCTTCCTCCGAAGTCCCAAGTCACTTGTCCACTAGTTGGAAAGCCACCGAAGCCCCTTCTCGACGTTCATCGCCCCGTCTCTGCTCTGCATGCGACGCTTGTCGTCAGTCTCGTGTCAAATGTACTGGTGGTAACCCATGCCGACGTTGCGGGAACAATGGTGCAAATTGTCACTACAGTGTTTCGCTGCGGAATGGAAGGCTGAAGGCGAACAGAGTGCAGAAGCCGACTGCTCAAGCTTCACCTCCCTACAGCGGGACTCCCCCTGGTAGACATGGCCGCGGAAGCTCGAGGGACCTGCACATGAACGACGGCCTAGGTGCGAACATAAACACAATATCCGCTCCACAGTCTGTCTCCAACGATGGGTTGTCTTCATGTGATAAACATAACTCACTCACGGGACCCTATTCTGCAACTGGAATGAACCACAGTTCCTTACTGCAAGTATCAGTATGTCTTGTCCCGTTGCCCTTCAGGGTTCATGCTGACTCCTAATTGAACCCCACAGGCTGATCTAAATGTTCACCACCCATTCAACACTCCAACGGATTCTGCAACCTCAGACTTGGTTCTGTCGTCAGATATGCTTCTCGGCATAGGCTTAGGTTCTTGCAGTTCTACGGATGATGAGTGGAATTCTTCAACCGGAATCTCTAGTTTTAATCTGCCACCGAGTCCGTTTGGCTTCGGTAGTCGGCCTCGTTCAGCTAGGTGTGCGTGTGTGAGAGCACAGCTGCTTTGCATCGCTGAGCTAAGTGGGGCCCAAGAGGAAATCGACCATATGGTCCTGGGTTCCATTCTGGAACTATCTCGTCAAACATGTGAGCAAATTAGACAAGAGCTGTCCTGTACGCTCTGTACGAAAGATTCAACCCGATTTATCATGACGATGGTTGCACTCCAACACCTTACAAACCTCTTCTGCAGGGTGGCCAAGAATGGCGCATGGTATGTCTCGAATGCGCGGCTGGGCTTAGGATCATTTCGGCTGTCCGAGGAAGAAGATCGGGCACACAAGAGCTTGCTCGTTGTCTCATCTCTGGGTTATGCAGATAATATCCTGGACCTCCTGGGAAGCTCGGTGCGAGAATTCCAATACGCAGAAATTGTGCAACAGAATACTGGTGAAACAGCAACAGAGACGGGTCGTTCTAATCTTAAATGGATCATGGAGACGGTATCCCGCTTGAAGTGTCAAGTCCAAACGATGATCAGAGTGGTAGCGGGGTTAGATTGGGGACGCACTACGAGTGGTATGCAGCAGGGATAGTCATGGCTGTTGAAATCGGGGGGTACCTCTGGAGCTAATTTATGACCTTCCAATAATAGCGAAGAGACCAGCCGCGGATTTCTGCTGTCTCCTTGCCCGACCAGTGGGCTGACTGAATCACTGTATGGCTTTTGGCTGGTTAAGTTGTTTCTGATCGACTTCTTGCCAAAACTAGCCATACCTGTGGGTCAATCCTCCTGGTGATTGATCACAGCGTCAGTCTCTGTCCGGACAGCTCACGCACTACAACTTCTACACTGTTTACATGGAAACGTTTTATGACCAACCTCAAGCATGGTCCTCACTACGCCCGGAGAGGCGTTTCCCAACACCGCGTCGCCAAAGTCTTACAGTAGTTAACCTGCTGTGGTGGAATCTGACGGTTCAAGTTTTCCAATACATTGATCCGTCTAACCGAACGACGCCAACCAGGATCCGACAAGGTCAACAGAAGCCCCATGATGGACGATACCCGGTGACCCTCTTTAAAGAGCATTTCCAAAGCTGGACCTGAAAGCTATGACCATGGCTATCAAACCTCCGTGCTTTGCTATGAGTTTGTAAGGAGGAGAGTACTTCTTAACTCTGATAGTGAGAAGGGTGGTTTAACTAGGGAGCGAACCCTACAGAATCCTTGTGCTGAACATGATGCCTATTGCGCGGAATCACAGGACCGGAGGTCCACGTAGCTATGGCCTAGCACAGATCTTCCTTCAGAAATGGATCGAGTAATCACTTTGGTGTAGCAGTGTGATTCCGTTGCATTGTGCTAGGCTGGACACAGATCTGGGTACTCCTTTTCTTTGTCAATATTTTTTTTCTTACATTTTATTTTTTCTTTGGATGGGGAATTAGCATTTCTTGATTACGAGACATCATGATTTTTTATCTTATTATTTGAACTATTAGAGGTCGTGTATGTAGATATTGTGTCATGATCTACTGGAAGCTAACTCGCACAAGAATCTCGGTGATAGACTAGTTACGTGTGCGAGTGCTAGGCAAAGCGGATCTACGGAATGGAAAATACGGGACAAAATTCACGGGTGAGAGATAATTATAGAAGATAGAATGCTACCATCATAGAATATAAGCACTTTTTTCTGTACCCACTATATTGTATGTAATACTGTCTAAAACAGTGCTTTTATTGAGAGCAACTTTAAAGGAAAACTTTATTAAACACATCTAAGCAGAACTAGGAGCTAAGCACGGCGGCTCTTGCATCCTCGTAGAGGGGAGAAATCCCAGTCCAATGTTTGAACTATATACTGAGTCAGCTTCTGATATTAAATCGAGTACGTATACGGATTAGAGCTTACCTGATACCAACCCTGACCAACCAGGACCTCAAGTCCGGGAATAGTGTGCCAATTGGAATCGGAAGCCAACTGCATCAGTGCCGTTACGGATGGTTTGTAGGCCATCTCAAGAAGAACACGGTGTGCCTTCTCTCCCGTCTTGACCACATCGGCATCGGCCTCTTGGGCGCGTTCGAACATATGGCAGAGGGTCTCACGCATAACGGGGTCGATCGGCTTGTCGGCAGGAATAGTGCCGATGGCCACGGTGGGAATTGTCTTTAGTGTCTCCGGGCTGTCGATGACCTGGATATTGTAGCTGGAGGGGAAGGTCGAGACCATGCTCTGGAGCTTGGGAGCCGACCGTCCAATAACATAGATGGGAGAGAATCCCATGCTGTGGAGAGCGTATATGGCAGCCCGGGCAGTACCACCGCCACCAATAACGAGAGCACTGGCATCCTTATTGGCAGTCTCAACACCGGCGTTATGAAGAGAGAGGGTCATTCCTTGCCAGTCAGTGTTGGATCCCACTAAGCGCGCTGGCTTGTCTCCATCAGCGACAGGAATGATAGTGTTCACGGCGCCAATGATTTCGGCTTCTGGTGTGATCTGGTCTAGTAGGGGCATGATGTCCAACTTCAAAGGGATTGTTACAGAAGCGCCTCCAAAATCAGGGGACCGAATGAAGTCTTTGACGTCTTCAACGTTCGCCGTCTCCAAACGACCATACTCATGAGGAAGGCCTGCCTGGGAGAAGAGGGTGTTATGGAGGACAGGGGAGCGAGAGCCTGAGACGGGGGTGCCAAACACTGCAAACTTCTTTTGCTTTATCTCTCCCATCAGGGACAACCCTTTGCGGATTTCGGTCGCAGAGAGTTGACCAGGAGCAGCTTTGAAAGGTAGGCTAGGGTGAGACACAGGGGTCATGAAACCATTTAGAATACGGCTGAGTTGTCCATTGTCACCCATGTTGATAGCGATTAATGGAGTCTCGTGTGCTTCCTCTGCCCAGCTCTTAAATTTCCTGAGCGCCGTGTTATCATCTAGATTCTTTGCAACACCGACAAGCTTGATGATGTCGCCGTATTCAAGAGCCCTGTTGTAGTACTTCATCCAAGACATGTTCGCCCATGACAATTCTCCCTTAGGGTCGTGGTGTGATGCGATGATCTTCGAATAGCCCTTCATCTCTGTGACAGTGCGCAGCATTTCGTCAGGGAAAGCGATTTCGAGGTCCACAAATTCACTGCCAGATCTGAATGCGAGGCGATACAGCTCCATTGCAGCGTCGTGCGCATCGTCTGGGAATCGACCACCTTGACTCTTAGTGCGAATCGTGAATATCAACGGAAGCGAAACATAGCTGCGCAGGAAAGCCATCTGCTCGGCCACATAGTCGACCGACGGGATGTCACTATCCGATGCTGGGTCCTTCAACAGATCGACGCGGAGTTCCACTGCATCGGATCCCACGCATACTTTCTCTAAGATATCGCCAGCAGTTCGCAAGTCGGGCAAGGTCAAAGACACGAAGAAGGAATGCTTCTTGCGCTTGATGATGCTCAGGCTGTCCGCCTCGCCGGTGACGACATTGAAGAAACGAGTGAAATCCTCTGAAGCCTTAGCGAGCTTACCCGTAGCATGTTGGCTGTAATACTGGATGTTGCTACACTCTTGGAACCATGGTTTCCTGCGCAACCATACACCCATCATATCCTCAACGTAAGCGGGACGGGTCTTGTCAATGTTGAGGAAGTCCATCACTTGTTTAATATCGCGCATGATAAGCATGACGTTACCTTTGTTCTTATGATAATCGATGAGCAATTTCCTGGCCTCCGGAATCTCAACTATACCCCCACCACATGCGAGAACATAACCACTTGAGCGTTCCTTCAGAGTGCGTTGTAGAAGGCTAAGCTCGGCTTCTCTAAATCCTTGCCAGCCGCGCTGCTTGACAATGTCTGGAATTGTCTGACCTTCAACGTTTTCCAGTTCGGTATCAAGATCGATGAAAGGACGATTCAAGGTCTTCGCGACCCAGCGCCCAGTAGTAGTCTTCCCGGCGCCACGCATTCCGATTATGAAGACTGAAGCAGTAGCCCTTCCGGCACCAGCAAGAGGCGATGATTCCTCTTCTTTCAGTTCTTTACCCTCCAGCTTGGCCGAGAACTTCTGCCGCAAGGTGTCCCACCAGCCAGGCCATGTCTTGCCTACACATTCCTTTTCTAAGATGAGAGTCGGCTGAGGAGCCACAAGAGAGAGGACACTGAAGCTGAAAGCAACGCGGTGGTCATCATAGCAGTAGACGCCGCCGGCTGGCTGCCGAAGAGTTGAGCGGTCAATTCCGTCAATCTCAAGACCATCATCATGCTCCCGGCAGACGACGCCGAATTTGGCGAGTTCATCCTTCATGGCCTTGATACGATTGCATTCCTTTACACGTTGGTTTGCGATTCCATAAATACGAGTGGTATGGCTCGCGCCGTCTCCACGAGCGACAGCAGCCAAAACAGATGCAGTAAGGAATGCGTCCGTCATAGGCTCCATATCCACATTCGGCAGCGGCCGCAGAATACCATCGGATGGTCCGACAACAGTGGTCGAAGTGTCAGTCTGCTTGACGGTACAGCCCATGGGCCCCAAGACCTCGACAGCAAAACGGGCATCACCTTGGAGGGATTTGGATCCAATATTAGGAACAGTGCATGTCGTTCCAGTAATCGCTGCAATTGCGAGAGGGTAAGTTGCAGAGCTAGCATCGCTTTCAATAACGTACTCGGCAGGGTTAACGTAACGGCCCTGAGGGATATGGTATGTGTGTTCCTCAGTCGTGGACTTTTGCACATCGATACCGAAGGATCTCATCATTGCCGTTGTCATATCAATGTAAGGCTGTGAGATGGGCTTACCACCCACCAGTTTCAATGTGACAGGCTCCTTGGCGTACGGAGCACACATAAGCAAAGACGATACGTATTGAGAAGACACTTTAGCAGCAAGGTTGATTCTTCCTCCCGCAAACCCGCCAGACGCAGCTACCTTGAGAGGAAGACTGCCTTTCCGCTCCACATATTCGACCGATGCACCATTCGCTGTCAGTGCATCCACCAGGTCGCCAATGGGTCTTTGCTTCATGCGATTGTTGCCAGTGAGAATGCTTGAATCTACGCTGCTTGCATTGGCAAGGGTTGCGACAGTGGTGAGGAACCTCGAGGCAGTACCTGCGTTACCAAGGTAGAGCTCAGAGGGGCTTGCTTGAAGATTTCCGCCTTTACCGTTTACTACAAGCACTTCGCCCTCCTCTTCCCAGGAGAAAGTTGCGGCACCGAGTCTTTCCAAGGCGTTCAGCATAACTTCAGTGTCGTCCGAATGGAGGAGATTCTTGATGCGGCAAGTTCCAGAACCAAGAGCAGCAAGAACCAAAGCTCGGTTGGAGATACTCTTTGAGCCTGGAGGAATGCAGATAATGTTAGATGCTGGCTCTACGCCAGGATGTACTTCGATGCTCGGGGCAAGGACAACGCCGATATCCTCGTTGGGAACTACACTAGCCTTTGGCTCGTACGTGCGTCCAATAGCCGACAAAAGAACGATCTTCTTCTTCGGACCATCGTTCTTCTTATCGAGAGCCATGTTGAAAAGCAGTTGATCAACTGAGCAATGCTTTCCGGCGGTGAGTTTTCTAATGCGCGAGTCTTTCAACGAGGTGGGCAAACCGTAAGCGGCGATGCACTTGACAACACGGGCTACAGCAACACCCTTGAGAATGCCAAGATGCCGGGCGAGCTCTGCTTCTTTTACCATACCAATAGCAACACACTCTCCGTGAAGAACCTGAGGAGTGAGAATTGCTTCGATAGCATGGCCAATAGAGTGACCCCAGTTGAGAAGGTTTCGGAGGCCGCCCTCTCGTTCATCTGCAGAGACAACGTAGGCCTTGTGACGTGCAGATGCGAGAATCCGCGCCTTCAAAATGTCCTCAATACCCTCAAACCAACGCTGGCCAGGCTTACGCTCGCTTCGGACAGCAGTCAAGATCGCCTCAGCATTGTCCTCCAATGCAGTAAATTCTTCTTCACTAGAAATGGCAGCCGTTTTGATAACCTCAGCCATGCCATTAATGAATTCCCTAACGGGAAGTGTTTCCAAGAATTCCAGGTCAATGTAGATCCTTGTCGGCTGCCAGATTGCGCCGATCAAGTTCTTTCCTAGCGGAGTATCAATCGCAGTCTTTCCACCAATTGACGAATCCACCATAGCTAGGAGGGTCGTCGGAACCTGGACATATCGAACACCACGCATATAGGTCGAGGCCACAAAACCAGTCAGATCTCCAATGACACCTCCGCCCAGCGCGATAACCACAGTGTCACGGCCACACGGGGGGCTTTGGCTCAGCATCCAATCTTCAATATCTGCTTTGGTCTGCCGGGATTTAGAGACCTCCCCTGGGGGGCAATGGTATACTAACAACCGTGGCGCGGGGGAAATGGCGGCGGCGGCATCTTCGAAGGTTTTTTGGAAGCCGGGGGTATATATCGATCCAATGTTGGTATCGGTGATGAGAACGTAGGTTGTGGAGGGACAGCCGCTAATCAGGTCCTTAGCGACATAGCTGCGCCAAAGACCGAAATCAGCGATTATACTCTCCTGTCCCAAAATCTTTATCTTAGTGGGTTCGGCCATTGTTGGAGAGTTGCACGGGATCTAAGTAGTAACCAGGATAATTTGCAACAGTATTCGACGTGAAAGGAAATCGATATGTTGTTTTAGATCATGCTGTGGATAATTACAAGAGCTCCAGGTGTTCGTCTGACGCGCAATCGCAAGCACCAACTCTGCAGTTGGTGAGATTCGCACGTTGAATCGATCACTTGTCAGTGAGATCTGGAGCGGGGCAGGGTTCGGAGAATAAAATAGTCAAGAACGATAATTAAGAAAAAGCAATTGCTGACAGATGACTCAAGGAAATCTGACTACAATCGCTCCGACCGAAAGAGAAACAGGACAAAACGCGAAAACGAGAGCTTATGGGTAGCTCTGTTGCCCTCGTAGTAAGCGGTAGTGTTTTACCAAAAATTCCACCGGATGAAGATGAATTGACTCACCGTTCGCTCTCCGATGTCGCCCCGGACTCGCAGAACTGCCAATGATCTGCGCCTTCCGTTCTCCCTACCGCTTTCCGGTTTCAGTATCTGGCCAGACAGACCTGGAGAATTGGTAATGCCAGTGATCGTCCATCATTTTCATGTATTGATTGATCGCTATAGGATTTGTATCTGTTACATCACTTATCTTTTCTGAACCCATCCGACCTGATGTTATTTTCACATCTTTTCTCACTGGTATCCAAGAACTCCGTTCTTTAGCGGCTCAAAACATAGAAACACATATCTGGAAAAAAAAAAAAAAAGGTACACGGAAGGTATACATGACTGCCATTAAGCAACTAACCAAATGAGCGGTCTTAATAGCGACCATATCCACCCTGGTTCCTGGAATTGTAGTAGTCCCGGCCTTGACCTTGGCCTTGGTATCCTCCGCGTTGATAGCCTCCGCCTCGATATTCAGCTCCTCCGTAGCCAGACTGCCGTCCGCTATATTGACCGGATTGGTTGCCGTAGGATCCCTGATGCTGATGTCCCTGCTGACCGCGGCCATAGTAGTCGTTTCGCCCATAGTTCGTCTGCTGATAACCTTGTTGTTGAGCATGTCCTGAGCCATAATGATTCCGGTGGTTTCCGCGGGGAGGAGGTGGGGGACCCCGGGAGAAGTTCGCAGATCCCGGTACTGGGGGAGCCCAGCCAGAAGGCATCCCCTGAGCGCCTGCATTTGATGGGGGCATGAAGTTGGGATCGAGATGCGCTGCAAAAGGATTTGGTCGGTCGCTTGCGTAGTTGATTCGACCGCCCCTGTTCCCATGGCCACCGCGAAACGGTGCACCGCCAAACGAACGGCCCGAGTGTTGAGCCTTAGATCTGGTAGCCTGAATGTCGGCATTGTCCAGTGCTGGGGGAGGAAATTTGACGCCTCGCAGCAACATCGATTTGTGGATATGATTTGATTTCGGGATCTCATAGTTAACGCTTTATACATATCAGCCAGCTGTAGTAGAAATGCAAGCTAGGGGGGAGAACAGAAACTTACGTCAAGGACCGATCATCCTCCAAAGTGGGCATGCCATAGTCTTCGAGCGAAGACACCAACGAACTATGTGGAATATACGTCTCGTTGCGCTCGACTTTACCTGCTAACCCTTCACTTACTCGCATATTTAACGTGTATTTGGGGGCGCCCTGCTTCTTCGAGTAGAAATTGGCAACCAAGTCCTGGTATAGAGGATGGCCGTCTGATAACAGCAAGACCTCCCGACCAACAGTATTGCGATGCCTCTCATCATCGGAGAGCAAAGGGTATTTCTTTTCCATGGCGGCCAGAAGTCTCTTCTCATCAATGAACGGTAGCAGAATAACTCCCTGCCAAGCGAACTTTTTGCCATTCAAATCCACTGCAAAATCTTCAGGGTAAAAATCGATAATTTCACTCTCGGGATCCTGCATGAGATCGTGGAACACCTCGGGAATGGCGTGGTTTGACGAAGCTGGAAGGACTCCCATGAGCTGTTCGAATGGCTTGAAGGGCGTCCCCTTCTCAAATGATAGCTCCATATCACCAATATCCACAAAGTCAGCCGCAAAAGGCGCGTAATGATAAGGATAGTACCAATTCCATGACGGGCACCCTTGGAAATAATACAAAAGAACCCACGCTAGGCCTTCAGCATATGCTCGCGCGACCTTATGGCGGAACTCTTTGTCCTGAGGATCCACGCCAAATTTTTGCTCGTAATAACGATCAGCGTAACCCTCTTCCCAGAGGCGGACAGTATCAGGAGGCATCTCATCATCCTTGGAAGGTTTAGGGGTAGAGTCCGTGTTGTCGGCGGGTGTTTCTGTCTCGCCCTCTGGCTCTTCTGCCTTTCTTTTGCCAAGAACGGATGGCGACGTCGGTTCTGTTTTATTGTCTGAAGGCCCGTCTGCGTCTGGCATCGGAGTGGACTCTGCAGTGTCGTCACCCTCCTGTGAACCTTTCATAAGTTTGCTCTTCAAAATAGCCGCAGCACTCTTGTTAGCCATATTAGCCCGATAGACAGCCCCACGATTGACAACCATGCTGTGAGTCAGCTCTCGGTTTTCTCGTGATAGTTCTCCTCGACCAGGGATGATTAACTCCACGTCATTCGGCGGCGCTGAGTCGCCGCCACCGCCGCGGGCTCGGTTGCTTGCGGGAGGCTCAGAGGGTTCATAATTAGGGGAGCTCCTTCGTCGTTTCCTGGCACGGTCCCGGGCCTGTGCTTCTTCCTTGCGCCTCTTCTCGTTCGCGAGCTTTTTTTCTTCCACTTGCCTGCGGCGGCGGAAAATAGCATCTTCCTGCTTTGCAAGCCCTTGCAGAATAATTTGAGCTTTTTTGAAATCAACATGGCCGTCTTTAGTCAAGTAACCTCCCATAACAGGGATATTGTCTCGCCATATTGCTATCAAAGTGTCGATGCCGTTCTCCCGGATGTCTAAAGAGGGCAAGTGCGGCAGGAAATCATTACCTACGAAAAAGCACATGAAGACCCAATCATCCAAGGCTCGTTCCAGGTCGAAAGGGAACGGTTGATGCGGAACGTACAGCTCGACGGCAAGATATTCTCGGAGGATAGAAACATTGAGCCAAATAAATGGTTTGAGTGATGTGCCTTTGCCCTTTTCATCAAATTGTCCGTTCTTCTCCTTTGCCTGGCCTCTGCATTCTTCAGCCTTATGGCCTGCCTGGCCGCATAGGTGGCAAGTTCGAGCTTTAGACTCCTGAAAGAACACATCTTCTCGAAGCACTCTGAAATGAGGCTCGTGAGTAGCGAGACCCAGCATAATTAAATCGGCATCCTGGAAAGCATTAGTTACCTGTATCAATCGGTCAAAGTATTGTTCGACAAGCCTACCAAACCATAAATAACGTGACGAGTGTTCGGATCATGCTCTGGCGCAGCTCGTTGCGACCGGACAAACTCCATGATTTTGTGTTCTCCTTCTCCCGGGACTGTCGCGTCGGAAATGATGATTTTCAGCTGCACAGGTTAGACGTGGTTTCAATGAATTGGGTATTAATGACAAACCTTCTCCCAAGCTGGATCCGTGTTAAGCTTATAGGCGATCCAGTAGCGCAGGGATGCAGCGAGAATGTCCATGAAAGGAGTTCCGGGGGTGATGACGTTGCTATCCCACGTCTTCTGTATGACTTCTTCGTGAATCTCCTGATCCCCTTTGCTCTTCTTGAGGAACTGTTTCCGGAATTCTTCCTTCTTTTCATCGGCCTCCTTAGCCTCCTGCGCAGAGCGGAAACGACGTGCACGCTGTTGGTTCATCTTTGCTCGCGGCGCAACACCATCTTCAAACTTGTTAGCGGTTTATCATCAGCGTCTTTGAGACAAAAAATAACATACCGACTGCGATCATCAGGAGTTTCCTCGGGCGGACCATGTTCACAACTCGGTCGGTGTAGTTAAAGATCTCCAACATCATCTCCTGCTCGTTCGCTGGTGGAGGCTTTCCCTCTGGGTGAGTACATGGATGGACAATACCATTCATGTCCAGGTATAGATTATCCAGCTCCTCCCCATTGGGATTCGGACGCGTGGTGTCGACCGGGATCTGTTCTCCATTGACCTCGTAGGGCTGCTCCTCAATAACGGGCGAAATGATTTTCGGGTATTTGTTGGAGAGCCAACGGAATAGTGCGGGAACACCCATTATGGCTAATGCAAGAGACGTGAAAGCCGGTAAAAGCTAGAGATGTGTAAAAAGACTGTGGGAAGGCGAAAGAGGATATTATCGCGATTCAGATAAACTTCGTAGCAGACTCCATGGGCTGTCGCAATTCCGGACTTCTAATCTGGATAGCTCACTGAACCTGCAAGAGCACTCTCCCTGCAAATACTGTGAGCCAGAAAAAATTGCGCAAGAAGACACAGAAGCGCAAGGTTAATGGAAGTCGGCCCTTGCAAAGTCCAAGGGGCGATGGAATAAAGACCTGGAAAGTCTCTGCGGTGCCAGTACCCGTCGAGTACACTTGACGGTGTTCGGCGCTTCTCTTATCGCGGTTCCGGGAGTTAAGCTTAGCGGACCCTTGGCACGGTTGAAGGCCCCGGCCAGTCTAACTATTATTGTTCTTGGGTAGCTTCGGAATGAACAACTCACCTTGTTTGTGAACTAACCCCCACAGTCGGAGGGTTTATTCACCGGTCATTCAATGCCTAATATCTGGTATATCCGCGGCTGGCGGTGATCATGATATTACAAGCAATCAATAACGATGTTTCGAATTCTCGAATCGCAGGCGCCGGCCAAACAAACGGCAACGGATACAATCAACACTCTCAGCAGTAGACTTCAAAGTGCGACGCTACTGGAAGACCGACGGGCGGCAATTCAAGGCCTGAGAAGCTTCGCGAAAATCTATCCTGCCTCTGTTGCATCTGGTGCGCTGCGACCATTGATCGGCTGTCTCAGGAATGATCAGGAGGATGTAGATACGGTCAAGGTGGTCTTGGAGGCCCTGTTGATGTTATTTTCTCCCGATGAGAGTAGCGTTAGTTATCCTTGTTACTATGTGTATCAATTGCGCACACTGATGAATATTACATAGCCTGAAGCATCTGATGAAATAGCTCTTTGGCTATCCGATGAGTTTACTCAGGTGTGTCACCCTACTATCCACCGGTTGCTTCTGTTGCTAACGGAGCGAAAGCGACAAGACAATATAACAGCTCTTCTTGACCTTCTTGATACTCGCGACTTCTACTCCCGCTTATATTCTCTGCAATTGATATTTCAAATTTCTAGTGCGCGACCGGAGAGGACGCAGGAGTGTATTCTAACAGCTCCGTTGGGCATTCCGAGGCTAGTCAGTGCCCTGGGCGACGCTCGAGAGCCGGTTCGCAATGGTACGCCAGTGATAGAATCCGTGAAATAGCCATGCAACTATTAGGGTCCCTTTTGTTAACAACCCTCTTGTCTCTAGAAGCCTTACTGCTCCTCATTGCCCTGACACCTGCCTCGGAGGAGTTGCAAAAACTCGTTGCCTTTGAGAATGCGTTCGATCTTCTATTTACCCTAATTGAAAAAGAAGGCTCTTTGTCACACGGGTCAGAGGTCATCGAAGACTGTCTCTCTCTGCTCGCGAACCTTCTGAGACTTAATATATCCAATCAGTCCTATTTTCGGGAGACGGGATGTGTCAAGCGATTGGCAAAGCTCCTTGCTGATGTCAACCATGAGCAGGAATCAGATGAACCCACTCCGCAATGGACTCTTGCTCAGCGAGACAAGAACATCTGGGGTCTTCTAGTTATAATTCAGCTATTCCTAGTTCGGGGTGGGATCAACACGCCCGCTAACCAAATGGCCTTCTGGCACAGTGGAGTTATGGAGCAGGTTTTGAGCACAGC
This sequence comes from Aspergillus sojae, assembly GCA_008274985.1. NCBI lineage: Eukaryota > Fungi > Ascomycota > Eurotiomycetes > Eurotiales > Aspergillaceae > Aspergillus > Aspergillus sojae. The sequence continues at coordinate 3,525,986 of CP035527.1, read as the reverse complement.
CTTCAGTCAGAGGTTTAGCGTCAATGTTACGTCTAAGGTTTGCCTTTTAATAATCATACATATGACCTTGCTGGATGGTGCTGACTTATCTAGGCACTGGCAACATGTGCGGACTTGATTCGCGGGAACCAGCCATTACAGGAGAGGTTTGGGGATGTTGAGGTCTTCTGGGGCGCACAGCCTGCAGAAGGTGCTTCTAATGGAGAGCTAGCAAACCAAGGACTTCAACCAATTAATGTAATCGAAGCATTACTCAAGCTGAGCCTTGAGCCTGCTACACTACAGCTGCTCGATGCGCGTTTAGCTGCCTGTGAATGTGTCAAGGCCTTCTTCGCAAACCATGCCGGAATTCGCGTCCATGTTCTGCGCAGAGCCATCGATGGTCATTTGAGCGGACAGGATGAGATCCCAAATATTCTGACCGCTTTGCTTCTCCCACCAGAATCTCGTGGGAATGCTGACCCATATCAGACTTGGATGGCTTCTGTTCTAATGTTCCACCTACTCTTTGAGAACGCCGAGGCAAAAGCAATAGCCATGGAAGTTACTGAAGGCGATGCTGAGAGTGGGGAGGAAGTCATAACTTGCATTCAGTCAATAGTAGGCAACTTACTTACTGGCATGCAACGAGGTGACGACGAAAGAATCTCTGTCGGATACTTGATGCTGCTCTGTGGTTGGCTTTTTGAAGAACCCGATGCCGTCAATGATTTCCTTGGAGAAGGCAGCAGCATCCAAAGCTTATTGCAAGAAGTTAAACATCGCTATGTTTCTAACGTGCTCGTGTCTGGCCTATGCACTATTCTATTGGGTGTCATATATGAGTTCTCCTCGAAGGATTCGCCCATCCCTCGCAAGACTTTGCACCAATTACTGACCGAACAAATGGGCAGAGAGCAATATATTGATAAGATAACAAGATTCAGGGAATCTCCTATGGTTCGGGATTTTGAAGTCTTGCCACAAACTGTCGGTGGGCAGTACGAAGGTGGGCTGCCCGAAATATTTTTCGACAAGACATTCGTGGACTTCCTCAAGGATAACTTTGGCCGTATGATTCGTGCCATCGATCGTGAACCAGGCTTGGAGATATCAGTCATTACAAACGGCATTGAGAGAGGAGTCTCGCGTGAACTGGTTGATTCTCTGAAAGCTGAACTCGAAGAAAGGAGCCAGGCAGTGCAGAAACTGGAATCTGATCTAGTTGCCTTGCACAATAGACTTGAGCAAGAGCAGCTTGAATACAGAAAAGCCCGGGAAACCAGTGCCATGGAAATGACTAGAATACAGCAAATCAACGAGTCACTTCAAAAACATCATGCGCAAGAACTAGCAGCGCTGGAGGAACAACATCAACATGCGAAAAATGAACTCGTAAAGCAGTATGGTGAACAGCTCCGGACCATCGACTATCAACTGAAAGAGACTTCCGTTCAATACGAGAAAAAGAGCTACAAAGCTCGACAGCACCATGAGGCTGAGGTGGCCGATCTGCAGAAGAAGATCCGATCGCTGGAAGCGGAACTTGGACGGGCCAAAGAACGGCATACTGGAGAGGCTGCTAATCTGAAAGCTACTATCCAAGCCTTGAGATCCAGTGCTGACAAGGCAAAGGAAAATCATGCAGCAGAAGTTTCAAATTTGCATAATACTGTTCAAAAGCTCGACTCCGAGGCTAGCCAGAGCGAGAAACAGCATGCTGCTGAAGTATCCAACCTCAACCAAACTATCCATAGTCTACAGTCAGAGGTTGAGGCTCTCAAGCAACAAAACGAGAGCAACTCCGCTGAACATAAGATCACAAACGAGAGATTACAAAAGGAACTTGATATGGCCAAAGAGAAAGCTACGCAAGATATTCAGGCTGTACATGATGACTATACCTCCAAGTGTGCTGCTCTAGAAAAGCGAGCTGAGGAGGCGGAGCGGAAAACGGGGCAGAGTGAGTCAGCTGAGCGCAAATCCGCGCAAGAGCTGCAGGAGGCACGAGAAAGGTTAAAGAAGGCCCAGTCCGAAGTCAAAGAAAAAGAAGCAGCAGCTCGTGAATCGGCAAAATCTGAAGCGGAAGGGTTACGGAAGGAACTGGAAAAGGTCAGATCAGAAGCCAAGAAAGCAGAAGAGGCAGCTCTCAAGTCAGCGAATTCGGAAATAGAAGGGTTACGGAAAGAGTTGGAGCAAGTCAGGTCTGAAGCTAAGAATGCAGAAGACGCAGCTCGTAAATCAGCACAATCCGAAGCAGACAAGTTACGGAAAGAGCTGGAGAAGGTCAAGTCAGAAGCCAAGAGAACAGAAGACGCAACTCGCAAGTCAAGCAAGTCGACAAAGTCCGAAGCAGAAGGACTGCGGAAAGAGCTGGAAAAGGCCAAGTCAGAAGTCAAGGAAAAAGAAGCGGCTCGCAAGTCCACCCAAACAGAAATTGCAGAGTTGCAAAGAGAGTTGGAGAAGGTCAAGTTGGAAGCCAAGGATCAGGCCGAAGAAGCTCGCAAGGCAAAGGAGAACGAATCAGTTGCGCAGAAATCCACCCAAGAGATTGATGAGTTGCGGAAAGAGTTGGAAAAGCTGAAATCAGAGGTTAAAGAGAAAGAAGAAGCCCGCAAGTCAGCCCAATCCGAACTAGAGGACCTCCTGATTGTGTTCGGAGACTTGGAGGCTAAGAGGAACGAAGACAAGGTGAGTCACTCAATAGCAATACCAAAGGATTGCAATTAACTTGTACTTTCTCTAGAAACGCCTGAAAGACCTTGGACAGGAAGTATCCGAAGCCGAGGAAGATGACGATGACGAGGAAGATGAGGACGATGAGGAATGAGTGAATTAAAAACCAAGACATGGCATGTTTCCCATGGTTATATACGCCGTAATCTCCGTTTTATGCCCGTTGAATTAGAGATGGTCAAGGCCAAGCATTTGTCGAGGATCGTGTAGAAGTCATGATGTACTGTACATACATAGAAGGGCAATTGCCTTAGGTACCTACTACTATCCATTTTTCTTGCCTTGGGAGTCCGCGGCAGGGCGCACTGAGGAGGGGCTTGGCAAAAATTCGGCTCCGCGGGGTTGACTCATTCATTTCTGCATCTTTTTTATTTTACCCCGCGGCCATCCCTCCTTTGGAAACTCGCACCCACACGTCAAGACAGAACGTTCGCCCGTCATGTCGATTGACTTCCCTAAGGAGGAGGAACTTACCCTCAAGCGATGGAGGGAGATTGACGCCTTCCAGAGGCAAGTCGAGCTCTCTCGTGGCCGCAAACCGTACACTTTCTACGATGGTCCTCCGTTCGCAACCGGTCTTCCTCACTATGGCCATCTGCTGGCATCCACTATTAAAGATATTATTCCCAGATATTGGTCTATGAAGGGCCACTATGTCGAGAGACGATTCGGCTGGGATACTCACGGTGTCCCCATCGAATATGAAATCGACAAAAAGTTGGGCATGTCGGGCTTGGAGGCTGTCGAGAAGCTTGGAATTGAAAAGTACAACGAGGAGTGCCGAGCCATTGTTATGAGATACGCATCTGAATGGAGAGAGACTATTGAGAGACTTGGCAGGTGGATCGATTTTGACAATGACTACAAGGTAGAATCCCAACCAATGTCCTATTCTTACTTTTGCAAGGAGAGGGGAAAACGCCCTCTCGTGAGCCATTCATATGTATTCAGTATAAGACTGCTGACAACATATTACATTAATTTATACAGACCATGAACACATCCTTCATGGAGTCCGTATGGTGGGTTTTCAAGCAACTCTTCGATAAGGACCTAGTCTACAGAGGCTACCGCGTTATGCCTTACTCCACTGCTCTCAACACCCCCCTCAGTAACTTCGAAGCCCAACAAAACTACAAGGACGTTCAAGATCCTGCCGTTGTGGTATCGTTCCCTCTGGTGGAAGATCCTGAGACCTGCCTGCTTGCGTGGACCACCACCCCTTGGACCCTGCCGATGAACACTGGCCTTGCCGTTAACCCTACTTTTGAATACGTTAAGATTCTTGATGAAGCCTCGGGCAAGCATTACATTCTTCTTGAATCCTTGCTTCGGACGCTCTACAAAGATCCCAAGAAGGCCAAATTCAAGATTGTCGATCGATTTAAGGGTTCCGCCATGAAAGACTGGAAGTATACGCCTCTGTTTGATTACTTCTATGAAGAATTCAAAGACCACGGCTTCCGCGTGTTGAACGCCGAATATGTTACGGCCGACGATGGTACTGGTGTTGTTCACCAGGCCCCTGCCTTTGGTGAGGACGATTACAGGGTTGGTATGGAAAGTGGCGTTATTAGCGAAACGCGCTTGCCACCTAACCCTGTCGACGAGACGGGATGCTATACGGCTGAGATTCGCGACTTTGTGGGTCAACATGTCAAAGCTGCCGACAAGCCTATTATCAAGCATCTTAAGGGAACTGGCCGCTTGGTTGTCGATAGCCAGATCACTCACAGTTACCCATTCTGCTGGCGTTCTGACACTCCTCTGATCTATAGAGCCGTGCCAGCCTGGTTTGTCAAGATCCCCTGTATAATTCCTCAGATGCTTGAGGGCATCGAGGGCTCCCACTGGGTGCCCTCATTTGTGAAGGAAAAGCGGTTCTCCAGTTGGATTCAGAATGCCCGAGACTGGAACATTTCTAGAAACCGATTCTGGGGTACTCCTTTGCCCTTGTGGGTCAGCGACGACTTCAAAGAAATTGTCGCTGTGGGCAGCGCCGAAGAGCTCAAGGAACTCAGTGGATACCAGGGCGAACTTACTGATCTCCACCGCGATAAAGTGGACAAGATCACTATTCCCAGCAAGCAAGGCAAGGGTGTTCTCCGCCGTGTGAGCGAGGTGTTTGACTGTTGGTTCGAATCAGGCAGCATGCCGTACGCTTCTCAGCACTACCCATTTGAGAATAAGGAACAGTTCGAGAAGAGCTTCCCTGGCGATTTCATTGCCGAAGGACTGGATCAGACTCGTGGCTGGTTCTATACCCTGACTGTTTTGGGTACCCATCTGTTTGGCAAATTGCCTTTCAAGAACTGTGTCGTTAACGGTATCGTTCTTGCTGAAGATGGAAAGAAGATGTCTAAGAGATTGAAGAATTACCCAGATCCTTCTCTTATCATGGACAGATACGGTTCTGACGCTCTCCGTCTGTATCTGATTAACTCCCCCGTCGTACGCGCGGAGCCACTCAGATTCAAGGAAGCCGGCGTCAAGGAGATTGTCGCTAAGGTGCTTCTTCCTCTTTGGAACAGTTACAAATTCTTCGAGGGCCAGGTGGCTCTTCTCAAGAAGTCCCAGGGTGTTGACTACGTCTTTGATCCTAAAGCAGAAGCAACCAACACCAATGTCATGGACCGCTGGATCCTGGCAAGCTGCCAGAGTCTTCTCAAGTTTGTGAATGAGGAGATGGCGGGATACCGTTTGTACACAGTTGTTCCCCGGTTACTCGGACTGATTGACAACACTACCAACTGGTACATCAGATTCAACCGGAGGCGTTTGAAGGGCGAAAACGGCGTTGATGACACTCTACACGCCCTCAACACCCTCTTTGAGGTCCTCTATACATTGGTCAGAGGACTTGCTCCTTTCACACCATTCCTTACCGATACCATCTATCAGAAGCTTCTTCCCCACATCCCAGAGGCTCTCCGTAGTGAAGATAGCCGCAGCGTCCACTTCCTTGCCTTCCCTGAGGTGCGTGAGGAGCTGTTTGATGAAGTTGTTGAGAGGCGTGTATCTCGGATGCAAAAGGTTATCGAAATGGCCCGTGTATCTCGTGAGCGCCGCGCCCTTGGATTGAAGACTCCTCTGAAGACGCTTGTCGTTATCCACCAAGACCCGCAATTCCTTGAGGACGTGAAGTCCTTGCAAAGCTACATTCTCGAGGAACTAAACGTTATCGAGCTCATCCTGTCATCTGACGAGGAGAAGTACAATGTCCAGTATAGTGTGACTGCTGATTGGCCGACCCTCGGAAAGAAGCTGAAGAAGGATGCTCAAAAGGTCAAGAAGTCTTTGCCTTCGCTCACCAGCAATGATGTGAAGAAGTTTGTCTCAGACAAGAAAATACTTGTGGATGGTATTGAGCTTGTTGAAGGCGACCTTATCGTGAGACGGGGTGTCAAGGAAGACGCATCATCCGAGGGTATGGAACCCAACGCTGATGACGATGTGTTGACCATCTTGGATGCGAACCTGTACCCGGAGCTGGCGCACCAAGGACTGGGCCGGGAAATCATCAACCGCCTGCAGCGTCTTCGCAAGAAGGCCGGCTTAGTCCCCACTGACGATGTCAAGATGGAATACGCAATTCTTTCGGATCCTGAAAATGTCGGTCTGGGTGAAGCCTTCCAGACGCAGGCCCAGGCCATTGAGAAGGTTGTGCGCAGACCGCTCGAAAGGTTTGAGCTTGTTGATGGTAAGGTCCCTAGTGGTGATGAGGAACGCATGATCATGGAGGAGGAACAAGAAGTCCAGAAAGCGACTTTTATGCTCAGGTTGCTCAAACTCTAGACATTCGAATAACTTAGATGTGTCATGCCAGTGCTTAGATATTATTCATTGATAGCTTATATTTTAGTGTTTTTGCAAGTGCGTTTGTTGAACGATAGTATTTAGTCTATAAAATTACATTTTATACATGGATTTGCCTTGGAGTTGGTATGCCATATTTCATCTCAAGAAGAAAATTATAGTAATAAAGAAATCAAAAATATGATTTAAAAAAAAAGAAAAAGGAAGAGGTCTGCGCTTAATGCATACACCTGAAATTTAACATCATAACTTGTCTCACCGTCTCCCTTCAAACTTTCTTCGACGCTGCCTATCAGCAACTCCAGATTAGTATTCGACTATCGGATATTCAATTTTACACCTTACCAGGAAGCAGTCTTTTAGCTTCATGAACTCTTTAGCACACATGTCTTTGTGGACCGAATTGTAGTCAGCAACAATGCACTTGCCATATGCCGCTGCCTGAGAAACGGTCAGCTGGTATCATGGCACGACCATAGGACAGGTGTATACCTCTGCAGAGCATTTTGACGTGGCTTTTGCAAATTTCTCAACAGGCCTTGTTCTTGTTGATGGCATTTTCTTCTTTGATATTGCTACTATTTTCCTTTACCTGGTCTGAAGTGATTTGATGCAATGCAGAAGGAATAAGGTATTACATAACCGCGTCACATGACCTCTACATTCCATGTTGGGTTCCGCGCGACAAGCAAAACAATTGTCGGAGGTTGGGGACGAAGCCTAGTCTCAGCCGCCCAATTGCTTCAGCGAACGGTTTCGTTTTTGCATCCTCCTTTACCATCGCTTATTATTGACTGGTAGGCTTGAGGCCTGTGGGTTCTCGTTTCACGTCCAACCCTGTGCCTCGCAATGGTTGATTTCGTTTTCCGCCTCCATGACCTTTCTGCGAAAAACGCGCCCTAGGTCGCGGACAGTTCGATGCCTCCCGTACCCCCTCAGCGTAGACATTTGTCCTATGAAGACCCGTCGCTTTCAGACGAAGGTGCGTAATGCGTGAGCCCATGGAGGCCTTATTGAAACTTGCATAATAACCGGTTCCCGTATATTAGATGTCGGCCTTCTCTATCAAATCATCACCCGCGCTGAGCGAGACCCAGAGGTGGAGCGCCTTCCATACAGAGTGTTGTTCAAAGCGTACGATGAAGTCATCGCAGAACATGGCGTCGATCCAGATCCACGCTATGCCTGCTTGCGCTTCTTACTCAAGATGGGAAGCAAGAATATCTTAGGCGATTCCCTCTTTGAGAAATTCGAGAACCTACTTGAACGGATGGGAATAGTCATTGAGTTTGGTGAAGACGAATACGAAGGCAATGACACTTATGCGGACAGTGTACCTTCAACAGATGGCCGGCTCAAAGCAAAGGTCGATCGCGACACCGCTTATGGAGAAAGCACTACACAGCCCACCCCGAGGAGGCGAGCATCGTTCAATTCCATGTATGATGTTGGTGATGACCCTACACAAAGGAGCTTCGCCAATCGCCCAAGTTCGCGCTCTTCCTTATCCCGTCTGCCAATTGACAAACCCGAATTCCCTAGTACCAGGCCATCACCAAAACGGGCGCTCACTAAGCAGGCTGATTCGACTGACAGAACTCAGCTGATTGCGCAGTTCTTGGATGTTGGACGCCGCCTTATGAATAAAATAGATCTTTTGGATAGGGATACGGATGGACGAAATAACGAAGATCATGTCTCTAATGGAGTACATGCCAGGTATGCGGTTGATCGAGATCGCTCGAAGAGGATGGCCAAAGCCACCCGGTCGCGCACACGGCACTCATTAAGCTCCGAAGGCTCTGACGGAGATGCAGAGAGTTCATCGGTATCCGCTGAAGGTGACGACTCTGTAGAAAAGCCCGAAGTTCCACTGGAATTGCTGTATAGACCATCACTCTCCGATTTGCTACGTGATGCGTCAACATTTAACATGTATCGTCAACGTGCTATTAACCGGCGGTTGCTTACACAATGGTTGAAGAAAGCCATCCAAACTCGACAAAGTCATCAGCATATGGAAGTTGTCGCCATCAATCGCGACAGAGGCACGCTTCTCCGTCAAGCCTTCGAGACGTGGCACTCGATCATTCAAACGCAACGGCGAGCAGCACAAACCGACCGCTTTTTCAAACATCTAGAGGAGCGCGCTTCACGGGCCCGTGATCTCTACCTCGTAACCAAAGCTTTCACCCACTGGGCGCAGGTCGCTTCGGAAGAAGTAGCAAGGACTTCTGTGGCGCGAAGACATATACTAAGTGTCAAATACTTCAACGCGTGGCGCGAAATAACAGCCGTTAACGAGTTGAAGGCCCAGAGATTCGCGTTACGGCGACCATTCAATATCTGGAAGAAGAAGGTCCATCATATAAAGGATTCCGAGAAAGAGGTGACTGTTGCCTACGATAAGAGACTTATACACGGCATGTATTGGAGATGGTTCTGGTCTTTCTGCGAACGGCGTGCTCCCCAATGGTATGACTATTGCCTCAAAAGGCGGTCACTGTTGTACTGGCTGCGGAAATTCCGAACAAACAGAGAACGCAACCATGAGATAGAAGTCAAGAACAAACATCTGGCTCTTAGTGCAGCGTGGCAAATGTGGTCTCAAAGGTCTAAAGCGATCGCTACCGGCAATAAGGAGGCAGCAGTCAAGCAGCGTCAACACCTTCTGCACAAAACTCTTGGAGAATGGAAAATCCAATCCCATCTTGCTCCTGCCGCTTCTCGTGTGTCTGGCATGGTTGATCGTCGAATCCTCCAAACCGCATATGTTCAGTGGGTAAAGCGGATCCGGATGCTGCAGCACGCGAGAGAAATGAATCGGTTGAGAATTCTACGTAACTCGTGGACAACTTGGAATGACCTGCTTCGCTGTCAGGCCCTCAGCGCGCGGATTGAAGAACGTCTGAAAATCGAAACGATGTATAAATGGATATTGGCGGAGAGGTTCTCTCTTATGCAGCGGATTCGAGACCAACGAATCACGCGCGAGGTGTTTTCTAGATTCGTAACGAATGTCCGTCGAACCTACACTCGCTTACTTGACCATGCCGAAGTACACGAAGACCGTCGGAATGAAGAGCTGCTAAAGGCCAAGCTAATCTGCTGGCGCGACCAGTTCGCGCTTCAGCGTCACCGAGAATTCGTTGCCTTTGAATTCTATGCACCACGACTACTTCAAGAGTCGCTGATAGCTTGGCGATCGAAATCACAATATGTGGTCAAACTCGAAGGATGGGCTAATAATGCACAGTTCTACTTTACAGCTACGAAGACACTAAACAAGTGGCATGCAGCGACATTGGAATCCGCTAAGCGGCGCCGCCAGGCAGCTTACGCGAAGACGCGAAGAAAGCTCAAGATGAACCTTGCTGCAAACGCTCTCGAAAACTGGCGTGCGAGGGCCCATGATGTATTCGACATGGATCAGCAGGCCTTGCAATTTAGCCGAAGAAAATCACTGAGCATTGCGTCTGAAATCCTGCATCGATGGCATGAGCAAACTGCAAAGCGAACTCAAGATAACCACGAAGCTGAAGTCTATCATTCGCGAAGAGTCGCTTACGACCAATTGATACGTTTGGCAGAGGCCTTGCTGGAATGCCACCGTTTAAATCAGCAAGCAGACAGTATGTATCGCGTACATATCTTGGGCCAGGCGAACGTTTGCCTGCGCAGGCTTAGTCTCCGTATTTTCCAAATCAGAAGCACCAATGAGACAGCGGAAGCTATGAAAGAGAGGAACTTGAGACGGCATTCAAGAAGTATATTCCGCCACTGGTTGGAGAAATTGAGAATGAACCTTGAGGCCCGGGATTCTCCGAGGCCGCTTGTTACGCCTGCACGAAATTTCGACGGCCCTAGTGGGAATCTTAGGACAAGTCGATCTATATTCGATCCTTGGTCTCAAACTGAGACGCCTTTCAAATCCAATGACCTTATTGCGGATGCCCAGAATGTCTCGACAACTCCAGTGACCACCCCTAACTACCTGACCTCGCCGTCCAAGCGGGCTGTACGGGCAAGGGCACTCGCACAGGCCTCTACGACTCCTGCAACACCGTTATACACGCCGTTCGCCAGTCGACTCCTGCGTGCAGGAACTACGGCACCGAGATCTGGCTCCAACCCACGAACCCGTAACGGCCGGGGCAGTGCTCTGGCCACGAGCGTTCGGTTCGTAGACGAGGAGCCAGAATCACCTACGAATGCTAGAAGGTCGGCCAATCGACGGATCTAGAGTTCCGTAATCTAGGAATACGATCTTGGATGTACAGTGTCTTGCTTAATTTTTTTCTCCCTTTCCATATTGGCGCTATTTGGTATTGGCCTGGAGCTTTTTTTTTATTGATACCCCACTTTGCAAGGCATGGATGGCGCGTAGTTTATATGAGCTTATTTGAGTCGTTGGAAGCTGGCTCTAGACTCTGACACAAGTTTTTGTCTTGAGTATATAGTTCATTGCAGCCTTGAATCGCTGTATAAATGCACAGATACCTTTTTCTGGTGTGTAGTATGTATGTATATAAATCAGGTCACCAACGTCACTGTCCACATGGCTCAGTCACACGGCGGCAAGTGGAGCGGTGGGCGGAACACCAACGTAATTTAATTTAGTGCTCAATTAACTCAACCACTTTAGACTTCCCCAAGCTCCTCCAGCTTACCTCCGTTGATCTACTTGCGAAAAGCCCTCGACATTCTTCCATGCGCCTTTTGATGTTTTCGAGGCCCGTTTCGAACATATCGTTCTCTGTTCCTAGCAATGGTGTAATTCTATCCTGAGCGCAACGAGCGACACCAACAACTACCCGCCTCTATGCGAGCGGTACTGCCGGGGAGGCCCCGAGCGAAGCTCCAGTCTTTCAGCACCGCGCTGTGGGATGGTCTCCGTGTCGTTGTAAGGGAACCGCAGTCCAGTCCTTGAATAGAGTCATGCGAAGGTCAAGCTCTGCTAACACTTGGCCCGTTGTTTTTGTTCGCTACAGGTTTACATCTCCGGCCATGCGCTGGTTATCCTCGGCGGTCCCCACACGCTCCTACAAACCATCTACGTCGACGATACCGAATCCCTAGAAGCCGTGACGATTGATGAAGCCTCTGGCAAAATTGCTGTGTGTGGCGGTCCGGATATTTTCATTTACCAGCCGTACGGCATCAAGCATGAAACCTTAAAGGTCCGTTACTATAAGGATGGTTCAAGAGGATTAGATATTCACAGCCCGGTTGCGGTTCGTGGAAACGCAGGAGCGAATGCTGATTGCTTGTCGGTATAGTGGTCCCTTGTTCAGACATTTCGTTACGAGAACGACAATGAGGCAATCCGGACCCTGTCATGGGGCTCCCCCGACGAGCTGCTCCTAGGAAATTCTCACCTTACGCTGTGGTTTCTGAACGATGTGCCGCGTCCAGTGTGGAAGCAAAAGCTTGCAAACCCTGTCAAATTTGCGCAGTTCTCTCCCGACTCAACTTTGCTGATTACGACTGGATATTATGACCGCCTAGTCAAAGTATGGCGACGGCTGTCGTTTGGCGCGGACGATGTTCGATTCGAGGTATCATACCTTCCGCATCCTGCAATCGTCACAGGCGTCCACTGGCGTAAGCCATTTCATAAAGAGCAATCTATCGATAATGTCCTGTATACCCTTTGCGCCGACAACAAGATCAGGATCTGGGTAATGATGGAACATCACTCTCCAACCGTTCTACAACTATGGACACAAATCGACATGGGCGCTTCTGTCCAACCAAGACATACGGCGGATCAGAGGGATATGTCTCGGCGATATGGCTTTATCATTGATAGCAGAGACTTCTGTGTGGCTACCGAACAGGCAGTGCAGAGGTCTACAGGGAACAAGGGAAACCACGCTTTAGAGCATATAATCGAGGTTGCTAACAAAAGTCCCGAGATTTGCGTTGTGATAGATGGCCAAGGCCACATGTCGGCCTGGGCGCTCGAGGATGTTGGCTCCAAATCCAAGTCTGACCTGAATGCCTTCAACATCCTCCATGTAGAAGGCCTGAATTTCTCATTCATGCGGGGACTAGCTGCGGATGAAGACTATGCCCAAATATGTGCATTTCAAAGCACACATTCAGGTGACTCGCTTTCCATTCTTGTGCACCACTTCGATGGCCGTATCGAATGGTACGATTCTCAAGTTGATACATTATTCGATCCGAGCCCTCGCAAAGACCGGATTGCCCTGAAAGCATCCTGGACAGGACATAATGGCCCAGTTAAGAAGATTGTCCGCAATGCGATCGGCGATACGCTTGTTTCACGTACAGATGATAACAAGGCAATGATTTGGAAACAGAAACGAAGAAATAGCGGGTCGATGCTCATCCGCAAAAGCTCCCTATACTCAGATGAACACATTCATCGCACATGTGTGGTTGAGAATGGAGATTTCCTTGTAAATCTCCATCATAATGGGATCTCTGTCTGGGATCTGCGCTCTTTCCATGCCAGAAAGATTGCTGCGTCGACCTTCCAGCTATCGAGTAAACCACTTTGTGTTCTCCCGATCCCCACGACGGAAGAGGGAATGGTGTACATAGCAACAATCGGGGCTGATAGGAACGGAATAGCTTGGGAGATCCGGCTCCCAACTGCAACAAAGCAAGTGAATGGAGCGCATAGTTCCCAATGCTGCTTACAGAAGTTTTGCTCTTTCAATCTGGGCCTTGAGGAGGATATGTCATACATCTTGCCTGTTGACCCAGCAGGCCCTAAAGCTGAAATGTCTGGATTCTTCGATATATTCTCACCCGACATAGCGTTATCTTATACTCGGACGGGTATTGTCCATACCTGGGCTGCTAAGGTCGACAGAGAAAAGAGTCGGGTAGAATGGCTATTGACATCAACAGTTGAAACAGGAATTGCAAACCCATCCCTTGCCAGTGGAAGCTCCATCAGAAAAGCAGCTCTTGTGGACGAGGACCGTAGCCACTTAACAATCTGGGATACGAATGGCGCCCAATTGGAGTATGAGGAGCACTTTGGCCAGAAGGATATCATCCGTGACCTGGACTGGACTTCTACACCAGATATGCAATCCATTCTTGCGGTTGGGTTTCCCCACAAAGTCATCTTGCTATCTCAGCTTCGTTATGACTACCTTGATGCTCGTCCTTCCTGGACCCAAGTCAGAGAGATCTGGATTCGGGACCTTACACCTCATCCTATTGGAGATTCCTGTTGGCTTAACAATGGCCACCTTGTGATCGGAGCGGGAAACCAACTTTTTGTGTACGACAACGAGATCGATGCCAACGATCGTCTAGTTTCACAACTTCGTATTCCATCGCGTCGCCAAGGTTTCGTAGACCTATTCGAGGTTGTCAGCCGGCTAAATGGCCCATTGCCTGTGTTCCACCCCCAATTCTTGGCGCAGTGTATCCTCAGTGGCAAGAGTAATTTGGCGCATTCCATTTTGATAAGGTTGCACCGGAAGCTCAAGTTCTATACTGAAGGCGATGACCTTGACGGTTTCTTGGACATGTCCCTGGAAGATTTCTATTTGGAACACGATGTGAGTTTGTTAAGAGACTATTGTCATATCCAGCAGTGCAGCTAACAAGTTCGAAGACCTCACAAAAAGCGTCGTCCAAGGAACTACATTCCGCGTACGAAGATCTTTCGCTAGAGGATGAACCATCTGTCATGGATGAAAACACTGCTATTGCGCTCAATGAAAATTTAGCTAGAGTTGCTTTGCCACAACTTTCCAGTCAAGAGCAATTCCGCCTGGCTGATACTATCGAATGCGTTGCCACTGTCGAAAAGCATCGGCGCTCAATGGATGACAACGCTGCCCGCTATCTGCTGTTCTTCCGGCAGCATATGCTGCGAAGAACGCAAGGCGTCGCCAACAAAGATACAGTCTCCTGGAGAGAGATCGTCTGGGCTTTTCATAGTGGTAGCCAGGATATCCTTCTAGACCTTGTGTCGAGACAATTCGGCGGTAAGATGGTGTGGAAGGCGGCCAGGGAGAGCGGCTTGTTCATGTGGCTATCGAATACCACGGCTATTGTAAGTATATTATGACTCATGCCCTACCCCTAAGGTTCTATGTGCTGACAATTGCTAGCAAGCTCAACTGGAAGTGGTTGCCCGGAATGAGTACACTAAAACAGAAGAGAAGAATCCAATTGACTGTTCACTCTATTACTTTGCTCTCGGGAAGAAGAACATTCTCCAGGGTCTCTGGCGCATGGCCCATTGGAATCGTGAGCAAGCTGCGACTCAGCGTTTACTTGCGAATAACTTCCAAGAGCCTCGTTGGAAAACAACCGCTTTGAAAAATGCATACGCCTTGCTTGGGAAGCGCAGATTTGGTGAGCTTTGACCATACAGAAGCTCTGCGTCCGTTCAATATGCTAACAGCTCTTTCAGAGTATGCGGCGGCCTTCTTCCTTCTTGCGGATCACTTGCGCGATGCTGCTATGGTCTGTATCAATCAAGTCGGTGATCTCCAGCTCGCAATTGCCATTGTACGCGCCTACGAAGGGGATGACGGGCCAGTGTTGAAGGAAATTCTGGAAGAGAAGGTTTTACCCGAAGCTGCCTCTGACGGAAACCGATGGATGGCCTCCTGGGCTTTCTGGATGTTGGGCCGTCGTGATATGGCTGTACGCTCGCTCATTGTAAGTCGGCAGATCAACCAGGCACCATTCCCCCAGCTTTTGTTTTAGTCCCTTATGCTGATTATTTTGGTGTCTGTAGTCCCCAGTTGAAACACTCATTCCTTCCACACCTGCTTCTCCGGGAAGCCCTGGGATGATCCCGCTACACGCCAAATCGTACCTATCGAACGATCCTGCTTTGGTTGTCCTATACAAACAGCTTCGTGAGAAAACATTGCAGACCTTGAAGGGTGCATCTAAAGTCTCTGGTCCAGCAGAATGGGGCTTTGTCATACGCAATGCGCGCCTCTATGTTCGAATGGGTTGTGACCTTCTCGCTTTGAACCTGGTGCGTTATTGGGAATTCTTGGCCGAGCCTCCACCCGCCAAGGCAGTGAAGGAAGTATCATTTGACCTGCAGCAAAATGGTGTTGATTACCGAAAGATGCTTCGACGACGAAGCAGTCTCGTGGTAGCAGACATGCCAATCAAGACCGGCCTGCCACCGTCTTCGAAGGCGCCCGATGCGCCGAAGAAACCACAGCCACCCCCGACCATGATCCACGAGCCTGACCCCAATTCGCTACTCGATAGCTTTGGGTTTTAGTAAAATTCAATCATGTGTGCTTTGCAGCAATCGGGCGTTGTCGGTAATTCTTGTGTGTCGTTTTTGTTATTAGCCAACTTTTCGTGTCGATTTGATGCTACATGTGTTTTCTCAGTGTATTGTATACTATGAATGCTAATGCTCAATGAGTCTTGAGAATTTTCAAGTGAATGTAATTGTCCCATATCAATCGTGATCGTTATTCAACATCGTCAACTAACAGCGAAAGAGCGAACACGCTACAAGATCCCGAACATCAAACATAAGCATTCCAAAAGGGTGCTTCCCAACAAATGAGATGATCAAAGCTTTTTAAAAGAAACAAAGAAAGCTAACCCAACAGGATTATTATCAGGACGGCGTCAGTCGCGCCCGCTGATTTTCCAATACCTTCTTCCAAACACTGCTGTGAAACACACTACTCCCACTGTACGGTGCGGTGCTATTGTGATCCCCAGTGTTGTTGCGAGTTCCAGTACTGTTGGCACTCACCGTAGAATTTGCAAGTCTCCCATGGTACCAAGAAGCTATACCATGATGAACTGGCTTCATCTGCTCACACTCTAACTTCACCCAAACCTGAGTGAACGTGGCAAAGTTCCGCTCTTCACACTCAGTGAGTGCTTTCCCCTGTCCGATTTCCTTCTGTATAAGTGGCGGCTCGGTACAGCCCGGCAACTCGTGCACAGCAATGGTACATTGGTCTAAGCTATCCTGCCAGAAGAGCTCTGCGTCAATTGAGACGTGGTCCACCTCCATGGTGTACCGAAGGGGAACAGGAACTTCCTGGCACTTCCCGGCGACCACGTCGACGGCTGTTGTGAATTCTTCGTGCAAGCTGAGATTGGGATCATCTGGGTAAGAGGAGTGGTCGTCGGCTGGGCACTGGGGAGAGAAGTTGGCCCAGACTCGGGCGGCGCTGAGAGCTGAGGTTACTGGCGAGTGGGCCAGAGTAAGGAGGGGGAGGATCTACATGTTTGTTAGCTTCTTTGAGCCCAATGTGCTTTGCTCAAAGGATATAGAATGAAAAGTCGTTCCCACTTACATTTGTCCAATGCATGTTGAAGAACCGCTTCGTAGTCAAAAAGTAGTATATATAACTACCGACAGTAGGAGATAAGACAACGCTGACAAAAAAGGAAGAACCAGATCTGAATCTCCATTCCAACTTCTGACCTGTCCGGCCGTTAAATATCACATTCTCATGACTATGGGCCCATTGACCCGAAATACTCCAGGAGGGCAGGAAGATCGACATCTACTTCCGGGTGTCGTGCCCCCAATCGCGAGGTGAAAGTACGCCCCATACCTGGTACGTGAGGAATTATGCTATGCCTACTAGAGATATGTGAACCACTAAACGTTTCACTTCCATGGGGAAAAGCATCCGTCGCTTTGCATTCCTGCTGTGAGTCGTTGGGCTCCTCGCAATAGAAACATGCAAACATTCCAATCGCTTCATTCCACATTAACGGCGCCTCTGTCGAGTTAGAAACTTGGCATGACACGTATGGACTTGTCTTGTGTTTGTCCTATTGGTTTATATGCTGTGGATTCGGATTTGTGTAGTCCTGCTGTGGGTTCAATTTATCGAGGTGAATAGTACTCCGTATGCATGAGTATGTGTGGCGCCGTGGATATGGGACGTTTAAGAAATGTGGCGTATTGGCTTTCTACTTTTGCAAGATCCAGCTGCGCATTCACACGCTAGATGCTAGATGCAAAATATGTACAATTGTACTTTTGTCAGGCAGGCAAGTACGTTTTCTATGTAGGATAGATCCGACAGCTTTTTCAGCTTTGGCTAAACTCCACTCATAGAGCTTGACTGGAAAGCAAATATCGTTGTTTTAATGAATATAGAAGGATATTCAGGGAGAAGAAAGGATATTAGGTATTAAGAAATTAATCCGTTCTTGAAAGTGATAAAATAATGATACATCATCCACGACCTTCCGCACACCAATGAAGAGTATCCAGTACTTTTCCCCAACGCACAACCGCTTACAAGCCCAGTTTACCAAAGATAGAGTTAGATTTAGCGGCAGGCTTCTCAGCTTCACGATGGGGTTGCTCAGCCTCGCCCTCCCCCTTGTTGCTTCCCTCTCCCTCTCCCTCGCCCTCCTTGTTTCCCTCTCCCTTTCCCTCTCCCTCCTTGTTTCCCTCTCCCTTTCCCTCTCCCTTCTTGTTTCCTTCACCTTCACCCTCGCCCTCTTTGTTTCCCTCTCCATGTGCCTCGGATTTTCCTTCGTCGCGGTGGACTGGGTCGTCATTGCAAATAAGCTGAAGCGAAACGTAGTCCTCGAAGCCGTACTCAGGGAGACAAGGGCTGGAGGCATGGAGCTCTCCAGGGTGGAAAGGCACAATCCAGTCAGGGTTGCCGGCACATTCCTTGTTGGTGTAGACACCCAGACCGCGGCACTGCTCGAAGCTCTTCTTGTTGAGCGCAGTTACACTGAAGGAGTAGGTGTCGACTTCGTCATGGTCAGGCAGCTTGACCGAAGGGCAGGAGTTCTCAGTCGGGAAGACCTTCTTAGGCTTGGAGTCGACGGTCGAGTGCTCCTCGAGGTTGTTTCCAGGCAGTCTTCCAACATGGCAATTGTCGTGGCCATGAACCTCGACTTCGACTACGCTTACGCTGTTGCCGTAGACGGCTGGGGCGAGAGCGAGAGAGGCAGCGAAGAGCTTTATTGCGCTTGTTAGCAGTCGCACTATCGGACAGGTCAATATTAGTGTTACGTACCGTGGAGAAATGCATTTTGTTTGTTTGCGGATGTAATAAAAGTCGAAGTCGAAGGTGTGTGAGTGTCTCTTTACACTGAATGTGCCTGAAGGGTTTTCTTGTCAACGATCGTGCTGAACAGGAAGAATATTCTCAGAGGTGGTTGAAGATTTATTTATGTATTCCAAGAACGCGCCTTTTGTCCATGGCAATAGCAGCCTCCATTTTTCTTAGCCTGTCTGTTCTCCTCAGGAATGAAGGAGCTGAACTGGTTATCCCGGATATACATTGGCACCTTGTCTGGGCTTCTACTGGAATGTGTCCTGGATCTTGAATCCTTGACTGAGCTGGAACTATCTTCCCCTGGCACCTGTCGATCATTAACTTTTGCTTGACACAACGACCCTGGCTGTCATTCCGCGTCGTTGAACTCAAGCAAGGATTGTGCTGCCCCTATGCAAGGGCACGCGTCTTGTCAAACCCCGTCAAAACTCCTATCAAAATAAACAATCCATGGATTTAGTTAATAGTAAACAAGGGTGTCTGGAGTTGCCCGAAGTCAATTGCCCCTTCAGTAGTGAGGCAGCTGAGGCTATCCGGGGTTGAGTGCAGAGGGAATGTACCTACTCTACCCTAAAATGTCTCTGCACATTCTCTGATTTCTAGAATTTATTTTCACCAGACTCTTTCCAAAAGCATACCCTCCGAGCTCTTTCAAGGATCTGGATTGTTTGGGGCAGGGGGTCGAGCCCTTTGGTTTTAAACTACTTCTACAATGTCTGAGATGACCTTCGGGGCTTAACTGCCCGAGTCGTCGGGACGAATTTCCAGCCACATATATATCACTCCGAGAGATCATAACCGATCCCTACATAAGCTAGAAAGAATAATTTCTAGTCATAGAGCGTTATAAGATAGGACATGTAGCGCATACATAATCATCGATTCACTTGGCTTACAAGTTACAGCTTACTTTACCATAACAACGAGGAAGCGGATCGGGGTCTCTTGGTCCCTAGGCTTTTGAATCTATAATAAAAATACTAACTATATACTAAGACCTGACCTTTCATGCTATCTAAGTTTCAAAAAAGAAATGCATCAATGGGTAGCCAGGATGCCCGATATGTATATTTGTGTTGTCACCAACTTATAACCTGCGACCATTGCTGGCACGGAGCCAATTTAAAAACACTCCAGCCGACCTCTCTGAGCAGGATGTACTGCAACGCAACAAGGGGTCATGAGCATGTCAAATTCACCGGTGTTTCAGTGGATTACCTTACAGAAACTCGTAGTTCGGTTACTTCCTCTACGGTTGTTCGCTACCGCCACTTCACACTTTCCTAACAGAACCTAGTGAATTCTGCAAGGAGTCGGATCTGCATATGAAGCTACCAATTCTCGCTACTATACGGTGTACTCAAAATCTGCCCCGTTGTGGTAAATCGAGAAATATATACGCGCCCTAACTTTGTTCATGAGGAGTTCAAGAACTAGAACGCTTGGCCCTTAGGACTTCTGTGCCATTAGTGGCTAATTCGTCCAGCTAGGCAGTATATCTACTCGGATTATTTACTTCGAAGAGACGATAGTATTGCATATGGGTCTGCTGAGAGATTACGTGTCATGTTCTTGGGAACTCGACTGGTTTAAGCTGGTGGGCCTCATGCAGGTCTGCTTTAGACCGCACTTTGTGCCACACGATGATCACTTTGTAAGCGGAACGAGGAAATGTTTATCTTCCGAGTGAAAGACTCGTTGCAATACATCCGATTAACAGACATAGAGTCAATTGTAGGATGGTTTGGGAGTTATAAACCCCTGTTTCGCTACGTCGGTAGACAGAAACTCAATCAGACAACACCGTCACCCATCTATCAGCACAGATATCAGCTCAATTGCCTTCACCATGGCTCCTGTGATCGAATCTCGCACCGATGTGTAAGTTCGGTTGAAAGATCTCGGTATTTGCTTCTTCTGGATATTGATGATTGTTTGTTAGGCTTATCATCGGTGCTGGTCCCTCTGGCTTAGCTGCCGCATATTGGATGGCTCGTTGTGGTGTCAATGCTCGCATCGTCGACAAACGTGCCACGAAGGTGTTCCGTGGCCATGCCGATGGATTGAGGGCCGGAACATCGGAGCTCTTTGACAGCATGGGGTTTCAGCACAGAGTCTTGCATGAAAGTGTGGAAATCACCGAATTCTGCTTCTGGGTCCGTTCCATCTCTCATTGTCGATCCTGTGGGGCGGGCATAGTGACTAAGATACCAAATAGGCGAGGGACGAGAAGGGGAACTTGAAGCGAAACAAACAGGTTCGCAGTGAAACCCTCGACAATGCGCCCTACCGCATGCATGGATTGAGTCAAGGAAGAATCGAGCGTTACATCCTCGATGCGATCAAAGACAGCTCAGACCTTGTGGTCGAGAGAGGTGTTGCTGCCGAGTCGCTTGAGTATGATGCAAGCCTCGAGAATAACCATGAGGAATACCCAATCACGGTCAAGCTGAGGACACTCACCGAAGAAGAGCTAAGAGCTGCCTCGACTTATGGTTGCTCGCAATCTCTTTCTCGTGACAATGTAGCACCGGACGATGTAGAAGACCTCACCCCGGAAAGAAAGAACGAGGCAGGCACGGTCGAGATAGTTAAAGCGAAGTATCTCATTAGTTGTGATGGTGGCCGTAGTTGGACTAGGAAACAGTTGGATATCCCCTTCACAGGTTCCACAACAGAGCACATATGGTACCGTTTCCCTCAGTTATCCTAGGTTATCTCATGACTGATGGGTATAATATAGGGGTGTCCTTGATGTGGTTCCTATCACCAATTTTCGTAAGTCGATGGCTTCATTTAGAGCACGAACTGTACAACTAATTAATAACCAGCCGATGTGCGCCGAGCGGCTACGGTGGCAAGTGATTTGGGAACACTCCTCGTCATTCCAAGGGAGAGGCAGCTAGTCCGGTTCTATGTCCCACTGACAGAGGTCGACGTCACCTCAGGGCGGTTCGATCGATCATCCATCACGTTGGACATGATGCGAGAAAAGGTGCAACAGATGCTAAAGCCGTTTCAGTTTGACTTCAAGATCTGTGACTGGTGGACCACATATCAGGTGAGCAGTTTGCGTGGATTTATCTTCACGGTGCTATCATACTAAGCATTTGGACTAGATTGGTCAAAGAATTGCCCAGAACTTCACCAAAGGTCGCATATATCTCGCCGGTGATGCGGTTCACAACCATTCTCCGAAGGTCGGACTAGGCATGAATATAAGCTTACAGGACGGCTTCAACATCGGCTGGAAAGTGGCCCTGGTCGCAAAAGGAGTAGCCCATACCTCCATCCTTAACACATATGAACCTGAGCGCCGCCCGCTCGCCGAGATGCTCGTGGACTTCGATCGTCGCTGGTCACCATTGTTTCTAAAGCAACAGGGAGGCTCACCCCCTCCGGACGCGGAAGCAAGGTTCGAAGCCATGAAGGAGGTTCTCGACTCGGTGGAGCCATTTGCCGAAGGCATTTTGTCCCATTACGGAGACAGTCCGTTGGTCCATAAAAACGGGCAAAAGATAGCCAAAAACCTTTCACCGGGAGAGAAACTCACACCAGCCAAGGTTCGTAACCAAGCTGATGGAATAACCCGGTGGACCACCCGGGTCTTTCAGAGCGATGGTCGCTTCCGTATCTTGCTCCTCGCTGGTGATATACGGACGGAGGAGCAGAAGCGTCGGGTGTTGACCTTCGGCGACTATTTGACATCCCCTGACTCAGTTTTGCGGCGGTTTTCACGCAAGCTCGCGAATCTTCATGCGACTATTGATGTGGTTACCATTCATAGTGCGCCCATGGAGGATGTACAGTTGTTTGATTTTCCCGAGGCCCTACGGCCTTTCGATGACGACAATGGTTGGAAGTATGACAAAATATGGGGTGATGAGAAATGTCATTGGGACTTGCAGTGTGATGGCAAGGCATATGAGAAGTGGGGAGTTGATCGACTGAAAGGTGCCGTTGTTGCCCAGAGGCCCGATCAATATATCGGATGGATTGGAGATTTAGAAGACGTTGAGGGACTGTCAAAATACTTTGAAGGGATTTTTCGGAGCCCCAGACAGAGAGCTCGACTGTAATTGCCTGATGAGAGGTAAATGGTCTACTAACTCTCAGCAGCGGGCCTGACTTGGGGTCCAGGGATGTATATATATATCTAGCAGTAGGAACATACCAGAGTGGCCATATTGAAACAGATACATCATATCCACATGCTTACCACAAAACTACCAGACAATATTCTATGCAGTCTAAATATGCTTAAAAAAAAAAAAAAAAAAAAAAGGTGAGAGAATCCTTATTTTCCCTGGCATTTATGATACTCCGCACTCTCTTGTTCGTTGCTTATCAGACCCACCGGAGAAATGTCAGCCTTAGGGCGTGCGTGTGCGTGGTCATGCGTGGGGTTCCCGACCCTATAAATCCGAGTTGAAGCCTCGGTCCTTTAGTCGACATTGACAAGGCAAATAACACTCCAAGTGATTCATACAGTAAAGTAACAAAACCAAACAAAATATGAGTCCTCCACAATTACCAAACCACCACCACATGGTCGTCCTGCAAGGCGACTTTGTCCGGATCCCTGAGTTCAACCTTCCGGAGCCATATACGTACACAAAAACAGTGTACCCCCAAACAACACTAGCAAATCTCCACGAAAGAATCTACGATGCATCTATTCTGGTCCTATGTGCATTCCCTGTTGATGCGACCGCGCTTTCCGAAGAGAAGTCCCCGTATCTCAAGCTCATCGTGATCGTGGCATCCGGCACCGACTGCGTCGATCTCGAAGTATGCAGAAAACGGGGCATTGCTGTGACTAATTGCCCGGGGGCAAACATCGCCGCTGTTTCTGAGCATGCCATTGGTCTCTACTTCACGATGCGCCGGAGGCTCGTGGATATGCATGCCCAAACCCGGGCTGGGGAATGGCAAAAGAAGATCCTCATGTTCCGGTATTTGGATAAATATGGAGATCCTCCCTTAACATGTGAGGACGAAGTGGTGGGTATTATTGGAAATGGAGGCGTGGGTATGTATACGTTTCATATGATGTGCTCTACTGTAGCCTTCTCTACGTCGAATATCTCTGACGGAATGTACAGGGAAACGGATCGCCAATCTTGCCCGGGGATTAGGCATGAAAGTCCTGATTTCTGGACGTAAAAATTTCGGTAGTTCTATTGGTCCAGAAGGTGAAGATAGGACACCTTTCGACACAGTGATCAAGGAGAGCACGGTACTTTTCCTCGCGGTTCCGCTGCTCGAGACTACTCGGAACCTTATCTCGACTCCAGAGTTGGTAGCCATGTCCCACCATGCCGTTCTGATCAATGTCTCTCGGGGTGGTGTTGTAGATGAAGAGGCTCTGGTTAAAGCTCTGCGAGAGGACAGGATTGCTGGAGCAGCAACCGATGTATGCCTGAAGGAGCCCGCTGGACCTAACAACTCTCCTTTGTTGGCGGAGGGCACAGAGGATTTAAATTTGGTGGTGACGCCCCACTTAGCATGGTTGGCACAGAAAACAGCACAAGGTTACTCGAAGCTGTTCAAAGATGCCGTGGAAGGATGGTTCACAGGGAATCGGTACAATGTTGTGGTGTAGAGATGTTCAGTATTAGTATAGATCATTGAAGCTCTTATCGGTGCAAAGTGACATCACCAATCCGGGGAGGGCTTATCTTATCGCCGCCGCTTAGTCATCCACATCCACCCCCCAGTGCGGCTGGAATCGTGATCGTCAATGTGATTTATCATCATCTACTCCTGTCACTGCTACCTCCCTTTCCCTTCTCTTACTTATCAACACACCTGTCGTTTGCGTTATGGGCTACTGAGGCCTTCTGTATCTCAATTGTGACGGTGGTATTTAGAATGCAGGGCTGAGGAGTTAGTGTTGCAGTTGACTTGATGAACTACCAAACTATCAACATGCCGGACAACGCCTCTAAAGGTGCTCAATCATTGAATATGGCGGATGGAGATGGATCGCACTTCAGAGATTCCGACGGTCATATCAGGCCGAGGATAGATAATGATAATGCCGGTTTTCCCTCGACCTCTGTACCGGAAGGCTCGCCGGTCACCTCCGCCCAGAGCTTTACACCCAGATCCCTCCTAGTTGGCCTCATTATCGGCGCTCTCATCACGTTTTCGAACACATACTTTGGGTTGCAAACAGGGTGGATTAGTACAATGGCAATGCCGTCTGCATTGATAGGATTCTCAGTCTTCAAAGTGCTGTCCAAGCATCTTTCCTATCCGTTTACTCCCATTGAGAATGTCCTCATTCAGACGGTAGCAGGGGCGGTTGGAACAATGCCACTAGGCTGTGGCTTTGTTGGTGTTATACCGGCATTGGAATTCCTTATAAGAGACGGTGAAGACGGGCCTTCAGGCGACGGAGGCGTCGGCGAGGGTGGACCGCTGAAACTTAGTTTCTGGAAGCTGGTTATCTGGAGTCTTGGGGTATGCTTGTTCGGTGTTGTCTTTGCCGTTCCGTTGCGAAAAGAGGTCATTGTTCGCGAGAAGCTCAAGTTTCCCAGCGGTACAGCATCTGCGCTGATGCTGAGAGTCCTTCATGGAAGCGGACAGAGTGATGAAAAAGCAAAGGGCAGGGTGAGTGACAACACAGGTTTGGGGAGAGATGAAGAGGAGGAGGCGCCGATTCTTCGTCGTGTATCCGAGGAGAGCGGTACCCTACTGAGGAAAACCACCTTGGAAGAGGAGAGCAGTGACAAAAAGGATTGGAGGTCGAAGATGCGTCTCTTAGTTGGCGCGTTCGCAGTCTCTGGTGTTTATGTGAGATTCCATACTACCTCCCCTAACTGACATTGTGCTTATGTACTAATAAATTCAGACGCTGTTTTCATACTTTGTTCCTCAAGTTCGCGATATTCCCATTTTCGGACTTTCGTTGGCGCATAATTGGCTATGGACTCTCAACCCATCACCAGCGTATGTCGGGCAAGGAATTATCATGGGACCTTCTACCTGCATGCATATGTTATTCGGTGCTGTTCTAGGCTGGGGTATCTTGTCCCCATTTGCAAAAGCTCGCGGCTGGGCTCCTGGTCCTGTGGACAGCTGGGATGATGGAAGCAAGGCCTGGATTGTATGGGTTTCGCTGGCCATTATGCTCGCTGACTCGATCGTTAGCCTTGGCTGGCTAGTGCTCAAACCAGCTGTAAAGCATGCCCCCAAACTGAAGGCCAAGCTCCTCTCTAGTCGTCTTTGGCGTCGGGTTTCCTCTCAGAGCTCAGCGGAATCTCATCCCCATGACTATATCAGCTACTCGGCATTGAGCCCTATCTCCGAAGAATCCTCTATACCAAGTCATCTCCCTGCTTTGCTGGTAGGAAGGCAAGCTGAAGCCGCTGATGAGGAAGATGCCCCTTCATCTCAACTTATTTCCACAAGAACAGTGCTCATCTTGTTGCCCTTGACACTGATACTGAACGTTGTTTGCATGCACTTCGTCTTTGGTGATGTCATGTCTCCATTGCTCTCCAGCCTTGCAACCCTGCTGGCTGTTCTCTTATCTATAATGGGTGTCCGCGCTCTCGGCGAGACAGATTTGAACCCAGTATCTGGGATAAGTAAATTAACGCAACTGCTTTTCTCTCTCGCAACCCCCGCCTCCCACTTTTCCCGACGCACTGCATTAGTCACCAACCTTCTTGCTGGCGCAGTATCCGAGTCCGGTGCCCTACAGGCCGGAGATATGATGCAGGACTTGAAGACCGGCCACTTACTAGGTGCAAGCCCCAAGGCCCAGTTTTACGGCCAGATGATCGGTAGTCTCGTGGGCGCCGTGCTATCTACAGCAGTATACAAGATGTACGTGAACGTCTACGAGGTCCCAGGTCCCATGTTCCAAACCCCAACGGCATACGTCTGGATCTTCACAGCCCGCCTGGTCACTGGCCAAGGCCTTCCCCCAATGGCATGGGAAGCGGCCTCAATAGCCGGAGCAGTTTTCGTCGTCGTCACTATTCTCCGTATCGTCGGTACGTCCAGCATTGCCAATGGCGGCAAACGCGACGCAACAGCCTGGTGGCGATCATATATCCCGGGCGGTATAGCCGTCGCCGTCGGCATCTTCAACG
The DNA here is from genome assembly GCA_008274985.1 of Aspergillus sojae. Lineage (NCBI taxonomy): Eukaryota > Fungi > Ascomycota > Eurotiomycetes > Eurotiales > Aspergillaceae > Aspergillus > Aspergillus sojae. The sequence goes on along the minus strand of CP035527.1, from coordinate 3,499,312 downwards.
TCCCCTCATTCACCCTCGCTAGAGCCATTGGCGGACTGATCGCCTGGTGGTGGTCTCGAAAGCACGCCAAGGCCCAGAACCTTGAACCTCCCACTCAATCAGCCAACGAGGCACAGCCCCAGGGGAATGTCCGGGGAGCAGATACTAGAAATCCCGCGGCAGGACCCGCACCCGGACAAGCTATTAAAGACGCTGATGCTGCGTCCTCAACTGTCGTGGTTCTGGCGTCCGGTTTGATCCTAGGTGAAGGTATCATTAGCATCGTTAATCTTCTTCTGGCAAGTGGAGGAGTTCCGCATCTTTAGATTAGATAACGACCATTTCTCTGGGAGTGTGGTCTACGTATTTCGTTGCTTTGAGAGCGGCAAGGATACAAATATATCGTTGCAACCGCATGTTAGTGAGGGGCTGGAAGTCTCTGTACTACTTTGATTTTATCGATGCTAAAAGTACGGGTCTATTTTATATCACATAGATACATTAGATACTTGTGGTCCTTGTGCAGGGTGAAAGGACCGAGTGGAGTGCTATGATCTACATAAAAAGGGGAACTATACGATCATACACTGTCTTTTTAAATTTCCTCTTCTTTTCGGGTTTATTTCACATCAACACAGATATTAGAGAGCATTATACCATCGCGGTTGACTGTTCGGTTTGAATAGATAAGATGCAACGTAGACATCGGAGAAAGATTAAAGCAGAAAAAAGTATATTGTAATAAGAAATAGGGTAATCACATAAGGTAATCCAAGAAATCTCTGGTTTCATGAGTCAATAGAAAGAAATCTTACAAAGTTGGGTATATTCCGTCAGGTGAGATATGTGCAGGCACTTGGCAGTGAAGGAAGAGACGTAAGAGAACGCAGACAAACCCTCATGAAAGTGGTCTGCGACTGAGACGGAAAAGGTCATCCAGAATATAAGTTGAAGCAAGTGGTGGAAAAAAAAAGAAACAAACTTGCGGAGTCGATGGTGGGGACATAAGGCGTTGGTGACTCTGGATAGAGCGCTTTCGTTGCAGGAGCACATGATATCATACAGACTCGTACATATTAACGATAACGCCAGCCGTCGTCCCCATCTAAATCGACGATCATTGGTCTAGTGCGAGCGCCCATAGCTCACTGGGGTGGCATGTTATTTCCCGGGACTGAAGCTTCGACCGGGGCTGGGGTGGGGGCTGGAGCCGGGTTGGGAACTGCTGGCAGCGCGCCTGATGGAGGTGGAGTTCTAGGAGCAGCCAAGGGACTTGGCCCTGGTGACCCGGCGGTGCGTGGGACTGGCCCGCCAGCACTGTTGCTACGTTGCCGCTGATTGACAGGCATTTCCGGTCGTTGCATGCCTGGGAGACCGTAAGGGCCGGGGCTCATCGAGCGAGGCGGCATTGGTCGAGGGCCTGGCCCTGGCGAGAATGACCGGGGAGCAGGGGGAAATTGAGCAGGGGACATCGGGCGCTGTGGATGAGGACGCGGTGGCGGGGGCCCAGCATAGCCAGGATGAGCCGGAGACATGGGGCGCGCTGGCGACATCGGGCGACCGGGAGACATTGGGCGTCCACCTGGGGGATAGAAACGAGGATTGGGCATAGCACCAGGAGGCATAGGGCCATTGGGTCCCATCATTTGTGGACCACGTGGACCAGGGACAGCCCCCGGAGGAGGACGAGCTCGAGGCTTCACAGGGCGAGAAGAGAGACATGAACGAGGGGCCACTCCTTGCTGTGAATGATCCATTCTGATACAGAGAGCCCACCCGTCATCGTATTCATGAAGGAGGCGAACAAGCTGACCGACATGAAGCTCCAATTCATCTTCCATGGAAGGACTGAAGTCCATCTGTACGCGATGCACATTGGTAGGAGCTGGAGGGGGAGGTGGACCATGTTCAGAAGGACCAAAAGCAGGAACTGCAGCAACAACAGCAGGACTAGGACCAGGTGCCTCATTGCCGTCTGGAGCATTGACAGGGCTCGTTTTCGCACGTTCAGGCTGAGAGTCAGTCTTCGGCTCGGAGCTTTCGGGTTGACTAGGATGATCATTCTCAGTAGACTTAGAGGAAGCAACTGCAGCACCTCCAGCCGCTGCAGCCACCACCGCACCTGCAGCAGTCGCTCCTACAGCGGCTTCAGCAGGAACCGGATCTGGAGGTGTCATGGTCTCAGGGGCAGTTGGAGGGGTTATCGGTCTGGCCACATTACTGGGGGATGGCGCCTCCGCCTGGTTACTGAAGGGATTCACCGGGTCAGTAAAAGGATCCGAGGTGCCTGCATTCGATTGCGGAGTGTGGGGTGGTGAGGCGTGTTCAGTGAGGTTGCGCGATGCAGCGGCGGTTGCTCCGAGAGTTGCGCCTGCACCAGCCGCAGAGAGAGCGCCTGTGGCGGAGGGGGTGAGATCGGGTGCAAACTGGGTCACCGGTCGAACGTTGAGCTGCGGTGGATTGGTAGGAGTCATCGGCTCAAATTTTGGCGGCGGCGGCGGAGGTGCTACGCTGCTGGCAGCAAATGCTTTCTCATTTTCGGGCTCTATTTCGTCAATTTTCTGGCCCTGCTTCTTTTTGCGCATGAACAAGAAAATGAGAGCCGCGATCAAGCCGACTCCGAGAATTACGCCAATCGCAATACCCGCTTTTGCGCCTCCTGTGAGGCCTTCAGACCCAGACGCTCCAGGAAGAGCGGTTGATGAAGCAGCTGATTTATCCAAAGACGACGTATGCGTGGCAGCAGCCTCTTCCAATCCAGTATTGGACAAGGAGGAAGTGGAGGAGGTAGCTGTTGAGAAGGTAGTCATTGAGGTTGGGGTGTCCTTATGGTCGGTCGTGGATGTCTCTTTCTCAGTTGCCTTAGTAGTCTCTTTCGTCTTAGTCGGCTGTTCCTTGGTGGTCTCAGTCGTCTCAATCTTGGTGGTGGCTGTTGGCTTCGTCTCCACTGCCGTAGTTTTCTTCGATGGTTCCTCAGTCGTCATTGGTTCCTCCTTTGTAGATGTGCGACTTTGTTGAACTGCAGGACCAACGCCGACTGTGGCAGCCGCAGTCTTTGTCTTTGGGTCTTCACCTGTCACATAACCACCTATAGGACCATCAAAGTCTGCGGAAGCAGTCACATAAACCACCGTGACTTCTTGTCCGTTATCGTCATGGTCGGGGCTTCGGGCCTCCAGGCTGGGGCCATGGTGGTGATTATGGGCATGAACCATGATTTGTGTCGCTTAATCCAGCAGAAGTCGAGATAGCATCCACTGAAATCCAGGTCAATTGTGGCTCGAACGAGAAAACAGAGGGTCATATGCTGTTGGTGGCACAAATATTGAGTAGTCTGTTGCTCCTTTTACTTTCCCCAAGAAGGTTGCGAGTGCTTGGGAAGGCGTGACGGTTGCTGATTGTATTTGTAGAATCGATATAGTTCCAAAGAATGTATTGGGGCTTGCCCGGTAAATGCACGCGAGTAGATTTGGCTTTGATTCAATCTCGCCAGAAGAGCCGGCCGCGTCTGAAGGTAAAAGTAGCGCAAGCGCGTTAAGGAATGAGGAATGTGAGGATGATAAAGAATGAAAAGTGTCAGCTATAGCTGAAAAAGGCAGGGTCCCAGCCGGCGCAAGTCGATAAATGAAGGACAACGAGCTTCCAGGCCGTACGAGGTGAACGAAAGGAAGGGAACCCAGCGTGCGGGATTCCCAGGTGATTGGGTCGAAAGGAAAGAAGGACTTGGAGAAGAGTGTAAGAGGAGAAGAACAACAGATTGGGGGTTATCTGGGAAATCAGCCAAACCTTGGAATACTCTTCTTACTACTAACTAACCGTACCTCGCAAAAATACCGGTAATTACCGCGGTGGTCCCCTTGGCTGCAAGTAAACGAAATGAGATCAAAGCTTATGGAGGTTAATGAGGGGGAACCCACCCAATCAGGGTCTGGTATTTGCTGGTATTGGCCCGACGACGCTAACCCGCTGGGGTTGGGAATCACGCTGATGGCCCCGCTGTTCGCCGCCTTCTATCGGTTCTCACTGGCCCAGATGGGAAATTGAGCTGTACGGTGCCTGGTTATCTGACGGTAAATACGGACACGACGGACATGCCGATTCACCCGCCATTGTTATTCGAGCACAACCCGATCCCCATGCACGAGCGTCCCTGGGCTGACGGGCGGTATGGTATCGTACTGCAGCCAACAACATGGACACTGCATCCAATCATGCCGGTTCATCTTAAATTCTCTATATTTGGGACCCTTTTCTGTTCCCCCCACCCCTTTTATTTGATTTGGCTTTTTGTTATACCTGTTCCTCTCCCTATGAACCGCATCAAAACAAAAAAGAAGATGCCCCGTGCTTCTCGCGGTCCGATAGAATGCTTACGGACATCTATCGAGATCCGACAATGCAATGGAAAGTGGCCGAGGTCGCTTATTCGGATTAATCTGGAGAAGATCGACAATTGTTCAATATAATGGGACCCGTGAATTTAATTAGCCAAGCCCTTCGCTCCTCCGGTCTTTCCTAGTGGCATCCACTTATCCCCGAAAAACGTTGCATTGATCCTCTCTGTCGAGTCTGCTCTCGTCGTTTCAGCCTCGCGTGGCGTATTTCTTGTCATATTATAACCAAATGATTCTGAGGTGACAGGGGGACTGAGGAGATCAATGCAATTCACAATTCACTTGCATGAAGCAAAGCATGGGGGATAAAAAAGGGGGCAAGACAGAGTTTCTGCAAGTATGTGGGTCGCAAGGAGACCTTAAACTGGGGTTCCTGAATCTTCAGTCGTTCTTTTTCTTTTATTTTCACATCACACAAAAACCCATCAGGCAATCGTCACGTGAGCACATGTACACTCGTCCACGTTGAAGATGAGGGACTCCCGAGGCGTACTAGTAGTAGCATTTCGTTGAAAGTGGAGTTGTACCGGCGGCTTTCCCTGTCGGTCAGTGCCGACGTTCTCGCACTTTATGCGTGATCATCTCTCGATTTTGAGCCGTCAAGAATACTGAAACGCCTAATAGATGCCGGTGGGACCCGGCATGATTGCGAACGGCAGACCGCCATACATTATATAATTATACACAATGCTCGTCATATGAAGACTTAACTAGTGGACCCATGGGGCCTTTTCTTCCCTCCCCTTCTCTTTATCCTATCTTTCCTGCCCGTAACATGTGATTGACGGTCTTCCGTGACGGCCGTTAACACGCGGAAAAATAGGGATGCCTGAGAGCCTATCGAGGTATTAGATTCGGATAGAAAAAAAAAAAAAAAAAAAAAAAATTCCCGACACCGTCTCGAGTAACTATAACAGTTCTCCAATTCCTGGGAAGCTTACCTCTGTAGCAGAAACGCGCTGGCTACTCTCATAACGCACCAGTTGGCTCACTAAGTCCCGACCTTTCGAGGAGGCTCCTCGGAGGATGTCATCCCACGACTTGGCAGGATATCTATAGAATTCCACCTTGCCCCAATCCGGAAGTTTCTCGGTCTCCTGTTCCTGCCATGTCAGTATGCGCCAACCAGAATGTGTTCAGCAGGGTCATGGCATACCGGCCATATCTCTTCGTCAGGAGTACCCAAGGTCTGGAATATAGATTGGATAAGCGAGAGATCGCTGCCCAGAGGCCCAGAGTCGAAAAGTTGCTTGTGCCCTACAGCCACAGCTTCCGCGACCACGCACCCAGCCGCCCAAAGGTCGAGAGCTGAGTCATACCCTTTATAACCAAACAATATCTCAGGAGGTCGATAACATGTGGTTCCCACGTCTGTAATCTTTTTGTTCGCTGGTTCAGTTTCGTTATGCCCCTCCTTCCAAGCAATCCCAAAGTCTGCCAAGTAGGCTGGTCCATCGGGTGAGTCCAAGAGAATATTCGAAGGTTTTATGTCCCGATGTATAACCCCCAACTCATGGACATGCGCCAAGGCCCGAAACAAATCACGCAAATGTGATCTAATCTGCGTAGCAGTCAACATGCCTCGTCGCAATAGATGTTCAAAGTCATGTTTCATGAAGGGGAACACCAGAATCAGTCGTCCTCCGTCAAGTTTCAGTGTTTCGAGTAAAGGTATCACATAGGTTCCAGCGGTTTCTCGTAAGAGCTGAACTTCGCACTTCGCGTCATGTGGCGGTACTAAAAGATGGGGAACAGTAACTTTCACAGCAACTAGGGTTCCATCTGTGCATCTGGATTTGTAGATGGTGGAATGAAGCCCGTCGAAATGATGAAGGCATGCCTTGTATGGTCCAATATCCTGGCCTGCAGGCCAGTCCTCTACCCCTTCCTTATTCTGTACCTGATCGGGGCTACTAATTACAGGAGCAGCCGAACCAGTGACTTCGGCTGCATCAATGGCCTTCTGACATAATTGATCATATTCTTCCTACATATAACAAAGCTGAGTAAATATCTGCGGACGTAAGATGAGGCGTATAGCTAGGAGCCCATACCTTCGATGTGGCCTGATCATAGGCTTCGGTCTCAAATCTCTTTGCCTGAGACTGCGCCTCTGCAAATGCAGCAGAAGACGACGCACGTTGGTAAGCCGTTGTCCTAGAGAATAGGCATGAGCATTGCTAAGGTATGGAGTGCAAAGTTGCTTTCTCTTACAAAGATTGGATGGCTGTTAGCCTATCTGTGAAGCCAAGAGCTTTCTTCCAATCGGCCATTGCTTAACACGGCGACAAGAGTAGCAATCACTAGAGATATTCTTTTATAAATGTAAAGAACCGCTACAATGAAGCCGGCTAGAGGTGATTTAATTGATCTTTGTAGCACACTTGAAGGCAACAATCAATTCACACTAGTATCATGATACTCTACTCCATAGTACGTACTTAAAGTCAGGCACTAACTTTCTCTGAGTGGATACATACAGAAAGGCGGCGGGACATGTGACACCAGCCTCGCTAAGCTCAGTGCGGTTTAGCTCTCCCTTCCGAGTCCGGGTCCGCTTTTAGTTCTTCCGGCGTTGCAACCCCGTCATCGTCATCATAGCACTTCCTCTTCCTTCCTCCACATCCCGCAGCTGTACTGCACGTTTACCGACTTGCATTGGTCTTTCGGGCATACATCACTCTTTCGTTAACAACTCACTCATTTTCGGGCCTTTTTTTTTGCATCTCTACGGGCTGGACCTTATTATGCGTCGCCCCCCTCATCTACTTGTACAGCTGTGACCTATGTGTATTTAATGATGGATCTCTCACGGCAGGAGTATCCAGCTTTGCTGGTAAGGCCAAGCCACTCTTCCACTCCCCATGGCCCAATCTAGATCTACCGGACCTAAGGATCTTCGCTGATTGATGTATTCACTTTTCTTCAGGCCTCTTTGCAGCCAGGCCAAGCTACCGGTGTTCTCAACGACCGCATTCGCCTCATCAACAAGATCAATGCCGACATCGCGGATTGGTTACAGGTATGACCCTGGCTTCTTCAAGTTCATTGACGTGAATTGGAGCGAGCTAATCCTGATTCGCGCAATAGGAGCGACGCCGCGTCGAAGAAGCATACGCCCAAGGGTTACGGAAACTTGCGACGCGGCAGCAACTGGACAATGGAGCGGCACTAGGGTAAGCTCAGGTTGTATTGGAGCATCTCACTCAAGGCATCAGTTTTCTAACATGGTGTCAATTGGCCAAATTAGAGTCTTCCAGATACCATGGCAACGCATCGTCAATGCCACAGAAATGGTTGCCTCGTCGCACGAGACCTTCGCACAGAAAATTGAGGAAGATGTGGAACGCCCTCTTAGGGATTACCACACCAAGAACCGCGAATTGGCATCTTTGCCTGGAGTTCAGAGCGACCTTGCAACTCTTGCGAAGAATTTGGAAGCGTCGCTCAAAAAGGTGGAGAAAGCCAGAGAGAAAGGCCCGAAGGGTGCGGATAAGCTGGCTGGTGCGGTTGCTGCTTCTGAAGGAGTTAGGCAGGAATGGGAGTCAAGGGCACCTTTTGCTTTTGAGCAGCTCCAAGCAGCAGACGAGAGTCGACTCAACCATCTGCGAGATGCGCTCACCCAGCTGGAAACTCATGAGTCGGATCAGGTTGAGCGTTGCCGTCAAGCGGCAGAAACTTGTTTAAATGTGCTTCTCAACGTGGAGACCGCAGACGAAATCAAAACATTTGCCGAAAAGGTCAATGGGGGAAGGCCGGTTGTATTGAGGCAACAGGTTTCTCCTACCCCTGCAGCAGCACCTTCTGGACCACCGCCACGCCTTCATGATGACACTGCCAGTCAACGTTCAGAGACCTCTGGTCCCGTCAGGACGCCCCCAGGTAAGTACTGTTCATCTTGACCGACCCGACTGTTGTCTTTCAAATCTTGAATGGTGTTATCGATGATATTTACTTTTATATAGCACCTGAGCCCCAACCCCGCCATAGCACACCCCTTGGCGGACTCAAGCGATTAGGTACCGTCATGAATAGAAGGAAGAGCATTATACAACCCTCCGGAGGGGCTGCTTTCTTTTCGGATAAGAAACACCGCAGCCCTTTTGCGTCTTTCAAGCGGGGTGACTCTCGTGAAATGCAAATCCCCGAGGCACTACCGGATGAGGAACGCCCGGGTACTGCGTTGACTACTCAGGAAAACCACAATGAAGTTACACGTATCCCCAGCGAGACCAATGACCACGAAGGCCACGGTCCGGTGACCTCTATCCCGGCTACTCAGTCAGTGCCAACAACTGCGAACGGGACAACATCCCCAGAGCCCCCTGCCGAGACAAGTTTCGCTGCCAGTGACTCAAATCAGGTAAGCTCTAGTGATACGACAGATGTATTGCAGACTGTTAATCTCACGTAGCAGCCACGGGTCGACTCCGAAGGATTCTCGGAACCACCTCAGACTATCGATGAGATCACTCGCGCCCAGAGAGAAGCAGCTGGGTATGGGAACCTCAAATCTTCCTGAGAGAATCAGTGGCTAATTATATCTATAGTATGGAGGAGGCTGGCATCAATCTAACAATTCGGGATCAGCCTATATTTGAAGATGAAGATCAAGCTAAGCAAGCCATGGACGATATGGCTAATCAGCTGAGACTGGTGAGTGTTATATGGACATGCCCCTTTGTCACATTGCTGACGGTCTGTCCATTCAGCGAGCCCAGCAAACTGGGGTGAGGCGCAATGTAGGGACCTTGCGCGGCCGGCGTGACGTCCGTAACACAGTTTTTATTCCTAATCCAACGCAAGGTAGTGATGTCCCCACCCTACCATCTGGGCCTGACGTCCCTATTCCGGTCTCGCCGGGTCTCTCATCAAAGCATGCGGCTTCTCCCAGCATTGCAACAGAAGATCATGCTCTGTCAGATACAACCTCGGTTCGCTCGGGGCACACCTTGCACGGTAGCTCAGGTGCAGTTGCACACCCTGATCTCCATGAACCAGGTCTGAACGCGTCTATCATTGAAACGGTTAATGCATGGTTCTCCGACGGTGTTGTAACCAAATCATCTGTTATCGGAGAGCTTGCATTGGCATACAACGGAACCCCCAACGCGAACACCACAGTTCGTTTAGAACATTTCCAGGTACTGGAGAAGGTAGCTGCAAACCCTCATTTTGTGAGTGAAGAGAAAGATAAGGATCTATCGGATGAGAAAAGAGGACAATACAGCATACATATTCCCACAATTGCTCGCCCCTCACCGGTAGTGGCTTTCAAGTACCAACTTCATGTTGACGCATCCGACTCTTCCGCCTACTGTCCGGTTATTTTCAAACCTGTATGGAACATTGAGGAACATCAGGCTAGCGTCATCATTTTTTATTCGTTGAATCCGTCATTCACATCTTCCGTACCAAGAGAATCAGTCACCCTGAAGAATCTGATTCTGACGGTGAACCTGGATACATCTCCTGAGGAGGGCCGAGAAGTGGCCCATGCTACGAGTGCCGTCATGTATCCTAATACGGGGGCGTCCTTCCGTCGCAAGCACTCGGCGGTGACCTGGAAGTTGCCTGAGTTCGAAGTTACAGCTGGATCTGACGGCAAGCTGCTGGTTCGATTCTCAACGGCAACTAGTTGGCCAAGAAAAGGGAAGGTCGACGCAAAATTCGAGGTCCACACTCTTGCTGGCTCGCGACTGGGAATCAGTGCCGCGTCGCCAACGGAGGAGAGCATGCCAAAGGGATCAGATCCTTTTGCGGACGAAGACTCCGGCGCACCTGACTATGCTCAACCCTCCCTAACATGGAAAGAAGTCCCTACGACTCGCAAGCTGGTTGGAGGCAAATATGTCTCATCTTAGCAGACTGTTGTGCTACATTAGAGCCGATGGTCCTTAATGAGGACCTAGTGTCACGAGAACGGCACCTTTCTTTTGCACCTTCTACGAACAAATGATGACCACAACCCGCCGGACCGTTCCAGTTTCAAGATACCACCGTAACTGTCTTTGTCGGATTTCTTTGGAATAGTACGCCTTCCAAAAGTTTGTCTGCTGACTACCTGCCACTATCTTAGCACATAATTTTCTCCCACGACTTTGTATGTTACTCTCGTTCTGCCAATCTTCCTCTTCCTTTCTCTTGACTATTTTCCTTTCTCCTTCTGTGCGAGGTATATATCTATCGTCTCTTCGGTCCTTTGATTTCGTCACGCTCGTTTTCTTCGTTTCTTTCCCTCTATTGCTTCCCTGTGTGGCAGTAATCTTTGTGTGTATAGCCACCCTCTGGACAGGTAGGCATGGCATTTTGCCTGTAAATAGGTTGTCTCAGTGGGATAGTCGGCGCATATTAATGCCCAAATACCAGCAACGTACGTATTTAGCTGTGACGCTTCTCAGACAATTTGGGTATGAAGACAGAAATGCGGTCGTTAGTGACCGTTTCTCGTAACCGAAGATGATACTGTATTTCAAATTCATGGTTGGCATCATAGTAATACAGGATTGGTGATCAGATAAAACATGGCACAGTGACACCTCTGTGCCGGGGAATCGCTAAAAGTAACATATGTAACAACCGATCTATACCTATTGACATCGGTGATGGAATCAAAGAGACAAAAGAAAAATAAGGTGAAACCAAGAACCAGAAAGATTGACTACATCCGTGCAGCTCGGGTAGTCTTATCATAGAAATCCAACGTCATTGCGGCCAAAAAACAGGGTATATCTTTCCGTTCCTCAACCCAGAATTTGATGAGGGGTCGGATTTCCATAGCGAATAGACTGCTCGGCCCACCGGAAATCTTCATCGTGCCGTTCTCTCCGTCGAAAATGATTGAGTTTTCTTCACCATTGCCCATGCTGCCAGGTCCGCGAGAGTCAGAAGGGACGTCTCCGTCTCCATGTCTGTAGGCGGGGGAGAGGTGGAACATAGATGTTACTCGTACACGACCGTTAGGGAGGAAGTCTAGTTTGTATCCGAGTAGGGATGCAACGGCCTCGCGGAACTCGGATGACTTGGCGGTCCAGATTTCCTTTAGTCGTCGCATCCGCTTCTCCTTATCTGCGACGACTCGCTCCATCTCTTGAATTTCTAACTTGAGGCTCTCCAGGGTGCTAACGGGGACAACTTTGACACTGTTGTGGTCGCCCTGGAGTTGGGCAAGCAGGTCACGGTTCTCAGCTTTAAGGGTCGTGATGGTGGAGAGTTTGAGATTCTCGGCTTGCGCTGTGGGATTGTCACGGAGCTCAAGAACGCGTGTGCGCGATTTGGCTTTGAGAGATTTGAGCTGAGATTTGGTAGCTTCAAGCTCTCGGCGTAGGAGGGTTGACGCCTGCTCAGACTTGGAGAGTGATTCTTGCAATGTCCTGTTTTTCCGAGATAAGATAGAAAGACGCTCGTTCTCAGCATCGCTCTCAGCGGGGGACAGAGGCCGCTTAACACCCCGAGGTTCTGCGTCCTGCTGTTCAGTAGGCTCCCGTTTCGAGAGTTCCTCGTGAGCTTTCTCCAGTTCTACTCGGTATTCATCAACGATCTTCTCCAAATTAGCGATTTGCTCTGACTTATGCACGTCGAATTGACTTTGTTCCGCGTTCATGGTCACTTCTTCCGTGTCAAAAGTCTTCAATTGTGCGCGGAGATATTCAACCTCCTTCACCGCGAGCGCTCGCTGGCGATCTAGTCTTGCCCGAATTCTGCTCTCGGCCATGGCTCCTCCGTTTGCAGCACTGCTACTCCGGAGCTTTTCAATTTCCTGTCGCAGGTGGCTCCTCTCAGTTTCCAAACTTCTTATCAACTCGTCTTTCTCCAGAAACTGCGCTTCGACATTGCCAAGTTTATCAACGAGAGTTGCTTTCTCAATCCGCTCCTGCAGTAGAGCCTTCACAACTGCTTCTGGCGAGTCGACCTCAGCCTGTTCATCGTTGTCCTGTAGAAGACTGGTCCATGATCTGCGCTCGTCTTCGAGCATCTGCTTCTGGATCTGAACTGTTCCCAACTCAGATTCCACCTCCTTCATTAATTGTAGTTGATTCTCGAGTGATTTCTTCTGCTCTTCCACCACTTCGACATTTTTCTGCACTTTTCGAAGATGCCGCAACTCCGCACTTTGCTCCCGATTCGTAGTCTCTAGGTTCCTGATATGGCTGACCTGCTCCGAAAGCTCTCTTTTGAGAACAGTTACCGTCTCTGCATCGCTTCCTTCGGCTTTCAGTCGTATATTCTCGGTTTCTAGGTTGGCAACATCTGCTTCTCGTTCACGCAGTTTCTCTTGGGTGCTCTGTACGTCATTCCTAGCGCTCTGGAGATCATTTTGCAATTCTTCGAGCGTTCTCTGGAGGGATGAGCGAATAGTCTCTAATTCGTTGATATGGTATTTGGCTTGTCTCTCGTGATCCAGCAATTGAGCTTTCGTATCATCGACATCATCCTGTAAGCTTTGGTTTTGGTCTTGGAGGCTTCTGATCTTCCGCTCAAGGCCGCCTTTCTCATTCAGCGCGGTTTCTTGAGCTTCTTTCAACTCTTTGGCGAGAGTCTCGCTCTTGTGGTTGGCGCGGTGACTGGCAGATTCTGCAGCCTGCAGAGGAAGACCAGTCAGTTTAAAGACTGCCCAGTATCACAATTTGTACATACCTGGGCTTTCCTGAAGTCCGCATCTGCCTTTAATTGAACATCCCGAAGCTCTTTCTCATGGCGCAGTACCATCAAATCCCGCTCCTGTTTAATATTCTCCAATTCATATCTTAAAGTGTTGACTTGGACACGCAGTTCTTCCTTTTCTGTGTCTTTAAGGGAGTTAGTTAGTCGTATGAGATGCATCATCCGCCGCCGAAGATTAGAGCTCACCAGGCTTTGAGACTTGAGAGGCACGAATGGACTGTCGCAAAGGACTTGGAGCCGGGGGAATCGATAATGGCGAGGCACTCCGTGGCGGCGAGCCCCAGGAAGGCTGTGAATTCCTACTTGAGTTCATCTAAAGCTCATTAGTGTCTGAGAGCTTTTTAAGATTCGCAAGGCATGTTGTTTATCTACCTTGACCATTTAAGTTAACGGAGACCGATAATTAATCAATTGCGAATGAGGTCATGGAAATTAAGTGAGGGCCCGATAGAAGCTGCCTCAAGCTCCCTTAGGTTACTCCCACAACTGGACTGAGTCAAGCACGCAGAGAAGGAATAGCCGTACGGAGCAATTCAATGTCGGCTTGTTTTGGGCGGGCGAATAGAACATCCCGATCCGGTACTGGATGAGTCAGCACGATTCACCGCCCGCCAGAAGCTCGCGTTCCCAGAAAGGATTAGCGCCGAAATTTTGAAAGATTTCGAATTTTTGCGGCCTCCAAAAGTGACCGATAAACTACTACTCCCCACGCCCACCCTCCTCCGATTGCCGCCCTTTTTCCTCCTCGTTTTGTTCGATTCCCCCGGGTGATATCAAATTTCAAAATGGCCAAGGACAAGGTTGAGAAGAAGGACAAGCGCGAGAAGAAGGAAAAGCGCTCGGAGAAGGACGGTGTCCACAAGAGCAAGAAGGACAAGAAGGAGAAGAAGGATAAGACTGCTCTCGCCGACGCGGTTGAGCAAGAACTCACAACTAAGGTTCTGGATGGAATTGACGATGCTGTCGCTGCGGAAGCCACTGCCAATGTCGAGACTGAGGTGATGGATGTCGATGTCCGCCCTATTGGCGCCCTCGTGCCGTTTGCCCAGCCTTTGGTCGAAGACAAGTCGGCAAAGAAGGTGTTGAAGAGTGTGAAGAAAGGTAAGTTAAATCCTAAGTTTAACCCACTTTCGGATAATGCGCATGATGCTTCGTCCTTCAGCCCGAGCCAATTTCACTTTTACAATCTTAAATTGTCTATGATTCGTATTGTCATGCGTAAAGCTTTCAGCTCGTTTCAATGATGCTAATACGATGATTTTACTGTAGCCGCCGTGAACAAGTGCCTCAAGCGCGGTGTGAAGGAAGTTGTCAAGGCTCTCCGGAAATCTCCCGTCCCTGCACCTAACGCCCCGGCCGGCACTCCTAATGGAGTCGTGATCCTTGCTGCCGACATCTCACCCATGGATGTTCTTTCGCATATTCCTGTCCTCTGTGAGGACCACGGCATTCCCTACGTTTTCGTCACATCACGAGCTGAGCTCGGTAACTCTGCCGCAACAAAGCGTCCCACCAGTGTCACCATGGTTGTTCCCAAGTCAGCCGCAAAGGGCAAGAAGGGTGAATCAGCAGATGATGAGGACTTTAGCAGTGTGTACGATGAGCTGGTCAAGCTTGTTCAGAAGGAGGCCAAGAAGGTGAACCTTTAAATTTCTGAGCGACTTTGACCTTCGTTACGTGTTTTTGTTATTTTAATTATAAGGCTTCTTTATATCTCTTGTCGCTTGCTATGGCTGTACAGTTCCACTTTGATGTCTGGCAAGACAGCGCATGTCTTCGGGGTCTGGCCTTTGGGACGTGTTCATTGGGTTGATCTTTTATGATGTGTCCGTTGCAAATCTGGCGTTCTCAAATCGGTGTACGAAAAAAGGCAGGAAATGTGGAAATAGAAATTTTTCTATTCAACCAAGTGCTTTGGTTATGTAGTAAATCTCGCACAATGCCGATGATTTATACTCCTCGCGCGAGCGCGGAAAACGGCCGTGCACGTG
The DNA here is from genome assembly GCA_008274985.1 of Aspergillus sojae. NCBI lineage: Eukaryota > Fungi > Ascomycota > Eurotiomycetes > Eurotiales > Aspergillaceae > Aspergillus > Aspergillus sojae. The sequence goes on along the minus strand of CP035527.1, from coordinate 3,484,284 downwards.
ACACTGGTTCTATACTAAGATCTCGAACTATTGTTTTTCTTGCAGATAGCACCTTGCAGGTTTGCGTTTGCAGTAAAGAAAACTAAGCTAAGTAGATTAGGGGAATCGACCACTTCTAGACTTGGGACCGTCTTCCTGCTGACCAATTTGCCACAGATGTTATTTGGGGCAAGTAACCCATTGGTTAACGCCAATTGGACTATAGAGTTGAATTGGGGCCCTCAAGCTACGTGGTTTATGCATAATTGCGGCTCTTAAGCAGTTCATGTGCTGCTTTCTTTATACTCCCTTGAGAAGATGCATGAGGATGCCTTGGCCTACCTAGTCAGGTGTCTCATCTACATGCAATGTGATAACTTAGGAATCGGTTCACATCACCCTGCAAAGTTAGTTGGTATCTCGGACTAAGGTAGTACTGTGCCCAATACGTCAGCGTGCTTCTTGGTGGCTACAAAATTTGATGTTATCATTTGTGTCCCGAACATCACCGAAAAGCCCTCAAACAAAGGACCGCATCTGCACCTTGCATGAGCCAATCGATCCTTTGCAGACAACATTCCTAAATGGACAATCGAGACAACTATAAATTGATGAGTTAAACAGGAGGCTTGCCTCTTCTTGCTGGTAACAATGAAAAGTCTGTACATTTCTCTCTCTCTCCAGTCCTTGCACCTCCAGTTTTCAGTCTGCTTTTATCCTTTGTGGCGCACTATTTCATCATGGCAGAGCATGTAGTCGCCCCTATTGGGAAGAGGCTTATGGTTCAAGTCATTGACGATGTGGCTGAGCGAGATCCAGAGAGGAAAGTCTGCGCTGTGCCTAAGGGCTCCGAGATCTCGGATGGGTTCTTTGACTTGACTTTTCGAGAGCTTGCCCATGCAGTGAATTATATGTCGTGGTGGATTGTAGAGGCCTTCGGCCGTAGCTCCACCATGGAGACCTTGACTTATCTCGGAGCGAATGATATACGTTATCTTGTGATGGTAATGGCGTGTAACAAGACGGGCTATAAGGTGAGACGATGGATCTGTTTAATTCCATGGACCTGATACTGACCAGAAGCTGTTAGCCCCTACTCTCATCGACTAGAAACTCAGATGAAGCACATCTTCGTCTCCTTGAAGTCACCAATTGCTCGAAACTGGCATATAGTACGGAAAGAAGCCAGAGAGCAATGGAAATAAAGGCTCTTCGACCCGACTTGACGACCGTGAAAATTCCAGCCTCAACAGAGATTCTCGGGGGTGCTACAATACCGTATCTATTTTCTAAGTCTTTTGAAGAAGTCAAGGATGATGTGGCCTTTATTGCCCACAGCTCTGGTACAACTGGTGAGTAGTGACTGGATCAAGGTGCACAAATGTGTAATCAGGGCCAAATGCCTACCCGGGCACGATAAGCCATACGTCTAGATCATCAGCTGATGATATTTATCAAATCACAGGGATCCCGAAGCCTATTCAACTGACTTTCGGCTACTTTGGTGCTCTGGATGCTGGCGCCTATGTTCCTATCCCTCCAGGGCGTTTCTCGGGGGTACCTGATCGACTCAGCAAAGATGACGTTATCTTGGCTGCGGCGCCATTCTTTCACCTCATGGGGTTCTCGTTGCTGATCATATCAGTGTTCCACGGTATTCGCTGCGTGGTAGCCCCAGATAAGCCATTATCGACCGAGTTCTTGACTTCTATGCTCAATGCAACCAAGCCCACCGCGATACTGCTACCACCGTGCATCCTAGAAGATATGACTCTATCACAAGCCTCTATGGAAGCCCTCTGGAACTTAAAATACGTGTTTTGGGGTGGTTCCTCTCTCTCGCCTGAGGTCGGTCGGAAGATCAGAGAGCACACCCCGCTGGCGGGTTTCATGGGAATGACCGAAGCTGGTTTTATACTGTCCTTAGCTCCAGAAGACAAGGAAGACTGGGAGTATTTTGAATGGTGGCCGACCAATGGGATCGAGATGGAGCTAGTGGATGACGACCTGTATGAAATGGTCATACACAGACATTACGACCCATTCCTACAACCCATCTTTCACACGTTTCCTGATTTGGACGAGTATCATACGAAGGATGTGTACACGCGGCATCCAACCAAATCCAACCTATGGAAGCTGCGCGGACGTCTAGATGACGTTGTGTCGCTCAGTAACGGAGAGAAGTTCAACCCAGTCACGATGGAAAAGATCATCGAGGGACATGCCTTAGTTGCGAGAGCTGTTGTTGTAGGCAATGGCAAATTTCAACCAGCCCTACTTGTTGAACCCAATTGGAATCAATGGAGTGAGGATAATCCAGTTAGGGACTTGATCGCCCAAATTTGGCCTACAGTTCAAGATGCGAACCGTATCAACCCAGCCCATGGACGGATTATGAAAAACAAAGTCGGGGTAGCATCGAAGACCAAACCGTTCCAGACTACACCCAAAGGGAGCACGCAGCGACGACTTGTCACTCGAGACTATGAGAAGGAGATCGAGGATATTTATACAAAACAGGACGATGAAATTACGGAATATCAAATATCAGATACGGCTGATTTGTCTGGCATTCAGGAATTTGTGCGAAATGTGGTTTCAGACGCTCTCGGATTCTCCTCTTTCTCAGACCAGACAGATTTTTATAGTTTGGGGCTCGATTCTTTGCAGACAATGCAGCTTAGCCGGACTTTCCAGGGCTCAATATGTTCGTGCCGGCCATCGACCAAATCTAGGGCTATCACAGCTCAGAATATCTACGGCAACCCCACTGTCGAACAATTGGCTAAGTTTATATACGGCATCACTAGCAATGCGGAGCAGAGTACGGTATCGCGATCTGAGAAGATTGATGCTTTGGTGCAAAAATACACGGTTGACCTGCCTGAGCGCGAAGCTGGTACACGCAAGGCCACGGATCAACACACTGTGATTCTTACTGGGTCTACCGGTTCGCTCGGGAATTACCTGCTCCATGCCTTGTTGAGCAATCCTTCTGTCGTCAAAGTGTATTGCTTGAATCGCTCAGAGGCCAAAGATAGACAAGTAAAGAGTTTCCAAGAAAAGGGATTAGAGTACGATTTCAGTCAAGGACGAGTCGAATTCCTGGTGGCATCTTTTGGCGAGGAGAAGTTCGGCCTCAGCGGACCCAAGTACGAAGAGATGCTTCGCACAGTAACTACAGTCGTCCACAATGCCTGGAGAATGGATTTCAACATCTCAGTTGATTCATTCGACGATGTCCACATTCGCGGTGTCCGTCATTTCATCGACTTCAGTTTACAGAGCATACACAATGCCCACATCTTTTTCATGTCGTCTATAGGAACCATCGGCGGATGGACCCTCAGCCATGGCCCATCCGTTCCCGAAACACCCTTGGAGGACTGTGATGTGACTTTGCGACAGGGATATGCCGAAGCAAAACATATTTGCGAGCGTATCTGTCTAGCAGCGTCTCAAAAAGCGGGTGTACCAACAACACTTCTACGTCTGGGGCAGATTGCCGGTCCAACAACGGAAAATGGCATGTGGAATAGGCAGGAATGGCTACCGCTTATTGTTGCCACATCGAAGGCTATGGGTAAGATTCCTCGTACTTTAGGATCAATGCCAGTAGAGTGGACTCCAGTGGTAAGTTGCAACACAATCTCTCTACCTTGAACATTTGGGCTGACAACAGGAAAGGACACACTTGCCACTATCATCACGGAGCTTATTCAAACACGCAGTACAAGTCAGACGGATTCCCCCTGTTCTGTGTTCCACTTAGTCAACCCATCGGCGACTTCGTGGGAAAGCCTTCTGCCCGCGGTTCAGGAGCGCTACAATGTCCAGCCAATTGAGATGTTTGAATGGGTCAACGAATTAGAGAGTATCACCAACCCATCACCGGCAGAGGTTGCGGCGAAGCCCGCATTGAAGCTACTTGGCTTTTACCAAGGGCTGGTGGAAGGCGAAGGAGCATTGTCAGCTCCCATGGAAGTAGAGAAGACAAAGGAGGCGAGCATTACCATGAAGTCGATGAGACCGATCTCGATTGAGTTGATGGCAAACTGGTTGAATCAGTGGAGCTTCTAGTCCAGACACTCAGACCATTGCTCGTTCTAAACGTCAAGGCTTCCTCTTTAGCAAATGTATAGGGAACAGCTAGCGACCCTTTCAATTGAATATATAAACCTTGCATCACGAACGTATAGATTCTTAAACCCACAATGAAGACTTCAAAACAAATCCTGCAGAAGCAATCCTACCAAATCCCTCAACTCTTTTCACCGCACATAACAAGCGTCCATCAGCAAGGGATAGGAACTAACGAATAACCCACCCCAACACGCGGCCATCGGATCCCTACGAAGTAAGGAAAATAAAAATCAGCCGTTCCTTGCATATACCGATTTATCTGGATTGGTCTGGCTAAAACAAACTGTTCTTGTGTAGATTTAACCCGGGGTCATTCCTGGAGGTGAGACTAAACCCCTCCTGATGGAAGGCTATGTCAGGGGGATCGTTTTGGGATTGAAGTTAGATGGGCAGAATGTTAAAATGACATTTTTTTTTAAAAAAATTTTCTTGGCCTATAGATATAATTTAGAATTTCAGTAAGTAGTTATGGATATGTAATCTAGAAATGCTATCTATAGATGTCGCTTCAGTGTATAAATAGGGAGTCTCGCCCTTGTTACGCCTGAGATAGCTCCATCTGCATTAGTTCATGACGTGTTGAAGAAACGATTGCCGTCGCAGGAGAAAAACATACTTGTCAGGCCAAACGTTTCAAAGGCAAATTGTTCGTAAATCGGGATTATATACTGAAATGGTGGGAGGTTTGGTATTTTTAAAGAATTTGTATCATATTATCTATAGTACATGGCCATTTCTGCAGGCTGAAAATGAAAATAACACGAGATACCCGCTCATGAGCTTTTCATACCGTCCATCATAATCATTATTCAATTAAGCGCGCTGGTCAGACTGCAGATGCTGGTACCAGTGCTGGTTGTCAACACCCTTTTGCTCCCGGCCAGCCGGTGTGGCGGTAGGTCCAGATTCTGCCTGCTTCTGCTGGAAGCCCTTCGTAGCGAGACGGCCAGGGTCATTCTCGCCGCCAATATCGGTGGTGAAGCTCGCGTTGTTGCTGTCATCGAAACCGCCCTCCTGCAAGTTCTTGCCGTGGGGCTTCTTGCTGCTGAAGTCGCCGACAACGTCCTCAACATATGATGGTGCGGTGCCAGTCTTGGACCGCGTCTGGTAGCCACTGCCGCTAGCGTTGGCGGCGCCACGCTGCTGGTTCTGAGAGGCCTTGGACTGCTGCTGGGTTCCTTGCTGCTGCTTGGAACCGGTAGGGCCACCAACGTAGCCGGAGGTAGAAAGATGGGGGCCAGGGAAGTCACCTTGGCCACCGAGAGCTTCGGGATATTTCTCCTGTCTGTCGAGGTTCTCACGAGCAGCACCAACTGGAGCCGATGGCAGCTCGGAGGCAGCGGATGTGTCCTTGGTGTTCAAGGTAGTCTGCTGGCCAGTCACACCGAGAGGCTGGGCGCCACGGTTCTGAGAGTAGACGCCGCCCTTGGTGGCAGATTCAGCGGCAAGAGAGTCTCCGATAACTGGTCCAGAGGATTCCTGGATGGGGTTGCGGGAGGCCTCAGGGTCAGTGGTGACCTGGGAGTCGTTAGCCATAGTTTACCACGTATATATTGAGCTTGTAAACATACCTTAGTGCTGCGGGGGCCTTGACCGATGGGCTGTCCTTGAAGATCCATGTTGATAGATGTGTGTAAAAAAATTCAAAGTGTTCTAGAGTTGTTGATGGAAATTGAAGTAGTTTGAAGCGTTGAATATCGTGGTATCGTAGATTTGTTTCGAATGCTCTGATGTAGACAAACCAAGCAGTGCGATAGCAATGCTATATACCATTGGCATCTCACGGCATCAACTATGATATCCAGATCATCGACCTGAATGATGTCATTCTGACGGTAAAAGTCCACCATGTCCAGATACCGTCGAGCCCCCAGTAGACGGCCAACAGGTACGTCAACGAGCATCGATCCCGAACTTTGAGACTCTTTTAGTGGCGATCTAGCTCAATGACAAGAAAAAAAGAGCCCACTTTGTCCGGGATCCTAGTTGTCCAGAATCTTGTCGGAAAAGACCGTCTCCATCCGGATGGCCCTCCTACCGCCTATGGTATCCTGTAGCCGGACAGGGTCGGCTCTCCACATGCCCTACTACCGGTTCGGTGTGGCTTCCATGGTCTTCTCGATGCGTTAACGAATGCTGGATGAATGTCAACCCTGTGAAAACGCTACCAGACTATCGCGAAGTAACATAATGCGGTGACGTCATCGTCACCACCACCAGCCCGATGTTGCATGGACAACAACGAAGGGCTATGATTCCATCAAATCCCGAGACGACGGCAGGGCAACTGCCTTTGTTCACATCCTAAGAGCAAAAGGAGTTGACGATCTAGCACATCGATTTCGGAGTCATGAATGTTGGGTGGTTGAATTAGAATTTCATTCTACAGCGTTAAACTTTTCGATTAACCCGATTCGCAAAGTGTCATCCCGTCCAGGGCCCAACGATCATGTGATATTCATCAACTTTCGAAGTAAATATGTAACTGTGATGCGTCGACTAAACTGTAAAGGAGACTAAACAAAGAAATCTCCTAGTCATACTGTGGTATAGCAATATCCAAAGTGTCTGTTCAGAGTTAAGCCGGACCAGCTTACATTTATGAGCAACCGTGGTAGTACGGAGTACACAACTACAATGTTTATATTTACAGAAAGAGAGGGGGTGAAAAGAGAGAAGAAAAAAAATAGAAGAATCATCCCAGATATACTTTTCATGTATTGGTATGCATGAATAGCTACTAAAATACAAAGTCATCGCGCTCATGATGTATAACGCCCATATACCACATGTCCGGTATCCATCAAACTCCCAAAGTCATAAATTACCGTGCCAGAGCATCCTTAGGAAGATCACTCAGATTATCCTTCCCCTGGCGCCCAACATTGCCCATTGGTTGGGTTTGCTTGTGCAACTCATCTCCATCTTGACGGACACTGCTGCCAGCGGTTGCGGGCTCTCTCAGAGCGCTGTTGCCCTCGCCAGAAACAGGTCCCTGGTGACGACCAGAACCAACGTTGACGGTCCGCTGGTCTAACGAGTTCCAGTCACTAGCGACTGGTGGCTGATCAGGTAGAGGCAGGTTGGACTTGGTCTGTTCAATCTGCTGCTTCTTGTCGGTGTTCTCGCTGAGGAGGGACTATGGAACTATTAGTCAGGGCTCGCAACATGATCACAGCTGAATCCCCAACTTACCTTCATAGCCGAGACATCTGAGTTCTTAGGAACATTTCCCTGGTGGGCTTGGGAAATCTTGGATTCCGGCTTGCGGATATCCTGAGTGGTGGTGTGGAAGGTCTGGTCGGACATTTTGTGTGAAATAGTGTAGGAAGTAGTTGGTTGCAATGTAATTGAATATGGCTGGTTGGAGAGGTAGTTGTTTGAATGAGTAGTCTGAGTCTGATGAAAAGAGTTTCATTTACAGAGGAGTCCTGGTGACTTATATGTTTGTTGTTGGGTGCAATGATTTAATGTGAAGACTGGTGACGTTGTTACACCTATGACGACATAGCCGATGTCCAGGCTTTGGATGAAGCAAAACCCACTCTGGGACCAGCACGGCGGAGAATCCCTGAACCCTGGGACTCGAATACATAATTTGAGTGTTCAATGGTCCAATCAAATGCCTTGCGGTGAGATCAAATCGGAAATTGATTCAATGCGCTCTTGGTGGCTTCACAATTGTACCTTTAGCGATCGTCACCGGATGCGCCCTGACTTCATACGAGGTAGCCTCTAAGTTGCTATTTGAGAACGATTAGTAAATCATTCAATTCTATTTTTAATTTTACGTACTAAGCCTAGGCCTAGACTGGCAAGTCATCGTGTGTCGGTCTCTAATTCAAAGAATACGGCGATGAGTCTCTTTCATCACTCATTCGGTTCGTATGGATCTATGATGACGCATTCCTTCATGTATATACACGAGAACAACTCAATTAATATGGTGAAACAAGCGTAATGTATCTAGATTTCTCTAGACAGAATATCACAACTTCCCACATATGAAATCATTGGACATAAAGTACACGTCTAAGTTGGGTCTGGAAAGCAGTGAGCTCTGGAGGACCAAAGAGGAAAATGTAGTATATCGAGACTTACGCGATTCATCCTAGATACGGATGAGTAATGACTAGATCCGAACTGCTCACGGGCAATATGCCACAGATTAGGTTGAGAATAGACTCGGTACTCGCTACTATAGGATGCAAAAGTCATATATTGCGGTTCACATATCGAGAAGAAACCTGACACAGTCTAAAAGGGCTCCGATTCACAATTGTATCTCAGACCAGACCAGACCTTCAAGTCTACAACTCTTAATGGCAGTATGATCTAGTACCTAGATTGTAGATCGGCCGTGAAGATACCTAAAAGACTTAAAATATAATGGTTGTTGATCCACTAGTTGGGCAACCGCTTGGGGATGCGGACTTGTGGCAGCAGTGTCTCTTGGTCCCTGTCCAGCAGCGTGCACCATCACCACAATTCGACGTGGCACATTCCCAGTGAGTAGCATTGTCACAACTTCCCGCACAGAAGGGTGCAGTTCCGCTCCAGAAGCAGTTTCCTTGTGCGGGGATGGGATCTGTTTCAGTTGGGCTTCCCATCTGGTTGCCTGGTTCGGTAGTGTCTAGCTGCAGTGAGCACCATATCCATGAAATGATAAGCGCAGGGTATCCTTTACCAACTGCCGCAGTAGCAGCCAGGGCGTTGAAGAAAAGCGATATTATGATAGAATGCATGGCGAAGTCCGACAACCTTGCCTCCGTATCAGCGAATTATAGGGATTTCTGCTGGCAAATACAAACCTCACAGATCAGCAAGTACTCGAAAATAAACAGTGTAAATCTCGGGGAGACGCGCTTGTAGCTCGATGGAGGAAATCCGGATGTGTAGACTGAAGCTTTCCGAGACTTCTTGAGCCACAGATGAACGGACTTATATATGGGCCTCATTTCTTATTTCATTTCTTCGGCTGTTGGAGTGTTACATGTGTTCCCTTCCGAGCTGATATCTTGCTGAAACTCCTGTGACACCTGATCATCCAGATGGAGTTCGCAGTGACTTCGACCCATTCAGCGCTGAATGGCTGAATCTCAAGTGCTCGTACCACATCATTTACTTGGTCTTGGCTTTATGTTGCTTCATGAAAAATCCTTAAAGCAATGACATATAAATCTGATTGGTGATGTGCTATCCTTTGGGGCATAAAAATGAGCTGTACCAGGCTGGCAGAAGAGTAAGGGGGGTCTCAGTAGTATGGGAGAGCAACTGCAGATCTACCCCGTAGTGGTGCATAAAGTGCAAGAAAATGCCGTGTAGAACGAGGCTGCTGCTCACACACTCTCTGTGAACCGATATTCTATATCTATCACTGTCATCCCTTGAGGCCTATGACGACAAGATAAAAGTACCAGACTTATTCTATGTAATATTGGACATCATTGTATCATGTGTGCATAGGCTAAAGGGTCTTTCTTGTTATGACAGTCAGTTCATGATCATTAGACTAAAGGGTGTTGCACGATCGCTTCAGGAAATTTTTGATAAACAACAGCGACTGATGATCGTTCATGTAGATCCACCATAGATGAATAAATGCAAATATATATGCGTGTTGTGCAAGTAAATACACGCTTGAGTCAGTTCCTAGATACGGCGTATTTTCCTGATAAAACTGCATGTCTTACCACATGCTGTGTTCCGTTGCTTCAGTACTACATGTAGCGCCACAAGGTAGTTGACAGCAAGAACTATTCACATGTATGAGGTCCAGATTAACAGAGGAAAATAGACCAGTAACGGTCCATTCAATGCGCTATACTCAGAACAGCGAACGCTAGCCTACCTTAGGAAATAAAGGGTTGCTGGTAGACCGCCTTCCATTACAAGATGCCGAAACTGACCACCAATTCCCCGCTACCAGCGAAATGAAATTTTTGGTTGCATGTTGTTAGACAGGAATAGACTCTTGTTCTGCCGTTGTGTTTCTTTATTGTACGTTTTTTTACCCAGATATTTGCTAGTATGCCTAGGGATCCATTGATTGGGTTGGTTGGAAAGGTCTGCTACTCTTCGTTTGTCTCGGAAGATACGCCGCTGACTGAACTGAGGGGCATGTAGCCATCCAGCGGAAAATCGACAACGCTGAATAGTTTGACAGACGCTACTTCAAAAGTTGGTAAGGTTATCTTTGTTAGCTGTGTAGCCAAAGTATATGTGCATTGACCGGAGCATTTTCCATTTGTAGGGAACTTCCCGTAAGTAAACCAGAATGCGCTCCGTTATATCGTTCCATTACGCAAATCCCAATAATACAAATCTCGCTGTCCAAAGACGTCTAATTAGTGAGCTTTAGTTTCACTACAATCGATCCTCAGCGCGCCATTGGCTACCTCCAAATAGAATGTGCATGCCAGCGATACGGTGTGTCGGATAAGTGCAGACCGAATTATGGAGGCTGTGTAGAAGGAAGACGCTCTGTTCCCATCGAGCTCTTAGACGTTGCAGGTCTCGTTCCAGGCGCGCATCAAGGTCGAGGGCTGGGCAACAAGTTCTTGGATGATTTGCGTCATGCAGATGCCTTGATCCACGTGGTTGATGTTAGTGGAACCACAGACGCAGAAGGTCAGGATTTGTCGCAGTTTCGCAAACGCTGTTGTTGCGCGAGTGCAAGGAAATATATTGGCTAATACGTCTGTGTGCATTTCAGGGAAAGCAACTCGAGGTTACGATCCTTCACAAGATATTGAATGGCTACATTCCGAGATTGTGCGCTGGGTGTTGGGAAATTTGATGCAAAGATGGTAAATCGACACGCCCCTGAACCTAAGCTGTCTGTGCTGATGATGCTTGTAGGGGATCCATCAAGAGGAGACATATGGCCATAAGTCAGTCGATAGGAATTTCTTAGTGTTTCTGGCATACTGACACTTACAATAGAGGCGACGGCCGTGGACACCTTACAGGGGCAGTTCTCCGGTTATGGAAGTACGTCGACGATTGTTGCACGCTGCTTAGATCGGATAGGCTTGAAGGAGCCGCTTGAGAACTGGTCTGATGAGACGGTTGAGAAGGTTGTCAAAGCTTTTATCGATGAAAAATTCCCCACGGTCTATGCTTTAAATAAGATCGATCATCCCGACGCAGACAAGGTTTGCCAGCATTTCCGTTTGGCTTTGAATCGACGCTGACAAGAGTGGCACCAGAACATCAGCAAAATTGCAAAGATGCAGGACCCTCAGTCCATTGTTCTCTGCTCCGCAATCTCAGAAGTGTTCCTTCGGAGGTTAGCGAAACAAAATTACATCAAATACATTGAAGGAAGCGAATTCCTAGATACGCGAGAAGACCTTATAGACATGGGCGAACCGGACGGCGGTGGCTTGAAGGAGATGGATGAGAAGTTGAAGACGTAGGTCAGTCTAGCATTTGCACAGTATCTGTTTTGCTAACATGGACATCACATTAGCCGTGTCGAGAATTTGAAAGACATGGTACTCTATCGTTTTGGCTCAACTGGAGTTGTGCAATGCCTTTCGCGTGCCGCAGAGCTCCTGGGTCTGGTGCCAGTCTTCCCGGTAAGGAACGTACACACTTTCGCATCAGGAGCTGGAAGTGATGCAGCGTTCCGTGATTGTGTCCTAGTTAAGAAGTAAGTAATGCTGATTGCAAATCCCACACTCATTAATCCATCTGACACCGAGTAGGGGCACTACGGTTGGCGATGTTGCTCACAAGGTCATGGGCGATATACCAATCTCCTACATTGAGGGCGTTGGCGGTATCCGCGTCTCGGAAGATGAAATTGTACAAGTAGGAAAACATGATGTAGGTGTTAGCCTTTCAATAACTAAGTCAATATCGGTCGCTAACCCGCATCCCTCGTTTTTAGGTGCTATCCTTCAAGCCTGGCCGATAGATTTCATTATTCAATTTATATACAGTTGATATGACTGGGAACGAACAATTTAACGCTTATGGCGGTTATCCAAAGTACATAGCCAAAAATGAATGAAGCAGAAAAGCAACACAACTCTCAGATCAATGACCCTTCTGTTAAAGATATCAATAGTCAGTCACCTGGTTTTGATTGACGGTGTCGATTCTTTATCCCAGGAATGTTCTAGATTACTCGTTACTGGACTGAAGGTTTGAAAAACATACCTGGGCTCTTTCATCATTCATTCCAATGATCGGTTCAGGTGCCTTAGGATGCTCCTCCTTAGCCTTCTTCCAATGCTTTAATCCTTCTCTCTCCGTTGCCGCCTGAGGCTTATCACCTCGCGCTACTCCCTCAGATTCCTCCCTGTCCTTCATACCAGAAGAAGCCCCCTCGACAGTGGGATCTGTGTTATCATTCTTCTTGCTTCGGTCCACAGCATGATCGTCTGTTGATGTTCCTTTCCAATCTTGAGTTATGCCGCTGTTGAGGCGAACCTGCACGCTTCCAGGCGTGTGGAACGCTGCTGGCTGCCACACGGAATAAAGCGGAAGTAAGCAGAGACGTGGCGGCCGTGGCGTGAGCAGATGATGCAGTTTTGAAGTTGGAGTAGGGAGACGTGAACTGCTCGGCATCTTGGGCTTGTGATTTATGGCAGGGATTTAGATTCACAAAATTATGTTGTACAAAAGCAACTTTTTTTACACACAGCACATATCTCTGCGAAGATTATATATTTGAACAAATGGAGAGTACATTTTGTAAAGCCTGGTTTTAGAGTGCATCATCTAGACCCCGGTCTTATGACGTCTACATGCTGCAATCGTACTATCCACCTACTTCAGAAAACCAGGGCTTAGGGCTCCGCATTGATACCGCTTTTCTTATCGATAAGGAAAGCAGCAACTTAGAGTGGTGACCTCGACTGGACTCTCATACCCTTCCAAGCGCATGATTACACGTTTATCGGAGATAAATTACGAGCCTGAGGAAATATGAAGCGTGAATACCTTCCCATTGAGACACTTTCTGCTTGGACAAGGCTCAATGGCATCTCCGTCGATAGGGTCACTTTCCGCAAGTTGCGAACCGAAGATAGCATAGACAAGGGATGCGCGATAGTAGCGACAGGAGAGAAGAGCAATGAGAGCTCAGAGACCGGAGAAGTAGATGCGGAGACTCTGCTTCGAGTTCCCTCCGACTTGATTCTATCGCTCAGGTTGGTTGAAACTCATGCCAAGTCTGATCGGTATCTGCGTGAGGTACTAGATGCCGTCGGCGATTTCGGAAGAGTATGTGCATCCTACTTTCAGCTAGGTGTTGAGAATTTACTGGCAACTTAATTTAGAAATTTGTGTCGAGGGTATAGACTGATATGAACAGACAGCTAGGGGTGCGATTTTGATCTTCTTAATCCTACAGATCACATACTCTAGTCCGGATTTCGCGGATGAGCACCATCGCATTGGAGTGTCCAACCCTTGGACCGAATATATACAGTATTTGCCGTCTTCAATCACGCTACCTACGTTCTACACGGTGGAGGAGAGGGAGCTTCTGCGGGGGACATCTCTGAAATTGGCGGTGGATGCAAAGATCGCCTCACTTGAGAATGAATTCGAGCTCTTACGCCAATCAACCGAGAACATATCTTGGTGTCGCAAGCATTGGTGGGATGAGGATACAGGGAGATTTACATTGGATGACTGGAAATACGTCGATGCTATGTACCGATCGCGTATGGTGGATTTGCCCAGTTCTGGCCATGCAATGGTTCCCTGCATTGACATGGCTAACCATGCCTCTGAGGATATTGTGAAAGCTTTATACGAAGAGGATATAGAAGGCAATGCGGTGCTTCAGCTACGATCAGGGCGAAAACTTCATTCCGACGAGGAAGTTACTATATCGTGAGTTTTGATGGTGGATCACGCAGCAGTAACACGACTCATGGTGACGATGATTCACAGGTACGGGGACGACAAACCAGCATCGGAGATGATATTCTCCTATGGATTCCTCGAGAAAGAGAGACAAGGTGCAAAGCAGATATATCTCAATCTGGATATCCCCGAAGACGACCCATTGATTATGGCCAAGAAACGAGTTTGCAAGGCACCACCAGGACTTCGTTTATTGGATGCTCCTACGGCAGAAAGGGGTAGCACTGATTGGGATAGTCCGTTTGTCTGGTGGCTTTGCGTGAACCAAGAAGACGGGCTTGAATTTGAAATACTACAAACCAATGATGGGGGTAGAGAACTCAAAGTCAGTTGGAAAGGTGAGGAAATCAAAGATCCCAATGACATTAAATCCTTATTGGCCAAGGACCCTCTGTGGGATATTTTCCAGCTTCGAGCTGTGGTGACTGTGCTGGATCGGCTAGAATCTCATTTTCTCATTCTTCGAGAAACTCAGATCATGGTTGAGGAGATCAATCACAACGAGGATATGCTTGCACTCTTCAGGCCTGAGGTGTATAATACAATTAACAGTCTACGTGAGTTGGAGGGGAAGCTGTTGGAGAAAGGGATCGAGGATTTGGTTCAGCAGGTAAGTGATGTAATCTGAATGGCTCTGAGGGCCACATTGGGCGGACACTGACCATCATCCATCTATAGAGACAGGATCTTATGGCGAGTGAGGCGGTCGCCGCATATCTTACCCAGCAACAGGCTGATGATGTCGAAGAGGATTTCTCGTGATTCATGTATACGGCAACAAGACACGAGGCCATATTAACCTAATCCGCCACTGTGCTTTGAGTCATTGGTCATGTTAACGTTACTATCGATCACTGTTAGCATCATTTAATCCATACCGAAACCGGTGCCTGTTTGAGTTTCACTATATCCACTGCGGAAGGTCGATCATTCAATGAAAATGAACGTGGATTGTGGGGAAACCCCAGTTGGGGTAAAGCAGTTGGTGGAGTTCCAAGTTCATGGCTGCCCTAAGGGTCGAGATCGTGCAAGCCGCCAGAGGCGAATCCTTTCAAGTTCATTAACTTCTATGACGTGATGCTGACCAGTCGGGCCAGGATTCCGACCATGTCTTCAGCCCCAGGGGGATATTTCTTTCTTGTCTCTTGATTGGGGTTTTGTTCCAGTCGCCATGTGGTGTATGTAGCCATGCGCCAGTTTTCTGGTAAACGTGAATCAAGACTGCGTCAACCAGTGCCATGGATGTACAGTATATCTCTTCGAATTGACTGGAGAGTCAGCTTGAATCAAAAGCCTTGACCACGAAAACACAATCCGCCTTATTCTGAGTCTCATAATGCTTTAGCGTCAAATAGTACATGCAGGGTTCTATACCCATTATAGAAATGAACCTGGATTGTATCAGGCATGTATGGTGGCTCTAATCTTTCGTCTAGTGCGGCAGCGATAATAATAGTCCAGCACCAGGGATTTGTTGAGAAACAACCTCTCAATTCATGATTGTAATTGGCCACTCGTTAATATGGCGGCTCCGTAATCCCCGGACCCGTAATAGTTGGGTCTTTCGAAATAGATTGAGAAGATCTCAAAATCCAAAAATCCAAAAGAGCAAACCCCTTTTGGACGCCCTAGGTCCACTTCTGCAGTTTTCTCGGGAAACTCTCGGATTCTACTCCAAAAGGATTGATTCTCCAAAAAAGGCCTTTTACTGTCTGAAAATTGTGAACAATACCTAAAAGCTCATTCGGTGTATCGTCCAACCGTGACGTTTTATTTTAAGGACCTTTGGAACAAGTCATTCTCCACATGAGGCATTCATCGCCCCCAGGGAAACACCAACCGTACTCTAGTCTGTCGACCCTGCTTACAGGGAAGCTAACTATGTAAGGACGGAACAGAAACACCGCATAAGATCCCGAACCAAGGCTATTCTTAAAGAATTCAATCAATCACAATGGCAGAGACCACGCCGGTGCAAAGTTTCCTGAGAATCCCCCGCGTTTGACTCCAGTTGGTTGTGAACGGATGGGGAAATGGCATGACACAATGGAGATTACGAGGATCAACGCCTTGGGAATCTGACTGGAGGGCTGATTTTAAGAGTTAAACTAAACTGAGCCCTAGTGAGCTCGCATGGCTTTTTGAAGTCAAAAAGTTCCCGGTATATTTTCGGCGGGTGGCTGAGAAGTTTGAACTTGGTTCATCGTACTCGGACTCGTCAGTTCGATGTAAGGAAGACGGCGGATGTTCCAACCCGAATAAAAACCGGCGGTTCCATACGAATTCCACGGTTGTTCTCAACCGTGGTGAGGGATGCGGAGAAGCCTAGGTCGGAAAGAAGTGAGCGGCTTTTCAGCCGGTATTTTATTCTCCTTTTTTTCTTTCTTTCTTTGGGTTCCCTATGTTTAGGGTTTCAGGGTGAGAAACTTCACGCATCGGGACCTTTTGTTCTACGGCTCTTATCTTGACATCGGATTCTCAGTGGTTGAGGGCAGGCCTGGGATTGCGGGGGTCCAACGTCAATGATTAAATCAAGGCTGGTTGATCGGACTGGGGTTCTTCGTCGCTGACTTGTTCGAAGGGTTGGGAGAAGCTTCTCTCTGGTTCGGAGTCATGACGATCGGCGATAGCGGGGAGATCATTACTATACTATGTAGCCCACTTGGGCACTCTCGGACTTAAAAGGTACGGAGTGGGTAGGATTTACACGGTGAGAGCATGATACTCCTGTCTACGACTCGATCTGTGGTGATGATTGCTAGAGTTGATTAAGAGAACGATAGATGAATGTCTTATTTAGCCTCGAAGGATAAAGAATATTTTATCTGACAGCCTAACGTGAGTGGAGGACGGAGTGAAGGATTCTTGAGTCTAAATCTCAGGAATACGTTGCCTTTGGGCATTCCCCCTGTTGGTTGCTGCAATGAAATTTTCCCTGCTAGTCTCCTCATGCGAACAAAAGCCAATCACTGACTATTCAACGGTTCTCGCCAGCGATATACTACTGTACCCTAGTACTCCGCCAGTGCTAGGCACGGGATAATTCCTGAGATTAATATCCTTAAGTTTCATGCTTCATATAAGTTAATTTTCTCCAATGACACACACATGAAGAACAATTAAAAAAACACTGCGGAGGGTTCAGGCTGGAAGTCAAATAATTTAGTATGAATTTCATTGAACTTTAACTCTTTTAACACGAACTTAGAGTGAGCGTAATGGTATTACAGATCCTCTCTCGAAACCCATCGCGAATCTACGGCTGTCGAGTGTCGGGTGAGCAATTGAAAATCGTAAGCTGGACGGCATAATTGGCGGAAAGATCAGACGGAGGCCCACCGGGCTACCCCACAGCCACACCCCTTTGAGCCTGCATCCGTCACCCGCACCTGCGTTGGTAATCTTGCCAATACACTTGCCGTACGGAGAACCGCGGACATCGAAAAGATCCTGTGGTTGGCCTTTCCCATCACACTTATGCTCTTCCTCCTCTTGCCTTTCCCTCCCCCATTCTTATCATCATCATCATCTCCTCGGCTACGAACCGCCACCTTTCTTGCATTTAACTATACCTCCTTATCAAGAGACTCCGCTCACCATATCTTGACCCTTTGTTGATCTGCGGAGTACTACAACGTTACTTACGCTACGATCGGCTATCGTTTTTTACCAAATCAGTCGGCTACATACTTTCGTTCCTGCCGAGCCCCCGACTACTACATAATATCGCTTGAGTGCCTACATCACAGTTCACCCAAGTGTTGAATCGAAACATAACAGCACGAACCGCACGCGAGAGCCAAGAAATAGTCCTTTCGGCGGCAGATGCTAAGAGCATCCAGCCAAGATGCCTGGAATTCTCCCGATGAAAGTGATCAAGGTCGGCAACGGCGCCCAAAGTCGTATCGCCCAGGCCTGTGATCGATGCAGAAGCAAGAAGATTCGCTGTGATGGGATCCGTCCATGCTGTACGCAATGCGCCAATGTCGGTTTCGAATGCAAAACGAGCGATAAGCTTAGTCGCCGCGCTTTCCCCCGTGGGTACACCGAGTCGTTAGAAGAACGAGTCCGAGCGTTGGAGGCGGAGGTGAGGGATTTGAAGAACTTATTAGACGAAAAGGATGAGAAGATCGACGTATTATCTCGGATACACTCTTTTTCTCCCTCTTCTCAGCAAAGGGCGGCTGCCTCCGTGCGGTCGTCGTCTGAGTCGGTCAAGTCGAGCGCACCCGACACGAACGAAGGTGTCATTCAGGTCCAGGAACCGGTATTGGTAGGCGAGTCATCTGATGTCGAATCCGGAATTGCAAATATTCGTGGTTATAGTGGTAGGTTCATCCTTCGAAAGTGGTAAGATTTGAAAGGACACTGGGCAGCTAATTCAATTAGGCATCTTCACAACTAGGCTCATGGATCAGGGCCGATTGCCACCGAATGTCTCAACTAAGGCTTTGACAACATCACCTACCCCAATTTCTGCCTCTCGTACGGACCAGGCCATCAAGACCGCACCGCGACTTGTGTCTGATCAACTAATTAATATCTTCTTCCAAGAGTGGGCTCCTCTTTACCCCGTTGTCCACAGGCCCACCATTCTTAAAGCCTACGAGCAGTACCTGTCGAATACAGAAACTTTGCAAGGCAGTAAACATGATATGGCCCAGTTGAACTTGATATTTGGCATTGCTGCTCTTGCGTCCACTGTAAGTCAAGTTTCTTACGCCGGTACTTTACGATCCTTCAAAGCTGATATGCATCGACAGACGAGAACCAACCAGGACCCAACATTCTTTGAGGATAACTGGTCGCCGGTCCTTGAATCGCTCTCAGGCGATGTGTCCGTCTCAACTTTGCAATGCTATGTTTTGGCTCAGATGTACTGTATGACCAAGGGCGATTATACCGGCCTTTTACGCTACCGTGGCTCTGCCGTCAGTCTTTGCCATCAGTTGAGACTTCACCAGAGTCAGAGACGCTTTTCTGCCAACGCTCTGGTTGCTGAGACACGGAAAAAGGTGTTTTGGTGCCAATATGTGGTCGATCGGTAAGTACTTTGCATACTCAAGAAGTTTTCTTCTCTGACATGGTTACAGCTTCACTGCTGCTTTAACTGGATTGCCTGTTCTACTTCGCGAGGAAGATATTCGTACGGAATATCCGGAAGATATCGATGATGAGAATGTCACCGAAACAGGTTTCCTGCCTACTCTCCCTGGCGAGTCCACTCGCATCTCTAGCGCGATCGCGTTGTTTGCGGCCTGCAGGGTCTTGAACAAGGCTTTGGAAGATCTATATCCCTCTGATGGAGGGTACGAAATTCCTATTTCGAAATTGCGTTCGGTTGCCGGGCAACTAGACGGATGGGTGAAGAGCTTACCTCCTCACCTCCGTCTAGATTTCTCGCTGGATAAGCCTAGTACGAATGTTACAAGTAGCCGGTCGCCACTTTTGGTAAGTTTTGATGCATTGTTATACTCAATCTACCCAACACGTTCTAACAATTTCGCCTAGTCTCTTGTTTACTACTTCATCCGTTCATTAATTCATCGCCCGGCTGTCTGCTTTGGCGAAGAACAGATTCGTTCGCCGTCTGCGCTCGCCGTCTCTGATTGCAGCAAGCGCATCATTCAAATCCTTCAACTTCTCGATGAGAGGCGCCTTTGCCTTTCGGTCAGCATCAACCGAAGAGAGTTGGTTTTCTCTTCCGGTCTTGGGCTTTTGTGGCAGAGTATCGGCCTCAAACGAGACAGCAAGCTTATTAAAGAAAGCCAGAAGCTGCTTACTGCGATCATTGATCAGTTGGAATCAGAGTCCCCAGCTGCTGCCGCAGAATTCAGTACCTTGGCTAGCGCGCTAGTCTCCCTAGATGGTGGCAAACGTGCAACGTCCGATAAGCCCCGTGAAATGTCCCCCCCTGAGCAGAAGCCGTCGAGGTCTCCTAAAAAGCAACTGCAAGCCTTGAAGTCCCGCTTGGCTGCTAGCGCCGGCTTCGGTCAGCCTGCAAAGCAAGACTCGCCATCACGCAGGAATACTATCTCCGGCGCCAGCCCTCATAATACCCAGCGTCAGATACGGTCTTCTAGTTGGGCCAGCCTTCCTACCCCCGAGAACCTGCGCTTGCCTGGAGACAAGATGTACTACCCGTCTCATCCTTTGGGATACGATCAAGGCCATATGCTTTCCAGCTCTGTACCCTCAGACGTCGCCCACGGAGCGATCACGATGTCCGACTGGGAGTTCGTTCTGAGCGATATGGACCGAGGTTATTCTAACATTTTCACCGGAATTTATGGCGGCAAGGAATGTGGTGATGACGCTGGACCTTTCGCATCCCTGACAGCCGAATACGCACCTAAGCCCGACTCAATGACAGTACCGATGCCGGGATCCCACAATGACCTCCAGGGGCTGTCCCCGGAAGCTTGGTCTTCTAGCAGCAATAGTGATGTGGCCCCCACTCGGGAGATGGCGGCACAGAGCGTCCTGAGTTACTCGGATGAGAGCATGGGCAGTACGGAAGAGGCGGTACCCTACAACGACCTCCGGCTGTCCCCGGAAGAGCAAGCCAATTTACTGGATCCCTTCCGAGGCGTTGTGATTCCGGCCGCGGAGGACGAGGTCACTGAGTTTGGACTTATGAACGGGTGGGATCGGCGGCTGGCCGTCTGATTTGCTTTCGATCATATAAACTGCCGTTTTGGTTTATGGAGTTCCATGTCGCTTATTAAAGTGGTTTGGGTGGCGTACGCACAGCTGTTTAGCTTTTGATACCTGGAAATTTGTATGGAGTTATGGGATATGTATGTATGGTATGATCAGGCTCACCCCCGAGCTCTCGTTTGTAACGAGGCACTGGTGGGATGCTCTTGTTATAATGTTTGATATATGGTTCGTCTTTGGATGATTCTGTTACGTTGTAGTGTGCCGGTTGTGATGTATCCGCCAGCCAATCGTGCTTTTAGCGAATAATGAACGTGATGCTCATTGATATCGTGCCTTACGGTAATCCTTCCTGTTCGAGGCCGTCTCTTAAGGATTGTATGCGGGGTTGTAAGAGATTTAAGTTGCTTTAGCCTGTCGCATATGTAAACGCGACGTGCTGTGCATACAGAATTCGGATACGACCGGAGTTCAGCACATGAAACATAGTGATAAATGAAACGAAGGCCAATGACGCCGATTCTATCCTATCCGAACCATAATGTGGTCCAAGACGAGGTTTCATGACCATCCTACCTTCACAGCTACCCTTGACACTTCCTTCTGCCGCCGAGGTACTTTGCATGCTTACCTACTTTGTACTTTGGGACATACTACTAACTACTACTAGTAGGTACACACCTCGTAGCATTAACTTAACTTGCAGCTAGCATGCCGTCGGATTGGCCTGATTGGGGAAGCCGTTGCTGGCAATCCGATTTGGTAGTTATTGAGGACCTGGGGACAAGAACATCTCGACGTGTAACTCTAATCAGGGAAGTATTTTCTAGTTGCTGATGAGATCCATGTTTACCCCCAGATGACGTCCAATAGCGTGCGCAAAGTGTATATATCGATGTACTGTATCGATGGATATACAGCAATAGAGTATGTGCCGAAGTACCAGTGAGTACCTTGACGGAAACCCCCAATGTCCCTGAATTTTACTTTTATCTTTAGTCTTTTTTAATAGAAAAAAAAAATTGTTTCAAAGAGTCCCCCTCCACCTAATTGACCTGGAAAGAAAAGCGGAAAAATACTATATTCAGCAAAGTAAAAGAAAATTCTGGACGGTCGCATGGGGGTGCCATCGGAGTATAGTCCTCCGGGACCCAGACTTCGGTGTGTGTTGTTCGGACGACGGCCAGGACTACGCTGGTCCGGCTTATTAGTTTCTATGGGGGTGGGAGTTGCGTTGGGTAATGTCTGTAGCCGTCTACTCCGCAGGGTCTTTATAAATCTTATGGTAAGCATTAGATGTACTTTACATGTGGCAGATGCGCGAGAGAGGCCAACGCATCTATGATCTGTCATCTGCATTGTGAGGTCAATAGTCGATATTGGCGGTACTTTTATGCATGAGAGTTTCTGAAGGAGGGGTCTGGAGGGGTAGATGGCCTTTTTTGCGGAGTAGTCCTTCGAATATCAGATCCGACGTCTTTCTCTATCATCGGGCCGTTTCCCAAGATTGAGCTTTGTAGATATATCTATTAATAATTACGGCCTTTAGGATGAATGATTTTAGGGTTCTATTGAGTCAGGAGGCCTTTCCAGGCCTTCCGTCATTCAAATGGAAGGTTAGTATTGTTGATTGCCGAATTCGGGGGTGGAGGGGCACGGGTTGATTCCTGAGGCAGCCACAGCTTGGGATCCTTGCGAAAGTTTCATTGAAAACGATCGACTGCATTTGATAGTTTGCGGTTGGGCAAGCATGCGCTTGCAGACTGAGTCCTCAATGGCTATGCTATGAGGAAGGATAGGGGATTATTGCCCTATTAGTGGACTTTTATTAATTATTTTATTTCTTTTGAATTCTTTTCTCAACAGGAGAAGAAATCAGGACCAAAAGTGACCGGTGAGCATCTGCAGCCCCACCGGAAGACATCATTCCTCCCCCACTTACACCCAATCAGTGGGAGTCCTGGACCCCTCCATCATTATTCATTGCCATCCCAGCACGTCCTTTACTCTCTCCTCTTCTCCTTCTTCTTTTCTTTCTCTCTCTTCCTCTCCTCTCTCATTCTTCATTCCTCTTCATCTCATCTCTTCCTTCCCTTGAACCTTGTTTTTCCATATTTTAATTTACGAGGAAGAACAGGAATAGTAGGTCCCCCCTCATCCTCCTTCTCAACCGTTGGGGTGGAAAGCTAGCTGTCTAACCTTCACCCGCATTAGACACCGCAATCATGGGTTACACTGATTTGGATCAATTGGCTATCAACACGATCCGTGTTCTCGCGGTATGCTCTCTCCTTCCATCTCCTATTTGCCTGTCCCCGGTCTTCGAGTATTCCATGGGAAACAAGGGTGTTGCAAAGCTCTAGCTATGCCAACGGCAGCCGTAGTATGGATCTGGATGTCATCGGATGCCTCGCGGTTAATCGCTGTCAATGGCAATTTCTTCCCCAGAGCCTCAATCCCCTCCTAATCCTCTTCCTCAGCGACGGCTTGCCCATTGAGACATGGGAGCTGTTGCAGAAGGCCATTCCTTGTTATGGGTCAGTTGACATCATACTAATCTCATGGTCTGTAGGTCGATGCCACCTCCAAGGCCAACTCTGGTCACCCCGGTGCCCCTATGGGCATGGCCCCCGTATCTCACGTCCTCTTCAACAAGTTCATGAACTTCAACCCCCAGAACCCCGACTGGGTTAACCGCGATCGCTTTGTTCTCTCGTAAGTTCCTGATGATGTGACCTGCGTAATATTAGGGTCATTTTCGCTAATAGAACTCTATTTCAGTAACGGCCACGGTTGCATGCTCCAATATGCTCTTCTCCACCTTTTCGGCTACCAGCTCTCTCTGGATGACCTGAAGAACTTCAGAGTATGTCTCCTTCTAACTTGAACCAGAGTTAGATATAACTAGACAGTCTAACTGAATCCCCGTGTAGCAACTCGACAGCATCACCCCCGGTCACCCCGAGGCTCACGACACCCCCGGTGTTGAGGTCACCACCGGTCCCCTGGGTCAGGGTTTCTCCAACGCCGTTGGTCTGGCTATTGCCCAGGCTCACACTGCCGCTATCTACAACAAGCCCGGCTATGATCTCATCAACAACTACACATACACCTTCTTCGGTGATGGCTGTGCTATGGAGGGTGTTGCCAGCGAGGCTGCCTCTTTGGCTGGTCACCTGAAGCTTGGTAACCTCATTGCCATCTACGATGACAACCATATCTCCATCGGTAAGCAATCACGTCTAGCGATTTTATTTACCGAGGTCTTACTAAACGAATGTTCTCACATTGAACAGACGGTGACACCAAGTGTGCTTTCACTGAGGATGTCATGAAGCGTTTCGAGTCCTATGGCTGGCACCACGTCTGGGTCAAGGACGGTGACAACGACCTTGAGGCCATTGAGAAGGCCATCCAGGAGTGCCGTGAGGTCAAGGACAAGCCCTCCGTCATCCGTCTTACCACCACCATCGGTTTCGGTTCCAAGCTGCAGGGTACCGGTGGCGTTCACGGTAACCCCCTGAAGGCTGATGATGCCGAGAGTGTTAAGGCCAAGTTCGGCTTCGACCCCAAGCAGAGCTTCGTCGTCCCCCAGCAGGTCTACGACCTCTACCACAAGACTGCTTCTCAGGGTGCTGCTAAGGAGCAGGAGTGGAACCAGCTCTTCGAGAAGTACGCCTCTGAGTACAAGGAGGAGCACGCTGACCTCACTCGTCGTCTTGCTGGCAAGCTTCCTGAGGGTTGGGAGAAGAGCCTGCCCACCTACAAGCCCACCGACTCCGCTGTCGCCTCCCGTAAGCTGTCCGAGGCCGTCCTGGAGAAGGTCCACAGTGTCATCCCCGAGCTGCTTTCCGGCTCTGCTGATCTGACTGGCTCCAACAACACCCGCTGGAAGAACGCCGTCGACTTCCAGCCCCCTGAGTACAACATTGGTGACTGGTCCGGCCGTTACCTCCGCTACGGTGTCCGTGAGCACGCCATGGCTGCTATCATGAACGGTCTTGCTGCCTATGGTACCGTCATCCCCGCTGCCGGTACCTTCCTGAACTTCGTCTCCTACGCTGCCGGTGCCGTCCGTCTGTCCGCTCTCTCCCGCGTTCGCGTCATCCACGTCGCTACCCACGACTCCATTGGTCTGGGTGAGGATGGTCCTACTCACCAACCTATTGAGACCCTGGCTCACTTCCGTGCTCTCCCCAACTGCATGGTCTGGCGTCCCGCTGATGGCAACGAGACCAGCGCTGCCTACTACTCTGCTCTCACCTCCAAGCACACCCCCAGCATTCTGGCCCTTACCCGTCAGAACCTGCCCCAGCTTGAGAACTCCAGCATTGAGGCTGCTCTGAAGGGTGCCTACGTCGCCATCGAGGCCCCCAACGCTGCCGTCACCATCATCTCCACCGGTTCCGAGGTCAGCATCGCCATCGAGGCTGCCACTTACCTCAAGGAGAAGCACAACGTTGTTGCCCGTGTCGTCTCCGTTCCTTGCTTCGAGGTCTTCGATGCCCAGGACAAGGACTACAAGCTCAAGGTCCTCCCCGACGGTATCCCCGTCCTCTCCGTCGAGGCTGCCTCTACCATGGGCTGGGAGCGTTACGCTCACGAGCAGTTCGGTCTCAACCGCTTCGGTGCCTCCGGCCCTTACAAGCAGGTCTACGAGGTACGTTCTCTGTTCCGATTCCTATCATCTCTCATTAAGTTGTTGCTAACTTTGCTGTTCTACAGAAATTCGAGTTCACCCCTGCCGGTATCAGCAAGCGCGCCCTCGCTACCATCGACTTCTACAAGGGCCACCCCGTGCGCTCCCCCATCAACCGTGCTTTCCAGCAGATTCTGTAGATGTCCTTTGTTAGCGTGATGATGCCTGTTACGTTTCGTTTTAATGAATCCATGGGACGATGTTGATCTCTGGGAGCAAAATATCCAGGGAGAAGTCCTATGCTTGATGATTTCGTTTGAAAAATCCCTTTTGGTAGATTTAGAGGGATGAGACCAAAAATGAAGAATACCATGTTTTATGTTCAAGTTCAGTTGATCCTAATCGTAATATGTAGCTGTCCATAAAAAAAAAAGACTTGAATGACATTATTTTTACAGAAGATCTGGAAGGCAGCATGCTACTTCATACGAAAATACTTTTTATCCTTTATTGCTGTATGTCATGGACAATACTGCCCGTCTTTGTAGAACACGAGTACGACATCATCGGAAAGGAGGGAAATATAATAAAGACAAAGAAGAACAAAGAGGAAAGACCCTTGTTGTATTCATCATCATCAAATCATCATCGATTATCCGCCACCATGGCGCCTCAAGGTGGAAAACAGCGTCCGCCCAAACAGATTTCATTCAAAAGGGTGCAAAGGACCAATATCAATCTAGTTTAAAGCCTTACGGGCAAAGTTGGGGAGAACGAAGCTAGCCCGGTGGATATCCTGGTTGTAGTAGCGGCAGAGACGCTCCTCCTCCTCGCGAGTCCAGCTGCGGACGGGCTCACGCACGTTGCGGTTGGCGTCCTTGCAGCAGACCATGAAGCCAATCTGGCCGGAGGGGTAGGTGGGGATGGTGGTGTAGGCGTATTCGGCGACGGGGAAGACTTCCTTGCAGGCCTTCTTGAGGTCGGTGATCAGAGAAA
This sequence comes from Aspergillus sojae, assembly GCA_008274985.1. Taxonomy (NCBI): domain Eukaryota; kingdom Fungi; phylum Ascomycota; class Eurotiomycetes; order Eurotiales; family Aspergillaceae; genus Aspergillus; species Aspergillus sojae. The sequence goes on along the minus strand of CP035527.1, from coordinate 3,457,976 downwards.
GGTGCAGCCACTGGTTCTCGGCTGCAAGTGTTAAAATGCTAACCCAAACCGATTCCCGGGAGTCGGGAGGTTTGGGGCGTGATCTAGTTAGTTTTATGCTCTTCTGATTCATTTATGTGGAGTCAACAAGGAAAGGAAGAGGGGTGGAGAGGGGTCAGTGAACAATTGTAGGGCAAAGGTAGTACAAAAAAGATAGATATATAACATAAAAGAGAGGGAGGTAGGAGGAGAAGTAGAGAAATTAAACAAGGGGAAATTTTCGGGTAGCCACAGGCAGACAGGAGAAGGAAAGGCGACGAACAACCTTGTGTGGTGATGACACCTCCGTCACGGAGCGCATCGCGCAGGAGCTCAAAGTAGGGCTTCTGGAAGAGGCTCTCAGCAGGACCCTCAGGGTCGGAGCTGTCGGTGATGATGACGTCGAACTCGTTCTTGTGGTTTTTGAGGAACTCGAAGCCATCGCCGACGTGCTCCGTGACGTTGGGGTGTTGGAAGCCGATGCTCATGCCGGGGAGGTACTTCTTAGAGACACGGATGACGGCCTAGTAAAATAAGCTAAGTTCCAGTTTACCCGGAAATGTATTCAAGGCTATATACCTCATCGATATCGCACAGGATGGCCTCCTTGACGGTATCGTGCTTGACGACCTCACGGAGAACACCGCCGTCTCCACCACCGATGACCAGGACCTTCTCGGGGTTGGGGTGAGAGTTCATGGCGAGGTGGGTGATCATCTCCTGGTAGCTGTATTTAATTAGCCGATGTGCCTCTCAACCCGTGGGGGTAAAGTTTGGACAAAGGAGACGTACGAGAACTCATCCCGCTCAGTGCACTGGATGACATTGTCCAGAACGAGGACAGTGCCGTAGTCGCTGCTCTCGAAGACGAGGACATCCTGGTACTTAGACTTCTCGTGGTGCAGGATCTGGTTGACCTTGAGGCTCATGGCCTGACCAGGCCACATGTTGGACTTCTCGGAGAACCAGCCATCTGAGCAGGAAAAGTAATGTTAGCGAATGCATGCCAAACATTAGAAGGGATCACAATCGCTATGCGACGCAATTGAAGTCCTCGTTCGATTCAATCCAAGATTTGATCACCGTCGAGGGGGGTGTTTAAGCCATTGAGAGGTGCAGATTGGTGGGTGATGAGGCGGGGTATCCTTTTGAGTGATGGAGGGGCACATTTGGCGATGACGGTGATCATGAAGAAAGATACGTACCCTGGATAGTGGGGTGAGTTTTCTCGGACATGGTGATGGAGTGGGAGAAGTGCGAACGAAAAAGGGTATTATGAAAAGCACGAGAAGGTAAACGTCGAGAGAGGGAAGAAGAGAAGGAGAAGAGGAGAGAAGAAAGAGAAAGCGAAGATGGGCGAGCCAAGTGGGGGTTCATCGAGATGCGTATTTTGGGTATCGACCGTGCTGTATTGGGGTTACCTCCGTATTTTTGAGAAATTTTTCCCTCTCTCTTCCGTTTTGGGGTCAGAGTAGTACACAATACTCTCAGTCTTTTTCTTTGAAATTACTTCCCAAGACAAGGCAATCGATGGGTCAATTGAGCTACGGCGTCCATTCAGAAGCACTCTAGCCCTTCCCCAAAGACTCAATTGAGCGTAGTCATTGGTCCATCCTAAAGAATGAAGTAAGAACAAACTGCTAGCGGTCCCATCCTATCTTACCCTAAAAGGGAAAACTATCGCCGACATAATCCCCAGATACTACATTAAGAGATTGTACAAAGTAACAAGAACAATATTGTAATAGAGGAGACCATCCTATGGCGAGAGCAAGTTGAAGGTACAAATAAGGTCTAATAGAGGGTCCAAGCAAACTCATCACTAAATTTCCCAATTCCCCATCAGTTATACTAGTCCAAAATCCTGGAAGATCAACCACAGCTAGATCTACCATATCGTCCAAAAATCTCTCAGTTCTAAGACAAAGGAAGTAGTGGGTTGACTTCCATATCAGTACAGAAACACAATCCCAGCGCTTCAACACTAGGACCCTGACAGCAATGTCAGTCTAGCATCCACCTTGAGGAACAACTTCCAGCTCCAATATTAACCATATAGCTTCTAAACAAGGATGTTTGGTCTCTGCATACTGACCCTGGAGGACTATGAAGACCCTGGGGTATATGCATCTATCCACCCATTGATATAACCTTATCTGTCACACATGGAGAAGAAGTTACTTCTCTTACCCTTTAATACTTTCATTGACAATTGACATTTACACCGTTCAAGCATGTTCCCTACCTGATATCATCATGCAACAAACGCCACCAAAACATGACAAACATCTCTATCCCCTCGACGTGCGTGTGTTTACAGAATAATCTGTGTGAATGTAGCCCATCTATTCACTGTCAGTATAACCCCTGAGACATATCCACTACCCCAGGTCAGTCACACCCAGAACCTTATCCCCACAAAAACACACTCAACCACCCCTATGTTCATCAAAAAACACGCCTTTTATCTACAAAAGCCACGCACAAGGTTACAAAATGAGCGACTTGCCAACAGACTCGCTGACGATCCTGGCAGACCAGCATGCGTCTGAAGTTCTTCGATTATTCCGCGCAAAACATGAAGCCTTCTACAAGAATGGCGTAGAAAGCACTATCCGCCATTTAACCTCTCAAACGGGTACGTACGTCCCACAGAGAATGGTATAGATGCCTACTAACATGAGAAATCCCAAGATATGACCCGCTTCAGTCAGACTGCAGTCGAGTTACTAGCTACCTTGATCTCACTACCAGAATCTATCAAGCTCAATGTCAGAGAAGGCCTCGTGGAATGGATGTCAGACATTGTAGAGGAAAGATGCCCACCCACTACAGTGGCGCCGTTTCTTGAGATCCTAGTGGGGGCAAAGAAGGGTAGAAATAAGGGCGTCGACAGTTTCGACATCTGGAAGGCTGTCAACACACACTTTGGGAACAACAATACCAAGATCATTTTCCCCTTCCTGTCACTCCCTTTTGAGCTCCGCCTCATTATCTACGACCACTATTTTGACCTTGAGACAACCAGCAAAAGCAAGAAGCTCATAGACAACATAGCTCCCCGTGGTGATAACAGGCTCTCTCTGATGATTACCAACCATCAGATCTATTCCGAAGCTCGCAAGGTTCTCTATACGAACTTTGCATTCGGGCTGAAGAGCGTGCCTCATCTGCGACACTTCTTTAACAATCTCAGAGGCTACAGCTACCAGATCATCCGCAAGTTGCAGATTGAAGACATTTCTGCTGAGCATGTGAATACGCTTGCGCAGGTACTATCTGGTCAGGGATTGCTAGGCGTCCGATCTCTGAAGTTGATAGCCACGCCGCGCTATATGGGTCCAGCGTCTCTGAGGACCCAAGTCGGAAGATCTAGGAAGCGTCCCGTGTACCCGGTGTTTAAGAAGAAGTTGCGCATAGCGGTGGACAAGTTATTTTATCGCAGTGGATTTTCAATTCCTAAGCCGCCGACACTGATCTTGGTTGATTTCCGTAAGGATCCAGCATGGGATGTTGGATTTCCTAGATTTTGGTCAGTCTCTGTTACCTGGAAGGAATAGTCGGTAGCGCTGGAATGAGACATTGAGAATCGGTGGATTTATCCTGAGTTTTGTTGGCATAGTAGCAATCGGTGTTTTATGACATGTTATTTGGATGGTCGAGCATCACAGTGTACCTTTCAAAGCAGCTTCATTACTTATCGTAATCTGACAGCTTTGTGTGGCTTGGAAGTGTAGGCACAAGTTGCGTCTGACGCTTACCGGGAAAAAACCCAAGACCAGTCAATGATTCATGATTGACCTACATTGGATCATGTAGTGCAGAGTGGTATTGTCTTGAGCTGATAAGCACTTGGTCGACGCATCAATGAGCTTCAGAGACTGATCTATAAGATGTACAAGATCATACCTAGGGACCAAAGAGATGGTTTGCTGAATAATAACTTGTAAATTTTACTTCTTGGGTCAATCGATACCTGATTCAACTAAATACTATTGTCATATATCAGAAGAACCAATAACTGGCAAACCAACATAGGCACGACAATTATCTCGACTGCCAGCAGGTATGTTCCAAATGTCCAGAGGATACTTAAAAGCTGCCCTTTCCCACATCTTATCATCCATCTCCGCCAGCGCGGCCACAGTCCGTTGCTGAACCAGATTGAGCTGTTCGAACAGCGTCACCTTCATGTGCTCGGGCTTAGGACTAAAGACTAACACCAAAAGACCTTCAAGAAGCATGATAGTGCCAAGACCAGATGAGCCTGATAAAGCATCAAATATGGCTGTGACCGCGCCTGGGTAATCATCTGCGTTGATAGTTCCCAGGACTTTGACACTATATCCAGCCACGTCCCCTTCTTGGAAGGGGAACGACGTTCTGCCGGAGCACTCTCGAGAATCGAGTCCCTTAAAGGAGCGGTCTGCCAAGCTACTTATCAATGTATCGACTTTTTCAGGCTTCTCATATCTGAGGCGAATGAGCGCGACTGCCCGCAGCCCACCGAACCAAGGGACGCGCATCAGTCGAGTAGCTGCGTAAACAAGAGACCAATTCATCTATCCCCTCCTGCCGAGCATCATCAAAGCGCCCATTTAGCAAGCCGAGTGAGATAATAGCACTCGCAAGAAAAACAGTGTCTTCCTCCTTCTCAAGGGCCCCTTTCAAGACAGTAGCACTGTCACGATAGACTTCGCCAGAAGCTTCCCCAGGAAACCACGCAAGCGCATAGGCAGCCCAAGATCTTACATAGACACTGTAATGATCGAGGCAAGTCTGGAAAACAGGGACCCCAGCCTTAACAGCTTCGTACGCTGCAAGCTCATCCTTAGCACGCCTACAGTACTTTTCGATCATCCTATTGCGGAACTCAATGCATGAGGCTCTTTCCTCGTGATTTTTTGCCCGATTGACGAAACCTTCATGCGACTGGTGCATTTTCGCTTCAAACTCGGGACCCTGTTTCTTCTCTGCGGATTCTCGCCATTCAGGGAGGTTGACGCCATTTGGCAGGATCGTATCCGCATAACCCAGGGCCAAGTTGTACCAGAAGGTCAATTAGAAAGACCCGTCCAAAGGTGGACGAGGACGAGTCTTCAAGGATTTTCAATAAACAGGGGACTGTGTAGGCAGTGGCTTCATAGCGATCGCCTTGATAGAATATGTTGCTGTAGAGGGATCTTTGGGCGTTATCTTTTATTTCCATGTTTCCTGAACGGAGAGCTCGTAGCTGAGCGGGGACGTCCCACGCGCTCCTGTAGGTATGACGGAGGGCACTCCAATCGATGGAATCAAGAAGGTTGAAGGGATTGGCTTCTGTCATTCTGATATATCTCTAAGGACTAGCAGAGCGTTGAAGATTCCAATTGCGAGAGTCATCGTCTGTGGACAAACATGTGGTTAAATACGAGGCTGAGGAAAGACAACAGGTAATGAATGTCTCAGTTCTGCCTAAAGGTCACATAGTGCCGAACAGCATGCTTGCTTTTCTTTACTTCCTTCGACTTATGGAGCTGCTCATATGGAGTGATCGAGAAACATCCAGTGTGAAGGGCTACTTGTCGGTATACTCCCTAAACACCCAATCGAATAGGTGATTGTTGTCTGACAGAAAAGTTAAACATATTGAACATTGAACCATTCACAGTACCAGAATCTCTAGCTCATCATACAGCCAGCATTGATATTTGATGGTTAGAAATTGGCTGCAAAGCCTGTGTCTATCAAACGTGGAATTAGTACGGAGTAGCGGTATATTACACAGTAGTATACAGGGCTATCCCGCAAGGTCGACCGCCTTCCTATATCGGCCTAAGCACAGCAGCCCTGTTTGCAGTCTGGGTGAATTGGCCAATCATGACCAGTGGATCCTATGCCAAATTCAAGTCATTTGATTGGAGCTTCTCCCAAATCCAATGCCAACAACCTGCCCACATAGAAACATCTTATCTACCTACCAGACGGTAAATAACTCGTCTCTTGATTTCTCCTTACTAGTATGAGCATTAAATAGCATTCTTTTCTGATCTGAGGCGCGAGGAACAGAGCCATGACACCGGATTACAGTCGCAGGAGTCATACGCGTCGTAGCATAATAGAACCCAAGAAGCATGGTCGGACAATGGAACACGCAGCGCATTCGATTGCTTCTAGTTACTGTACATTGCAATCCCACTCCTTATCCTCCAGTTTGAAATCATAGAACCAATTTATATAACCATTTACTCGTCACCACCCTCAGCAAGGCGACCAGGCTTGGAGTTGAGGTAGTGGTTCCTAAACGTTGTGAGTTAGTCACTAATTCACCCATAACCAGTAGCCAACTGTGAATTAACTAAGGTATCAGCACGTACTTCTCAATAGCCCAGTTCATGGCGGCGTAGGCGATGATGAAAGGAGGAGCGACGTAGAGAACCTGGTGTCTGAATCTCCGGAAGGTGTTGAAGAAAGCAGCGTGGGCGGTACCAGCCAAGGGGCGCTGACGGTTGGGAGACAGAGAGTAGGAGGCGATGCGCTGGGGGGTAGGGCAACCTAAAAAAGGATATGGGGATCAGTATGGGCGTCGGGTGGAAAATGACATCTCGCGACTCTCTGCTGGCAAGTCCGCAATCATTGGAATTCATATAGTATATTTTCTGGATTTCTGTCCTGAAAGGCGTCCAATTGATCGTGCTTGTGCTCTTCGAGATGGCGCGAAATTCTCACTGGATGCGAGGGTCGTGGGACCTACCGAAATCACCCCAGGTACCGAGGAAACTGTTCAGATCCTACTGTTAGCCACTTCGATCTTCCTTATACCCACGGGACACCATATAAAGAGCAATCCTGGCGGGAATTGCAAAGCATAGGGCGGCGTAATTGAACCGCACCCGGCCGGAAGACCCTGGGAACGAAAGCCAACCACGGCACCAAATGCAGGGACTACTTACACTCCGTTCTTAGGATCCAAGTGGCCACCCATTTTGAAAGAATGCGTCTGGAAATTAAACGACTGGAAATGCGAAGGTTGAACGGACGAGACTAAGGGCAAAGAGAAAGACGAGGTTCGAGTTCGGGCCAAAACGGCGAAGTTGGGAAGATGAGGTTTCCGTCCGGCACTAGTCCGCATCGGGACAGCATGCGAAAAGCCCGACATCATCAAGTTGATCCAACCCTTTGAAGCTCCTCATCGACTAATCAGTAGTGAACAATCCCCCTCTCAACCATGGCGGCAAACGGTCTCTACAACATCTACCGTCTGGCTCTCCCCGTCGCCACGGGTGCCCTGATCTTCAACAACTCTATTTACGACGTCCGTGGTGGTTCCCGCGCTGTCATCTTCGACCGGTTGTCTGGTGTGCAGGAGAAGGTCGTCAACGAAGGCACCCATTTCCTTATCCCTTGGTTGCAGAAGGCGATCGTCTACGATGTTCGGACTAAGCCCCGTAACATCTCCACCACCACCGGAAGTAAGGACTTGCAGATGGTCAGCTTGACGCTGCGTGTTCTCCACCGTCCTGAGGTCCCGAAGCTGCCGGCCATCTACCAGGTAGGGCACCTATGTCCGGGAGATTGATTATTTGGTTATTTACTGGTATTAACTGCTTCTTAGTCTTACGGTACCGATTACGATGAGCGTGTTCTCCCCTCCATCGGTAACGAAGTCCTCAAAGCCATCGTCGCCCAGTTCGACGCCGCCGAGCTCATTACCCAGCGTGAAGCTGTCTCGAACCGTATCCGCACAGATCTCATGAAGCGTGCAGCACAGTTCAACATCGCCCTGGAGGACGTCTCGATTACACACATGACCTTCGGAAAGGAATTCACCCGCGCCGTAGAGCAGAAGCAGATCGCCCAGCAGGACGCCGAACGGGCCCGTTTCATCGTCGAGAGAGCCGAACAGGAACGTCAAGCCAACGTTATCCGTGCGGAAGGTGAAGCCGAGAGTGCTGATATCATCAGCAAAGCTGTCGCCAAGGCCGGTAGCGGTCTTATCGAGATCCGTCGTATTGACGCCAGCAAGGAAATTGCGCACACACTATCGACCAACCCGAATGTCACGTATCTCCCTGGTAATGATGGCAAGGAAGGTGGTAAGAACACCAGCCTTCTTCTGGGGCTGAGGAGCTAAACGCGGTGTCCGAGTGTCCTTGATTTTCCGATATATCTTTCCTTTCACTCGCGCCTGAACTGATGTTGTATTTTTTGAACCTTTTCAACTGGACGGATCTATCTGGGCGTGCATGATCTCCCCTGGCGAATGATGTTGTATGGCTGGCCTCACTTTTCCTTTTACTCTTTACCCACTTCGACCAACTTGTAGCAATAGCATATCCATTCCTCTCTACATATATTCCAGGTTACTTGGACGGGGCAGCTTGCATTAGATGACGGTAATGGTATCATTCTGTGAATCAAGCAATCCTAATCTCACAATAGCATATCCTTTATCGCAATTCCCATAAAACTCCATACAACCCCTCCCCTAATTAGCCAACCTTCGGTAAATATGAACTTGATACCGCATATCCTCCAACCCAGCCCCTTCACCAACATCATACCCCAGCCTAGCCGCCTCTCTCCTCCACCACCGCGAATCCTGCGAATAGACCCGTTCCCACTTCCCCTCCGCAACAGAAAGAAGCGTATGGTCCAAGAGGAACTTCATAGGATACTGGCGTTCCTGTACAGTAGCAGCAGATGCAGCACCTTCCTGTGCTTTACCCTTGCCAAGTTTCAGCGTAGAATAGCTCCCCGGACTATCCACCACAAGAAGCAGAGTCCCCGGTCGTACGAGGTCCGTCGTGCGGAGCAAGAAAGCAGTTGCTTTCGCCATAGAAGTCGAGAATAGTTCATTCAGCGTGAACATGAGCGTCACCATGACGGTAGCATTTCCCTTATCCGACGTCTCAAGATGGAGAAGATCCTTTAGCTCATCTTCCGGGATAGAAAGAACATCCGAGCGTCTGAACCTAACCGCGAAACCAGCAGCATCCTCACCTTCTTTCTCATCATCACCATCACCACCAACCTTTCCAAGATTCAACAAAGGCGCCGGATGGGACTTCGACCCCATCACAGCCGGGGACCGGATAGTATAGGACAAACGATCAACAACGCTGGACCAGTCGGCAATATCAACAGCCGTCACCGAGAGAGCAGGATGACTTATCGATTGCCCCTGGTCATCAGCAGCACGATCTCCATTAGAACCTTCAACAGAGACCTGAAAACACCCGCATAGCCCAACGCCCTAGACGCGCTCCAGCGCAACGCATAAGCCCTCAGCAGATCCTCATTTGCATCGGTAAACGCAGAGTCAAAGTCCCGATTGTAGAGATGAGACTTGATAGTCTGGATCAGCGTCTTGATATCCAGCTGACGAGACTCTGTACTGGTAGCATCTGTAGCATCGCCTTTCCCGACATTTGAATTCCCCCCATACACATCGTTCAGCAAAGCCGATCTGAACACATTCAAGAGTAACTGCTGCAGCGTCACCGGAATGGTAGCCGAGAGATCGATATGGTTGGTCTCCTCGGATTCCGTCTGCGGTTTAGCCTGTCGTCGAGGGGCTTGCGCGGGCTTCTTTTTCTCCTTCTTGTTGTCGCGGGTGTGTTGCCCTTGAGAGGACTTTTTGGGCATGGTTGAGCGTGGAGGTCCCATTGTTTCCTTTTATTATTCTCCTTTTTTATTGAAAGTCTTGCTATAGGGATTGTTGATGGCGTTGTTGAAGAATTATATTTTATTTTTTGGGTTCGACTGTGGGGCACCGATAAGGATTTATATAAATGGGGAGAGGAGAGTTGCGACAGACTCTTGGGGACAATGGAAGAGATTTGGAAATATTTTATTTTCCTTTCTGGTATTAGAGAGATACGATTTAGATGGATCGTTTGACTTGTTGACTGTACTTTGGTCCAGCGGTGCAGTTCGGTCACTTTTCTATTACGTGTGCCTGAGGTGTAAGGCAACAAACAATTCGAGCCACAACTTAGAGCTCCCATTCTAGTTCTCACAAGTGCTCGAATTGTGTTGTTTCGCTTCAATAACTCCAATAACTCAATGCCAGTATATCCACTAGAATGACGATTCGACTAGTGGTGTTTTGCATTTGAGACCAATTCCTAGGACCCCTACAATGAACAATAACTTCATACCACGCAGTCAAATGCTGGATATAGCACATAGTAGTATTGACAGAGAGTGTAGATTTGATACTCTATTCATAGCTTCCAGCTCGTAGACTGGGATGCTGATAATCAGAAAGCCTCACAGTATATTGACCGGCGCCTCCAACGGTTAGCCGTTCAAATAAGAAAGATGGAAAGAAAGATCCCATATTAACATGGCCAAGGGCATGAGTACCACATGGGTCAAACAAAAGACTAAAAGGCAAAGTACACATCAAATGACCGCCAAGATGATTCAGAAGAGGCAAGAAGAAAAAAGAAGAAAAAAAAGGCTTTGAACGATGAACGAATGACAATCAGAGAATGATATGTCCATAAATTGTAACCGGACATTAATGAAAGACGAGAAATGATGTAAAGAGAGCATTGAACTCTTACGCTTGTAAACACATATCAAAAGAGATTCGTCAGTCAGCCCGACGGGACAGGTGGGCAGACTGGAGAAAATAGAAAAAATAAAAAGGCGAGGCCAATAGAAACAATAAACGATCTTCCAAAGACCACGTCGAGGGAATCATATCAGGATAACTATGTACAAGAAGCGGATTCCTTTGTAGGATCGAGGTTTTGGTCATGACAGCCGTTCTTCCGGGACTGCACTCTCGTTCAATTTGTCCTTGTCCTTTGTCTTCCAAAAGTGCATCAAGCGGCTGATCCGGTGGCTCTTCCTTTTCGCTTTCTCCGGTTCATCGCTCGGCGGCTTTTCCTCATAGCTTAGCTTACTCCTTTCCGCGTGAGCTCCCACAACCAACTTGGAAAGGCTGGCTAGGCTTGATCGCTTCGAACTATTGGCCTGACTGCTGCGCCTGTGAACGGCCGCAGAAAACGACGCAGAGCGATCTGTAGACAGCCGGGGCCGCGGAAAGAAGGTTGCCGAGAATCGATTCAGAGGGTTCGTCGTTGTTGATGCACTGCTAGTCAACGAAGGCACATCTTCAACCGATGCATGGGGAAAGTCCATAGAAGGGTTGTAAGAAGGACTCGAGAAATTACGGTCGGTGGTGGAGGACGTCGTGATCGAGCGAGGGGCATCAGATGAAGAGCCAGTGAAGTCGGGAGATGGAAAGGAGGAGTTAGACAAAGAACTACCACCCTGAAGAGAGAAAGAAGGAATATTTGGGGTGAGTTCAATAGGTGAAGTGGAAGGCCTATTGTCAGCAGGTAGAAATCGTGGAGAAACATCGGGACTAGGAGGGACTCCCAGTCTACGTTGCCAAAGCTCCTGTTTGATAATCTCCGCTGGTCCCGGGCTTTTTGGTCGACTGCTGAAAGGGTTTTTTGCATTATGAAGCTGGCCAATGGCATACTGTTGCCCTACGAGACTGCTGCTATCCTGGTACGTAGAGACAGCGTTAGGCTCTGATGGCTCAGGCAACCCGTCTTTCTGAATACCGAGACCCGACTGCTGTGTATTGACTTCGCTCGTGTGTTCCCGAGTGAGGGTGTCTGAGCTAACTTTGCTGCCCTCTGATTGGAGGTCGACACTTTCAGCACCAGAGGAAACAGCCTGTGCCGCAATAATTTCATCGCTGTGCTTGGGAGAATCACTTGTGGCTGCCAGAAAAGCGTCTTCCTCTTCTTCGTAGAACACATCCGGATTTTCCAGGGACGCATTATTGGCGAGACGCGCTTGGTTGAGGAAGCTACGGTCAAAAGGTGGCATTTCCGGGGCACTTTCTGCGCGTCGGTGATAGCGCATTTCTGGCCCAACAAATTCGCCCCGTCGTCCACCACTATACATCCGTTTTGTCGCTGCTGAGAAACTGCTCTCAGGGGTACAGCGGGATCGCCCATCAGGGGTATTAAAAGGTCCCAGAGCCGCATCCAAGTCGATGATAGGGCTCAGAGCATCATTTTGTGTAGTTTGCTCATAGAAACTCCGTGGCTTCCACGAATTTTCCAGGGAGATGTGAGGTTCAACTTCAGATGTTGGTTCATGCGATCTTGGAGCAGCGGGATTGGTAGGGGTCCGAATGATGACGATATCCTCATCATCGTCAAAATTAACGTCCACTGCTGACCCGAGATCTGAATTGGTCCTCTTAATTGCTGGTGGGGTAACTTCGGACTGATTCGTTTCGTCTTTCGTCTCTTCCTTCTTTGATGAATGGCGCTTCCCCTTTCCTCGGGTAAGAATGGCTCCGGCCCAAGAACGTACTTTCTTCTGTCTTTTCTTAGTCTTCGACTTTTTCTTTGAAGCAGACGTAGACTCAAACGAGCCACGGGCATCCTCGGTGGATGCATATGAATCACCATCGTCGGAAGAAGAGTGTCTTGAGGATTCTGTCCAGCGACTGTCATCGCCATGATGTCTTCTCAAGGCGGCGTCAATAATCCCGGAAGATATACTTTTGCGAAATCGAGAGTGTCCTGTGGCAGAAAGAGGCCGCTTCATCCGAGATGCATCATCGGTTCCTCTGATCGTGTTGGGATCGAGCATCAGAGATGCATCCGCAGTTCTCGGTCTCGGCTTCTGAGTTCGATCCACAGATGACGGCAGCTCGCTTGTAGGTGGACCAGGTTTTTCGCTATTTCTAGCTATATCCTCCGGTCGTACTGTGCTTCCAGAATCCTTCGAAATTTCGGAAATGGGCCGCTCATCGGTGAGACGATCGCTTGCTGTTTCAAGCTGGACAGCGGGCAAGGATTCATCGTTAATCATAATCTGGGGAGATGCGGGCGGAGTAAATCGACCTAATGTGGTTGCTGAATAGCATGTGGGTCTAAGAGCCTCGTCAGATGCAGCAAGATCACGCTTTGCGCCCGTCGAGAACAGTGGCGCACTTCCGACAGCGGGCTTTAAATCGAGCGTATTCGATATAGCGGTTAGATCAACACTGGAGATCGCCGCCGAGCGCCGATGGGCATGGCGACGCTTTCCAGGACCACCTGCACTGAAACCAGGTCCAGGAACAGGGAGCTTAGTCGGTGTTGTGTTTGAGTTTACCTCATCGCCCCGACTCGCCTCCACTGGCCCGGAGCTTACAAGTTGCTCCCCGCCGACGAACTCGCTACATCGGCGACGATGTCCGCCTGCTCGACTCACAGGGAGGTTCGGCATCGAGGGTTGTGATGAATGTGCGGATCCCGGGTTGAAAGAAAAGGCGGGAAGGGGTGGAGGCCCACCAGGTTGGGCTGTCGGAGTCTGAGTTGTTGCATCTGGATCCCGCGCTGGAAAGATAAACGGTGGGTTTGGAAGTGGTGTGGACATTGTCAGATTGCGGCGGCTGTGTCTGCCGGGAAACTGATCCGCAGAGTCGAGATACTGGGAAAATGCTGACGTAGTCTGCGGCTGCAGAGGCAGAGAGATCGAAGCCATTGTCCTGATAACGTCTAAAACCCAATTGCGAAATTACCACGAGCCAACAACTGTCCGGTTAACCCCGTAGTAAGTGATCCAGACGCACAGATACCTCCAGACCAATATGACTTCCCTGTGACCAATGGAAAGCCCGATGCTGTCTGGAGGCCTTCAATTTTCCATTGATACCATTGATTATGCTGCACCCAAGCCACACAGCCTTGTATAACCAAGAATCGAAACTTTATAACGTCGAACGGAGGAGGGCCGGAGAAACGACGTTGTATGAATCGACTACACCGAGGACGTTTAACAATCGAGCGATTCCGAAATAAACTGATGCGAAGGAAGTATGCTAAAACCGAGAATCAAGGTCTGCTTGTTGCGCCGGCTACGAGGGATAATACTGTAAGGAGCGGACGGCCCCGGAAAGGCCACGGAAATTGGGACGGAGCGTCGGAAGCAGAGGGAAACGAGCGAAAGAGTGTGAAAGAAGTAAAATAATAAAGATGAACAAAACAGTCAAGTGAGAGCGAGAGAAAGAACGGTAGAGAAGGGGGAACGGGGAGGAAAGAGGAGAAGGGGGGGAACGAGGAGAAAGAGGATCAACCTGGAAAAAGGAAAATGAAGTTGAAGGAAGGAGAAAGAGGAGTGAATGGGATGCTGAGATTAGTACCTAGTGTTAAAGGTGGAAAAGGCGCTGGCGTGCAGTGGAGAGGAGGAGAGACGGATGGCCGCAGGGGATGATTGGTTGGGAGCGCGGAGGGGCCGAGTCCGTACCATTCAATTACGGGTTAAATTACGGGCGATGATTTTACTATTGGTGGTGCCCTCCCTTTAGCCGCTCCATCCGATCGCCAGTCTGTCGTGTGGAGGGACGGGTGAACGAACCATCCAATTCTCCTAACCCGAATATTATCGGCTTTCGTACCTGAATATGCACCGTAATCTAGGTACTGTGTAGAATAGTGGAAAAGTGAGAAGTATAGATGTATATCGTCAGATTGTCCCTGGCCTGATAGGAATCGTACGTACAGGTCCTTACTACTAGATAGATTACAATTACCAGGTTCTATGCCTGATTGGGGTCTCTCGGATGGGTGCAGCCTTTGATGTTGTTGTTTTATTTGTTGTCATTGTTCCTGGACAAGAAAATAGTCTCGGACAGCTGGCAAAACAGTCTTGCAGAAAAGAAAAAGAATGACTAACAAGAGTTCCTTCTGAACCTCATTGTTGCTTGACACATTACGGAAACCATCTTAGGTGAACTTAGTGAAAGACGTCATAAACCATTGTATTGCCACTCATACGAGCTCAATCCCTGGTTAGGGGGAAAAAGCAAACCCCCCCCCCTCCCGGTTGAGATCTCATTGCATCTCTGATATCATTTGGTATTTAAGGAGGAAGGAAAAAGGAAAGAAAAAAAAAATAACTCCAGTACTAATCAAATTAACCATGGATCGAGATGATACCTTTTTTTCTCTTTCCCAAACCCGTTTTCATCGACATCAATAATAATAATAATAAAATAAAAATGGCAGTGCTATTATTGAACTGTTGAAACCCACACCCTCCAGGCATCAATACGCTAAAGTGCCCGTACCTGAGTCGCTGACCAATGAAAAATCTCCGACCAGGCAGCAAAATCTCGCTTGTCTCAATGCAGTTGAACAGCCGCCACCACTACACGCTTGGGACTAACTACTTTGGGCCAGGTAGTTTCATTAGGTCCCTAATAATGAGCGTAATGAAACTTTCCATCTTTGGCTGACGGTGCAGCCAGAAAGTGATCCTTGCTAAGGTTGACACGTCTTGTCTTATCCGACAGGAGAAAAAGATTCAAGAAGTAAAAATAACAATAAAAATAAAAAAGGAAGACAAAAAGAGAGCGATGGAAGGATATTGAAACCGTAATCCGACAATCGTTCTTCGACGAGGTAGCGAAGACGGACTCTAGAAAGAAGACATTCTGATGACTTACACCGTATACCGACACTAATAATAGGTGTCGGCTAGATTACTTGGAATTTGTCATAGGCACCGAGAATCGTCCTCTCATCGTACCTTTTCCTTATCAATCCTTGGTCTTGCAATTGCTATTGTTTTGTGAATATTCATTGAGAACTTCGTACTCATTGCTAAGGTTCTAGATAGTGCCACATGGATTGGTGTTTTCTACCTGCATGTGGTCGCAGATGGCCGCCGAAGGATTCAGCCCCCTGGCCATCGTCCAAGCAAGTCTTGAACTTACTTACGTGACTTAACTCCATGGGGACTGGTCCGTAACTAAGTCCCCAGACCAACGGCATCGTCCATGTCAGATTCCTTGTAACAGAAAGCACCGGCCATGCCTATTGGCCATGGCCCTCCACTAACGGCTATTCTTCCTTTCCCTAAAGCTACAAAACAAGGCGGGTGGAGAGGGAGATGTCGTCCATGTGTTTCACTCGTACGCTCTAACGCTGGTGTGGGGACTTGTAACCAGTCGATCTATGTTGAATTGTGGGCTATTTTCAGGAACGGTTCGTCTTTAGGTCATGGGGAAGTGGTTGAAGGAATACGAGTATGTATTAAGTTAGACTCGTACTCCATACTCCATAATCCTTAAATTATGAACAACATGGAGGGAAATTCGGGGGAGTGTGATAGGACTGAATATACTCATCTAAGAGGGTCACGAATGGAGAAAAGTATGTACTTAGTAATAGATAAGCCAGCCGTCTCATGTAAATATCTCAGAGAGTTAATTAGTTAAACCACGACTTATCTGCTAGTAATACTTCAAACAAATCTCTCACTTTGGGTGTGCCCCTCGTGATCATCTCTGTAGAGACCATGATTGGACTGTCTTGATAAATTAGACTTTCGGCTTGAAGCCACTTCACGTCTGCAGCAATTCAGCCGAGTGGTTTGCTTAACCGTAGTCTCCCTGGATACCTCTGCCGATCCACCGCCATTCAGGGGGAATTGATTGGATGCGTTCCTGACAGCTACTTAATTTTTAATGAATTTAACTTCCCTAGGGACACACAATGTAGCTTTTATTGGAGGTGTCTCCTACTAATCTATCTACGACTCTTCATTGAGTCGATTTCGGTGTGTCTCCGCATCCTCATAGCCTTCTAAGTTAACGAAAGTAATCAAAGTACCGTCTAAAAGACTGGAGACTGATAACATCTGCAGAAAGCGTGGATGCCTAAGATGTGACATCCAACGAATCAACAATTAACAAGGGGCCATGGGGTTCCAAACTGGAGGTGGAACCGATGAAGGCACCTTTCCATCCTCTCCGGAATAGCTACAGGCTCCTGATGCCACCCCGTACCTGTTTCGGTTCACCCTCGTTGGGTACCAGGTAGCAACAGAACACCTTGCATGAAGTCAAATGGAGACTCCCCCATACATGACCATACAATAATAATTGGAGGTAACCCTAATTACCGCGGTAATACATCCATACAATAACCCATGCCAATGCAAGGGGCCGCGGTCCCTGTCCAACCCGCTATCGCCACAATGCCAGATCTATCCCACTCGCGAAGCCTATCTCGACCACGGAAATATTCTCCCGAGGGTGATTGACTTGGTTATTGCGTTGTGGTTGAAACCTTTGTGCTTCGAATTCGGGATTTTGTGATATGTTCACAGCAAACTTCGACGGAGTACAGATCATTGAAAATTGATCCACGGTTCAACACGGGAATCATTCTATTTTCCCTTCCAGAAGGATTGTTCGAACCATGGAACCGGCCGAGTTGGAAATCGATCGATCCACTCCGCAATCATAAGAGGGAAAATTTTTGCTCTCACGGAACGGTTATGTCCGATCGTCGTGATGTCAGTTAGACGTTTCGGCGATTTCACTGCCTTGTGTCATGGGGGATCCACGGCGCGGAAGGTTGAAATCCAACTTTTGGTGCCTACAGCGTACTGATGCCCAAGGTATCCTTCTGTCTTGCTCTTTTCTTGCCTATTCTGAACACACACGCTCATTTTTCTCTCTCTGTGGGGCCCAAGTTATGCTGGTGAGACATTTCAATCACCTCCCAAAGGAAAGAGGAAAAGAAAAAGAAAAAGAAAAAAGGGAAACGGAAAAAGGAAAAAGGAAAAAAAGGAAAACCAGGGCGCCCAGATTGCAAGGTTGTATTCTGTACGCCCAAAGCCTGCAATATGCTGCGTTTCCGGCGTGACTTGTGTTACCCTGCATCAGCACACTATTAATATCCCCCTGCAGATGGATCGGCACCTCCAATAGCCGGTTGCGCTAGAGGGAAGTCATCGGTTTCAAGGTTACAGTCAATCCCTCCGTCGGCATGACGGGCCAATTCTCCACGCGGGGTTTATGTGTCATTCCGATAGTGTGTCACTTGGCAAGATCTTCATTGCGCTCGGTGAGTGGCGAGCGGAGGCCGCGATCAATTTCATGAGACCGACACTGGGGCTCTAGAAACTGTACTGAGCGGTCGCAGACTGCGTTGATTGTAGCAGTGATGCTTAATACAGAGGGCCCTCACCTGATACGGTAATAGAATGGATGCGCCAGGAGCATTGCCGAGTAACAACGTATAAATTTGTACCCCGGAGTCCGTCAGACCTGAGCTTTTCTCAATAAGGTGTACTTGCTAACTAGGAAAGTCACAAGTGAGTGTGCATATAGATGTAGGCCAAGGGATTAATCTCGCCCGAGGGCTTGTCATTCCACATAGTACTGGCGTGCTCCATTACCGGTTGCCTTCTCCTATATGCCCTGTGTCGACCGATAACAGTCGAAGAATCCCTTTCGGTTTAGGCTGCCTAACAGCCTCATCGATAAGTTTGCAGACTCATTTACCGGGGACGTTAAGGCAACTTATATGCTTGGCATGCACCATCAGCTGCACCATCAGCTGACATTTTCTTCCACCACCATAGGATTTTCGTGTCATTGATAGCCGGACACATGGAAAACTAAACCAAATGCTAGGTGCAAGGCTTCACACCTCCTTCGGGAGCATTCATTGTCAGTCGACCACATTCGGTAACTCCATATGCTTGCCGGTTGGATGTGGTATAATGTCTTACCCTAGCCAGTCACACGCGAATACCGTATCCTTTGAATAATGAACCCTACATGATCTGCTGAACGACATGGAAAGGGGATCGACTAACTGCCCTGTCACGAGATATACGTCTCAAGGCTGTATATCGAAGTCGAATCGGCCTGTCTGACATTATATCTTATGTTTTATCAGTGATAGCCAATCAGACAGTGATTGAAAGACAAATAGCACCATGCAATGTAGCTGGAGCTGGATTCAATCTGTCCATGCCGTGTGTCTACAGTGTTGCTTCTCATGAAACTCTAGGATATGGATAGTATTTCGTACCTCTGGTCGAAGTAACATAACCTCGTCACTGCAATGGATTCCATGTTCATTGTCTCGACGTAAGGATGTCTCTTGGCGAGTTGAAGCCCCGATGTAAGATACTCATAAATACAGTGTCGATACTCGTTCTTTGGGAGAAGCTGGGCGAAAGACGTGTAGGAGGTTTGAAATCTCGTTGCGAGACAGAGGAACGAGTGGATCAGATCCATGAGAGATATGCCGGTGGGACTTTAGTTAACTTCAAACACTGTATGATTTACTACTCAAGTATAACACTTTTTATATGACACTAGTAAGGGGCTAGGGGACATGTTAGTCAGATTTTAATTTGGACTACTTACCAGGATAACGCGACTCCGTGATGAGACTTAGACTGGCAAGTCAACGTGGACAAGTCATTTGTATGCAGATACTGAGAATTTATGACATGGGCGAAACAACAAGTGTATCTGCTTTTTCACACTTGGACTGAACAATGCGCTGGTGAATGAGTTGACACAACCCTCATGCATGGCATGTACTTCATTCGATTTGATATGGCCTCCATGGTTTGGCCTCCTATCCCGACACTTAGAACGACCATACAACATTTGACTAAGTTATTCAGACGCGCTTAAACAATTTACATTATATATTCACTAATACACGTATCTACATGAGCCTGCCTTAATGGGTTACAAACTTCGATCACAGTAGTGCTCCGAAGGTCCTCCATTTACACCAGAATAAGAGCCGAGATAGTGAGAAGTCATCAATGGCCGGTCAACAGAGAATAAGGGGGGTTATGAGTAGCAGCGCCTGCTTCGCTAAACTAAGCTTCAACAGAGCCCGGTGAGATGGCCAATATGACGACTAAAGCGGCGATGATCAGAGCAGCGGCTACAAACGCGATTATCGCTATACTGCCGCGACTAGCGGGAAACTTCCCTCTAATGATCCAGTACTGGCTTTCAAAGTAGCGATGGAATCCAATCAGCAAAATAACAATAGCAACACCAATGAAAGTTGTTCCGAGAGGTTTACCGATACTCCGAAGACGCTCGGAAGTGGCAGTCACCCTAATGGTTGTGGGATCATAGAACGGTGGTGATAACAATGGTGGAAGGGCTTGCGACGAGTAGTCGGCACCCGGGGTGCTTGAACCTGAACTGTTCAAGCGGAAGAGTTGTGTTATGGCGATTCCGATGGATGCAAAAGCTAAAGATGTCCTTAACCATGCGAGAAATGTTCGTTCTACAATCCATCATAAAATCGTCAATACCCAGCGGAAGGGAAATGGGGGAAATGACGCACCTAATGCCAAATGATCGCGAGCCACACTCCCCTTGTTCTCTAACTCCAGACTGCCGTATCTGTCGGCGACTCGACTGAACCACGATACATGGGGTTCTGCCGAATCGGACTGCGAGTTTTGCTGGTCGGCTTCCCTTGTGTCCCGTTGGCCAGAGCTTTTCGGCTGGCTATCTCCGAACCCAGCGTCTCGATTCCTCAGACCCTCTGTGGATTGATAGTTTCGTCCATCAGAGCGGTTGCTCACGATCGGAGTGATTTCATTGAATGGTGGTGGCTGGCCCTGGTCAGGCGCCACATCGGGTTGATCCCGCGCATTTATTGGAGACATACGTCTCGGTTGACTCTTAGAAGAACGGGGGGGTGAAGATCGATGTGTGGGAGAGGAGGAGCTGACGCTTTTGGTGGTGGGTTGGATCAAATCAGAGGAGTCCATGATGGCGTGCTCGCATCGGCAGGGGTAGGCACGCTATGAGAGGTGCCGTGTAATCTATAGATTTAGATTTCCAGATACCCGAGCTTGCGGTGGAGATTCTATTCGATCCCCTAGAGAGCCTTTCCAGATCCCCCAACCCAGCAAATTTCACTGACAAACAGATGGCAAGTAGTAGGATGGAAAGTAATAAGTAAATATGAGCGACTCCAGCTTTTCACCCTGAGTTTGCCCTTCAATCAAACAGCATGCCTAACGAACTGATCTCGCTACCTCGCAGAATTTCCCCCGAACACAATAATTATCACGCGGTCAAATACACGACAAATGTCTGACCATTCAGCGCCAAACTTCATGTCGATCACATGATGATCGTCATGAGGCACCATTACTGCTTGTGGCATGGCGTCATGTTAGAGGCGGTCAATTCGGTGAGTGAGGGAATTCTGCCCTTGCAAACCGCCTTATGTCATCGCGTCAAGTGATTGTCTTTCATTCATTCAAAGAACGTCTTTATGTGGGGTGTGGACTAGTCAACTGATCAACTCTCCCCCATCACGTTCCAACATGGCATCCGAGGTCTCTGCATCGCAGGGGGTACCAAAACCCAAGATTGATCTGTCCAAGAAACTTTCAGAACTGCGTTCAAACCGCAAGTCCCAACCGGCGCTACCTTCCCGACTGTCCAGAGATGCTCCAGTCACCCCGCCGCTTTCTAACCCTCCGGATCTATCCTCCCACCAATATGCGCGCCCAGTTCGCCGAATCTTATCAAACCATGACCATCAGTTGTTCCTTTCCTCATCATCATATTCTCTAATCCTCGCCTTCATCTTCGGTCTCTCCGATTCGGTTCGTGGGCGTGCAACCACAGACTCGAAAGATCGTCCGGTATCCCCCATCGTCTCCAAGATCCTCTCCGTTACTGAATCCATCCGGACACTTTTGGATCAACATCCTTCTATCGACCAAGGTGGCTCAAGATTCGGTAACCCTGCTTTCCGCGACTTGTTTGACGATGTCGCCGCGCAGAGCGCAAAGTGGCACAGGGAGATCCTTGGTATTCAGGATGCGACCGCCATAGAAGAAGCATCAGCATATCTCATACACTCCCTGGGCTCTCGTGATCGTCTAGACTACGGTTCGGGCCATGAATTAAATTTCATGATGTGGCTGTTATGCCTGCGCCAGATGCAGCTATTCTCAACCGCAGACTTCGAGATGATCGTATTTCGAGTGTACGTTACTTACATGCATCTCATGCGTGACGTCCAGTCCGCGTACTACCTGGAACCGGCAGGCTCTCATGGTGTATGGGGTCTCGATGATTACCACTTCCTTCCTTTCCTTTTCGGGGCCGCCCAGCTCGTGGAGCATCCTTACATAACCCCGTTGGCAATCCATAACAATGTAATCCTCGACGAGGAAGGGGATAGATACATTTACCTAGACCAAGTGCGGTGGGTAGATAGTGTGAAAACCGTCAAGGGTCTACGATGGCATAGTCCTATGCTAGACGACATCTCAGGGGCCAAGAACTGGAGCAAGATCGAAAACGGGATGAAGAAGATGTTCGTCAAAGAGGTCCTGGGTAAACTACCCATCATGCAGCACTTCTTATTTGGCAGCCTGATACCCGCAGCGCCAGGCATGGGGGAGGCAGACGATGTGGAGACGGACGGGCACGATCATACCCACGGCCACGACCACGCTCACGCCCAGCACACCGATCATTTTGGTGACTGCTGTGGAATCAAGGTTCCGAGCACTGTAGCTGCAGGAGCGGAAGCGCGCAAACGAGGAACAGGTTTGCGGCCAATCCCCTTTGACTAGTTTTGTACACGACGTTACGCACCTGGCGTTAGGAGATAAATCCAGCATAGAAGTAATCAGTAAATATCGAATAATGAAACCACCTTCAACGGGACAAACCCATACAATGCACATCAAGTAATGGACTATAGTAGCCATTAGACACAAACAGGTCACATGACCCCACTCCCATCACCCAATCACCAACCCCATCATCATCCTCCAACATCAAAGCAACAAAACCTACAACATATACAGCAAACACCCAACTCAAGCCCGTCCAAAATGCCAGCCGACGAATACTCCGTCGGCGGGGGCGGCAAGCTCAAACTAAAAGGCTCCAAAGTGAGCGACGGCCGCATAGAAAAGAAAAAGAAGAAAGCCAAGAAAAACCCGGAAACCGGCAGCAAGAAAGAAAGCGAAGATGCTCCGTCTGCGTCTACATCCCAGGCAGTGGATGAGAAGGAGAGCCCTCTTTCACCTCCGCCAGCTCAGCAGGATGAATCTGATTTCGGGGTGAGCACTGGAGCTGCTGGGAAGACGGAGGCGGAAAAGAAGTATGAAGAGATGAGGAAGAAGAGGGTGGGTTTTACATTTCCCTTTTGTGGCTTTTTCTCTGTCGTTCTTTTATGGATATATTCTTTTTTTTTTTGTGGACTCTTTCGGGGTTGGTTGCTTTGAGTTTGGGATTGTGTTTGGTGTTGCACTTCGTTTGTATATGTCGTTTATCTTCTTACCTTGTCTTGTCTTGTGTTGTCTTTCCTTGTGAAAGAGAAGAGGAGAGAGAGAAGAGAAAAGGTTCTCCTACGATCTTTATCATCCCATTTATCCCGAACATGAAATGGACTCTGATGAAGTATACCACAAAGATACTAACAATAAACCCATAGTTACAAGAACGTCTCAAGCGAGAAGGGGTCAAAACGCATAAAGAGCGAGTGGAAGAGTTGAACAAATACCTCAGTCGCCTGAGCGAGCATCACGACATGTAAGTTTTCATTTCCGAATCTCAAATCTCATTATTTTTTTTGCTTTTCCCGTGTCTCGTTTGAGGAAATGAAACGTCTGGGCTGATCGATTTTGCAGGCCGAAGATTGGACCCGGTTAAGACAGGTTTATTATCACTAGTATTATTGCTTTTTTTTTCTTTCTTTGTTCATGCATGTATCCTGGGTATTATTATTTGTTCGTTTTATATTATAGGGTTGTAGAATTTCCTCATGCAATAGTTGTCATGTGCCTTTTTTTTTTTTTTTTTTTTTTTTTTTTAATTTTTGCTTTCCTTTTTGCTGATGCTCCCTTTTTTTTTTAACGTCTATCACGTTGGAACTCGAGGGTGAAAATCATATGACACTGATACGTTCTAAATTCTCGTTGGCCGGAGCTATCGACCTCCTGGGTCCCACTAGCGACTAACCAGCGGCCACGCCGCTTACGCTAAGTAGTCGGGTGCTCAAGGAACATTTGATAGGTGGATGGAATATGCAGTATATACCTAAAACCGTTTGGCTATGTGACACGCCAATGGGACGGAACGGCCTAAGCTCGAGCCGCCAATCTATCCAAGCGTATGACCGGAGAGAGCAGAATGGTAGGGACTAAAAAGGAGAAGGCAAAAATCCAGGGAGTTTCGCATCGTGTCCTCACTCACCGTCCACTGGACGATCAAAGCCAAACACGATGTTCAACCCCATGCAGAATGTACTTGAAGGAAACGTATAATCAAAACCCCCACAGCTGTCAACGCCTTGCATATACCGGGAACAGGAGAAAAAGTAAATATACCAAAACCAAGAGTATGAAACAAAAAACACCCCCCCGACCCAAAGATATTGTTTGAAATGGAAAAAAGATAATGGCCACAGCGGGTTGTGAGCGAACCCGGCAACGGCGATGATGTAATCAAATCGAACACCGCGCTAAATCAAACGGTTTCGCTGATGGCGATGCAAGAACCGAAGGAAAAGTTTCGAAAGGAAGGATAGTGAAAGTCGAGGACCCCAGGGCGTCTATACGCCCTTGATGACATGGGTACGCTCGCTGTTCAGCTTATCGGCGTTGCGGGCGTGGGACTCCTTCTTGCAGTCCTCCAGGCCAGTGCAGGAGTGGGCTTCTAACATGCGGTGTTTAGAGCAGTAATGCCCATTGCAGAAGCTGCAGTCTCCGACAATCCGCTGAGCTGCTTCCTTGCATTCCTTGAAGTTGCAGCGGGGCTTGCGAGGAGCCATGTTGAGCGGGTGGTGGCAAGTAGGGAGCCGGATGAGGTGACGCCGGAGAAAAGCCGATAAACGCCGAGTTGGAGCAGGCGGATTACGGCTTGTTGTGAACGATTGCTAGCGACTCACAGAATTTCCGGTGTGATACGGAAATAGTGATGATTGAGGAGTCAAGAGAGCGATGTTGCAAGGCCGCTATGAATGGGAGACGTGGACGTCCTGAAGGGAGATTGAAGCGCCGAGAAGGAGGTATGGGGAAAGGACGGTAGATAAGGAGACAGATAAGGACGGGGAGTCTATATATATATACTTGTTAGATAGGAAGGCAAAGACGGGAGAGTCGGCAAGGGGACACAAACCGGAGGAAGACAATGGAAGCGAAGAACAGATAAGCAGAAGACAAAGATGAAGAAGGAGCGGCGACAGCGCAGTCAAAGTCAATTTATACGGAAGAGGCATTCATTCATGACCTGCTGAGTCACGACTCCATCCGCAGTACGACTGCAGATCCGATGTCGTAGCCGTTTAATCCCATTCGGGGCTAGCCCCCCTCAGGCCCCCGTTTCGGTATAGCCCCGTAACCAGACTTCTGTTAAACTGTAAAAAATTCCATGATGGATTTACTGCTCTGGGACACTCTGACGAGTGGAGGCAAATCCGGAGTGGAAACCAGAAACTTCCATAGTTCACTACATACTTGAGTTGTTCCAGTGAGGCAAATCGTCAGGCTCCCAAACTCACGAGGGTTTCCCGATATACTCAAATCTCTATCCTTGGGCGTCTGAATTGTCTGGTTTCATTAAAGTTTTAAATAATTCCAAGGAGGGCATTCTCATCCAGGAAATAGAAGGAAATAGTTGAAATAGAAAAAAGAAATTAAAAATAAAAAAGGGAAAAAAATCTAAATTAATTACAGTTCACTTCGGGACGTGTTCCCATCGGATTTCCCTCAGTTTGCCCCCTTTCCAGTACTCCTTTGGGAATGATTCCCCTTTTTGTGGTGGTTTGACTGAGGACGGTCCCGGGCCTGGGGTACGACTACTACGGAGTACTAACTACTAATTCACGCCTCAGGTGCTCATCATGTCGCCCGATGCTCTCATTAATCTCGCAATAATCCACTCCTCTTGTGAAAGGTACCATTTATCCTTCCACCTTACCTTTTTAAATTTACTCTATCTATATATAAGTCCAGTAATTTTTTTTTTTAGCGAAATACAAAAGAAAGAAAGAATAAAAAAGCAACGTCAGCACCTAATTAATAATCCAGCGCCAATGCATGCCATTCCGGCTTGCTGGCACAGCACATCACCTCGCAGTATGTAGTAGTTAGGCAGGTATGTACATACCCTCGTAAGTGACCAGGTAGACAAACCCCCTTCAGCAGAATTACCATCGGTGTACCCAGTGAGCCTCCCCCGTGTTCCCGAAAATTGAAGCTGCAGATGCACTTCGCCCGAGCAATCCTTATCCAGTGACCCTGACTGGTCCCGTGAAGTCTACTTGCCTACTAGTGCCAGGGGATTTTCCATGGGATGGCCCGGGTCACGTGTCAGGGTCATGCCTTGCAGGTGATGTACGGCGTTGAAAGCCCTTCGTTCACGTATACACGGGATGTTACCTTGGTGGACGGAGTATGAGCTCTCGGTAAATCCGGGTGGAGACTCGATCATACATACCTCCATGATTCATGATCAAGCGCGAGTGGGTACGTTTGCAAAAAAGATCCATAAGATGGGCGATACTACACCCGATACAGTTGGATTGAATGCCTAGTATGGGCAAGATAGGACTGGGTGGGACATGACCAGTTGAGACTCGAGAGATGTTGGGAAAGAGTGTGCTACTACTAGTACTTTTTTATGCACACCTCCGCACCTGCAAGTAGCTCTCCCATTGCACTTTCCGACCATACACAATGGCTCGTGGGATATACTAGTATCGACGCACGGCCACGACCACCACATAATAAAAATAAAAAAGAAATAGAAAAAGGAAATGTAAAACCTGCTAGATGCAAGCGAGAAACCGACTAACATCGTAGCTCCATGACCTATATACCAGACTTGCCTTACCCCTCAAGATCTCCACCCCATCGATGTTCTTCTCCTCGATCCCCCGATAAGAAAATCGGTTAAATACCATTAGGCTTCTTCCCCTCTTTTGGAAAAACCTCACCTTGGGCACAAATGCCTCGTCCTTGCACGACAACAACTGATGTCCTCTTGCAACTATCCACCCAGAAAGGTCCACGACACTCACCGTACTATTAATTCCATTCCTAGTCACTTGTGGTAGCCGGAATATTCGCTAGCCCCGTTGAGACATTGATGAGCGGTCAAGGGGAACTGGAATCCTGGTTTTCCTGGTGGCGAGACACATGGAGAAATAAAAAGATGAGAAAAGGAAAAAAAAAAGCCCTCACCTCCATCTTCAATTAGGTCCTTCTCCACATCTGTCAGGCGAACAGTCGATCATTTTCCCAATCTTGGGTGGACGATAAGCGCAGGTGAACGGACACTTCACCATTTGGTAGGGTGGGGAAAGTAAAATCCATCCATTCGCGCGGCACTCGATGCTGAACATTGTGACTCTTACAAGGGCCAGAGTGGTGTCTACAGTTCATAGCTTCATATCATTTTCTCCCTAAATAATTATCCACGCCAAATTATCGTTATCAGAGGGAATAACAGCTGCATTGCAACGCCTGATGCCAGTCAAACACACCGGGTAACCTGGAAAACCATAATTATAGACCAGCAAGGGAACAAAAGAAAGAAGATAAGGAAAAGCAAATAACAAACAAGGGGTTTACCTTATACCCCCATCTCCTTCTCTTTCCCGGAATCTGGGTCAAGGTAGGTCTCCTTTTCCGCCGCCTCGTACTCTCCAATGAGGTCCATGACCACAGCCCTGGCTTCATCAAACTCCCCAAATCCATCGCTGAATGGGGCCTCTTTCCTATACTGCTCGATGAAAGCATTTCGCTTCCGTAGTCGATCGTACTGCTGGACGATCCGCTTGAACAACGTTGCCACCGATGTGTGGTTCGCCAGCATCAGCCCGCTGACACGGTGGGTGTTCTGAATGTACGGTGACTTTTTCGTCAGTGCGACCTGGATACTAGCTGGACCCCAAGGAATGAAAGATGCTAGTCGCCGCTCGCGGATACGGAGCAGGGACTTGTGCACGTCGGTGGGATCGGCTTCACCCTGGATAATATTGAGAATACTAATATAGCAGCTGGATTTACTGGGGTTGATTGAAACCATGCGGTTCTTGGGTTGCAGCAGACGACGCATCACGTCAAGCACGGTTGTCTTACGGACCGTCTTGGCTTGTTCAATATTGTCTCCCGTAAATGGCGTGTAGGAGGTGATCAAGAAGTGACTGCGTGGCGTAGGGATAAGAGAAGCGACGATCCCGACAAGGTCATTGTGCATGTAACCAGGATAACGGAGGGTGGTAGTGGATGCAGACATAACAGTTGAAACCTACGAACAATTAGCTTGACACGGGCCCCTCTCAAGGTGAAGAGCACTCACAAGCTGATTCGTTTGCTGGAGCGAAGGCTGCAGCACATGAAGTCTGTCGGCAACGATCCTTGAAAGAGCTCCGTTATCCAGAACCACCTAGACAGCTTTAGTCATTGCCACCAAGACAGGGCTAATACAAGCGTAAACTTACCACAGAGTCAGCGTTCTGTGTCAACCTCCTCATTGCAAGTATACTATTGTACGGGTTGACCACAACATCTGCCGCTTGAGTATCCGGAAAGACGGAGTATGTTTGAATCAGCTTTTTAGGAAATCGATCGTTCATCCGTTCCAAGATGAAACTTCCCATTCCAGACCCGGTACCTCCTGCAATCGAATGCAGAAACATAAACCCCTGTCACAAAGCGAACGTCAGCCATTGGGTTCCTCTGAGTCCACGTCGATCACTCCAGTCCTCCACATTCTCAAATATTCCGAAACCATACCTCTAGCGAATCACTACCATCGGCTTCGCGGTCAATCATATCGAAGATATCCTCTTGTACACTCTCACCCGCGGAGTACCCAGCACCCCAGTTATTACCTGCACCAACGCCCTGCTGTCCCACGAAAAAGTTCTCAGGATTGTAGATGTTCCGATAAGGACCGGTTTGAATCGTATTGAGGACCTAGACCGCCAAACTCAGCTCATATGCCTGTCACGTCGTCGTAGGAGGTAGACTCGTACTCTGGGTTCCAGGTCCAGCAAGATCGCTCGGGGAATATACCGGGTATCATCACTCTAGAAAGCCCCCAAATTAGCATTCCACACACGCGCAAACACCATAGACCAAGACACTTAAAACAGCCTCCATACCTGGTAGAAGAAGACATCCTTGCGATCACCGCCCTCAGTAGCAAATTCCTCCAAGTTCCCATCCTGACTTATCCCATGCTCCAAGCAAAGCTGTTGCCAGAATTGGCTGCCGACTATAACCTGTCAGCAGAGTTATCCATCGCCGGGGAGGTTCATCCGTTTGCCGTCTCGTCGTCTCGACACAGCTATGACGGGTGTGGTGTGCTATCGCGGATCCCATACCGTTGTTGCCACATTGGCCGGCCTGAATTGTGATAATTTCTCTACTCGCCTTGTTAGTAACGGTCGCTAATGCTTCACAATTAGAAATCGAGAGCAGATCGGTCTGGTTATGGCACGTACCTGGGCATCTTTGTGCTTGACCACTGCAAGTAGTCGAGGTTAGCGTACGCGTAGCGCGTTCCCGCGGGGAAACATTGGGTGACAATTAGAGTGGTGGAAGCCTCAGGTATACATCCATGCGGTGAACTATAAATGCCACGCTTCTTTACCAGAACATCTTTAGCATTTAATATAGCTTATAAAGAATTCTTGAAAGTTAGTGGATAGTACTCAGCTTTATGCTGATATTATACAGCAATTCGTGGAAATTAACGTTCCCCTAAGAAATCCTTTTGGGCTCCAAATAATAGGAACTCCTCTTATTAGACCTAATATCGCTTTATTGACAAGTAATTTACGCATATAGCAGTAGTGAGCTAGAGACCAATGCGCATATCTTATACATTATCCCTGGTGTCACCGCTATGAGGGTGAAAGCAAGGGTGTTTCTCATTCACGTCAGCGCAAGGACTGTTCAACTGTAATCCCTAGACTGTACATCCGCTGTGTTACTAGGAATATGGGGGAATATGCATGAAATCACTCGCTTCGGAATCTCAGCATCATAGGGTGCGTAGTCGGAAGTTACGGTGGCGGGAGCAATATAGACAGACGCTAAACGTGAATGCTGGCGAGCATGATATGATCCCGAGTTTGTTCATAAAGTTCAACGTTGAACTCAGCAGCAAGAAACAGATTGCCCCAACCACCGGTCGACTGTAATCCGAACAAGGAGCATTAACCTCATGATTGCCACGACTTGAAAGCTAATCATCCACAGGCCTCAAAATCCTGCTTTGCAAGCCGTAACAAGCATCCCGGCACCGGCAACCACACCGTCAACGATTCTCACACGATTTCCTTCTTGCCGACCATAAGCTTCCACACAGCCATCCCTCACTGCTTCCTCCATTCCGGCCATACCGGCACAGCCCATACATATTGCCGTAAGAGGGTGCGGAGCGGCTTGGATAAGCCTGCGTGTAGCCTCGCTGATCCTTCTTCTCACTTCTTCGGCTGGGGTGGTATGCAGTTCAACGGCTGTAAGACCGGTAGTCTCTACACCAGCGAAACGATTGGTCGACGATGTCTTCTCATCATCAGAATTAACAAGGAATGCTTCAACAGCACGGCTTAGCTCATCCCGCCAGATGCTGCCCGTAGAAATGATACCGAACATTTCCTTGGATTGCGTTTTGTGCAGTCCCGAACCTCCAGTCATGTGAAACGAGCCAACCAAGGACAGCGACATGAGAACACTCGCTTCGAAGATGCCCGTAACGTACTTCCTCTTCGGTTTCGAGTCCACTGACAGAGCTGAATTTTCTAATTTCGAGATGGCTTCCTTCAACATTCCCACGAGGGGGTGAGCCGAATAACATGCCACCAGAAACCCATCGTATTTGGGAATAAGGGGCTCCACAAAGGGCCTGCAATGCAATGCTGATGTAGCAGAGTCCTCGCCGGAGTTGATACTCGGCACGCCATCTATTACACGTCCATCTTCGAGGGTGACAGACTCATTCGATGGAGCCGTCAAGTAGTCAAATTGAACATCTGCAAAACCGAGGTTGTCCACTATAGGTTTCAATGCATCCGTCATGTGCGTGGATGTATTTGGATTGATGATTAGGATACTAAGCCGGCTTTTGCTTGGTTCAGCCATTCTGGAAGACGTTTATGAATACCTGGTAGAGTAGTCAAAGGGGGGAGGGGGGAGAATAAATATCATTTCCCTTTCTGAGTGACACTTAGAGGGGAAGACCAAAAGGGTATAGACCAGCCGTGCCCCGCCTTAGCTTTTCGGCAATGGGAGTTTGGCTACGGAGTACAGTGTTGATATACTGAGTACTCTGTCTATTGACCGTCATTAACACGATAAGCTGTATGGCTTTGCTGGTAGCCTGGTATATAGGTGAACGGGTAGCAAAGAGTCACAATAGTAGTCGTGGCTTTGAGGAGTCTGTACCTCATCTCAACATGATGCCCTAATCTAGTGATCTAATCTATACTAGCAGGCTTGATCGACACGGGGTCTCCGTTTGAATCAGCTTCTTGATGCTCTTTTCCACGACTTGGGGAAATGGCGTCAAGACGCGGAGACGATCGTATCCCCGGGTCCGGGATCAAATTATTGATATTTTCT
Organism: Aspergillus sojae; assembly: GCA_008274985.1. Classification (NCBI taxonomy): domain Eukaryota; kingdom Fungi; phylum Ascomycota; class Eurotiomycetes; order Eurotiales; family Aspergillaceae; genus Aspergillus; species Aspergillus sojae. The sequence continues at coordinate 3,426,545 of CP035527.1, read as the reverse complement.
CCTTTCATCTTCGCCTTTCTTCAGTGTTTCTTATATAATTATGCTTTGAGCATACCTGTAGTACTTCCCGCCCATGCCTTACCAATAAGAACTATATCATACAATGACTCAGGCCCTACTTCCCGTAATCCACAACCCTTGAAACAATACGTTTGTTACATCTCATCCAATTTCATAGTCTAAATATCTTTCAGCATAACAAAGATCCATTGTCTAATTATGGCTCTATAGACTCCAAGAACAACAAAGCCTTTGTACGGGCTCGCCTATATAAGGCGCCCTGTCTGCTACATAAGTTACATAGATACCCACTTGAATAACCGTTCTAAATCATAGTCTACATCTACATATAGTCCTCCCTAATACAACCCCAGAAAATCCATCCCACAACTGTCCTCGAAGACCAGAACCTCTCTACAAAACCTAGACACTCCCATACAATAGCCAAAAAGACACCACCTCGCTTTACAAACCCCCCTATCACCAAAATAAGAAGAAAAGATGCATTTCAAACTCTGGTCCTTTGTTCTTTTCGCAACATACGCACTCGCCGCCGAGTGTAAATTCGACGACAGGTTCACCAAATGCTACTGGGAGGGAAATGGTCCCTGGTGCGGAGCCAAAATCCAGTTAGAGGCTAAGGGTAAGCCTGGGTATACGTTTATGATATCGACGCAAAACGAAGACTTGGACGCTATTAAGGGTATTATTAGCAAAGACTGCTATAAGACATATGGAACCAAGTGCTGGCTGGGGGGACATAAGAATTTGTGGTGTTTGCCGATGGTTTAGGCTTCTATAGAAGTGTGTTTCGTGTGTATTTATAGGGTTTAGGGTATGCTGTGGATCATTATGCTTGTTTTGGGGTTGTTGGTTTGGTTTTGGTAATGTTGGGTTTTGTGATGGCTTGTTGTTTTTGGTGGGAGATTTGTTGGAATTATGTCGTGTTTTATCTATATTGGCAAATAACTGTGTGCTGTAACTGGGGTGCTGTGCGTGATAGATGAACGATTCAATTGTTAGTTAGATAAAATTGAGGGTATGTTTGGTTAAATGAAAGTACATGCTGCAATAGCCTACAACAAGAACAGGAAACGAGAAATGACTCGCAAAAAATATTTTCTATAAAGAAATCTAAATGTAAGAATCGAATCTGGTACTAATACGATATTCGAAGATAACAAGAATAGAAATTACAAGACCGCCCAGGCAAATGGTTGGCAAGAGTTAGAAAAGGCAGCATCATGTCGCTGTCTGCTAAAAGAAGTGAAGAATAAGAGAATAGGAAGTGAAGAAAGAAGAAAAGAGGAGAAGTAGTCATCAGACTACAGGTTAAGCGCGGGCCGGCAGCGCTCAATACCAAGCTGGTTCACCAAGAAGTCATTGGCGAACTGACAGTTGGGGTCCTGACGCTCCTGGATCTTCAGGAACTCAGGAAGCTTGGGGAAGACAGCCAAGGTGTGCTTAGGATTGTTGGGAGACATCTTGTTCCAGTGCGAGCGAGCATTGTACACGGAGCCGAACTCATCCTGGAAGTCATAGGCAAACTGCTGGTTGTTGTACAAAGTATCCCAGTGGTTCACCTTTTGCATCCAGTCGATCTCGAGGACAGCGAAAACACCACTGTTCTCGGAGCCGAGGTTGTAAGTGTTGGCTGGGGACATGTAAGAGTCATCACCCCCAAGAGCACGGAACTGGAAGATCATCTTCTCGTTCTCGAAGCCCTTCATCTTCGGGGTCTGTGCCTGCTGGTACTTGGTGTAGTTGACGGCGGCGTCCACGAAGTGCTCCATGGGGAAGAAGTGCTCAATCTCAGCGTAGAACTGGCTTGAGCAGATACCCTGGGGAGGGCACGACACTGCATCGCTTGTCTCGTCGTAACAAACATAGTCCTTGATGCAGTCACCGCAGCCATTGGCACAGTAGTTGAGGGTGCAGTTGCGGACACCGGTGTAGTTGGTTGGCTCCCACCAGCTGGCGTAGAAAGTAGGTTCGATGACCCAATCCTCAGCCTTGGCATCCCAGTTGAAGTGAGGTCCCCAAACAGTCATGCGGTCGTGCTTCTTGTAGAGATCCGCAAGCTCTGTGTACAGCTTGGTGTAGTCGGTGGTGGCGTTCAGAACCTTGGTTGTCTTCTTCAGGAAATGAGTTGGCTGAACCTTGAGGGTGATTTCGGTGATCAGGCCGAGAGCACCAAGGTTGATACGGAATGCCTTCATTTCTTCGGCGTCCTTGTGTGCGTCAATAGTATGGATCTCGCCACGAGCATCAGCAACACGGAGAGAAACGACCTGCGTTGCCATGTTGGTGATGTTCTGGCCCGTGCCGTGAGTACCAGTGCTGATAGCACCAACAATGTTCTGGACACGCATAGCACCGAGGTAGTTGAAGGACAGGTTGTGCTCCTTGAGTTCATTCACCAGATCATAGACTTCCCAGCCAGCACCGACGGTGACGGTCATGTCCTTGTTGATCTCAAGCTTCTTCAAATTGGTAAGGCTGACGATGTGAGAAGTTTTGTTCGTGGAACCCTTATTCGTGCAGGTAGTCAGGTTTCCAAACCCGTGGCCATTACCGACGACCTTGATGTGGGATTGCTTAGGGAACTCCTTCTTCAGGAAGTCGGCAACACCCTTTTCATCTGCCGGCGCGATGAAGGTATCAGACTCACAGCCGACCTCATACTGCCAGTTGAACCAGCGGTGTGCCGAACCAAATGTTGCGTTCAGCAACAGCAACAGAAGTGGAAGCCGCATGCTTCCGAAGGCAACCATTTCGAACAGAAAGAACCTATACCCAACAAGACACTCTGTCAGCTCATGAAACTAAGAAAAGGCATTCAGCGATTGGATTGGGAGATCTTCAAGCGATCGTACCTTTACCTGCCCGAGTTGGTAGAGTAAGGAATGTAGTTTGTGTCCAGAGACTGATTTTCACAAATTGCAGGAAGGAAGAGGCATGTTATATAGGCAATGCCTATAGTACTTTGCGGACATTGAAACATATTGTATACAGTGATCGGCAGGGTCATGCCCTTCTAGTGTTCTTTACATCTCCACCCTCGGCAGGGCTTCCCCTGTCACAGGTAAACACGCCTAGTTGCTTGGCTCCAAAATTACAGAACTTTATTGTCTCATGTTGATATTCACCGGTATCTGTATCTGGTCGCTCAATGCCATGAAGAGATTATGGAGCTGCCCGTTTGGACCGGAGAACGGAACTATGCCTCCTAACCAAGAAATCCCAGGCGACCGGAATTCCAATAAACCCACAGCACTAGGCATTCAGTTCTTAAAGCGTATATGAAATGAGACACATACTATTAATATCCAGAGATAGCCGTAAAAGATAATATAGATATTGAACTAGTAACGCAGACATATTGCAGAATTAATGCATGCTCAAGCTCTTGGCGACTTGGAAACGGAGTATGATTCAAAATGAACCAGAAGAGGGAAAAGCCAAGAAAAGAGGAAGAAGGAAAGAAAAAAGTAACTTGGATGTCGATCCGATAAGATCGTCCTACGTTTCCTTCAAGCCCTAGTTCACACCACCACGGAAGACTCTCTGTGCAAGTACTTGGTAGATCGGTACGGCATCTTCTTTGCATTGTCTTCCCACTATTGCCTATCAATGGATTGATCGACGCTGTACATTGTCCACACAGACAGAATGAAACGTGCGCTCTACTGTCCTGGCTTATGGAGCCTCTCATCGGCTCCGCTTGTGGCTGGGAATTCCGTGATCTTCGGGTCTGTGAAGTTTCTAGTGTGTGATTTCAGATATTATGATCCTGAAGGAAGCGATATCGGATATGAACATGGATAACCCGCTGATCAATCGGAGAGAAATCAGTAGAGCAGCTAGTCTAGTAAACGAAAGGTGAAACCATACGGTAGATTACTTCGTTTCAGAAAGCGATTGACGCACAAATCTCAAAAACGACCAAGAAGATAAATTATCAAGTAGTAATTATCGATCTTATATTACAGAATATATTCCAAAATTGTAGTTTTCTAAGAAAGTGTGACAAGACACAGGAATGAATGATATACATACAAGAATCAGAAAAGAGCAAGAGAGAAGACTCGGTGAAATGTGGACCGCCCAGACGCAATGCTTGAATGGTTCCCTCACAGTAAAATTGCAACGGTACAAAAGTGAGCCTGTCAATTCTTGGAGTAATCCGCCAGAATGGCATCAGCAACCTTGAGAGCCATACCATAGAAAATGGTCATGACGTGCGAAGATACTTGGGTCGGTGGGATGGAGCCATCAACGACACGGAGGTTTTCAACATCATACACACGAGCGGCCGAGTCGACGACACCGCCCATTTCTCTGGACATCATCGAGCAAGAGCTCACAGCGTGCCAATTGGCACGGAAGTTCTCCTTCACGTAGTCCGCCCACTGCTCCAGGGAGGCATCGTATGCCAAATTGTCACCGGGGATGCTCTCACCAGCAAAGTACTTCTTCATTTCACCAGTGTTAGAAAGCTCACGCGCAAGCTTCGTAGCGGCGGCCTGGCCGAGGATATCGAATTCGTTGAGGAAGAACTTGGGATCATTGGCGTAACGGTGAAGGTAAGGATCGCCATGGAGGATGTGCACGGAACCGCGAGTAAAGGGAATAAGATCCCATAGATCAAAGTTGATCTTGCCCTCAGTATCAAGGAAAAGTTCCGCGAAAGCTACATCTTCATTCAGCAACCAGTTGCGGTAGTTCTCGTACTGGATTTTAAGAGCTGTGGCATTGTGGAAACCACCATTGCGAACTGTTTCCTCTGCCCATTGGTCAATCCTGGTGTTAAGAAGCTCCATAGCCTTAGGAGCGTAGTCGCCAAAGGTTTCATTGAAAGAAGCAAAGTAAACCGCCTGACCCTGTCCAGCACCAGAAGCCTGAGCATGGGAGCGGACGTTGGTAGTCGTCTGGTCCTGCATGTTGAGACCAACTGGAAGGTCAACGATCTGCTCAACACCGGCGGCACTAAGAACATCCTTCAAGCCAATACCAGACCATTCCAGAATTAAGGGGGAAATTGCAGATCCAGCTGCAAGCAAAACCTCATGCTTTGCATACACATTGTAGTTGACTTTTCTATGGGTACCGAAGTTCAGTCCAGTAGCCTTAGCCCCGGATTCAGTCTTGTTGAGCAGAACCTTTCCAACTCGTTGACCGGTTAAGACTTTCAGGTTAGGGCGTTCGTGGTTGGGAAGAAGCCATTCACGTGCAGTGTCTGAACGAGTCTGGTCCTCATGCACGGCATTGGGGATCATGGAGACACCACGAGGATGACCACAATGGAAATCTTGTTGTGTCGGAACACCACGCTCTGAAGCAGTGTCCATAAGGGCTTTCATGATAGGAGACCATGGCTTGCCATTATCCCGAGGGCCTGCCTGGACAGTGCCATTTGTTCCATGGCAAGCAGGATCGTAAGAGTGACCGGCGGCGATTTGAGCTTCGTTTGGCGGGCGAGAGTTTTCGGCTTTCTTCATATAGTCGAAGAGTCCATCCCAGTTCCAACCCTCATTTCCAAAGACCTTTTCCCAAGAATCGATCTGGACTTTGTCTGGGCGAGTCCAGGAACCACCGTTGACCAAGGTCGACCCACCGAGGCCGTTTCCAGATCTGATCAACTCCGTGCGATTGTTGATCGCAAGCGGAACAGTTTGATAGGCCTGATCAACATCAGTACCAAAGATGTCGCCATACTCATTCAAGTCCTCAACAATGCTCCCACAGTTGGACTCATAAAAGCCCTTTTCAATAACGAGAACCTCAATGTCGGGGTTCTCTGTCAGCTTGGTCGCAACTGTTAGACCGGTCAGGCCTCCTCCAGCAATGACATAATCAAAGGTCTTCTCGGAGATCTCCTTAGGGTCGGAGATAAGACTGGATTGAACATCGAAATGTTTCTCAAGTGAGTAGTTCTGCGCCAAAGCCAGAGAGAAGAGAATGGGGCTGAAGACCGCAGACTTCATATTGAAAGAAAATACATCAAAAAACGAAACGAGAAAAGAAGCGAATGGAATAAAGAATGACTAAGTTGGACTTTTTCTCAGATAGACCGTGCAATAACTTGGCTCCTTTACATGGAAGGTTGTCCTACGATCGCTATTTATGCAGAGACCCAAAGATGCTCATTCCTGCTCATAGATCCCTTAGTATAGCCTCAACTATTAACTACGGATCTTGCCCTCACATGGTAGATTGCTATTCCTCCCTAAAACTCCTTGGGAACCCTGCCAAGTTAATACCCAGGATTTAAGAGGGCTTAGAATACACTGAATGATTCTACTAGTAGAGTAAAAGTAGATTTACCACCATCTAACTCGAACACTAAACTGAAACCTAAAACACTAATCCAGGACACTGTTAAGCTAAAACAACTTACTCGTCTTGGCGCCAGTGGGTCGCGAGGCTGCACCCCCAAGGGTCCATATCCCAGGACCTTGACCGCTACCTAGTGAAATAGTTTTGAGAAGATTTTGTATCATATACATACATTCATAATAGCCGTTTAGCCTAAATTTTGTGCCACTAGCACCGAGGTAAATGTCAGCAACAGAAGGTAACTTCCTGATTACTCACGCTTGAGGTTATGAGCGTAACCGTTGCCAAATGATAAGGTATCGCTGATCCTAATTTCCCTTAGTCTCTCGTGAAACAAGCTAGTGAACCGCTATGCTTGTTCACGGGGTACATATATACATTAGGTGTGGTCTCTATGTTCTCACTGTGTCAAGACGCACGAGTTTAGGTATGGCCTATGCACCATGTCTCTTGACAACCTGCTCATTCAATTGACCAACATAGTCCCGAAATAGCCGCAGGGGCGTCGTGTGGAACGAAACCGCCGATTATTTATGCGGAATGATAGTGGGATTGGCAAACATGGATCAACCGTTGCAATAAACGAGACTAGGGTTGGAAATCCCTACGTCGATCATCTCTTAGTCCCACAAAGACTTAAGCAGTTCAAGTGGGACGCCAAGTCTCCATAGCGGGATCTTAAAAAATCCTTATCTTATCTGATCGACGCGATCAGCCATACATACAAAGTATTTGTGCTTTGGGAGCATATTCATGAGGGAAGAACAACCTCATTGGTTGATTAGATAGATAAGAGTATTTAGGACAAGATTGTATAATTATCGGTGAACCCCCAATTTATAGCTAGCATTATATATCGTCATGAGCAGCTTATTCATGTCACAAGGGAATGAGTGCTCTAGTGAAATGTAAATTCGCTGACAGAAGCGCGTAGCTCTCGTTTTGAGGTAAAGGTAATCGCGGCAATATAAAATACTTATTGACGATCGGCAGTTGTTGCACTTTATGTAGTGAAAATCACACAGTGGGTAACTTGAAGATCTGAAATTAGGGAACACTAGACGAACCCCTGATACTGTGGTAGGAAGCTGAGAGTAGAACTTCCTGGTCCATTGTGGCAAGGGTGTCATCACCGTATTGTTTCTTTGGGTTATATGCTCTATCCGATTAACAGGTATTCTAGAGAGGAAAAGATGTACGAACACCCCCACCGAATCACCGCTATCTTTCAAAGCCCTCAACCCTGCAGTCTTTAAGATCTACAGAGCTTATTTGCCTTCGTTTAATGTGTCATAATTCACTATAATACGTGTTTGTATTCGTATATATGCCCACCGGGAAACTCGCAGTTATATTTCTTATAGGGGACAGCATATATGGTACTTACTTTGCTTAGGGTTGATACTAAATGAGCTATTACCGTAATTGAAAAATTGCTGGACTTTTAGGCCGGTGAAGATCACGTCAGAGCAGGAGTCAAAACCCACTACATGCAAGATACGGCCTTCAGAAATGTAGAGGGAGATTGGATCTCTCATATATGGATAGTACCGAGCATGAATTACCATATTTGCTGGAAGTTGCTGTCAGCTTCTCAAATACTATCCTTTCCACAATATATATATCCACCAAGTTGTGTTTAATTAAATCACACAATCAGAATGTTTCGTAAACAGGTGAACTGGGTACAGTAGGATACACTACCGGTACTATAACAAGCAATACTTTAATTTTATAGAGATAACAGTATAGAGATGATTTGTAGATCGTTGAAGTTTTGGAATGCTCCCGAGATCGAGTGCCGGAGTTGGTCCAATCACGTCATATAAGTCTTATCTCCACTACGGTATTTCGACATTTCCACCACTTGTACCCCGCAAGCACATTTACTGGACGAGGCACTTCCCCTACTGTTTGAATAACACCCAATAGAAATTTGTTTAAGGTATGTTATGTTGCCAGCCGGCAGGCTGAGGATTGTAACCGTGTATGTTCGACGTGACTGAGATCTGGATACCCCGCAGAACCCTGTTATTTCTCGACAATGCCTTTGGTCGCGCAAAACCCCTTGCCAAGGGCCCTCCTTGGTCTTATGACGTTCGGCCCCGATGAGTCTAAGGGCGCTCGGATCACGTCTCTCGAAGAATTCAACAAGTGTCTGGACTATTTCCAACAGCAGGGATTCAATGAAATTGACACGGCTAGGATTTACGTCGGTGGGGCGCAGGAGGCCTTTACAGCTCAGGCGAAATGGAAAGAGCGTGGGTTAACTCTGGCAACGAAATGGTATCCTCATAACCCGGGCGAACACAAACCCAGTGTTCTCCGTGAGAAGCTTGAGCTTTCCCTGAAGGAGCTGGGAACGAACCAGGTCGATATATTCTATCTTCATGCTCCTGATCGGTCAGTTCCTTTTGCTGAGACTCTTGAGGAAGTCAACAAGCTACATAAAGAGGGAAAATTTGTTCAACTGGGTCTGAGTAATTACACGGCATTTGAGGTCGCAGAAATCGTTACTCTTTGTGCTGAGAGAGGCTGGGTGCGACCGACAATATATCAAGCGATGTATAACGCCATTAGTGAGTTGACCTCATACCAAAGGAATTTGCAGTCGGTTTCCCTTTCTTTGAATGGTACTGACCGGTGTTACCATAGCACGTTCGATCGAGACCGAGCTAGTCCCAGCCTGCAAACGTTATGGCATTGATATCGTAGTCTATAACCCCCTTGCTGGCGGTATCTTATCTGGTAAGTATAAGACAAAAGACATCCCTGAGGAGGGAAGATACAGCGACAAATCCGTCAGTGGCGTCCTGTACCGCAAACGCTATTTTAAAGACGCAACATTCGATGCACTACGAGTCATTGAGCCTGTTGTCGAGAAGCATGGCCTGACACTCCCCGAGACTGCGATTCGCTGGATTCACCATCACTCGGCTCTCAATATGAAAGACAATGGCCGCGACGGAATTATCGTTGGCGTGAGCAGCTTCGCGCAGCTGGAAAGTAACCTCAAGGACGTCCAGAAAGGCCCCCTGCCTGAAGAAGTCGTTGAAGCGCTGGATAAGGCGTGGTTAATCTCTAAGCCAACTGCTCCGAACTATTGGCACCTCGACCTGAAATACACATATAACACCCAGCAGGCCCTGTTTGGCCCAAAGTCAACAGCGTAGAGCACCCTGTCCATAGCTCTCTTGGACGCGCGTGATTGGTGTTTCAGTGGCGTGTTTTAGTCGTTTATTTTTGGCGCGCAGGATAGACTACTACTAGTAGTTCTAGAACGCAAAGGAACTAAAATCAATCTAATGAATACCGCCGTAACGCCTTTCTAGTTGCCAAGTCAACTTCCATGCCAGATACTAGCTCCACAGTATGGTTCTAGGTCGTAGTAGAGGGCTGGACTAGGCCCCTGCAACATATAAAAGGATACTTGCATACTGAGCATCTACGACCGGAAATCTAACGATGCTTGAAGTCACGAGGTGAGTACATATCTCCGCCTGCAAGAGTGGCGGGCATGTTGCGGACATTAGAAGTTCTGTCTATACCTCAATCCAAACGAACATGAAGGAAGAAATAACAGGGTCAATAGTATGTCATTGGTTCAGTCCCTTACATTCCAACAAGTTCCAGATCTGTAAAATGTGACTTCTTTTCCTGCAACCAAGAAGTAGTTATCTCTTCCACCTTAACTGCGTGCATGGTCCTTGCGCAAAATGCTCGGGTACTACCTCACTCTTCTCTAGAATTCCAACAAATTTCGCAGAGACTCCAGTTTTGCCAATAACTTGGTTTAATTTTACCTGCTTGATTGTCCTCACATACTGCATGGCCTGGAAAGCACATTCTTGGCTCCCCCTTGCGGGAGGTAGTGAACAACCTCTCGATTCGAATTGATGCAAGGAAGGTGGTTGAAGTAACGTGGGGAATGTGACAATCTACAAATATCGAACCGGACAGTTCGACCGATTGGCCATCTGCAGCTCTTCCAGATAAGTAACTGTTGGTAACAATCATATGTAACATATTGCGCAGGATGCTAACAGCAGGAAGAACTGCAAGGCATCGCACGCCGTGACATTTGCGGAGGTCACAGTCACTCTTTTGATAATTGTGAAGAGCTCGGCCAATTGAATAGAAGATATGAATCAATATTGTAAGCCCAGGCTAGCCTGGATACTACGAAGTGCTTCTCGGGATTTCCATTTCTCCCCACCCACAAGACGTGCTTGACGAAAAATGCCGCAGTGACACCTTAGCATAGGCTAGTGATGCCTGAGCCCTGAAGACATGCTCAGCAGTATCCAGCAGCGTCTGGACCCTACCCAAGAGATTCCAGGCTTCCACGATTGCCGGACTGCCGGACAGCTGAAGCTGCACCGCTTTCCAACGTCTAATTATCAAATTTCGAAGTCTCATGATGCCTTGTGGGACTGGTGGCGGAAAGCTATGGTGGCATTTGCACACAAGTGATGCCCCTTGAGCTTGGATAAAGTTATTATCACTCATAATGAAGGATGAAAGGCTATAAAAGAAACATATTGACCCTGTACGAAATCGAACAAGACAACAACAACGCCGCCGGGAAGTTAAGCCAATTGCTAATAGGACTAAAATGCCGGTTGTCATTGCTCGCTCACTGCAAAAGGATGCCATCACCTCGGTGGAATCTGACTCCTCAAAATCATCAGACGTTGAAAAGGACCCCATCACCTTGACTATTAAGCCTACCACTGCCTCTGATGATTCAACGCTTGGCGATACCTCCGACGACCGCCGCTTTTGGTTCCAGAGGTCAAAAAGCTATGACCCAAATGCCATCGCAACCCAGCCGTCAGTGTTCGACGATCCTGAACTTATCTCCGAATATAGACCCCGACCAGAATGGGAAAACGCTCACCGCTTCGACCCATCAGCAAGATGGACATGGGGGGAAGAGAATGTAAGTTGGGCCCCAATTCCATATGGGAGAGTATAGGTGCAGTCTGACCCTCATGCAGAAAGCTGTCAGAAGGCTCGACATGCGAATCATGGTACTAGCATGCATGATGATGACAGCATTGGAGCTTGATCGCTCGAATATCCGTACGTGCCTGACCCGTTACAGATAAGATTGGCATCATCTAAAGAACTGTAATCGCACAGAGCAAGCCAACGCCGATAATTTCCTATCTGATCTCGGTTTATCAAGGAATGGTTAGCATACTCAAGCTCCTAGACGACGCGGTTCATCCAAACTGATTGATAACTTTAACTCTTTCAGACTATAACCTCGGAAATACCATCTTCAAGCTTTTTTATCTCTTAAGCGAGATTCCCGCCCAGCTTATTGGCAAATATATCGGCGTCGATCGGTGGATCCCCATACAAATGACCTCGTGGTCGTTGGTAGCTCTCTGTCAGTTCTGGCTGCGGGATAGAACCTCTTTCTTGGTTTGTCGGGCCTTGATTGGTATATTCTCGGGAGGGTTTACGCCTACCGTAGGTGACTCTGGCTACCAGAATATTTTAGGATTCTCACTTACAAATGCAGATGATCCTATATCTCTCTTACTTCTACAAGCATCACGAGCTTTCTATCCGTCTAGGGTTCTGGTACTCTGCACAGGCAGTCGCGGACGTCCTAGCAGGGCTTCTAGCGTATGGCATACTGCACCTACGTGGCTATGCTGGCCAGGCTGGTTGGCGTTGGCTTTTCTTAATCGAGGTCAGTACACTCTCCTTTTAATATATGCTCCACGGAAAATTGACTGTTTTGCAGGGTTCCTTCACTTTACTTCTCGCCATTCTATCTTTTCTATTCCTACCACCGTCTGTGACACAGACGGCGAGCTGGGCACGCGGCAAAAAGGGCTGGTTTACGGAGCGGTAATTCTCCCCGTGTTTGGACCTCGCGCCTGTGCAAGGGTGACACTAACTGGATATGGTCGATAGGGAAGAAATAATTCTGGTCAATCGCATTGTTCGCGAGGACCCAAGCAAGGGCTCTATGGGAAACAACGAACCCTTAACAGCCAAACTTGTGTGGCAGAGTTTCAAAGACTATGACCTGTGGCCACTCTACATGATTGGTCTTATATTCATCGTGCCATATAGTGAGTATATCACTCTCTTTAGCACTTGTGCCCTGGTCATACAGTGTGGAACCAAACTAACCTAAATTCCTTGAACAGCAACGATTTCCCAATACTTTACGCTATTAATGACTGATTTTGGGTTCGGGGAGTTTAATGTCATCCTACTCGCCATTCCATGCAGTGTAAGTGGGCCAAACCCCTATGCCACTGTAGAGCTACCTAGCGATTCGCTGACCAATGGGCAGGTCATAGGGATTGTAACTAGGATCATTCTTACCTACGCCGCTGAGATCCTCGGATCCCTTGCATGGATGGGAGCTGTGGCCCAAGCCTGGACCCTCCCAATGCTTATTTATATGAATGTAGTCGATTTCAGCCAGACCAAGAGATGGGTTGCGTGGACCGTCTTGACCATGATTCTTTCGTTCCCTAGTCGTATGTTCGATAGCTCCACCCGGCACCGTTCTATCAGGTCAAGGCTAACAGATATGTTTCCCTAGCTCATGCACTCCAAGCGGGATGGAACTCTCGCAACTCCAATAGCGTGCGGTCCCGCGCACTATCAGCGGCTATGTATAATATGTGCACGCAGCTATCCGGGATAATCGCGTCGAATGTCTATCAAGATTGTGAGTGTGACGAGTCCGAAGCCATTCACCAGGGATATGGCGTTCAAATTCCTTGGCTAATTAGGCAACCATTCCAGGGGACGCTCCTCGCTATGTGCAGGGCAACCGAGTGCTTCTCTCTCTGGTCTGCACCAATATCGCCGTGTACGCCTTGACCAAGATCTACTATATACTGCGTAACCGTCACCGAGATCGGAAGTGGACGGGGATGACGGAGGAGCAGAGAATTGACTACATCGCAACCACGAAGGATACAGGGAATAAGCGATTGGATTTTCGGTTTGCGCATTAACGAGTTAAGATGAAGACTTGACTAATAGGAAACGTAATAGATGCTTGGCCTTGGAGACTAGAATGGAATAATTTATATGCATGGTGATTGTTTTATGCTCCGTCAGTTCACCGATTCGGGCCATTGACGCAGATTAGTCAAACCCGCCAAGACTCCTGGCCAAATATAGAAAGTGATCAGGCTTCCCCACTGGGAATCACGTGTGGCTGTCCCGCCACGACCCCAAGGGGCTTAGCGGGCAACCCCGTTCCTGGAATCCTCGAATCATTCGCCGCAGACGGCCAAAAGGCTCACGTACTACATTTGAGTTGACCTTCAACTTGTCCTGTCCTTTTGAATTCCCTTAAACTCCCAAGTTCCCCCCTCCGCCCTTACATGGTGTCATTCCGCCTCCTGCGCCATTAGTACCGAAACTCAGAACCTTTCTTTTTCTTCCTCTCCTGTCATTCGAATTACCATATAGAAACTCAACCCGAATACTTGGCGCAGACGTGGCCGCAGCAGCAACAATCCCCTGGCGGTTTTGTTATTTATGAGCTGCAGGTCCTCGACCAAAATCCCCTAATCTACTCTTTCTCGAGAAAGTGGTAGATACTGATTCCGATCCTTATGCTTCGATTTCTGTCCGATTCTCTCGTTTTTGTATAAGTTCTATGGAGGATACTGCGTCCGCCTCGGCATTCCCCTCGTTACTCTATCCGTCGACTTAAAAGCAGTGCCAACCTTCGATTTGATTGAACAACCCCCTTACCTTTGTCTTTTCCGGTTGGATCTCCTGCGCACAGGATCCAGTGGTTGAGTGAAGGTTTTTACTCTTTTCCTATTTTCTGTGTATTGCGGAAGATTGAGACATGGTGGCTTCAGATAGTTCGCACCTGTTGGGGCAGGAGGAGGTCAGGGACACCGAGCCGGTTCTCGACGCCCCCGATTCCGATGAGGAAATGACCACGAATCGACCCCCCATGCACCGGTCCGTGACGGACGGTCGCGCGCAACAACCGCTACTAAAAGATGAGCACCGGCGATTATCAAATGCCAGCTTCGGTAATGGTGCTGCTTCGGAAGGCAGGCCTATGCTGCACCACCATACACGAAGGCCGACGGTCAGGAGTAGTGGCACGGAACATAACGCAGAGCAGGATACTCGGCGAAAATACATCATTGCATCCGGTTTTCTCCTATTGAGTTTGGCGAGTTTTGTGATACAGACCGAGACTGCCGTATATATCGCGGGTGAATTGGGCTGGGATAAGCCCTACTGCATGCTGTAGGTTGCGCTGTTCAGATCTCCGCTTCTTATTGGTTACACATTTTACTGTTCAATGGCTGACGTCTGCATGATTGACTCGCAGTTATCTTACACACGGTTCGTGGTCCCTTCTCTGGCCAGTCCAACTCCTTATTCTTCGGTTGCAGAAGAGGAAACTCTCCTGGGACGCATTCTGGCGACGTCATGTCTTCCTCCTCCGAACGACCGCACAGATGGTCGAGTCTCAAGATATGCACGTAGCCTCCCGCCGTTCCCCGATTCCGTACATGCTCAAGACCACAGCATTCGTGACAATGTCCCTCACCGTTGCTGGTGGCTCATGGTACCTGGCTGTCAATATGACGACAGCAAGCGACCTGACCGCCATCTACAATTGCTCCGCCTTCTTTGCCTATGCATTCTCCATCCCGCTCCTCAAAGACAAGCTTCGCTTCGATAAGGTATTTGCCGTAATTGTGGCCATTGTGGGGGTTCTCGTGGTGGCATATGGAGATAGAGACGAAGGCAAGCATGCGGATGGCACCCCGGGTAAAGGAGAAGGTCAAGTAAACAATAGGCTCTTGGGCAATCTTATCATCGGTATCGGTAGTATACTCTACGGTCTGTACGAGGTACTATATAAGAAGTACGCCTGCCCGCCGGAAGGCACCAGTCCCGGACGCAGCATGATCTTCGCAAACACCTTCGGCAGTCTGATCGGATGCTTTACTCTATTCGTGCTCTGGATCCCCCTGCCTGTCCTCCACATCCTAGGCTGGGAAACCTTCCGTTGGCCCACCGGAGAAACCGCCTGGATGCTCCTCATCTCCGTCGCTGCCAATGCCAGTAAGTCCACATATATAATGAAACCCACCCCAGTAAACCCCCAAAGTAAAACCAAAACCGAAAACCAAAAACCAACCCAAACCACAAAGGGAATACCAAGAAACAATGACACAAAGAAAGAAAACACTAACCATGCATTCACTCCATCTAAACAGCCTTTTCAGGATCCTTCCTAGTCCTCATCTCCCTGACCTCCCCGGTTCTCTCCTCTGTCGCCTCTCTCCTCACCATCTTCCTGGTCGCCATCGTCGACTGGCTCCGAACAGGCCAGCCCCTGTCCACATCCTCCATCATTGGCGGTGTCCTCATCATCGCAGCTTTCTTGCTCCTAAGCTGGAGTACTTACCGCGAAATGAACGAGGAGAGGAAAAAGTGTCTCGAAAACGAACAAGTGGAATCCGACAGCGACGACTAAGATCCCCCGATGTATCGTTAACCGGATAGATCTGGTTATATTTTGTTCGTTGTTTGCTTTTTACTTTCTTCTGAAAAGCCCCGGTCTTAACTTTCTATACCTTGCCGCTCTACTTTACCTTTCTTTCTACTTTCTTTATATGTTTATTACCATTCGTTGATTGAGTTATATTATAGAATTGGTTACTGTCTTTTCTTGTTTGTTACATGGCGGTGTTGATTAGAGTGTTCGAGGTTTCCCCTATTTTTTTTTTTGCTTTGTCAATGTACATTTTTACTCTCATTCTTTTGTCTTGTACTTTTCTTCCCTTTCTTGTTCTTAATGGGATAAAGTGCTGTGTTCGGGGTATAGGAGTAGGGGAGTTTTGAAAATTCTCTCCCTCACGGGGGTACATACCATGCAATATACATACTACTTCTATACATTCGACGATTGAATGCGCAGGCGTCAATGCAAAAGGCTCGGCGGAGTCGATCAAGTTGGCTTGGTTTCTCTATACTAGGTACAAGAACAGGAAATGTAGGGCGCAGTGCACGCTGTCCTTAGATCCCTATATGACATGAACATCAAGGGCGATCTCCCAGAGATAAGAGGATGCTGTACATGGGCAGTAAGGAAGGTGTTTAAATAGATTAGGAAAAAAGGGGAAAGAGGGTGAACAACGGTTTTACGTTTATCTGGGCCCAAGCTTGTCCAGGGCACGAGCACCCTGTTCTTGCCATTCTTGCTTGGTGACCCACATATCCTCCTTGTCGGCGATCTGAAAGATAGTTAGATGACCTGAGCTTAAGTTGTATAGAAGTATGGATAGGGTTCAAGTACTTACCAAATTAGCAAGGACAGCACCGCCCAGGAAGACCATGTGTCTCCGTCTTGGCGGGTCCTCAATCCGCACCTTGAATTTCTGGACGAGAGTTAGCGTATATCTCCTGTAAAGAATGCTATTAGACATACGTTCAGCCTCTCCGGGTCTCCATGCAGTACGCGTGTGAGCCACAACTGCTTCAGCTCCTTCTCTAGCCGTGATGGCAGACCAGGGTACATGCTGCTTCCTCCACTGAGCACAATGGCCTTGTACAGACTAGAGCGAACATCCACATCGGCGCCCTGGATGGTGTTGAAGAGCATCTCGGCGATACCGGGCTGATCCACGTCCACCAGGTGCGGCTGGAAGAGACACTCGGGGGCCTCGAAACGCTCACTTCCGACACGGATGACCCGACCGTCGGGGAGAGTGTAAGATTCGACAAGAACAGTTGTGTCCTCCGAGAGCTTCTTGTCCAACTCCAAATCATAAGAAACGTAGCAAAGCTTCTCCTTAATCTGGCGCACAGTCTCGAAGTCGGCCGTACGGTTCAGGGCATAACCGCGGCGAAGGAGGAGGGCGATCATGTTACGGGTGACATCACGACCCGCGACATCCAATCGACGGATGTGGTGGTTAAGGACGGTGGATTCGTATACCGGGATAATGTGCGTGACACCATCACCGGAGTCGACAACCACACCGCTGCTAAGACCTAATAGACCACATGAGCTTCTTGCGCTGCCGCGTCATGGGGAATCCTAGCACATACCCTGGGCGTATAGTGCAAGCACAGCTTGAATAGCGACGTATACACCGCCGAAGTTGTAGCCTTCCAGCATGACCTCGGCCATCTTCTCGCGGTTCTTTAAGGGATTCATAGGGGGTTCGGTAAGGAGGATTTTACGACCGGTGGGATCGATGCCCAACTTCTCATAAAAGGTAAAGTTCCATAGGTGTTGCATATCATCCCAGTTCTTCACTATTCCATTCTCCATCTATCCATTGAGCACGGATCAGCAACTTGGAGGCGCACAATCGGAGAGCGACAACGAGCCGCGGGGACAAGACGTACGGGATAGCTGATCTGAAGCATTGATCTGGCAGCGGCAGCTTCATCTCCGCACATAATATCCTTGACAACAATGTCGCCGGCCTGTTCCTCAGTTCGCAGTATAGGCCGCCCCACTATTGAGGGGAACTGGTGCTCGGGGAAGTTCTAATAAATAGTAACAAAGTAAACAGATAGCTCTTCGAGTGCTGTATGGATCGTGCAAGTGGGAGACATACCTGCGCAGCATATCCGACCTTGAGGAAACCGGTTCCTCCGTCGAGCACTGTATGTACAGGTTAGTTTAACGGGACGGGAGCACCAGGCAATAGCTGTCAGGAGCGGAGGATGAAGCTTACCAATGGGCATTTCCGCCATGGTGTTCAATTCGAATCACAATAGTAAATTCTCAAATGATTTCAGAGTAACAGACAAATGCGATCATGGGGATGTAGTCCAGGGGTGGGGGAAAAACTGGGGAGACACGAGATATGAGGGGAAGGAGAAAGAGCAACGTTATTGGGAATGCGTGGCTGACGGACTGGCGGTGCAGTCAAGTCAGTCGTCACTGCTGCCCGTTCGTGGAATGCCTGGGTGCCTGAACGCCCGATCATCCCAGATCTGGGGCCTGTTACTCCAACTCCTCACCGAGACATACTAAGCCACTATCAACCATGATGATAAAATGAGTGTATTGAATTGTTCCGCAGGACTAAACTAGCAGAATGTTTTCCTCTTGGTTGTGAACTGAGGGTCACATCGGGTGTCAACATCCAGCATTAGCCTACCATAAATCCTCGAAAGGATAATTGATGGAGGCTGGAACTCAATGTATATCATAGTATGGACGTCTATAATTATGACGAGTCAGGAAAACCATTCTCACGGTATAAAAGACTTAGACTACCCTGTCGCAGTTGTCCGCCCGGTATCGGGACCGCCCGGTTATCGATTATCGTTAAGAACAACCACAGCATCTACTCCCTACTCGTAGCTCATAACCTCTCAGATCCTTCTCTACACTTTCAACTTACCCCCTGTAACTGCGTAATTGACCACACACCGCCTTAACTCAAGAGTCAATTGTACTATCAAACATGACTCGCATCGGCTGGGTATGTTCAGCCTAACAACCCATCAACAACAACGTTACTGACCTATACAAACAGTATGGCCTAGGCTCCATGGGTCTAGCCATGGCCACCAATCTCCAAAAACACCTAGCGACCAAAAACGCTATGAATCTAATCTACTCGAACCGGACAATGGCACGCGGTGACCCTCTCAAGACCCTAGGTGCTACCCCAGAGACCAGCTTCGCCAAACTAGTCGGTCAATGCGGGATCATCTTCACCATGGTGCGTACAATCCCCCTTCCCACCTAAGATATTCATATTCCCAAGAGCTTACACGAAGATAGGTCTCCAATGACTCAGTCCTCCAACAACTGATAACATCCGCCATTGGATCGGGACATTCTCTCCGCGACAAGATCTTCGTAGACTGCTCGACCGTCCACCCCGAAACGGTGGGTCTAACTGTCTCTAAGCTGAAAGAACAGCAAGCATCTTTCCTGGCGGCACCTGTGTTCGGCGGTAATCCGATTGCAGTGGATGGAAAGCTCGTCTTTGCCATTGCCGGGCCGAAGAAGGCCTCGGAGGTGGTCAAGCCGTTGATCCAGGATGTCATGGGTCGCAAGGTTATTGATTGTGGTGAGGATGCGACTAAGTCGTCACTTTTGAAAATTGCTGGGTATGAGCTACCTTCTACTCCCACTTTTTCTGTGCTACGGGAGGCATGCTGATGAATGTCAGTAATATTGTCACCGTTAATATGATGGAAGCTGTCGGAGAAGCCCAGGTTTTCGCCGAGCGTACTGGATTAGGCACAGGCCCGATGGAAGAGCTCATCGGCGAAGCTTTTGGTGCTGTGGCTGGTGGATATTCTAAGAGGTGGCGTAGTTTGGAATCCCTGCTGATGTTTCTACATCGCTGACGACTTACAGATTGACGACTGGTGCGTATGCGCCGCCGCTAGAATCTCGGCCTGGATTTGGTGTGTCTCTTGCTATTAAGGATGCGAACCATGCGTTTGCTATGGCCAAGCAACATAATGTTGAACTTCCCGGTCTGAAGGTCGCGCATGAGAACATGGTAGCTGCAAGGGAGTATGCTGGCGAGTGTCTGGATAGCAGCTCAATGTATGGCATTCTGCGTCAGAAGGCGGGAATGACTTTCTGGAATGAGAAGAGTCGGAAGGAGTGAAGTTCGAATTGACCATAAGTGAGATGGACTCATTAATAAATTGGACAATAAATTAGCCGTTGAGAGCCAATTAGACATGGGTTATAGTTCACTGTATTCCATTACTACAAGGTACAATGGACGGGAGACAAGGTAGTATCAAATAAGACACAGTTCCATTTGGATTTGGCTATCTATACCTCAAAATCATAACTGCTGCTGCAACAGTCTCGAGTATATGATAACAACTCTAGATCTACGTTCGGAGTTTCCGACAAAACAGGAGGACCCTAAGCCCGATCTTTCTGAACATGAAGCGACTGAGGCTATCATGTCCAGAAGTTCTATTGCTACGATGCTATAACCCGAACGTCAGTATGTTTACCATCTCTCCATACACTGCATAGCCAGCATGACTCGGAAAAGTTATACCGCTTCTCAGGCAGTTGTGTGGCAAAGTATCCGAGTGGCACGGCAACATGGTAAAGGAGGAAAGGGTTAGGAACGAGAATCACAAAGAAAAGAGACCCAACACCAAAACGAAGGACGAAAGACAAGGAGATGCCTAGAGAATGTATAGAGGATGCTCTCAAAAATGTATCACCCGCCTGAGCCTTGTCACCAAAATTGGTCAAACATATATAACGAGATTCCACCCAATTATTTGTCTATACGATGGCTGCCCAGTGAAGATCGACCCGTAGTGAAGATACGGTTATGGCTGGTTCTTTATTCTGGCTGTCTCAGCTAAGGACGGGTACGCTTCCGCAAATGCTGAGCCGAGACTCCAATTGTTGAGGTTGCGTAGATGCCTTTCAAACACGGGGTTGATTATCAGGTCATCGTTATCTCCCGTCGACAAAAGACAATCAGTTTCCTCATATGGCCAGTTGACTGACAGTGTACGCGTAAATGGTATAAACCAATTGTCAAAAGGGTAGTCCCGGTGTGCCATCACTACGCGGTCGCGCATCCGCGGCCACGGCAGGTAATCAATCCAGGCGGGATGTGGTGTTAAAAGTTGCGATGGGCGCGGAGTCAGCCATTCCGGTACCCGATCATAATTTTCAGGCGTTGGATAGATCTGCCATCGCATGAGAAGGAACATGACATACAAAACAGCTACTTGCTCCGGAAGGGAGGAAATATCGGGGAAGGTGCGCAGGATATCAGTGAACACCTTTGACAACGGGTGTGAGTAAGCACCTCTTTCTGGATTAAGCAGGGAGGAGACACTGGGATAAGGAGGCCCCACTAGCTTTTGCTGGGGGACCCCCGAAGCTGCTTCGCGCTGTCGATGGTGGAGAAAGTCCAACAGGATTGCATCCAGCGTGCAGGTTGGTGCAATGTTTCGGATTGGCGTCATGTAGGCGGGCAGAGATTGCTCCGCCATGGAGCCGTGGATCGGCGATGGGTAGGCCGGAGGAGCGTTCATTGGGGGGGCTCGGAAGTTCCCCGGTGAGCGGCGGAAGCCCTCCACTTTTGGAACTTGTTGAGACGCATCAAGTAGAAAGTTAAAGGCCATCCTTTCATCGCTCCCAAAATCTAACCCATGCGTCAAGTTGTGCCGTTGATAGTCGAACGCAATGCGAAACGAAGCCGACGTCCCATTGGTGGCGCTTTCGCGCCGGATGGTGCCTAACAAAGGCGCTGAGTGTGTGGATGAGGGAGTCTCAATCCTCGCGGAAGCTTCGGAATAGGAATGGTTGACATTGGTTGGCCTGGTGTCACTAAAGTAACTGGTTTTTGCAAACGGTGGTGCTGTAGACAAAGGGGGCGCCGAATGCGTGCCCGAGGGAGCGGTTGCAGAGGCGGGAGGATCTGGAGGCGCCTATTTAGCTCTAATGATCCCTGAGAAAATGGTGGGTAGTTTTACTGCACCAGTGGCCAGACTTACTAGCACTAGATGCTTCGTGCTTTCCAACTAAAGGCTGAATGACATCCATGATCGCCTTCAATCCCTGTTTGATGTCGCGGTTCTCGGCTTGAATGGCTTCATTCTGCTTCAACGCCGCCTGAAGATCCAAAAATGGCTTCTGAGAAGACAGCTCGCGGACACGGTGTTCCAGCGAATCTATATGAGCTTTAGTTCTCTCGCGAATTGCCCGCTGGGCCTGTCGGTCGTTGGCTCGTTTCTTCGCCAGCTGCTCGGGAGTGAGATTGGCTACACCTCTGGCGGAACTACTATTCAACTTGCGTTTCCGCCCCGCAGGCCCGCCAGTGTCTGGCGCCGGTGTTTCTGCATCTGCATCTGCAGGCGTCAACGCGGATGGCGTAGGAGAATCCTCCAGTTTCACATATTCCGTGTCCAAGTTAACGGTGTCGGCCGCGACTGGGGTCTCCCGGGTTCCCGAGGAAGAGTCGAGGGCCGAGGAAGGGGCCACATCATTCAGAGGAGGCAGGCGATTGGCCATGACCTCCTTCTCAAATTGTTACCGAAACGTAACGGCCATTCAAGACGGCCGCGAAACTTAGAGAAGGTGTCTTCCAGGATAATACCTGGGTCTGCAAGAACTCAAGAGGATCAGCATCGATGTCGTAAACGAAAAGAAATGATGTGGTGTGAGAGAAGAAGAACGATACTTTTTCAGCCGACGACGTTTCGGCATGACTACGAGTCTGGAACAAGTGGAGTCCCGCTGAACTCTATCGTTTAGAACCCTTGTCAATGTCACCTCAAAATGCCGGGAGGATTCTCGAGACAAATTAATTGTCGTAATTGATTTGATCTTCTCCCGCTGAAGAGTGCCGGCAGTGGCGCTCCCGATCGACAGCCACGGAGGGGGGAAACCAAAAAAAAAAAAAAAAAAGGAAAATAAAAGAACTTCAGTTTACAACAGACGAACTGTATGTCTGTATGTACCAAGGGTCACATTCACATGACAATCCACCGGTTTTGCCTCTTTCATTTTACGATACCAAACGTATTAAATTGTATATGGCTGGGTCATTTGCATTCCTGAAAGCCAAAGCTCGAACGGTCACTCCCAAAACCCCGGTAACGCATCACAGACAATGCCCAATCTAGTAATATATCACAATGCCCCAAGACGTCGTCCAACGTAATACTAGGTAAATGATCGTATAGAGAAAAGTCGAATATGAGAGATATACAGCACCGTAGATAAGAACAAGCAATCATAAAAGAGCCTTTTATACAGCAGAGCAGCAAAGCATTGAAGCAACAGCACCTCCATGTAAAACTCATGGGGAAAATCGTGTAAAGCATGACAGCAAGAAGAATGGTGACTGGATGTTTTATTGGAGCATATGGCCCATCTTCGAAATCTGTTGTGTTGTTAGCATCCCTCGCATCGGAATTAATAGGGGTAAACCGACCTTGGTCCGCAAGTAGCCCTCGACTTCAGTACTCGTAATTCCCATCTTTCCACCTGTTCGCCAGGCCAAGGGCACCATCGGTACTCTTTCCTTCACAACAACTTCCCGATTCGGTCCCTCGACCGCCCGGATCTTGTCAGGGTTGTTGGTAAGCAGGCGGATTCCATGTGGGTTGGAATCGACACCTAGACCAAGATCCGCCAACATCGCTGTGGCAAGACCGTAGCTTCTGGCATCCGCGGGATGCCGAAGGAGTAAATTAGCTTCGACGGTATCTGATCCAAGGTCTTGAAGATTATACGCTTTAAGCTTTTCTCCTAGACCGATCCCGCGGCCTTCCTGGCGGAGGTAAATAATCACGCCTCCAGATGCATTCGAAGGCACAGATAAATCTTGCTGGGATGCCACCTCATTCAAAGTTTCCATCGGGAGAGACATCAAACGTGCCGCCTCGTCGAGCTGTTCGCCACAATCACAGCGCGCGGACCATGCCGTTTCACCGGTGTAACATTCCGAATGGATTCTAACCAGCGGCGCTTGGTTTGTGCTACTCTGTGCTAACTCTGGTGTCTGTGACGAAACAGGGGCATCTGGGGTGCTCCGCCCTTGCCCACTAGAAGCGCTCTCGGTATTTGCGGAGCTATCATACCAACTGCTCACTCGGCCGGGACGGAGGGTACCGATGTATGCCCCGCGGATCATTCGGTCCATTTCCGTTTCCCCCGGACGGACTGCGTCCAAACTTCGGGATCGGATACTGTTTCCGAACACAATTGCTAAATGCTCTTTGTTGTCCAAATCATTGTGGTAGAGGTGAAGGAACATCTCGGCCCCATTGGTGGTTGGGATCCGTGCGCGAACAATACACTCGACATTTGGAAGGCAGGAGAGGAGCTTAGGGGGTTTAGTGTGCGTGGGTTGTTGAGTCTGCTGAAGTAGTTGCGCTTGGTTTATCGTGCCACCTGGTGTCGCTGGAGGGGTGAAGGAAGGGGAGAGAAGAGAAGCGGGCACTGCGGGGGTAATATCGCCTCGGGTGTGCTCTGTGGCGTCAGTTTGATTTGCGGTATCACCACGAAGCTCGTCTATTCTGCTGTTCAATGATGGTGAAGCCGCAGAGGTTGAGTCCAGAGGCATATCATCAACCGCTTGATGAGAGGAAGAGGCCTGCGCCGTGAATGTCGGCGAGGCATGAGATGGTAAGTTCGACATGGCAGAAACAAGTAATGCGATTGCGGAATCAGGGTAGGAAGGGCAATGGTTAAGCGACCATATACAAATAACGGGGTTGAATTCAATCAATCACAGAACGCGGTCAATGGGATATCAAAGGTTAGAACAGATGCATGCTCAGAAGATCAGACAATTGTATGGAGTATGATAGAATTGCCATGCATATATCTCCCTCGGATCCGCGGGAATGACACTGCACTGGAGGCGCATTGGGGGCGGGGGCTGCGGCATGTGGCTGACTCAGGTTTTCCATTAGTCAGGCCTTACGGGTACCATTAGTCAGGTGCCCTTCCAGACTCTCGCATCCAATGACATGATTTTACTATCAACTGTGATCACAGAAAATCCCCAATTTTTTTCTACCCTTGTCTCAATAGTTTCTCTATCTAAAAGCTTCCTTTTTCCAAAAAATTTCCAATTGTTCCCTGGTTTCAATGACTGCGGAAATTTTTCCATCCCACACTTCGCAAACAACCCAATTGACGATCGCACTTTATCGCGAAATCCCATCTTATCGACGGTTAGAAGATTGACCGAACTTTATCGGTAGAATGCTCTATTCGCTTCTACACCGTATATCCTTATTACCTAACAGATTGTCATCTCCTGAACATTTTACATTGAAACTATGACATCCCGCCTTAAGATCGGCGATCCTATTGGAATATGATGCCCCCATCAGACTTGTTTCGCAATAGAATTTGAATTATGATCTACTGCCTACTTGGCTTCGCCGACTTTAGATGGATCAAGCTTTTCGCTGGCCATTGTAAGGCGTTAAGGAATCGATGCATAGAATGCTTGGGCTCATCAAGGTAGCAAATTAGTCAATTTGGTCAAGACCATATATTCTTAGGTAGTATTATACTATCCAAAGCTGGCCAAATCAACCATCAATAGCGAGGACGCTTCTATTCCATCCCAGACTCCTTCCTTGAAATATTATCAATTTAGTTCAAAGGGTATCATCATAACCACCGAATACTCAGGATTCCAATATGCAGTATTTGTCGTTGTGTTCGCTCTTCTTTCATTTCCCATTCCCCCCCCCCCCCCTTTGGCGTGTCTCTGCTTCCTTCACTTTCCGGGGATGTCAAGGACAAACCTACGGTCCACTTCCATCTCCTTGTCATCTTCTTCGCCTTCAAATTTGAGGCGGTAGGTGTCCTTTCTGGAGCCCATCACCTCTGCCCGGTAAAACGTCGTAGTATCCGGGTATCTCGCCAGAACTTGTTTTCCTACCGAAAAACTAGGTAATGTCGAGCCAACTTGTGGTATTGGGATCAAAGACGCAGCGGTGGTTTTGTAAACCGCTCCCTGTTCGCCATTCTCATTCGGCTCGGGATCCTGTACATCATACCTTGAAAGGAGTATCGGTCAGTTCAGAGGTAAGGACGCCCGGGGTCGTCATGCCATACCGCTTCTTATGTCCATCTCCAGAAATCCCTTTGATGATGCACTGGATCCCCTCACCTTCGACCCCTTGCTTGTTCTTGTTGTGTTTGAAGACTACTTCGGCCCCAACCACCAAGTGTCCATTACGCTCTGCGAGTGTACCCTTGGTGCCTTCCGTCCCTTCCTCCACTTTAACGTGAACATCTCGGCTGTCACGGCTGTCACGAGCCTGGTTGCTGGACACGCTGGAGCCACGTTGGATGCCGCCCTTAATACGACCAGCTTTGTCCGGTAGGGAAGCACCCGAAGGCCCCGGCGAATCCGTAGCTGACCCGTCCACGTCATTTCTCTTTTTACGAGATTTCCCAAGAGCAGCCGCACGGTTAAGTGGCGCCTCTGCTTCAGATGCCTGACGAAGTGCGGTCAGAAGGCCCAAGTTCTTGATCACATCACTGGGTTCATCTTGAAGAATGGCCCTTTCATCTTCACAAAGCTTGAGCATTTGCCGGTATAGACTGTCCAGCTGGTTGTGCTCATGTAGACTTGGCTCTGTAGACGCCAATTAGCATGTGCTAGCTACTAAATACGATCTAGCAAGCCCACAGGGCACTAAACTGGCAAACAGGCTGACAAATTGGGATGGATGATGCCACCATGATTCTTGATAGCATGGTATCACCTGAATGCCAAGGGACTGGGTCATAAAAGCCGATGTAAAATAAACAAAAACAGAGATAAGAGGGGAGATACTTACTCCCACCATCTTTGCCAATCTTCTCATTCAAAGCAGATATCTGCTCAGCTAAGGACTTCTGTTTATCATTCTTCTCCTTTGCCTTTCGTAGATCCTGGAGGATCTTGTTCCACATATCAGTTTCCTCATTGGCCGCCAGACCATTGTCTCTAGGCAGTGGAGGTCCCCTAGGACGATTCCGTGACATCTTGGATGGAGGTGTACTGGGAGGTGCCACAGCAAGTGGGCGCTGTCGCGGACCTTTACTGTTTCCGGGTGAGGTTGCAAGCTCCCCGGTTCTAGCTTTCCCAATGGTCAGGGCCTCCCAGGTAAAAGCGGAGACAATCTCTTTGCGACGCGCACTTCGCGTGCCACGAGCCGCACCCTGGCGGAGATCGTGCGGGCGACTAACGGAGCTCAGAGGCGAGCTTAGAGTCTCTTCAGTAGAGTGCTCGCCTGGCTCGAGCTGGCGTGGAGACGATAATGGTTCCCCGACCTGGCGGCTATCGCTGGCGGAGTTCCCATCGCGGTTAAGCGGTAAGCGCTTTGCTGGCCAATGCACCCCGTCATTGGTGCTTCCCATTTTAGTCACGGGAACGCTTCCGGTCATCCTAATTGGGTATAATTAGTATTGATGGAGGGGCAGACGTGAAGGGAAAGTGGGTTGACTTTCTTGGAAGACGGGACTTGGAGACGCAGGGGAATTGTTTTAAAAAAGAGAAAAGACTCACTCTCACAATTTGTGCTAAATATCCGTTCTATCTTCTTTCTCTTTAAAACACGTTTGAGTGAATCCTTCGACCCTTTGGGGTGCTCTTGCCCAATCTCTTCTTGTGTTTACTTCTCTTGACCTTCATTCACTCCAATCCTTCCTGTTACGTCACGCTCTACAAAATGCAGGTGCCTTTGCTTCGACTCCAGTGTGGTATGATCTCTTTTGAATTTGGCTTGTCTATAACCTTCTTCTAGTAGATGCTAATCACGGCGCACACGTACAGGTGTCAACAGTTATGATTGGGGTATATAGAAACGGTCCGACACCCTGAATCTATAAGTTGCTGAGTATTGTCTTAGGCAAGATTGGTCAGGAGTCGGCAGCTGCCCGCTATGCAGCTACAACAGCTGCACCAGACTTCTCCATAGAATCAGAGAAACCCTATGCAGAGGTCAGTTCTAGACTACTTACCGATCACAAACAATCGCTAACTTTCATCAATAGTTATGGATGGGCACGCATCCTTCCCTCCCTTCGAAAGACGTCGAGACCCAGCGGACCCTCCTTGATATGGTCCAAGACAACCAAGCTTTGTTATCCAAGGAGGTTAGCGAGAAATATGGTGGAAGATTGCCATTCCTTTTCAAGGTGCTTTCGGTCAACAAAGCCCTCAGTATCCAAGCGCACCCGAACAAGAAGCTCGCAGAGAAACTCCATGCTAGAGATCCTCGCAATTATCCAGGTAAACAATAAAGCCTACGCATGCGGATGGTTGGTTGTACTCTGGACTTACTAAAGTGGTCTATGCAGATGACAACCACAAGCCCGAGATGACCATCGCAATTACCCCGTTCGAAGGACTCTGTGGTTTCCGCCCCTTAGCGGAGATATCCCATTTTCTCAATGCCGTGGCACCACTCCGTCAGTTGATTGGAACAGATGTAGTCGACCAATTTCTGGGCGCAATCAAGGGCTCTGAGGATTCGGAGGATCCCACTGTCATGCAGAAAAACAAGGATGCTTTGCGGACCGTGTTTACGGCGCTGATGAACTCATCATCCGAGGACATCGAGGCAGCTACAAAGGAGCTCACTGCTGCGGCCCAAAACTCCCCCGAAACATTTGGCACTTCTGCTAGCACTCCCGAGACAAACCCCAGCAACCCAGCGGAACTGGCGGCTGTTATCACACGTCTCAACGGGCAGTTCCCTAACGATATCGGCCTATTTGTGTTCTTCTTCCTTAACTTCGTCAAGCTTGCACCGGGAGAGGCCATGTTTTTGAAGGCCGACGACATTCATGCCTACGTGTCCGGCGACATCATCGAGTGCATGGCGTCTTCCGACAACGTCGTGCGGGCGGGCTTCACACCCAAGTTCAAGGATGTGGATACTTTGACCGACATGCTGACATACTCCTATGCTCCGATTGAGGAACAGAAGCTAGAACCCAAGGAATACCCATATGTGATTCTGAATGCCTCAGCATACTCAAGCGCCTCGTCATCCATGCTCTATGACCCCCCTATTGAGGAATTCAGTGTGGTGAAGACCGATCTCAAGCGAACTGGCGCCAAGGCTACTTTCGACGCTCTAGGAGGACCTAGCATCTTGATCTGTACCGGAGGCACCGGAAAGATCACCGTCGGCCATAAGACCGAGGAAGTCAAGGAGGGCTATGTGTTCTTTGTCGGGGCCGATGCCGAGTGTATCATTGAGAACACTGGTTCTGGGGCTGATGAGGGAAATGTATTTACGACCTTCAAAGCATTCTGTGATCTGACTGGTAAGGAAGACATGGTGAACGGCCACTAAACTATTTACTTAACACCAACGAATGGATGTAAAAATAACTACAGCAATATGACTTATAATACTTTCCCTTGAATCTGTTATCTTGCCATGAACCAAACATAAGAAACAAACCTGAACTCACTCGGCCCGTAACAGCCGAGGTAAAAAGAAGCTCGTTAACATCAATCTACTTTCTCAAGATCTACTTCAGCTGCGGGGGTTCTCCTCTTCAGGCAAATAGCTTAGTCTTTCAGCTCCGGCATTTCACTCACCTCTCGAAATTCTTCTTTCTCCGCAACCATTTCAATTTTCTCTTTCCCTCAACAAACCCCACGTATCAAGCTCTATACCCCTCCTACCACAATGACCTCCACCTCAATCTCACTCTGGGAGAGGGTAGACCTCATGCATGGTCAATTAGCCGTTTTAGGCACAGCTCTCTATAACGCCATCACAGGTATCTTCCGAGGCCAAAGCGGTGCATCAGGATACGGGCTCCACATCGGTAACGCAGCCTTGAGAAAACTATGCAATAGACTGAGCGCAGAACAGTTCCAGTACGTAATCCCTGCTCCGAAAAACATACCTCGATCGACACTAACAAGCTAAATAAAAAGATACATGAACGGCCCCACAAGGTCCGTCTACGAGACATTCTTGCAGAAAAAAGGACTTCAACCTGAAACAGTCCCTCTTAAACACGGTGCACAAGGCCACTGGATCGGAAACAAGAATGCCAAAAATGTAGTCATCTATTACCATGGTATGTTATATCTACTATCTTCCGTACCTTTCTATTGTAACACAACAGCACGTCTAAGCGTATCGCGCTACACGATGATACTATGCTACACAGAAGAAACCCCGATACATGATATGAGAGTAGTACACTAATGACGCACCCAAACAGGCGGCGGATTCGCCGTGCCCGGTGCAGCAGGCCACATGGCCTTCTACAGCAGCGTGATCGACACCCTCAACACAGAAGGCCACGACATAGCCCTCTTCCTGATAACCTACAGTCTCACCCCGCACGCCGTCTACCCGACTCAACTCCGGCAGGCCGTGGAAGCCCTCCGCTATATCCTCACCGAGACAAACCGCGACCCGGCCAACGTGATCGTCGGCGGTGACTCCGCAGGCGGAAACCTAGCTGTAGCCGTCCTCCTGCATCTGTCCCATCCGCATCCCGAGATTGAGCCTCTGTCCGACATAGCGCCCTTGGCGGGGTTGTTTGCCTTCGCGCCGTGGGTGAGTTTCGTCCATGAGGGCGCCTCCGTGCAGGAGAATCAGTATAGGGATATGATTGGGCCGGAGATTTTGAATCGGTGGTCGCACATGTATTTGGCCGGGAAGGAGAGCGATGCGTGGAGTGAGCCTAATCGGGCACCGACTGAATGGTGGAGGGATGCGAAGGTGAAGGAAGTGTTGGTTTTGGCGGGGAGGGATGAAATCTTGTTCGACTCGATTGATGCCTTTGTGAAGAAGTTTCAGGTATGTATTCTTTCCTTTCTTTTTTTCCGGGTCGAATTTTCTGGGTTCGTGAGGACAGGGATCTTGATGCGATGCTAACGGATGGGACTCGGCCTAGTCGGTTGTACCGAACACGAAGTATCTTGTAGGGCATGGGGAGACTCATGTTGCACCGGTTTACGGCGCTGGTTTTATTGGAAAGGAGACACAGCAGGGGAGCGGATTGAAGGAGTGGTTGCGGTCTCGTCTCTAGGGTGTTAGCTGAGCAGCCATCATCCTGGTATCTATATACACTTGAATATCTAGCCTCGTTGATCTGCAGGTCAGAAGCGGAAGGGGAACACTTGGAGCGCATTTCACTACACCAAACATGTTGAGTATTAATGTCTATCATGAAATCAGATTTCCACAACTGGGACGATAGCAAATGGAATAAAGGCAATCGCCGATAATACCTGGCACAATACAATAGCTACGCCGTCGTATAAATCATCAAAGTAACAAAACACCGGTTCGAACAAGGCGCATGAAGAAGAAAAGTGAAAATCGAATATGAAAGAGAAATGAAAGGGGGATAGGCAAAGGGGATCTAAGAGGACACTCTCGGCGCATACTTCGCGGCAGCGGTATCGAAGAACGCACTCTTCTCTTGAATATCAGCCAACAGAGCATGCGATGACTGCGCGTTCTGTAAACGCCTGTAGTCAAAGGTATATCCGTTAGCAAGGTTCAAGACATCGCTGCAAAAGCTCAAAGATCAATGTGATACGTACGACTCCAGCTCCTCGGTCGGCTTTCCGGCCAAGACATTCAGCACAATGCTGTTGGCAATGAGCTCCGCGTCCTCGGGATACTTTTCAAGAGCTGCCGTCAACGCAGCTTCAGCTTCTGGCAGCCGGCCGAGGTGTATTTCAGCCACGGCCTGGCCAACGATCGAGAGCGGGGCAGATGTACTGGGGGCAGCGGCGAGTTCTTCATAGACGTAAAAAGCAGACTGGTACTTTTCGCCGCCCTAGAGATAAACAGAACCAACCCGTTAGCTAGCCACCTCTTGGTAAAAAGTAATGACAACGTAACGGGAACACATACAACTCTCAAACCAACCCACGACTCAGCCAAATTAACAAGTAGGGAATCTTGAGCCCACCGCTTGGCAGTTTGCACCTCCTTCAGGGCGAGATCGGAGCGATTCTGCTGAAGATGGATCTGAACAACCAACGCAACACTATACATATCCCCAAAGCCACGATATTAGTACTTTTCTCCAACTAGAGACCAAAGCGGGTTCAGACATACGCTTCCAGGTTGCCTTGGTGCTTCGCCAACAAAGCCAGAGCCTCCTCGCTCAATCCATGCGCCTGCAGCACTGTTCCACCCAGAACCTGTACGGTAGCATTATTGGGGTAATTCTCCGCCAGATCCTGTGTGAGCTTCAGGGCAGACTCGCTGTCGCCGGCTGTTTGCTGCGCCAACGCCTTCACTGCCGCAAGGTCGGGGGTGTCTTCTTCGCCGTCAACGTCGGAGAGAACCTGGTCGGTCTGTCCCAGGGCAATTTTGGCGCGAAGCTGTAGAACGCGAGCAGGAAGGTGGTTTTCAGGGGATAGGGCTGATGTGTCAAAGTCGATCACCTCCTGGTACTGGCCTTGGTGGAAAGCATTGTGAATGTTGATAAGTTCTGTGGAGAGAGGAGTATGAGTTGGAAGGCACTTTACTCAACTTCAGAGTGTACGATCGCGAAACACTTACCACCTTCTGCCGAGAATGGATCCATGGCGCAGTTGAATTGCGAAAAGAATTGCCAATTGTTTTTATTTACTGTGTGCCGTATACAGCGTATGGTTGATGGCACGGAAGGCGGAGGCCGAAAGTCGTCACGTTGCCTTTCCGAGGGCGGTGACGGTATCAGTCAATCAACTTTATCATTTACCGCAGTCCAGCACCTTCGCCCTACAAGTTAGCACGGAGTGAATGCCTCATCTACCCTATGGACAATACAAAGGCCTACTTTACAAGGGAACAGAAAAAGGACTATAAATAGTGTGACCTGCACATAGGCATGGAATCGAATGAGCGTCCCAGCGCACGTTTAATATTAAAACAAGAATATGAAACGTAAAGATAGACATGATCTCGCCTCATGTCGGAGATTCATCTAGAACCCTCAGAACAACGGAACAGGATTGAGCGAGCAAGTACATCGCTCCATCAAAAGCGTTGACTTCAATCCACACTCTCATGCATGTAATTCCCCCGCCAATTGTGACCAATGATGCAACCATTCCGTGCTGACTCCTTGAATGCTGCCATCCTATCCGATGATAACGTGTGAAATGCCACCCTAACCCCGAACCCTGAAGACAAATAAATGAAGAAATATGATGGGCAAGATTCGCTGAAAACAGAAAAGAAGAAAACATCATGAGAAATAAGTGCACAACCATGCAACACACAACAAAGAGCACAAGTAGAGGGTATCGCTAGATAGAACAGACGTAATCCAATCGCAAATGGAACTGAAGGAAAAAGACAAAAGGAAGAAAATATCAAGGAGCGCCCGTACCTCACTCGCAATGCAGCCATGCTTCGCCCTTTAATAACACAGAGTAGAGACAAACAGGTAGGTGACGGTATCTCCTTTAGGCCCTCCAGTGACCTCAGCAACCGTACTGCACCAAAGTCCCCGAAAGTAATAACCAAAGGAAAAGTCCGGAAAAGGACACAATAGATGCAATGAAAGTTTGAAGAACGCCGCCCCGTTTATTTGCACATGTTTTGAGATTGACGAAACCATAGATGAAGAGTCGCGCGAAAATGTAATTGGAAAAGTGAAATTGGCGTTCTGGTAGCACGCCACAGCTGCAAACGCTCTTCGCAAGGCTTTAAGGAGGCAACGATGAAGTGGACGCTGCAGAAACCGTCGGTGTCAGATCTGGAGAGCTGTCCTTATCCTCTGCGCTCGTTGCCATGTCATTACCCTTCTCGCGCTCCGTAGACGACGTGCGCTTAAAGACAGTCTGGCCGATTTGTCGAAGAATACCCATCCGCTCAGCTCTCAGTTCTTCTGCGTCAAGCCGCTGAACAGACACCGGGTCTTCTTTGGTGATCTTGCAGAACAATGTTGAGAACAGATATTGATCTCCGCCGCCATCATACAAGGGCAAGTAGCGGTATCCTTGGGATAAGCTGCTAAGCTTCGCAGTGAACGTGGCAAGTTGGACACTGCTATTGCTTCCTGCACTGCGCCCATCCTGTGAGCTCCAGATAGTCCAGCGAACGAATACCAAATCAGGATATTTAGTCTCCAACGACAATGTAAAGCGATCATTAAAGATTGGGCTATATCCATTGCTCTGCTCGATCTTCGTGCGCCGACGGTGCGGAAATCCAATGCCCGACATGCCATTACGGGCGGATGCGTTCATACCACCCTCACCATAAACGAAGCTCTGACCACGATCGTCTGCACTAAACATTTCAATCTCCACGTACGGGTTGATGTTATCATCGGGGCCAATGCTGCGAGGGCGAGGAAGTTGTTGAGCAGAGATAACGTCCACTGAGAATCGAACAAGCTTCCACTCGGTAGTCTTCGTTTTCTCTTCGTCGGCTGGGCACAAGGCGCGAAGAGACTCGGGTTTAAGCACGTAACCAGTTCGATCGCTCCCAGCAGCAAACATGGC
This sequence comes from Aspergillus sojae, assembly GCA_008274985.1. Classification (NCBI taxonomy): domain Eukaryota; kingdom Fungi; phylum Ascomycota; class Eurotiomycetes; order Eurotiales; family Aspergillaceae; genus Aspergillus; species Aspergillus sojae. Next base: position 3,392,241 of record CP035527.1, on the reverse strand, counting down.
CTGGTTCATCTGCATGCCTATGTCGTATGTTTGCCAGTTCAAGGCCGCCATCTGAACACCGCGACGCCAAAATTTAAGGGGATCGAAGTTCGAAGATCTCAAGCGGAAGCCGGATGGATAGACCCGAGTCAGATATTTTCGGTTGTGCTTTTCGAAGAGAGCCTTGTTTTCAGCATCACGGCAGATACCCTCGAATGATCGTTCGGCGAAGGAGTAGACATGATTATACCGTTGACTTTCAGCGGACGAGAAGCTGTGCCACTTGTACCCTCGGGTGTAGACACCTAGATCAGACAGGGGTTTAGTGATCTTGCTCTTCTGGCGCCTTTTCTTTTCTTTCCTGATAGTCGCCAATGCGCCATCGCTTTCCTCCGCGGCACTGCTAATACTGGTGGTTGTGAACGAGCGTCTATCTTGGGTCAAAAATAAGCCAACGGTTTCCAGTCCAAGCGTCGGAGGGCTAGACAGAGGAGGCAGACTTGTGATTGCTGAGCTTTCAGATGCCGTCGGCCGTATGAAGGGAGAGCTTGCGCTGCGTTTACGGCCGTGAACGGCGAATGAGCCGACAGGTTCCTGTCGTACACCCTCTTGGAGCTCGTCACAGGTCTTTACCTTGACAAGAATGCGTCCCTTCAGCTCTTCGGGCGAGGGAAGGACAAAACTATTTGTTAATAGCGGCTCCAGGACGAGCTGATCTTTGAAGGTATCCTTCATGATTTTGACCATTGCCAGTTGCTGCTCCGGGTTACAATGTACCTCGAGAGACAAAATGAGAGGAAAATTTGTAGTGATGAATGCGTAGCGATTGATGACGGTGATACAGTCGGCAAATAGAACGCTCGTGGTCATAGTTCTTCCATGGGACACAATTGGTCGGCCATCAGCCCCATCCCAACAGTCGATCTCTACACAACGGCATCCTTTTTGCAAAGCACTTATGTATGCCTCTGTGCTGGACGCTCCCGCGACCTGGCGGCCTAAAAGATAAGTATTGTGGGAACTCGAGATGAAGTATTCGTTCAAGGGACGGTCGAATCGCGATTGGGGAGCACGTGAAGCGTATAACCCGTTCCATGGAGACGCAAGGAAAGAGGAAAATGCATCAAGATCCATTCGAGGGACTTGCTCCTCCTCAAACTCTGGGATGCTTGGGACTCGTGATTTAGACTTGCGTACACACTTGTCGAAAACAGAGACCCAATAACTTCGATCAGAGTCAACGTCCTCATTCTGAATGTTTCGTAGGAATTTCAAGAATTCATCAACGCTCAGGCCAGCTTTGGCATCCGTGGCGCTATCCTTGAAGATCTCCTTGACGTCTTTCCGCTCTTTCAAGCGAGCAACAAAATTCTGAAATTGTGAGAAGTTCAACTTGCCGTTGACATCAGAATCAGCTTTGGAAAATTGAGCGCGAAGCATGTTCTTGGAGCAATTGATATGTAGACTGCGACAAATGCTCTCCACGGCTCCAAAATCAAGAGTCCCCTGCTCAGCCGACCTGGTTCCATGAGGGAACAATCTCGACATCTCACGCTGCCAATGCGCCTTCAGGACTGCCTCACTCTGACCGGAACCAGCCAGGCCAGCCATAAGACCTATCCTGTATCGGGAGATATGTTCTAGAGTCGTGGTCCAAAGCTCCAGGATCATATTATTTGGGGCAATGAGATGCAGCGTTTTGACAGTGCGACCTTTTGACCGCTCATCATCGGCAATAACAATTGTGAACCAGCGACTTTCGGTGTCTTGTGGAACCTGGTGCTCCTCGCGGTAATTCCGTGCGTCCACGCCAACCCGAATTTCCTTGATATCGTCAATGTAAAAGCGCTTAGCCGGATTCGAGACATCCCAATAGACCTTGCCCGCATCTAGGTCTAGGAAGAAACGGACTTGCTTTCTGCGCTTCTTTGTAACTTTCGTCAAGACAGTCCCACGCTGAATCGCCGAATCAATCTTCGGCGCAATTGTGCCGGTGTGGCGGGAGGCTGCCATGAAACTGTCATTTGGTAAGCTGGACGACTCTGATCCGCACCAAACACCGAGGGAGTCAAGAGCATCGTTGCTGTCTTCCTCGTTACTAGATTCGAGTGCGTTGTCGCGGCCGTTCTGAGATCCGGTCTTGCTGTCACTGCGTCTCCGCATAGTCACGGGGCCGGAGCTGCGGTCGCGCTTTTCATTGTGGGAAGCAGATTGACGTCTTCGAGTAAGCTTGTTTGCGGCGCCACGGGAAATTCTGCGCATCAAGCCCGGACCTTTGGAATTCGAGATGACTGCATCCCCCGATCCAGAGGCAGGAGCATATCCTGGGACGGCCATCACGGACTCCCCGAGCTCGAACGTGGTAGAAGGGATAGCAGGGAACGGGGGTATACGTCCTCGGAGACCGTCGGTAGCAATCTGTAAAGGCGTGCCTGAGGGGCTTGAAGCATTTGAAGGAAAATAGGCGGGGCGTAAAGAATTGGGAGTGGTAGTTAGAGAAGAGGTGTACGATGGTGCTGATGAAGGATTGGGGGCAGGAGGGATAGATGTGATGACATGATGAAGCTTTGGGGGGTTGGAGGATGAAGTAGTGAGCTTTAAGCTAGAGCGGGCATCGCCATTGACGGTCGAAGCCGCCGAGGTAGCGGCGTAGGCCATCGCGGGTACCTTACAAGAACACACCACTCAGCTGCAGATCGTGAGACTGTCAACCTGTCGTGAACCGTGCCAATGCCTGAGTCACCTGGACTTCGCAAAGGACGAATGAGCAGTACAGCAGTAAGGAAGCGGTCGTGTTGGTTCAGAGATGGCGGCCTATGGTTGTAATGCAATACGAACCGAATTAGGGAACGTGTCTGGCTGAGTGATGCAAAAGCCACGTCCTTAGCGGGATATGTTATGATTTTGATATCTGCATCTTGGCCAGCCTTTAATGCAATGCGGAGAGCCCTTCCTAAGAGCGCTCGCGAGGAGTGAAGGAGGGGGGGAGGGAAAGGAACTCAGGTCCCTGATAACAATTGAGACGAACAGTGGCCTTGTGTAACGGTGGCTCCACGGGGCAACAATCGGTAACGCTACCGTCGTCTATCAGGCTGTTGATCGATGACTTGGCTCCCTGCTTATGGAACCGATTTTCGTCACGTTCCTTTAGAGCTTTCTGCCCCTTTCGGCGGTTTTCTTTTATTATTTTAAACCTGTATTCCCAATGGAAATCCTGCTTTTTACCCCTCTTGAATCGTCGATCCCTTCAATGCGCGGGGAAAGCTGTCCTTCTGCAAGAATAGAAAGGTGTGGAGACGGACCAATTGGCCGTGTCTGGCGACGGGGGTAGCAGTCCCTTTTTTTTCCTTTTCCTTTTTCCTCTTTCAATATTCCCTGGTGTTGACAGGGAAGGTAGATAGCGGCCCACAGATGAGAAAGAACTAATAGAAACGAATCATGCAAGACAAAAGTAGCCTGTGCCGCGCATGTGCTTAGTTGTCAGCAGAGCCCCTCCGCTTTGAGTAATTGAGCAAAGAAATTCAGTTTTCGCGTCAGTTGGCGTGGTTCTAAAAGTAATTTGGGAAGGTGCAGCACGAGAAATGTAGAATCGGCGACGAGGATCTGAGCTGCAATGCAGGATTGCCTGCCAGCACAGTGATGCAGGCGGTCCAAACAGGAAGAAGGAGGATGCTGGGGGAGCAATCAGAGATTGGACGGAGCTCAGTAGTCGCAAAGGTTGCGATGCTCTAGTGCGCTTCGACGTCTCGCCGTTTCAGGTAATGCTGCACGGTTACGTGGAGGGTCGTAAAGGACCTGCAGCGACAGAAAAAAAAAGCCGCCGGGATGTAAGTAAGAAACGATGATCATGCGACAAATAGCGAGGAGACTGCCAGCAGCGTGCTCCAAAGAAATTCGGGTCACTAAATTGCGGAAGGGAGGAAGGCGAGGAACTGCGCACGAGGAAGGTACTGAAAGGTGTTAAAAAGGGATTCGATAGTCCTCTTAAGGATTTTCCATTTGGACGAGTGGTGGAAGTTGAACCAACAGGGAGATTTGGGGAGAAAGAATTGTGGAAGGCTCGATTTGGAAGAAACCACTGGATGTTTCAATTCAAAGAAAGCTGGAGTGGGTACTGCTTACTGACGTACAGAGTACTGTATGTCGTGTGGTACGTATTGCAGTATGGTAACGGTCCACAGTACCCGTACAGACGCGGTAACGGGTAACTGATCTGTACAGTACCTTAATGTATTTTTCCGCCTATTTTCTTTTCCCTCTTTCTCTTTCCCTATTCTTCCCCTCTATTATTATTTCTTCTCAGCCAACGGGTCCGCCGAGAAGTTGAAAACGAGAACGAAGAACCGAAAGGGTCAGACAAGGGTTGAAAATTACACCGCTTAGTCTTTTCGGTACCAAACAATCGTTCAACAATGTAATGATGATCTAACCAGGCGATATGGAATGATGATGGTAGTGGCCCTCAGTGGTGATAACAGCGGCGTTCAAGGATAGCCAGGGAAAATAAATGGGATAAGAGGGGAAACGAATATTGTGCGGTCAAAGATATTTGCTTCCGTTGATCTTCTATACTCAATAAAGAATGAAAATCAATGATCATGCCAGCAATGACGGATAGCCGGGAGTCTACGATCTATATATTAAAATGAGGAGCTGGAAAGGGATGGTAAATTTGGTATGTAGTCTAATCAAACTGGGCCGTTTGTCGCTGGGCAGATTTTCTTGAAACTTCATTGCGGGTGAGCTTTGAACAACGCATAGCAACGGCGGCCCAAGAAAATATTGAAGCTAATCGTAATGGTCTGTGGCAGCTTGTCTACAGAGTATTCTCACCCTTGTTTACACGAAAAAAAAAAAAAAAAAATATGAGAAACTTTTTACATATTGTCTATTCCTTTCCTCTCCTTAATTTTTTTTATTTTTGGAGGGGTGCTTCCTTTGAAATACTAAACAATCCGAGACCCGGAAGTCGAGGATCACCTTGATATTGAGATGAATTGGAGTCGGCTGACTTTAATATTTAATTTATTCAATATTCTTCCCTTTAACTCTTCTGTCTTGGGACTCTTATTATGCAATTCATCTGTTTTATTAAACGTATCTGACAAGTACCAAGGCATCAGGGCCGCCGGAAACGTGACCGGTAATCCTGGAGAGAGCATCATTTGGGTACCAGAGCGAACAATGAAATGACTTCCAATGAACAGACCCTGATCTGCTATACCATTGGACGATCATCCCTTGGGGGGATAGCACTGTCAATCTTGCAGGTCGGCACGCTCCCACTGGCTGTGGACAGGCCGAGTTTCACCTGATTCTTAGGTATTATCTCGGTGTCTTTCGACAAAAATTCCTTAGGGGGGAAAGGGGGCAAAGTGGAAAGCCCTAGTAGGTTGAAAAGTGCCTGTGCGACTTATTCGATAGGCTGACCTTGTGGATACAGGTCATCCCATAGCTGTAACAGATTGCATTGCATGCCCTTTTCAAAAAGAGAATCCCCACAGAAGAACCCGTTCCCCATAGACACGATGGGGCTGCGTGATACGGAGAACGGAGTAATCCACTGTCATTTCTTTCAACCTGTTTTACTACGCTAGAAAGTATTCGAAGCATGCCTCACCAGCGACCCACTGCCAACAATAAAATGACTATTGATTACCCATCGCGTAGGATTTGATATCTGATGTTACAGAATCCAAGAGCACCGACACTGCGGTCCTTCCGGGGAAGAATTATGTGGATCGCATACGATCATCATCGTCTATCGTCATCTCAATCCCCTTCATTCTTGCGATCTTTAGAGTTTCAGGTCGCGGGTGGTTGAACTAAACCGCTTTATCCCTGTGGATAACTCTGCATTGCTTCCCCAAAACTGGCAAGTGAAGCTGCATGCCATCCCTCCACACTTTAGGGCGTGTGTAGTCGTAGTAGTACTAGTAGGTCAACAGTCCAACATGAATAGTTCGGTCCAATAGTACAATGACTCAAAGTTCCGACAACCGGGATACTTGTCACCTGATCCGTGCCTTAGTATCAGCAGAAGACTGGGTTGTCGATGTCCAATCATAGCTTTCTCGTCAAGGATGCATTCGCACCGCAGAAATCAATGTGCGATGATGCTGTGAGGTATGGTTACCAATAGAACCTTAAAGAGGGGAAAAGGGAGGAGAAGGGCGGGTTTGCCGGAAACAGATACAAAAAGGGAAAAGGGAAAAAATGAGAATGAAGATGAAAAAAAAAAAAAAAGAAAAAGAAAAGAAAAGAAAGAGGACGGTCGAAGCCGCTCATCCCTAGTCAACAACACTGTGGAGTGTTGAGTGGTTCTTTTCGTCTACGTAAGGTTCGCAGGTGGTGGGAGTTAGTACTACTAGTACACGGGGGAAGGGAAAGATAGATACAAGAATCCACTGCTACCTAGAACATTACAAAATTGTTTCTTGTTTTGAAATTGAGTCATTGCGGGTGTGGACTATAGTAGTCGAAAGGGAAAGCATTCTACTACCACTTGAACGCGGGGTGATTTTAGCACTACCTAAGGAGAAAGAGAGGTACAGGAACTGTACTCCGTACCACGCGTAATAATACGATTACTAGCCTTAGTAATGGATTCAATTTGCCCTATGCATTGGTGTTGAGGCTAGGGCAGTGGCAGTGGAATCACGGGCGGGGCGGTGCATGAGAAGGGAGAGAAGAAAGAAAGATCATCACGACAATGGAGCGGTAAGAATGATGAAACGATGAATCTTAAACCGCTAGTCAGCAGATCCTTTGGGGGATTCTCATAGGCAGCAACTTAGCCCCATACTAATCTTGGAGACTAGTCATTAGTCAGGTATTTTCTTCCACAGCCGGGTAATCTTTTTCCTTTTCTTACATACCAGAAGCACAACCTACTGGTACGATTAATGTTTGTGGGTTATACCCTACTATTGAGGGCTTATCATTCACCGTCTACTTAGGACATACTGAGGCAAGGTTACCAGCCACTAGTATTAGTATCACAGTACTCCGTACCCTCTAACCGTCTCAGAAGAGCGGTCAGCCAGCCTTTGTTTTGTCTTTTTAAGTGTAATTCACAATTCATAGCTTGGGTGATAATGAGAATTGATAAAGCACTTGAACTCGTGGACCTGTTTTGCATGTTATCCAATCGGTCTTGTTTGAACATATCTTTTATTCTTTATTCTCTCCACCTCTCTACCCTATGGGATCAGAGAATTTAGTCGGGCATGGTTTCTACTTGGGAGTCATCCCATTTACCCATAGCTGGGTGGTTGGACATTAACGAAGCCGGCTAACACCGTATTGCTCCCACAGACCACGCCTTGGCAGTAAAGTGACCAGAAACAGAGAGTAAGTATTGCGACCAGTTTGAATGCATCGTGACATCCAAAAGCGAGAGGCAACCGTAGGACCCCCAAAGCTGGCGCGTAAAAAAACTAATAATAAAATAGTAAAATAAAAACATTAAAGAAAATGGTTCGTGGGGTGTGAACCCCGCACTACAGCTGAGCCATATTGCTGAGTTGGCAATGCTTATCTTCCTTGTTCTGCTTGTCATTTTGAGTGTTCAGCCCACCACTGGTCATTAATGAGGCATGAAGGTCATCAGAAAGTGAGATGATGGAGTTCTGCTTTAGGCAGACCAAATTTACGCATTTCCCGTCCCTCCGAATCCTATGCCAAGCTAGTTCTTGGGGCAATTTCAATGCAGACATATACATTTGCGTAGTTAAGGATAACACCAGCATTAGTGTGATTATGGAAGTAGTACATATATCGTGAACAATGAGCAAAAAAGGCAGCTAAATATAGATAAAGCTATGTTTCTCTATTCTTCTTCGTCGATATCGTCCCTACCAAGATCTTTGAAGAAATGATGTTGTCGGCTATCGGGCATTGTCGGCTCAGCGTCCAACCAAATCATTTATCCATCGAAGGTTCTTTCATCCTTCCATCGAGCAGGTAAAGTCTGATTAGATTAACTAGTATACTTCCCAACCTTAAATGTCTCAAAACTTGGGCTTCCATTAGCCTTTTCCAGACAAGGCTGATTCCTCCTCCAATGGCAGGTTATTTTTGGGATGCGAATGACCTGATGCATTAGTAGGTATTACAATGATATTTCCTTGTTTCTTCTTCTCATCCTAAACCCCCTGCTGCTTTTGTTGGAATAATAAGAAATTTACTGGGGTGCTCAGGGCATGTGGGCGTATGTATGAAAGCAAAGTAAGCAATTTCATTCATCATCTCTGTCATCATAAGATCGATACTCGTAAAAAAAATCCCAACCAATGGATCAAAACTGATATCGCGGCTATGGCGGGAGTCTGTATCAGGTAGCAATGAACATAATACTGGAATCCTTTTTCCTAAGGGTTTCACCTCCGAGTGAGTACACTACCATGACGCAAGGAGTTGTAGCAGATCGACTTATATTCCTTTACTAAGATCAACATGCGGCTGTACATATGTACATTTATAGACAAATCTCCGTAGGAAGCGGGCGATAAGAGGCCTAAACCTCTTGCTAGTGTGATTTTGCACTGTCTTGGCTATCCGGTGGTACTTGTTAGTAGGTTACCTTTTCAGGGTTTTTACTGCATGGGTTTAGTTGCGCATAGACTGTACATAGATACCTCATAGGGAGAGAAGCGATTTGTTGTAAACCTGCCCCTCCATACAATCGATAACGATGGCGATGATCAGAGGGGAAGTAAAGCGGAGAACAAGGCTCGTGGGTTTTTAGGTTACCACCGTCTCGCGTGCTCTAAGAGCTTTGATTGCTCCTTGCGTTGATTGATTAATATTTATTTTTTTTACCCTTAGGGAAGTACTAGTGTCCAAGGTCTGTGTATATATGGCACTACGGAGTATATTGTCATGCCGTCAGTTTAGTCAATTTTGGAACGTTGATTCCGAGTAGGTAACCGGCGCTGATAATCATGATGATCAAAAGAGGCGGGGAAGGATAATTTTCCGTACTGCCAATCCAACCTCCTCCTCCCACGAGCACCATTCAACCGTGCTCTGACGTGCCACGAAAGTCCATCAAGAAAGGGATATCATTCGATGGGCTTTGGCTTCTGAGCCCGTGACCAGTAGCGCAACATTTCATTCGCACCGGGAGCACCGGCTACCAGGTGGCCATGTTTGCTACTCTTACCAGCTTCAGTTAAGGCCAAAACCTAAGGTACCGAGACTCCGGGAAATTTTTAGGATCCTGAGGTTTTGACTGCCTGAGACCTTAGGTAGTATCAACGTAACTTAGCATTACTCATTAATAATTGATGGCATTAAGACACAGCATTCCATGCCTCTTGACTTTTCTACAGTATGTACATACATATTTCATTCCATCATTGTGGATCCCCTTCTGAGCACATATTAATGTGACTGTTACCTATCTAGTCTGTAGTATAGTGCTCCATTTCGGCATCTTACTGCTTCCAACGTTGGGTTCCTTTGATGATCCAATGATTCACCCTCATTGGCGGTGACCACCCTGAGCGGTCTGACGATAGAGCCTGAAAAAGCCTTAGGCACTAAGAGACCAACCCTGCCGGGCACCGTCCTTGGGGAACCCAACCGACAATGATCATTGGCCCATTCCATCGGCCTCGTGGAGAGGCCTCCTAACGGTGGCCCACTTGGCCACTTGACAGCTTCCAATCTCCTTCCATCGCGGGTTTCTTCCACTGAGGATCTTGCATCCGAGGACTCCTGGCTACGATCACGAACAAAGCGTGTGATGAACGCATTCAACGGGCAAAACCCTTGACTTTCTTCCCTGATCCTTGTGCTCTCCTATCATTATCCCTTATCACCGTAGGCAGAAATATAGTTGATTAGGTATTCTGTAACGTTTCCGATCCCTCCCTTATGCCTTTGTTTTTTATATTTTAATTTCTGTATTTCAGCTGTGCTCCATTCTTGCCCCCCTATATTTCGTTAGATCGTGAAGAAAAGAATTTATATTATTTTGATCTTGTTTCGCTTACTTTTTTCTTTCTTTAAGGAAAAAGCCTACCCTCAATTGGACACACCATGACAATTTCTAGTAGGCGTAGAGATAACCTGCGTGGAATTGCTCAATCTCCTAGTAATCGGTGATTTGCTCCCTTGAAGACCAAATTTCGTACTTGAATGCTTCTATTGATCAATCAATTAAATGACGAACAGATGTTATGACATCATAACCCTGTTAGCACGCAAGTGCTTCCCCACCACCCGAATCGGAAGAAGGACCCAAAGGGAATTCATTTAACAAAAAAACCGAGGGGGAAGGTGAAAAAATAAAAAAGGAGAGATATTGTATATTCCAGCATAGTGGTTACCATCTTACCACATCAACTGCATTAGCGTGGTAATCATTCTCGTTCGCTGTCATGTCATTACACTACGTGGTTAATTACCATACATACCTCCGTACAGAGCAACGAACACGCTTGTATGTCAGCGCACAACAACCCTATCATAAGGAAAACCCAGAGATAATTTGATAGTTTGATTAGAAGTATTGCTTAGCCAACTGCCTCTGTATTATAAAGTTGGGGATTAAAACACCTTGGAAACCAAAAAAATATATATATTCTTTGAACACCAATAGTAGTGTATTTTAACTTCAGACGACGGGTTGTCGCGACTCTGATCTTCAGGAGACCACTTGACGAAAACAGAAATTTTCCTCGTTGCTAAAGAACTTTGATTAATGGTCTACTACATCATCACATAAAAGGTGACTCAGGTACCGGTTGTACCGCATGGACATCAGCTCTGGCGTCCGGACTGTCCGAAGCCACAGCACGCAAGGAGGGAAAAAGACGGAAAAGAAAAAAGATTTTTGAAACTAATAGTTACAAGGCAAACTGAGTCGTTCCCAACTGGATGGAACGTTGCGCCTCTTAAGCCGGGGTCAGAGAACTGTAATCGTCTACTCGTTAAGCCAATGAGCCTACGATTACAAATTACCATTTGCGCTGCAAATTACTCAATCAAGTTACACAGCTATTGCCCCCCAACAGAGGGTATGCAAGTTTTCTTCCGATTCAATGGATCGGGCATGGCGTTTCAGTGTTGATGGGTAGGTATTTGGAAACGAAAACAGACTGTGTAACATGGAGTAATATTGTAATTTGGGGCCACGACCAGGAAATAAATCAATAGCCCATGCAATCAAACAAAACACTATCGCTGCCTGAGGCTCAGTTCAGCTGAGTGCACATCAATCCTTCGATGCGTCTTCGGTGCTTCTCAGCCTTCTGCCAACCCCAGTCATTCATGCTGCTAGGGCTCGCGTTCAGGCTATCAAATCCTCTGTGGTTGTTCCAGCAATGCAGCACATAGTCCAGTCGGGTTGACAAGTGCCGGACTTCTCAGCCAGCCAGACAACGTGCTCGTGGCTTGCGGGTAGTCCATAACTCGCTCCTATTATGAGGCGGCTTGCATGAGCAACGCCTTGTTCGCATCTTACCTGCGTATGGAACCTCGAGATTAAAGATGCCTAATGTTGCCTCATCTCCCTTTTAACTTTGGTCGCTTCTTTGCTTTCTAATCTGTCTCAACCCCTCTCCTTTATGGCTGTATACAGGCGGGTTGGCTGTTTGCCACGGGATGCGAGGTCAGAGCTCACCCGAATGACACTCACCTCTAGCGAATCTAGTACCGCTCCAGGACTCCATTCTTGCTTACAGATACCGTTATTGGCCGCTAAAAGCATGCGGGATACTTGCTAAAGCAGTTCTCGGACGGCTACACCGCTGCCATCTGACATGTGTACCTACTGCTGGGTGATATAGGTATCAGCTTGAGATGCGAAGCCACCAATGGGTATTTGCCGAGGGTTGAGGCAAACCACAATCACAAAAACCACTGTTACTGATATCGCGCGATTGATACGAAGTGCCCTTGGGTCTACCACCACTAGGGCAGGTCCACCGCGGTGGCAATGGTAGGGGTTGTTGCTGCGGAACTATCAGCCGCAGGAGTTTTAATTCGAGGTTTGCTCCAATCTCACTTAATGTTGAATCCGTCCCTTGCCGGCTTTTTTATCCGTCTTTTTTTTTCATCAATCTGTTTTTATTTTTATTTTTACTTTTTTTTTTGTGCGTGTATATGCTGCATCTTTCTCTTTGACCCGTTCAACTCTCTGAGCTGCCGAAGCTCTTACCGTCATTGGCCGGTTCACCATAGATAACCTTTCACGGTTAAACGGTATAGTCTCGCGTTAATCGAAGTTTTAGAGCATGGTATATACACATGTGTATCAAATGATTTTTTCCTGTCTACACCATGCTTGTCCTTGTGCTTCCCATTGTTATCCCTCCGTTTTCTCTCTTTTTTTCCCATTCGAGTGGACTTTTTGCCTTTCACTTTACTCTCGGTCCGAACCGATAGCAGTGCGCCACTGCCGTACAAATTATGCACCGATTCGGCGCGCACAACTATGAAAAACAAGGAGCAGAAATAAGATAATGTCCTTGTGTTGTACTTCCTGAATTCACTCCCAGTATCTTCTACGGCCGGCGTCAATACCATTACACATGGATGATACGGAGTATTTCAGGCGATTATTGGTTTTACCAAAGATGGTCATATCGGCAACGGGTCACTAGGTCGAGATATCACCAATGAGCGTGTTCACGGCGGACTTCATAGTATTGCTTGGATTCCACATGTTTCCACTGTGACTCAGTCCCGGTTTCCTAACTAAAAATAGGACTTTTTTTTTTTTTTTTCTCCATGGAAACGCCCATCGGCCAATTATCCACATGGTACAGAGCATGTTCTTTTTCTAGAATTCTTCGACGACTAGCGCGAACAGCGCACACAAACGCGGGAAACTGGGAACTGGCTGCGACCAACGGCGGTGCACGCTACACGGTGACAGGGCTCTAGATATCTCAGTGCCATAGTCACAGACAATCCCAGTCGTATGTCATCGGTTTTATGACTAGGATCAGGGTGAGAGGCCCCCACGATGGCTGTGGGACAACACGCTGGGTAATGCATGTGCAGTACCCAATGGGGATAACACTAGTAGGGGCATATCCAGCCATGAGATTATCAGATTGGAATCCTGTCTGCGCTACGGTGCTGCGCCGCGTCCTGGGGGATACAGTAACGTTCCATTGCCTTTCTGGCGCATTGGCAGGCAACGTACGGCCGCCTCACGGATGATTGCATACGGCTAACGTCACAGAGGAAACCACTCTTAAAACGTGTACTGAGTGGTCATACACGGTTGGATCAAACAAAGGAACGAATTCCTTGCGAATACCTTGGTGGGGAGAGGTAACCAACGATGTTAGTCGAGATGGGATGAGGCTTAGGTCCCCCAACACGGCACGATGGGAATTATCCCTGGTTGCTACAGGATAATCGTCAAACAATGAATGGCTTCCGCAGCTACCAGATTTCCGGAACTGGGCTCCTGTTTTTGTTTTTGTTTTTTGTTTTTTTTTCTCCCTTTTTCCCCGTCTTGCCTTGTTCTTTGACCGTCCCATTATTTGCCTTACGGGCTTTGGCTGCCGCTTTTCTCCACTTTTCATTAGATCCGAACTTTGGATCGCAAGGCACCAATTTACACGAGACTGACTAACACGATGCAACGTATGCTTCATATCAATTCGCGTAAGTACTACGATTGACTCGATATTGCGAATGGGGTCTCGCTGGTCTGCCAAGGACATCACACGGTATCTTGATATGAGCTTTAATCTCGACATATCCACAAGCCGAGGAGAAGAGGAGCCTACGGCAATCGCCATCCTGATCAAGGTATAAGCGATATGAATTAATTGACTCATAATAAAATACCTTCGTCAGCAATCCTCGCGAACCAAAACCCCCTAGATGGCAACGGGTATACACACGAGTGTCATGGCCAGACTGATAAAACGCTAGCTCTATAGCACCAAAGCGAGGGATAATAGCAGAACTCGCCCTAAAACGGTAGGCTACATACAGACAAAACCGACCAGACCAGAATAAGATAACACACGATCCACGTTCCATCTCCCCGAATCTTGGGAACTCTCGGCCGTCAGACCCACACCCGATTGGAATCCACCTTGCAAACCCTAACTAGCCGACGGGACATGCGGTTTTGACTGAAACGTCCTACTGAACCTAACAGCTCCGACACAGCCTTTTACTCTTATGTCAATGAGCTGTCAAGTCCCATACTTGCCCGATGAGGGCATTGTACACCTGATCGTCGATATCAAACACGCGTGCTTCCCGTGTGGTTGGGCTGCAAGTTGTACCCGGACCCGTAGGATGGCATGTCAGACGGAACGGCGGAGCTGCAGACAGGGGCTGGGACTCCTGTAACTACCAACGAGGGCTTGGATTGCCCCAGTGGTTGCTTTGCGGCTCTTTTCTACTCGCGATTCAGTTCCTTTGGGGTTATGTTTCTGTTGGGATTGCGGAAAGGGGGCGAACCAGTAGACTTTGGTATCAGAAGATGAAACAGGGAGTAACTTTCTCTCGTTCCTTTTTTCAATCTCCTCTGGAAATCACATCGGTTAGGATATCTATCTGGAAGTGGAACTCGACTGAGGAGTGCCGAAGACGTCATATGTCATTTGATAGACAAGCATCGCTGAACCCAAAGACATATTGATAAGACCTCGTACAAGAAAGCCATCAAGCAATGCTACAGAACTAAATTCAGAAACAAAGAAACCACCATCACTATCAAACCATAATCTCCTCAAAGAAAACCAAACCCTCCCCAAGTAAACGAGTGATCCGATAACTCCAAAGAAAGATAAGACAAACATGTCAAATCTCCCCCCGCATTCACATCCACCCCAAACAGCAGAACAGAACCTCCTTCCCACCACCATAGATCCATCCATAAACCAATAGACTCTACAAGAATGAACACCACCAAGCCAGTCGACGCAGCCTTCACAAAATCCCTCCCCAAAATCGAGGTACGTATCTTCACTCACTAACTAAACATCCCCCCATCCATCCGATCTCAATCAACCCAACCCCGCACCCCCAAACCGCAAAGATCCAGATCAAGCTCAATCACCCAGAAAAGATATCAACACCAACTAACCACCCACAAAACCATAGGTCCACGCCCATCTAAGCGGCAGCATAAGTCGCCAATGTCTCCACGAACTATGGCTCCAAAAGCGCGCCGTAGACCCAACCTTTGATCTCCCAGATCCCTGGGTCGTCATGCCCCCGGGCAAGGTAGACTACACGCTTGATACGTCTGTTTTCCCACCCTCCCCCTTCCCCAAAATAAATAAGATAGATTTCTAACAAGGGAAGAAGAAAATGATGATGATTGACAATTGAGATTCAAAAAAAAATAGATTCTTCAACACCTTCGGCACATTCACCTACCACCTCCTCACCGACCTCCCCTCAATAACCTACGCCACAACCTCCGTGCTAAACAACTTCCACGCTGACGGCATCAAATACCTCGAACTCCGCACCATCCCCCGTCCCAGCCCCCATTTCACCCAAGAAGCCTACATATCAACCATCCTCTCCACAATAACCACCTTCGCAGAAAAACACCCAGACCTAACAACCAGACTCATCCTTTCCCTCGACCGCGGCGAGCACAACCCCGCCGACGCAGACGCCGTCGTCAACCTAGCCATTGCCCACAAACCGCTCGTCGTGGGGGTCGACATCGCCGGGAACCCGAGTAAGGGGGATATGGCGATTTTCGGGCCCGCGCTGGCGAAGGCTAAAGCGGGTGGGTTGGGCGTTACGGTGCATTTTGCGGAGGTGAGGACGCCGCCGAAGGAGGGGGAGCTGGAGACCATATTGGGCTTTGGGCCGGATCGGTTGGGGCATGTTATTCATGTGCCTGAGGATCTGAGGGGGGAGATTATTCGGCGGAAGGTGGGGTTGGAGTTGTGTATGAGCTGTAATGTTCATGCGAAGCTTTTTGATGGTGGGTTTTTGGAGCATCATTTTAGGGAGTGGTGGAGGGTTGAGGAGTGCCCGGTTGTGCTTTGTGTAAGTCTTTGTTTTCTCACGTCTGTTTTTGTTGTCGTTTGGGAAGGGAGTTGAGGTGGTGATGCTAATGGGTGTATAGACGGATGATGTGGGCTTCTTTTGTAGTCCTGTGTCGAATGAGTATTTGCTTGCGGCAGAGCATTTTAATCTCACTCGCACCGATATCGTGGATATAGCCCGGAGAGGGGTTAGAGTGATTTTTGAAGGCGAGTTGGAGAAGAAGCGGCTGTATAGACTATTAGATGAGTTTGAGGCTGGTTATAGAGAGTGATATTACATTGTCTTCCAATACAATACATGTCTTACAATGAATGATATCATGAGAAGCATAAACATCAACTGAACAGCACTTTTATTGCCTAGAATATAACACAACATAAAGGGTATCTAATGCAAACTAACCCTGCCACCGGAACTTGCCTTGCTTCAAGGTCTGCACGACTCCCAATGGCATGAGCTCCTTACTCACTGCGGCCAAACTTCCATACTTCTTCACCATCTCTCCCTGGTACAGCTCGCCGGTCCACTTCCAGTACGGTGGCATTGAATCCCAGTTGTTTGAAAGGACCAGACGGCTGCTGGGATCCTCCTCCAATGTCATCTGGTTGGTGCGAAACTTGGGTGACTGGTCGATCATCACTTCGCGCCGGGTGCCGACAAGATCATTGTACGCGCCGAGGAGTTGGTAACTATACGTCTCTGAGTGGCGGGTGTACTCTTCGAGGGACATAAAAGCAGTCGGGTCCTCATCGTCACCGAAAACTTCTTCAGAGGCTGGTTCCTCAGGCCCGTCTTTCTCAAATCGTTCTTGGGCGGCGTGATACTCGGCCTCATCCTTGTTGTAGGCCTTTTGAAGGCGGCCGGAAGGTGTTGATTCGATGTTCTCTCGGATGGCGAAAAGAGGAATGTATGGGTTCGTGAGTTCGAGGCCGCCAAACTCAACGGGGAAGTAGAAGAATCCCTCGGGAAGATCGTAGATATCGAATCGCTCAGCAATCATCTTTCGAAGGTGATCAGTGACGCCGCTGTGACTATCAGGGAAGATAGTGCGCTCAATACGGTTAAGGGTGGTGACGGCCATATCGATGTGACTCCGTCCGAAGCACATAACTGGTCTGGCGAAATTATTCACGAAGAAGCGACCGAAGTAGCTATTCCATGCCTGAACGAAGGAGAAGACGCTCTTGCATGCAGAAAGCTGGAGCTGAAGCTCCGAGATGTGGCTGTCCACTTGCTCTTGGTCGATGATGAATCGGCCCTCCTGGGCGTCAAGCTTCAAAAAGCCCCATCGGATGTCGCCGGTAGGTAGAGTATCCGAGCCCTCGGTTTCCTCAGTCTTTGTGGAGGAAGACAGGTCTTGATATGGCTGTTGGCCGGATTTGTCTTTGTTCTCAAGATGCACTGTCCCGGTCTTCTCCTCGTTAAACTCGAGACCCATCACTTGAGCAAACTCGGTCATAGTATTCCAAGCTTTGATACAAGTCTGCTTCTGACCCCAGAACCAGAAATCATCATGCATGCGATACAAATACGCACCATCCGTGCTTTGGTTCACGGCATAATCCATGCAGAACAGCACAGCTTCCCCGAAGCAGTCTGAGAGTGTATGGCTTATGGGAATTCCGCGTCTACGGGTCTGCACCGCAGCTTCTGGTCCGTCCTGAGTAAACTTGAGCGGGCACTCCAGGAACCTCTTGAAGAAATCGAGCCAGTTCTGTGGCACTCCAAAGTACGCCAACACTGTGAGCATCGTGGTATGTGGGATAGACGGACCAAAGTACTTGAAGTCCGACCGAATAGCCGTGAATTGTCCATGAATCCGGGTCTGCACGATAGACTCCGCAATCAGGAGATGGAGGAGCGAGTGCTTTGTCTCCAGGGCGTTCTTGCGGTTCTCTTCCTCAACATCGTCTGTGTCGTTATTATCATCATCGTACCCCAGCCCACCTGCAGTTAACGAGCGAGGCAATTGAGTCATGAAATACTCGGTTCTATATACATCGCGTCTCTCCTCGTTCACGGATCTGATACACCGCGCGTGGTCCCTACCGAGGAAGTGCTGACGCCGTGCCCGCTCCGACTTTGAGATAGGCTGGCGCAGGCTCTTCCAGGCCCAGGTCTTTTGAAAATTGACAAATGCAGCCCGGAAAGTCACCGCCCAGTGGAGCCCGAGATACTGGAACAGAAGACTGTCCAGCAGATCCTCATCTTGGAAGACCCGGTACTTGCCGTTCAGCTGACGACGCATTTCCTGAGGAAGACCCTCGGACGGCCAGTGCCAATTGTCCAGGGCCGCAAGACGCATGTTCAAAACATCTGCCACCTCCTGGGCAACAGCCTTGTTGAGCATAAAATCCTTCAGGATGTCGGACTTTTCCTTGGTGAGAGAGTCTGATCTTAAGAGGGCCTTGCTCACCCACTGAAGCGTGTCAACGTCAAAATGAGTGCGTGTCGATGTATATTCATCTCCAAAGGTCTTCATCTTCTGCCGCAGGGTTTTCAACGCTTGCTGAGATTGATTCGTCTTTGTGAACAGACTGTCAAGGTACTCGTTGATTGTTTTTTCATCCACATTCGCGGCGTTGAACACATACTGCTCCCACGTTGCTCGCTGCTCCTGCATTTCCGCACGTCTTGTAGCGTCAGACTCGGAACCTTGTTCCTTAGCCTCGGCAGCCTCCTCCTCGGTCTCAAGGCCGGTCAGCCACTCCGTGACCAGGTTGCTGTAGAAGGCAGCATGTTCGTGACGGGTGTGCAGGAAATTTAACTCTTCCTCGAGCTGCGCAACCCAATCGCCTAGGCTCCGATCCGACACCGACGGGTCAAACTGGCTCTGCAGGAGAAAGCGGCGGATATTGACATGGGCAGCACGGGCGGTAGCATCTTGCACAGTAGTCTCGGCCTCTGACTCTCCAGAGTGCGTATCCAAATCCTCTCGGTCGAAGGCATCATTCGGATAGCCATTGAGCTTGGTGATTCCTTCCAAGAGCACCCGAGCCTTGGATCGTAGATCGGGTGCGTCTGCCGCTGCTTTAAGAATTCCCTCTCGTTGCTTCTCAAAGAGCGAGCGTTGCTTGGAAAGCTCGGCGATTTTTATATCGGTGATGGAGCGAAGGGTTTGCGGGAGGGCTCCAGAGGTAGACATGATCACTTCTCTCAGGTTGTCGATCTAACGGGAAGAGAGACGCGAATGGAGAAGATGCAGTTGGTATGAGTACCTGAGATGATCAATTCTTGGATCAGGTACCTAAAGAGAGAAACACACAATGATGTAATGTGGTGACTCCCGTTTAGAGTCCAAAGGAGAAAGCAGAGCTCGGTGGACAAGGAAAGATGAAAGACAGAAAATTAGTGCTGGTGAAACTCTGGGTTATATATGCTAAGAAGAGCAAATTAATTTCGCCTCTGGTGGAGAGCGAGTGGATCGTTGACTTTAAGCGATGTAGATCTTTTGAGATCTAAAGATCTCACTCGCAGCTGAGCAGCCTCGTCGGGCTCCCGAAATGGAAGGGAAGTTCAGCTCAGCTCAGCCACGTCGTGACTCAACTCGTAGTCAATTTGTCGCAGAATTCATTGGTTAAGTCGATTTCCGACTCGAGGCGTAGAGCACAGAGCTGAAAATAGAAATATCATACTTCATTACCGTATTAACAAGCTCACGCTAATTCTTCATACTCAATCCAACAATCGTCATACTGCATTTCCAGATAACTCTTCCCCCGAAGCTCCCCTACGCTCACAAACTTCCAGCGTCGAATGATGGCCATGACTGCTTTTGCGAGGACCAGCCAGGCCAATTCTTTGCCAACGCAGCTTCGCGACCCTTTGCTGAAAGCCACCAGTTTGGCTTCCATCTCCCGACGTTGTGACTCGTCCCCTAGCCATCGCTGTGGAAGCCATTGATCAGCATCGTGGCCCCAAATTTTACGCGACCGGCCTAAAACATAGGAATTTGCTGACACTGTGGTACCGATGGGGAGTGGAGCTGGAAGAGTGGATACTACAGTTTCGGCACCGCGTCTGATGACTCGAGGAAAAGCTGTCGGAAAAGAGGCGCAATGACGCAGAGTCTCTTTAACAACCGCTTGAAGCTCGAGGGAGGATGGTAGTGCTTCGACATCAGCCTCCTTTCGTAGCTTCTCCTGCCATAGTTGACCTTCCTGTGTTCCCAATTGGTAGACCATGGCCGTTAGGGCCGCAGCTACGCTACCCGGTCCGGCAAACACCAGGTTGACTGCCTCCGAAAATACTTCATCTTGAGTCATCCGACTGGAGTCGTCAAGAGGAATATCTAACCAACTTTTTACGATCCCGGGCTGTGCAGGTAGGCTAACCTGTTCAGGACGCCGAAAGATCATGGTGTGGCTCGAAGTCATGAGTGCCATCATTCCTGTGGGACCGCCCTGTTTGCTGGTAGTCAGCGTGCGCAACACTGCACTGATGAGACGGCTGTTCATGATCCAGCCGTATGATGGGCAGAGCGAGAAGCTCCACGCCATCTTAACCAACTTGCGCATGGCCGAACACATATCGGCCCCGGTCGCGGAGTCGGTATACGGGTGCGAGACAACATCGGGGCCATATATAAGCTCGAGCATGACGTCCATGGTGAACCGATGAGCCAGCGGTGCCAGATTCACCGCGGCCATCTCGCCATCTTGTCTTGACGAGGACGCGGCATCCGCCCGTGTAAAGAAGAGGTCCACATGCTTTGTTATAACGGATTCATATCTTGTTATCTTCGCGCTTGTCAAGGCTGGTCCAACTACCTTGCGTTTCCTCTGCCGATGATCTGCATCAGTTTTTAGAGCGAACACGCTCGGCACGCGATTGTCGCGAGTGTGGCCAAACAGATAGAAGTCGTCTTTTTCGACCGATTTATTAAAACCGTAGATCGCATCGAAGTCTCGTAGGTCGGAGAACGAGAGCCAATTTGGCGCTACGCGGACAACATGACCATATTTATCATGCAAATGCTGCTCTGAAAGATGATGTTGACCGCCAAAAAACGTGAACAGTCTCCTTTATGTAGATTGGTCAGTGCGCTTGGCAATTTAGCCCGTCGGACGGGGTGTTAATCTTAGCTCCGGTGGTAAATGAAGGCTAGATTTAGGACGAACCAGAGATTGGTAAACCGAGCCAAGAAAGGTCCGGGGTAGCGCGCAAGCGGATGAAAGTAACACTGATAGATCACATGGGCCGCCAGGGCGGCAAGGGCAACCTGGGCGACGACAAAGGCCGTACTGGAGACCATGATCAATACTAGTATATTGATGGAGGTGTCACAATCACAGTCGAATCAGCCAGAATGCGTTCGTCAGCTTTTGTACCCCACGTCACATGCGGGTGATGCACGTGTCTTTCGTATTGAATGATAACTAGGTGCCTGAACATGAGTCCTCCAAAGTAGAGTCCCTCTCGCATTTCCTGATCATTACTACCTGTTGTGTCCTGAACATCCATTATGTCAAAGTTATAGCAAGCTAACTGAAGAGTCTAGGTGATAATGTCCAGACATGGTGAATCGGATATCCATCATGAATTACGAAAAAAATATAGTTCACATAAAGAAAGAGACCTGAGCCGAATAACATGACACCAAGAGGACTCGGATCAAGTCGGATACGCGTCATTTTCCCGATAGGCTCTGAGAATAGCCTATGTCAACTTTAGCAGAAGATACAAGCGACCCCTGATGAACAAATGTGAGAGGTAACAAATCTTCCATGGCGGATTCAGCCATGTCTTTAGGTTCAATCACCACCACATCCGAGCGCGATGTGCTTTGACCCTAAGACATCGCAATAGCTTTTGTCGCTACCCCATCATTCGTGCCCGTTCAACGGTATAGCGAGCTGGCTGCGACATTGTCTTCATAGCTAGGGCATATAATGAAGCAACTATTGCAATCAGCTGGTTCAAAGCAATTTTCCAAACCGAGCTAGAGCCTAGTTATCATTTGGGAGGGGGGGGTTGTCATAGAGCGAGGTTATGAGCTTAAAAGAGGTGCGATGTGGAGACACTTGTTCGACCTAGCCCATCGCTGAAAATGATAGGGGCAGGTTGCCATTGCGATAGCATTCCATTCACCAGCCGAAAAGACAAAAATCAGCTGCGGGGAAAAGAATTCCGAGGGATTATTATTCGTT
This sequence comes from Aspergillus sojae, assembly GCA_008274985.1. Lineage (NCBI taxonomy): Eukaryota > Fungi > Ascomycota > Eurotiomycetes > Eurotiales > Aspergillaceae > Aspergillus > Aspergillus sojae. Next base: position 3,370,114 of record CP035527.1, on the reverse strand, counting down.
TCAAGTTGGCAGACCAGCAGATATGTCACCAACCATGAATCAGATTGTGGGAGGATTGTTCTTTTCTGAGGGAATTCACATTCAGAGAGCTGAAGAAGGGAATGGAGGAAGTGACTAGTGTTGATAGTCCGCGCCAAACCAGGAAGATCGCCTTGGCCGTCTCCTTCAAAATCCTTAACTCCGATAGTCAATCTCCGGTCTCATTGGTCAGTGGTGGTGGGGCACATCCACATAGGGGACTTTTGGACCATCAAAGGATTTTAGTTCAGGTTGGCTACGGCTGAGCAGTCAATCCGATCCCCTCTCTCTTGCCTTATCACATCCAGATCCCAGACACACCCCCCCAAGCGAATGACAGCTGCTTTACCTCCTTAAATTCTCGCCCTGTTGTCTTCTCGTAACCCAGTCGAGACGCAAAGTAAAAGAAACAAAAATCAAAGTGTTGAATGATATTTGTCCTTGCGTAGGATTCATTCGGCGGCTACACGTTTAGTACTATAGCATCCCCAGACACACCCTCAATCAATCGAACTTTGCCCCTCCAGCCAACGAATTCAGAATGGGCATGGAGTTTGTCTTTATAAATGTCAAAGAGCCGAAAGACGCTCTGCAGCTCGCTAAGGAACCCGAAATTCGATCCCACGTGGCTCGGTACCAGTGGAAAAAAGTCGAGAATCGCCCGTCTCTCAAGCGCAAAAGAAATGCGGTGCTATCGTTCTGCATGGACATAAGCTGTTCAGCCTGGCAGCCACGAAGCGACCCCGAGGGTGACTCTCCCGAGAGTGCGGATACGTCCTCCACCTTCTCCATCCCTCTGCAGTTAGGGGGACTGCGAGACGACCCTTTTCGGTCCTATCCAGCCAGCTTCAAGCCGTTCATGCCGGTCCTCGTGGATCACTGTAAGTGTGGAATTAACGTCACCACCCATAGCAAGTAGAACCGTACTGATGGTACTCTATAAGACCTGGTGCATATGGCCGTGGACATCCCCGAGCTCGATCAACCAGGGAACAAAGGCCTTCTGAGAACCAGCTGGTTCCCTTTGGTGATGACAAATCGCGCCCTCTTCCTAGTCATCATGCTACTCGCAGCATCCCATTATGCGTCTGTGAGCGAGCACACCGCAGGTATGAAATTGGACCTTCTCAATCTTCGCTGTAAGGCGGTCCAAGCCATCAACGATGCCTTGAAGTATCAACCACCGGACCGGGTCAATGATGCGTTGGTAGGAGCAATAGCGAAGATGGGAAGTTATGAAGCGATGTACGGGGACATGTCGAGTTATAGCGTGCACATGAGAGGACTCACCCGGGCGGTTGGGATGCGAGGCGGTCTATCAGCGCTTGGTCTGAATGGATTACTCCGACGGATAGTGGTCTGGATCGACCGCAACGCTGCCTTTCTGCACGGATCGGCGCTCTATTATCCTGGAGCTACCTTTGCGCCGGGTCAGGCTCCCGAGCCTAATCCTGGTCATTTTCTTGCATCTTCGTGATTGAGTAACAGCGTTTGGGGTGTCGGTCTTATATTTATGTATGTAATATCAGTAGCGTGGGATCAGGAGTTAAAAGGAAGTTCTCTGTGTTTTTCATCCTGCCACCTGTCTTTTTTTATCCCCCTCTTAAACGACCGCAACGTGGCTCCCACCTCGTGACTTCCCATTTCAGGTCGGCGTCCTGTCTAAATCGGGATATCACTCGCGGACGGACCACACTCTATCCGGTTAAACTCTCAGCTCAATCAGATTGTAATCCCCGGTGCAAATTCTCCCATTGGAACACCAAATCTCAAATTAACAATCGGGATCCATGACAGCAAAACAAAGAGAATCATGCAAATATGCAATATCCCACATCGGATATCACAGTTACCAAACCGTGCGATCGTCCAGACACGCCACCAACCAAGAACAACTAAAGTGGAGTCGGACCCTCACCACCCCGCTTACCGTTTCCGGATAACACATACTTAACTCAATTCAATCCAGAACCGAATATGATAGAAATCCCAAACTCCAGGAATAGTTCCAGAGAATACGCCTAGGTCAACAGCATCACCGTCATGGCTCCACAGATCATTATAAAAGGACTGGATTCGGTCGTGTCGGATTGTTCCTCTTACGCTTCTTCGTTCAAAGATCGCTGCAAAGTATAACACAACTCATCTCAATATCTACGCAAATAATCAACCCTTATACCTTATACCAACTCATTAGCACCCAATCCCACACTCACACAGGAATAAGAATAATGGCCCTCAACGGAAAAGTCGCTCTCATCACCGGCGGTGTGAAGAACCTCGGTGCCGCCGCTGCCCGCGAGCTCGCCAGCTCCGGCGCGAACCTCGCCCTTCACTACCACTCCGACAGCAGCAAGGGCGATGCTACGACACTAGAGGCCGAGCTGAAGAAGTCTTATCCCAATATCAAGGTCGCGTTCTACCAGGGTAACCTTACCTCCGCCGGAGCCGTGACGAAGCTCTTCCAGGATGCCCTGGAGGACTTCGGAAAGATTGATATCGTCGTCAACACGGTGGGCAAGGTGCTCAAGAAACCTATTACTGAAATTACGGAGGAGGAATACGATACTATGTTTGCGTATGTCTATTCCCTATCTATCTATCTATCTATTTGCTCTGTCTATATTTGCAGAGAAAGCATAAGCAACGAGTGATGGGACTGACACCTTGGAAATGAAATAGTATCAACTCCAAGACGGCTTTCTTCATCCTCAAAGAAGCTGCCGCACACGTCACGGACGGGGGCAAGATCATTACGATCGTCACTGCTCTCCTCGGCGCTTTCACGGGATACTATACTTCCTATGCTGGTAGCAAGGCTCCGGTTGAGCACTTCACTCGGTATGTACCTAGTTACCATACCATAACCAACCCAATCCACCCGACCATAAGTCCTATCACTAGCACAAATACTAACAAGTCAACAGAGGTGTCTGTAAAGAACTCCAATCCCGCCGCGTCAGCGTCAACAACATTGCCCCGGGACCGATGGACACCCGTAAGTTCTTCTCAAAGAAACCCAAAGAGCAAGAAAACAATGTCTAACCCATTACTCGAACTAGCTTTCTTCTACCCCCAGGAATCTCCCGAGGCTGTCGAGTTCCACAAGTCCAACGGTATGGGCAACCGTCTGACGATGGTCGAGGATATCGCTCCGATTGTTCGGTTCCTCTGCACGGATGGCGCCTGGATCACTGGCCAGACCATCTTCGCCAACGGTGGATATACTACTCGCTAAACGGGTGATTGATGTGGAATGAATGTATGGTGTTATGATAATGCCGAAAGTGTAAAAGAGGTTTCGATTCTTTGGTTTGGCGATTTACAAATATTGTGGTTAAGATATCAGGGGCTTGAATAGTGGATTAGTACTTGGATAATACGACTGCCTTTTTGCTTCGAAAGATTCCTGGACATAGCAACAGTTTCAATGATAAGGGTCAATTGAAGAATGATAAAAATTGCCATCTCATGTGTCCAATTCTATTAAAGTTGATTAAGGATGAAGTCAAAACAATATCACTAAGCACAGGTATTATAATCATGTCTCATTAATCATACAGCGGCCGATGACCCAGCCTTCGGTCCTTTCCGCTCCTGGAGCGTGCCATAATTTAGAGAATCTGCCTTCACCGGTTCCGGTACATCGTACGCATCGACTTCCTGCCCGTACGCAATAGACAGGCTGTCCACATCCTGATCGACTTCTGACCATGTGGAGCTGGTCGCGGGGACGGGGAAGAAGCGAGTTAGGATGTAGTACATGAGAGCAGACACCACTATTCCCGAGAAGTAGTTAACGTTGTATATGTATTGGGCGCCCACAGGCACCTTGCGTCCGACGGCACCAGCGAAGCCGACGATATTGACGAGGATTCCTGCAATATACGAGGCGTATGCCTGCCACGAGAAGCCGTAGACAAATCGGTATGCGGAGCCCTCCTGCGCACTATATAGTTCTTTCACGCGCAGATAGCCCTTGCGGACGATGTAATAGTCACAAAGCATGGGACCGGCGATGGAAGAAAGGAAGATTGAATAGGCTGAGAGATAAGTCGTGAAACTGTTGGATGAGGCCACGAGGTTCCACTGCACTTCTGTTAGAAAGCCCCAAAGGAAACGCGTCAGGGTACCTACCGGATTCATAGCCAGACCAACAGCGGCGCAAATATAGCTTCCGCGCCGGATCGTAAGATACCGCGGAAGCAATGCGGTCAGATCTGTACCCGCGGAAACGGAGTTTGCAGAGATGTTCGTCCCCAGCTGAGCTAAAGCAAACCCTGTAGAGATCACAAAGATCCCAAATCGTTCCGCTGAGCTGGCACCAACCTGGAATTTGCCCAACAGGTCGAGAGGGTTCCACACCATCTCTCCGCCAAAGATAACCGCCGAGGATGAGGACGCAATGATACCGATGAAAGACGTGACTCCAAAGCCGATAGGAATTGTCAGAAGCTGAGCCCACAGTGCATCCTTTGGTTTCCGGGCGAACCTCGAAAAGTCGGGATCGTTCACAATCAGCGTTGCAAAATTACCCAAGCAGCTCATAATTGCCTTCACCACCGCCCACGAGAGCGCACTGCCGTGTACGGTATGTGGCTGATGCACAATGGGCCCCAGGCCCTTGGCGCGTGCGATGGCCCAGGCAAAGAAAGCGATAGCCGCAATCGGTGAATAGATTGCCTTGACGGTAAAGAGATGCCGGATTTTGTGAACAGGAAACCACAGGGCCGGTAGGGAGAGTAGCCAAAAGAGGAAAAAGCTCACGAAGTCCCTGGTTGTAACACCCGAACTGGCGGGAATGGTGTTGGGAAGGCGATTGTAACTAGGCCAGATTGAGCTGATCATTAATGTCACACACTGGCCTATTTTGCGTCAGATAAGTTCATGGCAGCATCATCAGGCATTCTTATGGGGTGGGTGAGGGGCCCAGAACACAGTGCATACCTCCGATGTAACCCTGAACACCGTACCAAATAACCGCCATTGCAGCTCGATTGAACACCGGCCAGAGCGATCCCCAAACTCCGAATGTGGATCGACAGACCACCGGGAAGGAAATGTGGTAAACGGCACCGATGCGACCAGTCAAGCATACAAAACAGGCAGCAATGAAGTATCCGACCCAGACGCAAATCCATGCCTGCCACCACGACAAACCATCAACGATCATCGATGATGAGATCATCCACGTATTCTGTTCGAGACGAAGTTATTAGCATCCTCTCTGTGGAAGGAGGAAGAGGAATCACCCACAATATTCAAGGAGTCTGCAATCCAGAAGGCGACAAAGTTGAACCATTTCCATTGACGACGCTCGGGTTCGACTGTAAATCACGACGCAATCCCAAGGTTCACTCGGTCAGCTTCACTCGTCCTCTGGGGATATGATCTCTAGTGCACAAAGGAAAAGAGGCAGCGAAGGGCGTCTCGAGGAGATGCACCGGCCAGTTCAAATGATCTCACCTGGCCGCAAGTCATGGTTCGTCAACATCAATTGTGTGTTGGTCAGGCCGGGCTCTGACGGCACCTCCAACTTCTCGACCCATTCTTTGATTCGTGCCATAATTTGAGAATTTCCCGTGACTTGGGTGTGAGTGACAGTGAAGTCAAAGGTATTTGTAGTAGGATATGATTAGAATAATAGAGGTTTTACATGCAGGATGGAATAAGGATAGTAATAGAGCCGAGAAGGGGGCGAGACGATGAAGTGATAGGAGGGCGAGAGACACAGAGAGAGAGATGACAGTAGTAATACTAGTAGTAGTCCTCCTCTTCTCTCTCGTCCGTCCCTCCTTCTTCTTTATAAAGGAAAACAATGGTTGTCAGTGTTGCAGTATGGGGAAGGCATCATCGTCATGACCAGCCCCATCTCAACCAATGAGGAGGCCTCTAGAACCCGATATTGACCCATTCACTTGAGGAAGCTAACCAACCTTCATGACAAAAAGCTGATAAGAGGAACATCTGATCGCTGCGCCACCGTTTCCTTATCACCCTCCACGAGCCGCTCGCCAAGGGGGGAGAATGAGAGCTGACCGCGCCCGTTGGTTTTCTGTTGCTCTATCTGGTCAAGTAACAAAGTGAACGACCCTCCGTTATCTTCGATAAGCTCTCCGCAAACAGGACGTGACTGGGGCCCTCTGGCATTTCCGGCCTATGAGAATAACCCGAGTGGAGCCACAGTGGAGTCAGTGGACTGGGCATATCTAATCGCTGCCTCATCATTTCCCCCGTGCTGACTCGATCACATCGAGTAAGCAGTAACTTTGCATCCTTTCTTTTCTTCCCCGCGGTATAGATGATAACGATAAGGCGATAGATATCACGTGTGCTGAAGAGACCTTAGAAGTCCCCACTCAAAATCTTCGGTAATCAGACTTCACAATATTAATCAGTACATTTAAAGTTCCCCTGATCTCGTTGAAGAGAAATCTAGAAGCCAGTGGTAGATCCCTTATCTCTTACCAAGCTCCAATTGAACCGAAAACCATTCACTTACCCAAAGTGATTATACTAGCCTAGTCTGGCACATGGGAGATTTGTATATATCACTGTTCCTGGCACGGAGCCTGGTCCTTAGGGAATTAGAATTTGATTTTATTCTATTTTGTTTAGCATGAGGCCGTGTAGATAAGACTAGCTTGGATAAGGATTTAGCCCTATGAAATCAGCTTGTACTGTTTTGTCAAGTGTCGCATACTAAATAATGACTACATAGCTCTAGGATAATACATAGCACGTGCTGCCTCAAATGTGGGTTTCGAACAATATAAATTGTAGGCAATGTCACTCTCTATATACATATCAATGATGACATCTGTAGCATGCGCATCGTCATACATTCATGGAGTTTGATAGGTAGACAATATCTGTTAGGCACACTAGACTCCATCATTAACTCCGGCAATTGTTTAGTCTAATCGACGCCGCTAATTTTATCAACCTAACCCCCTCATCCCTTATTCCACTTGCCGAACTTCACGTAGTCATCGTACAGACCCTTGAAGATCGCACGCCCGGATACATCTAGTCCAGCATTCAATGCCCGCATGGTATCCCGCGACATCACATCCAAAACGGAGTAGAGACCCGGCAGGATGGCAGCTTTGACTTCTGGTGCCAGTGAGCCGCGCAGGGAGCTCTCCGCATACTCCATAATGAGATACTGAAGATACTGACCCGCGATACGCTTAGCTTTCTTGGTCTGGTCAGTCAGCCCTTCGTGACTCAGCCCGGTCTGGGTGGGCCTCGACACCGCGGAAACGGTCGGGTCGCAAAGTGATGTGAGGAGACGGGTAAAGTGCACGGCGTGAGCGGCCTGGAGGGGTGCCAGCCAGAATGGTTGCTGAGCGGATCTCTTCTCGGCTAGCATTGACCTTGTGCGCTTCTTACTGCGAGCGAACAAACAGTTAAGAAGTCGCTGCATGGCAGGCAGAATCAGATGGAAACGACCACCGAGTTTCTGGCGGTGAATACCAAAGAGCACACCCATCAACCGACACAGTCGAATATAGATTGATGCGGAATATTCGGGACTAATTAGTGGACCAGCCTTTGAAGCGCACACCGCAACACATGCCAGAAGACTGTCAATATTCCACTGAGTAATGCAGCGAGTTTGATTACGCAGAAGAATATCTAGACATTCTGTAGCGAGTGTAAAATGTTCGATAGATCTGCTACGGCGAACAGAATCCGTGACAGCGGTGCACAGGAGAGAGAGTTCTTTGGCTGTGCTGCTTTCCTTATCTTCGACAGGGGTTAGTGAGGCTACAGCTAAGCCAGAAACGAGGAGGTGATAAGCGGCATTTTCTCCATCGAATCCAAGTTCTCGGATGTCTTGTATTACTTGAGTCAGTTGGTCCACAGTCATTGACTGGAATCTGGCAGTTGTTGATCGAATGAACAGCTGCTGCTCTTCACCATACATGTGTTGGAGCGGCAATGTCTCGACGCAGCTTATAACAGGCAGCGTAATACTCTTCTCCGTGCCTTTACCAGCCAAGACACGACGCCTGATGAGCCTTCTCAGTGAAGACCCTGAGTCCACGGACTTTTCAACATAATTCTCGATCTTGGTCAAGAACTTCTCAACTTCAGCGTGGTCAGTCGCCAGGTCCTCAAAGTCCTCCAATGCATCCAGGACCTTAATCAAGGTAATAGTCTCCTCCAATTTCTGCTTCTTGCATTGATCTTTGACGGACTTGACCTCCACCACGACTAAGTCGAAAACCTTTTGGCGGCATGCAGCCAATTCTGTCTCATCAACACCAGAAAGTCGCTTACGGTGGAGCCAGAGCTGAGACAGGGAGATCCTCAAGAAAAAGCAATCCATGGAGTCACGGTCAATAGACCGCAACTTGGATGCCTTTGACGAAACTTTGCGATACATCTTCTTGAATAGTCTGCGACAATCCTCTTCGGAGAGAACAAGAAGCTTGGATATGACTGCTCGATGTAAGTTTCTGAATGCTTTCATGATCTGCAGGTCAACCTCTGTCCCCTGCAAACTGACAGCTTTAGCTACTGTCCAGATGGGTTCCCAATCGCTGGTCAAAGCTGCCGTGGACTTAGGCATGTCGGCCAGCTTCGCCATCAGGGACAATAACCCTACGGTAATTTCAGCCGTGCTACCTTCCTGTACGACAACATCCTGCAAAAGGTCTATGAGAAGTCCCCTCTGACGGCGTGTAATAAGCGCCGTAGGAATTCTTTGAAGACTCTCAACATAAAGTCTCCTATTCGAGGCGTCCTCTCTGACACGTTCCGATAGGACAGTAATCAGGTCTATGGCGATGGCAGGAGCATTAAGAAGATATTCGTGGCAGACCACACTCGCCCAGGCTTGTAAGAACCTTGCCTCAGATGGAGGTGTCTCGAGGGTCGACGACGGGTGATACTGGGATGTTGCTAAGGAGAGCATATTTTGAAAGAGAGAGCGGCGGGATTCAACGTTAACCTGGTGCCAGACGTCCGGGCACCTGACAAGAGTCAAAAAGTAAGCCAGGACGAGGTACATCGAGTCGAGAGTGTCCACCCGACCATTCCAGGGAGAATTATTGGGCTGGAGTGTTGATTTGCCGGAGCTAGATTTTATAAATTCCGCAATGTCCTTAGTGAGCGTGTTGAACTCATCAGTATAGCTAGACTTTGAAGACACGCTAATGGCAGTAACAGTAAATCGATATGCTTCGAAGCATTCCAGGGGAGCACACAGTTTCTGCATCCGGTCCTTCTGATGGCGCTTGATAGACTTCGCCGCAGCTTCAACTAAGCCCATAATTGTAGCAGCAAGAGTGCCGTCAGTGTAGTGTACATTGTTCTCGAGAAGGCTGCGAGCCAGCCTCCACAACCGCCATCTCCAATGCAGGTGTTGCTTTGAGGATAAGGTTGACTTCAATGTCTCAATAATGGAAACCAGATCGTCATATGAATCTGTAGCATTCAAATCACGGTTTCTCAAACCAGCTTCCAGGATAACAAACTGAGCATAGGCTCCGACGGACTTGGAAACCTTGCCATCCTCGGCCCTGATCTCCGTTGCGGCTGCATGCATTTGCGCAGAAGCATTCGTATGAGTAAGGGGGCTGCGCATCAAATCACCGTAGACATTGCATACATCATCATCTTCCCAGACAGTGAAAAGGCCCAAGCTACTGTCTTGAGACCGTGCTTCTTCTACTTCAATGAGTTGTTCATACCACAACTGCATGAAGGTCGCTAAATCCCTGGCACTCATAAATGCGCGCATCAAAGGAATCAAGACACCGTTTTTGATGGTCTCATAACTGCCACCTGTTTGAGACGCACCGCTACGCCAGTGTAGGTTAATCTTTTTAAGTAACGCATCCAGCAATTGGGTAGAGTTACTAAGTCCAGAATTTGGTAAGAATATGTCTGCCCCAAGCTCAATCAATAAGGCGGTTAAGCTCCACTCAACCTGCGACAGTCCGTCTCTGTGCAGGCCGGTGTAGGAAGCATGAGTCAGCAAAGTATGCAAAGATAATTGCACGTTCCGGTCGAGGGCGATGCGGAAAAGCCGCTCCAAAACACCGACAAATTCCGGAAGGTAAGTAGTAGTGTTCTCAGCTTTCACGATAGAAAATGCTAGCTCGGCAATTGCAACGAACAGTGTTTCCAACCAAGGCGCATCGTGTGTTTGTCTTCGGAAAGTGTCCCTAGGAACCGATCGACAAGCGATGTCGAAGAACTCGGGCAGAAGTTCTGCCGTCTTCCATAACGTTTTCTTCTTGACGATGTCACCACTGGTGTTCTGACTGGGGAGCTCGAGTTCACAAAGAATGGGCCTAAAAGTATCGGAAACAGGTTTCACAGCACTCCAGTCCGGTTCGCTAGCCGAATAATCTATGCCTGATCCCCCTCTATCAAAAAAGGCGGCCCGCGCTGGAAGAACCACATGGAGGGCGATCAAACGCTCAACTCCATGCAGGACTTGGGCCCTTTCGTCAGTATCAAGCTGAATGGATCTCACAGAGTGCTGCAACCTCAGAGCACTTTGGAAGCAATATTTGGCAAACGATTCCTAAAAACGTTAGCGCATGACATTCCTCCGACATACAGCACGGCGCAAAACTTACATTACTCGATCCACTATCCGTGTCCACACGACGGTTAGATCTCAGATCCCACAGATCAAGGATAGCTGGAAACACATATAGGAGGTGTTGCAAATCTGTCGTCTTCCGCGCGTTGGAAAATTGCGTAGAAGCCACAGCTGCGAGTCTGAACGACCTCCCTAACGTTACAGCAACCATTTCAGGCTCACCCTTCAGCGCATGCTTCAGATGAGAACTGGCTACCTCATCGATCTCAAGCGTTCGACTTGCAAGCATCACCAAGCTGTACAAGCAATCTAAGGCACGAATGAAGGACAAGAAGCACGACGTAGGCGTCTGCGGCTGTTCGTCAATGTCCATCCCGTCATGTTCACTGTCGCCAGTCCTCTTTCTTTTGGTTCCCTTCTTATCACTTTGAGGCGATGAATCGCTCAGAGTCTTACTAGACTCTGAGTCCGAGTGGCCCAACTCTGTCATTCCATTTTCGAGACCGGCAAATACATCATCCTCCAAGTCGGTAATCGCGTGGTCGAGGATCGCCAAAAATTTCTGGTCCTTAAGCGTTGTCGCTAAAGTCTTTGGTTGAATAAGATCAATAAGTTGTCGTAACAGGAGAAAAGACGCAGGCTCGACACGATAGTTCTTCCCCGCCCTCAACTTCTTTAATAACCATCGGAGGACCCATTCTTCCTTCGGAGCGGCGCGAGCTTGGACGTAGGTGGTTTTATTGATCTCCGGATGACTTGCACATAGCGCCAGATCTAGTCCTATGATTTGAGCTGCCTCGTTGAGTTGGCTGATTGGAGAACCCGAGCCTTTTTCAAGTCGGAGAAGAGCCTCTTGAGAGGAGCGCGGACGCTGTACAGAGGACAAGATCAACAAACATACTTCATACGATAAACTCAAACTCTCAAGTAGTTAACTTACCTCCGCAAAAGAAGGCATGCCGAGAAGAGTGTGTCGAACTGCCCTCCCCTATCTTTCCTCTTGTTCTTTGTCAGTGCGGAGTTAACATTGCGTCCTGATACTACCCGACCAAAGAAAAAAAAAGTAGTCAAGCCCGTGACGACAGCCCAAGCCGAGCCTAGTTTTTCCGACCGCCTTTGCCCGACAGAGCTCGAACATCGCACCCGATTTCATCACCTCCTCCTTGGCTTGAATATTCCGCAAATCTACCCTTGACTGCCTCCTTTGTGTCCCTCGTTACAGTCAGTTCTGCTTCAATCTACGTCAACGTCTACCTTTGGCTAATCCCTGATTTCCAGATCTATCGCAATGGCCGACTCCAACGAATCTCAGCCGATCGTCCGGGCCACCAAGCCCGTCAGTGAGGCATTGCTCAATGAGAAGGTACTAATCGCCCGCTGAATCTTCTATATCTCTTTTCTCGACATACTCTTGTGTCAATGGCAACCCCTGGTCTTTTTGCCCGCCATCTCGGCTCTTCCGGGGTTCCAATGAGCAAGAAGTATACAACCGCGCAGAATTGGGGCTAATACGGACTTTTTCACAACTACAGTGGGATCGCGCCATCTCCTCCATGATTATTCGCTCCTCCCTCGGCCTCGGTTTCGGTGTTGTTTTCTCAGTGCTCCTCTTCAAGCGGAGGGCTTGGCCCGCTTGGGTTGGTCTGGGCTTCGGTGCTGGACGTGCTTGGGAAGAGGCCGACTGTACGTTCCTGCTCCCTGCTACTGCCTTGTATAAAGGTATCAACTTTGACTAACATGAGACATAGCTTCGTTCCGTCGTGGCGACTCGCCTGTTAGAGACGCCCTGCGTCGGTAGAGGGTTCAGCATTTGATTGTGTATGATACCTGTATAGCCGAGGGAATAAAGTCAGGTCAGGGCTTCATTTATGCTGTTTAGAAGAATTCCTAGGCTCTGTTTACCGTTTAGCATGCAATTCATCATTGTTGTATCCCGCCATTGTTTCAGTTTCCGTCTTCGATTCGCATCACCAGGTGTATAAAATGAACTGATAGTTACGGAGAATACGCCAGTGTAGCCTTGGTATCTTCGGTTGAGACTACATGCAAAGGCTAGAGGTAGCTATGTGAACATGTGATGAGGCCAATATATCCGATATTGCATTGTTAATTCAAGCTATTCCATGTACGGATGACACTAGATCCGTGGAACTTGTGAGATCCATCGCCTGAATATTCTCCAGAGATTCAGTAAAGGCAGTCGCCAGAAGGGATCGGATGATGACCAGAAAGAAAGAGAGGGGATGAAGCGATGCATGCGTTGTTTACGCAGCCCAGAAGATTGGGAAAAAGAAAAACAACTGTACACGAAGACTGGGAGCGTAAGAGATCTAATGTCCAGCATCTATTCAGGGGTATCATGATTAACGGTCGGCCGAAGATGAAACGCGGCATAAGAATAAAGAAAGCAGAAACATCTGCGGCAAGGTAGTTCGAGATGGGGAGATTTTCACAGCATAGGAGATGTAGATGGAACGGTAATATCATCCAAAGCCTGTATCGCGGACACGCCGATGCCTGGGTTGTCCGACGACGTCACGGGGGCAATAGGAGACAAACTGCTGGCCTCGGTAGTAACAGGTTCAAGAGAAAGGCCATTGTGCCCGCTGTGCGTGAGACAGCCAACGCAACTACAATCATTTCCACACTGACAACTTCCCGTCACATCAGAACAACCAGATGGCAAGCCCACTGGATATTCAAGAGTGTAATACTCCGAAGGCTCCATAAACTGTTGCTCTGAGAGGTACTCAGCTGGCGGAGACGAATATCCATTCCCAAGTATGCGTGAGGTTTGGCTTTGTTCACCATAGGAATGCATTATCATATGCTGGGCACTATTATTGAATGCGTGACTGAAGTTCGTATATGGATACTCCAGTTGTGTAGCACTATGCTGCCTGCCATGTAAAGAGGGGGTCTGGTAACCGTTCATTTTATCCACGGTCCGGTCGTCGCCGTCAAAGGCAACCAAAAGACCCATTTCTTGAACGTGCTGTCTTGTAGTATTGTTGAAAGGATGAGAAGCACAGCCCAGGCATTGGCAATTATCACCACAGCTGCAATTATGGGTTGGATCACTGTTGAGAGTTGCCGAGGTCATATAACCAGGATTATTAGTATCCTGTGGGAACGGTTGCGGAGCGAAAGATTGGGTGAGACGTCTGCTGGTAATATCCTGATGGGGGAAGCTCATAGAAACAGCCTTGGGTGATGTATGTAACGTATAGTCGGGCGCATATGCGTGTTGCCCAGTCGGTTGTCGGTGTGACACAAACGGTTGGTAGTAGTGATTTTGTCCAGCTGCATTAAAGTCCTGCCATGAAGGAATCTGAGGTGTGGAAAGAGGCGTAAATGAAGTCGCATTCAAAGATGGCGTATAGGGCGCGCTCGATCCATCGGTCGTAAGTTCTGCGCTCTGGCCATTCTGAGTGGGGCTTTCAGGCTTCTCACAACAAGAAGCTTGAGGCTTGGTTTGCACTGGTGGTTGTGATTTTTGAGAACAACAGCTTCCGCCTGGCGGTTTCGAGTCATCGCCGTTGTTGAGGGCCTGGTGAGGTATGAAAGTGCCAGTCGCAGCGATACCCTGGTGCAGACTGTTCCCCATGGATCCAAGCCCCGGATTTTGAGGTATGAAGGGGGAAATATGGTTGGAAGTGCCGTTTCCATGATGTCGTTTCCCAAAGTCTGGTATGGAATCTAGGGCTTTCGCAATGCTCTCCGGGGCAGTTTTGATTTGCCTCCTAGATGATTTCTGGATTTTACCAGGAGCGGGTGAAGCCGTAGGGGGGAGAGTAGTCGGTGTGGGTGGTGCGGACTCACTTGAGTCCACAGGCACTTGGTATACCGGTCTACAGAGACACGTAGAGCCTTTATGGTAGTTAGCGGCAGCTTGTTCTGTAAGGGAATGTGATATTCACCTTTCGGTATACGGATCATAAAGGCATAGGTCTTTTGGCAGCTGCATGTCCCTTTCGGATGGGGGCATTTAGCAAGTGGACGTCCGGCCTTCGGTACCTTCATCATCAATCTGTCGAAATGTTGGCATTTTGAGGAACGATGGCCACGGATACATGGTTCGCTAGGTATTCAGTTAGTAACCTCGTGCCGACGACAAATAAGTTAATACTTACCATGACCACTTGGCACCTTCTTCGTCCAAAGGCATTGTGTCAAGCAAGTCTCAAAATGACGCACTTAAGACAGTACCGATCCTCAAATATGCTTGGGGTCGGTTAAACTGTGCCTCGTGCCGTTCTGTATCGACCTCGGCGCTATCGTAGATCCACCAGTAATCGCAAGCCACAGTGCAGATCAAATTCGACATTCATCAGAAAGAGATTAAGTTTCCTCAGTTGAGTAGCCTGCCGTACAGTGATTGTACATAGGATCGGAACAAAGAAATCGATAAAGGTCCCGTTCAACGGGGCGGCGGACGTTCGATGAGAACAAGAAATATACGAACGTGATGACAACAGATAAAGGGTGTCGCAGAAAGAAAGGATGAAGACTAAAGGAAGATCCAAAAATGGGACATCCAAAAAATAATTAGTAAACAGTGGCTAGACAACAGGTCCAGGCGACTCGACAACCCCGCCAGGGCCTACGTTAAAGATGCGGGGGCTGTTCGGTGACTGGACATCGGAAGAACATGCAAAATCCAACCTGAAACGAGTCTAAGCGCGGCTCCGAGGTCTGCATTTTCAGCCTGAGGCATCAATATGTGCCTAGGGTGCCTGAAGCTTGGCAGCGCGGCAAATCGGAGTTTATCATCAAATCATCCGGCAATAAGCTTGTACGTAGTACGCAGAGCTGGTCCGAGTCGACTTATTCCACTTGCCTCGGTCTTTCAATTCACTGACGTGTGAACTTTTTGTACACCTTTTTGATCCAGCTTTCCTTGTTGTCTCTTTTCAATGACTCCAGAAGGCCGTGATACCTCCGGCCAGGCGCCGGGCAATGTAGGCATTTCACGCGCCAGGGATTATTTCGCCGTTCCTGCTCCGATCAAGCGCATCTTTGATCGATTCCCTCTCGTCACTTATTCTCCCAATGACCTTCCTCAACGCGGTGCTTCGAACCGGACTGGAAATCGGTTGTTTGTGTTTACTGATGCGGCGGGTGCGAAAAGTCACAAACCGTCATTCAATCCGCAGTGTCTCAAATGGCAGGTATGTGAGGACAGCGGACTGCGCCTACTGTGTCTGATAGCCTCTGACCCGAATGACTTTGTGCGCATAGGCATACTTAAAATTTGTCGGCATCGAGTTTGATATTGTTCCTTCGAATAATCATGCATCACCAACTGGTGCTCTTCCCTTCCTCCTCCCGGGCCTACCAGTCAACAACAACGCCCCGATACCTTCCAGCAAACTACAAAAGTGGGCTATTGAACAAGTCCACTGCGAAGAAGAGCAGCAATTGAACTTGCGATTCGAGGTATATACATCATTACTGGATCATCGGCTACGGAATGCTTGGGTATGTTGATATGTAAAAATCCCGACAGTGGTCTTACAATGACGCTTACATGCACACAGTTATATACCTTGTATTTAGACAATGAAAACTTCAATGCCGTAGCCCGCCGGCTCTACGTGGATCCATCTACTAGCAATTCGCTAGTACGCGCTACTTTAGCCGTTCAGCTTCAGCAGGCCGCAAGGGATGAGCTTCTGAAGACTACCCAATATATTGATGTCAGCGCATTGGAGGCAGAGGCAGACGATGCCTTTGAGGCTCTCTCTACGCTTCTAGGCAACAATGAACATTTCTTTGAACGGTCTAGCCCAGGCTTATTCGACGCCAGCGTCTTCGCTTATACGCATTTGATATTAGACAAGGGAATGGGATGGAAGCGAAATAGGCTCGCAGAGCTTCTGCAAAAGCATGAAAATCTTGTGCAGCATCGGGAAAGGTTGCTAAACTATTTCTAGACCTTGGATATCAAAACGAATTATTCCTGTATAATACTGCTAGCCCACATGTCTTTCAATCCTCTCAGCGAAAACTGGATCAAGCTTCAGAAAGAGTAGCGCATCATCACAACCGCTTTCTAAAGCAGATTCCAAACCACACCGTGATACCAATCCACTTATTCGCTCTTTTACCCAAATCCTGTACCATCATCTCATTCACTTTTCTCTCGCGAACGCGCTCCCCGCCCAACTCTTCAACCTCGAAGCCCGCCTTCTCGGCAGCACCCAACACATCCTCAATCGTGTGAGAATAACTAGTCGGCCGAATCTTCGTCCCAGTCGCCATATCCACAAACCCCGCCTGGCTAATTGACCCCATCTCAGAATGCATATTGGTCAAAAGAAAATACCCGCCAGGTCTCATCACCGCCGCCGCGCCCTCAAAGAACCGGTCCACAGGAATATGCTCCAAAACCAGCGTTGAAATCACACCAGCCGCGCCCAGGCTACACTCCGGCGGTGCCGGGGGCGATCGAAGCAAATCATAAATCTCCAACGAGACCCTATTAGCAAGAGAAAGATCCAATTCCTTCTCTTTATCAATAGCCGTCCGAGCAACATCCAGCATCCCCGGCGAAGCATCTAGCCCAACGATATGGGCATCTTGAGGCGCGAACTTCAATAGCTGGCGAGTATTCCGGCCTGTACCACAGCCTAAATCGACTAGTTTCGCCGGGCCTGGCTGTGCGTTGGCGGCTACTTTGTTCAAGAGCTGTGGAAGTAGTTGTTGCATTTCAATGGTGTCGAGAGCTTGTAGAAAGTTGCCGTCCGTGTCATAAACCTGTGTTTTTGGTTAGAATTTGTTTAGAAATATTTGAATTCCGCTTTTCCTTCAGAGTGAAGTATTTCACGACGTAGACTGGCTTACCTCCGCCCATCTGTTGTATGCCTCGACCGTTTCCACATACTGTACTGGCTTCTGGGTGCTTGCTGTATCGCTAAGGGACCCCGAGGCAAGGGTTTCTTGTATAGTGCGAGCCATTGTGGTAGTTTGCGGGGCCTTAAAATCGTTCTGAATAGATAACCTCTTTTCCTTGTTTTTTGCTTCTCTTTATTAACGCGGGTGGCACCTCCGGGATGTTTCTCAATGAATACAGGAGCAATTGCACAAGAAAAACCAATGCAAAATTTCATTGAAGGTGTCTAGATAATAGTGGGCTTTTAGATATTATATATACTGTAAGAAATGATAATTATATGGGCAACTATGTTTGCTATTATACGAGAAGATGAGTCATATTAGTTGGTACCGAGGTTGTCGCATATTTTTATATAGTATGCTGCAGGATTGCTACTGCAATGTGAGTGAAACATGAACCATCGCTTTGATCTTCCGAACTGCAAAAGGCCCTAAATTTCAATGCTACATTTTCTACGGCATGGATTTCGAGTGATTATGGTGATATCCGATTTTCAGCTTTATATGATCATTCAAAAGTAGTCATTGCTCTTAAAGTCCGCCCAAAAAAACATGATACATGATGCATCAAAATGACCCATAAGTCGTAGAGGAAAAAAGAAAGGAAAGGATGACATGACAGAAAAAGCAGGAAATAGAGAATTCATCCACATTCTCGATCCAGACGCCGTGCCAGACGGGGAGAGAATGATATATCAGAGAGAGGGTCATAAAGACAGGAAAAGGGATGGAGATAGAATGGAAGGAGGGAAGGAAAGCGGGCGAAGGAGAAAAGAAGGAAAGGATAATTCAGCGCGAGGAATTATGCAAAACACAGAGAGACCAGCCAACAATACCATTCCATGCACGCTCCATTGCTCAATGAAAAGGAAAGAAGAGAAAGGGGAAAAAGGCAAAGAAAGAAAAAAAGAAAGGACAGAAAAAAAGAGAAGTCCAGGCGGCCGCTCATGCTAGTAAACCGTTGCTCCAAAAGGCGCTGTTTCTTTTAGATCTTCAACCAGATCCTCCACATTGTTGAGATACCTCCCGAGCAGTGCTTGCTTCTCATCCGTCGTGCGCGTATCTCTGTTTCCCCTTCCGCCATGGTGAGCTCCTGGGCCATTGGCACTCCTTGGCCTTGGGCCCCCTAACTTGGTTGGACTGCGCTGCAGTCCGATCACTGCAGCGTTCGTCGCACTGGCGCCTGCTCCTGCAGGGATCATCGGTGTTTCCGGCATCAGATAGAAGTAGAGGAACTCGACAAGTTTTAGTTTGACTTCGCGAGATGTTGCGCGCTGCTTGAAGAGAGATGTCACGGTGAGCAGCCCGTCGAGCTCTTCAAACGTGCGCGTGTTGGCGGGATGGTCCAAAAGAGCCGTTACAAGAGTGAGGAGAGTAGCAGACTGAATCGCGGGGCAGTTGATCGGGTCCAGAAGATCCAATAGTATGTTCATATAGATTTCGCGCGCGAATAGTGTTCGCGATGGCGGGTGGAGCAGAAGCGCGCCTTGTATTAAGTCAAGTGTCGAGAGTATAAGAAGGTCATTTGTACCATTGCTTCCTCGACCAAGGAGGTGCTCAAGGCAAGTTACCAAGCGCATTGCGACTGGGAGGAGCTTGTCAGTCTATCGGATATCCGGTAATATATGGAATCGGACCAGACGGCGCGTACCATTCCATTGGAACCCTTCTTGAAGCTTGAAAAATTCTCTAAATGCGGGGTCATCTTTTAGTTCGGACAGAGCCTTGGGAACAGGTTGTGGAGCTCCAAAGGATAGTAACGACCTCCGTTTATCAGACGCCGGCTGTTTCGACTTAGATAAACAGATTTGCGCGAGAAGACCTTCAACCTGGCGCAACCCTTTGCGAACTTTGCTCGGTTCGTACGAAGAAAGATAGTCGAACGAATGCGCCAACAAAGTCTCCATGGGTACGTAATGCGACCGAAAAAAATCAATGGATGGCTGCTGGCAAAAAAAAAAACACGAAGCAAGAGAAACCCGGAAACAAAGTCTTTTTTAACTCGACGACGCTTTCGGCGACAAGATGCGACACCGAGGCTTATCTATATGAGAGTAGGACAGGGAAAAAATAGAACAAGATCCGTCTAGTCCAGACGCCCAGGTATGTACCTTAATTTAATTCAATTATTGGTGATAAATGGTTTGGTCGAAGGATAAATTAGTTCGACAACACCACCTTCTGATCGTGGCTGAGATCCTCACTAGTCAGATTTAGAGAGTGAGAGCCCCACCGACAGCCAAACACACCCGATGGTTGCCCCGGGAAACGGCTGGCCATGTCCAATTGGGACGCTACTCCCTCCAGCGCTTCGCAGACCATTGGACAGTTAGGCGCTGACTGTCACTGATGATGACAGGTTCAGCTGCGCCATCTCGCCAGCTCATCCTGGCAGGATCAACTATCAAAGAAAAGGGTCCTGATGATGTCGTGTTTTGTCGTGCCTTGGATCATTAATAGTAGAACTTGCTCGGACTCGGCCCATTCTTGTTGAATTTTGCGTTTCCCTGGTCATCTAGGTTGTCCAGTCGACTAACCCCTGTGAAGGGCAACAGACTCCTTGCAGCCTGGGGTACATGATCCATGGAAATGGCATCTTTGAAGAATGCTCCTGTAACTCAAATGGAAAGTTTCTTCGGTTGTCAAGTTCCCTGGATCACGCCCCATGTCATGTGACCGAGACAATCCCACCGCCGCGGGCACAATACGAATCACATGAATCGACGTCACATTGTCCAGGCTGCCTAATTGGGTCGTCCCCGCATACAACAAAGGTTTCTTGCATTCACCCTCTTCATACTGTGCGGCACAGGACAAAGAGATTTACGCCTATCACGAGGCTTCTGGAAGTTCGCCAGGTCAGTTTAAATAACTGGGTTATTTGCCATCTGTCCGTTCCTGAAGTTATCACCAAATCGCAACTTGATGGGGAAGCAAATCAGGAAAACATGTCGTCGGAAACTTCTTCCATTCAGCCCCCCACAGCCATCCCCCCTCGAACTAGCTCTGCGGGTGCCACAGACGGAGCTAGTACAAACCCATCCGTGACAGGACAATCCAACCTCGCGGCTATTCCTGAAACAAATGGCGATCAACTACAGACAAACACCAACATCCGGCGCAAACACACTCGCAACCGATCCAGCCTAGATGGCACCAAATATAAAGATGGCCAGTGGTCGCCGGAGAATGAAGTCATCGTGCTGGGTCCCTATGACTATATGCAGCAGCAACCTGGCAAGGATATACGGCGGCAGCTTATCAACGCATTTAATGAATGGCTGAAAGTTCCCGCAGAGAGTTTGGCTATAATCACCGAGGTGGTAGCTATGCTTCACACAGCATCGTTATTGTAGGTGTATCTTCATAGCACTCGCCCCAACTCGGCCAAGTCTAATCTTCGCTCTCTCTTTGTAGGATCGATGATGTTGAAGATTGTTCCATTCTTCGTCGCGGGGTTCCTGTGGCTCATAATATCTACGGAACAGCTCAGACCATCAATTCGGCGAACTATGTTTACTTCTTGGCCCTTCAAGAGGTTCAAAAACTGAACAATCCTGCTGCCATTGATATTTACGTTCAAGAGTTACTGAACCTCCATCGCGGTCAAGGGATGGACCTGTTTTGGCGAGACACCCTCACCTGCCCCAGCGAAGAGGAATACCTCGAGATGGTTGGAAACAAGACCGGTGGGTTGTTCCGACTAGCGATAAAGTTAATGCAAGCCGAAAGCGCTACGGGGAAAGACTGCGTAAGCTTGGTTAATGTGTTGGGGCTGATCTTCCAAATCTGTGATGATTACCTCAACCTATCCAATACAACCTACACTAAAAACAAAGGCCTCTGCGAGGACCTCACGGAGGGGAAATTTTCGTTTCCCATCATTCACAGCATTCGCTCCGACCCGAGTAATCACCAGCTTATCAACATCCTGAAGCAGAAAACTAAGGATGAGGAGGTCAAACTATACGCAGTAAAATACATGGAGAGCACTGGAAGCTTTACTCACACGCAGAATGTTGTCCGGGATTTACGCGACAGAGCCTTGACGCTTATTGCCGAGATAGAAGCAAATGATAATAGCAAGGAACCTGAAGACCACGATAATACTGTGACGATGCGCGCCATTCTTGATAAGATAACCGAGTCTACTCTTAAAGACGCTCGAAGGACCGATAATTAGTCTGGTTCTATTGTGGTTTTTGTCCTCCGGCTGTTCTCGTCAATTTCTTTTGGTAGCGTGTTAAGCTTGGATGTTTCTTGTGCACTTGTGAGGATTGGACAACGAATCGATGATGAAGATGAACATAAGGGAAGCTCGGCTGTGTCTGTCTGATCAGTTTATGTCACTATTTAGCATAGTTGATTTTCAATCTGGTGAAGATAAATGGTGCGAAGAAGATTTGATAAAACTTGGTTTGTAAAGCGAGAATCTAAACACTCAGGGTATATTAATCCAAGCTCTCATGCAAATATCCCAGCAGTAAGCCAGGCATTTTCCTCCCCTACAACGATTATATATCCGTAACATTATATCGAAGGTTGTCTGATCCTTCGTAGCATGGTGGTCGTGAACGTAAGTGTCGACCAATCCCATGATATTTACATAACAATACAGCAAGCCTTCTCCAGCTTGCGCAACACACGTGGGAGAACCGCGTTGACCATCTCCTCGACGGGGTCCTGTTGCTGTTGCTGTTGTTGTTGTTGCTGCTGCTGCTGTTGCTGTTGTTGTGGCTGTTGGTGATGCTGCTGGCCTGGATACTGACCATGCGATTGCCCATAGCCAGAGTGCGCCGGAATTTCAGACATATCAGCCGGTCCGCCGGTGAGATTGACATAAATGCGTCCCGCATTCTCTTCCGTCGCATACTGGAGACCGAGTTCGCGACAGACTTGCTCAACACGGGGTTTGATCTTCTGGACGTGGTTGGCAGAGTGGTTGCCTTTGCCGACGATGCTGAGTCGAGTTACTTAACACTGCGCGCAACATAAATTGAGGCGACAAACAACCTGATAACTTACACATGGAGATGGTTCTGGCCATGCTCTCTGGCATATTTGATGCGCTCCTCAAGAATCTCCTCCGCCTCTTCTACAAATTGGCCGTGTAAATCGATGGTATCGGGCTCCACACGCCCTTCGGCGTTGTTCTCGCGAAAGATGAATTCGGATGCCTGCTTATTGTATTCCGCCATCTTGCGACCGTGGGCTTTACCCTGCTCGGACAACTCCTTGGCCATTGCGCCATCACCTGCGGAGTACGCTTCTTGAGACTATTATTCCGACAACGTCGTTGAGAATTAGTTGCATTGGCTCGGATTAGACCAGGGCCTTGGAGGGAAAAATGCGATGCGCACACACCCGTTGGAAGCAAGAACCGCGCTTCTCGGCCTCCTCGCGGGCTAGACCACGGAGACGATCGTATTCGGCTTCCGCATCGCTGCTTTGCTCGTGGTTGAAGGCTGTTGGTGTTGCAAGATTGTTAGTTAGGTATTGGTGGTTTTTGGCGATGGTGCTTGAGGAAGGGTCTCACCCCGAGGGCCCATATGGGACATTTCATGCATTTTTGGCGGCGGGGCAAATTGATATATAAATAGTCTATAATATAATAGTAATATGAACAGATCTATGAAACCAAAAATCCAAGATGTAATGCTTAAGTGGGTAATTGTACGAGAGATCTTAAGACAAGAGGAGGAAAAAGATCGGATCGGGGATCGAAGGCGGTAGCCCTAAAATCCACGGGCGGACCGCAAACCATACTATGCACGGTGGACCTCAACAGCGATCGGTTGGCTCAATTGCATCCAGGGATCAAGGATAGGCTATGCAGGCTATTGGACAGTCGTCGAGGGGATACACAAATTGAGATTGCAAGAACCATTGGACAGATTGGCGCAATTATGGGTCGTGTCCTATATTGTTCGATCCCACTCTGCTCTAGGTAATATGACTGACTAAACAAATACTTTTGCGAAGTCGTCTTGCTCTGTCACTGATGATTAATATTATGAGTGGGTAATCCCGTCGCGTACAGTATCTTTGGGGTTTGTTTACTATCCTATGTGGACATCAAGACTCAGGGTCTAGCAAAATTCGAAGCAAGCCATTCCCTGGTCATTTCTTGGAGTCAATGTTTTAAGCCTCTTGGATCAATGCAGTACCAAGTGTATCGATGGTTAACCCCATACATCATTGGTAATCTCTTCAGTGTTCATACTTCGTATGCCCTCCCAATGGCTACTCCCCAATCTGGAAGGCATGGATAAGTATGGGTTAGTATTTGAAGTCCGGCCTCAATAGTCTTGCTTAGGACCCATAGTTTTCGCGATATCACACCTTCTCTAGGAACGTGATTGCACACAGCATTTGCATAGTGTGCGGCAAAGAAGTTAACTAGAAGCACTAGAGAGTGGAGCGCAAGGATTAGTCAGACTGCAGAGCCATGGATAATGGCGCCACAGTAGGCTTTTCTTCGCATGAAGCGTGATACGAGGGTACTGTTGCAAGGTCCTTTTCGATCAGGCTGTGAGACAGGGAGATCAAATGTGAAACGCGGATGGCACACTTCAGGCGCTTCAGTATGGAAGGCAGGACTGATGGCCAAGTAACACTCATGAGAAAAAGGATTACGCCACCGCTTGTTGACGATTTTCTCTTCAGCTTCAGAATTGTGCGGAGAGATGGAAGATCAACGGTAGTTGAAAGTGGAGTTTACAATACCGTACTAATGCTGTATGTGATACATATTTTTACATGCTGTAAGCACTTCGGCCCCAATAACTTACACTCGCAGAATCTCCACACGACCTTCCTACTAGATAATAGAGATATTATCGGCTTAACCACCAGAGTAAAAGAAACAGTCGTAGTACAAGAAATAACATACGGAGAAGAAGACTAAGGTTCCGGGAACGTAGAAGTAAAACATATAGTTTCAAAGTTGGGACTTTTGCACAATACAGGAATCCATCAGTTGTACCTGGCGATCTGAGGCCATTCCATGGTGTCAGATCTCCACTGGTGGCGGCACTTCCAAACTGAAAATGCCCACTATGTATGTCATTCGAGAATTTAATGGACATTGGCAGTCTGGCACAGCGTCTTTAGAAACATAGGATTTATTCAAGATAGTTTTTTACTTTTGTTTTTAATTAAGTTTCCTGGTACGTATCTTTGTCGCTAGTAGAAACTCGCATACCTATTGAAATACGCGAATGAATTACTTAGAGTAGCTCGGGACAATGCTTATGCCTACCCTTATGTCATACAGTCGGACATTGTACTGAATGATTGTATAGATCTGCATGGCCCGGAAATTAAGTCATTCCAGTTAGAGTAACGATCAGGAGACACCTGACTAGTTACTAGACCAGGCACGGCAAGGTCTTAGGGTCTCAGCTCCAGATTCCTCTGATTTGCCTTGCGATGGGGGCGATATTTTTAGCGAATGATGCGACTGGACTTTGCATTAGGCCAGCGTCTGAGATGTCAGCTTACGGAAGAAGATGAAGAAATGTATATTTATAACCCTAATGCGTAATTGCAATCATACATGAAATCCGATACACAAAAACCAGGATGCTTTGATCGCAGAAGAACCTTAGAGCCACTCGTTTAAAAAGGGGATGATTTGATTAAGTGCAGTTATTGGATAGCGAGATATTGTAGATCCACTCTCTTTCGTGACCGTTCCAGCAAATGAGAAAAACGAATTCTAATAGCTTTACCCGTTACCAAACCAAACCCCCCACTTCCCCCCTATTGCTGCTCCAGTCATGTACCACCGGCTAGCGTTCCAGAAGGAAAAGGAAAACTGAAAACCAAAATTTTTTTTCTTCGTTCCCTTCTCCGGCAGCTGGTTAATACAGTAAGTTCCAAGTCGGGCCCCATCCCCATTTCCCACGCCCTCCTTTTTGGGTCTCTCAACTCACTCGCCTCTTCCTCTCTCGCTCATTTCTCCGACGCCCCTCTAGAGTCTCCCCCAAAGCCCCCTTACCTGAGCTTATCCTCGCCCATCTTTCTCAGCCTCTCTCTTCCTTCTGTTCCTCTTTCTTCGATTAATCACTTTATCGGTTCTAGCTGGGTGGTGAAGGATTTATTCTCCTTCTATAGTCTTTTTAATCTTCGTGGTCGCTGCTTTTCGTTCATCCTGCACGCCATAATTCTTGTGTTCGTCAGCATCGGGGTAACATTTGTTTCACTTTCCTTTTGACCTCCTTTCCGCCCCGTCTCAAGACCGCGCTCCAATAATCGAATTTTTCTCCCCCTTACTCCCCGTTCATTTGTGGTCATTCGGCCTTTCAATAATACCACCCGGAATTATATCCCAATCTTTTGATCCTTTTTCCTTGAGTGCGATACTAAAAAAATCATCTCGATTTTGGAGGGATAATTTTTGACCGGTGAGTAGCCTCGTCATCGTCAGCCCTCAACGAACTGTTGATCCCTCCCCTTCGGACTTGATCACCCTCACTGTATCAGTTGGGATCTTGATGTATCAACTGCTACTCCTTACGTCAATGCAGTAACTGGCTCTGTATTCCACCTTTCTTTTACGCGATAGTTTTCCGTCAAGTTTGGGTTACCTCGTGTTAGAGCACGTTTGGAATTATCAACCGTTTGGTTTCGAAACGTGGAAAGTGCGGCCTTTCGCTGACGCCTATGCTTTAAATAGATTCCTTCAAAATACAATATAACGCCGGTCACCTCATCTCCCTTTGGACAAACCGTTGAACATCACCAGTCGCCTTCATTAAATACCCGCCAACATGGGTTGCGGAATGAGTACTGAGGATAAGGAGGGGAAGGCCCGTAACGAGGAGATTGAAAACCAGCTTAAACGCGACAAGATGATGCAACGCAACGAAATCAAGATGCTTTTGCTCGGTATGCAACCGATCCTACTTGAAGTTTTCACTGTCGTATGTTAGGGGCTTTGTTGACCATTTCTCTGCAGGAGCGGGAGAGTCTGGAAAGTCGACAATTCTGAAGCAGATGAAACTGATCCATGAGGGTGGATACTCGCGTGACGAAAGAGAGTCGTTCAAGGAAATTATCTACAGTAACACGGTTCAGTCGATGCGAGTTATTTTGGAAGCGATGGAATCTTTGGAACTGCCCCTCGAGGATGCCCGTCACGAGTACCACGTTCAAACCATCTTCATGCAGCCCGCTCAAATCGAAGGTGACAACCTTCCTCCAGAGGTCGGAAATGCGATTGGAGCTTTGTGGCGCGACAGCGGTGTGCAAGAGTGCTTCAAAAGGTCTCGCGAATACCAACTGAACGACTCTGCGAAATAGTGAGTACTTTCCGATGCATTTGTCAAACGCCGGCGGTATGCTAATTGTTCCCCAGCTACTTTGATGCCATCGAGCGCATCGCCCAGCCCGATTATCTCCCTACAGACCAGGATGTACTCCGTTCCCGTGTCAAGACTACCGGTATCACTGAAACCACATTCATCATTGGAGATCTGACATACCGTATGTTCGACGTCGGTGGTCAACGTTCCGAACGGAAGAAGTGGATCCACTGTTTCGAAAATGTCACCACGATCCTTTTCTTGGTTGCCATCTCCGAGTACGACCAGCTGTTGTTTGAAGATGAGACCGTCAACCGTATGCAAGAAGCTCTCACTTTGTTCGATTCCATCTGCAACTCCCGGTGGTTCGTCAAGACATCCATCATTCTCTTCCTCAACAAAATCGATCGTTTCAAGGAGAAGCTGCCCGTCAGCCCCATGAAGAACTACTTCCCTGACTATGAGGGTGGTGCCGATTACGCTGCCGCTTGTGACTACATCCTCAACCGTTTCGTGTCCCTCAACCAAGCCGAGCAGAAGCAAATTTATACGCACTTTACGTGTGCCACGGACACTACACAGATTCGGTTCGTCATGGCTGCAGTAAATGGTGAGTTGCCGCATATCATCCATCTGTTTGCGTTATACTAATAATCGTTTTAGACATCATCATCCAGGAGAACCTCCGACTCTGTGGTCTGATCTAATGAATAGGGTGCTTTGATTGAGTGCCTGTTTGAATATCCGACATCTAGACCGTATGCTATGTGACTTATAATTTCCCTTTCTCTCTTTCCTCTTTCCTTTTGATGTGTTCGTCATACCTCGTGATTTTTGAAAGAACCTGGCGTTGAAGACATTCACTTGTCTATTTCTAATTTCCTTTTTCTTTTTTCCCTTCTGTATTGAAATGATATCTAGCCAGCTCTTTGTTATCCGCATCACCGATATCCATCCCATGACAGAGCAGCAGTTCATTGTTCCCTCACTCTTACATGAGGGCGGGTTGAACATTGAATAATTTATGCCTTTTCCTTTTCTCTTTTTTTCCTCATCTCTTTTTTTTCCCCTCCAGCATTCTCATTTAATATTGTGTCTGGTTACCCTATCCCTCATTCAATTTCCTCTTTAGCTTACGTTTTGGTTTTGAACGCTGGATATCCCATCATCTCTTGGTGCCCTCGTGTGTACTTATATCACTCATATTTCCTGCCTCACGTCCGCTGGAGCAATGAGCGACGACAGGGTCACGGGCACGGGGAATGGCAGGGTACGTGGACTGTCATGTCTTTTTCTCATGTGTCATGCCGGGTCGGTCATTGGGTCATAGTCAAAACTAAGGATTGTGAATATATTGTTTGTATTAATTTACCTGTAGGTTGTAAATAAAACGAGTTGAACATAGATGTAACTCTAGCGTTGCATGTGCGTGGATATCCAGTTGTTGAGAAAGTTAAAAATTCAGCTATGGTGATGCCCATCCAAACCCCAGTACTCCATACATAAACGCTCTACAAACACAAGATAGCTATCAGAACCGCAATTTCGGACCGATGAATACGATCAAGACTGCCACGATCCATAACCCAAAAATCCACGCATAGAGCATCATCCGCCCCCACCAACCCTTGCCTTCGGTCATGCGACGCAACATCCCCATCCGCCGTTCTGCAGCCTCCATATTGCCTGTCGTGCGGTCCAGGCCCTCAACGGCACGGGTAAGCACAGACTTTTCTGATTCCAGAGAGGATTGGAAAGCCTGCGACGAAGACTTGAGCTGCGTCGCAAGGGACAGAAGAGAGTTAGTAATGTCTTCTTGTTCGCGACGGTGTGCGTCGAGTGTTTCTTCAGTGGCTTGTATTTTGGCAGTCGAGGAAGAAGGTGGTTGTGCAGTGTTGTGTTCGTGTAAAGAGGAACCTGTTGCTGTGGCTGGGAGGTCTGTCGGGTTATTATGTCGGTTTCGTAAGGTAGACGTTGGCGTAGGCGAAAAAACTGTAGTAGCGGTAGCTGTGGCGTCAGCTGTCGCCGTCGGTGCCGCCATCTCATGCGACAGAGACTCAGGACTCTGCCCAGGAATCGCCTTTGATTCCTTCTGCGCAGCGGTCTCCGCCCCTTCCGTCTCCTCCCCTGATGTGCCTCTCTCCTGTCTTTCATCGGGTGTACTGCCCTCCTCCGGTGTCCCGAGCAAATCCTCCCCGTCCACCGACTCCTCGTCCTCATCCTCATAGATCCCCTCCGCACCGGGCAGTCCCTGCCCGCCTACTGCGGAGAGCTTTATCTCCGCCTCAGCGTTTAGCTGGTCTAGTACACTCTGTAGCCGTTTCAGGGTCTGGCGGTCCCGGGTGATATCCGATTGAATTTCATGACGACGATTGACTGGTTTGATCTGCGGAAGACTCCGTTCTAATTCTTGGAGTGTCGCACGGGCATATTCTATATTCTAGTTTTGAGTTGTGTTAGCACGAGCTGTGCCAGAAGCTCAGGGAGTCAAGCTACAGCCACGAGCTAGCATAGCCACTGATCACAGCTAGCTAGCAAGCAAAGCCGACACGGTGCTTTCGAAAAAGAAGCCGCAAAGTAAAAAAAGAAAGAGTAAACGCACAGCTCCCACTCTCATACGCTGATACTCCGACCGACGAAGCGGCTTCAAGTCCGCGGAGGACGAGAGCAGATTATGTTCAAGACGGGCGAGCAGTCGAGATAGAGATAGATTCGTGAGATTTGGATCGGAGGTGAGGGCCCCGGAGTATGTTGTTATTGTCATTGTCGATATATGGTTTCTTGTCTTTTGTTGCGCCCGGTATTTCCGCTTCTCTCTTCTCGTTTACTTTCGGTTTGTTTCCTTTTTTTCCTCTCTTCCTCTGCTTTTTTTTTTTTTTTTTTTTTGCCGCGCTTGAAGGTGGGGTTCGAGTGAGGGGAGTTGGGCTGCGATTTCTTGTTGGCTTATGCTTTGGGGAACTATTGCAGATGGTTATCGAGCAATCATGGCGGTTTATTGGGGATGACTAAGCTCGAGATGTAACTATGGGGCATGTGACTTCGTCATTGCTATTGGGTCATGTGGGTTTCATACTTGTTGATTCGAACGGAAAAGTTGTCTACGATAGGTCCCTTGGTGATGGGGGGCTAAGAGGGTTTAGGGGGTGGTTTGCCATAACGTATTGTTGGAAATAGTTAAGTTTAGATTTCATGAATTCAGCATCGTTAACTCGTCATCAGTCATCAACAGAAGCAGGGAAAAAAAATAATTCTGTATGTAAACAGTCCGCCACCCATTAGGCACCATCTTTTTTAGAGACAAAAAAAACATGCGCCTCAATGACCTGGAATTCCAATGGAATGTAAGAAAAAGTACCCGAACTAAGTAGCAGAAGAGAGAGTCAAGAAGAAAACAGAGACCGATGGATGCAGATAATCACCATTAGTTGTACTGGATCATTGTCCGTTTATACGTGCGAACGCCGCCTTCGTCCACATCATAAAGGTGCTGGACAATCTGGTTGCGCTTTAGGACAGAACATGTCCGTTTTGGGGCCACCATCCCGGAAAATTCTTGCGTGTCGAGCGTCTGCGACTCAGCCGGTCGATCGGCGGTCTTCCTGCAAGATCCAAGAGATCCAGATCCCTCCGCGGGCAAAAGCCCGTTGCTGCGCCTAGCGTCCATCCCAGCGGTGGATGGCCGACTATCTCCCGAGCTGGGGCTCAGCTCGGATGGGGCAACAACGCAAGGTGCCTGGGTCTGCTGATATGATTGCGCGGTGCTGCCACTCCGTTCCCGGCCTAGAACGGCAGCAAGATAACCGCTCGAGGGGAGATGTGTCGAACGGGACAGGGGCAGCAGGATATCACAGGCTGAAGGGAGCCCGGCCACGCCGTAGGTCGACGGGTCTCCTGGATAGTAGGGCATTCCGTGGCCCACTAGACCAGCTAGTTCCTCATCGCCACCACGCTTTTCTTTTTCGCCAAAAGAAAAGGGTCGCGGATCCATTTGCCTCTCTGGCGGTGCGTATCTGCCCAGATGTCGTCTTCTGATACGTTGAACGAGGAGTAGAATGCACAGTATGCAGCCGACGGTGAAGGAGATCCAGAACGAAAGAACCCGGATGTCTTTCACGGCGTCGTTGTCCTTCTCATGGCCCATTGCCTGTGTCTCTTTGGTCTCCTTTCTCTAAGGAGAGTCTCGACGGGTTTTCTTTGGAACGTTGACGGCGTTGTAGATCACTAATTCCTCAACAGTCTGTTTGTCCAGTACTGGAGATGGCCGTACTATGAGGCGTTCTATACCAAAATAGGCAATTGGTTTCCAAGTTCCAAAGTATGCTCGATTGACGGGTAGAACGAGACGAGTTAGATAGTTGTGAACAAAGGAAAGCATAAAGAGACTGAAGTAGGGATGATATTGAGCTTGTTCTTGTGAAATAAGAGCTATGAGCGGTATACAGGGATCTTTATAATCTGGGCGTATGGCCATCAGATGTACTTGGATCAAAAAGAAATAATACTCCAGTCTCAGAGTGACCCAGTGAGGGAATTGCTACTTTCTAAAAGTATTCCAATAAAATGACAGACTCCACCATGCAGGCACACATATCCAACCCTGCGTCATGCAGCCATTCTTGAAGCAGCATTTGGTAGTTGGTTGGTAGGAGGCGGCTTCCAGTCCAGCTGCGTGAGGATCAGCCA
This sequence comes from Aspergillus sojae, assembly GCA_008274985.1. Taxonomy (NCBI): domain Eukaryota; kingdom Fungi; phylum Ascomycota; class Eurotiomycetes; order Eurotiales; family Aspergillaceae; genus Aspergillus; species Aspergillus sojae. Next base: position 3,338,641 of record CP035527.1, on the reverse strand, counting down.
CGCGAGGTTAAGCGGTGGACAAGACCCATGCGAAACGGAGCCAACCCGCAATTGTACGACGACTACTCCGTACTAGAGTGCCAAAGGAGACCAAGAATGCGGCAACAAGGCCAACAGGAAAGGTGAGTTCAGCTGCCCTGAAAGAGCGCCACCTGCGCAGTTGCCGGCTCAAGAGAGGAGCTTCTCCCGCTAGTTCGTTAGGCGGACTAATAAGTTAGCGAGGGGCACCGTTCCCCCCCCCTCAAAGGGCTATGAATAAGGCTGGCTACAGGCACTAAATGCTGTGCGGCTCGATCTGAGTCGACCATGACGGCGTAAGACCAACAGAAAGTAGAAAGTGGAGAGGGGAATTGAGTCTCTCCATCACCATGCATGTCTTGATTGTCAAAGATCCAGACTTCATTACATACATTTTTTCTTGAAGTTCCAGCCGTAATTAACACTGTTCCCCATTCGGGAAGGCGTCAACCTCCTCGTGACCCTCTTGGTCTCGTTTACTTCGATAAAATAAGTACATGCAATATTAATGTTCAAGTATCCACCATAGTTATTCTCTTACATTACATCTTTTTTCTCAGCTCAGCCCATCCTCTGATCGTCTGCTTCCGTGCAGATCTAAATCGGTTCGCATAAAGCAAGCGTAATGACAGGATAAACTTACTAGTCTCGCATCAGGTAGCCATGGTATGACGGGTCGATCCCTTGCCTTCTTCTGTTGGACTTGTGGCTTCTGGTCACTGGTGAGATGATGTTCCCCCCCTGAAACTTTCCCCTTCTCACCAATGTCATGTTTTCTCTTCCTCGGCAAGAACTCTAGATCAAATTTCGTCTGTGCTGGTGTCCACTGGATCATGTCTTTCACTCCTGCACTACTGGACACTACTAACGCACTAGTATCTTAGATCTACTCTTGGCGCAGGAAAAAAGAGCCGAATGCTTTCAGTGTGGCGGTAAACACTGTGATCGACTGTGGCGTCGACCTCCTTTCGTGGCCTTTTGACAGCAGGGAAATTTAAGAGGAACAGACTACGCGAACTTTGATCCACTCAGATTCGTCTATCAAATATATCATCCAGGATTCCTCGCCCGTTCGACCCAGCAACCAGGTCCCTTCAATGCATGCTAAAATCGGCTGCCCCACCAATCAGGTCACCGAAGCTTAGATTTACATTAGACTGGGCCTGTCGCTCCGTAGCCCAGAAAAAAAATTGGAGAGGTGAGAGGCAAAATATAGAGTGTGACCTATAGCTTTGCGGTGATACTCGGGTTTGAGGCCACTTCCTCTCTAGCGCGGTCTCGAAGGACCTTTCGCAGGATCTTGCCTGAGGGGTTTTTAGGAATTGTATCAACGAAAACTACCCCGCCAGTGATCCTCTTAATCGCGGAGACTTTCCCGTCCATGAATGCGATAAGATCCTGTGCGGAGGCGCTCTGTCCAGGTTTTAGCACTACATATGCCCGAGGGCGCTCGTCATCGTTCCTATTCGTCGACAGTCAGTCTATCAGCTGCTCTTGATCGTTCATAAATCTCTGGGGAGGCAAATATAATACTTACACCGACACTCCAATGACCGCAACGTCAGCTACCGCCGGGTGCTCCAGCAAGAGGGCCTCTAACTCTGCCGGTGCGACTTGGTTGCCTTTCACTTTGATCAGCTCCTAGGGCAGAATTTTGTCAGTCAACGCATGCGCAGGTTCTAGAAGCATGCATGTAACGCTGCTTTTTCTCGCCATATGTGGCAACTGTGAACTATTTGTCATAGGACGTACCTTCTTTCGGTCAACAACGTAGAACTTCCCCTGATCGTCCACATATGCGATATCTCCGGTCTTCAGCCATCCGTCCTCCGTCTTGGTTTCCTTTGTGGCCTGTGGGTTTCGCCAATAGCCCTTCATAATGTTCGGGCCTCGGACCCAGAGTTCACCCCGTTGGTTACGTCCTAACTCGGTGACCCCGTCGTCGGCCATTATCTTTGCTTCGCAATTGGGGTTCAGCTCTCCAACTGACGCTGTGTGACTTGTTTCGGTGGGGTCCCAGCCAAGTATAGCGCATGTAGTCCTGTGGAAAGACTTCCGTGTTAGCTCACATATGCTGCTTCATTGGTAGAGATAATAGGAGGCGCAACGTACTCGGTCATTCCCCAGCCCTGTTTCACATTGACACGTCCAGGTTCCCAGAGCGCCTCCACTTCATCACAGACTTCTCTTCCCAGGGGCGCTGCACCGCTGCCAATCCCCTCGACACTGCTCAGATCATATTTGCCGCTTCTGACCGCAGGATGCTTGGCTAGGGCAACTACCACAGGAGGTACCAGAATAAGGTCCGTGATGCGGAATTTCTCCGTATATTCCAGCATCTTGATGAAATCGAACTTGGGCATAATGTACACAGGAACCTCACGCTTTAATGCATTCGCAATGAAAATATTCTGAGCCATCGCATGATACATCGGCAGGAAACAGAGGAACCGAGCCCTAGCATTTCTTGCCTTCCAGTCCGGATTCAGATAAAACGATTGATTCGCCTGAAGCATATTGGCGCAATAGTTCTTGTGAGAGATTTCCACTCCCTTGGGCCTCCCCGTTGTGCCGCTGGAATAGTTTAAGGCGAGAGTACGGTTAGCCTTCTCCGGGGTCGATAGATCATCCCATTCAAATTGATTGCCTTCCTCCGCAGATGCCACCAGTTCACCCCAATAGTGACAACCCATCTTACCCTCCCCACGCCCATCAAAGATGGCATTGTTAAAAACAAACACCCGGTCCCGACTCAGTCCTGCTACCTGCGCCGCTTCAATACCGGTGTCAAGACTCCCCTCAGCGCAAATGAGGTAAGTTGCGCCGCTATCCTGGAGCTGGTACGCCAATTCCCTTGCGACATAGGTAGGATTGGCTCCCGTGAAGATACCTCCCGCCATGATGATCCCCATAAAGACAACAGGGAAGAAGAGATCGTTGCCGGAGAAGAGCAGGACCCGATCGCCCGGCTGGAGACCAGCCTTGCGCAATCCCGCCGCAAAACGCTTCGACCATAGTCGGAAATCATGGGTAGTGAAATAATGCGTATCAGGACGAGCTGCCTCAGAGAAGCACCTGTGCGTCTTTGACAACGGATGAGTGGGCGATGTGAACAGGACAGTTGCCAGGTGCGCATCCGGAACATGCACCTGCCAACGCGATTTGAAAGGCATCGTGAGTCTCTGAAACAATCCACCAAAAAAGCAGGGATTAAGTAGCTTTCAAGAAAAAGAACGCCAATCAAAGTCACCAAAAGGTAAGAAAGAGTAAGAAGTAACGATATAAACTTTGAGGAGAGCGAGAGCAAGAGCAATTCATATATAGAATTAGGAACAGGCCACAGACCAAGTAATTCACTGCAATCGAAAGTTGCCCCAAAACCTGGCTACATCAAACCCCTCCCTATGAGAACCAGCAAAATGAATAATTTATCCACTTTTATCCATTCATAATTCGACGGACCAACCCCATACCAAGCTTACAGAGCTCTCCCCGCATTTGGGACCGGTTAAGTCAGTACCAATCAGCTTCTCCCCGAGCGGAGATCCCGAGGAAGTAAACGCTTCATGACCTCGGGTCTTCGACTCTTTATTTTATAGGGGAAAGGGAACGCGCACGGGTACCACCCTGGGTATGTAACACGATTGAGGAACAGCCGGAATATCTCTCGATTGGTGGAACCGCATGCTTACCTGTATCACGTACTATTGCGGCGATGATGCTGGTGATATTTAGCCGCTTACATCATTTCATTATTTAAACACCAGTTTGGGAAGGAAAGGCAAAGACCGATATGTGGTTTGTATGTTCAATCAATGGAATACCGATAGAAAGATTTCTACACCTCCCCCGTCTGCCATTTCCTACCAAAAACATCACGCTATATCTTAAGAGGACAACCCTGAACAAGTCATGGAAGGAGTAAAAAATATCAAGAAACAACCACATAGACACCTTGAAATTGCGCACAACATGAGATGGATACATTAGCTTCATTACGCCTCCTCTCCTCCAAGACAGACCAGCGTGGCCCTCAGCTCGCTCACGATCTTCTCCTCCAGTCGGTTCTCGGCCCCCGACGAAGCGTTCAATGGTTTCTGGCGGACCAGCTCCGTTTCCTTGTCGTTGGTGGCCACGATCCGTGCTCGAAGGAGTTGTCTTCGTTCTAGGAGATCTTCAATGTCTTCCTTGACATGTGCCCTGTCCCACTTGAGTTCCTGGATTGACTCAGCATCCATACCGGCGCTGGGTCCTGCTTCGCGGAATCGGTCCAATATGAAGGAGATTAGTGCTAGTGAGTACGCCTCAGATGTCATACTCAGACAGATGCGCCGGGCCGTAGACCCAGCCGTGCGATCGGCAGCAAACGCCTCGGACGCCCGTATAAGTTGGCCCTCAAATTGATTGAGGAAGGCCGCCACTTCGGGCGCTGTGCGAATGACGTGGTAGAGAAGGTTCAGGCAAAGGGGAAGAATACCGCCGGTCCAGATAGCATACATCCTGGGCACAGAGTCAAAGGGACCAAAGCCCTTAGGCTGTCGCAGGATATTTGTCAAGCGGCATGTAGAGAGTCTGACCAAAACAACCTCGACAGCGAGATGTTCTGCTAGCATGGGTATGGTCGATAGCTTAACAAGGAAAGAGATACTGAGTTCTCCGTAGACGGGATCACCAGCCACAGCCAATTGATCAGCCCACGAAAAGAGAGAAGTTGCATGACGACCTGTGTCGTCATCCGCAATATGATAAACGATATGCTCGTATACGCGATCAACATTCTTCACCTGCAAGCAGCTTTGCAGAATGGCTGTTATGATGGCGAAGTCCTTCGGTGTGCACTTCTCTGGTTGATCATGCAAGTACGCGGTCAAAGACTTGAACCCTTGAGCAACCACAGTCTTTACAATTTCGACCACCAGTCCTAAGTCAGATGATACCTCAGCTTTCTTACTGAGCGTTTCGGGCGCTGTCCGTGAATGTGAGTCTTGATGGAACTGAAGGGCGAGGAAGAGCACATTGAGAAGGGACCGGTAATACTCGGTGTCGTCATTGATGATTGCTTCCTCATACGTTGCGCGGCGAGAGCGCAATGCATCCCACACTACTCCAAGCAGACCAAAAACTTCAGCACCCCGGGATCCAATCTCGACAAGTCGCTGGAGTAGAGCTTGTGCAAAATCTACCCGGGTTTGTTGAATCCGTGCGAAGATTGCTTCTTGTGGGACGCCATTGGTGTTAGCTTCAAGGCATCTCTGTACGACTACAGCCATCGATTTCTGAACCTCTCGGTCCGTCATAAAGTCTGAGCAATGCTCGATGGCGAAGAATTTCCAGCTATGGAGGAGCGACTGCGATCGAACACTATTAGAGCACATTCATATAGGAATTGCGTGAATACATACCACTTTGGCCTCAATCAGTGACAGATTGAGATTAGCTCGTTCAAACTCCTGGTCAAAACCTTGGTTGCGGGTTCCTGCCCATGCAAAATCGTAAGAGAGAAGCTTTTCGCCAAGGCGAATATCATAACAATAGTCACGGCCCAGGGTGCGCGGTTGCAATGTCGTCCTTTTAAAATCAGCGAGCTTGCAGCCCGAATACCTCATCTCAAAGTTCTTCTTCAAGTTGGCGTGTAGTGAGGCATTGTACCCCGAGACCTCAACTGCATCCTTCGCGTACCAAGACACAAGGGGGATCAAAGTCTTGTAGAACGATCGATCCTGCATTTCCTTTGCAGAATGCAAATACACGGTGCAGAGATCAGCGACGACAGCTGCAATTCGTGTAGTAAATATCTGATCCACCACAGATAGTGACGCTATCTTCAACTTCGAGACATATTGCACGAGGCTGGTAAAAAACAGGGAGTGCTTTCTCAGCTCAGAGGTAGCCCAGGGCCAATTTTCTTGGGCATGAGAGACAAACTCTAGCAACGCAAGAGCTACCTGGAGATCAACTTGGTCGATGTTTGAGAGTGTATCCAGAGCAATCTTCAAAAAAGGTGTTCCTCTCATAGCCGGGGCCTTTTGATCGTCGCTCTTCTTAAGCGTTTGACGAGGAGACGATCCTGTAAGAATATAGACCGCAAGCCACTGCTGACGCTTGGTGACAAATGTTGACAATAGCTGCCATATTCCCAAGTGTAGGTTCCGATCACTTAACGGCTTGTCAAATTGTGATAGGACATCAAGAAAGAGACAGGATGACTCGGCTCCCAAATGGCCAATCAGGGACGGTGGCTCTTTGTCTGAATTCAAAGCTGCGCCTGTGATAAGTGTGTTAAGAAGAGATATAATAGGTAGTCGGTAGGCGTCATGCTGTGCATATAATTTGACGAGGACCGGAGCTGCCTTGAACAGTTGCTCTTCTAATAATGATGGCGGTGTCGCGAGTAGCTGGGCGGCCTGTAAAAGTCTAGTAGAGAGTACAAGTGTCGAACTCACTTGCTTTTCTACCAATGTTAAGTACCGAAGATATAATGTGGGCGGGGTTTGAAGGCCGTCGGCAATGAGTCGAAGGATCGGGTTGAAAGGGAGATCATCTGTCGAATGCGGTCGTAAAACATCCAGGAGATACGTCGCCGAGGACGAGAACACACCAGTAACTTTCGCATCCAGTTTTGTAGAGTCGTTGGTGCCATAAGCATAGTAGAGTATTCTTTCGAATGTCTTGGCGAGTGCGGCGTTGATCTCGAATCTCTGCGCCGGGGAGTTAAATCGCCAATTGATGCTGCTGTTGTACACTTCGACCATTATTCGAACAAAGTTCAAGAGGACTCCTCTCATCATATGAGATGGAACACCAGCAGTCCAATCAGAAACGGTTGCTGTCTTGCCCATTACGCCATTGGGGCTTCTCCTCAATACAGCTCGAGAGACAGCGTCGTCAACAATGGACTCGAAAAAACGTACGCAGCTGAGGAGGAAGGGATATTCGCCTGACGTGACCTCGAGGGCGGAGATGACTGCGGTCATGATGCCGCCTTTGCCATCAGAACCAAATAAGCTGCTCCGAGATAGGAACGGCCATACTCTGCCAGGTAAAACTTCAATAAGAGCTGTGATAAACCGCAGGCAGGCTATAACAGAATCCAAAACAATCTCAGAACCTGCTCTAGGGCCAATATGAGACAGACTGCGTTCGAGAATGTCGAGTACCACTGAAACAATGTCGCTTTGCCGAGCTAACCCATCGCTTGCCATCTCCAAGATCCTCTTAGCGCCTGAGTCATCGCCATTTTGACGCTGTGTATCTTTGGAGGTAATGAGGAGGTCTGCCAAGAGTCCTATGATTTCCGCGATAGAGTCCTCTCCCCATCCTGCTGAATATCCTCCGTTTTCATTCCATTCCTCCAGCCAGCTTCCTAGGTAGCTTAACGAAGAATACTGGTGCTGCCACATAATAACAGCGGGCCTTGACTCGGACACGATTTGCCCAATTGTTGTAGACGGAACTTGAGATGAGCCTGTGACAATCAGAGCATTGCTGGTTTGGTTCTCAGATAACTGTCTTCGAGGGGATGAGCCAAGCATTGGAAGGGATTCAACGAGAGTCACGAAATTTGCGTTCTCATCCTCCCGTATTGTCTCGTACCCTTGGAAATCAGGCGGCAAGGCTTGAGTGAATGTGTCCATGTTCTCCATTTCATTGAGAATTACCGGAATGCCTTCGTCATTAACCAGGTCTTTGCTAATAAGAGCGCGGCAGAGTTTCAAAAAAGGTACTGTCTCATAAGGGAACCGCGACCGGGCTAGTCGAAAGATATTGTCCATCAAAAGGTCATCCCTGATAAAAACACACCGTGGGTCACTAGAAGGCGAGGCCAGGTTGTTTATGGGCCATAGAGGTTCTGTAGACGAACCCACAAGAATTGCCAGAACGGATTCCACAATTTCGGGTGAATAATCTAAGTACACCACGGCCACTCGAATGAGATCCAGGAGCACCGTTCGAGTCCAACGGTTCGTTAACATGTCGTCAACTGCAGATGTGGAGCCAACTTTGGTAGCGAGGTTCATGATGATCTCAAATGCCATGATTTTCACTTCATCCGAGGTCAACAGGGCTATAGAATCATCAGCCGTGCACTTCGGAGTTCGTGCACATTCTAACAACTCCTCATAGAGTGAAATTTCTGAAGCTCCGCCTGCGGTAGATTGAGGAGTATTCGATTGAAATGAGTCAACTGCGCTGTGAAACTGTTCTAACTCCCGATTCTCTTTGTCATTGAGAGCAAGCTCTCTCATAGTGTTCAAAACCAGTCCCCACGCGAATGCCGCGGGGCTTACAACTTTGGACTCCACCACTGCAGAGACAAAAATCTCATTGACCTGACCAATCTCATCCTTCGAGAGAAAATATGGTGGTTTCGTGTTTGATTCTGGTGTACAAGTTTTGTTTATGATGGACGGAATAGTAAGCGGTAGCTTCATGAACGCAAGGGTCGTCAAGCTCACAAAAGCCTGAAGAGGGAGTAATACTTCTGGCGGATTCTGGCATGGCTTTACGAAGTCAGCTTCCTAGAGCTCAAAAATAGGGAGAAAGTCTAGTTCTACTCACGATTTGGAGTGTCTCAAGGAAGTTGTAATCGCCCATGAGACGAAGCCAGGACACGAAAACATCGGCAGAAGGAAGCTCCGCAGATGATTGGAGCCGTAGGAACAGAATTTGCACAATGTGCAATATCTCTTCAACGAGAGTCGTTCGCCACAAATCTTCCACGGCCTCGTTACTTTCAGCGAGTCCTAGCCATCCTCCATCGCTCTCTAATGCCGAAAGTCGACCCTGGATGGCTTTGATGCATGCTTGAATGAAAGTGCGGCATTTATCACCAGCAAGCTTGTCGTTGAAGAGTGTAGCTCCCATTTGGCACAACAAGTCGCTCCGTTTCTGTTCGGACATTTGCGGAGCAGGTTCGTTGACGTCGCTACGCAGAGAGAGAGCGAATAGCCTCCGAGCCGTCTTTATAATATGTGTCCTTTCCGACAAGTATAGCTCTCGCAGACGCAGGCGCCTACTTTCTTCAGAAACAAATCCCGAGGCATTGTCCTCACGACCGACTTTCTGACTGAAAATTTCAGCAAAGCTGGGTCCAGCCAGCGACATGCGAAAGTTCTCGATACCAGCTGCGCTTTGCAAACTTGTAGATTCTTCTTCGGAGAATCCAGACAGAAGGCGTGTAGCAGGGCGGTTCTGCCATTCTAAGACTGCAATCCTTAGGGCGCTGATTTCGTCAATACCGGCTTTCTGGCTCAGCCACAATGCGTCTTCTTTGAGTTCCTTTAAGTTATATGAAGCTTGCGCTGTTGTCTCCGCATGGATAGCAGCCGTTTTCGATTCAAAATCTGACTTTGTTTTCGCCGAAGAGGAGGCGAACCCGTCCAAACAACTTGCAAGAAGCTGAACGCTTTCTGGGTGCGACAAGAAAGCATGGAGACTGCCGGTATCGCCTACGTCATCCTCGGGATTGCATGTGTAGAGAAATGCTCTCTTCCAGGACCTAAAGGGACAGTATAGTTAGCCTTAATCCCTTATGAAGTATTGCAGGATGCGCGTACAGAAGCTGGACGTCCCCGGAGAAGCACTTGTCCAGGGACGGGAAATAGGCTTCCGGAACGGGAGCCATTGGCGCAACAGCTATATCATTCTAAGACCTAGGAAGATACAGCTTTTATGCGCAGGTAGGAAGGACCTAGAGTGAGTAAGGTCGATAAAGCAATAAGTGTAGGAAGCTGAGAGCGGGAACTCAAGAATATTCAAGGAGCACTTTTGGCTGAGGTCAACAATCAATACCTATCTTGGCTTAGTGTAAGGCGGTGAGACTAAATTTTGCGCAGTTTGATGGACATGCCCGTTTGGGAAGGCGATTATCCGATGCGGCTTCAGTGAGTCAAACTCGCCGCCTTACACAATTCGTTGCTCAACCCTTCAAAAAGGTGAGTTAGTGTCGCTGCTTAATTAATAGACTGCTGTCTGCGCTTACGATTCTCACGCATACTGTTCTTTCTAATTCTTGACTCTGACGCCTCTCACCTCCAGGTCTTCGTCATGGCGGGCTCCGATCTCGTTGACCATTCCCCCCACCATCCCACTAAAGCCGCACAGCTTAACAGCGCATCCAATGTCATTTTGATCGACAACTATGATTCTTTCACCTGGAATGTTTATCAGTATCTGGTCCTCGAGGGCGCCACCGTCCAGGTGTTTCGCAATGATGAATTATCCTTGGACGAATTGATCGCCAAGAAGCCGACTCAATTGGTCGTCAGTCCTGGTCCGGGCCACCCGACAACCGACGCTGGAGTCAGTAATGCTGCAATTCAATACTTCAGCGGTAAAGTACCTGTTTTTGGTGTGTGTATGGGTCAGCAATGCATCATCTCTTCCTTCGGTGGCAAAGTCGATGTCACAGGCGAGATCTTGCATGGTAAGACATCGGTGATAAAGCATGACGGTAGGGGTGCATATGAAGGGCTGCCGGCCTCCCTCGCCGTGACCAGATATCATTCCCTTGCTGGAACACACTCAACGATCCCTGATTGCCTGGAGGTAACGTCTTACGCCCAGCTGGGTGAGGACAGTAACAAGACCGTTATCATGGGTGTGAGACACAAGGAGCTTGCAGTGGAAGGTGTCCAGTTTCATCCTGAAAGTATTCTGACAGAGTACGGCCGAGGGATGTTCAGGAACTTCCTCAAACTTACAGCGGGTACATGGGAGGGTAACGGCAAACAATCCAGTGCACAGAGTGGCACTTCCGTTGCAACTGGGTTAGCTGCCCCGAATAGCACCCCGAAGGTAGACAAGAAGACTTCCATCTTAGAGAAGATATATGATCACCGCAGGGCTGCCGTTGCCATCCAGAAGACTATTCCTTCACAACGGCCCGCAGATCTTCAGGCTGCTTACGACCTCAACATTGCTCCTCCACAAGTCTCATTCCCTGCCCGCCTGAGACAATCACCTTATCCGCTGTCTCTTATGGCCGAAATAAAGCGCGCTTCCCCTTCCAAGGGTATGATTGCAGAGAACGCATGTGCCCCTGCCCAGGCTAGAGAGTACGCCAAGGCCGGCGCCAGCGTTATTTCTGTCCTCACTGAGCCAGAATGGTTCAAAGGTAGCATCGACGACCTGCGTGCCGTTCGTCAGAGCTTAGAAGGAGTTACAAACAGACCTGCAATTTTGAGAAAGGAGTTTGTCTTTGACGAATATCAGATTCTAGAAGCCCGTCTTGCTGGGGCTGATACTATCCTGCTCATCGTGAAGATGCTAAGTGTCGAGCTTCTTACAAGATTGTATCACTATTCTCGCAGCTTGGGAATGGAACCTCTCGTAGAGGTTAATACTCCGGAGGAAATGAAGATTGCGGTGCAGCTTGGGGCCGAAGTGATTGGCGTGAACAACAGAGACTTGACGAGCTTCGAGGTTGACCTCGGTACCACGAGTCGTCTCATGGACCAGGTTAACGAGAATACTATTGTTTGCGCTCTTAGTGGAATTTCCGGACCCAAGGATGTCGAGGCTTACAAGAAGGAAGGTGTCAAAGCAATTCTCGTGGGAGAGGCACTTATGCGGGCATCCAACACATCTGCTTTTGTTGCAGAGCTGCTCGGGGGGTCTTACGAGAAATCTACTCAAATTTCACGAGCCTCGCCGTTAGTCAAGATCTGCGGTACACGATCTGAAGATGGAGCTCGGGCGGCAATCGAGGCCGGTGCTGATTTGGTCGGTATTATTCAGGTACAGGGACGAAAGCGTACTGTTTCAGATGATGTTGCTCTTCGCATTTCTCAGGTTGTGAAGTCCACGAAGCGACCTGTCTCTCATGCCACTTCGACAACTCAGGGAACATCAATTGCAGCCTCGGTTGATTACTTTGATCATTCCACTAATGTCCTACGCCATCCCAACCGCGCTCTGCTCGTGGGTGTGTTCCAGAATCAGCCTTTGTCGTACATCCTAGAGCAGCAACAAAAGCTGGAACTCGACGTGATCCAACTACACGGTTCTGAGCCATTGGAGTGGGCTAAGTTAATACCGGTGCCTGTAATCCGCAAATTCGGTCTTGACGAGACTGGAATTGCACGAAGAGCCTACCATACTTTGCCCTTACTTGATTCTGGAGCTGGCGGCTCGGGTGAATTGCTTGACCAGTCCGGCGTTCAGACCGTTCTGGACAGCGATGCTGGCCTGCGTGTTATCTTGGCCGGAGGATTGGATCCCACAAACGTTGCTGACACAATTAAGAAGCTAGGAAGTTCTGGTCACAAGGTTGTTGGGGTAGATGTCAGTTCTGGTGTGGAGTCGGATGGCGTTCAGGATCCGAGTAAAATCCATGCCTTTGTGCAGGCAGTGAGAGGACTTCAACAGTAATCCATAGACTTTTTTGTTCTCAGATACCAGCAACTTGTCACAGATCCGGGACGATGATCTTTAATGAGTTTCCTTTTGTTTTTCGAGTAATGACTCAATCTACACCTCAATTTCGGGCTGCAATTCACTTTCAGGTTATGGACTAGTTTCGAGATACAACCCACTGTCTCAAATTAGTTGTGTTATTGCCAGTAGTTCCATATAGATTTAAGCTTGCGAACTACGCTCGAACTCTCACTTTTAAGCAATCGCAGGACCATACACTTCATTGCTATCATCCCGCTCTTACGGGTTATCTCTTTCTCTACCTTCACTCGGCCTAGCTGGTATGTATTTTTTGCCAGACCGTCTGGTTGCCTTCTTGAATTCCTAGTTCTTGCCAAAGATCTACACCCACCTACACTCAGACATTCAATATGGGCAAGTCTTTTGCAAAGATCCATTTATGCTCAGCTGGGAGGCTTGGAGACAACGGTAGTAAAATTCCGCAATGGGTACAAGCAAACGGCGGAAGGTATTCTAGGCAAGTCACACAGGATGTGACGCACCTAGTTACCACCAAAGACGCCTATATGAACAACATCCCTGCAGGTTAGTTCCCCAATACCTAGATTGCTAAGCTCTTACCACACTAACACATTCGATTCAAGTCAAAGAAGCCAGACGTTTCGGGACTGTCAAGATAGTATCATATGAATGGTTGGAGGATTCTCTACTTTCCCGTAATCGGACACCAAAACGGGAGAAGAAATATCTCATCGAGAATATGCTCAAGGAGGAAAGGAGAGCAGCAAAGGAGAAAGCCAGAAAGACCCTAAAGCAGCAGGATAAGTCCACAAATAAGCCCGGAGGCAAGTCTACAGGTATGTCCACTCTAAATGTATATACTCTATACCATGTCATTTCTAAAAAGGACTCACATATTGATGTTAGGAAAAACAAACACAAAAGGCCCTTCAGGTGCCAACCGTGGGAAGAGAGCTGGCTCGACCACATGTATGTCCTCTGTTCCGTGTGCATGGCTGGCTTAGGTGCTGATGGTAAGAGAATATAGCGGGACGTTATGTTTACACGGATACGACAGCCTGTCTAACATACAAAGCAACGCTTGTCCGACAGACAATCACGAAGCGTAACGAGAAATTTCAGCTTACGGTTCGTTATATATCTGACTAGTCCTTGTCTATAGATTGTGGTGGTTGAGCTATTTGCCGCAGCCAATGCTGATAATTTGACAAACTTCAGATCTACGAATCCAGCGAGGAACCTGTTACATATGAAACCGAATGCAGATACAGCCGTGTTGGTAAATCAAACTCCCAGATTCTTGCTCCAGCCGGAAGCAGCTTAGACACGGCTCTAATAGCATTTGAACGATTCTTCGAAGAATACACGGGAAAGAGCTGGGCGCTGCGTGGGAACGGAATTCTGCCCCAGCCAAAGAGAGATAGTGAAGGTAACCTCTTACCTCCCTATGAGGGTTGGTATATCTACGAATCCACTACAAATATGTTCCTCGACTTTATCCAGAAAGGCTCGGCCAGCACCACCGATGCATTTGGAAAGTAACCTGGAAGCAGCAGCTTCGTCGAGTTTTTGACTAGTTAGTGCTACTGATAAACGAATTCTACTTTGTTTTGTAATCAGTCAGAACCCCTTCTTTTCCTTTTCTGTACTTGAGGTTTTCAAGAGCTAAACTACAAGATTTTCTTGCTGGATGTCATTTCGTCTCAGACTACTGCTCCGTAATTTTTGAGAATTTGCATGTCGGGGATAACATGAAGATACAACATCAGCGGATATCCATTCAGAACACCTAGGTATCTGTTTCTCTAGACGGGTATACAATAGTAAACAGTGATGTTAAACAACTAAATGCTAACCTTTTTAAACCTTCCAACACCTTAAGCGCCAAGACAGACTTTTCTTGTGTCTTCGTAAGATAAAGATACATCGCACCAAACCGTTGCAGCCGTCGCCAACGAACCGGCTCACAGGTAATCCTTCTTCCTGCTGGTTCTGGTGTACTGTGTAAGAGCCCATTCAACATCACCACTGGAACCCTTCTCCAGGGAACCGCCGCGGATTTCAAACAATCTCATGGTCATGCGTGGGCCAACTTCGGCCAGTTCCACGTCCCGATAACTCGTCTTCACGAACACGTGGTGCCGCACTTCGATGCTGTCCTCCCTGTTCACGAAACTAACGACACGGTTGCCAACCTTTCCAGCCTCACGCGGAGGGAAGAGATGCTTCAAGATCTGGACTACCCGAAGGCCCAGTTTCGTCTTGAAACCCTCAAAGACGAGGTGGGGGTAGCTCTCCGACACGGTACCGCGGGCAGCATTAGGAATGTCTGCACGAAGAACGACATTGTGAAGTGAAAAGCTAGCGGTCGGGCCATGGGGTAGGTGAGAAATGGTCATAGCTGTGGGGGTTCCTCGGTGTTCATGGAGGAGAACCATATCCGTCAACGCCGCAGCATTGGCACTCGATACAAGGTCTGGGAGCACGAGACCACCACGGTTCAGGCGAATCGAGGTTGGAAGAAGCAGGCGGATTTCCTTTGCGAATGCGCCTAAGCGGACAGACGGGTTTCGAGAAGTTGTGACAATAGGCCGAGGATCGACGACTCCTGATGTGAGGGCATATTCATCGTCAAGGTCTAGCATATCCGCATCCTTATCTTTCTTATCCGACGTCGGTAAAGACTCGTCATATTTAAAGTCTTCGCGAAGCTGTTTATCGTTTGCGATGGAAGGATCAAGGGGTTTTCCAGAAGCTAGCGACGCCTTCAACTGTGCTCGCTTTTCGGCGATAGAGGCATCGCGGAGAAGCAACGCTCTCCGATAAAGATAATCTCGGCGCTCACGAGCTTGACGGCGCTAAGAGGCAGTTAGTAAGAGCCTTGCGGTTCACAGCAAAGAGCGTGAGTCATAATAGGGCCAAAACGTACAAGCATTTTGTTTGGATGGATGTATTTAAAGAAAATGGTTGAAGCTTTGTCTTTGGCGGGCAACTTTTTTTAATTGCATTGGTGGTCCGCATGGGCCACCGGACTGTGTGGGATTTGGCGGCAAATAGACCGATAATAAAACGAGGTGAGCCGATCGCAAACCATCGAATCGCCGAGTCCTGTGAATTACAACTTTCTACCATCGAGCACAGGCCGATTCACCCTCATTAGGCTTTACGGTGCATTAGGGACTCGGTTACTGATCAGTGAGAGTCACATGTGAGTTTTTCTCAAGCATCGCCCATTCTAGATCAAGAAGAATTCATCGCTGAGACTAGACTCAAGCCTCTCTCATTCTTCTTGCCCCTCTACTGTGGCACGCTGGTATCTCATAAACAACACAGATCTCCTTTCCACCTCGTTTTCTTTTTCAGCAACTGGGACGGCCGGTTTGTCCTTAACGCTCTTTCATCTCAAACTTATCCTAAACGATATACCAGGGAAGTTCGTGTATGACCGATTCGTGGTTTTGATTTGTGGTGGACTAGGTGTTTCGGCTTTGCACGATTCCTGCTTTCCAGCTCATCGATAGCGCCTTATTAGGAGTTTCTTGTCCCTCACGGGAGATTATTTTAATCTGGATTCCGATCGACGATGGCGGCTCTAGGCGATGATTCAAGGGAATTGGATGACATAACTGGTGGTCTCCGCCCGCGGAGGCATGACGATGATGATGATGGCTCGGATAATGGGGATGACGACCTAGAAAGTACAACTAGTGCTCCAGCTGCTGGGAATGCAGAAAATCAAAGACACACAGAGGAGGAAAAGGAGCTTCCGCCACATGCATGCGCGTAAGTATCACTGTGTATCACTACTTCTAGATCAAAATTGAGCTAACCTAGATCGCCCTGAAGATATTGCGGCATTCATAATCCGAGCAGTGTTGTGAAATGTCTCTCATGTAGCAAATGGTTTTGCAGTGCTCGTGGAAATACGTCGTCCTCTCACATTGTCAACCACCTCGTTCGAGCACGACACAAGGAAGTGCAATTACACCCTGCCTCGTCTCTCGGAGATACAATTCTGGAGTGCTATAATTGTGGAACTAAGAATGTCTTTCTTCTTGGGTTCATTCCAGCGAAGTCCGATACGGTCGTCGTATTACTATGCCGCCAACCTTGTGCCGCCATGCCATCGTCCAAGGACATGAACTGGGATACTTCCCGCTGGCAGCCACTCATAGAAGATCGTTCATTCCTGCCATGGCTTGTAGCTGCGCCGTCTGACCAAGAGCAACTGCGAGCTCGCCACCTCAGCCCTCAGCTTATTGCGAAATTGGAGGAAATGTGGAAAGATAACTCCCAAGCCACATTTTCAGATCTCGAGAAGGCCACCGCTGTAGATGACGAACCTGCTCCCGTTCTCTTGCGTTATGATGATGCTTTCCAGTATCAGAATATCTTTGGACCACTCGTCAAGATTGAAGCGGATTACGATCGAAAATTGAAAGAG
Source organism: Aspergillus sojae (assembly GCA_008274985.1). Lineage (NCBI taxonomy): Eukaryota > Fungi > Ascomycota > Eurotiomycetes > Eurotiales > Aspergillaceae > Aspergillus > Aspergillus sojae. The sequence continues at coordinate 3,321,780 of CP035527.1, read as the reverse complement.
TCGCAGTCGCAGGATGGGTTGATTGTGCGTTGGGATCTTGGTCTTAACAACAAACATCTGGCTAGCTTCATTCTCCCAAAGCTTGAGCTTGGAGACGTTAAACTGGCTGTGGGAGACGAAATGCGACTGAAATACACTGGTGAACTGCGGCCTAAGTGGGAAGGGGTTGGATACGTCATCAAGATCCCGAACAACCAGTCTGACGAGGTTACTATTGAGTTGCGAGCAAAGGGAGATCATAAGTCGGTGCCTACAGAATGTACACACAATTTCACTGCCGACTATGTATGGAAGTCCACCTCCTTTGATCGTATGCAACTCGCCATGAAGACATTCGCAGTTGATGAGATGAGCGTTTCCGGCTACATTTTCCATCGGCTTCTGGGTCACGAGGTCGCCGCTGCACCAATGAAGACACAAATGCCCAAGAAGTTCAGTGTCCCTGGACTTCCCGAACTAAATGGTAGCCAGATTAATGCAGTCAAGAGTGTCCTCCAGAGGCCTCTGAGTCTTATTCAGGGACCTCCCGGAACCGGAAAGACTGTCACCTCCGCTACCATCATTTATCATCTTGCCAAACTTAATGGAGGTCAGGTCCTAGTCTGCGCTCCTTCCAATGTCGCTGTTGATCAACTATGCGAGCGTATCCACAGAACAGGATTGAAGACTGTGCGTGTAACCGCCAAATCTCGTGAAGATGTGGAATCTCCCGTTGGCTTCTTGTCCCTGCATGAGCAAGTTCGCCTAAACGACAGCAATATTGAACTCCTGAAGCTTAACCAGCTTAAGGCGGAACTCGGGGAGTTGTCAAGTCAAGATGAGAAGCGGCTGAAACAGCTCACGCGTTCAGCGGAGCGCGAGATTCTGAACAACGCTGACGTTATCTGCTGCACTTGCGTCGGTGCCGGTGACCCTCGTCTCGCGAAACTCAAGTTCCGCACTGTATTAATTGACGAATCTACTCAATCAGCCGAACCGGAGTGTATGATTCCGTTGGTTCTAGGATGCAAGCAGGTTGTTCTTGTTGGTGATCATCAGCAACTTGGACCCGTCATTATGAACAAGAAAGCAGCCAAAGCAGGCCTCAACCAGTCGCTTTTTGAGCGACTTGTTATATTGGGTTGCTCTCCTATCCGCTTGAACGTGCAGTATCGTATGCATCCCTGTCTTTCAGAATTCCCATCGAACATGTTCTACGAGGGCTCTCTGCAAAACGGTATCTCTTCTATTGAGCGTCTTCGTCGTGATGTCGACTTCCCCTGGCCCATCAGCGACAATCCCATGATGTTCTGGTCGAACCTTGGCAATGAAGAGATCTCCGCCTCTGGAACTTCTTATCTCAATCGTACCGAAGCCACAAATGTCGAGAAAATTGTGACCCGTTTCTTCAAGGCTGGTGTACAGCCTGGAGACATTGGTATCATTACTCCTTATGAAGGCCAGCGTAGCTACATTGTTAGCTCCATGCAGGCAACCGGTACCTTTAAGAAGGAGCACTACAAGGAAATCGAGGTTGCCTCCGTTGACGCTTTCCAGGGACGAGAGAAGGACTTCATTATCCTCTCTTGTGTGCGTTCCAACGACCATCAAGGCATCGGTTTCTTGAGCGATCCGCGTCGTCTCAATGTTGCACTTACACGAGCGAAGTATGGTCTAGCGATCCTTGGTAACCCGAAGGTGCTATCTAAGCATCCCTTGTGGAACTGCCTGTTGCAGCACTTCAAAGAACGGCATTGTCTGGTTGAGGGACCTCTGTCTAATCTTCAGGAATCCCTGATCCAATTTAGCCGGCCTAAACAGGCATATAGAGGGCCCCAGCGATTCCAGATGGCGTATAACCACGCCTCTAGCGTGACCAGTGGAATGATGAATGGAAAAAATGGGCACCGCAACGACTTCCACGACACCGGATCCGTGGTAGGCTATATTCCTGATGATGTCTCCTCTGTCCATTCTTCTGCTCTTGGCGGTGTCGGTATTCCTTCAGGATATCCTCCTATGTTCCAGAACTTCGCAGACTCTTGGCCTGCCCTCCCAGGAAACCGTCGGGCCAATGGTAACAGAGGGAAGGGGGCGCCTAGCATTGCTGGCGAATCCATTGCGGCGACAGAATCTGACGTTACTGCAAGCATCATTGATGGCAAGAGTGTTGATCAGGGCGGCGTGAGTCTCGCTGGACTTAGTATCCACGATATGAGCAAACAGCCTAGTCTCAGCCAGTCCGACCGGCTGAAACGCTATGTCGAATCCGGTGGTCGCGAGCCTTACAAGCCTGGCGTTGCTGACAATAATAGCATCTTTGGTGGAAGCTCTGCCAGCATTCGTGTGACTCGTGGTGTACCAGGCCACATCATTGATGACGACGACACACGCAGCGTCTCTACTGCGTTTGCGAGCCAGATAGGGGGAAACTACGATTGATTGCGGTAACGTTGCGTTGTACGCTGGTCTGGGTGGCAACAGAACCTTGCAGCTCTCGCAAAGCCCTGGATACGACTGTTCACAGCACTGTTGGGCCACTCAAACATCTTTCGGTGACCTGAGAGGAGGCTCGAGTTGTTGGCCGTCTTTTTGGGCATGAAATACCCGCACCTTCAGGGTAGCATCAATGGAAACATGTCAGCCATACGATGGAAGATGGAAAAAACTCCTCGAACCTCGAATTTCACTTCCACGATACACATATCTATATCAGGATGTCACGGTTACCTCTACAGAGGTTCAAAGCAATGACAGTACCATTTGTGGTGGTGACCATGTCCAGTCTAATCGGCAGGTTTATGGTCCTCCGTGAAGTAACGGGAGAGTGATAGTGGTCTGGCATGCACATGACACCTGTTGATCGATCATTAGCTGTCAAGGGCTATGTAATTTGAGGATTAATGGAGTGTCCATAGATTCGGTCGGCTTGCAGGCGATTTTTCAGGCTACAGGAAAAGCTCAACATTTTCACACGCTGATGGCGAGAGAGCTCATCCGAAGATGCTATGGATAATTCTTTTTTTCTTTATCTTTTCCCGTCTGAACTTCTGTTATTTCAATGTTTTGACTTTTAGGTAACTCTTCTGCATTACTTGTGGCACTATCATTGTGATGCCGTCCTCCTACATCGTTGGAGAGAAAGCAACTTCTTTGCCCTTCATATTTGTATACGCCGGTTGATCTTTGTCGGCTGGAGGACCTATCCTATCACTGGCTGTAAACTACACTGCTAAGCCCTAGCTAACGAAATATGAATATTGCCGCTCGTTTATAAGCTATTTCCGCACTAATACCTCAGAGAAAAACACGTCCTCCGCTCACTGTGGGCCTAAATGCCTTACCATGGGTCCGTAGAACAGAACCGAGCTGGTTATCTTGTGGCTGTAAATGACTAGGTTGAACCACTCTGCATCTTAAAAGTAGGCATCTACGGTTTTTCATCTTGGCGCCTTCCAAGCGAAGATCAGGATCTAGTAACCTCTTATGTAGTCTCCCAGATAGCAGCTGAAAAAGAAAACCTACCCACCAACTCAGCCACAGCGTAAACGAACTGCGATTGATCCATGGTCGTCCTTCAGTCGGTTACGTTGGTCCAGCTGAATCAACAGTAGCTGAGAGTGACAGGATTGGCTCATGCAGCTCGGGCTGTCGCGGCCGAATCTGATATTGCGAAGCTGCGCCACTGGGGGATCGACCACCCTTATTCATCCTTAAGGGCTGTACTAGGATCGGAGGTGCATGCATGATTCTAATATTATCCATCATAATGATGATGCCTGTTCTTGTCTATACACAAGGTTATGTCTATTTTTTTTTTATTTTTGGCGTTTGAGGTGATGCTTAGCTTGCATTGTTCTGGGGCTGACGGTACGTGGTTGTGCTCACGGTGCAGTAGTTGTGCTGATGGTGCAGATAATTAAAGAGAAGGTCAAAAGAAGAAAGTAAAATAATTACAGTAATATTAATGTAAAATAAAATAAATAACATACAATAAATTATGAGAGAGAGAGTGCGATGGAGACGTCAAATTGCGGTGTCCAGTGTCGGATACTTCCAGCGTTAAAAAGTGGACACTGTTTCGTAGACAACATAACACCAGGCGGAGTCTATCTATACAGAGAGCACATTCTACATGTCGAATTAACTTTGGATTTACTTCTCACTCTTGCTTTACATGGACAATAGTAGTTGGTAGTATAGGTGAGATTAAACCAGGTTCTGAAACATCTAACCATGCTCTAATTGCTTTCGCCTTGGTTTGCCTTCGCCTTCGCCTGAGAATCCAATCATAGTTCAGCCATTAACCAGCGCGGACTGTCCGCCCGATGCAGGCAGTTCTCAACAGTTTCCGTAGATTGGGCAAGAAGTGTTGGCAATGTATCCATTGGGTACCTTAGGTACCGATCCATGAGGTCATGCTTGCTCGGTCGACCCGACGTGGCCTGGTAGACGGTGTCAACTTAATCCGGCAATTTACGAGTAACCTGCAGCAGGATCTATCCCTCAAGCGGCATACGGTCCTTTCGTTGGATACTCGACTACTAGTAGTATGGGCATCTACCAGTACGAATCATGATGGATCGGCACCTGGCGATGGCGGTGTGGCTGAGAAGCTCCTTTCCCAGCCACGTGCCATGGTTCTCATTGGCAGGCAACGGTGAGGCCGCGATCCCGATGTGGCGGATGCCAAAACCCAGATAGAAAAAAAAAGGCACCGTGCAATGTTCTTCAGCTTTGAACCCATTTCCCCTACCTTATGATTCATGTCATTTTTCATTTCTTCGTCACCCAGGTTGTATTTGGTTGCCTGACATATCAACCTTGCAAATGAGTCATTAGTCGAAGCCTAAAGATTTGATACCTACCTACTACTACTACTACACATAGATCTTTGCGCAGTTGCCGCTTCCTGTGATTCAGCGCCTACAAATACACCGCGACATCGGACCACGTGTGCAGGATACCCTCTGGCTCGAAGTGATTTATTATTTTTTTTCCTTGAAAAGTATATTATGATGAATTGTCTTCCTTGACCGTGTTTCTCAGCATCACTACTACGATTACCCACCTCGGCATAGCCCTTGAATTGAGTGGCGTTGCTGCCAAGACAGCTTAGTCATTAGTGGAACTGGATGCCTTGTTGTTACCTGAAAAATTCGGCACCCCCCCCGTTTTCCTGAGGAACCTACACCCTTCAGTGTGCCACTGAGAAGAACGACGACATCGACGACTCTTTTTTTATTGTAGGGCACTCGTCTTTTAGCTCGTGCTCTTCACGACTTTCCAGCCTTTGAATCCAGATACCATCTGCGAGCGTTCCGTCTACAGCTCGTCATTCATCTATCCTAACAACCCGCCTCATCTCAATTGACGGCGGGGTCCACTACGATATGGGAGACGGTTCTGATTATCCCAGCCCACGAAGCGAAGGTCCCGGCGGGCCTGCAACTGTCCTTGTCACTGCTGCTCAAGAACCCCTTCCTCCAGCACCAAAAATGACAGACCAACTGTCTCCGAGTTTCATGGAAGGAACTCGTCCGCGACTGTCGGTGAGACGGGCGCGAGATCCACCCAAGAACGCTGCAGGCCAAATTTATTGCGACCATCCTGAGTGTCAGCACGCGCCTCCGACGTTCCGCCGCCCATGCGAATGGAAGTAAGTACTTTCTCCATGCACTCCTTTGATTGCCGATAAAGCTAACCATGGCATCATCAATAGCAAGCATATGGACAAACACGACCGCCCTTACAAGTGCTTAGAACCTGGATGTGACAAGATTCAGGGATTCACGTACTCGGGTGGCCTTTTGAGACACCAGCGCGAAGTGCATAAGAAAAACATAAACGCCAAGAAACCTTTGATGTGCCCATATGCCGACTGCAACCGCAGCACAGGCAACGGATTTACGCGTCAAGAGAACCTAAAGGAGCATCTTCGACGCCGTCATATGCATACCGATAATGGACACGCGTCAGAACTACCCATTGTGCCAGTACCTGAACTGGATGGCACCGCGGTCCTGCCAGTCACTTCGCCTGTCAAACGGAAACGTGACTCGATCGATTCGGTCGAAATTCCTGACGAAGAAGAAAACGGTGTTGACCTGCGAAATGAAATCAAGAGACTGCGACGCGAAGCTCAAATGAAAGATCGACGGCTGGAGGAGTTGGAAAGAATTGTTGCGGATTTGCAGCAGAGAATTCCACAGACTGCAATCTCGCAGGGATAGGTGGGTTCGGACTGTGGTCTCATGAGAAATATCAATTTTCAATGCATGTAGCTCTTCCACGAGCTGACATGTCTTTCCTTTTTCTTTTCATTTGGCTTTGCTTTTACCCCTTTGTTACTTTTGCTTTGCATTCCACGGGCGTTTTCACATGCAGAGTGCGGGCCTTTGGGTTTGCGTTCAATGTTTACAACATCAGTGGGTGGTTTATATGGATCGATCTACATCTCAGAACGCGTGGTTTACAACAGGCAGCTCTGAAGAATCTGGCGTTTGCTCGTGGTTGATAATACGGACCCGGCGGTGTTATTATGGTTGTCTCCCTTTCTATTCCCTGAAATATACCCAGGCGTTTTCAACCCATCTCCTTTGTTAGTCTCAAACAACTCCAAACTTGTCTTTGTATTCTTTTCTCTCTTCTCCATACGACATTGTGACATTCTGAATCGTGTCAACCGGTGCCGGCGCACGGTGGAGAATGTATTGCCTTTTAGTGTATACGCATGGTATTTACAAGTACAGCTGAACAAGCTTCGCTAGTCACACTATCTGGCAGGGCTTATGTTGGTCTTTTCATGAAGTTCCGATAGGCACACCCTGATTTATGTGTCTCGTGATTGTAATTGTCACCTCGTTTGCTTACAATCTCTTGATCTATCCCTTGTCACGTAGTTGCCTTTTACACTTATTTTATTGTGTGTAGGTGAGACAAATCTGTCTTTCACATGGAAAGTAGCCCTGACCATGCGATTTTCGTATCAAGACGAGATTAGTGTAGAATAGCCCTGCGATATCTGGAAGACTATTCGCCACAACGATGGTAAAGGGGGCTTTAGTTCGTGGATAAAGCCACTTATGACTCCAAATGACTCGTAATTAATAAGGCTTTACGGTCTGACTCAACCCTGAGTTGCCTATGCGCTGCGCTCGCTCCACGACTATTCTCAGTAGTTACTAGATCTAAAGATGGGATCATCATGGGAAGTCGTATGATAGTGTCATGTGCAGTAAATGCGTGGGGGGGGCTTCCAGCCGCAGTATGGTACTTGTAAGAGATCGAAAGAGGATTTGCCTCAGTTCTACATTGCTTTGATTACTGATGTTTCCAGCATTAGCCATATTAGCAATGAAGCCTTATGTATATACACAAAGCAGATTGTGGCGCATTGCTGAGTCAGCTCAGATTTATGTTGTTGCGGCCTGGCGAGTGACTTGTCGCTGCCTGCCAAACAAAGCCATCATTTAGTTCACAGTAAGAATGGCGTATGCGATAACCAGGACAACGATCCCTACAATGTCGGCTCTTTCATATCTGGTACACTGACACAATGGCTTTTCAAACCCATATGGACATCACGTTTGATGCAGACAATTGTTGCGCTCTTTAAACCCCTCATAAGATTAGACTTGGATCTGACGCTCTAAACTTTTGGGTGTCGCTCATGAAAATTACGCTCTGTACTATCTCTTATTGGCACTACGTGGATTGGCCTGTTCCTGGCCGGTTCCTGACCAAATACAACTTAACTTTGAAGCATCTTTTTGCCAGTCCAGACTGAGGCCCAAGAAAATATGGCCCATTCATCTCCTTTCACGGAGGTCCCAATGTCCCAACAAACGGACTCTCCTTATGTTCGGACTCAGCAATACACACGAGGCGCTGGTAAACTACTCCAACCACCAGCCGTCCCAATGCAAGCCGAATGGAGTCTCCCTCATCTTGACCCCGTTACCTCTGCTACTCATATCTTCCCTGAAGGAGAATTCGTCCCACATGGGTTCTTCGAAAAAGTCGGCCCAGAGTGGTTCGTTCCCGAAACAGAACAAAAGGAATGGAAGTACTACATGCGCAGAGAGGCCCAAAAGATTTTACCATTTCTCTACCTGGGTCAATATGCCTCCGTGAAAGACAGGCACTGGCTCAAGGGCCAAGGTTTCACTTTACTTTTGGCTATTCGAGACGAAAGGTTTCCACATATCTGTGGCAAGAATGCAGCTGCTGAGCTGGGAATCGAAGCTGCGACTTTTGCCGTCCCGCGGATTCAGGATTTTGTGTCCATAGGGCCTCATGTGATTCGAACCATCAATGACCACATCTCATCCTCGCATACTCCAGTATCCAACGAATGGCCCTACAAAAAAGTCTTTGTATTTTGCGAGACTGGGAACGGTTATTCAGGCTTAGCACTAGTCGCGTACCTAATGGTAATGCTCAATTTGAAGCTGCACCACGCCTTAGCTGCGGTTCATATGCAGCGACTATCCGTTGAAGCAGATGAACCATCGAGGCAAATTCTAGCTTCATTCGAATCGATTGTTATCGCTAAAAGGAACGTTGAAGAGGCCAGACGAGCAGCCACGGAAGGCACAAGTTTGATGGTTCCTCCCCATACTGTATGCAAAAAGAGGAGTTTTACAAATCGAGATGAGGACGAGGCTATGGAAGACATCATGGATATTGAATATGCAGCCTTTGATAGAAAGCCTGTGGCTCCATTTCAGGATCGTTGAGGATGGTTCGACTAGAACAGAATGTTTGTCTTTCTTATGATGATTTGGTTTGGAATGGTATTGGTCATCATAGAATTCGTGAGGATGACGTTGATTAAACACCATTGCCCCTTCTCTTTTTATTTCTTTGTACATTACAAATTCAATGATCCTAAACGTCTTTCATACCCCAGGGTGCTTGCTGACTTTCAATCACCTGGAGTGACTTGCAAACTACTGAACAATCAGCACTTCTTATTTTATATAATTGTACAAAGCACACTTGATAGATACAATTCGTTGTCTTCGGTCTAAGTCTAGACCATCTATTATTCGGGATATTTACCCTATCTTGCCCGGTTTTCTCCAGGTTTCCAGGCCGACAAAGATTGATTGACTCAACTGTAGCCATGGCTTTTACTGTTATTCACTATCCCTGAGGGGGGGGCCTTGACCCATTCACTGTTTCATGCTTACAACATTTCATGTACATTTCTCAATCTGTTCGCGTCGAAATCTAACCTACAGCCAGTTACCTATGTGAGTGGAAAACAACCACCATGCGACTCCGTGCTAGTGTCCGCCCTCCTGAGCGCTATGAATCAGAGCACTTTTACACATCGCTAGGCCAAAAGTCACTTCGCCAGAACAGGAATACAAACCGCCCTCCTTACACCGATTTCAACCCCAACCTGCCTCCTGCTGTCTTTCCCACTCTGGACTTTCATCGCCCAGGGATACCAGAGCCTGACAAAGGTGCACAGAGGAGAGGGGGAGAAGAGGCCGACAATGCAACTGCTCCACCGCACGGTCGCGGGCAAGCTGGGAATCATGGAGAGACGAAGGATAATAATGAGACAAGAGTTGATCTCGAGGATATCTCTATCAGCCAGGTTGAGAACTACGTTTCGAGCAACGGAGACTTGAACCCGGTCTACATCCAAAATATGGCTACGATGGCTGCTGTAGACTCATCATCTGTGAGTGATGACTTACACGATGAGACTGATGGCATCAACGTTCAAGATGAGGTCAGCTAACTAACCACTCGATGTACTCCACCATTCAGTGGTCTGCAGTGTAAAATATGGCTTGCCTACTAACGAAGTAGTAGTCTGCGCATGAGATTTGTGACCCTAAATGGAGTGATTTATGTCCTGGAATACAGGTGGAAATCTTCGACAATCTTCTTCAGTTCTATACTTGGAAAGACGCGTGTCATAAGTTAAATCTGTCTAGAGAAGGCCAGGAGGAAGTTGAAGAGCATCTATCCGCTCGTGACAAGCAGATGGAACGGGAAGAATCTCAGATGAAGAATATGCGGAGGAAGCAACTGAGAGCGCTCATGGAAATTGACAACAGTGCAAGACATCTCCAGGATTCACACCAGTTTGTTTTCCGCAAAATCTCTCGAGGGACCACTGGCCATCTGCGAAGGGGTACTAGTCCAGATTATCTCATGTGCCATACCAAAGAGGTCATGAAGGCTAAGGAGTATTTGCGCCAACAGGGGCTGGACCCGAGATACACTGGTGACTGGGGTAACAGTATCAGCCCTACTCATCCGTCTGGAAACGGCCAAGACCAAGATATGAGCAATCTAGGGAAGCAGGTGAACTGCGCGCAATACTTGGAATTAGCCACAGATACGGCCGATGATTACATGATGGATAATGCGTTGGATTATAAAGCTCCGGCTTCGATCCTGGATAAGCAGTCATTTATCAACACAGTCGGGACGGCAGCTATTGTTAGCCCGAGGGATATGGCACTATGCAGAGGTAACTTGGATGCAGCCCCAAGATGGTTAAATCTTCTTTACCAGCATTCTATACGGAACTACCAGCCAGCTTTTCGGGAGAACAAACTTGTTTGCCTCAAAATCGGTACCGAGCGTGCCGCCCAGATTCGCGATACCCAAACGATAGCCTGTATTCAGCCAGCGAAATTGGTAAAACGTTTCCCTCCCATTGATGCTATTTACTATGACCCCCCTTCATGGACCCCTGGGATTACTCAGAATAGTGGAGCGGGAACTAATCCAACAATGCCTCCAAGACCTAGACAAACTTGGAGCAGCGAACCACAGCCTCTACAGAGAACAATGGGTGGGAACTGGTCATATAGCTCTTTCGAACCTCATCCAACTACCTCTTCTATGAGATTCCAGCAAAAACTGGAAGAGGCACGACTGGAGACACAAAGAGCGAAAATACGAGGAGCGCAGCAACTTGCAGGTCGTAGATGCTATGAACCATCTTTTACCCCGAGGCAAAGCCCTGAAGGCATAAATCGGTCACCCTCAACCGCTACTGGGATATGTATGCCTCCTAATAACTCAGGCGAGCTTTACGGTGCATCGATGCCGAGTCAAAGTGAAGGCTCTTCGAGAGCAGTCACTTCTACTGAGACTTCTCTTCATGATTCTACGGAAAGGGGGACTGCTCCAGGAACTATGTGTTCGCCAAGCATCGCTACCAATTTGTATCACAGCGGAAATCTTTGGACACAACCTAGTGTCGCGCCTATGATGCAAGTTGATGAAGAACATGAAGGACTGAGATATGAAGATGAATACTGCCCTATTGATGACGAAGTAGTTCTTCTACCTGGTGGAAATCCCTATTGATAACGTGGTGATTACGGCCACCTACACATGCTAGCCTTGCAAGCAACGCTGATATTGACGCGGCAAATGACACTAACACTCAGTATGAACAGTCAATCAAGAACTTTGTTTCTAGTTATGGTTTGATTTGCTAAAGATTTTCAAGAATTTCACATGGAATGTGTTGCATACACAAAGTTGGATGCAGTGATACCATTCAAACGGATCAAGAACGTGAGACCATGAGTACGGGAATGGTATTACGATGAACTTCATGTCTTGGGCTGACTTTCCTTGCTTTTGCTGTTCAATTTTGTTAAATACAACTGCAGGCACAAACCCAAAAAAAGAAGAAAAGAGAAAAAGAAAGACAAATAACGCAATCGCCACAAACAGCTAAGAGAACCTAGAACAATCCAAAATACTAATGTTGTAAGCATCTTCTGCATGTTCTAGAAGCCCACTAAAATCAATCAAAAGTTGGTCCGTGCACTGACGCGAAATCTGCGCGTCGGCCAGCAACGATTAGATTGCAGGCGCGGTAAGATGGCAAAATGCGCCAGTTAGCAACGCCGTCCACAATTTCATAACCGCAAGATCTTGGTCGGGTATCTTTTGGTTTTCTTCATCTTATATATACAAATCGAGACGATACCCGTTTTGCCCCTTTTTTGAATTGCTGCCCTGGTTTATTGGGTTCGCGCCTACGCCAGAGGGGCAAGATCGACCACAATAACGACCGCGTCTATACACCGAACGTACTGGATATGAAAAGTGTTTGGAATTTGACTGTTGGAAGATTTTGGGATCAGAATCAGGGAAACGCAGATATGTCAAACTCTGATACGCCTGTTGAGTCCGGGGACATGCGGCAAGACTCAGCACAGCCGTCTCCACCGGTCGGTGAGTCGGTTCCCGAGAAGATGGATGTCGAGGAGGAGAATACGGAGGAGATGGATGCCCAGGCTAAGGCGCTGATGCATTTGTTGAGTACCAGCGAAGTATGTGTTTTACCCTTGTGCATTTAGTGTAGAAGAGCCAGTTACTGATAGTGTCTTTGCGTCTTGAACAGGTCTTTGTGGCGATCATGGCGGATAAAATGAAGAAGCAGCAGGAGGAGGCGAAACTCGAAGCGGCTAAACAGCGAGAGCAGAAGAGTGCGGAGGCGATGGCCAAGAAGAAGCCTACCGCTGAGCCGGTTGGGAAACGCGCGACGCGCACGAGTGCGAGGCAGAGTGCGGCGAAGGAACCTGTTGCGGAGGAGGAAGTGAAGACGGAGGATCAGGGTGCTGCGAAGTCGAAACGAGGCCGGGGCAGGAAAGCTGCTGCTCCTGCGGCTGCTGCGAAGTCGAATACCATCTCCAGTTACTTTAAGAAGGCTGATGTGCAGGTCCCTGAGGATAATCCCACTATTCAGGAGGCGCTGGAACATGCTGCGGATGAGTATGAGGCCAATCCTTCTGTTTTGGGCGGACAGGATCTGGTCGCTACCCAGCAGCCGGAATTAATCACCGGGGGCCAGATGAAGAAGTATCAGCTGGAGGGATTGGAGTGGTTGAAATCGCTTTGGATGAATGGTTTGTGTGGTATTTTGGCAGATGAGATGGGTCTTGGGAAGACTGTGCAGGCTATCTCCTTGCTTGCCTTTTTCAAGGAGAAGAAGATTTCCGGGCCGTTTTTGATTGCGGCGCCGCTTAGTACCGTGAGTAATTGGGTGGATGAGTTCGCCCGATGGACGCCTAGCATCAAGACAGTGTTGTACCATGGAAGCAAGGATGAGCGGGCGGAGATTCGACGGAAAATGATGAATTTGAAGAATCAGCGGGACATGGACTTCCCGGTGGTTTGCACTTCCTATGAGATATGTATGAATGATCGGAAGTTCCTCGGGCAGTACCAATGGCGTTATATCATTGTGGTATGTGCTGCGATGCTTCGTCCCCGGTTTGCAAGTGCCGTTACTAATGGACATACAGGACGAAGGACACCGCTTGAAGAATATGAACTGCCGACTCATTAAAGAACTCCTCACTTATAACTCCGCAAACAGACTCCTTATCACAGGCACACCGTTGCAGAATAACATAACCGAACTCTGGTCGCTGTTGCATTTCCTGCTACCCGAGATCTTCAACGACCTTGACAGCTTCCAAAGCTGGTTCGACTTCTCGTCAATGTTGGACAGTAGCGACAAGACGAATGTTATCGAACGCCGAAAGCGTACTCTAGTGTCCACCATGCACTCTATCCTGAAGCCGTTCCTGTTAAGACGTGTCAAGACTGACGTCGAGATGTCGCTTCCTAAGAAAAGGGAATATATTCTCTACGCACCTCTGACGGCCGAACAGAAGGACCTTTACCGTGAGATTCTCAACGGCACAGGCCGTCAATACCTCGAAATCAGGGCAAGAGAAAAACTGATGGCCAAGAACGAGCGCCTAACACGTTCTGGGAGTGTGAAACGCAGGGTTGACAGCAGCGGTGACACAACACCAAATAAGAGTCTAAAGTCCAGTCGTTCTTCTACACCAGCCAGCACGACCAGTACCACACGCAGGCGAAAAGGACCTCAAAGTTACAAGGAGATAAGCGACCGCGAATTTAACTCGAAGCTGCGGAAGCTCGAGCAAGGCATAGAAGACGACCTGGACATCGAAGGCCCAAGCGAGACCGAACAAGAGGAGATCGAAAGAGCAAAGACCTTCAAGCTTGCCAGTATGTCCCACTCTACCATGACACGTACACATTATGACCTTGACGCTAACGTTTCCAACAGAGCAAGAAGTAGCCCAAAAGAAAATGCAGAACCCGGTCATGCAGGCACGACTGGCTTGTAATTCTCCGCATAACTTCTACTGGCCGTGGAATGACGAGCCGGTCGACGAATCTCTAATAACTGCGTCAGGGAAGATGTTACTGTTGGACAGGCTTGTCACACGTCTCCTAGCCAATGGACACAAAATTCTCATCTTCTCTCAATTCAAATCACAGCTGGACATCCTCCAGGATTGGGCCACTCAACTCCGCTCCTGGAATTGCTGTCGCATCGACGGCGCAATCAGCCAGACGGACCGGCGAGACCAAATCAAAGCCTTCAACACAGACCCCGACTACAAGATCTTCCTCCTGAGTACTCGAGCAGGAGGACAGGGCATCAATCTCATGGCAGCTGACACAGTCATCCTCTTCGATTCCGACTGGAACCCACAGCAGGACCTCCAGGCCCAGGACCGTGCCCACCGCATCGGCCAGACACGACCAGTGATCGTCTACCGTCTAGCAACAAAGGGCACCGTTGAACAAACATTGCTCGAGAAAGCCGATTCGAAGCGTCGTCTAGAGCGACTCGTCATCCAAAAGGGCAAGTTCAAGAGTCTGCTAGATCCCACGTCGCAAGATGACATCGAGGATCTGAGAAAGGCGCTCGGAGAAGATGAGTTCGAGCGTTTCGAGGCCGGTACGGATCCCAGTCGTCTGCTTTCTGATAAGGATCTCGATATCTTAACGGATCGTAGCGAGGAGGCTTATGCTCGTGCTGAGAAGGGCTTGGATCACAGTGGACGGGCTTTCTTGGCTGTCGAGACGAAGAAAGATGGGCTTATGGCGCAGATTACTGGGAAGGGTTAAGTTTGTATTGATAGTTTTAATTGTGATAATAGATAGTTCTCTTTCATTTTCATGGTTACGATGATGATTGGATATCTCATGATCTGGCACGAGGACCCTCTGTATTGAACTGCGCTTATCTATATTTTCATTCTGGGTAAATAGTACAGTCCAAACAACCCCAGCATTATTATATACAACACATCTTCTAAACCCCAATTGAACAAGAAACCGGAACACAATCTACAGATATATATAACAAAAAGGCCCCCCAGTCCCCCCGGTAGTATCCAACAACTCCCTAATAGTCTTCGGCGGCGCCAAAGCAGCACTCATATCCACAACATCATCCAACGTAGCATTCACTGAAGAATCCGCAATACCAGGAAGCACAGTCGGCCCATTAACAACATAAGTACGCTTCACAGGGTCCAAATTCTGCCAAGTCCAGAACGCCCTGTCAATCGCCGCATGGTGAAGAAAGAAAACCGGGTCACCGGGGGACGCAAAAAAGTCCTACAACACCACCGACACGTCAGTAATTGAAATCATGAATATCATAGAAGACCCATCACGGCCTAGAATGGAGGGAGTAGTATCGGACGTACACCACCAGGATCACCACCAATGGTATAATGTCCACCGCTATGCAGACCGAGGAAGCCACGAGGGAAGTCACCCTGCATTGTCATCTCGTAATCCCAGATATCTGTTTCATTGACGATCAGATCCACGACATTCTTAGTTGTGGTCCATTGGGCGGCCTGCTTGGAGATATCTCTGCGGAGACATCTGGGGTTATAGTTTAGGCCGGTGCCGTTTTGGGCGACTAGGCCTGGGATCTTGAGACTTGGGAGGAGGGGACCGAGGTTGACTGTGAAGCTGTTGTGGAGAAAGAAATTGTATGTTAGTTGGAAGTTGTGGGCTTGGGATTGGGGGAAGCTTACTTCTTGAAGGGACCGGATTTGACGCAGCCCCCTCCGTTTGAAGGCTGAAGGAAGATTCCGGGCGCGGCTTCGGTGGCATTGTGGGGGACGAATGCGCCGTCGCCTGACATGCTGTATTCCGAGCCGTCGAAGATGGGAGAGTTGACTGGGTCGTCGGCGTACTTGTTCCAGGCCCAGTAGGGCTGAGAGCCTGTGTAGCCGCATTCGTTTCGTAGGGCTTGTTCGTAGGCCCAGGTGAAGTAGCGGTGCCAGGTTAAGAAGTTGCCCTAATAGATAATTGGTTCAGCGGCATATTCTTCTATGGGTTTGTAGTGGGATTGGGACCTACCGTTGAATGGATGAACATCGTCTGGTTGATGTGCACAGCTACAAAATCATCGTAGCGGGAGCGAGCCCCAGGAGCGAAGGAGGGGTCGGACTTTGAAGGCTTAGAAGATAGACAGAGAACGGCATCGATGTACTCTCGGCGTTCCTTCTTGGATAGAGCTCCCCTGTGACGGTACGGTTCAGTTAGATATTTGTCTTTGCGCGTTGAAGAAGTCAAAGGTACATACCATTCTCTGCGAGCCGACGCGGTGTAGGGGGTACAGGTGCTGCTGGCTTCCGGGTTTGTGTAGTGATACAGGATTTGATTTCCCAGGGCTTTTCCAGCGAGTACATCCCATTGATCCATGGAAGTGGGAGAAGCTGTTGCTGGTGATAGGGCAGCAAGAGCTGCGACGAATGGAATCCAACTGCGCATGTTTACGGTCACCTCCTCTGAGGATGAGCACCGCAAAGGGAAGAAAGTGAGTGAAGAAGAAATTTGAGACTGGAAGGTACCGGTCAAGAGCTTTTTTATTACATCCTGACTAGCTCTGTGTGAACTCTGAACGGCGTAGATAGTTGGACTCTAGATTGCCGGTTAGGACAGCCGAATATGCGACCACCAATTGAGGCCCCAGAAAGTCATACGACTAGGGCTAGGAAGGTATAGCACGTAGACATTTACTATTTGTCGTTTGGAGGCCAGACGTGGAGAGTAAAAGCATTGACAGAGACATTACTTTAGTGGGACGCGAGGGTCGGAATGCGGAAATTAGTAGAAATAGAACAAATTAATCGAAAGAGCCGGGGCCAGACTGTCCATGGAGACACTATTTAAGTGCACAATAACTTATACCGAGAAGCATATCATATCTTGGACCGTGGCCTGGCAGCGGTAAAGAAGAACTACGGCATTTAGAAGAGACTCCACAGCATATGTGACATCTTATTGTCTCTACATGGTAGAACCCAAAGAGAAGAAACGAGGGAAACGCAAAGAAGTTTTCGGAGTAGGATTGAATACATCGAGGGTACAGTAGCGGCAGAGACCCAGTTGACAGTTGGCTAGTGCGAACAGGGATCTTTTGAGCTTCATTTCGAATCTATTTAGCCGTCCGGATGTCTCAATGGACCCTCCGATGCCAAGGCACTGTCTTGGTTTCAAAGATTGGCTAGTCAGTTAGTTCAATCGGTTTAGTCAAAGCTCGTATAATTAGACTGCCCTCCATCTAGTACAATAACCGTAAAAGGTAAAAGCGAAGTTCCTTTGCCGCTTGGCACTACAGTCCGTGTTCGTGTTTGTGTTTGAATCGTACTTGAGGCTTTTCACAGTCAGTGGAAAGAATTCCATGAAACCACCCTTGAGCTGGGGGGCCATACCTATAAATTTTAGATCCACACACCCTCGTGCTATATTTCCCGAACGCTCTAAATCACTGTGAGGCAATTTATATTGGGGCATACAGGACTTCGTATAGCCCGCATTAGCGGGGGCTAAATGTAGATTAAGCCACTAGAACTGGGCTAAGACCCCAGCGGTTCGACGGACTAATTGCTCCGTTCCTATACTTCGTACTTTATATTAAGATATATTAAGTCTCGCCTTATTACCCGCTCGATGCTACCCTATGTCCCTATCGGCTCACCTTCGGAGCACTTCCCTGCAGGCGCTAGTCAGTTTGACCGATTGCCCACTACGGAGTACTTACTACCGTGCGCCATTGGCCCGAATATGTACCCAAACCCCGAAGCAGAACACTGGCCATATGTGAAAAGAGAAGGATAGTAATTAGATCAGACAAAGAAGAGATAAAGATGAATTTGAAAAATTGAGTTAGGATGTCTTCATCTCTGTTAATGCCCCGTTGTAATAGTATGGTGAGAGTCTCAGAACCTATAGCAGAGTTAGGGCTTATTCTATAAACGCTCCGCAGGAATGGTATGTACACGCAATTACATTACCCAAATCGCTTCTACTCGTGGACTATATAGAATCCCTGTTCGTTATCCTTGCTAGTTCCAGTTTCACATTTAATAAGTAGCGGCGCAGACAACGTGCATTTGTTAAGCACCGGCTGGATTCTTCCAGTGGCTGGACATACCCGTTTGCGGCAATGGAGGAAATGGCATAATAGCTTTCATTAAATTCTTCCAAGCAGATGGAATACCGATCCTTAGGAATAATTTCAACCGGATTCATCCATATGATCAAAATAAGCTCGACCCCCTTGTATCTCCGAATGTGTCCTGTATTTGTTGGACGCTAGTGCTTCCTTGGAGAAATAGCCCTATACAGGCTTAACTTAGAATACAGAGACTCAGCTCTCTAGGAGTAACTCAGTTTACGCTGGTCATGGAGATTCCTCTCTATCTCCATCGAGATCATGATGAATATCATGCATTATAGCGGGGATCTACTACCAAGACAAGCAGCAGCAGCATCGGCCAACAACCCCAGCGATAGTCGAGCTCCACACATCCTCGCCATCATCGGATCCCTAACAGGTCTATCGGGCCTCCTAGTCGCATTACGCTGCTACGTGCGACTCTTTCTTCTTCGGAAGTTCCTCCCAGATGACGGAGTAATCGTTGCATCCTTGGTAAGTGGTACAACCCACCAGATACCATAAACTACTTCTCTACTACAACACCTCTAACCAACAGGAACACAGTTATGCGCCTTCGGCGTCCTAGCTTGCTTCATCGGCGAATCACACCATGGAGTCGGCCTCTTTTCCGACGACATCAAGCCGGAAGATTTCCAGATCCTCAGCGAGTACATGTTCTACCACGCCATCGTCATAGTGCTCGGTATAAGCCTGGTCAAGGTTTCATTGGCGCTCTTCTTGCTCCGATTTGCTTCGCCTAATAAGAACCTGAAACGGTTTATTATTGGGTCGCTTGGTGGGTTTGGCTCTGTAGATATACTCGATTTATACTGACGATGGATAGTGTTTCTTATTATCTTTACCATCGCGTGTATCTTAACGTTGATCTTCCAGTGTCTTCCGGTTCGGGCGGCTTGGGATTTCTCATTGAGAGAGAATGCGAGATGTTATTCGATGAAGACTTATTTGTCGATTGGGGAGTTTAATAGTGGTATGTGTCCTATCCTCACACATATACATTGTGAAGGTGGAAGAGTTCATAACACTTGAATCTAGCGATCAACATCGCGACGGACTTTGTATTCGCAACACTACCCGCATTCATGTTCTACAAGGTGCAAGTCAATAAACGGACCAGAGTCTCGTTAATGGGCATTCTCAGTCTTGGTTATTTGTATATGATCTCCTCTTCCTGAACCTGAGCCATACCTTCGTGCTGACCAAAGAACCTCACAGCGCCTGCGCAGCAGGTATCGTGAAGACCGTTCTCCAGAGCCAAATCTTCGACGAGCCAGATCCATATCGGTACGCTTCTATCATGTCCCTGAAAGCGGTAGTGGTTGGAAGACAGCTAATTTTGTGATTCTCAATTTCCAAAATCCAGCGACTGTCAATACCTCATTTGGAATTGGTATGTCTTTTCCCGTCCGATCCTTCTCGCACGATAGCACACCAGCAGTGTCCTTTGTTATCCAGAAGCTAACTGCTCGTTAGTGTCGAACTAAATATCGGTATTATTGCTGCGTCATTCCCGACTATCAAGCCCCTCGTGAAATCTGTCATCGGGACAACGCTGAGTTTCACTAGCGGTGTGCGCAGCGGGAAACGGAACGGACAAGGATACCATGTGAGGTCGAGTTATATTATGCATTCGCTCCAGCAGAGCCGGACCGTGAATGAAGACCAAAAGTATAGTGTTCAGATCGGGACCCTTGACGGGTCTGATAGGGGGAGTGAAGAGAACTTGACGCAGCGACCCCGTCGGGGGTCTTTGTCGAGGATAATACAGACGACAGAGGTAATTGTACATAGTGAGGAAAGTGCTGATCTTGGGGTTCTGAGGATTGGACCGGCGAGGACTGTTGATGACCGTGTATGACTGTTATTTGTTCGTCTATTATGCTTACTTTCGTTGGTGGGAAAAGTATGCTGTTTATTAGCATCAGGATGGATTATATACTGTACAGTTAATGGGATTGCCTGGTGTATAATGTGACAGGGGCTGGTGAATCCTCCAATTAATCAAATCATCGAAAAGCAAAGAATGCATCCATTAAGCGCCTGAGCTCCTCGCCAAAGAAATGGCTGTACATCAAAGACAGGGATCACGAAAGCTCTCTCACCGGGAAATCAAGTAATAACAGGGGGTTGGAAGTACTCAAAAGTATATTTCAGAAGGGAGGGAAAACAAAACAGGATGGAACAAGATTACTACCGTGACACTTTCTCTTCTTCGATCTGTCTTCGTAGATCGGCGAGTACCTCATTCCGGTTGGCAAGGTGGCTTTTAAGTCCATCCACCTGCTCGCCGACGGCTTTCACATCCTCCCTGAGCCGCTCTAGGTTTTGGCCTTCCTTAGACCTTCCAGTACCTTCCCTAAGTTCGCGAAGCTCACGTTCCTTGTACTCCAGAAGCTGAAGCGCTTCCTTTTTGACCAAACCCCAGCTGGTCCTGCCATCGTTCTTGGGTTGATCCCTACGCCCTTCGGAGGCTTGTTGTGCGGAATTCAACTTGGTCTCCAACTCCGCCAACTCGCGCCTTAGGCGAACCTTCTCCCATTCCTCATCCTGAATTGTGTCGCTGAAGTTTGTTCCCTTGGGAGTATACGACGACTTTCCTCCGGCACCCAACCGACTCAAGTACGTATCTCCAAATTTACTCTTCCGACCAGTTGGGGTCTCCGTGTCTCCGTCTGCACCCCACTTCTGTGCCGGACGAGCATTATCGACCTGATAATCGATCTTATTGTTTTCAAACGAGGCGCGGAGGGAAGCAGGAACGGTGCGGGGAATGCGGAAGCCCTCGTGTCGGTAGTTCAGTATATGCAGGAACGCAAGGGTAGCGTCCTTATTAATTGTGTGGGATGCGGAGGGGTTGACCAAGTTCCACGCAGAGCGAACATCGGTGTCGGGGACATCGAGCGAATCGTAGAGTGGTTGTAATGATTCAACTGCACAGGAACAACTACGTATTAGTTCGGAACGCGAGCGGTTAAGGGATGCGGCCCCGCTTCAACGGGAAGGAGCGCTGACGTACATGCGATTTCACCACGTTGGTTTCTGTTGGCATTGTATATCTCTTCGTATTTGGACTTGTCGGCGGGCTTCATGTACCATTCGAATCCATCTTTCAGCCCGGGAGTATCATCCTCGTCTTCTATCCGTTCGAACTGTTCCGGTTGAGTGCTCAATGCCCGGGTTGCATGGACTAAATGAGACTTGGATTCAGGAACAAGCCAATCGGGTAAAACTGCAGGGACGGTTTGTAATTCCTAGATACATCGAGCTTTAGCAGCGGCACTTATCGAATACCATTAATTGTGACAAAAGCGCTGAATAATTCCAAGGAGGAACGTATCGGGCAGGTAGAGGCGCCGGGAGGGCATGGTAGACAATAGGGGAGGTAACATACACCGTTGACCAGATCGAACACTAATCGCATAGCGACACAAAACTCCTCAAAATCCAACTCTCCGTCACCATCCACATCGGCTAAATCCCAGACCTTTTCCAGTTGCTCATCGCGAAGCCGACTGTTCCTGAGCACTGAGGCGGCCTGAGAGTTGTTCAGACGGGGCTGACCATTTGCTAATGAAGCGAAGATCTCCCAGTATCTTTCTATTTCCCATTGCTCGATTTTTTTATTTGACATGATGGGAGCGACTCGGCAGACCAGTTGGGTCAGTCTTGATATGAAGAACCGAGTAATGAGAAGCGACTATAAAGGATGTTTGGCTGGAGATGCTCATGGGTTATTGAGTAGTTAATCGCTTCGGGCATCCCGCGGCGGGCTCCCATGGGGCACTCGGATCATGTTAAATCCGGCAGGTAATATGCAGGGGATCAGGAACCGTTCAATTGCTCCATACTCCTCCAACTGGAATACCTGGGGATCCACTATGTTCATGGGAAGTTGTATTTACTCCCGTATACCATTAATAATGTTTTCAGTATGTATCATACAATTACCGCGGAACACCCCAAGTCTATGTACCATACCCATAACCACCATTGCCGATAATAGCAGCCATAGCTTGACTGTCCAAATTAAACACACGGACAGATGCACAATTAGTTACTCTATGTCTGAGTTGTTCAGGACTCTTTTTCTTTTTGGTTGTTTTTCTTTTCGTCCTCGCCCGGAGATGAGTTATCCGTTCTCAACTTCTCCTCGACCTGAACAATAGCACGTTCGGCTTCCAAAGCAAGCTCCGGTGCTTCAAGGATTGAAGCTAATTTCTTAGCATCATCCATCCGAAGCAGCAATCTGTCGTCACTTTTCTCCACGTCCTCTACCATACTTGAGATTGACTGTTCAGTGTTAGACATTTCTAGCGCCCGTGAAACCCGCTTCGCGTATAGTCGTTCCAGTGCCGGGTGCGATATCGGATTCAGGAGGTCCTTCTCGACCAAGAATTCTAAGTGTTTGGATCCGTTTAATGCTGGAACCAGTCAGCAACGCCGTGGTAAGTAGGAAGGTGAAAAAAGCGCACCTCGCCAATGGGACCATCCTCGATACACAAGATAGAAGAAAGGGATGTTAGGTAACCTGTCGTTTCATCATTAGCTCATTTCGTAATGCACCAAGAAATCTCCTTTATGAAAGTTTTCTGGGGAAGATCTTAGCTTTCATACAATGGAATGAGCCCAATTGGAGCTGTGAAAGGACTCGCGATGAAGCTCCACCACATCCTCTTACGATGTAGGTCCTGCCTATCAGTAGCAATCTTGTGCAAGATAGACTTGAGCCTTTCAGTTTTGACCGCATTTCCCGGGAAAAGCACATCAATCTTCTTCGACCCATACGATTCATCAAGTCGTCGCTGAGCATTAAGTGAAGGAATACTCTTGAGCCCCCATTCTTCATAAGGAATCCGCTGTTGGACCTTATTTCCCCACACAACCAAGTGTTTTTGCCAACCCTTCTCAGCTTCCTCCCATTTAGCCCATGTTTCGGCAGCTTTGTTTGTGACTCGATCGAGTATGGACAGCTCCTTTGCATGATCCCGACGGAGCGGTCGAGCATATATCAGGGCCCGTCTCGTCGAGATCGGAATGACGAAGAGTCGCATGGCAGCGTTTTGTCTTCGGCTTTCCTCCTTTTATTTCTTCCTGTCGTTTTGTCGGTTCGGGGAATTCAATTGAGGAACGCAGGAAAATTGTTGAGAACGGCCAGGGAGTACGTAGTACACGACTAGTGATCAACTAGGGAAAACAACCAATTCAAGGGAGCTTGCAAAAAATAGCATTCCTTCTTCTAAAGTAAGTTTCGAGATTAGTTCTTTTCTTCTTTAGGGTTTTTGTTCTCTTTTGCCCCTTGATGGGCTATGACGGAGGCGAATATGGTGCAAGGTGTGGCTGATGGTTGTTTGGTCGCGGGCGGTAATTGAGAGACGTCATTCCGCACCCGGCGAAAAGATTAGCGCCGTAATCAACGGAGTATTTCCCAAGAGGGATAAATTACTTCTCTATGTTTAGCAGCATTGAGCAACTATTACCACAGAATTGCTTCTCACTCCCCGTTCTCCCCCAGCTCCCCAAGGCTGTAATTACCGTGGTCTTCCACCTTCTTGGGCTTCTATTCTAATCTAATGACCTGCTTCCTCAAAGGGTCATAAGGTTTCCAGAGAAACGCCGTGTTCTCGGGGCTGAGGGGGCTGTGAGGCGATGCAGGCGAGATCCATTGTCTTCCCAGAACTTCCGACAACCGAAGCGACCTCACCTAGAACGACCCATTGGACTAGAAGGCGATGGCACAGGATGCGCGCATTTTGCGCGCACTTCCTCCAGGTCCAGGCTCGGTCTTAGATTCTCAACTAAACGAGAAAACAACCAATACAGAATGGATGTCTGGAGCCAACCACGCTCATAACGGGCAAAGTAATCATGACCAGTTTCCCGAATTTCCTCACCATGGTGCACTGGAATTGTCGCCCAATGTCTTACAGACTCTAGAGGAAGCGTCAACGGAGGATGGTCAGGATAATATTGTGTTAGAAAAGAGATTGCGAACTCTTCCGGGTGCGTAATATACTTAACAAACCCCAGCCACCTCTGGTGAAGGCTTTACTGATACAAGCTTATGTATTAGCTTGGATCCGATCGGTCGATTACAAGGAACCTGAGGGTGAATCTTCTGCCGCCTCACGACTACTACCCTCGCATCCCGATGATGCCGTTGTCGCTCAGCATAACCACTCGCCCTATTCGACAGCAAAAGTAGATTTCGCGGGTCGAGGAACAAGCTTAGAAGAAGGACGCGCGACATCGCCTCGTGAATCGCGTTGGAAGAGTTTCTCTAGATCAGTCGCCTATCCGAGGGACCCGGGTGTTGAGGAAAAACTTGTGACCCCCGAATGGCTGAATGAAAACCATGGTGACTACTCGCAACCATGGCGCGGAAGACTTGAAGACTGGAGTGGGGAGGATACAGAAGATCCGCTGAGAATGAAGCGGCGGAGAGAGATCTGGTTTAAACGCTTCCATCATACCTTATTGAAGAGTCCTATAGTACCCTTGATTTTTCGCCTAACGGTGTGGGTCTTTTCGCTCACTGCTCTTGCGCTTGGAGCCTCTATTCAGCACATGTCGCGTGAGTATGCGCATCCGCAGGGCCCCTCTGCGCTAATGGCGATTATTGTTGATGCTGTGGCCCTGGTTTACCTGGTGTATATTACTTGGGATGAATATACATCCAAACCGCTGGGTCTTCGCTCCCCATCGGCCAAAGCACGGCTTGTCCTTCTCGACATTTTCTTCATTGTCTTTGACTCTGCCAACCTAAGTTTGGCCTTTGAATCACTGTCCACAGTGAGTGGCGCATGCACCATCGGTGAGGTTAACCAGCAGGTCGCTCCTAAGAACGATGCAATCTGCGACCGACAAATTGCGCTAGCTAGTGTTCTATTAATTGCTCTTTTGGCTTGGCTTACAACATTCGCCATTAGTGTTTTAAGGTATAGCCATCTTTCCCTGTCTTTCTCCACATTGCGCAGGACTAATTGCTTCGAACAGACTCGTAGATCGTGCTGCACAGTGATACTCCTTTCTGCTTTCTAACATCTCATCTTACGCTATCTCTTGCCTTTACAATAGTTTCTTGCTTTGCTCTTTCATTCTATGAGGCCCAACTCAAGGCCCCCATTTTTCTTCTTTTTTTCTCTCCCTTTCCTTCTCGACGGTGGGTCTACCGTCTCCGTTTTCTTCAACCCAGTTCTGCTCCACTTTACTGGTCTCACCTTATCCCTTGCTTTCCCGAATTGTCTTTTCTTTTTGGCTTCTTTTTGGTTCCAGGTTTGGGAAAAGTTTTGGGTCCTGGATAGCAACGGCCATGCACATGTGATGATTATGTATGTATATATTAGTAGGATGATGGAATATAAGCTCAAAGGGTACACGAAGAAGAGGATGCCGTCCAAAATACAATTTTAAACATGGAGAACGGGGCCATCGGCTCCGTACAAGGGATCGCTTTGGAACCAGTCGAGCCTTTCAATAGTCTTAGCCTTTCTCTCCTCACCCGGGTGTCCATAGCACATGTCCCAATGTTTGTTTCGAGGATAGGCACCCACCATGCTGAAACTCTCCGTACCGAGATCATCTAACAGGCGGTGGCCTACCCCTGCGGGGACGATGATGAGATCGCCTTTCTCAACCGTCGGCTCAAAACGACGGGGGTTTGCTTCACCGCCAAAGCAGAGACGAGCGCGTCCAGAGACCACTCCCAAAACCTCATGTGTTGTACTGTGGAAGTGCGTCTGCTGATACATAGTGTAAACCCACTGTGGTTCGACCTCACCGATCTCCTCCAAGCGCGCCTGAAGCTGGCTTGGGGACGCATCAAAAGCGTGATGATATATCATAAGCGGCTTAGCCTGGATGGATGTGTTGGGGATATCTCCCCATGCCGGGATTTGGTGAGTGGTCACCTCGATGTCGGATGGGGATTTGAACGACATGGTTTCCTTTCCGATCCAGTGGATAGTTTCAGGCAGTGTTGTTTGCTGCATACATGCGGGTGAGGATCTCAGGTGCCGTTCTTTCTTCAGTCAAGTAAGGGTTTCAGGGTTTCCAAAAATGGAAAGTCGCCATGACGTCATTTGGGGTAATGCTTGCGGTTTTTGCTCCTGAAAGTCTCAGTATCTTGTGTGTTTATACTCCTTGAATCCCCCCTTCTCTTCTACTACTCTAGCCAGGGGATTGCTACGTTTCACCAGTATGTGCCTGTCGCGGCCGCACATCCAAGGGGGAGTTACTGCTGTGTATTAAGGGGCAGAGAAAGAAAGTCCAAAGGAAAGAGGCATTATCATGAGCACGGTTGTTGACTGCGTCATGCGTTTTAAAAAAAGGCGTCTTGATACAAGATTGCTCGGGGAACAAAGAAGAGCTCCAAAGGGAACTCAGCAATTGAAAAACAAAATAATGTCTACTCCATCTGATTTTGGGAACATACCCAGCTCCATTAGGTAGCAGTACTGAGAGAATTGAAGGTGTTGGTTGCCTAACCATCGTTCTTAAACCCCATAAAAAATCTAGATTGAATCAGATCGTGTGCAGGCCAGCTGTGTTGACCGCCTACCGCAAAGATCGATAAAGTGTTCCCCCCCACGGATGTCTGATCTCGACTCTCACTACCGCCCAACGCCACGCCAACTCTTGTGTTCTCTCTGTATTTTTCGTACTTTGAGGCGTGTTTGTGGTTTGCTCTTACTGCGCCCTAGCTCAGACTTCTGTACTGAGCCCCTATTTTGTGACTCTTCGGCCGGTTCCTTCCGTTATTCTTGCTATCTCACAGCGCGCGGCTATCCTCCTGCGTTGACGGTAGTGTTTGGTCTGAACGCCGCCAGTGCTATAATCGCCCGCTTCTGGAGGCGAGCTTATTTGCGGAAACCAAAAGTAGGAAGGCCCCAAACCCTTGGAGCGCTACGCCAAGCCCTCAACACCTTCGAAACTCCATCTCGTCTATCCATCCTCAGCTCGTCACGCGTGTGTCATCTGTCTTGAGTGTTCGCCCTAGCTTCTGCGAGAACTGACGCCCTCGTTTCGCAGCTTTACTCCTTGTTCGCCGAAGTTCTTCCAAAAAGCACCATGCCGCCGTCCCTGATTCCCCAGACACCTCACAAGGATGACTTGGATGAAACGTGAGTCGCTCATGCTCGAATGACACATCGGGTAACTTCGGAGGCGCCATGTAACGGATGGTAGACTAACTCAAGCAGATGGTCGTTCCTGGAGAAGGGCGTCGACAGTGTGACGTTGAAGCTGGAGGAGGGAGTGGATATGAAGACTGTAAGTCCTTTCGGATTGCTTAGCCTGGTCGCTTCTGGTGAATAGGAAAGGTTCCTTGTTCTATGCTGACAATTCACTCGGATTCCTAGTACATGGCTCTATATACGTAAGCCACCTGTTTTTCATCATCATGAACTCGACTGACATTTTGAGCGAAGCGCGGTTCACAATTTTTGCACATCACAAAAGGCTGTCGGCAATGGCCATGGATTACAAGCACATCGCGGTGGTTCGTCTTCATCAACTCATAAATCCTCAAAGATATACCGGGCCCATGGATCTAACACTGCTTCAGCACATCTGCTAGGAGAGGAGCTATATAAGCTGCTTGGAGAGTACCTTTCACGTCACCTCGATGCTGTGCATCATGAGTCTAAGGGTCACGCCGAGGAGGCCCTGCTAGGGTTCTACATCCGCGAATGGACCCGTTACACGACAGCCGCCAAGTACATCAACCATCTTTTCGGCTATCTCAACCGACATTGGGTCAAGCGGGAGATCGATGAGGGTAAAAAGAATGTCTACGACGTGTATACTCTGCACCTCGTCAAGTGGAAAGATGACTTCTTCATGAAGGTCCATGAGAAGGTTATGGAAGCAGTTTTGAACCTTGTTGAGAAGCAGCGCAATGGCGAAACGATCGAGCAGTCGCAGATCAAGAGTATCGTCGATTCTTTTGTTTCTCTCGGACTAGACGAAAGCGACAGCTCCAAGTCGACGCTTGAAGTATACCGGATGTTCTTTGAGAAGCCCTTCATTGCGGCTACCAAGGTCTATTACGAAAACGAGTCGCGCCAATTCGTGGCAGAAAACAGCGTGGTGGAGTACATGAAGAAGGCGGAGGCACGCTTGGAAGAAGAAAAGGCTCGCGTGGGCTTGTATTTGCACCCGGATATCTCGAAGCATCTTACCGACACTTGTTTGGATGTCCTCGTCACTGCTCACTCCGAACTACTGCGTGATGAATTCCAGGTTCTGCTGGACAACGAACGTCAAGAGGACCTAGCTCGGATGTACCGGCTTTTGTCTCGCATCAAAGAAGGTTTGGATCCTCTGCGGACGAAGTTCGAGACCCATGTTAGGAAAGCAGGTTTGGCAGCGGTTGAGAAGGTTGCAGCGGAAGGCGAGGCGTTCGAACCCAAGATGTATGTGGATGCTTTGTTGCAGGTACATACAAGATACCAGAGCCTGGTTAACGAGGCGTTCAATGGCGAATCGGAGTTTGTGCGCTCCTTGGACAATGCTTGCCGCGAGTTTGTCAACCGCAATAAGATCTGCGCGTCTAGTTCAACGAAATCGCCGGAGCTGCTGGCTAAGTATACCGACTCGCTGCTGAAGAAGGGATCTAAGGCTGCTGAGGAGTCCGAGCTGGAGGAGATGCTAGTCCAGATTATGACGGTCTTCAAATATATTGAAGATAAGGATGTCTTCCAGAAGTTTTACTCCAAGATGCTTGCTAAGCGATTAGTGCATGTCAGCTCGGTGTCCGATGATGCGGAGACTAGTATGATCAGCAAGCTCAAGGAAGCCTGTGGTTTCGAGTACACCAATAAGTTGCAGCGCATGTTCCAAGATATCCAGATCTCGAAGGATCTCAACGCCAGCTACAAGGACTGGCAAGACAAGGTTCTTGATGATGACGATCGGAGGAAGCTGGTGGATGCACACTTTCAGATTCTGGGAACTGGGTTCTGGCCTCTTCAAGCTCCGTCGACAGACTTCCTTGCGCCGCCAGAAATTGTCAAGACAGCTGAACGATTTCAAAACTTCTACTTTGACAAGCATAATGGTCGGAAGCTGACATGGCTTTGGCAGCTATGCAAAGGTGAAATCAAAACTAACTACATCAAAAACACAAAGGTACCTTATACTTTCCAAGTTTCAACCTTCCAGATGGGTATTCTTCTCCTTTTCAATGAGACCGATACCTTGACGTACGAGGACATTCAGAAAGCTACCACTCTTGCTCCTGAGATTCTTGAGCCGAATTTGGGTATCTTCCTCAAGGCGAAGGTACTTCTCATCAACCCCGAGGGGTCCAAGCCGGAACCTGGCACCTCGTTCACTTTGAACTACAACTTTAGACACAAAAAGGTCAAGGTCAACCTCAACATCCAGATCAAGTCGGAACAAAAGGTTGAGTCGGACGATACGCACAAGACTATAGAGGAGGACCGTAAACTACTGCTTCAGGTATGTTGGAGAACTACCAAATTCGTTAAATCACTGTCTAACATGTCCATAGTCTGCCATCGTCCGAATCATGAAATCGCGCAAGAAGATGAAGCACGTCCAACTCGTCCAGGAAGTGATCCAACAAGTCAAATCCCGTTTCCCACCCAGGGTACCCGATATCAAGAAGAATATCGAAGCCCTCATGGAGAAGGATTATATAGAGCGCTTGGACGGTGATGAGATCGCGTATATTGCATAATTTTTAGAAATTCTTTCTTTCGTTGGCCCTCTTTCAATCATTTCTCTGTTAGCGCCGGTACTTCTCGCTGGTTTTTCTTGATTTTCTTTCTTTGTTCAATGGTCTTTTTCTCACTGCGGCATACGGCTTTCATTCATAGGTCAAGGATGGGACTTTTCTGCTTTCGTAGCACCAGTACGACAATGATAACCCAATATATCAATAAAGATTGGATTTTTCCCTTTTGGGGTTTTTCCGTGTAACGCTTCTTATGTTCGGCAAATCAAAAGTGAATAAATAAATTTATCTATTGGTAACAATAACTAACGTTCATGCCAGGTGCTCTATAATTGTATGCATAATATATCTTGAATCATCATATCCAACCGCCGATGCAATCAGAAGATGCAGGATATATTAGTTGACATGTGATTCGAAAATCGTATCAATGAACATCGTATATGCATTTTTCGAGTATTAAAAGGGAAATATGATATATGCTGAAAAGGAACAAAAAAGTAGCAATAATACAAGCTCTGTCCTTTCCCGGGTATCAAAGCTTCGAAGCGTAAGTGATGATCCTGAACAAATAATATGCAAGAAGTTTGTTTTTGTATGTGTTATGCAGGGGGAAATATAATTAGGTCGAGTTTATATAGAAGATCAAAAATGAAAGAGGCAAAAAAAGAAGAAAAAAAAAATTCACGTGATCATGTTCCTGTCGTTTGTTAATGGATTATTGGCTTTGTGGAGCTTGTTCTGTAGTGGTGGGTGCTTCAGCTTGAGTCTTGCACTCGGTGGATGCTTGCTCTTCTGTTATGGAATCCTTTTTATCGATGGTAGTCTGGGGCTTAACGGAAGACTTGGGCTGCTCCGTTGACGCCTCGGTAGTAGTAGTATTCTTTGTCTCACTGGGCGCGTGGGTTTCGCTTATACTCCTGACCTGAGCTTCTGCGAATGCCTCCGCCTCTTTAGATGGCTGCTCGGTTAGGTGAGACGAGTCATCATGAACAGAGACCTCGTTTGATAGGTGCGAGCGTGAATTAGCAGTGTCATATTCGCTACCGTCACCATCATCCTTCCGGTTGGGTGAGCCATACTCGCCACTATCCCGTCTCAGGAAAATATTGCTCCATCTCTTCCTTCTGCTTCCGCTGCGCGATAAAGTAATGGAGTCTTCGCTGCGGCTTGCCTGCATTGATCGTCTACCTCTTTCTGGCGGGTCGCTTTGGTCTGCTGTACCCGCCAATGTCGGGGTCGATGGTGAGGTTACTGAAGACGGAGAGGATGGGGTTTTACTCTTGTCCTGCCATTCCTTTCGCTTTTCGCTTGCCCAGGTACTCCATGAGTTCAAATACGCCCCAGCCCTTTGGCCAGCGGCACTCACGGATGCCTGTGCTTGAGCAATGTCCACGGAAGGAGCCTTGCGACCACCGAACCAAGAGGAACCACTAGTGGAATGTATAGATGCTGTATCAGACGGTGAAAATGGAGGGGAAGGACCCTTATCAATTGAGGATCGTTCTGACTGAGGAGCTTTCTCTTCGTTTCTTTTCCGCTGTGCCTCCCGCATCGCTTCGATGTCGGCCCAGAAGTTGTTGAATGCGGTGGTTACTTTCCTTTGGCCAGTGCTGATATGCCTATTGAGTGCCTCGCGGCTTTCCCGTACCCGTTCATCCAGATGAAGATCCGCAACTTGTTGCGATAAACGACGTTGAACATCGTCCATTGTGAGGCCTCCTGCACAAGGGTGACGAGGCTCAACAATGGAGTACAACAGTGCATCAGAGGTCAGGCGTTTGAAAAGCGCATAATTAGAGGTGTTTTGCCACTGCGCCAGAAATTCGGCGTTGAATTCCAGCGCAGGGTCGCCTTCTATGTTGAACGCTTCCAATTGCTCCCTGCTCCTCCGGCCTGGGTCACCCGCATTGAAGGACTCCAGCTCCTCATGGTATTTCATGCATGAGAGCAATGCGAGCAGATACTCTTCGAACTGTAACCTGATGAATTCTTCGGAGCCCATATACCCATGGGTCTTGGGTTGTTCCGGGTGCGCCTCATCCCACGTATCGTTGATAATCTGGGTAAGAAGATCGATCCAGCGTCTGTCTGCAACAGATAGTGCCAGTGCATTTCGTAGAGAGGGTGACGTGATATTGATAGTGTCGTCGTCAAGCTGCAAATCTCATTACGTCAGTAACCGAGCTGTGAAACTGGATCAAAAAGTTCCCTCACGTTGATTAAGATGTCACTATAGCGATCTTTCTGTTGTAAAAGTAACGAATTCGTAGAGCCAACAACATATGACTTCGTGCCGTGGTCCGCCAGCAGATCCAGCTGCTGCAGAGGCGTGTAAGGACCGAACATGCTCCCCTGCAGAAGTTAGAACGTAACTAGGTCTTTAATCCATGACGCACGAACCTTGCCAAAGATTTGTAGCGGTAATCCCATATACGCCAGCACTGTAAGAGTCAGTACGAGATGTAATCGAAGGTAGGGCTGTTACAATCGTACGGGAACTTCTGTCACTTGTCTTCAGAGTGGTAGGCTTCTCAACAGTCTTCACATAACACTCAAATGCTGGATCTGCACAGTCTTGAAGGTAGTTTATGAGGCCAGGTATCAACGAAACGAGAGAGAATTGTATCATGCATAGACGCTCGCATCTTGAGCCAAAGAAAAGCATCTGGGCTCGATCAGTATCTTGTGCGATGACCCACTAGGAGCTACCAACCTTGGGCTGCAGGAGTAAAGCTTTAAACAAGACCAGAGTTTGATACTTAAACTCATGGATCATTTCCCGCAGAGACAGTCCTGCAGGCTAGTCAGCAACAAAGGTCGACTGCGCTAGGTAACTAGACTCACCAAGGTTTTGGTCCTTGAAACTCTCATCCTTGTTTAAATTTATGACTAGGCTCTCCCGAAATTTCTGAAGCATATCAGCACTACCGGAGACCAATGAACAATGCCAAGCCACCAAAAGAAAAGCACACCTTCAGAATATCGATATCGGAGAAGTCCCTGTTCTCGTCCGTATGCACATTAGTTATAGATTCTCCACACCAGCGTATCGAATATATCGTCGAGTTATGGTATGCTAACAAGCCACCAGCTAGCATATATAGTGGTCTCAACATACCGCTGTGCAAACCAAGCAGATGCCACTATGGACAGTTTCTCTCTCAGCTGCCCTAGGCTCTGAGGGCTATCAGTGATGACAACAACTGCCTTCTGTACTGTGGATCTCGTCACATCGGACGGTCGGTATAGGAGCAAGTTCGAATCGATTTGTCTGGCACAAGATATGCCGAAAAGGGAAGTTGCAGGTTCCGTGGCGGTCTCTTTTCGGCGGAGTGTAAAATAAGAAAACTCCTCGGTCGACCTGGAGGGCCAGAATTCGCGTCAATAAATGAATGCGCCCTTTAGCATATGCCGTAACTTGTATGGAGCGTATTGGGGGTAATGTTATCGTCGTACATATGCGCCCCGTCTGATAACGCCATGAATGGTAACAAACTCCAGTCATTCTCCGCCGCGGGGTCGGTTCCATCTTCTCCAAAGCACAGTTCGATTTCGGGGCCCCTGCAGAAGACGAAAAATGATAGATGTTAGCCAGCAGGCCTAGACAATGTGGCGCAAGGACAAAAGATAATCCCGGGCTGTGCTATGCAGCAAGTACCCAGCACAACTCATACAAGCGCAACCGAAGAATGGAATGAACATGTTCTGGTACTGCGAATTCTGCAGTCTCTGCCTATCTCGTTCCCTTTCTTGTTCCTGGATCCATACTGTCGCCTTCTTATTCTCTTCCAGTTACTCACCTTGCATGATGGAAGTCTATGACCATAACAATAGGCGCCTGGCGACTTGGAACACTAGCCATGGTGTGGAACGGCAGCGGTGCAACATATAAATGACCAAAACAAGGAAAGATACGAAGCCAATTTCTCTTTGAGAGAAGGGGCCACCCTCCCGGAAAAGAGTTCTAGGGAGACACGGGTAGCCTCAAGAGAGATACAAACAAGAATGAATCAAAGGAGAGGACCTCAAGCTGAAGACTGGTGGAAATTGGAACCAGGGGGCTAATGAATCGGTTCATTGGGTCCCGCGGCGGGCGGTGACAAGTCGGCGATTGATTAAATTTGCCAACTGGAGTACGGCGTAGTAAGACATTAAATTTGCCCCCACCCCGTGTTTTAAGTATGACTAGTCCCCATAATTCAATTTGCGGAAAGATAATCAAATCATAAGGCTGATATTTAGGATCTCTGCTAGCCGGCGAAGCACCACTTAAAACATCCATGAATAGCAACCCATTTAACGCGATGAATGATCGACAAGATTGTTCTAACAGTTCGATTTGCATTCGAGTATTCCTCAAGCACCAAGTAGTTCATCATTCATGGTTCACGTGTAACTTATATATAGGGAACTAGAAACCAAAAGAGAAAGGGAAAACCAAGGTCACAACTGATTTTCAACCCCCCCGATTCTAACAACGTCGTGAGTAAATCCACAGGTCCTGAAGGCAAAAGCGCCTCAGAATTTGCAAAACAACCACGTGACAGTGAATGAGAAAGTGTCCGTAGATGTAAAGATATCACAGCCTTCATGCCCAGTCTACATACCAAACAAGGTGAACAAAGAGAAAAACAAGAGAATAACCTCAGAAACACGCTGCACTATTGCCTGCGCCTCGTCCGCGAAAATAGGAATCCGATTATACAAAATTTTGCTGGGCATCGCCAGCTCCTTCAACGAGGACTTGGCTCGCCTCGGTACCCTGATCGATATTATGGAAATCGAGAATTTCCGAGTACCTAGGGGCCTCCACATTAGCTTGGCAACCACTTCATTGCGTCCAAAAGGTGCTTACATCATGATCTTCCAGGTGTCTACCGGTAAGTCAGCATCGTTGAATGACCAATCGAACTTCTCTTCTGCCACAGGCTCATCGGTGGGGTCATGGTACGGAGCAAGGTACTCGTGTGCCAGCGCCTCGCCCGCGCGAATTCTCTTCTTCGGGTCAAATACCAGCATCCGCTCGAGAAGGTCAACCGCTGTGGTTCGTTAGCATCTGATGGCGCTTAGTCCCTATTCAGCGGAATACATACCATCCGGGTCAGCGTTCTTGAATTTGGTGGCGAGGGGTTGACGTTCGCGCTTAGGCAGAGACTTGACGAATCGCAAAGTCTACAGTGCAGTCAATGTTAGAAGTGAACCCACATAGAATGAAGCGCCAATCGCATAATTACTCACATTCTCACTACAAATTGTCTCAATCACGTCGTCCGGTGGAGTACCAAGGAGCTCTGTGATAATGGAGAATTGGTTCACATGATCCTTGCCGGGGAACAGAGGCTTTCCTTCCAGCATCTCGGCGAAAATACAGGCGGCGCTCCAGATGTCCACCTCCACATCATACTTTTGCCATGTGAGCATAATCTCAGGCGCACGGTAGTATCGCGTCGACACGTAGCCTGTCATCTGAGGGTCTTGAATACGGGCGAGACCAAAATCGCAAATTTTCAGGTCACAGTTCTCGTTGATAAGGATATTACTCGGCTTAAGATCACGATGCACAACGCCTGCTGAGTGCACATATTTGAGTCCTCGCTATAAAGGATTAGCACCGAGCCCACCTCGCCTGAAGGAGCCAGTCGCAGCCACGCACCAAGATCTGGTATAAAAAATACTGGATGAATTGTTTCTCCAACGGCCTTGATGTGAGAAGTCTGTGGAGGTCTGTGCCGAGGAGCTCGGTTACGAAATAGCTGTGGCGATCGGTTAGACAACAGGTGTCTCTCTTGAAGTTGGTAGAGCTCGGACATACATGTCTTCGAGGGGAGAAATGAAAATATCACTTAGGCTGATGATCTAGTCACAGTCAGCGTACGGAGCGATGCGGCCGTATTCGGGTGAATTGACCGACATTTTCGTGGCGCAAGTGCTTCAATAGTTTCAGTTCGCGGTATGTTCTCTTGGACAAAACTGGGGTACTAAAAGGTTTCATAATCTTCTTAACGGCGACGGGCTGTCCGGTCAATTGGTCCCTCGCCGAACTAATTTTCCGGGGAAAAGCGTGTCAGCGCATGGTCCGTATGAGGGGTTGGCGGTAGCGGCGAATCTAAAAGGAGGGGCTCAGGGAACATACCACACGAGGCCGAACGCACCCATTCCCACGGGCTGCAGTTCTGTATACCTGCGAAACTGTTAAAAAGGAACTGATCCATTGCTTGCATACAATGATCTCAAGAGACAACCGTACCTGCTCGTGATCTCGAAGGTCGTGCCGAAGATCTGGGCACGCACGAATTCCGCCATTTTGGAATACAGACGGATGTAACTCCAAGATTCGGGGGAAAGTGACAGGAATAGTAAACCTCTGGACTTGCTCAGTATATGAGACAAAGATAATTGAAGAGAGGGAAATGACAGGAAGAGTATAGAGAAGAAACGAGAGAGTGAAATAAAAAAAATGGAGATAGCAAATGGAGTTGGAGTAACAAGGCAAATAATAACACTT
Source organism: Aspergillus sojae (assembly GCA_008274985.1). Lineage (NCBI taxonomy): Eukaryota > Fungi > Ascomycota > Eurotiomycetes > Eurotiales > Aspergillaceae > Aspergillus > Aspergillus sojae. The sequence goes on along the minus strand of CP035527.1, from coordinate 3,285,279 downwards.
TTTTGGTGGTGAGGAAGGAAGCAGAGAAACCGTAGGTGGCGCCCAAGGAGGTATGTGGGGAAAAAAACGAAGTCTCTCTCAGCCCGTTGACTTTTCGAAAGTCCGGTAACAACCAAGCAAGACCGATGACGTTCGCGACAAAACGTAGGGTATTGCAAAAAAAAAAAAAAAAAGGGTCGGAAGTGGGAACACTAGAGGTGTACAGCAACCACGAAGACTTTGGCCCTCCACGCGGCCTGTCTAGACCATATGCCAACTAACATTGGCCGGAAGATGGTTCCAAATTCAGGGAATATCGCCCATCACGCTTACATAACCAGATGAGGCACCGTGACGGACAAGAGGGGCATGGGGCCCTGGTATTGGCATTTGTCTCTTTTATTTGGATCCTCGTGTGGTTCTTTTTCTTCAAGGGATTTGGTTTACTACGGAGGATATCGCTTGTTCCATCAGTTTTGAAGACATTGATTAGCCTATTAACGAGTGATGGCGTTACGAGCATTGTCTTTTCCCTTGTCATGTTTACCTTCCATAGAAGGACTGCGATAGCACGTGTCCATGGTTTTCAACTCATCCCTCTATAAACGTCGTAATCTGCCCTAGAAGGCAAATGACAAAAGACTAAAAAGGAATCAGGGGTCTCGAATTGCTGAAGATCTAAAATTCTGCATCGAACATATTTAGATGTTGATTCGTCAAGCGTTCGGGAATCCGTCAATTATGTCATAGCGGGTAAAGGAGTAACTACAGTGCTATGAGGCAGAAATTAAGAGAACGAAAAAGAAAAAGAAGAAGCAAAATATAAAACGATCCATTGTTTTGCAACGCACCAATTGCAACATAATATTTAGCAGCAATGATCGATTATCATGCAATTTCCCAGAATGAATGTTCCAACTGCCTATACCGGCGGTGATGTAGGTAGGTACCTAATACGTCAGGCCTCGACGTACAGCAAGCATTTGCTGTCTCGATGTCATCATAGCCTGTGGGGGGTGCGGATATGCTGCTAACCTTTTCCAACCACTCCCTGCCAGCCGTGTAATTCCACATGAACTGCTTGCTGCCCATCCAAAATAAATAAATATTCTATGTTATTAAAGGGGATAATACAAATTTGATCGTCCAATAGCTATATAAAAATCAAAAAAAATCTATTTTCCCCATAGTAGTACTACTGTGTACTGGGGTAGATCGCGATCTGGTCAGATTTGTCATAGTATCGTTCAACTTAATCGGAGTTATATATATCTCTTTCTCTGGAGTATCATCCGATACCTTCCCAGTTTACTAGATCTGTACCCAGCATATTGGATAATCCTAAAAAACCATCGGGAATTTATTGAGGCTCACCTCCTCCAATCATCAAAGACTAAAGCTCCGATGGTATCGACTACTAAGTATCTGGTGAGATAAAAGCATCCCATGGGAATACATTTATCCACACATTGAGTAAGCAATGAATATTGAATTTGTCAAGATCAGAATAGAGGATGTCGAGTAAGTCTCTCCCTCTCTTCGCTGCCGGTCCCCCCTATTGGAGTAACTACCAAGATTGGAAGAATGCCCCTTTTATCGTCGATGCTCGACATGTGTGAGCTCATAACCACTATTTGTATCTAGATGTATATATGCAAGGTGTCGCTAGGAGGACAATAGAGGTTAACGCTACTGTGGGTAAAAAGCATTGCTTAGCACAAGATTTTCCGTATTCAAAAGTAAATCTATTCCAAATCCCTCTTTGTCCCGAAAAGGCGCCATCCCTTCGTGTTACTCCTAATCGGCATGTTTGTGGCTTGTTAGACTGAATGCGCTCTATAGTTCAACCCTGTGTGCCCTGTCTTTTTAGTAGGACAATCTACTGTAAGTTAGGTGTTTCGAGGAATCATCCCACGAACCCTGAATAAATTTAGTACAGTACCTGTACTTCAGGTCAATTCTCCAATCAGCAAATAGTGGGACATAGCCCCAGCCTTGACATTCCCCTAAGAGGAAGTGTGCCCTGCGCCTTCCGTGGCTATGTATGTATGGACAAATGGTCCGTTCACTGGGTGGAGCGGACACTTAAAAGTAGGGGAGTACAGCATGCCATTGTGTTGAGTCGGATACGAGTCGAAGTAGACACTGGTGAAGTGATATCACGTTGAAAAAAAATCATGTATTTTTCTTTCCTATGGGCTGCAAATTGGTCTTGTCAACAACAGCCAGGGGGCAAGAAAGGGAGCGGACAGGTCGGAGGACAAGTGAGAATTATGGATGGTGGCGTCCGCCAATCCCTGGGCAGAAAAGCACCTGCCTAACTTTCCCGTCAATGGAGGCAGTAATCGCCGTTCATGTCATTGTGTTACTAAGATATCTATCACAGAATAAAATAAAATAAAATAAAGGAAAACGGATGTCAGTTGCTTATCATAATCCAACAGGGAGGTCAACTATGTAGGTAAGTATGTAAGTATGCACAGTATGTCTGTGCATTTTTATAGTACATATGTCTTGACATGAATTACCACCAGAGTGGTGGTACCTACTCCGGAGTAGAGATCATGTGTCGCAAGATGAGATTGAAACACAATAGTATCTACCCACAGACCCTTATAATACCGTAAACTAAGCGGTTCCTACGAACGAGTAACAGCCTGGGAATGGGCCATCATTACCTAAGCTCCAAGCTCAATGAATGAAAATGGAGGTATCTTAGCGTCGAATACCGGGCTCCTTTCCCCCCATAATTACCGTTACAACCCTTCAGCTTAGTCTATCCATCCCATGCCTCCAATCTTTGTCGGTAAGCTTCGCCGGTCCACGTTTTACCACTTATCCACTTATTCCCGTGGATAGGTACGATCTAATACTCTGTAAGGTAAAGTCGGTAATACTGGGACTCCTCTCTTTTCTGCCATCTCCACTCCCCATCTGTCTATTATGACGATTAGGGAACATCCGCCCATTGAGAATTACCATCTGTCTCAACCATCCAATAATGAACCCAAGCAACTGTTCATCGTCATAAAAACAGCAGCAATATCTCATTCCTACGATCCTTCCTTTTTACCTTCCCTTCCTCCTACTCTCTTTTCATGACTGACTGACGATCTCCTATACATTCGCTTTTTTATTATTTCCTCGTTTTCCTTTACCCCGGTTCCCTTTATTCTAGTTTTTTTCTTGCCTCCCTGACCGACGGGGGGTGACTACTTTAGTATTGCTTACATTATCTCACTCGAGATCCGTCCACTTTTCCCACATCATCCCCCGATCGACCTTTGCTACCCTTTTTTAGCGTCGGCTCGTCAGTCTCACACGTCTTCTTGCTCCGCAGTTAATCCAGTCGCCCCTCATCCTAACTCAACTTATTAACTCAGACATATTGAGTACGATAAAGGCGCTTGGACTTCTACTTCCTTTCCACCGGTGCCCTCCAACGCCCTAGTTTCACCTCCTGCGTCACGAGCATCTGATCTCCGCCCCCGGGATCTCGCAGTTGCTCAGGCCTTCATCCGAGACCAGTTGTACCGCTGCTACTGTGCGCCGCCCTCGATTCCGAGTCAAACTTCCTATCGTCGATCGCGAATATTATTATTGTTTCCTTTCTCGTCTATTGCCAAATCATTGATTGATTCTTAGTCACTCCATTGCCTCGGTATTCCTTCTAAGCTATAGGGAAGCCGATCGGTGACGATTTACCCGAAGGTGTCGGGGCCGTGTGAGGTTGATGCCGTTCACTTCCGCAGGCAGCTCATGGTTTAGTCGTTCGCTGTCTAGAATATAATCCGAGATGGGTTCGTGTGTAAGCACAGAGCCGGCTGATAATGAGCCAAAGAAGAGAAGCCAGGCGATCGATCGCAGACTGGAGGAGGATTCTAGGCGGTTACGGAGAGAGTGCAAGATTCTACTGCTTGGTACGTTCGGGGAGTTCTCTTTTAGCATGGCGTTTTTTCGTGTCTGACTGCGATGTCTTTCCTGTATCAGGGTCCGGAGAAAGTGGGAAATCGACGATTGTCAAACAAATGAAGATCATCCATCAAAACGGCTACACAGTGGAGGAGCTGGCCTTGTATCGCCTGACGGTCTGCAAGAATCTCCTAGATTGCGCCAAGTCTCTTGTAGGAGCCTATCACCAGTTCTCCCTTGAGCCCTCGAGCCAAAAAGTCCGTGACTACGTACAATACATTTCCGACTACAATATCGACCCCGACCCGCACACAACGTTGGATGCGAAGGTAGGGGAGGCGATAACGTATATCTGGAATGATCCGTGCACATCCACAGTATTGGAACATCAGAACGAGTTCTACTTGATGGATTCGGCTCCATAGTAAGCTCTATCGCTTCCTAAGTTGTACGGAAAGAAGATGCACTGACAGCATCTGGCTAGTTTTTTCGAAGAAGCAAAGCGAATCGCATCTCCAGATTTCATACCCAATGTAAACGATGTGCTTCGCGCCCGAACGAAGACCACCGGTATCTATGAAACTAGGTTTACGATGGGCCAGCTGAGCATACAGTATGTGAACTTACACTGTCTATTCTTGGGACCTCGCTTACACGTTGTGCAGCATGTTTGATGTGGGTGGCCAGCGCAGCGAGCGGAAGAAGTGGATTCATTGTTTCGAGAATGTCACCTCCATTATATTCTGTGTGGCATTGAGCGAGTACGATCAAGTGCTTCTGGAAGAGAGTAATCAGGTAAGCGTTGTCGCATACCAATGGCCAACCTTGCAACTAACCTTGCTGCAAAGAATCGAATGATGGAGAGTCTGGTGTTGTTCGATTCCGTAGTCAACTCTCGATGGTTCATGCGAACGAGTATAATCCTATTCCTAAATAAGGTCGATCTGTTCCGCCAAAAGCTCCCTCGGTCCCCCTTGAGCAATTACTTTCCTGATTACTCTGGCGGCAACGACGTGAACCGCGCCGCCAAATATCTGCTATGGAGGTTCAACCAAGTTAATCGAGCACATTTGAACCTCTATCCCCAGTAAGTGCCCCGCAAATTTCCAATGAAAGTGTCCTTGCTGTACTGTGTGAACGCAACTGACTTCACTTTTCACATCAGTTTGACACAAGCCACCGATACAACCAACATCCGCTTAGTATTTGCTGCGGTAAAGGAGACAATTCTACAAAATGCTTTGAAGGATTCAGGTATCTTGTAGACTTGAATGCTCTGCGCGCAGACATCTCGAGTCGGACAGACCGCGATCTCTGGGCCTGTTGAGTTTCCGGGTGACCGAGCTACGTTTGCTTCCGACAGCCATGACGCTCTTTCTATCCTATTTTCCTTTTTACGCATCCCCGATACTCCCTCGTGTTTTGTGGATAGGCATCGGCGTTAACGGTGCTAGTCTTCGTTTCAGTTTAATATGCTAGGCGCTTGGTTGGATCATAGTCATTGGGACTTTGTGGCATGGAGTCATCTCTATCTTGGTTCTCGTTTTTATCCATCTATTTCATTTTTCCTTTTCCTTTTTCTGAGAGGGGTATGCTTTTTTCCAGGGGGATTTATTCATCTGCATCATTTGAGTATCGATCGGCTTGGCCCTTTTCATTTGGCCTGGATTTCTATGAGCATCTTGTTTCAAAGTGAAAAGTTGTTGGTCTCAACACTACTTGCATATAATTTGTGCCAGGGTTTTCGATATCCTCTCTCGTCTTGAGATTTTCCCTTCTTATTTTGTTTCCCCCCTTCCCTTGTTGATCCATCTCACCTTATGCATCTAATAGCGGTCCCTTGACCCCCGGGGTGGCTGGCTTGCAATCTTTTCGACTTATACCATTCAGTTTTCAGCGCTTCAATATGTTTTAGTACTTGGTTCTTTTACTGTACCGCATCTCGTTTGTTGAGTAAGTTTTGGTGTTTGGATGTGTCCCCATGTTCCCAGACGTTTGCCTCTACGAAAGATCATATGGCCGATGACTATACGGCATTGCGAACAATCTCAGCAAGAGCTAGGACGGATCCGACAGCGGATATATGCGGAACATCCGACCCATGGTTCTTTCGCCCTTCTGGGGCCGAATATGGTAGATTGCCCAGATTCCATAGAATCACCGGCATCGAGCACCAGAGGAATGGGTGGGATTCTGTGAATATTATCATGTTAAAGTCTATATAAACCGTTTCTTATGGGGTAATCTCTCAACAATAGGTAAAAGTCACGACAATTAGGTAAAGAAATCAGTGTGGGTCAGCGAGAGGTTGTAAGAAGGGTCTGGACCTCGATTCTGTGGGGAGTATAGTAGGGTAATGGCAGTGCACCTAGATGCAGGAGGTCTGATGAGTACCGCACGGACTCTGATGATAGGAACCTGTGAAGCTACTACCTAAGGTGGTTGGTTGATAGGCATAAATTAGGGTTGCTTTTCCCTCCCCCGCAGTGTCAATCAGATGGTGTTTGCGTCATTACTTTTCCCGAATCTCCATCAATAATCACTTTTACTTGACGGAAATATCAACGAACCACGAAAAGTATATCTCACCCATCAACACACTTCCATTCTAGATATAGAGAGATTTTAATGTACCTCTGTTTCTATTTTCGACACGATGACACGACAGAAAAAAAATGAAGGGCCATTCCGGATCATCCGTGGACCTCAGAATGGCACGATTAACGGACTGGTCTAGACAACCTCCCAATGGGTGGCGTAGGTTACCATCTGGAAAGGATTGAAACCGGTTCCTAGCTTTCAACAACTGGGATCCAATGCAGTGACTATTCCTAATCTCCGCTAGGATCGTCCATTGATAAGTTTCAACTTATTGATGGTGCCATTTCGAGGTCTTGTCACGGGGTGTGCTTGCAGTTCGAGAACAAACTGAAGCTCTGACCTCTCCTTCCCCTCTTCCCTTGTCTCATTGTCTGCTGCCACCATCCCCCCGTCCATCTATTCTCCTCTTCTTCTTAAGTTGTCTGGCTAGCTCTTCATTCACCCCTCCTTAGCTTCCATCGATTGCCATTTCTCAAATTGCCCGTTGCTTCATTCACCCTGACCCTGCCATACCTTCCAAGCCCTTCTCCTTCCTGTGTCACCTTGCTACTTGGGCAACCATGTCTGAAGCACGCCGGGAGAGGAAACCATCCGTCGGTGCTCCTGTGTCAGAGCTTCAAGGTCCCATTGGTCCTGGCTTTAGCCGTCCCAAGCACAAACGGACTTATACTGGCTTAGCGCCAGCAGAAGTCAAAAGTGTTGAAGCCAGCATCCCTGAGCCGCTGAGAGAAGCGTAAGTGGCTTGTGTACCACGGTTGAGTGGTCTTGACTGATTAGACTTCATATTTAGCTGGAGAAAGCATGTAAGACGGACATACTGACTGTCATCCGCGGTTGTGGCCCTCTTTCGTACTAAGTCATGTTGGTTGTAGTCTGCCAGTGGCTTTACGAATCAAGATGAGTTTGAAGTATGCGAGGATCTGCTAGGGTACATGAAACAATTCCTAACAGTGATATAGCAAGAGCTGGTCCGTCACGTCGAGACTACCTTGGCTCGTTCGCTCTACAATTGTGATGAGCTGTATGTTCATATAGCCCCAGGCACATTTCCGGATACCCAAGTAACAAAAACAGCGCTGCGTACTCGGGCACTGCACTTGCGTTCCGTGACCGCCTGATCATCGATTGGAATAAGACCCAACAGCGGCAAAGTTCTGCAGACCAGAAGAGGGTATACTGTAAGTGTGTCCTGGAAGGTCTCTAGGTCTGCTACATCCATCGATGCAATGCTAATCTGCTTCTAGACCTCTCTCTTGAGTTCCTTATGGGCCGAGCGTTAGACAATGCTATGCTCAATGTCGGCATGAAGGACGCGGCTAGGGGTAGGCGATGGCCTGAACATGCAGGCTTGAGATACGAGACAAATGCTAACTGCATAGTTAAGATGGCTTGAAGAATCTCGGCTTCCGGATCGAGGATGTCATTGACCAAGAACATGATGCCGCTCTCGGAAACGGAGGCTTAGGGCGTCTAGCAGCATGCCTGCTTGATAGTCTGGCGACACTGAACTACCCCGCCTGGGGATACGGGCTGCGGTACAGATACGGGATTTTCAAACAAGAGATCGTGGATGGATACCAAGTTGAGGTTCCTGATTATTGGCTCGATTTCAACCCCTGGGAGTTTCCTCGGCATGAGATTGCTGTCGATATTCAGTTTTATGGCTGGGTGAGAAAATATCAAGATGACAACGGCAAGACTGTTCATTCGTGGCAAGACGGTGAAACTGTCCAGGCGGTAGCGTACGACGTACCTATTCCTGGCTATGGAACTTCTACTACGAATAATCTTCGATTATGGTCAAGCAAAGCGAGTAGTGGGGAATTTGATTTCCAGAAATTCAATGCTGGAGATTACGAGAATGCCGTGGCGGAACAGCAGCGCGCAGAAACGATCTCCGCGGTGCTCTATCCAAACGATAACCTTGAAAGGGGCAAAGAGCTCAGACTGAAGCAGCAATACTTCTGGTGCGCTGCATCGCTGCATGATATCGTTCGAAGATTCAAGAAAACGAAGCGAGCTTGGGCAGAATTTCCGGATCAAATAGCGATCCAACTCAATGATACACACCCGACACTGGCTATAGTAGAGCTGCAACGCATCCTGGTTGATCTGGAAGGTCTCACATGGGACGAGGCCTGGAAAATAGTGACCAATACATTCGGGTATACCAACCATACAGTGTTGCCAGAAGCGCTGGAGAAATGGTCTGTCCCTCTTGTGCAGAAGCTACTCCCACGACACATGCAGATCATTTTTGATATCAACTTGTTTTTCCTACAGACGGTAGAGAAGAAATTCCCCAACGACAGAGACTTACTGTCGCGGGTGTCAATCATTGAAGAATCACATCCCAAGATGGTCCGGATGGCTCATATTGCAATTGTCGGATCCCACAAAGTTAATGGTGTCGCCGAACTCCACTCCGACTTGTTACAGACCACGCTCTTCAAAGACTTTGTCCAGGTTTATGGACCTGATAAGTTCACTAACGTCACTAACGGGATTACTCCGCGCCGCTGGCTGCACCAGGCCAACCCGCGGTTGTCGGACCTGATCGCCACTAAGCTTGGTGGATACCATTTTTTGACAGATCTAGCGCTTTTAGATAAGCTCGAAGCTTTCGTCGATGACAAAAGCTTCCGACAGGAGTGGGCAGAAATCAAGACCGCGAACAAAATCCGTCTTGCTAAGCATATCAAAGACACTACCGGATATGGTGTCAATCCAACCGCCTTGTTTGACATCCAGGTAAAGCGTATCCATGAGTATAAGCGCCAACAGCTCAATATCTTCGGGGTGATTCATCGCTATTTGACTATCAAGTCTATGTCTCCGGAGGAGAGGAAGAAAGTCTTGCCACGAGTATCTATTATTGGTGGCAAGGCAGCCCCGGGGTACTGGATGGCTAAAACAGTCATCCATCTTGTTAACAGTGTCGCATCAGTTGTAAACAATGATCCGGACATCGGCGATCTTTTGAAGGTAATATTTATTCAGGACTACAATGTCAGCAAGGCAGAGATAATTTGTCCCGCTTCGGATATCAGCGAGCATATCTCAACCGCTGGCACTGAAGGTAGTGGTACCAGTAACATGAAGTTTGTACTCAATGGTGGTCTTATCATTGGAACTTGTGATGGAGCCAACGTATGTTTGACTTCTGCGTCCATCCATCTACAACTGACCCTTATGATTGACTTATCGTGACTCTTGTTCAGATCGAAATCACTCGCGAGATCGGCGAACAAAACATTTTCCTTTTTGGAAATCTAGCTGAGGATGTCGAGGAACTACGTCACCGTCACTACTACGGTGACTTTCAACTCGACCCTCAGCTTGCCAAGGTGTTCGATGCCATCCGAAGTGGCACGTTCGGAAATCCTGACGACTTCTCTGCACTTATTGCATCCATTGCAGAGCATGGTGACTACTATCTTGTATCCGACGATTTTAACTCGTATGTAACCACTCAAAATATGGTTGACGAGGCATTCCGGAACCAAGACGAGTGGATAGTCAAGTCCATTACTAGTGTTGCACGCATGGGCTTTTTCTCTACGGACCGTGTCATCAACGAATATGCGGATGGAATCTGGAATGTAGAGCCTCTCGCTGTGAAAGACTGATCGAGTGGTACACTTAATCTAGACATAACGGCAGTTTTGTCCTTTGCTTCCCCCATTCTTCCAGCATATTTCGGTTTTGAGATTCAAGTTTCTAATGCACCTAAACCCCTAGCCGTGAATTGCATCAGTTCTATTAATAATTATCGAACAACGTAAGTGTTCAGGATGAGAATGGCGACAACACAGTTTCTACATACAAATTGTTACCATTATTTGACGGTTAGCTGCATACTTGCATCAGTACAGTATGATTTATATTCTTACTCTCTTTACTAAGGTATTCTTCCTCACTGGTGCCTATCTTTACTTCGTGATAGGAGCACACGCAAGTAGTGTAGAGACAGCAAGGCAAGAAATGACCTTATTAGAATAATTGAATGACTGCACCTGTAGCTCTCTTCTAATCTCCTTATCTCATTTGGTCCACTAGATAGTGAACAAACTAGCGCGAACTGCAAGTATCTATGAAACAAATCTCAGCATAGCTAACGATGCCAATTATCACTAAACGTACACTTGTACATTCGCTTAAATGCTCAACATAGAAAAAGCATGCTTCATATATCATCATGTCTCAAGGGGTAAAGGGAAAAATGGGGAAGGGGAGGGTATGGACTGCGTGATTCGGAATGGTCCCGGAACAAGATGGAAAAGTATATGAAAGAGATGAAGGTTTGCTTAGGAAGCACTCAGTTCAGCTATGCGCCTTTGCAATTCTGGAACAGCCCGGAGGTGAAGATCGAGCTCTTCTTTCTCACTATAAGTATAGTATTAGTCTCGGTGTTATAAAGCTGTTGTGGGAATGGGGGTAGTCAATGAGAGGCGCAGCTTACTCTTCTAGTTTCAGTCTCCGTTCCCAGTCTAGTCCTGTGAAGATGTAGCCTCCCTGGCCGTCGAACTGCAAAATCTTCTTGTGATATTTCCAGAGGCTGCGGCGGTGGGATACGGTCATCAGGGTTGTGCCTAGCCTCTTGGCAGTCTCGTACATGACCCGTTCGATCTCCATAGTAACCGATGAAGTGCATTCGTCGAGAATGGCAAACTTGGGTCGATGGTAGAAGAGCCTTGCCATGGCGATGCGCTGTTGGAGTCCACCGGAGAGTACGTCACGCCATTCTTCCTCTGCGTCCCAACCATTGGGGCGGTCGACAACTGAAGCGATTTCGACGATGGAGAGGATATCATAAAGATCGTCGTCGGTAACGCCCTTGGCACGCATTTCGCGAAGTCCGTCTGGGTAGATGACTTGCTGGCGAAGGGTTCCGCGAGACAAGTAAGGGCGTTGCGGAATATAAAATATCTCGTCAAATCGAGGTTTCTTTACCTTGCCTCCGTAGACAGGCCAGAGGCCACCTAGGATCCGAAACAAAGAAGACTTGCCACATCCGTTCGGGCCAACGATTAGTAGATGATCACCGGGGTGCACTGTAAATGACAGCTTCCGGACCAGAACATCCCCGTTGGGTGAGACGATCGGGACATCGGTGAACTCGATCGAGTCGCTTTCCTCGACCTCTCCCCGACCGGACAAAACAGCTGCATTCTCCTCGGTCGACGCAGAAGACACCAGCTTCTTCTCGAAGCGTCCGGCTAATAAGTCGTCCATGACCTCCAGCAATGATGAGACACGGGCAGTGTAGCCGGCTAGCTCAGAGATCTCCTTGTATGAAAACATCAAGCGGCCAAAGGCATCAGAAGAGGAAAGTAACATCCTCCTATTTGTAACAAAACCTAGTTGAAGTGGTGTTAGCTGAGTATCATATGTCAGCCTTGATCCCTGCACTTACTCTCCGTACGGTCTCCCATAGTCTGGGTGATTTGACCGGGAATCTTGAAGAAGACTGGGATGCTGCAGAGGATCAATCCCAGGGCTCCCCAGAAATATTTGATGACAAAGTCTTCCATGAAGCCGTGGTATAACCGTCTGCGTAGAATGCGATTCACGTGCTTGATTAACGTGAAATAGCCTTTGTCTAGAGTATCCTTCTCCGCCTCGTGGCCGTGATATAGGGCAATCTCTTCACTATAGTCGATCAACCTCGAGTGGAGGAACCGGAATTCTCCTTCCAAGCGGGCTTCATCGGCGACATATTTTCCAAATGGTGGTGTTAGTGCACGCATGACGTTAGCTGACAACTGAACCAACAGGCTCATAATAAAGAGGCCTTCGCCGCCCACACTCTTCGAAAGAGAATAATTATAGATTGCCATATCCAAAACTGGTTTGGCTAGGTTAGAATATAGCTCTGCCAGACTGTCAGAAAACCGAGACACGTCAACCGTGATGAGTTGATCGGGATTTTTGACTCGGTCATCCAGCGCAGAGATCGCGTAGAATGTCATGTTGCTCAAGTACTTGTCATGGATGTAATCTGTCAAGCGTTTCCTGTAACTGAGAGCAAGTTTACATTGGTGATAAGAAAGCTAGAAAGGTTAAATGATGTTAGCTGGTGTAGTTCACTTGCCTGGAGTCGACCAGAACCGGCGCACGACATACCATGGAATTCGTGAAAGTTGCTGGTACGGCAACAATCATCCACCACACAAGCCCCAGTAAGAAGTCCTTTCCCTTCCCTCTCACTAAGTTACTGACCAGTCTCCCATCTAGTTCAGCGACATATAGACTGAGTAATGTTCGAAGCACCAGGAAGACACTGTGGCCGGCCAGTAACCGTAGCTCTTTGCTCCGCCAGCTGGGTATCACTATTTTCAATAACCGAAGTAGATTTCGAAAGAATTCGCGGTTCACCCCGACTTTCTTCCGCGGCCGGTCGCCGCTATCCCCGATACTGCTGGTCCCTGGACGCCGCCGCAACTCGACTTGTTGCTGGGAAGCGGCTTTCTGTTCGGAGATGGCATTATGGATGCGCTTTGCTAAAGCCGCGAAGAGGGCCAAATAGACTGTGCGAGAAATCCCAGTGCGGTGGCGTAGGTACAAGGTAGTTAGACTCGAGAAGATCTGCCGAACCGATCGTTCGGGAGGAAGCAGTTTGGATTGAGCGGCCATCGCGACGATGAGGAAGAAGCCGCGCGCAAGATAGGCAGAATTAATTTCAGCCAGAGTCAACTTGGGATGACATGGCCATGAAGCGGATTAATTTAGTTGTCGAGGGAGGAAGTATAGTGTCACCTTGTTGTTTCGGGAGGGAAAAGAAGGTGGAGGAGGAAAGAGAATCAGAGGGATGATGGATGACGGATGGTTGTTTAGTCGCAGAAGAACCTGGGGGGAATGACATGTGAACGGATCACATCCCCCGACTTTCTGGGGAAGCCGAGGAATCTTGGGTTCCGTACGGTACGGTATTTAATAAATGTATGTAGTATTTGATAAGTCTAGATACACATGAGTACACCTGCCTGTCACTCTGGTAACGATCGTAATTCTTGACTCGAAACTACGGTTGACTCTAATGGGATATATAAGGGTTCAAAAAGACTCTATAATATGGTAAATGGAACAAAGAAAAGAGAAGATATATAACACAAGCGATTCGAACCCAACGCGTCATGTGACACGTGAATAAAAAAAGTGTGTGGTTGGTATGTTCTCTCAACTCTATAGTTCTTATTTCCTCGTACCATCAGCATCACCGTTGCTGTATTATCAACTATGCCAATGGCTTTCCGTCTACTACGCATCTCTACTCTCGTGATGATCTAGGTAGGTGGTTCTTCGACAATCTCTTACATCATCCACTCCAAGCTATGCTAACCGTCCATCGGAATTAGTCCAGCCCCAGGCCTCTCGCAGCTGTACCTGTGCCTTGGTAGTAGATAAGGCGTGGGTCTCTTCAGTCGTGGTCAAGATGCCGAGTAGCGCTTCTTGCTCTAAACGATCTGTTACTCGATCCCCACCTGTTTTCAAATATCAGTATGGAATTATTCAAGCTCTCTCATCAAACAGGCGGCCTACACATGGAAACTCCCATGCATGCTGTAATAAGGGCAGGTGCTGTCTTATTGGACCGAGCAATGCCACACAGTACGAACATGCTTTCTTTAATTTCAGCCTGAGAGTGTGAGTGAACACGGCAGATTCTTTTAGAAGTGATACAGTTCATACCTCTCTTCGTCCGACTGCTGCTCGCCTACCAGGCCCTAGACGGGGAACTCTGGGGTCGAATGCAGTAAGTAGAATCCTCGCAAGGTGCCAGTGTTGAATGGCAGTCACTATGAGTGTAAGGTGTATTAGCTACTGACTGTCCGCAAGCGAAAAGACCTTTGACTAATACCGATGCAATCATCTAAGAACCAGAGCTCTGGAAACACTTCACCCTTCGACCTATCTGGCTGTCGAAGATAAATCGGATTGAATGTCGGTGGTGCCATTCGGCTCCACCCTTGATTATAATCCCAGAGCTGTTCATACTCCTTCACCGTATGGCTCCTCTCGTCGTAACAATACATCAGCGTGTGGGCACAGTTCAGAATGACTCGATTGGCCCACGTGGGGTCTTCTGCTTGGTCGAGTAATCTATAAGTTGAGTGATCACAGCAACTGAGGTCAAATTGGAAGATACGCTGTTTGATGAACGAGGTGTGAAATTCCTGGCGTATGCCTACCCAGAATGCAGCCAGTCGGAGGCCACCGTCCCTCACTGCGGCTGTGCCCTGAGCGTCCAGGAAGACTCGCACCCCTCTCAAGTAAGTTTCATCGTCGACTCCTATAAGGGGCGCTGAAGCCCATCAAGTCAGCTGTCACAGCCGTCACAAAGCGGCGTGTCAACAGTAACGGAACATACAATCTACCTCTTCATAGAAGCGCAGAATTACCGCCGCCGCCAACAGATTCTCATCTGCCACCTCGGCAGGATTCCCAGACAAATTCATGAGGTGGGATATACACAAACTTTGGTACTCTAACGCAGCATCATCCCCAAGAAAAGGTAATTTCTTCCCTCTGATGGTGGGAGTTTAAGATGGTTGATCATAGAACATTTGGAATCGCCTTCCGAGGGTCAGGATGGTCCTACGACTTGCTATGGCTATACTTAAAGCTCGTTGACTCGGGCCCGCAATATCTGTAGCCTCATGTTCTCACACACTAGTAGGCTTGCATTGAGAGCCTTGAGAGCCTTTGCTTTTCGGTATTTTCCAATCATGATGCGGCTCCTTACCTTAACTCGTGCGGCTGGCCTTAACTGGCTTAAAAGCCGCTTCGTCGATTTAACTGCGCGCAGATACATGACTATCTTACACCCCCCCCCCCCCCCCCCAAAGTTTGAGAATGGAAAATTGTAATAGCAGATAACCTCACGGACGTCCTATACTTATTGCCTTAGCTCAGCTACGCCATAGAATCCCCAGAGAGAGCTGAGTTGTCCGAGACAGTTCAGAAGATGAAGGCTGAATTTCCTGCCACAATCCCAAACAGAATAAATGGATTAGAAGTATGTAACCAAAGGCCCATAACCTTTCCCACCGACTTAACTGTATGTATAGATCAAAACGAAGCAATCCCGCTCCCAAGTGAACCCTTCTCGGCACAAAGATATCGTGGCCAACTATGCACTGGCTACATCCGATCAACTAAATACTGTCGTCGACGCGGTTCTCAAGGCCAAACCTGCCAGGGAAGCCACTCCATTTGAAGACCGCGCAGCTATTTTTCTGCGTGCTTGTGAGCTTGTTGCCGGCAAGTATCGCTCTGAGATGGTCGCTGCGACGATGCTTGGTCAAGGCAAAAATATCTGGCAGGCAGAGATTGATGCCCTAGCGGAAACCTTTGACTTCTTCCGCTACTACGTTCAAGAGGCATGGCCTCTTTACTCTGAACAGCCTAAAGTTCATCCCGATGGAAACTGGAACAACTCGAAGACCATCCACTTGAAGGATTTACCTATGCGATTGCCCCTTTCAATTATACAGCACTTGGAGCTCCACTTGTTGGCCCAGCTGCGTCGCTTGGAAACGTGGTCATCTGGAAACCGTCAGATTCGGCCCTTTACGCTAGTTGGTTTCTTCACAAGATTCTGCTGGAAGCTGGCCTTCCTGAGGATGTTATTCAATTTCTACCCGGCGATGCCGAAGAAGTAACGAACACCACCCTTAAAAGACCCGAATTCAGTGCCCTGACGTTTATTGGATCTACCGCGACGCTCAAGAGTCTTCAAAAGAAGGTTAGAAGTGGTATTGGACAAGGTATCTACAACTCCTACCCTCGTGTTGTGGGTGAGACCGGCGGGAAGAACTGGGGGGTGGTCCATTCATCTGCGGACGTGAGCAGTGCTGCTCTGAATACTCCTCGTGCTGCCTTCGAGTACCAGGGCCAAAAGTGCTCTGCCAACTCCCGTGTCTATGTTGCTGAGTCAGTTTGGCCTGAATTCCAACGACACCCAAAGAAGGAAACAGAGGCATTGAAGGTTGGAGACGTCGAAGATTATGCCAACTTTGTTAACCCCGTTATCTATAAGCGCTCGTTCGACAAACCGAATGAATTTATCGAGGCTGCGAGAACTGATTCAGAGCTTGAGCTTATTATTGGTGGTAAGGCATCCAAGGAAAAATGGTACTATGTGCACCCCACCATCTATAAGACCTCAAATCCGCGTCACGATATTATGAAACGCGAGCTGTTCGGACCGATTCTGGGTGTCTATGTTTACCCCGATGCTGAGTGGGAGGAAACCTTGAAGTTGATTGATACAACCTCTAGATATGGCCTTACTGGCAGTATCTATGCGAAGGATCCTCACGCCAGTCGTCAGGCTCAGACTGCCTTGAAGCATGCTGCTGGTATGCTCTATCTGAACACTAAATGCACTGGCTCTACGGTCGCTCAGCAGCCATTTGATGGTAGCCGAGATTCTGGTACTAATGATAAGACCGGCACTATGGCTCATTTGCAAAGATTCGTTAGCACTCGAACGATGAAGGAGAAATTTGTCCCGTTAAAGAATTTGGGGTATCCTTCCAATGAGGTCTAGACGTCAGCGTTGGTAAATGAACTGAGAGGTTCACATACGATCAGTCTACAGAAAGAGAATCTTAATTCCAAGCACTAGCAAGTATACATATCTCTATTTAAGATACGGCTAGTTGTACTACACATTGCAGGAGTCTAGCAGATTCTATGTTTCCAATTGATAAAGGAACTCATTCGGTCCGCTATCGATGCGTTGGCCCACGCCCTCGGGACAGTGTTCCGACTGGACTTGGACGTCATATTATATGTAAGAGCAAGCCCAAAGGCAAATCGACACCGGTACTTAGACCTCTCAGATTTTGTTTCTTGCGTATTCCTTCAGTTCCGAATCACTATGCTTCCCCAGTCCACATTCTCAGTGCGCCTCCAAGTTGCATCTGTCAGAAGAAAGTCGCTACAGGTATACCCAAAGTATAAGAGCTATCACTATGAACCAATTACCAAGTCCGAAATCAAGCCATATCAGCAGTTCACCAATGGCAAGGTTACCAACAAGAGTCCTGCTACGGTCTCTAGTCTTGACTTCTCTGATGTCCTCCAAATCCCTTATGCGGCTAGCCCTAACCATACTGGACCTTCTTGGGACCTCAAAATCGTGATTCCTGAACGCAGATCGAAATAGGATCCTGAACAAGGCTCTTCGACTGGCGGTTACGATCACTTTTGTGTAGGTATCAATCATGTAGAGGCATCTAAAACGATAGTAGACACCGAGCGGATTGAGTACTAGGGTGTTATCCTGGGATATTTCAAGGAGATCGTATTAGACCCCAAGGATCAATCACCAAGAGACACTAGCTCTGGTAATTACAGTGACCAGTGCTATGAAATGATTGAAGAGTGGAAGGAAGGAACTTTGAAGACTCTGCGCATGCTCGAACCGGGAGATTTCCTTGCCGTAAAGTAAGTCCAGTATCGCCACTACTTTGAATCACTCAGAGTAGTAACAGTCCATTCTGCAGATTGACAGGTGCCGGCCCGATTTCAGTAGATGCCATGGCAGCGCGCCGGCCAATGTCCGAGGTTGTGGCAAAAGCCGTGGACAAGATCTGCGTCGCAACCGCACAACAAGGCTCACGCCTCTGGCTCGACGCAGAGCAACAGGTGCTCCAGCCTGGACTGGATAAATGGGCCATCGAGATGATGCTCACGCATAATCGATCGGAGACGCTGGTAGTCTACAATACAATCCAAGGCTATTTCAAGGGGTCGAAGGCGAATGTCGACAATCATATCAAGTTGGCAGCGCAGGAGAGGTGGTCGCTGGGGTCAAGCTGGTGCGCCGAGCGTATATTGAGCATGAGAATTGTGCTTTAATCCACGACACCAAGGAAGAAACAGATCTTTCGTATGGCATGATTGCAGACATGTTGCTTTGTCGACGACTACCAGCTAAAGCTGAGAATCTGCAGTTTCCAGCTGCAGCTCTTTTCCTTGCCACCCACAATGCGGCTAGCACGGCGAAGGCTATCACTACGCACCAGGAACGTTTACTCGAAGGATAGCCTACTGTTACACTCGAGTGCAGACAGATTCAAGGCATGGCGAATGAACTGAATTGTGAGCTTTTGCACGAGTATGGGCATGCCCTAGATCAGTCGTCTGCTGCAAAAGCGTCTTTTCCAAAGACTTTCAAGTGTTTGACGTGGGAATCTATGGCTGAGTGCATGAGATATCTACACCGGCGGGCAATTGAAAACCGAGGGGCCGTGGAGCGAACGTAGTAAATGGTGGCTGCTATACGGGAAGAGCTGTGGCGGAGACTCTTCGAGTGAGTCGACTACGAATTGGTACAGCGTGATGGTATCTACGACCAGAATTAAACATCCAGTAGTTGTTAATAGGCATTAGCCATAGTCTTATTGAAGCTTGAGCCTTGTTAGTTGTCATACGCGTGGAAGCTTTTAGGGTCTCCAGGTCACGCACCTTATTTCCCGATCAGGATAACCAGATACAATGACGTCATACCCTAAGATAAAGGCCAATAGCCAATGAGAGAAAGATCTGATAAGGCAGCCCCGCACTTCAACTCCGATAGTGTACAAAAGTCGGACACTGATCCCGATCGTTACTTTTGATGCCATCGCCACTTCGTCCTCACAATACATCGGCGCCTGCGTCCGATATGCTTCCAACCGAACGACCGAAGAAAAAGAGTCTTCGAGCGTGAGCACAAGTTCCTCACCCCATGTGTAGAGATGGTAGTGAATAACTGGATACTCATGCTAGATGTGAACGGTGTCGGTCGATGAAGGTGAAGTGTTCGGGATCGCATCCCTGTTCACGATGTACTCGCAGTAATCGATCCTGTCACTTTCCAGTGGAGGAGGTTAGGGTCTCTGTTAGCGAACGGTGAGGGGATGCACAATGTTGGTAGAATCGTCGCACTAATATGCGCCATCCTTCAATTCCAGGTATCTGAGAGAGTTAGAGGAGCAGGTTACGAGGAGTGCAACTTCCGGGCGGTATGCGGTCTCTGCAGGGGTGGGGCGTCAGGTCCAGGCTCCCTTGATGGGAAGTAAAGCTGTGCGGGTTTCCCCGACTCCCAGTGCAACGCCATACCTGCCGCCGGATGACCAACAAACAGCTGGATGGCAGACAGCGGCCGACGGTAAGCAGATTTTGTGAGGTGTTACTCGATATGCCGTGAAATCATTCAGCTTATAGTACTCCACTCGGTCCTTGAGAGCTAACGCGTCTGGTAGACACTCCTATACGTAATACTGGCAGAAGGGTTGACACTGGGGAGAGGCAAGAATGCCATGACTCGGAATTTTCAAAGAATCCACTGGTAGACAAAGAGGAATGGACCTTTGCTGCAACTCCAGACGGTCGATATTGTGAGATTCTTAACCCCATTCTCACTTGGAACACTGCTGATGTAAACAAAAAAAAGGGTATATGGGTCCGTCATCCTCATGGTCCTTCTGTCGTCGCGTCCTGGCGCTGTTAGGGAAGCGAGTTCCTGAATCGAACTCTCCACCAGATCCATGGCATCTGGATGGCATGGCATTCAAGTTGCAATGGAAGCAAGTATCTCCAGAAGAATTGCCGGATGTCACCAATCTACCGCCCCTAGATTATGCGCTTTTTCTTTACAATGCTGCCCAGTACTATCTTGCTTCTTTATCTTTCCTGATTGATGAGACGCTATACCTTCAAGAGTTACACGAATTCTACCGGGATCCAGCAGCGAAGGCTGCATCACGCAGGTCTTGGTTCGCCCAATATCTACTTGTGCTTGCCTTTGGAAAAGCCAGTATAACTCAAAGAAATCCATCTGGGTCTCCTGCTGGCCACCAGTATGCATCAAGGGCGATGGCCTTATTGCCAGATCTATCCGGCATACACGAGGACCCTTTGACATCGATTCAAGCTTTGAGCCTAGCAGCATTGTACTTTCAGTCAATTGACATGAGGAAAGCAGCATTTCAGCATGTAAGTTACTGAGTTGGCTGATGCAAAAGATGCCCCCGCTTATACCTTCGCTATCAATTAGATCGGACAGGCTCTACGTTGTTGCATTATCGAAGGCATACACAGACATGTACCAGAAGAGTTAGGCGGACTAGAACTTTCCCAGCGATGTCGGACTGTCTTTTGGGTGGTATACATGCTGGATCGAGAGTTTTCTGCGTTGATGGGAGGACCAAACTCAATTCGCGATGAGGATATCACAGTCAGATTACCTGCAGAGGTGGCGTCAACCGTAGAAAATACCAATCTGACATTGCATGTTCGGCTAGCGCGCCTTATGGCGCAGATCTTGACAAGTGAGTCTAATTGACAGTCAGCCAATGCGAGGCTCCATAATTGACTAACCCAAATGAGATAGCGGTATATGGGGTGGACAGTGCATCTAAAGGAGCGTTGATCAGAGATATTCAATCTATTCTTCATGCACTAGCTGATCTCTCTCACGATATCACAGAATTTCTGGATAATAGTTTCCATGGCATGGTTGGCCGAGGCTCAAAGATGGCAGTTAGACTGATGCTAGCCCAACATCATGTAAGTGTACCTTGGATAACTCGTGCGTTGTTGTCGATACTAAACAATTCCAAGTGTGTGGTTCTTACAACACGGCCTTTGGTTATGTGTGCTCTCAATATGCATATAGACAGTGCAGAGAGACAGCCGTCGCAAAGCATTTGCCTGTCATCGCCCGTGGCATCCCTCCTGCAATGCTGCGCTGATTCTGCCCAGACCATTCTTCAAACACTTCGATCATTGGCTGATGATGACTTGATGGGTACGAATAATCATTTCCCCTTGTTCCACAACGCCGGCTCTAACTCCTATTGCGTCAGATGCATTTTTACCGTTTCAAGTCGAGCACGCTTCTTCATCTGCCCTTGTTCTGTACTTGATCCGCTCAATCGCACCCTCACTTATTACGAACGAGTCCTGGTGCGATAACCTCGACTGCGTTATCGAAAAGCTCATCGTGAAGGGTAATATAGCAGCACCGCTCCGAAAATTGGAACTGAAGCACCTAGACCTTATGTTGACACCCTTAACGCCGAGATCCGCGAACCATACAATGCCTCCAATGACCTCAGACGAGATCCAAGATAACAATGACAATACATATGCACTAGATCAAGTGGATATAGGAGATGAAGTTGAATGGGATCTGTTGGCGCTCAACCATTCTGTAAGCCTTCCACCAAGGGAGCTGCTCGATTTAGCAGACCAACTGGACGTGGATAGTATCATGCACTCTATGGACGCTTGATCAACGAGCTTTACGACTTACATAAAGAGTATATCTCTATAATTTATGAAACCAGGAAGAAATGACAACCCCTCTAACCAGTCCATCCAACTTGCCCGGCTTACGATTCGACAGAGAGCCACTTTTGCTACATGCTACATAGCGGAAACGTTCAGTGCGGGAAAAAAGATCAAGAGCACTTGACAAGTAGAGTATTTATATAGCAGCAATGAAATACACCTGAATATCTACTCCAGCAGGCAACTTGCATACTTCCACCATAGACCCTGCCGGACGATGTGGAAACGCGGGATTATACACAGAAGCAAAGTCAGACATTATGCAGACATCTCTAACATAGACATACGGTGCCCCAAGGCATTCACATCATTACAGTAAAGATGATAGAAGGAGATTCAATCTCTTTCATATTCACAGGGTACTTACAACCACTTTGACAATCAGGTCTAATCCGGAGCCAGCCTCTTTAAGAATAGCCTATTCTAGATGATGGCTTTGGTCTTCTCGACAGTTGAGCCCTTGATTAGATTACCTTGGGCGTCCACCGGGATCTGACCGGAGAGCCAGACTTGGCCGCCGGCTTGATTGCTTGGGACTGCATATTCATAATATTGTCGGCGAGGTGCTTACTCTTGGGCAACATACGTAATGTGCGAAAGCTAGACAGCAGTTAGCCGGGTTGTCATGAATTGATTTGGAATCAACTCTCACGGGCATATGCTGGATCGGTCTGCACGCTTGTAACTGTGGTAAATAGGCGTGCGGTGGTGGACATAGATCGATTCCCAAGGGCTGGCTTCGGAATAGTGTAGAGGAGATGATTGAGGGAAGACATACTGCGGATAGCACACGGGAAGAACATATTTGACTTCGAAATAAAAGCATGCCGAAAGGAAGATGATACATAAACGGACTATACCAGTGAGCTTTGGAGGACCGGACTTGCTATAGAGGAGTGACCGGGATTGTGCACCGGTCCGCCGGAGGACATCACCGACATCCTCTCATTTTAACTACATCTTAAATGCCATTGTTTCCGATCACAACTCGATAGAATATACTCCAGAACTAGACCTCACAGTTGAGATGATACGATCAAGGACTCTCGGACGCTTTCTGTCCACATAGTAAGCCTCTATCCCTAACATCTCTGTCCAAAGAACCATGTCACAACTAAGAACAACCAGCATCACACCAACTTCGATCACGCCAAGCCAATCGAAACCACCAAATCCCCCTACCCAACCTGGGTACGGCCAAGGGGTCCCCGACAACGGCGCCAGTCAATCGCAAGAGCACCACGAAGTAGACCCCTACGCACCAGACCGACCCTCAGTAAACAACTATCGACTCCTCGTCTCCGCCATCGCGCCCCGACCCGTCGGATTCCTCAGCACCGTAAACGCAAAGGGCCAAGAAAATCTCTCCCCCTTCAGCTACTTCCAAGTCATCGACCATGACCCCCCGATGTTCATCGTCGGGTTCTCATCCCGGCCAGGCTGAGTCAAAGATACGTACCGCAACCTCAAGGAAACGGGCGAGTGTGTGATCAACACCGTGTCCGAGAACATGATCGAAGCGGTTAATGCGACGTCTATCGATGCGCGGTATGGTGTTTTACAGTGGGTTATTTCGGGTCTGCACGAGGCGCCTTCGACGACTGTTAAGCCGTTCCGTGTTAAGGAGTCGGTCTTCAGTATTGAGGGTAAGGTCATTGGTATCAAGGAGTTTGCGGATCATCAGCATCCCGGGGTGAGTATTGCTGCTACGGTGTTGATTAAGGCTACGAGGTTTTGGGTGAAGGAGGGGGCTGCAGATGCGGATTTTAGTCATATTGATTTGGATCAGTTGAGGCCTGTGGGACAGTTGGGGGGGGGGGGAGTGTTTCTTATGGACGGGTTGTGTTGACTTTTGAACGGCCGAGAATGAGGTGGAGTAATGAGGTGCTGAAGAGTGAGTTGTTGGCTCGGTTGGAGGAGAAGGGGGAGACTTAATAGACTTCGTTTGGGGGTGGATGGTTTTGTATATAGTGGCATTGTGTCGGTTTCTCTTTAGACAGGGTGTTTAGATGTTGGTGTGCAATATAAAACATGTTTAGATCCAAAAAATTATATTAACACTACCTTGTGTCTCATTCAAATATGGTTCAACAGATTATTGCGACTTAGCAGACTTGTACAGCTTTAGAAGCCAGGGTTATTCGCAATGTCAAGTATCCGCGACTGCGTACGTTCTAAGGTTTAAGTATAGTAGCCTGACCATAGATTTGTTCAGTAATAGCGTAGATTACTCGCTAGATCTCACCCAACTACCCCAATAATCGTAATTCAAGAAACCGGCTCCCTCACAGCAGGAATATACTAAAAATACCTGCCATCAACGCTAAATTCACTAAGAACCCCATCCCAAACAAAGGTCACGGGGAGGGCGCACTTAGAGGCCAAATCTGTATTTTCTCCAAATCCCAAACACCACTAGTAGCATTGACATCCTTCTCAATAATCCGACGGACCTCTTCTTCGTTGTCGGCAGTGTATACAACCATACTACCTTTAATCCGTCCTTCCACGTTTTCTGTGGGGCGAGCTTTGAGGATTGCGCCTGTTTTGATGTAGACATATCAGTGAGCTCTCATTAATGTTACTGCAGAGTTGCTATATATCTAGCTAATAATGATATCACCATATGAATACAATGCAGAGAAAAATTACCTCCATCAACTAGTTTCCCAGCCGCTATTAGTGGTTTTATTCCTTCGTAATGTGCGCTGGGTATCAGAATCGTAAGTACTTGGTTGACTCGCAATATAACTTATGGATAAAAGATTGTGGGGAATTCGGACAGTAGAACCTCACCCTTTCACCTGCTTTCTAAGCCCCAGAACATCGGGTTTGTCGGGCATGGCACATAGGAATTCTTTCTTTCTGGTCATTGCCTTTGTTGAGAGAAATCTTGTGCCGATGGCGGGCTTTTCAGAGATGAGGCGGGAGGATGTCCTACTAGTGAGTCTGGGGGCCAGGCGGGTGAACATATGGTATAGTGTATAAGATTGTGATTCTAGGTAGGTAAGATGGTTTGTATCGTCTTTGGTTCAACTTCCTAGACGAGACTTGAGGGGTCTTTTATGTATTACTATTATGGTTTATGTTGAATGTGTCGGTGTTTGATTCTGATGGTTGTATTTCACTCGGACAGCGAGCCCGATAGCTAAGGGAGACTTAGGGTTATGTATAAGCTTGGTTTCATCTGATTCAGATTGCTGTCGGTGCTCCAAACGACTATGACCGCGTAAAATCGGGAATGACTAGTTACGTGTACTATGATCAAACTGACAGGAGCTCGATTCCTGTAGATTTACAGTGTAACCTATGAAACCTCTGAAGATAGATGTCTCTCTTTACGTGGAGTGAGCGTAGGGACGAGGGAGATAAGTCAATTTGAACTAGTTAACGAGAGAAATCGATCGATTTAAACCAGTTGAGGAGGCAATGGTTAGCCAAAATTACTATAAGTGGACTTCCTTGTATAGCCCCAGAAGCCAGAGATCTTCATAGATCTAGTGGGCTAAGCTCCACATATTTCGCAGTATACTAGCATAGATGTGTTTTAAGCGAGACGCTGAGCAGTGGGTCGCCCAGATCGCGCAATAATGTTCCGCTCTCAATTTCGATTGAAGTACAGAAAGGAAGGCATACATTTTTGCATGTGAGAGGCTTCTTTTCGTAGGTTTCTGTCAGCTGTTGATATAGCTGTTTTTTATAAGGCTAGTTAAGTGTGTAAGGCAAATCAAGTGGCGACTCCCCGGACCTAAACTCACGCGAGGGAATTTGTCGACTGGTCAAGCTGAAGAGGCGGAGTAGAGATTGGTCAAAGTTAAATTAATAAAGCGACATCTACAAGCTCAGCCAGCCACTCTCTGAGTTCAAGATGAAAACAAACTCTAGCCTCTACTTGGGTGGAAGCTGAGTCGTGACCTTCACTCTGTCCTATTTGGTGTATTGAAGTGGTGACGTTCTTCTATGTACATATTATGTACGTCCTCGTGGGTATAAATATCCTGCCCTCCCCTAGTCTCCACGTTCATTCGTTTTTATCACGCACACTTCCCCAATCTTGTCAGAGATCTATCAAAAGCTAGGACAAAGATGGGTATCCTCGAAGAGATTTATGAAGGGACGCTCGATCTGAGTGTCCCTCCCGAGCAGCTTGCGCTAGATCACGAGGTAAGCAGAACGAGGTAGTTTGTTGCTTCTCTAGAATATTGACACCGTCTAGCAGGTTGATCTTGTGCCCTGTCTACCTGAAAAGTCAGACCGAGATTCATGGAACAAAATTGGAGAACAAGGGCTGTCTGTTGGCCTTATCTTGCAGCAGATGCAGGAATTAACGGCAATTGATAATCTCGACTTTCCCGAGCTTATAGCTGCACTTCACGAGGCAGGCACGACGCTAGGCGGGATGGACGAGACAATAGTAGGGAAAATAGAAAAAGATATATCCTTTCGCTTTGACCCTTCCGATGATGCGCTCGTAGACGAAGTAAGTCTTCCGGCTTATTATTGCAGATGACACTGTTAATTCCTCGAAGATTTCTCAATGGGTATCGAAATCTGTGTGGCCACCAATACTCGATCGATTCAAACTTGGCCGACCTGAATTTATACGTCAACTAGTCGAGAGAATAGGCGCATCACTCGATCGTGATCACCCAACAATAAGGGTATCCTTTTGTTTCCTCAATATGATTGATTTTGCCTCTACCGACTCAGAGTTCTCTGAGGGTCTCGTCCCGGGTCTCTTCCCGGGTCCTACAGTAAGTTCTCTAATTATTGATTCTTCGCGTGCAATAGTATAGGACTGATTAGAATGTAAAGATCTATGCTCTCGAAATATTCGGCAGACGTGGGACGAATAAAAAGAAATTATGGATCAGTAAGTGTTCTTCCTCTACATTAGTTTTACACAGACCCTCAATATGCTAATCAATAACTCTTTAATTTTAGGCTGTCGTTTTCACACATGCCGTGCGACCGTCAACGATGACAGCGAAGAGAGAAAAATATATAAGCTTCTTAGCAGATTCTTTAAGGAGCATGGCCCCGCGGCCGGTAATGATTTGAACCCTGTCATGGAGCAACTATCTATATGAGGCATTATTTCTAAGGTTATTCTAGTTCATATGAATGCCTAGGTCCTCGCATCTATGTTCCCAGCTTCGCTCTTTTATAAACAATGAAAAAGAAAAAAAAAAAAAAAAAAAAAAAAAAAGGTCAATAAATAAAAAGACATCCTATCTGAATGATTTACCTTCTGATTCAATAGGCCATGTCCCCCCAAAGGTCACTCTCTGATCAGTCTTGGTCAGATCTGCCGGATCGCACCTTGTATAGCCTACGCTGTGTGACAACTCTCCAAACCTTTCGCCTGAGCCAGCCAGAGACCAATATGCCTCCCGTATTATTGCGTCAAGAGAAAGGCCAAGCTATCAAGTGCTCATTTTATCGAAGTATTAACTACAAATACTCCTCGAGGTAGGGCTATAGAAATGCCATATCTTAATGGTCACCAGATACCGCTGAGATCTAGTATCATATAGCATGATTCCAGTGATACCTTACGTCAGGAATGACACTAATGATCTACCTTCAATTCATAAAGTTCGAAACAAACATACTGTACAACTAACGTCTTCGCCCTCTGCGCCTGTCGTAGTTTGTTGCTAGGCCTCAGCGAGTCAGCCCTGCTGCACGGATGGGCTCAGCAGGTTGGTTTTGTGCATGGACTCGGTAATGTACTAGCGGATTGCTCTTTCGCTGCTCCAATCGCCTATGACTATGCCAATCTTGGTGACTAGTTACGTGTACTATAACTATCAATAACAGGAGTGCTATTGGTGTGAGATTTCCTGTGTAATCCCTTCGTAACCCTTGTATATGCAGACATGTTGTATGCGTTGATGCTCGTGAGGCTGTTGAACGGTATACTAAGATATTGTCCCCCCAGTGAGTCTAGAATAAAGGTGCTTATCGAATCTAAAGAAGTTTTTATGAAATTGCGGTTAAGCCTTGAAGCGATGGATTATGTGTAAAAATGGGTTGCAGCCCGGCAAGTCGTTAAACGTTTCATGGACGAAGAATATGTACTGTACAAACTGACATCTACCATGCACCATATTGCCAGGAGAAAAATCAGAAATGGAACTGGAAAATTAGAGTACATCCGAACCGAAACTCGCGCTCAGTCAACAACAATAAAGTTCATATATAATAAATGATAATCGAGAAGCAGCGAGAAAATAGTCGCTGCAGCAGGTTATACCCACATTCAGAATGAGGACTGTCATTTTGACTCAGTCCTGTCTGTTCTGGCTGCCAGCGCCGTTCCCTGATGATGAGGTTCTCTTTCCGCTATTAATTTGAGCCGCAATCTGGCTCTGTTTGAATTTCTCAAAGGTCTCTGCATCTTGCTTGTGAGTTGCCCATAGCTCTTCTACAGTCGTACCTAACTGCTCGAACGTTTTGTCTGCACCCACGCCGTCAAAATGGGAGTGTTCCTGCTCCCCCTGCAAACGTTCGAGTTTCTCGCGAAGGGCAGCAATGTGTGCATCATCTAGCGTGAGACATGAATCATCGTCGCCTTGATTGAATGAGGGATTAAGAAAGTCGCGGCGAAGGTTTTG
Source organism: Aspergillus sojae (assembly GCA_008274985.1). NCBI lineage: Eukaryota > Fungi > Ascomycota > Eurotiomycetes > Eurotiales > Aspergillaceae > Aspergillus > Aspergillus sojae. Next base: position 3,256,816 of record CP035527.1, on the reverse strand, counting down.
GCCAAGACGATGGACATGGCCTTCTTCGGAAGTCATTGCACGTGAATGGAGAGAAGTCATCGAGCTTGCTCGCGATAGGCCTAAGGTGTACTGATCGGCATCCTCATCGTCAATAGCACACTCATCGCCTTGATCGGTGGTCGGTTGAGTGCCGAATGTAGCCCCACCGTTTACGTCGTCACCAGAGTTCTGGGAACTGGAATCCGGAGCTGTAGCAAAGACCGGTTGTGGTATGATCCGCGTCTCTGGGTACTCGTCCTCGAAGCGCTGAATCATCCTATGCAAGGTGAAGTCTAGGAATTGAAGACGTCCTAACGTAGAAGCAGAAGGTTAGCATTATTACCAGCTCACGGACGCAGCGTGTGAACATACTGTAATTGATATCATTGCCGGCTCTATCCTCACGGACAAGAGCCGATTGAATCCTGGTCCGAATGTTTCGAGCGGATTCAAGCAAGTTCTTCGACATATCACGGGGCCTTTTCGCCGCATAAGACCGGGACTTCCTGTGTCTAGGCGTTGTCGTGCCACTGGGTGGGCCAGACTGATCTCCGGGCATATGATGATCGAGGTTACCAAGGCAAACCCCCAGAGCTTTGACCACACCGGTTCCTCCAATGACGTAGTCCTCATCAGGAGCTGGCTCATCATCTTCATCGCCAACTTCATCCCCGCCGCCATGGCCAACAATATGTTGCAGGATCTCGGGCACAGGAACGGTCTCACGTGCATAGGACGGGTCACCAGGCACAGATAAATCTCCTTCAATAGCACCTCGTTCAAGATTTTGAAGAGAATAGGCCACGATCTGGGAGGCGAGAGCCTTCACAACTTCATTGTTTTCTGCACTTGGGACTTCGATTTCCACTGCTATGATGGTCCGTGACACACGTACCGCTGCCATCAAGGAAGCGTAAACAGCGCAGGCTTCTTCCTGGTTACTCGAGTCTGTTGCAGCAGCTAGCGCACTGATGGCGGGGTTCTCCAAGATGCTCAGATGGCACAGTTTAGGGCATTCGGGAAGGACTTCAGCAAGAGCGATGGCATGGTCGGCTGACAAATTCACATCAGCTAAATGGATGCGCTTCAACGAGGGCATTTTTGGGAGGAAACGCCGGAAAGTAGCCAGAGCATCAGGCTGGCTGGAGAAAAGCTCTGGATTATGGGAGAAGTCAATGAATAGGAGATTAGAAAGGCGAGTCAACGCTTGTAGTAGAGGACTAATGGCAGTCGGAGTAAGAGCGCAGTCGGCAAGGCTCAGCGCGTAAAGGTTGGTTTCTTTTTCAATTGCCGATGTAATCAGGTCCAAATGATCTCGGATAGGATTTCCACCTAGATCAAGTCCTTCGCATTTGCTTGACTTAAGATATCGAATAACATGCTCCAAGCCTTCTCGATTCAGCGCATTGTTCGCGAAGCCAAGCCTCCTCAAGCCGAGAGTCGTGGCTGCATCGCAGATCTTCTTCACCTCCTCTGTTGTGGGCTTGCACTCGCTCAGTAAGAGTTCTTCAAGGTGGTCACCGCCGAAGCGCCGAGAAAGGGAATCAGCGAAAAGAGTTGCAACATCCACCGCGGAACCAGTGGCACATGAGGTTTTCGGAAGCTGACCATTCAGCTCATGTGTTGTGATAAGTGTCTTCGGAAGTGGTATACCTGACAGGTCAATGGCCTTTAGGGATTTCGAGAGGTGGACGAACAGGCAAATATGACGCCACCCTTCCTTGCCGATCTTTGGGTTATCTTTGAGGGATAGTTTCTCTACTACGCTGTTCCTCTCTTCTTTCGCCGGAGCCTGAGAGCCTGACTTTCCTGTTCGCCTGCGTCTCTGCCTCATCTGCTCTACTGTTTTTGTGGAAAGCAGAGCAGCAAGAATTGACCGCACTGAGTCATCTGTCAAAGCACACTTTTCTAGAATAATCTTTCGGACAGGGACTACAGCTAGCCAGTCACAGAAAGTGGCCATATCCTGAGGGGTCATGGGAAAGTTGGTAAGATCAAGCACACCAACCGTTCCTGGAGATTCCGCAAGGATGGAGGAAGGTGCGGAGATTTCATCAACTATCCTTTTCAGCACGGGTGTCTCCCGTAACTGGCAGCAGCGTCTGTATATCCGTACGGGGTCTGTTGTCGGGTGGCTCTGCGTCCTAGAGCGCGGGTTACCGGGCAGAGGCGTGGGGGGGTGGTCCTCATGATCATCGGCGGTTAATTGTAGAGGAATAGAACCATTCGCTTCTGCTTGTCTCCGTCTCCTCTCTCTGCGCTCCTTCCTTTCCTCCTCCGATCTCTTCTTCTTCTCTTGTTTTCTAGTCGGCTCCTTGGCTTCGCCGTTTACCTTGGCATCACCAGGGGTGGCTTCCGGTTGACCGGCCTGCTTTCCAGAGGCGGTATTTTCTTGGTTCCGCTTTTCCTTATCCGCCAACACTGTCTCGGGATGTTTCAAAGCAGAACCTTCATCTTTGTCTTTCGATTTAGCTGGCTTTTTCGTTTTCCCATTCAGATCTGGGGCAATCCGATGTTTGTCATTGGCAGGACTGCTTTCATCGTCGGACTCTCGGCGAGAAATTCCCGCAATCTCAACGTCTACACAAAATGCAACGCGTCGTAACTTGGCCTGGTCCAAATCTGGGATCTTGCACCTATCGCGGCCCCGGTCAATGTTCATAATGCGACGCTCGCAGATAACGCCATTTGTAGCCACCTTGCCCGATCCGCCCGATGCAGAGGATGACAGTTTCCGAAAGGCATTCTGAAGAAATGAGGGGCCCTTGGGAGAAGTGGAAGTAAACGGATTTGGCTCGTCTCTCCTTTCATCGTCCTTGTCCTTGGGCGAATAGGCTGCTCCGAATGGGTTGTGCATATCGAGTTTTGAAACAGGAGAGGTTGCCTTAACGGTCGGTTGGCTCTTCAAGCTGGACTGCGACGGGGGTGTAGAGCCCGAAGAGAACTTGGAGCTGAGGGTTGAGATCCATGAGTTCCTCCTCCCGATTGGCTTCGGGGCACTTTTTTGAGGATTCGGGGACGATCCAGTCGACTTCCCATCCGTTGTCTTATCATCAGATCTCACTTCCTTCTCAGTTCGCTGAGCATTCTTTTGCGCGTCCGGTGTAGGTGCTGCAGCAGGGCTGGGAGGCTCGTATGGAGGAGGTGGCGAGGTTCTCTCGACGGGAATTGCTTTAGTTCGTGGTGCGACGGTGGGGTCTGTATCGATATTCGACTTGTCGCTGTGCGTAGATGACGCGGATTTGCACCTGGATAGATTGTCTGCTCGGGCGTTAGAGGCCAAACCAAATGGTGGATGCGACAGAATACCCTCATAGTGGGTATAGCGCTGACTGGGGTTCGCCGTCACCTTTCTGCGTATGATGCAGCCAGCTGACATCAACGGTCTCAACTCCCTCCATTTTGAATTAATTTTTCGTTTAATAAGTCGATTGGAAATCGAATAACTTCGTAGCCCAACAAATTAGTTTGTGTGCTGGTGATTCAGCGTAGACGGGTTCAAGAGCATACTCCGGTCCACGGTTTCGAGAATCAACCACAATTCAAGGTCGAGACGATTCAACAATCGGCAGCAGAAATCGTAAATATAGTGTGTCGAGTCGAAGACGCATCTGTTCCCCAATTCACCATTACAAGGCCTGACGGTGGACATATAACATCATGACATAACGACAAGGTCTGACGATCATGGTGGGTGCGGAGAAACGATTGGTGACAATGCGGCAGAGAGAACAGATGACAGACGAGTCCACGAGGAACAAGACACCTCGAGGGCAAATCCTCAGGAGTAGGTAAAAAGGTCCTAGAAAAAGGAGAAGTAGCAGAAAAGGGCCAGTGCGGAATGAGGTAAAATAGGATGAATGGTACTCCGTACCTTCACCTAAGTAGTTAAAGAATGGCCGACTGCGGACTAGTTAGTGGGTATTATCGAATGCTGCAGGAATTCTTTGCGGAGTGGTTTCTCTCCTTACCTAATCCTGGTACGACCACGGTACGGTGCCGGGATATATTACCGGTGACGCTCAGAAGTACTGTACTTAAGAAGGTGATGGTATATGCACGTTCAATGTCGCACGACTTATCCCTCGCCTACAAGCATAAAAATTTTCTCACATTAGATCTCCCTTCCCCTGTACACCATAAGCGACGGGCCACCGTCAAATCGCCTGCCACTTCCTCTTCCGTGGTTTCCGCTTGTAAATTCCGTTTTACCCTCACACGACACTCCGCCAAGACCACCTAGAGCGCGTATGGTAACGATACGTGGGCCTGGAAAATAGGGTCAATCAAGAGGGCCCACGTCTGTACCATATACCGGTGCCCCATGATTTTAGCAGACCCCCATCGAGGTCTTTTAGAGGAGGATCGAACAAAGTCGATGATTAACCTCTTTGTAATATAGTTTGGTAACTGAATACCAACCGGTGAAAATTATCGTTATCCCTGTACCATGTTACCGACAGGATGTACAGCAATGCCTCGCTGTGTAACAAGCCAAAGAAGCTTGTTCGAAATTCTCGTTTCTTTTCTTAGGGCACGAGATGCATAAGGTCTTGATAATGGTGATTAATCGACTGCGTATTGGTCCAACAACAGGCCTCCTGCAAGCACTAGTACCAGTCTTAGCTTTTGCATATGACGTTATAGTCAACGTATCTCGTTATCATGATTGCATGATCTCAATCTGTCTGGACACCATATCAGATCGAACTTTGAGTGAATACCAAAAAAGAAGCGAAAGGCATGAAAATTGGGCAGCGAAGGGTCGAACGGTTTCGTCCGATCAAGATCTACTATCCACGCAGACTGGTTTTGGTACCGTGTGGCGTCCAGCGTTTCCGGGGGTTACGATTGACTTGAGTTTAAAGTATGACGATCCGAACCTTTCAATACAGGAGAATGCCTGGAGTTAACCAACACACAGTGTTAATGTTATCTGTCTCGTTTAAACTTTCTCTTTCTCTTGAAGTAGTTTTTTCACCCCCTCTTTTTCTTTCCTCCTCCACTTGAGAACATCTGACTGGACTGCAGACTTCTCTTGGGAAATATGAGGGTTTTCTCTTACTCGTTTGGGGTTTCATCTGATCTAGTAATTTTCTGTTTCAATCTGAAATTAATAATACGAAGAGCTTCAGTGAATTTTAGATCATATCTTGTCATCGTGGATCTCATATAAGTTATTCGTTAATGGAAAAAAAAAATGGAAACGAGCATGTAATCTCGGTAATGCAAGGCCGCGAAGAACTACCCAGGTCAGTAAGATGCTCCGGAGTAAAGCATGGTACTATGTACAGCAACACTGGCTAACCCACACACTGGCAAAAATCCACTCGACCAGCACAACAGGTGGTCCCAGTTCCAGCGCTACGGGAACAGTCTATGGCGTAATAGTCCAAACCGATCCTTTCGCTAAGAATGAGTGGATCAGGTGATCGGCCCGGTGGGGCATCTGTTGCCTGTTCTAGTTAGCACTTGGCCAGCACGTGAGGCCATGGGGAATACCAATCAAGACAACACCGCGACAAGCGACATCATAGCGCTGGAGATCTATTGAGGTTTCCCCTATAATATACGACGGTAAAGTTGGATGGTATAGTATGTGGAGGCGATTATACTTATTGTGGCAAGCATCCACGACTTGTATGACATATCATTGTAGTCTTTGATACAGCTGGCAACCCCCGAAAAGGAAATTGATGGACGATTAGTTTCGTTTGTACTCTGCCACATTCTATTGGTTATCTTTGCAAAATAACAATCCTACATTTTTGTGATGGTCATTCTTTTCTTGGTCTGTTCGTTATTAGGGCTGGGCACGAGTAACAGATTACGAAGCTTTCATCTACACCTGATAGTGTATAAACACGACATCTAGTTCGGTATCAATTTCGTTGCGTTCGTGTATTCTTTACAGAAGAAAGGCAGCCCAGGAGTATATGGATTTGATGACGTGGGTGGAAGCCTCAGCAAAGCCCTTCCATGATCAGTCTCCAACGGCAAACTTGCTACGCGCTCTCAGCTTCGCGCCATACAAATAGATAAAAATCATCCCAAAGATACCTCCAACCGATAGACCCGCCAACACGGTAACCCCTTTTCCAATTCCCAAATCAAGATACATATACCGCGCGAACATGACGAAGCCTGCGGCGATTATGGATCGAGTAAAGTCGCTCGCCGCATAGAGAGAGGCCACATAACGTGGGTACGAGAGCGGTACGTAGACGATGATCGCCTGAAAGACGACAAATGACGATCCGGAATATATGGCGATGCCGATGGTAGGCACAATCCAGTGGACCGAGCGTCGGGCCGCCCATGCAAACATGAACAGACCAGCGGTCAGCAACCAGACCGCAACGAGTGCCGGAATCAGACGGTCTTCTTGACTGGGGTTTCCGTTGTGACACCGAGGAATAAAGATGTACTTCAGGTACGCTGCATAAAGCACCGCGGCTAATGCGTACCCAACAATGAGGGAGAGGTATATCAAGCTCAACGTGGTTTGAGGCATTTGATATATACCGCCGTAGGCAATTGGGAAGGCCTCGAAGAATGAATAATAGATGGCATACACCAACGCCAAGTAAACGCACATATACGCGATAGCTGGATCTTTGACTGCAATTTCAATTGGCTTAATCAATGCGTCGATCAATATGGCCTTGAAGTCAAGCCGTTTGGTTTCGGCAGGGGCCAAAACTGCCTGATGGAAACGACGAAGGCGTTGGGCTCGACGAAGCAAAATGGTTTCATGCGACGTCTCGGGCAGTAGGCAGACGATAACGAGGAGTAAAGGTGCGCCCATTAGAACAATCTCCCACAGAGGCCAGCGCCAGTCGGAGGTCACCGCATAGGCTGCCAGTAAAGGTCCCAAGGCCGGACCACAGTAAAACCCAGTAACCCAAGATATGAATCCATAGGGGGCGTCGATTAACGAGAACAAATCCTGGATAGAGGCACCTCCGCTGGCCAGGCTCGGACTGCCAAAGAAGCCCTGAAGAAAACGCAGTACGACGATGGCCGGAAAGTTATCTATGACTGCGAGAATAATAGACACGATCACAAACAGTATAAAGGATAATACGTAAGGAGGATTGCGACCGATGCGAGCAATTTCACTCAATGGCGAGAAGATCAAAGGGCCCACACCGTCTGTTTTGAATTAATACCTTGACATAAGGTGAAACTGAAGTCAGTAGGGGTAAAAGCTCACATCCGACAACATAGATAGCCAAGGTTAGCTGAACAACCTCCAAAGACACGCCATACCGACGCATCATGAACTCGTAACTAGGAATGAAAATGGACGATCCGCAATAGACTATGAATGTGTAAACACTGGTATCGGTCAGCAAATGTTCGATTTCAAGAATGTATGCGCTTACGAAATGAGAATTATAACCCATGCTTTGCGCCCCAAAGACCAATTCAAGGGGTTTTCTGGATCATCAGGCGTATACCAATCGATGATCAAGCTCTCACCGGCTTTGATCGCAGTGCACAGCTTCTCGGAATATCGAAACGTTTCTTGACCACTCTCAAGGCCCCTATGGCAATGTTCGTCCAAACGTGAAGCACATTTGACCAGGCGGAAGTCGAATGTTGGATCATCTTCAGGATAGCTCAACCAGCGAGAACCAAGTAGAAGACGAATGGTATCACCTAAGATGGTTCCCCGTATCCAGCTTTTCATGGCGGCAAACGACTGCGATGTCTACCTTAGCCCGTTGGGGGCGGGGAAAAAGGAAAGAAATAAAAGCAAAAGAAAGTCGAGTGTCTATATCTTTGGCTGTTTATGCTCTGAGCTGGAGGATCATGACTTATTTATCTAAGCATATAGTCGTTAAGCGGTGCATGCGGTTTGATGTATGAACAGTGCTCATCTTGATAGGGTCTCTTTTTGTCTGTGGTATTAGCAGACAAACACATCTCGCAAACCTTCGATGACCATGATACACACATGGGTGGCCACCGGGCCTGGATGTAAGGCAGCCCCATAGAGCTGATTCGACTAGCAAACACTGGCACCAGAAAGCATTGACTGAATGTTAGTGACAGGCAAGTGGAGGGTCTGTCAGTTTGCACGCATAACCCTCCACCAAACAACAGGTATAAGCCTGTTTATGAGCGCCGGAACCGGGAAACATTGTTTCGGCAAGCCAGTATACGCAGTCAGCAATCCTCGCAAAGATGAATCTTTCTCCAAGGCGAGGTCGAATCAGAACCAGCGCCAGATGATGGTTCTCCACCCCCAACAACCTTATTCGCACTCTTCCTACTTACTAACTTACCATTGTAGGTGACACTATTGGTGATAGACATTGGGCCTACCTCTCCATATCGAGTGCTCTCACCTCTCGCTCATCCTCCTGAAACCTCACATTGTTCTCATAAATAAAGCAACACTTACTCAGTATGTCACACTTGACCTACCATAGTTACGAGGGAGTCGGGAAGCGCAACCAAGAGAAATATAAATACAGCCAAGCCGTACGCATCGGTGACCGCATCGAATGTGCCGGACAAGGTAACCCATATTCCCCTATCAACCACCCGCCAGATTGAATATTGCTAAAGAGCAAACATAGGCGGATGGAATCTTGTGACGGGCACAATCCACTGGGATGTCAACACTCAGATCGATCAGGCTTTTGCCAACGTGGACATGAATCTCCGGCATGCCGGAGGACAAGGCTGGGAGCAGGTCTTCCGGGTTAATTCTTACCATATTCCTCTCGATGATGAGGCCCTGGAAGCTATGGTCCGCAATCTCAAAAAGTACGTGCCTAATCATGAGCCTATCTGGACTGTGCTCGGGGTATCGCGCTTGGCAGAGGAAAATATGCGTGTTGAGATTGAGGTTGTGGCACATGATCCGAGATAAATAGATACTGTTATCGTTCTATTTATCTTTCTATCTATGCGCTTAGAGATTGTGATTGCTGGGGATTAGTGGTGTTTATGATATCATTCAGGCCAAAGTTGTTTTTGACTTTGTTCTAGGCTTCTGAGTATATAAAATTAGGCAGTGCAGAATTAGAGAAAAAGCTGCTCTGCTCCCTAAGGTACTTAAAGCAGGGAATCAAGCTGCTACTTTACTATGGTTATTACTTTGTGTTTACGGCTTTCCTGTTAACTTGAGCATGCACGTTTGCCCAGCAGCCGCAACGGTGTTCTTCCATCTAGATGCACAAAATTTGATAGTGACAACTATCATGTAGAAAAGACTAGAGACCTGTATATATGCGGATTGATATGATACAAGCTTTTAGAGACCTCGAGGAAGATCGGATCTGCGTGCGAGCTATGCAGACATACTTGCATTTGTACAGTGCCCCCAGTTACCCAGTTAGCAGGTTACATCTCCTTTAGACCATAGTATTCGCTATCTTCCTTTGCTATATGTGTTAGCTTCTCTTGTTAAAAGAGAGGGAGCTATTATTGATGCCCATTGAATTTTACGTTCTTGATCTAGTAGAAGGTAGGTACATCTTTGTATGTCTCAATCTCTACATTGTTTGATATCAAGTTTCATGCAACGATGGGTGGTTGAAATACTTAAGCCGAGTTTTTGAATAATCAATCTCAAGAAACCCTTGCAGCTCGCAGCAAACTAGGCGGCACACCATTATGGTGGCTTTCATAATTTCTTTGTCCAACTAGTCTTCTGAAAACTCATAGGATAACTGTAGGCATATGCCAATATTAATGAGAAACTCTTTCAAATCATCAACTTCGTAGTTGCTGATAATTAGGATTTTAGAAAATACGGCGATCCTATCGTGAGAATGGACAAGGTGAGGATTGATAAGATCGAATTTCTTATGCTCAGCTATTCCAAGGCTTCCACTATCTATAGAGCCAACGATGCTGCCAACGCAAAGTATCATAACTATTCGCGAGAATTACTGTAGCTCTGGCCAAGGCCAACGCGTCAGAATTAGGGCCATGATTATTAGAAAAGGTCTCACGAAGAGGGCATTTCTGCGAGTAGCTAGGGTTCTTTTGAATCAAAGCTATATCCTGCGAGGAGTCGGTTCTCACGAATAGGCATGTCTCACAAAGGGGGGCTTCCTACAAACGGACATGGTTCTTGGTTCAAGAATGCGTTAACCTAGCGGAGGTGAGGTCTCACATAGGTGGCGTTCCTACTAATAGCCATGATTCTGATACTTTCTCTGTGTTCCACATTGAAGAAAGGGTCCTTAACTTGGCCCCGTGAACTAAGAGAGGAACAGATGCTGAGTGGAGACGTTCCACCTCACAAAGAGTCCTCCTGTCAATCCTTCGGTTAAAAGATTGAATTCAATAGTCGATTTCATTACCGATTGAGTTTCTGGGGGTGACTTATCCGCGCGATGTCCATACCAAAGATCTATAGTGCCGTATCCCGATCTGTTCCAATATGTCCAACCCTGTACAAAACACCGTGATCGATTTCCCTCGAGGAACTTCGGTCTTTGCCACATTATAACACGCAATGGATGATATGTCATCCCGATTTGTTCTCGTGTGTGAACATATAGTGACAGGTATAGGCATGCGCGAAGATAAGATGAACCACAGGAGGCCGAGCCTAATTTCAGACACAATTACGAACGGAGCAGTTGGTTCATTTCTTTCCGGAGGAGTTGAGCACTGCTTTTGGCTTTTTGCTGCAGACTCTTAATTAAATAGTAATGCTTATCAGTGGAGTCGCACGTCCGCCTCAAAAGAGGAATCCTAGAATGACCAGGTCATTTTAGAATTCCTCAAGTAGACCCCGAGATCGGCCGAAAGCCAATCAGAGGACGAGATCCAGTTAAATGAAAATTGATCTGAATTCCAAGTTAGCATATGTGATCCGTTATTGTTACTGGACTGGGAAACTGACAGGAATGTGGTTGCAACATGTTAACAGGAGCCATGTATTTAAAGACGAAGACACCGACCCGATATCTCGCCTATCCTGTCTATCGAATTTCCTCCCTCGGGGTCCAAGCATTTCTATCTCGAATCTCTAGGTGAGTCTTTCAGATCCAAGACGTTAGCACAACTAACACTTTTAGACAATATGCGTCTCTCCCTTGCGCTTCCCTTCCTTGCCTGCCTATCCTTAGCCGTATCGGCTGAGATCTTTCACTGTCCAGAGGAAGATGTCGCCGCGACTAAATGCGCGGGTCCCAAAGATTGTCTCTACCCGGAACCCTATAACTGCGACCAATTCATCCGTTGCGAGGTGAACGATGATGGGATCACTATTCAAGCAATAACGAAGGATTGCCCGGCCGGTCTCGAATGGAATGATAAAAAGAAAGAATGTGTCTGGCCCAAGGATTCGACTTGCGGCTTGTGATAGTGTGGCGGAATAGTGACGCTGTGACTTAGGAAACAGCAGACCTATAGTTAATAGTACTTTGTTCTGCTGTTGTGGCAAAGTGTCTTTTTTTCTCACCTTGGGTTGTGCCAGCCAATTAAGACTATCTGTTACAATAATGAGTCTAATATACGTACAGTTCACAGCGACTAATCCAATCCATCTTTCTGCCCAACACGATTTTGTACGGTCAATGATGGCCACTTCTCGATGAAATGCTCATAGTACTACCATCGCATATTTTGTTGCCCTAGTTTGTCTAGGACTCGACTCTTGGTCCATATATGACACCCCCCAAGTGGACGCTCTTCAAACTGCTTCAAGATCTCGGTCTGTAATTAGCTTCGGGGTTTTAATTTGTATACAAAAGAAGCGGTACTGCCGTTTATGTCCATACCGGGAAATTGGAATGTCTCATGTCAGCTAAAAGTTTACGCTCCTACTGGCTAGGTAATATGGATCTTATCAAAAAAAAAATTACCAATTTTCGTGGTGTTTTAACATCGAAAGTAGACATACCTTTTTCCACAAAGTATTACTAGTAGCAAGTATAGATAGATCTATTAGAGGGGCGTAATGTCATTTAGTGAAGATGATACAAGGCTTGGATGAAGGCTAAATATATATTGATAGAGAGATTGAGCACTGAAAGAAAGATAGCTCAATAAGAACTCTATCTTAACCATATTGCTATATCACCAAACCAGTCCTCAAATTATCCCGTGATTTGTTCAGACGTGGTGTACTACCTCAGCTTTCACCGAGTTCACCCTGAGACTCAGCAGATCTGGACGAGAGTAGTGTCCCACTAGGTCGCAGAGACTCTTCGCCGCATGAATCATATTCAGGTCGATCACAGCTGTCAGGATCCCTTCTTCTCCACGCGGTAAGGGCTCGGCCAATGGCCGGCCATCGGGGCCAAAGATCATGGCCACACCACCGTCATCCTAAAAATCGCAACCTGTTAGTGCATACCCTCTTCTACCGGTAGTAAATCACGACACAAGACGCTCATACCTCATGGAAGATTCCCTTATCCTTAAGCCCCATCATCTCGTGCCTCTCTTTACTCAGGATCGACGTGGAGCATAGCACAAATGTTTGGCCCTCTAGCGCCACCATCTGACTGATCCGTAGGCAAGCCTCACTAGTACACCCATACGGATAGGGAGCTTCAAGCTTCTCAACCGATGGGCAAGACGGCCATCCCGCGACATGGATCTGCACGCCCTGTGAATATTCATAATACCGCAACAAGGGCTGTAGATTCTCCCAGCAGTTCAGACCGCCAATTTTTCCGAAGGGCGAGTCAATCACGCACTTGAGTGAGTCACCCTGCCCGTCGCCCCACAGACTGCGCTCGACATGCGTTGGCTTAATCTTGCGGCGGTTGTGGAGGATATCGCCAGTAGAGCTAATAAAAGCCTTGTCGGGTGGATAGCTATTTCAGCACGATACACAATACAGTTATCTAGGCTGGAGTCTTACCTGCGAGATGTAGATGCTCCCGCTTGCATCGTCTTTCTCGCTGTAGCCTAGGACCACGAAAATCGAATGTTCCCGACAGGCGGCTTGGATGCGACGCATATGCGTGGAGTCTCTGGGGAGAGAGTGTGCAATGTACTTTGCACAGAATTCGGATGATTCGAATGCATTTCGTGCCCAGATTGGCCTCATCCATAAGGATTAGCTTATCATGAGGAGTGATATGGGGGCATACCAAGGATATCCGCCGACCCAAACCTCGGGGAAAGCTAGTACTTGCACGCCTTTTACAGCGGCCTGCCGGATGATGTCCACGGTCTTGGTGACGGAACCGTCAAGGTCGAGGAGAACCGGTTCAGCTTGTACTGTGCCGACACAGACAGGGGCCATGTTGGATGATTTAATGATTGAGTGATTGATCGAAAATGACGATTAGTGTCTAACTGGAAAGCATTGTAGGCATCAGCTCCATTTTAGCGGATGGAACATAGACGCATGATGCAGCAATCCCCGAACCAAATCCCGCTCATTGACAGTCTATCAGAGGCGTGCGGATAAAAGATTAACTTGTGATAAGGAGCATATATCCGAACCCCACTCACTTGTAGGCTAATGGTTTTTGGCGTTCAAGGCAGGGCTGTCAGTGCAAAACAGCTTATCTCACTAGTGGTAAGTAGTCATTCCGCTTCCGCGTTCTTTCCGCACATGGTCAGAAACATCACTTTAGTTGAGCTGGATGAATGCCACGAGTGAAGCGCATATCAGTACTGCAAGACCACAAACTCTACAAGCATCATCATAAGGCGGGTTCTATCAACTCCTGAATGGTTCCAATGGGAGCATTGAACGTCCAGCATTTGCCAAAACTATGGAACTCGCTATAGATATCTCGGGGAGAGTGGTCGGAGACTTGTAGTGTTTAATTTATCATCATGGGCACGGGTGAACCGTGGATTTAGGGCGGAGTTTATATTTCGCCTCGTCTTGCGAAGACGTGGTTTGAAATGGTTCCAAGTAGTATTGAATAAGCATCAGAGCTTGCTTAGGAACCATTGATAATCATCATGTCGGTGGAAGAAGCATAATGTATAACTTCTAGTATATCTCTCACTTGCACCATTCTTTTCTCTTTTCTTTTTTCCTTTTCTCTCACATTCGTATAGGTGGAGTAGCACTACGTAGTTACTGAAGTACATAAATATGAATCACTTTGCACTCATGAGTTTATCGTCATAGTAGAATGACTATATTTTAGGATAGGAGTGTGTCATCGCAGTAGTTTATACTTGATTCGTTTCGCTGCCAAGCCACTAAACCCCGACGATGGGTGTAAAATAGTCAGCCGTCAAAAGTAAGGTGGGCGCCGGTCTTAAAGACGTGTTCCCGGGCTCGTGGCCAACCTCAATTCTGCGGCGGGATGCAGAACGGCGCTAAGCGAGAGTCTTCCACAAAAGTCATCCCACCAATTTCCCTTTTCTTTTCTTCTTCAGCCAACATCGACAAACCGGTTCTCAACGGCAAACAGTCAAGATGGTGAGTTTTACTGTTATCTCAGACGGATGACGACCTTTATTGTGTTGTCCAGTATCTCCCTTGACTAGTCTCAATTTTGTTCCGCCGTGGGCAAGATTTGTGGGACTGGAAAAAACGGGTCTTTGCAAGATGCTTCGGATACACTTTCTCTGAAGCGCAAATTGCTGACTCGGCTGTCTTTCTTGTAGCCTTTCCACAAGCAAGTCAAGAACAGCGCTTACTACAGGTGAGTCTTTCCTAATAGATTTTGAAAAACAAAAAATATTTGTCGGCCAAGGTACTAATACCCTCGCAGCCGCTACCAGACCAAGTACCGCCGTCGCAGAGAGGGCAAGACTGATTACTATGCCCGTAAGCGCCTGATCACCCAGGCCAAGAACAAGTACAACGCTCCCAAGTACCGTCTCGTTGTCCGTTTCACCAACCGCGACATCATCACCCAGATCGTCTACTCTGAGATCTCCGGTGACAAGGTTTTCGCCAGCGCCTACGCCCACGAGCTCAAGCGCTATGGCATCACCAACGGTCTGACCAACTGGGCTGCCGCTTACGCCACCGGTCTCCTCCTTGCCCGCCGTACCCTCAAGAAGCTGGGCATTGACGAGCAGTTCCCCGGTGTTGAGGAGGCTGATGGTGAGTACACTCTCACCGAGGCCGTTGAGACCGATGACGGTGAGCGCCGTCCCTTCAAGGCCTTCCTTGATGTTGGTCTTGCCCGTACCTCCACCGGTGCCCGTGTCTTCGCTGCCATGAAGGGTGCCTCCGACGGTGGTATTCTCGTCCCCCACTCCGAGAACCGTTTCCCCGGTTTCGACATTGAGACCGAGGAGCTCGATGCTGAGACTCTCCGCAACTACATCTTCGGTGGCCACGTCGCCGAGTACATGGAGGGTCTTGCCGACGACGATGAAGAGCGTTACCGCGGCCAGTTCCACAAGTACCTTGAGAACGAGGTTGAGGCCGGTGACATCGAGGACCTCTACACCGAGGCCCACAAGGCTATCCGTGAGGACCCCTTCAAGAAGGACGAGGATGAGGGCTCCAAGAAGACCAAGGAGGAGTGGAAGGCCGAGAGCAAGAAGTTCCAGAAGAAGAAGCTTACCCACGCTGAGCGCAAGGCTCGCGTTGAGCAGAAGATCCGTGAGCTTGCTGCTTAAGTGTCATGCTTAAAGCGATAGTCCACCAAAAAGTTTACTTCTCAGATAAATAATAGGGGGAATTAGGTTTCTTTCTTGCCAAACCGGCGTTTCAGGGTCTCAGTAGTTCTTCATGATTGTCACGACCTCCTTTTGTTATTTCAGGGTTCTTCGGAGCAATAATCGGGTTGATTCCCAGGGAATTTGATTGATCGTTCAATATGCTCCGGTGGACCGCGTTCGTAGACGTAGTTCTGTTCTGTAAATGGCCTTAGTACCACTATCCCCATCCCTTTCTTTTGTTCTCAACCAAAACCCCCCCTTTTCAGCCTCCAGTCTTTTCGTTACTCAGCCACTGGGCATGAAAGGGATTGGTGAGGCCGGCCCATAGTATATAGAATGGTACGAGTCTAGACCATCAAGGATGATGATACGGATTGCATGCCAGACATGTTGACGAGTGCTCTGTGTGCAAGACTATGGTTAGGGCCTTCTAAAGCCCAGTACTGTCAGACTGTCAACATTGTCCCTACTCGAGCATAAAGTCAATATTGACGATGATTGGTCTAGCCTTGTAATAAGATATTTCCAACACATCAGCAAGCACAGCAGAGTAGTCATTCACAAGTCTATAAAATACTGAGCCGTATGGACAAGTCAGGCAGTAGGCAATATAACTGAAATATACTCCGTATATTTGCAAATATTACTCGATTGATAGCTACCAGACCCATCAACTAGAAGGAGTGAGGAGAAAATCTAAATATATACATTTATTTCTATATACATTGGATGAGCCCCCGAAACCGGCGTGGCTAAATGGCTTGCCAAAATTGAAAACGATTAAAGGCAACGGATATAAATGTGCCGTTCGAATGGTCATATTTCAGGACTGCTAGAACGCTGAGAATAGACCCACCGTTCGACAAGTAAAATCGTCTCATGTGGATTCTGAACAAGATCATGCACTTTGATACCGATATAATTGAGGGTTTGGACCGAGCTAGGGCAGAGCATCATCCCATCAGCTGGCGTCACACCCGTGACAAGCTGACTGTTTGGCTGAACCTGTATGCTGGATGTGCACAGTTTGACTTGCCGACAGATGTCATTCAATGTGCTGACGGCTGCCTCCACAGGTCTGAGTTCTTCGCGTTCGGCTGTCCACTCGACCAACATGGCCCCGAACCACACCGCGAGGGACATGTCGTGAGCGATGGCAGCAGGCTCATTTGTCTCGAGAATATTAGCGAATATGGTAAGGATAGTGACGACCGAGTAGAAAGAAAAATAACTAGTAAGAGGTAGAAGGAATGTCAGCTGAGAAAATTTCCGTTCGATTCTTTTCAATATGACAACGTACCCTATCGGCCAGTAAGAGTCAGTCGAATCAATGGTTATTGCCCGCTTCATGGTTTCAATTGATCTCCTAGCCGCCTCAAGCGACTGGTTTTTGGCTGTTTCACTGTTTGATACTGATCTTTCACGGTTGAGTAGAATGATAGTGGTGCAAGCGTTTTGGATTAATTCGTCATAAAACCACGCGCTGTGGCTATACTTTCCAAGGCTTTCGTCCTGAATCATATGTATGTGAGATTGATATCAACTCTACAGTTGTTGCTTCAGCTTACTATTTTCCAGTCTGTAAGAGCTGTTTGACTCTCCTTGATCAAGTCCTCTATTAACTGGTCACATGGTTGTGATCCATTTTGCCGTGCCTCATCCATCATATCGAAGAATCGTAGTTTCGCAAATGCCAGGCGCGTGGCCACCAAGAAATTAATTTGGGCCGTTCGGTTCAACCCTTCGTTCGGGTTCCACGTGGACAGCTCTGGGAATCTGACGACCATTGTGCTAGGGTCGACAAGACTCGGCTTGCCTAGATGAAAACGGAAAATACAATCATTGTGTACTAAATTCCAGACGCAGAAGCGCATTTGATCCTTATGAGGTGACTGGCCATGGGGGGATGGGCAGTTGTCATTGACGTCCGCATCTAGCAGAAAGAAGCCTAGATTACAGGCTATGCGGTATGCAGAGCAATGAAACTTCCACGAAAGCTCCCTATCGAAAAACCAATTTGTTGCAAAAGTCTTCAATCAGGTTAGGGTCTGTTGAATAGATGTTGCGGTTCATTATGACAGCGCGACGTACCAAGAGAAGAGCGGCGTAAAAATCTGTGAGAGTAGGTTGTGCCTCGAAGTCCCAGTATTTAGCATGTTCTAGCAATTTTCTGTACATATAGGAGGCATAATCTTTTCTCCTCTGACCGAGGCCTCGCTCCATAAATAACCCTTGCAGAAGAACGCTATAGTATACCAGAAGTGCAGATGTGTCGATCCTGACGTGTGGTAGGTCGAACAGGTCAGGAAGACGAAAAAGGAACTCTTTTCCCACAGGAAGCTCAGGGCCCCATGAAAATTCGTAAAACACTACGAAGAGATTAGTTCGCAAGGATTCTCGTACTGGTGTAGCTGGAAAATCGTACCGTTGACCCATTTGGTTGCCATGCTTTTGGTGATGGATGCATCGTCCCAAAGTAAGGCACCACCAGTGTCGGAGCTGAGCACCGGGATATTTGGCGTAGTTTGCTCAGTACGACAAGAGGGAATGTGTTCTTGAACGATGTCTGGAACGAGATTGTAGTTACCTGTGACACATTATAGAAATCTGATTAAGTTCATTATAATTCAAGAGTGCTTACCATTACTCTGAGGGGTTTCTAGGATTTCATTGTGGAAGAGCGCGGCTAAACTAGGGGGAGGAAGGCTTCTCTGGTCACCTGCTGCAGGAGACTGACAAGGCACTGCTGTCAGAGATTGCTCCAATGAAGCCAGACGTCTGAGGATGTCAGGTAATACTCCATTGAAAGTGCCGTCATTCTGCCTTGCACGGTACACAGTCCTGTCAAGGTTAGCATTCTTTCTAGCGGTATAAGAAGGATGTACTCATAGCGACCTTGATCTTCTGGTTCTCCGACATCGTTTCGGGTAAACACATTCGACATTGGATGCGATGCATCGATTACATTGCGGCAGCGCTTTGTTACAACCGATCTGCTCGGTAGTAGAAGTTTCAAGGTAAGCTAAACAAGGTCTCCGGTATACATGTGTGAACACGGGAGTGGATACCTTTTTCTTTCTACACCTTTCGCACTGCCTGTATTTAGCTCCGAAAGTAGGATCCCTGAGCTGGGAAGAGCACCCACCGAGAGGGATTGGTCGGGTAAAGACATCGGAGTCGACAATCTTCCTGGTAGGCAGACCGAGTCACAAGTGATGGACTTGAAACCATACACGGACAAATCTTTATAGTCCGAAAGTCCGAAGACCCCACATAGTTTAAACATGGAAGTGTCTAACCTTGAGTGGCATAGCACTTTTATTACCTACCTACCCGTGGTCTGAGCCGCCTCTTGCTGTGCAGTCGGAGCCCGCGGACTCCATGGTCTCGCCCCTTAGGGTTGTCTTTACCACCCGTCACTTCTGCCAAAATCTGGGTTGGTTATCCAACCTACGCCACAATATAGAATAGTAGTATTAAAATACCCTTGACTACACAGAAAAATCAATAATCATTTGATATAAAATCTATAAAGTCTTCGGAACTCCGATTATAACTAGTCTATGTAGAAATTCACTATAGGGAATCCCCCGTCATAAGCAATTCAGATGGTTTACTTAATTGATTGCCTATACAGAGTAAAGGGGTTGATTCACACCACGCTAGCTGACCCACTGGCGGAGCTTCCTGAGCCAAGAAGTCCGAATCCGATATCTTGGCCTCCGCTCGCCCACTTCTAAGTGGTCTACGTATACTGCTAGGTAGATATTTTCCAAACACTATGGATTTCCTGTGGCTCGGCTGCCCCCCAACTACGTATAAAGCAACCCTCTCGGCACAAACCTACAGCTTTCCTCTACAGTTTGACATGTACAATTCTTCATGGGTTCAGAAGCTAAGCGGAACCTTAATTACATCTGTCATTCAGGGACAATAGTCATTCTGTTTTTTCTACCGATCCCCTCGCTGAGCTCTATAGAAATTCAACAAACTACAGATGTTCTCTTCTCCAGGGCATGACCCACCTTCCTCGGACATGGCCCTCTCTATGGACGGAGGCACTAGCTCGGGGACTCAAACCTACGCAAACAGTGAAAGGTCGGATCTTGAACAGAAAGACAAACTTGCGGAAAATCGAGCGGATATCGACGAGCGACTGACGAACTTAGCGCGAAAACTGACCGCGAAGTCTGAAAACCTTCATCGTTCCCCCTTCGAAGCGCGAGAGGGTGGATGTCTGGACCCTAACAGTCCTGACTTTCGTGCCAGAGATTGGGCAAAAGCTTTCTACAACGCCAGATATAACGCCGATGAAAACTGCCCACCTCGAGTTGCCGGAGTTGCGTTCAAAAATCTGAACGTTTCCGGTTACGGTAGTCCTGTGGACTACCAAATGAGTGTTGGAAACGCCCTGCTGAAGTTGCCGACACAGATATATCAGTTCCTTGGTGGCAAGAAACGGAGGATCGACATTCTCCAAGGCCTTGATGGACTAGTTCTTCCTGGCGAACAACTCTGTGTCCTGGGCCCTCCTGGATCCGGCTGTTCCACTTTTCTCAAAACTATTTCTGGTGAAACTCATGGCTTTCAGGTAGACCCGGCATCCTACATCAACTACCATGGCATAACTTCCAAGCAAATGTCAACTGATTTCCGGGGTGAGGCTATTTACACCGCTGAAGTTGATGCACACTACCCACAACTCTCAGTCGGCGATACGCTGTACTTTGCATCCCTTGCCCGTGCACCTCGTCACCTTCCAGGTGGCATCAGTTCCCAGGAGTACGCTACCCATCTGCGAGATGTGATTATGGCCATGTTTGGGATCAGTCATACTATCAATACAAGAGTCGGTAATGACTTCGTTCGCGGTGTCAGCGGGGGTGAGAGAAAGCGTGTTACGATCGCGGAGGCTGCATTAAGCTATGCCCCATTACAGTGCTGGGATAACAGCACCAGAGGATTGGACAGCGCAAACGCAGTGGAGTTTTGCAGGACCTTACGGACACAAAGCGATGTTTTTGGAATGACCTCGTGTGTCGCAATTTACCAGGCTCCTCAAGCTGCGTACAATGTAAGCCCAGGAAGCCATGAGAAAGTATTGGATTCAGCTAACAAGCCAGGTAGCTTTTCGACAAGGTTATTGTCTTGTATGAAGGACACCAAATATATTTCGGCGCAGCTCATGATGCTAAAGGCTATTTTGAACGACTCGGCTTTCTATGCCCTGAGTCTCAGACAACTGCCGACTTTCTCACTTCGATGTCCAGTCCAACCGAGCGCATCATCAGACCAGGTTTTGAGAGTCTGGCACCTAGAACACCCGAGGAGTTTGCTAAGCACTGGAAAGAAAGCCCCGAACGCCAATCCTTGTTGCACCAGATTGATCAGTACGCTAATGAACATCCTTTTGATGGAGCCGATCTTGACCGATTTGCCCAATCCCGGAAGACAGAAAAGTCAAAGAACCAACGACAGAAATCACCCTATACCCTGTCATACTGGGGCCAGATTCGGCTTTGTATGTGGAGGGAATTGCAGCGCCTCAAGAATGATCCAAGTGTTACCATCGTCATGCTTATTAACAATTTCTTTGAAGCGCTGATAATTTCGAGCATATTCTACAATCTCTCAGGGAACACTTCATCGTTCTTCTCCCGCGGTGCTATTCTATTTATGATGGTTC
Source organism: Aspergillus sojae (assembly GCA_008274985.1). Classification (NCBI taxonomy): domain Eukaryota; kingdom Fungi; phylum Ascomycota; class Eurotiomycetes; order Eurotiales; family Aspergillaceae; genus Aspergillus; species Aspergillus sojae. The sequence continues at coordinate 3,235,554 of CP035527.1, read as the reverse complement.
TCTTGAATGCTTTTTCAAGCATGCTCGAGATTCTGAGCTTGTATGCGAAACGAACAATCGTGGAAAAGCATAACCGATATGCCCTCTACCACCCTAGTGCGGAGGCCATATCGTCAATGATTATGGATATGCCATACAAAATTGTGAACTCGATATTGATGAACATAACGTTATATTTCATGGCAAATCTGCGTCGTGAACCCGGGCCGTTTTTCTTCAACTATCTGATCTCTTTCATGATGGTGATGAGCATGTCGATGTTTTTCCGCCTCTTTGCATCACTTACCAAAACAATCCAGCAGGCGTTAGCTCCGTCATCAATCATCCTTATGGCTCTGGTTCTATATACTGGGTTTGCCATTCCAGTTAGTTATATGCGTGGGTGGGCTTCGTGGATTCGGCACTTGAATCCTGTCGCATATGGTTTCGAGGCTATAATGGTCAATGAATTTAACGGGAGGACTTTTCCTTGTGCGTCGTTCGTCCCTTCTGGGGTAGGGTACGAGAATATCTCCAAGGATGAGCGCGTCTGCTCGGTCGTAGGATCTATTCCAGGCTCAGATCTCGTTGACGGCACGACTTTTGTTAAATCCACATACGGATATGAAAACAGTCATCGCTGGAGAAATTTTGGTATTATCCTCGCACTCACTATCTTTCTCGCCCTGTGCCAAATTGTTGCAACAGAGCTAGTTGCCTCTGAGCGGTCAAAGGGAGAGGTTCTTGTGTTTCGCCGCGGCAGCTCACAGAAAGCCAGGGCAAAACAGCACCAGCACGATGAAGAGCGGACACAAGCCCCTGTCTTCCAAAACGAGAAGCATAGCGAGGGACCTGGCTCGACGATAAGTGTGGAGAAACAAACCTCTATCTTTCACTGGGAAAATGTATGCTATGATGTTAAGATCAAGAGTGAAACTCGGCGGATTCTAGATCATATTGATGGTTGGATCAAGCCTGGCACTTTGACTGCCTTGATGGTAAGCCACTTCTACCGAAATATTCCCAACAATGTCAGGCTCACAAGCGATTCACAGGGCAGTTCCGGTGCTGGAAAGACTACTTTACTCGACGTGCTGGCTAACCGCACCACAGTTGGGGTAGTTGGTGGTGATATGCTCGTCGATGGCCGGCCAAGGGACAGCTCATTTCAACGCAAAACAGGTTATGTACAGCAACAAGACCTTCATCTTCATACCTCCACTGTGCGTGAGGCTCTAGAGTTTAGTGCCTTGCTCAGACAACCGCCTCAATATACCCGGGAAGAAAAACTGGACTATGTTGAGAAAGTTCTTGATCTTCTCAATATGAGAGACTATGCTGACGCTATAGTTGGGATACCTGGAGAGGGCCTTAACGTGGAGCAGAGAAAACGCCTTACAATTGGCGTCGAGCTGGCTGCACGTCCGAAACTGCTACTTTTCCTAGACGAGCCTACCTCGGGCCTGGATAGTCAGACATCGTGGTCGATTTGCAATCTGATGGAGACTCTGACCAAGAACGGACAAGCTATTCTATGTACCATTCACCAGCCGTCTGCCATGTTGTTCCAACGCTTTGATAGACTGCTTCTTCTAGCAAAGGGAGGCAAAACCGTCTACTTTGGTGACATCGGACGAGAGTCTAGAATATTGATGGACTATTTCACTCGTAATGGTGGCCCTGCTTTGCCACCTGGCAGCAACCCAGCGGAGCACATGCTTGAGGTGATTGGCGCCGCACCTGGGGCTAGAAGCGAGATTGACTGGCCTGCGGTTTGGCGAAACAGCCCTGAATATCAGAATGTGCGCCATGAGCTCTCAAATCTGAGAGCTTTGGCCAATCAACCATCGCCCGTTTCAGATACCAACGACAAATCCAGCTATGCAGAATTCGCAGCTCCGTTCGCGACACAGTTTGTGCAAGTTGGGCTAAGAGTGTTCCAACAGTACTGGCGTACACCAGCGTATATCTATTCTAAAGTTTTGCTTACGATCGGTTGTGTAAGTATTTTCTCGACGGACTTACATCTACACTGGGTTCTAATGAGCTGTTCTTCAGTCACTCTTCATAGGGTTCTCTTTCTTCAAAGCCGACAATACAGCTCAGGGCCTACAAAATCAAATGTTTGGTGTTTTCGTCTTCCTCTTCGTCGTCATTCAATTGATTATCCAAATCATCCCGTCGTTCGTAACGCAACGGACCCTTTACGAAGCTCGGGAGCGACAATCCAAGACATATTCGTGGCAAGCATTCGTTGTCACCAACATACTCGTCGAGCTTGCATGGAACTCGGTAGGTCTTAATGTCACAACCTCTGTACGACGCCTGTTGCCCGGTCTGACTCTAATGCGTTCTAGATCATGGCAATATTCTGTTTCCTTGTGTGGTTTTACCCCGTGGGCCTTTTCCACAACGCTGAATACACCGACACACTGCACTATCGGAGCACCCTCACCTTTCTCTTCATCTGGGTGACCTTTCTCTTCGCCAGCTCATTGGCGCATATGTTAATCGCAGGCATCGAGAGTGAGGAGATTGCCTCGAGTCTCTCCAACATATTAGCTATCATGATGTACGCGTTTTGCGGAATTCTTGCCGGCCCGAACGCTCTTCCTGGTTTCTGGATCTTCATGTACAGAGTCAACCCGTTCACTTACTTAGTATCGGGCTTGTTATCAACCAGTCTCGGTGAAGCACCAATGCACTGCGCCGAAAAGGAGTTTTTGTCCTTTTCTACTCCCACAAACTTGACCTGCGGTGAGTATATGCGGGATTATATTTCGACGAATGGGGGCTACTTGCTCAATGCAGGAGCGCAAGGGGGCGAAGATTGCCAGTTCTGCACGACAGGAAACACCACCCAGTTCCTGCAACATGTCAATATCGACTTCTCAACACGATGGAGGGATTTCGGGCTGATGTGGGTGTACGTGGGGTTTAATATATTTGCAGCCATAACTCTGTACTGGCTCTGTCGAGTACCCAAGGGTAAGAAGAACAAATGAAGGCATTCGTCGTCTTTATTTTTCTTTCGGTACTTGCTACGACCTGCCCCTACTTGGATGCTTACCATTTCAACTGGTCTAGCATCAAGCATTCAAAAAGTTCACTGTATTTAATTCTAGTTTGACGGCTTGCCCCAAGGCTTGTCGATTCTGAATATAGAAAGTATTAGATAGAGAATAATAGATATTGTTCAGATCTTAGAGCAACCTTGTTACCTCCGAGATAGACCTGAATAGCATCTTCAGAGCGATAGGCAACGGATCTTCAAGAAAAGTTGATTTAAGTGCTGGAGCTACCTAGAAGCCATAGGTTAGCGTTATATTTTATGGTAGTGAATGCCCTGGCAAGGAGATTCAATGAATATACATTCCACTGTTGATTCTAATTGTCCTTCGGATCTGTGAGTGGGCCTATCGATATCGGCTTTGCTATGTTACTTCAAGTTTCTGGCGGCTGAACGGGATTGGTTATTATGCACACGGATCGTTCGGTACACGCACTTCCGCCTTATCCCACGCTCCAGAATGAATAGATCACTGCGCCAAAAGCGGCCCTGATCTAGTCTCATTCCGGGAACATACTGGAACTATCCATAAATGACTCCTTTTTAGTACATAATCCCATTCTTATTAAATCTCTATATCTATCCACAAAGCAGGGGAAGAAATTCCCCCACGCAATACACCTCCAACTACAACCTCGCCCGATCGGCTCCCTCCAACAATGAAAGCCCCGTAATCTTCTCCAACTCCTTAACAGCATCCTGGGTGCGTCCCAGATTCACCTTAACCGTCCTCATCCCCGCCTTCTTAGCGCCCTTCAAATTCTCCCCAATATCATCAAAGAAAACAATATCCGAGGCCCCAACCTCCCTCAACCCCTTCTCCCTTGCCAACCGATTCATCTCCCGAATCGCGAATTCATAGATCTTCGGGTCTGGTTTCCTCAGCCCCGTATGCGCCGACGAAATGAAGAAATCAAACTGCCCCTTCACTCCACTCTCATCGGTATTGTAGGCATGTCCATCAGGGAAAACAACCGTATTCGACAGCGCGCCCAGAATATACTTCCCCGAGGCCTTTAATTTCTTCAACGCGGGCGCCATGTAAGGGTCCGGCGTTCGGGATATCCGCATCATTTCCCAGAAAAGGAACTCTGCGTCTAGCTGGGGGAGTGGGGGTAGTGGTGAGGACGATGCTGGGGTGCCGGTACCAGACTGCTTTTTCTGAAGTGTTTCGTGGAATTTCGTCCATAGATCTGGGTTGCTGAGGTCTTTATTGAATTCTTTGAAGAAGTCGGCGTCTAGTTTGATTTCGCCGCGTTCGAGCCGGTGCCAGCTGCCGCTGGGGGCGGATCGGGAGATACTGAAGTTTACCCATCCCGGGGGGATTTTGTTGGCGATTTCGTAGTCGAGGATGGCTTGGAATGGGGAGAGGACCTGTTTTTCTTGGTTAGTGGTGGGCTTGTTGGCCTTTTGGGGTTGGTATAGAGGCGTACGCAGACTCCGCCGATGTCGAATAGTAGACCGACGGGCCGTGTGGTTTCTGCCATGGTGGTTCACTGGGTGGAAGGGGCTTATCGCTGGTAAGTTTGTGTGACTGGTTTTCTTTCGCGAAGGCTTTTGTTATAAGAGTTGAAGTCAATCGCTGGGAATGGGGTTCGTAACGTGTTATGCGGAGAATAATTGGGTTTGGTTGTTGCGCTGATTAGATTGCCGAGGTTAGATTGAGTCCTTATCGGCCAAGGATCAATGACCGAGGAAGGAAGAACTACTATATCCACTAACTCAACAATTACAATTCCCGCGTACTTTGTTACTGGATAGGTATATATTTTCAATTTAATGTTTAATCATCATATAGCTGGTACCTTCTCATAGTTAGACTGCAGTCACGTGGGGAGGGATTGCCTGTCTAGTACTCATATACGTCACTATCCCATATTTTCTAGCTAGCATAGAAACAGAACAGACTTGAATGCTTTCATTAATCAAACAGAATACGAATGTATTCACAACAACTTAAATCTAGCAGCAATAGTGCAACACACGACTATAAACGCGATGAAGCAACCCACAATCCCAAAGAACCAGGCCAGTCCAGGCACATCCTGACCAGGAACTGTAACGTTCATTCCAAAAAGGCCCGTCACCATATGCAGTGGAACGAAGATTGTGGCCAGGACAGTCACCTTGCTGAGGACTTCGTTGATGTTCAGACTCAAGCGTAGGTTATTAGCACTGATCTGCGCGAGGCAGTTTGACTGCGAGCGACCGACGATCTCGTCAAAGTGCGCCAGACTCGACATGGTGGTTACCAGATGGTCCTGCACATCGCCCAGATACATGATCAAATCGCCATCGGGAAAGACGGGCTGTTTGTCTTTGGCCTGGCACCGCTTGACGAAGCCATTCAGGACGTCCACCTTGCCGCTCAGAGCGCGGATAAGATACGTGATCTTCTTGCGGAGATTTTCGGCACGAGGGATGAGGGATCTGACGTCGTCTACACGAGCGATGAAGACTTGATCCTCGATGGATTCAGACTCACGTTCCACGGCTTGCATGTACGGTTCGAAGCTGTCGATGATATCGTCTCTGTGTAATAATGTTAGGGATGTATCGAATTTAAGGAAGGCACGAGACGTACATCAGGGCATAACAGACCCAATCACCTGACAAGATGGATGGATCAGGGAGACGGCGAATTCGATCTCTGACTCGACTTATGTGTCCATTTCCACTAGGAGAGAAGGTCACCGCCCCATTCTTGAAGACGAGGATGTAACACCCGGCAGAGGAAGGGGTGGACCAGAAAATGCTTGCCGGAGATCTGGCTCTTCCCTTCTCTCCACCTTCATCTGCAAAGGTCACCAAGGTCTGAAACGAGATTAGATAGTAGTTCCGAAAGACCTCGACCTTCTCTCTTGGCTCACGCATGGTGATATCTTCCGCCGTCAGAGGATGGATAGACAGTGCCTGGGATACGATGTCGACATCCTGCTCGGTGGCGTCGCATATGTCCAGCCACCAAACATTCCCTTCAGTCCTCTCGCTCTCCTGCAAGTGCGTGATGAACTGGTCGGAGAAGATCTCCTCCCAGTTGGAAGAGGAAATGACCTGTTGAGTCTGCGAAGAGAAATAGCTGAACTGTGGAGCCTTGTCGGAATGCATTTTCAAAACTCGAAGCGATGCTCTCTTGATAACGCTTTAATCATACTTCGATAATCATCTAGGAAATATCTGTCGGGCCCGGAACAGCTGGGGACAACAGCGAAGGTGCAGCAAAGTTAACCCATCGAAGAACGATAGACATCGAATAGGTCTGAGGTGGAACCAAAGAGGATACAACGGAGATTTTCATATAGGAATATTGGATACCCAACAACTTCATCAAGGCTGATGTGTATGTCTGGCACTGGCGGTTTCCTACACCGAAAAAAGGGGGGAGAAGGGAAATAAAGGGTTGGGAAATAACTTGGAAGAAAACGGCCCTAAAAGCGAAGGGGGAGAAACAAATGGGACCCTCGGAGGCAGCCGTATGAAGCGTGGTTACATGCAGGAATCCGAACTTCCGACTTGGTATTTCATGGCATCCATGGCATCCTTGGTTGCAATTGATTTTCATTACGACATCGCTGGCTACCTAGAGAAAATGAATGTAGAGATTCTCTTCCCTTCCATCCTCCAAAACATCAAGTTTCAGCATATAACATTATCGATCGAGTCCTGGCTTCAGTAGAACACAACGTTACAATGTGGGTGCCTATGAAGGATCCCGGCATAAAAACTTTTAATACAGCAAGGCGAAGTGACATTCGGGAAGACACCGTCTCCGTCTGGCCGGCCCCCATTTGACGGGGTAAACCAAGTGGGTCCTCTGCCTTATAGGGCTGAGTGTACACAGTGCACAAGGTAATGGATGAACCAGAGCCAAGTGGAATATGCGATGTACTTCGTACAGAGCAGTGCACGAATCAGACGTAATGCATATTTAATCCGTTATTTGCTGCTGAGTTGGAAGACAGACATTGTGCATGGACAGAGACCGGTGTGAAAGTGTAAAACTCTGTAGGGCTTCTTGGCTGTGGAGACCAAGAATGTCGATGCCTAGTTGACGCAAGGGGGACCTTGGGCGCGGCATACTGCGTGGAAGACACCGGGGCTCGTTTCTCGAGGATTTTGTAACTGGACTAATGCTAGAAGTTGATATTGTTGATGCTGATCTCACGCTTTTCCCCGGGAGTATGATTCCCAGATCCATCTCAAGGGTCGAGACCTGCTCGCTACCCCGGCACAGGAGGCACGGAATGAACATTCAAAATCGGAAACAGATATTTGGAGAGTGCCGGGCGCGGCATTTGACTGCGCCCTTGTCATATTGATTGACGTCGTACATTTTCGGACTTTAGTGTCAATGTAGGTTATTTATCATGGTAATGGATAATATGATGGGATGACGCCTGCATTTGAGTAGTGTTAATATGACGAAGCTCTATAAGTACAAGTATATCATAATGGGCTGCATTGAGTAACCTGCCTATCTCATTGAGAACCGCACTCCGAGTCATATCAAGCCGGAAAAGTCGCGGCCCCTTACAAGGTCTTCATGCCAGAGAATCTGCTGGATCCACATCATCTTTTCGGCGGGAACTATGAGCTTTGTTCTTGCCGACTATATATTTTCCAGGCTACCAAGATATTTATGATAGACGTGTTTGTGTCACCTTGATGGCTGTCAGGCAGGCGGCTGAAGTGGGCAGAATGACAGGCAACACGAGTACCTGTCAGCTTCCTATTTGCTGGGCTCTTCAAAAAGCACAGCTGATTTCTATGATGGGCACTCAACAAGACTCACGATACATCATCAGACTTTCCTTTTGTCGAAGTGCCCGAATTACTGCGCAGTATCACGAAAGCGAGCAGAATGGCGACCAGGGGTGGCCGGTGGGCCGATCCTGTGTTTTTTGCTTGGATTCTGTAAGCCTCATCGATAACTCTTAAGCTTTGGAGTAACTCCACATTTTACTAATTGTTTATCGCCTCATTGCAGGCTCGTTCATACAGTGGGGCTCTACTTTTTCGCTAAGGGCTTCCTGTTGTCACGAAGAGTGCTGGACTTTTCCAGCACATGTACCCGTCCTCTACTACCAGCATTCCCAAGTTATGAATCCCCCCATCTTCAGTCTACTCAGAGTGGATGCTGGATGCCCAGATCCTTCGACAAAGCCGTGATCCTGGTTATAGATGCGCTACGATACGACTTCGCGGTGCCACATGCACCACAGTCATCTAGAAAAGACACTTATCAGCCTTTCCATAATGCTCTTACCATACTACACGAGAGAGCAGCGCAAGAACCCCAAAACGCGGTTCTCTTTCCCTTCATTGCAGATCCCCCTACAACAACCTTGCAGCGGTTGAAGGGACTGGCAACAGGAACACTGCCAACATTTATCGAGGCTGGCGCCAATTTTGCCGGTTCCGCACTTTCAGAGGATAATTTCGTGACGCAACTACATAAAGCAGGAAGAAGGCTGGTGCATCTCGGGGACGATACATGGACAAAGCTGTTTCCGAACCATTTCCTACCCAATCTATCTCGAGCGTACGATTCCTTCCTCGTTGCCGACCTCCATACGGTCGACCAGGGCGTAGAGGAACACCTTATGCCGCTCATTAACCATCACCAAGATGAATGGGATGTGATTTTTGGCCATTTTTTAGGCGTCGATCACGTTGGTCATCGATTCGGCCCCGCGCATCCTGAAATGTCCAATAAACTGAAGGACATGGACCGCGTCATAACAGAGGTTGTCAACTCTATCGACGAAAACACGCTACTTGTCGTTCTGGGCGATCATGGAATGGATGAACATGGAAACCATGGAGGCGAAACCGAAAATGAGGTACAGGCGGCGTTGTGGATGTACACTCAGCGCAGGCATTTTGGTCATTTGCTGGTGCATCCACAGGAGCCAGCCTCGTATCTTAACAAATCAGCCGTCTATCAAATAGATCTTGTCCCGACCTTGTCGCTCCTTCTGGGAATCCCCATTCCCTTCAATAGCCTAGGGAGTCCTATCAGAGAGGCTTTCCTTGGAGCAGCCGGAAATAATTGGGAGCAACTGGTGCGTGCATACATGCTATCGTTTGCACAAATTGAACGATTCCACCGAGAATACTCAATAGTAGAGGAGAATTCACAGCATGCCCTAGAGCACAACCATACGGATTTTCCTCAAAGTGTCCCTGGGCAAGAACTTGATTTTCAGGACCAAGAATTTCTGAAGACATTATACCACGAATTATGCGATTACCAAGGAAAGATCTTGCAACATTACAAAAGCATATGGGCGCAGTTCAATATGGCTCACATAGTAGAGGGGTTGATAATCCTGTTATCTGGAGCCGTCGCACTGTTACTTCGTGTTTGCGCGTGGGACCAATGCAATCTCATCCTCAGTGCTTCTTCCGGGACAATTAAAATGGGCACTGCAGCATCCATAGCCACTTATTTGATCCATATTGCCATAGTAGAGCCAGGGAAATCTCGCATGTCGGATGGAGTGATTCTGGGGGCTACGATGAGTAGTATTATGCTATTCGCCTGTCAATTTCATCTGTTTGGGATGATCCAGGTATCCACAAAATCTCAAATGCCGACCTTTTGGGACATAATGGCGATTGCGCTTACTATTCTGCTCTCTATCGGGTTTGCGTCCAATTCGTACACTGTATGGGAAAACCAGACTGTACTCACATTCCTCGCAACATTTGGCATATGTACCATTTCAATGTCATATAGGAGCTTCGACAGAAGAAAGAATACGCTAGGGGCTCTTCTCTCGGTATCATTCATGATACTGGTCAGGGTGGTGTCACTAAGTCGTTATTGTCGGGAAGAGCAACTTCCATTTTGCGTAACGACTTACCATCGCCTGGGTAACACCATGGGCTGGAGACTGCTCATCCCATATCTGATAGCCATACTCATTCCAATGGCCACTCGAATAGCCTTTGGTTCAGACTTGATATCTCAAGATATAGGGGTTTGGACATGGTGTCACATTGGCATGCCCATGGCACTTTTCTTCAATGCTGTCTATTGGACCCTCGATTCTGCCAACAGAATTGGTTGGCTTGAAGGTAGACATTCCAATATTCTATCTAAGGGGCTTCACAATTTCTTTTTTCAGTCCACTCTCGTCATTGCGATTGCTAGCAGTGGAATAGCTCTCACCTCAAAATGGACCACGATCATGACTCCTGTTCGATATAATATGATCATCACTACATTTATATTGTTGACCAGCATTCTGGTGAGTGGCCCAATGGGAGGTGGTTCCTTGTCCATATTATATTTCCAGGTCCTGAGCCTACGCAAACTGCTCAATCACTCTCGCAACTATGCTATCGGACCTACAATTGCTGCGCTTTTAGGAACTCTCCACTTCTTTGGCACCGGACATAATGCAACCCTCTCCAGCATCCAATGGGAAGCTGCTTATATCCTATCACAGGATCTTTCCTACCCATGGTCCCCGTTGCTTGTGACCCTTAACACTTTTGCTGGCCCAATTGTCGCGGCATTTTCGATCCCTTTAATCATAGCACGAGATGGACACTCACAGGGAATGCATCCTGTAGCCAAATCATACGCAATTCATGTTTTGGTTTACTCGGTATGGGCGTTGTCAACGGCAGTATGGGCTAGTGTCCTACGACGCCACCTTATGCTATATGCTATATTCTGCCCTCGATTCTTGATGGCCGGGGCCTTACTGCTGATTATCGATGTTATTGCGATAATAATTTCATTGATCACTGCAGTGAATACTAAATGAGAGGATAGGGTTTTCATGGAATCAAAACCTGAAACAATGAAATAAACAACCATGTCTGATGACACCCGATCACCAGTCGTTGCCAACAAAAACGCACATCCCGCATTAACTCCCTGGTTGTTGAAACTTGTGAGCCACTTGATAGCAGTTGGGCCAGGAAAAGTATCCAACCCAACCTAGCCCAACATATCTATCCGAGGAAGCGGTGCATAAAAGCTGGTTGGCTAGCACCAGTGTGTGTAGCATGCCTGTTCGAGGAAAGCACCTAGTCAGTTGAACTTGCTTTCGTTCCAAATAACGAGTCTCTTCAACTCACGCGACGGCATCTTTCGTTATGACTTCCGCAAGACTATCAAATTATCGTTAGTACAATTCTGGGCACAAAGTGATAGGCGAATTTTCTACCCTAAGACACTTATTGTATCGAGTGACATCGCGGCAATATTCCGGAGCAGCTTCAGCGTCCGTCGAAATAGAATCATCTGTCTCCATCTCTGCTGGAGCAGCAATAGCCAAGGCTGCAAATAAAACGGTCAAGGGTATGTAGAACTTCATTCTGATGACAGAAATTGAATCAAGGAATTTTTCCAGCGGCTGGTAGATCTGGCCTTAAAGTCTTGATGTTAGATGATACAAGAAGTCCCTAAAAGAGGCACGAACCCACATACTTATAGTCAAAGTCTTAAGATTTCCCACACTCAGACAGAAGGAAACGCGGGGAACCAAACGCTCGAATGTAACATATAAGCTGACATTGTGGTATGCCAAATGCAGCTCAATGCGCGCGACCATCTGTATCAATTCATTAACAAGAGACAATACGTTCCGGATAGGGGCCCAAGCCATACATAGCCGCCCTTGTGCAGCCTCTCCTTCTGTTAGCCTCCAATCACGATACCTCCGAGTCAACATGGGATGAAAGTATAAGTGACATCGCGTGTCACAGAGCTTCCCCACCTCAACACCAAATGCCTTTCTGGAGAGACTTTCTACGGTATGACCTAGGACAAACGGCATCTAGATCTATAGCACTTCAAATCTTGTTCAACTGTGTCTGTTACTGCAACAAAGTGGCTAGACAATCTCATTCCTTAATTCGTCACTCCACAAATTCGAAAGTGTCTCTCTATCTGTCCAAGCCGTCGACTCATTGGCGTTGAGCCATGTATCACCGCTCCGGAGAGCATCAGGTCCCACAGTCGAAGTACAGGTAGCATCATCATCATCTCATCTATCGAGCCTTGGAAACTTTCGACAGACATCAAGGATGACCACGCAACTCGGATTCACCTGAGATGTACTTGTTTCTATAGGTGGAAGCCACTCTTTTCCCACAATATTTACTTCCACTCTTGGTTTAGTCCAGAAAATGTGAAAATTAGTGGACTTGCAGCCGGTGCACTTTCCGTAGGTAAAATAGCCTTCGGGGATCGCAGCAGACTTTCTGCTTAAGGTTTCCTAGTCTTCAAGCTATTGCCTTGCCATGGCAGCGATCTTTCTTGCACTGGGTGAGAGTCCCCGTTTCTCTTGTCCGTATCTGCATCTGCGGTGCTCAGGGAGGCTCACTCGGAATGTTTGCTCGTGCAAGTTGACGGTAGATACTACCTTCGAACGCGACGTTAATTCGCGTTTTAGCTTGATGACTACATATCATATGATAAGACGCCCAGATATTTTGTACGACAAATGTCGTATATGTATCTCTTTTCGAAGATCTAGACGGTCGTCGAATCTGACATCGCGGAGAATTAGATGTCTTGGCCAGGGGTGAACTCCGAGACATTAACCAAGTCATCAGACATCCCTTGTGGTGCAATGGTAGATGGGGCTCACTGACAGTATCCCTATTCTGGATATACTGTGGTTATACAAAACAGGAAGTTAACCCTAGTATAGCATATGTACAGATCCTCATGCCACCGTAGTATGAACTATGTATGTACATAAAGGTTATATAGAAACATTAGTAAATATCTTTACTACAAGGTACGTTGATGTCCTAACTATACAAAACGTCTACAAGTTAACTCATCTTACTTTCAACATCCAACATAAAAACTTTGTTATTAGGTAGCTCCCTTCCGTCTGTCATTGAATGCATGTCTGGATCTCATACAGGATCTGCTAAATGCCGATAGCCTCAAAGACGTCATGCAATGTGACCGGCCGGATGTAGATCGAGAATACAAGGGATCCTTCGACTCACATGGAGAAAGCTGCGGGATCGGGCCGATTCTTTGGTATATGTCGGTCGGTTAAAGTCACCATACACTATGACTGACGTGCCCTATCGGATGTGTCCCATTGCAGCCGGCGCATCTAGGCCTGATCTCCGGGTATCCGCATTTCACTCTAGCACCCTGGAATGGATTGGAAATGGACATCGGACAGATAAGCAGCATTACGCATTCAAGGAACTCACGAATCATCGATCACCACGAGCACGATCCACTACAGGCACAATTTAGCATGTCTCAGTTGCATCGCCACAATTTTGGACCACGTTATTTCCCACACCTAGACTGGCTAAGCCCGAGTGCATATGTGACACTGGGGAACAATGATGGCCCGATTTGAGCAGGTCAAACAAGGGTATCGGGACATGTCGGACACAGGTTAAACAGGGATATCAGAACATGCTGAGCATGTTAGATAAGGGTACCAAATGGTGCAGAACTACGGTTATAAAGAGATTAGCTTTCTGTACCTGACTGAATTCTACTGTGTCTTATTCTCAAAGTATAAACTAGCCTACCCTTCAGTATTATTGTACCTTCGTCTTCTTCCGAGCCTATCCAGAATATCCATAAGACTTCTCAGGCCTTGTGAAGCATTGGTAAGCCTTATTTGACAATTCCATAGTCAACTTGTCCCTATACTGTAATGCTCTTTCTACTATTAACCACCATGCTTCTGAACCCGTTCCGACCATGCGATGGCTCCCCAACCTTCCAAGAGGAATACCGGCGCAGCTACGTACCAGAGGTTATCGACACAGGATATGGCCTCCAGGTTGTGGCGCCAGATACTCCATACGTGGCAGCGGCCGGCCCAAACAAGTTATACTTCATCGACACCCGGTTCGACCTTGAGACTGCAAAGCACGTGAAGGAACAAATTGAGAAAGCAACTGTGCCGAACCCAGAGGAGTACGTCGCCATAGACGAGGTTTCGGCCACGGCGGAATTGAAAAACTCTGTGACTGGTGAAACGACATTCGTTTTTGACCCCCTCTATGCCAGGGTGCTGTTTGCGAGGGGAATGAACAGGCACAACCCAGAGCTCAAACTACCTGTGCATGAGCCCGCTGGCGATTGGTTGGTGACCTACGACCTAGACAATGTATGTACGAAGCGGGCTTGAGTTCTGCTCCGGTTTTAGCTGTTACTTCAACTAGGATTGTATACGGCAGTGAAATAGCAACTGTCGGATCTGCCACCATTATAGGGTTGACGATACGGCGGACTCACCCCATCTATTTCAACCTTGGTTGGCAGGTTGATATTGCTTTCCCCTTCATATAGGCATAAATTGAGCACAAGTATATCAACTGCCCTTCCGGGCATCATTTGGCTTCAAATTAGGGTTATATGAGGGATAGCCCTAAAATGGAAGTGGTATTATAGCAGTGGGCTTGTTTGCTTTGCTTGTTTTATTGTTATATCAGCCCCCTCCTCCTTAGTTATCTCATTAAATAGAGCCTGGTTTCTTAATATATTTAGTTTAGGATTCTCTTTGTTGCTGTACGTGCTAAGGCCCACATGCCAAACAAGCCAAAAGGTTCTGTCATCCCTGGAACCGAGATAAGTATATATAATCCGGTCCCCGTCGAAGGATCCATCTAGTAATTCAGTTAGATGGTAGAAACAGTAACAGGAAACTAAAGGAACCGCCCTCGCGAAAGTCTTGCAACCAATTGTCTGGTGTAAGGTAAAACCCATTTAAGACCGAATAGCAGGCTAAACATCGTTGTAAGGGCTTGTATCAAAACCGATTCAACTAGAGTAAGCCAACATGTTTGCAACAATCTCGGAAGCTCCCTGCCGAAAAGCAGGGTACTTCGTACGTCCATATGGATCGTGTATCGGCGGAGATACCGATCGGACTAATCAGACCACGCATGGCACATGGTTTTACTGCCGTGGAGGGTACGAAAAGTGCAAAAAAAAAAAGATAGGCCCGAACCCGGGATCGAACCGGGGACCTCGCGCAATTGTATGCTTCAGGGTTAACCCTAAGCGCGAATCATACCACTAGACCATCCGGGCGGTGGATATTTGGATCCTCAAATTCAGGTTATATAAAGGAAGGGTCTGAAATGTTACACTCCGTATTTATGATCCGCCTCTGCAGCATTCATTGGTGTACTCATAATCATGGCATCACCGTAGAGCCGCTAGCATTACATGTTTTATGTTTTTGATTTTACCTGCGCTGTCTATATAGCACCTCTAAAATAGAGGCGTAAGAGGAACCAGTTACCCTATTTATTTTCCTATTTGTTATCATCCTTAGAAAGGCATGCCAAATTGCTGCTTCAGCTAATCCTAGTACAAAGTATCCGAAGTCATAACCAGGATATATATCTTCACGTTTTCGGAACGCCCAGATACTATACAAAGCACCTGGCTGCCATTCATTTTATACGTAGACTACCCATCACTGCCAATTCTTCTCGGAGCTGGTGTTATTGATTATATCTTGTCAACTGTCACGTCAACAACACACTTTCTGATTGCTTACTCCCTTGTCTGTCGACAAGTTGTCTACGAAGGCAAGGGGGGAAATACTCCGTGTACAGTACAAGAATAGTAACGGTATTGAGATTACGGCTGCACGCACCACCCCTTACCTAGCTGGATAGGCACGTGACCGTTATCGATAGCACATCACTAGCGTCAAGTGGTCGCGACTGCGACGGACAATGAAGTCGGCGCGATGGGGAAATGGACTCAACGCGTACCATTTCTGAACTGAAATCCTCCTTCATCCGGGCGCAGGTGCGTATCCTATCCGAAAGCCTCGAGGCGCCCGAGGATTGGAGAAGCTATGCCGCTGCCTCGGAGGAGGATGACCTGAGCGATAAGGTGGTCGGGGATGTCCTACAAAAATGTACGGTTCGTGGAACACCTGCTTGGCTACGGCCGTGGTCCTATGCTATTGACTGCGTTTGGAGCTCTATGTTGATCTGGCCTTCTTTGTTTCCTTACTAACTGGGTTGTAGTAAATAGCGCATTGAAGCAGCATAACCGCATCGTATACTCCTCCCAGGCGATCCAACATGTCGCACAGCAAATCGCAAGCCTCTACTGGACGTCCGTGAATGACGCGATACGTGATCAGAACTCATTTGAGAGAGGCATTGAGAAGACGGTTGATTTGTCCAACCATTTGTAAGTTGCAACTTTTTTAGACCTCCGTCTCCCCCGACCGCGAAAGTCCCTACTCAGCGACTGACGTGTATCAGGAATCTTACACAGCTCCCCGTGGAACTCGAGGACCAGTCCGCAAGCGAGGAAGAACGTCTCAGGTTAGATTACAATGTGGTGATTTGGGTTTCATCCGGCTGACAGGAGGCGGTTACAGGTATCAGAAGTTACGAGAACGCCTGGTCACTCTCGACAACCAACGACAGCAGCGCCGACGGCGTCTGGAACAGTTACGCCGGTTACAGCGCCTTTTGGAACCGTTCCAGGAGCCACAGCAGAATATTCAGCCGAACCTTGTTACTCGGGATGGAGAACTGGTGCAGGAATTGGAGAAGATGAGGATGCTTGTTGCGCGGGTGGGAGGTCGCATCCAGCATAGCAAGAAGCGCTTCGATAGTCAGGAGGATCCGGCTTCATATCAGTTGGACTCGGACCGAAAGCTGGAAGCCCTCCTTGACATGACGGGGTGAGGAATGTGATTGAACGTGGTAAAAACAAAGGCGATGAGGAAAATACAATGGCATCAAGGGTTGAAAGGAAACAAGGGAAACGGAGAAAAAGAAAGAAAGAGAGAAAAAACAATCGAAATAATAAAAGAGAAAGAAGGATAATGAAATGTACGGGGCAAAAGCCGTCGAGGCTGTAATGATGACTCTAGATTTATGTAGATGTAAATGTAAATGTATGGAATGTCGACATAATCAGTAGATCTCAATCTTATCCTCCAAATGAGAAAGCGCGGTCCTAAATTTAACAGGGCCCATTGCTTTCTTCAGCAGTGCAAGGGATGGAAGGTCATTGTAAGAAAATCACCACAGCTGCACCACTCACAGAAGGTGCCAGTGAAGGTCAAACACAGAGGAGGAAAAGCAAAGGGACTCCCTACCTGCTCGGCTCCACTGCCTTCAAATATTTTTGTTCATACTATTCACTACCACCAACACATTCACACTTGTACGGCAGACCTTCATTCCTCCCCCTTGATTGTTAAGATTTTGTTTAGATATCCTTGGGGATATTCCATGGGATCACCAGCCAAACAGGACAGGGTTTCAAGAGATGCATAGCAGAATGCTGACCGCCTTGGAGGGAGACCCGGAAGATCGGAACTCAGCTTCCGAAAGTCCGATGCTTGACCAGTTTGGTGATAGTGAAGGTGATACTGGTGATGAACAAACTACCACCCCCTCTCGTACAGTACGATTTCTTCTTCCTGTCTCTTTGGCTCATTCTCCTGATATCATTACTGATTCCGTTGTTGCCCCTAACCAGCCTATCATCATCGGTGAAACTACCCCCGAGACTCCCGCTAGGCGATCGTTCGTGCCTGGCCACCGTCGGCGTTCCACTCACGTAACTCGTCTGGACTTGGAGCGCTTTCGGAGGGACGTCTTAGGCATCGACACTCCTGGCTTTGGCTTCGACGACGAAGCTTCCTTGCCCGCGGTTGACCCCTCTGTTGACCCTCAGTTGGAGAGTCTAAACCGTGACTTTGACGCAGTCGCTCGGTCCATGAATAGTGGCAGTACCCCCGACTCTGGTTCCTTCTCGAGCGGCGTCGACAACACGAGTAACCAATCCAATATGACCAACGTGCCTCGTCAGTCAATGTCTCCTGCCATGTCTCACACTCCTAGTCAGGTCAATGGTGCTGGGATCGCTGGCATGAATGCGGGGATCCCTTTGAATGCTGGCCACCAAATGGATCTCCATCATCTGTACGATATGGTCCTGGAGCTGAGCGAGGTTTTGAAAAACAATCGTCAGATGACACAAAGTATCGTCTCCAGCGCTGAGGAGGTCATGGTATGTCTAGCGCCACCCTTAGTCGCGCACTGAGCTAACGATCATCTAGCGACGCTCTGCCTCGGAAGGCACCTCTCCAAGCGTGCAACAAGTCAACGGCGAGATCTCCGGTAGGATTCCAACTCAATATCTGCACATGTAGCCACTGACAAAACCCACAGCTGCCCGTATAACCGAACTAGAGCGCGCCCTGGCCAGAGAAAAGCGCCTGAACGAGGTCTTGCGAAACGAACAGGAGGAAAACACAAAGCTTATCGGGGAATACGAACAGGCAGTTGGTACAATGGTCGAACAAATCCGTAACTACTGCCAGAACAACAACTTGCAGTATCTGGCGCAGAAACGACACTACAACAATCTCCTCCAAAACGAACGCGATGCGCATCTGCAGAGCCGCCTG
Source organism: Aspergillus sojae (assembly GCA_008274985.1). Classification (NCBI taxonomy): domain Eukaryota; kingdom Fungi; phylum Ascomycota; class Eurotiomycetes; order Eurotiales; family Aspergillaceae; genus Aspergillus; species Aspergillus sojae. The sequence continues at coordinate 3,217,089 of CP035527.1, read as the reverse complement.
GAGCGTGATCACTGGCATAATCAAACCATGAAATGTTCGGAGATGATTCGTACTGCCTATCGTATTCGTTGCGAAGAAGAGAATGTGCCGATCCGCGTCGTGGCTGGGCTCCAGAACGAAGTCCGTGCCTACCGCAATGCTCTTGGTATGGAGCCGGAGAGACCAGAGGAGGAATACGGATGGGAGATCCTGAAGGATGTGCCCGGAGGTCCTGCCCCTGGGCAGTAGCTGACTGTCTAATCGGTTACATTCCAGTTTCTACTTAATGAGCGACGACAATTTCCTTTCCATATCCTTTTGTTCTCTTGACAGGGCGTTTTGGAGCGGCTCTTGGGCGGCGACGGAATTTCCTGGTGCTGATACCCTTCATATCCTTCTTACTCGTTCCTGTATCATAGCATTTGGAGCATATGCCGGCAAGGATACGGAGTCTGGATAGATAATTTCTTGGGGTGTCCGGATTTGCTGGTCATTGTCTGGAAATCTTTGGAAATATCTAGCTACGAATCTTTTGCGTCTGGCGCTGTCTTAATTAATCTCAGCGGTCGACCTTGTCCCGCCGATGGAAATAAATAACTCTTTATCGTGCATGATTTTCGTGTTGTAATCGTAAAACTTTTATTCTCTTAATCCGTATAAAAGACCTCCTCCAAAGGCTTCCACCAAGAAGGTCCCTCCGCACTCCCCACAGCCCCAGGAGTCGGACTCTCCTGCATCCCATCCGTCATCGCCCACCACTCCCTCACCTTAGGGTTCGCCTTCATCTTCTCCATATCTCCCTCGAAATCATCCCCCACATACTTAAACGTCGCAAACAAAGTCCGATCATTATCAAAGAAAATAGAATCTAAACAATCCTCATTAGCCCATCCCCAAATCACCACTTCCAAGAAACTTAGTCAAGGGCCACTGCTGCATACAATCCCGGATATTACACTCCTTAATCTGCTGGAGTACCTCGGGCCACACATTCGCGTGACATTCTTTGTAGGCTGCCAGGGCGGATGGCTTCAGGTGAACTATTTGGGCGATTCGGCGGACGGGCATTTTGCTTGCTTTGGTGTGGGTGTAGTGTAGATGTTGTAACTCGGGTTATATATGGTTGGGGTGTGTGGTCTGGTTTGTAGGGTTTAGTTTTGGGTCGGTGGTGTGGTGTGAGGTGGTGGTGAAAGATGGATGATATACCTGGGTATGGTTTTAGGTGTACTAGTAGGGTATTTGGATTGTGGTAATTGTACTCAAGTGAAGAAGGGAGAAGATGCTATTATAAACCTGAGAAAAGAGGACCCTCGGTTTATTGATACAATATACATGTCTTTGATTGATGCATTGGAATCCACTTTCGGGGCGCTTTAGCCCGAGATAGACTCTGTACTAGTACTCCCCATACTATATACTCCCCATGCTAGTATATACTACACTACGCTCCACTACATATATACTAGTGGAACTAGAGAATTGTATTACATATAACTATACATATGTCATAGTTCAATAAGAATGAATTCATATATTATATTAAAATTATACAACGCCATTGGATACCCCCGATAACTCCAAGAAAAATTACAACCTTACAATCATCATAACTCATATCTAGAAAGAAACCCGAAAATAAAATTATACCATCTGACGTCTTGGTACCGGCCGAATCCAGGAAACAGCCAGATTGGCCGCGATGGCAATAACCCCGATTATCCAGAGTGAGCGCGCGTAGTGCGAGCCGTTGTACCGGAATATGATGGCGAAGATGATGCCTCCTAGGTTGCCCATTCCGCCTACAGCGCCGGAGACGATGCCTTTTTTTATTTTTAGTTTTTGTTTTGTTTGGTGGAGGTTGGGGGAAGATGAGGAATAATGAGAAGGGGAAGCATACCGTTAGCGAAGGGGTGGACGTGTGGTACAACGGCGAAGTTGGCTCCGTTACACGCCTCCAGGAAGAACGCGAGACCGGCTGTGAGCCCGAACATGGTAGCTTCGCTTTTGGGATTAGAGAATCCGAGCGCGAGCTGGAAGGCGCCCATTCCTACGCCCAGGAAGGAGAGGAGGATCTTCTTAGACCAGACGGATTGCGTATGCTGGTAGAGGAGGTCTGCAATGAAGCCGCCGGCGGGGCGGCAGATGACGTTGAGAAGACCGAACATGGCGGCCCACTGGCCTGTCTTGGTTTGGCTCATGTAGGGGAAGTTTTTTGCGTAGAAGTCACCGAGGATGGAGTTGATGGCGAGCTCGGCGCCGAAAGAGCAGGCATAGGGGATTGCGACGGCGGCGGTGGAGAGGCTGAGGAGGACGTTCATGGCTTCTTTGAAGGTTGGGGCTACGACGGTGTCGGTACGGAGGGGTTCGAGCTGGCCCGGCATTGGGACTATGGACTCGGGTGGGGAGGGGTTGCCTTTCTTTTCGAGGTCGGCGACGATGTTGGTTGTGGAGGGTGGGCTGGATGGATGGCTGGATGAGATGCCGGAGTTAATGTTGACGATGTTCCCGTCAAATCTGCTGGTCTCTTCGGCCCAGAGGTGGCGTTCGGACCATTTTCCTGTTGGGGTGTCTTCGCAGGTGAAGAGCATTGCGACGGCTATGACAACGATGATGATAAATGGCACGATGTAGGCTACTCGCCAGGCTTTGTGGGCTGGGAGGCCTTGGTTGTGGACGAGTGAGTCGAAGATGGCGGGCATGACGAAGCTGGTGAGCAAGAAAGCTTGTTAGTTGGTTGTTGGTGGGCTTCTTATTACGAGAAAAGCACATACTATGTGATGCCGCCGCCGGCATTTCCCCATCCTGCAGCCAGAGAGTTGGCAGTTCCGACGATCTTCTTGTCAAAGAACCCAGTACACCAGACCTGGCAAGGAACGAATGTGCCTCCCAGGATGCCAACAAAGAAGCGTAAGGCGATCAGTCCCTGAGCATTGGTAACAAGCCCGGCCATTGCAGTTGGAATAGAACCACACAGTAGGAGGCCAATGAATACTAGACGAGGACCGAACCGGTCGCAGAGAGGCCCTGCGACGAATCGAACAAGTAATCTGAACATGTTAGCTACAGTGTCGAATCTATTCATTTGGATATCTTACGTCGCTAGAAGAGCAACAATGTTTGAGTTGGCGACTTCGGCCTGCGTCATCTTCAAGTCTTTCCGGATCGTAACAGTCAACTACAGATCGTTAGAGTCCTATCTCACTCACTATTCGGCACCAAAGATAGAGAGAACTTACCAGAGGCGGAAATGCATACCACGATAGGAATGCAACCATGAATCCAAGCCATGAGAAGAAGTAGACCCGTCCATATTTGTCGAATGGGTTGAGTATCGGGATGGACCTGGCCTTTCGGTTACTTGGGTTGACCTCCGGAGAGAGGAAGAGTAGTTTAATGGAGTCCATCTCCGAGCTGGCAGCCCCAGTGGAATGTAACTAAAGGATAACAGATAGAATGATTGTACAGAATATCAATAACCATAAGTGTAGGATATCAATGTTACCACCAGGGTATGTTAACAAGTGGAGCTGTGATTTGGAAAGCTCTAGACAGGGAATTAGATCTCATATATAGACTCTTTGACAGATATTAGCGAGTGTAAACAAATGCAGGAATATCATATAAGATTTGATTTCGGTTATTCTTGGATGCCCAGGAATGTTTAACTTTCTGAAGGCATAGGCTCTGTGGCATGGCATGCCACTGACGCATAGAAACACTAGATTAGATATTATGGTAATATGACATCGCCTGGCTATTAATCGTAAGGTTGATAGATAGGATATCATGGAGTCTCAAAAGCAAGTATATCTCGGCGCTTTGATTGGACGATCCTCAAGGCTCTGTCCAGGATCTCGATGTGGACAAAACAAAGGGTCGGATGGGACTGGGCTTTCCAGTCTAACGGGTGTGGCTAATAGAGAGACCATGTTTGGTCAGCGAAGATAAGGCCACCCGGGGGATATCTGCCGGCGTTGAGTCCTTGACTAACAGTACCAGACTGATAAGACCCTCTCTGTCCTGCAATAACTCCGCGGCCTTCAGGTCTGGGTGCCCTGTATCACCCTCGGACGCAGATCATGGGACACAGAAGGCAAAGGAGTGTGGACCAAGATCGACACCGGCCGAGATTCTCTTTCAATTGATAAACCAAGCGTTTCTCATTGGATACCTATGGACGCTGAGACCCAGGATGAGCGCCACATGAAGTTTGGGCTAACGTTCATGTCCCTAATCTTCCCGGATCAGGGAAACGAAGAGCATGAGAATAGCGAGACAAATTCAATCGAGGTCCGCGGAGATGTCAAGGGAAGAGCCCACTTCTTATAGCACCCGATGGGGCTGTAAAGGATCGTCTATGGGTCCCGGATACTATCATGAGTATAGATAATGAGAGATTTGGGTCGGGTCGGATCCACTGCTATCTCACGTCTGAGAGATAAGCGTCAAGAATGAAATCCGTCAAATCGGATTGGACAATGAGCCGGCCAGAAAGTTTGTCGGTAACGTGACGTTGCCAGCCCTAAGATACTAAGGGGTCCTTTGATGCCCTCTTGGCTATACCTCCAGAGGTATCGTCTACAGACTAGTAGGTATTCTTTAACAGCGGGATAATTCAGATGAACAGTTGTGGATGGTCGTACATTCTTGGTTAGAGTGCGAACTAGTAAGACTGTCTTATTGAGAATTGGGAGAGGTAATTGGCAGCTCATAGTTCATGAATTAGCTACTAGCTAGTTGAATTTATATACAGTAGAATGAAGGACAGACAAAGGCCCGCCCGGCAAGATCCATAACGCCAAATATCAAGGCTCGTAACGCGTATCACATTGGTTTCATTACCAGTCAATCGTCTTAGCTTGTTTGGTCGGGCTAGGTCTATCACCCGCCTTCTTGCCTCTCGTCCCCTTATACTTCTTATCACACTTCTGGAATGGATCGGGTGCTTCTCCTTTCTTTACCTTCCATTTTTCAGTCCCCAGCACGGAGTCCAGCTCCTCAACGGGAGGTAACTTCAGGTAGATCCAGCCATCGTCCCGTTCCTCAACCGGGAAAGTTGCGATATTCATAGCCTCATCGTTTGAACAACGGCCGGCTTGCTCGCCATTGAGCTCGAAATTACGCTTGTGGTATGGACAGGATACCCAGTATTTGCCGGCGTCATCGTCGCCAATCAGGCCATCGGACAGGACAAAGGCACGCTTGTGAGGACACATCTGTTGCGTTGCGTAGTACTTGCCCTTGACCTTGAAGATTGCCAGCTGAGTATCGCCCCGCTTGACATTGGCCGAAGAGATCGCAGGGGGTCCATCGGAGAAGTGATCAGATTTGATGATCGGCTGCCATGAGAGAGCCGACCACTGATGTCCCTTAAAGTCCTCCTTTGCGCCCTCGCTCGGCCAGTAGGTAGGCCGCTCTTGATCACGTTCTTTGACAAGTTCCACCGTGTCAACCGTTTCATCGGTGTTGGCAAACTGCTGGAAGTATTTGCGGCGCTTCGGGTTGCGGATAGTCTCGGTCCACTCGCAGAAATAGCTGTCTACCAACTCCTGCATTTGCTGCTCCATCTCAGCACAGATTCCCAGTTTGTCGTCGATGACGACTTCCCGGAGGTAATTGATCCCCCCAGGGAGATTCTCAATCCACCGAGCAGTTCGCTGCAGCTTATCTGCTGTTCGAATGTAGAAGATGAGATAGCGATCAATGATTGGAATGACCATATCTGGTGGCACATCCTTGGCGAGTAATTCTGAATGTCTAGGCTTCGCGCCACCATTCCCGCCTACGAAGATATTGAACCCTTTTTCTGTAGAGATCAAACCAAAGCTGAAGTGCGTTAGCTTCGGAACCTAACATTTCGAGAGAAGCAAGCGTACTCTTTGTTTTGTGCTTCAGCACATTCTCTCACGCAACCGGACACGGCGCCCTTGAGCTTGTGAGGAGATCGGACACTTTTGTAGCGTTCCTCGAGTCTAATGGCCATCCCGACACTGTCTCCGATACCGAAACGGCACCAGGTAGTCCCGACGCAGCTCTAGAAATACCAATTAGTTCCATGTAGAAGACATGGTAACAGATAGTGTTCACGTACCTTGATTGTCCGGAGTGATTTGGCATAAGCGTGACCACTTTCCATGCCGGCATTGACTAATTCTGTCCAGATATCAAGCAGATCCTGTTTCTTGGCTCCAAACATGTCGATACGCTGGCCACCTGTAATCTTGCAGTAAAGGTTATATTTCTTGGCCACCTGACCGATAGCAATAAGCTTGTCTGCAGTGATTTCACCACCGGGAACTCGAGGGACCACAGAGAAAGTTCCATTGCGTTGGATGTTAGCGAGGAATCTGTCATTCGTTTCTTGTAACTCATGGTATTCGTGGTCCATGATGTGCCCATTGAAGAGACTCGAAAGGATTGACGCTATAGCAGGCTTGCACAACTCGCACCCAAGAGAATCGGGGTTTCTTCCGACTGCCTTCATGATGTCTTCGAATGTTTTCAGTTGTTTGATTGCGACGATATTGTAGAGGTCAGCGCGTGAATGTGGAATATGCACGCATACTGTATAAAGTTTAGAAATAAAACCACAACTAAGGGACAAGGGTACCTACAGTTATTCGAAACCTCCTGGCCCATATCAAGCATAGTCTTATTGAAAATTGATTGCACTAACGGCATACAGCCACCACAGCCAGTGCCTGCCTTTGTGCATGACTTTACCTCTCCAATTGACTTGCATGTGCCACTCTTGACACTTTCGACAACGTCACCTTTGGTAACGTTGTGACATGAGCAAACTTGGGTATCGTCGGCTCTGTACAAATGATAGTTAGCAGGCCCGTTATACCCGGACATCTGAGAGAAAGCTCACAGGTCATCGCCGTTTTCTTCCCCATCATTTTGGGCTCCCAGAATGAACTGGCTCGGAGGAACTTCGAGCTCTTTTTGGCTCTTCACCATTTGGTTCAGTTTGATATAGTCCTTTGTATCACCGATCATCATTCCTCCAAGTAGGTATTTGCCGTCCATAGTGAATAGATACTTCTTATAGACACCACCAAAAGGATCCTTGTACGTGAGAGCCTTCACTGGTGACTCCTTTTCCGTCGTGTCTTTCACCCGCGGAATGGTTGCAACTGATGGTCGACGGCCTGGCAGGAACTTGGGGCCATCGCGATCCGCAAAAAAATCACCAAAACTGGCGACATCCACTCCCAAGAGCTTCAGCTTAGTGCTTAAATCTGGTCTTCTGAAGCTCTTGGGTTCCTTATCGGGATTGGTCAAATTGAACGCTAGCACATCTGCCATTTCAATGCCAGGTGCAATAATACCAAACGTCTGGTTTTCCCAGCTTGCACACTCTCCGATAGCGTAAATCTCGGGAATCGAAGTTTGTAGACTATAAGATCAGATTAGATGATAGAAGACTCAAAAGAACGATGATTCTTACCTTTCATTGATAACAAACCCACCCCGTGAAGCGCACTGAATACCAGCAGTTGTTCCTAACTCGTCTCTAGGTCGTACTCCGATCTATACGTGACGTTAGCAAATTGCAAGTACGTGAGATGAGACTAGACGGCGTACAGCAAAACAGACGCAGCAGCAATCTATTTCTTCCCCATCCTCAAAGACGATACCCGTGACATTGTTGTTGTCATCCGTCTTAATTTTCGCTACTCGCTTCTGGTGCATCACGTCCAAGCCCAGTTCTCTGATTTTCCGCGTCACTAGGGTACCGGCATCGCCGTCTAGTTGTCTTGCCAGCACCCACTTGTTGCGGTCAATGAGCTTGACCTTGCCAAAATCTTCTAGATCCGTCATTGCTTTAGCAGCTTCAAGTCCCAGCAGGCCACCTCCGACAGTAGTTGCCGTCTCGCCCTTGTGTTTAGAGGCAAATTCGATAAGGCGCTCGAGGTCTGATATCGTTCTGTAGACAAAAACCCCGTTGGCGTCATAGCCGGGAGTGTGAGTGGGGAGTACCGCATCAGAGCCGGTAGCGAGAACAAGAAGATCGTAGGCGATTATGTCACCCGTTGAGGTTTTTACCGTCTTCCGGTCAGGAAATATATCGGTTACTCTGGTGTTGAGATGATAGTCGAACGATCGATCTTTGAATGATCCGTACTAATGGATTCATCCATTGACGTCAGCACGAATGCTGCACTGAGTTCGCGGGGAAGCTGTGATATACTCACCCATTCTTTCGGGTTGAGGTAGAGGTCCTCGATATTGCGATGTTCGAAAAACGAGGAGAGGCCGACTCGGTTGTAAGCAACGTGAGGTTCTTCGCCGATCACAACGATATCGTACTTTCTTCTCTCTGAATCTTGCTTGACCAGTTTCTCACTATACGGAGAAGGGGGATATCGTCAGTACCCGAACTGTATTATTGACCATCGCCTCGTCCCCCTTCGGTGCACCTACAGGAAGGAAATAGCCACCATTCCCAGTCCCACAACCACTATCCGTTGGCGTCTGTTAGGGTCATCCGAGTGACTTTCTGTGTCAATGCCAAAGCTCTGAGAATGCGACACCCCGCTCAGGACGCCATTGCTGACTGCGCCCCCATTCCTGGGCGCTTCTAGAAGAGGCATTGTGTCCGGGATGGATAGCACTGTGGAAGAGATTCAACGCTCAACGCACGGTGTTGGTGTACGTTTTTATTTATCAAGTAGTATGTCCCCCATGATCTATCACCCGATATGGCAAGACCCTACTGGTGCCAAGATCCAGGATCGGGCCTCTCATCTCCGTGGACACCATGAGGTCGTGGCGAGATGTTTGACTATCGAATCACCTCATGGTTGATGGTCATCGAAGCGGTTTCGCAGAAGATGCTGCGACACACCCAATGGTAAGCTCCATGATCGGATGTGGACGGGTTATCGGCAATCGTGACAGGGATTGATAAGGACGATAGCACCTCACCATAAGATTGGGTCAGGAATTCCTCCGCGGAGATGGTCCAAAGTTAAGGAACAACTGGAAAAGGTTAGTCAGGATCGGCGGAATAGCCTCCTTATCGATCGTTCCCGGCTTATCGGACGGACGTCAATGGGTGGTCGGACGAAAAGCTTAACGGGCCCCAAATTCAATTAATTGCACCTGTTATTAGTCTTACTACAAGTCTGCATATCGGCATCTCAATAAAAACCCGCATCCTACGAATAGGTCTATTACATCACGAGCTCATCTGGGTATGGTGTGGGTACCATCCCTGTCCCTCCTAAGAATACATGAAAGGGAAGGTCATCTCATTCCACCCATGAGACCTACAATTAAGCACTGGATTGGTATGTGAACGCCAGTCTGATAAATCGCGCCCCCTTGTTGCCTCAGGTTTCACCACAGGTCATAAATATTGTACGTAAGACAAATCCTAAGTTAGATGCCGATATATCCGGCGCTCTTCAAGCATCATAGAGCAATGGTGTTTGAAATCACGCAGTTGGGTTGGTGTTCTTCTCATGTGATAAGTTCTCAAGGGTGTAACTACAAGTATACGGTAGACTTCAAGATTGGGCAAAAAAAAAAGCCAGATCGAGTGATATTTACCTGGATTTAAAGGATCCCGGACTGCCAATTAAGCCTGAGCAATATGCCTCTAACCAACCTACCAAGAATTCTTTTGAAGGGTACGTAGTAGCTCCGCTCTGACAGCCGTAAGCCCCATCTGGCCCATTCTCCAGGTGAACCAGGCTCATTCGGACGATAAGCAACAACACTTCTAATTGGAAGTTGCACATGGCTTCATGGCATTGTCTCCATGACCCTTCAAAGAACCAATTAATATGACGAAAAAGAAATCCTGCAAAATTGAGCGAACAAATGGCTGGAGCCTCCAGAGTTTTGTGTGGGTCAAGGCCAATTATTTGCCTCAACGCTTGGTTAAGCGGTGGGACGCCGTCCTGCCTGGAGGTCTGCCCTAATTTCGAGCGTCCCACCTCCCAGAATGAGCTGATTTTGGGACTCCGCGGAAATCGCTGGTGGGTAGGAGCTTTGCTTATTGTGATCTTTCTCCGAGGCGTTATACGGTATCAAGGAGTCACTGTTGTGACCTAATATTAATGAATGTCCACTGCCCGCGCGTGGGTAACATGTACTGCTGCCATCATACGATAGACAAGAGTCTTTTACTGCGGTGGATTCCCTCCTTAGTTGGAGTCAATGCACTGCTGATTATTCGACTTATTCAAACTTAACATCCTTGTTCATGCTCCCTCCCTCGTAGTTTTACTTTCATTGGCCTTCCCTGCCGGTAACATGGCAACCATCACGGAGGTTCGGACGGATGCGCTCGTCCCAACTGACCTCGTCCTTAAGACAGGTCAGATCAAAATTGAAAGCGAAGAGATCTCGACGAAAGACCTGTCCGATATCCCTCTGCCACCACCATCAAAACGGCCGACAGAAGTGCTGAGCGTAGATAAAGGAACCCCAGATAGCCATGTTCCTCGTGATCCTCGACTCATCAGATTAACGGGTGTTCATCCGTTTAACGTTGAGCCACCTCTTACAGATCTGTATAGAGAAGGTACGAGTTATTAGCTGCTCCACCTCCTATCCTCATCAAGTTGCTCCCTTGAGCCGTTACATTCTCACACTCTGAAAGGGTTTTTAACATCGCCGGAGCTCTTCTATGTTCGAAATCATGGCCCAGTCCCTCATGTCAAGGATGAAGATATCCCTCACTGGGAAATTACTATCGAAGGGTTAGTATAGTGCTAGGTTCTCTGCCAAACATCCGCTAACCAAAGTATAGACTGGTAGAGAAGCCTTTGGTACTAAACTTCCGACAAGTGTTGCAGCAGTACGACCAAATAACGGCGCCCATCACCCTCGTATGTGCAGGCAATCGACGCAAAGAGCAAAACATTGTACGTAAAACGAAAGGTTTTTCTTGGGGATCCGCGGGACTATCGACTGCCCTCTTCACTGGCCCATTGCTGGCGGATATCCTCCGCAGTGCGAAACCCCTGCGTCAAGCGAAATACGTCTGTATGGAAGGAGCGGATAAGCTGGTATGCTGTACCTCTATCTTATGATGATAATTGCTAAGTTCGCTGCAGCCCAATGGTCACTACGGCACATCTATTAAATTGAACTGGGCCCTGGACCCCAACAGGGGGATCATGCTTGCACATAAAATGAACGGGGAGTCTCTTCGCCCAGATCATGGTCGTCCGCTGAGGGCCGTCGTGCCCGGTCAAATAGGAGGACGAAGTGTCAAGTGGCTGAAGAGGCTGATCTTGACCGATGCACCAAGCGACAACTGGTACCATATCAATGACAACCGCGTCTTACCGTACGTCTAAAGGGCACGGCACTTATTTTATATGACCATCATTTGTCTAACTCCCTATTCCAGAACAATGGTCTCGCCCGATATGGCATCAAATAACCGAAATTGGTGGCACGATGAGCGGTATGCGATTTATGACCTAAACACCAACTCGGCCGTTGCATATCCTCAAAACAATGAGGTCTTAAATATCCTGTCGGCAGGGCCGTCATATACTGTCAGAGGATACGCTTACGCTGGTGGGGGCCGTAGGGTTACCAGGGTAGAAATATCCCTAGACAAAGGCAAATGTACGCACCCTTGCGCGCTCGATGTATGAGAATGCCTATCAAAGCTAACGGACTTCTAGCTTGGAGATTGGCGGATATCGAATATGCCGAAGACAAGTATCGTGATTTCGAAGGCGAGCTTTTTGGAGGCAAAGTAGATATGTACTGGCGCGAAACTTGCTTCTGCTGGTGTTTTTGGTCTCTAAGCATCGCCATCCCAGAGCTTGAGAACAGTGATGCCATCCTTGTAAGAGCCATGGATGAAGCATTGGGCGTGCAGCCTCGCGATATGTACTGGTCCGTTCTCGGAATGATGAACAACCCTTGGTTCCGGGTTACAATTACGAAGGAAAACGGGAACTTGAGATTCGAGCACCCTACCCACCCTAGTATGCCTACAGGATGGATGGAACGCGTCAAAAAAGCTGGGGGTGACCTGACGAATGGTAACTGGGGAGAAAGACACGAAGGAGAGGAGCCGACGGAGCCGGAGCCCGTGCAAGACATTAATATGAAGAAAGACGGGCCAAGCCGAACGATTAGTTTTGAAGAATTCAAGGAGAATTCCTGCGATGAGAAGCCATGGTTCATCGTGAATGGAGAAGTGTATGATGGTCAAGCATTTCTTGAAGGCCACCCTGGCGGAGCGCAGAGTATTATCTCCTCTGCCGGTCAGGACGTCTCCGAGGAATTCCTTGCTATTCGTGAGTCCCAAACATATCACACCGCAAACATACCATCTATTAACACTTATCCATAGATAGCGAGACGGCAAAGGCGATGATGCCTGAGTACCATATTGGAACGATGGATCCGGAAGGCTTGATAGCACTCAAGGATGATGCATCATCCTCCACCGATGAAATTCGCCCAGTGTTCCTCCAATCACGGTCTTGGACAAAGGCAACATTGAAAGAAAGGAAAGACATATCATGGGATACACGAATATTTAGTTTCAAATTGGAACACGAAGATCAAACATTGGGTTTACCAGTCGGCCAGCATCTTATGATCAAAGCCCTCGACAGATCATCCAACAACGAAGCCATCATCCGCTCATACACCCCAATTTCTGAAACCAGCCAAAAAGGGACTGTGGACTTGCTGGTTAAAGTATACTTTGCAACAGCCACCTCGGCAGGCGGCAAGATGACGATGGCCCTGGATAGGCTGCCATTGGGCTCCGTGGTCGAATGCAAGGGTCCGACAGGCAGATTCGAATATCTTGGAAATGGACGAGTTCTCATAAGTGGCAAGGAGCGCCATGTTCGGTCGTTTAAGATGATTTGTGGAGGAACCGGTATCACACCGATCTTCCAGGTCTTGCGCGCCGTGGTTCAGGACCATCAAGATCCTACCTCTTGTGTAGTCCTCAATGGAAACAGACAGGAGGAAGATATCCTTTGCCGGGCTGAGCTCGACGGCTTCATGGCGTCCGACAGCAGAAGGTGTAATATAATACACACTCTATCCAAAGCGCCGGACTCATGGACTGGCCGTCGAGGACGCATATCCGAAGAGCTCCTAAAGGAGTACGCGGCTCCAGAAGATGAGAGTATGGTACTGATTTGTGGTCCGCCAGCCATGGAAGAATCGGCTCGGAGGATACTGTTGGCGGAAGGATGGAAAGAATCAGACCTTCACTTTTTCTGAATTGGATTATCCAAGGGAATGACTTAATGAGTATGTAAGACATGGGTCATAACGGCGTTCGAAATATATACAGGGTTGTGTTTGGGAATAGCACACGAATAGTAACGTTAATAGGTACCAAAGTCCAGATACATTAGCACGGTAGAAAAAACAATAATACAACGAGCTGAGAATATTCTTGAATATAAAACTCCAGGAAGAGCTGGTGCGGTGGAGCTTGTTTTCGACTCAGTAATATTTCCTCATATCCAAGCGCGCCAGGAGGTGGTCAAATACACATGTAGACGCTTCTCTGGATGCGAAAGTCGTGCCGGACCTGCCGAAAGACTTTGAAGATGCGTTCACGCCATCTAAGTTGCGTAGATAATTCACAAAAAGGGATGTTTGTTTGCGGAAAGTAGCAAAGAGCTGATAGGCAATAGCCTCACTTTCGTGGCGCACGCCGCTCGTTCCATCCATCCTCGACAATGGAGCAAATGTCAAAATCGTACCGAAAATACTTTCCAGCAGCTTCGCTGCATCAGCATGTCTTTTGCTGAGAAAGAGCGCAAAAAGCATTTGATCGAGAACATCTTCATGATAATCTCTAAGTCTAGGGACAGAATGTGCTGCTTCTATCGTGCCATCAATATCACCGCGATCGAGGCAGCGTTCAATCTTAGCCAGGCTATCTTGGAACCGCTGCCAAGTCGAGCCAATGCCGACATGAAAGCAGTAATCGCTCAATGAGAGCACGAAATGCTGGCAGTCAATGCGGAATTTCTGGTACACGTTTCGAGGATGCCCAGATAGGGAGTCTCTCCCCGTAGAATCACGAATGAGACCTTTGACGACCGAAACCATTCGAAGGAGTCGAAGCAGATGCTTGAAAAGACGATCATATTTGCTAAGCGATCGCGACGTAATGATAGCTTCCAGGACGTCTGATGGTTTGTATTGAAGACGTAGGAAATCCAAAGCCTCGATTGCGTTGGGATCCTTGCATTTGGTAACTTCTTCATCAGTCAACTCTCGAATTGAGAAACTGAGGCCGCCAGGAAGTTCCCTATCTTTGCGGGACTCATTACCCGCTGAGCTGTCTGAGCGATCATCAAAGCCGTGACACTCACTAAGGAGCCCAATGAGCACCAATCGCAACTCCGAGCTTGCAGGAGGCCAAGTGTCACGGCTCCCTAACCGCAAACCAGTGTGGACACTACTACGGACAACACCAGATTTTCGCTCGCCGCTCTGCATCTCCGGGTCAAAGAGAGCGTGCGACAGAAGGGAGGTGAAGAAACCATCCCCAAGAAGCTGGAACCGCCATTGCAGAGAGAGGTGATACCGGAGTTTGTGCTCCTTGAACAGCAGGTGAAGACAAGAGAAGTCAATCAACAATGCCTGGGACGAAAGAAGTGGTGCAAGGGACAGATAAAGGGCAGAAGCTAATTCTGGGCCGAAATTACACCTATGATCCTCAGGTCCTTCAAGATCTTTGGCGTTCCCTTGGTCAATCAATCGGGAGAGCTCGTCTTTCTCTATGGAGGAAGGATTTGCGAGCAATCCAGTCATGTTTTGCGCGTCATCAATGTCGAATAGGTCAAAGGTATCTTTAAGTGTATCGCTCGCCTCAGTATGGGCAGGAGACTGGGAATTGATTATCAAATTTTTCGTTGCAGAGGGGCGACCACGATTATACCTGAGTATTTCAGACCGAAGTCTATTTTCGTAGATCTTTGCTTTTTGTTGTATCCTTTCAATATCTGTCCACGTGCTAGCACAGCTGAGCCTGGGGACATCGCCGTTGCAAATTCCGTCACTCGCAATTGGATGCTGCGGATGGAATCGTTTAAGCAGGCGTAGGCTTCGTCCACTTTCGAAAATCAACTCTGCTTGGTCTGTAGGAACGAATGATGGCATCTCGGCGGGGTTATATCTGTACTCAAGCCTTGTTGATTGAGAGGTCGTTTTCGGACTCTCTTCTGAGGGCTCCAAAACTACAAAGCTTCTGCCGTTTGCCGCCAGCTCCTTCAATGTCGACGCCTCCAAGCGGAGGCCAATCCAAGTCTCCGCATGCTCTAGAAACGGATACACTGTCCGGATAACAATCTCGCGGAAGAGATCCTCCATATGGCCGAAGGTTTGGGAAAAATGGGCGGCCTTTTCAAGAACGATGGAGAATATCTGAGCATCGGACACAACCCCTTCAACAGCTTCGACTAGGTCTGCCAAAACACCAGCTAATTCACCGCATCGTTGAAACAGGTCTCTAACCTGGATGAGGGACACTACATTGTCAGCATACCTGACAAGCCGCTTTTCAACGATGTAAATGACGACGGCTACGGCGCTCGAAAGTGTAGAAAGAGCCGAGAGTTTAGTTGACTTGGATGGAGCTTTGCCAACAAACTTTCGCACCCGCTGCATATCCGTGCCGCATCGGATCATCTCATCAGTCAAGCCATTAAGCGAAGCGACACTGACACCCGAGAGGCGGATGTCGTCAAAAACCCGCTCGAACATTTGGCGCTCCCTATTGTATCGAAAAAACAATGAGCTCCAACCAAGACCAAGTCGGAACAGGGACCGTAAAAAGACATCATTTCGAGCCACACGGCCGAATTTCCCGAGCCCGTTCGTCGCAGCCTGATTTGCCAACGATGCATCGAATCCTCTAGACCCCGATTCACTAAAATATGCGGATGCGGGTTCTTGATACAATCGATTTTGACAATTTTCCCACGTCTTCAATAATCGTTTGCCGTCAAACTTGACATCCAAATCATTCAACACCCAGATATCCTCTGACCCATCTCCTGTTTCCGAGCGTGCGATGCTCGGTTCGGCATAAGTTTCGCTTGACGCATCGGTTGTTGATTCCGGTAGCAAATCTGGATCGAATACATCGGTTTCAAAAAGATTCAACTGGCCTGAACTGAAACAATCTTCATTGAGTAATTCTAGAGGACTCCTGAAGAAACCCCCAGTGAGATCTAGTAAAAGCGAATACTAGTAGTTAGTATTCGAAATTAGACGGATAAACTCCCCTAACAATGATACGCACCTGGCAACTCTTCGTTCCAGGGTAGTGGTTCTAGTGGTTGCAGCGACTGCAGAGTGAACTTCGATAGCCTCCACAAATCCTCACTCGAGAATGGGTCCGTATCATAATCTTCCTGCTCCATCGTATGACACGGACTGCTCTAAAGACTGACGCCATAGAAGCAAATCGTTATCAGCTGACGACGCGTTGGCGGCGCGAGATCACGCCTCACTAGCCTTAAATTGTGCTAGCGTCCCCCCAGGTCACGCTTGGACCACCGCTTGTTTGGGAAACCGAAGCAGAATGAAATTGTCGCGACACGGTCTACACCAGCTCCCCACGTGTGTCGCGCTACAGTACAGAGGACCCCATCGTCACTGAATATCACGGAATAGGAGCGTGTTATGCAAAACAATCAATATGCCCCCCAGGAAGAAGCCTAAGCTTGCCGCTCAATCCGAAGCCGCGCAACCTTCCGCGAACACCCCCGCCAGCGATAGTGCAGCTCAGCCCAACACGGATTACGACCCGGTGACGGACCCATGGACGGATGAACAGGAGACTGCGCTACTAAAGGGTATAATCAAATGGAAGCCGGTTGGTTCGTAGCTATCCCGAGTGTCGCTTCAGCAAACCGACTTCTGCTAATCCATCGGTCCCGTCGAAGGAATGCACAAGCACTTCCGCATGATCGCTATCTCCGAGTTCATGAAAAGTCAAGGCTATGCACCTGTCCACGCGGAACATACACGGATACCTGGGATCTGGAAAAAACTAGGGACATTATATAACCTCCCAGCACTCGATGAGCGGGTACGTAACGACAGCTGCCTATGTTGGTCACACATAGCTAACATTTACGCTTTTCTGTGCAGGAGGATTCTTTGATCACAGATACTTCCGATGATGTTGATGGCTCGAAAGAGCTTTACTGTCCATTTGAGCTCCCTGAAGATGAATACGGCGAATTGATGTTTGAGAGGAGGTTAGCAATGGAAGGTTCCGCTTCACCCGTTCATAGTGCCCACGCCGAATCTAGGCGAGGTAGCACGGTAGCCGACACAGATGGTGCGCCCTACTGATTCTTCTTTTTTTTTTCCCAAGTGCTACCTGAATTCTGACTACTATACGCGTTTAGAGCCCCAATCCTCTCCGGCGCCGTCAAGAGGTAGGAAGTCAGGTCGTGGAAGCCGCCAACCGGCTCGAGGTGCTCGGTCTTCACGGCTCCAGGTAGAAATTGAGGCTCCGAGGAGGAGTCTAGGCACGGGGGAAGAAGAAGGCGACTCTGAGGATGCTGGTGTGAATGAAGAAGGGGACGAAGAAGGTTCGGACGCGGCGAAAGACGACAGCGAAGGTGACGAAGAGGCCGAAGAGGATACAGGAGGCTCTCCAACAGCACGAAGCACACGAGCCCAGACAAGTCGAACAAGACAAAAAGAGAAGAGAAGTAGTGGCACAGGAACTAGAAGAGGCGGTCGACGACGGTAGTTTTAATGTGTACTTTTATTTCATGATGGTTCGAACATTGATACCTTTGGAGGATTCAGGACAGGCGTTTCTTTTGCGTTCACATATAGCAGATTTATCATCACACTTAATCTACTTCAAAATTTCACTGGAATTAGTTTCGGCTGGCAATCAGTCAACAGAATGCGATACACTCTCAAACGTGTTTCAGTCACCAAGCGATTGCGCTAATCGATGGGGTTAAAATTACGATAGAGAGAAATGGAATCTAAATAAATACATTGTACGTATAAATAGGTCACTACATTTGTTCTAGTCATTCACAGGCTAAAAGGAGACAATCAAGGGAAATAGTACATAGTGCGAACCGAATCCCTTACAGACGCTTCATGATGGCCTCAGCATACTCGTGGGTCTTGGCCTTGCCGCCCAAGTCACCGGTGAGAGTCTATATAAGTTAGTAAATGTGGCCCCACTAGCGAACAGGGGTTAGTATCCAGATCAGCTTACCTTTCCTTCGGCAAGGGTATCAAAAGTGGCCTTCTGGATACGAGCAGCATGCTCGCCGAGGTTCATGTGCTGCAGCATCATGATACTGCTCAGAAGCAGAGCAGTGGGGTTAGCGAGGCCCTTGCCGGCAATGTCGGGAGCAGAGCCGTGGACAGCCTCGAAAATGGAGCACTCGTTACCGATGTTACCGGAGGGAGTGAGACCGAGACCACCGATCAGACCGGCGCACATGTCGGAAAGAATGTCACCGTAGAGGTTAGGCATGACAAGAACCTTATCGTTGTAAGGCGTGGGGTCAGTGACGATCTTGAGGCAAGAGTTGTCCAGCAGCTCTGCGTCGAATTCGATATCGGGGAATTCCTTGGCAATATCACGGGCGAGGTTCAAGAAGAGACCATCGGACATCTTCATGATGGTAGCCTTGTGCACGACGCGGACCTTCTTCTTGTTGATGGAACGAGCGTATTGGAAGGCAAAGCGCAGAACTCTCTCAGAGGCCTCCTTTGTGATGAGCTTAATGCTCTGCACAACGCCATCGACGACGACGTGCTCAATGCCAGAGTATTCACCCTCGGTGTTCTCACGGATCAGGACGGTGTCGACGTTGTCGTAGGGGGTCTCATAGCCAGCAACGGAACGGCAAGGACGCACGTTAGCAAAAAGGTTGAAGGTACGGCGGAGAGTAAGGTTCAGAGAAACGTGTCCCTTGCCAACGGGGGTCTAAAATTTTTTTTGGCTCAGCAAAAGATTTCCATGACGCACGAAAGCGTTGACATACAGCAAGGGGTCCCTTGAGAGCGACGTAGTTCCTCTTCACGCTCTCAATGGCTTCATCGGGGATGGCGGTCTTTCCATCCTTCAAGATAGGAGTAACATCGACTGGCTCCCACTTGATGGGGGCCTATAAGTAAATTTAGTGGCGCGTCGTAGAAAACCACAAGCCGGGAGGAAACATTACGTTTGCGGCAGCGAAGATGTCCTTAACGGACTGCGAGATCTCAGGACCGATGCCATCACCCTCAATCAGAGTGACCGTGTACTTTCCCTATAAAGATAATATTTCCATCAGAAAGCTTGCTTGGAGGTGATGAGTTCAGTTCTGGATCGTGTATAGATCGATCGTCCAAAGATTCTGGCGGGAGACGCCGGACCAAGGGAAGAAAAGATCCGAGAGGGAAAAAAAATTCGGAGTCTTCGGGGCGCAACATACATCGCTGTCCTTCTGGCCCTTGAACTTAGCGACACGCTCGTCGGCAGCAGCGGCATAACCACGGAGCTAGGTATAGTAGGTTAGCTACGCAAGAATTGATGGTCGAGCCGGATACGGAAATGGACATGTTATACCTGCGACAAGGGCGAAGCAATGCGTGGGGAGACACGAGTGCTCCGCAAACATTGGCGGGCAGGGAGAGCGAGGTTCCTAGCGGCAAACATTGTGACAGATCCCCGGGGTCAGCGACGAACAACACAGGGCTGGAGAGGAGAGTATGTGGAGGATGGGAAGGAGAGAAAGAAGAAAGGCGGCGGGTTGCTTGTGCGGGAAGTGAGAGAAGGTTCCTCAGGCCAATCTTGACCTCTCGGCACCGCTGCTGCCGACCGACCGGCATGGCATGGATTCCGTGTTTGGCTGCCCAGAATCCACTTGGTGTCCTTTCCTAGATCAGATAACAAGTAACGGGTCACGGGTCACCACACCTCGTTCATTGTCATTATTATTTCATTGTAATTTCGCGAAAACTACCCCCTAAACCTAACCTATCGTCTGGCGCCCAAGATTTCCCCACCTGTGCGGCTACGTGCTTCCCTGCATGTGGCCTCCTGGATCGTTCTCCCCCCGGCGGTTGATCGGTCACCTGCCCCCTCCTAAACTAAGCGCGCGGACACCTTGCAACCATGGCCGACGCAGATATCGCCAACTACTATAATCTCCCTTCGGCTTTTCCTGAAGAGTGGCCTGCAGAGCTAGACGAAAGTGATCATTCGGAGGATGAAGCACTTACCCGCACTGCTTCGCGGCGATCCCGGTACTTTGCTCTCGAGCGCAGTAACAGCCGTCAGAAAGGCGTCAACCTAGGGTCATTCAAAGGAAACAATGGTCGGGAAAACCTCGTCCAGATGGACGAGCCGGATCCGCTCGGGACAGGCGAGAGCGTCCTCAAGATCTTGAAGAAGGGGGGGCTGTCCGTAGAAGAAGAGAGTCGCTTGCGGAATAAGTTTTTGCTCTCATCTACTTCATTTTCCCCGGCTCTGTTTCTTTCGCAGGCTCACTCCGATGCGTCGATTCAATCACTACTCAATGGACTGGAATTTCTGTCACGATCGATCGATCAGAAGTCAGCTTCGTTGAAAGTACTTGTCGAGGCGAACTTTGAGCGATTCGTCCGAGCCAAAGCAACAATTGATAGTGTATACACAGAGATGAGGAACCAAGGGAAGGCAGAAAACTTATCAGTCTCGCAAGCTCACCGCAGGTCAGGACATTTCCGGAGCCTTTCGTCTGGCAAACAAAACATAACTCCCGCGACGATTTCAGACTCAGGGCCTGGGAAGAATGCATTGACCAAGGAAAGTGAATACGGCATGAAGGGCATCCGCGGCCCACTTTTAGAAGCCTCTGTCAAAGCTGAAGAAGTCTGGGGGCCTGCATTAGGTGGTCGTGAAAGAGAACAGGTTTTGAAATCAGTCGTCGAGACAATGGAGAAGCACCGGGATGTCTATGAAATAGGCGGCCTTCTTTCGAAGTCTATCAAGCAAAGAGACTATGACTCTGTTTTCGAGCAGTACACTAGAGCAAGGACGCTCGCGAAAGAAGCTAGGAATATTGCCGATACGGCGACAAGCAGAGGCCGACCGTTGACAGACGAGGAGACCCACATGATTTTAGCAATGGGGAGGATGTGGATGGATGTCGACCAGCAAATACAGGCATTCAAGCATGATCTTTGGAGGCGCTTGAGTGAGTCACCTATCTCCTCGACGACAGTGACAGCTTCAGGGCCAGTCGATGAACATATGGAACTAATCGGCGCTCTGCTGGAATTGGGTGTCGAGGACAACCCCATCTGGGTCTGGCTTCTTGGTCGCTATGAATACTTAAAAACGAGAATTACAACTTTTTGCGAACGCTGCAAAACGGAACTAGAGATCCTCAGGCGCAGGCTCGCTGCTGGCGAGAAGCCGACGCCTCAAGCACTGGCATCCTATCTCCGACTCGCTCCTCGAGATGGTGCGGCAAGTGATCCAACGACGCTTGACACGGACCAGGTCATCGAACTCTGGGAGTGTGTACATACTTACTTAAATAGACTGCTATCATCACAGGGAGGCCTTTTGGGTGAAGTCTTCGATTTCTGGGAAGCGGCACAATCCTTTATCGAGGGTAGCAAACAAAAGCTTCTCCCAACCGGTTTTGAAGGGGAGAGTCGTAAGCATCACCGGCTCTCTCCTAATGACTCCAGTGAGCTGCAGAAGGGCGTTGTCGAATTGATTAATTTAATTCGCGAAAGCATTCTATCGCTGTTCGCCGACCCTCCAGTGGAGGATTTTACTATCCTCGCCTCTCCAATACCACCACCAAGCCCTAAGAGCCCGATGAGCGGAGGAATCACTCCCACCGAGTCTCGTTTCAAGTTAGATCCTAAGAATATGCCATTTCCCACCCCAAAGAGTGGCGAGGCTTGGGAGGACTTTGCATTTTGGCCTCCGTTTTCCAATTCCCTTAGCGGCATTCACTACCTCGGCCAATTCCTCGTCCTCATTGGCAGGGCAGCCAGTGAAATGGCTGCATTAGCCCCCGTACGAAGCACAGATAACGCTTATGATCTCCTCAAATCACTTGTGAGCGTCACTCGTGAACGTTCCGTTCGCGCGGCATGCTACGCCTGGGGCAAAGATGCAGAAGTTTGCAAAATGTTGGAGGACTGGACGAGGGATTCAGAGAACAAAGACTTGACTAAGATGCCTGGTTTATTTGTGGCTTTTGAGAACGCAATTCTTAGTGGAATGCAGAAGATCCTCTACATTTCGGAGGCCATGGTAAAATCGGGTGATGTAGATGTTGTCACGCAGCCTCCTGCGAAGCTTCTACAGATGGTGCGCACGCAGTTTGTGTCCAGTATTTACAAGGCTCTCAGTGGTTTGGTCGAGAATGCGGAACACCCCACACTTCCTCGAGAGGATAGTGAATGGGTGCTTGCGGAGTCTGCGGCGCGTAGTCTCTCTGATACATCA
This sequence comes from Aspergillus sojae, assembly GCA_008274985.1. Taxonomy (NCBI): domain Eukaryota; kingdom Fungi; phylum Ascomycota; class Eurotiomycetes; order Eurotiales; family Aspergillaceae; genus Aspergillus; species Aspergillus sojae. Next base: position 3,194,651 of record CP035527.1, on the reverse strand, counting down.
ACGGCGCTTTTCATCGCGGATGCGGTCGATGCCCGAAATAGGGTAAGCCTCTTATGGACTTGCGATACTTCCATGTCAACTAATCGTGTTTATAGAATGTTCGCATACTCCTCACTTTGTCGAATATCAAAGCATTCCAAGCCGATCTCGTCCCTCAGCTAGTAGCGAACTTTGAAACTTCATTTTCAGTCAAGTTGACCGAGGAAGCCAATACTATTCGTGACGTGCTCAGTCAGATTGACGACCGCTTGTTCCAGTCATACACTAAACCCACGATCAACACACTGAATACAACGATTGTTGATGGCATTACTACCCCAGATTGGGAGCCGACCGTCCCTCGTCCCGAGCAAGTCCGGCCGTATGTGTACAACGCAATGCTAACTCTTGTGCTTGTCCATACGGAGATCTCAACTACCATTCCTTCCAGTTCATCGGCGGCATCTAATCGGTCGTCTCCAGCGGGTCAGCCACCTCTGCTGATCATCGTTCTTACACACTTGTTGACGAAGGTCTCTTCATCTCTCCTTTCGGCTTTCAGCTCTCGGTCGTCGTATACGCTGGCGGCTTTAATGCAAGCCACTCTGGATACTGAGTTCATTGCACAAACCATGTCCCAATTCTCTACAGATGAAGCCTCTGCTGTGCAGAGTCAGATCTACGTGGAACTCGACCGCCGAACCACACACGAGGCCCGGGCTCGTCTACAGTCAGAGCTTGGCGAAATGCGGGGAACGCTGAAACGATTGAGGGAGAGAACGAAAGGAGAGTTTGCTTGTTTTAGGAAGCAAAGAAGTCGGACGGAGCCTAAGACACCGGCATAGTAGTTAATGGTAGATAATTGAATTTTAGCAATCAACACCAGGGGTGCTACCAACGAACGTAAACAAGATCCAGTGGGTATCATTTTCAAAACTTTTGAACCAGCATCATGTCCCATTTAATAGTTCCCCTCTTCTACGTCTGGCCGACCATCCGTTGCACGCGACTCAGCAACACGTTACTTTCGCGACCTAATCTCCTCTTCCCATGCTGGTCCGGCCGTTTCGCCCTAGCCATTGCCTCGCGATCCTTTTGCCTGAAATCACGCTCCTCCTGTCGCTTTTGCGCCTCCTGTCTGCGCTTCTCCGCGAGCTCCATCTCTTTCGCAAAAGCGGACTGCTTGGGTTTCCGTTTCCGGCGACCTTCGCCATTTTGATTTCTAGCTCGCTCGGTGCGGGGGGGATTCTCAGGCGCTGGCTGATCTAGCATCGCTTGTCGGTCTGGGTGCAACTCCAGCGAGGCAGGTTCTGCCTCTGGCGCATTATCCTTCTCAGCATTTTCCTCCGCCAACTCGTAGACTGACTTGCGGGGGGCGGCAGCGAGCTCTTCGGCTCTTACTTTGGCGTAGGCTTTTTTAACTTTGGCCTTCTGAATCAGGTCGGCTTTGATTTTCTGGGCTATAGTGGGTCATGGTTAGCAAGAGGACCTTGCAGGGCCGTTTTAAAACTTTGATCCATAAAAACAGATGGACGAAGGGAAAAATGAAAAATGAAAAAAAAAATGCAAATTGAAAAAAAGGAAAACAGACTTACTTTTACGGCGATAGGTACCATCAGGCAGATTTGCAGGTCCCACAGAGAATCCCTTCTTCTTCTTTACTGGTGGTTCAGTTGTGCGTTGTTCTTCGGACTTTGCATCGATATCTCGGGAGCGCTTGGCGGACATGATGGATGAACTTGTTTTTTGTTTGTTGCCTTAAGTCGGTAAGGACCTTGGGTTAGGTAGTTTGACTGTATTGAATAATTCACTTGGTATGAATCTTGTTGGGCAACAATTGACGTGGCAAGTGGTTCAGTTGTATGGGGAAAAGAAACGGGAAGTTGCTGGTGAACAGTAGGAAAATCTTTAGGAAGTGTAAGCTTTGCTCTCGCCCGTGCAGAATGTTCCGGTTATCAATAGTTTCACGCAGGATGAGGGTGGGCGCATATGAGGTGTCACGGAGGGGGGGGGGAAGTAGAAGATGTTGTAATGACACAATGATCTTCTTCCGGGTGTTTAAAGAGAGAGAAGAGAAAAAAAAAAAAAAAAATTGGATACCTGAAGATCTTGGTTCATACAATGATACATACATTCAGACTTACTTTGTTAGGAGATGGATTGCGATAAGGGAATAGAGATAATGGTACCAAACGGTAACGTTACCCGTGGATTTGGGAAATGATCCCATTGTAATCCCGTTCCCCTCCGTCCCAAAAAAAAAAAAGAAGCGAACGGATTTGTTCGCGGTGGACCAAAAAAACCCACCCCCATGTCGTTTCAGGCGCCTCATGACTCAATTATACTCTCGTCATCGAAATAGCTCACCTTTAAATCCCTCTCAACTAACAAACTCTAGCTCGCCCACGTCGCATCACCTTACTTCAGTTCCGTCCATAGGCCAACCCCGTCATACCTCGAGTCTACTCCTGACAAAGACCGCCACTTCAACCCCAAACATCTTCTCCATTTACACCTTCGTTGCTTCCCTCATGCGTCCTTGTGCCTTCCCGTCGGCCTAACTATCTTTCATTGGGATGTATAGCTTTTTTTATTTTCTGTCAATACTAACTAACCCCCGGTGATCATGCCCATATTCCAGGATCCAGATCGTCAGCGGTTCTATGACCTATGGTCGGATGACCACCCACCGATAAGAGAGGATGAGCGTCAAATTGGGGGCTCCTCGTGGGCCCATCATCATAGGGAGCTGGAATCCTCGGGGAGGCGTACTAATTTCCCTGGGGAGACATCTTTATCGGATTGCAGTCCGTCAGATCTGCGTACCTGCGACCGAGAGGAATTGATTCATTACATCAAGAACGCCGATACCTCGGCTTGGACGCATAGGCTGGTACGTACGCTCTCTCCTCTAGAAAGGCAACACTCGCCAGGAAAAATGATAGAAAACTGTATTCCTATGGCATGCGCATTTACTCACATGGGCTATGATGTAGTATGGAGATTCAAATGCTGGCCATTATATCTCCCGCACGCCGGATAAAACGTTCGACATGAAAGCCGAGTTTAATAAGCAAGGCATTCCTAGTAATAGCCCGGGCACAAATGGTCAGGAATTAGGCTCGCCAGCTGATATCCAGCGCCCTCGGTCAGCACTGCATTCTGGCGACTTTCGAGAAGGGGCCCGTCAAGATCCGCAACCACTGCCGCAGTCACCGCTACCCGGACTTGATGCCGGCTCACGTTTCCCCCTTCTGGGCTCTTCCCCGACTGCTCCCTGGTTCACGGCCCCGGTTTTTGCATCGCCCACGAGGACGCAACCTACCACAGCCAATGTGGCTAATGAAAATGCGCGGGCACCATCCCGCTCGCGGGCACCATCCGTGGGCTCCTTCTCTTCTAGCTACGTCCTAAAGGCGCCGACAAGCCCTCTTGTATACCAGGCGAACAATACCGATTTGGATTTTTCCGCCAGAACCGATTCAACTGAGCAGCTTGATCCCTTGGAGAAGGCCAGCCGTCGTCGTACGCTGCCGCCAGAGACTTTCCGGCACCTTCAGTCGTCGCCCACAACCCATCGAGGAGCGTTCAACTTCCAGTCCGGCCATTTCCCCGGGAAATGGAATGAGCCACTCCCGTTCCACCATTGTAATCCTCGCCGGTCTTTAAACTCGGCGTATACTCTTCAACTAGCGTCTTCAGTACAAAGTCCATCCCTCAGAACCAGGAGGCCCTCACTTGTTTCGGAAAAGTCTTCCAGACCGCATGCTCCATTGGTTGGATCCTATGAAGAATCTATCCTACGTGGGAGAATGTCGATGAACCCATCAAAGCCACTCGATTTCACCGCGCAAATAGGTGTGTTGGGGAAAGGCAAATGTAAAGCGAATCTCAAGTGCCCGCCCCACGTCACAATTCCGTTTCCGGCAGTTTTCTACAGCTATCCCACTTCGGGTAGTGGTCGCTCGATTTCGGACGATAACCCTAGTCCTTATGTTGGCTTGATAGACTTGGAGAACTCTCTCCCAAAGGACACAGCAGCTACGAGTCGACGTCGCAGGCATCATCATAGCCCCGCAGGTGTCTGCGGTGAAATGACAGACAATCCACCCCCGCCTAGGGCTAATGACCAAGATGCTCTCCGCAGACGAGAGAAGAGACACAGGAGGGCCGAGTCGCCCAAGTGTCCGCCCGGGGGCTGCTATCGAATACCTCAACAGGGTCAGCTCCAAGTCATGATAAAGAATCCGAACAAGACAGCTGTTAAATTATTTTTGATTCCATATGATCTCAGCGACATGGAACCTGGAACCAAGACATTCATTCGGCAGAGAAGCTATTCAGCGGGTCCTGTCATCGACATGCCGTTGACTGCGCGGAAGAACTACGGGACCGATCGTCCTGAGGCATCCTTGAGCTCATCGGAGGATCCAAATGACAAGCCCATCCTGAGGTACCTGATACATTTGAACATATGCTGTCCGTCCAAGGGCCGTTTCTATCTACACTCAAGCATCCGTATTGTTTTTGCTAATCGAGTCCCTGACGGCAAAGAAAGGCTCCGGAATGAGATACAGCATCCAGAGCCCCGATATGCGCCGTATAAGCCTGCTCGTGATGTCAATCAGACGCAGATGAATACGAAGCTAGTAACGGATAGAGGATGCCGAAGACCAGCTGCTGATCAAGGATCCATTCCAGCTTCATTGCCCGATCTCCCTTCCCCGTGTGGACGGGAGGGCCAGCCTGCAACACCAATGCCAGTCATTGAAGCGCAGGCCGTCTCTAGTAACTTGAAGGATGCCCGCTCGGGGCAGCGAGCTCCTCATCCGTTCCGGCCCATTCCGTCCCTAAGGGAAGAAGTGCTTCCCCTGCATGACCATGATGCAGCCGAAACCTATCAAAGTGGTAGTGGATCGTATAGTAAACTCACCAAAGGAGACCATGGATACGGTGGCTATCCATTCAGCCCCATGGGCGGCTCCGAAGCCGGCGAAAGCCTACTCGCCAAACGACTGAGAGGACTAGATGTACAAAAGCATAATTCATCGGGCATGAATTAAAGCCACCCAAGATTGCCAGACGCCCGTCGACACAGTCCACCTAGGCCGCTTCACATTTCTCCCAGTATAAATCTTTTTATTTAGCCTTTCTTTTTTCTATTTCTTTCTTTCTTGTTGACTTGTTACCACGATGCAGGACACACGCTGCCTAACTGACATTCAAGGTGCAGGCTCATCTTCTGGATATGAACACAATCGCCTCCCGTTTCCCAAAAATTTACACGGGCCAGCCAAGGGCGCATGACATACGTACTTTTAATACCCAAGTTCTCATCTATTCAATTCACGGCGTTAACAATGCTTCGGAGTCCTGAAAGTCTCCTCTCTTTCTACTGATTCGTTTGTTTTATCAAGGCGTGCAGATTTCAGTTCGAGTACCGGAGAAGGCTATCTGTCTTTCGAGTATTGATTTTTTTAAGGTGTTTTGTTCTGGTCGTCAGGGAGGTTGGTTACTTAGGTTAAATTAACGCTTGAACAGAATAACACATACGCATTTACATTGACAGAAAGTTCTTCTGAGATATATACTACATATTTATCCGTACCGGGTTTCTTCTAGTGACCTGGAATTCCCTGTTTCAGATGCCTCTTCTTGAGTAGTCAAGTGAAGACCTTGCTCAGTGAGTACTTTATATTACAGGCTACAGCTCAGTGCGCAGCAAAAAGTCGCAGGCTAGATGATGTAATTCCATTGAGACGATAAATGAGTCCTTTGCTCCCTTGTGAAGACATGTATTGAGGATGAGGTGTACAAGGCACGACCTTAGTGCCGTATGGTTATTCTAGTCGAGTGGGATTGGGAACATGTTCTCCAAACAAGTAAAACGAACTTCGTTAGATAATCTTCATTTCTAACCTTCTATGATACTTCTACTTCTTCATTCACGCTCTTCGTGTCTCCCATCACATACTATCAAGACAGCCACGGAAAGGAGGTTTTCGAGATAAATATACCCAGAGGCAAACACGCTACAAGCGACGATTGGCAAGCAGCTATGATCTGGATGCTCATCAAGAGGAAGATACCCAACGTGGGAAAACAAACCCCTTGGTGAAGTTAAAGGAACTACGAAGCAAATGTGTAGTTCTGTATACAGAGTCGGTCTTTGTTGTGCTTAACGTAACCCTTCCTAATGTCTATATGTACTAATACCATGCTAGACTCGTCATAAAGATGAACTCCCGCGACTTAGTTATCAGCTCAGGGAGAGTTGTCCAGCTCCTGACATCACAGTCATATGGAGTTCATATGTTGGTGTATTCATTTGACTAGAGGAACAGGGGGACTTGGTGAAATTGGAAGAGGGACTATGAGGACAATTGCAATTGGGCCTCTTGGCTCTATATATGATATAGTATATACCCGTTCCCTCTCTTCCCCATAATTGGAGGTTTGAATGCATTAATTTTTTCATAATATATAAGCGAGATTTACTATGGTACCTGTAGAGTTGTAGGTTATGTGAAAGTGATAAGCAAGATCCTGCTTGTAGACACCCCTTGGGTGGACTGGGGAGATGTTATCTCACCGGCCCTGTCACTAGGAGACGAGCTTCATGATAATGGATATACGAGTATAGAAAGAAAAGCATATATTGTAGTTGTTAGTGAGACAGAATACAGAGTACGGCTGTCATTTCTTGATATCTTGGACCAATATCAAGCGTTCAATCATCCTCCGTACTCTTCGTGCTCAAGCTTAGACTCAGCGCAGGATCCACCTCATCCAAAGAGATCAACTTCATCGCCGTCGACATCAACGCATTACTCGTACCACAGGACCCATTAGCACAACATGCAGGGCTATCAGGTGTACACCCATTTTCGTTGCAGCTGCACTGCGTGTTGCTCTTCTGCCCGTAAAGCATCCACTGAATGCAACCAAACCCTTGATTTTCAATAAAAGCACCACCGTAGCCCTCGGTAGGATTTCTACATTTGGAGAAACAATGCTCCATCGAAGTTTCGCACTAGTTATAAAGGTCTGATTAGTGCTGTAAATAAAACAGGGAAACAAAGGCACGTACGTGAATTTTCATCTCGACTTCCTTCTCCGGCTTGCAGCCAGACTGATCAGGGGCCCATTGAACAGATCCAATCACGTTGGTTCCAGAAGGATCGCTGTATACATACGTGTACGGAGGCCCTCCAGGCTTTAAGGAGTTGCCGTTGTAGCAAAGTGCTTCCATCGCTGCCTTTGCCCCGTCAACTTTGAATGGTACGTAGGAGCCATCATTGTGCTCATTGAAGCAGTAAATTGGATCACTGGATGTGGTCGCTGTTGGGATAGACAAAGATGTGGTAGTCTTTGTCGGAGCAGTAGATGTGCTAGTAGGGTTGGCAGGGTCCTTGGTCGTGATTGGGAATGGACACGAATCTCGGCGGGCAAGGGGGGGTCTCGGGGCGCCACCTGTAGTAGCCCTATCCCAATTCAGATTGATGGGCTTCTTGCACACATTCCCCGTGCCGTCAAGGTGGTATCTCTCACGTATAGCCTGCAAAGCCTCGCGGTATTCATTCAGACGTGCTGCTCCATCTGCTGTTTGTATTGCCTTAGTAGTCGCGATGTTGAGTCCCTCCTCAATGGATGTGATCAAGAGTGCAGCTTGTTCGCTGCCTGCCTCCATCTGTCCGGGAATCCTGACATTTGTCATCCAGTATCTATATGTGGTCGCTAGATTGGCATCAACGTCCTTCCTAAGAGAAATGGTTAATAATGTGGTTCAGAAAAGGCACATCATCCAAAGATTGGGAGATCACCTACAATGCGGAGTATATCCTATAATTTGTTGAATCAAGTGGACCGAAGATGGCGCTTGATGTCCATATATCACATGCAAGAACGATTCTTTCTAGAAGCCCCATCCGACTCTTTATTATTGCTTCTGAAGCCCTCCACGGTTTATATTCCGATATATTTTTTTTCTTGCGAACATTCTCACTTTGCTTGACAACATCCGCGTCGTAGTCACCCCCTATCTACCATCGTATCGTGTCAGCAGAATCGTTGAACACCGGAAAACTCTAACGTACCATTGCCTTGAACTTATTTAGCTCTTGAGTTATACCAATAAAGTCCCAGTAATCGTCACCCGGTAAGCTATTATAAACCGGCTGAAGATTGTTGCATTTGTCAAACATGAGTCGGTTGAAGTTGTCGCAGGAGTAGCCTTTTGTGTTAAACAAATAATCCCAGAAGCGGTCCATCCAGTTCAATTCAACTATGAGCCGTTAGCCGCAATCCTAGTGCCCCTCGAGTACCTATCTGAGATGTCGGAAGGATACTTACAGCAATGTTCGATAGTCGGTGACTGCTTGTCATTTCCTACGAAAGGCTGTATCTGGCGATCGGAAATCATAGTGGTCGTGGGTGCACAGTTAACCGTCGTCTTGCTGTACCACCTGGACATGGAGAGGGAGGCAGGAAGTTCTCCACCGATGGCTGACCTGATATAGTTCTGTGGCCCCTTGTAGGCTGGGATGGTAACAGATGCCCCCGGTGTGAACTTGCAACCCCCAAGGGCATCAACAGTCACCGCAGGGGCCCTCTTCTCCAGACCAGCATGAGTAGGAGCTACTGCCCGTGCCGTAATAGTAGCATAGTTAGGTTGAAAGCCGTCTCGAATTCTCAGATTTCCTTCCATGTCTACATCTGAAACAGAGTCAAAGGCCCAGGCACATGGTCTGCAGTTGTCAGATGGGTTCTCGCCGGCGACAGGGTCCGTCACGAAGGGACAATCAGCGCTGCTCGTCGAGGTGATTGTCGAAGTTGTCGTCCCAGTCACACTGCAGCCCACGGTTGGCATGCAAGTGGTCGACGTGCACGAGGTCGTTGTCGTGGCAGCTGCGTTGGTCGTCACAGTACAATATTCAGCGCAGATAGTGGCCGTCTCTTTGATGCTGCACGACGGATCGGTTGGTGTCGACCCATCGTCATCGCCGCCTCCACCTCCTTCCTCTCCACCACTGCAACCGCCAGCCTCACTACACATGCAGCTCAGACCCCGACAGCTAGTGCATGTAGGACCTGTACAGCTGCAAAACAACCCAGTGCAGCTACACCCGAGACCTGTACAGCCGCTACATCCCGAGCCACTGCAGCCACAGCCCAATCCGAAGCAGGAACAACCGGGACCTGTGCAACTGGTGCAATGCTCTCCCTTACAACCGCTCTTGCCATTAGAAACGACGCAATCCGATCCTACACAGCTGCTGCAGTGCTCTCCCCTACAAGCCCCATGATGGCAGTCCCGACCCGTGCAGCCGTAGCAGTTCGAACCAGTACATTGGCCGTTATGACAGTCAGGCCCCGTGCATCCGATGCAGTTGTCGCCGGTGCAGTCGCCATCATGACAGTCCGAGCCCGAGCAGCTGCTGCAGTCGTCTCCCTTGCAAGAACCATTGTTGCAGTCCTTGCCGACACAGCCATCATAGCTCAAACATTTGCTGCCGGAGCAAACCCCGTTGGCACATCCGCTGCCACTGCATGTCCCTTCCCAACAATCCGGACCGGTGCAGATACCATCCTTTCCACAATCAGATCCAGAACAGCCGAGGCCAATACAGCGGTCGTCAGTACATTTTCCATCCTCTCCGCAGTCATCTCCCACGCAGCCGGCCGTGATGCAGTCGTCCGCCACACAGACACCGTCTCTGCATCCGGATCCAAGACATCCATGGACAGTACATTGCCCAAAAGCGGTACAGACGCCATTCAAGCAGCCAGATCCACTGCAGCCAAAGGAAGCGCAAAGAAGCCCCGTGCATTGGCCGTTCTTACAGTCCGGGCCTTTACATTGACCATTGGTGACTACCGGCCATGGCTCTTCCGTAGTGCCACCGCTGCTGCTGCCACCACCACTATCACCACCGCCTCCTGAGCCTCCTCCACCACTCCCACCTCCGCCGCTACCACCATTCGGACACCATTGAGGAGCGGGCGGGCAGGTTGGTGCCGCGCCACCGTCTTCGTCCGGGGATGGGGCGAGGACACATTTCCCTTTGGCAGACTCCGCATTTCCATTGAAAGCGCTAACACACCACTCATAGTTCCATGTACCGGGAAACATATAGTATTGATCGCTACAAGCAGCTTCCACCGTGTAGTTCAATGCCTCAAGCTTACTACCTGTGGCATTTACATTGCGTAACCAAAGCCGGTAGCCCGCCGCAGCAGAGAGGCTATCCCACGTAAGGTGGACTGTGGTTTGATCTGCTGCGATGATCTTCAGGTCCGTTGGGGGTGGCGGAGTGCCAGCGCCGGGAATAACACTTCGAACCACGGCTGGAAAGCCCTGTCCAGCGGCATTCCAGGTCTCAACGGCCACGAAGTAACGGTGCCCTGCAACTAGGTTCTCTATGTGGGCCGAGGTGCCTGTGAACGCGGCTCCAGTAATAAAATCACATTCGGCGTCCTTGTCCCAGTAGAGAACGTTATATTCGATGACAGAGTCACTGTAAGAACCTGTAGGTGGATCCCAGGATATGTCGAAACCAGTCGTGGTAGCGCTAACAATCACGTTCTGAGGGGCTTCCGCTGTCTGGGGATGGGCTGTTGCGGTTAAAGTAGTTGTCCAGTCCCCCTTGATAGTGTCCCCAGCACTGGCGCGCACCTGAACCTCATACTCCCAGCCATCTATAGGCCAGGTAGCATCCCATCGATTGGAGGATACGCTGCCTGAGGAGAAATTCGGGATACCCCCCTTGATCTTGGATCGAACGTCGTAGTTATACGCACCATAGACTAGGTATCTTCAATCAGCAAAGGATGCTCCGGACTTAGTTGCAGGGTGGCTTACCTGGATCCCATGTTGCAGTTACGCCACCAGGACTAGTGAATACCTTGAAATTGCTAGGTACCGGTAAGGGCCTGGCAGGAACATTATTGGGTATACTCAGTGCGGATGACCCGATCCTGAAATCGTTCACTAGGGTTTGCGAGAAGGCGCGAGCAATCTGGTATTCACCCATCGCGTTTGGATGAAGTCCATCGGAACCCACCGGACATGAACTAGGTTGACAGTTGTAGTTCTCTTCCAGCTCAACAAGATGGATTGGGGAAGCTGTGGTGCTCCATTTGGGAATAGTATCGCGCAGTAGAGAGTTGTATATATTGGTGCTAACAGGAAGATCCTCACGGCCACCAATGAAACTCCGCTGTGGTACATTAGCAATGGCAAACTTGATCTTTGGATTTGCAGCCCGAGCATTGCTGATCAGCGTATGAATACTGTCCAAAGTTCCCATGGAATCACTGGTAGAACCACCCCATATCATTAAATCCCAGTAATAGCAGCATCAAGTCTGCTGGGTGAGCTGCCATGACCTCCTGGATCAGGCCTTTATCCACAGCAGCAGCACGGCCCCAAACAGCGAAATGACTTTTGGGAAAATCTGATGACACTTCTTTCGCATAGCTCCCACTAACTTTGATCGCGCCTGTTGGTTGGGGTTCCCCGTATAATGCTGGTGGGGACGGCGGTGCTGCCTTATCAGGTTGTACCGTGCCTGTATAAGGCCCAACGAAGTCTACAGCAACTCCCTGAGATTGAAACCACTCCCATATCCGATACCGCCACGTGAAGTCTCCCTCTCGGCCCTGAGATATGGAATCGCCGACTATCATGACCTTAAGCCCGGTTGCGCGCTCGTGGAGGTGTCCCGTGGTCGAGTTCTCACTTGACCTTAGATTATCCCTCATAGCCGCCAACATTTGAACACTGTTGTTCTGCACACTACCAGTCTGAAGCGGCGGCATGAGGCCCACGACTTGGTTCAAAATATCATAATCTGAGAGATCCGTTGGAAGAGGGATGGCCGGGACGGTAGCTAATTGAGATAACTGATAGGATACTTTGGACTCTATCGCGACAGCTGACGAGTATTCTATGGTAGCTGTTGATACTGCAGTCAAAGCCGTCGCGTTGCCACTTTGTGTAGGCGTGGGCTTTGGACTGTTCTCCCTCCGTGGAGGGAGCCATGAATAAGCGAAAGTGATGTCAGAAAAAATAAAAATTGCACACAGAAAGGAAGCCAGGTAAAGATTGAAACTACCTCTAAGGGTAGAACTTCCCCGGTAGGAAGGCGCCATGGAGATTGTAGAAAAGAAATCAAGATAAAACGAACGGACGAGGGTTGAAACAACAACCTCTTAGCTGCCAGGATGTGTTATTCCTGAGCTGCTGGCCTATCTTTGTCTTCCATCTTCGAGACGAGACAATGGGGAGTATTTATGTTATTTCTGATTCTCCAACCCTCGTTACTTACGAAGCTGGTATACTGAATGCCGAGGGATACTACCTCTACGTTGGAAGCGATGTAACCGGAATTGCAGTTGGCTAGCTCTCAACAAAATAGAGGACAAGGGTATATACACTAGATCCCAATAGCTAGCGAGATTGATATTAGTTTACAAAGGGATTGTACAGGAACTATGACTCTTAGTGAAAAGCACTAGGAGCGATCTAGCTAAACACTGTGACATCGTTTATAAAGGATTCAACACCTAAAGAACACGATCTCATGCTAGCGCTCTCTAGTCTCAAGGCGTGTGCGGGCAGATACTTGGTTCTATAAGTATTTTTTTGTTCCGGTCCATTGTATCTACTGTGACTGAACTGTAGCTTGTACTACTTCTGACTAGGGGTCACGCTGGCCACACGATTTATAGCTTCAATACCCTCATAGACGTTACCTATACCTAATGTAAATATAATATTGTCGTTGTCGATATGGTTGCTTGCGCGGTACTAAACCATGTCTGCCAAGAATATAGATAGGGTCGGTTGGAGCCAGCTAAAGGATTTACAGTTAAGCGGACCATCCGGCTTATCCGATCGTAATTGATCAATGCTTGATCGAGTCTCCTGTTAGGGGGGCCGAGCGCCCTAATTTGCCTCCCTTAGTGGGCTAAAAAAATTCTATTATGGGCTAGTTTCAGGGACTGGGCGAAGAAGTTGGGAGCGTTAAGCCACCATCTCGGAGATTGATGGTCATGTTAGCTTGCCTGGGTTTGTTTCTATCCTCCATATTTTCTATCCCGTGAAAAGCGTTCAATCATGGTTTGATTGGAAATCTCAAAGCCCTTATCCGGAGCAATTGTGATGTTGCTGGCTTCGACATGGATCTTTTCGAACTGTAAGCCTTAATATATCGTAATCCACATAGCCGAAGTAGGACGCATGCCATCTTAGGTACCAACCATGACTAGCGGGATTAAGACTACTGGCTCTGGATTCTATTCCCTGACCAAACTTTTTAGTCCTTAATGGGGTAGTGTTGTATTCAGGTCATACCCAGCCACTGAACCTCGGCTAGATAACATGGTTTGACTAGTATCTCCATATATCCCCGTCATTATCTCTTATACACATGAGTATCGAGCCACTCCTCAATATCTTCATCTTTGGCCTCCTCTAGCAGTCTCCAGATCCGCCGGCGATTCCGCAAACGGAGCGGAGCATGCTGTAAAGGGTTCCCGGGTTCAAACACCTCCACTTGTGCGAGGGTCCGAACAAGGCGCTCCCAATCCCAAACATCTTCTGCCTCATATGTTAGAACGTTGCCCGCATCGGGTGTCACAGGGTAGCTCCGTAGGGCGGATATATCTAAATCCCAAAGCCATGGTAGAATATGCCGATTAAAGAGCATATCTCGCCACAGGCCTGAGGGTAAGGAACGGGTGCATGTCTGCCCGGGGTTGACGAAAGGGTGTAGATTATTATAGATCATGTCTTGGATCTCCGCCGGTAGTGCTTCTAGTTCAAGAGATAAACCCGTCTGTCCTCGCAAGGACGGTGGAAGAGGCTGTAGATATGAAAGGATCTCCTGGGTGAGTCCTGGTATGGGAGATGGTGCCATCTCGTATTCCTAATGGCAGGTTGTTAGCGATGGGATGGAGGCACCATAGATTGTACTTATGTGGAACTAACTCACATAGGCCTTTTGCTCTCCAAAAGCCCACGCGACATTATGATAAAGGTTGGTGTCCCGAAAGTAGTACCAATGTGGTTCAACTACACGACGCGGGTTAAACGAGCCGTTGCGTCCGAGGGGATAATTGGAATGCACCCTAGTTAATCGCTGTTCAAACACTTCATAGAACTGGCTGAGAGTCGTAGGGTGCTTTAAGCCAACCGACACTCCAGCTTTCAGAAGAGCCTGGCGATAGTCTACCAGGCGTCGCATCATGTCAAGGCATTCCGCATGTACCGTTACATACGGGTACTCCGTATATAGATAGTGTACTAATTTCGACGTGTGCTCCCCATAACGCACGGCTTCTAATCTTAACAACCGCTCCCCATAATGCACACCGTCGATCTCAATATCTAAGGAATCAGAAATCTCTTCGGCGCATTATAGGTTTCCTACAAGAATGAGGGTTAAAGGAGTAACCCACCATCTATCCCGAGTACTTCTAGTGGTAGATCATGATTTGGCAGGCTCGCAATATCCCAATCTTTCTCATAATGATAATTTTCAGCTCGGATGGCCTGCGGTACAAACCACTTGTACCTCTCAAGATTCTTGTCTCGCACTTCTGCTTCCACCACCTTGATCTGTATAAGCGGTATATTGCTTTTTAGGGACTGAAGAAGAGCTCACAAAGCTTGGGGCACCACAGATAACACAGCATATATCCTCCGCATCATAGCCCTTATCGAATCGCTCGAATTCGAAGAGATCGCCCTCGGATGGACGCTCGCTGGGGTGGAAATCCATAGCAGGTGAGATGGAACTTTTGCTCGGATTTCGATCCATGGAACACGGACTCAAAAGCAAGATAATGATAGTAAATGACCATGACTCAGACAAGGTTACATCGCTTAGTGCTATTGAGTATACTAGGCAAAATACCTAGCATGGGAGCACATCAATATATTCTGTTATTGGTTGGTTCCACCGGTTGGCTTGGCGCTGTATGTCATTTCATGAGCCTGTTGCCAAGCTAGATAAATTAAATCATAAGTGTTCATTTATTCTTTTTTTGTAGTACGGAGTTCTAGACCGACCACCACCCAGTCATAATGAGACTCTGTTCAAGTCGGTTGTATGCCAGTAGTTTACTTTAGTATGGAGCGAAATATTATAGACACGTTCTATTATTTACGCAGTGCGTACTAGGTAGTTCTCAATTTCTCGACTTATTGACTATAGTACGGAGAAGTCCGAACCTCGGCCCACTCTCACGTCGTAGTAGTATTCAGTATACAGTGAGTTGGAATTCAAATCTTTGTTCTGGGGGATCAGAACTAGTCAGACTGAAGTAACATAGCTCTAGTCGACGTTTTTCTAAAAATCAAAATTGTCTCTCAAATATGTATCACCCCCACCACAGCATGAGCAAGTTTCTGAAGGCTGAAAGAAAATCTATACCTCCTGATCAGAGTGAGATTCTTTCCTTCGGTTATTGCTAAGTCTAGTAATTACCAGTGATTCTCTTCTCCTTGAGCTAAGATCAAAAGTCCCCAAAGGGCATACATAGCGAGACGGGGTTAACCCCCTACCAGAAAGCATTGCATTACCACGATAAGGTATCAAGCCCTAAAATTCAATCATGATATGGGGACTTTTTTATAGTTCGTGCCCAAAAAGCTCTAGAATTAGTGAAGACTCTGGCTTGGCTCAGTCTTTGGTAATTATTCTTTGAGAAGCTGGACAGCCCAGGAGTAGCAATCAAAGTCTACCTCGATATGATAGCATCAATGGGAATGAGCCGCAGCCCAAGGACAGATTACAAGCTCAGGTGGGCCCAATGTCAATCGGCTGGAAGACCATCGACTTGGATGGTTATATTATATATCCTTGGTACAGTGTATGGCCGTCCTAATGCAACTTTTCGTTTCGAATGGTTCACCCAGCCTGTGCGGTTGTCTACGATATCTTTTTTGCATTTCTGAAGGGCAAGCCAGTGGATGGTCGAAAGACAACCAGGTTTCATCATGACTATCCCAATGCCCCAAGGAACGATGTGGCAGCAGCTAGGAACCTTTTCTGGTCCGCAGAGGTGCATGCGTACTGAAGATCCCGGATGTATGTTTTTGGTCAACCCTAGTGCCTCAGGCTGCCTAATCAGATACTAATTTGTCAAGTACATCTCAGCCAACATTGACTTAACAAGGTAACACCTTCTCTTCTCAACACTACATAACACATGCAAAATATACAGAGAGTTTGAATTTATTTTACCTAACATGGAGTCTAATTCCAGGAGAAAGGTGCTTCTATTGTATATGTCAAAAATCAGCCTGGCAAACTATTACTATCTTAGCCACTGCACTAGATGTCATCCAAGGTACACAGCTGACCAAGCACATATGTTCGAGATATACCGAAGCGTAGTCGTAGATGTATTAGTGTTTAGCCTGCGTGCTCGACGATCTCGTTCACCAGAACGCCGTCCTTGACGTAGGACTTGATCTGCTCGGGAACCGGGCACTCCTTGGTATCTTCATCTGTTCCCTCCTTGGGGGGAAGCATGATGTTGAGCGCTGTGCATTTGCTGGAGAAAACCTCGGTGTTTAAGCTCTGGGGGCCGAGGTAGACCGTGGCACCGTCCACCTGGTCCAGCAAAAGCGTGGGCGCCACGCCGTCGATCTGGAGAGCGAATTTGGTGCACTTAATGACATCAAGGCTGCTCACAAGGGAATCAACGATGATGGAGAGATCCTTGCAGTTGTCGATGGCGATGGCGTTGGCCTTGCTGGACACCTTCACGATGGTCTTGTTGCAACGGGAGATGAGGATGGACTGGTTCTGCTGGGCAGGGATCTCGACGATTTCGCCCGGGTTATCGAAGTTCTCGATGTACCACTTGTTGCTCTCGAGGTCCTTGCGAGGAGGTTTACGAACACGCATGCTCTCCGGCTTAGGCTTCTTACTCGGGGCTGGCGACTTAGAGCGAGAGATGCTGCCTTGCGAGTCAGGACGTTCCGGAACGGTCGAGCTTGCGCGAAGACTAGGGTTCTTGTGCGTCATTTCAGACTTGTCGACTTTCCGGAGACCAGAGGTGATAGCCTCACCCTGGTTCAACTGAGCAAAAACGGCGGACATATCGCCTCCCGGGGCCGCGCTGGGCGGCGGAGGAACGCCAGGCGGTGGTGGAGGTGGTGGAGGAGCTCCACCAGGCACGTTCAGCGTCGGCACAGGGGGTGGAGGAGGAGGGGGAGGAGCCGAACCGCTGGCCCCGGTGCTAGAGCCGCCTTTGACCTGTCTGAGGGCTTCCAGCGCATCGATGCCGCTTTGCTCATTCCATGTCAGGCCCTTTGGATAGTGCTTCTTGAGATAGGCAGCAAGGGCCTTGAAGATTTGATAGTAGGATTGGATGTACTGGACGTGAGTCTTATCCCTGATGAGAACGTAAGTACTTTGCTTTGCGCCTGAATAGGATAGTAAAGGTCTTACTTTTCCTTGTACTCCTTCAAGACCTTGTTGCCATAGTACTCAATGCCACCAACGATCTCACTGACAAAATCGCCTGGCTTGGGCTCAAAGAACCATCCCAGAGCCACGATACCCTCCGCGACCGCGCTGAGGTGGTTGAAAAGTGGAGAAGCCCGATTCGACTCGCGGATCATATTAATAGAATCGGAGGCAGTGTGAAGCTCTGTCATGAGCTCTGCGGGCTGGGGCTCGGGCTTCTTCGCCTTCGTCGAGACGTAAAGGTAGGTGCGCTCGGCTTCGAAAGCTTGCAAGACAGCTTTCGACTACAAAACCAGTCAGTAGGCTGTCGCAACCACAATGTAATGACGTTCGGTTGGAGAGCCTCACCTGCTCAGCAACAAGGTCTCCAATTTTATTTCCAAGGTCCACGAAGTTCCGCACATCCTTATTGATCAGTGTATCGAAGTCCTCAATTTGAGGTGGGACGGCAGGAGCTGCAGGGGCCGGGGGAAAAGCTGGCTTGGGCGGTTCAGGAGCAACGGTCTCGGGGGCAGCGGCGGCATTCAATGTTTTCGGCGAACTGGGGTCATCTAGTCCCATAGCCATATCCTCCAGGCGGGAGGTCGCGGCTTCCAGCCTATTACATCATTAATATAACGAAAAGTGAACGTGAAGCGCATGACGGATGCTCCACACGACAGCTTCCTGTGCACTGTGCTTGAGGCAAGCTAATTCAGGCCTTACCGCTTAATAAGGGTAGTTAGGTTATGCATATGGCTGGTCGCCATCTTGAATGGCCCCTATCAAAGCGAGGGGATCCCGAAGACAACTCAAGAGGGGTGAAAAATACAGGGAGAAAGGACAGCCCGACACTTCAAATGGAAGTTACAAAGGGACAAGTGATGGTACACTTGCCCGTGACTATGGAGTAAGCTGTGTCCGTCAGAATCGTAAGTTGCAACGGTGTCGGTTCCCAAAAGATGATGCTCCTTATCCCGTGCCTGAGGCCTGGAGCTCCACGAGTGGGTCTTACGGTACAATACATTTGAATGGCCGTTACGCATATTGTACGCTATGACGTTGGCGGTAAATTTTGGTAATTCTACCACATGTACGGAGTAGTATGGTATTCTGTAGATGCGATAAGAACTTCTACTACGGATACTGAACCCCGCCAATTTGGACATTTGTTAAGCATTACTATCTAGCAATAATGACAGAACAAAGCGGCCCTACATCTTTCGGCAATCATGTGGACTTCTGTACACTAGGCATGTTCATCCTTGGTATGCTATATCACGCCCAAATCGGATGAACTGTCGAAACCCTACGGTATACTTACGAAACTCCTTTGATTCATGCAGATGATATTGACTTCGGGGGCACTAGACCTAATGTCAAGAATATCCTCGGGGGTGCAGCGTCTTTCGCGGTTGTCGGTGCTCGTCTAGTCGCTGGAAAGGAGCACGCCCACGCTGTTAGCTGGATTGTTGATGTTGGCTCCGACTTTCCCTCGGAGGTTTTAGATGTCATCAACACATGGGGCACAGCATGCGTGATGAGAGAAGACAACAACCGATTAACCACCAGGGCTTGGAATGGCTACGGTCCCAATGAGAAGCGGGGTGAGTACCTAACCTTCTTTCGCATGAACTCTAGAAAGGATACTGACGGGCTAGACTTCAAATATTTGACCCCTAAATTACGACTGGAACCTTGGATGCTATCCGATTCCCAGGTGTTCTCGAGGACCTTTCATATGGTCTGTTCAGCAGGACGTTGCGTGTCAATTGTGCAGAATATACTGCAGCGGCGAGAAGAACTACGGCGAGAAGAACTACGGCGAGAAGGCAAAGCACCTTCCAGCAGCCAGGCTTCGGAGAGGCCATTCTTTGTCTGGGAACCTGTGCCTGATCTCTGTACACCCGAAGAGCAAAATAAATTCTTTGTTGCAAACCGGGTAGTCGATGTGGTAAGCCCTAATGAACTGGAGCTAGGAATGATGTTTGGACAGCCAGGGTGGAATGAAGAGAGCGAATTCGGGAAAGATATTGTCAAGCGCATCCTTGATTCGGGCATTGGCCCGAACGGAAATGGGCACTTGGTTATTAGAGCAGGGAAAGATGGAAGCTATACATTCTCAAGAAGCCAGAGGATCTGGTTGCCCGCTTACCATCAACCCGATGCTTCAGCAAATACGCCAGTAGTCGATCCGACTGGTGCAGGTAATTCTTTTTTGGGGGCACTGACTCAAGGGATGGTGACTGTTGATAGGGCCCCAGCCAAGATTGTTGGCTCAGTGCTTGCAGGGTCTGCTGTCTGGGAAAGGGCATTGGAAGCGTTGGGCAAGCAGAGTTATATACTGTCCTCTCTGATATTCGCCACTGTTGCTGCAGGTTTCGTTGTGGAGCAGATTGGAGTGCCCCATCTGTCTACGTCTACCGATGAAAGAGAACTTTGGAACGGAACTGAATTCACGGAACGGGTCCGTCTGTACACGCAGCGATTGTATCGAACACTCGAAGAGTCTCCCCGGAAGCACTTGCAGATCAATTGACCGATTGAAGAACGCCCTTCTATTGTCGTACAGCCCACAATAATATGAAACAAATACCTATCATGCCATATAAACCTTCCGAAGGGTTTCATTGTAGCCTATGCTCCCCCTTTATGAATCCTGCTTCGCAGCTTGCTGTCTCTCGTGTTCGATGATCTGTTTGCTCCAGCTACAGTGGAACAGTAAAATGTCAGTATGTGCGATCTTTGGCAGCGAACACCTCCGAGATGAACTGACTAGCGACTGGGGAAGAATCTGCCGGGTTCTGGCATCCTGTCACGGCGTTCCCGGTCGGCACTAATGCTCCATGTCACAGCAGCAATGCCAATCACGACCGCTCCCATGATAGCAGTGTTGGCCCTCCAGTTCGCGGGCTGAGCGTACCAGCCTCCAGCGGGAGACCAGACTTCCTTGGGATACCTGAGTAAAAGATCGGTCAGCCTCTCACAGCATCAGTAGTTCGGGGAGAATCAATCGCATACGGGATCTTGCCGCCTCCACCCATTGTGGTTGGAATATGATTGAACAATGGTAGGGAAAGAACGTGGGCGATAGCTTGCTAGGAAAGCGTTGTTCTGGCGGGTTGAAGCCGAAATGACCGTCGACGTCCCTCGTCCCAGAACCCGTGACGCTAGCACCATATGCGGTTTAGCGTCACGGTCGACTTTCTCACACGACTCGCGGTCCCGTGACTTCCGCCGAAGCTCGACTTTTCTCCAGCGGTCAAAAGTTCATACAATACCGACGTGGAAACCCCTACACTAAACCTCCACGCAACGCCCTGGGCAGCCCAATCTTATTTTCGCTCATTCCAATCGCCCTCCGGCTTCAGGTTTTCCACTCTCACAGTTGCCCAGATGAAGAGGCTGCAGCTCCAACGATGGAGCAGTTCGGTCCTTTCGCCGCGGGCCCGAACTGGTGGCCGCCTGCAACAACATCTGTACTATAATTTGCGTCGCCAATCGACCGTTTCGCCTGCTCCTCAGGCCGAGAATGAGCCATTGTTTGAGGAGCCATCGCTGAATTCGTCAACCCACATCCCCCAGTCCTCTCACTTCAAATACCTCCTCCCTTCTCCGCCGGTTGAGGCCGCACGCGAGTCCGCAAAACTTGCCGCCCTTCATGCACGCCTCTACCTCCCCTCCCGACTACCGCTCGAGACATTAGCACGCTCTCTGGTCGATGCTTCAGCCGATTCGAATCCTAATTTCAACAATGAAGCATTGGCTACGCTCGGCAATGACCTCCTGAGCCACTACACCTCCGAACACCTTGTTTGTACATATCCTCGACTTCCCTTAACCGTCATCTTCGCGGCAATGTATGCGTATGTCGGCCCTAAATCTTTGGCAGCAATGGCAAAGGAATGGGGTGTTGAGATGGCTGCAGTACCTGGTGGAGAGGTTGATCCCGGCCTCTTGCAGTTCAAGAGAGTACTCCCAGGCACTGATGTAAATGCGGGACCAGTTACTGGCACAGAGAGACCCAATGAGCACCGGAAATCATGGAGAAAATCAATGACCTCCAGAGTTGTTTATGACAATGAGTATGGAGACCCTGTCGGGGTATCCGGCGAGTCGGCCACTCCGGAGTCGCAGAATACCCAGGGTGTTACCGCAGAGCATGCCAACGCGACATTTGTGCGTGCTGTGATGGGCGCCATCTACCTTCATGCCGGCAGACCGGCTGCCAAGCGATTTTTCGAGCAACACTTCCTCTCCCGCCACCTCAACATCTCGGACCTGTTCAACTTCTCCCAGCCGGCTCGTGACCTTTCCCGGCTGTGTGCACGAGAGAACTTCGAGCCACCCGTTGCAAAGATCATCAGTGAAACTGGCCGCAAGAGCAGACACCCTGTCTTTGTCGTTGGTATTTTCTCTGGTCAGGATAAGCTGGGAGAGGGCGCTGGCGCCAGTCTGCTTGAGGCTCGATCCAGGGCTGCCGTGGCTGCGCTCAAGGGCTGGTACCTGTATAGCCCACTGAATGTGCGTGTCCCTAGCTCCATGGAAGAAGAGGGCGCTGCACCCTGGAAGCCAGTCCACGTGGACTTGGGTGAGGTGATTGTGTAAGATGAGATTGCAGAGAGAGACACGCGTCAACGTGGAAAAGGTGTTATATTATATGACATGACTTGTCGTCGATGGGAGCAAGAGCACATTACATATTATCTATTCGAATTTTGCAAGAACAGGTTTTGTACAGTATGGGAAATCTATTTCATTCGTCTGATGTCTTCTGCTGAACCCTTTTTTTATCTTTATTTTTTAACTTTTCTTTTCTCATTTGTCTTGGTTACATCTTTGCATTTTCACCCCAATCCGTTTTAGACAGGAAACGGTCCTTACAACCGAGTCGTTGTAAGGGCTGATTCTTAGACAAAAGTACATAGATGTATGTACCGAATGAATGCATATTACATGACCTCGACTTGCAGAGTACTTGAGACTCGTAGTAATCTACAGAACTCTTACAATCGCGGATGCATCAACTACACCAACGATGCGATCTAAGGGAAGTCACTCAGAGGGGTTGACAATCTCATCCTCCCAATCCCCACCGCTTCGGTCTTTACTCAGCTGACCGTGTTTATCAAGGTATCTACCGTAATCATCCCACAGTTCGCTGACCCCCGACCCAAACAGATTCTTCCAAAAGCCCGGACATCCGTTTTCCAGCTTCTCCCCCTCACCGATATATCCGCTCCGCAATAGCCGGTCGTTCAGCATTCCAACTGCGCCTCTCCCAATCCGCACATCCTCCAGCCACTCTAGGAAGAATGCTGTATGCTGGTAGCCCTGATCCCATTTCTCGGCTCTCTCCTGGGCAGATGCGGGCCGTTTCCAGTGCGGCGGAACGAAGCCAGCTTTGAGACGCACAAAATCCGCGATGCCCTCGATCAGGCCTCCGGGCGGACGTGGCACAGAGGCGTTATCCTGGCGGGGTGCCGTATGCTGGTAGCAATGGACCAGCTCATGGGTGAGAACACCAACTATCTCGGCTTTGGGATCGGGCAGCTTCATGGCGGTAAGGATATACTGAAGAGACAGGTGAATCTCCTTATGGTCATCATCCAGCTCCATACCGGTGGTGTAGGCTACACCGCCAATGTCACGGAGAAAGAAGGTTACGGATCGGGTTGGCGGTATGGAGGGTGTGAAGGTTGGGGTGGTTGGGGCCTTGCCGGTGTGCGGTTCATCTTGCGGATGGGGTGGAGTGTAGAGGTTCTCGATAATATCAGCTAGGGCTCTGTCGATGGTAGATGCAATGTCAGGGACGAGGAGTAAGAAGGCATTAGAGCCGGGGTGACGTGTAACATTTATCTGGAGACGAAGTTTGGGTCTGGGGGGCACAGTGGACCGTTTGTTTGGACTAGGATCGGCTGGGGAGATGGCGGTGGGGAGAGGGTGACTATCGACAGGTGACATCTCGAGTTGAACCCCGTACAATAATCGAATGAGCAAGGAAGGACGCGGAAGAATGTAGGAACTGCGTCAAAATATCCCCACAGGGCTCTGTAGGCGCAAGATATACTTCGACTGGAATGTCCGTCACACTACGGAGTATAAATCCACTCCTTATGGTAAGTAAGTGTATTACTGCTAAGTACATGTTGCATGCGCCCGGATCTGTTCACAAGACCTGATTCGGTAGGCGCATGCTTCTTCAACCGAATCAGCCAATCGATCCCTTCCAATTGCCCGTCGATGGACCCTTCCCCATATTAAGTGCTGTAGTACTGTGTATGCCACCTTTGTTGCGGCTCTTTCTTGACATGATGCATGGTAGGTATTTGGTCCAAGTGCCCACGCCGGCCGGCGATCGGGTGGAGAAGCCAGACCGACCTGTAATCGTCAACGATGATTGGATCATATGTCATTTAGATTCATTGATATATATCTATTGTGGATTTAAACAAAGAAAGAGGAAAAGAAAAATGTGTATCTGACATTTGTGGTAAAGTTCTAGACTCAAGTTAACAATTAAAGACGTTTCACTGCGCTTGCGAAATCCGGACCTTGACGGAGCATAACTTTTGTAACGCGCGCGGTGGGCAATTTATATACTGAATGTAAACACAGAAGAAAACAAACCAAGAATCGGTGGAGATATAACTATAGAACTGCGCAAATTCTACTGCAGTATATAATTTCCAAATTAAGTACTTAGATATAAATGATACGATCAAATCATTTCTTTTTTTTATTTTTTTTTAAAAAAAAAAGAAAACCTTCTTTCTAGATTGCGACCATGTAATTTTGTTTAAAAGTCGTTGGGCTGCAGACCTCAGGCGCATTCGCCCCCCTCCCCCACTGACTGGTGGTTTCCGTGGCCAATGTTGCCGGTAAACAAAGCGGAAAAAAAAGATCCAGGGAACCAACGACCCGACTCGGTTCCGTCCACTTCCTTCGCTCTGTCGCACGTCAACACTTGAATTTCACCGGAAGAATTCTTGAACTTCTGTTGATTAATCCCTATAAAAATTGCTCTGATTATCTAAAGAGTGTGGAGTTTGAAGCGCTTATCGGCGCGCCTATTCGCTTATCGCTCCTTCCGTTGCAAACCCCCCCGTCGCTGCAGACCATCCTCGGAAGCGTCGCCGTCAGGTTAGTAGCTTCCTCACCTTCAACCACCTCAACTCGCGCCTCCCATCGCAACGGCCATAATCAAGGTATGTGTGAGCTCCTTCCTCATCGCTGTCTTCTGGATTGTTTGGCTTAGGATGTCTGTCTTCCCCCCCGTCGTTTTTGTAACCATAACCATTCACACTCACCCTCACATTCACATTACATTCACAATCGCACACTTGCTTTTGGCGCATCTGCATCTTCTTTTCAGCTTATGCTAATCATTCAAAATGGGTCTCTACAGCCTCACCTATTTTGTGACCGAGTTCGCATTCTGCCTTTGGGTTTTGAACCTCTACTTCGCCTCCCCCCTTTACTTCTCCATCCAGCTTGGATGCCAACCTGTCTCGACATTCGAGTTTATCTTGATCCTTTATGTGAAGACTATCAGACGTCTCCTCACTTACTCCGACGTTGTCCTTCTATATGTCATCCGAGTTGTCTGTCGTATTGAGCATTTTCTCACACCCAACATGGAAGGAAAAGCTACAGAGCTACTGGCGGTCCTAAAGAACAATAACCTTGCAATTGATGTCAAGGTCAGCCACCTGCTGAGCATCAAATCCGACATCAAACAGAAGAATGTCCCCGATAATGCAGTGCATCTGATCTTCGAGAGTTTACGGCTAGCGATCACATCTCATCACGCCCCCCTTTACGCAGCCGGTTTCTCAACGTTTGGCCACTTCTTGAAGCGGCTGTTCATACAGGACCAGGCTCATATCGTCTCGGCTTATGCCCGTCACTTCTGCCCCGTACTTCTCGAGCGCCTGGGAGACCACAAAGAGCGTGTCCGCGCCCAAGCTGCTCAAATATTTACCGACTTATGGCCAGCTGCCAGCGCCGACGTCGAGCACTATGTGCTCGAAGTAGCCTTGACGGGCAAAAACCCAAAGGCCAAAGAGACAAGCCTGATATGGCTATCTAACGTATGTTAATACCCTTCTACTGTTGCATTTTTACCTAACCGGCATTCGCAGATGTCGAGAAATCACGGTCTCCTTTTCCGATCATATGTGCCGAGCGTGGTTTCATGCTTAGAAGATGCAGATAGTTTCGTGAGACACACTGCTAAATCGACTGTAGTCGAACTATTTCAGTATGCTCTCGCCTGGGTTTATGTGTTTTGTTTAGGATCAATTGTGTGGCTGACAAAGGGCTTAGGGGTGCGCCTGCACGGGCTAAAGCAGACCTGACCAAAGAAATGACTGCTCAGAACGTCCGTCAATCGATCGTGAATGCAGTTTATGCAAATATCGGACTTGAAGACCACTCTTCCACAGCTCGCCCGCGCTCTCGAGTAGAGCCTCGGTATACCCCTTGCGCGGAATCTCATCCTCTACGTTCCGCCTCTCGAGCAGAGGTCGTACACCAGCAGCCTGCTGCCGTGGTCTCCTCAGCCCCCCTAAGACCCTCTAAAGAAGGTACGTTTACTTTGATTTCCTCTGCACTGATAACCATACCGTGCTAATGCTTGCCAGCCACGCCAATGGTTGAACCAGAGCAGATCAAAAGCCGCCCTGGCTCATCAAAGAGCGACAAAGGACGGACCACAGCTGCGGCTCCTGAGGCAGAAAAAGCATCACATATGGAGCCTTCCCGACCGAGCTCCCAGGATGGTGAAGCTCCACAGCCGCTTCATGCCGAAACGTCGAAGCAAGTCGAAGATCTCTTCCGCGTGCTGTCTCCAGCTTTCGAGGGCCGCGAATCCGAGGACAACTGGAAACACCGTGAGAAATACATTATATCTCTCCGCCGACTTACTTACGGCAACGCCCCCCATGATTTTCCTCAGCCATTTTTTGCCGGGATTAAGACGAATCTCGATGGTATTTTCAAAGCAGTCAACTCCCTTCGCACCACTTTATCCACCAATGGGTGCCTCTTGATACAGGATCTGGCCAAGGTCGGCGGGTCCCGAATGGACCCGATGGTCGAGGTCATTATGCAGAACCTGATCAAGCTTTGTGGTGGGATGAAAAAGATTAGCGCTCAAAACGGCAATGTCTCCGTCAACGACGTCCTGGCAAATGTGACTTACACTCCACGTCTCTTGCAACACGTGACGAGTGCATGCCAGGACAAGAACGCCCAGTTACGTCTCTCTGCTGCAGGGTGGCTTAAAACCCTACTCAACAAACAAAGCCATCACAAGAGCTCGCTTGAGCACGGTGGTGGCTTGGCACTACTCGAGAAGTCCCTAAAGAGGGGACTCACCGATGCTAATCCAGGCATAAGGGAAGCGATGAGGGGCGCCTTCTGGACTTTCCATCGGATGTGGCCTGCAAGGGGCAACAAGTGAGTTACTTCTTTTCACTTCTGAATGACTAATTTTATAACACCTGCACAGTATTCTATCCGATCTTGACAACAAGACCCGCCATCTACTCGAAAAAGATCCCGCGAATCCAAACCGCGATCAATCAAGTTACTTGTCAAGCGACACTCTCACCGCGCCTAGTCGCTCTGCCTTAAAAGAGGCTATTGCAGCACACAAAAAAGCTCGTCTTGCCCCGGCCAAGACTTTGCCTCCACGACCGGAATCAGCCCAGTCGTCTTTTGGTGAAACGAAGGCCTCTGAACCCCCGGCGAAGTCTACTGGGCGCACCGCTCGGGCACCTCTTTCTTCACTTTCTTCGGCGCCTATGCGACCTGGTGCTAAACCCCGTCGACCCGAGTTGGCACGACCCGCGACTGCCGATCCATATTCTTCTCGCAAAACCACCGCCACAGATACCGTTCACATTGACAGCTCGCCAAGACCTAGGAGGGTAGCAAACCTGGGGCAGGCACCCAGCTCAACGAAGAGCAAGCCCAAGAAACTCGATATTCCCATGACCATGGCCGTCGATCCAGTCGCACCTAGCGCAAGCAATGAAAATGAGACCCAGGTGACTAGTAAGGTTAGAAAGCGTTCCAGCTTGTCTGAACAATTCGCTGCTATCAAGAGAGGGATTCGGGCCAGAACATCCCCCAAAACAACACCCAAGACATCTCCCGAAACATCTCCCAAGTTATCCCCCCAAACACCCCCTAATGAGCTAGATGATCGCGATATAAATGCCCTGGGCGAATTATCCATCAGTAAGACTGACCATCCTGATGAAATTGCCTTGGGCGAATCGTCCAACAATGAACCAGATCGTCACGATGATCATATACCGAGCGAAATATCTATCGATAAACTAGATGGTCGCGATGAAAATACACTGAGTGAAACACCTACCACTGGTCCAGATCGTCGCGACGAAAATACATTGAGCGAATCACCTACCCCTGGTCCAGATCGTCGCGATGAAACTGCCCTGGGCGAATTATCTATCAACAAACCACAACGTCGCGAGGAGAATGCCCTGAGCGAATTATCTATCAATAAACCACAACGTCGCGAGGAGAATGCCCTGGGCGAATTATCTATCAATAAACTAGATCGTCGCGAGGAAAATGCGCCAAGCAAATCTCCTCCGAGTGAACCAGATAGTCGCGTTGAAAAAACGATTGACTCTGTTGAACATACATCTCAACCCCACCGACGTGTTGAAGAATCCGAGCCTTTTTTTGCGCGCTTCAAGATCCGGAATCGCCAGAGCAACAAACGAAGGAACATCAGTCCACATTCAGAACAGCTAGAAAATGCAAAAGAGATGGTCCGAGTTGCGGGCCAACGAATCCGCTCCAGGTCGTTCGACCTATTTGCATACCGAAAACTACAAGACCTTATTCATTATCATGGAGAGAAACTCTTCACTCGGCCAGTTTTCGATGATTTGCTCGACGGACTGTTGGTGGAGCTGCGCAAAGAACCGAGTCCAGATAGGAAACACAATGGCGACTACGCAGACGTGAAGACTCAGGTCGTTGGTACCCTTCGTCTGTTGGAAAAGAGCTGCCCGAACTTGTTTGTGATTGATTACGATGCAATAGACGCCATCTTTCATGCTAGAAGATACTTCGAAACCAACTCTTGGATTGTTCAAGAACTCCAGCAAACCGCGTTGGAGTGGTTTCGTAACTGCGAGCCATCAGGGCTCGAAGGCATGCTTGATACACTTGTCCAATATGTACAACGTGAGACGCGGGACGAACCGGGATATCGGTCCATCCTTATGGCCCTCTCTCTACTTACTGACCTGATTGGGGACGCGAACAAGAAAGGGGCTTGGTTCTCGAATGAGATCTTGGAACAGGTTGGGACGATAGCAGCAAGGGATATCCTAGCCGAAGACACCGACATAAGAAAGAAGTCTATCGAACTCTGTGTCCAACTATATGTGATGTCTACTAACCTGTATCAAGACAAGGGGGTATCTTTCTGGAGGCTGGTGAAAGCCCCCGAGGGGGGGACCCGGCAATTGATAATGTACTACATAGCCAGGCAGTAGGCTTTGTATGTATTCCGATAGCTGTATTAATTAAATCAAAATAATTTCTTCAAAGGAGCTGCCTATATGCGATTACTTCGTTCATGTGGGTATCGTACATCTATGATATAATCAATAATCAGACAAGTACCCCGAAAGGACTCTTGACTGGGAAATCCAAATATTAGACGGTGACGAGAGCAGCGACGTCCGACTTGAATGATAATCCGGGACAACGGACGAGTATTCACCAGTCGGCATGTCCTCGCTCATCACGTTCGATACCATCGATGTCCTTGACAGTTCCCAAAGAACAGTCTCCTCACGATCCAACAGCATTGGCTGCGATGATAGATTGCTCTGCTGAAGATCCTCAAATGCAGGCACCTGATCAACACCCGCGTTCTTTCCGTTAATCCTTATCTCCAGACCATCAATAGTTCCTATTTCCGACAACGTTTCATTCTTTTGGAATCCATAACGAAGGAGCGGGCCCTCCCCGCGAAACACTTGGTTATCGGATTTATCCAACCTCCTCCTGTCCGCTTCTGTTAGCTTCCGTCTCTTGCCAAATTGCGCCAGCTCTTCCAGTGGTGGGAAGGTCATCTTTAATGGACGCGCAGCCGAGACAGCAGCCCAGTCTGTCTTTGCCAAGAGTCGATGTTTAATGCTCTCTAGACGAGTGGATTCTTTCGAGGATCGATGGTTTGGTGATAAAGATGCTAAGGTCGTAGGGGACTGTGTAGGAAACGTTATATTGGTTCAATACTTTTGCAAGTTCCCAGAGATGTAGACTTACCTGCTTTTGATGACTGGTCTGGTTGTCCTTGTCATTGGGTGTATGCCTATCGGGGTCTTGAGCCTTGGTTTGCTTGAACTTGTGAAACAGAGTCACTTGTTGTGGACCTTGAGTTGGTTTTCTAATAGCTTGTCTTTTCTGTTTGTGTTTGGGTGCGTTGGTAGTGGAATGCCGGTGGAGACGACCTCCTGTCCAGTTCATGTTTTTCTGGTTTTGATTGTAGCATGGTATGGTGGATTGTGTAGATAGGGTATCTCCCTTTAAAGTGATGAATGTGTGAAGGTGTTAGAAGAAGTGTATAGTACATTCTATCATGTGATTACTGGAGAACGTTGATAGTCTTTTGGTTCGGTCACGAGGCCGGCTACTCTATATAGAACGGTAATGATAGTTCTGGGTTGGTGGGTAGTAGTAATGACCGTCTTGACAGCGATTTAGCATCCGTTTCTTGCGTAACTAGATCTCTTATGGCATCGAAAAAGCACCTCACGGACTTGCTCTCCATAGATTGGTCGGTTTTTGCAATCGTTGCTGAGCAGATCTACTCGTCAGGCATATACCAAAGAGCTAGTTCAGCGTTATATAGACATGCGATAGATTAAGGTGGCTGTGGGAACCGCTACTCGTGATATAATCCAGATTATGTGGAGATGGTCTGAAGGACAATAACTGTGAGATTGATGTGTGTGAAAGTTGACTTGTCAACCCACGATTGTTTATATTGGGATATTTACATACGTATAACATATAAATACCCAAGGTCATCTGTCTGCATCTTTATAAGTTATGGCCTGGAATAAGTGGTGACCGGAAACAGAAATATTAAATAGTGTCCAGGACGGTCGCATAAATAAAAAAGATAAAAGACAGCTGACATCGTTGGACTTATCACAGCATATTCCCCCCGCCCCTTCCTCCTCTTATGAGAATAATAATGCCCAGTTACTTTTATTGGGGATAGACTTGGAGACGGATATATAGCATACATCTTCATAGGCAGGTGGCATGTATGCCCCACATATATATTACGGACCGTGCTGTGACTTAATTTGATGCTAGTGTCCCATTACCGAGTCCCCAGTCTTCCAAACGGAACGAAAGTACGTGAGACCTCATATGGCCTCGTTCAATGTTCCAGCTCAGGTGGAAATAAGCATTGGGTGTATAAGTTTATCCCAGCTTGTATAATATAGGATAGAGGACGAGGATCGTGGTCCACTCAACAGATAGCGATTTAACAATCCTGAACTAGCTGAGGTGAATGTACCAGACAGACTTGATGGCTTTTGGAATACGGCAGGTCTTAGTCCTACACGTGAAGAAGTAGTGTGTTCGAGTTTGATGGTACATGAAGGCATGTCTAGGGCTTGAGAAGTGTTGGACGTTTAAAAAGACCTTGGTCTATAGTTTGAATCCAATCACTGTAAAATATCTACCAGCGTGGGTAGTGTAACGGTTATCATCCTTGCCTTCCAAGCAAGGGACCCGGGTTCGACTCCCGGCCCACGCATCTTTTTTCGTCTTGCTTTT
Source organism: Aspergillus sojae (assembly GCA_008274985.1). Taxonomy (NCBI): domain Eukaryota; kingdom Fungi; phylum Ascomycota; class Eurotiomycetes; order Eurotiales; family Aspergillaceae; genus Aspergillus; species Aspergillus sojae. Next base: position 3,163,353 of record CP035527.1, on the reverse strand, counting down.
TTGTTTGTGCCTTTTCTACTACGTACTGTACCATCAGAGCTGTGCTAGAACGGCAGGGTCTTGGAATTGAATTGAATGCATCCTCAGTCCGCTACCAGTTACCCGCTGATAACATGGCCAACCGCTAGATAACCACATATACGGAAGTCAGGAATGTGTTCTAAAAGGACCATCACATATATATCATTAAACAATTCTGTTTCTGGTTATAAGCAGCAGCATTTAAGATGTTCCAGGGGTATAGATTAATAACGTGCCAGCCTTTCTCCTGATGATCTTGTAGATGTGCTGGAATCAATAGGGTTATGCTATGTATCATGTACTGTCCACCACCTCGCAAAGGATTCTATAAGCCGTCCAGGACACATCAAATAGATATATTCCATGCAATACAGTAAGTAACAAGAAACCTCTGGAGACTATGCCCAAGTTTTCTATAGTTTTAAGGAAGGGTGGAAACACAGCGTTGTCAATTAATCAGGATCAGTATTGATAATGCTGCAATTAGTACAGACTGCTTACAGCTTTCCAGATACTATCCTACGGAGGAAGGCGTATTTATCCTGCAACATTTGGGTATGGTATCGGACTTTTTCTATCTAGCGCACGGGTTCTTGGATCAGTTTTGGTGTAAGGTAAAAAACGAGAGAAAGAAACCAGGACAAAAAAGATGCGTGGGCCGGGAGTCGAACCCGGGTCCCTTGCTTGGAAGGCAAGGATGATAACCGTTACACTACCCACGCTATTGCTTGATGAATAATCTGATATTCTGCAACACAAAACCCCTTTCTTAGAAATACTCCGTATATCCACCAGCTATTTTCCTTCCAACAACATCGCAGAGGTGTATCTACGATGTTTTGGTGCCCTTTAACTTTCCCTTAGATACGAGTTTTCTTTCTAAGCCTAGTTCCTACTACTGTTATAAGCTCTTCTCGCTGAGCGCAATATCATATTACTTTACAGGACCTTGATATTCAATCGGCAGTAGAGACCTAAATATATGCACGAACGATATGCGCCGCCAGCAAGGGACCCGAGCTACCTGTGCAGAAGAATAGCCCTTACTTGCTACGTTGGGTATAATTCACACGGCTCTTTTCTCCATGAGTAGGATATAGTTAATCGGTGCATGACTTCAGATTGCTGTGGCAATATCAAGATATTATGATTATTGTTTAAATAGATACAGCAAGGGCTGATGGTGGACACTCATCCACGCACTATCGTGCTGTAAATGATGAGAAACAACAAGATCAACATATACCCCGTCCTATAGTATATCTGCGAGATATACATGCAGCCCGCTTGGCCTGCAGTGGCCTAAAGACCTTAAATTTAGTTCGCCGTCGCCCGAGACCATGATGGGAGTAGTGTACAGCACCTAGCCATGGAAGGACATAGCGGCACGGCCCGGGCGATGACCCGAATGGTCGCTAGCCAGCCACGCGACTTATTCCGAGTAGGGCTCGGGCAGCCGGGCTGACCATGTGGAGATACAAACAGTGCAAAATATCTACAGTCACATGACCACTCGCTTGGACTATTTTACGCACGCTGAGCCTCCCCTGTTCTCTTCCTTCCGACACATTTTCATTCAACACCAACACCAACACCAGTTTTTACGCCGGGTCTGGATTGCGTCTGCCTTGATGTTGGCAGAGCTTTGACACCCTGGCTGAGACAATGTGAGAGGCTCGGTTCAATAATTGATCATTATTTGGCCTCCTGAAAAATTTAAATTAATAAAAATAAAAATAGGTGAGCGATTAATTTTTTTCCTTTTTTTTTCTTCTTTTTTCCCCCCTTGTCACTATTTGTTACAACAGCGGAGACATGGAAACCTCGTTTTCCCCCTTTTCCTTTTATGATGATCACCATAAGTTATAAGCATAGTTCACCTGAGGTCTTCGGACCGTTGAACGACAACCTTATACCATCTTTCACCTTTGTCTGATATTGTCTCTGCCTGTCATTGCATTCTTACTTTCATTGTTTTCTAAGTTTGAAGCCCATGACTGACTGAATGGAAGATTATAGAAGATAGTAGACCACCAATATGATACGTTCAATTTGAGAAATTCCATGTCTAGAAACAATCAAATAAATTATTCAGTTCTCATAAGGTTCCCGATGGCTCCGATTATTATCTTCTGGTAGACGCATTGCTGCCCAACGTGGACTTGATGGGGCAGCCCATTGGCGAACCCACTAGTAGTCGAAGTGTAAAGAAGGTAATGGCTAGTAGTGACACATTGTATGTGTGTGAAATAAGCAAAAAAAAAAAAAAAAAACAGAGCAAATAATCATGGCAAGCCCCCTTTTTACTGTGTTGTCATGAAACAGGAACCCCTCTCCCTGTCATCCGATGTACTTTCGTTCTCATCCAGTCCATAAGTGAAGCATGTTGGCACAGACGCGCTGCAAGATGAAGTCGCAAAGTGTCAGACAGGGTGAGAGGAGGGGTTTATTGGTATCGCAACCCCTCCTCTCCGCAGTGACATGCAGGTGAGCAACATCTTTTCATGTTCCCCGATGGGATGGAGGGGTTTGACGTGGTAGGGCTCACAGCCAAACGATGGGATGGGAGTCAAGTGCAACTTTCACGAGGCAGAAGTGGATCCCCAATAGGGGAGCCGTAAAACAATATGGGAGGGGAGTGGGGGAAGGATGATAGGCGTAGAAGAGCGCGAGATATACCTGCAGGATTGGGTTCTGGCGAACGCCTTTTTTAGTCGCGGGAGGGAGATTGACTCCAATGATGCAATGGACGGGATGAGGACCCCTTTTTAAGGCCAATAAACGAACGGGCCGAAGTGGGACCCGCTTCACCGCCAGATTGGGCAAGTACCGTTAATGGACCACGGGAAAGAGGATCCTTCGTCCCGCTGCCACGTCAAGTCTCCGTTATTGGTCGGCTCAACACCGTCGCATGTTGCACCACCATCACCGCCATGTCGCGCAGCACCAAATCATCGCCCGCCATCCGCCTAGTGAGGCGCCGCTACTGCTGCAGAATGCGAGTCCGTCACGCCGCTCGGACGCTGCGAATCCACCCCACGCTTGCCATTTTTCTCCCTCCAAAGCATCTAAAAAGCCGTCGTTCCCCCCTCCGGATCCAATTCTTTCTCGATCTCTTCTATTCCTACTTCAGACATCATTCAGTCTTCCAACAAAAGAAACCATTCCCAGGACAGAAACGAAACCAAGGATTCAGGAGAATTCTTAACCTTAACTTTGATTTTTTTTGTTTTGACAAGAGATACCCCCTAACGTCACTCCACTTTTCTACTTTCATATATACATACATCCGTCTCCATACATACAATACCTCCCTCCACTATACTCCTTTCGTGCTTGATTTGTCACAGTCAAATCAGCTGATCCCCTTTCCATACTCCCACACATCCCACAACTACTCTGCCAAAGGCCTCTTGTTGCTTTTTTCTTTTCTCTGCTTCTCTTCTCCAGTCCAATCCGTGGAGCTTGGAATTCAGAAGAAAAAGAACCTCCCTCTGGTCTACCATACAACCCATTGGATCTTAGTCCATTCTCCAGGATAGGACTTGCCTAGTTTGTGCTTTGTGTCTTCACTCCCAGGCTTTTTGGTCTGAGCAGTCATCGACAAATAACAGGTAGTCCCCTTGATTTTTCCTTTGTGTTCTTGTTTTTGCTTTTGCTTTTGCATTTCCTTTCTATGCCTCGCATCTCGACAAATCACCCTGGACGACCGACGGTGGACGACCCATGTTATATCGTATTACCGGACTTGCTGGATTCCTGATTTGCTTTATCTACATTGCCGTGCTGGACACTTGCCCCGTCTTCAATGACGGTAACTTGAATAATGATGACCATGGAAACAATTTTTTGTCCCAGCGCCCGCTGTGAGACTGGACACTTTGAGTGTTGTTTAATGTTGCACACTCAACTCCACTTGGATTCTTTTATACCGTTCCTGGACCCGTGGACTCTCTTCCTCCATCCGGAGACGAGAATTGGATTATATTGGCCTTGGATACCCCCCTGGACTTTAAATGAAACCATCTTGGACTTGACCCACCGCCCTGAGGAATTTATAATGTATACAGCCTTGACCTGCCCTGGACCACACAATGCTCTAATCGCACCACCCTGGATGAATCAATGATGTTTGCTGGAATTGATGAACACCTGAGAGATTGACGGCACCGATGGAGACAGAACCTCGCGCCTAATAATGTCTTGACCTTTACTCCACCTTGCTCAGGTCTTGTAGTCTTCTGGACTAATACTCAATGGATTTTGCTGGTCATCGAAATCTCTGAAGGATCACTACACGGCGTGTAGCTCGGATGCGTTGTGGACCCCCATGTCGCTGTGCTTTTACTGTCGCTTCTTGTCTGGCCATTGTGTGTATAGTTGCCTGGATTATCACGTCACTTAGCCTGGACCATAGTGATAGTATTAATGGATCATATGTTCTTTGGTTGGTACTATCGATGATTCTCAGGCAATCGTTCAGTCAACTAACCGATTCTTAGGACGTCACTCCCTCTTGGATCGCGGACATGTGTTTTTCATTAATGTCAATGATTATGTTTCAGAAATGCAAAGATTTATTTACTGACATACAGTTCTTTCTTTAGTGCTTGCTATTACTTCCCAGCTAGGCTGGATCTCAAATATATCACAATGCCTTGCCACATCAAGAACGACCCAGAACAGGTTTCTTTGTCCCAGTCAGCGTTGAAAAACATGGACCACATCTCTCTACCCAGGCATACCGATTTAATCCCAGGAATCTCAAACATGGCCTCCAGATCGATCCAGGATGATGACCTTTCAAGCCAGGACAATTTCTCTTTGTGCTCCAGTACACATCAAAGCCATGGAACTCCCCACGGACTGCCGTCATGGGCTTTGGGCGATGTGGACTCACTAGACAATGGTGTCATCCCGTCCACCAAGCCAGAATCTCCAGAAGTACAGATGTTGTCGTTCAATTTGTCCCATCAATTAATGCCTTCCACCGTGGGCCCCACTGATGTAATGTATCACACCGGATCTGAATACCCAGGCTTTCATGATAATGACCTGGATCTCACACATCCCCAAGATTTCAACCCATACTCCATGATGGACTTGACTGCTTATGATGATGTCTCCGGCCAAAGCGGGAACCAGTCCTGCACTGATGATGCGCTGTCTAGCCACAGCTCTCACACAGACGACAGCCACCTGGCTGCTAGCGATGCTTGGAATTCCATGGTGACAGATACCAGAAACTACCACGGATCACCACTTGAACAATTTTCTTCCAGCATGTTTCACCCCGTTCCCGTCTCTCCCCCTTTGACGGAAGCGAGTAATGATGTCTCTGTTACTTCCTCATGTTCCCACACCGGATACCCATCGTTTATGACCCACGAGGATGCCATGTTGAAGGATGTTACAACCACTCCCGTTGGAAGCCATGGTATCAATCTAGGAGACCCGTTGTTCCCCCTCACGCCGCCGCTCGCGGAACAGGACCCAAACAAGTAAGTCCCCGTTTGACTCCCATTTACGTATTGATCATGTCTTGGAATGATCCTAATCATCTACCCCTCTCAATAGAACCATTCGGGCTTCTAAGAATGCACGTAGACCAGCTCTTCACACCCCACCATCCCAAACTCAGGTGAAGCAGGACCCGGAGTTTTTCCCTCCCCTGCCAAAGGAGCCCGTCCGGCAGCGATCCACCAAGGAATCCACTGAACTGCGCAATCCCCGGGATCATCCATACTATTCTTTGCCTACTCACAATGATGGAAAGTATTACTGCCCTTTTGCCAACGGAGACAAGCCTTGCAACCACGCTCCCACCACGCAGAAGTGTGCTTATCAGTAAGTTCCAACACATTACTATCGCGGGAAATGTGGCTAATCGTGTGTAGTAAATATCTGGATTCCCACCTGAAGCCATACCGTTGCAAGGTGCCTGCCTGCATGGATGCCCAGTTGCAATTTTCTTCCAATGCATGCCTCTTCCGCCACGAGCGCGAAGCTCATGGATTCCATGGCCATGGAGACAATCCTCACCTTTGCCTATTTGAAGGATGCGACCGTTCAATTCCCGGATATGGATTTCCCCGTCGGTGGAACCTCTTTGACCACATGAGGCGCGTCCACGATTATGCTTCTTCTGACCGACCCAGCTCCCCAGATGCTTCTCCAACTACCGGCCAGGCTGCTAAAAAGAAGGAAGCCGTTGGACGCAAGCGTCGGGTGACTGGTGTTTCTGGAGCGCAGACCATGAAGCGCACTCGCTCCACCCAGTCCCAGACCAACCCGCTCAAAGCGGCCCAGCAGACCTCCGCCCATCACAGCCAGAGACTCCAGAATGCAGAGAGGAACTACTACAACTGCCGCTCCCGACTCCTCGAGGAGCTGAGCAAAATCACTCCGCAAGATTCATCGATGCACGAGAAGGTCAATGCCAGCCTTCAGGAGCTGATCACTCTGGGGTTGAACTACCGCCACATTGAAGCCAGCCAGGCTGCTGCCCAGATTGCCAATGGTCTTCCTGCTTGAATGAAGGGAGCCACAATCATGCCGACAGCCTGTCCCTCTAAGGTCACCAAGGATTGGATGATTTACCGTTTAAACATCTCATGATGTCCATCATGAGAACCCCTTATGGATGTGTGAAAGAACCGCGGACCTGTCCGAGTTCACTTCCCCGGCCTTGCTAGATTTCCTATTTCTGTATAAAGGATCTCTTACATACCTTCCGGTTTGCCAGGAGCACACCTCCGCAGCGATGTGTCTCTGACCATCGTCCTCCCCGAGCTGCCACAGTGGACCTGCGCAGTTGACTGTCCTTTCTCATGGCGATGCTACTTTGGTTAGTAGTAGCCTAGAGATTGTCACTGTGGCTACTGGAGCAGGAATGCTGCAATCTGCCATAAATGCCGCCAGGCATGGCCTTTTGAACTAGTATTTCCATTGGAAATACTTGCCCTTCTCCTGACATGGAAAGCTTACTATTCCATGTAACATTCCTTCTCAGTTGGTGTTTTTTACTCAGAATTCAAAAAATTTCTATTTGCAACACAGGGAAAACAAAAAAAAAAAAAAAAAAAAAAAAAAAAAAAAAAAGTACAGAAAATCATTACACATTGGTTGGGACAATGGAAGACAAACATATAAAAAAAAATAAAGGTTACGGCTCGGCGCCATGGGATGTTTAGTTGTTTGCTTATTTACCCTTTCTTGTTTATATTTCTGTTTACTGTGCAATGGTTTTTGGTTTCCACCTGGATATAAAGATATACCCTGGATATTCTCTTTGATTCCCCTACTGATTTGTTTATGCTTTGCTTCTTCGCCTATATTCCCCTTCTGTCTATATCAAACAAAAAGTTCAAATCAATACCAGACTACCCCATTGCTATTATTTCTACTAAAACATAACCACTTCGTTGAAGGGCTTCCAGTCTGTCAAACATAATAAGATTAGACTTTCGAAATCAGATCAGATCATCACTCGTAAACCATAACACACCAATCAAAACCCTATCTATACTCTATCCACACGCTCATAAACACCAGTATCCAGACTTTTCTCGCTTCATGCAAATCCAGTAAAGACAACTAATCAAGCAACCCCCTCTCCTGCAAAATCCGCATTCAAGAACCTCACAAACGCATCCCCAACCTGATCTGCCCCCAGACTAGTCTTATCTCCCCCGGCCACTTTCGCCACATACGCCCGATTCAACGTAATCCACTGCCTCCTCAACCTCTGCAACCTGGGCACCGCCAGAATCCCCCCAGCACCACCAAGCTCATCTGTCGTCGCCGTCATCGCCACATGCGCCGGTACGAACACCGGCGTTTCCACCTCCGGCACAGCAATCCTAATCCCATCCGCATGATCCCCGGCCTTCGCCAACGCACCCTCCGCAGACGGGTTCTCGACTACGAAGCTCCGAATCGCAGATACCACCGCCGACGTCCGCTTCTCCATACTATAGAGAAGCCCCGAATCGGTAGAGGTCGGCTGCACGGTTGCAAGGTGGGGTTTTATCTTCGGGCGTTCGCGGCGGAAGGATCCCCCTCCTTTGGTTGTTGTTGAGGGTGCTATCGACGCGGCGGAGGAGAGGGGTGTGTTTGTGAGTGCTGAGGTTAGGGTTGGGAGTTGGTCCTCGGTCTCGGCGGCAGCTGTTGAGGGGTGCGGGATGCCTGTTAGGGCGGTCCAGATGTCGGCAATTGGGGGTTTTTCGTCGCTCCAGGGGACTGTGAAGAGGGGCTTGTCCCATCTGCTGTGTGTGGATGGTTCTTCGTACCGGAAGATGAGGTTCTGGAGGAGCTCGGGTGGGTAGGGCTGTTCTGGGTCTGTGGGTTTCTCGGTAGTTGTATTTGTATCTGTAGCAGGTGTTGTGGTTTCGGATTGGGGTTGGGATTCAGGTTCAGGTTGCGATTGAGATTGAGACTGGCGATTAAGCCGGGCCTCGTTGTTCGCGACGCATTGGTCGATTGGTGTTCCGACGTGGACCTGCAGGTATCCTTGTTAGTACCTCCATATGAACATGGAAGTAAAGTAAGAAAGAAGAAAGAAACATACAACACAACACGTCGTCCCCAGCGCCTTCGCCTCACACCAAAGCTGATACCGATACCCCTTGATATAATTCATCCCGTCAAGAATCACGAAACTGTCCTTTCCAAGCATACGGCGCGCCCGCGTGTACGCCACGCCGCGGGCTTCCTTCTCCGTGCGCGCATGGTCGTAGACTGTGCGCGGGCGGTTTTCGTCATGTGTTGATACGACGTGGATTTTGTAGGGCGGTTTTTCGGCGTCGGGGAACACGGCCTCTTGGGTTTCTTGGAGGCCTGTTGCGAGTTGGTTCGCGCGGTGGGTTAGCCCCGAGCAGGGGTAGCCGGTTAGGATTATGAGCTGTTATTTGGGGGTGGGATTGTTAGTTTGGAGGGATTGTGGGATTTTATTGACTTTGATTTGCTTACGGGCATTTTTTTGGGGTGGTTTGGGTGGTTGTTTGAGGTGGTGGTTTGGAGGGGGCATTTTTTTGGGCGATTTTTTGGCTTTGCGGAGTGCGGGGCACATGTGACTTTTCTTATCGGCTGTTTATCGGGGATAGGATTGTATACTATGTACATATATACATGCACCGGTGGAATTTAAAATTGGGTTAGAAGCTTATTGGGCTTTGGATTGGTTTGGTTTCTGAGGACTATGTAGCTTATTTTATTTTATTGTGCTAAGATCGTTCGCTGGGTATGTGTGGTGTGGTTGTTTTCTTAATACTATGCTTTTCTGCCGAGGATCTACCTTGTATGTGCTACTGAATTGCTGTGCCAAGTGATTGTTAGAATATTCTACCTCCAGTCAGCTATTTTGAGAGTCAATGCTACTTGCGCAGAGGGTATGTTAGTCTGAATCTTTCATTGAGTCAATTGGGTAGGGTTTGAGTAACTCGGTATCACCGCTGAGGAACAAAAGGAAACTATAGAGTACATTGTCATTTGTCACTTTCGATTTTATCGGAGATGAGACCAATAGAGAAAGTAGATTCGTCCAGCAAGATAGGAGCTGGGTGATTATCTGCAGGGAAGATGGAGTAGCTAAATTGGTGTATTAGAGACGTGATTGAACGGACGAGTAGATCTGGGCTAGACTAGTAACTGGCATGTGGTGGATGTATCTAGTACTGTTGACTGGACTAGAGTGTTTGTGTTTCCGTCCTCAGTGCTCGCTGCACTCGTTTTAAACGTGTTGATGAGCTTGGCACGATGTATGTACTTTAGTGGTTAGTAGCCCTACCAAGAATTGACTTGCTCAACGCATTGATGAAGTGTTACTGTGTCGAGGAGCTAATTCGATGTTGTAGCCTCCTGTCAATCATGGTGATAGTTGAGATCCCAGAAAATTGTCGTTAAGGTTTCCGCTTATGTATAAGCCAGACCGGTATGGATGAATGATCAGAATTTTCCCGCAGAGAATCATAAACTTCTCATAAGTGGCGCATGCAAAGTAGCAAATTCGGAGTTGACGCTCTATACGTCAATACTTTCACATGTGTTTGTCCGGGTTCTAGAATCCTTCCAACCATAGGACGTTGCTTGGCAAGTGCTGGCGTACCATTATATCGTAGTACGGTACAATGGCTGCGTTTCACATTCAGCAATGTTGGTGGAGGCATGACGATACTGCTAAGCGATGGAGTAGTGGAATGATTGGTGCATGATGTTGCTCTAGTTTCGGTCTTCGTGCTCGACGGTGAACTCGTCCTCGGCTTTAGCTTATCAAAGCACCACCAACGAACGCAGCTCTTGCTGTCCATCGACCGACTAGGTGTTATCGCAACGTCTATAGAAAGAAACTCTTGACGACCTCCACCTTCGGCTCCTCCCCGGATCTCCTTTACCGAGGACCGGCAAATCGGCCGATCACCAGACATCCCCAGGCAGCAGCATAAAATCACACAGGGCCAGTGAAACAAGCTTCAGCCACAATTAACGGACAAAATCCGTAGCAAATCAGACAGCACCGGTTGCCGCAAGCATACGACGCTTTATAGGATGGAGTTCGCAAAGCCACGTAGTTCCCGGAGTGACAGGTGAGGCTCCGAGACGCCGGAGCCAATCGGAAATGGTACGGTCAAAGCATTTGTTGTCCATCAGATGGAGCCGACCGGACAAGCGATGATGCCCCATTCGTGCGCCGGTCGTGACCATCTGTCATCTCTCCGTTGGAGCAGGCTTCGGCAGATCGAGTGGGGACCGCTGAGTGGCTGATTGATGACGACCGGGCTTACGAGTTAGTGGGAACGGTCTGGAATGCCCGTGTGTGGGTTATTATGAAACTTGAGTATCTCCAGCCCATTGTATTTTATTGTGTCTGTATTGTCCTTGCTTGGGGAGGTGTGGATTGGGTTGTTTGGGATTGTCTTGGTTCCATGGGTTGCATGGGAGGAAAGGTTTCATTGTGTGGTTCTTTTCTTGGGATGCTGTGTTTTCTTATGCATTGCAGTGGGTAGGACTGGATCCACCTGGTATGTATTGGTTTGTTGTAGGTATGGACTCATGGGGTTCTAGAATGGTTGACGTGGGATTCTGCAGATGCACCGTCAGAACTGTGGGAAGGTATGAGGAGGGAAATATTCATATATAAGACCAAATAGTAAAGCTCTTCTATAATTAGAAGTCCTCGATGGTCTAACGGTCATGATTTCCGCTTGTCATCTCATACGAGAACAAGCGCGGGAGACCTGGGTTCGACTCCCAGTCGGGGAGATTCCTTTTTTATTCTCAGGTCATTGTTTTTCATATTAACTTTTCGTTCTTGGGTCGCCGTGGAGGCGAGCAATTGAGAAAGATTAACTTTTCGTCCATGAGGACCACAGTCAGCCGCCTGTCATCCATGGATCGTCTGTCAAGTGAGCACCATGGGTGAAACTATTTTAGACTCATGTCACCCAATATAAAGACCCCGTAACAATGATGCATGATTACGGCATTGTACATACGCAGACGAGAGAGCCATGGGGCCTTCTCAAGCCAAATATGCCGTGATCGGCGAACTCAAGTTAGTCGATGATTTAATTCTCCAATGAGCAATCACCAGGCCAACCGGCGCGAAAGGAGCGGTAGAGAATTTGCCATGATGGGCTGAACATCAGCCGCCAGGACCGATTGCATTTCCCAAAACAGTGGGTAACGACGAACCTTGTAGACGGCGGACGCCGAAAACCTCTCTTTTCGCAGAATCCATCCATATTACGTTTTCCGGACTAGGGAAAGAAGGGGTTTAGTTGGTAGAATTCGTGTGGTAGCAGCCAATCTCTGAACGGAGTGCGCACATGCCGGGGGAAGCCAAGAAAGGATCCACATCCCTTGTGGCTGTGGGGGTTGCGATGAAATCATGACGAGCAAGTCTCAGAGTGGCTGATTGAGCGCTAATGCGTTAGGGGCAAAGGTGGGCAGGGTCATTGGTTACAGAGAGATTATTTTTACTGACAGTGACCCAGTTCAGGAATTTTCTAGTCGAAGCTCCCCGTACGGAGTATGTATCAAGTTATTCAGGGCTGGGACGGATGTATGCATAATTGTACCACCTTCGTTTGCAGAATTAGTAGAGAGGACTAGTAGGTGTATGTGTATGCATGGAGGTCAGAAGAATGATGCCAGATACTTCCCCAATGAGACAAAGAATTCCATCATTCCCGACCGAATGGTGTGCCCCGTACCTTTAGGTCTTGCCAGTAAATTCAAACCAAAGAGTACAGGTGGTCCTGGCTCGCATCCTTATTGCGTGAACTCCCGTGCTTCCGATGGAATGAGGCCCCCAGTGGATTGTGGTCCCATCTCCTGTTAGGTAGGTATTGTTCTTGATTATTTTGGGTTTTCCCCTTACCATTTTGGTATTCTCCTTCCTTACCCATCCATAAACACACTCCATAAGATACATCATTCTCTCAACTGCCACTACACTGTCCTACCATGTACCACCTTCTCGGAGACTTGAAGACCTCGTTCTCTGTCCATGTTTCAACTGGAACCAGATTTTGCGACGGATCTCAGTCATTATCAATCTGTTCCGTGGCAGACGGGCTGCCAGCCGCCACGTCGGCCAATGAACACCGGTCGGTTCCCCCAAGGCAACCGCCGACGTTACAGAACGAGATCTCATAGATTAAAGCCGATATTTTTTATTGTATGATCCAGAGAAAAATGCGAAACAGGCCCCGGTGGTCAACCCCGCGGACCATGTTAGTCGTGGTCGCTGTTAATGTAATGACTTTCTTATGACAAGCAAATCATGTTAGAAATTCTCATAAGAAGAAAAAAAAAAGTAATTAAGAAATGAATAATTAAAATCAAGAATACTAGAAGAAATAGGAATAGAAACAGAAACAGAACGAGTGCATACACATTAGAGACATGGAGACCGTCCCGATACGGATCCGTACATACATCAGCCATACCAAATACCGATCCAGTATTGAGCCACTCACTAACAATGTGCAGTTCCACTTTCCCTCCTTTAGTCTTTTTTCCAATCGCTGCTATAATTATTTCTTAAACCCCAGCCCATCCCTACACCGGCATCAGACGAACTGTCTGACTCGGCTTGGGTTGGGCTGAGAATTTTTACTCGAATACTTCATACTATTACTCCTCCTACTGCTATTATTATCACTATCACTATCACTATCACTATCACTATCGCTATCGCTATCGTTATCGCCTCACATTTTTGTACATCACCACTCAATAGCCAAGAATTCCTTTAATTCAGATACTCAGTTCGGAGCTCTTCGATCCTATCGACAAAGTTAAAAGAATGATGTTGACTTCCTCGTCCTCCTCGTCCTCCTCCGGTTCTAATAGTCCCATCTTGCTACTTCCTCACCCTCAGGCATACTTCCCATCTCTCCCTCGTCGGAGGGAACCTGTAAAATGCCCTCGCTACTACTCGACTCCATTGCGGTCTGATTCCCCCGAATCGACTCCCCCTCAAATGTACGGCCTGGAACAGCGGGAGCCATCGCTCTACGGGGACAGACCCTCCACACTCCTACGTCGATTCTCCCACGCCCTCGACGACATCAAAGAAGACTTCTCCCTCCAGCTAGACCCACGCAACACCACCGACAAGATCCGCAGCAAGCGTCGCCAGTCTACCCTGATGATGATGGACACCAGCGCCCCGGGTTCCCGCGCTGGCTCGCTCTCGGGATCGGAGAGTCCTGCTGAGGCCCCGCGTGCCCGGCCCATGTCGATAATGTCGACCGACAACAGCTTCAGTCCGCCGTCGAGACGATTGAGCCGGAGACTGACATTGCTGGGCTTCCGGAAGAACCGGCTTCGCGGCGCCCAGGCGGCGAGTATCTCGCAGCCGAATCTGATCGGATCGTCGACTCAGATCTAAACGTCAAAAACACAACATATCAACTCTTCAACCGACTCGCCATCGATACTCAACCCACGCTCCTTTTTCTTTCCACTGCACACACCTATCTTTTTACCTTTTAATCGCATCTCGGGCCATATTACAAGCATTCGCAGCATTCCTTCTCCATAGGAGGCTCTTGCGACTGTTTGACTGCATTCTTCATCGGAGTTCAGCAAAGGCGGGCGGTACCATCCTTCGATACATTTCCATTTTAATATCCCGCCAAAAGTCATTCCTTGGTAGCCTTTGTTATTTTGTACCTATTACCAATATTCTTTCCTTAACCTTTGCATTAGCTTGGTGTTGGGTGTCTGTATATACTCCATGTCTTTTTTTGTGATTGTTTTTATTTTTCGCTTTATCGTTTCCATCTTGCGTTGCCCTTGCATCATACATGCATATACAGGTGATATATACACACCTCGTCCAGAAGTATATAGAACCAAAGCATATATCACATTTCACGAAAGAACCACCACTGATCGCAACATCCCATCACGTAATAGCCCTCTATAACAACCGTAGTAAACCAGGGGTTCACCTCTCAGGAGTCGAAACCTCCTATTCTCCAAATTAAACGACTACAAATCAAGTGCCCAACTGAAATTACCCAAAACGATGTCTCACACCCCCCCATCTCCTAAACACACCAATCCCTCCCCCGGTAATAGTTTTAACCCACTATAGCTCTCATAAGCCTCCCCTCAACGAAATAAAATGAACACCCCCCATCTCGGAAATTAAAACGAGAAAAAAAAAACTTATTTCCCAAGCTCAGCTCCATAGCTCAACCCACTTTTTATTTAACAGACCCTCCTATGAACCAACAACCAACCTAAAGTCCTGAGTAAACAAAGGGGGCGACAGAGGTCCGAACTAACTACAAGAACCCTTGGAGCCACTATTGGCGGTAGTCCACCTTAGTTTTTTTTTTTTTTCTCCCGGGAACCCGGTTAAGCGATTTTCGTGTCTAGCAAGGGCCCGATTTTCCTGCCTAGTAACTGTAATTTTTTGTCTGTCCTTGCCGAGTCGGGTTCGCTTTCGGACGCCTTTCTGGGCTTAGAGTGGGTTTTCAGCTGCTCTGTTTTGCAGGTGGGCTGTTTGCCTATTGTCTTTTTGTCTGACTGTATTGGAGGGCTTACTAGTGCCGCTTTTGGAGGTTGGAATTGGTCGGTTGTTGAGTATAGAGACACGTGGGAGGGTTTCTTGGTTCTTGGGGTTTGTTTTGCTTTTTTTTTTTTTTTTTTTTTTTTTTGTTTGTGTTTGGGGGGTTTTGAGGCTGGCTGAGGTTGTGTTGGCCCTTGGGTCTGGTAAGGTACTTAGGTACTTCGTACATGATACTAGTAGTAGACTAGAGTATGAACTGGAGTTCGTCGGTTGGGTGGATTGGTTTTTGTAAGTATTACTTTTGTTGTTGCCTTGTGAACTCTATGTATCTATTACAGTTACAGAAACAGATACAGGTATAGATACATACTGAGTATCAGTTCGATTTATGTGGGATTTATGAGCATGGTTTATGCTTTATGAGCAATAATCAATATGGTTTAATTCATGAAACAGACTTCGTGTTCTTGCCCGATATCATTAAACCCCCAGCCAATTACAAACACTTGGTATAAAGAAAGTGAAAGGAGAAAAGAAAGACTCAAAACGCCAGCCAGGTTCCATCCGCCCAAAAGTATAATCGCTCTAATCAGCAAGAAATAAGAGAAAAAGGCTTCACGCAAACAAAGAAACATCCGTCCGCACAAAGAACCAAGAAGAAAGAAGGGGATGAAAACTAATTCCCCGCACCAAGCAATCGATTGATCGATCAATCAATCAATCAATCAATCGTTTTGGTAGCGGTGGTAAGGCAGGTAGGTAGTACTGTACCGATCCAAAGCTCCATCCATGCATACCCGATCTAGACCAAGAGACAGGGATCCATCCTAGAGAAATGACATGAGACGAGACGCGACGAGACGCTGCCCTCTATACCAACACCATCACCATCGCCTAACCAAAACCCGACCACGAATTTCCAATAGACGCACTTCGGCTATTTCCATTGCCCACGTCACACAAGACCCCGTATAAAACCCACACCTCCTGCAGTAGCGCACTGCATCGGATCTATAACGTTACCGCCTCCAAATCACGCATCACAACCGACATCTGGGCGCGTTTGGCCGCCTCCGCTACGAGGCTGAAGTCCCGCAGGAATGGAGCCGTAGCGGTCGGGCCTCCCGACCCTGACACTTGGTGCGGATAGCTTTCCAGTGCATTCTGCTGTTGACCGTTGGCTTCTGGCAGTTGGGACAGCTGCTGTTGGGAGTATTCGGTGGGCTGCGTGTGGGGGTGGTGCGATGTAGATCGCTCGTGTATGCTGGCTCCGGAAGTTGGGATTGGTTGCTTGGGTGCGAGGCTGAGCGGGTTGTGAGGCTGAGGTGAGGTGGTGAGGAGCGCTTGTTGCGTTGTGCTCATGTTGTTATTGGCGTGGTTGTTGCTATTGCCAGGGATTTGTACTCTTGAGTCCATTGTGGATGTATGATGGTGGATAATCGTTGTGTTGGGGGCGGTTGAGTGGGATAGCCCGGTGGTTAAGTTCTATACGGGATGTAGATATTTTTTCTAAGGAAGGATCGGTGAAGATATCGGATTTTCCGCGCGGGATAAAACAAGGTGAAGATTTTCCTGATGTGGGCTGATCTGGTGGGGGTTCGGATTTGATCCAAGTGGGCGGCTTGATAGACGTGGTGATGGTATTGGTAGTTCAAGGGAGTGAATGGCGTGATGGAGAAAAGATAATAGGTAGAAAGGGAAAGAGGAAGGGGAAAATTTTTTTAGATGAGGGTCTAAAAGAAGAAGAAGAAGAAGAAGAGGAAAAAAAAAAAAAAACGGCTTCACTCTGTAACAACACGTGGGGCTCTTTTATCTTTATTTTTTTCTTTCTTTTCTCCTTTCTCCAGGTTATGACGTTAGATGAACATGAAATTGATAAGATGATCTGGGAGTGGTGACGACGATAGATAAGTCTTTCGCAATGAGAACCAAATTAAGCAGCAGTCTGTCTCT
Organism: Aspergillus sojae; assembly: GCA_008274985.1. Lineage (NCBI taxonomy): Eukaryota > Fungi > Ascomycota > Eurotiomycetes > Eurotiales > Aspergillaceae > Aspergillus > Aspergillus sojae. The sequence continues at coordinate 3,146,351 of CP035527.1, read as the reverse complement.
TAAACCTGACGATCGGTACTTTTGGAGGAGCAATCAGAATCAGGGGGCAAACAAAGACTAGGGTCTGAGGAATTGATTGTCGATGATCGACAAACTTGGGATTCATTCGTGATCGTCTGGACAGCCTTGATATGTACATCATCCCGGAACCTCTGGGGGTAGGGTAGTAACAATAATATAGTAGGTAGTATTCTATGTAGTAAACGCATCACTATACTCCTCAGCGTCCAATTGACGGATAATTTTAATTTGCGCATGCCGACAATTACCCGAGTCGTATCAGGTCCGTATCTCCGCCAACCCAATGCGGGGATTGGCTGTTAAATTCTCGAGAATGCAGGTACCGTACTGTATCGAATGATACTAGCCGGAGAAGCCTCGGCATCAGCCGCGACCCCGCCACGTGATCTCATGTGACTGTTCTGAAGTTGATCCCCAGCGCTAATCCACTTCCGGCAATCCCCCACTACTCCACTATTGTGTGCGATAGAGAATTCAGCATATGATTGCCGATCGCAGATGAAGAATTCTGGTTCGAATGACAATTCTGCACCACCTGATCCCCCGTGAATAGGGGGTGCGACGACGATCCAAATGGCGGATGCAGATGACTTCGAAACGGGGGACCTCTTCAAGGACCCTGAGGGCTTCTACGAGCCGGAAAAGGAGCCCACCTTCGCAGAGCACCACATGCTCTCCGGCCAAACGGTGCGCGTGCGCTTAGTTGGGGACCATCCTCTTTATGTACGACCGCACCCAGTCTGTCTTTCACAAGCCACCAACTGACGCTTCGCAAGGGTAACCTCCTCTGGAACGCCGGCCGAACAAGCTCCCACTACATCGAAGAACATGCGCACGAGCTCATCGCCGGCAAAGATGTGCTTGAGATCGGCGCCGCTGCCGGCGTCCCCAGCATTATCGCCGCGGTCATGGGCGCCCGCACTTCCGTGATGACCGACTACCCGGATCCCGATCTCGTCGGCAACATGCGCTACAATGCGGAGATCTCCGCACCGTTGATCCCTAAGGACTCGTCCCTGCACGTTGATGGATATAAGTGGGGGAGCCCTGTGGAACCGTTGTTGGCGTACCTGCCGGCTGGGTCGACGGGTTTCGATGTCCTGATCATGGCAGATGTGGTGTACAGCTGGCGGGAGCATGGCAATTTGATCAAGACGATGCAAATGGCGCTGAAGAAGTCGCCCGATTCCGTTGCCTTGGTGATCTTCACCCCGTACGAACCGTGGTTCTTGCCCAGGACGGAGACGTTCTTCCCGTTGGCGGAGCAGAATGGATTTCGCGTGACGAAGATCTTTGAGAAGCTTATGGATGCGGTCTTGTTTGAGAACGATCCTGGTGTAAGTGCATTTCTGGTGTGGTTTTGGTGGTAGCTTTTGCTGACTCTGTTGCAGGATGAGAAGCTTAGGAGGACCGTATTTGGATACGAGATTAGATGGGCCGACGATCAGCTCAAATAGACGATGCATAGACTAGATACCATGGCGTTGGTTGGGGAAAACAGCATTGGAAGGTTTCACAATGCATGAAGTGACGAATCACGAAAATGGTGCAGATGACCGACTTATTTGTAGTATGATAGGTCGTTGATGTGCAAGAATAAAAGTCTGGATTACCATATACTCTATACATGTTCATATTCCTACTAAGCCGGGCCGCTCCTATTCACAAGTATTAGATGGGAGCGGGGCATCTGTTCTACGGTCTCTTAAAGGTACTTTGCCACCTCTTTCTGCCCTTGTAAGTCTTGCTGATTTTGTAGAACTTTCGTAGTCTCTTTCTAATATACATGAGGTTCTTACACGTTCATGTTAGTAAAGCCCTTGGAATTCTCCAAAAGCCTCAGATGGTTTTCGCTTATGGGCTGGCGTAGTTGCTCCAAGCGCCTTTTTTGGTTAATTGTGGTCCTTATCATTATCAACATGTCTATTTAACTTAAGGGAGACGCTGAGGAGGACACCGACTAAGCTGAGAGATGCCTTGAATAAACAAGACAAAGCCTGGCAATGGTAGATTTTCATTATAGGCAGAAGATAGGAAGTACATTGGTTGCAGGGCAGTCTATATCTCACACGGATTAGGGAGCTACTGGTAAAAGTACGACAAGACCATATACTTCCCCCTCCCCTCCACACAAAACAAGAAAGAGACTAAGGAAGAAAGCAAAAAGTTCACATTAGTCCGAAAGGAACAATCCTTTTTACCTTATCTCACCCGGCCGGTTATGAAAGCCCTCTGAGGGCTGAAGCTGATCACACAGAGAGGGTTAGATTGTCGCAACCTAGGATTGATGTGCTGGGGCGTTCTTATCATGGTAAAGGGAACTGTGTAAAGCCTGCAATCGACCTGAACTGCAGAAGTGCTACCAACAAGCTGCTAACCCGGGGTTCAATGAATCATTAAGTGCCACCCACTGCAGTATACTATAACTTCCTATTCGGGCATAGCATAGTACATACTTCTGCCTTAGGCAGTTATACAGGGCATCGCGTTTTGATTAACCAAAAAGGGAAACAGTATGAGGTACCTAGTATTGGTCAACAAAGTGGGAATGTGATAGTCACATGTTTATCATCTAGTAATGATGTCTTTGTCAATCAGTCATTCTTATCTCTTACTTGAGTAAGCACTCAAGGACCTTCCAAGTACAGTACAGATCCGGAATGAGATAATGATATTTATCTACGCACGGTGAGGGCTAGCACTCACATATCTCGACTTATGAACACCTGTGGCTTCGTTGCATGAAGGTCAACCTGGGCTATTGGAAAGAAGAAAAAAACGACTTGATAGACTCTTCGTGCGCTTCACCATAAGTGCTACAGTGTCGATGGATATGCTAAATGTATACGACTGCATTCAAATTCAGGTTAACTTTGAGATTATGCTGACATAGCATATAAAGCTTTTTTGGCATTGCAGGTAACACTATGATTCCCGTAAGTTAAGCTCTTTTGAGCTCCTAACGGATGGAGAGGCTTGACTAATATGAATACTTGCATAGGAGGTACCATTGTTGAAGGATACCCTAATTGTGTAAGGGAAACTGGCTAACGGTGGTTGGACTGTACAGGCTTGTGGGAGACAGCTATCCGGTGTAAGATTCTGAACAGTCGTTTCAAATGGGCTTCCAAAAGACCAACTACATAATCATCCCACCATAGCCTCAGTCCGTTTGCGACACCTTTATCTCGTACCACCTGGGCTTGGTCTACTAACCGTATGCAACACCAATCGAGTGGTTTTATTGATTGGAGTAATACTCAAAGATCTACATGTTAGTATTCATTCGTTTGAGCTGACAATAGGTCAAGCATAAAATGCTATCCTAGTACGCTAATTATAACAATGGATGGCGGCGCATGCTCGTGGTTTCAACAAAGGCCTGGGAGCACAAACCGGTCTATATTCTGGCTATTCCGAACGCTTGATCTCACGTCTATTTCTTTGTGGCTGGATAGCTCAAGTAGTCCTCATGCATTGAGGAAATTGCTACAACTATTATCTGGAAAAGCAGAAGACTGGCCACTGATATCTGGGGCGACACCCCATATCCACCATATCATCTGATTCGCTATGATTCAAGAGGTATAGTTGAATCTTTCCCACATAATCATATCTCCACTGCTTGATTCGAATGACTTACTCGGTTACCTAAGTGGAGCATTGTGGGCTCGATCCCAGCGGCATGTTTCGTGCCCTTGGCTTTACTGCGGATACTGCGACTTCGCGAGGTGCATTCGCAGGTGGCACCCTCATGTTTATATTCTAGTAAGCTAGTAGTTACTCCTCAGTTCCCTCGAGGCAAATAGTACTTAACAATCAGTCTCAGGTGATCGCATACACTTTGGCCTTCCTCAAGTTCACTGCTTTACCATTTGCGATTTCCAAGCGATCTTTCACAGACCAATCCCTGTTGTCTATTGCTTGTGTGTTCACAATTAAATTTGCAGCAGCATGCTTTCTTGTTGCGCTAGTCCCACTGGAGCACTCTAGGACAGTTCGCCCGTCATTTCTGCTTTCATTCTACCTTTCAATTGACTTGATATTCAACGTGGCGCCTATCGGTAGCCCTTGGTCAGCCGACTCCAGTTTGGAGGTGAAGCGTTTTCTGGCCGCTTCTATTGGGGTAGAATTGATGTTGCTTGGTTTAGAAACAGTTGAGAAGCGGAGGTGGCTTTTGACATACCACGCTGCTGTTCCCCGGGAGAGTACCAGTGGCCCTTTCAGCCGACTTCTATTTCTGTGGCTTAATCATCTGCTTAAAGCTGGGTATACTAATACGTTAACCCCAGACTGTATACTCCCACCTGTGCACGAGGGATTAGAATCGACAATGTTATTCGAGGATTTTGTTATTGCCTGGGAAAACAGTGAGTTCCACGCTTTCGCGCTGAGTATTATGCAGCTGAGAGTCTCTTACCAATGCAGGCGACCACGATCGTAGGCTCGCTTTGTTCCTTGCACTCATCAAGTGTATACGGTGGGAGATTGCTAAATTAGCAGTTCCCTGGCTATGTCTGGTGATATTCAACACGGCACAGCCATTTCTGCTCAGTCGGACAATGGTATACTTCGGATCAATAGGCTCAAGACTACCTCGAGACACCGCAGGAGACCTGATACGTGACTCTGCCATCGTTTTTATTGGGATCGCAGTAAGCTGCTCCATACTTTGGGTGATCTTCAATGACTTGTAAATTGACGGTACTTTCACAGATCTCGAATGCAACTAATGAGCACTTGGGCTATCGCGCCATGGCCATGCTTCGTTCTGGGACGACTGCCCTTGTGTATCATACAATGATGTGGTTGCATATAGACATTGCTCACGAGTCTGGCGCAATTTCCTTGGTAGTTTCAGACATCGACTCAGTTGCGGAGTTCGTCCGCCATACGGTTTGTGATACTTGGGCGAACGCCTTACAGCTGGGCCTAGCTACTTGGCTTTTATCGACGCAAATTGGTGCTATCTGCATTGTCCCCATCATTGTTGCTAGGTACGATATCATTACTACATCTACCTTGCAGCAAAAGCTGACTATAGCGTAGTTTAGGATTTGCCTCCATATCTTTATATATAGGGGGCTCGGTGTCACGTCATCAGAAATCATGGCTCGAGGCCACTCAGAAGCGTGTCGAGTTTACCACAAGAGTACTAGGGTCCATCAAGTCGATAAAGATGCTCGGACTTATATAATGCATGGTCTATATAATTGAAGTCCTTCGTACAGAAGAGCTTAAGATTTCCAACAAGTTTCAAAGAATCCAAGCAGCCAGGGTGTCGCTTGGTAAGTCCCATTGGACACGCAAAATTCGGCGCAAACTAATCATATATTAAGTCTATCTACCACTAATATGGGTCAATTATCTGCTTTCACTGCATATGCGATCGCTGCTAGATTGGAAGGGTCTAGTGTCTTTTCTGTATCGCAAGCAATCACTTCCTTGTCACTAATAAATCTGTTGCTTACTCCCCTTCATGATTTGCTCTTTGCCATCCCTAATACTTTCTCTTCTATTGGGTGTCTTGACAGAGTCCAGGATTTCTTGACTCGGAAGTCTCAGAATGACAAGAGAATGGTCGGACTGACATCTTCCGGATTGACGCCTTCATTGCAGCCACCAGTTCCCTTACCGAGAGCTCCAGGAAATGCCTCACTAATACTGAGAACTGCAGTTCTAGAATTGGATAATGTTACGATTGGAACCGGGCCGGACCATCCGAAACATATTGGGAGGTTGACGCTGAGGCTTTCAACTCCCTCGCTCAATATGATAGTAGGCCCCGTGGGCTGTGGTAAATCGATATTGCTAAAGACCATCCTCGGTGAAATTGAACCAGTCGAAGGCAATATCTCCATTAGCGACCCTGAAGTTGCGTACTGTAGTCAGTCGCCGTGGATCCTCAATAAGTCTATTCGGGAAAACATAACAGCAGCGTCCCGCTGTGACGATGGCGAGTGGTATCGTTCGATAATCCACGCATGTTGCTTGGACAATGATTTACGAGAAATGCCCGTTGGCGATAACACATTGATTGGCAGGCAGGGTACCAAACTCAGCCAAGGGCAAAAGCAAAGAATAGTAAGAGACTATATTATCGGATCTTACACGTTTTACGCTGACTATATTGCAGGCCATCGCTCGCGCAGTCTACGCACGAAAGCCCTTTGCATTCTTTGATGATGTCCTCAACGGCCTTGATCAAGTTACTGCGCGGAAAGTGTTCGACCGTGTCTTCAGTGAAAGGGGCATTCTCCGGCGGATTGGGTGTATAGTGTTATTCGCTTCTCAAGGTGGTAGGCTCACCTAACCTTTGAGAGTTCTCGCTGCCTCGTGCCGAATTTTCTGACCATCACCTAGTAAATCACCTGCCTCAAGCGGAACTCGTTATTGCATTTGGTGAAGATGGCCTTGAAATGGATACCTTTCGCGAGCGTCAGGCTGCTAAAGGGGACATTTAAAAGCTATATATCTCAGAAGGCCCAGAAATAGCCGCGAAGAAGACATCGCAACGGACGAAATAGCTGCGGAAAGAAGATTGACACGAAGCACTGCAAACATCGAAGACCATACCCGGGAGACAAATGGCCTAGCGATCTATGCAACAGCTGTTGTGTGGCCAAAGGTTGCTCTTTTGCTAGGGTTTCTGGTTATGGAATCAGGCTTGGGTGTTTTGCGCTGTATGTTGCCCCCGGTATTTGTTCTCAGCGTCAGACCTGATGACTCATATTCCTAGATGTCTGGGTTACCAAGTGGTCTGAAAGTGAAGACGGTGTCTCAAACTCGAGACTAGGGTTCTGGCTCGGGATATATGCCTCAATTGGCCTTGGTGAGGCAGCTGGGTTGATACTGGCGATAGGGTAGGTGTTCTGGTGTAGCGGTTGACGTGCTTCAGCTTTGACTAATCCGGTGATTGATTTGTATTTGAAGTTGAATGTGGTTTGTGATTATGCCCGCTGCTTCGAAGAGCCTCCATGGGGTTACCTTAAGGGCAGTCATGATGTAAGCAAACAATTCGACGTTGTGGTTCTTTTGCCTGACCTGAGGAATAGGACTCCAATATCCTTTCTTTCTCGCATTGAGACGGGCAATCTTGTGAGCAAGTTAGCAGCATACTAAAAGGTCAAGATTCCGTGGATACTAATGATGACCTGGGATTGATTGATAAGGTTCTACCATGTGGCGTTATCTTGTTAGGCTTTCGTGAGTTTTCAAGCAACATCTGTTCTATTGAGCTAACGGTTTTCACTTGTGCATCTTTAGAGGCTCTCGCAGCCATCGCCCAAGTTGGAGTCGTGATAGTGACTGTGCCACATATTGCCGTAGCAGTACCTTTTCTAGTTGGCACACTGATCCTGATTCATAGTGTGTATGCTCGGACATCGCGCCAATTACGCCTGCACGAGTTAGTTCTGTCACGGCTATTTAAGGAACCGCTAAGCTAACTGATGGCCAGGACTAAAACCAAGGCTTCGTTACTCTCACATTTCATGGACTCTTTCGATGGCCTCGTTACCATCCGTAGTTTTGGATGGACATCATCTATGAGCGAGACAATGTACTATTTGCTCGACACAGTACAGCGACCATACTATCACCTTATATGCATTCAGCGGTGGCTTGTGCTTGTCATCGACTTGATTGTAGCCGCATTGGCTGTGTTGTTGATCGGGTTGGCTTTTTCGCTCAAATCACATATCGACCCTGGAATGCTTGGTGCTGGGTTGCTAATGATGACAATGCTTGGGCAGAACCTTGCAGGTATAATTCTGACCTGGACTTCGATCGAGCCATCGCTTGGTGCCATCGCACGGCTCAAGCATTTCGTTGAGGATACCCCGAGGGAATTGCGGCATCGCCATGTTATAAATCCCGGAGCCTGGCCAGCACAAGGAGCCATCGAATTCAGAGACGTATCCGTCAGCCATGACTCCACATCCGATCCGGGGCTATGAAATATCACGTTCACTCTTCAACCTGGACAGAAGCTGGGACTATGTGGACGAACTGAGGGGCAAGTACCATTCCTGATGACTTATGAACCATGCTTATATAGACCTGACTCAGTTCCAGTAGCACAAGCTCACTTATTCTCGCCATACTTGGGATGGCTGAAGTGAAGTCCGGTCGAATCCTCATCGACGGGGAAGACATCTCAATGCTGTCGCCATCCATAGTTCGCAACAGGGTACAATGCATAGCCCAAGAGCCTTTCTTAGTTCCCGGTTCTATTAGAAAAAATCTTGACCCACTTGGGGACAAATGCGATAGCGAAATCATTGTCGCAATGGAGAGCGTTCAACTCTGGGGGACCATGGTGGATAGATCTCTTATGTACGGGTTCCCTGACTGCAACCCTCTGGGTATTATGATCGACGACGGCTTTCTACCATATGGTCAGCAGCAGCTTCTGTGTCTTGCACGGAACCTGCTGAAGCAGAGTACGATATTGCTCCTGGATGAGCCAACTAGCGAGTAAGTGTACTCTGACTTTTATCTAGGCTATCGCGTTAATAGGTTATTTGTATTTTTAGTCTTGACGCTGAAGAAGATTCAGAGATCCAGGCGGTCATCCAATCGGAGTTTAATTGTTGCACAACTATCATGATTGCCCGAAATCTTCGGACAATTCTGGACTTTGACTACGTGGCGGTGATCGACGAAGGTCGAATCGTCGAGTTGGGGAACCCGCAGTCTTTGCTGTCGGAGTCCCAAAGTATTTTTGGGGCATTGTATCACGCCGAGACGTTTGATCAAGGGAGTGATTTATAGTGTGCAGGTTGCATATACGGCGAGGACACTTGGTGTCAATATGTATTGGCCAGGATATGTGATTTGTGGCGGTGGATATGCCGGTATTTACACATTTGGATTTATTCGATTTGCTAGACAGTATCAATTAGAATCGTGCATTCCCAGTCTGCATAACAAGGCAAATATGCTAACCTTGGTCAGTGTCCAAGAAGGCTGATAGCTACCCTGGCATTCACAAGTTCCACCATCTACCCCGAACAGCAGGGCAGGATGTGACTCTGTGGGGAAGCCCAATAAGCTTCTCCAGAGAGTTCTCATGATATCATCCATTGAACAAGACCCCTTGACGGAACCACTAAAAGCTTATCACCGGATCTATGGAATAGTCTAACTCAACTCCAGCTGGTATACCTGTTACCTGGCTTTTTACCTTGGTATAGTCTGGGGAGACAAGGTAAACCAGAAAGCCTGGCCATGATGTAGAAATAAAGTAGCACAACTCTCTTCCGGATACTATATATTATCTAGACATATAATCACCTATAATCCCCCATTGTCCTTAGATTCAATTTCAGATAAACCAAATAAAAAGCCCACATTCCACCTACCTCCGTAACTCAAATATATCTGATTAGTTGACTGATTGTTATATTTTTTATAACCAAAGATCAACTGAAAAACCCAAAATGCTCCATCTCAAACTCACAATCCCGAAACCCATCAACGACTCCGTCATCGAATCCCTCACAGCCCGCCTAAAGAAAATCGACGAAGACTTCAATCTCACCTCCATCGACCAGCGATTCGCAGAAGGGTTCTACGACTGTCCAGACTCGAGCGAGTCCGAGCTAGACGTGGTCCGCACGGATATCCAACAATTGTTGAAAGATCCGAACCCCCTGATTCGTGGATATACGATTGATCATCATTGGTAGTTGGGAGTTTAAATACGGAGTAATTTATATTATTGAGGCTGGGGGTTTTCCGGCTGTGTTTTTAGTTGGGGTTGTGATAATTTTGGATCTTGTGTTGTGATTATGTATGGTTTGTTAGGGGTTTGTTCTGGTTAGATTCATGGTGATGTTATAGCGATGTTGGTTTACTATCTGTAAATGGGCGTTCATGAGTTGAGTTGATTATCAAGAATATGACAGGTCAGGGTTCAGTAGCCCCATCTCTGGTCAGACCCTGGACCCTTTTTGGACCGGCCTTGGCTAAGCGATATGGCGTGCGGTCAGACTTGTCTTCGTACCGGCGAATATACTCCGAACCATTCTACAGCTGTACACTGTAATCGATCAAGAATGACACCACAACAGATATTAAATATAATATTTGTTATTTCCATATATAGTGAACAACTATACACGGTACTGTAGCCGCGGTATTCACCACCCCTCCCAACCCCTATGAGTTATCTCTCACCACTCAGAACCCAGGAAATACGGCCGCCCCACTCCAAAACAGCCTCACGCAATAAAAAACCCGACAGAAGAATGAAATTTGGGGGCCAAACAAGCCGCACGAGTCGGACTTGGAATCTATTGGGGGGCTGAGAACCCTTGGCGCCCTCCCTATCAGGCATCTCACTGGATATTCTCTGCTCGATTAGGGTAAATGGCTGGCCGATGAGGACGCTAGTTGACTCCGCCGACTCCTTATTTTTGGGTCGGGGCCAATGGGATGTTTCCTTTGTGTGCCACGGGCGGTTACTTTTGTAAGCTGCAGAATTGTTGATTGAGGGTCTGGGTTATTTTTGTGATGAGTTGCTTGACTGGGTTGGGGTTGGATTTCTTCTTGGGATCTTTCTTTGGTTTGTGTTTTGGTGTTTTTGTTTGTTCGTGGTGTTACTTTACTTTATTTTTTCTTAATAGACTCTATTATTTTCATTACTCTTGAGTCTTGACGAGGTTCTTGATACTTATCCACCCCCAAACCCAATATACAACACAACACACCACAACCCAACCCAGAAAAGAAAGAGGAAAGAAAAGACAACACAAAATGAAACTCCAACCAATATCCCTCTCCCTCTCCCTCTCCCTACTATTCATCCTCCCCACCCACGCCCAAAACCGAACATGCTATTTCCTCGACGGCAGCGTCGCAACCGCAGACGTCCCCTGCACCTCCGACGCAACCACAAACTGCTGCAACAAGAACGACATCTGCATGTCCAATGGGCTCTGCTACCTGCAGGGTTCTCACGGCATGTCGCTGTCTAGGGGGAGTTGTACGGATAAATCTTGGGGTGCGAGGTGTTTTGCGCCGTGTTGTATGTTTATTTTCTTCTTTCTATATCCTCTGTGGTTTATGTCTTGGTCTAGTCTATCTAGACTGATATATATTCCTGGAGTCGGGCGTATACACTAGGAAAGGAAACACTAACAGTAGAAACGTATAGCAAGCACAAACCGCAACAACGGCTTCCCAGTCGTAAACGTCGGTTTCTCCGGCTCATCCTCGAAATACTGCTGTGGCTCTGCGACAGTCAAAGACGGCTCCACAACTTGTTCATCCGAGGGGGATCCCTTCACGATTACCATGGGGACGGCGATTCCGGGCGTGGCGGCGTTGGCTGTGAATAACTCGGACTCGGATTCGGGGTCGGGGTCGGGATCAAATTCGAACAACAACAACAGTACTTGCGATGACGCTGACTATAAGTTGAAGGAGAAGGCGTTGGATAATCATGATGTGGCTATTGGGGTCGGGGTGGGTGTGCCGTTGGGGGTTATTGCGATTGCGTCGATTGCTTGGGCTTTGTATGAGCGGAGACAGAGACGAAGTGCTGCCGGGGTGGTTGGGGAGAAGGGGGAGGGAGGGGGGTATATGGGGTTGAATGGGGGGAGTTTGAGTGGGAGTATGAATATGGGTGGGAATGGGAATATGGGAGGGAATGGGGTCAATATGGGGGGGATGCCGTTGGCCGAATTGAATACTACTCAGGCTAGTACTCATCCAGTGGAATTGGATTCTGGTAAGGTGCACAGGTAGTAGTGTTATGGATGTGTTGTGATGTGTTATGTGTTTGGGTCCGTGTTTGCTATAGTTCGATACCTGGTTGCTTTATTATGTACTTTACTCACTCTACTAACTAATGTTGGGCTGCAATGGATGATGTCAGATGCCATGGTCTTGTCATACAGTCTTGTCGTGGAGGATTGGGCTTATACTGTGGAGCATTGCGAGTGGCTCGTTCGTATCTTCTAAATCTTCTAATACGAGATGCTGACTTGGTCTGGCGAACCTAATCGCATGATCTGTGACCTTCATTGTGTTTCCATTGTTTATGTAATGCTATTATTATCTGTTTTATCTCGTATATACGGCCGTCCATGTCTACCATAGACCGTATCGTATCCACTATCGTAGCCAGTATCCACGTTTGATGTGCAAGTGCAGCGCCCGTTCCTCTCGGACAGATGGCTCCTTGTGGTTCGCCCTACGCGGACTGGCAGGGTGGAAGTTGGGAGGGCCCGTCGTCGTGTTGGTTTGGGTTTCAGGCGTGCCAGACATGTCCAAGCGCTGCAGACCGGGCAGTCGCAGGGCCGGATCGAAGTTGATGAGGATGATCGCCTGAAGATCGGAGCTCAGGCCCTCCTGGTTCACCGTGTAGATGATGGTCCGTTCATCCGCCATGGCCTCCACCTTGCCGGTTCGCTTGGATGGGCAGAGAAGTTGCGTCAACTCGGCTGGCGCATTGTCAGGCGGCCATAGGCGGATGCCGCGGGATGCGAAGCGCTCTTCACTGCAGTCTGCGGCTTGTCCATCTTCTTCCTGGTCTTCTTCCGTTATCTCCGGTTGATAGAGCAGGTTTGGGGTTCCTTCATCGCCCGCCTCGTCGATCGGGCACTTGCGCTTGCGTGACACCATGCGCAGTCGCAGCCGGTCGTGCGGGATCAGGCTGCCCGGGGTTGGGCATGGGTCGTTGACGAGATCGACGAAGGTCGAGGCGGAGAGGTTGTACGTGCGTAGCTTGGTGCGGTTCAGGATGAAGTCCTGACGATGCACGGGGTCGTCATGGCCTAGAGTGTATTCGGGGTGGTAATGTCGACGGAGGCGCTTCCGGGGGCGTTCGTAGTTCGGTTTGCTGGACGGGTCCAGGGTTTTGGTCAACGGTTCGTCCGGCAGAGAGACGGGACGGCAGGCTTCGCCCTGGTGCTTACTGTGCATGATCTCGGCGGGCGACGGGAGCGGCTGCACGTAGTAGGTGCGGAAATTCTCGCTGCCGCCCTTGTGCCACTCGCGGCGACATTCCAGGATGATCAGCTGTTTCGTGGCCTCATCGTGTCGCAAGGAGATATCTGACCAGGAGTCGTTAATGGGGCCTTCCCGATGCTGTCGGCGCCAGGTCCGGTTGAGTGTCACGCGCTTCGTATTGTTGGTGGGGGCCACGCAGACCCAAACGTAGAACGAGGTCCAGTCGACTTCTTCCATCTCGAAAGCCGTCTGCGTCGACACGGCGTACAGATGGTCCTGGTGTACGTCAAAACACACCGTTTGTCCGATTTCGTTGCCGGCGAAATCGTGCAGTTGCACCGGTTTCTCATTCGTCTGTTTGCCTGTTGCCAGCTCGAAGCAATTGACGATCCATTGCTTATACCCATGATAACCCGCACCGGAGTGGGTCCCGTAGTAGAGGTAAGATTGGTTGTGTCTCACGAATAATCGCTGTTTGTTCTCGAGTTGCCGGCGCAGGCGCAATCGCCCCTTTCCCCCTTCCGTCTTTCGCCGCATATCTACCGCCAGGAGCCAGGTTTCTCGCCGTTCTACAATCTCCACTGAAAATGCCAGCACGCCATGGCTGTAGTTCATCAGCGACAGTTGGGTTGGGTCTTCGGTCGGGTCGCAATCCGGGATCACGCGTGATAGCACCGCGTGCAGGTTCAGGACATGCTCAACTTGGCTGGCCCCATGGACATCCAAAGCGCGGATCTCGTCGTTGAACACGTAGCACAGCGCACCGCCGCTGTAGAGAAAGGCACTCCCGTAGCCGATAATTGAGGCCGAGTACGGATCTGCTGTTGCCACAGCTTCCTTGATGTCATATAGACGCCCCAGTGCTTTGCGGTATCCCGATTTCTTCTCGGTTGCTTGTTGCCCTTCCTTGGTATGAAGTAGGTGGTTCTGTGGCACTGTTAGTTCTCTACGTTCAACACGGGCGGTATGGAGGGGTCGTACCTCGACTGTCTTCCGTGCCAGTGATTCGTTTCGCATCAAGGCATTCAGGCTTCGATTCACCCGGCTGAGATGTACGAAGTCATGACAGTCCAGGGTGGATGCCACTTGATAGAACACATCGTAAGGGATACAATCCAGATTTCTGGTCATCTCTGACATGACCGAGGGGAACACACGATGGTGTGAAAAGCATCTGAAGGAAGGAAGTAGATTACACTGAAGAGGGAATGTAGTAAATAATATGACAGTAGTGTTCTCCGGAAGACCGCCAGTGAATGCCCGGAGTGCAACGCAAGTCAATGGTTGCTACCAAGTGTGAAGATTACCCACACCCTTGTAGACGGAATGAGCCAGCTGAGAGCATGTTTTAGTAGTTCAGGAATGCGGCTCTAACAAGCATGAGGATCATTGCGAGACGAGATCTGTAATCGTGGAGCCTCCCGACCCCCGCGCGGCGATTGGCTCAGGGAGCGCTTATTAGGATTTGAGCCAAGGTGGACATCAAAATTAAAGCCCACATGCATCGAATGAAGGTCCGCGCGTCAAGGTCGGATGATGAAAGACTGCGATCGTCGCTTCATTGACTTTCGAGCAGTGGGGTTGTTCTTCCCGTGTCCATTCGATAATGTCAAAGAGCCTCATCTCGACATACTTGGTTTCAGTTCCTTGTTCTGGTCCGTGATACCACGATAACGGGTGAGATTGGTGGATCTGATTTCCATATCTTTCTTTCTTTTCTTTTTATTATTTCTTTTATGTCTGGCCTGTCTTTCAACCAGGTTACGTTTGCAAGCTAAAAATAAATCAATGATTTGGAAACGAACTGCGGAATGCGAAAGAAACCAAAGTTTGTTGGGGCTTCACCGACTTTGGCCCTCTTTGCGGCTCTTTTTCAGCGTGGCGGAAAACAAAAGCGGCCCAGCGCTATTTTTCTTACGCCGGTCGCTTTCTAATTTACTTTACCCCATCCTGTCGGGCTCCGAATCGCCTCCTTTCGCGCTTCGGAGAAACACTGAGCCCTCCAATGTCTCAGCGTTACACTACCGAAATTGACTGCTACCCCTCGTCCGTCAATAGTGATGCGGCTGCATGACTGTGTACCAGCTGCTCCTTTACACCGAGAAACACACGTCTTTGCCACTCCGGATAAAAATATCGATCAGTGATAATGATTGATAATGTCCCTTGAATCTTTCAATTTTACACAAATTATTGAAACATTGAATTGAAACGCAACAATAGGTACCATTAGAAAAGAATTAAACAAAAAACAAAGAAGGAACAGATAAAGCCTCCGATACTCGGGCCATGATTGCCATATCGACCAACTCGTGGCGGTGCTCGTAAGCTGCGAAATTACCCATGCCGTCACATCCGTCAGCCAACTGGCCAGTGCGTTGCCCTCAGATCACATCTTAAAATCATCTCACCCGACGCGTCTACGGAATATGCTCAACTGAGTAATGCAGAGGGCCAATAAACCCGACATGATGCTCGAAATATGGTTGCCTTTCAAGTCAAACAATGCCGACGGCAAACGAATAATTGCGCATCAACTGCGCCTTGCACTGCCTCCTTCCGGACGAGGATCAATCAGGTACCCCCCGGAAGAGGCTGGTCATTGAGATCGCCGCACTGAGGCCCAAGTTGGCACACGATCGCCTGTCAATCTAAAGGTAAGGTGTCCATGCTTTGGGGGCTCTCATGCAACGGGGAGCATGACTGGTCGTCTCGTTTGACATCGGATAGCCAGCCTCGTCGCTGCGTGAGCTCTCCCAATGCAAGGTGGCCGGGTCATCTTTGTTCATTGAGACCCACTTCCCAATCAGAAAAGACCCGTTCGAGATAAGCCATAAGCATGGATATTCGAGCTCTGCGGGGTATCGCAACTGGTCCAAACCTAGTCCCCCCGTCACGTTGTACTGCACGTCACCCCACGAGATATGTCGACGATCTTCCGAGTGCGTGAGCACCCAGATTGGTCGACATGTCTGGGAACGTGGTCGATGGATTCGTCTGGATCCTGTACCCATGCGTCGCTCCAGTTGAAGGAAGCAAGGATCCCTGTTTGGTCACATTTCTGCTTGTCGGCTGCTTTGTTTGCTAGCATCCTTGTAGACTCCGAGAGAAGAGGGGTTGGTCTTGATGATAAGGAGCACGAGCACAGACAATTGAGTTTCCCTCCGGTACCTCGATAGTGAGGCTAACCTCGGTGTAGAATTGCAGGAGCCAATCCTCGTGTAAGAGGGAACCCACTGAGGCTCAACAATGTCGTGCTGTAAATATATTTAGAGGCTCGTATCCTGAGCTCGGGGATCTCTTGTGCTATCAAGCTAAGGTTTATTCTTGATCCCTTTTTCCGTACGAAGTTCTACCCGTGTGCCATGTGCTTAAAACGTGGTGTGAGTGATTTGTTGCCCTCTACCGTGGCTGGCTTTGTATTGTTGAGGCTCTTAACGTCATCACGCCTCCCCAGTGGGTAGGCATCATGATGGCCCTGCACACGTACTTGGCAGTAAATGTGTCTACATTATCTAAACCGGGTGTGTGCCGCATCGGATTCTGATAAAGCTATATTATGCTACCGCCAGATGCCAGTGCTCCAGTCAACCTACTATTCATCATGTCGTGGAGTTGGCTACCGGTTGCGGTGCTTACTCCCAACACGGTACGCGGTAGTACATAACATACCAACCAACATGTTTCATGGTGGTCATGTGAGCATGACCCCGTGACCGCAATAAAGACTTGGCCGCCAAGCAGAAGCGTCTGGCCCTTTTGGTGACGGTCTTAAGAGACTCATACTATAATGTCCCCAAGAAAATGAGAAGACGACTGGGAATACGGTGCTGCAGTCCTCGTGACCTGAACCGGATCAACTGATAGGCATGACTCCTGGCCAAGCCTGGATGATCGGCCAGCCGGCAACCGAGGATTCCATCATTGTCCTTCCATCATCGTCATTTATGCTCAGCCCCTATGTGCCCGGCTGCAGGCCAAGACCGAGACAGTTATGCTGGTGCCTAGCGAACATTCTGGAAGGTTGCCTCCTCGGGACAAGCGCGGAACTCGTCAAGACTCCTGGGGAAATGGAATCAATGGATTGGCTGGGAGGACATCCACTGTGGCACGTACCATGGAACCAGGGCTGTAGGGCTGTCCCATCCAAATTAACTTGGAAGGGAGAGTACGTATCATGTGTTGAGAAGCATGAAGCCAAACGTTCTGCAAGACGGGTCGAGGGGCGAATTCTATTTGCCGAGATTACCGGAATCCACCTTCAGGAGTCAGCGGTAAGGCTGACGCCTGACGGCCTACCAATGGATGATGCCGTGATTGATTGATGATGGTGTTCCGTAGTCATGGATTACTCATGCCGATCGAGGACCTTTTTTGGGGTCAATTTTCAGGTGCGACTTTTGTGGGATATGATTGTAGATATCGCCAAAAACACGTCGACGAACGAGACCGGTGCAATTGACTTGCAGAGTCCGTCGCTAAGTCCCCTCACACCGACCTCATTCGCAACAGAAAAAGGCAATGAAAAAGACACATCCTCTCTCTCTCACTTGACCGCTGCTGCCCTATCCGCCTCGTGTCAGACCCACTGGGCACGATTGGGCCAATCGCTCGACGGGACGGACCCCACCGAGGAATGCGGACTATCAGCCAGCCCTGCCTCAGGTTCCCCGTTCTTGTTAAATCTCGCGTTCTTGTCTTTTCTTCTTCTTCCTCTTCTTCCATTTCTTATTCCCTGGTCACCTTCTTATTCTCTTTGTGTTCTTCCCCCCATTCTGTCTCCAGTGGAAAGATAAGCTTACTTTTCTTCACGATCTTGTGGGTTGAGGGGTTCGTATTTAGTCCCCCTGACACGGTGCACTGACTTTCTCCACACGAGTGACTGTTTCTTGGCGAGGGGAAATTGATCGTTCATTCACTCCCACTCTCACTCACACGCACCCTTCTCTCTTACTATCCCTTCACGGTCACGAGTGACATCTCAACTCCAATCTAATTGATGTACCACCCAAATTACAATTACCCTCCCCCGCAATCGGGTTGGGGAGGAGGTTACTACCCACCGCCGCAGCAACACCAGCAGCAGCAGTGGTCACCACCACCACCGCAGCCTTACTAGTAAGATCCCTCTTTTGTCCACTCACCGTCCTGCCATTAGGGCTAACCGGCCCAAGTTCCAATGGATACCCTCCTCCATCGCAATCCCCCCATTCATATTCTCCACCCCAATATCCCCCTCCAGGTCAATATGAATATGGCCATCACACTCCAACCCCGCCCCCATCGTCGGGGTCACAGTATCGCTCTTATCACAGTAAGCGAAGGCATCCCCAACCTTGCTGCAGGCGGGAACGACTAACCATCCTAGGTCACTCGCCGTCATGGGGCCAAATGCCTCCACGCCCTCCCATGGAGGCGCAGCAGTTCGGCAAGGGAGCTCCGTCCAACTATCGCTTCCAGTACTCCGCTTGTACGGGCCGACGGAAGGCCCTGTTGATTGGGATTAACTATGCCGGGCAGCCGAACGCCCTCCGCGGCTGTATCAATGATGTGACCAACATGTCGACCTTCCTTCATGAAAGATACGGCTACCGGAGGGAAGACATGGTCATCCTGACCGACGACCAACAGAACCCCATGAGTGTCCCGACAAAAGCCAATATCCTGCGAGCGATGCAATGGCTGGTTAAGGATGCGCAGCGGAACGATTCGCTTTTTATTCATTTCTCAGGTAAAACCATCGCGCAAACTGACCGGAATTTATTGGCTGATCGACCTAGGACATGGCGGCCGAACACCCGATCTGGATGGAGACGAGGAGGATGGTAAGCTTCTGGCCCCTTAACCCACGATGTTCATTCATGGCTAGTGCTGACGGACACAAGGATACGATGACGTTATCTATCCGGTGGACTACCGTACGGCAGGACACATCGTAGACGATGACATGCACGCTATTATGTATGTATGCTCTCGGCTTACTGCTCGCTTCAGTACTGACAATGCTTCAAGGGTACGCCCGCTGCAACCGGGTGTTCGTTTGACCGCTATTTTCGACTCCTGCCACTCGGGTACTGCCCTGGACCTTCCTTACGTATACTCCACTCAGGTATGTGTTTCTCCCGTTTAACGTGCCTTTAAGTTGCTCACCTCAGCTAGGGTATTTTGAAAGAACCTAATCTCGCCAAAGAGGCGGCCCAGGACCTCTTTAGCGCCATTACGTCGTATGGACAGGGCGACTTCGCTAGTGTGGCTCAGACTGCAATTGGCTTCCTCAAGAAAGCCGCCCTGGGCGAGTCTGCGCGCGAACGAACCGTTAAAACCAAGACCTCCCCTGCGGATGTCGTCATGTTTTCAGGTTCCAAGGATACCCAAACTTCGTAAGTACTCTAGCAGGAGTGAGTCATGGTAATTCGCAGCTAACAGGGTGATAGAGCGGATACCTTCCAGGACGGACAGGCTCGAGGTGCATTGAGCTGGGCCTTTATCAAGACGTTACAAGCGCGTCCAAACCAGAGCTATTTACAACTGCTAAACTCCATCCGGTCCGAATTAGAAGGCAAATACAGTCAGAAGCCGCAGCTGAGCTGCAGCCACCCTCTAGGTGAGTTGCTGATCTTTCTCGTCGACTTATTCTGTACTCTACTAACAGTCCTAGATACCAACTTGCTTTTTGTGATGTGATATGTACTGTATGAGACATGATGTATGCGTAGTTTCTTTTTGGGTTTACACGATTTATGATGTTCAATAGCATTTGCATGGGCCTTCGAGCAAAGCCCAGACCATATTTTCTTTCGGCTTTATTTCGATGCATGTTGGCTAGACAGCAGCGCTGTATAGTTATTGATAATACTATCTGACCGGTCGCACACTTAAGATACAATACTTTAGTCTTGGCCATATGCTCTGTCTTTCTTGTTAGCGTAGTGGATATGAGCTCTAAGTGCATATCCGACATGCATGTAGATTTTAAATCCTGGTAATTGAAAGTCCCTCTGCAAACCTGTTGATTGAGGTAATAACCCGATTATGTATAATAACCTTCGATACTTTCTTTGCCTTGTATCGAATTTGGTGTAGCTACCTGGGAAATTTGAATATGAGAGGATGCCCATCTCCAATGATATTTGGGCCATATACGATGCCGTCAGAGTCCCACCAATGAACCTGGGAAGGGAATCTAATGCCTTCTCGAAGTAATGCATTATAAGCTCCCTGGTACCCCCCTCGGTGGTTTGGAGAATCCTCCAAAGACCCATTAAAGCCTTAGTACGTATTAGCGCACAACTAGTTTAACCCAAAGGTGAATAGACTTTTGTCTCAGTGGTTTCAGATTTCCGGCCTTTTGGTGAAATGGAACCGATTCACCTAGCCAAATCCAATTTACATCAAGAATGTAAACATTAGCAATATAGTAACCGATAAGGTATGCCGCGTCTCGGTTCGGGATATTGTTCGCCGCTATAAGATACACAGGTGACGTCGTAGTAGGTTCTCTGTACACTATCGTTGATTCAATATATTTGTTAGTTTCATAACCAAAGCTGTTGTTGTGACATGAGGATAGATGTGTAGTTCCTTTGTATGGTAGTGAAGGGGGTAATTATATGCGCCTGTGGCTACTCGCATGAATTTGCTATATAGTGTTTCTCTCTCTGGTCAGTATCTGCACATTTAACAGTTAGAATGAGTGGGATGTGAATTAGTACTATAAGGTCATCTCTACTCGACATATTCCCAGAATGCAAAAGAAAAGTGAGAAAAAAGAAAGAAAAGCCAAAGCAGGAGACCCCTATATCTGCAAGCAGCCTCGCAATAGAGACCACGACGTGGCTATCGGCGTTTGTTTGATGTTGAATCATAGCTGAACAGGAACCAGGTGTCGAGCAATCATTGGATCGAGTCGATTCTCTGCTCAAAAGGGGACCCCGATATCGAAATGAGCAAACTTGAAACAACAGAACCTTGGAATAGGACGGGCCAAATGGCGGCATGGAAACGTTTACTATGTGTTGGTTCGCATTAGTGTTATACATGCTTATATATTGAATAACGTCACATTACAATGAAAACCTATCTTCCCACACCTGTTCCAATTCTCTTCTCGCTATCTAACTTACAATTAACCCGTCCTTTAGACACAAAGCGTGAACATGTTTCGGACACTAGTTGATTGTCTTGGCTGTGGGAAGGGTCAGGGCGACCGTGGTGATGATAACGGGCCCCATTCCCGACCCGTCAACCTGAATGAAGAATGCGGTGTCGTTGGACCCAACGGGCCATGGTGAGATCGCCGTGGAGTTGAGATAGGCTGACGGACATCTAGCACCGCAGGCATGAGCCGTTGTTTTAATGGGTCTGACTATAAGGAATAATATTGTTATGCTTAGAACCAGTGAGCTAAACTATTATAGTTGGTTAAGAATAATATTAAGCGCCGCGATGCTGATATAGAAGTATCTAGTTTTTTTTATAAATAATCTTTCTTATTACGCCACTGTTAACAAAAATAATTGGAATTGCCAGGTTGAAAGCGATGGGCATCTTAAAGAGATACTTATAAAGATCTATAGAGCAATTCTTGAATATATAGTAAAGTATACAGGGCGAGTCAGGAAAAGGGAGTAGATATATCTCTGTGGTTAATAATTTTATTCTAGTCTAAGTAAAAGATTATAGCTTATGTGTGGAAAAGCGTTAGTGCCTTAGTTAATTAATCTCTGTAATATCTTAAAGACGCTATTGAGCTGGAAGGGAAAGATGTTAAAAAGTAGATGGACCTTGGTAGAGATTAAGACTTTATGTTTCACAACTGCGATACTTCTCTTATTAATTCTAGACTATTAAAAACTAGTGCGAAGGATTGATATACGGGTTCTGAGTACGCTTGTTATGTCTATGCACTATCCAACTGGATGCTAAAAAGTCCCATAGGCTCACAGGATATGGACATACTGAATTGGCTGTCACCAACGGATCAGTTTGGAGGAGAACAGTCGACGTGCGTATTGCTGGCTACACAGGTAGGTAAGTACCGTAGGGTTAAGCCTGTAGTGCAGTCACTAGGGGATATAGCTAGAGGACGCTCTATAGGGTAGCGCTGTAATGTATGATTACCCCAGCGTAGCTGCGATCATACTGGGATAGACCTTTAGACAGCTTATAAATTAATATATTAGGTATCATGAGTTACACCTAAAATTCGATGTAAACCCTATTCAATAGTCAATATATATCTCTATAGACTGCTATAGTCCAATCCTAATAAAATTTAGTAATTCAGTCTAACTCTATTACAGCAGCAATTTATTTGAAAGGAATCTTTGTATAAGCTATAGTATATATATAATCCCTAGAATAGGGATTTAATTTGGAGTTCTTTATTCTTTAGGATCTACGGCCCCCAAAGGTATTCTAGGACCCATTGTTGAAGAGATGAAAAATAGGTAGGAAAAATGCGTGGTTGTGGTTAACGTTTTTGTGGGGACTGACTGTATTTAAACCAGAACGAAAAATCATCTCGTTAGTTGCATGTGGGGTTGTGAAAACAACTCAGCTGAGATGGTTTAGACGCTTTTCTCGGTATCAACTTCTACGTCTTCAGTTCCATACCACTGAAAAATTCTGAACATCATGTCATCCATTAATATTCCAGATGAAATCCTCAAGGGTTTCCCTGAGGCCAGAGACAATGCAAATAAAATAATTATGCTTGCCGTGGCAAAGGACGGTTCTCCTCAACAGCTCCGTCGCGTACTGGATAGTAACGCAGAGGTAAAACTCGACGAAATAAACGACCATGCGAATAGGAACCTTCTCTATTATGCGGCCCAGGGTAACTCGGAAGAAAAGGTCCGACTTTTGTTGGATCGCGGAGTGAAGCCAGCCCCCCAACCCTTCGACGAACCGATGCAATCGCCTCTATTCCCCGCCATTGAAACGGGTAACAAAAATGTCGTCCAACTATTGATGGATAATGGTGCCAGCATCGAGATTCGA
Source organism: Aspergillus sojae (assembly GCA_008274985.1). Classification (NCBI taxonomy): domain Eukaryota; kingdom Fungi; phylum Ascomycota; class Eurotiomycetes; order Eurotiales; family Aspergillaceae; genus Aspergillus; species Aspergillus sojae. The sequence goes on along the minus strand of CP035527.1, from coordinate 3,123,368 downwards.
TCGAGGGAAGAAGAATCGCAGCCTCCTAGAACTGCACTCACTGTCGCAGTAGAGAAAGGGCACGATGAACTCGTAGAGATGCTGTTAGCAAATGGCCTCGATCCACATAACATGACCAACTCAACAAATGTTGCACTCTACCACGCCGTCGATACCTGCAATCTGCCTGTTCTTACTCGCCTCCTCGACCTAGGCTTCGACGCGGACACCACTGTACCAGACATGGTTTGGTACGGCGATGCGACACTGCTCAGCGCCGCGGCAGAACGTTGCGCCAGCACAAACCCACCCGGCTGTGAGGGAATCATCAAGTTTCTTCTGGAAAGAGGCGCAGATCCAAACTCTAACACCGGTGTGAATGAGATGCCACCGATTTCACCAGTTGCGGAGGCAAACCGCGCTGGCGCTGTCAAGCTCCTACTGGACCATGGTGCTAGCCCCACGAGAATGGACGGTGATGGCATGTGTGCTTTTTGGCGTGCGGCTGAAAAGGACTGTGTTGATGTGGTCAGGATATTCTTGGATTACGCTGTTGAAAAGGAATGGGACGATTGTTATTTAAGGGTCCCCATGTCGGGTGCAGAACTGCACGACGCACGTGGTGTATTGAAGCTGTTGAAGGAGCATGCAGAGCGCTACCCAAGCTGCATGGGTTGTGAATAAGGATCAAACAAACTATTGTCTTAATCAAAGATTGTCTTCGTATTCTTGATTGATATTGTGGTGATGCGTTAAATTATCATTCACCTCAGTCAATGTTCTTGTCTGTCGTTGATTGGCATAAAGAATCTATTTGCATGAAGAATAGGTTAGCTCAAGAGTAGTAGAAAATCTGCATTGCCAAGTCTAGTGAATAATTTGACTCTAATTGTAGATTAAGATCATAACAGCAGGGCCTTCTTAAAGTCATATAGACAAATCTATCTAATCTATTGATCCGTCTTCACACCCCCTCCCTCAACGTCCGTTCCAAAGCACTGTCCCATCTGTGGCATATCTCATTCAATCTAGTGGACATTAGCTTGACCCTGATATCCACTTCACCATTGTATAAGGTTTGCTATATAGCTAACCTATCATTACTCTCTAGGTAATCCGACAGTGAGCCAAGAAGCACAAGCTGTCTCTCAAAGGACGCGATACGCCTCCTACAAATTTCGAGAACTTAGCATCGCCATCTCTTTCAATAAGAGCGCTCCTGAATCTTATTGTGCTTGTTGATGTTAAATTTCCGAATATTTTGTTCCAGTCGCACCATTATATGCGCAATATACTGTTTTATTTGGGCCCAGATATGCCACAACAATATCTATAATTTGAAGTATCTTCTCCTTTGAGTCACCCCAGAAATCCGCGTCAGTACAATTGAGGTCTGTCAGATGTAGCAAATGTCTGTTATTACGTCTTTTCTTACGTTATAAGATGGACTGGCTTTTAACCTAGTCTGCAATATATGATACTTTATTAGGTTGACCTGGCGAAATCTCATACATGAGATCGTTTCGTTTTAGTAGAAGGGCTGTTGTATCAGCCATGTCGCTTGGTGTACAAAGGATAGAGTAGATAGATACCTTGTCAACTAGATAAGGATAGGTTGATGAGAAAGAAGGAAATCTTCTAGTATTGACTCAATAATAGAAAAATACTAAAGAATTGATTCTTGCCTTTTCCCCCTGTCTCTAGTCCCGTTCTTAAATTGCTTGGGGACCTCCCCTATCCGGTGAGATCCTTATATTAGGAGAAGGACTGGTCGATAAGGCAACCTCTTGCCGTGCCGGTTCAAGACTGGAAGATGGGCAGGGTATGGTACACGAAGGACCAGAGTATCCAGGGACTAGGAGGATGTTTGTGGTTCTTCGGGCTGATTCCATAGGGGAAGAGTGACACTTGGATAACCAAGCGGAAGGAATATGCAAACAATGTTCTTATTCTCACACGAGAAGAGATAAGTAAAAAAACACCCTGCGTTGGCAGACATGCCGTACTGGTTATTATCGATCTAAAAAAAGGTGTTTCGAGTATTTTCATGTTCAGGCCCGAGTGCTCTCCCCCGCTCTTGGAGGACATATTTGACCAACTGGCATGAAAGTAAACTAATTAGTCCATTTGATATTAGCTGACTGGTATGCATGATAGAGAATGCGAATAATGGCGCAGATACCTTGCTGTTCCGCGGATTATCGACAATAGACGAAACCAGAATGCTTTTGCAACAGTCGGGAGGGCCATAGATACAGTACATATAAGTTTGTCTGGAGCTGATATGAGACGCGTTGCAATTTATCTACTGGATAGTGTGTTTGACCAGATCCAGTCACAGGTCCCCAGCCTGGATCTGATCCTGTTGGGTCACTCGAGCATTTGGTGGTTTCATCCACCCTTCACACCGCATTTGTAAATCTTGCTGTTGAGTTTCTAAGTAGCCATTAATGTGCAGTCATTTAGAGAATAGCAAAATTCTACATACCTTCTGCGAGCTTCTTCAGTAGTGCTGTATTTGCAGCCGCATGCTGGTAGACTGTCCATAAAGATTAGAAACTTTCTAGGAAATATAGCATCGAGTAATGTAAGCGCATACCTGTATCCAGCTCACGATCAACTATAGGGGGAAAAATTTCCATATCGGATGGCTCGATCAGTAAGAGGAGTTCTTTCGCATACGCCGACGCTACGGCAATTGCGCGCTTTTGCCATTGATCGTTTTTATGAGAATCGGAATAGTTGCTTATTCCTCGGATAACAAGACAAGGGAAGTTATTTATTAGTCCGGCCGCTTCCATTTCGAAGCAGAGTATCGAGTTCTCGTAACGTTGATCAATCTTGTCCCTTTCGATACCGCTCTTAACAACCATATTCCCAGATGCAATTACACCATAATGTACGTATGGTTTGCACGGAGAGTTGCGGGTGTTTCGTAGAACGAGCGCATCTCTGCCGCAGGAATCGCAAGTTTCAGCTTCGGGGTCATGCTCATAATCTGCCTGATGTAATAGATCAGGAGCTATGTGTTCTTCTGGATATGCGTATTCCTCGCCCAGCTCATCGATAATGTCCAGCATGCCGTTTATTGGTTTCTTAGGTCTCGCGTGGTATGCCCTTAGAAGGTCAACTGCAGCCAGAACCTTGCGAGGTGGCGCGCAGAACCAGTCTTTCCTCAGAACATGACCATCAGTCCTCAGCTTCCCTTAGTCGTATTGCACAATTCCGCTGTAGATCCCGGTAGGATAGCTGACCACAACATCGCCCAGACGGATGTCCTTTTTTTTACTTGGAACACCTCCTCCGGTTCCCACAAGGAGGGCGAACCTGATGTTCCTGAACGTGCGACGCATATTTTCTGCAACAATAGCAGCTGGGCCAGTTCCCGTTTGTCCTCCCGATAGACAAGCCATGGCAATGTTATGTTCACCAATCTTGCCCAAATGGTATGCGTTGGTATCGTCTCGAGGTGTGGACTGGGGCCTCCCATGCTCCTCATCTAGCATAGCCATGGCTACCATCAACTCTTCACTTGAGGGGGATATCCAGCCGATGGTATATTCGTCATTTGGATCAAGAGAGGGCTTCATGTTGGGTGACTATATTCAGAGTTAAACTGCGCAATAAGATTAGAGCTGTGTGGTATTTGGGGGGGGGGGCAATTGTAGTACTCACGAGTTTTGGTGAGGAGAACCAAATACCACGAGGCTGGGGGTTCTGATCTTGTTGCCCGAAACTTGCCTGAGAACAGCCTAAAAAGGCAAAACACGATAAATGTGGCAGAGTACCTGCATTGCAAGCATGACTTGGTATTTTCCATATTTAATCCCAGACAACAGTTGCATATTTCTCAATTTAGAACCATTTACCGAATAATTCATCCTTACTAATATCTTGGCACTTAGTTGTGACATTCCTCATAGTGGCGCCAATCTGGCCCTTAAGATAGCCGACAGAAACGGAAGCTGCTCCTAAGAAAAGCTAGAACTTATCGGAAGCACCTGACGGGTATAGTTCGAAGGCTTTAAGCCTCTAAAAGTCGGAATTTGTTCTGTTTTTGTTTCGCTAGAGGTAGAGCCAGGGCAGATGCTCTCGAGCAATGCAGGGGCTGTTCCGGTAGGTTATCTCTGGGACGTAATCAATATCGCTAGGCATTTTGTTGTGACGGTCGTGAGTCGTATGGTAGAGAGTGGCTATAACTACCCCGGATTCCGGAATTTAGTACTAGTTACTAGTTTCTGCATCACCTTGTTCATTTTTGGAAGGGCTGCGTTGCAATGCTGTTGATAACTCCGCAGAATCAAGACATAAGATGCATTGATACTCATCGAGATATAGAGGTTATTCATTCCTGCCGGGTAGGGAATATTAGATATTTGCGTCTGCGTAGGCTGGATTGAAGCAAAGAACAGTAATGAAGGTGGACACCCACCATTGTGAATGGGGATAGAATGTCTGAATAGGAATATCAAGTATGCTTGCTTCCTCATAGGAGTGAATCTCAAACGAGGAGTCGTCTCATTATAGGAGACAGATGAATTAATGGCTAGTCATTATGGAAGGGCATTGCCTAAGGCTCTGTCCAGACTCCAACAGTGCATCTACAATCAATCTACAGCATCTCCAGACCCTCTATGACCTCCTCCCTTGTAAACCAATCTCTACCAGGGAGTAAGCGAAAGAAACCTCAACACTTGACTATTCCAAAAACCGTACAGAAACCAAAATCAGCTTATGATCTTGGCTATGCAGCTTATAGAGCCTGGGTTCCATAGAGCTCAAGATCTTCTACCCTCCTCATATAAGTCTTGTGCTACTAAACAAGAACTGTTTTAATCTATTCTTGTATTTTTATAGTAAGGCATCTACGGCTGGTCTGAAGATGTCGTCAAAATATTCTACGCCAGTAACTCGATCATTTAGAACCAGTCGAGTACCAACTCCCCCGACTCAAACCACTGCTCATCTACATACTAACTATGCCATTGACTAAACAGCACAAGCATCTATTATTCCATGTCTACGGCAACCATCAGGGAGCCTCCTGTACCTGGTACAGAATATGTCTAATCTGAGCCAGACATAGGTATGTATGGTCTCTATTAAACTTTATATGATATGCAAAGAAACCATCGGAGCATTCGAAAGAAGTCACGCCTTAGTGAAGTCTATACTAATAGGAAGCTCTTATAGCACAGGCACAGTAGTGGAGACACTGTCTAGAGAATTTCCTTTGTTGTTGGGTTAAACCCTTAAAGCTGAATATGGAAACCTTCCCAATGGAGGAAGGGAGACTCCATTCTGAACGAGATACATGAAGTCACCCTCCTAGCTTGTCAAAAGCGTGAGAACGAGCAACGGAACATTATAGCATATCAACAGGCTAATTGCCAAAATGATTAGCAGACACCATTTCATGATACCATTGCAACTGATGTAGAGGGAAGGAAATAACGAAAAGGTTGAGGAAGAGGAGGGTTATTATCCTAAACCGAGTGTAAAGAGGAGAGGGGGGTGGGTGATATGAGATACGGGTGAGAGATATTTTTCGTCAAGAAAGCTGCGAGACCGCAGAAATATCCCAATCACAATCTCAACAGGCAGTGCGAGAGACGCCTCACCTGGTTTATCGGTCAACGCTCTCCCTGATGTGCCGATGTTGAGAGGACTCGTGCGTTGATAGAGGGGGTAGAGTCCTCGTCCCCAAAATCCAACACCTATACTCCCAGTAAGGTGGCATCGAACAGTGACATTTATCGAGAATCGAGCTGTCAATTCAGTAAGGGTAGCTCTGCAGTGATCAAAGGAATGGAAGAAGAGGATAAAGAGCTTCCATCGATTGAGAGTATGCTTCGAGCAGATGCATGCTACCGTCCGTGAGAGTATTAGGATGTTGGCAGATCTGGAGGATAGCCTCGCTGTTACTCCTGTGTCCGCGGCTCCGGCAGCGAGCGACGACCCTTTTGTCGATGCCTCCGGTCCTCCTGCCAAGCGTCCCCGCTCTTCTCGAGCTTCGGTATGAAGTGTCGCCTCCGCCGCATGCCTATTGCTTACTCAGTTTCAGATTAGCGTACCGCGTTACGACCGGATCCACGCCCGTGAAAAAAGGTGTCTGAATGTATCTCGGGTTGAGGCTGGTGGTAGCGCGACTGCTACTCCGACGCGTCGTTCATCCTTATTGAAGGCCAACTTTGATCATTTAGAGGACGATGGTCTCGGCCCTGAACGTTTCTCATGAAATCGATGGGACGTGAGCTGAACGAACAAAAGCGAATTACATTTAACTTACAATCAAAGCCGTCGCTATTGTGGAATCTTTAACAGCATTGTGCGGCAACAGTCTTCTAATCACATTTTGGCGAGTTTTACCGTTGCCAGAAAGTTGCCATATCAAGCAGAATGACTAATAATATCCCCCAAGAGCTGGGACATGTCATGAGGACACAAAATCTAGCAGTATAGCTCGCAAATTGTGCAGGTTGAAGCTCCGACTTAAATCTTTTCCCCTTTCTGGGAACGCGATAAGCTCACCCGATACACCTGGGGCCTTACTGAAACCGAGATTCAGGATAGTGCTGAGGACTACACTTTAGTTCAAGCCGTCATGGATTGGCACAAGGAGAACAAGGTCAACGTTATTGGGGTTTTGAAGGTCTACTTGTATATCTGGGGCGCGGTAACCCGGGATCTTCTCCCTGGCTGAGATGCTTGGTTTTAAAGTGACATAAGTGCATGTCCAGCAAATTATGCTTCACATCTCACCACGCCACCGCTTAGCATCCTATATAATCGTCGATATCAAGCTATGACAATACTACGATAAGACCTTAGCATCTGACGGAACACGATAAGGGAAGATCTCAGCGCCCAAATTCGCCCGTTCTCATTCTGTCCTGATATAGACCGAGCCAACACCAGAAGTCCATTATCCCAGTTCCCAGCCAGTTCCAGTTTAACCCAGTCATCTAATTGAATCGAAGAAAAGCAAAGCCCTCCGAGCCATGAAACAAAAACCAAATATATTCTTCGATTAAACCATGTCCAGCAGGCCCACCGATGCTTGGTAATACCCTGCCCCAATTATGGGACCGTTGAGCAAATGGATACTACCTAAGATCGATAGGCTATTTAATTGGCCCCGCAAAAAGGGGCACTTAGGGCTTCTTACTTAATCCACTCGTAGGTATACGTGCATTTTCATTGGCCAGAGAGTTCCACCTATAATATTGCGGGCACCGAAGAAATTCTCCACAGATTAAGCAATAATCCAAGCATTTTTGTGTGGGAAATGAGAAAGAAGAGATGCATTAGTTAGGGTGTACATGGGGCTATTCTTGACCCTTGCGAGTAGAGGAAAACGGTGATGCTACTGCTGCACTCCTTCTTACATTTTTCCTACTTCACATTGCGTTGTATGTAAGCAAATTGGAAGTCATGGTGAAAAGTTCGCCGGCATTCTGTTGTGCTGGTGTCAATGGCGAGTGGCAAGTTGGACAATATATTTTTGGAATCTACCTCCTAATCGAAGACGATGTAACGTGGGTTCCGATGGCTTGAATATATCTAGTATTGCTGTTTTAGGAACGGACATAGAGCCCAATATACTGACCGGAAGGTAGCCACCGGAAAGCCCGGAAACCACATGTACGAACCTGTGTAGACTTGTGGATATACACAAGTTTACTACTAGAGAAGAATTTTCGTGATCGACTATAATTAGACCAGCTGATCAATAGCCTCAAGTATAAGTTATGTAATGCGTATATTAGGCATTCCATTCATCGTAGCCAGGATATCATTAACTAAGCAGATCGCAATAGGGTTATCATCATAAGTCAAATCATATCTAAAACCAAACGCCACTTGACATCGCAGATACGGTCATATACATTAAGTACAGCCGCATGTATCATGAAAATCATCTATAGGAACCCCTCTAGGACATTAATCATAGACGAACGCTTTTCGGGATTATTCAAGAGCTCATCCACGGCGCGGCTAGTCAACATATTCGCCAAACCCTTGTCGGATCCTCCGAGTAAATCGAGTAAACCGCCGCCACTGCTGCCGCTATCCGAGCTCGAGTTGTCGGTCAGGTTGGCGAAAATATTGGTTCCGTTGCCGCCGTGGAGAATGCCCCGTAGCGTGTTCGTGATCAGGCCGCCGAGGGGCACTTGCGCCGTCATGGTTAGGTTTCTCATTACTTCGGTGTAGTAGGGAACCTCGACGCCGTCGTAGACGACGGATTTACCGACGGTGTCGAGGCTGAGGTAGCCGTTCTTGAGGGAGCTGGCCTGGGTCTGGAGGATCGGTACGAGGTTCTTGAGTAAGACCTTGAGGTCCATAATGCCGTGGATCGGGGAGGAGTGGTTGCCTGGTTTGAGGACGAGGTTGTCGATGGTTGCGTTGCCGATGACGAGGTCTCCACTTTTGAGGTCCAGGACCGTTGTTCCCTGTTTCTGTTAGTAAGTCTCTACTGAGCCTCGGTGGATGCGACGTACTATTTCCAAGGTCATGACCGATGGGTTGGGCAGGGTGGCGTTGGCAATTAGGTTAGTCCCGTCTTCTCTCGGAGGGAGGAGGAGTTGAGGGTCCGCGACGGAGAAGCCAGCAAACGAGTCGAGTGCTGGAACGTTGGTTAGTCTATTATTGGAGTATGGGTCATTGTGAACATACTATTTTGCTTCACGTCTTTATCCATGGTGACGTGATTCTTCAGCTTGCCGATGTATGCGGTGGTTTTACCGTGGAGCGATAGCGGGGCGTTCTTCTCGAAGACCACGCTGTGCACGTATTCCTTCCATTGCTCGACGTTCAAGGGGGTGAATTGGTTGCTGACTGCTAGGGTCGTGTTCCCGTCGATCGTTGCGCCATCAAGATACACCTTGGCCCAGGTACCGTTGCCCTTTTCCTTGCGGTTGAATAGACTGATCGCTATGGGGTCGATGCGCACAGGAACGCCGATGGGCAGTTTCAGAGCAGTCTTCAAGCTCAGCATGATCGAATCCGGCCGTGGCTGCATGACACTCGTCTCGGTGAGGACGAGCGACGCATTGTCGAGCACTCTTTGGGCAATGGCCGGGATGATGACGGTGAAGCTGCAAAAATTAGTCAAAGCCTGAAACGTAGTCGGGCGAAAGTGGAGCACCTACAAAACGGGCAAGAAAACGGCCAGGAAGATCAAGCTCCAAAAAATGTAGCAACACCAAAATCGAGCCCAGTGGCGGCGTGCTCGCTCAGCCCTCGTCTTCTCCCTTTTCTCTAACGAGATGGTGTTTGCCGTCTCGACATGCTCGATTGCAACGCCTTCACCATCGTCTTGGGGAAGAGGCCCGCGATGGATGCCCAGGGCATATTTAGCGGCTTTGGAGCCGAGATAATGTTGCTTCTCTTCCATGGCTATGCCCAAGTCGCTGTCCACGGGGAGCAGGGGTGGACACGTCGAACTCGTTGGGGGTTGATGAAAGTATAGGGTCGAGACGTGTAGGATTTAATATATGACGGCTGAGTTAATTAACGTTCGATGTCTTGTCCTAGTTATTTTCGCCTCCGGGGGTTCGAACACCAAGGGGTCAATTCCGGAGAAAGCCCGGTTTCGACCTTGGTATTGTCTCTCCGCATGGATCGACAATGCAACGCTGTCGATCGCAGTGAGCGGGCGCGTCGGGGCCAATGATGGCGACTTCATTTTAGACACACGAGTTCACATGCGGAAGTTGGATGAGGATCGGCACGAACTATTGAGAAACCGCGGTTGTTAGCAGGGCACCTAAGCTTCGGGACAGGTGGTGGATCCACCAGCTCCAGAGACATTAAACTTGGGTACGGATTTATTGCCTCTTTGAGATGCGGGGAAACTGGGTAAAACAGGAGGGTCACTGGGGCCTGATTGACATGATAAAACCCAAAGATAGGCGAATTGATGTATGACAAGCCTCTGGAGGCGAGGTCATCGTACTTCACACGCATGTGTTGTGGTCAATGAGTCGTCCGTGATCCTGTAACCCTAACTCGTCCATCACGCAAAACACCCGCGACAACCCGTACAAATTCTACGACCTTCGACGAGAAAAAGCCAAACATTCTCCCCTTTATTCTCCATCAAACGTACAGCCATCATGTCGTTCGATGAGAAGAAATCCCCAGACCAGATTTCCCAGACACCATCGGTCTCGTCCGATTCGAGTCGTCTGGAAGCCCTCGATCAACTCGAAATTCTTCCCCAGATTCTGCAAGAAGGCATTCTATTTGCTGGTTCAGGATCCGCTTTGTTACTCCAGGCGGCCTTCCCCGGAATCAGAAATCGAACTAGTGATACCCATAATACCAGCAACGGCCACAGCAGCAACCTGGCGACAGAGTTAAGTGACGCCCTCCAGGCGAATCTCAGCTACATCGCCTGCCTAGTGTTCGGCACGCGAGAAGAAAAGAAGACTCTGTTGGAGCTCATCAGCCAAGGGCAGCCACCTCTCCGCGGGAGTGAGAACTTCTCCTCCCACCGACCGACCCAGCTCTGGGTCGCCGCGACACTCTACGCGACCGCGACCGATTTCTACCAGCGCGTCTACGGCCTCGTCAACTACACCACAGCCGAGAAGGCATACGCAGAGTTTACAGTCCTCATGCACTCTATGGGCCTACCATCGGGTACTTGGCCTGAAAACCGCCAGGCATTCTGGAAATACTGGGATGACCAGGTGGAGCAGTTGACCGTCACAGCAGACGCACACAAATTTGCTCAGGACCTTCTGCACCGCACTGATTATCCGCGTTGGGTATCGGTGATGAAACCGTTTTTGCGGGTCCTCACGATTGAGATGTTGCCACCACGCATTAGAGAGGCTTACGGGCTTAAATCGACATTTGGTACTCGGGGATTGTATCGGACCACTATGGGGTTCTCGGTAGCGGTGTACCCTGCATTACCGACCTCTACACGGGGGTATCCACTGCGTTATTATTTGCAAGAATTACGAAAGCATATGAATGTCGTGTAGATACTTGGTACTTGTGTTCTTATCTTTTGTCGTAGCGCACCGACGTCACCCAATGGTGCTTGGAGGAGCGGGATCTGAATGAAACTAATGAGACAACCCGGAGTGAAAATCTCTGTCATGCACGTGCGCCGCGATCTAATATAATCTAAAGATTAATAATGAGCTAAATGTCTTGTTTTGCGCTTGAGATCCCTGTCGATTTAATTTGAACGATAAGACCAAACTGCACTATGCGCGGCACATTACAGGGATGCGAAACTAGGCCCAGATTAAAGAAAAAAAAAAATCAAAATAAAACGGACCATTTCATGTATCTAGATCGCTATGTGAACAAGATTAAATAAAGAAAAATAACAGTAGGCGTCCAGCCATCCATCTATGCATGAAGGATACTGCTTGCATGAGAACATAAAGGCTATGATAACCGTCTAGGCATCAAAAGGCTGCTTTCGTAACATCATTAAACCAAGGATCCCAACAGTCCAGCCAAAAGTTTCGAAACATTATCCACAAGCTGGAAAAGTTATTAGCATTCACTACTCATAATCCTGTGTTTAGCGCTAAGCTTACCGGTGACGCAGCATCAATAAGAGTGGTCGTCTCATTGACGAATTTAGGTGTCAAGAGACCGTCGGCATTATCAACGATACCCTGCAACTTATCGATGTTCTCGCTCGAGAGAAGTTTCTGTAGGTTCTTGGGAGTGTCTCCGCCCAGAAGAACAGCACCGCCCTTGACGATGGTTTGAATGTCATTGAGAGTGTCTGTGCTCAGGAGCTCCTTGACCGCGTCGATGAGCGCAGGCAGCTCCGAGAGGAGACCACCATCCGGCGCAGGTGCTGCTACCGGGTTGGGTCTGGGAGTCGCAAGGGCGAGGGGAGCCGCAAAAACAAGGTACTTGAAGAAACGCATTTTTGTGCTTGTAGAATGATATTCAGGGTCTGAACGAATGACTTGTAGAGTGTATGAGATCTTGAAGAGAGATGTTGATCTGTGGAAAAGATCACCGACTACTGTGGTCGTCTAAACTTATATGTAGCTATGGGAGCCCAGCAAACTTGTTTTTCTATGAATACGAAACAAAGACAACCCCGCCTGCACCTTAATCTATGGCGTTCCAAATTTCTAGCTGGTTGCCCCATATTAAAGTCTGGACAGGGAGGATATACTACCTAAAAGTGTATCCATGTCTGGATAGCGAATACTACACACGGCTGAATCTAGCCTCTGATTCGACAGGTGTTAGTTGTTCTCCAATCCCGGTCTGGACTTTGAGATCGTCGATTGACTTTTACTGTCCCTGTTGTTTCGCGTTGATGCCCGCTTTTACTTGCACCCGAGGCTCAAGTAGGTTATCCCCGTTGGGAGAGGATCCAGCTTGCAAGGAAGGAAAACCCCATCCATGTGAATTTGCCTCTGCATCGGTTTCGTATGAGTCAATGGCTGTTATACCCCTCTTTCACTACCAAATGATTCTACAAATTAATCTTCGCAAGGATTCGGCGGTGGTAACATTCGAGGCTGGGCAAGAACTGGAGACTCCAGACGACCCCGCATGGAATTAGGGCTCCGCTAAAAAGCTGCCACTGTCGATCACTTCGGGGAATCCCCTCCACTCGCCCAATCAGACCCTACAATTTTTATAGCATCGCGACGCTTTCCTTTTTCATCCTCGGGCCGAGAGATACATGTGATACTTTTGATCTGATCTCTGAACCTTGATCGATCTTGTCGATGGTGAATACCCTCACAACATCGTTGCAATGAGATCAGGATATCGACTCGTATCAACGGTGGAGTCCACTCGGAAGGGATAACCCCAGCTAATTTTAGTAGTACGACCCCAATCGACACTCAAAAATTCGAATATGGGGTAGTAGTACCCGATCAGACCCGTTCGGAGTCAATATCCGCTTTCATATGATTCTAGGGACTAGTATCAGGTACACCGAATATATTAAAAGGCCCACTCCTATCCCCGCCCGAAGCTTGTTTAGTCTGTGCTTGCAGCCAGTCTGTCGTATTCCCACTTGGTCAATTAATCTACTACGACACTAATCACAGGGTCCACAAACGCCACCGCCAGGGTTGCAATTGAACTACGATGCAGATACCCAAACAACATTCCGTCATTTTCATAACTTATCATCTCTCACTTCGGTCATAAGTTCATGTCGATCACAGCGCCAATGCTACCCCGAGCACCCCCAAGGCCCCCATCCCCCCCAGTACCAACCCACCCGTCGGCTTAGCTGCTGCCGCGGCCATTCCTGATGATGTTGTGGACGATGCGCCACCGTCCTTCGTGCTCTCGGCGGTAGCCTTTGCAGGGGCGTACTTGCCCGTCGTCGCTGTCAATGCACCGTCGGACATCTCCTTCTTCACCTCGGACATGTAGCTCTTGACGTCACTGGGGAGAGCGAGGTACCAGGAGGGGGTGTTCCCGGCATCGATGTCGCTGGCGAGGGCGCTTCTCTGAGCTGGAACTACCAGCTGAGCCAACGCCGAGGGAGGCACATTCTTAATGATCTCCGGGATGAGGGAGCGTGGAGGAGGAGAGATATTATCCAAGTTGGCAGACCCCGTAGGCATCGTAAGCGTGATCGATTTTCTGTCATAGTCAGTACACCAATTCTCTTAAACACCAAAAACAGCAGGAACATACAAGGCTTGGCCAAGCGCAGACCAATTGACCGAATCAGTGGTTGTCGGACCAGCATCACGCTTTTCGGGCGCTGCCAACACCGTAGCAGAAAGGGCAGCGAGCAACCACGCGAACTTCATTTTTGCGACCTTGTTTGATAGACAGAGAACTGGGTGGGAAATACGATGAGATGAGACGATGGGCGACGGGGGAAAGTTAAATAGTGAAACGAGTCTTTCATGTGCCTGGCAGGGCGGAGAAATAATTCATCTTATGCGAAAGTTCAACTTGTACCCGAGATCCGGAGTGGAGAGTTGGCTTTGGTGTCAATGATCGTCGTTGAGCCGAGTTATGTCCTAACTTTCGCCCTGACACTACCACGGTCTGGAATCTGGATTCCGCTACCTGGTCCTCTTTTTTGGTCTGCTTTGTTTCATCCTCTGCATTGGCCCAAAATCGGTCTTTTTTCTGTTACGGATTAGAGTGTTGGGGGTTTTGTATGTGTAGCGTGTGTCTGCTTTTTGGGGTTATCTGGCGGATGGCTTCGTCTTGTTTAATTGATAAAGGGTTTCTTCCCCTAGAGAGTCATTATTCGACTGTTTGAGTTGTTATCTTCAATCGAAATGGAGTTCTTCCCGTTCCTAGTGTTCTATATGTGGTTTGAATATGCAGCAGATGCAACAAAGCACGTTCCTGCTTCGATCCGAAAGCCAAGCACCAAAAGGTAGAGTAAAGCAACTTAGTTACTAAACTATGTTTAGAATGGTATAGAAGACCAAGATCTAATCGATCTACAGAAGCTCACAAAAGCAAAAGCAAAATAAAAGGAGATGGTCGAAACTAGTCGCATAAGATCGGACCCTAGAAGATCGAGATCCGATTTGGAGCAACTGTAATTGAGTCGAAAGAGTGCATCTGGAGAGATTCAAGCGCTAGCACGGTCCGCGGCCCGAGAGCTTCTGGTCGCAGCACGCATAAACCGGGGAAGCGATGCATGGAATAATGATCGTCGCCTGGTCCAATTACTTTTAATGGCTCTCGATGTGTCTGTATGACTTTTTCTCTTACCGTCTCGCACAATGTACACTAACGGTCTTTTAGATTTGCGTCGATTTCTAATCCTGGATAGAATTGTATCCTTCCAGTCTAGGGGAAGGTCTCTTTCTTCTAGACATCTTCATGTCAACCGGATCACCAATGATTTTCTTCCCGGCGCCTCCCTCACTGGCTGGTTGATTCTCACCTGATGAAAATGGAGTATTACGATAAATGAACTGTACAAGGAATACTGCGTTTTGGCTAAAAAAAATAAATAAAAAAAAGAAGATTGGAGATATAGATACTATCCTAGTCCATGGATATGGTTTATCGCGGATAAGCCGCCCCTTCTTTCTTCCTTCTTATAGTCCCGGTGCTGTTGCTCGCGCGATTTATAGCCAGGTCTCAACCAATACTCAAGGTTTCTTTGATTTGTTCGATTGATATCGTACAAGCGATTAGAAAAACCTATTCAAAGCTTAGTACAAAGCAATAGAACAAAGTCCGCAGGAAGACCGAGCAGAACATCCATAGCGCTGCGTCTGATGCCAAGATGCACACCACGGTAGATGATAGATGTATGAGGGAAATGTGGTCTTATTTCTATGAACTATCTAGGGGTTATGTCTGCTTAAATACCCCATCCAGAACTTCTTGTTCGTTGTTCGTTGTTCGTTGTTCCTGTTTCTTTGTCCGCTGGATCATGCGGCATGCCACTGTGGATATATGCCACAAGTAGTAATTTCTTTTTCTTTTTTTAAAAAAAAAATTCTATTAAAAATTATACTTGTTGCAAGCAGCTTGATGGCTTATGATGTATTGATTGAGACTAACTAGCTAAGAAAAACTGCCTGCATAGTAAACTATAAAGTATAAAATAAACATAAACAAACTGTAAACCAGTAACCAGAATAATATGATCCAAAAATGAATGGTTTCAAACTTTTGATATCCCACTGTAGGGCCGCCAGATGGAGCCCTACCAACATAAATACGTACCTCCTCTCCACCTCGCTACCGCATATCGTGCAGAGATCTCTTCGCCTATTGCCGATCTAAGCAATAGTGTGGGGCAGTCTGTGGGCCAGGCAACAGATCTATCCACTTCACGGTTGCAAAATAAGAATATGATTGGACCTGATGGAGGGCATCTTGAGTAGCTGAAGGGGCACTGGCGAGCTGAACATGGGATTTTCGGGTCGTCAGCGCTCGGAAGACAACACAGCATTAAATGGTGGAGTGGGGTTTGTGGGCTGCCAGCTCGCAAGCATTATAAGATACCCCTAGGCCCCTCGTTTTCATCCCTTTTTCTTCTCCATCAAACACTATTCTTCATTATATTTTATTTCCCATCACACCTATACCCTCATCCGCAAAATGGCTTGGGGCTGGGGTATGTCTTCCTTCCACGTTCAAGGATTATCCTTACCTCAACACGAGTTTGATGGCTGACTATAATCCTCCGTTAGACGAATCTGACGAGGCTCACCAGAAGGTGTATGGCCAGGAGAAGCACGAGGGCAAGCTCTCTCACGAGCTCATTGCCGGTGCTGCTTCTTTCGAGGCCATGAAGGCCTGGGAGGACCGCCAGCGCAAGGAGGGTAAGGAAACACTCACATCTACACCACACCGACCCTCCTTTGTCAGATCGGGGATTTAACAATCATTTACTCTACAGGCAAGCCTGTCAAGCACAGCTTCGCTAAGGAGGCTATTGCCGGTATCGTCGGCTCCCAGATCGATCGTCTCGTTGAGACCAAGGGATTAGATGCTGTGGACGCGCACAAGGCCAAGAAGTACGCCGAGGAGAACGCTCACGAGATGTACGATGAGCACTACGGGCGCCACGGGGAGGAGTACGACCCCAGCCGCTACACCCGCCACGAGCGATTCGCAGGGCGCTATTAAGCGATCTCATCTGACATGAGAGATCGATAGACCTCCCTTGTGGCTATTGACACACCGTATGAGGGTTTGAACAGGGGTGGGATAATTGCATAATGGAATGACTATAGAAATGAATCAACATACCTTTACATGACGAAGCATATGCTGTCTTTTGTCTATTTTTTCTGTTACACAACTCTGGAACGACTAAGTGCATTCTGATACGCAATCTATCAGCCTTGGCAGCGGATGCCCAGAGATAAAATATGTAGGAAAACTACCTGTGAGTAATAAAAATGCTATTATTCCTGTGGCCTGCCAGTTCTCGATCGACCCTGCCGGGTAGAGAACAAACAATTGGAATATCGCTTACAGGAACATGACCGGTACGGCACGCCGCCCCGGCAAACAGTATCAGTAGTCTTCTAGCTGCTGAAAGATCTTGTTCGGGTAGGCGGGATCGCCCGAGCCCTTGAAGAGCAGCTTAAATACAAACAACGTCATGAAGTGTCCTGTGACAACTCTCTTCTGCAATATCTATTAACTGCCTCGATGCAGCTGGTGAAAGTTCCACATCAAGACACGAACCTTTGATAATCAAATTGCGTGGCGTATTGGTCCAAAAGACACCTAGTGCTTCTGGGTTTCGAAAGCAGGTAAGCGAAGGCACGCGCCAACCCAGACTTTATGAATTCAAGGCAACTACATGGGTTGTGGCGGTGTCCGTACCCCAACATCGCGCAGGAGGCCATAGAGCAGTATGTTCTATCAAGGCCTCTAGCTCCAATCTTTTTACATTGAGCCTTTTGATGACCCAAGAGCCCTAAACCAGATGTGGTGTGCATTTCTCGATCTTGCGCAATAAGTCGGTATCGACCCGATTGTGTTCATTTACCATCCTGCCCGTATGGGGTTCATTCGCTTTCTTGACTGCAGTGACTAGTTCGTTATCGCTTGCGCAGTCAAGCAACATAAAGATAGTATCCCGAAGGATCTGTTCAAAGACAGGGCCTATGGCATGGCGTCGTCTGGGTTCAATATGGAACGGATATTTTGGGGCTTGTTTGGTTCAGGAGCACTGCGTCGTGCTCTTCGTATCCTCTTCCCATTGGTTGTGAAGCCTAAGGATCTGTGAAATGAATCACCAGCAGTATCGAGCGCAGATAATAGGATACCGCATGAGACCGCGAGTCAGGAAGGAACTCTGTGGTTAGAGTATTAATCAATAGAGATTAAGGGGTTGGCAATTCCGCACAGCTATTGTTATCCAGGCTCAGCATAGGCGGCGTAGCTGTTCTAGTCAAGTGTTGTGTGGTTGAAGATTGACATTGATCGCTTAAGTTGTGCGTGGAGACAACCACATCTGCCCTGCGTAAGACGCTGTCACGAAGTCCTCGTGTCGCGGTGCGAAACTCTATGATAGCTTCTGGATCCATTTCACCATCCTGATACTGCAGAAAGTACTCAACGAAAGTGGTGTGTTCGGCAGGTTGACTCCAGGGACAGCGAATGATACCTGCCATCTGCAGCATGCGATATCCAAGGCTCAGGTTGATATGCACAACCTGCTTGCCTGGGAGCCCGGTTGGTGTTGTGGTTTGCCCTTCGTAGAACTTGAACACTGCATAGGCGGCAGATAGTTCGCCTAGGATCTCGATCCAATTGATAGACAGCCAATGACTCGAGAGACTATTTCAGAGTGCACATCTGTGCCGGTTGACAGAATTGCAAATGTTGCGAGACATGCTCAATCAAGGAGTGGACGTTTTTATCCCACTCGTGAAAATCAACTGTGTTGTCATGTCGGATGAGATTTCAAAACTGTCGCTGTCGGCCTCACGCAATGGCGGGAGATGCGCACTGTGAAATAGCCCCTTCAAGTCATTTGCTGGCTATGGGTACCATAGCATATAAACTTTGTCATGGTGGAATGAAGGTATCGAAGATGTGGTCTTCCACTCGTTTTCGAAGAAATAATCCGGAGGGTCGTACGAAAACTCGTTGGAGCAATGGAAGGCCAATCCTTCTGGTTGTCGCATCGGTATTACATTATGCATGACCCACCACCACATGCTGACTGGCGTGCACGAACATAGCCGGCTCTAGATAATGTATCCCAGGATCGTGTTCTTGAACCGAATCTTGGCAGCGGGCACAACAGCAGAATCCCTAGCTTTGAGTCGAACATGATGTGCGCTATATAATGAACTCGCTCTGAGATCGTCGCTCGTTAAGAGCGAGGCTTTGTCCGAATGAAGAACAACAGCATAAGCCAAAAGACATTTGCTCGTCCTTCTATCCTATCCGAACAACCTATTGGCTGCGATGAATGCCGTTGGATGTTCAGAGATATTGCGACAGCCTGGGCTGTTCCACGCAGAAGTGTCGACGACATGAAGGAAAAGTTGGAAGACATCCTTTCATCTTTCAGGAGCCATATGAACCTTCGCCATATAAAACACAAATGGCTTATCGCGGTGTCGTGTCCTAGGGAAACAGATGCTGATAGGGAGTGAGCGGCTTGGGCACGTTCGAGAAGATTGACCGCAGTATGGCTTGACCTCCACAATTGCCGCTTCCATCGACCGCCTGAGGGTATATATATATCCACTCATTCATCAGGTGCTTCTATGATTTGGGGTTCATGATATTACAAAGAAGATCGACTGCATCGACATGTGAACTCTGCACACTATGGCGCCATTAAAACCATAGCTCTTTACTCAGAACAAGATAACACATTCTGATTAGCCAATACCCCATGGCATTTAGTTGGAGTCCTCTGTTGTATCGGACCCTGGTGGCTTAATGCCGGTGGTATCGTATCCTGCTCGTCCCATGGTCACAGATCACCACCAAATATGGTATGTGAAAGAAGAATGAATTGGTGGAATGAAATGATAAGAGACTTGTGTAGAAGGTGAAGGAAGAGAGACTTGAAGAAGATGTCTCAGAGCAGTTGAGAACGACCAATTTATATCTTGTCTGTCAGTTTGCTGAGTCAGTGGTGTCTCGGCGTATACCAATATTCACGAAGTCTTTGTTTGAAATGTACAGTCGCATTCTGCTTCATTCTGGAGTCGACGGATGCTTTCAGGAGACAAAGGCAGCAGTGACGGATAACGCCCCATTACGAGACCGTTTGGTAGAAATCGTGAAGTAATGAACTTTAGAGACTGACAATGCAGTAAATAACCTGACTAGTCATCAACGAATCCGACAGTTGACTGAGATTGAATAATATTAGAGAGTTCTTTCGGCGTAAGCCAGACATAAAACTGAGATACCTGTTCAATGAATGAACTCTGCTGTGTCGGGCCTTCTTTGAGAACCCATCTTTAGGTGATTTTACAAAAGAAAGAAAGGAAATTCATAAAGAGTCACAGCACTGAGCATAACTTACATTGAATTCTCCTCTCAGTTTTCCACAACTAACCAACAACAACTTGAATCACAATCTAGGTGATAGAACATAGTCTATACTCAAAAAAGTATATAGAGTAAAGGGATTCCATTCTTATAAATCTACATACAAGAAACAATATTCTACCCGGCCTATTGTTGAAGTAGCTTCCACGCGTAAGAACCTACCCAGGCTAAGTTCTAACGCTACCTAAGCAGGGATCCTTCTTCAGCGCTGTGGGAGGAGGCCAGAGCCAAAATCAGTAGTTGGTATAGATAATACCTCTTTTGATTATTTAGACGGAACCAAAACAGCTCTATTATATGGGTTATATGGGTATTATAGTATGTACTATACTTACTACCATACTCCCTGGATTTTAATCCTATCAAATAGTTATTTACTGGTTGAAATGTTATATTAAAAATTCTGGTTAGAGTTTAAAATGATTTATAAATAATGTTCTTATTTGGGAGAAAAGAAGGCCTTAATAAAGAATCTACCAGAATATTCCATAACCAGCAGATTCTATCTAAATCCTAAGCGGTTAGTATTCTTACTAATCTATGATAATAACTAACGTAATCGGCAAGCGAGCTGCGCACGCAAGCAGGCTGCGCAGGTCTGTATTCCATACAAATTGGCCCTTTTTAAGACTTAAATATCTCCACAACCAGAAAGAGTACAGATATAAAATTTGAGACATAGTATAGTAATATCTATACAAGTTTATGATAAATTTTTAATAATTTCTTTCTTGTATTCTTAGACTACAGACTAAAAATACTAAAAATACAGCTGTAATATTCAATACTGACTGATCTACTAGTTATTTTAACTTTTCAACTTAATATATTATATATTTTATATAAATATATATCCTATATCAATTTCATATTCTTACTATATCTGGTTGTGGAGATATTCAAGTCTTAAAAAGGGCCAATTTGTATAGAATACAGACCTGCGCAGCCTGCTTGCGTGCGCAGCTCGCTTGCCGATTACGTTAGGAGCTGTCATACTAAATCTTCTTAGTAAATATAGATATCTTATATAATATTATGTATAGCTTCTTTTACCTATGCAGCGTTGCGACGTCTCTGAATATCATATAAAGACATTTATATGAAATAGGTATTAGGCAGAGAGCGATTATTCGGGTCATATCTACGGCAAATGCTAGATTGATCCAGGTTAGAAGTGAGGAATGCACACTGGCTGTGGGTTATTTTACCACAAGGCTTAGTCGGCGGTTCTTCCTGTCTAATATTCCGCTCTTCCACGTCCTTAGTGGTCACTGCCAACAGCAGATACTCAGTATAAACCTATCACTGCCTCCATGACAATATTAGGGGAAAGTTATACCATCGTATCCCCTCCGATCATATCAGATATGTGTAGTAACCATCTCCGCTTGCAACAAGGGCATGTTGAGGCTCGGGCTATACACACACGCTTGATTCTGGGGCCAAAGTTTTGATTCCTTGCATTATCTCTTACCTAGCATTGGGCTGAAAATTAACATAATTTGGGAAATTCAACATCAATTTAAGCACGCGTATTTGCCTATGTGCCTCACAAACGTGCTACTTAAACTCAAAGAACTTCGAAGGCTGCACTGCTGGGCTCGCCCCCGTTACAAGCACTTAAATCCATCGGACAAGCGCTCATAATTACAATACATTCTTGCTCCGCTTTCAATACAATATAGTCCCCCGCCTTGCTATCCGGGTCCAAGCATTGCAACTTGGTGCCATTGATATTGACCTTCATGAAGAGATTCAGTGGATCGGGCATCCAGCCGCTCTCGAGAAACCCGACAATATGGCTGAACGATGGCTCAGTACATTGCTGTACAGCACTGCGAAGATTATCAGCGCAGTTATCGTGGTCTTTGTGGCCACCAAGTTGGAGGTAGCGTTCTGGAGAGCAAGCAGCGTAGAGAACGTCGTGCGCGCCGGGAGAGGTGTCCTCGACAATCGTCAAAATAGGATCTCGTCTGTTGTCGAGGAATGACTCGTTAACGGATGGAAGAAGTTTCTGCAAGGTGGACCGAGTATGAGTCATTGACATGTATCTTGGGAAGGCGGGCGTTGATGGAATGGTAAACGCCCAGGTGTCGATAACCTGACCTCCAGAGGAGTCTATGACCTTGATCGACTGTCCAGCGTGCAGTCGTTGCATCGCAAACCGGCGGGCAGGAATAGTAGGCATTTTTGTATATTGCTTCTCAAAGTCTTGTTATCCGTAGATTGACTTGTTGGGAAAAAGTCACCTTGGAATTCCTGAGGTCCGAATATTATAAGCACGGAATGCTAACTAAAAAAGGAATGTTGAAGCAGCTATTTGACTCACTGGACAATAATACTATGGTAGTATTATTAACCCCAAGTACTTTTTGTCTCCAAAACCCCAACAGCCCGAGTCCCCACAACGCACTGATAATCAGTGTGTCTCCAACGGCAACGGCGGGGATGTCATTTCTCTGAGGACTCTAATATAGGGCTGTCTGGCAGCCATCAGAGCACGTTGATGGCATTTCATCCTAGGAAATTCGGTTCATACCTGGCCTCTTTTTGAGACGTTCTTTTTTGTTTTCTTTTAGATGCAGTGCAGCCAGCCAGTTGACCTGGATTGAACCTATATATAGGTGGATTGGAGTAAGTGATCAACTGTTTTGGAGTATTAACTAGATCAAAGCTAGAGATACCCCGCTGATACTAGGATCTCATGAAAGCAACCCGGTGGTCTCTGTAACTTACCTGATAAAGATGCATCTACATCTCCTAGTCCTATTCGGTAGATAAATGCTAAATATATCCGTGTTGGCATGAGTAACCCTTTCGCCGTGGCTTCAGTTCAAAACAGACGAGAAATCGCCCACCCTAGAATCTTGGCGAAGGGAAAGGATGATCGCAGAATTACACAGCAGACCGTATTACCTCAAGGACTTAGGATCTCATATGATGAGCTAGTCCCTGTGAAGTGTCTTAATGAAAATGGTCACTTAGCCGCCACTATATCTATTCTATGGCCGAGAGGGGGTGTCGGATGCTTTTTGATATTACTAGGACTGTGATACCTTGGAATACTAGTGGTCAGGTCATCCTTCCTTAAGTATATTAAAATCAATCTAGGGAAGCATATAATAAGAATGGTCCTATTCTGTAAGCTCTCAGTTTATCATGCGGGGGATATCTGTCACGCTGATTGGGTACTCTTGCTTCTGTTATAGAGCGCGTAATCTGGGAGAGAAGCTCAGAGAGTGTGGGTGGCAATAACTAGCATGTCTACTTTTATAGGTCCGGAGATAAGATAATTAAAGCCGAAGAAACAACATATCTAAAGCGAAACTCCTCTGTAATGCACCTACTTCCTGCAATATCACCAAATAATAAATATGGACAATGTATATACATCTTAACTCCCCCCTCTTTTATTTGAAACTAAAAACCAAAGTAAAAGAAAAAAAAAGGACAGAAAGCTAACCTAACCTCGGCCAGAAATGGGACATCATCGCGGAGATACCTGATCTAACCGGCAAAGTGGCCATTGTAACGGGTGCAAAGTACATCGATTGTTCAAGATGGAAAGGAACAATAGCTGATCATAAGAGTAGCTCGCCACAGGGGATCGGATATCATATCGCCCACCAGCTTGCCATCAAGGGGGCCAAAATTTACGTTGGTGCACGAAATAGAGAGAAGAGCCAACATGCGATCGATGAGATGCTTCAATCCACGCCTTCTTTAAATCAGGAGCGATTAGTCCCGTTTGCTATGGACTTGAATAATTTCCAGCAGGTCCAGAGCACGGCTGGAGGTATCTTAGAGAGGGAGGAACGCTTGGATATCTTAGTCAACAATGCTACGCGGTAAGTGACTAGTATCTTTATTGGCTATACGCTGATTGCTGGTCATCGTCTCTAGTATGTCCATGCCGTTACACAAAGATCAACATGGTATCTCAATATCGTTTGGCACCAAGTACGTTATCCACAAGGAATAGTCGCTAGTCATGTTAATGTACTTATGGACATCAGCTTTCTCGGCCCATACCTATTTACCACGGAGCTTCTTCCACTTCTGAAAAAGACTGCTCGTCTAGCACCTGGAGTGCGGATTGTTAATGTAAGCATTATTGTTCCCAACATGAAGATCAGGCACGGTTTAGTCTGCCGGATTAACTGACAAGATTTCCTCCCTAGGTCTCTTCGAGGGTTCACCTTGCCCTTCCGACCGGCGTACAATTTAGCTCTCTGGATGACTTCAACCGAGACTTTGGCTCCGAGGATGATCATCAAAGCAACCGCCTTCGATACGGTATGGGTATTCTATATTGTGCTATATCTGTTGCAACGACTAATCTACATCTAAAGGTCTTTCTAAACTTGCAATGGTACTATTTTCAAAAGAGATACAGAGACGAGCGAACGAAGATGGAATACCCATAGTGGCCACCAGCATGCACCCTGGTGGTGTAAGAACCGGTACGTGCGCATCCTGTCCATGCTCTTACTATTCCCTACAACTTACAATTGCTTCATAAAACATATAGACGGAGTGACTAGATATTTCGGTGAGGGAAATGATAGGCTCAAAGATCTCTTGACACCCCTGGATGGAGCTTTGACACCACTTTTTGCCGCTGCGCATCCACTGCCGTTCAATGAGAGGGGAAGGTATGGAGGGGCGTACTTGATACCCTTCGGTGAGATTGGGAAGACATCAGAGGATGGTGAGAATGAGCAGCTTGCGAAGGATTTGTGGGGTACGAGTGAGCGAGTCTTGAAGGATGTCCTCGATCCAGATTTATAAATGTATATATTACGCTACTAACTGTGGAGAGCAGACACTTGTCAGCAAATATCAATTTACCAGGAGTAGGAAGTAAGTGATAAGTAGTTTCATCAATTCCTTGAAGTATAATACATCTCAGTCATAAGAAAAACATCCATAACCATCAACTCCGTAACGCAGTGATATCAACCCAGTCGCGTGGTATCACAAATGATTGACGCTAAAGTCCCATCTAAGCATGCTTCTGCATATCAAGCTCAGCACCCCTTTGCTTAACCTTGCCCTCGTCATGAATCTGAGTCCACTTCGCCTCCTCACTGCGATCGCCAGTAGCAGCAGCAGCGACCTTTCCAAGACCACCCTGCAGACGATCGGCAGCGCCCTCACCGAAATCCTTCAGCTGTCCCTCAGCCTCGGCACCCTTGCCACGCAGGTTCTGGTCTTCACCCTGTTTGCGCAGGTTCTCGTTACCGATCAAGTTACCCAGGGACTCCTTCGCAGAACCGACAGTCTGATCCCAGGCGCCAGTGGAGCGCTGCTCACGGTCCTTGGCTGTTGCGCCAGTGTTGGGGTCGGCTGAGAAGGGGCCTAGCTTGGCGGTGGTGTGGCTGGCGTCGTGTTCGGCGGCGGCCTTTTGCTGGGAGGCATCGCCTTCGGCCTGGGTTTGTTAGTTTATGCTTGCTGGTGACACAGAAGGGGTTGGGGGAGTATTTACCTTAGTAGCGGAGTTGCCAGTCACGGCACCAACAGCGCTCTGGACCATGCCAGTCGCAGAGTCGACGTAGGACTTGAGAGTGGAAGCACCGTTGTCAGACATTGTGGTTGTTGTTGGTGGTTGAAGTGGTTATTTATGAGGTGGGTAAAGAATTGGTAGAGTTTTGACTGTGATTGTGTTTAATTGTTTGTTGTGATTGTTGTTGTTGATGATGCTCCAGACCAGCCAAGACGGTTGTTTATATAGGGTTGTTCCTGAACTTGACTTTGGTTCCTGAATGGTAATGATATCATATGACGTCATAGATATCATGACGCACCACCACGACGTCATGGGCTTTGTTCATAGCCAAGATGGACATTAATTCACTCTACTCAATATGCTAGGTATTGACTCAAATGATATTCATTAGAGGACTGTCATTGGGCTCATAGCTTATCGTGGATAGAAATAGCTCATTGTAGCTACGTGCTGAGGGAATGCCTAGAACTTTTGAGAAAGGAACTTTGAGACATCATAAGTGACCATTTTCAATAGTAGTATCGAAGTGTACAACTAAGTTGACACTCAGCTAGTAGCTACGTACGTATTGCATTGTGAATGCTTGATGAAGAGAAGGTCTTCTTGGGCTCAGTCTCTACAGCCATAGCCTAGTCGGTCTTGCTGGTTGGTGGATAAAATGTCCGCTAACCGTTAATAGTCTAGCTCCTGTACCAAAGGCTTTGGTACCTCGACTCGGCCTCAGGCAGTCAACGACGGAGCTCTAGTTCTGTGGGTTAAGGTAAGTAAGTGATTTCAAAGGTTCTATTGAGGCCTTTCCTACTACTCTAGAGCAGTATTCTCCCATAGGGTTCACATTTTGGTCTAGAGTCGCCTGGAATAAGTTAGTCATGAATATACGCCATAGTCTAAAAAGAACTGAAAAAGAAATAACCTGCTTCTTTTCACGATCCGGCTTCCAGAACTCTGCATCGCGAGTCCATCCTTTGATATGTTAGAATGGTTCGTGCGAGCTTATAGGCCAGAAGTTCATTGGCTAGGCTATTGAACCCCGTGGCAAGAATCCAGGAGTGTTCGACAGTTTGTTAATTTTTGTCGTCTTAGACCGACCCTAGCTCCATATCGATGGAGTGTTGCCGAGTCTGGTAAACCAGATATTATGCTGATGATCGCAGAAATAGGGTGTCGTCCCGTTTCCCTGTCAGTATATCGATAAGGTCTTTCCTTATCGTCGTTGTGCGGCATTTCTTGGCCGACATTGACTGACCACGCCGCTCTAGAAGATATAGTAATGCTAGTGGGTCAGAGAATCTTGAAACGGACCCTATCACCACCTAGTTCCAGAGAAGGTTTTATTGGGATGCTGCAGCCCAGAATAACCATAAGAGAAGCTAGACTGTGTATATGAAAGGTTCAGGGGGAATTCTCGCCCGTCCTATAATGATTACCTTGGTCAACTTCTGAAGGTTAGTAGAGAGTGACGATCGAGACGAACGAGCTGGTATAGCAGGTGAGCGGACCTGCTTGGGATAACACCTTTGCGGGGTTCAATCTCGCTAGAATATCAAAGACTGTTGTAAGCTCAGACTTGGGTCTGTTTTATGCACGAGTCACCAGCATAGTCGCTTGGCGGCAGATCGTCTACAATGAGCTTTTCCGAAGAGAAAGAAAAAGGAAATAGAACTAACTTTTCTAGCTTCGACGCACAATATATGTATGCTGTTAATTATAAAAAATGAGAAGAGAAAGAAGGCCGTCAGGTGGACGGGCTTCTTGGGGTCTATCAGCATAGGCAAATAACTCTCATCATCATGGTTCATGACAGAAGGAAAACACAGAGAAACAAAAATTCATCCAACCATAATCATTACATAGCTTCAGCCAAATCCTAAATGCAATCATCACAGTCATGCAATAATCATCATAATCGTGATCATCATCATCACCATCATCATCAAAGCATGGTACACATAGTCCGAAAGGTTTCAAAGACCCATATACTAAACCGTGCAAGCCCTTTCTTCAGGAACAGGCTTCCGTGGTCTATCGTTAAACAAACCGAGGCAATCGTCCAATCTGTCCGACCATTCCCAGGTCTCCGGATTTAACCCATCCTCCCCGTTAACAGCAAGTTGAGCCTGCCCCAACCAGCAATCCCAAGCCTCTGTATCCGGTGCGATACGTCCAGTCTTCACCCACCTCGTCGACCCGGTCAATTTAATCGCATTCCATAGCGCTTGTCGGAAGCTCCGCTTCTCCCTAGGCGCCTGGGAAACAGGTCCAACTTCCTGAATGTGAAGCGCCGAATAATCCCAGTGTAATCTCTCAGGCAAGGCCGCAACCATCCAGTACGCAGCATTGAGCAAAAGATACGACGCACCGAAGGCGACTTGCATGCGTGCTCCCGAGTTTCCGAGCGCAATAACCCCGAACATGAGCATCATTGTTCCGAGGAGCGCGAGGGAGCGATACCACGTTCCCGAGAGAAGGTAGTTGCATCGTTCGGGGGCGAAGAAGAGCGGTCGGGCGACACTTTCGTCACACTCAACGATTATGAAAGCACCGTTTGGGTAGCAGATTATCACGTCACCGGTCGGAATATCATCTCGGCCCGTTACACGTTTTCCAAGCTTCAAAGACCATTTGCACATGATGCCGAGAAGGGATGAGAGGCACGAGAGGAGGATGGTCGCTATCAGCGCCCATCCGTCATTGAAATGGATCGAGAGGCCAAGCAGTGCGATCGACATGGCACAGCCGATGATGGCGAGTAGAGAGAGTAGGCTGAAGGCTTGAGCCTTGATCAATGCATCTTTCGGATTTCCTCCGGGATTGATCGTGATTCGATATTTGCGGACCGTGTAATCGGAGTCGCTTTTCATCGATTCATCCCCGGGCAGTATGATATGGGGAATGCGGTAGACGTGAGGCCGGCAATTTCCTGAGTGGATGCCCAGCACGGTACCTGGAACATCATCTAGACGGAGTGGTCGCGAGGGTCTCATAAATGCCTGGGGTGCGGGCAAGAGGCGTGGGAGGAAGGTGAAGGCTGATAATGTCGAGACTTGGTAGTTCACCGACACGGAACCCTCACCCAAAATGGCGAGGAAACCGACGATGTCGAGGTGAAAGTCTTCGAAACTGTCATTGAAGAACATGATGAGCTGTGTGGTGTTAGGCAAAAGCGTGTGACATGTGGGTATCCTCTGTGTATTTAAGGACACGACTGACTGTGAGGTTTTGTTACTTTCTCCGCGACTCAACAGCTGTGGCCGTCCGCTTTTATTTTTCATCCGGCGAGGCTGAAACCCTTCCCCGTGGAGCCCATTATTGGCCAGACGCTCGAGCGCATAAGCGCGTGAAACTTGCAAAGACATCATTGGCAGACTGTGGTTCATTTGCGCCGGGGCCAAGTGAGGGACTTTTTAGGGCTCGTTGATTGGAGGTGGACAGATTAGGTGCATATGGGGCTGAAAGCTAAGAGTATTTGAGCCAATGGTTCCGACTTGGGGTAATGATTTGCGGGCCGATCCTTTGTGTACCGACTCGGGCATCCATCATCCATCAAGAGCCATCATACAAGGCTTTTTCCTCAGGCGCCTTTTCCCTTCTATATCATCGTCGGATCTATTTGGTTTTTAGCTTGTGGCGAATTCGGTGGAAGTCCAGGATTTACTCACTGACTCTGGAAAAGACATGATTGCATCAACCCATTCGTGTCTGCCTAACCACTGGCCGAAGGATGAAAGTCCTCTGTCGTTATGCGATTCTTGTATCCGCGCCAGGAAGATTTGCCACATTCCAGCGCTCATTCAGCCTGATCATTAGATCTCGTCCCAAATCAAATCCTGGAGCCGAGCTTAAATAATGGGTGCGTTTCACCATTTTCAGGATCGCGGCAAAGGATCCCGAATTGCACCGTATCTCCGCATCCTATCCAACCATAAGTAGGTATGCTAAGCGCCTAGATCTGGAATTATGAGGATGTTTCGATGAACCGTTTTCCTTCACCATCGATGCTAGTCGAGAGTCACTATGATGGTAGCTCCAGGAATCCTGCAGCAGCCAGTGCAATAATGTACAGCCCTAGGAGAATATAATGGTGGGCACAGCCTGCTAGCTCGACGTATCTGGACTGACACCGATGGTTGGGGCTGAGCGTTGGCTGTATGACTTGACATGATTTAGGCAACACGATTATTGCGGTATTGCACTTTTTCTTTTCTTCGTTTCTGTTTCTCTTTTTTCTTTGATGACCTTTTTATGAGCAAAGAAGTATTCTAGGAAATCCACAGAAGGATAGTAATCGAGAGAGTGAAATATTGTCAGGAACTGGCCATCGCTAGCGACTCTTCACCGCGCACTTTGTGCTTTGCCGCGGATGCAAGTGTACTGTGGGACATATTGCTGTTCTAGCCGTCAACTAATGTCCACATAAACAAGGTAAACCCCTGTCATCAACTTTCGAGATATGTTTCTGCCTGCGAAGTCTAGACCCAGTACCTCCAATGGGCTGTGACATGCACTAAGCCGACCAATTCGAAATAGGAAACCCGACCAGATCCATGGAGAACCGCCGATTCTCGGAACGGATCAGATAAGATAACTGGTCCCCTTCGGAGATTCCACGGAGGTTCCATCAGTTGACCCGGAGTAAACACGAATTTCCCCTCACACGGACATAAGTACAACGCCATATTCGGGCGAGCCAAGCGAGAGAATACGATGGTCTCACCTTTTCCGGACGGATGTTTCATCAATCCGAGCCCCGAGAGTTATCACCGACTCTTAAAACCCGGCATTCGTCCTCCCTGTTATCGAGACTTAGCATGCAAACACGGATCTTAACACAACTCGGAATGACGCCAATAGTCGTGCCACCATGTTAGCCAAACTGCTACTCATATGTAAGCTCTTCGGACCAATCTTTGGTCAGATATTTGCCAAACTAGGAGAGGCGGTTGCCACCCGCTTCCACCGACTCACCTACCGCGCTGTCGAGCATCCGCGCAATGTTGTCGTTATTGGCGCTTCTTTCGCTGGGTACCACGCGGCTAAATGCCTTGCTAGTTCGCTTCCAACTGGATACCGGGTTGTGGTTATCGAAAAGAATACCCACTTTCAGTTGACTTGGGTTTTGCCGCGGTTTAGCGTGGTGAATGGCCACGAACATAAGGCTTTCATTCCTTATGGGCCTTACCTTGATCATGTTCCCAAAGGTTCCTATCAATGGGTTCGTGATAGTGTTGAACGAATTGTACCCGGTGAGAATGGACATACGGGGAAGGTAGAGCTCGTCTCTGGTAAGGGTATTGAATTTGACTACTTGGTGCTTGCGACTGGGGCATCCGGAGCACTTCCATCGCGAGTGCCAGCTGGGAGCAAACAGGAAGGAATATACCAACTACTTGCTGAGCAGGAGAAGCTCCGAGCGGCGACGAATGTGGTCATTGTTGGTGGTGGAGCTGCGGGCATTGAACTCGTGGCAGATGCTAAATCGCGGTATTCTGAGAAAAATGTCACATTAGTCCATTCTCGGAAGACATTGCTGGGTCGATTTGGTCCTAGGCTGGGAAAAAAGGCATTACAGGCACTTGAAGAGCTAGGAGTGAGGACTATAATGGGTGAAAGGGTACTTAGCGACAATGCAGAGGACGGGAATGTCACGTTGAGCTCAGGTGAAACTCTCGCGTGCGATTACTTGGTGCGATTCTTGCAACTTCGTGTTTAAATCCTGCTAATTCTCCAGGTGAAATGTGTTGGCCAACGTCCCAACTCGAAGTTAATACAGGCGCTGTCACCCGAATCGATCTCTGAGACAGGTCATGTCAAAGTTCGCCCTACACTTCAGTTATCGGACACGTCGTTCAATAATATTTATGCTGCCGGTGATGTCGTTGATATTGACAATATCAAGAATGGTCGAGCAGCAGTGCAACAGGCTCAGTCTGTCGCACAGAATATCGTGCGATCCATCAACTCGCAGAATCAGCTCGAGTACCATCCGCAATGGTGGGAGGGAATGACGAAGCTACACGTAGGACTGGTAAGTGGCCTGTCTGTTGGCTTTTCATCTAATGCACAAGTTGACACCACACAGGGTAAAGCCTTGGCTTGGATGGGTGATGGTTCGGCCGAAGTAATCATGTCCGTCCAGTGCCGGGCGGAGGAGTTGGACAGCGCAAAGGTGTGGAAGTTTTTTGGAGTGAAGCCATACGTGGAGGAGGGATACGAACTGAAAAGGGATTAGAGTATACAGCCATGCCTGAGGTGCACATCCTCTGCAGGTGAGCATGTAAGAGCTTTCGCTTGACTTTTGTTTGAAAATGGTATTGTATAGCAGTCAATAACGTCTTCCTCCGCGTGGCTGGCCTACACTTATAATGAAAGGACTGTTTGTTTGATTTGCAGCCTATGGGCAATGTTAGTGAATAACGTTGATGTATGAGGCGTGGGCAAAACCCCAATATTACAGCACCGGTCCACTTTCAGAACACACACACACACAAACAATATTCTGTTACTCTATTTCCACAATCGAGAAGATGCAAAATCATTCTATTTATCACTACCCATTCGTTAACAGGCTCTGGTTCTATAAGGCCATATTCATGTCTGGCAAGCGCCCCAATACATGAAACTTCTGCAGCTTATCGAAACAGTGAGCCCATCGGGACGACAAATCTGTTAATGAAGTGGAAGCAACATTGCTCGGTGCGATCACCCACGGCAAGGTTTAACTTTATGGGGAAAGCTCGCTTGTTCACACGATATGGAAGACGGGGGTCCAGATGCCCCTAATAGCAGGTTAGAAGCTAGACACCCTTGAGATGGTGTTTCAGTCTGAAGATTTTGCTAAATTGATGACTGTCGTGACCTCACACACACACACACACACACACACACACACACACACACACACACACATTTTTCCTACGAGTTGACGCAACGATTGATGGCACACACAACACTCAGGTTGTACCAAAGGATATCATTTCCATGAATAGCCCTGACTCAGGTAGCAGTTTAATTAACACCAAGAAGACTCCGTTCCTCACTGCCTCCCAGGGTGCTACGAACTATTGTCGTCATACGGGTCGAACGGGACTAACCCTAATTCAATCAACCCTAGCTCCAAGAGTCCAGTAGCATACAGGATTATCATTCGGGACTGTCCCCAACTGTACAGTCAGTCTGAAGGCAAACAACCAGGCGTCTCTGAAAAAACCCTTTGAGTCGTTCCCTACCGAGACGGGGAGCTCTATCCGGCTGGAAATATCTGTGCTAGTCACACAACACGGACAAATAAAATGATAATCGATTAGGTTGCCGAAACGAATCAATCGATGCTTCGGAAATCGTACGCTACATCCAGTTCGGACTGACATATTTACCTCGTACTGGGGAATCTCCGATCACGCCTGTAGAACCGGGGAATGATACACTCCGGGGGTCAAACATCCACCATACACATTTAAGAAGAATTGGGCGACATGCGGCCTGTCCAATGCACCACACGAGCATTCTATGCACACTCCAGAATTGTAGACCTACTTGGGGGTGATCTTGGGCCTCGTTTACACTGTAATGTCTTGGCATAAGGGGAATGCTGATCGTGGGCGAGGCAAATGTGACCTGTCTTGACCAATTAGTCACACACCCATTAATCGTATTTCGCTTATTCCAGATATGTATGCATGCAAGAATTACGCAGAAACTTTTCCTAGTTACTTTCAAAGCAATGCATGTGGAAATTCAGCTGTAAACACTGCCCCTGGCCAAACCCCGGTCCCACCCCTTGCATACTTCGCGCGTCCGCCACCAAAACAGAGAACGTTTTAAGAACTCTCACCTGCACGTTCTGATTGAAGTAACCCCTGTCTCACTGAATACGCAGACTTGATGATTATATGATTGTATTGACAATGTTTGGAAATAAATTTGATGTGAACGGCAAGGTCTTATATCCTCCCGCTTTTGCCATCCGTATATGCTAACAACCACCAGTTAGTAGTAGTAGCGGGGGGATCGAGGGGGTTAGGCAAGGCGCTAGCACTAGAGTTAGCATCAAAGGGTACGATGGTATTATTGCCGGCCAAAAGTCCCTCCTCATCAATCATCGTTCTCTACAGTGGACTTGTATAAAGCTTACAAGAACCAGGCGCTAATCTGCTCATCCTCGCCCGAACGGAAGCTACATTACAAGTTACGCAGCTTGAAGTCGAAGCTGCATGTGTATCGTCAAAGCAAATTGTGGATACACGGGCTGTTGATTTAACCAAACCTGATGAAGTATACCCTCTCCATACATAACGTGTTTATTATTCCTTTCTAATTAAGCAGATAACTAGAGCCCTACGACACTACCATCCCCCTGACATCCTTGTTTGCACAGCTGGAGGCACTCCCACTCAGGTCGGCTTTCTCGCCGATATCCCCCCGGAAGATCTCACCTCGTGCATGGAATCACACTACTACACCACCATATTCGCCGTCCAGTGTTGCCTGAGATTATGGCTCGTTGCCCCGCAGACGCCCTCACCCAGACATATCATCCTCACATCATCGACCGCTGCTTTCCTCGGGCTACCAGGTTATATAGCCTATACACCTACCAAGGTCGCTATTCGCGCGCTAGCCGATACCCTTCGTCAAGAACTTCTTCTTTACGGAAAAGATGCATTTAGAGTCCATTGCTGTTTCCCAGGGACATTCCTATCCGAGTCGTTTTCCCAGGGTCAGGAGTACAAACCTGGACTTACAAAAGTCCTCGAGGGAACCAGTATGCCTCAGGAGGATCTGGAGCAGAAGATACCCGGTGCCAGAGAGGTGGCGAGGAAAATTGTCTGGGGCTTGGAGAAGGGGAAGACGTACATCCCGGTTGACTTTCAGACGGAGCTTCTGCTGAACAATATGCGTGGGCCGAGTCCACGGTTTTGGGCATTGTGTGATTTCTTCCTGGGACTGTTGGCGTCTTTCGTATGGTGGATAGTCCGGATCGATTTTGATAGGAAGACCAAAAGGTATGGGGCGGCGAGGAATGGAAGGGATAGTCGGGTTTAATCTTGCGTCTGGGTGCTCAATATGAATTTTGAGCCATGTGGACTACTGTATACTGACATGTACTAATGCCGTCAGGTCAACCGTCCTAATCTAATTTCTAATAATGATAGCTTTCAATATTGTGAGACATGCTCGTATTCCGATTATCCGTTACTTTTCCCCTCCTCTAAATCTTCGCTGGTTGCATCCATGATGGGTCCTGTGGTACAAAGCGCATTTATAATCAACTTAGCTCATGATTATCCTAAGTGTTACTTGAAGTAGAGCAATCATTACGTGAGAACTCCATATTTACATTTATCGAACTATAAATTTTAAGATGGTACAAGAACCAACCAATGGCAGTAGAGTTCCGTAGAGCGCTGGCCAATGGAAAGCCGTAAAAGTGGTATCGGCCTCGGCACGGGATCCGGGCATTTGTCAGCCGTGATTTTCTGGCATCCAAAGAGATTCCATGCGATTCATTCACCATATCGAAAATCTATAAATCGCTATGGGTTTACCCACGATGACCATTATCTGGCAGGACAGTCTATTCCCGTTCTCTCCTCACGATCATAAACCAAGATAGTCACGATGGGATCCATCTCTTCCACATCCCCCTCCGTGGTCAAAGCTGACAGCACCCCCTACTTCACCCCCGCCAACAATGCAGGCGCCGCTGTCAACCCCGACGACCCTAACACCCCCACCCTCTTCAAACCCTTGCGCATCCGCGATGTGACCCTTAAGAACCGCATCATCGTGTCCCCCATGTGCATGTACTCCGCCGAATCGAACCCCGCCTCCCCCTTCGTCGGCGCCCTGACCGACTACCACATCGCACATCTGGGCCAATTTGCGCTCAAAGGCGCCGGCTTGGTCTTCGTCGAGGCACAGGCCGTCCAACCCAATGGACGTATCTCGCCCCACGACGTCGGTCTCTGGCAAGATGGAACCGACTCGGAACAGTTCAAAGGTCTCCAACGCGTCGTCCAATTCTCCCATAGCCAAGGTGCCAAGGTGGCCGTTCAGCTGGCCCACGCCGGTCGGAAAGCTAGTGTGTTACCCCCATGGGTAGCAGCGCAAGCCGGGAAACCTAGTCTTCGGGCCGATGAGAGCGTCTTCGGGTGGCCGAAGGACGTGGTCGGCCCTAGTGGCGGTGAAGAAAATATCTGGGACCCCGCGGAGGGGACATATTGGGCTCCTCGAGAACTGAGCACAGCGGAGATCAAGGAGGTGGTCCAAGCGTTCGCGAAGAGCGCGGAACTGGCGGTCAAGGCTGGTGTCGATGTCATCGAGATCCATGCGGCACATGGTTATCTGTTGAATCAGTTCCTGAGCCCCGCGACCAACAAACGCACCGATGAGTACGGTGGTAGCTTCGAGAACCGTGTTCGCATTGTCCGTGAGGTTGCGACTGCTGTTCGAGCTGTCATTCCGAAAGGTATGCCGTTGTTCCTCCGCATCAGTGCGACCGATTGGCTTGAGGGTCAACCTGTCGCTGCCGAGTCAGGCAGCTGGGATCTAGAGAGCTCTCTCCGTTTAGTCGAGATCTTGCCAGAGTTGGGCATTGATTTGGTCGATGTTAGTTCAGGTGGCGTTCATAAGGACCAGAAGATTAAATTGGGTCCTGGATACCAGGTGGATTTGGCCGGGGAGCTGAGAAAGGCGATCCGCAAAGCTGGCGCATCGACCCTGGTGGGAGGTGTAGGACTGATCACTGAGGCAGAGCAGGCGCAGAGCATCGTTCAGGGTGCCGACGAAGCGCAGCAGGCCGAGGCCATCGTGACTGCTAAGGCAGATGTTGTTCTCTTAGCGCGTCAGTTCCTGAGAGAACCCGAATGGGTCATCATCACGGCGAAGAAGTTAGGCGTCAAGGTGACGCACCCACATCAGTTCTGGCGAGCACTTTAGATGAAATATGGGCATAGAGCATATGATGTATAGACATGATAGAACTAATGAATCGTTTGGATCATGATATGCAATTGAGTTTTGAATTGATTAACTTCGGTTAATTCCGG
The DNA here is from genome assembly GCA_008274985.1 of Aspergillus sojae. Taxonomy (NCBI): domain Eukaryota; kingdom Fungi; phylum Ascomycota; class Eurotiomycetes; order Eurotiales; family Aspergillaceae; genus Aspergillus; species Aspergillus sojae. The sequence continues at coordinate 3,086,837 of CP035527.1, read as the reverse complement.
CTGAACCCGGAGGACTCCGGAGTCCGAACTGCACACCTTGCTTTAGTTAGTTAGTCTTTAGCATGACCATTAGTACTATTGAGAGCTTGCAGTCAGGTTACTAGTAATAAACCCCACCATGGAATTAGTTGATCTTAATTGATTATGATATAATCCTCTACCCCGCGTCCAATTAAATTTACCCCAAAACATCCAACTCACAACACTCACTCGCACTTCTCACCACTCAGACAAACAACCATCCTCATCAGTCACCATGGCCCTCAAACCCGGAGATTCCTTCCCTGAGAACGTCGTCTTCCAGTTCGTAACCTTCAATTAATCCGTCCCAGATCCCCACTAATTGTTGTCAGGTACGTCCCCTGGACCGAGGAGAAGGGCGACATCACCGCCTGCGGCATCCCCATCCCTTACAACGCCTCTAAAGAATGGGCCGATAAGAAGGTCGTCCTGTTCTCCGTTCCTGGTCAGTGTTTATTACCTCTCTCGCTCATCGATATATTGAAACTAACACGATCGTACATTTCTAGGCGCTTTCACCCCCACCTGCTCCGTCAACCACGTTCCCGGATACATCCAGAACCTGCCCCAGCTGAAGGAAAAGGGTGTCCAAGTCGTCGCTGTCGTCGCATCTAATGACCCCTTCGTCATGAGCGCCTGGGGAAAGGCTAACAAGGTGGAACGTAATGACATTGTATGTATTTTTCCATGGCGGTTTACAAGGACATTCAATTCCAAGATACTGATTGCCGCAGCTGTTCCTCTCCGACCCCGATGCCAAGTTCTCGGACAGCATCGGCTGGGCCAACAATGGTCGCACCGGTCGCTATGCCATTGTCATCGATCATGGCAAGGTGACTTACGCTCAGATCGAGACTGAGAAGGGTGTTGTTAAGGTGCGTATTCCTCTTGTCCTGTTTGCGATTGCTGGTGCTAATTGCTTGGGTAGGTCTCGGGTGCCGAGGCTGTCTTGGCTCACCTGTGATTATTCTCGGAAGCTCGTTCTCTGAAGTGATGATTATCTAGAGTGAAGCAACTTTCTGCTTAGCTAGCGTTTTCTTATAATTAAAATTCGCTCTCGATATGCTGGGTCTAGTACTACAGGTTAGTACCAGGCAGGAAAGAGGCGTTATCGAGCGATGACTTATGTCTAATGGAAGATCATCCGGTCACCTGTTACATTCTGTAGTCCTCCCTCAATAAGAGCTAACAAGATAAAATACCATATCCAAAGAACGTATTGATAACTACCAATGCCATATGTTTGACGATCAAAGGGTACAACTTGGCCCGAAATTAACAATACCCTAAAGGACGTCGGGCGTTATGAACAAGTGAGAACAGCTGCTCAATCCATTGGTCTTTATGAGTCGAGGGCGGCGCCACAGACTTATATTAACTCAACCTTAAGACACATTCAACACAACACCGCAGAGTAATTCCGGGGGGAAGTGACATTGGTCTGAAAGAGCTGTCTTAGTTATTGAGGCTACGCTACACTGCAATACCCGGTTATCTGTCTAGTGACTTCGAGCTGCGTGCACGTCACAGCCGAGAGATCCATCCTTTTCTTTCACTTGTGTCCCCCGAATATGTAACATGCTGCTCTGGAAAGAACAGCCCCATGTCCGTTGTCGGATAGATATTCGTATTTTATATCGAATTTCGTAACAAAGATGAAGAAGCGTGGAGTTGAGTGATAGTAATATCCTTTTAGAGCGAAGGACTACGATATTCCATAGCACTAGCCATCGAAATAATGAAACTTAATTTCCCCCTTTACCAACTCTATTCTAGTGGTTGTGAGATGCAATCTTACAAGGCGCATGGTACAGAAAAGAACCTTTATCTCAATTGCCCCGAACCCTATTATGATGAATCATTGCTTCCACACTAACCACACCGTGCCCTAACTCAGTCGATCACCGCCTAGGCTTGACTTGATACAAAACTGGTAACAATATAAGTATCTACCCCATCTACTGTTATTTAACCCCTGAGCGTCCTAAGTGTGCACATGCCTTATTCGGTGGGGAACATAGTCTACCGTATGTAAGATTGTATGAGACCAACTGAAATTAACTCCTCGTGCTTCAGTGCACACTCTAGTGAGCCAATTTAGTTCCATTCCTCCTAGACTAGGAGGTATAAGTATACCATCATGGACCATGTCCACGGCCTCTTTCCCCTGCTCACCATCAACTTCCATTGAATGATCACCCTTACACAAAACCAACCCACAATTTAGTTTGATATAAAAGTCTCTCTCCAGTCAACATGATCACCTTCAAGATCCTCATCACCTTCCTTACCATGTTCATGTTCTCCATCCAAACCGTCAAGGCCCTCCCCGGCAACACCAATAGCGTCACTTTTAGTCCCGTGCATGCCTCCGAGACTGGAGCTCAGAAGTCCCCCGCTCCAGCTGAAGACGAGCATTTCGTACGTTTGACACGGCCATTCTACCCATGGCGAAAGCCCGCTATGTAGAGGACTTTTGGCATCTTACTAACTGTATCTGATCCTCAGCAACGTGGAAAGTATTGCCATGGTACTTGCAACAAGCAGAAAAAATGCAATTGTTCGGAGGGAAAAGCCACGTACACTTGTTCATGTGTGCATCCGGATCTGAGTTGCTCGTGTTGGGTGGTCTAGGTGAGCCTGACACTCTTGGGTCTTTCTTTGGGCAGGGTTACTGATCTGGGGATGAGTTGAAGGTCTGTACGGGATTGAGATAACCAGGTTGATGTGATGGGCAGGCAGAGTTGGGATGGGAGTGTGGATATCGGTGGATGTTGACGTTCTTTTCTCTTCTCGTTGCTCCTGCGGTATCGGTACTTGGAGAGGCGTGGTAGCTTAATTTGAATGAGAGATATTGCTGATTGCTAACTACTTGTTGTGGAATTGTACCCTCCATAAAGTAGTGGATAATGGCGGAGACAGTGGTAAATTGGTATTTAACGGGAACTGACAGCACAGATGGTATTATATACAAATGGCTCTTTTTTAAAACTAACGAACTGAGAAGCAAAAGCATCAGTTTAGCAAAGTTAATAGTCTTCGGACGCGTCACTCATAGCAATGTCATCTTCAGAGTCATCATCATTGTCCCAATCATCGTAAACATCATCATCGTCGTCATCATCATCATCCGAGTCGCCATCAGCCATCTTGTGGAACATCTCCTGCAGCATGAACCGAAAAGTCTTCTCAAGATGTGCCTCGTCGAGATCGAAAAGGATCTGCAAGGGCTCTGTTGGCGTCCAATTCGCCGGGTCAGCCTCCTCATCTCTGTTGAAGAATTTTTCCGGAAGATGAGTAGCGAAGAAAGCCAAGACCAACGATCCAACTCCCATAATATACTCCGTGGAAAGCGAGATACTCGCCTCATCACGGTCCAATCTAGTGGCTAGACCAGCCACATCGCGTTTCTTGAGAAAGTCGACGAGATCCACCGCGGGGAGATCGACCTTGTCACCTTCACTAGCGCAAGCCTTGATCAACTGAAGGGTCTCATCCCAATCAAGCGAGTGGCGTTCACACAGGAGCGCCAGCAAAAGGAAAGTCGGGCAGTCATTATGATAATTTTGGCCCACCAAGACCTTGTCAAAGGAGGCCTTCTCCGCTTCAAGACGCCCGCTGAAAGGTGTCCAGAATGCCTTGTGCCAGGGATCAGACACTTGAGACGAAGGATGACTCTTAGCCGCCTTGGCTATGTCCTCAGGAAGGTACTTTTCATATCTGTTGAATAACCACATATTCCACAGATTGTCGAGCTCTTCGCCTAGTTTGACTTTAGTCGCGAGATCAAAGGACAGTCTGGCTGGCTCGTTGTTCTCGAGCGATTTTTCATATTCCCGGATGCATGCTTGAGCGGCCTGGCGCTCTTCGTTGGTGGGAGAGCCATTGGTCAACGTGTGGCAGGATTCCAGGTAGTCAAAAAGAGCTTCATCTCTATCTTCGGAAATCTTGAAGTGAGGGTTCGCTTTCATGGCGTCCACATAGCAGATCCTTTCCTTGATTTCTTTGGTTGTGGAGGTGGAAATGTCTGTGAATGGGCGCGGAGGCGCCAAGTAGCGTAATGGGTTCATTGTGGTGTTTTGTATGATGTACGCTATTTCACGATACAAAAGGAGAGTATGTCAAAGTATTTTTTATTATGGTGTTGTTGAATTTATAAACACAACGGTCTGTATAATAAAAAAATTTCTGATGGAGGGGTGAAGCTTATCCGTTGGATCCCCACTGTGGGTCTGGCGGAGGTGCCTGAGTGGTCCATTGTCAGTGATCTACATGTTACAGGTGCATTTTATGTTGTGTTGCTATACACATTTTTGGCTCTATTGACTCGTACAGGATAGGATATACCATAAAGGGCTCAAAAGCCCATAGCTCATTGAATTTATAGGTACGATACAAGTAAGACTGATACAGTGGTTTTCAATTTTCTATACAATACGATGAGTACGTGAAACAGATGTTTGACCAGCTTATATATATATATATATTAGTTTATACATAACCTGACCAGATAGTGGTAGAATAATTTATCAATAGACCGTCTTGACTTGGAGACACTTATTAGTTATCATATCGTAGATAATAATCCCCTGTCCGTCTTCAGCCTATCCGGTTTGCTGAGACATTCTATCCAAACTTCCGGGTCCCATCCCGATATCGCTGTCCAGTCTGTTGCCTCGCGATTATTAGCCCAGTTATGACAGAATGACCCTCCTAAATGATGGAAGCGGTTATTCACAGGTATTTTATCGCGTCTCGTATCTAAGATTCCAGTTTGGGTATCGTGTGTGGTTTCAATTCGCAAAGCATCAGCAGGGTTTGAGAAATTGTCAGGGAATGAACTCACTTCCTTCATTAGACCACCATCTAAAACCGAGAAATTCCCTCACTGTAAGAAAGTCTATTTCTGGGAGATTGGCATACAAGTACTATCTACGTTACTTCTTTACTTCGGCGCTTGCTACTGCCTTGAACCCCCAACTGTTTGTGTGCCTTATCCTCCATCTCTTTCTTGGGTGCTTTCGGTTTCATCAAGTAAACCCTCTTGAACTTACCGCCTAGACCAAAGGCATGGGATTGATGTGCTGGTTTATCTTTTGCGGGCATTTCGGCCAAATTCTGAGCGTGGGAGTTGGAACCATACGTAGGTACATTCTTATTGTTTTTTTTGTTAGCTAATAAGGTCTTTGAAGAACGAGCTAACTAATCAACTAGCCCGATTAGCTCAGTCGGTAGAGCGTGGGACTTTTAGGTCATTCTGCCATCCCAATGTCAGGGGTTCGAGCCCCCTATCGGGCGACCTCTTTTTGTTTTCCCCAAATTCTAAATTCGGGCAGCCTTTTTAATAAATATTATTTGACTTTGTCTACCTTATCATTCATGCCTCTCGCCACCAGGGGACCCTATCCCTTTGCCGTGGTACAGACCTGCATGGACTCTCCTTGTTTATGCTGCGAAGCGGTGTTGCTGCCGGTTTACGCCTTTTGTCCATCATTCCAACATTCATTTTTTGCGCCGATCGATCCCATGGCAGATTCCACTTCCTTACCTATTTACACAGCGCAGAGGCTGTATCATTCATTATGCGTATTAATGATGTCTTCCCCTATCGCTTCATGTGTATCTCCTTGCAGTTGATATATCTCGTTGCGACAGCTGCCTTGTTGCTGTTGGGAAAAGTCCTTTTCCTCCTACTAGACCCACTTTACAAATGACTTTTTTTCCTCCCTAGACTAGGAGCCCTCTTTACAAAGCTGAATCTATCGACACTGCGGGCCGGCCCTCTGGTAGCTTTCTACACAGTGACATCATTATCCAATGCCCGGTTAGCTTAGTTGGAAGAGCGTGAGACTTTTAGATTATCTGTATAGAAGTCTGCCATCTCAAGGTCGCGGGTTCGAGCCCCGCATTGGGCGTATTATTTTTGTTCCTGCAGCATAGAATCATTTTGGAGGTCTGAATAATGGCAGCAGTCCCTAATCTGCTATAACAGAATTCCTCACGGCGTTGATTGTACTTTGCTAGTATAGCGGGTGGATTGCTCTCCGGTCTGCTTAAAGCCCACGTCGCTGTAGCTCTTATTTCTACCGCGATCTTTCTGGCATTTCGATGTTAGGAAGATTGCTACAAATTTCATGTCTTTTGAGGCCTTTTGAAGAGACTCGCGAGGCTTTAACCATACAACAGGGGTTGATATAGGGAACTAGAAGAAGACCACCTTCATGACTACGATTGCCATTATTTTCGAAGCTGTCTTGGGAAGGACTTCTCATGGTACGGGAGCGATGGTAGATACTTGAAAGAGGAAATGGAGGTGATGGCCGTTCTCGTGCGTGACTGGGCACATCGACTTATACAAGTACTAGCCTTCGAAGCTTGCATGGAATTGGCAGTGTGTTCGCCTTCGGCACCTTTACAAGAATACGATGTCGTCACAAGGTGGATTTCCCTTTTGTGGATAATAAATATCAGGATGTATGTAGAGAAAAGGTTCATGTGCTTGTCACCAGGACATGTATGTTGATATGTTAAAGTGTATATAGTGATCCACAGCGTAGAGAGAAAGCATGCTAATAATCATGATCACGATTACTATAGTAAACACTTGTCCTATTGAAATCAAAGACCAGATGTTATGGTACATGCAGTCTAGGCTCGGAGATGGCTTTGGATCCGTAAACAATCTAGAGATTGTCAATAATGCTAAAACCTCATTTGAGATCAACCCTGAACCTTCCCAATTCGGACTCCCATGTTTACTAGTAGTCACATGAATGAAAGGCGGGGCTTTTGCAACTCGTTTCGTAGAGTATTCATTGAAAAGTCATCCTCAGTTTTGTCTGTCTTTCGGAAGGTTGTTCACTTAACCTGTGTCAACAAGGATGCTGTGTGATACCTGCATAGATATGTTCTCGGAAACTGGCTCCGGATGGCGACCCAGTGAAGCAGATAATGTGGGCCCTCATCATGAGGATTCTTCCGCTTTAATTAAAGCTGCATCGAATGGTTGTTCTATCTGTGGGCCATTATTACACTACTGTCGCAGGGTGTCTGCTTCGAAGAACAAATGTGTCTCGGAACGCTGGTCATACACAGTTGAGGGCAAAACACATGTCGACCGTTTCTCCATAGAAGTCAGAACGTTCCAGCAAGATAGACCCTTTGCTAGTACGCAGGGCTTTAGAGTATTTCGAGTCCCAGATATAGAAGTGGTGGGAGCAATTGCGAAGAGGAACAAGAACAACATATTTAAGGATGCCTGTCAAGCAGCGCACGCGTGGCTGCAGCAATGCTTGAACGGACATCAAAAGTACCAGAGTAACCAGCAGCCTTCTTCATATCCAACTCGACTATTGGAGCTTAGTCGTTCAAAAGCGCGACTGGTAATACCGGCCCAGGAACAAATTTCTGGCCCGTATATAGCACTGAGCTATTGTTGGGGCAACGTTGAAGCTAAATGGGCGTTAACTACATCAAACCTAGCTAGGCGTTGCGAGAAAGGCATTTCATACACGGATCTTCCTATTGGGTTCCGTGAGAGCATTGCCTTTATCCAGAATCTATCGATTCGCTACTTGTGGGTTGATTCTCTCTGCATAATTCAAAGTGGAGATGAGGGAGAAGATTGGAGGTTAGAATGCGATAAGATGCAGCAGGTGTATACAAACTGCATTCTCAACATTTCTCTGGCCAATGCTGAGAGTCCAACAGAGGGCTACTTGGAACAGGACACAAATAAGATATTTTTCCCTTTCGTGGTCACCATCGCAGACAATGGTTTTGGGCCACGGACCAGCCGTTCGCCAATAAACCCGAGACACTGGGGGAATAGGATAAGGGGGAAATTAGGAGAGGAAGTACACGATGATAAAAAAGGGAGAAGATTCCTAGTTATAGAGGAAAACTTTGTTGATCGAAACCTAGTCAGCCTGCCCATTAATGGGCGTGCTTGGGTTCTTCAAGAGCGATTCCTCTCTCCACGAGATTTAAGTTTGGGCCACGGACAAGCCTTCTGGAACTGCAGGGAGCTGTCCAATGCATTTGAATCTTTTCCTTCCAGTTTACGCGAGGGTGATTTCCACCTGAGCTCGAGAGAACGGTTCTGGCCCCAGTCAGGGCAAAAGCTTCACGAGCAAGAGTTTTTCTGGAATGGAATGATACAGCAGTATACGAGCCGCCGTCTGACGTTTCCCGCAAAAGATAGATTAGTGGCATTTTCAGCAATGGCACAAAGAATGGCAGCCTTTATCAATAGCGAATATATTGCAGGTCATTTTTGGAAACAGTTACCCCAGAGCTTACCATGGCAAGTCATTATCCATCCAGAAAGCTGTCCTCGAAGAAGAGACAGGTATTTGCTAGAAGATGGACGACAGATCAAGACACCATCTTGGAGCTGGGCCTCTATAGATGGTGAGATCCAGATGCCATTGATGTCAGTAGCACTCTATTCAACAGAGTCGATTGCCAACATGGTGGATTTTACTTTGGATCTTGTGAATGACGCAAATCCCTATGGACAAGTGGTATCTGCAAGTCTGATACTTCAAGCCTGTTGTGCAGAAGCACAGTGGACTGGTGGTGTTCCTGTCCTTTCCGGCCAACCTATTAAGCTGCATGATTACACATCGTGTAATGGGTATAACGTTTCCTTTTGGTGGATAATAGACGATCCAATCGATGAACTACAGGAGGGTGATAGGTGCGAAGTCATTGCTTTATGTAGAGCGGAATCCAATCAAAATCTGTACGGTTTGATTGCAAGACGACTGCCCGACCGAGGTCCCGATTCTTATGCCCGAATTGGACATTTTTGCATGAAAGGCTCGATTGAAGTATGTCGAAGCCTGGGCTTGTGGCATGGTGAGAAGAAAAAGATCACTTTGGTTTGATATTATTAGTTGCTGCTGCATGTCGCTTTAGTGTTCATTTAAATAGAAGTAGGAACATAATGTACATACTAAGGCGCCTGTAAGGTTTAAAGCCGCCAATTCCTCTCTCTCTCTTTTACCGGGTAGAGACTCCCTAAGAAGAATAACTAAAGTTCTCTTGATGATTCCCACTGTCCATGGGAAGGCGGGTCCCGCGGGTAGCGGTCTGATGGATACCTGAACGTCTGCGGAGCTAGAAGGAATCATTTAGTCAGAATCTTAAACAAGGCCATTCCCTGGGAGTTCCATGGGGCGAAGGCCCCATTTATTTGCCCAGGTGTGGAACTCCACGGTGCTCAATAGGGCAGGGTATTGGCTATGTGGTAGCCTAATTCAATAGTGAGACCCATCATAGCCGCTAGTCGGAAATTCAATGAAACATTCCCACAGTTCATAAGGCTGAACCCCTGCCAACGTCAGGGCTCAGAAGGGTTTTGGTGGTTGCCTAATGGGGCCGAAACAGAACCCTCACAAACATAGCCATAAACGAAGTAATAGCCACCTGGCGAACGCTTACAATGTACTCTACGCGGTACAGAACCGTTGATCTCGATGCTGTCCCATATTCTCCTTGAACTTCCACCTACGATATGAAATTGAATGTCCTCCTGCTAGGGGCTGCTCTGGCCAGTGCCGCCCCGAGTCTTGACCTACGCGCTTTGCCGAATGCTCCTGATGAATACGCTCCTGCGAATGTATCTTGCCCTGCTGTGAAACCTACAGTTCGCAGTGCATCCAAGCTATCCCAGAATGAAACGGACTGGCTCGAGTCGCGCCGGAAGGAAGTCGTGTCGCCCCTGAAGAATTTGCTCGGCCGCCTGAATCTGACCAACTTCGATGCATCGGCTTATATTGACCGAGTGTCTACGAACACGTCCAATCTACCCAACGTGGGGATTGCTGTGTCCGGTGGTGGATATCGCGCCATGCTAAACGGTGCTGGAGCCCTCAAAGCCTTTGACAGTCGAACCACTAATTCGACTGCTTCGGGTCAACTGGGAGGCCTCTTACAGTCCGCCACCTACCTTTCAGCACTAAGTGGAGGTGGATGGCTGGTAGGATCTGTCTTTATCAACAACTTCACCACCATCAATGATCTCCAGACGACTGAGAATACGTGGGACCTAAGAAACAACATTTTAGAGGGTCCGGACGTGAAGCACTTCCAGATTTTCAAAACCGTCGACTACTGGACTGAATTAGTGGACACAGTAAAAACTAAGAAAGAGGCGGGATTTAACACATCACTTACAGATTATTGGGGCCGCGCACTCTCCTACCAGTTTATCAATGCCAGCAACGGGGGTCCTGACTACACCTGGTCATCGATTGCTTTGATGGATAATTTCCAACGAGGCCAAACCCCTCTGCCCATCCTGGTCGCGGACGGACGAAACCCCGGCGAGTTAGTCGTTGGTAGCAATTCTACCGTGTACGAGTTCAACCCCTGGGAGTTTGGTACCTTCGATCCTGCTATCTATAGCTTTGCGCCATTAGAATATCTGGGTTCCGACTTCAAAGGTGGCAAGATATCCAGTAATGGGTCATGTGTTCGGGGCTTCGACAATGCTGGCTATATCATGGGTACCTCGTCTTCTCTGTTCAACCAAGGGTTATTACGATTGAATGGGACAAAGATTCCCAAGATTTTTAAATCGGCCATGGAAAGTATTCTCGAAGATCTGGGCCAGGACAACAACGATATTGCGAACTACCCTAACCCATTCTATCAATATACCGGTGCTACGACAAATATCGCTAGTCGGTCCCACTTGAGTGTCGTAGATGGAGGCGAAGACGGACAGAACATCCCATTACACCCTTTAATCCAACCAGAGCGCCACGTCGACGTCATCTTCGCCGTGGATTCTACAGCCAATATCCACAACTGGCCTTCTGGCAAGTCCTTAGTGCGCACCTATGAAAGAAGTTTGAGTTCGACTGTCAGCAACGGAACCGTGTTCCCTGCGGTCCCCGATCCCAATACCTTCATCAATCTAGGCCTGAACAAACGTCCGACCTTTTTCGGGTGCGATAGCAAGAACTTGACCGGGCCTGCGCCGCTGATCGTCTATCTTCCAAATGCTCCTTATACATACCTTTCTAATACGTCCACCTTCGACCTCTCTTACAGTTATGAGGACCGTGATGACATGATCACGAACGGTTATAATGTTGTCACCCGTGGAAATGCTACGGAGGATGCCAACTGGCCGTCATGTGTGGGGTGTGCCATTCTTTCTCGTTCCGCTGAACGGACCAGTACTACTCTGCCTGAAGTCTGTTCTAAGTGCTTCAAGGATTACTGTTGGGATGGAACGATAAACAGTACGGAGCCGGAGAACTACGAGCCGCAGCTCATGATTAAGACCAGTCTGGCTCCTAGGGAACTGCCCGGTTCGGTCGCTGCCATATTTTCCTTTGCGTTGGCACTGGTGATGATGCTCTAGACATAACCTTTAGGTTGTGTTGTAAACACATGAGCTGTGTTCTTTCGGCATATAGCATCAAAATCTTCGATTATGGTCGCAAATGGCATTTATAGACATTCAAGAGAGGATTTACATGTACTCAAACGAAAATTATAGATTATTGAAGCTATACAGACTGAGAGATTTCAAATAACAATACTAGTAACAGAGTATTTCCAGCCTTGGGGTAATTGCCGATTAGCGCTGAATGAAAGGTGGTGGCTGTCATGCATAACTTCAACGTTTCTGGGCGCCAATAAGGAAAGCCAGAAATCTTGTGGGTAAAGATTAATGCACATACTTTAAAACTGTCCCTTAATTGCCGTATCCAAGGGCGAAACAGAAAACTCAAATATGATTGGCCGGTCTGCGGTCAGCTGACCAAACTCACCCGAACTCAGCCGAGACTCTATTTAGTGAAGAGACGATATCCAAGGGTCGTTAATCTACAGAACTGTTATATTAGATTTAAAATCTGATGTTACAAGAACAGGAGTCTGTGCTTTATCGTTAAAACAGTACTCGTCGCGCCGGAACCATGCGACCCCAAATGCGACAGACTCAGAGGGTCCCTCGTTCATGTATACAATGCACGCGTAGGAAAGTGAAATGCTCAAAGAGAATACCTTGTGACAAATGCATTGAACGCGGGGAGTCTGCTGCCTGTATGCGCGAAGTTGTTAAGGTTGCTGGGAAAGTCACAGTGTGAGTTCCCCCTCGACTCCTCGTCAATATATGTACTCAACTCGGCTAACATCTCGCAATAGTGCAGTGGACGAAGATGTGTCAGACGATAGTGCTACTGGCACCGCGTCCAGGCTTCTAGAAGAGAACATGAGCCTCAAAATGCGAATAAGACAGCTTGAATCAGTTCTCTCCCGACCGGAAATGTTAAAAGTGGAAGCAAATATCCCCCGACGCACAGCAGCCGTAGAGGACTTTCAATCTTCGGAGAGTATCTTAAGCGAGTTTCAGCGTTTACCATTCCAACTATCGGTGGAGCCCGGTCAAGGACATGCCGATAGCACTCGCCCGTGGGATGACCATGTAATGCTCTGTCTACCTGCCCGCCACTGGAGCGAAGTAATCGTCAAGTTCTCTCTAAGAGAGCTAGGATGGGTTCATTGTGCCTTAGATGCATCGGTATTTATACGAGAGCATGATGCATTCTGGGATAGTCTTATTGCAAACGAAGGAAATAGTCTCAGGGACCATGCCTGGATAGCGGTATATCTAAGCGTCTTAGCCGTAAGTCTTTGTGCCACGTTTCAGCTTCAGCAATCTGACTAGCTTCCAGGTTGGCGTATACTTCATTAGCGAAGAGAAAATAGAAAACCTCCAGTTGGTTTATGAAAGCTTCTCTGCCCGAGATCCTTCCGTGCGGTCTTCGCTGGGCAGGGGATCTATAGAGTTGTCTCGTAATTGGCGAGCAGCTGCGTTGAAAGAGTTGAACTATGCCAATTATACAGGCAAGCCAAGCTTGCGAACCGTCCAGGCCCTGGCAATTCTGAATGTGATTCATAAGAATCTCGGTGAATCGGACCAGGAATATATTCTTCATGGTACGGCGGTGAATGTTGCTCGACTGATTGGGCTCGATCGTCTTGGGCATGATCGTGGAACAGTGAGCACACACATGGAAAGCTTAGAGTCGAACTCAAGTCAGCAGAATGTTCTTCGAAGACTGTGGTGGACACTTGTGGTTTGTGACTGGTAAGTCTGCATACCTGACCTGCGAGGTTAAGGAACGCTAACACTATATAGGATAGCTGTGTGGTCACGACCGATCACGATCCACCCGGAGTCTTTCACAACAGTATTGGAAGTAAAGGAAGGCCAAAGTACTTTTATTGATGGAGCTTATCCTTCGGCCTCGCCACATAGCTTCGATGAAGCGACGAACCGTCCGTCTGCCTTCGAGTATCATAGAGCAATAGCTCAACTAGCCATTACTATACAGACCCACGTCGGATCCATCAAAAGTTGGGATATAAAAGCCCTACAGGATACCCTCGGAGAATTAGACCGCATATCGTTATCCTTCCCACCCCACCTCACATTATTAGGCCAGGAGGCCACTATGGACGTAGCAGGCCATGAACCGAACTGGATCACAGTGCAACGCTACTTACTCCACAACTGCCTAGACAGCTGGCGGATCCATCTCTGCGTTGCAATTTTGCCTCACATCCTCGAAAATCCCAACGAAGAAGGAGAGGACGTCCTCCAGCACGGAATATTAGCCGCAAAGCGTCTTCTCCAGCGGAGGCAACACGCACCATGTCCTTATTTCCACAAGTTCTGGGCAGTGACGGCCTCCATCATAACCGCAGGGATCTATACTATTATAGACCTGATATGTCTACGAAAGTATCGATCGCCCACCGAATTAAGCGAACGAAGGGAGCTAGTTAGACTAAGCATCAGTCTACTCGAGCAGTCATTCACAGAGACGCGGCACGGCGCATTACTCGTCCTTCGACGGTTGTCTCATCTATATGATATCATAGACCCATCGCGAGAAATGAATCGACTTGTACTCTCGAAGATAGTGAGGTTGACAGCGTCGCCTCGTTTGTGGACTTCCTTTCTAGATACCGATGCGACCTTAGGATATTTGTTTCCAGAGCCGAGTTTTGATAATCCGGGGAACGCGTCTTCATCATCATCACCGAGCAGTAGTCACTGTGTGGATAGCAGAGTATCTGGAGAATCTGCAGCGATCTCAGAGTTTCCTGTTGAATGGGACTTCTTCACAACAGCTATTGGGAGGGGCGAGATCCTACCTCACTTTGGCGATTTGTCGTCCTCGTTGGAACTCATTGATATGTCGATGCCATGGCTCGATTCAGTGCCTCTTGATGAATATTAGAGAACCTTAAAGAGCCCGATGGTCTTGTACGTCATATGCGCTACCTGATTATGTCCTTATGAACTATTTATGTCATCTGATGATGGAAATTTTAAAATATTAAAAAGGAGGGTGCAAATTATACTCATCTCTCTACTTCTAGTACCAATAGTGAACGCTAAACAAAGAACTTGTGTGAATGTAAGGCTTAGGAATGAACAAATGCGTAATCATAATATCTTGGTTAATAAGAATCTCCTGTATTGATCCTAATAGCGAGATGTAACTATCTGAGCTAGCTAACTGCGGTAAAGCCATAGGGAAGCATACTGTGGATGTACTAAATTTCGGCAGTCTTCTTGTCAACAGCATACTTCATCGTAAGGAACCGAATCTTGGAGCCAAAGAAGAAAACAATGAAACCAAAAGCCGAGATAACACCCATGATGATAGCACAGATGTCAAATGCCTGCTTATAACCCAAGTTTCCAACGAATTTGGTGACGCCAAAAGAAATCCCAAAGGAGATCAAGCCACGGCTGGTACAGATGAGCACCAGAATGGGGCCTGCTCGCTCTCCGTAACTATCAAGCGAGTACGTGTATCCAACGAGGATGATGCCAATGAAGCCGAAGTAAATTCCATTAAAGCCGACTGTGACTGCCCACGGCGACCAGTGATAGGGATCGGAACCAGCATGACCAAAGATGATACATGAGATGAGTGCGACGGCGACAGGTAGTAATATGGGAATCAGGCGAAACTCGGGCTCAGCTATGCCGTTGCGGCGTCTTGCTATCCATTCATGGAGCTTGTCTCCACCGTATCCCATGACAGGGACGAGGATCATTGAGACGACTATTTGGCCTCCTTGGACGAGGCCCAAAGCTGTGGCGGGATAACTGTATGGTGGGGCACTAAGGATGGATCCGAACACAGTGACCATGATCACATAGATACCGAGCACGACACTGTTCATCAAGGCGATCCACAGGATGTTGGGAAACAAGACACACTGCAGCATGTGCTTCCAGCACTCTATCGCTACCGACCACTTTGCGGGACCGTGGAAGATCTTCAGGCTGTGTCGCCATGTACGCGGTTGATATCGTGTGAAGTCCAATTCGACCCTGCGCTTTGTAGTGGCACGAACAATGGCTAGGTCTTCGCCTTCATGCTGAATATGGACTTGACCATCAAACGCGTCGGTGGGTCGCTCATACAAAGATTCTGGCACCAGGATAAAGGATACCAGGAACAGTACTCCGCTTATGATAGCGAATATGCCGTACCACCACCTCCAACCCAGGCTCTGAACAAGGTAGGCTGTAGCAATGGTCAAGGCAGCACTGCCTATAGATTGGATGGCACTGAACCAGGCTAGCCTACTACTGCGCTCGTGAACAAAATGAATTTCCTACAGCAGTGGGTCAGTCTTTGCTCTGTCATATTGTGTCCGGATAGGTAAGGAGTACCTGAATAATGAGAGGACACAATGCCTCCGACTGACCAGCAGCCAAAGATAACACATCCCGTCCAGCAATATGCGAATCCAGACTACCACTGGCCGCACACCAAATTGATCCGACTGTCAGTATTAAAGCAGAGGTTAAGAATACTGGACGACGTCCTATAGCCTCAGCGAGTGGCACAGCGATGACGTTTCCGAGTCCCATGAACAACGTGGGATATGTCATCAGATCGTTGGTTCTGGGATTCCCGTCGTAATAGGCCGAGATGGTAGTTGTGATAGGGCCCATACCAGAGGTCATGAGGACACTCAGTACGGCGACTAGACAACATTTCATGCGGTTAGTATTTCTCGTTTCCCACGGCCAGTTATCGCAAAATATGACGAAGAGGGGGGAAGAGAAATAAAAGTAGAAAAATAAAAAAAACTTACAACCCCCTAAAGTGCTGCTTACAACCCATTTCTGCCATTGAGGTAGGTTGAGAGGATCTCATTATCGTCAGCAGCAATGGTTGGAAAAATAGTTGGATAGGCACCTTACCTCTGGGATCAGGGGAAGGAGTTGGAATTAGGACAATTTCTCCATCCTCGACTAGCTTCACCGTTCCTGTTGGGACATTCTGTGCCGAGTCTTTTGCAACAGCATATTCATGATGCGCGGCGTCGGCTTCCTTCGCCATTTTTACCGTGTGATGTCGGGGTCCTCTGTCTCTGTAACCCCCGAAAAAGACGTCGGGCGATTGCACCGTTAATATAGAATTGGGAGATGCCCCATTAGAAATCTCCTGCCGCGTATTGGGAGATGCATTTTAACCGGCCCTCTATAGCGCCGTTCTCCGTGCACGGGGACCCCGTGGGGAAACCCATGTACCGGTTGGTAGCCGATCGCGGAGAGACCAAGCAGCAAGCCTGAAGGTCGCCAGTAACTACCGGGATAGCGAATGTGGAGCCGAGGCAGGTCCGTGGCCCGTCCATTGAGGTTGACAGCAACCTTAGCGATACTCTAGACTCACCCGAGCTCGACCGAGTTTTGCCCCTCCGAACCGGCTAGACCTACGTTAGCCTATCAGGGCTCCATGCTTCGTTGATCAAAACTGTTAGTCTTTCCTCTTAGCATTTGACACAGCTCTAGCTCAATAACGGTAAAGTGGCCGTCCGAAGGTTAATAAATTGAAGGTCTTGTGACCAGCCACTGTGTTGCTTTTGCCCCCTAGTAATCTTCAGGAATCGTTCATAGTGTCGTGCTAAAACCAGCCTCCAATTAGTCTTATTTTTTCTTCCCATCTCTAGCCACCGGTATTTCAATTCCTCTTGAACGAGAACCTTACAATTATGGTGTGCTGAGCATAAACGGTTTGCGTACTAAGATCTATTGTTGGGAGAGGTGTTAAAGGCATGACTTAGTGCCATATGGTTATTAGTGGGATTAAACCCTATTGTACCCTGTGCTTTCGATAGAACGATATAACGAAGGTCATAATGAAGAACAGAGCTAAATTGAATACGTAGCATTGGAATATACAGTCTGCGAGAAATAACACAAATCCCCTATTTGATATCATGTAAGACGCCCAACACTTCCAACGCTCCCAGCTCAATAGGGAACAACACCCGCTAGCTGCAACAGCCTCTCAGTCTTCACTGGCTTGGTAAGAGGCTCATCCCTTTCCAACGGGTCTGGCACTTCCTCTCCATCCACCTTGATTGTTGCCTTGCCATGGGTGTAAAGATTGGTATGTGGCCAATGGGTCGTAGTCTCATAATTCTCGAACAGCTCCTTCTTTGCGGCCCGGTCTTCCTCAGTCATCCAGGCCGCTGGTGTGTAGGTTGCGTAGACAATTGTGCGAATAAGATCGGAATCTCCAAACTGCGCCCAGTGCATCTCACGCGAGTCCCACAAAATCAAGTCACCCGGCTCGGCGCAGACTTTGATCAACTCACAGCCGTGCTCGCGGTACCAGTCTAGATCTTTGTCGGAGAATGGGTGGAAGTCCTTGTGCTTGGCAGTTCGCCATGGCATGGGGCCCGTCACCGGGTTCTCTTCGAAGAACTTGTCGAAGAGAGCGGCGGACCCCTTCATGACGACGAGGCCACCATCATCCGGTCCAGATTCGGATAGGTTCACAATGCCTTGAACACAAGCCAAACCCTTGCGCTCTGGAGCCTGGTCGCAGTGCGGCCAGGGCTTGGAATCATATTCCCCGACGATAGACTGAGGGAGTGTGATGTTGACGGTATCGAAGGAGACAACTAGTTCGTCGGTTCCCCAAAGTTTGGCAAACGGCTCAATAACTCCAGGCTCGCTGAAAACAACATGTCAGTCATAATAGTATTTGGTTTGACTCTATTAAGCAAGCTTACGTTCTGACATCCCACATGTACTTCTCGTGCGCCGCAGCAAAGTGAAGATACATTCCACCTTTGAAGCTTTGGGGCAGGTTTTCTTTCTTCCACGTGCTTCTATCATTACGGTCGAATCCGATATTGAATGACTCCAGCCAGGTGAGTGCTTCGCTCTGGTACTCACGGGCACGCTCCTTGCTCAGAACGCCCTTGATAACTGTATAGCCATTCTTGAAGAAATCGTCACGAAAGTCACCGTAATGGGTTTCTTGCTTTGTGCTTTGATGAGACTTCAGAGGGTTGGGAGTGCTCGTAGGCTCAGGTACATCAATGCGAGAAGGCGCCATATTTTTGTGTTATTGTCGTGGAAGTGAATATGGTATTGGGTGAGCAGAAAGTAATAATGAGAAATAATTGAAGCAAACTGATTGTGAAGTCAGACTCTGGGGATGTGGACCGTACATGCGGACTTTAAACCTGCCATGATTTTCGCTCGGCTATAAAGGGCACGTTCGACATCCGAAATCTTTGTCAAAGAAAGGGTAGCACGGCCGAACTCTTCCTGAACTCAAGAAGAGTGTATCTTGTGACTTTGCTAGTGCTCCCTATCCATATCGGCAGTGATTTGGTATTTACCGATCGTTTCTCTATGGTTGAGCCGATCTCGGCCGAGCTCGCCCGAAGGCCCTCTTTAGCCTCAAAATTTCCCCATAGCGGGAATTATGAAGACAATATCGCTGCCGAAGCTCCGCATGATACCCCACGAGATTGATGACTTAAAGATGGAGAGGAGGACGTTAGTCAAGAGACGACAGGAGTCAGTATCCAGCGCACATAACCTCTCCAAAAATGCCGTCACCAGTTCCTGTTGCCACTCGGCCAATTGACAAGCCCTCTGTGGGCCGAAATAATTACCAACCCTTCGGATTTCGTGAAGAGGTTCTTCCTGCAGGTTGGAGTCAGAATGGCTCCAGGCCATTGCCATGCGACATCCATGCATCTCATGATGTTGGTGTCAAAGTTCGTGATGGCAGCACTTTATACTGCGACATCTACCGTCCTGCCAACACTACAAAACCCGTGCCCGCTATCCTAGCCTGGAGTCCATTCGGCAAGAAGTTCAATGGTATATCGATGCTCAAATTCTTACCATGGGGCCTCGGAATACCTAATGGGGTGCTCAGTGGTTTGGAGAAATTTGAGGGCCCGGACCCTGCAGATTTCGTTCCTCGTGGGTTCGCTATCATCAACGTCGATGCTCGTGGATCTGGTGACTCTGAAGGTACCGTGGGTATTATGGGTACGCAAGAGGCTGAGGATGGATACGATGTGATTGAGGCCGTGGCCAAGATGCCGTGGTGCAATGGGAATATCGGCCTGGCTGGTAACTCTCACTTGGCCATTGTTCAGTGGTTCATTGCCGCATTGCAGCCACCCTCTCTGAAGGCAATTGCTCCCTGGGAGGCTTGTGGTGACTTGTACCGTGAACAATTTGTCCGAGGTGGCGTGTTTGACGCCGGCCTGTTCGACTTCATTATCGACACCAATATCCAGGGACACGGTGGGGTGGAGGACTTCCACGAAATGTATCGGCGATACCCCAAAGCCGACTCATTATATTGGAAGGACAAACGACCGGACATCCACAAGATTAAGATTCCAACCTATATCACGGCCTCGTACACAAGTTTTGTACATACCATGGGCTCACTGCGGGGCTGGTTGCAGGTGCAATCTCCACACAAATGGCTTCGTCTCTGCCCATGGCAGGAATGGTACGACATCTGGAATTGCAAGGACTCTGCCGATGACCTTGCAAAGTTCTTCGATCGTTATCTCAATGGTGCCGACAATGACTGGGAGAAGACGCCAAAGGTCCGGACAACCATTTTACGCTTTAACCAAGAGCCACTGTACAACATTGCCGAAGAGGATTACCCCATCCCACGGACCGAGTACCGGAAAATGTATTTCCACTCTGGTGGACGTCTAAGCGTCGATGTACCGAAAACGGAAACATCGATCTCTTATAACTCAGAAAAATATCAAGACTGCGCCAGCTTCACGCACACCTTTGACACCCGGACACGGTTAGCAGGTGTTCCAAAAGCAGTTGTGTACATGTCATGCCCTGACTTCCATGATATGGACGTGTATGTACTGTTGCGAAAGCTGGATGCCAATGGCAAAGCGCTGCTGAACCTCAACATTCCCTGGTCGTCGATTGCACACCATGGGGTCAGTCAAGATAACATCGACGACATACCTCCTCGGAATAAAAACAATCTGATGTTCCATGTTGGAACATTGGGTATTCTTCGTGCGTCGCGCCGAGCCATTGACAGTTCCCGGTCCCTGCTCGAAAATTACCCGTTCCATCCACATGATCGTGATGAATATATCACACCGGGTGATATAGTAAAGTTGGAGATCGGCTTATGGGCCATGGGAGTAGAGTACGAGGCCGGCGAAAGTTTACAGGTGCAGGTACATGGAAATAGTCCGCTTTTGCGCGGTGAATTCAAGGAAGATAATGAGTTCCAAGAGCTTGCATCGCATGGGACTCATAATCTTCACATTGGCCCTGACTATCCTTCGTGTATCATTTTACCTTTTGTCTAAGTAGGAAATAGAAACAAATGATCGATGATGGAGAGTAGCGTTTTTCCTTCTTTTCCTTCTGATAAGTTACGAATAAATCATTGAATCATTAATCAAGCTTTTCTTCACGGACATATACATTTCCATATGCCTTCTACCCGATAATCAACATCTTATAAGTACCTTTATCTATAGACTTGGAAGTCTTACAAGTATCTAGGTTCTTGTATTTTACTCCTAGATCCAACTCAAGTGTAACTGTGTATTTAATATTCAATGTGGCTTATACCTTATAGGTATAATCATATATCCCGAAACCATTACTTGACATAGCTTTATACCACTCACGGACCTCTGAGTATACTTTCTAAGAACTTGAGTGCTTCGGTAAGTGGGTAAACAGACATTACATGCTTTGTAAGGAAACCTATGAGCACTATGTATACAGGTATACTTCGTGTACAAAGGTCTGTACTCCACAGGTGACTTTCGATAATCCATTTGCTCGTCAATCTTAGAAGTGGCGTTTCTCCTAGGATAGCGGTACCCCTGTGAGTTGGTACTAGCCTAAGCGGCAACAATGCATTGAAGACATTGAATGTTCGTGATCCAAATCAGCACGAGTGGGAATCTGAAAATGGGTTATTTTACGCTGGCATCATGAAAGACGACCATACCCTTGTGAATATAGAGACATCTTTATACACAGGCAACAACGATAAAAACAACAATTACGGACATGCCATTGGCTGAGACCGTGGTAAAAGGGGCATCCAATTTCGATGTGGATGTAGCAGAACAAGAGTAAAGTTATAGAAACAGCATGGCCTAAGGTCGTCATGTTGGTCCGTTTGAATACCACATCTGTATAGAAGGAAAGAACGTTGACTGGTGAATAGATGAATCACGTCACTCCTCTCTTGCAAACAATCAGATATCACCATCAGCACCACACTCCGATGGAACAACTAACGCCTGAAGACCAATCCAGGATGAATCTGTTCAGACTATTGTATGGTTCTGGCCCACGACCTGATCAAGCCCTTGATCGAATTGAAAGTGGGTTGCCAACTATTCCAAGCGTAAGGTAATGGATAGCTAACCAGATCCTCTTAGGGATGAGGTCAAATATACTTACGGCATTGACCTCAGATTGGTACGCAGTTAGCTTTTGGTGCGGCGATTCAGAGTGGATACTTGACGAGGAATACCAGAAGATTCAAAACAAACAAAAACTCTGTGCTTCAACACACTCGATTAGATCGAGTAGAGGTTAATTGTACGAATCTAACTCTAATGAACAAGGTTGGTCTTCTATTCGTAACGATATCTTTCTCCTTCTCCTCCTCTTCTTCTCCTTCCTTTTTAAACCCATACTCTATTACCTTCACGCAATATTTTGCCTAAACACCTAACCTTATTGTCGCTAACTGCCTTTAGTGATGTGGAGAAATAAACACGACAGCTGGGTCACATACATGGCGAAACGGGATAGTCATTGCAGCAGAGGATCTCTGAAAACCATGCCAGCAGTTCATCCTGATCCGTTCGCAATTACGAAACAAGATCATATTATCTTCTGTAGGAACAGTCTTACGATGCTATGGACAGTCCACATTACGTCTCTGCAGAAGAGGACACACGCGCAAATGGTAGCCCTTCTCAATTTCCGGCACCTTGATAATTTGGCATATAGAAGCCCAGAAGGAGATATGCTCAAAGCTTTCGTTCTATCTCAGAGTATACATGGTCAAAGAGTGACTGTGGACGATGCGACCAAGTTTGTCCACCTTGTATTAGGTAAGTTATTACTTGTATCATTGTCTATCCGTGCTACCTTGTCTCTTCCTTTTCCTTATCATATAGACTAAGATTTTACTGCTGTATCTGCATTCTTACTGCTCGACAGGTCTATATTTGAGAAAGTGCAACTGGAATGCACAAAACTTGCGTTGCAACTCGTTCACCCCTACCGGACGGCCAAAATCTCAACCTTGACTCCATTTGACTATCACTCTCTCAATGCGTGGACAATGTTTCCTTTGTTAAGCGGGACTGAGTACCTTAGTAAGGGAATATCAACATACAGAAGTTGTTTACAGGATTCCGTTCTGTCCACACTATGTAACAAGTAGTAATAACTATAAACTCCTGGTAGACTCACATAAGCTTCCAATTGTGGCTAAAGTACTGGCAAACAGAAGGGTACCCCTGTTTGCCACGCTTTATAGACGTAAATGTTTGGATACTGTAGAGATCCGGTCAATAAAATATAAGAATGAATTGTGATCGGATACCACCTAAAATGTAGGAGACAATTATTATGGTATAGCCTATGATCGGCACTTCAGAAAGCCTTATATGAAGCCTATTTATCAGCTACTGCTCCCCTGCCTTGCTGAAGTCCTCACATCTGAAAATGGCTCCCGGGCCTATATATCGTTCGTATTGTCCTCCGGGCACATGTGCGTCGTAGCAAAGTCTACCAATTACCGTAACAGATCCAACAACCGAAAGTACACAGGGTATCAATACGACGGTCGTATAGGAAGACTCAGAAGTCTTCTTATTCCCCCCAGTCCGGCATGATATACAGGTCGTAGAAACTAGTGGTGCCTAATGGACCTGTGGCGACTTTCGAATCATACACGCAATGCTCACTGGCCGTGAACTTTAGATTGTTTTAATCTTACTAGAGTCGGTTGAATGCATGAGTTCGCTGTTGTAAATTATGTATGTTGAATTGGCTTAGCGAAGTCTTACCATCTCAGCCCAAAGGAGGAAATCCTTAATTGCGGTGTTATAGGTTATTGCAATAGCAATTAAGTGCTAGTTGAATGATTTACAAAAGGTATTATGTCATGAATTCAAAAGTCTGTCAGAGTTTGGAACAGTTTCCGATGGTAACGCGGAGCGATGAAAGCATATAAATTCTCGATTCGGTGTAGATCGGCTCTGTGCATGACCACTATATTAGTACGGCAATAGTTACCTTTTCCAACCCTAATGATATTGACACGTCACCACGATTTTAAGCGAGGTGCATATGTGAGCCTAAACCTTCCTCGCATGTTGAAGAGCCCAGTCAATAAGTTTAGCTTTGACCAGGACGGGTTAGTTGTATAGTGGTATTCACGGTTGCTTTAGAGGCCTGTACACCCACCACACCGTTTGATCTTGAACGGCAACGTATTTGTTCTCAGCTTGTCAACCGATAATAGTCGTGTAGATCATCTATAGCGGGATATGCGAAGTATGTTATGGTCACAGGATAGAAATTAGTTCTTTGCTTTAGTCGGTATGTTAACCCGTATACAGTTTTAATCTGAGCAGATAAAAGATCCATTGGGGCTGTTTAAAGGGTGATGAGATGTGAAACATCACTCCGATCCACTAAAGGACACAGAGAGCTTTAATTAGGCTACATGACCCTGCTTCAAGCAACATGTTTCTTAGTGATAATCCCCGCCGCCTGCCACATAGAGAAAAACAAAGGACCATAGGATACTGCACCCCACAACCAAGGTATCCAAAATGACAGCAGGCCATCCCAAGCCAGTGGTCCATCATGAAAACAATGTGCAACATATTCAGTTGGGATAGCCCAGACTGATATGGTAGAGACGGCCCAACCAACCCAGCGAGGGATCAGAGGTTTCGCTCGATTGTCGGAGAAAATAGCCCATGATATGGCAAATGTCTGGAGTATCATGGGCGAGCCGATACACATGTAAAGAAGCCATGCGAGATCACTCGCAAGCTGCGTTATAACTGGATCTCGGCCTGAGCGATACGCTGCGGCCGCGAAGAATGTTCCAATCAGTGCCAGAGCAAATCCAAGTAAGCAACCACCAGCCATTTGGAGGATTAAGATGGTGATGTTAATCCCTGGTATGCGGGCAAGTTGGTTACTGATACCGACTGCAAATAGTGGCCAGAGAGAGGATGCGAGTAGGAGGAGAAAAATGCCGATGTTAATGTTATCGTTGTTCTGTTGGTAATGATCTGCCAGATCTTGCGGTGCTTGAAGAGGGCTTGTTGGAGGGAGGAGACCGGAGGCCCCGAAGAAGATGAAAACCAGTAGTAGAGCTATTGGTCCACATGCCAGAAATAATTTATCTCTGCGACTATCAGAGGGAGTATAGTAAAAAAGGTTACGCTGGTAGTTTTCACCCGAGGCCATGGTGAAATCAGTAGTGGGTTGGAGAATGGCGAGGAGAATAGGAAAGCGAAGAACAAGGCAGCACAAGAATAGGGTAGATATTCAATGACCTGTCCTTGGAGAAATTCACATCCCTTTGTGGCTACGAAATCTGAGATCGGCAAAACTTAGAACGGTGACGGTGTGAACAAACGAAGGCAACTCAAGTTTCCTACAAGCGAGTTTTCGTGTAGATGCTGGCGTATGCTACGCCATTGAATGAATGTTCTCCACAGGTATTTTACGAATGTGAGTTTATTTTTTTCTATCTTTTATTCATTCTCTTGGAGGAAAAGAAAAAGACAAAAAAAAAAAAAAGAAGAACAATAAGAAACACATAGTTTGGAGCATGTAGCATAAATTAAATAACCCTCTACATACTGAGACTCCAATAAGCATTTGCAGGCTAAATTTTTAGCTTCTGCAATATTCCCTCCAAAATTGCGTTCTTCAGCCCAAACCCAGCCTCCAGCTGATGAAACTCCGTAAGAAGGTCATTATGCATCTTCTGTAGTAATGCCTTTGTTTTTTCAATAGCCCCATTCGCTTTCATTGCTTCGAGAATAAATTCCTTCATTCCAAGTGGCAGCCTCTCACCCGACGGCCGCCAACTGAACAACAAACCCTTGACTTGATTACTTTCTAACCCCGAGACTTGCATGTAGTATATCAAAGGCAGTGAGATTTTGGCTTCGTCAAGATCCTCACAAAACCCTTTCTGATTGGAGTACTATAACAAACATTGCATGGTTAGATAAGTTAGATTCCATGTAGTGATAGAAACAATATACCTCTGCCGACATGAGATTTTGGTAATCGTCGCGGATTGAAAAAAAAACGGCCTAGAAGTCTTATGAAGTTGGTAAGATCTAGATGTGGACTGCATTGATATTAGACATGAAGTAATATACTAGTATTGGACTTACCCAGAACTAACTGATTTAGCCTGCATGAGGCGCACACAGAGTCGGAACAAGCCACCAGTTTCTAGATTTGTCAGGACGTAAATGGGAAAAGGTTGGAAGATTATATCACTTACTGTGGTCTACCATCATCATATACTCCTCTACAGCAGGGATATGGCCATGATACTTCTAGTATAGATTAAATGATTGACCACAATGGAGGTTTTGTAATTCATCTGTATAACTTAGCTAGATACTTGACATATCTCTTAAAGGATAGTATTTTACCAATGAATATTTCCGTTGCTTTTGAGCTATTGAGTTTCTGCACTTCTGAGAAGGTGTTGACCAGAGCATATACGGCTGAATTGATGGGCTGGGCTGGGCCATACAACATGTGCGTGGCGGGCTTCCCTCGACGAAGCTGCGACTCGTCTTCGATATCATCGAACCTACATAGTTGTTACCAGATTTATATCCATCCTCCTGTATAAAGTACTTACATAAGACTCGATTGGTGAAGGATGCTAGTTATTGATTTGATAGATTCAAGTGCCAGCTGGGGAACCTGGATCCATATGTGAATGCCTTGAATGAATATTTCTCTCACATTCTTAGAGGGCAATCCGGCTATGTAATTGTAGGGAGCCAGTACGATCTAAAGAATGCCAGTCAGAAATGGCGGTATGATATATTAGATAGTACACACATTGTCTTCTGGCTTGGTGAACACCTTCCCTTTGTTATCTTCACAAACCTGTTTTTCTTGGTCCAGTTGAGTGTCGCTCCTAAGGCTTCTACTGCTATCCGAGGAGCTCTCGGTCGATATCTCAGAGCGAAGTTTGTCTCCATTTGGCGGATCTCGACTATCTCCGACAGAACGACTTTTGTTTCTCGAAAAGAACTTGATCATAACCGTTCTCACATAAAGCATTGTCATCAGGAATGATTGGCATCTGATTATTCAATATTTTGGAAACAGAGAATACTGAAGGTCCTGGGGAACGACTGATTGGAGAATAGTAGTCAAATTCAAGCTGACAAGTAGAAGCACTACTTGGGATTACAAACTGCCGTTGAGCTAAAGCTTTGCTGGGTCATGTATACGATTAGCCAGGCGCAACCGGCTCACCAATTCGATATAGACAAGGCAACCATGGCGATGAATGGGCCTTTAGCAACCTGCGTCGGCTACACAATGTGGTGGCGTGAAAAAACATACTCGCGAGGTTCCCCACAATCTGTCCAAATTCATACCGATGACAACTCCCTACTTAATCAGGAAAGAATGAAATTGACCGTCATTGGTGCTCCGAATAAGTGGATATCATTTTATTAGTGCTTGCTTCAAGCCATTGGATACATCCAACCAGGTTATAGTTCCGAGATAAATTGATTTGATATACTCCGCAGAGGGTTGGAATAAATGGCCATGGAAATTAGTTCCATCAATTAAGGTTCGTCAGGGAGCACTCAGACCCTCGTTTATTTTGTCTTTAAAATGATCGACATTTCGACATATCACGAGGTAGCCCACAGTGTCGGTGCCCAAGTCCTTCAGATCTGCAGATGTTGACGTATCCAATAACCTAAATTATCGTGACAGGAGTTCGGTTGTCATTATTACAGAACTGAAATTTTTTTGTAGAATACAAAAGAAAAAATAAAAAGAAGTTCGAAATTTTCAGGCCCAGTGCTAATGCAAATAGAATTACTATGAATTATGGATAGAATTCCTAGACCAATCCGATCCAGTATCAGAAATGCTAATGACCAACGCAACCTTTATTTAAAGGGCTTTACGTCAGGTTCAAACCTATCATTGTAATAATTGTAAACACAAAAAGCTATCTATTATTACAGATAATGGATATTATTCTTCATCTCATCCTGTTCCTTTGTTTCTGGGCTTTTTATCTGCTTTTCGAAAAGCAACGGCATCAACGCTCTCCGTTACCTCCTGGTCCGACTCCTCTTCCTATTATAGGGAATATTCTTCAGTTCAAGAGGAAACAAACGGTGTGGGAAACTATTTCTCAATGGAGTGATCGATATGGCCCCATAATGAGCTTCAAGGTCGCATCCCGGACTATTATCGTCTTGAGCACCCATCAAGCCGTTCGGGATGTCCTTGAAAAGACACCCGTTAATAGTAGTCGGCCCCGGTTTATTGGGGTGAACGAGAATCTGACACGGTCTATGATGCCTATCTTTTTACCGATCAGTGACAAATGGAAGGCCATTCATCGAGTGCAACTAAGCCTCGTAAATTCCCGATCAGCCAAGGGAATAGCAGACATTCAGTTACTGACGGCAAAACAACACCTGTTCAACATGCTAGAGAATGACAACTATGATATTGCCGATCATATCAATCGCTTTACATCAAACGTTGTTTCGACTGTGCTTTTTGGCACAAACATTGGATCCGTCTCCCAGGCCAAGAGCAATGGCAAGTTTGGTCTAGCCGACCAATTTATTGCTTCCATATGCGTGGAACATGCGCTGGTTGATCTATTTCCAATCCTCGAGCACATACCAGGCATGGCCCGGCTGGGTGCTAGCAAAGGAAATGCCTGGTTTGAGTCCATCAGACAACAATATACTGAGGATATACAACGCGCTATCAACTCTCCCATATGGAGCATGATCAAAGCTGCCCATCAGCAAAAAATAGGTGGAATGTCAGAGGACGCCTTCCGTATGTGGAATGTGGAAATGGAATTTGCGTTGGGTATGACATCGTCTATGATGATTGCAAACTTGGTGGCGATGGCTGTCTCACATTCCCATGAATTTCGCGAGGTTCAATCGGAGATCGATCGAGTGGTGGGTACGGAGCGACTGCCAACAACGGATGATCTCGCACATCTGCCTAGACTGCATGCTTTCGTGAAAGAGGGCATACGGGTAGCGTCAATCGTGCCTTTCTCGGTCCCACATGCAGCCGTGGAAGAAAATGAATACATGGGCTATCGAATCCCAGTAGATGCCATCATTCTACCTAACCAATGGCATATAAACCGTGAGCCCAAGTACTTTGAGGATCCAGCCGAATTCACACCCCAACGATGGATCGACAACCCGGACCTTCCTGGTCCGGCTTTATTCGGGTATGGGATAAGGATCTGCCCCGGTAGGCAGACGGCGAACAATGGTCTGTTGACTGTAATGGCCTTGATGGCGTGGGGGTTCGATTTTAACCATGAAGGAGGGGTTAAGGAGCCTCCGAATGTTTTAGAGACTCTAATTATGAAGCTCCCGACATCGAGTATTCGATATTCCTGTCGGAGTTCGGTGCATCGAGACCTCATTCAAAAAGAATGGCTGGCGAGTGACGTCGACCCCAGCTCAATTTTGAACAGTCTGGGAAGTAGTCTAGGACTCTAGACAGATGAGTAGTGACTAGCTAGCTGGATTATTCATGGCACAATTTTTCAACTTCCGTCTACCCATCGAACATGTATTAAACAGATACAGTAGATGACCCTCTAGATACCTACTACAAACCATATTAACGGCCAGTGTGAACTCCGTGGTCTATTCGCTCACGAAACGAGTTCAATTATTTCAAGAATTCCCGACTTGCAGCCCAATTGCCGAACCATCAACTGTCAACTCTAGCAGCTCTGTAGCCAGGAAATGTCTACACACCTGTCAACTATAGGATATGGGCCTGAAGAAGGCTACCCCGCTCTATCGTCTACCATGCGATGGCAACGCTGAAGATAATGGACAAACTCAAGGGACTATATGTGGGGCTCTTCGAATCAAGAAAATCTGAGCGGTATAAATCGTTTACTGCGTGGTAACCGCGTCTCGCTTAACCGAGTGAGGGTGGGGGAATGCGCGTAAAAACTGAAAATACGTTTGTGGCATACGCTAAACGCATATTTAGGTTTCCTTATGAACTTACACTGCCATTCATCGAGGTGCATTTTCTGAGACTAATGCAAGATAAGATTTCTCAAGGATTGACCTATCGTTTGATAGTTCTCTCTAGGCAAAAAGTATGTCCAGCGTTGATCGGCTATCGACCAAAAAGACACTCAGACACTAGTTAGTATAGTTCTAGGGTTAGACTTTAACGAGATACTATGTCTATTTGGGTTTAGACGACCGAAGCTTATAATTGCCTGGGATAAACGTCCATAGCCACAGTACGTGCGCCAAAGTATATCAATGCTAACACCAGATCTTCCGATAATACGTACGTCGCTACCGAATATGGGCCTGATATCCTGTGGATTCTTATGGTAAGAAACCGGTTAGGCTTAAGCCTATTTAGCCAACCAGACCAGAAGTATCGTACTATAAAGTTCGATGTCTTATGTACTACCTATATGCCGTATGCGTAATACAACAACGACGATCGGTTTGTTTCTTGACTTTTCATATCATCACCTTTGACTATCTGCCCCTCCTATCCATATGTGTCACATATTGCAAAGGTATGGAGTGCTCACGTCTCAAACCTTGAACGTAACCTATTCGCCAGGAAGGAATTCTATGTATAGCCGAAAGCAAAATCAATCTTTTAATTTCATACAGGTCTTGATCTCGTAACCACATAGAATGACCAATTTAGTGCATTAATCTGTGCCGAATTAAAAATCCGAAAGTGGCTGAACAAAGGAAAGCAAGCCTTACTAGACGGTGACGCCGGTTATTGTAAGAAATTATAAAAGCCTCATCGATGGCAACAATCAACACCCAGAAACATAGCCGACTTATTTCAAAAACGAACTCATAAATATGGAAATCGCCTCCATTGGTACGTCCACAAAATCTGTTTTACTCATACATACACCCAAAGCTAACAACTAAACAAGCACTCCGTCAAGAGCAGTTCTGCTCCAAGATAGACCGACCCCATCTTCTCTCCATACAATACTGCTATGACTGGATTCAAGACTTGGTTCCATACGTCCAACCAACCGCCCTCCTATTCAACGATTATATGGACTGTCAACCGGATTCGCCCTTGAGGATCCCTAACCGGGCTGAAATACATGCCCTCCTCACAAAACATTCTATCAAGCTCAATCCCGTCAAGGCAAACATGCCCTGGCGTTCGTCCATTACCAATGTCCGACAGAATATACACTGGCAGGCTGTGATAGATGGATACACGAAGATCCTTCGGGCCTTTGCCCAGGATGAAACTGCAAAGCGTACTCCAAGTCCAGATGTGATCACTGTGGCTGACATGGCGATGAAAGAACTTAAACGGGTGGAGAACGGGAGTTCTCGTTTTGTCACTTATATGTATCCTTTTGCGAGCGAGCATCGTATACGACTATTGGCGGAAATGCAGTGTCTTTCACTGCTATTTGATGGTATGTTCTGTCCTCCCAATATGTGGCTTTCGGGATGGATGAAAGACATAAGTTAACTGGAATCATAGAATCATGGGAACATCATGAACATGACCACGTAAGGTTTCTACAATTAGAATTGGTTCTATTATTTGATACTAAGTTGATAGAATCAAACCTTCTTCCTCTCTCTGATGCCGCCAATTAATAACAAAGACCTTCACCCCAAGACCCCACTCCAAGAAACCGTCTGGAAGTCAATTGAGGCAGTCTGTGAAGAGGATGAGCGCGTTGGTGGTAATGGTGGCACAGAGCTCATCGAGTTCCTAACTAATTATATCAAACACCCAACCCCCGTCAAAGAGATGAAAACTTTCACCGACTTTATGGATTATCGCTTCAATGACGGAGGCATGATGTATGTTACCCCCCTCTCCCAGTAGATATTAGTCAAAGCTGTAACCTAGAAAAGGGTATGCTGGAACTCCGCCAAGTTCTCAATCGGTTCGAATCTCAGTCTCCAAGAGCCAAAGATGGCGCGTATCGTTCGCCTACTCTCCGACCAGATGCTGGAATCCAACGACATCGCCTCGTTCGATAAAGAGAGAAAGCACTGGCTGTCTGGAAATGCTAAGCAATTCCTGACAACTAACGGGACCGCCATTATCCGGGATCTCTTCTCTTTGAAAAGCGATGAAGCTGCGAAAGCGCTTGCGTATGCAAATCAAATAGAAACAGAACGCCAAATTGACCAAGAATTAGGGGATTTGCTCTCCACCAGCCAATTATCAGCCGACGAATGGCATCTGGTCAATGCGATGCTATACTGTGTTACTGGGAACCTTATTTCAGCCGTTACGATGTGTCGGTATGGGGGTGAGGCTGCTAGAATCGAAACTACGAAGAAAAGGCCGGATGCGAATGGATTGAGTGGAGATATGTGGCCGATGCTCTTGTTGTTTTCGGCTGTGGTTGCTTTGACTTCACAGTGGTATTTGGGTGCGTTTAAGTCGTTTGAGTTTTGGTGAGGCTTTTCTATTCCTGTTTTGCATGATTATAATAAATATTATCACTTTCTTGAATGTTGTAAAACTATTACCTTTCTCTCATGCCGTGTTCTGGTATCAATCTCTCCCCTTTATTCTCTGATCAACAGATCTATTATCCAATAAGTAGAAGTTGCAACATAAGCCCAGCTATAAACCGGAGTTGGTATACCATATCTTGAATGTATTATTGTGAGGTATCCTGTACCATACCACTCCCACGATCCTTTAATACTATTTGACCCATTATACCTAGTGAGACGATACCTGAACAGATTACCATTCTAACCTAAAGATTCACTCTGAGGGTCTCTCATATTTTCCTCCAAGTTTACTATCCACGTGGATACATAGCTCAACACTACATGCTAACTATGTATTATAAGAGTCGACAGCTGACGTAGCCTGAGGATGATACACTCGGATACGCTTCGAGACACTAGACATGGTACTATAATCATACTTCGGGGACATCACGCTCGAGGATACTGGAATATGCAATAATATCAGAAAAAGGCGTCACTTAGGAAGGGATATTATCAACTGTCGTTGGTAGACCACCAAAAGCACCATTCCCCAAACCACCACACTCCGTAAGCCTACAGCATATATCGATATGACACATCCAAGTCACCATCCCCCACCATTGTACCTTCAGGCAGATTGTCCGCATCCGCCATCAATCGATCCCGCCTACGGTTCTCCATCCAACACGCAAAGAAATAGCAAGTGGACCAGAATGCGGCCAGAGTGAAGAAAGAAATGGCCACACTGTACCCAGTATGGTAGTATGGTGCCTCCTTGGCCTTGAACAGGAATGTGGACACTATGCCCGCGATCTCCCCGAACCCGAGTTGCAGCGCTGTACCAATCGCGCGCCGCCGGTGGCCTCCTACGTTCATAGTGAACCAGCAGATAGCCACTGGCATACCGCAGTACGGGCCGAAGACCACAAGGAACAGCGCGGCGTACTGGACTCGAGGCTTATCGTGGACGGATAGCAGGATTGCGATCCCGGCGATTGCAACCACTAGATTAAAGAGAATGAATAGATAGCGGTGTCGAAGTCGATCGGATGCAAATGCAATCCCGAGAGATAGGAAAAAGGCCATTGCTAAAGGAGGGACGGAATGCAGTTGCGTCTGCAGAGTGCTGTAGCCGTAAGATTTGATGATTGTCGGTGAAAAGTATGCGTAACACTAGATGATAGTCAGAATGATATCTAAGATCGGCTGAAGGAGCACATACGTATGATGGCACCAAGAAAGAAAAATATATGAGCGCGCCCAAGCAGATCCTATAGTCCTTGAGAACCTCAACCACGTCAGCGAAACGGATAGGATCCTCCGCCGACTCGGTCCCATGTTCAACCTCCATTCTCTTCTTCATCCATTGGCGCTCGGCCTCGGTCAGCCATCTGGCCTGCTCGGGAAAATCCGAGATAAGGAACCAAGCGAGAACAGCAACAAAGCATGTTACGGCTCCCTCAATGATAAAAAGCCAACGCCAGGCCCCATATCCTCTCATACCCTGCATATATCCTGTGCCGTATGCTATCAGTCCTCCAAATGCGCCCGCAAGCGTCGTTGAGTTGAAAAAATATGTATATCGGCGGAGGGCATCTGGACGTCTGTACCACATTCCAATGAGGTAGTAGCCTAGATATTCAGGTAAGATCGCCTGCTTGGTTTCGCACTCGGAGTTTACTTACATCCAGGAAACATTCCGGATTCTGTCACACCGATGAAGAACCGTGTCACTAGGAGACCACCGTAGCTTTTTACTTTTCGATGAGGCATATTAGAGATTGTATTGCTTTCCATTTAACGAGGAGCAGGGAAGCGTACCGAAACCTTGACCAATTGTCAGGATACCGAAGCAAAACATACATCCTGCCACTGTCGTCTAGTATTAGCCGCACCCCTATGCATAACTCTTGAATAGTGGTATAAACCTGGATTCACAGGTAAGGGACATACACCAGACGTGGGGTTGCAGTTTCTTAAGAACGATGTTTGATGGGACCTCCAGCAGCACGTATGGCACAAAGAATATCGTCAACGCCGTGTTGAACTGATTCGATTTAGGGTCCATTCCCAAATCCTCCTCAAGTCCGAAAACGACTGCATGACCCATGTTAATCCTGTTTGAATCGGGACAGCGTAAGTATTCGTGTAAAGAGGTAACAACAGAAGGAATGCAGACACAGCTAATATGCTGCAGTTATTAAACAAACCGATCTAAAAAGGCCAGAAAGTACAGTATGCACAGAATTGGCAAAACATGGACATCGATCTTGAACATCAATCGCTTTTCGTTGATACCCGACACAGTGTCGGCGAACTCCTCGCTGATACTATTGGAATTAACCGTGACATCACCTTCGGACTCTATGGCGCTGTCAGTGTGTCGGCTGAGTAACTAATTGCTTAAAAGAGGTCCATGCCAAAGCAATGCAACCCTCAGTAAATACATGGGGATAGCTTACTCCTATTGTAAACCGCCATCATGCTGGAACGGGCACGTCCTTCAGGTCCTATGGTATCGATGCTCAATCGAAGGCCGCTGTGCAATAGAAGGTAGTTGCGAGATGCTGAAAAAAGAAAACAACACGTAGAAGGAAATACTCGGATAGACCGTCGAAATTCCCCGGTCCAAACGGACAAATATGTCCGTTCGAGTAGTTCACAATTGCGGCACTGGACAAGAACCAATTCACCAGACAAGAAGAGACAAGAGAATTTTTACGACCTCGGCATTGCGAGCAAACACCATACTCCGTAAGTTCAATTCAAGCAACAGAATTCCCAACAAAGTGCTCTCTTCTCTCGTGCTACGAAGGCTAAGCCCCCTGCTCAATGTTATTATAATCATTCCGGCCCAAGTCTAGCTCTCTCCAGTGCAACTGCGGGCCACAGTTTATGAGACTATATTAAGACTAAATTAATGTCACAATACAGCAGTAGTAGGTGGATCTGTATGGATCCCATGTTAGTGTGCAGTAGTTGTGTCAAGACCAACAAGGGTTCGAGATAATGGTGGGGTTAAAGTTTAACATTAATTTATACGAGGGGCAACAAATCAAGGGATTTCCAATAATACTGTGAAGGTTCCATCTCTTTCCTCGGGTTCAATACGTTTCATCATTTTAAAAGAAGAGCACTACATACGTCCCTCAATATGAGCCAGCCAATCTATGAGAGCACATCAGCGGTCAAGCTGAGTATTGCAATTGTAGGTGCTGGCATTGGCGGTTTGTCGGCTGCCATTGCTCTGGCTCGAGATGGACATCATGTCGCAGTTTATGAGTCTACGCCAGAGTTGTCGGAGGTAAGATTTGCCTGAATTAGAAGCAACCCCTTAGGAAAGCGATTGATCATGCATAGATTGGCGCTGGTGTACAAATGTCACCGAATGGTGTTCGCTACTGGCTCAACTGGGGCATCAATGAGGACCTGTGGCAAAAGTCTTCTCTACCTTACGAATTGAACATGAGACAATGGAGGGATGGAGAGTTCATTTCTCGGACTGAATTAAATCCGGATTTTGAGAAGAGGTTCGGCGCGCCATACCTAGTGATCCACCGGGCTGAGCTGCACAGTGTGCTTTACCAGCACGCGCTCAAACAGGGCGTTGATGTCAGAACTTCCAGTCGCGCTGTTGATTACGACATGGATGCACCAACAATTACTTTGGCAACGGGCGAAATTGTACGTCCCGACCTCATAGTTGCAGTTGATGGTACGTGACGATCATAAAGTAGACCCATACAGGAGCTGATATGATAGAAAGGTATCAATTCGTTTGCGAGGACGAAGTTACTAGGATCTACCGAAAAAGGAGGCCCTCGTAAGACTGGGGTTGCCGCATATCGACTTATAGTCGAGGTCTCAGATCTCCTGGCCGATCCAGAGACAGCATGGATTGTCTCTAATCCGAACCTCAACCTCTGGTAAGTTTTCTGATCAGATTCCAGCATTAAAATAATTTTTTAGCTCACTCACAGTTATCAGGCTAGGTAATGACTGCTCCGCCATGGCCTACATGATATCCAATGGCACACGCTTGAACCTGGTACTTTCGCACCCCGATGCGAGTGACACTTCCAACATGTCCCAGGAAGAATTAACCCAAGAGATGTTGTCTTATTTCCATGATTGGGACCCGATGTATGACCATCTAATACTCGAGAAGCAACAATTGAACCGATGGTGTTTGACTAACACACTAGGCTCTAGGTTGATGAAGATTGTACAAAAAAAGAAATCAATTCATAATTGGCCCCTGTTTGAGGTAGAGCCCCTCGAAAAATGGGTTTCTGACTCCGGGAAATTCATCCTCATTGGCGATGCGGCCCACGCCATGGTGCCATACTTATCAATGGGTACGCTAGGCTTCATTTCATTGAGCTTTATCATAGTGGGAGTAATTTTTGACCATCTCATTCATTACAGGTGTCACTATGGCAGTCGAGGATGCAGCTACGTTAAGTAAAGCTCTAACTTATGTGACTGGCAAGCGTGACCTTCGACTGGTGCTCCAGTTAGTCGAAAAGTTACGTATCCGCCGGGCGAAACAAGTCCAGCAGGCGAGCCTTGCTAACGGGAGAGTGCTTCATCTTTGCGATGGCCCAGAACAAGAAGCCAGAGACAATGCAATGCGGCCTTCGGTGGAAGGAATACCCCTTGAGAAAAGCCCCTATGGCATGACCGACCCAGAAACACAAGCCTGGTGCTATGGACACGATGTGCAGCGGGATTTTGAGGAGGCCTGGGAGAGGCTCGTTAGCGATCGTCATGTTGACGCGTCACTCTGAGATTTTAAGCTGAAACCCTCTCGATTTTGTTTTATTATAAGGCTCTGGTGGGTTAATTTACTTTTAATGGGCGAGGACCAGGACACACTATTGAGGTATTTGTTAAGATATCGTACATTATTAGTCCAGACTCCAGCTGTTACGATGGATGTACCCACCCATGGCTCTAGCTTGGTAGTAGATCCCCCCGTAAGGTTTGAGGATCAGGATATCTGTGATGTACGCACATGGTTTCCTTTTAGTGCCATGCTGTGGATGCCAGTATGGTTACATTACCTACAGGATGACTCCCTCATAGGGTTGGCCAGCCCACACATAGGACGACAGACCCTTCTCGCCTCGTGATAGTTTTTCTTCGGAAATGTAAGTGTGGTGCCATTCTGGAGAATCAACAACTAGACTCTGTAGTCAACACTAAAATTTTTAACAGCGCAGGGACGAATGTAACGTTTCGCAGGGTTCGCTAGCCACCGAGAAGCTTAGCGTGTGAGGGTTATCAATCCTTCGGCGTGACCCACCTCGTAAGCCTTGAGATGGTGGGGATGCCTCAGAGTAGCCATAACCCAATCATGCGTTTTTCTCAAAGCCCTAATGCATTAATATAACATTCGTTCTTCTGGCGAGACACGTAGACGCAATTTTTCCAGCCGCAATATGCAGGAAGGTACCATAGCTCACACGTCGTCAACTCGCAAGATCCTGGTAACTAGTTAATTTACTCGGGCCGAATCGGTATGGTCCAATGCTCCAGAATCATGTC
This sequence comes from Aspergillus sojae, assembly GCA_008274985.1. Taxonomy (NCBI): domain Eukaryota; kingdom Fungi; phylum Ascomycota; class Eurotiomycetes; order Eurotiales; family Aspergillaceae; genus Aspergillus; species Aspergillus sojae. The sequence goes on along the minus strand of CP035527.1, from coordinate 3,049,103 downwards.
TAATCCTGTGACTCTTAGTCAATAGGTAAATTTTCTGCTGTAGTACTGTAGAATCAGCATTGCAAGACATGACGAGAACGACATTGGCCCCTGATCATTTTTTCATTCTTTTGTTCGTCAATCTTTCTGTATCCTTCTATCTCTAGCCTCTATTCTTCCTTCCTACCTCTTTTATTTTTCAAGATTAGCGGAGGACTTTAAGAGCATCCAATCATTTTACATGAAGGATCCTATGGGCAACTTAAGCAGACATGCAGGATGTCCCGTCGTACAGCTATCGCAATTCTCTGAGGCCGTGGAACGTAGTATGTCAATCAACATGCCTTGCCGCAAGTACTCTAGTGATGGCGATGAGAATTTATACAAAGTTCTTCTTAAGGCGATCTGCAAGCTGGGAAGACTGTATGTGCCGAATATTTCGAGGAGGAAACGGCGAGCTAACCTGAAATTGTACAGATACTTGCCTCATTGCTTCAGTGAGTGATTCCAATTGTATAGCTTTATTGTTATATCAGAAAATAAGAGTCGGGTGGAAAGTAATGTGAATGAAAGCAGGCAGAGCTAACACTTCGATGACAAGGTTGGGTTTATAGGATATACTACCATTTCGTTTGAAGCCGACAAAGTGGGCAGTGGCATTCATGAAGCAGAAGTTGCTAAAGAGGACCTCGTGAAATATGCAAAGGTAGGACGATCCTATCTTGGTTGTATCTTATCGTGCAGATGTTAATCAGTCGCGTGATACAGCTCGCCAATGCGTCGCAGATCATGTACGGCCCCCTGATATTCATCACCAAGCTGTCCATCCTATTGCTTTACCTCCGCGTTTTTGCTCCAGCCAAGAGAAGTTGGATGTACATCTTCATCCACGGCCTTCTCTGGTTCAACGCCGCATTCTACCTGGCGGACACCCTTCTCGAGATCTTCGCGTGCGTACCTCGCGAGAAAATCTGGCACCCTGACATCCGAGGACATTGCGTAAATGTGAACGTGATGATCCTGGCGACCGCTATCCTGAATACCATTTCGGATTTCTCACTTCTTATCCTACCCATATTCTCTGTCTGGCGTCTTCATATGCGAAATACTCAGAAATTAGGTATTTCGGCCATTTTCGCTGCTGGCCTCTTGTAAGTATCTGGATGTTATATCATGGCTTCAGAAGCCTGATACTGACAAGAGCGTTGACCAAATACCCAGTGCGTGTTTCTCAAGTGCTATGCGGATTAGCATCAGTGTGCAAAAGAACAACACATCTGATAGGACATATGACTGGTTCCCGGAGTTTCTCTGGACGTGAGCCTCTCCGTTTCCTTCCAGTCAGAAACAGAGTTTATTGACAACGATGATCTTCTCCAGGTCTGCCGAGATCAGTGCCGGTATAATTGCTAGCTCTTTGCCCGCAGTGCCATCTTTCTTCCGCCATATCAAGGGGAAGGCCTCCACAGCCATTAGTAGCGAGGCCCAAAGCACGAGTAGATCAAACCGATATAATCTGTCTAAAAGACAAAGATGGAGTTCTAATAGGGGATCAGGGTGGAGAAATGGACACGTTGGGAGCTTACCACAGATGGAATATAATGAACTGGATGATATACATGAATGGGGATGTCGTGGCTCACGACTGGTGGACCATGGGGCGACTTCAATTTCTGACAGCCGTACAAGCCAAAAAGGCATTTTGAAAACTGTAGAAATAGACGTCGAAGAGACCGCGATTTGTTAAAATAGATACGTGTTTAAAGGACACGTCAAACAAAATTACCTTTATAAGGTCACTTGGCTTGTAAAATTCGAAAAATCAGTACATCCATCTGAAACTATCACTCAACTTAACCTGATCACAGATGATAACTATAAAACAACATCGATTCCCCCCATGTCCACTTAATGTCCCCAGCCCTATGGTTCTCCTTTGCACAGGCAACTTCCTCCATTGGAGACACGATAGTCGAGTAATGAATCACTTTTGAAATCTAAATTGACCGTGTCGGCAAGAACCTCAAATAATGCCTCCTGGCCTAAAAAGACATTTGTTGCCGGCAGTCTATGTGACAGTTTCCTTCGGTCAAACCCACCTTACCAGGAATGCCTCGTGAGAGTTATGCAGAACCCAAGTTTCCAGACCTGGTTCCGATCAAGTCACTTGGAAAGCATCATCTACAGCTGGGAGATACATCCTCATCTGCGAGTAAAGGGGCAAGTAGACAATTCGACAAAATACCTCCAGAGGACATAGCTGCCTTAAACCACCTGTTCTATCAGACAGTAACCCCAAACTCCAATAATACACGTTTTGAGAACTGTACAGCAGTCGTGCAGTGAATACCATCAACATGACCTATCACAGGTCTAACTAAAGACCATATCAGGCACAAATTGAATCTAGGCCAAGCTTTTTGCTTTCACGAGCTTTTAGGCTTATCACCTTCGCGACTTTCCAGAAGGCTAAGCTTGAACCTTCGGTAAAAGAACCAATTCTACGGAAACATTGGTCAAAATTCAAGGTCCAGTTTCAGCCATCATGAGAATCGGACTTACAAATATCCGCAGTGGTAAAATTGCAACAAGTAATCGAAGAGTGCGCGCGTGAACGCCTTCCCATATTTCAGCACTGACCTGTGGCTTCACCAGCTTCGCGATCACGGATCTCGCATAAGCATCTGCCGGCATGCCATTTGCGTTGCCTTCGTACTTGATCTCCTCAATAGTCTTCTTGAGTGGGAGATAGAGGGATGTCTCCGGAGCATGCATTCCATGGTGTAGAATGTTACTCTGCACGAAGCCGGTGACAAGCTCAATGACCTCTATTCCAAACGGTTTGACCTCCTACAATGCAGGTCAATTACAGGAATCCGGGATGGGACAAAGTGACAATGAGGCATGGGGGCAGGGGCAGCAGACTTACCAAGCGGAGTGTCTTGGAATACTGACTGAGGGCCGCCTTGGAGGCATTATAAGGCGCCTGCCAGACCATGGGCACGTTCCTTGTCACGCTTCCAAGCTGCACAATACGTCCGCGAGGTGAGTTGCGGAGAAGCGGAATGAAGACCTGGCAAAGGCGCATGACAGCAAAGAGGTTGACTTGAAACACTTTCTCAACCTCTTCAATCTCAAGGTCCATTGCGGTGGATGCGTAATGCGTTCCTGCATTATTGACCAGGAAGTCTAACCGGCCACCGGTGCGCTCGGATACCGCATCCTTCAGCTTGGCAATACTCTCTGGACTGCTGAGCTCCAGTTCAAAAGCTTCGATATTCTCATGCTCGCTCGTTAGCTCCTTGAGGTATTCGACACGTCGGGCGGTTGCAAGAACGGTGACTCCTTGGGCTGCGAACGCTACTGCGAGCGCTTTTCCAATGCCACTGCTACAGCCAGTTATAAGAGCGAAAGAAGTTGTTTGCGCCATCAGTGAGATCAAATCTCAAACAGGCTGTTGAGTAGTATAGTACAGTGTCGTAATGGCCGTTGTTGAGCTGGAGTGTGTTGAAATGAGCAGGTTGTGTTAAATATGTACAAATGCAACGTTGTGCCGATTGTCCAGAAAAAGATAGGAGATCACATGACTAGTATGATCGTTGAAAGAAACCAGGGACCACACGGTGATTGGCTGTGGAATGTCATAGCATAGCGTAGTATAGCGTGGCCCACCGTAATCAACATCGGCCTTCATGGCTGCAGGCGAGTGAGACACCACATTTGGGATTACGTTAGCCGTTGGGGGCCGGTTGACTAAGACGGCGTGTTTTGCACTGCCTCTCCTATGTTACAAATAATGTGCATGGGGTTCTAACTTCTCCCTTTATCTTACAGGAAACAAAGGATCAGCAAGCTTAACTGAGTACTCTGCAAGTGGCAGTCCCGTGCTGAGCGGGTTCTTCCGGCCCGAACGGGCAATTCCGAACCGAACCGGGGTGGAGACCCTTGTTGGCTATATAGCCTGTTTGTTATCAAAGCCTAGCTTTATACAGACAGATCCCAATGTGGCGGGGTGTTATTAAATTGCTCGTGTACTTAATAGTCGAATTGAACTTGGTACTATTTTAAAGTCGGCGGTACATGAACACAGACGGCTTATGCTTATTACTTAACTGAGCTAATTATACAACTTCATTCGCAAACACACTACAAAGCCATGAAGTTGGGGCTAGTTTGACAGAGGCTTTGCTTGTGCCAGCCTTCTTTTAAACTGGGCGAGACATGCATCGTCTTGGCTGGGTGTTGGTAGGCTTGACAAGGAGGTTGTGAACTTAGTCATGTCGCTCACGGCCCCAAATATGAAGGTGGGTGGGCGCAACTTGTGTTTTCTTTTTCAATCCTTGACCAATAAACGAGAGACCTGGCTGATGGGATTCCCTGCCTTGAAATCGAGCCGAATAACTAGCGCTTACATACTTCGACGAGAGAGGGGATAAGATCTCGCTAAGCCCGGCAATGGCATGTTCCTCACGGCATTTTTAGTGCCTGGGGGTGGCAGACAGCGGGTTGTGAGATCTAATGTAAGCCCCGTAAGTCCCAGTTCCCTGCTTGACGCGTGTTGTAAGCTCCCGAAAAGGGATAGGGAAAGGAAAGCCTGCGTGAAGCATGAACTGAGTAGTACTACGGGAGAAGTTCCTGACAACAGATTAATGTCTCTTTAACATATAAGCCCTCTTGATGGTCTCGTTGGAGGTTTGTCCCGGTCACACTAAGACTTTCCTTTTCTTCTCACTAGCAATATGATACTCTCATCTGAACAGCGTCAAGCTCTCCTTGATGGTCCAGCTGCCTCTCCCCCTTCGGGAGTCGTTCCCAATCTCGCTGATCCCCCAAATCTGCAAGCCGTCGGGCGGGCTCTAATCCTCGTCTTCTGGAGTCTGGCTTTGATCACATTTGTTATCCGCATCTACACGAAGGCTTTTATCATTAGATCCTTCAGAGTATCTGACTGTAAGTAATGGCTGTTTCACATAGACCGACCGGGCTGCTAACATACCTCATAAGACGCGATAATTATAGCTTGGGTATAGTTACATGATGCTTCCTCCCACTACCGCTCCATATTTAACAAGGCTAGGCACTATCCATTGGCTACTTCCCAATAGCATGGAAAGTTGGGGATATTGCTCCAGGTATAGACCAATGGAACCTGCAGGTGAAGAACTTGATCGAAGTGTTACATGTATGGGTCCATTGAAACAAATACACAAGTCACTCCAGTATATCCCTAACCAATTCAAAATAGTGGTTCCATACCGGCCTCATTATGTATTCCATTATCATCTGCTTTATCAAGATCTCAATCCTCCGGCAATTCCTCGAGATCTTTAGTCTAAAGCAAGATTATTTCTTCTGGACCTGCCACTGTCTTATCTGCATTAACATTCTATACTATACCGTCTTCACCTTTACGATCATCTTCGCCTGCAATCCTATCTCGAAATACTGGGATGTTCTAAGAACAGATGGCAAATGCCTCAATACAGAGCTACAGATGTTTGTGGCAGGAATTATCAATGCCATATCCGATCTGACAATTTTGATTCTCCCTCATCTGAAAGTCTGGAAGCTCCAGATGTCGCCCCGCAAGAAACGTGCTGTTTCTGTGGCCTTCCTGTTTGGCTTCATGTGTGTTCATCCATCCAGTCCTCACTCATGCCTTGAGAGTGCCTCCGAGCAACATTGTAATTAATGGTGCTATATCCAGAGCCTGTGTCGGATCATCGCTCAAGATCTACTACGCAGTAAGACTTCTTAATACCGAGAACAACAAATCCTACCATATCTACCTCCTTGGAGTCTGCACACTTCCCGAAATTGGAGGCGGCATAATTGCTGGCTGTCTGCCATCGTCGGCCAAATTTTTAAAACACATGCTGCAAACGCCTCTTATCTCGAGTTACAAAACCTATTTCAGCAACTTTATCTCGGCATCCTCTCGGTGGTCTTCGTCATCAACCGTCGCTCGATCGCCCGGGGATTCCGCTGCCATGGATCTCGAAGCTGCGAAGAAGAGTCAATTTGATGACCAGTACCCACTGACTTCGGTTGTGAGTTGCCCAGGCAGTGAAACTGTCGATGTCTCTGTTGCGACAGCACACTCGACGCAGGAGTGTACAATAGTGTCCAGTCGTGGTAAATGAAACTGAGGTCAAAGAGGCTGTGGGAGGAAAGTGGTACGTTTTGACACTGTATATACTTAGTTTAGATGCATGTTCTTGTTATCACCAATATGTAACCTGCTGAAACGCATCTAGAATATAGCCTAACTGAGTAGCTAAGGATATCAGCTACTCTAGTCTCTAGATGATCTATGAAAAATCATCTAGTCAGGTTCGAGTGTATGCCTAATAATGTCGGTTAGGACAATGATGGAAAGAGGAAAGGTTGTCCAATCATAACCTGAGGAAGTCTTCCTAATTAGTCGTGCCTATCAATTTCAAGTTAAGTAGCCAGGGTTTGGCAGGCACGTGTATAACCCTACTACTAACACTAAACGCCCATACTCGGTTCAGCTCTGAACTTGCTTCTTCTATCCAATCGGTGTTCTCGAAGCAAGCAGAAACTCAACCTTGGCGAAACACAAACAAGAGATTACTTCTATGATCCGTGTCAAGACTGATATCTTGCTTCCAAGTGAGTATGCCTGCTAGAAGGGCGACAGGACAGTGTCGTAGCCCGAACAGATCTATGTAAGATCCACTGTATTGTCAACCCCACGGTTCTCTTCAGCAAGGTAATTGGTGAGGTTTGATTACTTATAGATCTACCTTCTCATGAATCGCCTGGCAAAGTCTAAATCATTCCTTTATTAACAATTATACATCTACTCTGACACCCTTGCTAGAGGACCAAGAGCCCATAAATACAATTTTCTTCGAGCTTAATACGTCTCTCTTTGGCCCTTATTCCTCCAGCAACTTGCTCACCATTTCAGCAGGCGTCGTCCTTGGTGCAGCAATTTCCAAAACTTCCTTGCTGGTCGTCGAAGCATTACACGTCCCTTCCCACATGGTCAGCAACCCATCCTTAAGAGACGCCATGACAGTCTTTGATTGTCCCGGTCCTCCAAATCCACTAGCTAGAAGCGCATCCATGAAGCTCAGATCTTGGTAGCTCACGTCCTTCACCTTCGTACCAATATGCTGCTCCACCAAACCCACAAGCTGTTCACCAGTGATATCCTCCGGTCCATTCAGGACATACTTGGCCCCGCTATGCGAACTCGGATCATCTAGGGCCAGAAGGTGTGCCGCGAAGATGCCGACTTCATTGGGTTCAATAGGACCTACAGGCGCGTCTTTTGCCGCCATCAGCCTCAGTGTGCCCTGCTCGCCAGTTCGCTTATACTGCTTGATATACTCGACAGCGGGAGCAACATAGTAGGTTAAAAACGCATTTGGCTGAAGAGACGTCCACTTCAAAGCACTGAATTCCGGTGAACTAAGTAGAGCTTCAATAGCCCAGTGCGCCCGCGGATAGTATCCTCCGAAATCAGGGCGCACAGTAGGCATGGTGGTTGAGATGCGCACAACGTACTCCACACCAGCTTTCAGGGCGGCAACATGGAAGGCCGATTCTTCGACAAATTGGTTTGGTGCGTTGTGAGACGCGATAAAGGCGCGCACGACTTGGTGCTCTTGCAACCAGTCGGCGGTGATCTCGGTCCAGTTTTGCTCGATGATTTCGACACCGGGGATTTTTGCAAGTTGTTGAGCCGTAGGGCTAGTAGCGGATCTAGTGAGGGCGATGATACGATAGTTGGTTTTGCTTGCTTTCAGAAGCGTTGGGAGGGTTTCTGTCACGGCTCGGCCAGTGTTGCCTGTCGCACCGACGATGAGGATTGTTGGAGCCATGGTTATTGAAGAGGTTTCGGGAGATTGGATTGTTGGCGGGAGGGATAGTGGCCGCTTTCCAGGTGTGCTTCTTGGTGCTTTATATGGTGTCTGTGTCGTATAAGAGTAGCTTAGGAATAATTATAGATTGTGAAGTCAATTAGTGAGCATTTCCAGGCCAGTGGGGAACTCTGGTGGTGGGATCCCCGGTAGTCGGCCATCCCACCACTTGTATTTCAAATCCATAGATTATACTTAAATTGAATCTAACGTCAATAGCGGTTTAGTTTGACTGCTGATACAATTCTACGATTTTCTCTAACTGATGATCCGCTTTAATAATACAGCTTGATTAGAAATCCACACCCCTGAAAATAGCATCACTGATCTCAACACTTATAAAATAGAACATAGTATGCTGAGAAGCACATATCAACATCAAAAACACTACATTGTTTCATCACCGCTTCGACAACTGAATCTCACATTGACAAGATGGCACTGAAGTATCTCATCACCGGCGCAACCGGAGGCCTTGGAAAGCACGTGCTGAACTACTTTGTTGAAAATGTTCCTTTTTCTGAATTTGCTGCTGCATCGTCCAATCCCCAAAATAAATCGAAGTTTGAGGATCGTGGAATTGCCTTCCGCCATATTAACTACGATGACCCTCAATCACTTGAGACGGGACTGCGCGACGTCGAGAACCTGCTTTTCGTCAGTTCGAGTGGCTATTCGCGAGGCGAGCAGCATTCTAATGTTATAAACGCCGCTAAGAAGGCTGGGGTGAAGCATGTATGTATATTGACCCCATTCTATATTACTTATACTGCAGAATTAAGGCGCTAAAAAAAACCTCTAGGTGTGGTATACATCTCTCGCCTTTGGTGGCTTCTCAGACGACTCCAAGGCTCCTGTACAGCAGGACCATCTTCTTACTGAAAAACTACTTAGAGAGTATGTTATTCATTTTCTATTGATAACTCTATGAAAATATTTTCGTACTGGTCTAACTATCCTAGATCCGGTCTTACATATACCTCCATCCGCGAAGGCATATATGCGGAAGCCTTTACCGTATTTCTTGACTGGTACCCGGCAAAGACAACAGTGACGCTTCCCGCAGACGGGGAGGTGGCATTTACTTCACGTCCAGAACTCGGTGAAGCGACCGCGCGCATTATGATTCGCGGCGGATACGAGAATCAGATTGTCCTATTTACTGCAGAGGAGACAATCACTGCGAAGGAATTGGTAGACGTTATCAATGACTCGACCGGTCGACAAGTCAAGCTTAATCTGGTCTCACCGGAGGAGTACCTCGATACACATAGCATACATGACCAGCGTGGCAAGCCGAGGGAGCACTTTGAGTGGATTGCTACAGTTTGGGATGAGATTACAAAAGGATCATTGCACACAATACATCCGTTGATGCATGAAATTCTGGGGAGGGAGCCTACTAAGCCTCGGGATGCGGTGAGGAAGTTGTTAACGGATAATAGGGATTATACGTTCCTCTAGGACTGTATACAGGAGCTAGCTATTTCTGATTCTAGAATATCACGAATCTCAAACGCTCTGTATTCTGGGGTGCCACTACCAGTTCTACTCCACCGATGGGAATTAATCCCGTCAACTATTAAGCCAGGAAGTAGCGTAACTGGTCTATATGGAAGCCAGTTAAGTAGAACTGCTTTTTTAAGAAATGTTTCTTCAAGGCTGATGAAGCACCACCGAATCACCGCCGCACTAGGCTAGGTGTGATATTCGAGATGTTTGAAAGCTACTAGAAGCAGTCAAAAAGTCAATTCCATGAACAACTGTCTTATATATATAAGGAAAATAGAGAAACAGCTGTATGATTGCTCATGAGGTAATCCATGATTACTGAACTTATTAATGGATAGTCGCCGAACCGGGGGGATTATTTTGCCGAAGAAACGGTAACTCGTGGGTCAACTCCACTCAATAAGATAAATTAGCGCTGCTTTTACTTTTCCCCAAATGTCTCATTGGCTGTCTTGAGTGCTCTGCGCAATTCCTACACCGGCGATTGTGTGGTTATTCAGGGACTCGTAGATCATTCGTCCACGTAAGTACCCTTTGATCTAGGAACCGTATTCTGGAGAGAATCTCGACCCCACACAAAGAAGAGGAATGTTCAGGAAGTAGTTCGAAACAATAAAGTCAAAAATTAAGTATTGGAGTGACCTACACGGAGAAGTGATGTCATCTATCATCAGCTGCCCCACTGTACCCTATATAAGCTCGACCGGGACCCTCATTTTAAGGGTTTACGAAACAGCGCAGAGAAACCACACAATTCACACAATTCACACATCCTGACAAAATGGCTCCCAAGGTTCTCGTCGTTCTTACCTCCCAGGCCCAAATTCCTGGCCGCGACCACGCCACCGGATGGTATCTGGTATGTATTACCAATTTACCCCGCCATGTACACCTGTCTATCGAGCAGGTCTAATGGGAAGTCTAGCCCGAGTTCGCCCACCCGTGGGAGGTCCTCCATGAGAAGGTCGAGCTCACCATCGCCTCCCCTAAGGGTGGTGAGGCTCCGCTCGACCCCTCTTCTGCCGAGGCGTTCAAGAGCGATCCCGTGTCCGCGAAATTCCTGAAGGAGCAGGAGTCGCTTTGGAAGAACACCCACACGCTGGCTGATTTCCTGCCTCGCGTTTCGGAGTTCGATGCCATTTTCTACGTTGGCGGCCATGGACGTAAGGAACAATTCTTCCCACTTTAACAGAATGGATTGAACTGACCGCTATAGCTATGTTTGACCTCCACTACGACGAGACCTCCCTCTCCCTGATCCAGGCTTTCGCTGCCGCCGGAAAGCCCGTCTCCGCCGTCTGCCACGGCCCGACCGTGTTCATCAAGGCGACCACCAAGTCCGGACAGCCCTTGCTCGCCAACTCCACCGTTACCGCCTTCACCAACGTCGAGGAAGACCAGGCGCAACTGACCGCGCTCATGCCATACCTGGTCGAGGATGAGTTGAACAAGATCCCCGGATGTAAATTTGTCAAGGCCGATCAGCCGTGGGGCGAGAAGGTTGTTGTGTCGAAGACGTCCGACGGCGCTACTCTGATCACCGGCCAGAACCCGGCCAGTGCGACGGGCGTTGGAAAGGAGATCCTCAAGGCTCTGGGACTTTAAGATTACTATATGCATATAATTCATGAAATGTATGATTGTTATGAGAAATAAATGATCATCTGCTTCATCTTCTTCATTTGCTGTTCGCCCGTCGGATTCCGACGGGTCAATGTATATCTAACACGCAGACCACACTGACAGCGATGATCTCCCCCGTTCTAAGGGTCCGTGAGCGAATCAGCCTTACTCAATGCCGAGCGTGGTCTTCAAACACCGGAGATACAAAGGACGAAGAGACTGATAAGCACCCCCGCACCAATATCCTGAAGACCTCCCATTTGGGGAATCGACAGGGCGGTTCAGGTACTAAATTAGCCAAGACTCTAGCAGCGGCCAAAGGCGTTGCGGCATTGCAGAATGTGTGCTGCTTCATTGCATCCGCTCATGTACGCCAAGAACCCGTTCGGACACTTGTGGTTTTCACTGGCTCTAGCACGTTACACCCGGCAGATGAAGAGATATGCAAGGGATGGTGCTGATCGCCCGGCATGTGAGATATTTAAAGGTCGCCGGCACAATGTGTTGTAAATGGTGGATTCGTTTGTTTCCATCTTCTTTGGCCGGTTCGTCATGGTCCAATTCACCGTCCTGGCCCTTTTGGCCCTACCTTTCGTGAATGCTATTCCTGCCCCGGCTCCTGTTCCAACTCCCCCGGGCATTCCGGCGACAACGACTGCGGAGAATGAGTTGGCTGGGTTAACAGTCGCTGCTCAGGGCTCGCAGGATGGCTATGACCGGGATAAATTTCCCCATTGGATCAGCCAGGGCGAGTATGTATCGTCACCCGTTCTTTAAAAGCAAATGTGCTAAAATACTTCATGAAGTTCATGCGACACTCGTGAAGTCGTTCTTGCCCGTGATGGTGAGGACGTCGAAAAGAATGATTCTTGCTCCCCCACTAGTGGAACCTGGTACTCGCCGTATGATGGGAAGACCTGGACGGATAAGAGCGACCTGGACATCGACCATGTTGTACCGCTTTCCAATGCCTGGAAGGTAAGTCTACCATCATTCTTACAAGGATAGAGTCCGATCTAATAATGGAACACAGAGCGGAGCCTCAGACTGGACCACCGACCAACGTCAGGCGTTCGCCAATGACTTGGAGAACCCTCAACTCCTCGCGGTGACAAACTCTGTTAACCGCGAGAAGAGCGATGATGGACCGGAGGACTGGAAGCCTCCTCTGAGTAAGTTCATTCCCAGTTTTTATCTGGTCGTGCGCTAACTGTGTAGCTTCGTATTATTGTACCTACGCAAAGATGTGGGTCAAAGTCAAGTCGGTGTATAACCTGACTATTACTCAGGATGAGAAGAGTGCTCTTGTTGATATGCTGGACTCGTGTTAGTGATGGTACTGTACACAGTTCATGATATCAGGTGTCGTCAGTCCTGTGGCATGGACACGATGATTTGATATGGATGTTTACTGATAGCATACGATACCGTATTTGCGAGCCCTTCCCTTGCCGTGTCATGGGGCGGAGCTTATACTATTTACTATCCTCGCAATTGCCCTAAAACCCTGGTTACTGTTTTAGTTATGTCTATACATGATACATACCTCATTGGATCGATGCTTATCAATGCCGATTAGGGCAATCTACAGTCACATCAAATTCCTCCGGTCGCGACATTTTCATGAAAGAAACTATATCAACGCATTAAAAGGAAGAAAAGTAGTATACGGTACAAAGGTCTTCACATACGCCAAATGTATGTCTCGTTTGGCCGGGTAAGCGATTTGTACCAACCGCTAATCATAAACAAACATGATTTCGAATACACGTAACTTCCTTAACCTTAGGAATAGTATCTAGGAGGCCCAGACTGTCCGGCATTGGATTGTGGCCCAGCATTTTGCTGTGGTCCAACATTGTGCGGCCCAGGATTCTCTTGTGGTCCAGTATTGTATGGGCCAGCATTGGACTGTGGCCCAGGGTTGTACGGGGGTCCAGTATTTGACTGTGGGCCAGTGTTATTCTGTAGCCCAGCATTGTGCTGTGAATCAGCATTATACGGTGGGTAAGCATTGTACGGTTCAGCATTATTCTGTGAACCAGGGTTGTGTTGTGGTCCAGTATTGTACGGCCCAGCATTGGACTGTGGCCCGGGGTTGTATGGTGATCCAGCATTATATGGTCCAGCGCTGTGCTGTGGTTCAGCATTATACTGTGGTCCAGCATTATGCGGTCCAAGATGGTCTTGTGGTCCAGTATTGTATGGGCCAGCATTGTACGGCCCAGTATTTGACTGTGGGTCAGTGTTATACGGTGGGTGAGCATTGTACGGTCCAGCGTTGTTCTGTGGACCAGGGCTGTGTTGTGGTCCAGCATTAGTCTGTAGCCCAGCATTGTACTGTGGGTCAAGATTGTACGGTGGTCCAGCGTTGTTCTGTGGCCCAGGGTGGTACGGTGGTCCAGCATTCGACTGTAGTCCAGTATTGTACGGCCCAGCGTTGTTCTGTTGGTCAGGATTGTACGGTGTTCCAGCGTTGTATGGTCCAGCATTTGACTGTGGTCCAGCATTGTACGGGGGGCCATGATTCGGCTGAGAAGAAGTCAGGTCCCCAGTGCTGGACTTTGGTTCAACGAAGTTCTGACAATTGGAATCAATATGTTCATTGATTTTCAGCGATGATACAGATTGTTCGCATATCGGACATGTCACGATAGCGCTTGGGTCATCGAGGGAGACATTGGGCTGTGGCCCAGGGTTGTGCGGTGGTCCAGCATTATACGGTGCTCCAGCGTTGTGCTGTGATTCAACATTGTATGGCGGTTGAGCATTGTACTGTGCGCCACTGGTGTCTTGTGGTCCAGTATTGTATTGCGGCCCGTGATTTGGAGGCGGCTGGACTTGAGCCATCTGAGTGCCCGCAAGATCTTCATATTGGAGATCGCTGGGACTTGGCCCCGTCGCCATGTTAACTCCCGCAGGTGTCTGCTCGAACTGTACATCACCTTGCGCCGCTCGAATCGTGTGCGTCAGCATTTTCACTGAGGGATCATCGGTGCGAGCCTGGCCGGTCAAGATCTCCTTTGCGGGAATCTTTCGACCGTAGAATCGTTCGTTCTCATCGATCCGCTCGATGACGACTGTTCCATCAATCTGCACACCCGCATAAAATCCTCGGCTCTTAACATAGGTCCAGATCGGGGCTCTCCGTTTATGAACTTCCGACTCTATCACACCACCAATTCCCACCGGTCCAGCAGTGACCCCGATCTCGCCGCCGAGAGTAACACGGACCTTCGTGAATGCCTCCAATGCCTCATACGTGTTAATCACCATCACACAATCGTAGATATCTGCACCGACAAGAAATCCCAAACCGGCCGTGTGCAGCAGGATACCCGACGGCGCACTCCATTCGCCGGTTTCAGGCACTCTGGCAATGAGAACACCACTACCGCCCGCACCACTGAACCATAGGCCCGTCCTCATAGCCGTGAAGATAGCCAGTCCTTTCGCCTGTCGGATAACTTCGGCCGGGATCTTCTGTAACACTTTCGGCTTTCCTCGCGGCTTATCGATCGGTTGTTTTCCTCCTTTCGTTTCAGGTGCAGGTGTACTGTCTTTGGATTCCTCAGCGTAGACGCCGTCTTTACAGAAGCTCTGGAGAATGCGGGCCACCTTCTCGCTTTCCTTGTCTATTGTCATGGGCCAGAAGGCCTCTGATCCGAGTTTATTAGTCAGTCGGTTAACGGGAGGCCCAAGTTTGTCGAGTGCATCCCAGGCTTTGTCGAAGTTTTTCTTGCCGATGACTTTCGTTTTGTTCCATATTGAGTTTTTCTTGTCCGGCGCTTGGGACATGGTGGAGGTGCGATGATTTGTACCTTATCTATAGTTCTAGGATATTCTGGAGTCAAAGAGTAGTGAAATGGCATATGTGGTCAGAGATGTAATTGAGAAAGAGGGGGAGCCTGGGGGGAAATAACAAGGCTATCCTTAAGAGTTATCCCTGTCTAGGCAACACAGTGAATCAACAAACGACGACATCGGAGCGGGGCAGAATTCATGATCCCAACAGCTAAGCATTGCACATGGCGGGGTGATTGGTTTTCATGTCTCCACTTCCCACGGGATCCGCGGCTGTTCCACTTGCCCAATCGCGGGATTTTTTCGTATTCTGTGCTATTAAAAGCGTTCTCATTGTTTCGTGAGACACCGGTGGCTTTCTAGTACAATGAACCTATGCATGCAAGGTTCCTACGCCCAGATTAGCTCCCAGCGCTTAATAGCGTCACGAATCAGCGAGTAGCCTATGGACTAACACAAAAGTTCTACCCCTCAAGCACCGAATGTTCGATCATTATGCGAGAAATCCCATCTTTTCTTTATCAATGTGGAGTGGTTGCCAAAGGAAGTTTCCGATGTAGTCGAGACACGATCTCTGGGTAATCTTCCTCGTCCTCGGCCGTGATAAGACCATGTCGAATGAAGAAATCCACGAGAACACTGGCACTGGCCGGTTTGAATTTGCCATTTAACATAGCCTCCTTCACTTCATCCGTGTCCATCAGATGAAAGGCGTATACGTCATCATCGACCACTTTGAAAACCATATCTGAGTCGACTTCAAGGTCATACACATACAGCACTCCCGGATTGATGAGCCCCGGGTGACCACCAGATCGCTCATCGCTGATAGTGACCCAGTTCACTGTACCCGCAGCCCGTGCATTCTTCCTAATCAGGTCTTCAGGCATTGCAGCCTCCTCCGATGCCTCGCGAATCAAACACTCTAGCGGCTGCTCTCCGATGGCCATACCACCAGCTACGGTATTATCCAGCAGACCTCCGTAGGCCTTGTGAAATTGTCGCTGCGGAATCCAGAATTTCAGCCCGGACTCTGTCCGAGTGTACACTGTCATATGTACCCCGCGACCTATGATACCAAGATACGAGAAGAAACTCCGATCAATACCCACCGGAAACCTAGCACCGACAATTGGGAACTGTTCGTGCCTCTTTTTCCCGAATTTAGGAAACACCCCTTTCTCGCGCGCAATTTCAGCCTGTCGCTCAATGATTTCCGCGCATTTCTCTTGCCAGTTGGCGCCTTCGGGCCGAATAAGGTGCACTTCTTTCTTGGGCGCAGGGATCACCCGGAAGTCTGCCGTCCATGGCATATCCTTTACCACGGCATCAATCAAGAGACCGTGTGGTCTGGGATCCTCCGGAAGGTAGAATTTCCATAGTGAGCTCTGTACTTGCTCGTGTGCTGAATCTGGATCTTCCGCGTAGGGAAAGCTAGGCGGGTCTTAGTTGGGTTATGTGAGGTTGTTCGGAGAGCGCTTACTTGTCGCAATCCTTTACGACGTCTAATAGGGTCTTCATTGTGGCTGATGAATAAGTGCTGCGTCTCGGTTCCAGGTTAGTTATTGGGCGTAATTACGACATGCATGCGGGGCGCGAAACTGTTGGGGAAAAACTATTTTTCCATACCGAGGTAGTCTCTGGTGTATTCAATCATAAATCCGTGGTAGTATTGTTTGATGACTTTTTTTAGGTCTCGCTTATGTGGGTAGGCTCTCGAGTCAATGAAACAATGAAACAATGAAACTGAGTTTTGGCTAGTAAAAAGTCATTGGTGTTGTTGCTGACCTGGTGGCAGATAACCCTGGCATTTGCCTCGAAGGGAGTGTAGCACCAAAGTAATCGTTCACCACGCGTTATCGACATTTGCAGACACTTGTAATATGTTGTTACTGCTCATACGATACTGACGACTAATTGTTGGGCCGGTGTTCAAACACTTAGCTATGTGGGGTTGAAACCCTCTGAGATTGTGCGTAAGGCCCGACCTCTACCTCAGGAGCAGAATATATAATCCACAAGAGCGGGAAGTATGGAACGCAATTCACACCAGGACGTAGTAAAGGCATGCATTAACTGCAGGAATAAGCCGCGGACGGCCTTCTTACGGTACCAATGGATAGATTATACCCCATTCACCAATCTATAAGCAGTTATGGTAGAGTCTAAGGATGGGGACGAGCATCTAATGCAGACTTGCGTGCTACTAGCTTTCTGTGCTAGCTTTGTGCTATGTGGCCAAAAAACAAAGCGTTCTTCAACAAGTAGCCGGGCTAGCTCAATCGGTAGAGCGTGAGACTCTTAGTCATCACGGTATCTCAAGGTTGCGGGTTCGACCCCCGCGTTCGGCTTCTCTTTTTGTTTCTTTCTTTTTTGGGGCCTTTGCTTTCTTACTTAGTCACCTGGAAGAACGGCCCTTGAATATGTCAGTGGAGACAGAGAAGTGATGGTGATATTACATCCCTGTTTTCCTTTTTCCAGTTTCACAAAACTCTCCTATTTATTGCAGGAATCGAGAATCGAGCATCTTGTGTTTTACGTTTAATGCAAGTATTCGAACCTAGCTCTAACTCATGGACTAAATGACAGCATTCCTTACACTCCTTCCCCCACCGACATATCTGACTTATTTAGATATAATTTCTGCTGCCTTTTCTGCAATTGCATATACAACTGCTTGGTAGTGCGCTGTTATCGGCAACGGTATAATGCTGGCATCTACAACCCTGAGGTTCTCAACACCTTTCACGCGGAGCTCAGTATCCACTACCCTTCCCATTGACGCAGAGCCAGCTGGATGATAGAATGTGTTCCCTCCTTGTTTCACTTGGGCATCGATTTCTTCGTCGGTAGAATCGGGTCTTAGAGGGTTTAATCCAGGATGTGGAGCCTCACATTCGATCATCGCTTTACCTTCAGGTGTCTCAGAGAGAACCTGGGTTGTCTGTCGAATGGCGGCTCGAAGGATCGCACGATCAACTTCAGTTGAATAATAATTAGGATCGATGAGAGGTGGAGTCATTGCATCGGCTGACGCTATTGTAACACGTCCCCTCGAAGTGGGAACCATGCCTAGTATAGCTGATGCGATATGCGTGCCGTCCATCGGGATATCAGCACCTGCAATAGCCGCACCCGCAGGGGCATAAACAATGATAATCTCAGCATGACAGGAATCAGGGGCAAGATAAGGGTGCGTCCCAAGAGCTGACTCGCTCTCGCCGTCCGCCTTCAACGCTTCCACCAGCACCTCACGTGGAGCTTGCACAGTGGCATTCCAGTCAGCCGGGAGGCCTAACCCATACGCCGGGTCACTCCATAGCGGAGTACCGATAGACAAGCCTTGCTCCGGATGCCGTAGTTTCCACCACCGCACAAACGAGAAGTGGTCATGAAGATTGCGGCCGACTTCCGGCGCATCGACAAGTTGCGTGATATTGTGGTTCGCGAGTTCAGCCGGTCCAATCCCGGAGAGCATTAGCACCTGTGGTGTGCGATATACACCAGCCGAGACGATAACCTCTCGCGATGCAAAGTACTTCTCTCCGCTTACTACTTCGACTCCTGTGGCGACTTTCTCTTTCTTGCCGTCACGCTCTTCGAGGATAATCCTCTTCACCATAGTCTCGGTCATGACGGTAATCCCAGGACAGTTAAATATCCCATACGCTTCACTCGAAATCTGTCGTTGGCCCGCACGCCAATTCTCCACCAACTCACCCAACCCCAGTGGCGATCCCGCATTTGCATCCTGCACATACTCCACACCGACTCTGGCCCAAGCATCCCGCAGCGGCTCTTTCAAAGGGTACTTGCGGTCAGGGCTACTAGAAGAGACCGAAGCATTATGTATAGGTCCACCGGTACCATGCATAGCCGGATCAGCCTTAGCACCGTCAAAGTGTGTCTCAGTTTTTTTAAAATATGGCAGAAGGCCTTCGTAGCTCCAACCCTCATCGCCGACTAACTTAGCCCAGCGGTCATAGTCGGCAGCATTTCCGCGCGTCCATGTACCATAATTTGTGGCGGAACCACCTCCAAGAGCCTTGCCTGCGCTGTTGTAGCATTGGCGGCCGTTGAGATTCTTCTGTGGTACTGTCGTATAGGCCCAGTCGAGTGGGGAGTAATGAGCACCGAAACATGCAAGGGGGGCTTTGGTGAGGGGGTGGTCTGCTGCATTCGATCCGGCTTCGATGATTAGGATTCTTAGAGAGTTGTTCTTCTCATAAAGACGACTGGCGAGTGCACATCCAGCGAGACCACCGCCAATTATAATGTAGTCTTTTGGTTGGTTTGACATTAGGGCTGTTGAGATGCGGGGAAGTCTGGTGTTGAATATGGATTAGTCAAAGAGGGGTTGGAAAGAGTAAGATATTATTTTCGTAAGGAATTACTTGAGTGCATACAGAATGGTCAGCGAACTTATAACTATTTACGATGTATGAACAATGCCCTTTCTTCATCAGGCAATCTTGTTCAATCCACATAGGTTACGATTGGCCCCCACGCCATCTTGTTTTGAGATGCCAAAATAGCCGATCAGGCCAACCATAATTATGCTTGGCTGTGGGGTACCCCATGAGGCGACACCTAGGAATAGCTATGATCTACCTAAATGCCTAGTCTCGTACCTTGTTGGCGAGATAGGTCTATCGGGTTCGCTCTCTCCTATCCACCGCGCTGCACATGTCTATAATATGTAACCTAGCCTGTGCGTGCAATAGCCAAGGCAGAGGCTGTGCTATAAACCACAACAATCTTTTAGAATACGAATAGCTAGATCCTTCGTGGGGACTTCTGGTTCCAAGGTGTCTGTCATATGATTTTTTGGATTTAATAAGTGGTGCTTGGTGAAGGGTTGGCTTATTGTCGTAATAAATTAGGTCTTTTTGGTTATCATTATTGTCTGTTTTATATTGGACTATCGTTCTTCAATGTTAGAGGTATTTAAGCCCTCATAGCCGTACAAGAGACTTTGAGTACCTCTTTCTTGAGATTATCCGGATTCGACTGTTGTTACCGTTTCTTTTTAACCCGGTTGCGGATTACCTTATTATGCCCCTTTGTGGTGATTTGGCTGAGACTCTTACTCGATCTTTCCATCTCGGAGAACCATCAGGGGCCGAGGAAATCAAAGAATTGTGTGGTCTGGCTGGAGTTATTCCTGCTTCTCGCGATCCCAATAAATGGAACGGTGCTGTTACATTCAGAGATCAAAACTCTGTCGCCATAGTTCCATATGCCAAGTTCAGGGAGAATGGAGAAGTCGATAGTCGGGCAGTCTTGGATAGGATCACCACCGCACTCGACCGCGCTTGTGCCGCTGCCGGACATATGCAGGCGTTAGGTCATTGTTGTGACTCCTTCACTGTCATTGTACACCAAAATCACGAACCAGAGCATGGTGAAGGAACAACGCCAGTCAGTTTGTGTCGCATCAGCTTTCTTTCAGCTCTCCAGATACTGGCTGAGCCCAAGGACTTGTCTTCATCCTACGAAATCACAGAATCGAAATTAGTCAACGCCTTGACGCTACTGTGTGGATTGTTAGATCCTATGTTCCAAAACTGCCCAGATTTTCTTCACCGCAACGATCTAGATGGGTCTTTGCACTCATTGTCCCTGATGGTCCAACTCATGTCTTTAGGTTTCCTGTCCTACAACCAGGCCCACGTCGGACCGATTCAACCCTTTTTCCTGGCTACTACCCAGCGCAGAATCCTCCTTGCAGGTAGCAAAGCTTGTGAATCCCCTTCGATGGGTATCATAGCAGAGTTGACGAACCTTACATGTATTGGGGACATGGTTAGTGGTCCAGTCTTGACATTCAAGATAGATCAGTTACTAACATTACTAACAGATGCCCCATACCATCAGGATGAAAGAAGATTTGATCTTTTAGCTACTGCTGAGGACTTGCTTGACACCTGGGGTCCTGGTGGATTTATTGTGTATCGACATCTCAGTGAAAACCCACGTGCTATAAGCATCTCTGGCGGCGTCATCTATGCTCCCAGAGAAAACGCTTCTAAATTTCACTGGAGTCCTACGGCAAACATCGAACATATTCTACTAGCTCACCTGAACCCGCGCAGCAAAATATGCATAGGCTCGCTTGTTGCAGTGAACCCAAACTGCAATATCAACGAGCAGGAATGCTGGGAGAGATCGATGGACCCATTTCAAAGAGAGACAAAGACCGTCGGAGTATGCGGGGCATGCGGCTGTGCTCACAAAATTTGAAGTTGGAACATAACCTGTGCTCTAATACTGTGCTTGATACCTTCGAGCATTCTTTCATTGCTGAGCAAAAATTTGTGGATAGGCTATAGGTATCGCATGTTGAATAAGAATGTCAGCCATAGTTTGCATGTAGTCACATCAGGTGTTTTACGTATGTGTTTTCTCAAACATATCATCACCCAAAAGTATTTGAACGATTAGGGCTTACATAGCCAGGCGACGTGTGAGCTGAATATCAGCGTTTGATCTAGTAGCGACGTGACGACCTACGCTCGCCTTGCAATATTTACTGTGCAAATAGACTAGTACGCTTCTAAAACCCGTATAATTCTAAATTAAATCTGAAGCGGACTTTTCTCGTCCAGAACGTCTGAGCCTACTTAGATAAACTCCGTACGGCAATTGACTTTGCAGTGGCCAATTTTAAGGTACCAATGAGCGTTACGGGATCAGGAACGGGCCATGCACGTTCGCTTTCGCGGAACGGCTTTAAGTACCGGTCTTCGACGATAACTGGGCCGGAAGGGCCTTTCCGTCATTTCCATCCTTATAATCGGCACATTTCCATGAACTACTGAGTATGAAAAATCTTCTGTCTTGAAACCGAGTGTCCTGATAGCGGCTATTCTCGGTTGGCTTCGGTCATGAGTCAGGGTCCACTAGACCTGTTCCTGACACTTGCCACAGCGCCGTCAATAACCGAAGCCGTTGTCCGGGTGCCGAAGACTTGATTGGCCACGGTTCCGACCGTCACATGGTGCTGTGGCTCGTGCGCGTTTCTATAACATCATTTTTATATCGAAAATCTTTATCGCGGAAAAGAATGGGTCTATCCGATGTTCAAATCAGGCTCTGTTTGGCAGCAAAACGTCAGTGGGCTCTTTTCATTTCGATGGAGTACGCGAGACCAGAAGAAATGATGTGAAAAAAATGGAGGGCTAGTTGGGCCTGTGGCTCTGTCCACCTCTGTGTATATTAGTAGCAGTTGAGAACCTTGCCTTGAGAATTCTGTTGAATTCTCACACGCAGTGATTTCCTTGTACATATCCATAACAATAATAAGATAATCCCTTCACAATGGACCATACTCGGGGTGACATCCCGACTTACCAAGAAGAGCACCACAAGTGTCCATCTCTCGATGAAACCGACACCGATAGCGAGGACTTATCCGATGAAACGGCAAACAATGTTAACTCTTTAGAGCTCGAGCGCATAAACACATATCGCCTTCAGCAAAAGACAACCGTTGGCTCAACCAGAGGCCCCCTGCCGCGAGAGCAATGGCTACCAATGGGTGCCGGGAAAGAATATCCCCCATTACTCCCTGATCCTGAGCAATATGTGGTTGAGTTTGATGGACCAGACGATCCATTACATCCCTACAACTGGTCCATGCTGAGAAGGTTCGCCTGTCCCGCAATGAATTGTCCTAAGTGGATTTAGTTACTAACACAGCATCTATTTAGAGCTTTCCTCGTATGCATCCTCTGCTACTCAACGTTCGCCGGCTCTTTCGCTAGTGCCGTCTTCTCCGCTGCCATTGGTTCTGTGAGCGAGCAGTTTAAGATCGGCACGGAAGCTGCATCGCTAGGCGTCACATTATACGTTTTAGGTTTCGCTGCCGGTCCGACGATCTGGGCCCCAGCATCTGAGCTTATCGGACGACGCTGGCCGTTGTCCGTCGGCCTCTTTGGATGTGGTGTCTTCAGCATTGCTTGTGCCACTGCAAAGGATGTACAGACTATCATGATTAGCCGTTTCTTTGCTGGACTGTTTGCCGCCAGCCCCATCTCAATCGTCCCTGCTGTATTTGCCGATCTATTCAACAATGCACAACGGGGTATCATTATGTCGATCTTCTGCATGGCTGTCTTTATCGGACCGTTTGCCGCCCCTTTCGTGGGCGGATTCATCGCCATGAGTTCCCTCGGATGGCGCTGGACTATGTACATATCCGCCATCATGGTATTCCTGGGCTTCGTTCTCGTCCTTATATTCCTGGATGAGTCCTACCCTCCCGTGATTCTAGTCCGCAAGGCCTCGGAGCTCCGCCGGCAAACGCATAACTGGGGAATTCACGCCAAACAAGACGAAGTGGAGGTTGACTTCAAGGAGCTCATTCGGAACAACTTTACGCGCCCGATTACGATGCTATTTACAGAGCCTATCCTCCTCCTTATCTCCCTGTACATCGCATTCATCTACGGCCTCATGTATGCCTTACTCGGTGCATACCCGGTCGTCTTCCAGGGTGTTTACGGTATGAATATGGGTGTTGGTGGCCTTGCCTTTGTCGGCCTTATTCTGGGTGAACTGCTCGGCGGCTGCTATGTGCTCTTCCTCCAGGGCGCCTATAAACGGAAGCTTGCAGCGAATGGAGACAAACCGATCCCTGAATGGCGTCTCTCTCCTGCCATACTAGGTGCTGTACTCTTTACAGGAGGAATGTTCTGGTAAGCTACTTCCCTTCTCCTCTTTACATCCCTGGTTAGAAACATTACTGATAAATCCAATAGGTTCGGCTGGACCGGCTACACATCCTCCATCCACTGGATGGCACCCATGGCCTCCGGAGTCCTCACCGGCGCAGGAATCTTCCTCATCTTCTTACAATGTTTCAACTACATCGTTGACTGCTACCCCACACTGTAAGCCCTCCTCCCAATAACCCCAATCTCACAATACCCAAACCCAGTAACTAACAGATATTACCTAGTGCGGCCTCCACAATAGCAGCAAACACAATCCTCCGCTCAGCAGTCGGCTGTGCATTCCCTCTCTTTTCAAGACAGATGATGCAGAATCTTGGTGTCCAATGGGCCGGAACTATGCTCGGCTGTATTGCGGCTGTGATGATTCCTATTCCTGTTGTGTTCAAGTTATATGGTCCTTGGCTGAGGGCTCGGAGTAGGTTGGCTTGTTCGCCGGTTTATGATGTTGAGAAGAAGGCTTATGATGTATGATTTTTGATGTTTGGATAAAAGTTTGGTCTTTTGGATTTGTTTTTTAAGCGAAGATACCATTTGCATAGCGTGTGATGTGGTGTTGTGAATTTAGTTATTTTGATATTGTTAGAGGGCTTGGTGATGGGTTTGTGTGTTGTAAATAGCATTATGATTATTGGTAAATACTAAATGATTGGGTTCACTACAAGATACTTTGAGTGAAAGTATGTGTAGGGTGGATAAAGACTGAAGTGTTGTATTTTCATTGAAGTGATGCTATCAACTGTTCACGCGTTCCACTTAATCACCACAATGGAGATCAAAGGAGGGACTCGGTTTCTGTACCACCCATGAAAAAGCCCCAGTCCAAGAAATAAGCAACAACCAATAATAAGAGGTCAGACAAGGGCAAGAAACCGAAACTGGTCCGCGTTCCACCCACTCATGAAGAAATGAGAGAGGGACCGAGATTCAGCATGACCCCAGTTTAATAAACCCCCTAATGAGCAGAAAACAATCAACTGACAAAAGAAAGGACTCCAAACAAAGGAGAGAATGAAAGGGAGCTTGCTAAACCACCCGAGCAGCCTGATGTCCACAATCGTACGGAAGTTCCATAGTTTCACTTGATGCAAGTCCCACGTTCAGAACAAGATCACCAAATCGGTAGAGAGATAATACCAATGTGTCGAGAGAGCCCTGCAGAAGATTTGTTTGGGGAGATGTATGCTCTTGCAGCCAACGCTTTGCGCAGTTGTCGTACACTTCACATAGTCGCTCGAGGCCAACAGTGCCCTTGTGATTGTGGTGGGTGACAAGGTATTCTCCATTGGATGTAACGGTGATGATGAGACCGGGAATGAGATTAGAGATGGCTTGTATGGTCTCATCGAGTGTTAGGGATGATATTTCATCGATGTGGTCCTTGAAGGATGGGTGAGGATCGGTTGGGACATTTATTAAGAGATTTTGTTCTTTTTCTGTGGCTGCTTCGATGGGGAGGGTTGTTGGGCGGGATAGATTTGCGAATCCTTCAGTGTTGTTGTCTGTGTTGTCCTCCTCGTCATCATCTTCGTCCTCCATGTCGTCGTTCATATCAGGGTTGCGAGTTTACAGGCTGGTATCCATGGTTTGGTCATGAGTGGGGGTAGGGGACTCTTTTATACTGCGTGGAAAGCCAGGTATTAGTCATAGTGACATTCATGGGAGACATGAAAGCTCACTCTTTCGCTGATGAGCTCGTGGGGTTTGTCTTAAGAGGAGATTGTAAAAGATTGAATGACTTGGTATGATAATTCACTAGCTTGGTACTTCCTCAGAATGTTTCCATCATTCGATGCAGATCACTGGAATTTTCATACATATACAGAGAAAATCATTGGAATCTTTTCATAAGGGAACATATCTGATTGAGTAGTTTGTATTCCAAGCCAAAGACACAAAGAGTGTGGATGCAGTAGAATGTTTCATAAACAAGTCAAACAAGGAAGCTACACAATGAACTGCAAAGATGAGTAGCTTTGTCCAATTTGACGACAGGTGTGTCTAGTTACAAAGAATGTCTGCGTATCTCTTCAACAAGGCTGGAATATGCCAATGTTTACGTTACCATCTCATAGGTGCATTTCCAATATTTTCACAACAATGCAAGGCCTTCCACAAGCATCAGAACCCTGCAGGAAGAGTCATACCTTGTCTGACGACTCATCACCACCCTTCTCATCCAAGCCAAACTTGGTATTAAGCTTATCCCGGAGCTTGACTTCCTTTTCAAGAAGCGTTACCAACAATCCCAAACCGGCAAAGGCGATCGCCGCGAGCCAAACTGTACGAAGGGACTGTTTGTAGTGGTAGTCAGTATACTACAAACATATGAGGCTCAGCTAACTTACCCTCTGAAAGACCTGAACAACCTGTTCCCTTGAGACGGGGTCCTCGATGCTGTCCAAAAATGCCTTTGTAGAATACTCGTATGCACGGCCAACTGTCAGATAATGAGCTATGGCTGGGTCCGTGATGCTCCTTGCATTCTTCCGACATTCGTTGTTGTAAATAGCACTAGGAATCGTGACGCCCCATACACTGCCAAAGCCCCGTGCAAAACCCCAGACGCCTGTAGTTACTGCGACCAGGCTTTCATCTAAGGGGGCTTGCATGGCGGGGAGGGTGATTCCAGAGAGTAGACCAGCACCGACTGAACAGAGAAGCTGGAAGCATACCCAAGCAGCCGTACTAGAATTTGCATTGAGTAGGCTGAACAGACCCATAGCGATTGTGAGAGGAATGAAGCCGAGGAAGTGGAGGGGCTTGTAGCGGCCGAGCTTAGATAAAAGTATACCTCCTATAATCGCGAACGGGAGGACGCCAGCGAAGACCGGTAATGTGTTGATACCTATAATTTAGTTGAGCGAAC
The DNA here is from genome assembly GCA_008274985.1 of Aspergillus sojae. Taxonomy (NCBI): domain Eukaryota; kingdom Fungi; phylum Ascomycota; class Eurotiomycetes; order Eurotiales; family Aspergillaceae; genus Aspergillus; species Aspergillus sojae. The sequence goes on along the minus strand of CP035527.1, from coordinate 3,022,686 downwards.
ATGCTTGCTAAGGACGACCACCCCGAGAGAGTTTGTCTTACCTGATCGCATTGCTGATACCCCTCGAACAGCTTGAAAATAGATAGGTAGGAAGTAAAATGTCCAATATACACAAATCGAATGCGTGAAACATAATATCAATGCAGCGATAGATGTTCGATTGGACACGGTGCTGCGCGGGAATGATGGCTCCTTGCTAATGGTCCATTCAAACATGATGAAGAGACCGATTCCGACGAAGCCAAGGACAATTGGAACAACGATATGATACGTTCCCCAATCATATATGGTGCCTCCCCAAGTCAGTGCAATAAGAACAGCAATAATGGCAGCGATAAATATAGCATTTCCTGCTATGTCAAGCCGCCCTAATCGTTGTTTCCAGGTTTGATCACGCTCATAGTTCAAACGGAGAAATAGAAATAGAGCCACGAAGGCAGCTGTTTTCCTCGTGAGCGTGTGTTGACATGATAATATACGGGCTCGGTACTTACTACCCCCAATAGGTATATTAAGATAGAAAACCCAGCGCCACGTCGAGTGATCAGTGATGAGACCACCGAGAAATGGGCCAAGGGCAGCTCCGATGGTTGCAGTCATTTGAATCAGAGCCATGTACTTCCCACGCTCTCGTAGTGGTACCAGATCTGTTAAAGCCAGAATTAGTACAAGTTTCTGAAAATAGAAGAAGATCGGCAAACTTACCAGTAACGACAGTATTGATCAATAGAGCTATTGCTCCTCCCCCAAGACCCTGTCTATAAGGAAGATGAGTTTGCGGACGATGTGTCTAGATATTCGATACATACACAGTACGAGCGGCAATCAGCATCCGCATCGATGAGGCACCACCACATAGGCCACTGCCGAGTATGAACAATGCCACAGCCATAAGAAGAAGCGGACGACGACCAAAGATGTCACTTGCTTGAGCAACCAGTGGCAAGATTGCCAGCGAGGCTAAGAAGTACGCATTGGGAACCCATATGTAGGCACTTGATCCTCCAAGGGCTTTCGTTATTGTTGGTAACGCGCTGGTGATAATGGTCCCTTCGATGGTCGATAGAAGACCAGTAAGGGAAAGGGCAATGATAATTGCCCAGAAGCGCCATGGATGTTTTTGGGTTGCTTGGTCGTTCGTTATAGAACTTCTCGCGCCGGCGTGTTCTGCTGGAGATGCGACACTCCCTGACATTATCACCAATTGTCTGCTAATACTAACACAATGTTTGAGCTATGAAGGGAGAATGCTTGGGATATACGGAGCTGAAAAAGGGGGAAAGGGACTGCTTCTTCTTTATATGCCTGTCTCCGAATGCTCTTCGGTCCATTGAGCAAAAGTGACCGAAAGTGCCCGACTTGGGGCAATTATGCATCTAAACTCTCGGCGTACGGAAGACATCAAATTGTCGCGGATAAATTATTGTCCTTGGGATCAGGAGGACGACGAAATACACAAATAATAAGAGTTACGACACCATAAGTAAAGGTGAATTCTCATTTGGTTGGTCGCTAGGAATTTCGGTTACTTTCTATATCATCAAATGCTTGTCCCCAACAGCCGCACCGGCTAAAGAAACGAGCTGTTCTTCTAAACTGTCGAATCCTAGAGACGCCAAATGTCTTGTTTAATACAAAAGGGTGTAGGTCCTAGACCAAAGATAACAAGTACTACAGCCAATCATAATCCTTCCGAACGGTGATATGCCCAATCTGCTGGGTTTCTTGAGATAGTGATCGATGCTGTGGGTCCCAATTTCGCCGCCCCGAAAGCTAAGACCATTAGGAGAGTCCTAATCTACCACTAGTCATGGATCAAGACTGACTCAAGGCTGTCAGATTCAATGAAGCTTTTCCTGTGTCGCCTTTGTATGTTCGTGGTCCCCGCTTACTACCCTTCGCTTGCAGTCTTCCCAAATTCTCCCCAGTTGGACTCTCCTGAAATCTGAAATCATTCATATCACTACTGTTTCCCCCTATATCGCACCAAGAGCCTAACCAGTGACTCTCGTGAACTCCTCTGTGGCCACAGTACCATCCTTCCATACAGTTGGTTTCGTCATCTCCTTCTACAATATGTCTCACTATCAATTTTTGTCACTGGCTACCAAGCCAACGGCTCAGCTCTGCTACAGCTTCCAACCGGCAGTGGGCACAGTTGATCCCGTATTAGTCGTGTTTGTCAATGGCCTTGGACTACCACAAACCTCATGGGAGGGTGTCATTGCGCGCCTGCAGGCACAGCCTCCCGCCCCCGGCCTGCCCGCCATGTTGACCTATGACCGGTATGGCCAGGGCCAGACCACTGACCGTGATCCTGGCGACATCACCGCCGAGGACCCCATGCACGGTCATGATACTTTGACAGTAGTCCGTGACCTGCACCAATTGCTCACACAAATCGCATCGGAGAAAATGGGTATATCCGATCTTAGCCGTCTGCCGCTCGTGTTGGTCTCTAACTCGATTGGAGGCGCGCTGGCACGGCTCTATGCTCAAGAATACCCCGGTACTGTCGCAGGTCTTCTTTTTCTTGACAGCGTGCTCGCAAATTCCGACTTTGTCTCCATCTATCCCGATCCAGATGCACCAGGCTTCGATCCGACCAGCTTGCCGGAAGGGGCGACGGTGGATTCTATCCGTGCCGCTCGGGCATATATGCAACGGGTATTTCACCCCAGCAATGGGAGTCGTGAAGGACTCAGTCGAAAGAACCTGGCGCAACTCTTACCGGACAGCGACGGGCCCAAGTTGCAGGGTCCGGATGGCCGTGGTCCCTGGGTTACCGTCGTCGGTCATGAGTTCGAGGCGTTCAAGGTTGAATTCGAGCAGATGGGCGGTGCGCTCCCGAGACTCACGGAGGTCTACTTGAATCCTTACTGGCATCGTTTCAATCAAGGGTTGGCCAAGCTCACCGAGCCGGATCGCAGCAAGGGCCCTCTCCTGGCTCCGGGGGCCGGTCACTTTGTCCAGAGGGACAATCCGGAGTTTGTCTTTAATGAACTGCGTGGTATTCTAGATAGGGTCCTTTGAGATGCGACAGACGCATGTGGCTTTGTACGGAGGAGGAAATGAAACAGATTGGTTTTGATCCTTGTCTATATTTTACTCTGTTAAGTTCAACTCGCCCCTAACCGACGATTACTTCACATCCTGGAGCCGGACATGTTTGTAAACCCGTCCTTTCCTCGCCCGCCATATTCGGAAGAGACTCGATCATTCTAGTCAAGGAAACCGTAAGCGTAACCAAACTGGTTACGCTATTTCTGCAGTGACGTGTAGTAACCCCGCTTAGCTGTTACATATCAATAACCAGGTATATGCTCGCGGCAGGACCCGGTGTAAAGATTTTGCCTGGTCTTCCTGCTAATGAGTGTGGGTTTGCGCGCTGTTGAATAGCTTGATATTCATCTATAGTTATCGTTATTGCAGAGGGTGGTAATTTAGAGCTTGAACTCAAGTCTTGAAAGGCCTGTTCAATTCCTCATAGCCTTAAATTGTCGCATGCCTAGTGAATCTTTGTTGCATGTATTGTAGACCCGGGGCCTTGCATGATCAGCTATTCTTTCATCTTCTCAACTATCGAAGAGTGCGCAATTTGCTGCCGCCTTCACTAGTGTTCGTAGAAGACTAAAAACTGAAACTGTTCCGTTGCACGTATAGTACGCCGAAAGGTAATGTGGGCGCCTCTTTACATCAATCAAAGTTTACCTCAGTCCTCTAGGCACCTACCAGTTAACCGACCATACTAAACTCTCATGGTGGACCTATCTGCACCGTCTCTCATTCCTACTTTTACTACTTGGCTACTGCCTGTGAAACCTGGTTAGAAAAAATAAAATAGATCCAGAACACCTCCATGTATTGTTATAGTCCAAATATTGTTCTTGAAAAAAGAACTGTCCTCTATTGGTGTTTACCCCCGTTTTATACCAACGATAATCGAAAGAAAGCGGAACGATAAACTTAGGGCATATTTTGATAGCTGAACAGGAAGGAAAGTCTGGTTCGATTAGTGCTAAACACACAGAATGTCATAGAACATGGGCCACAGGAACCCTCTACACCAACAGAAATCTAACCCCAATGTCGATTATGCGTAGTGGCAACCAGGATCAGTCTCAGCCTCGCGGATCAAATGACTCCTGTTCATTCCACGACCCGGAGCTTCTTTGTCGAGCAGTTCTCGATAAGCGCTCTTCGCCACGTTGCTTGCTTCAGGTATTGGGGAATCTGAATAGGGTTATTGTAACGTAAACGATGAGCTGCACCAGTCTAGGACATTCCTTCATCAGTTAGTTGATTGGCTTTGGAGAGAACCAAGTGTCCCTTTTAGATCAATCTTTATATTGGGGAAATGAAGGGGACGTCGGGCTTGTAGTGAAGTCCCTACCTTGCCCTAACGCTAATACTATTAGCGCAATTCGACTGCTCTTCAGGTTCCATAGAACACACCTCCGTATATATACTCCATACTACTAGAGCTGTGTACTATTTAAGCGATCTTATATCCTAAGTCACAAAGCCTCAGATCAGTGGAATCAAAGCCTTAATTTCCATCCCTATTAGTAGAGGATTAGGCGCGCTAGGCCTAAAACGCGGCCTAGAGCGTGTTGTCAACAAAGAACTATAAATAGCGGTGCTATAGGGGGATGAAAATCATGTAAATTTAAGGATATTTATCATGGACGTGTCAAAATAGAAAGCTTAGTCCCTCATAAATCAAGTGTCGCGTCAGTTGAGTTGCTTCGTGACACGCCGACGACATCCAGAATTCCGCCTGTCAGAAAATACTCCCCTTATTTACCAAACAAATACTACATAATATATCCCCAAACCCAACGATGGTTCAAATTCAGGATCTCCCCATCGAGGTCCTGTCTCGTTGTCTCTCTTTCATTAAGTGGCCCGGTCTGCCCCTTAACCCCTTCACGATGGATACATTTATTATCCCACATCAAGCTATGCGCAATTTGATGAACATATCCCTTGTATCACGGAAGTTCCGAGACCTAGCACAGCCATTCTTGTTCCGTGATCTCGAGGATCTCAGTCTCGATGGCACACCGAGCCGGTTTATTCGCTTCTTAAAAGCTATCATCATGCGCCCACAGCTCAGGAAGTACGTACATTCTGTCTCTTTGCACCCGATGGAGAGTGATTCGCTTGAGAAATTCGGTGAAAATCTACCCAGTCATGACATAGACTTTTTCACGCGTGCTCTTCAGGAAGAGGTGTTACTGTCGGACATGACTGTGGGATTTGCCAGCCTCTTGCTAGCTCTATTCACCAAGACCCCAAATTTGCGTATACTCTCACTCTGCGGCACTGCGTTTTCCATGAGGCCACTTAACCCTCTGTTTGCCCGTGACCCGTCTTTCTTGTCCAACCTTGAAGAGCTTCACCTCGAGGGAGACCAACAAAATCCAAACTACAATATCGCAACATTTCATAGACTTTTTACCCGGCCACATTTGAAGCTTCTCGCCTGTGACTCTGGACAGCTCGTGGGCAACGATATCCCTACCTCCTGGGCTCCCAACACGCTTGCAGTGGAGGAAATCCGCCTCATTCCCTGCGACCTGAACTACAATAGCCTAAAGCAATTAATCCAGACATGCAAGAAACTGGTGCGCTTCATCTTCCTCGGTTGGAGCATCGATAATGATCCGACAGATGTTTGGAGCAGGAGTCCGACTCTTCATTTTGACGAAGTCGATCTAATCGAAGCACTCCTACCACACCAGGACACCCTGGAATTTCTTGGTATAGAATTTTTTGACAGCCGCATCCCTAGTCAGCTTGAGTCGCTCGAGAAGTTTCCGGGAGGGAAGATGCCTTCACTCCGTAACTTCCTTGTTTTGAGTGAGCTCACGATCCAATTCAGTCTTCTTACGCCGCGCCCGGAATTTCCTTCCGCTTTGAAGCGACTGACTATTACGAACTGTACCACGTCTATCTGGGATATGACTCACTGTATCGCAACCGACTGTAAAAGCGGACGTTATCCAGAGTTAGAGCAAATCATAGTACTGACGGTTGACATCACACAACTTATGGAACTGGACAGGCAGAAGATTCCAGATGGTCAAACACCCGAGGAATGCCTCTTGAGTCTCCGAAATTTGTTCAAGGGTACAAAGGTTGATTACCAAATCGAGCCCTACCCAAAGCGAGAGGATTTGTTTCCCATGGGTGGCTTTATGAATGACGGCTTTTCGGAGGATGACTTCTCAGAGGGGGAATCTGAGACAGAGGGCTCGGTTGACCATGACGACAGGGATGATCAGTTCAACTAGTAGATGCGGGCCATTCAGGAACATGGCATAGTATACCCTATATGGGAGGCGGAACGAGGCCGGAGAGTGGCGATAGCGACATATGAAACGCCCCCCGCGAGCCTGTTGAGATAAGATTTATAGGTGCTATGGTTATCTCAGTGTCTCTTCATCCATGTTAGAAAGCAGACAATATGATTCGAATATCCCCACAAGACTGACAAAAGTAAGACCAAATTTTCCTTGTCTGAATCGCCTAATTCGTCCTATCCAGCGGACGCACTCGGATATCCCCACCAATACCAATACTTCGCCGGAGTCTTTCCAATGCTTCCTGGCATATCTGCATCGCGAACCGAAGTTGAACATCTCGGCATCCCCCAAGGGAGAACCCATCAATCGACAAGTCAGGCATGATAGGTTCGGTATCGGCCAAATGCTCGCCGATACTCTCTAACTCACGTAGCGCGTCGAGCATACGAGAATATATGAGTTCGAGCCTTGTATAACAGCTTAAAGCCAAGAGCGCTGTGGACCTATCCTGGAAGAATTGCTTTTCACTCCCCCCGTTTTCTGCTACTAGCTTCTTTATTCTAGCGGTCAATGAGAGGAGCTGACCTATTTGGAGTTCAGCTACGCTGAAACTGGGTTTTCTTGTAGTGGAGGCATCGCCACTGGAATCGCTTGTTGTTTCGAACGTTGTATGTGATTGTTCTGTGTTCTGGTCCTGAGCAGGACTTGCGTGGAGTGGGTGCTGGAATAATGCTATATTAAGCTCGCATAGCTCCTTCAGACACTGGAGATTCTCTTCTGGACTATGTAACGTGGTATCACCCGGGGCCACAGAGTTGGACTGTGACACTCGACTTTGGCTGACCAGTACATCCCCCGAAAGACCAGATGTCGCCAAAGGCCCATCATCAATGGAAACCCCAGTGCCAGGACCCTGTACATCAAAGCCAGCCGTGCCATAATTCGGCGTAAACACACCCCCAAAAGTCGATTCAGGAAGACTGTTATCAGTCAGTATACCAAGTTCAACCATGAAAGCAACAGTCTCACATATTTAAAAACTCCAAAAGATCCGGCTGCGGCGAAGCAAACGACAGATCATTCCTCGTAGTCAAAGACGGCACAGAATCCAAGATATTCCAAGATGCTGTCCCCGAGCTACTGCTATCTAACGGACTTGTTTCCTCTATCGGTTGCGTTGTCATGTCCTCTTGCATCTCATAAGCCACATAGCTACTACTGCGTACATTGGGCGGACGACCCATGGGCTTTGGACGTGGGACTGTGCAGATGGCTTTTGCACGGGCGCACCGGCGACATTGCTCGGAGTTATCCCATATGCAACGTAGCTTTTGGCCTCGACACCGATCACAGGCGGATTTTGGTTTCTTGTTTTTTGTGATCTTGTCGCTGGGTGTTGAGGCTATGGGTTGTCTCTGGGGTTGAGTAGTAGGATGCACCATCTTCATCTAGATAATTGGTGACGGTGTTTCAAGGTACAATATGGAAGAGGAAGTAAGAGGTAAAAGTGCGATTGCTAGGTCAGTACTCTGGGGGCGGAATATGTACAGCGGTCTTACCGGTAGCTAATTAAGAGGCGCTTTTTCGATTACAAATGATCGCTAATCGTCTTCTTGGCTCAATAGAGCCTAATTTATGTCAGTTTCCGTGGTTCGGGGGCCAATTCGCTGCAATCGACCTTCTATCTTCGATGCTCTCTGGATTTGACAATAAACGTGGCAATGCAGATTGATGCAATGTTGTATGAAAAGTAATATACTATGAACATATTGACTCAGTACCGCTGTCTTGTTATGCTGCTTCCACAGCTTCTCCTTCCAATGGTTTCCGTCCATATACAACAAACCGTACAAGTGTCGGTTTAGCCCTATCCTCGCATCTTCCCGATTCCAGCTACACGTACCTTTCTTGATACACATGGATCGACGGATCTCTCAGAGTACTTCTCATCCTCCCAAGATACACCTCCACTTCATCACGTATCCACTAACCAATTAGCATACTGACTCAATCGCAAGTAATCCAGGACTCATATACACCCAAAATAGTCGTAAACAACATCATCGCATAACCCTCAATAGCCTCCTCAGCATAGACACGGTTCAACTTCCCCAGAAGCTTGAAATGGGGATCTTTCGGCCATGGTCCAATAGGACACTTATATCGGCATTCCACGACATCGACAAACCCAGCTTTCTTGGTTCGATCCTTTGCTTCGTCTACAATCCGGAAGGTTTTTCCTTATGTATCGCCAGCCTTGAGGAAGTGCTGCGCCCATTCGTTATACATAGACCCATTTGTAGTTCCGTCGTCGGATTTGCCTTGGACGAATTGTTCGAGTTGTTCGATATATCCGCCTGGTTTAATGTGTCTAGTTTCGTTAGCAATTATCCTTCTACGTAAATGACGGCGAATCGCATCGTACTTGTAGGCCTTTCTGTAGAACTCATCCCAGTCAGACACACAGCCATAAAGACCACGTACATGCACGAAGTCGAAAGTATCGTTCTTATATAGCCAAGGGTCACAGCAGTCATCTACCTTTGAAAAATGCCATCTCTGGCAGGCTGACCCACAACTATAAGAAAAAAAGTACGACTTCGTCGTGCATGATATTATATTACGAACAAGGGTGCCATTCCGACTAATATCACAGGTAGGGAAAAGCTCCATTCATGTAAGTTATATGAATCACAGCCAGCCATATTACCTCTGCATAATTATCAGGGTACATATCCTAGGCTCTCCATCCAGAACCTCCTCACTGTTTATTCTGAACCTGTTCATCTAGTGGTCTCTCTTTATGATATAACCCAACCCTCGAGTTGAATACTGCAGAGCACCGTTAGCATGGAATCCGAGAAACTGGCGCCAAGGAGACACTGACCTTCTTCCATTTCCTCCAGGGACTTGCCTGTTGTTTCTTTGATGAACAGCCAGGCATACACCACAAGGACCCAATTGAAGATGCAAAACATCAAAAACATGCCCCAACCCATGCTATCGAGGGCATGTGGTGTTGCTTGTGAAAACACAAAATTGAACAACCATTGAGTTGCGGTACCGACCGCAATACCGACCTCCCGGATCCTAGTAGGAAAGATCTCACTCATATATAGCCAAGGCACCGGGCCCCAGGACATGTTATAGCACATGGCCTCGAAGTATACCATCAGGATAGATGCAATGCCAGCAGAGCTGATGCTGGTGGCGTCGGGATCTGGGGGAAATAACTTCGCCAGGATCCCCACGATCAGCATCAGTGAGCCCATAAGGAAGGCGCCGATGATAAGCGACCACCGTCGGCCAATACGCTCGACGAGAAACAAAAGGAAGAACCAGCAGGAGATCACTTTTGCAACTCCGAAGAAACCGCTTATAAACAAACTGTTGTCGCCAGCGCCGACCGCCTGGAATATTTGAGGAGCATCTGTACGTGGTTAGCTAACTATGCAAGCTTGTGCAGAGACAATGGTGCTAACAGTATGCCAGGGAAGTATTTCCCGTTATCTGGACTCCTGTTTGTTGTTAGCGTCCAAAGTGGATGAACATAATGACCAGGATACATACCTATTTGAATTGTGACTGCAATACACATTCGATGTAGGTTTCCCGGCACTCGCAGTATTTCTTTCCATGTCACGCCTTCCGTCGCCAGGTTCTCGGCTTCTATGCCGTCTAAAATTTCTGCCATTCTGTGTGTAATCAGTCTCACGGTACTTTGCATTTTTGGGATATTGACTCACTCTGCCCGGACTTCTTCAGTCTCCTCCCCTCCTCGAATCCACACCAATGATTTCATAGCCTCATCATGTCGTCCCTTCTTGGCCAGCCAACGCACACTTTCCTTCACAAATAGCATCCCAAGCCCTAGGATCCCACCAGGAACTAACTGCAACCCGATGGGAATCTGCCACTGACTGTCACTGGTCTCCGGAATATGTTTCTCCACTGCATAGTCAATCCAATATGAGAAGAACACTCCCAGGACAAAGAAACCCTGGAAGAAACTTCCCAGCCTACCACGGATAGACTTGGGAGCCATCTCCGAGGTATACATGGGGATGATGACGGTCGCCATTCCAACACCGATACCACTAATCACCCGTGCGACATAGAATGCAGCGACAGAATGGGTGGGAATAACTTGAATAATGGCCCCAATACAGAATATGAGAGAGGCGAGCGCGATAGACCATCGACGGCCATATTTGGCTGTGAATGGCCAGACGAAGAAGCAGGCGAAAAAAGCTTTGTGATCATCAGTTGAGGTTGGCACAATCAAAGTTTGAGTACACTCACCACCGGCCTGTAGAAGACTGTTGGAATTGGAATTGATCGTTGACTTTTGCTTCTCGGTGTATCTAAACGAGTTCTGGAACGATTTTAGGGTGAGGACACCCCCAATAATTCCAGTGTCATAAGCAAAGAGAAACGAGCCAGTACAAGCGAGGGCGACTGTATAGTAGGCCCTTACGAGTCCTAGATTCTTTCCCATGTTGACTAAAGCTGTGAACGAGAGCTCCGTATCACGGCGGAGGAGCACAACAACTGATCAAGACAGAGACAGCTGATCAGGACGAGAAGTCTTTATATTTCCTGCGGGGCACATAGAAATGCGCCATGAACTCCATAGACTCAGAAAGACCGACCAGTGTATAAAGCCTTGCGATGGCGGGTTTGATGATTGCGGTATATCAACTAAAATAACACCATTGAGGGCGGGACGAGATTAAATCTTGATAGGGCCTTACTAGTCATGGGGAGCCTTATTCTTGGGCTCCTGGATCAATCAAGGCGAGCCATGAAGATGCCAAGCGGCGTTGGTTGCGGAGTCAGGGCTCCATCCGATCTTGTGATTGGGGTGTTGGACGCCAATGCGCAAGGGCTGCTGGCTTATTTGCTCGCCTCTCGGCTCCAGCTTATTAGCCTGATTAGCGCTTCTAACCTTAACAGGCGGAGTCTTCCTACCTATCAAATATCTCTCTCGCCGACGGCTCCGTGAATGTGTCCCACCGATCGCTTCAAAGCTTCGTTATCTTGCGATCATCTATGATCTCTCCCGTGAAATGACCATGTGGGTGTTAAATATAGCTGCCGTTGTACCTTGAAGAAAAGCCTTTTTCACCGCTGGCTGGACGCCTAAAACATCCCATCCGCTCGAGTGTGTTTTCCGAAAACGGAACTCAGCGGTGTTGATCGCAATGCCACACGTCACGGCAAGAATACAACAGTCTGGGCAGATCAGCAGTGATCTCGGATGTCGGTCTCGGATGTCGGGGTTCGATACGATGTTGGCCTTTCGTTACACGACCTCACGACCAGAATTCCAATTCTGGCATCCTATCAAACCATCAGAACGGATTCTGACCAACAACAGTACACTATGGCAGTCGACATGCCATCAACAGTGTCTTTTTATTATTAATTGACTGCTCGCGTTCTTTCAAGTTTCGATTTCAACTGAATAGTGATGCCCGTTTGATCTCATAGTACCGAAGGTGCTTTTTACGCCAAAGGCCTGCCAAAATCGTTGCCATCTATTCACAGCGTTCGGAGAACCCTGATTCGACAATTTCAAATCAGGACCAAATTCAATGTGAAGATATATCCTCAAAGACACAAAGCAACAGACACAAGACTATGGATGCAAATAGGATCACAGAAGCAGGTTACTTGATTTGTCAAACTCGTATCTTGAAACCCAGTGACACCCAGACGAGGACCTGCCTGGTTCCTTTTCTAATCCACATACACACTTCCAGACTTCAAATTTGCCATCTGCTCATTTGTATACGACAGTGGATAGGGGTCATATCAATCTCGGCCAATGACTCGCATTCCACATCGATACCGGAATACATCTTAACCTAAGATTATCGGCAATTCTGTTATTTCTCTAGACGTCAGCATCCGCAGATGGAGTAAGATAGGATATCACAAACCCCTGTATCTGACACATGAGGATCTATGACGCATTCCAGTCCCGGACAGCAGGTTCCTATAGTGCCTGCGATGGACACGCAAAGAGCTCCGCGTTGAAGACAAGAATCGGAGCCGTTTGAAGACTTTGGAAGATTCTTTGCACTGGCAATCAAGACTAATGTAGGAAGTATGAGTATTGATCTCATCGTGATGGGATGCTTTGTGGTTGTCTTGAGCAATCGCGAGGAATAGGTATTATTATATAGGCAGATGTATCAAATGTGAGAATGATATCTGAAGAATTGAGCACCTTTAACACTATGGGGAAACAACCAGCTTTTATAGTTTTTCCAAGCAGTCCCTCGTTACACTATTGTATGTGGCATGCCCCCCTTGCATTGGCTTGGGTTAATCCACAAAGGGATACGAGCGTACGTCGGAGTCTAAATGAGACCAAGGTGATAATAATTTATTTTAGCATTGTCTTACTAGCACAGAAATCAAGTGAATAACATATGACAACTTCTCAGAATTCCACCTAGGATTCATACCAATGTCATTTTGGCCATATGCACTATGCTAATGATAAATTCCGAAATATCCCCTCGCCCTACCTGTAAGTCTCGCCCTAAGTATCTGCACAACTAGGATGACACAATTCCCAATCTAATACTCCTATCATCGACCATCCGCAGATCCGATTCAAGGACACCTGTATCCTGTATGCCAATCGAGAAACATCAAACGTCAACGAACACACAAGATTGTTCTTCCTCCATCCCAGGTGATACGCTTTCGAATTGCCATTTTAAATCCTTTATGTGTAGCGTTGATCATAGAGTTATTTTCATCCAGGAGGTAAGCAGAGGGCGCAAAAACCAAAGCCTCCCCTGTTCGCAAACATGCGATCTCACGAAGCCCATCAAGACTTTCTTCAGTGCTGTTGTTGTTGCTCTGGTCACCAATAGTGATGTGCTTCCTAATTGTTCTGTACCACTCGGGGCTTGTAAAGCGATGGATAATTGTCATAGAGCAAAGGTCAATCAGCCGCGGCGAGATGGTTGGCTCCTGCGTGGAGATGACGGTCCGGACCCCAAGATGGCGTTGCTGGCGAATGATGTTAAGGAATGTCTCGGTCAAGTCCTTAGCCGCTGGTGTTTCGCTCATGTACTAAAATCTCATTTTAAGCATATTGACAGGGGCAGTTATGGAATCTCCAGATTGATCAGCGACTGAGCCAATTGGGTATATCTTACCTTGTGAGCCTCGTCTGCCACGATCATCTTACCCCGTGAGGAATGGGCATGTAGGAAGAGTTCAATAGTAATACGAAAGAGAAGACAGGTGGTGGCCTGATCCATGAACGGGCAAGATAAATCCAAGATAGTGATGCCGCCGTCAATGAAGTAGTCGCCATTGTGCTCCCCCTTAAGGTCCAGATAGGAATCAAGCAGATCCAGTCTCTGATGTAGGAAGGGTGTCTGCATACGATTTAGGTTAAGGTCATCCAGACGTCTTCTGAAATCGAGATAGTCAAAGGTTCCTCCTTTGTTTTCAATTGCCATTTCACGGAGCACTCTGATTACCTGGCTCATGTATAAGGGCATCTGGTCACCATTTCCCACACACATGAGAGATAACAGTGTACTGATATTCAAGTGATGTGGCTTGAGTCTGAATGGCTGAACATCAACATTTGGTATCTGGGAGTACATTTTCTTGAGATTGTAGAAATTCGAGGGAGGCACCAGAACTCTAACGCGGATGAAGAGTCCTTGCTTCGACCATTCCGGCAAGACCGAAGACAGGAATGCAGCTTCGCACGGCTGGGCGCCAACATTCGAGCTGTACTCATTGTAATTGAGCACCAATGTGGAGAGTGGCTGTTTCAGGGCTCCTAAAGTAGGCAAGGGCAAGGAGCAATTCTCTGTCATACAGGTTAGCTTTGTGAAAAGATGCGCCCCGAGAGTCAATGTTACCGATAATGCAGCTAGTGGTATGAGACTTCCCGCTGCCTTGGACCCCGCATATGAAGGCCGAGAATGGCACATTTGTGTTTAGCATAACTCTAGGATCCTGGGGTAATGCTGATTGTTGACCTCTTAAGCCACCCATAAGAGCAAATTGGGATGGCATAGCTCTTGCAGTAGAGGATATCAAAACTGCATTCTGGACACTGGTGCAGTCCCGGTCTTCGGGAGTGCAGTTACCTTGATCGTTAGGACTCAGGAAGCACATCTGATTTGCCAGAGAAGGCACGGCCGAAGGGGTGAAACTGGAGGGCCTTCCATTTGGACTATTCATGGAAAGGTGATCCTGGAAGTCTGAATTACTTGTTATAAACATTCAGGAGGAAAGGGAAAGGAATATGACAGCCAGACCTTGTAAAATTGCATGGCCATTCTGGTGTTCGTTGTTCATAATGTAGTTGATTCTTCCTTTGTCTGGGTTCACTTTTCTGTCACATTTTGTAACCTGATATCCGTTAGAGCCATATTCTTACAGTAAGCTAATTTAGTGAGAATAATGGGATCATGTTCATTACTTACATCAGTTGTGTTTTCGTTCTGTTTGCAGTATGTCTTTGACGGCCCAGACTGTGTCTCTACGTCCTTTCCACTACGCTGCTGCAGAGAGAAAGCATAGCTAAATTGGCATGAACTTCAGCGCCCGAGTAATGGAGTTGGGTGACTTACTCGACCACGATATTATTTATACGGCTCTCCTGACCCGGATGCTTGGCTAGAAATCTAGATTTGATCGCTTCGTTGTCGACCTGGCCTGTCTTCGAATACATATCCCTAACAGCTTGACGTATATCAGCTTTCAGGTTTGCTTTCTTCTTCGACATTTCGGGTTCTCAAGGTCTCAAGTTCTCAAGTGCGGCAGAGCCTCCTGCTACAATGGAGCAGAAGAGACAGATGAAAACAAAGCACGTCGCAACAGTCGCTCCTGCTGTAAGAGAGTGAATGTGATCACGTGTAGTAGCCATGTACACAGGCTACTTGGACACCAGACAAGGCTGACACGTTTCACTGCCTATAAGGCTAGATATAATCAACATGACTCGCAATATGCAAGTCTACGCAAGGCTTCGTCTTATCACTGCAGAGAACAATATTTTGGAGCCCAACTACTGAAAAAGGAATCTGTTATCGTGCTTCAAGAGATTATTGAGCTTGGTGGACATTCTATTATAATTCGCAAAGTGAGAATTCCAACAGCTTGTACTAAAGTGTGGCTGGATAACGTCTGTCAAGTTGTCTGTAGCTATACATATGTCGGTCGCGTCTGGAGATTGATCAACTAGATATCTTCACATGATGCGTTCGGCTGAAAATATACTTTCATGTCGCTCCTGAGTCATTACAGCTATTATATATTTTCCATTTTAAGAGATTTTTTTTTAAAAACTGTTAGTGTAGCCCAATGGTGTGAAGCTATTGTAGATCTGGTTGAGAGAAAAATATTTAGGAACCCCTCTGCGGGGTTGTCACGGCACATTCTCGACTTTAGCGTTGTTTTGGCTAGTTATTTACAGTTTACCCATAAATTCCACTCGGTAGAATAGCAACCTTTGAAGATAAAAAATAGAGAGGTAGAAGAAAACCAGCGAGTTCTTGTTTTGTAGCTAGTGCTGCTACGCAGATAGAACAGAAATCTAAAAAAAAACCTCTCCCTCGGGGAATCGAACCCCGGTCTCCCGCGCTTGCTCCTTTTGGGATGACAAGCGGAAATCATGACCACTAGACCAAGGAAGATGAGGTTGATCGAGTTACCGCTCGACCACTTGGCTCAATGGTTATTGACCATTTTTATGTTTTGATAATTATAGCATATACCTTTCTTTTTCGAACAAGACACTCGGCGATGACAGACTGTTTCGGCTTGTCATTTTCAGAGAAACAGTCACAAGTTCTACCCTTCGTTCTCATGAACAATAGTATTGGAGTCTTAGAGACTTATACTACTATTAAATAGATCCCTGCTGCTGGTTGTCTTATTGGGTAACAGCGCCACCGGACATTGCCGTGTAGGCCCGTTTTTACACAATGAAGTACAACGATAATAATAACCCAACTATGGGATCATAACACTAATGGTGTCAGGTACAGATTACTGTGTTGCAAGCGACACTCGAGAAGCGTGTCGGGAAACTTGTGAGCATCACATGAAGAAGACTTACACCATTATCGTTTTCATACCTAATTTAACCCGGGATATTTGGGGGTGAGCCGCGAAGATACATACATGCATTCATCGAACAGTAAGACACTTACAATCTTGTGCAGCAGCAATGTTTGACCGCAATGCCGCAGGTAAACAAGTAGCACATCAACTGATTTATCTGCGCGCCCTGTCGATATCGTCATACATTAGATGAATTGCAGAAGGTCCCAAATTAAAGAGGAACGATTAAGGTCGGACCCCCGACGGCTTGACTGGAGATCTACAGGGGACTAAGTCAATTAAAGGGAACATGGGTTGTCCATTCGGATG
This sequence comes from Aspergillus sojae, assembly GCA_008274985.1. NCBI lineage: Eukaryota > Fungi > Ascomycota > Eurotiomycetes > Eurotiales > Aspergillaceae > Aspergillus > Aspergillus sojae. The sequence continues at coordinate 3,005,950 of CP035527.1, read as the reverse complement.
AGGACTTTCAGGAACTCCACCATAATCGGCAGCGAAATTACCCCTTTGGGAAATATCCCCAGGAACAAGCCGCCCGGTGATCGTTGAAGAACAGTTTATGTTGGCTGCTCTAAGGCCACGATGTAACATAATCATGCATCCTGTTCTATCCAACTGGAATGAAGCTTTCAGCCAAGGATTGATCTTCGCCCATTAGGCAACTCTTGACGGAGCTTTAGCCCGTTGATAGTGATGTCTCATTCCCCTCTTCAGTGGCAAGCGGGCCTCGAAGCATTTGGGTGTCGCCTCCCATGTATATAAGCCAGACATTCCCAGACCTAAAATTCTCCTTCCGGTGTGACGAGAGAAACTAACTATCAACCTCCTCGTTGCTTATTAGTTTGCCCCAAGCCCTCTTATCCTGCTTGTTAGGATGTGGTTCTCAAGCACCACGTGGTTGTTGCCATTGGCACTTGCAGGAAGCGTCCAGGCGCTGCCCAAAGGTGCCAAAATAGGAACAACAGCGTCACACGTCAGGAAAGGCGGAGTGACTTACAACGTCTTTGAACATGCTGCCACTGGTGCTAGGTTGGAATATGTCAACAACTCCGGTATTTGTGAGACTACGAAAGGCGTGAATCAGTACAGTGGCTACTTAAGTGTAGGAGAGAACCAGAACATGTTCTTCTGGTATGAGTCCTCTTTATCCATGTCCCAGTTATGGAAACATCTAACCGGATGATCAGGTTCTTCGAGAGCCGCAACAATCCGCAACAGGCGCCGCTCTCTGCCTGGTTCAACGGCGGCCCCGGCTGCTCTTCCATGATCGGATTGTTCCAGGAGCATGGACCCTGCCACTTTGTCAACGGCGAGGATACCCCGTCTTTGAACGAACATAGCTGGAACAGCTTCGCCAATATGCTCTACATTGACCAGCCTATCGGTGTAGGTTTTTCGTATGGAGATAACCCCGTTAATAGCACGTGGACTGCTGCTCCGTATGTTTGGAAGTTTCTTCAGGCCTTCTATGAGCATTTCCCACAGTACGAAAGCCGCGACTTTGGCATTTTCACCGAGGTGAGAGATTCAATTAAAGTATGGCGTGTGGGCACTGGAATTGCTAACTGAGCAAGTCATACGGCGGTCACTACGGCCCCGGTTTTGCTTCGTATATCCTGGACCAGAATAAGGCTATTGACGCAGGCAGTCAGAAAGGTGAAAAAGTCAATTTGGTTGCTCTGGGAATCAATAATGGCATGTTCGACTCGGCGCTGCAAGAGAAGGCTTACATTACATTCGCATACAACAATACCTACAGACAACTCATCGATGAGTCTTTGAAAGACAAGCTTCTGGATGCTTACGAGTCTGAATGCCTCCCAGCTGTCCAGAAATGCCAGCAGACTCAAACAGACGAGGACTGCCAGAATGCCGGTTCAGTGTGCGGAGAGACCGTCGAGAATCCAATCATGCAAGCTGGGGGTGACTTTGATGTCTATGATGTGCGAGAGCCATCCAACGACCCCAATCCGCCAGAGACATACTCCAAGTACATCGCAAGACCCGACATAATGAAAGCAATCGGTGCGAGGTCGGAGTACCAAGAATGCGCGAATGCGCCCGGCCAGAAATTCGGTGCTACCGGAGATGGTCAGTACCTTGATTATCGTTTCCAGCTCACGGATCTAACTTGAGTAGAATACCGTTCAACCCTCCCAGACTTGTCTGAGGTCATCAAGGCAGGAGTCAACGTTCTTGTATGGGCAGGCACAGCAGACTATATCTGCAACGTCGATGGAAGCATTGCTGTGGCCAACGCAGTTGACTTCCCGGGACACGACGAATTTCAGGGCAAGGCCCTCGAGGCCTACAAGGTAAATGGAAAGGAGGTTGGACAGTTCAAGTCTGTCGACAACTTCCATCTCCTGACTGTATACGACGCTGGGCACGAAGTTCCCTATTACCGTAAGTGCATAATGTTTATCTTTTCCGTGGCCCGACATAATTGCTAATTAACGCAGAGCCGGAGACCGCCCTTCAGGCCTTTACCCAGATCCTGCAGAAGAAGCCGCTTTCCTCTACCTAAAGCCTGTGAAATGAGAAATTAGCCTTACAGAAAGCATTATGAACCAGTACCAGCAGCGTTGGATGGATTCGGACTTGGTCAGGACCACCAGATAAAATGTGCCGCTATGCGGCAGTTGGTCCTTGGTCTCAATTCCCCAACTGGTCATATGCTCATGTTATTCAATTGTAAATAGGGATGCAGGTGACAGATCTTGTTGCCCAAAATCTTGAACATAATTTAAATCTTCTATCATTGATTTATGTTTCTATATGCTGTCGCAGAGCGTAGATGTCCAAGCCTACGCTGTATAATTCACTCATAACTACCTGCGGCACCAGCATGAGCCTTGCTTTATAGAACGACTGTCTACCTTACCAATATGCCGCAGTAATCTACCATTAGATAGCATTTGGTCAGCGCTTGTCCGCAACAGTCCGTTATTGTGTTATGCAAAAAGAGAGGATTTTATCTCTTGATACCAAGAGCTTCAAACAAGTTTACCGGGACGCACCTGAGCTGCCCAAGTGCCACTCTGAGTCTTGCAACATTTATGCTTGCGTATGCACAACAGATAAAGCTTCCAAGGTGCCTCATAGTCGCTTTTGATTCATTAGTTATGGCACTGCAGGTACTATCAGAAACTCATTATACTCAGGGATGATGTGGTTCTCCTCAGTCCTACCTATCCCCAGAATGATAGAATTTGACCTTTTTTTTCTAGACACGATACGAGCAGATATTGGATTTTAGTATTTGATATGAAGATAGACATCATTGCTTGATGAATAGTATACAAAATGTCACCCTGCTTCTCCTACTTAAATATACATTTCCGATTCGCATTTACCCATTGCTGTCGTTTCTAGTGGCTATGGCTCCGTATGCACTACCTGGACAGTCTCATTCTATCCAAGTCTATACTTCACGCAGCTGCAACTATTAACAAGTTATAATAGCAAAGTCGACGTAGTCCTGCTTATTCACCCGTCTTCTGTAGATATATAAAGAAAAAAAGGTATGAATTTTAAATTAGTAAAGTTTTGTCTATAAACCACAAGTTTTACACACTATAGTAATATGGCACTTTGGCGGAGTGGTTAACGCGATGGCCTGCTATACCCTTTCTGGTGTATCAGTCCAGCCATTCCCTTCGGGGGCGTGAGTTCGAATCTCACAGGTGTCGGTTTTTGTACTCTTTTTTTTTTTTCCCTCACCTAACCTAATTACTTTCTACCTACCTACCTACCCATTCCATTAACCGGAAAGGTTGTGCTTGTTGACTGACTGTCTTGAAAATCCAGTCAACTGTGTGCTCCTTGGTATGCGCATATTAGGATTTTCGGTGCATAGCCAGAAAGTCCACAAATTGTTAGTCCATATCCAAAGGGGTCAATGAACCCAAGGTGTATGATCCGAGCCTCATTTTATCCACATCTCTACTCCGTGTAGATTTATACTTGCCCGGGAGAAAGTTACATTGTTCATGAATGATCTTGTTCCAAACGTGTATCGTGATAGGATCTCCATCTGGCTGAACTACCACAAGAACAAATCGATCACTGCTGATAGAACCAAGGGTTGTGAACTGGCAACACCATGACCTAATGTTCGCTTCTTCCAACAATATCGTGACGGCGAAGATATCGAGCTTAATTTTGTTGTAAAGAGTTTAGAAAGCCAATCGTGAAGAAAGAAAGGACCGGGTTCGAGAGATGGCAGCTTAACCCCCACCTCCCAAATGTCGCGACGCGCTACAAAGGGGGTGTGAACTGGCTGCAAATACTCCCGGATACTACTTCCACATTGCACATCTCTCCTTAAAGCCCAAAGAGAGGATAGGGCACTAAAACTCTCCATGAGGATGTACTCAGCGAAATGATGGCTTGGCTTGTACTGCTTATAACAACAATGTAACCTGGAGGGTAAAAAGAAAGAAAAAATAAAAAAAGTCGACACCTGTGAGATTCGAACTCACGCCCCCGAAGGGAATGGCTGGGCTGATATACCAAGGGCATAGCAGGCCATCGCGTTAACCACTCCGCCAAAGTGCCTTGAGCTGTTGTATCGGCGCTCACCTTTGAAACAGTTCGCCTGTAGAACAGAACAATGAATTTCATATTATTCGGCTACCTAAATTCTCTATAGATACAACCTCTGAAAACGAAAGTCAACCCCAAAAATTACCTTTATGGAGAAGATGCAAACCGTGTGTAAGAGTTCTAGCATCGTCATATAGAAAATATTAAGAGTCTGTCCTTGAGCCCAGCCCAAAGCTTGTTAGGTATCACCACGAATTCACTATCGCGTCCGGCGTCAGTGTGCCAAAGATCGTCTCCGCTTAGAGAGAATATTTACCTAAACAGCTCTAGCCAAGTTGAAACACTCGCAGAACAGCAGAAGGCTCTCATTGACAGTATTGGCAACACACAACAAGCGAGCCGTCTCCATGATTGCACATTCAAAATCTTTCCAAGGGAAGATTGGTTGGATACTATTGAGTTCTACCGGACACACGTGTATATCGACCCCCAGACAGGCGAAGAACACAAAATTTCGGTTGCTAACGCGTCCGAGGCACTTTATATCAGTAGAAATACATTGGAGAGGTGGATTAAGAATGAAAACAAGATCATAGCTATGAATCGTTGAAGTGCCAGAGACGATGGTAACAGATATTCATCCGTGGCCCCCATGTCTGAGCTCCGGATATTATCCCTTTCTCAGACTAACACCAAAATAACCCTCAGACAAGAAATACATAAAGAAAGAAAACATTAAAAGGTATTCCCGAATAGCCCTTAAATCACCAGTCATATGCTAACATAGCTAGTTGCATCCCATTACCCATCCGGTGCCGTTCATAGGCATTGACAGAGGGCGGGCGTAAGGGTCGCCTTCAAAACTTTGCCGATGCCTATAAATATCTCGGGCATGCGGAGGACATTTTGCATCCCGGGCATCCTCGTGAACCTGGGTTAGAATCGGAGATACAGTCGCAACCATCTATTAGCGAAGCTGCTGCTCCGTGTGTCGAAATTTCGTCAGGGTATAGCCCAAAAAATGAAAACCCAGCGGTACAGAAGGTCACCTCCCTTTTATACCACCTTGCGCCCGATTATAGTCTCCGACGACCTGGTCTGAGAGGATGTACACCGTGCTACAAGAACTGGGGGCCTATGTTAGTGCTATATGCGAGCATTTAGTCACTGCCAGCGATAAAGTAGGTTATAGACAAACCCTTCTTTGGATAAATTCTCTACCGCTTCCTTTCTCTTTAGCTTGAATCTGCCATTCCGGTCCGAATCGGGTTCGACTACGATGAGCCCTTCAAAGGTGCGCCTCCATATTGGGCCATAAAACTACTGCTCAGGAAAAAGGTCGATATTCTTTTACCTCTGTCGCTCTGCCTGAGGGGCTCAGTCAAGCATGAATTGGTCCCAGACACTCCCTTGCTCCAAGGTTGGACGATGGATTATGACATGCTAAAGTGCGGCGAGTCACGAAAACGGAAAAGGAATGATGAAAGACAGTCCGAAATCAGGTACACACAAGATTTCTACCGGAATTCTAAGCCCTTTTTGAAAAAGTTTAGGCTGGGCCTGATGCTAGATATCGAAGATGTCGAGATCCTCTTCACCCAGGATTCAGATACTTCGAGACCACGTCCCTAGAGACCTCGCCGCTTCTCCCCAACATGGATACTTTATAGTATTATTTTGCATTCCGGCTATTATGGAAAAGGCGCTATAACTCTGATATATGGGAAATATACAAATATTAGATCAATTATCAATGCGGTTATTATAAAGGCACTACAAGTATCCTTCTCTGCCCTGGTAGTACAGCCTTTTAAGTTTATTTCGTTTAATAACTTCTCTCTTACTTCCTAGATTTTTAAGATTAAAGTGCTTTCTCAATTCTCTGAACAATGAAATATTTATGAGACATCTCCAGTTCAGAAATAGAACCTAGAATCAATCGAGGAAATACTCAAATGCCAAAACGGATAGCGAGCTTAAATACCATGAACCTTGTGGATGGATTGAAAGATGCTCAGATGAACGTAAAGTATATAAATGGTAAGTAAAATTGTTTATACTGCACTTATCCAGAATCATAAGATGCTCTAGTATTCTACTACTGTTGTCACTATTCCGAAGTACTTATCAACTATGTGAAGTATCCTAATAAGCCACTAGATTACTAAGTATATTATATATAACATTAGGATAATAATATAATTGATAAGACTCATAACAGTTTACAGCAACTAGAAATATTATACGAAAATCCTAAAAAGATTTGGTTTATTGATTTTGTGTTCATATTATTGAAGGGGAACTGTTCGCCTATTCGACTGCAGCTTGGAACCAAGCAGTTGAACGGGAAGGTGCTATGTAAAGCGGAGATCAATTACAGTCTATCTATGAATAAATTTATAAAGGTGATACCCAAGTGTTCATCAATAAAGTACAGAAATATGAAAAAGCTGTTCCAAGCGTGCTATAAAGGTCACAAAACCAAAGGGAAGACGTCACTCCAGGCTAGGGACCATATCGTTGAAGAGTGCGCTTACAATGCAGAGGATACACAGATCCTATCTTGGTTATCGTCCCAAGACATGCAGTGTTTAGTCCGGATCTGGGTAGGGAGTAATGAGTTGGTACAGAACAGAATCACTCACAATGGCCACAAGATTTTCCAGACGATCAGTATCGGGTACCTTTGTAAAAGCTTTTCCCTGATCTGACCTCAAAAGCCCTTCAGACGGCGCACGAATTTGTGTGAGAAAGTGAGGGGTCTTGCGAAGAATACCATACTGCTTGATATGACACTGAAGCGATGGCAGAAATAGTGCAGGTTCTTGTGGATTTGGTGTAAGACCAACAGTGTTCCACAAAGGGAGGCGAATTAAAAAAAGTTTAGCATCTAGAGAAATATTGATGTTACTTGCTTATTGAATGCTTAAGGTGTAAAAAAGCTCAACAAAAAGAACGACACCTGTGAGATTCGAACTCACGCCCCCGAAGGGAATGGCTGGACTGATACACCAGAAAGGGTATAGCAGGCCATCGCGTTAACCACTCCGCCAAAGTGCCTTGTTGTCCAGAAAGGATCGATATTCTAATTAAGGAATGGGCTTAGGAACTTACTAGGTTTTCGTTAAAACACTAACTGCCAACTGCTTATAACCACAATCTGACCGGCTGAGCCTACCAGGACTAGTAGACCATTATCATTACTGCCGCAAATCATGGGATGGTTATAGCTAAAAATCTAATCGGTTTGAACTTTTAAAAGTCGTTGTCAATGAAACAAACTGTATCAAAAGTTCTGCATAGCGCTAGTCTGTTCCTTGGAATACGATCAAAAGCTCTACAACAGACAATGGCTGATGACTCAAACCCAAATTCAAGACCTTACCAGTGGAGACGACACGAAGCCGTAGGAGTTTGGAAAGCAAGCGATGTTGCCGTTGTTCTACTTACACTTTTCCATGGAATGCAATGGAGACTTTATCCGTGGCCCTTTCCGCTGGCTCGTCATCTATCTACAACCCGTCTTCAACTCAGTAACCGGACTTCCCTTTCTGTATTTTGCAAGAACCATACATTAGAACCTGCTTTAGACTGCGCCTCTATTTCTGCCACAACATCTGGTGTTTCCTGGACTTGCTACTGCTATCTTCTCAAATTCTTCTTGATGATAATATAGGACATCTAATATCTATAAAAATCTGAACTAAGTCTTAGTATAAATCTACATTTATTTACTAAGCAGTAATACAAACTCAGCAATACACGAGGGATAGTTCTCCAGGTGAACGCAGGCAAGTCCCGGGTGGTTTCTTAACTATATGTTGACAGACAGCCCACATAACATACGTCTAATTAACAGCAGTCTAAGCTATAGATGTAGGGCCATGGTACAGTACCAAGAGAGTACAGCTATAGGTATCTCCCTACCATCAATAAACAAGTTGACCGTGGCAGTTGATCGATGAGCTACACTCGACGGGTAACTCATTTCATGTCTCATTGGTGGTTCTGGTGACTAATTTAGATGGATACTCTCTCAGTGCTCTGTTTCTTCGAGAGAATAAGTTTGGTGGTAGGAATATTTCTGATAGTAGACGCCTATGACACACATCTAACATGCCTCACTAACTAACTAGCAGGCAGTACAGTATTGCTCTTCCTGCCCTAGGACGGAGATAAAACTATTTGAACGATCTAAAACAAAAAGAATATTCTGTTTTTCACCGCACCACACCTACATATTCACTACGTTATTCACTGATCACGCATTCACTGACCATCCTAGCCCTGTCTCTCGCTTCTGACCCGCAGAGCCTTCCTAAGATACACCAATTCACTCCTGACTCCCTCGCCCAGCCCATAATAAAGAATGTGGAGCTGAAGTCCGTATGCCAGCACATCAAAGTAAAACATCACAGAAACTATATGCCAAAGTAACTTGGCAACACTTATAGTTGACCACCATAAATGCTAGATTTGGCTCGTTCTTCATGCGAAAACCCTGTCCAATGCTAGGAGTTGATGGACACTTTCGAACGGGCCAAGGCTATATAACACGAGGTGGCAATGTGGTGGCTATATGCACATGTCCAAACCCGAGTGCGCCCTGATTCCCATTTTGTATGTGTCCCGAAGCCTAGTGGTGTGTATTTTGGTATGCTGACTATTCAAGACTTGGTGAGAAATGATTGGAGTTCGGACACAGTTATAATTGACTCAATTGTTACTGTCCAAAACACGACAAATTATCTCTTCAGCTAACCGACCTTTGGTGGCGCTAATACGACGGCTGCATAAATCACACGATCCACGGCTCTTGTGAGTGTGTTTTCCATATCCGATCGAGAAGACGCTATATTTAGACTACTATTTCCGAAAGCTGAGCGACATGGCTTTTACCATGCGAAACGATTATTGAGGGCTCGACTCCTATACGAGTGAGACATTTCGATCCGAGATGCCCGAGGCAGATGTATGGGGTAATGATCGACCGTTATTGAAGTGCCAAGTCCAGAAAGAATCCACATCGTCTCCTCGTCAATAAATATCCTGAGACATAACCAATTAACCCTTTGCCCCCAACGTCTGATGTCATGAGAGCAGTCCCCAGCTCTACGCGAGGGTTGCCCCCCGATTTTGTTGCCTTAATTTGGGGCTGCATCCCCAGAAGTATAAATACACTTAGACTTACCTTCTAAAATTGACTAACTCACCCAAACTCTACCACGAGGAAAAGACCAATTGACTCCCAGTTTCCCTGCCAAAATGAAGATCTCCGCTGCCATTTCTACTGCCCTCCTGGCCGTTAGTGCCGCTGCGTTCGACAAGAACCAACGTCAGTGATATCGTTCCATCTCACTTCCCCAACAGGATAACTAAGATAGATTATAGCCTGGGGCAAGCGCGACTACAACTGTGTCAACGTCTTCCAGGGCATCCCCGACAACTCGACCGTCGCTCCCGGCGCTGAGATCAACATCAAGTTCAACCGCAACTCCAAGAACTGCGAGTCTCTGACCCAGTATAAGGGAGCCGATTATTCTATCTATCTCTACAACAACCCTGTTAGAAACCTTGACACTATCCATTTCGACAAAGAACTTTTCATCAAGAGGGATATCCCCGAGCAGGACGGTGCTGTCACGATCACCATCCCATCTCAGGAGGAGCTCGGCACCGTTGCGGACGACAGCGTTTGGTATCTCCGTCTCTCTACTAGCTTGAACGATGCTCCCCAGATGCCTACTCTCTTCAATGCCGCCGGACCCTTCGCTATTCGTGCTTAGATGTTCAGGGCAGTCGTGTCTTTCATCGCACTGGACTATTGACATGGAGGATGGAAGGCTATCTTGACATATACCCTTGTATTAGCGTATCTCTCACCGCAAACACTTGACCTTCCATATCATCTTTCATTACCGGGCGATGTACATGTTAATATCCTTTTGTGGGACCAGGCCGTTGAGCCTTTATTCTAATATTTGTCCATAGCTTAATTGAGTGTATACTTAATTTAGATGACAGGGCTTCTTGGACCATGTGACATCGTTGTACTTTTCGTAGAGCATGAACATGGATTATTTTTCCCGACGGACCTGAGAAAATGCCCCAAGAGGATAATACATACACTGCTAAGTGTGACGATGCGAAAGAATAAACTTGATCGTGAGAATATCACTCAAGCGCTGCGATTTCTCGATATTTCCAGTACATTCAATGGCATGTCATACTCGTTAGCTCGACCCTCCGCCGACAGTCGCATCACTCAAGTCCTCAAGATTTCACAACAAAAAAGTTCTAGGCTATTCTTCCGCCCGCATCTGGATCTTCTGACTTCTTCCCAATATAACTGTACTCAAATCCCCCACCGGTATCGCAATCGGAAAGTCCACTGCCTCCAACATTTGCGCAATGAAGATATGCCAGACTGGCACGACCAGAGCAAGACTGAATGCACCCGCCGCCTGCGCATGAGTATGTTAGATAAAAAAAGTAATATAGATTAGAGAAGCGGAAAGAAACATACCATCTGAAGTCGAGCAGCAAGAGCAACCTCTCCCAGCGCTAACTGGAAATAGGTGGCCGCGAATAAAGAAAAGGTGATAACGAGGAGGAAAAGAGCGGCAAAAAGGCAGATGTTGGTTCGGATGGAACATATTGTGTATACAAAGGTGAGAATCGTCAAGGCAATGTAGTAAAACCCTAATGGTATAACTGGTTAGTGACTGACCCTACAGCTTCCATGAAAGTTGAGCGATTGTACACACCAACGGTAGCGTTATATGACGGAGTTTGCATTCCCTCCAGTGCGTTGCCGGTCGATGAGTAGTGAAGCCCTGTTGCAAATAGGGGCATGAGGCCTGTTCCTTGTACGATCCAGAACGTGCCTTGATAATGTTAATTATGGACATCCGCATGACCGGAACCTTGCGATACGTACCGTAGGTAAAGAACAAAGCGCATGAAAATGTGTTCCCGATAATCCACTCCCCAATACCACCCAATATTTGTATCATCCCCCCAAAGAAGATAAACACGGGCCTGCACCGCTGTGAGCATCTGGAGGAAGTCGTTCAATAGACTATAATGTACTCACAGTATTGCGGCGCCGCTCTCGCCACTTCCCCTGATGCCCATCGTTATAAAGGCGTTTGGGGTGGCGGCTATCAGAAAGCCGATAAGCGATATTGGAGTAGGATTGCCTACTTGCTTACGCAAATCACCTTTCACCGAGGGATGCTTGGGGCTTAGGTAAAGCTTTTCGAATACATCGCGAGAGACAGGAAGAAAGACACTCTCGGCTGTTCGAATTGGCCGAAGAGTGTCAATGTCGTGCTTCTCACTAATATCACCACTGGACATGATTAGGGATATGAAACGGGCGATGACTTGATCAAGGGAACTGCTGTAGTTTAAGCACTACTAGGTCCACAGTAAACCTATATATACCTGGGTTATCCATAAGCTTACCCCATATTTCTTGCTTTAAGCTACATCATCATCTAACACCCCTGTATGGTCAATGCCGACCTGCATGCCGGTCTAGTTAATACGGATCCGCTTTATGCGGGTATCGCGGAGAGAAATGCGGGGATAGCTCAATTTTGAGCTAGATTCGAGGTATTTGAATGGGTGAGAGCTGAATTAGAGTTATCGATAGTTGAACCTTCCCCACGTTCAGCATATACGCTGCAGCAGGGGTTATACATCCTGCCATGTGTTCTTGATACGGGGGGCAACAGATTGCATTGTACAAAGCCAAAAAGCCTATTTTATCCTTCCATGAATGTACGAGTAATTGCTTGCTGTTAGAATAGGGCCAGTTTCTTGTCTTAACAAACAACACATTCGAGATCCACACCAAGTGGCAAGAAGAAGAGCGGAATCGAACCGCATTATTCAGTTGAATACATTTGTGGTGGCGAGTTCCCTCAGTCCCTCAGGGATCTACTATCAAGTGGAGCACCAATAGTTGCATGTTGATGCTCAATACCCAGAAAGGATTTCCATATGGCCGAGAGCTTAATTGTCGGTAGTTTGAGTGCACGGTTCTCTACCACCTCTTCCCCATAAGCCTAGATGCTCAACTAAAACCCTCGATCCCCTCAATCTGCTAGTTGAGAAACTCAATTTGAGTCCTCACTCATGTAATTCCCGAAAGTCCCACCCGCTCGCATCTCGTAACTCGGGTTCGGTTAATGCGGGACCAAGCCGAGGAAGGATGTCACTACGTAGAATCCTTCGAGATTCCGCCAAACCCTAATACAAGATACATCCTGACACCTTCGAACAATTCTACTACACAATGTATTCAGTATGTTCAATACTTACTATTTAGGATTCGCTGCAATGGAGACAAGGAACCCCGTAGCCATCAGCAATATTCAAAACCATCCTATAGCAGGACTTTCAGTGGTAATCAATCTGTCCAGCAACAAGCAGTACACAGATCGGCAATAAGACAATCTATCCAGATTATACTAACCACCAAACAGGGTTATTTAATCTTGAAGTTTAACTTTGTTCTTATTTGAGCAGGTGCCCAAGTCTTTTAAGCACTTCCGCTCTAGGTTCCGCCGTAGCGGGTTCACAGCGGAATGAGGGCGGAATATAACGGGTTTGCGGTTCGATTTTGCGGGTCGGATATAAACTTTGACGAGTGAAGTATGTATACCCCGCTAATCACTAGCTATCGAATTGCTGGAACTATAATAGGGCAAATGCCACCAGGGACGGGGATATGTCATTTTCTGGTAATACTAGATGGCCAGGACGCTGACTGGCAGTGGACTGGGGATTGGTGTGGGGGATGTTTCGCGCGGAGTCGAGGCGAAGATGAATATTGTCGGAGATTAGCAGGCCCTTATGCGGGTACAAACCCACATCCAGTCAATAGCCTGGACTCTTTTCTAACCAGGCTGCCGGTCATGCGCATGGGCATCTGCAGCGTTTGTGCGTCCCACGTAGGAACGTAGGATAATCTGGGGCCCCCCGCTTTTCCCGAAGCTGTAAATACCGAACCAGCCTTGCTGGGCCGCAATCTAACAACCGAGGAGCCGAGGGCATGCAGTATTGCGATTGTTATGCAGAATGTGTGGTATATTCATGGGCAATATATGTCATTTTAACCCTCTTCTAGCCTAGTGCCACCGTCAATAGTCATAATCTCAGCCTACAACGGATCCGCTTTTAACTGACGATGGCAGAGTTTTAGAACTCGGGATATATACGGTTATGATGTTGGACTTTACCATAAGATTGTTGCGATTACGCTGGAGTTCTTTGGTGCACCACCTCTCCCGGCCCCTATCAGGAATATCCGTGATCGTACTCGAAGTCTACCACAAGCGGAAGAGACAGACACTAGAAAGCAGCACCGGTCGCATGTTTAGAGTGGTAGTTTGTGACGTATTCTATGGTGAAGGTATCAGTAAGATGGTGAGCATGAGAATGATGAATGAGGAGGAAGCAGAATGAGAGCAAGAAGAGATCTGGTTAAAACTCCAAGGCCATGATTTAGCAGTGTGCTGAATACTGAAAAACATCTTTTAGATTTGTACTTCGTCAAAACCTATCCACACTTCAACGATAACGCAATGAAAACAGGATAATGTAGCCCTTATTCAAGTGCTGCTTGTTTAACAAGGCCTATGGGGTTCTAGGCATGCCCCTTCTTTCTACACGATACACCGTTGATTACCAAGTAGTCAAACAAAGTACATATCATTGCCAGGTAGAAGGTAACACAATTTACATATAAATAAGGCAAGAGAGTTCAGCATCTTGAAAGCCAGTCGGCGACAGAAGTCAAAGATGACTATATATCATGAATCAAATGAGATACGCAAGACATGATAAAACTCTTTAAGAATCCCGATCGTAGATAACAATCATATATGGAGTATAGTAGAAATAAAACTGGGGGAAGAGGATTTAAAAAATATCCATCGTGTTCATATGACAAGAAGATGATGTGATAGCAAGACTGAGTTCTAGCTATAAGATAAGCTCAATAAGATCAGCAGCAATACAAGCTGTCCAAGCTTAACTAACGGAAATCATCTAACGGTTCATCAGCTCAAATATAGTGCAGCTATTTAAAGCTCTATTGAAAGTTTTGACCGTACGTCAGTTCCTCATTATGCTTCGTATAAGCCTAAATTAAGCTTTTCGGATATTACCAACGTAAATTTACGATGATAGTAGTGAATTTTCCCCTATACATAATCGAAAGAATCCAGAAAATAATTCTCTGCATCACCATCACATATGGGCACAGCACCCCGAATTGAATACACATGCAGGCTAGGATACAATAGAGATAACCCAAATCGGTAATTCCGACCTCGGGATGCCGAGAAAGGAAAACATACCGCGCGATCATGTTCGGGAACAAACGTGGCGTGTTAGAATCTTCCCAGTGGGTATGATCATATCCGCTTTCTATACGGAGTACGGCTTTAATCTCTGCTTTTTCTCCGTCTTTACTCCGTATGTCGAGTTCGACCACTCGGGTATTTCTGAGAGGGAACGTGAATTCGTGGATTAGCGGTCAGGAATTAACCGTCAGCTGGAGGTTGGTCTGAGAGGGCCGAGATTTTATCTAGCGTGTGAAGAATCTTCTCTTAGCTTGGTGTTAGTTTTTTTTCCTCCCTTTTTTCCTTTTGCTTTTGCATCTTTCGGTGGTGCTAGTAAAAATCTATGCATATACTAAATTTCGGGTAAGGCAGGAACCCTGAAACCCTGTGCCCTATTTTTGAGAGTCTCATCTCGCGGGTGATCGACACATAATTAATGACGATCTATTCAGTTTGAAGAATGTGTGCATGTTTGCTTGGGGAAAGTAATATGCATATCCATTAATGGTGGCAGATCTATTAAGTACTAGTAAATTCAAAGCAACTTGTCATAACTGTGGTGAAGGGAAGATCTATAACATGGGGATATATCGTATACTCTAAACGGAAGAACAGAAAAAACAATTTTATGCAGGAGAAGCTGACCCGTAGCAAGTATCAAGTGACATGCTCCTTTTCCTCCTCCTTTGGAATTCTCACCCAAACAACAGTTACCAGCGCAGCTAGTAACTGGCATGCCAACGCAAACCACCAAATGGCTCGAAGTCCAGTCAGGCCTACGTCCCCATCTGGACCCTGATCGACTTTTGTCCCGATTGCGTCGGCAATACTTGTAATGATCGCAGAGGAGAGGTTCTGGTTTGTGACCAATAGACTGGCTGCACTTCCTTGATAGGATCGAGGAACATTGCTCGTGATGAAGATGGAGGCAGCAGCGAAAGCCATATCCGGTCCGAACGTTACGAGGGCCATGCCGGGAAGAGATAAGGCCCAGTAGATCGTATTTGGAGTTTGCGGAAGGAAGAATGCCGGTCCAAGGGTGAATGCAAACATGGAGACGATATAGATATAATGACCGGGAACCAGATGCAGGATGCGACTGACGATGAAAGTGGCGATGATGCCGACAACCGCGTTAGGGATGTGATATAGTGCCACTGCAATAGGGGTCGCATGCTGGATCCTCAACCAAAACTGAATTGCATAGAACTGCCATGCCCCGAAAAATGAACCGAATCCTAGAAAGTAGGCCACCATAAGAGGTGTAAAGCCTTTCGTCCGCCATAGCCGACTGGGAATCAATGGCCGTGCCACGTATCGTTCCGCGATGAACAGACAAATAAGAAAAACGATGCCTAGCGCCACTAACACACACGTATATACCGACCATTTGGTAACTGAGCCTTGGGTCAAACCAAATAGGAGACAGACACAGCCCGCAATGGCAAACAAGGCTCCAATATAATCGAACTGACGCAGAGTGGGTGCTTCTGCGCCTTCCACGTCGGCAACTGGTCGAAGAGGAGGAATCGAGAAGAAGGCAGCGACAGCACATAAGCCAGTGATAATGGCATTCACGCCGAATATCCAGGGAAGATTTCCGTGGAGAAGACCACCTTCAATGGCCCCCAAGCTGAATCCTAACGGAGCCGTGGCGCTGATAGCAGCAAAGACGCGATTCTTGCGGATACCAGGGCTATAGAGGCGTCCAAGAACGCTCATTGAGCCAGAAACCAAAACACCAATAGCGAGTCCTTGCATTGCTCTTACAACGAAAAACAAAACCTCTCGTGACGGATCAAGAGAAAAAGCACCAACAACGTTCCAGATAGTAAGCCATGCAAAGGCGCCCACGATGGCTCGACGAGGTGGAGTCAAGTCCAATAGAGAGCCTGATACAACAACAGACACCCCGTTTGAGCAAGCGTAGGCCCCTACGAGCCATGGGAGCGAGGTACTTCCAATACCCAGAGCTTTCTTCAGCTCCAGTTGCACCACCAACATGTTCCCAAGCAAGAACGAAAAGAGCATTAGACCTGCCGAGCAGACAAGGACGAGTACAATTTCTGCTGTAAAGCTTGGTATTTCGGGAGGACGTCCTTGCGATGGCTTTGGGGGTGGTGATGCCGATTCATCTGCCATATCACGGCCAGGGATGGCGGATGGTCTCCGGTTATGCAACCCATCAATGGCTGCTGTTCGACCTCTCTTCTCTTCCACTTCATACTCATCTCCACTCTCAGCAGCCTGGGTAATCGTAGTTGGTAACTTTTTCAGCAGATCCTCATTATTGACAGGCTTGGGTCCCAGGAGAGGATCTGGTGTCTGCGCGCCCGTGGCAGGAGTTGAGGCCGTTCTGTTATTAAATGAGAACGAGGACCTGGTGGACAGCGGAGCGGAATCGAAGCCATCGTTGTGAATGGTGGGGACCGTTGGAGCATTCACGTCGTCAGCCGGGGTTGAGTTAGGTTCTTGATGTTGCCCTGGTTGCATCTTGACAGCTACACCTCCGCGAGCTGGATGCCTATGGTGACTCGGTTTCCTTTTATTCTTTTTTCCAAGTGATGTCCGGTAGAAAAGAAATTAACTAGCGATCTAGATGACAAGGACTGAGACAATCAGCTTTCCCTTGTGCAGTATAAGAATTTCCGAAAAGCTACAAAGTATCGCCACCGTAGCTGAGCGATGATGGGCTATATATGTCTTATCGGAAACCAGAATCCAGGGTATATGATAAAGCACCACAAGGTGTCGTGGCAAAGGTACAGAAGGTCCACAATTTGATAAGATTTTAAAGATTTTTGCACGGCGCGGTGGATCATGGCCGATGATCCACCGCGCCCTTACTGAGGGCTTGCGCGTATAGCATTTGCCCGACTTTGAGGGTAGGTGGGTCGGTCAATCCATTCAAAATCATGGCGTGGATCACGTCAACTGTGAATTCCGAACACTTATCCAAACACACCACTTGGCCTAGACGATGGAGTTTGACAACGCACCTGAGCAATCAGATACGAAGGATGTTAATAGAGATCTTGACTCGTTGAAGCTGGGTGGGCATTGCCCGAATAGGCAGTAACCCTATCGCTTAGTCGAATTTGATATCATCCGGCGGGGCCTTGGGCACCATCAGCCCTGGCTTAAATCGAATTTTGCCATTCAAATTATCCGATGACATTATACTGTTTCTAACTTCCAGAAAACTATTCATAACTGGCCTTTTTGTATAGCCCTTTACCTACTTGTCAAACTTCGAATATGAAACAAGATTTGGAATTTGCGTGGTTGGGTTTCCTGCATAACAGACGATCATCGACATCCTACATATGCAACCACTGACGATCATCTGCCCCTTAAATACACACTGCACATGAAAGCAAGTTATCCGACATGGTTTCATTCTTGCTTCATGAACGCGTACGCTGCCCATCAAAACAATAGTCCTGCACTTCCCCTTATTACTTGAATATCCCTGATATTCTAAGGTTTTGCCTCCACTCGTTCATGTCATTTTCATGCCTTCTTAGGGTATTTCCAGTTTCGGATATATTCCGCATCTAAACCATTGTCATATGCCTCTTGCTTAGCGGCTAGTTGCTGATTGATCAACTTTTCTCGGACATGGGACGCCGTGTTGCCGAGAGATCGTACACGGTCGATGGCATCGATAGCCAGACTGTATCGGTCGGTTTGATTCCTAACGGCCAGCTCGAACGGAGTATCGATATTCCCCTTTTCTCTGTACCCCCTCACATGCAAGTTATGTTGTCCGGGGCGCTTGTAGGTTAGACGGTGGATGAGCCAAGGGTACGAATGGAAGTTGAAGATGATTGGCTTATCGTCGGTAAACACAGCCTTCCATTTTCGGTCGGGCATGCCATGCGGATGGTCTTTCTCGTTGATGAGTCGGAATAAGTCGACGACGTTGACAAATCTGACCTTGAGTTGGGGAAGATGTTCGTTTAACAACGCGGTTGCGGCGAGAGCCTCATGGGTGGGCACATCACCGCATGCAGCCATCACAACATCAGGCTCTTGACCTTGATCATTACTAGCCCAGTCCCATATTCCGAGACCTTTGGTGCAGTGTTCAATGGCTTCATCCATACTGAGGAATTGGATGTGTTCTTGCTTGTCAGCAACAACCACATTGACGTAGTTGACGCTACGGAAACAGTGGTCCATGACTGAGAGAAGCGTGTTCCCGTCGGGTGGCAGATAGATTCGAACCACCTCCGGGCTCTTGTTTGCAACAACATCCAGGAAACCAGGATCCTGATGGGTGAAGCCATTGTGGTCTTGTCTCCAGACGGTCGCGGTCAGGAGAATATTGAGAGACGCGACCTTTGCACGCCATTCCACTTCTAAGCACTTTTCAATCCATTTACAGTGTTGGTTAACCATCGAATCGATGACGTGGATGAAAGGCTCGTAGCTGTTTAGTATACCATGGCGACCGGAAAGCACATAACCTTCCAGCCAGCCTTCGCAGGTATGTTCACTAAGCATCTCCATTACCCGACCTTCAAAGGCTAGGTTTCCTCCATCTTTATCTTCTTCAAAGTAGTCACCCAGCCAAACCTTCTTGCCGGCTTTGTAGATCTCTGCAAGCTTGTTTGACTCTGTTTCGTCCGGACCAAATACACGGAAGGTGGTCATGTTTTCTTTGACCACATCCCTCAAGAACTTCGACATATTGGTCATGCTCCCGCGTACAGAGACGCCGGGGTCAATATCCTTGAGAGCATAGTCCCGGAAGTCCGGCAGCTGGAGAGGCCTGCGAAGTATACCGCCGTTGCCGACTGGGTTGGCACTCATACGAGAATTACCTGAGGGCGCGAGCGCTTTTAATTCTTCAACAAGCTTGCCATTTTTGTCGAAAAGCTCCTCCGGCTTGTAACTCTTCATCCACGTCTCAAGTAGCTTCAGATGGGCAGGGTTCGTCAGGACATCAGTGATCGGGATCTGATGAGAACGCCAAAAGCCCTCGAGCAGCTTTCCGTCAATCTCTCTTGGAGCAGACCAACCTTTGGGACTCCGAAGAACGATCATGGGCCAGCGGGGTCGGAATGGTTTGTTTGACTCCCTTGCCTGCTTTTGAATCTTTTTGATCTCCACAACACAGTGTTCCAATGTAGCTGCCATCGCTTGGTGCATGCTTTCTCGTTCATTGCCTTCCACGAAATATGGCGTCCATCCATAGCCAACAAACAACGCTTTCAGCTCTTCGTGGCTGATGCGAGCAAGGACGGTCGGGTTATTGATCTTGTATCCATTCAGATGGAGCACAGGGAGAACGGCTCCGTCGGTACGTGGGTTGAGAAATTTAGTGCTATGCCAACTAGTCGCAAGTGGTCCAGTTTCCGACTCTCCATCCCCGACCATCGTCAATGTAATAAGGTTGGGATGATCAAAGACACTTCCAAAGGCATGAGAAATCGAATATCCCAATTCGCCGCCCTCATGAATAGATCCCGGCGTCTCTGGGGTCGCATGCGAACCAATGCCTCCTGGAAATGAAAATTGCTTGAAGAACCTCTGCATGCCCTTCTCATCTTCGGACTTGTCCGGATACACTTCGGAGTAGACTCCCTCTAGATATGACTGCGAGAGAACAGCCGGGGCGCCATGACCAGGACCAGAAACGAAGAGGACATCCAAATCATACTTTTTGATAAGACGGTTCATATGAAGCCAGGTAAAGGACTGACCGGCATCCGAACCCCAGTGACCGAGCAGCCGAGCTTTGAGGTGTTCGACCTTTAAGGGTTCTTTGAGCAGGACATTATCCCGCATATAGAGCATCCCCAAGCATAGATACATACTTGCTCGGAAGTATGCGTCCATTTTGCGGACTTCATCTGCATCCAGGGGCTGCCCCTTGATGGTGGAGCGAGTAGCTCCATACGCGCTGATATTGTCATCAGATTCGCTGGTGGGCGCCATTCTCAAATATGGAAAAGCTATTAGACTGGAATGGGCGTTGAAAATTGGATTAAATTAAACAATAGTAATATATCATAAGCTGCTAGTATCGACTTCGAGGGCTGGAGAAGTCAATCCTCCAAGGGTGCTCCCAGCATGAATTCAGAATTAGATCTGGATTAATAGCCCATCTATTTAAAATCCATGACAAGTACGAAATTAGCTGATGAGGGTACCCTGACGTAGCCTCCTACCTTTTGTTGCGTGGTTTCGGAAGCTCGAGGATATGGGCGGAGTCGATGACGTCCAGCTTACCATCCGGAAAGCTTCCAGACCCAACCCAGAACCATGGACAACAAGTAAACCTGCTTTTTACATAGCGACATATTACAGAGTAGGGCTTTCTTATTTTATTGTCAAGCTCTGAAAGAGCTGATAAGTGTCTGGAGATAGACTAATAGAATATCCGACAGTCAGCCCGGGTAACTGTACCCGAGATCCACTATCCGCAACAGTCTCAAGCGATCACTCTTTAAATATCGATCAATCTCCCCTAGTGAAAATAAGTGTTCGCCCTAAAGATATACATCACCCGAAGATCCAATTGCCGCCTACCATTCCATAACCAAAATGTCCGGTCGAAAGAGACAAGTGACATTCTATGCATACCACGCTAGGGGGCTGCTTGGAGCTGCCCTTTGCTTCCCGACACGATATACGGCCTGATCTGTGAACGCATCCCATATCAATTCGCACCTCGACTGAACTGTCGTTCATATATGTCGGTGCTGAATTCTCATACGAATTTTCAAACGACAGCGACAACTTCACAATCGCTATTTGGCCCGGAAATTGCTAGAGCCCTGGCTTGAGCGGCGAGTGAAATGGGATGCGAACACCTCAAACATCGTGGTGCGTTCATATACTAAAATACTGTTCTAATCAACTATAGTTCTACAATCATGCGAGCGGATCTTTAAGAATAATACACTGCTTCTACTATCCGTACTGATTTCCGCCATCTTGCCGTATGGGTCGAACTCGGGTACATGTACCCGAGTCGGAAAAAATTATCTCGTCGCTGGAAGGGAGCAGTATATATGGCATCTACAGGCCGGATGAGGGCGCTAATTGTTTATTTCTCTTATAAAATTCCAGGCAATCCTCTGAATATCAGCCACCTTATCAATTGATGCGTCACCTGTGGTCGCGCACCATCCATCGTCAAGGCCATAGTTCAATAATCTCGGCGTTTTTCCAGCCGAAAGTGCCCAGTCGTCAGGCAAGAGCTTTCAATTCAGCGACGCAGAAAACAGAGTCCAGGCCCTCGATCAAAGATAAAATGACCCAGTCGACGTCATTGCGCTATGCGGATGTGAGTATCTCACTCCTACTCTCAACAAGCATCACCAAAAGCTGAGCACTTGCTTACCACCCAAACAGGTCGCCGTGACATACACCGCAGACCAATTCCAGGGCATCTATCGAGGCAAACAGTACCATGAATCAGACTTCACCGAAGTCCTTAAACGTTCCAAAGAACATGGCTGCGAAAAGATCATGCTCACTACCATGACTCTCCCAGGAGCTCATGAGAACTTGAAAGTCGTGAAACAGTTTCCGAACATGTGCACCATGACATTAGGAGTGCATCCGTATCATGCAGGTGAGATATACGCCGAAAATGACGGCGCCGAGTATCTTCAAAACCTTCGCAAGCTGGGGGAAACCCTTCGAGCCGAGAATCCGTCGCCACTAGTAGCTTTCGGAGAGATTGGGCTTGATTATGAGTATCTGGACCGTGCCGACAAAGACATACAGCAACGTGCTTTCCGCGATCAGCTAGATATGGCTGTTGAAATGCAATTACCCCTTTTTCTGCATGTGCGTGAGTCGTGTGCTGATTTCATTTCGATCATCCGACCTTACCTATCCAAGTTGCCGCGCGGCGGGTTGGTGCATTCTTTCGCTGGGTCGAAGGAGGAGATGTTGCAGTTGGTTGAGCTGGGCTTTGACATCAGTGTTAATGGTGTTTGTTTCCGTACCGAAGAACAACTGGAGATGGTTCGCCACATTCCCTTGGACAAACTGCAGCTTGAGACCGATGCGCCATGGTGTGAGATCCAAAACAATGACGAGAAAATAGCCCCTTATCTCACCAATGCAAAGCCGCTACCTCCATCTCGCAAGCATAACAAGTTTATCCTAGGACAGATGGTCAAGACGAGAAATGAGAGCTGTACGATTGAACGTGTTGCCTTGGTTGTGGCAGGCTTGAAAGGTATCTCACTAGAGGAGGTCTCTCGGGCGGCGTGGAATAACAGTATTAGGATGTTCGGCTTAGGACTACAGGGCTAGTGATTTAGAGGTTTTTGCTTACCCATTACTATAGAGTATCGAGTACATAGAGATGCGCATATAGAAAGACAAGATTCATGTTCGAGTAGACGCTATGACTTTACACGTAGCACTCCCTGACGGTTCCCTCTCCTATCTGTGATATAATCTACTAGGAACACTCAAGGTTGCTGACGGTAAGTGTATGTTTCTATGGTGACTTGGCCAACAGCATTTTGTACTAAATCAGTGGACTTTGTCGGCGGAATTGCTACCACACAGAACAAGCACTGAGTTTTGATGCTATTTCATGGTGTATATTTTATCCCCAAAAGGTCTAGATGGCTTCTGTAAGCAAGCATTCCTCCCAACATTATTGTAACATCTCCCTAAGAGTCTCGTCGTACTCAATACTCAACTCTGGTGTCTTCGCCGCAACGATAACGTAATTACCCAACAGCCTCAGGCGGAAGCCTGCCTCGCAGTAGATGAAATAATACAACCATTTCCGACGGAATGCTTCTACGTTCTCATCGGATGCATCAGGCTGTGCAGTCCGGAACGTTGACTCAATAATCTCCCAATTTCGGAGGAAGTTGTCTCTCCAAGCTAAAAGCGTCTTGCCATAATGCGGTCCAATGTTCATAACTGAGGTAACTTCCAACTCACCATTTGATCCATTGTGTACCGCGCCCAGGAGAGCATGGATGGTTGGGAGGTAACCCCCAGGGAAGATATATCGGTCGATAAAGGTCGGTACGCTGGATTTGGACTGGCGCATCTAAGATGGTGCGTTAGAGCCACAACGACATGCATTCAAATCAGACGACTAACCTTGTTCGTCATGGTAATCCCATCAATGACCATAATACCATGACTGGGATGCAGCAGAGAGCTGATGACGCGGAAATACTCATCCAGGTATTCTGCACCGACGTGCTCGAACATCCCGATCGAAATTACACGATCGTAGTACCCTCCATTACTTTCAGGTCCAGTTGCAGATCGATAATCTTGAAGAAGGATTCGAACATGTTCCTCCAGTCCGGCTTCTTTGACCCTTTTCTCTGCAATCCTCTTCTGGTTATCGGATAAGGTCAGTGCTGTCACTCGACATCTTGTAGTTTGAGCAGCAGTGATGGCTACATCTCCCCATCCGCAACCGATTTCGAGAATGTGCTGGTCGGCTGATATCTGGGCTTTCTGTAGTAGGCGCTGGACCTTTCGCTTTTGTGCTGATTCTAAGGCCTCGGCGGGATCCCCGCTCCAGTGGGCACAGGAGTAGTTCATGTCCGGAGAAAGAAAGTTTGCAAACAGCTCGTCAGAATCATCGTAATGGGAGGAAATGTAGCGCTGGGCATTTTGAGGGTCATTCGAGGGCTGCAGGAGCATTGTCATCCGAGGAAGAAGTTGCATGAAGACGTTGCCGGTGCCCAGTTGAGATTTATTTTTAATATAAATCTGCTTTATCTTAGTATCCGAATGATGGGAGATTGGCATTAAGAGAGATATAGCATACATCAAGCAGCCCACTGAGATTATCACAATCTACCTCTTGAAACATATATGCTTCCGCGAATCCCTAGATGACACTCAGCAGAATACGGCTACATGTTGTTTTAGATCACCCACGAGATCAAAACATGCGCAGATTCTTCTCCACGCATTAGAATCATTCACTACGACAGTGACAACTGGTTCTTGGCCATCTCCAAACTCATTAATTTGATGTGGATCCTTGTACTTGGATATGAGCCTAAGGCGTCCACTGGAAATGTTCCCAAGTGCGAAGAGAACTAAATGCTGAGCGCAGTCACCCACGAACTGGGATAGTTCGAACATTTCTACCTCCTTCACAGCCAGCGCAGAAATATTGACAATGATCACTGTTAAGAGAGGGTCACTCGGTTCTTATAATTCCTTGCTTTCTTGGCGCTAAATTCTCACCGCATGACAGCGAGTGGATTTTCTGATATCATATGCATGTGTGCCCCAATGCTACCCTAGGCTCTCCTTGTGCCTTAAGTGACAGTGCTTTACTCAAGAGCATTATTGAAAACTGAAATGTAGAGGAAACGATTACCCCGAGAGCATTACTTCAGCCATTCATTTGCACATTCCTTCGCACGCCCACAAGAGCGCTGGGCCTGGTATTTTAGTTAACTAGGCTAGGTAAGCAAGATCAAGAGGACGAGGAGGAAAGAGGAAGAAATATGCTACACAAACAGCTGGATTAGTTTGATATTTCAATATGCACTTATTACTCACTCGAGCGATCTATAAAACAGAGTTATTTTATTGGAGTTAAATCAAAAAGCAGGTAGGGCAAGAAAAAGGCCAGAGTGGTTACCGAATGGCTGTAAATAACCGTATTATGATACTAGGATGACAGTCCTAATAAGGGAAGGCTGCAAAATTATGTATAAATGAGGGTCTAAGAGGGTTTTGAGGTTTACCATCATGAAACCGAATTTGCCTAAGGAGTATCTTAAACATAAGACAGTTAGGGAGATGCTCCACGTTAGTCCATAGATAGAACCTATGATATAAGAAATTTCTCCTTATTTTTGTTCGATTTATGACTATTTTGTGTGGAATTTATTGTGATAAGATTCGCTATGTAGTTAGTCTTGTAGAGTGGAACGAGGTATATTATAACTATAAGCTGCTCCATGAATTAGAGATTTACTTGTCTTTTAGGGCAGATACTGCAAGTAAAGTCCTGCCCTCTTGCTCCATCGAATCATTTGAGCTTTACTGTGTTTTTTAGAGACACTATTGGTGGTTGAAATGCTTTGGTATAATAGAACGCGTGGGAAATGGGTGAGGTGGCCGACTCGCTTGCAAGACCTGCTCGCTTGCTGGTCATGTTCAACCTAAATTGTTCGTGAAGAAAAATACAGTATCAGACCTGAATTGGCGTCCTCGTATTATTCGACACTGTGACTCCGCAGTAGCCTCATTTTACTATAGGACGTGGGTCTGATATCCCATTACTCCAGTATACAGGAGAGGCTGACACCAGGCTCAGGGCTGAAATTACCTTTTCCGGTATAGCGGACAAGCTCCGCACGAGATCTGCACTAGTCCCAAACCGGCAGGCTTCGATAAGAATCCGCGGAATTAATAATCCCAGCACTGCTGACTCAGAGCCTGTATAACTCGTATATATACTCACGATTTCCATATAAAGCAATGCGCCGATAAGCCCCAAGCAGTGAGCACAAGAACAACTCACTCTACACACGCCACGATCAATATACTACCAACTGAAGAGAAGACATAACAAAATCCACACAACCCAAAATGGCAGACACAGACGACCTCACCTTAACAATCCACCACCAAAGCAAACCCCACACATTCACGCTTCCCTCAACCTCCACCCTCGAAGACCTTTCCAACACAATCGCCACAACCCTCCACATCCCCCCCGAAACACAAAAGCTCCTTATATCCCCCAAACCGGGCATGCAAAAGGCCCCATTCCCACCAACCCCGCTAAGGACACTCCTCCCGCTCGACTCCCCGAAATTCAAAATCACCCTCCTCGGCACCCCCACAAAAGCCATCGAGACCCTACACGCGCAATCTGAAGAAACTGCACGCCGCGCCGCAGCGCGCGCATCGGCCTTCGCAGCAGCCGCGAAGAATAAACCGGCCCGGACGGCTGGTAGTGGTGGTGTACATACGCTCTCTGATTCCAGTAGTTCGTATACGTTCCATCGACTCTTGCCGTTGTCGTATTTGCCGAGGCCGGAACGGTCGTTGGAGTTTTTGAAGCGGTTGCGTGATGATCCCGGGATCAAGGCTGCGATGGCGAAGCATAAGTTCTCTGTGCCGGTGTTGACGGAGATGAATCCTGCAGAGCATACGACGATGGAATCGCGGACGCTAGGGCTGAATCGGAATAAGGGGGAGGTGATTGAGTTGCGGTTGCGCACAGATGCGTATGATGGGTATCGCGATTATCGGACTATACGGAAGACGTTGTGTCATGAGTTGGCGCATTGTGTGCATAGTGACCATGACCGGGCGTTTTGGGACCTGACGGCGCAGATTGAGAAGGAGGTGGAGAGGGCTGATTGGAAGCATGGAGGGAATAGACTGACTGGGCAGGACTTTTATGTTCCGGAGGATTGGGAAGCGGAGAAGGATATGGAGGTCGTTGATGAGTGTGGGTGGACTGGGGGCGAGTTTGTGCTGGGTGGGTTGAGGGAGGATGAGGTAGGAATGCGGGCTGGGGCACAAGGTGTAGAGGGAAGGAGAGAGATGTTGGCGAGGGCTGCGGAGGAGAGGATGAGGAAGAAGGGAGACGATGAGGGTAGAAAGGGTGGTAATTAATGCGGCTTGCTTTGGATCTGTGTATATTTATTTTTAATGTTTTGTATATAAATTAATGATAATGAAGACATGACTGCATTAGAGCTATTTCCTATATTTGTTTTTATATACCTTGCACCAGATACAGGATGGTTAGATCAGAAGATTGTGACTTGTTTACACCTGTTCGTTGACGAACAATCCCGCCATGCCCTGTCCGGTACCAATGCACATACTCGTGACCAGCACCTTCTTCTTAGTCCGTCTTGCCTCGCTTAGAACTGTGCAGATCTGGCGAGCACCCGTAGCGCCCAGGGGATGGCCGAGTGCAATGGCACCGCCGCGGGGGTTGACCTTGGCATGGTCCAGGCCAAGGTTCTGCAAACAGTAGACGGCCATGGAAGCGAAGGCCTCGTTGATCTCGTAGATATCGATCTCATCCTTGTTCAGGTTGAACTTGGAGAGGAGCTTGGGGATGGCAGCGGTAGGGCCAATACCCATGATGCGAGGGGGAACGCCAGCAACGGTGGCACCACAGAACTTAGCCAGGATAGGCTGGTTAAGTTCGATAGCCCTAGAGCGACGCATGAGGAGGATAGCGGCAGCTTCATCATATTAGCATCTCATCATAACATTGAGCATAAATGGAACTCACCGCCGTCAGTCACCTGGCTGGAGTTGCCACCAGTGCTCCGGTTACCGAACTTGGGGAAAGCCGGTCGGATCTTGCCGAGAGACTCGGCCGTCGTTCCATAACGGATACCCTCATCCTTGGTCAAAGTAACCTGCTTGACCTCGCCGGTCTTGGGGTCCTTCACCTTGGTAGTGATGGGAACAATCTCATCATCGAACCACCCAGCCTTCTGGGCCTCCTCAGCGCGGCGGTACGACTCGGCGGCATACTTGTCCTGAACCTCACGGCTGATGTTGAAGTCCGATCCGACGTTCTCGGATGTCTGACCCATGGGCTGCAGGCAGTCGGCAGACTCCTGGTTCTTCAGGACTTCCTCGCTGAAAGGTTGGACTGCATCACCACCGGCCGACATCAACTCAGCACCAAGGGCGATACCGACATCGATCTGACCCAATGTGATCTGGTTGGCGATGTCCTGAACAGCCTTGAGACCGGAGGAGCAGAATCGGTTGACGGACGATGCGCCGGATGTGTTGGGGATGCCGGCCGCAAGGGAGGCGGCACGGAGGATATAGGGGGCCTTGCCGTCATTGACCTTGATGTTGTCAGTATGAATCCTCTCCTTGGCCGAGATAGGAAAACGTACATTACCCAAGCAGACATCCTCGACCAAAGCAGGGTCAATCTTGGACTTGTCGATAACCTCCTTCAACAAGGAGTAGACAATGTAATCCAACTGTGTGTCCTTGAATCCACCCTTGACGGCCTTAGCCAGAGGAGTACGCAGAGCAAGTGTAATGACTACATCGTCTGGGTTCTTCTGGGTGCTGCGCAAGTCAGTATACTTCTCCCATGTGATGCGGACGGCAACCCTACATGGCGGCAAGGCCAGTGTTTCCTCCCTTGAGGTGGCTGAGAATAGAGTTCAAACGATCTGTAGCCATGGTGTATTCTATGTGTCTATCCAGGTCGCGTTAGCAAGTCTACAGTTTCAGATTCGGTGCAGAAGCAATGATAGAAGCAACACGGGACAGCTATATCATTATGTAGCAGCGGTATGTACCAATGCGGGGAAGGGCAGTGGTTTAAACCGCTGCACTTGTGAGAGGGTATTGGAATAACAGAGCATCACTTACCAAGTTATTATTAACTCCGGTGAGAGAAAGTAGAGGAATTTCAGAGGGACAAAAGAGTTGTAATATAGAAGAAAGGAGGAGAGCGAGGGTGACCTTTTCCAGCAGCAACCGAGAAAGAGCCGAGGCTCATTCTGCTTTCCCCATATTAACCAAACTTGGATCGATCCGACCATTAAATCATTAATAATCGCCAAGCATCTTCGATTGGTTTTAAACGGCAGCTAGACTAAAGCGCTGTATAGAAGCTTGGACTAAATTTAAATTTCTACAAACCCATGTGAAACCGCAACATAATCAGCAAAAATCGAACGAACTCCGAGACACCTGTCCCGTCCATAGCGCGCCATCCTCCAAGCAAACCCGTCCAATACCTAAATTATTCTATACAGATTCCCCACATGCTTACAAGCGATTTTGCAAATCCTCATTGCTGACTACGCTGCCGATCTCCGACCAGCTGGCTGGGGTGGCGACTCCTTGCGTCGACCGTCCATGATCACTCAGCGTATCATCTGACCATTCATCCGCAGCAGACTCATAAATCTGACTGAAGCTACCAGCCGTTGACGGTGTAGATGGCCGTTCGTGGTGTTCGGCGCCAGTAGAATCTAAGTCCGACAGGTCGGAAAAGGGTGATCTCAAATCGCGACCAGTATCGTTCGTCGAAGAACCCGGATGAGCAAAAAGTACTTCAGAATAACCCTCGGTATGGCTCGACGACCGTGAAAGGGGCCGCTCGACCTCCTCGGTACGATTCAGTGTAGACGTTGAGAAGTCCATACCTGATGTCTCGGAAGTAGGCGTGTAGTCAATAAGCGTCGCAGAAGCTGCAGCCGCACCTGCAGCAGCTGGTATCGCCACTTGCAGGTTCTGCCTCGTAAGAGCAGCGCCAGTGGTCTGCGTCTCGGCCACAGGTGTCTGAGAACCAGTGTTTTTACCGCGTTGAATAGCCTGTGATGGTGTCACTTCCACAGCGGAAGAGTTACCCAATCCTCCAGACGGTTCTGGACTCAAGGTCCGAAGCAAACAGCCATCGTCATCAACAAGCGCATCGAACGATCCCGCCGGGGCACTTTCCCTTCTTTTCCGGTGTTCTTCAAGCACGGAACGTCGTCGTTGAAGCTCTTCCCTTGCTATCCGCCGACGCTCTTCAGCTTCCGGGCCCAGCTCTTCAGTCATAGATATGTCTTGCCTCATAGGTGAGGCGGAGGTTTGAGGGTGGATCTCATCGCCGAGATTATGCAATGCGACGGCAATCTTTCGCCGCGAGGTGTTGATCCATTGTCGAAACTGGGGTGATTCATAAACTGCAATACCCGCAGCGACGAGGGCTGAAACGGTGATAATAATTCCTACCAACGTGAGGGAGCGTTAGCTACTCAGCTCCTCCCAAGGAGACCCATATCAACCATCTACTGATAAGCACACCGCCCGGCTGAGCCGGCCAACGACCTCGTAGGATATAGATAAAGAGAGAAAGAGATGTTGACTTACCTTTCGCAACCGGTGTTGGCATCTTGACCTCCCGTGCGCAAATTGTGTCGTTCTCCTCCTCTAACCGACCATGTCAGGCAGCCAAGTAAAAGGAAGAGGATGTGAGCGTCATCAGATGCGCGGCACCCCGCGGGCCGCCACGTGACGTCAACACAGCCCTTATCCGGAAGCCCTACCGTCCGCTTTGGGCATTCCGTTGTTTTTCCCCTCCGCGTCGGACATCAACATTGTTCTTGGTCTGGATGGAGTATCTATTTACCACTACCATTGCTGTTGCTATACATATAAACGCTTATCTACAGTGACCATGTCTCGGCCATCATCCACGTCCCAGCGTCCCTTGACGCTCACCGAGGAATTGGAGAAGCTCGAACAATCTATCACCCTGACCCTGCAAGGTAAACAACGATAAGACCCAGTTCAACGAAGATCATTCACCAACACTTTTCCAGAAATCGATCACAATTTCAGTCAGGCCCATCGAATCGTTACATCCAGCATCCTACCCCTCGTCGAGAAATACGCAGAACATTCCCACGATGTCTGGGAAGGCGCCAAATTCTGGAAACAATTCTTCGAGGCGAGCGCAAATGTCTCCCTATCGGGCTACGAGGAACGACCCAACGAAGACACATTGCAAGAACAAAGTGTAACAGAAGACGACCCAACCGCCGACACCACACCGAGCAATCTCACCGACACTGGCACATACGAAACACCCTCGTCTGAACATCTAGATATCAACCACCGCCCGGACGACCTCGAACTGACGTCGCTGAGCCTGTCCTCGCATAGTACGCCCCGGCCGCCCGTATTTGATCGACCAGATGAGATTGATACGACCGTGACGTCGTCTATCGCCCGGCCGTCGCCGTACGAGGCTCTGAAGAGGGAAATCGACGAGAGCGACGCGCCCTTTGAAGGCGATGATGACGATCTTCCCACTACCCCCGGGAGACCTTTCCGCCCGCAGGGGTATTCATTCAACCCGCGCGACGAGCTAATGTCTTCGTCGCCATTTGTTCCTCCGGTGTCTCAAGAAAAATTTTCTACGTCGGGCAAGAGCCCTGCCGATCCGGTCTTGCATCGTCTCCAGGATAAGACGTATCGAGTCCAAGCCACCCCGCTCGGAAAGGATTATGGAGCAGGCCGCTCCAAATTCACTATTACACCGAAACTCTCCACGTCCAAACATGGCTATGATGACTCCCCAATCTCCAGTCCTGAACCCGAAGCACCCCAGCTCCATGCGGAGATCTTCTCTTCGCCTCTCAAAACCCCCGGTACCAACCGGAAGCGACGTACAAGTAGCCATCTGCGTGTCACACCAAAGCCCGGGATTAGTGTGTTGACACCGGTAAAGAGTGGTGGCACAGGCCGACCAGTGTGGGACAGTGATGATGACTTTGACAATGATGAGGACGAGGATCTGGGGCCAAGCCCGCCAAAAACAATGCAGTTCCATATTCCCCAGAGCAGGTTAATGAAGACTCCAGGTTAGTCCGCTTAGTCCGGTATAATTGCACAGGCTGACTGACGACCTACAGCAAAAGAAGCATCCAGACGGATCGTCGAGGATTTGTTATTTACCGCCGGGGCAAATGATACAACAGACGATATTGCGGCCGAGCAGAGTCCCAGCATCATCCAAAGGGTCCAGCGCATAGAGGATGAAACGTTTTGAATTGGTGAGGATGGGCGGTCCATAGTTTTAGCAGTTATGTAAAACACATACGCATGGTCAAACATCTACGCAGTATCAGTTGGAAAGCGCCGGGATAACAATACATCCCATTGCTAGGCGCTAGATTAATACATCACACACACAAGGTAGAAGCCGCATGACACAAAAGTCTGACGTCGACACAGGCACTGCAAAAGCCGGGCATTCCAGACATCCACACGTAAAACATCTCCGACAGCAACTAAGGACTAACTTCGGACCTGCGGAATGAACGGGATAAAAGGGAAATAGAGAATTACATAGGCATACTGCAAACACAGGAAGGGTATTGAGCGTGAGGCGCTGATCATGAGGGGTTGAAGAAGGAATGACATGTCAGGAACGGTGACAGAAATCGCCATATAATGTACATAGGTCGAGCTGGTGAGTCTTGGGGTATTCTAATGGCAGAAGAGAAATCGAGGAACATTGTCCAAAAATGAAGAAAGGAAAACAAAAACGAAACGCCTCGAAGCCTGATGCCAGACCAAGCTTTGAACGGACTTGCAAGAAGAGGGATACTCTATCATTGCAGACCCATGAACACCTCTTGACAATTTTCCACCAAAAACTTCAACACATCATTCTTCTTTTGCACATCCGTCATCTCACGGGCCAAACTCTGCGGTCTCATGATGGTTGGAGCAAACACAACTGCGATATTCTGGCTCGTCATCAAATTCTCCTTCTCACGCTCAACCACACGCTTCAAGTGAAATATGAGAAACTCGAGCACATCGCGGTGGACTCTGGGCAGTTCCAGAAGACACTTCTGCAGGGTCTCGATCCGCTCAGGTTGCGAAGCGATTTCGCCGGTTTCAATAATCATTTCGTACACATCAAATGTAATCAATGGATTCGGTAGCTTTCGGAAGTATTGCTTTAAGGCCGATGTCACCGCATGAATATCAAGGTCAGGATCCGAGATGTCATAATCCTGCGGTTGTCGCTCAAACCCGTCTCGGATAGTCTGGATCGCCGAGCTGGCACCTGACTTGCGGTAAATTCCTTCCATGTCCATGCCTAAAGCGACGATTAGCTTACACGATGACAAACGCCAGTGATAAGAACCTACCTCGTAATTCAACCTCTTGAATGCAACGAGTGATAATAGCGGGAATGATACTCTTTTCGTGCTCCATCCGCTGCTCCAAGTCGGTACCAAAGAGACCTGAAATTCCTTAGTTAATGCGAATCAGACAGAATAATCAATGAAACATACCTGTTGGGGCAACTTCGGCCAAAGCTGGAACACTATCAGTCGTTGGCATCCTTGTACCAGCCTGCTTATTCCGCTGGTTTCCAAAGAACCCAAATCCTTGGCGGCTGGGGTCTTGCGTCTGGGACCGTGGCAGACCAGGAACGCCTTCTGTGGCGCTCTCACTCGTACCAAATGCGCGATTGAGGCCCTTAGTGACACCCTTGGCGACGTTCTGACCTCCCTTCTTCCAGTTGAACTTGCGAGGCTGTCCCTTCCGAATGCTGACAACTTGGGGCCCGGGAACAATGGTGGCTGGCTCGGCCTCTTCGGACATGTTGGCCGTCGACATCGATGGGGCCAATTCATTACTGCTAGCCTTCAGCGCGTCGATAGAAGACAGCGACTTCTCTTTTCCATGTGAATAAATGCCGAGACCATTTGCACCTCGGTTGCCCTCTGACGAATTAGCTTTATAGAGCTCCTGGATTTGGTGCACTAGCTGGTTGTTCAATTCAGCCAACTGGGCATTCTTCGAGGACAGCTGCTCGAACTCCTGGAAGCTCTTGTCCTTCATACGGTTGAAGTTTGCAAGTTCTTCGGCAGTCTCGTTGCGTTTCTGAACCAGTTCCTCGATCTGAGGTGTGAAGGAGTCCTTCAATTTCTGGATAGACTCGACAAACTCCCGCAATACCTGATTCGTGAGCTTACCAAGGTCTAAAGTGCCGCCTCCGCCGCGCTTCTCAGCTTCGAGGTGATCGGTCAGCACCGAAAGCTCTCGCATGACAATCTCCTTCCGAGCGTCTAGCACAACCATGGTAGAGCGCTTCTCATTAAGCTCCGTGTTGGCTTGCTTCACATCGGCAGTGGCGTTCAGCATAGCCTCCATTTCAACAATCTTATGGTCCCGCTCAAGGACACGCTGGCGCTCTTTGCGCAGCTCGCTCCGCAACCATGCCACTTCGTCAGGTCCGCCGCTCTCTGGAGATACGGCGGTGGGACTTCCAAGGTCCTGGTACGGAGCACTCCCATTGACCGGCGACTTGGGCCATTTGGCATCCTTGGACAAGCGCGAACCTTTATCACTGAAGCTGCGACCATGACGCACCGAATTTGAGACACGACGCAAGAACGATTCGCTAGGGTCGTCAGATGACATCAGTCGGGCCATATCCTCATCCATAGAAAAGTCGCCCCCACCACTGTACCGTAAGATCGATGGAGACCCCGCTTGGTCTACCTGGCGCTGTAAGTCGGGCTGATGGAAGGTGTTGATTGAGTTCGGGCGCGGTGGCTTCGACTGCTCCAAGCTGGTATCATTGCGTGAAGTCCGCGGGGATTCACCTAGTTTAGGCGAGCCCCTAGTTCGGTCAAGCCACGGTTCACCTGGGGCAATTGATTGTGGGCGAGGGGACACGCCGGGCTCCTTTCTGGTAAGATGTAGCTTGCTTTCCAATGAATCCCCGCGTTTGGGAGGATGTTGCATGCTACCAGAGGATAGGAACGACCGCGCAGAGTCCAAGGACCCGCTATTCTCGTGCAGGCGACGAAGCTCATGCGATGGCCGAATAGGTGGGGCTACAGAGCTGTCTGCCGTTAATATGTTCCGGTGAGGAGTAACTAACGACCTCGTACTCTCAGGGCTCGAGTTGGAAAACGTGCTGGTCTCCTTATGACCAGAGGGCAAGTCCGACCGGGAACTCTGAATAGAGCCTGACCTTGCACGTCTCGGCAGTTCTAGCGGCGCTCTAGAGTCATCACTAGTTGTCGGACGAGAGTAGGCGCTTGTATCATCTTGCCGCCAGCGGGCGGAGTCAACGTCAACACGCTCGCGGCCCTTCTCTTGATACGCGATATGCGGTGATGAGCCACCCGAGGGCACCGACTCCGTTCCCTCTCTAGGGGACCGATGCAGAGAACCCGGAGATTTAGAATGCTGAGGCGACCGCTGTTCTTCAGAAGGATCAAATGCGAGGGGGATAAGGAATTCTCCGCCATCATTTTCAGGTTCGCGTGGTACAATCGAGTGGCGGTTACTACGATAAGTGCTCGAAGGAAGAATCAAGTTGTCTAAGGCAGATTCCAGTTAATAAGTGTCTCGCAGCTCTGTAAAGGGAAAGTTACCTTGATCGGCAGCCGCACGGGTACCAGAGGACGGCAGCCTTCCCGCGTCCAGCGCAGGCGCTGCACCTCGCGATGACCCCTCTGTGACTGGTTCTGCATAAGTATCCGGTAGTAAGTCATCTGCGAGTCGTGCGTGATTGGCTTCCTCTGGGGGTAACGAAGGCAGCGATTTGTCGAGTTTCACACCGGGCGCTGGCTTCTTCGTAGGCGCAGCTGCACGGTTTCTCTTTCTGCGGCGTTGCATCAAAGACTCATGACAGTCCATGCAGAAGATACCCTGTGATGTCCGTGCATAGCGCAAATTTTCGATCTTCCGTTTACAATTTCGACATCGGAAACACTGCGCGCAAAATGCTTGTTCTCCGGTCAAGATGGCCAGGTCTTCAATTTTGTTCCCGCAAGAACTGCAGCTGTACGTGCAATTACTACATATTAGCGAGCCGTCACCGAGTAGGAGGAGGTGGGCGTCTGAGTCGAGGAGCGTGCCACAGGTGCTGCAGCAGAAACATTCAATATGCCACCGATTGCCAGCTGCTAACTGTCAGCTTCTGATCCGATACGGCCACCCGAGTGCGAACTTACCCAGCTCGAATGCCTTTCCCTCTTCCAAAATCTAGTGGAAGCACCCAAGTTAGTATACGTCACTTTATCTCAATACCGACTGGCCTCGCATACCTCTCCACAGCCCTTACAGGGAAATGGCGTGTCATCCTGTTCCATAGGAGACTCTGGGTACACTGCAGGAGACTCCATCCTCTTCCGCTATGTGATGCTCGATGAAGGGGGAGTGAAGTATAATATGGACCGCGAAAGTTTCACCAAGGTACAAAAATCGTCAATGACGACGACGCTCGGGGTGCGCCCGCGGTGTTGCTATCAAACGCTTTGGCGACACAGGGGTGAGGTAGTAAGACCAGGTTTTGCATCCGACAGCAAAGAGAACCACAATACTAAGCGAAAGTAAAGTTGTCACGTAGCGACGTACGATAGGAAAATACTGGAACTCGAAGGAGGGGAGGGCGGTAGGTAGCAGTTTGTCGGTGGGAGGAAATAAAACACGACGGGGTGTTGGGTGGACGGCAATTTCCACTAGAGAAAGTAATAAAAAGCTCTCTAGCCTATGGTAAGCAAAGAAGACGACGTCAGTATCAGGACAAGATCGACAAGGTCCATCGCGGACGAAACTGAGGGGTGGGTGGTCAAAAGGTGGTGCTGAGGACGAAGTACCCCAGATCGCAGGACCAGGGGTAGGGGAGAAGAGGGGGGTAATTGGACAGGGCTGGACTACCCATGCAGGAGAAGGACGCTATAGATCTCAACGACAGAAACCTGAGCTATCCCAATGGGACAAGAAAGAAGATATACACCAAACCGGTCCAGAACTCAGACAAGGAAACAACAGGGGGGGAAGGAACGAAAGAAATAAACTGTGGTGATTGCGAAACCAAGGAAAGTGAGAGAGAGGAAAATGAAACACACTTAACGGTGAGCGACTGTTTCAGATAAACTTCGGCGACAGAACGCGGAAAAACGAACCCCTCGGGAGCCAACTCAGCTGTTGGCGCAACACTCAGGAACAGGGGGAAGGTCGCTTGCAATGTGGCAATTAGGTCATTAGATATTAGTGGTGAAGGATAAAACAGAGGATGAAAGGAAATGAAAGGGAAAACAGGCGATCCCAATGGGGAAGAAGCGTGGAAATGAACAGGGAAGAGGGAACGGGAAGTGAGAGAGGAAAGACGGTCTGGATTCTGTCGCGTTCGAGCCCCAAAGAAGTCACGCCCCTTCCCCATACCCTACAAGCTTTCTCTCTCTTGCGCACGCTTTCACCTACTTCGATGAATGAACTATGACAAAGAAACTAATAGACCAGATGCGATTCTCTCAGACAATTATAATGCTGATTTCTATAGCTGTATATACCCTATTCTATTGATCCTTAACGCCGAGACCCGCAATGGTATTATTAAACTACTAGACAAATGGCCGTTCCAAGGATCCAACCCAGAATGCATTGTGCGAATGCGACGAAAGATATGAACATTTTGCCCACCTTCTATGGTGCAAATACCTTCGTTCCCTCAACTGCAATTGTATTCCAAAAATAGTTATTTTCATATATTCTTTTATTTTTTTTTTTTAGTTTTTTTCAACTCTCAAATTTGAGGGCAACCTCACGTCTCCAATGACTGGTGGATCACACTCGTTCGGTATGTCTCACTCCGCTGGATCAACTCCTGATGCGTGCCCTGCTCCACACACCGACCCTCTTCAATCAAGAAGATCTGGTCAGCCCGATGAATCGTGTTGAGCCGGTGAGCAATTGCGACGATCGTGGTCCGTCCAGCCAGTGTAGCCAGCGCTTCCTGAATCCGCTTCTCAGATTCAACATCCAGTGCACTTGTGGACTCATCCAACAATAGCATGCGCGGCTTCCGCACCAATGCTCGTGCAATAGAAAGTCGTTGACGCTGACCGCCGGAAAACTGCTTCCCATCCTGGCTGCACATAGTCTGATATCCTTCGGGCAGCCCCATAATCACGTCATGAATGTTGGCCATGCGGCAGGCGTCCTCGATCTCCTCCTGGGTTGGTTCATGGCCGGGGCAAGCCCCGAGCCCGATGTTGAAGGCCACCGTGCCTTCGAAAAGCACGTTCTCTTGAGGCACCAGAGCAATGTCGTCACGGAATTCCGTCCCCAATTGGCGCGTGATATCCACGCCGTCAATGATGACTGAGCCAGATGTAGGCCGGTAGAATCGCTCCAACATGGAGAAAGTCGTGGACTTTCCAGATCCACTAGGACCGACCAATGCGCAAAACTGTCCTGGTCTGATATTAATATCGAGCCCCCTCAAGATGGGCCGTTCTGGCCGATTCGGATAGGTGAAATGAACCCCCCGAAGTTGAGCCCCAATGGCAGTGTCAGACGTCCGCTTGCGTTGACCACGGGGAGAGTCCACGGCTTCAACATCCTGCATTGCCGTCTTCTCTTCGAGGAGACTACTAGAGGGTTTGAAGCTATTAGATGATCCGGGGGTGAGTTCCTCCTCTGCGGAGCGAGTAGTGAGTAGCTCGACAATGTTAGATGATGCAACTCGAGCCTTAGAAATATCCGGTGCTAAGGCAAACATTTGGCCACAAGACTGGGTGCTAAAGAGCAACGCCGGTAAAACGATGAAGAACTGGGTCTGGGAATACAGGCCAGCGGCGATCTGCTTCGAACCCCACCAGTATGCGAGCGCATAGACCAGGTTACTAATACTGAACGCTAATGCCAGCCAAACATTACCATGAACGATTGCTTTCATGGTGCTCCGGTAAGGCTGTATTAATGCCCGGCCAAACACTTCATACGACTGCTTTTCCAGGGAGAATGCAGACACCGCACGGATATTATCAACGGCTTCCACAGTAATTGCCGTGGCTTTAGCAAAAGCCTTTTGGTGCCGTTCAGCGAACTTGGCCTGGACCCGGAGCTTCATCATACCGGCAACTAAAAGCACGGGAATAGTTGGGAACAAGACGATCGTGATTTTCCAAGCGATAGCAAAGGAGATCACGAGACCAGCCACCAAGTTCACAGCAGTGGCCAAAAGAAGACCGATTGTCGAGCCGGTGATTCCACTGAGAGCAGAAGCGTCACCAGTGATATACGTGATCAGTGTTCCCGGTGTGCGATCATCCATACCATGCCATTGCATCGTCTGGCCTAGGAGAGACCGCAGTGAAAGTACACGGATGCGATATAGAATCTTATCAGCCGCCCAGCCGAAAACAGCGCCACCAACCACATTAGCGGTTAGTTCAACAAGGGCAAGGATGAAGAAAAGCAGACCGTAAAGGTTACCACTGTGGCTAATGGCGTCCGCACCATTGCAAGGGTTCAAACTTCCTACAGTATGACCGAAAACGATTGCTTCCGCGGAGTAGGAACCACCGATAATGGTAGACATGACTAGTCCAATTAAGATAAAGGGCAAGCTCGGTCGCATGAGAGAGAAGGTGAACTTGGTAGTAAACCATCCTGATCGCTTCTTTCTCTTGTCTTTCTCGCTGCCATCTTTGGACCCAGGTGGCGTCTCAGCTACGACTGTGTCCTCCGTAACGTCTGATCCGCCGGTACCGACAAGACCACCTTCTTTCTCGTCAACGGCCTGAACGCTTCCTGAAGTGGAGTAGTTTCCGCGGGGTGCATCGCCGATTGCATCTTCCGAAATCACAACATCTTCAGCACTCAGCTTCCCGAGGTTCTGAAGACGCACCATCTCCGCATAGACGCCACCATGTGCGACAAGTTCCGAGTGGGAACCTTCCTCGGTAACCCGGCCACTCTGAACCACCACAATCTTATTAGCATCCTTGGCAGTCGCTAGCCGGTGAGCGATGGACACAGTGGTAACATGTTGGGATACTTTAGCCAACGCCGCCTGGATCAGTTGCTCACTGGTAGAATCAAGCGCGGCCGTCGCTTCGTCCAGGATTAGCAGAGACGGCTCTCGCACTAAAGCGCGAGCCAGTGCAATCCGTTGTTTCTGACCTCCACTCAGCTGATTCCCCGCAGTCCCGACACTGGTCGAGAGTCCATGAGGCAGGCCTTCAATAAAGTTCAACGCGTTGGATGTAGCAGCAGCCTTTTTCACCAAATCAACGATCTCGGCTACGCGACTGTCGCAAGCAGACAGGGCATCTTTCTCGGTCACTCCGCCTCTAACTTTCTCCGCGAGTTCCGGTAGGCTCGCATCCATAATGAAAGGCGCCAGTTCTTGATGTCTAGCATGTGCCGAAGAGACAAGGCCGTATGCAATGTTTTCGAGGATCGAGCGGTCCAGTAAAGACGGCTCTTGTTGAACGAAACCGATATTTCCACGCAAATAGCGGACATTAATATCTTGGAACTTCGTCCCACCAATGGCCACATACCCGGATTTCGGATCATAAAATCTCTCCAAAAGAGAGACAACCGTTGACTTTCCACCACCAGAGGGTCCAACGATAGCTGTATGCTTTTTGGGTGGGATAATGAAGTTCATGCCCTGCAGTACAGGAACGTCCGGACGAGATGGGTACGTGAAGTGGACATCGTGAAACTCGATATTCTCCTCGCCGAAAGCCGCCGACTTATCACCCTCGTCCGACGTTCCATCAATAGCAGACTTCCGGTTGATGACTGCCTGGAGTCTTTGCGAAGCACCAGCTGCGGAAGCAAACACATGGATAAAGGGGGCAACTTGACTCAGAATAAAAGAAGCATCGATGAGGACAAAAATTACTGTATACACAGCACCAACAGATACGCCTGAGTTTTCATTGGCCACGGAATGGGAGATCATCTGGGCACCTTCCCAAAAAGCCAGGGCGTTGGCGGAGTAAGCAACGAAGTAAAGGAAACCCAGCTGCGCAGCATGCGTGCAGGCCTTCTTCAAGGCATCCATGTGAGTCGCTGAGAGATACGAGGCGAATCGCGACTCCAGGCGATCGTTAGCATTGAATGCATGGACTAACGTCAAGTGCGACAAGCTGGATGAAGCGATGGATGTCGCTGAGCCAATGTTTTCGGTTATACGGCCGGCAAACTTCTTGATATAGTGGCCTCCAACCAATGACATGACCATGAAGCAAGGAACCACTGAAATCAGCATTCCCGCAATTTTTGGCACTTTGATGAACGCCACGATATAGGCGGCCACAAAGTATGAAATGGTCGTGATAACCAAACCTACCTTCTCCGAGGTCCCCGACTGGATGACCTCAACATCGCTGACCAGGCGCGAGATGATGTCACCGGAGGGGAGAGTCTCAATGAAGTTTGCCTCCTGCTTGACTATACTCTCGAAATACCTCCTACGATAACGGCGCGCGAGCCGTTCGCTTACTGTGCACCAGCATGACGTGTGAATGTAGATGAAACAAAAATTCGCGATAGTGATGTATATCACATACAACACCTTCTGGGTCACACTGTCCGAAAGCTCGGTTGTGGCCTCCGTTGAGGCCGAGCAAGTGACAGTATTGAGGTCGTTGATCAAATCACCAAAGACAATACCGAGCAATGGGAAAGGAACCCCACCAGCAATAGCAAATATCGTACCGCAGATTATAAGGAACACATCTGTTATGGTGTAGTCGAGCGAAAAGAGCAGCTGAATGTATGCAAAGGTTTTCCCAAGATCCTCCTTGGTCGGTGTATGCCTTTTTACGGCTTGCATCTGGTACAGAAGCTATATCAGTATATGCCGGGTTTCCCAGAAGACTACCCTGCAGGAGATAGCCAAAATAATCGGGGACAGCAACATACGAAGCCATTGTTGGTATCATTCGGACTCTTCTGTCCATTATCGACATTCTCAGTCTGTGACATGGTGATATGCGTTTAGGTAATCCCCGCAAGTGGGAAATGTAGAAATGTGACGGCGGCAGTCTTTGCTGCGGGGTATCAAGATATACAAGGTCCTATCAATCCCTCTCGTGCGCAGCGCAAACTCAACGAGATGGGCACCAGCTTGACTCGTTAATTTTCCGAGGAATGTCGACAGAGTCGTCCTGGAATTTTGTGGTCGAGGAGCACTCAGAAACCCAAACGACAAATCAAGTGAAAGACTCAATGCAAAGTGCGCTTCGTCTCTCGAGCTATAACTCAAAACTTCCCACAATTGATCAGCCGGCAATGGCGGGAGAGTGAAATGGCTCACTCAGACAAACACCCCCAATAAGCATCCCTCCGGGGAAAGACGATGCTCAAGAACAGTGGTCAGGCACCGCGTACAAGCAACACCAGGGAGCGAACAGGAAGGGTCAAAGAAGGAACAGAGGAGGAGAAACCAAGAAGAAGGGGGGAGAAAAAGAATTTAGCTAGGACACCATGACACATACCCATGCCCACAATGGACACACTAGAGGCGAGGGGAAATTTAGCATTGCAACGGCTCCGGTTGCGGCGCCCAGGTTCAAGACTAACCATTGATTGACGCCATGGACAACAGCGGGAGACCAAGAGATTTTGCTCTTCAGAAAGCGGAGTAGCCAAAGAGCGAAACGGATGGGAGAGCCAGAGGTTACGAACTTGGGAGAAGCATGATCTCCACTTGGCAGGGGAGTGAAGAGGGGCGGCCTCTTGGGTTAGTCTCTCTCAGTGGATATCCGATAGATTGATAAATTTTTTCTTCTCTTTTTTCTGCCATTTTGTTTTTTCCCGCCCAGCAAATGTGGGAAATGATCGACCACTCCAAGTGGATTTTCAGGCAGTGTGAATTTTCTGATGCAGAAGCACGGCACGAACCGACTATTGGGCGTCTTGCCCAGACCAGTGGGGCGAGTCCATTAGTTCCTGAAGCTGCGTAGCCGAGGGTATCGTCCTCGAGGAGGCATTCTTCTGGTTAAAGAAGGAGAGGCGGAATGGTACGGAGTACAGGAAAAAAAAATTCCTATGCAAATAAAGATAAAACATCGGGTTGTGGAGGTCCGAATCAAGTATGCGCATCAGTATAACAAAAGGTTTGATATTTCGTGATAGCAGTGGGGATCCATTACAGTTCAACATAATACCCATTATGCAATGGAATTGGACATATGCAGAAAGGCCTGTCGTGGGGTTTTAATTACTGAATAAACTGATATGTTTGTTGCCAATCAGAAAGATGGGGGTCTGGGCGTGGGAGATTTTTCGGTTCGGAAATTCTCATCTGATAACTCTGTCGGAGAATCGCCTGCAGTCTCTTCACCAATCACGGCCCGCGGCCGTCGCCCTTACCAGAGCCGAGGAAAAAGGACCCGATCGCAGGTTCAAGTCGTCGCGTTCTTCGCCTTCCACCATCTTCTCTCTTTTTCCCCAAGTTTGTCCACTTTCAAACCCATTGCTTATGCGCCAATAGTCGACTAGTCGAACTAGTTTGCGCTTCACAGCCTCTTGGAATTAATAACCTAGTCCCAATAGCCAAACAAGATAATAGCGTTATTGCTTGATCGACTAGCCCCATTCAAGGACCCAATTCTGGCCTAAAAGTGACGAATTATAGACTCATGGAGTTTCCAAGTTTTGCTCATGATGGGGTTTTTTTTCGCCCGCCAGCACCCACCTTTTGGGTTTGGGAGATTGGGATATACTCCCGGACTCGTCACACAAGGAGCTTTTTTATTGATTTTATCTAATCTGATCGATCGATAACAAAACCTGTCGCCCCTTAACAGTTCCAGATGAGTTCCTTGGCATTCATCTACGTGGAAGTTCCCCCTTCACTAACCCCCCAAAAAAAAATCAAATTAAGAGGACAAATTAAGTTAGCGTATGTACATAGATCTACGCAATACGACTTCCAGCCTAACATCCCCAAATGCTCACGAGGTGGCAACTAATTGCTGGAATGCAAGGGGGAAAAAAAAGAATGTGGGAGGAGACAACGATTCCAACAAAGGAAGAGAAGCTGAATACTCAAATACCAATGTCAATAAAAGTGTCACCATGCTAACCAATTTTTGTTCTCCTTTTCCGTGGTAGAGACCATTGGCTTACGTTAACCAAACGTCTTCAAACACCAAAAAGGGGCATTCCAAAGGCTGGATCTAATCTGATCGGCATCTAATCAGATTCGCGGAATTTACTTCATTGGATACCGCCGATGATCGGCCTTGTCCGAGTCTTCCGGCGTCACCTGTCGCTCTATGATATACATGTTTCATCATTATAAATGGAAGATCCAAATAGCTGGAATGCTTCGGTTGTGGCAATTTCTTTAGAGAAATAGCCTCATCCATGGCCGAGTTGCCCAACCATATTAAGAGCATGCTGTAGCAGACGGTAGTTTTGGTCGGCTTCTGATAGCTTGTTCGTTTAACCTGTAAAGGTAACTCCAATATGATTCCTTTTGATTATACCTGGGCCAATATCTATGCCTTCGCTATGTAACATGGCCTGAGGTCCCTGGTGGCGCCCTACAGGTGGATGCTTCTTCAATGACGCTTACACCGTGTAACTGGACCCAAACTTGTGTCATTTTCCGCGAGTGCCCTTTTTGTTTGGATTCGTTTGACAAGAGTGCTCACAGAAAGGGTTCGAAGGGGATGAGGAGGTTGAGAGTGAGTCTGA
Source organism: Aspergillus sojae (assembly GCA_008274985.1). Taxonomy (NCBI): domain Eukaryota; kingdom Fungi; phylum Ascomycota; class Eurotiomycetes; order Eurotiales; family Aspergillaceae; genus Aspergillus; species Aspergillus sojae. The sequence goes on along the minus strand of CP035527.1, from coordinate 2,961,530 downwards.
ATAGTGTCCTTTTTAGGGAAGTAAATGTGGATAGCGAGAAAAGTATGCAAGTATGCTTAGCTGATAGAAGATCAGGAGTAATATCGAGGTAAACGGATACAACGCATTTTGCATGGTTAATGACTCAATGAGTGATGGTAGAAGTTTTTACTGATTGAGTGACTAGTTCTAAGTTTGAGTTAGACACAATGATGTCCTTGGATAGGAAAGGCATCCCCAGTAAGTTAGCTTAAGTATACGTTACATTAGAACATGCTGCTTCAAAACCTATTGGGTATGAAGCCATGCATTAGCTGATTTGGTATAGCTAACCTATAGGTCACCCTAGTATGAATATTGCCAGGTGTATATTCATGGTATGCTGACGGAATGTGTTAATATGTAGAAAGGCTGTTTCTAACCTCACATTGCTTGTACTGTAGGTACACTAGTACTAGTAGTTCTTTGTTGTCGTTACAATGATCTTATTGGCTCCAATTCCATCAACAGTTCTGAGTATCTACTAGTATTATCCAAAGTCTACCAATGCACTATATCCTAAAAATACTCTTCCAACAACCTTAATCCAACAGACCCAATTCCAATTATACAAAGGGGTATATAAGAAACCACCGAAAAGCCCAAATCAAAAACAACCAGAAACATATCAATACCCAATTTGCTTAACCAAAGCCTTTCCCCGCACCTCACCCTCAACATCAACATCAACCTCCACCGGACCAAAAAACTCCCCAAAGACATCAACCAAAACCTCTTCACTCAACTGCATATGTTTCCCAGGAACAGACCTGAAAACCAGTCTCCCTTCCTCATCCAACTTTCTTAACCCAATCCAATCCTCCCTGTAGATATCCCTCTCCCTCACGCCGATAACATCCCCTGTCTCCCCATCCAGCTCCCCAAACCACGCACTTTCCTTCGGATGCACCATCTGATCCTCTTCAAACATATACATCGCAAACTTATTCAACCGCCCCAGATTCTCCCGGTATGTCTCATTCTTCTCCTCGCGCTCATTATTCACATCGGCAAGATAATTGCTACTGGCCAGGTACTCGTCCAGTTCGGTCGGATCGCGGTAATACTGTGCGGGAACGAACCGGCCCTGCACGAAGGGCGACCAACGTCCTGCCCGGAGGAGCGCCTCGGCACCGCGGCAGATCCAGTCGCCCCAGCCGCATTCTTGGAATTCGGCAATGCCGTTATGCTGGCTGCCGAAGGTGACAAGGTTGTGGACGGGCGGCACGTTGCAACGTTCGATGTAGCCACGGAGGAACTGGCCGCCTTGGGAGAATCCGAGGGCGTTGATTGCCGGGGCTGTGCTGAGGATGCGGTCGGAGGCGAGTTGGGCGCAGACGGTGTCGATTTGCTCGCTGACGTTGCCGAGGAAGGTGGCTTGACGATCGCCGGAGGCAGTGTCTGAGAGATGGATGAGGTGGACATAGGTTCCTGGGTTGGTTTTCTCGGCGAGGGAGGCGACGGAGAGGAGGCCTTCGCGTTGGAAGTCGTCGCCTAGGCCATGCCAGATAACCAGAGGAAGGGGTGCGGATTCGGTGGTTTTAGGCTGGTGGAGGGGGATGGCAGTTGTAAGGAAAGGGATGGCTAGAAGCGCGAGGGTGCGCATTGTTGTGCTTTTATTGTTGATGAATGTGGTTTGCTGAGGTGTGAGGTTGAGGGAGAGTTGGTATAGATAAACAGGCTGCAGTTGTTGTACGTTTAAGCTGGGGTCACGAGCCCCGAACATGTGATCATGCAATGCAATGTATACTATAGATCGACACCATCACTAGAACTGCAAGTTTACATAACACTGATCTATTCTCAGTACAATATAGTATGGGTTCTTTATTGAGAAGCCTAAGCCAAAGTCCTGTATGACTATTAGGGCATAGCTACTACTAGTAAGCCTGGTGGTAGAGCGAAATATAACTATCATTAACAGTCTATAAACTCTTATAACCCCGTGGCCTCAGTCTTCCCATTATATTAACTATTAAAGTCAGGAAGACTTTAAATCTATATAAAATAACACCTAGTATACTACCTTTAAGTATATTCGACAAAACACTTATAAGAGGAGCCTATAAACCTTGTACTAAATGAGTACCACATACAGGACACCGATTTGGCAGAATTTGATAGTAACTTTAAGAACAAAAAAGAAAGAAAGAAAATACACCTTCTTCCGGAGCCAGAAGCTCGCGACCTTCCGTTTACAAGATGAATTCCATTGTAACCGGCCGCGATATCCAATTAGATCAACGGGGATTTGCAGTTTGAAATAACTTAGCACTTTTAAGTATTATAACCAAAACTTCCCGCTAGCGGTACTCCATGGTGGCCAAGCCAGTCTACACGTATCAAGGATACTCATTGGTGTCTTCCAGCTATATACACAACTTTTCTTATCTAAGTAGCGTATCTTTTGGTTCCGAGGATATCCGGTAAGCTATCGTGGCTACTATATACAAATATCACAATGTCATGGAACGATAAACCGCATATATTCACAGAAGCTAACTCAACCCACAGAAAGCACGAAACCTTTTGTTGCAGACAAGAAAAGCATAGCTCGGGTGGGTAACCATAGGAAAGTCTATCAGATCATACGCCATTATCGAGGGAGATAAGTGAGATGGCAAAAGAAGGACAAGATTCGGACAAAAAGGACACCGAAAATGTAATGCAGAACAGAAAAGAAGATGTACTGATGGGGAAAAAATATAAGACAAAACGGGATATGTGCAGGTCAACAGAATGGTAGATGAGCAGCTGCTTTGCAACCATAACAAATGAAAGGTTAAATGAATGAAAGGTAAGAAGCGGGCATCCGAAAAGTGAAGTACACTAATACGACCGAAATCTATAGGTGTATTACCATCAGTAGGGAGGGCGCCCAAGTCCTCCACTCACGCCTCGTCGCCCTGTATTGCTTCGGGCCTTCCGTCTACTGCCCCTCGTCCCCGCGTCCGCTGGCGACAGGAACCCGTCCAGTAGTTTTTGCACGTCAAGGCGAGCACTATCAATTTTCTCTGCATACGGCCCAACACCGTCAGTGGCAGCCGCTGCCAGACCCGTGCTCGAACGACTTTTATCTCTACTGAGAGATCGACCAGGCGACGTACCAGGTGTCCCTGCCTTTCCGTTCGTGACAGATGGTCGGCGAAGTCCGGGAGCAGTTGAAGGACGACTAGCCGAAACCGATCGCTGCCGACCGTCCGAAAGACCTCCTTGAATAGATATAGACGGAGGAATAGGCGGTACAGGCGGAATATCATCAGTATCTGCCATGAAAGACAGAGCCGAGGCCCTAGGGGTTTCTTCCCCATCGAAGGAGATCCGTCCACCTCTGGTAGACTGGGGCTTGACCGAGGCACCATCGTCAAATTCGGACAGCGAATAGCCACTGACCATACTGTCACTACTGGAAGAGATAACGCTTCGATTCGAGCCGTCAAGTCGACCCCTGAGCGGGCTCATTCGCCGGGCCTTGCCCTCTTCATTGACAGAGAGGACCCGTCTCAATTCATTCACGTGGACCGGAGATTCTCTACTAGTGCTGATGAGTTGTGAGCCTGATGAGTTGGGCACACTCGTTCTTCCGGCATTCTGCAGACCAGCTGCAGATGCGTAAGCACTTTGTGGCACGGATGCGTTTGAACTTGCTGACGGAGAACTAGTACCGTTCTGATGGACATGATTGCGCATGACTAAGGTTCCGGCCCGCGATCCGCTCAGGGATTTGGCCTCGGCTCTTTCATTTTCAGCAGCTGCCAAGCAGGCTTCTCTTGACCATGGAGAAAGCATCTGCTCCCTGACCGCAGGAGGAAGAACGTTAGCCTTCGGTGTAGCTGCGGACGCCGACACGTGCGGCAGTACAGGAGCTGTGATGCTTCGCGGGGGAGACCCGACAGACCCCGGTGAGCTTGGAGGGCTGTGAGTAAGTAAAGTAATGAAAGAACCATAGGATGCTTCGATTCGTTGGATGAGTTCTTCACCGCCGTCGAACGGAATCAGGAGGCTTACGTCCTGAGCACCGCGGCCACTGGCCTGGACATTGCTGTTGTGGATGATCTTGTCGAGATTGACGGGTGGCAAGCGGATAGTCTCAAGCCAAACGCCGAGCTGTTGTCTTTTCTGAACTTCGCTCTGGATTCCGTTGCCAATTTTGGAGGTGTCCAAGTCGAACTTTTCAGATAATGCCCACAGGTAGCCATAGACCAAACTTCCAATATTCACCAGGGCAGGGAAAGACTGGCCATCAGCGGTAGTCATATTGTCCTGAAGTTTCAGCACCATGGGGAGTCCGAATCTAACAGCGTTCACTCCTAGATGCTTCACCAGGCTTACTAGGAGTAGATGAAGCAGCATAATCTCGGAAACAGACGTCGGATGATCAGTCGCAAGGTCAAAGATAGTTAGATGGAGTAAGCGAAGGAAACTGGACTGCGCAATCAGAATCACCTTTTCCCTCTGGTTTCCGCTCATGCTGGCAGTGCGCTTTCCAGGCCTTTCCGTGGGGTCTGACAAGTCATTCCTGGCCGGTTGACTGGCCGGCCTGCCAGTTCTCTCCTTAACCTTAAGATCATCGGTAGATGTTTCCAGGTTCAGCCAAGTCAAAAAGGCATCGACATATGCATAACGAACATCCCTATCAGGTTCACTCAACAGCCATTGCGTACCTTCCCATACATATAGGCCCACCTGATGTCTGGATTCTGTGGTTACTGTGAATCCTGGCCGCTTCGTGTTAGCAACGAGGAGAATGTTCTTGATGGCCCTGAGAGCTGTGATCTTTGCGCTAGGCAGGGAGAATGCTATTGGGCCACCCTCCCCAGAAGACACCATAGCACTGGCGCCTCCCAGAGCATCAGACTGGGTTGGGGACGAGGTTATTGCCTGCTCGTTGCCTCTTGAAGGTCTGAAGCGAGTCAAGATCGTCCTGACCATGTCAACAACTTGCTCGCCATAGTAAATGTGCGTTGTGAGGTTGCCAATACAATCCTGCAGGAGTGAGAGCACCTCTGTCCTTTTCACTGAAAGCTCTAAGGCGGTTGAATGTCCGTTTTGCTTCTCGTCTGGTGTCGATTTTCCAGCCCTCGAGGGTGATATCAAGAACGACATATGACGTAATAGACCCAGTAAGACATCAATAACGCTAAGTCCAATCATATTCACAGGGGACTTTAACAGCCGATCAATCAGATAGATGATAGCGAACGACTCGTCCAGAGACTCTTCTGTGGGTGGAATGTCGTGCAGAATATCCATAGCGGCCAGCAAAATAATGAAGCGAACCTGAACAGGACACCATTTGGCAATCAATTCAATCAACGACGTGGCCCAGCTGTCCTTGTGATTCTGACCTAGGCCGTTACCAGTTACCCGGCTTTTGCGCAAGATGAAGTCCAGCACAACCTGAGTCGTGACACGAATCTGGCCGCGGCTGCTCCCGTTGACGACAATCTGCTCCAGGCACCGCAGAGCGAGCAATCTCATATCCATCTCCGCTTGTCGGTCCACATCAGCGGTGTTTTGAGCCGCCAATGACGCATCTCCCTCCACCGCGTCGACCGTTTCCACGGTGGCCGTGCTAACCCGGCGTCGGTGCGCAGTCTCTGATTCGCTCTTGTCCGCTTCGAGGAGCTTCAGTTCGAGAGAACTAACTAGATTATCTTCCGGGCTGTAAAGGTTCTCCAGAATAACCGGGAGGATGACGCGTATTGAATCTCCGCCATCCGCAGCCAAACCCGCTTCGGAACTGACCACACCTTTGATCGCCCTCAATCCCGCCGTCTTCCATCGAACCGTAAGCGGAGGACCCGCGGCGAGCTTCGATTGCGTAGAAGGGTCGCCCTCCGCAAAACCCGCATACGACCGCACCACTTCCCGATACTGTGTAGCAAAATCCTGCTCGGCAGATAGGGCCGCCATATCTTGATGTCGGCAGAAGGTTTCGAAGGTCTCAATGGAATCCTCGACCATGGAGATATCCTGCGAGCGTACGACCGTTTCGAGGACTGTCATGACCGACCGTGCGTAGATCGGCAAGTCGCGGGGAACTTTCTCGATGAGCGCGCTCAAGATCTGAAGCGTAACCTGCACATTTCTATACAACGCAACGACAACGTCAGCCGGTCTTTTCACCGCAAATTCCCCAAAACTATGTGCCAATCTCATCCATGACCTCTCGCTTGTCGTCCCCATTGTAAACTCACCCTATCTTGCGGCGCCACACATCCCGAGCGGCTCTTTTCTCCAGAAAGGCGCCGACCTTTGTCAGCTTGCTGCGGCGGGTGCTCACATAGTAGAGCAGATAAGAGAGTTCACTCGAGTTCGGCTTGACCACCTGCACACCTTTCTGGTACTGTGGATAGCATTTCAATACCAGAACCTGATGTTTCGGTCTGCATTTCTGGCGTACACCCTCCATCGGCTAGGGTGCCCGGGGGAGGCTATTCAATGTCCGTGTTTGGGGTTTCAGCGGTAGAGGACGTCAGGCGCGATTCCGGAAAGTGCCAGGGGTAGTGGCTGGGAGATACAGAATTTAGTGGGTCAAAAAAAGAATCTGGAACCGGACATGGAGTCGAGGTAATTGAATGGTTTAGTGTACGCGTCACAGCCACAGTGACGGTAGAAAACGAAGTCCAGGGCAAGATAGTCAAGTCACCAAGGGGTGGGGTCTGTCCATCGGATATATTAGGTAGTAGTCGCCAGCTATGTCGGGGCGGGTCGTCTGTACCAGGAACGAATGGTAAGGAGTGACACTGCGGTATTACGGTAGTCTAAGCGTGCTCAAGGAATACACAGCAGATGGATTACACAGAAGGGTATGTGCGTGTGGAAAGGGAAGAAAGAAAAGACGAAAAGAAGAAAGAAGGATGGGAGTTTGTAATGACGGAGTTAAGAAAAGGAACCTGTCGGGAAAATCAGTCTGTTTCTCTCTGGCCCCCGTGAGACTTGGCGATCGTCGTCCATTTAAGGAGTTTATGATTACCAGACCTACTGGTGGATTGTATTTCTGGCGTCTATTTAAATTTCGTTCTCTTTCTTTATTTTCTAAGCATTTTTATATTCAATCATAATACTTGTCTTTCTTTTAATGAGGAAAGAAACAAAAAATGAAGTAATGACCAACGTCATAACTAGAGGAGCTCGTATTTGCCTAGAAATAGACAAGTGTACACAACAACATTCAATACTGAATTTCTGAGAACATCTTACATTCCAAGGATAACCCCCTCCGAAACCCATACTACCGCCATGGGTCACAAGGCGCACTCCTTTTATGCATGCATTCCCATGGTAGATAGATACGTACATGCACAACAATCACCCGTCGAATATTCGAAGATGCTCCCCGCATTTAGGGAAGATACCGACCAAGAATCAAGCTACATTCCGAGCCATGCAGCTTAGGCATGGCGAGAACCCAAAAAGAACGCAATGCCACCTCGCAGGGCACAAATAGCCGACATTCACGAACTATTCAAGGAAAAGCGGGCGTACCTCGGTCACACATGATGCTCCGCGCCATCGCGAAGCAAGCGGCATCAGTGCGTCCGGACCTCGATCGAAGCAACTTCGCGGGGAAGAAGCAAAAAGGGTTTGAGAAAACCCAATTCTTTTTACCCTCCGATGTAGATCCCCTGAGACTTCTCCGCCGCCCGCAACGATTTCCTTTTTAGGTTGTAGCCGAGCAGACCTATCGTAGAGTATCGAGAGAAGATGCCCGCGGCTCTTCTTCACAATCGTGCCTTAAAACCGAGCTCAGGTCTTTGATTTATCATTATTCCCCGCTTCTTCCTGTTTCCCTTGTTCTTCCTTATCTTGTTCCCCCTCCTGTTCGGTGGTTGCGCCGCCTTCTTCGTTGTTAATGCCAGTCCCCGCTAGGCCTTCGATAACTTGGGGGCGAATGATGTCGCGGCGGAATGTGTCTTCTTGGAGGAGTCGTAGCGCGCGGAGGGTGGCACCAGGATGGGTTAGGAATTGAGCGTACTCGGGGGTTTTCCAGTAGGAGTAGAGGTATGCAAGGTACGCGGCGAAGGCCTGCGCGTCAGGATCCGCAGTGTCCTTGGTCGCGTCACCTTCATCGCCGGCGTTGGAGATTCCCAGCAGATGGGGGTAGGTGACTGCGAGGTGCGAGAGATAGTATGGGTTGGCCAGCGAGGAGACGAACTCAAGCTCGAGAGTAAAACGTGGGTTTGTGAGAGTCGGCGGTGGGGGTTGTTCTGGTTGACCGGTATGTGGTTGTGGCTGGTCCATGGCGTAGGGTCAATGAGTTTATCGGAACGCTGAGCGGAGGTAATTATAAAGGCAATTGCAACGGCTGTAAGCGATAGATTTGTTTATCGTGGAGAAATAGTGGAGGGTAACGGGAAAGGTATGGTAGGTCGAAATGGTTTGTTGCTGTTGGAGAGTTGGAGATCAAACGTGATGACAGTTCTGGTAGGCTAAGCTATGAAGGGAAATGGCCGCAGTGCGACAAATAAATATTGTTTCATCTTGACTTCGCTCCATCTACTCAACAGTGACCCACTACTTTTCTCCCCACTGTTCAGATTTGTGTGAAACTTAAGCTCGGATAGCAGAGTATAGTACAGTACAATAATTATATTATTATAAGACATGACTAAATATTTCTCAGAAGTTGAGTATCAATAGTCCCCGCATAAGTTTATAGTATAACGACAGCCTAGGACCTAAATTTTGATGGGATCTCTTCCTGGAGATCTAAAGTACTCCGTATTCTTTATTTAATCACCTCCAGTAATCGCGAAATAAGGTGGAAAGAGACCAACGTACGTTATATGCCCATCTCTGTCTGAGTTTAGTGACTTTAAAATATAGATGCCCCTGTACGTGGGCACGTGACAGTCAGAGAGGTCTACGAATATATATCAGGGAATATATGCAACGAGTCACCGAACGAGAACCGAGTCTATAAGTTGGTGCCTGTCATTTCACCCCCCAGACAAGGACAGCCACTGTCTACTATCTCTAGACTAAACAATGTGAGATGTATGAGCGCCAGAATCAAGCCTGCCCTCGTCGAGGAACATGCCATATAGGTCAATCTTACTCTGGTGCCTGAGTCGGGCCTTGGCCATGCCCCCCTGATTCTTATCGCAGCCCTAGGGCAACCAATACAATTTCTTTACTAAATCCAGTTAGAGAGTGAAGCTCGTATCTCTGCAAAGGTTTCTCGCTTCGATGGAGTCCTGATATTAGATATTTAGTCATCCAATCCACTCGTTGTCCACCTCCCTCTTCCAACCATGGTCCACGGAAGCATGAACGATAAATGACACCATTCCATGGCCCCCTCATCCGACCATAATCAAAGGAAACCATTCCATTATTTTCCCCAGGAACAGCCCACGTGCCCAGCCAGAACCTTGGCATGGTACTCCGTGCCAAGCCACTCTTGGCTTGGCGGAGGACAAGGGCCGTCGTCCAAGCTTCCCATTGAACGCCCAGCTTCTGCACGTGTAGAAGATGGTGGATTCCGATTTGTCTACGGGACCCTAGCTAACGGTTCCCTGGTAGAATTCGCCAAGCACAAGGTACAAGGATTAGCAGTTTTCGAATGAGATTATCTCCCACGTAGACTTAGCCCGCATCATTCCACCCAGTCAGAGATGCATGAACTGTACACAGCAAATGAGATAGCCATGCGAGGGTGGTATCTGGCCGTCGCATTCCCTTGGCATTCCACGTTTTAAAAAGGCGCGTTTCTCCCGCCTGGGAATTGATCTTCCCTTGTCCTTCAGCTGCAGGCCTCGTTTTCCACTTCTGCCTTGAGGTCACATCATCTGCATCACGATGAGGTTCCTCTCAATTGTAGGTGCGGCGCTCTTCGCTTCCAGCGCTGTTGCCCAAACTTACCAGCGCTTGGGTGGCTGTCCAACTTTGGGCTGCGTGTTCCCTCCTGACCAGTATGTCTTTGGTTTTTTTTGATTGTCGTGACTTCAAGTTGGTGTAGTCGGCGGTTGTAGAACACTGGAGCTAATTGTTGTACTCCTACTAGGGCGGATTTCCTCCCCGGACAGTACTTCGACATCCGCCTAGAAGTCCACTCGCCCGTCAACGGCTCTGAAGCTCGCCAGGGCCAGCCTGATCCGGACTTCAAGTTCACAATCGCGAAGAAAGGTGAAGAGGGCGTTGCCGCGGCAGAATATTTTGAGATCGATGAGCCGGAACTCGAGAGATGGAACTTTACATGGTATGAAGGTATGTTCGGAACCGCCCCGATGGATAACAATATGGCATCGGCTAAGTGGTGTAGACCTGTTCGCGAAGGATGCCCACAAACCGTCTCTCGTCAATGTCACTGCCAAGGCATACAGAAGGGTCGTTCTCCACGAGCCTGGTGAGTACGAGGCGACGTTGACCTATTACGGTCAAGAAAAGACGGTTGCCAACTGGCTGGTGCGCGACCTCCCGGAGAAGCGACGGGCGAAGAATGTCGTTCTCTTCATCGGAGACGGCATGACAACTAATATGATCACGGCGGCTCGTTTGATCGCTCACCGTAGCATTAATGGCAAGTACTTGACCAAATTGCAATTGGACAAGTTCCCGGTCTTGGGCCACCAAATGACCCACTCGATGGACTCCTTCATCACGGACTCCGCCAACTCGGCCACGGCACTCTATACGGGCCAGAAGACCACAGTAAACGCTCTGAACGTCTATGTGGACTCGTCGAAAGATCCTTTCGATGACCCGAAATTCGAGACCATCTCCGAGATATTCCGCCGCCGGTACCCCGATGCCGGTATTGGAATCGTCTCGACCGCTTTCCTGGCTGACGCCACCCCTGCTGCCTTGGCTGCCCATACTCGGGACCGTGGCGAGTATGACCACGTTATTGGCGCCTACTTTGAAGGGTTGACCAAGTATGAGTGGACGGACTGGGACGGTCCGGACGTCCTCCTCGGTGCCGGTGCGGAGAACTTCGTTACCAGCGAAGACGCGCCTCGGGATTACTACAAACTGTTCTCCGAGAAGGAATACAGTATTAGCTGGAACAAGACCGCTCTGCAGGCTGCCCCGAATGACACCAAGGCCCTAGGAGTTTTCTCCACATCCAACCTCGCTACTTGGCTCGATCGCAACGTCTACCAGGAGAACCTTCGCAACCAGAGCAACTATCCAGATGGCTCAAAGCGCGACGCAGATGATCTTCCTGGACTGAAGGAGATGACCCTTAAGGCGATCGACGTATTGAACGCCCGGCACGAGGATGATGGCTGGTTCCTCATGTCGGAGGCCGCCAGCATCGACAAGCAGATGCACAGCTTGGATTACGACCGGTCTCTGGGCGAACTGCTAGAGCTGGACGATACCGTGCGCGCCACGATCGAGAAGCTCAAAGCCCTTGGACAGCTGGAAGACACTCTTATCATTGTTACCGCTGACCACGGCCACGGATTTGACGTCACCGGCTCGGTTGACACCGAATACTTGAACGCACAGGAAGATGATCGCGACAAGCGACGGGCTATCGGAACTTATCAGAATTCGGGACTCTCGCAGTACACCGTGCGTGGCCCTAACGCCTTGCGGTACTCGGAAGGGGTCCATTTCCCGGCCCGCTGGGATCCGCGCTACGCTCTGCATGCCGGCGTGGTGGCGTTCCCCGACCACCAAGAGAATTATGAAGTGCACAAGGAGGGACCCCGGAAGCCCGCGGTGAAGCGCAGTGGATCCGACGGCTACTTTGCCAACTACAAGGACGCAGTGACTGGGTTCCTGATCAACGGCACTCTGCCCGTCGATGCGGACCAGGGCGTGCACTCGTTGACGGATGTACCGGTGTTTGCGCAGGGCCCTTGCCAGGAGCTGTTTGGTGGCGTGTACAGCTCGGTAGACATCTTCTTCAACATGGCCGAGTGTCTCGGGTTGGCCGACCATGGAAAGAATTAGGCCCCGGCCACTATTTATTTTTCTTTGCTGTTTCCGGAGGGTGGTGTTAATTGATTGTTGACTGTTGGACAGCGGATCATGTACAGTAAAACTCTAATGAGAGATCTCAGATGAATGAAATAAACCTTGAACATCTTTAAGCCCCTACGAAGAATGTTGACGTATGTCCCAGGTTTTTCCCCGACGTCATCCTTTTCGACGCGGCGTGCCGGGGATGCGGTACTCCGTACTCCCTGCAGAGTGTAGTCGGAGGCTGGGCCGTTCTACTGGACTTTGGTTCAGAAAACCAACGGTGAGGAAAAAGAAAGGCAAGGCGCAAGATTCCGTCATCAAGCGTCCAACGAGCAGCATTCCAGCGTTATCTTGTCTGTCTGCCAGGGCGTTCCGATGTAAGGGTCCCAGTGGATAATTGCCAAGAAAAAGGATAACGTAGGACACTGACTAACAGCGTCGATCATTGAGGGACGAAAAGCCAAATTGACCGCCGATCCGTTGCAGAGTGAAGCTGTCTGTGTGTTCTGAGGGGTTACTGATGCACAGTACCAGATCGGGATGGAATAGAATCGAAAAGAACCGATTGCATTGAATTGAAAATGGATTCTTTCCTTGTTGTCCACATTCTTTGCGGGAATGTTATTTTGAGTATGCGTGTGTGGAAGGGTTAAAGTTGGTGGTGGTTCTGGTGGTGGTGGCGTATTTTCTCAAAATAGAATGAGCTTCAACGTCCCGTGATATCGCTCTCAATACGAAGTACGGAATTGGTTGGTTTGCTCTGTATCTTAAATCAAGGAAATAAAATGATCAATAGGAGAATTCCCTTGACACTTTTTTTCCCCTCCCTTACCAGAACTGCAGAACCCTCATGTACAGTACCTGCACCTGTACTTGTTCCTGTGCCTAATGCCTAAGATAGTTTAGATGATTTCTGGGGTAGCCTGGCAGCAAGTCATTTCCGCCTTTAGAGCCCGGTATTGAACATGGCGGGTAAAGATTCAGGGGTACCGAACGGAACCAATACATTGACTGGGTGATGATGGGGAGCAGTCCGTCAATCAGGAAGCGAGGTTTCTGTCTACCGATGGTAAATTACAAGGGCTAGGTTAGTGAACCTCGGGAAGAAGAGGACGGTCCGTCCAGGCTACAGTAGTAGGTCCCTCTACTAAAGTAGTGTACTGTTGTTACTCAAGCTATCCATGCATCCCCACGGGATTGACCCGATTATCTTGTTCATATGACTGATTTTTTGGCTGCTTTGGGAGAAGAACCGGTAGGATAATCAAAATCTATATATTAGTATCCATGTACAACAGTAACACCAATCCGGCAGTTGGAGTGGATGTCGATCTGTATTTTATTATTATCATAGTTCTCCGTACCAGTGGTGTTGATATTCTATTGTTTGTTGGTGTTGATTTATCAGTAGAATGTTTGATAGCGAGGTGGTTATCTCTAAGAAAGTACATACTAATCTTTCTAAATAATCTGAATGACAATAATAGGAATCCAAATCAAAGTCAAAATTAAAATAAAAAAAGACTTGCAGCTACCGTGAGAAATCTATTGTCACTTTCTTTCTTCTGTGCTCTCTTCTCCAACGATGGAGAATAAATCTCCATGAATCCACCTCGTTCTTTCCCTCCCCCCCCTTTTTTTATTAATTCCCTCCGACGATCCCTTCCAACTGGACAGGTCCCAAGGGGCGCGCCGCCGCTTCGTTTCCCGTCAATCAACCATCACTTTTACTTTACTCTACACAACTCTCTTTCCACTCCGATCCTTCCTTTCTACTACTAACTAGGTACTAGTCAGTTCCCGTTTCTCTCTTTCTTCCCCTTCGCACGTTTCCTTTCCTTTCCTTCTTTCTTTCCCACCACACACACACACTCACAAACCCCTCCTTGGATTGGAAAAGGACGAAAAGGTCAAATGAAAAGAGACAAGGGGATTTCGCCATCCACGCAAGCTAAAATACTAGCCCCAACGGTCTAATCTGTCTCCATAACTGCATCTCCGAAATCTCCTGCAATAAAAATCCCCCTCCAATCGTCACCGGCCCCCTGACCGATTTCCGAGGCATCGCTGTTTCACAAACCACCACTGGGATTTTTTATTATTTTCTTGTTTGCTAGCTCGGCGCTTGCGATCGATTATCGCATTATTAGAGCTCGCCTTTATTTCCCGTGATCGTGTTTTATTGCTTCCCCTGTCATCCCCAATCGTCGCTTTTCACTCGCCCATCCTCGTGGACGCATTGCGTGTTCCGCCAACATGAATGCCTCTCACCAACCCCCCACGCTCTCGTATGCTTATCCACCCGCCATGGCGCTGGGTCCGCAAGGTTCGTCATCTTCCTTTGTCTGGCTGGGCTCAATCGCAGAACGTTTCACATCGTTGCGGGGCCCGGCTCCCCTTATCAGTGTTGCTTCATTCCGTCGTCATTTTAGACCGTGTCTGGCCTGCGAGAGCTTAAGATGAACTAACATGGATTTTCTATTTCTTATACAGTCTCCCCGGTCCGTCAGCCGTCGCCACAAGTTCCAGGGGTGAATTTGGGCTCCAACAACCCCTTCAGAAACCGTGCTCTCTCACCCTCCAACTCCATTGCCTCAGGTAGTCGCCCAGAACGACCAACTTCGACAAATCCTTTTCTCGACGATTACGGACCCCTGTCGCCACAGTCGGCGCCCACTGGCACTGGAAGCATGGTGTCCCCCATCGATCGGCCCGATATGACGAACAATACGCGCGATCTCTTTGTACGTCTTCTATTGACGGATGTCACCCTACTCAATCTGATCTAACCGTATATCTCTCTGGCATAGGAAAACCTCTCGCTCAACTCCAACCCAGCTCCTCAACCCACGGGCTACCGACCCGCTCCGTCTCGCCCCGATCGGCCTTTCCAGAACGGTGGTGCTTCGAGCAGTCACCGCCCAACCACGTCGAGGGAACGTCCGGAGCGCCGGGAGAAAGATTCGCTAGACATCTTCGCTGACCCGCCGAGTGCAGGCCTCCCGAGGCCCCGGGATCGCGACCGCCGCCCTCGTCGGAACTCGGAGTCGTCCATTATGGAGCGTCCCAAGCTGCTCGACCCGGAAGACGAGCGGCGCCGGCGGGAGAGGAGGCGGCGGGAACGGGAAGCTCGTCATCGCGACGGCAAGCCTCGTTCTTCGAAAAAGAACAACTACCAACTCGACATTATTGACAAGCTCGATGTGACTAGTATCTACGGCACAGGAAGTGAGTGGTCCCCCCCTGACATCGTATTTGATTTCTCAAACATCCGACTAATCCGTGGACAGTGTTCCATCACGATGGGCCGTTTGATGCGTGCAACCCAAACCGTAACCGCAAGGGCCAACGCACAGCCCCCATGCAAGCCTTCCCTGCGGATTCTGCCAACATGGCCTTGGGAGGCTCTGGTCCCGTCAATCAGGACATTAATTTGGACCTCTTCCACGGAAGGTCAGAGCAAGGCTATAACGATTATGGTGCAATCGAGACTCGTAAAACGGAAGGGGTGAACTTCGATCCTACATCCCGGATCGAGCCAGTGCATGGCGAACAGAGTATGGGATTAGGAACCAGCACCTTCTTGGATGGGGCTCCTGCCAGCAAAGCCGCCATCCAACGCCGTGAGAGCGAGAATGATCAACAAATCAGACAAGGGGCGGGGGGTTTGCAACGGAAAAAGAGTTTGGCGCAGCGACTCCGCGGGGTGGGTAGCCGCCCGTCCAACGGCCGTGTGGTATCACCTGAAGCATCCTATATGGCACCCGCGGGCTCCGGCCATATTGGGACGATCAAGGCCAACGAGAAGAATCCATTTTTCCAGGATTACGATGATGCTTGGGAGAAGAAAGGTGCTCGGATCGCCGAGGAATCACAAGGACTGGGACGAGCTCGTTCTACGAGCAGTCCGAAGCAAAGTTCCGGTCTGGAAAGGAGACACACAGAGGACCGATCATATGGATATGACGAGGGCCGTAATGCCAACGGGGGTGGTGGTGGCGGCTTTATCAATCGGATGAAGAGCTTGCGCAAGCCCCGTCCCGAGAGACGAACCAGTAACGACTGAAGATTTTGAGATGCCCTTAAATCATCTTTATTCTGTACTCCTTGCATTGGGACCACACGATTGGTCGTTGAAGAAGACACAGATGGAAGAACACTGAATCGCATAATTTCACGGCCCACCAGGTCAGTTTCCAAAGGCAGATAGCAATGTGGCTTGGTCTAGTACCTTAGGAAACCTTACATCGATTGACATCGGGGTATCATGACTAGAAGATGCCCGGTGGGTCTGGTGGGAAACCCATTTCCGCAGGAGGGGTGGCAGGGACATGCGAAAATAGGATAGCCTGGGGCTGTCTATGGTGGGTGGTACATGGTTTCTCTTATTTATTCACTTGGCAGCGCGGACGAAAATGGATGGCGTTGGTTGATGGTTACTCTGGGGCTGGGAACGGATGCCTTGGGTCTGGTTTTCTGTAGTTTCTATGTGGTTTCTTCCTTTTCTATTCAGAAGTCTCTCAAATCACATACTGTATGTCTTATCTGACTGATAGTTGGACTCGGTATCAACAATATTCACTTCGCAAATCCACGAAACACAACACTGTAAGACCCAGAACTCCACGTCCCGAATATAAAATATTTCACCATAAGATCCATAAGAGATTCATCCAAATCAAATTCACTCGAATTAGATCAGATCAAATCAATCCATAATCCACCCACATTAATGCACCTCTTTCATATCTCTATTAAAAAGAAACGAATAAAAAATGATATCATAGCAACCCGAATAAACCCCGTTAATTAACGTAAACCCCGCACAATCCATAAATCACATGAGATCTAGTAAGCCCGAGGCGCAGTGGCCTTGGGAACATACGGATTCGGCGCAGCAATACCCGCTTTCCGTCTTGACTGAGGCTTAGGTCTAGATAATGTGTACCTGTTTTACAATTGTCAATACCAAGTTACTTGCAACGGAGAAACAATAAAAAAGGAAAAGGAACGTACTTGGCGAAAGCGCGAGAGAGGGCCTTCTTGCAGGAGACCTTCTGACTGCCGATGAAGGACTCGACTGTCACTGCTATTGCGCGGTCGATGTCTTGACTGGAACAGTATTCTGAGAGACGCATCTTGCAGAAGGATTCTGCGATACGCATGATAGCTTCCAAGTGACGGACCTGTGGATATTTTTATTAGTTTGTTTTGTTTGGTGGGTGTGACTTATTTGTGGGAGCTTACGGTAATGGGGTATGCGCCTGTTGCGAGGGATTCACGACGCATGTCTGCGAAAAGACGGGCGATCTTGTCTTGGTCGATTTGATAGAGTTTCGGGTGGCAGCGTTCACGGGCGTAGAGGATGTATTTGCGAAGGAGTTCCTGGGGGATTTCACCCTCCTTTTCTTCTTCGATTTTGCGGTTGGCAGCTTCGCGGGCGGCGATTTCTTCTGGAGTGAATGGGAGGCGGTTACCCTCCCTGTCGAGGCGGTAGCCTTCTTCGTCGATGCGGTTGCCGTCGCTATCGATTAGGTTGCCTTCTTCGTCTCGCAGGGGGCGGGCTGGATTGGCGCGATGGTGGGATTCGACGACGAAGTTGGCGAGGCGTTCGTCTTCAGCAGGATCCACTAGATCGCGGACAACGCAGAGGATGTCGAAACGGGAGAGAATGGGTTCGGTGAGCTCGACGTTGGCGTTAAAAGGTGCAGTGCTGTTATAGCGGCCCCCAATGGGGTTGGCTGCTGCAATAACGGCGCAGCGCGCTTGCAGTGTGGTGACGATACCGGCTTTGGAGATGGAGATGGTTTGTTGTTCCATGGCTTCGTGGATGGAGGTACGGTCTTGGTCGTTCATCTTGTCGAACTCATCGATCAGACATGTACCACGGTCTGCGAGTACAAGGGCACCACCTTCCAGAGTCCATTCGCTGGTCAGCGGGTCGCGGCGCACGCTGGCTGTCAAACCGACGGCACTGGCACCTTGACCCGTTGCAAAAACGGCACGGTGGGCGGTCTTCTCGACATATTTGAGGACTTGGGATTTGGCAGTACCCGGGTCACCGAGAAGCAAGACGTTGATGTCTCCACGGATCGACATCTTGCCCTGGGCTTGCTTGCTGACACCGCCAAAGAGGGAGAGGGCGATGGCTGTCTTCACGTCCTGATGGCCGTAGATACTGGGAGCAATGGAGCGGATAATCTTGTCCACGATTTCTGGGTCTCGCGAGAGCGCGCGGATCTCACGCTCATCTTCTTCAGTCAAGTGGAAACCAGCCAGCTGGTCGTGAGACTTGATAACATGGTTTGCTTCGATAATAGTGGCGAACACAGGGAATCCGTTCTTGTTATTGAGCTGGGCATCATAGCTGTTGCGGTAGATACCAGTCACTTCGACTTCGTCACCAGGCTTAGCGGAATCGATGAGATCTGCAAGAAGGATGACTTCACGCTGGCGTGGAAGTCGTCCGGCAGGGACTGACCCAGGCGATTCTTGAAGAGTCATTTTCTGGTAGTTGCGGTAGACGGTCTTCTCTGAGTTGACGGTGAACGGTCCCTTGGACTGGCAGTTCTGGCAGTATGAAATCTTCACTTCCTGGCTGGCTTCCTGCTGGAACGGGCCCAGAGTGATATTACATTTGCCGCAAACGAACATGATATACTTCAATTGCGGGAATACACCACTGCGGCGCGTGACGACACCAGTGACACGCACTAGGGAGTTGAGATGAGACTGGCGCAGCTGACGTAGAGTGCTAACGGTAGGAAGATCGATGATGCGAACATGGATCTCATTATGGATGTCGTGGTATTGAGGGTAATGGAACAATGTGACATCAAGAGCGACCTGGTCGAAAACTTTCAGAACCTCGGTGGGCTCATTGGCCACGAAGTATGCCAATACAGCCCTGGTGCTGGACAAGTGGTCGTAGGAGACTTCGAGAGAGGCTGAGTTAACCTCACCAAGAGTCTTGATCTTGTTTCCGTACACCGAAGCACCGGAGTCGTCAGTGAACTCGGTCAAGAACGCCTTGAATTCTCGGTAGATGGAGCGCAGGACTTGAGGCTGTAACACCCAGTCTGTGACATTGGGAGCCTTGATATCCATCATCTCTTCCAATGAGAGCTCTTCCATATCACCTTCACCCATGTCGATATCTTCTCGGTCCTCGTCGTAGTGATGTCTCCGCCGGCGAGGCTGGCGGGTAAGATCTATGTTTTGGTCATCATCGTCTTGCAGAAAAGCTCGAGGCATGCGACTGCGCCGTGCCAATTCCCGGTCTCTCCTGTTCAAGCGAGCTTCCAGTTGGCGACGTGTGCCTATGTCTAGCTCTTCTTGTTCTTCGTCATCAATGTCGGCTCCTTGATAACGATCGTTTTCTCTGCTCGTGTAGTCATTTTCGAAGCTGTCACCGAACAGGTCAATGCCCTCTCCCTCCTCTGCCATTTCGTCAAGGTCATCGATATCTTCCAGAAGCTCTGCTTCTTCATCGCGTTCGTCATCTTCATAAGGAAGCATAGGAGGGGAAGAGGGGGGGGCTACAAAGTTAGTGAGGACATGGAACAGATTCTTTCTTCATGCTTTGACTTACGACTAGAGGGGGGAGCGATTGAAGATGTTTCATCATCGGGCTCTCTGTCTCTCTTGCGACGGTTCAAATTTCCTAGCCCGCGGTTTGCGGCGGTGTTGCTGGGCCGAAGTGGTGAACTGTACAGATCTTAGCCTTGTTCAAAAAGCTGAGCAGAAGGGAGAAAAAGAGAAAAAAAAAATATTCGGTATGGGCAATATGCGCCACATGCAGGATATAACTTGGTACATACCTCATTGTGTGTGTATATTAGTGTGAGGGATGGTAATTTGAAAGAATGACAAAAGTGAACCAAACCCACAAATGTTCCTGAGTGAGGGTCTTTTTCGTCTGAGGAGCACAGGGAGGGATTCAATCGGTTGCTGGGGCGGTGATGCGTGCGGGTATCGAGAGACGCGTCAAAGCGCGACATGACGCGTATCAATTAAACCCGGTTTAGGAAAGTTTATGACTTGGTGCCTGATCATACCCCAGAAGCCCAGGCATGGTGTGGCGGCGCTAGTATACAAGCTCTAGAGGCTGGAGCAACTCTCTATGCGCTATCCCCTTATTAGGGTCTCGCTCAGTGATTGAGAGCTTAGAACATTCATCTTTCGTCGTCCGATGTGGTTATCGCGGTGGTGGATACAGCTATGGAACAGATATATGAACCCGCGATGCGCTCAGCAACCAATGTTTCTATGTTTCAAAAGTAGTGAACCTCAATCTATACTCTCATCATTACTCTAAAAGAATAAACATTTAAATATCGTTATGACAACATAAAATGTAAAGCAGTTAAATCATGTTTGGTTCCTAACTAACTGCAAACAAAACAAACACTTAAAAGTAATCTCGCGCCGCGTGGTGTCTGAGCGCAAACGAGAGCTAGGCGCAGAACAGCCTCTCAACCTGCCATCACCGTTTGATTAGTATACCTATACCTAAATCAGCGGCTTCCTTAATCAATATGGATAACTCTGAGACCGTACCATCCAACGCCGACCAGGCGAAGAACGGACACAATGCTAACAACCGTCGCGAGAGCTTCAGCTCACAGAACTCGCAGACTGCGAAAGAGTAAGTACCCGGTCGATCTCAAGGTTGACGAAGAGGCGCACAATCATGCGATGAATGATCCAAAATAAAACAGTATTTAACAGTACGCTCTAGGTTCATTGAGAGTCAGATGCAACTCGAAGCCGATGCACGCGAAATCCTACCTTATGTGAGCATAGATCACCTGCGATAGACAACGACATAAGAAACTGACCTTCTAGTCATTCGACTCCTGCACGAAAGCCTTAGGGCCACTGCGGCAGACTTTATACGCTTGTTTAACCTGCAATCCTCCTCCCAAGACCGCCGATGAGCCGCACACCGCGGCAGGAGTATGCTATTCCTGTTCCATCGCCTGCCATGGCGAACACACGCTCGTTGAACTATTCAACAAAAGAAACTTTGTCTGTGATTGCGGTACAACTCGTGTGCCATCGTCCGCCCCATGCACGCTACGCAATGACCCCAAGACAGGTACGAAGGGCGTCCATTCTGAAGAACCGCATCCCGAGAACAAGTACAACCAAAATTTCCAGAACAAGTTTTGCGGCTGTAGTGAAGACTATAACGCGGAGGAAGAGAAGGGAACAATGTTTCAGTGTCTCGGACTGGGAACTGCTGAATCGGGCGGGTGTGGAGAAGATTGGTGGCATCCAGAGTGTCTCATCGGGCTACCGCGGGATTGGTATAAGAACTTGAAGAAAGAGGCGGGTGGGAATGGTCTGGCTGAGGATGATGAAGAGACACCACTTCCTCCGGGATTCCCTGGGGAAGACGATTTTGAGACGTTCCTCTGTTACAAATGCGTTGATTCGAACCCTTGGTTGAAACGGTATGCGGGAACGGTGGGTTTCCTTCCCCCTGTGTACAAGGAAGGTGGATTGCCCAAGACGATCAAATCTGCACCAGAGACTACAGCTACAGACATCAAAGAAGAAGAAGAACCCACTAACCCCAAGAAACGGAAAATGGAGGATGAGGAAGAGGGCGAGCCCACTGCGAAGCGGACCAAGGAAGATTCTGAGAATACCCCTTCGGACTCGAAGCCAGAGCCTAACTCAGCACCAAAAGAGGAGCCTACACAGCCTCCGGCACTGAAGAACAAGCATGACTCCCTCACCGACCCTGTTCCTTCCGGCGCATTCTCCTTATTCTTGAAAGAAGACTTCCGCGACCACTTCTGCCGCTGTCGTGACTGTTACCCCAATCTCGCTCCGCACCTCCAGTTGCGTGAAGAAGAAGAAACCTACGAGCCCCCGCTCTCTGAGGACGGGGAAGCCAACGGCGGTGGCAGCACTGGCACCGGTAGCCTCCTTGACCGCGGTGAAGCGGCGTTGAGCAATATCGACCGTGTGCGAGCCATCGAAGGCGCAATGGTATACAATCACCTGCGCGACAAAGTTAAGGAGTTTCTGAAGCCATTTGCGGAGACGGGTAAGGCTGTGGGTGCGGAGGATATCAAAGCTTACTTTGAGAAATTGCGTGGCGATGAACAGCACATCCGAGATGCTGCTGGCCAGGCGTCTGCACTCTCTGGTAAGGATGATGATAATGATAATGAAGACGGTGACGGACGGAGAGAGCAGAACGGTACGTGTAAAAGAACATTTCCTTGGGAATGATCGCTAACTATGGATCAGGCTACTAAGTCATTCGTTTGATGTAATTACTTCTGATCCGAAAGCCGTTCGATTTCTTCTCATCTTTGTTTGACTTATGGCACTAGGTTTGGGGCGGGTGGGTAACTGGGGTCTTTGGCGCAAATGTAGGAATGCATTTTGACTGTTTATTTTAATACATCATACGTAAATCCTCGGTATATCCGTTCATAATTGAGATGACGCTAAACGGCTAGTATCTAACTAGATGCTCCATATTTACCTTCTTATATACTGTAGATATGCTAAATTTACCATGCCATCTCTGCATTACAGCCAAATCAACGCCAATGCAAAATGTCACAAATGAAGTATATGCAGACCCATAAAGCCCCCAACTACTCCCGCTCCAAATTATAGATAGGCTGTCAAAGTATCGACAAGGATCAGGTTATTCTTTGAGCCGTTTCGAGGCGCGTCCCATTAAACTATCATCCGGTAACCCGCTCCGCTTAGTACCAGGTAGGCTTCCAGACCGAATATCATTATCATCCTGAGTGACACGGCGGTGCGGATATTTCCCCTCAAAGCCCTCGAAGCAGTTGGCGGAGATAGGACCTCCATTCTTAAAATATGGATGCTCCAGTGCCTCCTGCGCAGTTATCCTCTTTGTGGGATCATACTCGAGCAGTCTCGATAGGAGATCGTATCCGTCGGCACCAGGGGTCCCGGCACCGGACGAGGTGGCATATCCGCCATTTTTCAAACAGCTTTGATACCAGCCTTCCAAATTCGAAGACCGGGGGAAATGGCCTGGAGCACGTGACATGGCTAGGGATTGGAGTTGGGAGTATTCGGGCATCGACACTATACCTGGCCAGATGTCTTTGGTGGGGAGACCCATAATTTCGATGATTTTCATCATTTGATTACGCTGAAATGGCACCGTTTTCTTACTGTCCATCTTGGCTTCCTCTCCTTTGAAAATGGGGCGAAGGGATAAAAGTTCTGCAAAAATGCATCCGACGGCCCAGAGATCGACGGCCGGGGTGTAGTGACGACTACCCATCAATAATTCCGGAGCACGGTACCAAATCGTGACGACGACTTTATCGCCCGAGAAGAGAGAGTTGAGGGGTTTGTAGAAGAGACGAGCCAGACCCAAATCCCCGATACGGATGGCGCCACTCGACGTAACGAGGATGTTGGCTGGCTTCAGATCTCGATGCAATACCCAATTGGTATGGAGATAGAGTAGGCCGTTGAGAAGTTGAAACAAAATCGACCTGACCATTGGGGCCGGGATAGCATGTCTGTGTGGTTGCGTATGATGATGGATAATCTGAAGTAGATCATGTTCTGTATATTCGAAGACCATGAAAATGGCCTTGTCTTCGAGAATAATCTCTTCTAGCTGTACGACATTGGCATGATCCAGTTCGGAACACAGGGCCATCTCCCGAATGGCAGACTGTGAGAGGCCGGTGTATTGGATGATCTCTCCCTCTTTATCCGGTTTAAACCTGCGACTGGTCAGCGATCCGAGACTAACGAAATAACGGACGGATCCTGCCCACTTTTTGATTGCGAATTCACCCTTCTGACCATTTTTGCCAAGGGCTTTGTAGACTCGTCCGTAAGTGCCGCTGCTAATGAATCCCACGATGTGGTATTTGTCGCGGACACGGACTTTGCTAGTATATCCAGTTCCAGACGGCTTCCTTGAATCTAGGTGCTCTTTCAACATTATAATCGCGTTAGCTTCCAACCGTCATTTCTCGCAATGCTTAAATCAACAGCCCAAATACTATAACATAGTATCGATAATAATTTCCAGGGAAAACAAAGAGTCGTTAAGAGGGGAAATGGGATTTGGAACTCTTTCAATCCAATGCCAGTCAGGGAAAGCCATTACCACGTGGATAAAACCCGCCGATAGAGTTGAAAAACGGGAAGTTCCTTCCAAACATGATGAAAGAAAAATGCAAAGAAGATCTTGGTGGACAACTGATCGCCGTCTTTGTGAAGGTGTTATATAGAAGTGGTACTATAGGTGTTCATACGATTGCAAACAGGAATATCCTTCACTCAGTCAGGGCACATCGCGACATGGCAACCCTAAAAAAGAAAAGAAAATCGATTTAACAAAGAGAATGAAAAGGTATCAAGTTATAAAATAATGAGGATTATAATAGAAGATAATAATAACTGGTATTACCATCAACAGCGGCCTGCAGGTTCTTTTTCAGAGACAGACTCTGGCTGACGGTGGCCGCAGTGGGCCTGGACGAAGCAGCAGTTAACGGGCCGGAGGATGAGGGTGGGTTTGTCAGACTCATGGAGAGAGAGGCAAGAGGCGAATGTGGAGATGGCCGAGGGTTAGCTTCAATGAATCAGGAGACAGACCCATGGAACCCAGTGGGTGGTGTGGTGCGAACAGTGCACGAAGATAAAAAGGAGGTACGGGGGGTCAGCTCCACCGCTAGACCATGAGACCTGCAGGATGCAGTAATAATGGTGGTAGGGAGAAAAATGGTATGGAGATCTGAGAAGCTGAAGACGATCGCTGATTTGTATTTGTTTGCATCTGGATTTATGCTCCAGATGATGAGTCAGCGATAATAATAACCAAATTGACCAACCATATGGTTCTTCCATTACCATAACCCTACTAACTCTGTATACCTATCAAAATTATTCAAGTGATAAGGCGTGATAAGGGTAATATATATATCTTGGCTCTCCATACGAACAGTCTCATAGGCTATTCGCTTATTCAATCCATTCAATCATGCAATGTATCAGTCACTTACAGCTCTATATCTTCACTATTTACAGCAATCCTACTGCCCGGGCAAGGAACTTCAACCCTGGTAAGACATACTTAACAAAGTTCATATCGTCTTCCTCCAAGGTCAAGTCAAACACATGATCCTCACCATCTGCTAGCAATAGATCTGTAACAACCCCTAACCTCTTCAGTTCTTCATAAGCCCGTTCACTGAAACTATGGTGCGTCACTTTATCAGCTGTTCCATGAATAAACATGGTTTGTGGAAACGAAGTCGAGAACCGAACAGTACCGTCAATAGAACTCTTATCTTCATTCTTGACTAGTTCGTCCAACAAGGTTCCCTGTTTCATATGAGTAGCAAACCAAGCATCCCTCGGAGGAAGAGTACCATCCCCCAAGAAACGCGGCGATGCGGAAACTTGGTGCCCCTCATAAATCTTGTCAATGTACTCCTGTGGCCAAGAGGGTGATTGTTCAAATTCGGGAATAGGTAGTCGCCATGTCGGATCAGAAAAGTATTTGAGGCCATAGAAGTCAAGAACCGCTTTGACTGGGACTACCGGTGCAGACCCCTATTATTCGGTTAGATGGTGTTGCCCTGCTTCTGCATGTCTCATAGATCGGACGTACCATCAAAAGAGCTAATGTCCCGCCTGCAGAGTGTCCCATAGCAACAATTCGATTCGGGTCTACTTCCACAGACTCATTTTGCAACAGCCCGGGCAGCTCGTTGGCTGCCCATACCAAACAGTCCCTAGAATCCGCGATCGGCCCATTGAAGACAGAGATTTGTGGACATAGTCTGTAGTTTGGCACTAATACCACAAACCCTAGTTCTGTTAGAGTAGAGATTTCTGATTTCGGAACGACGTCTTTGGACCATTTGACAAAACCACCGGCATGGTAGATAATTGCTGTATAACCAAAGTCAATGAAGAATATCCCATCACCTACGGAGGGATATACCAACCAATGGGACTGCTACGTTTGGAGGATATTTCTGACCAGTACACATCGGTAAGAATATCTTCGCCTTCATCTCCTTTCTTGTATATATATTCGCGAGCTTTCATAGTGTTAGTCGATACAATAGAAGGATAACTGGTAACGCTGATGTCTGAAAGCATTAGAAGATAGTATGGCTAGATTTGTATTACTTGTAGGATACTACAGAGAAGGATTTCGAATGATGCTGCCTGGTATTATCTTTAGTCCCAGAACAGTAAAGTAGGGATCGTATTTCGGTCTTTTGTGGCGTCACGTTGTAGTCTCGTATACACCCTCAGATCCACTACGCCCGACTGCATGTTTCTATTGGTAAATTAGCAAGTTTGTTGATTGAGACTCATTCGTATAACATTAAAGTGTCGCTCTGAAGTGCTACCTATAATGCTTAGTATGTTATGTGTATGTCTGCATGCAACGGGCAAATATTTCACATCAAGTCCACTTCAATAAGCCACTAGTGCAAATTAACCGAATATCTATGTATATACATCCGGAGCAATAAACAGTAACGATAATAATGGCAAGGGTCACTTATAACAAACTCATAGGACAAAAAGTATGGAGAAACAACAGATCAAAAAGATCACGTTCTATATTTAATCTTCCCGCGACGGAGTTTCCTTATCCCGATAAATATGATAAGGATCCAGGTAACGTCATTCCATCCCGTGAGATAAAGGGGACTCCACCTCAACAACTAATCATCAAATCTCCAATCAGTATCAATGAACACATACCAACTTGAGAAGCTCGCGAAAAAGTAAAAAGAGCTTCTATCAGCATATGCACCATGGTCCTCGGTGGATCAAGCGGGTCGAAGGTCACTCCGTACCTGATCTACCTTGTGTTTATCACAACGTTGGGGCCGCTTCAATTCGGATATCATTTGGTATATTACACGGAGCTGGGTCTATGCTGGAGGCTTCAATGCATCGGCTGACAATATATTATGATAGGCTGAGCTCAATGCCCCCCAGGCCGTGATAACTTGCGAGCGGAAAAGCATCCATTCGACAGCAACACCGGGTCTCCCGCAATGCATACCTATGAACCCATCCCAATTCGGCCTGGTCTCCTCTATATACACTCTTGGGGGCTTGTTAGGGGCTCTCCTGGCAGGTCCAGTCTCCACCAAGCATGGCCGCTTGTTCACACTGCGAGCGACCACCATCTTCTTTATCCTAGGCCCTATAGCAGAAACATTTGCGCCCAGTATACCCGTATTGAGTCTGGGTAGGCTTTTATCTGGTGTTGGTGCGGGCGCTTCCATCGTCGTGGGTCCGATATATATCTCTGAGATTGCTCCTCCTAGTGCTAAGGGTCTTTTCGGCGCTTTTACGCAAATCATGACTAATGTCGGTATTCTGTTGACACAGTCCCTTGGTTACTTCTTGAGTAAAGGAAGTATGTGGAGAGTTATACTTGCAATTGCTGGCGCGATCGGATGCCTTGAGCTTCTCGGCCTCTTCTTAGTCCCAGAAAGCCCCATCTGGCTTGCAGATCACCAGAAAGGGAATGTGGCTAGACAGGTGCTACAACGTATACGGGGAAAGGATGCAGACATCGAGCCAGAGGTTGAAGGCTGGAGAACATCTGCAGCGCCTGAACACAGCTCTGGGGAAGAGCAGTCCCTTCTATCACCCCCATCTGGAAATATGCCACCCAAGCAACCTCCGGTCACCATGATGCGAGCTATTACTGATTCTTTTTACCGCCCTGCCATCATTGCAGTGGTCGGAGTCATGGTTTCCCAGCAGTTCACTGGTGTCAACAGTATCATCATGTACAGCGTTTCCCTCTTGCAGACCATCCTTCCCACCACTGCAGCCCTGTTGTCGGTGATCATCTCGGCTATCAATCTTGTAATCACTCTGGCATGCTCACCACTACCTGATAAGATCGGTAGACGCTCCTGCCTACTTCTGAGTATCAGCGGCATGGGTCTTAATTCCGTCCTACTGGCGCTAGGCATCTACTTCAACCTGAAAGCCTTATCCGCTATAGCCGTTCTACTTTTCGTTGCTTCTTTCGCCGTCGGCCTAGGCCCAGTCCCCTTCATTTTAGCCTCTGAGCTCGTTGGCCCGGAGGCTGTCGGCGCCGCACAGAGCTGGGCGCTGGGAGCGAACTGGATTGCCACGTTCATCGTGGCACAATTTTTCCCGATGTTAAACGATTTGCTGGGCGGACGAGGCAAGATCTACTGGATCTTTGCAGCGATGGCCTGTCTCCTCGGAAGTTTCATCTACTGGTGGGTGCCGGAGACTAAAGGGAAGGCTAACGCCGACGAAGTTTGGGGGAGGACAAACCAGCGGAGACAGGACTAATTTCTCTGGCCTCTGTTGATTTTTCTTCTTCTTTTTTCCCCGGGCCTTACTCTGCTGCCAGCGTTCAGACCCCCAGTTATTATTAGTCAATTTGTAACTATCATCTCCGAGGGATAGCTTGCAAAGGTGTGACCTTCACAGAGGTATCGTGTGACAGTATAAAACACAATAGAATAACAATAATTGGTGCTCCCTACCTAGGAGCATTCGGTGAGAGCGAAAGAGTCATACTTGCCTCGGCTTGTTCATCCCAGTCGATCAGTCAGGTTTAGCTCGGCAATAAAAGCAATACCGGTGGTCTACTTCCATCTTCAAACCGTACCGCGGAAACAAGAGTAAAGGAGGGGTTATGATCCCTTTGAATAATGTATAAGTCGTTGACAATGCTCTTTATCACCACCCATTGAAGACGTCCTTTGATGTCTTGATCATCACAAGTGGGTTGATCATCTGCGATCGACGTCACTTCGCACCGCACACTGCATGACAAGTGCGGGGCAGAGGGGCCAACAGGCCCAAAAAATTAGTGATTTTGAAGCAATGCTGTTACACTCTTTTACCCCTCAGTCCATGATAAGGGAAAAAAGAGAGGCTGAGAGAGGGTCACTGCCACGCTAGACTGGATTAGTCCGTATATGCAGGTTTATGCACGCACAGGGGGCTTCGTTCTTCTTGGCTATGCACTATGGATTAGTAGGGTGTATTAAACCACGTAGATAGATTGGCGTGCCCGGTGTAGGATATGTAGAAGACAATGAGGTTCGAGTTTTCGGAAATGATAACTGTGGAAAGAATGTCGGATAGATGAAAACGGTAATACTAGAGTAAGGGGACGATGTTTGAGATATTTTAAGTACCTGTCATGTAATTTTGCAACGGTGAGACATTTATCTAGGTAAAATCCAAGAGGAACCTAGGGAAGAGTAAAGCCACAACGAAGATTACGTGAGGGGAAGAGTTAATTTAATCTACCGCGGGATTTGTTGGGAAGCTAACCTAAAGTATAATTGACCAACTCTACTGATGGGAAAATGTGTTCAGGAAGGTAAGGGGTGTATGCCCCATGGATCCCTGGGATAGATTTCTTTTATTGTGATATTCATTGTTTCTCTATTGGACACTCCGTATTATGATCCATTTTCTTTCTTTAAGAAAACTCGAGACCGGATGTATATTACCTCAGCTTTTGGCCTGTCAAAGACGAATGTTACGGAGTATACATCAGGTTAGCAGTACCGGATGCAGTAATAGTCCGGTAACGCTTTAGCCACATTAGGCAGCCACATTTATTTGTACTTGAGTAGAACATCAAACTCATTCAATTCAACCGAGTGGAGACAGCGAAAGGGGGTGGATCACAGTTGAGAACCAGTAGTGACGTTGTTGGAGATGGCCAGTGCCAAGTCTGCTAACCGAAGGTTCCGGAGAAATCCATTTGATTGATTACTGCTTGGATTTATTTAGAAGCTCTGTGGTTTGGTTGGGACTTACAGACCCCCAGAATTATGTAGTGATGATGACCTGCTTTGGTGGTTATTTACTAGTAGTAGACATGCACACCACATAAATGTTGGACGGTATCCCTGGATCATGGAATAAATAAGCTTACAGCAACTCAAAGAACCGAAGAGAGAAAAAAAAGAAAAGAATTAATCTAGGTCGCAGACCCAGTAATATTAATCCCTCCCCTCAAAAAACCCAAACGCGAAAACCCCTGGTTTATCGGCATTATCACAGACCTCATAGTGAGCTGTGGACGACTGACTGCCCACTTCTCTCGCCCATTCCCTCGCTCTTTTTTCCCCATCACACTGTCTTGAAACAAGCAATTGTTCTTTGTGCCTTTGATTCCCCGGTTCTTAAACTGTGGTACTCCTTGTCTTAGTCTTATTGATTGTTTTTTTGGTTCGTCCCGAGTAGATCTCCGATCGACCCAGAAACTTGACACTACCCGCGACGTCTCCGGATTTGGAGCGACATCTGCCTACTACTTTGCCTACTAATCAACCATATACAACTCATACCCTCACAAAATATTCTCAATTATATTACTTGATTGATTGACTTCGTATATCCTGTCCTTGTCCCCGTTTAACTCGTCAGCTTTTGCTGTTGACGCGACGTGTCCCGTCTCCATCTCCGTCTCACTACATCCCCCCACTCGACGGCCATCATGGTGCGGTTACCGTTGCCACAACGGCTCAGTACTCATTTAACATCACGGAGTAATACTCCTACTCCCGGACAAAGCAGAAGTACCAGTCCCATGAGGATACCAGACGCCAAGCCGCTGGTTCTGAAGGTGGTTGTCTTACGGGTGAGTGCGGCCTACCCCTGGATACCGGCAGGGTTATACTATCTTGGTGCATTTCGGATTGCGAGGACTAACATGCTGAGCGTTCGATAAATAGGGGAGGTGTCTTGCAGCCAAAGATCGAAACGGAACGAGCGATCCGGTAAGTGGCTCCCTGGCATTTCAACCGTTCAAAACCCCCCGGAATTGTAACTAACCATGGCTCGATTACTAGTACCTAGTTGTCACACTTGGAGATGCGCGACAATCAACACCAATGATCCCGAAGACCCTGAACCCAGAATGGAACGTGACCTTTGAAATGCCGATCGTCGGTGTGCCATTGCTCGAGTGTATCTGTTGGGATCACGATCGGTTCGGGAAAGATTATATGGGCGAGTTCGACATTCCTCTGGAAGAAATATTCGCCGAGGGTCAGATACATCAGCAGGTAAGTGTTGGCTAGACTGACGGGAGTCCTCGGACATTCAGGCTGATGAGGCGCACAAGCCTAAATGGTATACCCTTACGTCGAAACGGAAATCGGGAAAGAAGAAGGACAACGACATCTCAGGAGAGATTCTACTTCAATTTTCGGTTGTCGATACTGCAAATCCAACAGCCCCTCCGAGCGAGACCTACCAGAAGTTCAAGACGCTGATCGGCTGTGGGGACGAAGACGATGATTATCCGCAGATCCCGGCGACCATATCGGACGAAGCCGAAAGAGATGAAGACATATCTGATGAGGTCGATGACTTGGGAAGACCCGATATTAACGAGAAGCGCCGGAGAAGGCTACGTCTCGCGCGACTCCGGCGGAAGTCGCTGGCAGCGAGGGCGTATCAGTTCTCTGGTGCGGGCAATGGGGTGCAAGGCATCGTGTTCATGGAGATTGTCAAGGTGACCGATCTCCCACCGGAACGCAATGGTATGATAGCATGGGTCTTTAGATAAAGTGTCCCGGCTAACCTATTCTACAGTGACTCGAACTTCCTTTGATATGGACCCGTTCGTTGTGACCTCACTGGGAAGAAAAACGCTTCGGACTCCGGTTGTGCGCCATAATCTCAATCCAATATATCACGAGAAAATGGTCTTCCAAGTTATGAAGCATGAGCAGTCTTATACCATCAGTTTTACAGTCATGGACCGAGACAAGTTCTCTGGGAACGACTTCGTTGCCTCGGCTAGTTTCCCACTTCAAACATTGATCCAGTCTGCTCCCGAGTCAGACCCGGAGACTGGACTCTATAAGTTCTTGGACCCCATGCTTGATCCTACAGGGTCTACCGAGTCTCTCTCCAACAATAAGGCCGGGATCAAGATTGGGGTTAGCCCATCCCCATCGACTAGCAGCCTATCAAAATTGTCAAGACCAAGCTTAGTCCGGTCGAGAAGCTCTACAGCTTCCTTGTCGAACCAAGCTGCGCAGGAGCAGTCGACACTACCCCCACCATCAGCCCCAAAATCGATCCCGACATCAGTTCCTTCATCACTCCCAGAGGAGGGTAGCAGTAGCTATTTGTCAACGACGCCGACATCAGTTCAGAACGAGGGCGGCGTGATTGCCCCTCTTGAAGGAGAGGGTCTGGAGACATATCGGATCCCGCTGCTGATGAAACACAAAGAAAGATGGGAGGACAAGCATTCTCCAGAACTATTCATCAAGGCCAAATACATGCCCTACCGTGCACTCCGGCAGCAGTTTTGGAGACTAATGCTCAAGCAATATGACGCTGACGACAGCGGCCGCATTGACAAAGTCGAGCTAACTACGATGCTCGATACCCTTGGTTCCACATTGAAGGAATCAACCATTGACAGCTTCTTCGAGCGATTCAGTGCGGAGAATGAGGCCAGCGAGACAATGGATTTGACTTTCGATCAAGCTGTAATCTGCTTGGAAGATACCCTGCAGGCACTGCAGAAAGATTCTAGGACAGCCGGCAGGAGACTCACTCCAACACCATCCACAGGCAGTCAAGACAGCGAGGAGCCATCCAGCGACGACAATGATCTCATCCTCGAATCAAGCACAGACATGCCCGTCAACGCTGACCCTCAGAGAACAGCCATACCTACACTATCCAGTGAAGAGCAGTCAATCACGAATGAGGGAGATCTTCAGCCTGATGACTTGGGTGATGAACGTGGCGAGGAGCATGTCATTGAACTTCGCGAATGTCCCCTTTGTCATCAACCACGGCTCGCAAAACGCTCAGATGCCGATATCATCACGCACATCGCTACTTGTGCTAGTCGAGACTGGAGACAAGTGGACAACCTCGTGATGGGTGGCTTCGTGACCTCAAGTCAAGCGCAGCGCAAATGGTACTCTAAAGTGATTACGAAGATCTCGTATGGAGGCTACAAGCTAGGTGCCAACTCCGCGAATATTCTTGTTCAAGATCGAATTACGGGACAAATCAATGAGGAGCGGATGAGCGTCTATGTTCGTCTTGGTATCCGGTTGCTGTATAAGGGGCTGAAGAGCCGAGAGATGGAGAAAAAGAGAAGTATGCTCCCTCCAATTTACTATCGGGAGTTTTGGATGAAGCTAACCATTCTTGCAGTTCGCAAAATTCTCAAGTCGCTGAGTATCAAACAAGGCAAGAAATATGATGACCCCGCTTCCGCAAGTCAAATTCAAGACTTCATCAGCTTCCACCAACTCGACTTGTCCGAGGTTCTTCTTCCCCTAGACAAGTTTAAGACTTTTAATGAGTTCTTCTATCGCGAACTGAAGCCAGGCGCTCGACCTTGCTCGGCTCCGGACGAGCCACGGATTGTTGTGTCCCCAGCTGATTGCCGATCAGTTGTTTTCGACCGTCTTGACGAAGCAACCAGCGTCTGGGTCAAGGGAAGAGAGTTCAGCATTGAGAGACTTCTGGGTGATGCTTACCCAGAGGACGTCCACCGCTACAAGAATGGGGGCTTAGGAGTGTTCCGTCTTGCACCCCAGGATTATCACCGTTTCCATATTCCTGTGGATGGCGTCATGGGAACGCCCAAAACCATCGAAGGTGAATACTACACAGTGAACCCGATGGCTATCCGCTCCGCACTAGATGTCTATGGAGAGAATGTTAGAGTCCTTGTCCCCATCGATTCGGTTGCGCATGGCCGTGTCATGGTGGTCTGTGTTGGAGCAATGATGGTCGGAAGTACAGTAATCACCCGTCAGGCTGGGGAGAAAGTCACTCGTGGTGAAGAACTGGGATACTTCAAGTTCGGTGGAAGTACCCTTCTACTTCTCTTCGAGGACGGAATGGTGAACTTTGACAGCGACCTGGTAGACAACTCGAAGGGCCCTCTCGAGACTCTGGTAAGAGTTCCTTCATTTACCCCTTACTGGTTCTGGACTGTCTTTGCTAATATCAGTCGCCTCTGCTTTAGATTCGAGTGGGAATGTCTGTGGGTCACCATCCTGATGTTCCTCAATATGAACCTGACCTGCCGAAGAAGGCAGAAAACGTCACTGTAGAGGAGATGCAGGCTGCCAAGCGCCGAATCGAAGGAAGCTTGGCTCCACCAACCGATGCGTCTGAGTTTGCATGAGTCTTGTCCATTAAGTGAGAAGCGTTCATTTTAAGGCGTTCCGGTGTGGCTTCAAGGGTCTGGTATAATTCGTTCTGAGCAACTATCTAGCACAGTTGTCTGCATTGCCACTAACAAGTATTGATGGATTATGAGCGTCGGTTATCGATGGGTGTGTACATGTTAGATATTTCTGAACATATATATTTCCATGTCATATTATTTTCATTTTCGGGTCAATGTTCCATCCATTTGATCTTTTGCAGGAAAGTATTTTAATGTCAGAGACTTGAAGATCAAGAGTTAGTCTGAGATATACTAGTAATAGACTCGACGATGTCAATCCCAAAAAGGCTTAGCGCGAGTCCCCCACGCGCCACGACCAAAACAACCGCGTGCTTTGCGGCGGACTTTGGAAGAGCCAAACCCCCCGTCAAGAGCTTAAGCACCGCCGCGCAAGGAGCGCTTTGCGAAACTTACCAACCTAGGAATCTTATAGCTCCATCTTTGACTGCCTCGACTGGTCGCTGTCAATTGCGACTTCAAGTTTACGGTG
This sequence comes from Aspergillus sojae, assembly GCA_008274985.1. Classification (NCBI taxonomy): domain Eukaryota; kingdom Fungi; phylum Ascomycota; class Eurotiomycetes; order Eurotiales; family Aspergillaceae; genus Aspergillus; species Aspergillus sojae. The sequence continues at coordinate 2,926,848 of CP035527.1, read as the reverse complement.
TGCTAGAAGGGCGCCTCCGACGTCGACCGACACACGACCCTCACCCCCGTTTTTGTTAAAAGGTGCCGCCGGCTCGGTTTCCTGCGACCGCGCAACCATTCTACCTCGGACCACCCATGAGGAATACACAAGGAGAAACAGTCAGCACGACTTTGTCAATCGCTTGAGTGCAAGTCTGTGTTACGCAGTGAAGGGGGGTCAGAACGAAGCGATATCCGACACCGGCGACCGATTAATTCACAAGAGAGTGAACTTACCTCTAATTTTAATACAACAATCATTTCTCTCTCCTCGAAGCAGGCAAGGCCGCGCTATATCCACCAAACATTCATTGTCTTTATTCTGTATTTACGCCGCCATCCGCTTCCCCGCCTTTCCTTGGTCCTGACATGACCGTCACGGTTCTGGAAACTCCTAGGATTAAGACGAAGCGTCGCGCACCTCTGAAGTCTATTGATATGGCAACGTCCCAGGCGCAGGCGCGTCCTGCGTCTTCTGCCGCGCCTGGCAGAAAGGGGACAAGGTCGAGTGCGCGATTGAGTTTGAGCAGCGTGGAGAAGAGTGAGGAGAAAACAGCATCTAGCAAGAGAAAACGTGAGTGCCCTCATTCATCTTGAAGAGTTATGCTATAGATGATTTATGGGAGCAGGCGGTTGTGTGCGCTGTATAGTTTATGTGCTAATGTCGTTCTGTCACTGTAGAAGACGTTTTCGATGAAGACGATGAGGGGTTCCAATTTACTCGCATTAAGACTAAGAAATCAAAACCGATGGTGGAGCCTATCCCGGAGATTCCTCAACCAGAGGCGCCCGCCCCTAATCCGTCACCGAGGAGGGGCCGGCCACCCAAGAAGCGCTCGGTTGAGAAGTCGGAGAGTGCGGTAGCGTCGAAGAAGTCATCGGAGAGTTCGACCAGGCAAACGAGGGCGACTGCGAAACCTACTTTACCTGAGCCAGAAACGCAACCGGCGAGCGCCACGCGCACAACGCGCACAACACGCAGACAGGATAATGGTGAAACAGCACCGGTGGAAAAGAAGCGGAAGAAAGGCAGACCGAGTAAATCCCATGATGACCAACGGAATGGACTCGTTTCACCCGAACCGCAACAGGCTGGCACATCGAAGATTACATTACCTATGGCGGACACACCGGTCATACAGCGGAACAAGGAATTGAGGGGTGCAGCGAAGTCAGGGAAAGGAAACAGACGGAGTAGCTTGGGGATGCGGGGACGAAGGGCCAGCTCGCTAATTGACTCCGGGGCGTCTAATGGTGGGTAACCTATTCTGCGAGGGCTCGGGATGGTGCTGACGGCTTTAACAGCGTTGCCTCATGATCAAGTTGACACTGCAGAATTCTACAAACACATTGCAAGTGACTTGCCGGAACCGAGGAGGATGAGACAGCTCTTGATCTGGTGCGCGACTCGAGCTATGAGCGATAAACGAGGGCGCTCGGAGGATGCGAGTGCTCGTCTAGCGGGTGCGTCACGCCGAATTGGAAGTTTGGTCTTAAGCTAACGATACTTTAGCGCGTGTAATCCAGGAGGAATTGCTCAAGGACTTCTCTACTAATTCCCAACTCTCGAATTGGTTTGAGCGAGAAGATGTGAATCCGCCGGCTGTTGTGGTTAAGAAGCCGAACCCGAAGAATATTCAAAACGCAGATAAGATTAAGGAATTGGAGGAGCAAATACAAAGGTACATAATCCTAAGGCATAGCGTCTCGAGACGTGCTGACATTGCAAAGGCTACAACGAGAGAGGCACGCTCTCAACGCACTTCTTCGACCACCTTCCATTCCGCAGATCAAACCATCAAAACAGCAGGATACCGCACCGGAGGGCCAACAAGAACCCCCGCAATCTGGCTCCGAACAAAAATCTCGGACAGAGTCTGAACCGATTGACTTATCCTTATTAGATCCTTCACAGCAGAGGATCTACGAATCGATAGACCCCGACTCCGCAAAACGGAAATCAGATACCGAGACTCAGGCGGCGTCATCATCAGAACTCAGCCTACCGCCAATAACACCATCGGCTATATCCGCAAGGCTTTCCCGGCTAACCCATGGTCTAGCACCGACCCTCGACTCATTGGCGGCCGGCATCCACGATATCGAACTTTACCGAACCATGTCAGACACCGTATCGTCGCGAGTACTGCGCATCTGCGCCGAGCGACTGGAAGAGCGGGATACGGGAAACGCAATGCGTCGACTTGCAGCAGAGGAGGGCGAGGGCGAGAGCAAGGACCTCACCCTGCGGCCACGGCCGAGAGAAGACCTTGGTCTGATTCTCGGAGCATTAAGCCGGATAGAGAGGTGATGGGGACATATGGATGTTCAATAGGGTTGTGTGAACGTCTCCTTTCTTTGTTATCTATTTCATTTGTATCCGGCCCGGGTTACAGTGGCCGGAGTTGTTGGGTTCATTCATTGGCGGCATACAAGCAATGGAGTTGGGGTGTTTCTGGGCGATGCTTGACGTGGATATGGTGGCTATGGCTATGATCGGACAGCAATTCACTTTTGACACATTACAGGGGACTAGAATTCATTTCCTTTGAGGATCTCTCATCTGTTCAGGATGCCACTGTAAACATGCTTGACATCAAACCCATTCTAAATTGATGCTACGACAGCCTCTTGGGAAACAGTATCCTTCATATGATTGTAGATGAGCTGCCTTGTAGGATACTGTCAACTCCAGGAAAGCAAGTATCATCCAGACACAGTATTCTCATCTGTCAGCCCGGCATGGCATCAACGCCCACCTCCCGAGCTCCAATATCAAACAATGCCCCTTCAGATCATGGAGTGACCTCGCCCGTACTCGGATTTAAAGTAAGGCACTTCTTGGGCATCCTTGCTCCTATATCCGGCAAGTCGGCTATGTGCAGATATATAGACACAGGCTCATCAGTCAAGAGCCGGGGTACAGCTGGGCCCATATCCGATGCTACAAATCTATATATATCCTTTGACTACAAGCTCGGGCTGCAGACCCCCAGCTACATGATATCCTTTATATACCCACCGAAACCATTGGGGAATATACTCTACTCCGTTACATATATCCATGAATACAGTTATAAACCAAAGTCCTCAAAGGTCCCCAACAATCATATAGTGATGATTGATAGTTTCTCGATGTTTACTTGACGTAGTGAGCTCCATACTACTAAAACAAAGATAAGTGTAACAACCAAGGCGAGATGGCCGAGCGGTCTAAGGCGCTGGAGTAAGGTTCCAGTCTCGAAAGGGGCGTGGGTTCAAATCCCACTCTCGTCAACATCTTTTTTGCTCGTTGATTATTTTTGGTCTTCCCACGGAAGTGGTGGGGGGTACCCGGGTGGTTGTGGGGAAAGAAAGCCAAAGATCGATCTCGCATAAATGAAGTATTCGGGTATTAATTAAGATCTCAATCGGGCGCCGGATAACAATCGCATTATACCCAGCCCCTTCGCGTAACAACAAATGTATCGTCCGTTTTATCATGTCCCAATCCCTGCACACCCCGTTGCTTAACCCGGAAGTTCCCTCGCCGCTTCCCCGTATAACTCCTGGGGTTGCGCGTTACGGGGCATGTCCTTCGTATCACCGATTTGTACAGGATAATCGGCGACTGGGGGGGCATTCGACTCTGCCTTCTTCCTTCGAAGGAGGAAGAACCATCCCAGCAAAGCTATGAGCATAACACCGGCCGCAGACCCAACCCCAATACCCGCGGCCGCACCTGCACTTATGCTACTTGATGAGCTGGGCTCCGAGGTACCGGAGGGTGACGGTGTTGCATCCGAGTCCGCTGGGTCGGTCGCGGTCTATATCGCATTGTATACGCATGTTAGCTAGCACGGCCCTAACGCAGGGATTGGGAATCACACCGCATACCGGACTAGTATGGCTGATACCCATGGCAAACAGATGAAGATTAGTCGCCTGATTAACATCCGTAAAGTCGATAGTATTGGCGGCGAAATCGGTCACGGTAACCCTTCGTTTCGTCGAAGTATCATACTGCGACATGCAAGGAAACCAAGGACCGTGGGGGTTTTTGCTCGCATTGTCAACGCAACTAAATGCATAGACTCTAAAGGAGGGGAGTCAGGAGTCGTCAGCGGGATAATTCTTCGCGTAACGGATCGAACTCCAATGGCATGAAAAGATCAACCGTACGTGGGACAGCAAACTGTCGTTGTTGGCATCGCCGACTCAGTCGACAGACAAGCAGAGGTGTAGCCCGTCGGGCATTGCGTCCCTGCATACGCCTGCGAGGGATCCCAGGTCGAGGGGAGGCAATTGGTGGTCTGGGATGGGCCTCCTAGTACCGTGCGCTGATCATTCTGGGCGCGGAAGTTCCAGCTCCAGAAGTCGCCTTTCCTGTTGCAGCCGTATACTGATGGTGTCCAGTCTGGGTCGAGGGTGGGGCGGGGAGTTATTGTTGATGTTGACATTGTGAGTTGAATCTGACGGGTGAGGACATGTTTGTCAAGGGGGAGAATGGGTCGATGCAAGCCTTATGTGGTGGTTCACGCCCCCGATTCCTATCCCTAGCTCGTGTCTACTGTCTTGGCTGCATGTCATGTCACGGGGATAAACTTATCCGACCAGTTGTCTTTCTTTTGATGTGAATCTTTGGAGCAGCGAGGGTTCACTAGGTAGATCGGTAGTTTAGGCTCCATGTTTCGGCTTTTAGAATGATATAGTCAGTGTGGCGAGTCATTAAGTCCCGACTGGAATAAAGCTGATATGTTTGATATATTCTTGTGCGCGGGTGTGTTGAGGAGGTGCCGAGCCGCTAGCATTTAATGGCATTCTAGCAGCCAGTCATGCCATGGCTACTACTAGTGTCCACCTCTGAGTTCGTTCCCTTAAGGTTCCTTAGAGCCAATTCCTCATCCCAAAGGCACGGATCCATTTTGCCGACTTCGCTTATCTTTGTTCCATCAATTAGAGGGTACCCACATTCATAGCATAGGCGGCAACTTATAATGAACTCTTGGTAAAGCCTTTAGATTCCGATCAAAACAGCCCTCTCTTGAGCATATCAGCATATTGGAACCCCAAATTCAACAAGCAATCGACATGTGCATACATTATTCCGCCCCTATAGTCTAATCTCATCCTCTAAGCGCATACTCTCTAACAACCTCCGCCATCGCACTCGCCTGTTGAACCCCAACATCATCACCTATAACGTCCAGCTGACTCGCAATCCACATGCGCTGAGAAGCATCCACCCCCTCCACAATACCAGCTACGTATAACGGCCAAGTAACCTGAGAAGCAGACATCAACCTTGCATACTTCCCCTGAGGATACGCCTCAATCGGATAAAGTCTCTCAGCAGACCCCGTGCACCTATATCCCAGATGGTACAGCATAGATGCGCATATATCATTGGCAAGATTGCGGATCTTCACGTGTGTCGTGGATATATCCCCAGCTAGTCTGTCCAGAGAGATGCATGCCGTATTGGCTTGATTGGTAGTGGTCAGGAGATGGTAGAAGCGGAGACGCAAGTGACATGTACATATTTGTAGAGTGCGATAGCGGGCCCAGTCATTTGCGGCCCAGAATGAGGAGTAAATGTGTGCTACTGGTGTCCACTGGTTCCAGTCGGGTGGGACTACCATGGTGTTGTATATCCAGTCTTTGGGGAGGGAGTTTGGCCATTGGGAAAGATGGTGGGTGGTTGTGTTTATTGAATTGAGGATATTGGTGATAGTAGTCAGGGAGGTATGTCCTGAGTTCAGGTTGGTAGTAAACTCTGAGATTTGCAAGTGCAGAATTGCTAGCTTGCAGAGGTAAACCTGCAGTTGGGACCTTGGAGAGACGAATGGGGTCTGGAGCAGTGCGTCGTGTAAGGTGAGAAGCTCTGGTATCGTGAAGGGGAAGTCCTGGACGGTGTGGGTTAAGTCGGTGAGAAGGCAGGCGGACATCTTTGAATATATTAGACCTAGCGGGTTACAGGGTAGGTGAGCCTTACGTATCGGGTGAGGAGTGCTATATATAGGCCTTTGCTCGTTTCGTCCTGGAACGAGACCAGGTCTTGCGACTTTACAAAGGCGATAGCGCCTGCGAGATGTGGATTGAATATGGATTGGTTGGGGCTGGGGTTAGTCAAATCCTTGGGATGGTTAGCGATAGTTGCATGAGAGAAGACTGCGCTTCTTCGACAGTCAAGAAGGATAGACTTCCAATGCAATAGGCACTGTACCTCATACATACTAAGCACCAGCATGGTGAGAATGACTTCGTTTCGCCTACTTGTGGTGTTATGATCGATGATCTGACGAGTAAGCTGGAGAGCCCTGTGGTAACTGTTTATGGCTTGCTCTTGCGCATGTCGACCGCTATCCTTCCGCACGACGAACGAAAGGATGAGAGCTGATAGAGCCGGCAGAAGTGGCGAGGATGGCATGAGTGATGGGCTGAGTTGGGGAATATAAGTCAAGCAACCACCGTAGACGTTCGCGGCCTGTGGGAGACGGATAAGCTCCACATAAAGACGATGTAAATGGGCTCGATCAAGTACCACACTCGGAGAGTGTAACAGGTTAGTAAACTGTGTCGTCATCCAAAGGCTTCCCCAGAATTCATCATTTGAAGCAGTAGTTTGGGTATTGCGTTTAGCCACAAGCGTGTCTACATTAGATCCTGATGTTGCACCCTGTTTCTCACGCATGTTGTTGGCATCCGAGCCACGATAACCCTCACAGTGACGTTTGGCTTTTGTGCATCGCAGACAAATTGGTTTTGTCTCATCGCACTGTACAGCGATTAGCCAGTTTGAAGGTCATGTCAAGATAAAATAAACCCCCATACTTTGACCTTGCGAGAGCGACAGGTATAACACCCACGACTTGGGTATCCTGGATAGACCATAGTTCTTCTCTCTCAAGACTCTTACTTCTGTAAGTATCTACGCAGTGAAACCTTGCTTCCAGGAGCAGTAAAAAAAGTAAAACAGCCTTTCAAAATATGGCTATCTTGCCGATGTTTACCTCCCCATATTTCGATATTCACCAAGTTGGCCGGGCCGTTGAATGGAGCTCGAAGGGCACTAATTCGACATGTCGATCATCCTATCGGTATAGGGCATCGGCACGCACTGCCCCGCTTGGCAGTTGACCCCCGCCGTGGAATTCGATCTCACATGGTGCTATTGGGCGGTTTGATTTGATGACGACTTGGCAACCGGATATTGTGCCTATAATCGAAGAGCATCGATTGTTCAGAAGAGAACATCACTTCGCCACTGGAGTGAAGAACTGGCCAAGGATGGGTTACTCGGCAGCCACGCATCTTTCGAGGACCATTAGTAATGCATCAAGCGGGGTCACAAGTTCCTCAACCACCGAGAAGAAGTAGTATTGGCATTTGGACATGGATCGGCTGTGTATGGTTAAGACCAGTTGTTGTCGACAGACGGGATACAACTCACAGTCATGCTCGTTGTACATATCTCAGTAGACAGAAGAATAGAGGTTGTACTCTTGGTTAATTAGACGAAGAGCCTCGTATGTTCTCCGCCTGTTCTTTGCCTGTGTTCTACGTTGACATGCGCCGACTCTGCTTCCGCGGTCTCATTCTTAGTCAACGGGATTAATGCCCGTCGAACTCGGGCCTAAAATCCATATCAAGAAAGCCGAGGAACGTCGGTGACAAGTCTGTATGGGTTGCGACGATCTCTGTTTCTTTTCCCTTCGGAACATCAAGCCCGCAGCATCCGCGCTGTAATTCCTGACAGCACTGAGGGGACGAGTCCTGTCGCGCTGCGACGCACTATCCAGGCAGTCGCAACTATACGAGTCTAGAAGAAAGTCCGAAGAGGTTCAGCTGGTGGGGTACGGCCTGCTGTAGTTCAGAATATGATGATATTTTACGGATTTTACGGATTTTCCGGAGTACGTAGTACATGTTGTATCAGGATTCTTGAAGTCAAACTCAAAAGTAGTTGCCATTTAGCCCCTGGGAGATGGATTTTGGATAGCCTCCTATCAAAAGGCAGTAAGGCGAATCTCCAGTTATGGTATCAAGCGTACCATATGGGGGCTAGACGTCAGTAACATTCGTATCATGAACTGCCCTCCCTGTTAACAGGCTTACTCTGGACGGGCAACAGAGAGCGCTGATAGACATCAGCCTATATATTGCTACACAGAGGATCCGGTGCCATAAAAGAACCTACCTGGTACAGAAATGCTTCAGCCTTCTAATAATGCGTTTTCTGTTGCGAGATTGCTCATTGACATAGAGAATATAGCCTAGGGAAGCCTTCTGTACACCTCGGTCATTGGTAAGAATGAAATAATGTTTAGTCCTTAGAAACCACAAGGACTGCGAATAAAAGGAATAAGAAGGTTTGTAACAGATTCTTTAGCCTGGCCGCCAAGTTCCTCTATCCGATGCGGTTGACATGAACGCTCGAGGACTTTCGTGCTATAGACAAAGTTGTGAACTGGGAAGGCTGGGCATTAAATAATCGAAATCACTGGTCTATATGCATGAGACTTAAGTCGTTGATCAGCCAATTCACTACCAAGATAGGTATCTCTTTCGTTTCCGGGATGACCGACACAATAACAGAGACGATGGTGCATATGTTGCCTTGGCCAGACTGCTGACACTCGCAAGACTCGTAATCGTTTAAGCCCCGGCTGTACTAAGTTGCCAGCAAACACGAGTAGTGTCGATCTGAGCCTTTATTGAGAATGATGAGAGGTCATCGCTACGCCTAGGCTTGGACCCGATGCCACACAATTGGAAGCCTCATAGTGAAGAAGACACTGACAAAAGTAATTCTTCGAGTCAACGCTCGCAAGCGAACTTTCGAATCATGTAAGAATGTCCGAACAAAGCTCATTAAAGTTGAGCTCAGCCTCTCGCAAGCTTCGTTTAGAAAATAAACATTTGGAGAACAGCTTAAACTAGTATTATGGTGGCCTTAGAACCTTACCCCGGATTATCCAATGGCAGTCAATACGAATGCTCGCAAGATCCCTGTCAGTCTTTAAGGGGATGATTGGAGGAAATAAAGCTCTCAGTGGGTCTTGGGCTGAGGAGTTGAAGCCAAGCTGCAGATCTGCCTGTCAACACCCGTTATTGGCCAGTGTATCCAGCCATATAGATTGAATTTGAAGATTGGAGACAAAGTAGAACAATGTATACTCTATGGTATATATAGCGCATGGAAACCTCAAAAGTCTATAGAATCAGACATTTCCCCACACAGAAGTAGATGCAATGATCGGAAGGCCTTCGGCAATCCATATATTTCTGGTGTCCACCATCTCTATGGTGGCATGCCTTGAGCATATCAATCCGAGTCCAGACGAGGCAACTATATTCTCCTTGATTGTATTTTTTCCTATATCCTTGTGAAGAATGGGTGAAAGCGAAAACTGACAACTACCCAGTATGGGTATCCACTGGTTTCATATGCCACATTTGCCCTCCGAACGTTGACCAGGCTGAAGTCAACCAATAGCTTCTATCATTTGCGAGAGCTGACGACGCCTGAAACTACAGCTGTGGTGCGACCCAATGTTGACACGCTGTATTCGGCCTCTGTCATTGATCTGTCACATCACGATGTCATTGTGGATGTTCCAGTTGTTGATGAGCGGTTCTGGGTATTCCCTTTCTACGACGTGTGAGTTGAAGTCTTCTCACTCTGCAACAAGACACTTCTGTAGCTAACTTCCCACGAGGTACGGCAACAACTATGCAAACCTTGGGAACGTATTCAATAGCTCTGCCGGCAAGTACCTATTGCGTTATTCGCCGAGCAGTAACGGGACAGTTGGGGTACAGCTTTGCGACGAGACGCAATCTGAGGAGTACGAGGACTGTAGAGGTCTAAGAGGATGGATTAATGCACCTACTCCCTATGGTGCTATCCTTGCACGACTTGTCGTTAAGAACAACGGAACAGACCTCGACAAGATACATGCCATTCAAGATCAGATCCACATTTCTACTGTACCGAGAAAGCGTACTCAGAAAATCCCGCCCTTAACGGTCTCTATGCTGAACTCATCTCTTTCTTCGGACCCGGCCACTAGAATCATGCAGATGACAGCACGTTTCGCACCGCACAACCCTCCACGCAACATTTCCGACCTTGCTCGAGTGAACCGCAACCTCAAAGCGGCCGGTATTCGGGACGGCGTTTACAGACCTCAAGTCCGAAACCTCACAGCAGCCGCCGTCACCGCAGCCGCTACTGTTTCGAAAGCCTTTGCTCTTCCTGCTAATCATATTGACTTCGACAATGATTGGCAATCTGTCTCTGATACTGCACAGGGCGACTTCAACACAAACTATGACATGCGGGCGTTTGTGACTAATTGGGCATACCTTATCGTGGATAACATCGTGGCTTTGTATCCAATGTATGAACCCACGGCGAGTAGTTCGGTTCACGACTTGGGCGCCAACGAGGCATACCTCTTCACCTTCAATAGAAAGCCTGCACTCGCTAAAAATGGCTTCTGGAGTCTGACATTATACAACGCGGACAAGTTCCTCATCAAAAACTCACTGAATCGGTCCTCTCTTGGTGATCGATCGAACCTTACTTACGTAGATGGCATGCCAGTGTATGGGGATGATGACCGGGATGAGCCTTTCCAGCTTCTCATCCAGCCAGCCGATATCGAACCCCCTGCCAATTGGACGTCCAAGTGAGTTAGCTGATAAGTCCGTTTCACTGTATAGCAACTGACGCTTTATAGTTGGTTACCGGGACCATCTGGTGGGGGGCGAATTGATATAAACCGTAAGCATCCCGCATTCTTTCAGCTTTGCAATCTTGATATTAATGTAGCCGATAGTTCGCTTCTATGGACCGGGCGAAGGACTGCAGGACGGTTCCTGGGAATACCCAGTAGTGGAGAAGCAGCAGGCGATCTCCAGTACCGGTGCTCAGAAATAGTACTAGGGCTACGGTCCTTGCATTTGGAGGATTTACTCCATGTATGAATGTTGATACGAGAACCGGAAGTTATGAGATATCGAGGAAGATGCAAGATCCGTTTGGAGAAATACGAGTACATCATACAAATTGCTGCTTCGTTTGGTACTGCTAGCTATAAGATTGAACCACTGTTTACTTTATGAACATCATAGTGCTGAGCTCGTCGTAGAGTCATCGTTTCACGGGATGTTCGTTTTATTCTGTCTACCCTGAGTTGACGCTCACACTACGGAAGAATGTTCCATGACGAAGAACTACAGACGACAGCCATGACTCATTTGCTAATATTGTGCCGAATACCATTTGAAATTTCTTGATACTGATGTCGCTACGAGTCTTCAGCCGACTTTACCTCTATGCATATCCCAAATTCCAAAAATTCTCAATATTCTTCTCCGTATCCTCATCCACATAGGCTGGAGGCTCTGCAAATGTGACATTCTCACCGTGTAGTTCCGCGATCTTGCCCGTCGACGACTCATCGGCTACAAATTGTGCCACTGCATTTGTTGCAGTAGACATCGGCGTTAGAATCATTGATTTAAACAGATCACTACTCGGTGCAATATTCGTTGCTATTATCCATCAGTCAGACCAATCATCTATTCTGCTGGCGTGTAAAGGACGCGTAGAGTATTCCCAGTCAACTTACCGATCACAGCAGGGGCCAATGCATTGATTCGGATCTTTTCCGCTACCAATGGGCGAGCCAGAGATCGTACGAGGTTGACCACACCAGCTTTTGTGGTTGCATACATCGGCGCCATGGGAAATGGATAGAGGCCTGCATTTGAGGCAGTGCAGACGATCAGTCCGTTTGAAGAAGCTGCCGAATCACTTGTCGCATTTTTGTACATGTAGTGGATGGCAAGATGGACAGCTGTTGAGATGGGCAGATTAACGTTACTGCTCCACCCACATAGAACTCTATAGTTCTCAATTGAGGAAGAAAACTTACTGTATATGGCTCCCACCAGGTTCACATTCAAGGTAGCGAGGTTTGGCTTTGGTGGTCCACCGTTGCCATCATGCTTTGCGGGCAACAAGCTTCCCTTCTCGGTAATCCCCGCATTGGCGAAGACAATATCGATTCTGCCTTGCTCTGAATATATTTTCTCGAATACAGCAGCTTGGCTTTCCCATGAGGACACGTCGCATTCCTCGAATGAGATGCTAGCCGATGGATGCTCGGCTTGAAGTTCTTGGAGAGTCTGAGCACCGGTTTTTGGGTTGATATCGAGGATGGTGATGTGAGTCTCAGGCTGTGAGATAAAGTGCCTGGTAATGCCCAGCCCAATGCCTGAGGCCCCTCCTGATCGAGGAATTAATGATGCTGTTCTATTGATTGTTTCCTGCGAGGGGTCGCCCTAGAATCTTACCGGTGATAACAATGCTTCTCGGTGACATGTTGTGATGGGTAGAGTTCATTGATTGAGGTTAATCTTGGATTCGATGGCTATACCCTCTGGCATCTCTCATATTTCACATCGGCGACAATCTCTGGTACTGATTCAAACCCCTCCTTGACAGTTCCCCACATCGCTGCTGGGGTATTCCCGAGATCGGCGGTCTCGATGCTTTCGACATCACGGGGATGAGTGTGCCCCGGCTCCTGCATGCAGGACGAGCCGATGGTGCGGAATTATTGGCATCATCGAGTGTGAAATGCGGAAACTGGTACATAAGGTGGCATAAATCTCTGTGAAGCCACCGTCCTTGTGTTGAAGGTATCCTAGATAGTTGCTTCGTAAGGCATATTGTGCAACCCTGGGGATGATCTCACACTGTCCTTCCTTAGTTAGAAGGAGTTGTAGGCAAAGAACGGCCTTTCTCCGATGTTTCTACTTGAGTTGAAAGGGTTGTCGGTTAAATGGTTGAAGGCGTATCGGGAAACTCTGTACTTTTTCGGACCCATGGTAAGCCCTCGGTAGTTGGGATCTAAAGGTCAAGTGCCGGGGGTAACTAATGCCAGACGATCTTTGCTCCACAGTTTCTCGCCACATTGCGGTTTTCTCTTCAGGTTTGGTTGTGCACGTTATTCGAATCGCTGAGTATTCAGCCCCATCTGACGATATGTGGAGAACCTGCAACATGCTCTCTGAGTAGTCACTGTCGAGTTGATAATTCATTGGATGTAGTTTTGCCTGTTCCATATCTTGAACCAAGTTAGTAAATAGACTTCACTGGTACTTATTGGATACGAAGACACGACACCCACCTGGTCGAGTCGGTGAACCCCCATGGGGAACCCCAGATTGAAGCTCGGGAATTCCCCATGACGGGGCCGTCAAACCCCATATTACCGACAAGCAGCATTGACTCTGGCTAATAGGAGCTGCTCGATTGTACATTCAACGAGACTGGGGGAGACGAGTATGGGAAGGCGCCGCATGTGTGTTAATGAGGGGTGCGTAGAGGTTATAAACAGGGGGTCAACCTCCTAGCAAGGATCATCGACACTTGTGCCCCAGCTGATCAGTAATCTATTCAGATTGGTGACTAGGCTTAGTATCTCGACTAGTACTATTTCATCCTCTTGCATGAAACCAATAAATAATTCTGCTGTTACTGCTTTCTTCCCACCATTTTGTTCCCAGTGCGAGGCAACCAGTTCCCCGCGCACAATACAAGTATTTAAGGCTGTCTGAAGCTCTCAAGATGCCGCTTGGTATACTAGATGATGATAAACTGGAACATATCCCAGGAACAGCACCGTTACATGGCCTTCATGAGACCGATACTTACTCCGGCATCAATCCCAGTCTTCTGAAACACGATTCCACCGGGCAGATCGTGCTTGTTCCTCAACCGTCCGACTCGCCGAATGACCCTTACAATTGGCCCCGGGTCAAGAAAGAGCTTTTTACAATCGCCTATGGATGGGGCTGTGGCTGCGTTGGGGGTAAGATGCGACGAGATGCGTTCCTCGTCCTGGTGATGGACAAAGCTGATTCTTCATCTTCTACACAATAGCGGTCGGTCCACTCCTCGGTGGCGCATTCGTCCCACTCGCTGCTGATTTCGGGGTCTCGTTATCGACGTTTGTTTCCGCCGTCCAGGGCGGCCTGATTTCGGCTATCGCCGTTGGAAGCTTGATATTCAATTCCTTGGCTGTGAAATACGGAAAGCGTCCGGTCTATCTTGGAACAACTGTTGGCCTGATGGTGTCATGTTTTTGGGCGGCCGAAGCCAAAAGCTTTGAATCATTTGTCGCCTCAAGAGTCCTTTGTGGGCTCTGCATGGCGCCTATGGAGGCTTTGGTTCCGGCCTCCATTGCGGATATCTGGTAAGCCCAGCAGTGTTAATTACTTATATTTAAACTAACCGACCAGGTTCGTGCATGAACGCGGATTTCGTACAGCTATTTTTAACCTCGGCGTCCTCGGTGGAATCAACTTGGCGGTCCCGATAGGTAAGTTTGTTTTGAGCATTCTTGATCAATAAATTTGCTGATCTTCCTAAATAGCGGCTGCAATCATTGAGTATGGATCGTATAGAATTGCATTACATGCGATGGGTGGCGCCTTTGCTCTGACATTGATAATGGTCTTCTTCTGGATGCCGGAATCCGCGTATGCGAGAGAAGCACTGAACATCGATAGTGGAGAAACAAAGGTGCGTGATCGTTTCACGGCCTTTCTATATTCTCATGCTAAACTTTGATAGGTCGCCGGTGATGAAAAGACAGACCTGGAGCAGCTTGAAACCGCTCCGAGCATTGGAATTCCAGCAGCCGAAGCGCGTCACTCCTGGGCCAAAGAGCTGCTGCCGTACAGCGGTTATGTCCACGATGTCTCATTCTGGAATACTATCATCCGGCCATTCTATCTTTTGGCTTCGCCACCGGTTCTTTGGGCTGTGCTTCTTTTCACCAACTGTATAGCATGGCTCGTGGGCATTTCCCTCACCCTATCCCAGATTTTCTCCGCGCCACCATACAACTTCTCCGTGATGGGTGTTGGAGCGACGAACTTGTCGTCTTTTGTCGCATCTGTCCTTGGGACCTTTAGTGCCGGACCTCTGATTGACGGTCTGGTGACCCGAATGTCCAAAATGAACGGTGGCATATTCGGTATGATCTTCCTCTACTCTCACCATACTTATGACTTACTAATATCGATGCAGAACCCGAGTTCCGCCTACCGATCATGGTTACGTACCTGTTATTCACCTCAACGGGTTTCTTTGCCTGGGGCCAATCTTCCTATGCACAGGACCCGTGGCCTGTGCCGGTGATTGTGTGTTTGGGAATGATTAATTTCGGTGTCCAGCTCGGCACCACCGGTGTTGTCACTTATATTGTCGACTGTCACCGTGAGAAGGCCGGCGAGGCCTTTGCGACGATGAACTTTCTCAAGAATCTCTTCGCATTTGGACTGTCGTTCTACCTCAATGGGTGGATTGATAGCCAGGGTGTTCGTAACTGCTTCTTCACTATTGGAGGAATCACAATGGCCGCAGGACTAACTACTATCCCCATGTGAGTGCCTCCTTGCGCTGATAATAAGTTGATGATATGTACTGATATGTATTTGCGTTAGGTATATCTTTGGAAAACGAGCTCGGAGCTGGGTGCACCGACATGGAATCGCCGATCGACTGTAAGGTCCAGGCTGCCTTTGGCTGTGAAGGTGTCATGAGTTATTGTAGGCCTTCTACAGGAGTCATTCAGTGTCTGTCCATAGGGTGCTGTGATACTTGAATAGATTCCTCTTAAGAATCTCATCCTTCATCTTTTCTAATTCCTTCTATATCTCAGTTGCTGTAGAATAATGGGCAACGGAACCACTCTCACCGCTGCTTCTCAAGCCAGATAACAATATATCCACGTAGTGTCGCAGTCTTTGTCAGTTAGGCTGACCTGTAAATACCGAGGGCAAGCTTAAACTAACAACGACAGTAGTAGAATTGACCCGTCAGTTTGCTGAATGCATTGTTCCGCGTTATCTTCATATGTCAATCTGTAGCATAGGGCTCTCAGGCTACATCCTCCACCACCAAGACCCTACTTCCTACAGAAATTATGACAGTTCCATCAAACCCATATCCCCAAGATTACCATACAATGTCCTATCACACACACCCACCAAAGTACGTCATCTAATAGAATACAATCTCTCAAAGAATAAGGCTACCTTACACTCAAGATATGTGCTATAGAAACCAACCAAATAGAAGTCGATCCACCTTTAATCGACATCAACAGCATCCATCAGCATACAAAACCCATGCTTCCGCCCCGAGGCACCATACTCTTCTTGGGTTTTATTGGGATGCTGGAATCTGCTGGAGTCTATCGACATGTTTGAGTTGTGAAAGGAGGAATCGGTTAGACAGCGCTATGCCTATCTAGGTAGCAACAATATCAATAGTTTATGAACCTATTCAAGGTTTGCAGAAAGTTGATGTCTTTGACTTGCTAACTGGGACACCGATGAAGCTAGCGTTGGGTCGTGCTGTTGATAGGCTCTTAATATCTGGAAAGGAAGCATGTTCCCCAGGTCCAGTTGGTTGCATCGCTCAAAGCGGGGTTGCCTTGTGCAGACATATATAACAGGCTCGAAATCATCTCAAATGACTGAGTTGACTGGGCTGTTCGTGTAGCAGGAAAGTGGTAGTTGAAGTAAAGTTCCGGAGTCTCATTACATATAAATTAGCTATTAGACATTATAAACAGCTGATATCTTATATAAATAGGAAAAATCATCACGACGCTGCCACATTCGTTCAAAGCATCCCAGCTCTCCGAAAGCGAGACTGAGCCATTAGAATCATACCAAGTTCATACCACCATAATCCAGTAAAAATGTCCGTGAATCACTTTATATATCCTCACACGGTCCGGTCGAGGTCTATATCCTGACCCTTCGAGTCGCTTTTCCGCGCCTTATGGGTTGCACGACACGCCCATACAAAGAACCCAACATGGATGACGCTAATTTACCAGTTAGTGACAGAATCTGGAACAGGCAGAGTTAACTTACAGAGCAAGAAAAGCCATAGCCGTACCGAAATGCTCGACATTAGCCACAAGCTTTCCATCACAATCAGGTCTACCATTGATGCCACAGCTGTATCCGTCTCCGGTATAATATGGCTCGTGGAGTGTCAGGTATATTATCAGAGTGCTAACCAGCGCGGCCCAAGCGCAAAGGTCAAAAGTAAGGTAGATGGCTGGATGGATCGGGACGGGAAGGGATAATTCAATAGATGCTATTATCAGCGACCAAACAAAGGTGTATTCGGTCTGTAGAAAAGCATTAGCAACCTGTCTGCGTGAAAGAATTGTCAGGTACTGACCGCTCCAGTGACTGGACTGACCAACTCATGGCCCAAGTCAGCCACCATCACCGTGTCGCTTCCAAACATTGATTGGGACCATCCGAACGCTATCAGCGCAGCGAGGGAGCTGATTGCCGCGACGAATCGCAGGCAAATTGAAGTGCGTGGTGTATACATCTTGTGTGTGGTAGGAAAGTAATAGTTGCTATTCAACGGCTAATTTTGTTAACAAGTAGGGTCATCGTAAGGAATATGTTATTGCAGGGTACTATTTTATGTTCACTTACCCTGCTTAAATAGACCCGATATTTAGTTTGGTGTCCATTAGGCACCCAAGTCCTTACGGATAGCATCAGCCAAGACTAAGATACGAGGCAGAGCCACTCGTTCATGGTGCAGATCATGCAGATCACCACACATGTGGGGAAATACCAAGGTCTGCACAGCCTCTAACCTACTATATGTTGGTTTAGGACAGCACAGCAATATACCCGATTGGGTAAATGTTGCATCTTGGCCTTTCTAACTGCGCCTCCGTTGAATATCTCACATGTGATTGATAACGTATATTGCGTACCTGAATCCTCAATACGCATGCATGGCTTGGTGCATAAATAAGCTAAAATCAGCCTGTGTAAAGCTCTACTATGATCTTAAGATACAGGCTACTACTCGTGTGAATAAGACCGTAGCAGAAGTTAGTATCGCACTTATTATCTGCGGTGCGTTTTTAAATATTCTGCGCTATTGAACACTATTACATCATTTTAGCCCATACGATCATAGGGTAAGGAAAATAGGGTTCCTATATGTTTATTTATATGCAAGTAGCTACATATTGGCGAATTAATGCTTAGGTAACTGTTAATAGATAGTTACTTTATATCTCGATACTCATCAATTCTTTTTCCTAATGTATTAGGTTCAGTGTCCCTCATTTTTGTATTTATATTTATAACTCTATCCTTCTAGGAGCGGGAAGACGAGTAGCCGTCTCAAACAACATCCAGCCCTTCCAGGCAATTGTGACCCCATGTTTGTTCCTGAGGTGTTGATACAATTTAGGTAGTAGATGTCATGGTTGACTTAGTCGTTGTTATTGGAGATGCACAATAACTAGAGAGGAACATACGCGTACTAGACCGGTTCATGTGTTGGCTTGGGTTTAAAAATCCATATATGGATTTACCTGAGCTCATAATCGTAACAAAATTATAAAGTATACCTACCGGAATCTCCGTTATGGTGTCGATTTAGTCATCCACGTAACAAACATTGATATATAGGTAGTGGCCGCTAGTTACCAAAGTCGTTGTAGAGTGCATTGCACTCATTATTTAGTCCCGGAGACGACTTTCAGCTCCTGAATAAGCTGCACCTATCCTACTAGTAAAGTAAAAGAGATTGAACGCAGCAACAATAATATCAATTTGGTTATGAAATGGCAGAGCACAAAATAACAATAAGTTCTTCATCTCTTCCAGTTGTTGCCACTTGCTTTGACCCAGCTAACTCCTATCTCCCTCTTGTCGATTTCAACTTGGAACAGCATAAGAGTAACAGCAGTTATGTCTCAGACACGTAAACACGCAGATAGCCATCACAACAATGTAAGCAGATAACAGTAGATCAGAAAAAAAAAAAATTCATCATATCAGCAACATTCAAATCCCAGCATCCGTATCCCGTTTGAGTCAACGACATCCCTGGGCCTTTCCAAAACACCACTTGGGGATGCGACGTGGGAGAATATCATCTCTCGCTTCAACCGGGACATCAGTGGTGGTAGGCATAGGAATAGCTTGCACAGTAGTGGCGGCAAGGACAGCAAGGAGGACGGAAATGAGCTTCATTTTGAATCGTATAGTATGGTTTTGACAAGATATGGCGATAGGCCGCGAAGCAAGACGATTTCGTAGGAGGGCTTAGGTCTTGCTTGGTGGAAGAGATGTTCAACTTGAATTATTTTGTAACTTTGACCAATTTTTGAGCTTTTTTTCTGGAGTGGAGAGAAGTAGGTAGAAAGTTTGCAGAACTATTTCCAGAGCAGCGAAGAACGTCGTCCAGGGAAAGGACATGGCGCCTTAATATATGCGTATTCTATCCATTCTTACCTCAGCTGCCCAATCTTGAATCCGGAAAAGTTCCCTCATGATCTCTTAAAAAATTCAATAAGATTCCCTAACGGTTGGCCATGATCGCTGTATGTCTCCTAGAATTCCTAAAGCAGTAGGGCGAACAGTGAATGCTAATATGAGATATACTCTTATTGCTCGCTATGAGAGGAGCTTCTTGCCACCTGCCAAAGCCTCCTCTTTGTTAATGTCATGTGCATAATAAAACGTGTCTGCCAGCTTCTGCTTGTGGAAGATGGGTTTGGGGCTTGATCCTATCAGGGACAACTGAATCGTGCTGCGTAAGTATTTCAGAAAGCTATGGCTGGTGGTGTCGGGGGGCCACCGGGGGGTTGTCCAGGTATCTCCACAAGTACATGAAGAGGCGACTCAGATCACGCCCGTCGATTTGCTTTGTTAGTGAGCTATTACCGGCAATATTTTACGCATACTACAGGCTACCATTACATTACTTTTGAATAGAGAAGAAATCTATGATAGTACGCGTTCATAGCTAATATAATTAACAAACTTCAATAAGCTCCGAACCCACATGTTCCAGACATGAACCCAGCAACCCCATACAGAACAATATTTAGATCCATCAATAGCATCCAAGACGATACCAAATAAACATACTGATAACCATCCAAAGGGTAATAGCATATGTTTAATCAATGTTCGCATGCATTCTGTCCTTGTATCCATGACAACTGATCACACCACTGCTCTCGACTTTCACCTTTCCCACTATAGCCTTTCAGTTAGAAAGCAGTCAACTAGGGTATGGAGAATACTCACCCAAGTCGAACTTCGCATCAGCTTGACCTGTCTCTCCTTTCTTCTTGTCACATTTACACGTGAGTGTGAACGACACCCCTTTATCTGGGGCCTTCCCCTTGTCTGCTGTCTTCCCTTCCAGTGGCTCCCCTCTCTCTACGAGTCCTCCCTCTACTACTTTGCATTCCGAGCAATGGCCCTTCTCAATGCCATTCCCACTAGGTTCATCAGCTATCCGTCATAACACAAGAAACGACAATACAACATCGAATGATATACTTACTTCTTCGTCCAAGTAAACTGTTCATTCTGCTCGTCCCACCCCAGACACTTGTCAATGGGAAGTCTTGAAACACCAATGCCCGGGTTTTCATTAGGGTTGGGAGCTCCCTGCTGCTGACTTTCGCCGGGTTTGTGTTTGTGGAGTTTGCCAATATCTCGGTGTGGACACTGGGCCACAATGTGCCATCTGGTGCGATCCCATTGCTTTAGAGTGGTTGCCTCGACTTTGGAACACACGTGAAGCTCCCTTCTTGGGTGTCTGATTGAATCCCCGATCTTTGATCCCATACGGCGTAGGCCACCTTTGAAGCCATCGCCTCCTGTGGAGCTTTCGCCTCCGGGCTCAGCAACAGCAAACACCGAGAGGATTAAAGTGACGATAATCCAAGCGCGACACATTTTGTTGGAGAAGCTGATAACACCAGTATAAAAGGTGGGTATATATATGGAGGAATGATAGGAAGAAAGTAGCAAGCAGAATTCAAGAAAAGTTGCTTTTTGGAAAGACCTCCCTGGGGCTTCAGGTAGGGGGTTTATATAGAACGAGGTATCCGTAAGTACTTCCAGTCTCTGGTTATGTTGAATCAGCTTTGAATCAGGTAGAGAGCTAAAATTAGTCCCTGAACCATTCAAAATAGATATCCTGCCGTAAGAGAGGTTCTTGTTTCCTTTGTCGAAGCGGCTTAGGGCGCGGGGCGACGACTGTTTCGGGAGTACTATATTAAGCTTTTGTGCGTCTGTATAGAGTTACTAGGGTTATTCAGGGGGTAGTTGAAAAATTAAAAATTATCTAAAAGTGCATCCTTTCAATATGGGCTAATTTACTTAGAGATAAACCTTGATAATGGTACTACATGAGGCCTGAAGGCGTGTCACACACACACTTAGCGATTGCCCGACTAATGTAAGTCCTCTGAACGCAACGTCCGACCTCAGTAATATAATCTTTCATATCAAAAGTTAAGGTTAAGAACTCCTGGTCATACCTAAGAGTGGAGACGAACCTTTTGCGATGATGGAGACCCAGAATATGATTTTAGTGTAGTGATTATAGAGTTGGATCGCTGATCTTAAGACGATCGGCTGGTAACATTGCACCTTTTGGCAAAGTTCCTACGAAGCTTATTTATCCTCTCATTTCTTAATACTCAACTGGATACCTTGGACTTGGCCCAAAGATTAGATAACAGTATATTGTCTACTCCGTTTCTATGAAGGGTCAGATTGTGCTAGAATTAACCGCATCTGAAGCCGGTTCAATGAGTGGGGCGACTTGAATCTCGTGCCAGAAATCGAATTATCAGCTGTATTGGATACTAAAGCCTTCTGTTCACTCTGGTGTAGTCACAGGGAGACTGTTCCTACCTAGCATGATTCATTGGTAGCAATAAAACTATATGCTGTTCACTGCAAATCTCCTGTCAAAAGAGGGGGTAAGAAAAGCAGTAGCTAGATTCTAGCCCTTCCCCAATAACTATGAATTATTCAAAATTTCTAGTAGATTGCTACACCAAAGGAGTCGCTTTGTTGGTTTCAAGTAAGAACTTGGCTTCCTGACTCAATATGCGGGCCCAGATTCTGGAGCACAACTTTGTCTTTGCTGGCCGAACATTAGGGTCAAGGTTACCTCAGACAGGACCCACATAAGGGCGTTCTAGTGTATATTGTTGGGGATTATATGAGCCGAAAAGGCTTTGACGACGAAAGCTTCAGCGCTATGACACCCTGGACAAAGCAACACACTGACCCACCCCATTCAGTATGCCCCCCTTCTCTTTACATATCCTGGCCACTCCACCGCGGTTGGTTTCCGATACCCTGACCAAATAGGCTGCGACGCCACAAGTTGTAAGCCCTCCGGCCCAAGCACCGCTCCACCGTCCAGGCCCCACAGTGTAACTGCTATATAGTTGTTCCCGTTGTAGTTGAGAATTCCCTCGGGCACAGGGAAATCCGTTTGCGGGCCGAGATTATTGACTTATTGATATTAGCTAGTACAATATAGGTAGACGTATACCGTAGGACATAACAGAGGGGCAGGGGATATTGTGCGACGTACCAAATTTCCCAAATTGAAAGCCGTTCACGTAGAGTTGGCAGCGATAATTGCGCGTATGTACGGCTTCCGTTGAGCCATTAAATGCGAATATAAACCGTAATGGAATGTCGTACCCTTTCGGCAGATCCAGGAGAAAGGATGTGGTGAAGAACCCGACCCCTGGATTATCAATCCCTTTCGTAAACGGACTTCGTGTTTCCCATGTTTCGCTCGGAGGTTGGGGTAGATGATAGCCCTGTCGTTCGGCGAACATGGCTCCCTCGTTGAGAGGGCCACGGACGAGATCGCGATACTGCTCGCCGCCAAGGTTTCCCGTCATCTTCCAGCGTAGGTCGGATTGCTGCTCATGGCCAGAAAGGGCGTAGTCCAAGATGCCACGGGGGAACTTAATAGCGTCTGTGCCTGGGGCTTCCTCGTCGTACCCCATGTGGTCAATTAAAATACTAATGGTGTAGGGCTTTCCCGAAGAGACACCCGCGTTGTTAGCAGTGGGAACAAGTGAGATGTTCTGCGCATAAAATGAACTATCGCTGCTTCCTGCCCAAGAATCGAGATAGTCGTCGTTCAGCCAGATGGAATACCCGAAGCCCGCCCCGCCCGAGATATTCAGGAAAAGGGAGCTCTCCTGTCCGTTAGCAATAAAGTGCCCTCGGTAAAGGAGAGACCCAGTGTGGTAGCCGTAGTCAAGTGCATAAAGTGAGGTTGGAGTAGTGAGGTTCCGAGGGTTGTTGCTCCAGGATTGATTGAGAACTGTCCATGCCTTGTCATCGTACAAGGGATCTATCTCCGGAAGGGAATTGAGATATCTCCATTCGAGGTCGTATAGAGATGGAAGGGAAATTGTGGGTGGATGATATGGAACGCTCACTTGAAGTTTTCCTCTAGATGAAAGCGTAGTGTTGAGCAATTGATTATTAAACACTATACCGCGTACTTCTTGTGGCGTGGATATGACCTCAACGGTGGTTGTCGCATTAACGTCTCCACTCAAAACTAGGTGGTCGTTCTGAATTGATGCGCTCCGAACAAGGTACCCTGCTTTTACAATGATGAGATCTTTTGATGGGGAACTGTAGTTGCCTATAGGTTCCGCAGCTGGTACTTCCATTACCCAGTAATCGTAGGCATCATTACGCCATATAAGGTGAAGCTCAAGGTCTCCAATTTGGATCACCCTAGGAGTAGCGGTTGCTCTCCATTGAATGACCCATGAAGCCTGTTGTTGTTCGATTATGATACCAGAAGTTGGACCGTCGAGAATGACTGGCTTGGATAAGGCCTGCGAGAAGGCAACTTCATGCACTTCATCCTCTCCACCATATAGAACGAGTACCCGGGTTGAGCCGATAGCGCGCGCCCAAGTCAATACTTCTGCCGAGGAATAGATCATATTGATATCACCAACATCATAATCTGTCACATGTAACTTGGAATCACGTCCGTTCAATGACAATGTTGTATTATGTAGCTGTGGGATAGTGACGTTGCCTATACTGGTCGACACAGTCATTCTGTATCTTGCGTTGCCCGTGAACGTGAAATCCGCATGCCTAACGACGTAGAAGTTCGTTTTGGTGCCATTTCCAACCAGTGGAGTGACAGCGATTCGCGGGTTGTCTGTGTACGACCCATTCTGGCCAGTCCCCGGAGTTGCCGTTAGATAGGCCGGCGATACTTTGAAGAAGTTGGCTTGCAGTTTCTGTTCGCTGTACTTTTCGCGTGTGATAGTTCGGTCCTCGGCGATGGAGGCGCCGTAGTCATACGAGGTATAACCGCCGTGGTATCCCAGATTTCCCCAATTGGTACCACCGTACGTCTGGTGAGAATCAGTATGATTTCATTAGAATTACAGGGTTGCGAGATCTCACCATGTAGATGTTGAAGATCTTAACCCCAAAGCTGTAATTGTTCTTGTATACCACTCGAGAGGCTTCGTGATTGACCAGCATTGCACATCCTTCCTCCGTGACTCCTCCCCTGATTACAGTTAGATCAGTTATTCTGCTGAAAACCATGTTTTAGGGGTACAGAAAAGTATGTACGCCGTAGGACTTACCAGCCCCCACCCGACCCTCCTTGAAACTCCATAATTGTAAACGGTGTTGTAGGGCTCTGCGCCTCATGCAGGATGTTCCAGTCATAAGGAAACCTGTACGTTGGCCAAACATCCGGATGAGCACCTTGATATAGGTTAGCTCCTCACTTGTTTCAAGAAATCAAGCTAAGAGGAGCATGCACATACAATCATACCGCATTGGGTAAGCATCAATTCCATAAATATCCACCTCACCCAGTCCAGTTCCTGGTGCAAAGTAACCTTTTACTTCGTTGTCGTTCATTGCCATGGGCACTTCCACCCCGGCAGCACGCAACTCCTCCGCCATCAACACCATAACTTCACGATTCATCTGCGATGGAAATTCCTCCTCTGTCAGCCCTGGCCAGGTAGTATACTCATTCTCCGGTTGGACCATGATAACCGGTCCTCCTCTCGTAATCTGTGCATCGGCAATGATTTTTCCGACTGTCGCCATATAGTTCTTGATGGCACCCACATAATCTGGACTCATTGATCGAATGGCCCCTTTAATGCGTAGGACCCATCCAGGAATGCCCCCAGCAGAGGTTTCGGCATTGATATATGGACCGGGTCGTGCGATGAGATAGATCCCAGCTTCAGATGCAGCAGCAAAGAACTCATCAAGATTCCAGATATCAGTGTCATTTTTAATACCGTTGTCGTCGATCATAACGTTTCCAGGGTTGCCTTCCAAAAGGCCCCAATCGGTGTAGAAGGAGACGCCATTGAAGCCCATGCTTTTGATCTTTTGGAAGACATCTAGCCATAACCCAGGAACAGGAAGGCGGAAGGGGTGGAATTCTCCTGAAAAGATCATGATGCGTTCATCGTTAATCATGAGAGAGTGTTGATCCCAGGTGACCTGCCAGCAGTCATTAGATGCTGTACCTGAATCGTCTAGTGTGACTTATGCTCCAGTCTTCATACCCTAGTTTGGCCGGGTGCTGATCTCTCATCATGGTTAGAATGAACTGCATTTAATTCCCTCTTTTGGGATGCGTCGGCAAATCCACAAATCACTACTAGATTGATGAGCAAGAGTAGTGAGCAGGAACGCAGGGAGCGCAGCTGTAACCACATTTCTGTTTCTATGTCGTGAGTAAGAACAGCTAACGTGTAAATTGACGATACATAAGGTTCTAATGACGAATAAGATCGCCCAGTTCTCAGAAGAATGGATAGCAAACCGGCGCAAAGATATCAAGACACCAGGAAGAGGGTTGTGTTTTGTCTGTCAAACGCGCAAAATTTACTAAGAACGCCCTTATAAAGGAGTTTCTAGCCCTTATGGTACATGCGGTTAAATGAAGGATGAGGGATAAATTACACGGGCCCTGCTTGCCTTGCTTCAAACAATAACATGCATAATTGGGGTTCGGGCTCGAAGTCGCTTGGGGATTGGTGGAGAAAGTTGTACTGCACCAGCGCATGATATCTCTTGGTTCTAGACCTTACTAAAGATGCATTATGATCTAAAGAGGTACTGATTCAGGCTGAATCCTGGTACATGCGGGGTTAAGTATCCCACTGACGATCTCGGAGATTTCTCCGAGATTGTGGGGTAAGCCTGGAATCTCTTATTTTGACTCAGCTTGAAATCGAGAATTTTTGACGATAGGGACAGTAGTACTAGTATATTCGTCCTATTTCAAGTTCATGTTACCATAAACCCTCATAGAAACATCACTTAGGTTGTGCCACGAAATATAAAGACTAAGACAATCGAGCTAGAACATGAAAAAGGTGATGGAGCTGTGACCATGAGCAACTAAGTCGCAGCGTTATATCTGAACCCATCTACTAAACAAGATTCGAGAACAATCTAGAGAGTATTGCGCTAGGCGGAGATGCGGAAGACTTCGAAGGCATTGATACCACATGAAGGTGCATAAACCATTACCCATGCTCATAGGGGACATTTCACAGACAGATCGCGGCTACAGGGTCTCCAATGGCCTCCTAACTAAAGAATGGGCGAGAAACTGCTCCAGATCAGGGCTGTGCTTCAGCCAGGGGCTTATAGCTGTTGTTATAGAGACAACGACCTGGTTCTCTGGTCTTCCACAGCACCATAACAATCCACACGGGCAAGACTATATAGCTTTCACACTCCGGTGATGGGCTAAAAGGACTGTGAAACAGAACTCAACAAAGAGCTCGACTGGTTCCAAGATGTTGGAATGACGTTTCTCGACAGCAATAGTAATAGCTAGTCAACGAGTAGGGCACAACGTTGTTCTCCGAGCACTTCGCCCATTGAGAGTTCCACCGAGCTTGTACATCTAAGACTGGGATTGTGCAAGTACTGCGATGAGATTGACTAAATATAGCATCAATATTTGGCCTACTGGTTAGAGGAGAGGAAATGTTCCGTGGGCAGAATGATATTTCCGTGGATATTGTTGTACCCGTCACACTCTCTTCATTACCTTTCCATGTCTTCAGTTCTTTTCAACAGCTATCGCCATAGCACAGCATATCGCACTCGGAACGGCATAGTATGGTCTACGAGGTATACGTAAGGTATCCTCGAAATTCTATGTTTACCTCTTAGCCTCTTTGCGATGAAAGAAGACGAATATACTTCCGTAATGCATCTTGTGATATGTGTGAAGATAATTCATAAAATAAATGAACCCCGCAAGCATGTCGATTACTTAATAATAGATCATATATTTCATACAGTTGTTAAAAAACGAGAAAGATCGCATGTAAGATGGTCTGTATTTTGAGATTAGGTTATGTAGTCATGTGCTAGCGATACGAGGATTATATGGAATATGTACGGATATAGAAATGCAAGTCATGTTACTGATAACTGTATTTAAGCTCACGCCACAGTTCTGGACCACTCACCCTCCACCGGCGTCCTCGCTCTCATATCCTCATCGCGGCGATCCCCGGGTCTACTTGCTCCCTCGTATGCGATATACCTTGTTCGTAGTTTGGATGGGTCCACATACGCCATGCTGGCGGCCACGTCCATTTTACATGTAAGATTATGGTGTCTTCCGATATTTTGTCTTGACGCTGACATTCTTGACAGACCTCTCCATGGGCTGCAAATATAGTGGACCTTTCTAGACCACGAAGAAGTATGGATATAGATAAGCTGGGCTGCTAATCGACCATCATGTGCAGTCTACAGACATCCATTGGTTAGTGTTTCGGTTCTAGACTTCCTGGTCTGCACAGCATCAGCAGTGTCTCCCGCTGTTTATTTATATCTCGTGTTTCTCTTGAATAAACAATTTATCTTACCCAAATAAACCTAGCTTTTGATCTAGGTGGCCCGTAGTCTTCCTTCTATCTTCCTTTGTTATCTAATAGCTTTCATTGAGCGACAAGAATCAGCGACATCATGGATGGGGCACCTCAGATTCCAGTTGGAGACACTCTTATCTGGCGAGCCTATGGCCAATTCGTCAAAAGGCTGTTGCTCGGCCCCAACAACCCCAAAGAAGGCTTGGACTATGTTTATGTGTGTCCTCCCACCGAGCATGGGCTCCGTGGGGGACGTCCCATTCCGGATGCAGTGACCAACGCGAACGTTTCCTCCGTTGCCGACTCCTTACAGAGGGCTGATTCTCCTCTATTTACGATTCACACGGACCTAAGTTACTTCGAGTCCCTTGATAAGTATGCAATGGTAGTCACCTAAGCTTAAGAGTGTCATACTGAACATAACAGTTATCTGAAGGCTGTGACAGTCAAGACTATCACCCAGGAACAGAAGGCTGAGATCAAGCAGGCGATCAAAGAGCAGATAGAAGCCGAGGAACAGAGGAATATTGCAAAGGCTTCCGCTCTAGCGGCCTGGAAGAATGATAGCGACGCTCAGGCCAACCATAGAAGTTTTCAAGATTGGGCTATTGACAATGCTGATTCTTACCTGGAGCTAGAAGAACAAGTTGTCCTGGCTTCAGGCCAAGTAGATCTTCTTCAGAGTAAGTACTATGGAGCATTGGCAGGAACGCTCAGGGAGAAAAAGGAGAAGCTGGAAAAATTGGCAGGGGATACGAAGAACAGTAACCCAGGGTAGGGACACATACATTTTTTGGTATTCCACAGACTAACCCCGCTTTCAGGTATAACATGCCATGCTTCATTCGCGACTACGCTATTGACGAGGCGGCCCTCGATGCAGACCGCAGGGTGGAAGACATAGATGGGCGGGATCTTGTTTATCAGCCCCTTTACACCATTGACGGATATGAATCATCCTGCGACTCTTGGATCAAAGGAACTGCTGGAGACGGTACAATTGTCACACTGGACCTTACCTCAAATAGATACGATGACTGGAAAGAGCTTGGCCATTCCGAAAGCATCTCTAGGCGGGCAAACAAGTTCTTTTTCTTCTTCAGCAAGTCAAGCAGCACTAGTACGGCTGAAACACACCTTAACTTTAACGGGAGTGATTGGAAACAGCAGACAAAGATCACGTTGTATATGGCTGGGCCTGCACAGGTGTTCAATATCACACCTGGCTTATGGTAAGCTATTCTGTTCGATCTATTCATTATAACCCAAATATGACTTTTTCTAGGGATGACAGTGGAGTCCGGAGGACGTTTCCTAACCTACTTGAGGGGGAAACTGACACTGCACTTGGTCTAGTCCGCGTTTCCAAGATTCTCGTCGGTTACGAAGTGTCACTGAAGATCCGTTTCGCTGAATCTCTCAAGACTCAAGTGAGAAACATGGTGAGCCAGGCCCAATCGGAATCGAATGGCGGACTTCGGATTTTTGGATTCCAATTTGGCCCTGACCAAGCGTCTGGTACATCTTTTACGAGAGATGTGAACTCCGTCAAATACAACGAAACTGCCAACGAGATGTCACTTCCTGCAAGTCCTCGAGGCTGTCCGGTGATTCTGGGAATTCTCGGTCGGAAAATTGGTGCTTGAACTACAACGGTCTTTAGGTATGTGTACATGAACCTTGAGCTCTGTGTCGGTCTACCACTCGATCTGATTATTTCATTTCCTCTCTACATTTAAGTTAGTGCGTGGACAGGACGCCTTGTCAGGGTGGATGCACTGGATTGGTTTGTTGCACTTTGTATGTCTGGAATCGCGGCAGAATTCAACTTCTGCAGCAGACCTTCATTTCCTCGACTATGTTAGCAGATGGGGCTTCCAACAAGCCTAGTTGCGTTTTTGGATCTTCACTATCTAGCTTTTGCCAATTAACAAATTTCCGAGGTAACGCAGAACTTCATGTGGATGTAGCCTTCTCTCTCTCTCTCCTGAAGTATATCGCCAATCTTTTCAGTCGAGTCGTACTCGGTCTTCAAATATATCATTTCCCGAGGGTTGAACGTAGAGACAATTTGTATATCTTCCTGCTTAAATGCATGACCCACGATAGACTTTGCTGAGGTCCACTTGTCGATCCTATCCTTAACTGTCAAGTAACCCAAAAAGATTACAAGGTAAGCTAGATATCTTAGAATAATTATAAATCGCATGACGCGAGCTCCAAGGGAAGATTGGCCTCCCGAAAACAGGGGTAGGGCTGGAAAGTAGCGAGTTTTGTAAGCGCCGTGTGGACGGACAGTATGGGTTAAACTTTTCCTAAGGTTCAACGACGAATGCTTGATTTGTCGGGGTGGATATTATGCGGCGAATTTGTTCACGCTTGGATTTGAAAAATCCACCAATCTGATTTCACGAACGGTGTTGAAGGGGAATTTACGAACGGAGTTTGGTCGGCAAGAAGGAAAGAAGTTGTCCCCACAAGGCGAAACATCTCCGGCGTTCTGGAAAGCCCCTGTCTCGGAGCTTTCAGGAGCTGAGAATATCCGACGCTTCCTTCGAATTTGCCAAGCTGAAAAGGAATCTCCTTCTTTGGTATTTGCTAGATTGCGATAATCCTCATGTTTAGTAGGTCTGGACCTGCTCTCTTTTGGATTGATTGTGTTTATATGCGCTCTAATTAAGACGAAGTGGTTAAGGAAAAATTGGAGAGGGAGTTGGGCCCACTAGCCCTAAAGAAGCTTCTTTAACAGCCGGACAAATTACTTAAACGTCCTTAGCCATTTCACATATAGTTATCTAGGTTCTGAGGAGACCCCACCGGTATCTCCACTAAGAGGTCCTGATCGATATCAATCAATCGCCATGATGGAACATGCACGAGACATGCTTACCTATAAAGATGGGTATCGTCGCGCTCCCTAGCTCCTCTATCAACAGCAAACCTAAATTTGCCGATCTTTTCACGTAAAAAACATGGCGAAGTCACTTCTGGTTTCTGTTCTCTTTGCCGCGACGGCTTTGGCCGCGAGCCGCATGACAGCTCCTGCTGGTGCGATCGTCGTTGCCAAGTCTGGGGGTGATTATGACACGGTAAGCATGTTGGAAAGTCAGATCAAACAGCTTCAGACATGTTAACGAATTGCCCTTGAATAGCTTGGCGCCGCCGTTAATGCCCTGAGCACCACCGAGACCGCGACGCAGACTATCTTCATTGAGGAGGGTACCTACGACGAACAGGTGTACATCCCGTCGTTGGCTGGAAAGCTGATCATCTACGGTCAGACAGAGGAGTATGCTCTATAATTCTGTACCGAACAGCATAGGAGCTTGTCAACTAACAATGTGTTTCTAGCGACACCACCTACACGGGCAACCTCGTCAACATCACCCATAACATTAAGTTGGCTGACGTCGCAAATGATGACGAGACCGGTGAGAACCCCATCCTATACTCTAGCCTGTGTTCTTCCCAATTTACTCATAGTATAACAGCAACCATTCGTAACCACTCCCCCAACTCGTCCATCTACAACCTCAACATCATCAACTCCTGCGGCCAAGTCTGCCACCAGGCCTTGGCCGTGAGCGCCTACGGCAATGGCCAGGGATACTATGGATGCCAGTTCACCGGATACCAGGGTAAGCCACAGAACAGATAGAGAAAAAAGAGCTCTACAGTACTGATCCATCATCACATAGATACTCTTCTCGCCCAAAGCGGAAACCAGGTCTACGCCCACACCTACATCGAGGGTGCCGTGTATGTCACTGTTGTCTTTTGCCCGATCGTAAGGAAATAACTAACACCACTTCTCAATCCAGTGACTTCATTTTCGGCCAGCACGCCCGTGCCTGGTTCCACGATTGCGACATCCGTGTCCTGAAGGGACCCAGCTCCGGCTACATCACCGCCAACGGTCGCACCTCTGAAACCGACACGTCCTACTACGTAATTCACAAATCCTCCGTCGCTGCCGCTGATGGCAATGATGTCCCTTCGGGCACCTACTACCTCGGTACGTCGTACTCCTATCGGCGCTGTACTCATGAGTCGTGTTTATTAACTACCTATATTACAGGTCGCCCCTGGTCCCAGTACGCCCGCGTCCTCTTTCAGGAAACCTCCATGACTGATGTGATTAACTCCGCTGGCTGGTCTGAATGGTCGACTACCCAGGCTAATACTGAGAATGTCACCTTTGCCGAGTATGGCAACACCGGTGCTGGAGCGGAGGGTACGCGTGCTAGTTTCTCTGAGAAGCTGAGCGAACCCGTTGCTATCTCGACCATTTTGGGCTCAGATTGGGCACAGTGGGTTGATACTAGCTATATCAACTAGGTATCTTGGTACTTAAGGAGGGGGGGAGGATATTAGGATAATTTTGGCTATGCGTACTATGGCCGATATTATATAGTAAGTAGTGTTGTGTTTTGATTTGTAGATAACAATTTTTATTCAGATGGCTTGCTGTGACCTATTTCCTTTTATCAGGCACCCAAGAGCCGTCGACCAGCTGATCCATGTCACTAGTAAAGGGACATGGAATACTGATACTGTTATAGCTCTAGTCTTTTTTTCCACTAATCTCATAGAGCTAGACTTGACTTGGACTATAAATGTGAGAAGGTCCTCCCACAAAGCTTACAGACAAATAAGCATCGAGTCGTACTTCCTTTTCTAGTCTCGGAGCGCCATAATATCTGGATGCAGTGCTTTAACTTCTGCATAGAGATTTCCTTGATCGTGGTCGAATATATACCAGGTTTGTAGTTCCACGTATATCGATTTGTATTGAATGGACATATATCTACGTCTTGGAGAAATCAGCTGGGTAGGCCAAGCACCCTGGCCACCTTTGGAAGTGTAAAGCGAATTATTCACGTGAACAAGAACAGCTAGGAAAATGTCGCAGGTATCACTAGGGCTTATAGAAGAGCTACCGAATACATAGGTCAGCCATACAACGATTGGATTCTAGCAGTATGCCTCAGGCACTAATAATCAACATGCCTGCCCCTGCCCCAGCCTTGCTGATATACGTGTCTCGCACCAAATGCTATTTTGGCCAGAGTCTAGACATTCTTACTCCACTGTCTTCAGCTGAGAAGAGTGGGCCCATGCGGTACTTACGGGGTAAGATTTGGCAGAAAACAACGCTAGATGAGCCCAGACATCAACCCTAGTACTAATGTGGCATGTTTAATTCCGGCAGCTTCGATGGCTTACGATTATAAAATGATTATGAATACTTTGCTATTAGAGCATTTTCCCAAAGTGGAAGTTTTAGACTAATTTGATAGAAATGCAAGGAGTCAGCTCTGGCTTACTGTCCACGATGTAACGCCAGAATAGGCTCATTTGTCAATGGCGGTGTTCGTATACTCAAACTAATGCCCATACGACGCTGATAGGACATGATTGATTCAGTTCCGGTACCTAAGTTAAGAGATACATTTGGAGTATACGAATGCATTTGTTAATTCGGAATGAGTAAATCCAAAATAAGCAGAAAGAAACGAGATGCCATTCATGGCACTGCGCACAATTGAATCTTCAGCTCAGTGAGATTTTAGCTCCATTTCGGCTAACTCCGTTGTTCTTCAGCAAGTCTACTATACTAGATGCCCCACACGACTCAGCAGTATCCAAGGTATAAAAAGCAACACTAACCTCCAACATAACAGAAACAAATCTGCTCATCCTGTTAGAAAACTACACTTGTATACCAAAATGAAGTCTACCCTATTCAAGGTAATCCCCACACATCATAATCCCTTCCATGCTCGAGCTTACCAGATCAACAGTCCTTAGCCTTCCTCCCAGCCCTTTCCATGGGGGCAATGGCGAGTCCGCTTGTCTCCTATGCCGGCTATGTTTATGAGAATTGCACCGGTCCCAGCATCACAGCTACCAATATCGCGGCATCCTATTGCGCAAATGTGGAAGATATTCCGATCAAGTCTTTCACCGCGTATGTGTTTTCTGGGGTCTGCGCTGATGCCAAATCTCCTGTGTTGAATGTCTACACTGGATCGAATTGCGAGTCTGGATTGTTTGACACTGTGAGCGTGGATAGTGAGAAGCAGTGTTTTGAGGCGGATACTACGATTGTGAGCTTGGGGGTTGAGTGTGTTTAATATCGATGTGTGTAGTGTGTACTTGTGATGTTGATGATAAGGGTGCTGGGGTGTGCGCCTACTTGGAAGGGAGTTTCCAATGGAAGTACAATATGGACCTTTAGAGTAATGGTATTATTTACTCATCGTCAATTATACACGGGTATACAAAGACAGTAGGACATGTTATATATATTAAACAACAGAGCTAAAGTACATAGGGTCAATAAGACCAACCAACGGTATCTCAAGCCCTCCCATCCAACGCCAATCTGATATCAAGTCGCAAATTAAATGAAACAAATTCAGCCGTTACCCATTCACATCACACCATCTCCGATATAAACCTCCAGAACAGTAAAACTATTTAGCTTTTCCACTGTCCAGCATTCTCCACGCCTTTCGCAACCCTATTTGCTCCGTCTTCAACTCCCGTTCCAATACTTCCCAGTCCATCACCCAACGGCTTCCCGGCACTTCCTGTAGCGCCCGTGATGGTATCCCCGATTCCTCGAGTAGCGGCACCTGTGACGCCGCCAACGGTGCGAGAGACGCCTCCGACTGTGTTACCGAGCGTCGAGGTTACGAATTTGGCGGCTCCAGTGACGCCGCTGTCTTGAGAGGAGGACGTGTTGTTTGGCATAATGCAGGTGTTTCTTGACTTGAGGTTTCTTCTTTGGCTTAGGTGTGGTGTGATGTTTGAAGCTCGAATAAAGAAGAGGTTGAATATCAGTATGAATATGAGTTGTTGTTTGTTTGTTTGAATATGGCTCTGGTTGATCCATGAATTCGGGCGCCCTTGATCCTTCTTATCTTATCTTGGATCCCAGATGATGTCATCGCCATGGGCCCCTGACGTTGGTGGCGGTCTTTCTATTATTCATGTGCAACAAGAGTAAACTTCTAAAGAGACGAGTTACGAAGAGTATCCAATTAGCCATGTCCAACCTGTGAACACAGATTCGAGATCCGGATTAAGTCTCAGGATGGCGGAGTGCCCATGTCCATGTCTTCCCAGCTATACTAACCCACTTATTACTTCCATACTTCGAATGGATTTCAAAGAGGAACACATATGAGAACAATAAACCCAATAGTACCTCGTATCTACCATTAACTCCAAATCGCGATACATATCCCAACAACCCACATCAACGTATACCACCAACGACCCGACAGAACCCGGACACCATCATTCGACACCCATGCAAGAGTCTGGTTGCCCGACTGAATATTCAACACCTTGGTGGAATTGATACTATCAAGTTGTCCCGAAAAGGTCACACTGAATTCAATATGCAATTCATCCTCAGTACCTCTATAGTTCTTATAATCGGACGAAGTGTTACCCGACCCCACAAATGCAAGATCCAAGGTAGTGTTCGTCACAGATCCATTCAAAATCGTGGTAGAGGGCCAGCCCATGCTTATCCCGTATGACGAACAAGTACGCCCAGGAAGACGAATCAAGCCCTCGCCCCCATCAATCGCCGGTTCGGGGTCAGAAGCAGTAGTAGCATTGAAATTCACGGCGGCTGATTGAGTCGCGTCCGTAGAAACATTCATGATCATCACATCCGAGGCACCAGACGTATGAGCCGTCAAGTCAATCCAACCTCTAGTCGTAGCGATGCGAACGAGATCCGGTTGCATAGGACAAACACTATCCTCTGTCCATTTAATCGGATTATAGGACGTGTGGATCTCATTCACTGGCTTGTCGGATTCCCACGCCTTGAATCCAACGATGAAGGGGTTTAAGGGTCCGGTAGGATAGGGCGGTTGTGGTCCAACCCAGGCGTATCCTAGGATCCGAAGCTTCCCGTTTGCGTCACGACATCGTGATCCGCCGGTGATGTTGTAGGATATATATCCTTCGCCCTGGAAATAGGTGCCGTCGTATACTGTTGGGCTGGCGTCGGCGAGTCTACTGCCTTGGGATGTCCAGTTCCAGGCGTTGTTGGGGACAATATATGTCGTGCTCAGAAGGTTGTTTGTGGTTCCGCATCCGGATGAACCTGAACTACTGCCGCTTCCATCACTGCTGTCGCTGTTGCTGTCGTTGTCACTGTCATTATCGCCTCCTCCGCCTCGTCTGGCTAGGGACCCGCTCCCGAAGATAGTGAAGAGAAGCAGGAGTTGCGTGAGAAAGGGTTGTGACACCATTAAGACGGGTGTATGCGAGATATACTGCAGGGTTGATTGGACATTACGAGGCGAAAGGAGAAAGGTCCGTCGCGAGAGGGATGGGCCGTGGCGTAGATCGCTAATTTATAAACAGACATGTGTATAGACTGCCAAGTGCCCAACCTCGTATTGCTTGGGTCAGGCTCTACAAGACCACATTGTTCATTGGCGGGTGGTTTTCCTGAAGAAACGAGGGTTTGGACTAGGCATATTAAGCGACCTTGGCAGAGAAGACCTAACCAGAGTTGGCTAAGAGAGATGATGATAAACCACTTTTCAGACGTTATAGGTGGATATGTTAGGACGTCTTAAAATAGCCTCATGGGCTTCGATGTTATGACATAAACTTCGATTCTAGCTCATTAATATTTTCTTATATCTTCGATCTACACATGTTCAGCCTCACCTTCCCGGTGGGTTTGTGGTAGTGAGCGCCAGTATGGAGACTTCTCAACGGTTTTTTAAACTTTAAACTCATGGGTTCAAACCGGGCTATCTATCTTCGATTGTACATAGGTGCAGTAGGTCACTGTAGTATCGTGTCTAAGGGAAGTATACCACTTGGTCATGTTAGTTAAATGATTTCAGCTTACCGAACAGGGAATACATAAGAAAACTATATAACAAAAAGGATTCTAGGAAACTTTGTCACTCTAAGCCTACAAATGTAACAGATTAACGCTGGGTTTCGGCCTCATCGCTTAGGTTGTACTTTAACAGCACTTTCTTCTGAATTGTTGCTTTTGTAGTTCTTGCGTTGGGCTTGTGATGGTTTTATTGGCGATAAGGCGTTCAGTATATTTGGTGGTCTTCCTCATATTAACGTTTAAAATGCGGATAATGCTAGTATATTCTAGATCAATAACTCTAACACAGTGAAGAAAACAGCGAAGGGAGGTATAATGTTTATTAGCGTAATAGCTGCCCTATTTCATAAGTCGACGTATATTTATTTATGATAATACTAACCCCAATAATCAAAGCCTACTCTGCGCATTCTCCCTCAAAACTTGATTATTTAACAAACCCATCAATACATCCGGTGCATCAAGCCTCTCCATAAAAACTTCCACCATCCGCAAACCCTTCCCATTAGCCAGCTGTGAATCATTCAATACACGATCCAAATCCGCCCAGGTCCGGACTTCCCATGTCGACGCCTTATACTCGCCGTCCTGGTCTGCGCCGAAGAACTCTGCAGCTTTGAGGTACCGCCATGGAGCAACATCGTTATATGCCTGGTTGCGGCCATGAATACACCTTTCGATAGTGTATCCATCATTGTTGATTAAGAAGATGATGACATTGAGTTTTTGGTGGATGATAGTGCTAAGTTCTTGAACGGTCATTTGGAAGCTGCCGTCGCCGATGAATAGGATCGTGCGAGGGTTAGATAGACTGTGGTATTGGTCGGAGATGACTAGATCTCGCTGTGCGTGGCTTGCTCCTAGTGCGGCTGGGAGCATGTATCCGATTGATAGCCAGGTGGCTGGTTTGAATAGGCGGGTTTGTGGGGGTAGTATGAAATCGTTGACGCCGTAGCCTGGTGTTCCGGTTTCGCCGAGGATAATGTCTCCAGTACGGAGAAAGGGTGAGAATCGCTTCCAGAAGCCCCCGGTCTGCGTGACTAGATCGGTAGGGGACACTTCGGGGAGTTTTCTGAGTGATGGGTGGACAAGGTCATGTTTATGTGTCGGTATTTTGGATATATCGAGTTGTGGTGTGAGCTGCTCAATGAAATACCCGACTGGAAGGTCGCGAAAGACATCTTTGTTAACCTGGATCGAGTTGGGACTAAACAGGACAGATTTCTCGTCGGCTGGTTTTAACAAGTAGTTGTAAGAGTTGGTGTTGCTGAAGTGTGGTCCGAAAACCAGGACTAAATCACAAGAGTCGACGAAGGCTTTTTGATGAAGCGTACATACTCCGTAGACGTTGGGTAATGTTTCATCGACTAGGCCCTTGCCAAATCCAGATGTAAAAGTTGGCCAGCCTATCGTCTGGACAAAGTGATTTACTCTTTGGAGCATGCCGAACGATCTTGTCTCTCCGTCGACCAGAATCATCGGCTTCTTGCTGCTGTAGATTCTTTTGAGGGCAGCATTAAGGGCTGCTTCCTCCACCTGTGGCTGGCGCACGGCGGGCGGAATCTGAATCTTCGACGACAAGCCCGCTACAGGAACAAGCACGGGCACCATGTCAACAGGAATAGCGATACGAACGGGTCGACTATGCAGCAAGCATTGCAGCAAAATCCTGTCAATCTCGGAAGGTGCCGTGCGATGGTCGCTCAGGCTGACCTGCGCTACGGTGACATGTTCCTGTATAGCGTCAAATCGCTGATAATCACCATCATTGAAGGTGTGATGAATCAATGCGCGCGACTCTTGCGAGGCGCGCATGGGTGTCCCAACAATATGCACGACCGGGGCTTTCTCTGCGTAGGCTCCTGCAATGGCATTGATGGCAGACAGCTCGCCAACGCCAAAGGTGGTCACCACCGCACCAATATCTAAGTAATCAGCTTCGGTCGACGCAGGAAGAAACTGAAGGGGGTACCTTTGATCCGAGAGTACCCATCCGCAGCGTAGCCTGCATTTAGCTCGTTGCAGTTTCCCACCCATTTGAGTCCCGAAGGCACGACATGATCTAGAAGTGTCAAGTTGTAGTCACCGGGTACTCCGAAGATAGAGTCTACACCCAATTGGAGCAGACGCTTGAAAAGATATTGAGCGAGGGGTAGAGTTTCCCCTTCCATGGTTTTTTTGTCGGAGTGAACTAGATTTTACGTTACTTGCGCTGCTCTCCTCAGTACTGTATACATATTTCTTCTTTATATATGACAGAAGGAATTCCAATGGTCCTATACATCGATCGTAATCTGGGGTTGGCTACACGTTGCCGATATCCGAAAAGATGTATTTCGGTATTCGGCGATAGGAAAAGTGATGGCCGCAGACCTCATGCCGATCGGGGTGCCTAACGCCGAAAGCCGATGCTTCGGAGACCTTGTCGGATGGCATCATTTGATTGTACTTGATTTGATATAGAAGTGTAGACATTATTGATGAGGGTCATATGTCGATCTCCAGTACATAAATAAGGAAGCTAGTACGATGAAGAGGAATAATCCAAACAGCAACAAGCACTGTGAACATACACCTGCAACATGACTGTCCAAACGACCACCATGCAGCCGACTGAGCGCCAGCACAGCTCAGGCTCTCTTGACAGCTTTGACCCGATCATGGTAACTCCCGTGATTGGTAACGAGTTTGCCAAAGGAACTTGCAATATTGTTGACGATATCCTACATGCCCCCAATGCAGAGCAGCGCATTCGTGACTTGGCCATTATGGGTGGGTATCACCAAGAATCTATCACTCAAGACCATACTGACACTAGCAGTCGCCGAACGCGGTGTTGTTTTCTTCCGTGCCCAAGATAATCTTACGAATGATTTGCAAAAAGAGCTGATCCTACGCATGGGCGAGCTGACCGGTCGCCCATCCACCCATGGCCTGCACATTCATCCCGTCACCAATGATGCACGCGAATTTGGTGATCCGGACCCTCAGATCAGCACCATCAACTCCGAAGGCCGTAAGACTCTCTATAAGGGATCCGACTACACCAAGATGGCGGCAGTCTGGCACAGCGACATCTCTTTCGAGAAAGCTCCCGCGGACTTTTCGAGTCTGCGACTGGTGCAGCTGCCCAAAACCGGAGGCGACACGCTTTGGGCCTCTGGTTACGAGATCTATGATCGCATCAGTAAGCCATACCGGGCATTCCTGGAGACATTGTCAGCCACACATGCAGGTGTCGGCTTTATGAGGTTGGCGCAGACGGGCAAGTTCCATCTGTATGAAAAGGAGCGCGGAGCCCCCGTTAATATTGGAGGGGATCTATCGGCTGTTCATCCGGTCGTAAGGACAAACCCAATTACAGGATGGAAATCGATTTTCCCTATCGGTAAGGCACAATCTCCGTGTTGTGTTTGCGGATGCTGATTGAGTACCCAGGCTCTTTTCCTACGCAGATCGATGGGTTGACTCGCAGGGAGAGCGCCAGCATGCTGCAGTGGTTTCATGATATGATTATTCACGGACATGACCTCCAGGTTCGTTTCAAATGGAACAGCCCTAATGACATTGGTAGGTGTCTCTGTATTCTACATCTTACGCTGTGAACTGACTGGTCTAGCGATCTGGGACAATCGCAGCGTCTTTCATACCGCGACGGGCGACCATGAAGGATTCGGCCCACGAAGTGGTAACCGGGCTGTGGGGGTGGGCGAGGTTCCGTACTTTGATCCCAGTAGCAAATCGCGCAGAGAGGATCTGGGCATTGAAGGTGACCTTGCTCCCTGTCATTGGTAGCCTTTAAAGTGTTCTTGTTTTCTGAGCTGTTCATGTTATTCATTATATCCAAATTGTTAGTTGCTACGAACCTAAGCTATCCCAACCAAAGCCAAACACATCCAATGTAGGAAAATTAAGATTCTCGCCAGTCCAGAAGTCTTCCAAGGACACATCTGCAAATGGATTTTGTGCATTGAAAGAAGCCTCTTGCTCTTGAGCATCTAATATGGCTGCACTTTGTAGACCGAGTGTACTCGCCACGGGATCCTTGGAATTGTTGGCGAAATGAGACCCCGATGATCCTTCCACGCCTGTTGCTAGCTGGTTAGATATGCACAAGTTATGGGACGATGCCTCATCGACAAAGGCCATAGCTCGGTTGATCATATTCTCCAAGTCATCGCGGTATTTCCTGAAGCTGGATTTCCGCTCAGCCATGGCAAATATGGCGGACGAGCACGCACGGAGATCATTTGCCACACTCATCCTCCATAGTTGTGGAGATCGGAACAAGCAAAAACTACAGCCATGATTAACTTGATAAAAATTAAATAGAGGAGATGATACGCACCACATTGTGAGTCCGGCAATATAAACCGAATTTGCTAAAAGGAAAGAGTACCCCGATAGGCCGTTTTGTTGCGAACGCTTGAACAATTGGCACATTTGTCCCGATGCATGCAGGCAAGTTCTGATGAGTTCATCCTCTGGATCGAGAATACTCAGAAATGGCTGCAGCAGTGCGCGAACACAATTATTCCAGTGCATTCGGATAAAGTCATTATCGTCTGGTTGTAAGGGAGGCAAGCTCCTCTTGTACTCCTCCAGCGAGGCCAACAATGGGGATATTTCCGGAATTAAATCAGGCAGGTTTCTGTCCACGCGGTAAATTTTCGTATGAAGGCGGGACATGATCCGTTGTAAGTGTACTGTCGCAATAAACCGTCTGATGGTCGGTATATTTGTCCCATGCGCAATATCCGAAGATACGTCATCCATGGCGTGCTCTACCCCAACATACCTGCTAGTCGGGTCATCAATATCAAGTGGAATCTGTACATCGATTTCATCCTCTGCTATACTAAATGGCCGTCCGAGGGACCATGACACATGTCGCTCGATCACGTATACGCTCCAAAATAGCCTTCGGCGCAACTGCGCCTCCAATGGTTCCAGTGTCCTGTAGTGCGATTCGCGGTGCATACCCAGGTCGATGCATATCCGCATCGCCATACCGATGTTGTACCACAGGCTTGAGCTAGAGCTCGATCGTAGCTCATATATGACCATCAATACCCGCCCTTCGATACCCGTAATGGACAGCGAGTCTCGCAGCGCATTATCAAATTGCATTGCAGTAGCAAAATATGCGCTCGGCGTCGTCGACTCGTACTGTTCAGTGAGCTGCTGTAGCATCGCTGCTCCAATAGCATACACCATGAATAGCTTGAACATTCCGTATTGCTCTAGCTGGCCGGTGCCGGGCGCATCGTATCGTCTAGAGTGTAGCTGAAGAATCTCCGCACAGTTGATAAATGGTTGTCGCGTGTGCATGTTAATGAAGTATGCATCAAGGAGCTGCCTCCCGAGCGTATCGTCAGGTGGCGCAGCCTTGCCCTGCTCAGCCGTGGGAGCCGGCGATAGTGGTTCATGATGTTCGGTACCATGAATCGGAATCGATCTATCGGTCCAGGCGCCATCCTTAACAATAGTACTCAAGCTCTCCGTAAGAGTCACGCCAGATGAAGGCCCAAAGTATGCAGTCGCCCTGCTCTTCTCTCTAGGTTCTCTCTCGGTCTGTTCTCCAAGTGCAGACGGCGTACGCTCTGGCGATTCAATAGGCTGCTCCCTGATGTTGGATGGTAAACCTTCAGTTATGGCAGAAAGATGCGCTTCCAAAGCTTCAATTCGCTGCGCCAATGCGCCCTTGGACATCGCATGATGCCAAGATGGAGACGTCTCCAAGCGTATGCAAGGTTCATTTGCCGCGTTACAGTTGGCGCAGGTGGGGAATCCAACACAGCGTTGTTTCCGTCGATGGCAGCGACGACAGGATTTTGGGACTCTTTTCCGGATTCTCGTCGTCTGTTCCATTTGGTATGGCTAGTCGGGAGGTGTGAACTTTCAGGAGAAGGAAATGTCGCGAGGGCCTATTTTCCCCGCATTTTGAGGTTAAGTGACGCTAATTTAGTGTTCCCCGTCGCGGTGCCGACCGACCGATTGATATGCAAGAGCAAACTTCTTGATGACTATTTATAAATAGTTTTGTCCATGAACGATCCCAGGTTGGTTGTTCATCCCAGGCTCTCAAAGCTCGTTTCGATGCCATTAAATTGTATTCGGGGTAGAGAGTTTCGTTCTGGAAATAAGTAGCCATAAACAAATGGTGACATATCATCAGCAACGTGACAAATGGCGTGATCAATGGGATGGACTTCACCGCCTGTACCGCTTTCGAGTTCGATAATGATATGAGGGTATTCAACATTCTATTCAGTCTATATCACCTTGGAAGATATTTCTTCAAATTTTCATGCCGTCAAGTTATATTGACGAAGGTATTGAGATAAAGCCGACAAAATTCTAGTCAACGAACAAAACCCACCGGCGCACTAGTGATCTTAGGGGCTCTACAGTATTTGATTCTAGCCCCCATTTTAAAGGTGGGTACCACTCTTTTCTTAGAAGCGATAAACAAGTATCGTTTTATGTAATATCGGTAGATCCCAAGGCAATGGGGATTACAAATCTAGTCATCTTCTTTAGTTAAGCTATCTCGGTTGTCGTCCGTGACCTACGTGGTATACTTGACCAAGTATGTACTGTCAGTGTATTCCCCCTTTGAGTCGCTTACAAATATTACTAGTTAGAGATTCAGTAGATTATAAAGCAATCTACCAGTAAAGCTACTTAAGAGCTGCACTACTTGATTTTGCCATAGGATAGTATCACTCAGGATCCTTCCATATCTTCCTATACATCCCTCCATTCTCTATCAATCACTATGGCACCCACCGTTGTCCTAATCACCGGCGCCAACCGAGGCATTGGCAAAGGCCTACTGGAGCTGTATCTGGCCAAGCCCAATCATACCGTCATCGCTGCAAATCGAAATCCGGACCATCCAAGCTCAAAAGCACTGGCAGATCTTCCCACCGCCGAAGGCACCACATTGCGGGTTATCAAGATCGACGCTACATCAGCCATTGACTCCGTCAATGCGGCAAAGGAGCTAACCAGTCAGGGAATTGACCACATAGATATCCTCATTGCAAATGCGGGCATTGCCCTTTCTTGGCCTAAAGTGTCTGAGGTCACGATTGAGGAGATCCAGAAGCATGTAGATACTAATGCGTACGGCTTCATCCGACTATACCAGGCGTTCTTGTCTCTACTGAAAGCGTCTCACGATCCTAAATTGGTGACAATTGGCTCGTCATCTGCTTTTCTTACGGTATGTCACCCTTTCTGATGTTTTTCTGGGAATTATTAGTAGAGTACATGGCTAATCAGTAACCACAGTAAGTAATTATGTGATACAGTGGGTAGTTCTATTAGTTGAAGTGATACCTAACTGCTTCCTGCCAGCAGAAACTTCATCCCAATGCGAAACGCTGCATATGCCCCCACAAAGGTTATGCAACATTGGTATACCAAAGCCATCTCTGTAGAGGAACCTTGGCTTACAGCCTTCCCTATTGATCCTGGGTAAGCAGAATATACCGTCAAACCAGATTGTACCAGTATTTCTGACACTCGCTTAGCTGGACCCAGACGGATCTCGGAAATCGGGGAGCCGAATCATTCGGCGTTGAGAAGGCTGCTTTAACTATTGAGGAGAGTGTTCGAGGGGTCCTGGGTGTGATTGATGCTGCAACTCGAGAGACACACAGTGGGAAACTGTGGAAATATGATGGGAATCAGGAGCCTTGGTGATTCAATGTGGGTTCTGTACATTACGCTTTAATAAAGCGGTGGTGTAATGGGGTATCTTAGGGCTCTAAACATTGGACTTTCTCGAGCCCAGATTACACACAAAGGCTAAGATCTATTTAGATACATCATTCAATACGTAGACGATACCTTCTATCACATTGAAGTACCTTGTATCTCACCCAGTACTGACCCAACTGAAACCATGTTTGTTATTGATCTTCATGAAAAAAGATACCGATGAAAATAATGAGCCGATTGCAGAATTTTAATTATTTACCCTTCGGCCAGGGCGGAAATTAATCGCTTTAACCAAGTTCTGCGTGGGTCTAGGTCAACGCCCTTGTGTACATCTACTGTCAATATCCTTGTAAACAGGAAATGAAGTACTGATTGATACATTATCACTTAATTTAAAAACGTCAAGCATCGCTAAGAAAAGGTTTTAGAGAGGCCGCGC
This sequence comes from Aspergillus sojae, assembly GCA_008274985.1. NCBI lineage: Eukaryota > Fungi > Ascomycota > Eurotiomycetes > Eurotiales > Aspergillaceae > Aspergillus > Aspergillus sojae. Next base: position 2,881,938 of record CP035527.1, on the reverse strand, counting down.
CCATGATTGAGTGTAGATTTCATTCATCCAATGATCATCTTGAGACGGCGGATGGAGAAGTGCAAAAACTGAATGCATTTATTGCTTCTTTCTTTGCAATATTTGAAAGAATATACTGCACCCGTAACTTTGTTCTGTGATATGGTGTCAGTCAATATAACCACCTTGGCAAACCTTACATGGCTATAGTCTAGAGCAAGCAGGGACCTCTGGGTAGAGCCCGATAAACCGTTGCCCGGCGCCCCAGCCCGTCTAGACAAAGTAAGCAGTCACACATTTATCACCCTGTTTAAGGCTGAAGCAAATCAGGGGGCAATGACTAGAAACGGATAGTAGTGAAACAACTAAAACGTCGTAGGAATATAAACAGCCTGACCCGCTGGAAGGTTATTGCATCACATCGCTGCGATCTTCATCTTTCTATATTGATAGCAGGTTCCCTACTTAGTTCAGTGAGCATGGCTCGACTTCTGGTTATCGTCCTCTTCTATTTAGCAGCTCTGGCTGCTGGCCAACACATACACACACATGAGGAAAGAGGCAGGCCCATGTTCTGGTCCAAGGAAGAATTGCACAGCCTGTGCCAGAACGTGGTAGTATCAGAGCAACGGCCACGACAGGGAAAGCCACAGACCTTTTTAAGGGCAAGTTGCAAGACCAAGAGACAAGCTCGTGCATCGGAGCCCTGGGTAACCTCGATCATTAACCTGGACCAATGTCTTGGCTGGGACGAGCGGCAGCAGAACTTTACCTCAAAAGCAGGGTATGTATATAACTTAGCTATGGCTTATTATTCCTTTCTTTTGGATATGAGTAATGACTATGAGCATAGTGGAATGGGGATTGAGAAAGGCGATTGCCATGGCTGTCGCTACTACGACTACAGGCAGCTCTTTGACCCTATCACGCGCAGCTTCCAGTGTTGGTGCGAGAACGTGGGAGGAGGTCAGGGAGTGGCAATGCTGGAATCTCCGGACTCTCTTACACCTTCAGTTCTTGCAAATTTTGACATGGGCAAGTATATTTCCGTGGCAGATATGAGACTACTTTCTAACTAGGACATGACAGATGGAGTAATAGGAGCTGTTAATGGTATATTGAAATGCCATGACAGACAAGGCCAGATTGTTAATTAGTTGGCTTCCTAGCAGTTGTCTATCTGTATAAATAGGGTTTACTTCGGTAAATGTTCTTGTGGGACTTTGTCGAATTTGGTTCTATTGTTTCAATTGCCTGTTGATACCTGCCATGTTGTAGGTCGTCAACTCGTAGACATTATTGGTAAAGATTTCTCGCTTCTATAGCATCGAGGTAGACAGAATACAAAACCTGTAAGAGCAATACATAGAACTTAACTAGTTATCAAAAGAAAATTGACTCTTATGGATGCTGTACCGAGTTAATACAAGATCCATCCTATGCACCAATATGCCACACGTCTAATACCTTACCCAATAAAAACCACCTCAGCTAGGGGAGACTACCCAAGGCCTTTATCCGAGAGTGACTTCTTACTCCAAGACTACATCTAGCTAACTATGCGAATGATAGCTCAGGGGCTTCTTAGTCAAATGATTCTCAAACCTTGCGCTCAGCGTTCTAGAATCGAATACATCTCGTAAGTCTCACTTCTTGACTCGGTTCAAGACCTAATGACTTGGAATATTCCACGACACAGACAGTGAGATTCTATTCCTGTTTCCAAAGACCACTGTTTAAGATACTGACTGAGGTCCCGAAGAAGGCTCGTATTTGTTTCAAGCCACAGCGCCATGGGTTTGCCACTGCATTCCCTGGTGCAATCTGGTATACATGGTTCATTTCTTGACACAACTCAGGGGTAGAGTCTCTCACAGATTATTCTCCCAATGTGGCTCGGACTCCTTATCTACACCAGTAATATCAAACCCAACATTTATTTCCCATGTGAAGCTACGCACGGGTGTTACTTGTATAGATTTATGTATGATATCATCATGCATAAAGCCCAAGCCAATCCCGATCCGAAATGTTCCATTACGGGCGAAAATGCATGCAAAATCCGAAAAGAGCCGAGAGGGGCGTTTGCATCTAGCTGATACCTGAAGGAAATCATTCACATGAGGTGGTAGAGGCGGACAACGCGACTATGTGGATAAATCCCGAGGAGAAAGAACTAGAAGGCTTGTGCATTTTCAAGATATCGTTGGCTTGAGGGAAGGTAGATTACACGTCACCGATTGGTGGATAGTTGATTCGTTATATCACGTTATGTCGGCGGGGTTCTTTGGAACACTCGAGAAAAGAAAAGAAAAAAAAGAAATTCTTTGCTCATTGACTATCAAGGTTCTCAAAGGTATCAAGCGGTGTGCTAGATGGTTCGTATGAACAGGCAGCTATTGCTTCACCGTATGCCGAGTACCTTGAAGACAAACAGTATACGGGGCCACGGATGCTATTGCATCTATCTTGCAGGTGGAGATCGACACACCGCTTCAAGAGATATTGTATTAAGGATGACTACGACTCCTGTGTTATAGACACATCATGTGGCAAATGTTGCGATAACCACAGGTACTGCGTAACATGCAACAAGGCCACCATCATAAGCCTCCTCCGTTGTATAGTTGGAAAATCTTTGTGGATCCGCTCCAAGGAATGATGAAATAATTGCATTTCTAGGTAGTATACTTAGGCAACTAGCCAGTTCATACATCGATTACCAGTCGTTCATCCATATGACCCTCTCGGCGCAACCCCAGTGAGTGCCGGAGTCCACCAGAGCATTGACCATTGACCAGATGATGCATATTCATAAGGCTCAACCATCTACCGAGTTACACCTATCTCGGGCCGACATCAGAAGTCTTCGGCCTCTGGAGGCTTGGAAACCGAAAAATCGGCGTGATAAGTCTGCATCATGCACGGCGTGATTCCGTGATTCTGCAGGGAAATTAGCAGACGCTAGATCGCAAGCACTGACCATGTACGTGAGAGAATTAAGGGGAAATAATTAATCGTTGGGCAGCAATACATTATCAAGTTTTTACTGAAACAATAAGCTGGTGAATGGGTCTAATGCTTAGTTTCTCGCTTTAACGAGTAGTGCTATATCTCCACAAAGGAAAACTACTCGCGAAATTATGTATGTGTACGGCGCTTGCCTTCTAGGCAATGACAGTTTCAGTATATCGCACAGACCAGACTAGTTGGTTCTGTTCTTTTCCACGTGGGACACGGACAGGCTGTTGCTCTAGCTAGTACTGTACTCTGTTGGGAGTTGGTAATCTAGCTTCAACTATAGATCATAGCGCGTCGGATTTTTCAAGGATATTTTTTCTGGCGCTAGTGATCGCCAACAGGGAATCGAAGCAGAGTCCCGATAAATTGATGGAGTCTGTGCACCAATTTTTCATATCTTTCGTAACCATCGGGAATTTTATGTAAATGCAAGTGTTTGGGGATGTAACATGTCACTAGCGCTTTTGTGTGATTGAGATCGTGATAGTGACTCTAACGCATTGGTCGGTCTGGAGCAGTCTATCGATTTTTTATTATGTTTTCATTTTAGAATTATGTACATAGAAACCTCGTCAGGTACAGTGGATTTTCCACTGGTTGATAATGCCAACGATGGTGGATGGAGTAAAGTAGGGTTAGCTTATCGGGAAAAAAAAAATTCGTCCAGTCCTCCCTCAGATTCTTCCCATGTGATTTATTCTATGGCGACGCATCGACCGGTCAGCCGGTGATCTGTGCTTCGTTTTCGATGCTTTCTCTTTCCAGCACTGGTAATTCGTCAACTTATTCCTAGCTTGTTTTTTTTCAGGAGCCGAGATATCTTTGCAGACCACCTGACCCAAAGCTACTGGGGCGGGAAAAGATCTAGAAGGTCGACGGCAGTATAAAACTTTGGAAATGTCGGTGCGTGGGCGGATGAGTGGATCTAGGGACTGTTAGTTGCTAGGCTAGCTCTAGTCTGGCTCGCTTACTGCAAGGTGGCCACCGTCCCTGAGGGTAGATATCAGTTACCTGGTTCTAGTCCCTGCTTACCCAGGTCGATGGTACCACTACCAGAGCTGTGAGTAACTATCTAGGAGGTAGTGCTTATTATCCGATTAGTCGCTGGTGGCGATCAGTAAAAAAGTGGGTTTGGAGTTGTTGAGTCATAGATAGATATTTCTGACTCGGCTTGGGACTGTCAATTGTGGGATGGTCTAGTCATTCAATCATATTTTGCGAAGAATATTTATTTTATGAGAATGGAATCGTCAGGAGTACACTAGGCTATTATGACCGGTTAATTTTCATAGTGTGTCGGTGGACCGTTTACATCGACAACATCATACACTACACATAATAGCATATGAATGTGAGTATGAATGTAGATGTGAACCATAATGCCAAATCACTATAAAACCATAAACATTAGGTTATCTCATGGTAGCCGACCATGGCGTAAAAAGATCACCAGCTCGACGAAGGTGAAATAAGCTCGGCTCCACTCGTTCCAGAAATAGCATCCCAGCCGCCCGATTACTAAGTGGCTATTCAAGGAGTGTTTATTTTAGTGGTACGTAGTAAAAGTAGTAGTAATGATTTTCCTCAAGATATCGCTTGACATTTACCAATCCTATCATCTCCTCACCCCCACAGTACCCCATGATGGGAAGAAATATTCCTGTAGGACATCCAAGCTCACATACATGCCGTCCCGGCTCGGTATCACCTCCCCCGCCAATAACGGGATTTCAGTGTTACGATTCAAATCCCTAGTTTAGGCCAGCTTGAGTAACGGTCCCTGCATTGACATGGAATGCACAGTCATCCCCGGCATCTGGGCTTGAGTCGGACTACTAGTGAAGAATGTGTCAGGTTACACTGCATCGACCGATATGCTGCTTTGGTAAAGATAAGACCGACAAGAATATCGATGGAGAAAACAGGGAAAAGATAGATAGATCGACTGTCTTTGTTATGCAGCCAGCACCTTGTTCAAAGCAGGGTTTGTTATGCAAGGCTTGACAGTGATTAGCAGGGTGGTGAGAATAAAAAGAAACAAATCAAGATAGATTGCATGCATGCCATGGCTTATGTTCCTAGAACGCCCAGCACAAATAGCCAATGCAAATTCTCCGTCGGAAGACGTTATGTAGCACCCTTCCACGTAATTTGCTATCTAACGTGACTCTTTGACATCATGAGAGAGCTACGGTAGAGCCACAGCTGTATGAGAATGCTGTGCTACAGAAGTAAGGGTGAGCTTGAGATTAGCAGTGCAATGTCTGGGGCATCTAGTATGATATTTCCGGTCATTGTACATAGCGTATAGCGTTACTAGGCTATGATCATGGCACTGCGATATGAGGAGTGAGCTGATGTAATTGGCCCGCTAATATTAACAACAAATAACTATGGAATATGGTGGGTCTCGCTTCTGTCAATCATGAAAATCATACGGATGTGTGAAACGAATCAGTCGAAGCATGGCTGTGCGATGATGAAGCTGAGTGGGCCATGATAGCTCAAACACCATGTAAGGAGCTGTTGCCTGAAACCGTGAGCTCCATGCTGACAAGAACAAACTTTATGCCAATTCAGACCTCGTTTTTCTTCGCAGGACCCGGAATAGTACATGCCGAGGCTGAAACGGTTTCAGTCATCATGTCAGATAGAGAACCCGCCACGTGAATAGAAAACAGATCATTTTTCCATTCGATAACCACTAAGTTAATATTTTTAATATCCGTAATACTCCGTATATCATATAGTAAAAGAACAGTAATGGTTGGGCAGAAATCAACGGTGGAAGCCACCGGAAGACCCAATCCGGCGCGCCGCTGAGCATCACAGACCTAACGGTGCCCCGTGCATATCAGAGAGCTGATCAGCGGCAAATCCATTAGTCCCGGTTTAGAAGCTGATCAACAGGGACAGCGCCATCTGCACAGGGGTGGCCAGCCATCGCTGATAGGGGGAGAGAAGGATTCGTAACCGGCTTTCGGCCATTAACCTGCATCTTGCATTTGATATCCAATCAATTCAATCCCAACCTCACCTCTAGAATTCTCCCCCACTCTGCCCCTCCTCTACCGTTTTGTCCCTTATCTCTCACTGTTACCTATCATTCTCCTGGTCTTACTATTTTGCTACTCTAAAAGATAATAAAAATCCCTACCGCCACGTGACGATGACGATGGAGCCTTAGGGAGCTTCGTAAGACCGACTAGATTATCACCTCTCTGTCCCCACCACCATAACTTGAAAATCTCCTATTGATGATCACGATGGTGTGATAGGAGAAAAAAAAGAGAAAAAGAAATTCAATCATGCTGTGCATGTCAAGCTAAACAAGCTTCGTCATCGGCGCACACGCGGTCGGCGTTCTCAGGAGGTATCGGCTTCGAAATCCAACATCGGGTAGCCGAACAGAAAAAAAAAAAAAAAAAAAAAAAACACGAGACACCAGTGTCTCTTTTTATTCGCACAGCCTTATTGCCTTCCGAACAAGAACTCCGTGTCCAGACCCGACCGAACCTTCCGTGGGTCACTTTTCCTTATCCTTGGGTTTCTCGTTAGCGGTCCGGTTCGGGCGCTAAAAAAGCCACTGCTAAGTCTTGCTATCTCTTGATAAACTTGTTCCTGCGGATCCACTTCCGGGTTTTGCCTCTTCAGATAGACCAGAAGAAAAAAAAGTAGTGAGAAAAAAAGGAGGGCCTGACTAGCATTGTGTTCAGTCCTCTTCTTCCACTAACAATAATGGATCCAGTGATCTTCTCTGCTCTAAAGGTTCCAGAAGGATGATCGAGACTGTTCGACCGGTGGGGACAATTTTCTAAATATTTTCAACCGCACAATAGCAACCCCCAAAATATAGGACAAAACTTGAGAAAATGGTGGGAAACAGTGACAAAAAAGTAACAAAAACTAGAGGAAATCCAGAACAATGAAAGAGTGTCAATTGTATTCTCCTATAAAACTGACAGTCTCCATTTAAGACCAAATGTGACTCCCCTTTGGCCACTTGTGGTACCATCGTGGACCCCGTGGAACCAGTGCTGTCGACCGTGGTCACAGCCAAGATAGTCGCAAAAAAAAAGCTACTCTGACTATGCCTAAGCGTTGTTCTAGTCCATCGAAGTTGGGTGTCACACTTAGTCTTGTTTCTCTGTTCGTAATTTTTATTTACTTATGGGCTATTCTGTTACTCTAACGAAATCCCCTGAGGGTTGACGCCATTAAAAGAGGGGCTAGGCAATTGGATCCTTTTAAACGCCGGGATATGAGCTTTTCTTTTGTTTTTGATTTTCCTATCTGGCAACTCTAATCGGTGATTCATTTATTGGATATCAAATCTTCCCCCAGCCGGTGATTTATCATCGTGGCGAAGATACTGCAGCGATTTGATACAAAACTCCACTTCCCTCCAGCATCCCTCTCACATCCCCTAACGTCAGGACCCCAGGTATCAGGAATCTACTACAAATTTTTAATACTTTTAATATTCTTTCCTTGAAAGGCCTTGCAACACAGATTCAACAACAGATCACTCAATATCCAATATCTTCTACGCTCCGTGATTGTGAATATTCTCAATCGACATTCCCTGTTTCGACTCTCAGCCACTGCTCTATATCTAAAGATCTCCTATTCGGGTCTTTGGATCAGTGTGGCAAAAGAAGGAGACCGGATTATATCTCCTTCTTCCTCCTTATACCTTCCAAGTGGTTTACTGTTCATAGCCCTACCTGGATTTGGAGTCATGTCCCCGTGACGTACTATCATTCCTTGTGGCGGGACCTCTACCCCTTCTTTCCTATCGATCCGACTGTTCCCTCCCGATAGTCGTGTCCAAAGTACCGCTACACACAGGTGATCCTGTCCGTGCTTAAGAGCTTTTGCTATCACAAAATTCCACAAAGGTAGGCTCTTGGCAAAAGCTTCTTGTTAGCCATCCAGTACTGATCTAACTCTTTCGGTAGGCTACACCCACGCGCTCACTCAACCAGACCTCTAGTCGCTGGCTCGACAGAGAACAAAGAAAAGGAAAGCAAAGACATAATAACTCACGAGGTGATTTCGAACAATCAAGAATAGAACGTCGAGAGAACGAAGGTAACACGAAGACCCAAAGAATTTGCTTTGACCCTGTTTGGCGAGTCACGTAAAGAACCCAAAATGGCCGGTGGTTATTTCGATTTACCTGTCGCCTCCTCAAGGCGTTCGAGCGTCACTGAAGTACCTGAGGGGCCAGGTAGATCCTCTGCAGGGCCGCGTGTATCCTCCCTCCCCTCGCCCAATAATGAAGCGCCTCAGGACCGATCGATGGACTTGCGCGGAGCTCAGGGCAGACATCGGAATGCCGGCATTCTCAAGAACACCAATCGCGTCAAGTTCACCGTTAGCGAGTATGGCCTGGGCGAGGTCCCCTCCGGATCGACGTCAGAGAGCCTGTTTGATGGAAGGGGTTCATCATTGCCCCAAAAGCCCTTACCCACCGCCAGCATTCCATCGACGGAGAAAGCATCCGCCGAGCCCCAATCGTTTCCCTTGGTTGATATCAGTGGTAGCTCACCAACAGGTGTCACCGGCCGAACGATCCACTCTCGGGCTAGCTCCCCAGGAGTCATTGGGGACAATGAGGTCAGCTATGAGAAGGGGAGGGCCATCTACTCCGCACAAGAGAGAGCTCAGAGGCTCGCATCCCTCCTTGGTCGCTCCTCAAAGTCTCCGAAGCCAAGTCCTCGTTCAAGTCTGCCGTCATCAATAGCGTCCACACCTACGGAAGTGGCGCTACCCTCCGAGGATGGTGACGAGATACCTATGATCAGTCTTCCCGAGAAGCAATACGACTTCTTCTCCGACGATGAAGACAACCTCATAGATAAGCGACAATCTACACGCACAGCAGAAGCTCATCAGCTAGTGCGACAAATGACTCGAAAGGACTTTAACTTTTTCTCGCGCATTCGCGCTCCCTCTCCCGGCCTCCGCTCTGGTCAGATCACTCCTCTTGAGGAGAGGGATCCCGACGCCTATGTCGAACGGCCGGCTCATTATCGTGGCGGTATTCTCTCCACCCTTCTGAAGCTCTATGATCAGCCTTCTCAGCAAAATTATTCTCGAGGCCGGTATGGTCACTCACGTCAAAGCAGTTCGTCAGGGCTTAGTGGGCGAGGCTTGTCCCCAGACCCTGGCTGGAAGCCGCCCCAGCGGCCAAGGAAGTGGTACGAGAAATCTCCGAACCAATCCAGCATATCTCTGTCTGGGTCGACTGCCAAAAACTCCTCTAGCTCTCCCATTGCCATGCTCAAGCGCTCCCGGAGCATTGGTGCTATACCCGGCATGCCTAAGAGGATGGGGAAGCCACAACTGGAGGATGAGATCCGCATCACCGTTCATATCGCCGAGCTCCTCTCACGCCAACGTTATCTACTCCTGCTTTGCCGTGCATTGATGAAATATGGTGCACCTACACACAGATTGGAGGAGTATATGAGGATGTCTGCACGCGTTCTGGAGATCGACGGTCAATTCTTGTATATGCCGGGCTGTATGATTATTTCCTTTGATGATGCGTCTACCCACACTACCGAAGTAAAGTTGGTCCGCTCTCACCAGGGTGTTGACCTGAGTCGACTGTCTGACGTACATCAAATCTACAAGGAGGTGATTCACGACGTCATCGGCGTTGAGGAAGCTACGCAGCGGCTCGAGGAGATCATGAAGAGACCGGACAAGTACCCGGTTTGGCTCCTGATATTGATTCACGGTTTCGCCAGCGCCAGCGTCGGGCCCTTTGCCTTCAATGCCCGCCCCATTGACATGCCCATCGCTTTCGTGTTGGGATGTCTCCTAGGTATTCTACAACTGGTCCTGTCCCCTCGGTCCTATCTCTACTCAAATGTTTTCGAGATCTCGGCAGCGGTCTTGACCTCCTTCCTAGCCAGGGCTTTCGGAAGCATTCGCTACAACGGTGAACGTCTCTTCTGCTTCTCAGCTTTGGCGCAATCGTCAATTGCCCTCATCCTGCCCGGGTACATGGTACTGTGCGCTAGCCTGGAGCTACAATCACGCAGTATCGTCGCGGGCTCCGTCCGCATGGTTTACGCCATCATCTACTCCCTGTTCCTTGGATTCGGTATCACAATTGGCACCGCTGTATACGGCCTCTTAGATAGCGACGCATCCTCCGATTACACATGCCCCGCCAGTCCGATCACCAACGAATACCTCCAACATTTCCCTTTCGTTATTCCTTTCACCATCTGCCTTGCCCTTGTCAACCACGCCAAGTTGAAACAAATTCCAGTGATGATCGTCATTGCTTTCGCGGGGTATGTCACCAACTATTTCGGCTCCAAGAGATTTTATTCGAGCACACAAGTGTCCAATGCGTTGGGCGCCTTCGTGATCGGCGTCATGGGAAACCTCTACAGCCGACTACGCCACGGATTCGCAGCGGCCGCGATGCTACCTGCTATCTTTGTTCTAGTCCCATCTGGACTCGCAGCCAGCGGATCCCTGATCTCCGGAATCGCATCGGCAGAGCAAATCACCAGCAAAATCACCCCTTACTCTGTCGTTGCCAACGGCACACAAGGGTTCGTGGATGCAGCACAGAACATGACCACAACAACAAGCAACGATCAATTCCACGGAGTCGTCTTCGACATCGGATACGGCATGGTCCAGGTCGCAATCGGCTTCACCGTCGGTCTTTTCCTCGCTGCATTGGTCGTGTATCCGCTTGGAAAGAAACGAAGCGGACTGTTCAGCTTCTAAGCCACCATGCACACATAACATACATGCATACATTAATACCCATTCGCTCACATTTCCTTCTGTCATTTATCTATTTTGAACCTCTCACCAATTGATATGGATTGCATTATCGTCACGCAGCAAGCGAGTTCGTCATGTTATTTAGCGTGTGTCCTGTATCTCTTCTCTATTCCCTTTGTTCTTCTGCTTTGTTTATATACCAGCCAGCGTCACATACTATCTCTTGCATTTCCTTCTCTGGTCAGTTTTACTTCACATTGAGCCTTCTCTTGCATCTGGGATGTCACGATATGATCTGAAATGGTCGGATTTAGCGAGCAATGCAGCGGATATTTAGCAACTGGGATTGTTTCTTTTCTTTGTATGTCTTTTGGTCGATTGTATCTGGTTTTGGGTTTTGTTTTTGGGGGGCTATGGTAAATATAAAAAAGGGTCGGCGTGGATGACTGCTTAGAATGACTTTGGCTTTTTCCGGGATATGTTTTTGTTTATAGTTGTGATATCATTTGAGAATATAGGTATGGATTTCTGGGGCTTGAGGGTCGCAGATTCTTTTCGGTTTTTTGGGAGTTTTTTTTCTCATCATATCGTAGATTACTCTAGATTTCTGGATTTTCACCAAAGTTCTGAATTGAAGGTTCCTTGTCATCTTAGAAACTGGTCCTATCTTGCACTATACTTCGACTACCACATAGACATACTGTATCCAGCAGTAGCCACTTAGCTCCTGTATTATTCAGAAATCCACCGAATACCATAGCTATCTGTTACTAGCAAGAATAGTATATGCAATAAGGTATCTATATTATCTATTCCAGTCCCAATCCCTAAAATCCAAACTACAACATCACCTCCCCAACCTCTCCTCCCTCCACCTCGGCCCAAACCTCACAACAACCCCCAAAAGCGGCGCCGTGCCCAACATCACAAACGCAATGAACGTAAAACACCATCCCCTCCCCATAGCATTCAACATAGGATCAATGAGCGCCGTAGCACCCGCCCCCAGCAAACAGCGCACGAAATTATTCGACGCCGTCGCGGCGCTCGCATTCCCGGGGTAAAGATCCACAAGCAACGTACTTACTGTATTGAATGCGCCGGTCAAGCCCAGTCCCATTACGAAGAGGATGGTGGTGGGAGCCGCTAGGTGGACACCGAAGTGGAGGACCCATCCGAAGGCGATTACGGTTAGACTGCCGGTGGTTAGTAATGGGAAGGCGAGTTGGAGACGGGCTTTTTCGATGGGGAAGTCTTTTAGGTCCCTGGAGCTGGAGTTGTGGAGGGGGATGTTGAGTTGTTTGGCGAGGCGGCGGTAGTTATAGTCTAGCATTTTGCCGGAGATGATGGAGGCGATTGTGGCGCCAAGGCCGAATGGGATGTAGCAGAGGCCAATTTGGAGGTCGTTGAGGTTGTATAGGTCCTCGTAGATTGAGGGGATGGAGGCGCTGACGTCGTAGAAGCCGGCGAAGAGGATGGCGTTGGAGAGCAGGATTAGGCTTGTGTCTTTTTGGAAGACGATGGAGAGGGTTCTTAGTGGGTTTGGGAATGTGATTTTATGTCTTTCTTCTGCGGTGTTATTTGTTTCTTCTTGTCCTTCTTCTGTTCTTCTGGATCTGGTTTGATACCAGTTGATTAATGAGAGGTTCCATGTTGGAGGCGGGAGAGAGCCGTTGCCGACTACTTTCCGGGCGGTTTCGGGGAAGAAGAGTAGGAACTGGACGGTGAAGGTGCCGGCGAATATAGTCAGAAACCAGAATATAGCTCGCCATCCTAGATACTGTGCCAGGAGGCCTCCGATGACCGGACCCACGGACGGGCCCAGTAGCGTGCCGGCAGTTACGAAGCCCATATATGAGCCCCGCTCCGCGGCAGTTGCGATATCCGACACCACCCCCGAACCGAGCGCAATGGTGGTGCTGATTCCGGCGCTTTGTAGACAGCGGAGAACGAACAGTGCGGCGTAGTTGTTTTGTAGTGCAAGTCCAATGTTAGCTGCTATGTACAGGATGAAACATCCGATGTAGGCTGGCCGTCGGCCTGCTTTGTCTGCAAAGTCACCCACGAACATAGGCGATAACCCTTGGAATATCTTTTTATCGTAAGTTCTTTTTTCCATGGACAGGAGGGGAAAGGGCACTCGTACCATGTAGCTCATGAGAGTCAGATTGATCAAGCCACCTGAGACATGTAGGTCATGGGCTAGGGTGTTTAGTGCCGGATAGTAAATCTGTGAAGACACTGGGGAAAAGAAACCAGCCCAGGATGTACAAAAGACGATATATCTCTTCTGCGCTTTCGAAAACGCAGAATGCACGACATCGCTGGCCCTGGTCGCGGTGTGGGCTAGGACGGCATTGCCCGAGCTCTTACCCTGGGCTTTTTCCTCGAAGCTACCAGGGTTAGATATTGTTTCTTGGAGGCCTTCTGCATCGTGACAGGCCGAGGACATTTTCCTTTATGAAAGCCTTCAGAATAAAAGAAAGTAATACAACTCGCGGGGCCTAGGGCAGAAATATAAGTGGTCCGTGCTGTCAACGGTCACCTGACTATATCCAATGATTGAGCTCATGCATAATTTAGTCTTTGTTTTGATAAATTACTGGGTGGATGCAAGTATTGGCGATAAAGGCTGTTTGCCGGTATATCAATTCCTTATCAATTGGCTGTGGTCCTCCGTCAGACAGGGTTCGCGAAGTCTTTGCTGTACAACTCTAGTTTAGCGACATGCATAGCACTATAGGAAGCTGATGAAGAGCAAGTCAAGGACTTAGTCCTCCGATATTGCTTAGTGAGGCTGAATAGCATTCAACAGCTGATCATGAGCGAAAGCCATATTCAAGAAGGGAGGACCCTGCTTCACTCTTTGTGTGTCAACACGAAGGCAGGAGATAGCCCTAGGAAGACTCGGGCACTGACAGAGGGAATAGAATAGCACGTAAGTATAACCATGAGGTCCAAACGATCGATTAGGAGGATCAGGTTCCCTACCTTTTATCTATTTGACCTCGGATGGACCACATGGCCTCGCATCATTCGATTGAGGGTTGAATGTATTGCCGCTGTATCCCAAAAGTGGACATGTTGAGTGAACCAACTAAACATCCGGCCACATACATTATGCGGATCTTCTCAGACCAAAAAAGAAAAATGAAAGAAAGAGAAAGGAAAAAAAGAAAAAAAACAGCTTATGCATCACTAAAAAGTGTCGAAGGCGGCTGCAATAAAGGTGGCCCCCGAGTCTCTGGCACTGTGACAGCCTCGATTGGCGTCAAGATGGGGAGAAAGGGCTCGAAGTAATGTTAGAGTGCCAAAATAAAGAGTTACATTGCATGTGTCAGAAGCATTATCACATACTACAAAGGGCAAAAAAGAAATCTGACTCCGATACGGGGAATCGAACCCCGAGCTGCCGCGGAACTTGCTTTCATGTTTAAGCTGAAAGGCGGCGATGTTAGCCGTTACACCATATCGGATGTTATTGATAATATGGCCCACATTTTTACATTATACCTAAGAATCACCAATTCTCCGTACTACCCATGTTCTCTGAAACGCTTAGAGACGGTGATAGAATGAATGGTTATCATGGGATACCATGGAACTTAACCGAAAGAATTTCGCAGACATACAAATTCCACATGTTATCGAATATAATCATTTCAGGTCACAGTGGTGGGCGAGCTTCGGTCTGCTATAGGGATTCGGTAAACCCTAAGCCTACCACATACTCATCCCCAAGGTGTCGGAATAACTTATACACTTTATCGTGCAATTTGCAATATGAGAAACATATTTCGGGCCAGTCAGTCTCTCACTATTACAGTAGCTATATGGATCTATAGCTTACGAATGCCATGTCCAACCTTGGTTGTAGTGTTTGACTCCTCTGTATATGCTCCCATCCGCTTGTACATACTTGGAGCTGCGGGTCACAGCTATCATGACTACCCCGCTATGACAACCTACTGTCCTAGACATAACCCATTACGGTGATGGCTTCTGGGTGGGATAATCAGGTGGCGCCATCTAAAAGTCAAAATATTGTGGGTGTGTTGGCTTATAACCCCACTGGTGTGTTCCTCTCATTATTGCTGCGCAGGTATATATATAGCCATGAAACCAATGGCTCCGTAGTACAACACACTCTTCAAGCTCTAAGTGTTTCGCTCTCTATCAGGTTCAATGACCTATATACATTATATACGCTTAGCAGAAACACTGCAGCACCACATCCATGCACAAACAAATTGCAAGAAAAATGCAACACGAAGTCGCTGATGCGGATAATTAGGGCTGAAGGGTCAATATAATTGAACGTTTATTAGCTCTTATATGCAAAAACACACAGATATCTTCATCAAATCCGATATGGTGTAACGGCTAACATCGCCGCCTTTCAGCTTAAACATGAAAGCAAGTTCCGCGGCAGCTCGGGGTTCGATTCCCCGTATCGGAGTTAAAATATTTCTTTTTTGTGCTTTGGTTCGATTTATCTGACATTCTTTTTACGTCTTAGAACTGGGATCAAATGTCTAATGCTGGGGTGTTGAGTTTTTCGATAATTTAGTTCGCAGTGTAGGGGATTGAGGAACATCGCTGACCATTATGCTGCTGCTGCTGCTGCTGCTGATAATGATGATGATGTTTCTTTCCCGGAGAGTGCTCCTGTGTCTTTCATCGGCTATTTAGTTCTGTTTCAGTCTCATTTGGGCTTCATGAGTAGCATTGTCATCACTTTCATTCATTTATTATCGGAATGCTTAAAATGATATAACTAGTGTTACCCATGCTGGAGATCATACTTAATCACTGGGTATAACCGAGTATTAAGTCGGGCCATTATTTCGCCTCAACTGTTTCCCTCACTACATTTTTATCTCCATAGTCCGTACCAACAGCATATTGTACGGGTCCCTGTTCTTCATCTTGGCCGATGGTGGCGTGCTTATCATGCTCGATAGGATCATAACGCCTAACAACCAACCAGGTCGGGAATACCGCGAGACCTATATTAGAGCTCGGGTTAGTCTTTCCTGTCCCTAGACCCAAAGAACAAGGCAAGAAAATGGGAAGTAACATACCAAGCAAAATGGTATTCACAGCAAGGGGAACTCGCCCGCCATACCAGTTTCTAGTGTTGATACCGAATGAAACGGCCTGAGCGAAACTTTCCTGTCCACGGAGTACTCCAGAATACCGGGCTGGATGGTATTGTTAGTGGTTGGTTTCCATGTTGGTACTGGGGCTCACGTACCCAGTTCTGAGATGTTGTCGGTCATTGAGGAGACCAGGTAGTAGAGCCAATTCTGGAGTGCTTGTTGGGAGAATTCTAATGTTACAGGGGTTAGCGAGATGTTCGGCAGAAGACAAATTTATTCTGAAGGAGCTACTAACCCCAGAGAAGGATAACGAAGAGTCCCTCGGTGAAGCCCTTGTCGGACCAGTCGAGGGAGGGTGGGTTCGCAGTGTACTTCTCTTGTATTACCCAGGCGTAGACCCAGGTGGCGATGTGTACGAGGAAGACGTAGAAGAAGCTGGAGTCCTGGTTAGTGTAGTCCGTGCTGCTGAATGATGCTTTATGGTGGACGGTCTTACCTGTATGTGACCCGCTTCCTGATTGAGATCCCTCTATAGTCAAGGAACCGACTTATCATTCCCGAGGATAACAGTCTTGCGAAGTTGCCTGTCCGATGTTAGACACAGCTCGGACGTGAAACATCTAATACCCAGATTGTGAAAGACATACTGACAAAGCCGATCAAAGCACGGGCTCTGACACCAAAGTAATAGGTCGTGAAGTCTATCCAAGAAACCGTCAGTGTTTCCAAGTGTAGATATAGAGGACATGCAAAACCATACTTCCACTGTACTGGTTGAAGTACGCCGCCCAGAAGATCGGCAACAGCAGAAGAACCTGAATCGGCGTTAGCCAAACCATCGACAAAAGTGAGGACAGCGACTGACTTCTCTCCGACAAGAAAGCTTCCAAAGCTCCCGCATCTCCGCACGCCATGAGTCCTGCAGCACAATCCTCACTTTACTCCCATCGCTGCGCTGGACCTTCTCAGGTGGCGAGAGAAAAATCGCTAGGGGAACGGCGAGGCACTGTAATGCGACGAAGATGAGATAGGTCTCTGTATAAGCTATTAGCAATCATCATCGCAGGGAAAGATAGATTCGGCTAGACTTACGCGAGCCAACTTTTCCTTTGCTCTTCGCTTCAGCAGAACTGTAAGTGAGTGAGCAGAATATTTCAACATATCTTTATCTTCTAAGACACTTACTGGTTGAGTCCGAGGACAATGGCGCCGCCCAGCAAAGGTCCACCAGTACGAAACCAAAGCCAGATACTGTCCACTGTTAATGATATTGCCCATTGAGTCAAATTGGCACACCTAGGTCGACTCACTTCATATATCTGCCCCGCTTTGTTGGCTCCGGATATCCCAGTGCCACCGCACCCTCAGAAGCCCAGAAAAGACCCGCCCTGGTTTTTGCGTAAGAGAATGGATAGCTGTCGACCGGATATCTCATACTTACGATAAACCACATGCTACCGATCCAAGAAGCACAAACCAAACGTTGCCCTAGACTCGTAATTAGCGTTCCGCCACGAACACACTAGAGTCTGGAACGTATGTACATAGCGGTTATTCGTATATAACGCGGCCCTGTACAATCGCTCGTTAGTTCAAATATAACGATTCTCCAAGCAAAACATAGGAACTTATACATACGAGTAAATCGGATACCCAACTGCACCCAAAAGTAGGGTCCAGTTCAACCCAATGCGGTTCGCAATCGGACCACCGAAGAGACACAGAAAACCCACTAGAAGATTCCGCAGAGATCAGCACCGCAAACCAATACAACACCCGATCATAGCATACTCAGACCAAAAACCAACGCATTGGCAGCATTAATCAAAAACGGCGACTGTGCACCACCGGCACCCAAGGAATTCATTGCATTCCACAAGCCGGGCGCGAAAAAGCCCACGCCACCGATAACAAAGGCATTGAAGAGCGTTGAATGATACCATGTTCGCTTCTCTTTATTTTCCACCGCCATATCGGTGGATGAACCCGAATGGGATGATGGTTGTTCGGCCATGGCGTTGGGTGGTTCTCGTTAACTGCCCGTCCGACTGAAGAGAAGGACGTTCAGCGCCATGATAGATATAGCATGCTTTATGCTTCCCCCCTCTCCATTCAAATTTCTCGTTCAAAAAATCCTCATATTGAAAGAAAATTGCGTGCTCTTGTAAATATCACGATAGCGTGCCATTAACATGTTACTATGACACTTGGTGTACAGACCCAAGACTGCAACGTACGGCAGAGGGGCCAATCAATGACTGGTTGTGGAGAAGAGCTTGGATGCCAATCGGCCTGGGCCGCCACTTTTGACATTGCTTGCTCATGCAAGTCATGCAGACCCATGCAGCCTTAAAGGACGGTGTCTGTTTGAATCCTCTCCTATTATACCACTCAATGCGTGTGCCATTGACATCCATGACATACTGGCCTGTCAGCCGCTGTCACTAAAATACACGAGATGCTACAATTTCTACGGGAGCTGGACCGGTCTTTTCTCCATAAGCTGTACTGATGCCGCAGCATTGAGAACTAATAAAATTAACGCTTGTACATACATGGCCAGATGATGTACACTGAAAGAATGAAACATGGAATCGCCCTGGGCGCAAGATGATCGACTCAGTCCGACCAAGAGAAATCTGTTGCAGCAACAGGAGCAGCCAGGTCACGAAATCCACTACATAACATAGAACTGATTTCCCAATTTCATCAGCGCATTCGGCAGTTGTAAGGAGTGGATAAGAACGTGAACAGAGGTCGGAGAGTGAAGAAGCTTAAAGAAAGGAAGAAGGTAAATAAAGAACCTCATCATCCAAGGCTGATGCTGCGGAAGGCCGCTTATGTGTGTCCAAACACATAGGAAAAGCAACATTAGAGGCAATTTCGACTATCACATGAGAGTATCCATTTTGAACAGGAGAGAAGCTCTGGCCCGCTGTTCAAGTACAACAAAAGAGTAAAGTAGGGTGTTTAAAAAAAGAAGCCAAGAAAAAAACAGCGCAAAAAGTAATCATCCAAGTGTGCACATCCGTTACGTCTCAGTCACATTATGTACGATGTTCGCGTTACATGATCGGGGTCTTGCGCTTTTCGGCGCTAGATAGCACAAGCATCGGGGTCTTGCGCCTTTCTGGACCCTGCGCTGCTGTCTTCTGGCCAGCGACGACAGCAGCCACCGAAGGTGTTCCCGCGGGCGAAGAAACCGGATCCGTGCGAACATCTGCAAATTTTCCGCCGAAGAAGCCACCATCCTCGCTGATCGGAGTGGTCGTGTACGGGCTATCCTGTGACCGCCGCTCCCGAGAAGATCTCTCCTTCCTCTCAGACCCAATGGCGCCATTGGCTGCGGCACGAAGGCTTCCCAGGCTGGGTTTGCTCGAGAGACTGCCACTGCGAACGGTAGCATCGTCACCGTCGGAGAATGTGAATTCCTTCTCACTCGCCGGGGTGTTGGTGCCACCGCTACTATGGCATCCGAAGCTGCGACTATCTCCGCGTCTTTCGAGGCCTGCACGCACAAGGTTGTGAACCGCGCGACGGCGCTGACGGGTTGCGAAGTTCTTGCTTCCTTCATGGTTCGATGTAGGCTTGGCGACAAGTTCCTCCAACGAGGGTGGGCCCCGGGGTTGCCGGATCGGGTGCTCTCCGGCGCGATTTTGGCCAGGTCCAAAAGTTCCAGTTGCCGGTGTCTGAGAAAGGGCAGCGGTTTTGGGAGCGGCAGGAGCTATGTTTGAGTTTGCCTTGGCCGTGTCAATGGAAAATCTAGCAGGGTTGAAGGACGAGCTCTTCTTGTGACCTCTGCGGAATGCATTGGCCGAGGGGGGAGGCAAAGGAGCAGTTTCCTGTGGAGGAGAAGGGCTGGCACTTGGAGGAGAGGCCGGCTGGGATAATTGTTTCGTCTCTGGGGGAGGAGAAACTTCAGCTCGAAACGCTGGCACCTGCATGGCAGGGGATCGCGTCTCCTCTTCCTGGTAAGGCGAAGAACTTTCTTGCTGGCAGGAATTGTCGTAAATGTAATTCTGTTGACCAGTGAGGGGGTTGTAGACTGAGAACAGCCCTGGTTGACCCGGCACTGGCTGCACGACTGGCTGCACACCTTGCTGGAGCTGTTGCTGATAGAAGCCCATGCCTGGAACGGCGAGGGAAGGGTATTCCTGCTGCTGGTTCATCGGCATTCCTAGGTTGAGACCCTGGAACTGCTGGGCTGCTGCGGTGACGCTAATCAGTTGTTGTTGTAGGCGCTGTTGTTGGGCCGCCAGGAAAAGATTTGTGGACATCAATTCCGCGTACAGACTCTCGTCGATTGGCATATCGCCGACGATGTCAATAGCCGGAGGTGCGAGCACCTGCTCCGGCATAGTGTACACGGGGCGACCGGTGTTCATGTCTAGGCCCTGATTGAGGGCCATTGAGTGTCGAGGGAAGCCAGTTCCCATGGCAGTTTGTGGAACACGTTCGGCAGTGCGGTTTGAAAGATTTCCATATCGATCACCCTCCACGCCCAGGTGCTGTTGACGGGCGGAAGCCGAGGGGACGGTGGCGGATTTTGGAGCCGTCCTCAAACCTGCCAGAAGATGCGAACGGCTGGTGCGTGGAGTTGGAATGGGGGCCGACGGCTGCGATTCATCGATGGTAGAGATGTGTGGAGGTGGCACACTCAAACGCTTCACATTAGGGCCCTTTCTCCGAGACCCAAAACCGGAACTCGGGGCCCCAAGCGAGCTTCCGTTATTGAAAGACGGATTGTAAGTCATCTGAGCAAGACCGCCAGTGTCCATACTCGTAACTAGTATAAAGGAAGAAAGTCACAAGGGTAGTATGTGCAACGGGTAAGAATCAAAGAGCCGTAGTGAACCGACAGCACTAGGCAGTCGATCAAACGGAAGCCTGCGTATTAAATTATTACAAGGAGGCGATGGTAAGAATGAAACCCTCGAGGATCGTTCTGACACCAGAAATCGTGTCTATTATGCAAAGCGTTGAGACTGCGGTCGCGAATCCTAGACTTGGCCGGTGTCAGCAAGATCGTGAAGGCGACCGACATAAGATCGACATACCTGAGAAATGTGCGATGGGAATAAATGGAGTTGCAAAAAAGAGAGCTCGAAAAGACAAAGAATGATTAATAACCAGGTGTACAAGGAACGATCGACCTGGAGGTCAGGGCAGAGTTGCAGCTGCCAAAAGGAGATCCGATGGTGGGAGTGATGGACGACAGACGCGACCGGACGTCAGGAAGGAGGCAAGAAAGTCGAGAGAGACAAGGAAAATGAAGGTCTCTGTAATTAAAGACGATGATAAAAATGGGTGGGAGATGCTCTGCAGCTCCCAACTGAAAGGATGTTTGAACACGAAAAATGGAAGAGGAGAGACTCTCGACGATTGACCGTTGAGAACAAACAACGGAAAACGAGAACAGAGCCGCTCAAGTGATGAAGTAAGGGATCGTCGAATGAACTTTTAATTTATTCTCTCTTTCTTTCTTGCTCTCAGACTCTCTTTTTAATTTCTATTTTTCTTTGGCGTTTTTTGCCTTTTTTTTTTTTCTGTTCCTCCAAAGTATCCCGTAAATCGTGGAGAGGGAAAGAAGAGAGAAAAGAAGAGAACCGGCGATGATAGGGTAGTGTACTGATGAATTGGTCCGTTCGGCTGTTGGCGCGCGTTGGGTCGGTTTTTTTTTCTTTTTTTTTTCGCGCCTTTTCCTTCGTCTACCCGCTTTGGCCGTCAATAGTCAAGCCAAAGAGCCCCAAGCAAATTCCAATTCACTTTCCGTGGATTAAATAAAACTTTTCCGAGTTGACAGCGAAGAAGTCTGAAACGAAAAGGAAAAGGACTGCAGGTGGAAAAGAAGACAACGAGGACAGGATAAATTAGGTTGGTTGAAGCAACACGAAAAGGGGGAAGAGAAGAAGTGAAGATGGGACTGGAGAGGATGGAAGAAAGCCGATAGAGAGAAGGAACAGGAGGGGGAGGAAAAGACAGAGTGGGTGAGTAAGAGAAAAGGAAGAAGAGAAGAAGCGAGAGAGAGAGGAAAAAGAGAGGGAAACTATCCTCCTATTGTTTTTACTACTAATACTTTCTAATACTGTAAGACGCAGAAGAATTAAGGTGCTAATAATACAAGACCTGTAAAATCAGCATCATGATCGGAGGCGCTGAGACACTGACTGGTTGGCCACCTCTGACACTTGAATTCTGACTGGTTCGCTTGAAGAACAACTAGTCCTGAACAGGGTTAGCCATGGGAAAGTGGTGATTCTCAGAGTGGATGATTTCTTGATAGCCATTGTTGGGTGATCTCATTTGGGGTTAGCCGTTCTGAGGTGGTGCCTGAAATAGTAGCCAATAGATCGGGGGAAATTGTGATGGTCCTCAGGTTCTCCATCCAGCCCCATGGTGGCTTTCCTTATTTAGAGGCCGAGGATCTTAATGAAGGTGAGATATACCGTAGTAGCGGTTAAACTAAAACTCTTTCTTCAAGGTAGCATTGAATACAATGCAAAGTCTGGAACGGTAGATACTAGTGAAGTAGATCAAAACTGATCAAAGATTCACCAAGACATTTCACACCTATTCAAGTGCCCTAGTGCAGTCCCTGGTTTAATTAATCCCATTGCCCGTCAATCCACTATCATGGAACACAGACAGCGCATCAGCCGCTATGACCAGCCAATCCGCCCCCAGAATCGCCTCTGCAGCCTGACAGTGACGCCAATATGCACCCCGTACCCCAACCCCCATTGGTTCGTCCCCGAGCTCCTTACCCACTCATCCCTGGGATCATCCCGGCTTAGTGCCATCCAACGTGGCCTCCTCGCCGCCAGCCAACCGCTTCCATCGCAGACTGATTCCCCTCTTCTCCTTCCCCTGACTGGCCTGATGTGTCCCCCCTACCACCAGTTCGGTTCGGTATTGCGCTATGGACTAATTTGCAAATCGAACCAATGGGTTTGGGAGAATGGGATGGAGGTAGCACGGGAGTATCTGTGCTCATGCACCTAGGTCTGCATGGAAGAAATGCCATGCTCATCAGCATGTCTTTGACCTACGTACTTGGCTACCTAGCTATTGATGGTTAATTTGGTTCCAGTCACCAGACAATTCTAGAAGCGGGGTTATGCTAGTCCAATGCATATCCCATACTCCACTATCGCTTGCACATAATGATACCATGACATTAGATTTTTATCTATGTCTGTATGTACATCATCTATCCATGCTGTAATTCCACCCGCCTTACCATCGGCTAGATTCTTCCTGTATTATTCTTTTAGCCTGTCACCGTGCCATGCAGAACAATAAGTACACATTGATAGTCCCGACAAACTCAAGAAACACATCGGATGCCTCCAAAGAAAATAACAATTGGGTATTTGCTGGCAGGACAAACTTTCCCAGTCCCCACCAGAAGCTAATTATGATAAACAAAAATAACGAAATCGTAAGGAACGGCATGTCCATGTAGGTAAAGATAACACATCGCAGAGTTATTGGAGAAACGTAATTCTCTGCAGAATTAGAAAATGCGTGAAACTTCATATCTAGCCCTTGGTAGATCCGATAAAGCCGAACTCAATACACTCACAACTAGATTGGGGCGAATGCTGAGAATCCAGAAATTATCCCCTACGTTCTAAGCATCGACAGACACGGGAGGTCCAGGGAGAGGAAAAGTCGCTGACCCCTGGGACTCTGGCTCGGGTGACTCGCCCCCTGCACCTTTTCCGTTCATTCGGTCAAACTCCAAGGTCTCTACCAGTTCAGCAGCCATGGGATCTAGTTCCTCTTCTTTCAGCCCTGTAGCGAGTGACACGAGCTTCCGATGAACATCAAACTTAGTGCTAACACCCGCATCTGCCGTTTGCTGGGCGAGATCTTTGACGGCGGCACGCCGTGCTTTTTGCGCCGAACACAGTCGTCGGGCTAACTGATAGACGGTAAGCAATTTGTTCTGGTCAGTCGAAGTTGAGTTCGGGTCCTCGTTTGTGGGTAATGTCGACGACGCAATCCGCTCCCTTAAGCGAGCGTGCTGAATCTGTTCCAGTAGCGATTCGTAGCGACTCCTTAGCTGTTCGTAACGCTCGAACTGTGCATCGACGTGCTCTTCTTTGCTTTCCTTCGCCGCCAAGTCGGCTGTTTGTTGTTGAATCTTCTGCCGATCCAGCTCTAGCTGTTCGTATAGCGCCTCTGGATTGGCAACGTCGTCTGGATCCGGCTGATTGGCCTTGGAGCTGCCGTACCCAACGGCAAGTTTCTTGCTCGCCTCGGCCATGATTACCCCAATCTTAGTGAGGAGTGCAGAGGTGGAGGGGGAGGAATCTTGCGCTGGCGCAACGGATTGGTGATCGGCGTTAATTGGGCCAGCAGCGTCCCCATCAATGTGGTCATTACCCATCGTGATAGAAGAAGGCGGCGGTGGGATATGTCGGTCAGACTGATTCGCTCGCTGAGTGATACTGGCAGCCGTTTCGCCCTTCTTATTTACTAAATCTCCAGCCCGCGAGCAATGTGTGAGGAGCAAGTGAACTAGGCGAAATGCACCATTTCGAGCAGCAACCAAAGCTGCCGTGTCTCCATTTGAATCTTGGCAGGATAGCAGAACATCAATCTCCTCTGGCGTACAAGTTACCCGTAATTTGTCGAGCAGTACTTCACAATAGTACCGAGAGCTCTTCCATTTCCCTTTGCTTCGAGTGGTTTCTGCTATGTGATGGAATATGGTAGCGCCGAACCAGTCTCGGAATGATACTGTGTCCAGGAGTAAATCCAGGAGCGGCGGAAATGTCCTCTTTTCGTAGTTGTTTGTAAATAGAACTGCACGCACAAGTGGCGTTTCTTCATGTACTGATAGTGTCTTCACATCTGCTCCCCTCCGTAGCAGATCTTTTACTATCTCTAGATCACCCATCGCACAAGCCCAATGGAGAGCAGTGTTCCCTGAATCATCTATTGAACGGTCCACCTGGAAGTTGGCCGGCGGCTCCGGTGGAGGAATTCGCGTCGCTTCTGGAGCATCCCCTACTGTCATGAAGTAGTCCAAGAGCTGGTCGCCATACAGTATATGTTCCTGTTCGCTTATTGACATCGCGGTTACCTCATTCATGCCACGTTTGCGTTTTCGCGGATAGTTGCCATTTTGGGTGATATGCATCATCTCCTCATCTGCGACCATGGAGGAAGATTCGAGGGTTGCTTGTTCAATCGATTCGTCTTCATCGAACCCGGGGTTCATCTCATATTGCTCATGAGTGAAACTGGGTGGCCCCATGCTGCGATGCGGCTTAACCGCACTGAAAACCTCCTCATGTACAGCCCTCCGGTTAGCGGCTGCATTTTTCTGAGCTCTCGGTTTCGACGCGGCCGATGTATGTTTCGGAGCAGGTGGCGGACTGCGATCCCCAGCTACGTAGTCGAAAATTGGTCTTAACTTATCAATGATATTATTGCGCTCAGCGAGCATCCGGCCTTCGGGAAGTGGAATCCATGTCCCTATTTTGAGCTTTAGCACGGCGACCATCATGAGCTTTTTGTCAAAGTGGACTTTCACTACCTTGATATTTACCATAACCACCCTGTACTTTCTCATGTACCCCTTTCTGCACCTCACGTTCGAGTATACGTGTTCGCGCTGGCTTGTCAAATCCAGCTAGTTTGAGAATATGTGTTGCATTGATCCAATCATCACCCCGTCTTCGCATAACGCTCTCACCATCGAGTTTGAACTCGTAGACTGGGACCTGCTCAGAAATATTAGACACACCATCTAAGCGGTCAAGGGTTCCAAAGTGAATTGACGCAAAGAGTGAAGGCACAGAAAACAGGGGAGACTCACGCTGCTATACGTAGCAGAGTAAATTTTTGAAAAATCCACCCCCGCCATGATGTACGTCTCCGAAAGCTCGACTTGATCTAGGTGATTCCCGGACAATTGAAGGAAGATGCGACGCGGTCACTTTTCGCAGGGAATTCAACGATCCGAATTCACCTTCTCTTAGGCGTAAAGTTTGGTACACAAGGCTTTAATGCGCGGCATCACATATAGCATATATTGAAGTTACAAAAATACCGTATCAGCCACTGGTGGCTCGTCCTAGGCACAGTAACATCCCAAAAACGCGATGGATTGCTCAACAAGACGCGCTCCGGTCGGCAGAACCGCGTAAAGTGGAATTGGGTCCACTATTCCCATTGCGGTATAGATTACACGTGATATCACATGACCATATCCGGAAGGAACAGCACTTCGGGATAGCTGCAAACCTCGCTGCTCCGTCGCCTATCTTTAGAAGAACCCCATTTTACGCCGCTTTCTCATACCAAAATGACCGTTGCCGAGTCGGTTAAGAGTGCTGTTGGACTGGCGGATACTCCCGGTATGTTTTCAATGCCATTGGCCCCCGCGCTCAAGAGCAAGATCAATATCATGTCATTGACTGAGCCGAGTATTGATGTTTCATTTTAGCCACCCGCCAGGAGATGTCCGATGCTCGTCTGCCTATTCAGTACCGCGACTCTTGTGGCCACCTTCTCATCCCATTGAACAGATGCCGGCAGCAGGAGTACTACCTTCCTTGGAAGTGCGAGGTATGTCGTTGTATTCCGTCTCCGCATAACGCTCCTGCGTATATATCCATGATTTAATATTTGACGAATATAACTAATATCCAATTTCTACTCTAGGATGAGAGACACAGCTACGAGAAGTGCCAATATGAAGAATTCAAGAAGCGCGTTGCCAAGATGGACGAGCTGCGAGCTGCTAAGAACGGTGCCCGGAGCAATTGATACCAAACACATCGGCTTATGCATTTGATATGGACGAAGCAGCAGGTTATGTACATAAAGTTCTGAGATTGATTGATCATGCACCGACTTTGGCGTTCGGATTGAGAATAAGCTTGCCGATACTATCCCTTTGTACCTCGGACTCAGAAGGCAAGCATGTTGCCTGTAATTCATAAAACGGTCTCTCTCGGTGTGATGCGGACCCGGTGCTTCCATCCCTCCGAACGATTTCTATGCATGAGTTTGCTTAGGAATGCGCAAGCGAAATGCTTGAATTTATCCGTGGTCCAGCCTTACACAATCTGGTGTCGTATTTGCCTATGTAGTAGTCACGGCTGGTTAAATCATTCCAGTCCTCATGGCTTACCAGGGTCGAAATATTCTCACGATCCTCAGCTACTAGCCGTAATTGGCAGTGGCATCTGAAGTACGAAGTATGAACAAGAGTAATCCAATAGAATGGTGATTTCAGCCAGGATCACCGTGTGACACTGATCTCCTTGATATATTGATATCCGGCACTTCTTGTAGCTTACGACATATGAAGTATAAGGCTACTAACCTATTATCAAGTACATTACTTAGACCTTGGTGATTTACGGATCGCAAGATGGGTGACGACTTACCTCAACCATTAGTCAGCTGTGGGAGATGCTTTATAGTGTCAGTTGCCTTAAAAAGTTTGTGAACATTGGGTTGCCTTGCATCTGTATGTTTAAAGATGTCACGAGGTGATCTATTAACTCCTCAGCGACGTGATCACATGACCACCAGTTGAGGGAGCTGCTTAGAAATCATTGCATCGGTTTCTCGTGAATTCCGCAGCGTTAACGGCGTTATCAGCGATAATGGCACTCGATGCCCCGCTTAGAGACCAAAAGATGCCCCCACTATTGGCAAAAGTTCATTGCTTTACCCAATCACCGATAACAATCGCCGTCTCCGAGACGCCGCCGGGAAAATCAGCATAAAGGCGACAATACTAATCCGACTATGACTTTCTTCCCTTTCCTTCCATCGTCTGTCTCTACGGTTTTTCATGCTGTGCGTATAGTACTCTGAGGTGTCAGTTTTACCTGGCATTGTATTATTTTATTTGGCCGGTTGCTTCTAGCGTGCGCACTCTGGCGCATCGTCTGCCACCAAAACCTCCCCTCATCCCCGCGGGGCTTGCAGATCGTGTGATTCGGAGTTCCGTCTTAATACGGAAGACTCTCTTATAATTCAATTCTGACACCGTTTCTTCGGAAGGGGCTGTGAAATCATGGGTTTGCTGTACGTCGCGACTCTTACGAGACATATTGTGCGGCTTACCCAGACCTAACGTCAAACGTCCCTCTAGAGCACTAGGAACCGCTCTCGATTGGCCCGAGGCGAAGAAGCGAGCGGATCAGGTGCGAAAATGGGGTATCGAGGTACGCATCTGCCTTTTTTTTCCTGCTATTTAGTGATTTATGAACGTTCACCTAACGCGCACCAGCAATTGCTCGCCAATTGGCGCCGAGCGAAAGGGAAAGAGCGCGACGCTCTTCTTTGGGGTGATGAGGTAAGATTCCTATGTCAACATGACCATAAAGCTCAAAACTGACTAATCCACTCATACTTAGGTCGAGTACCTCGTCGTTGCCGTTGATGACGAGGCGAAAAAGGCCCGGTTATCTCTCGCTCAGGCCGAGATTCTCAAGTCCCTGGCTGAGGATGAAGCCAACTGGAAGTCTGGAGGGTCAAACAGTATACAGAACAAGGAGCAGTAAGGCAAACTGGTTTGCGGTATCAATTCGAGAGAACTTATCTGATGACGCCTAGTGATGGAGAGGATCCACCCCATTTTCATCCGGAATTTGGTCGCTTTATGCTCGAGGCTACTCCGGGGCGGCCATGGGGGATTGGTTTCAAGGATCTATTGAAGGTCGAGTCAAACATGAAATGGAGGTAGGTTTTCTCGTCCAAAAATCACTGTCTGAGCCTAACCTGGTCCCTTAGGCGGGAGGTTGCCAAGTCCCACATGGCATCAAATGAATACCCTATTACTCTTACCACATTCCCTCGCTTGGGCACGAAAGACGACTACATTCAACCATACTACCCTCCATCTGGAGCTGCACTCCGATCTCAGTTTGTTCCTGACGAGATCGCGAATCCCCATATCAGGTTTCCAACGCTGGCTGGTAATATAAGATCGAGACGGGGTCGAAAGGTCGAGCTGAATGTGCCGGTCTTCAAAGACACAAACACCCCCGAACCTTTCAATGACCCAACTGTGAACTATGACCTCCACAACTGGCCTGAAGATGATGACGTCAGAAATGGAGCGGCTAAGGAAGGGCATGTCTATATGGACGCCATGGCATTTGGCATGGGCAGTTGTTGTCTTCAGATTACCTTCCAGGCAAAGAATATGACGGAGGGGAGAAAGCTATACGACCAATTGAGTCCTCTGGGACCCATTCTTCTTGCACTCACGGCTGCAACCCCCATATACAAGGGCTTCCTTGTCGACACTGATGTTCGGTGGAACCAGATCGGTAACGCTGTAGATGACCGGACACGTGAAGAACTTGGTGAAGCTGTGAGTTGTCCCTCTATCGATGGCCGGTCCGGAGCTAACGTGCCAAATATAGCCCTTGAAGAACGATCGGTGGAGAATTCCTAAGTCTAGATACGCCTCAAACTCGACTTATCTTTCCCAGGATCCTAGGCTGCGGAAGGAGTACTTGGATCCTGATCTGATCGTGGATGAAGACATCAAGAAGCGCTTGATTGATGGTGGCATGGATGAACTTTTGGCCACACACTTCGCGCATCTCTTCATACGCGACCCACTGGTCATCTTCTCGGAAGATCTGGAAGAGCTGGACCTAAACAAGGCAGACCACTTCGAGAACCTGCAATCGACGAATTGGCAACACATGCGCTTCAAGCCACCCCCGCCGGAAAAAGACGACATTGGCTGGCGAGTCGAGTTCCGCTCAATGGAAATTCAAATGACTGATTTCGAAAATGCAGCATTTAGCATATTTATCGTGCTTGTCACCCGCGCGATTCTCAGTTTTGACTTGAACTTCTATATCCCTATCCAACGCACGACCGAAAATATGGAAACGGCGCATGCGCGAAATGCAGTCTTGGACCGAAAGTTCTACTTCCGCAAGGATCCGTTCTCTCCTCGTGCACGTAGACCGCACCCGCAGTCTTCTACTAATGGTGAAGTGTCGTCTGCCACATCATCCGCCGTTAATACACCACCCCCGTCGCCTCCACTTAAACCAGTAGAGTCGGAATATGAGCTCATGACTATCTCAGATATCATCAACGGTTCTGCCGACGGATCATTCCCCGGATTGATCCCGCTTGTCGAATCATACTTGAACAGTGTCAATGTGGACGTTGAAACGCGCTGCTTTCTGGCAACATACCTCGACCTCATTCGGAAACGGGCAAACGGAACCCTCTGGACTGGGGCGCGGTGGATCCGTGAATATGTTGCTTCGCATCCTGCATATAAGCATGATAGTGTCGTCTCCGAAGAAATATGCTACGATCTTGTGAAGGCAGTTGAGGAGATGTCTGTAAAAGAAGGAAAGCACGGGAGTGTCGGATGGGAGCTTCTTAGAGGCAGGAAGTAAGACGGCGAAAAGTTCAGCTCTATATAGACATAGTATTTTAGTTCGGGTAGTAGATAGGATTGTTTCTCCTGATATCCTTCATCATGGCTAAGAGATCAATTATGTTCACTGTGTCCACGTTGCATCTAGGCCTGTTATTATCCATTCATCTTGCTTTCCACAACCCTCATCCGAGGCTCCAATGCATAACCACGGGCAGGACAGGATAACAACTGTATTGCTTATAGCAACGAATTTTTTTCCTCCTCAGTTGGCCATCGACATGAATCAGCTAGCCCAGTCACTTTCCATTCTCCGTTGAGTTTATGAAGCACGAAAAGTTCGACACCCACATGGTTCACAACGCCATTGATCTTCGATCTGAACGGCGCCCACACTGCAGCCATATTACCCAATTCGTGTACTTTCACCTCAGGATCCCAGATCCGCTCGTCGATCTCATCCTGCACATTTGCAATCTGCTCCACAAAGACGCCAATCGTACAGAATCGGGGTACCATAGGCGGCGGTGGCCAAAGTGACATTCCTCCTGCTCGGATGCAGTATTTCTCGAACTCGGCCGACGACTTCGCATTTAATGCCGCAAGGAAGCCGTGCGTGACAGCGATGATGGCTTCTTCCTCAGGTGATGGAGGTGGTGAACATATTGGCGTCATGGGAAGAGGCTCAGGTGACGATATTGTCCACCACACTCTGCAGATACGCCTAAACAACGGATATATGACGCGAGGGTAGATACACGAGAATCGCATCCTCTTGCTGTCTCTGTTCTTGAGGCTTTGGAAAGTTAACAATCGCATAGTGGATCTATGATTTCCAGGGTAATGGCGTTGAGGTGCTTCGACTAGATGCGTGTCGCTTGACGACCGCGATCTGCAGGCGGTGCGATGAAAGGAGGTCAAATCACTGAAGACTGCTATACTGTGCTGAAAAGCATGGGGCAGTGGAGAATGACACCTTAGAAGACACCGGTTATCACCCTTATGTGAAGAATCAGGTTTTCAAGCAAACCCTTAAGCAAGATCGTCCAGGTGTGCTACAACGCTAAGATTAGTACCACTCTGCCTCACTAGGGCAGCTCTCACAGCCGATGCATGTCGAGGCTACATGAGGGTCCCGTGTTGATCCAAGGAGGCTAGCTAGCCGGTTGTGCCACACGCATGCCCAGAAATTGAGGATCTATAGCAGAAGCCGAACATGATGCTCCATGAAACCTCTGCTTTTGAGCCCTTTGTAGAATGGGCGGCTCCTGCTATTGAATCTTGTACGACAAATCAATACTGGTCAGGGGTTCTCCATGTGACGGACTGTTTAACATATGTCATTTTGTCTCGGGTGTAGAAACATGGCTAGATAGTTCATATCTTGCACATTATAGGATACGAACTGTCTCAGTACGGCATATCAATAAGTGTTCTGGAAGATGCTGCCTCAGGAAAGCCATCAAGATTATGTGCTAAACCTAAGGAGGTGCCATCCACGTGCAGGGAACTTCTACTTACAATCCAGTCGGCTTAGTTCAATTCCCACATACAACTTACAATCGGCCATCTTCTTCACAGCATATCCACGCGAACCCACTGTGGGCTATGATAATATTTTCCTGTTCAATCCTCCAAGTAAGACATGGAAGATCGGACCCCCACATAGTCAAGCACGCAATTAATCAAGTCAGCTACCTTACAGGAAGCAAAAGAAAGACGGACAATTAGCCCCTAGCCCTTCAAGTCACATCCAACAAGAAGAGATCTTTGGAATCGCCGGCAAATCTTCGGGGCATTCATCAATCAAACTTCAACCGCGTCCACTATGAACAATCCCACCGCGGAAGCCCCACGAGTCATCCCTCCACAACCAATTTGGGGCCCGACAATCTTCTCTATAAGGGGAAACTCTCTTTAGCCGGCTGGCCATTCATTGAATGTCAAAATTCACCCCCGCAATTCCATGACCCCGATTACTCCGGATCCCACTGCGTCATAAACTCCACCCCCACAATATACCATTGTATGATGAATCGGGCCCCGACTCTTTTATCCTTGTTGCTCAAGTCCCGACTTTAAGTCCCGAGAGCATAGGGAGAATTACATATGGGGATGTATACCCCGCAACTGATGGCATTTCACATAAAGAGGGCAGGGTAGGTTTTGCAGGATGCGGGAGTTGGCACAGTCGTGTAGATTCTTTTTCAAAGGGCACGCAAGATGCTCACGACAATTATCTGTCTCTCTGCGCTGTGGGTCGCTGGCAATGCTGCTCCGAGCAGTATACCAGGCCCAACAGCCCATGTCCGCAATGGGACATATGTCGGGGTAAAAAACGACCACTACCAGCAGGACTTTTTCCTGGGTATACCATATGCGCAGCAGCCGATCGGTGACCTACGGTTCACGGTGCCCCAATCATTGAATGAAAGCTGGGATGGAGTGCACGATGCGAAAGAGTACTCTAACATCTGTGTGGGATATGGTGTAAGTGATGATTTGACTCGATATGTCTGCTCCCGACCTCATGATTGGCAAGCTAACTAGGAATAGACAGATTCAATCTGGTATCCGATGTCCGAAGCTTGTCTTACCTTGAACGTGGTCCGAGGTTCATCCGCGAGTGAGGGCTCCAATCTCCCCGTGGGTGTTTGGATCCACGGTGGTGGATTCTATATGGGCTCAGGGTCAGATGAGCGGTATAACATGTCTGCTATTGTGGCAAACTCGTATAGGATCGGTGAGTTGTTTTCGACTGAGTCGTCGAGGAGATACTGAACTATGCAGGCAAACCGTTCATCGCGGTGACCTTGAACTATCGCCTCTCCGCGTGGGGCTTCTTGAGTTCCAGTGAGGTCGCTAGTAGTGGAAACACCAACCTTGGTCTCCGGGACCAGAGACTGGCGTTACAGTGGATCAAAGAGAATATCCGGGCCTTCGGTGGCGATCCAGAGAAGGTCACAATCTGGGGAGAGTCCGCAGGGGGAATGTCCGTTGGCACTCATCTTATCGCATACGGTGGCAGAGACGACGGTCTCTTCCGCGGAGCGATTATGCAATCTGGCGGATCCATAACAGCCAGTCCAATGAATGACACCGGCTACCAGGCGATGTACGATGAAGTGGTAGCGAAAGTCGGTTGCTCTAATGCCGCCGATACGCTGCAATGTCTGCGCGAGGTTCCATTCGAGGAATTGAATACCGTCTTCAACGGCACTGACGGCAATCCAGCGTACTCCTTCTCGCCCATAGCTGACCAGGATCTCGTGAGGGGCCGGGGAAGCGTCCAGCTGGACCAACATGAATTCGTCAAAGTGCCCATCCTCGCAGGCACCAATACCGACGAAGGGGCTAGTTTTGGTCCCACAGGGATCAATACCACGGAGCAGTTCTACGCATACCTCACCGGTTAGTATTATGAATTACATCTCCTCTCCCTTTCCCTCGGTCACATGTGTATGTTACTATGTACTAAACAATGCCCACACCACCAGACGGAACATCCGGCTTCAAACTCCCGTCATCTACAGCTAATGAGATCCTCGATCTCTACCCAGACGACCCATCACAAGGAATCCCGGAGTTCCTCGGCGACCAGCGAGTACCCTCAAAGGGCTACCAGTGGCGCCGTACATCGGCCTACGCCGGGGACTACTCGATGCATGCGAACCGACGACGACAATGCGAAGCCTGGACGGAGACCTCAACCCCGGCCTACTGTTACCGATTCAATATGCGAGGGGCGGACGTTCCGTATCTGTCCGGCGCCGCACACTTTGAGGAAGTCGCTTTTGTGTTCAACAACATTGAGGGGCTTGGGTATCACTACGGGAAGCCGTTCGCAGGGATGCCCGAGTCGTATAGCCAGTTGAGCACGCTGATGGCGAGTATGTGGGCGTCGTTTATCCACGACTTAGATCCGAATTCGGGCATCAAGGATGGGGAGGTTCGCTGGCAGGCGTATGGGGCGGACCAGCCGGTCGATCTGGTGTTCGATGCGAATGTCACGAGCTATATGGAGCCGGACACGTGGCGGAAGGAGGGGATCGATTATATCAACTCGATGGCAGAGACATATTGGCGGTAGTATAGCAGAAAAGCTAGTCCTGGCTTGTTAACTACCAGGTTGCACACTGCCCAATCCAAGTGAACATGAAGTCATGATGAGATCTCTAAATTCCCAGAACAATTCGCCAAATCGGGTAAGGCTAGTCCTCCTAACTAGCCACAAACCAAGACTAAACCCCCTACAAACATAACCTTCTTCATGAAATTTCCAGAAATAACCAAGGCAACAAGACTAAAACTAAATCTAAAAATACGAATAAAATGACATTAAATTAGATCAAAGTAAACTACTTAATTTCCCAAAAAAGACGAAGAAGAAAAAAAAAAAAGAACCCAAAAAAGAACCAAGCCAAAATACCGAACCGCACAATTCCCGAACGCACTCTCCAAAAATAGCACACTTTAAATTAAGCAATTTAAACCATGTGCGCGTGATTATGAATGCTTACAAGCACACAACAAGGCAGGCCAACAACCCCATACGGACTACGGGATAACGGAACCCCCCCCATTCCTGTCAAAGTACTCCAAAGCCCCAGTCCGCGAATTCAATAGTCTGCAACGCTCAAGTGGGCGCCTGGAGTCGCCTGTCATGGCATGTCCCGAGGGCCAGTTGGAGAGCGGGTAATTAAGCAGAATTTCCTCGGTAGCGAATTGGACCTGTGACTGGGGATTGCGTCGGGATCTTCAGTCTACTCTATTAGGGAGGGAGTGAAGAAAATCAAGGAAAGAGAAAACAAACATGTGTAATTTTACCTGAAATTTTGCATAAAAGGTAAACCACCAAATACAGAGTCGGCACAATACAAGCCACGCGTAGCTTCAGACCCAAACCCCCGGTATTCCCAGAAGAAGCCTATTATCCAAGAACAATCCCCTCAACCATGGTACGAGCCACGGATTAACGCCTTTCTAGAACGTCACAAAACCCTTTCTCGGAAATGACAAGCGAGAGATCCAATATCTTGATTCCTGTGGTTGAAGCAATGAAATTAACCGGGTTGACATTCAGTAAATCGGAATGCAGTGGCGGTGCAAATCTGTGGTTAGTTTGATTATCTGCTGTCGATCGGTGATTGCAGATTGTGCTCATGTGGGTAATAAACTGGCTATCGGGGACTCATTTGGGCCTTTTATTCTCCTGCTTCTTTCTGTCTAGTTCCCCTTTTCATTTTCATTTTCTTTCATTTTATTTTTCTTT
This sequence comes from Aspergillus sojae, assembly GCA_008274985.1. NCBI lineage: Eukaryota > Fungi > Ascomycota > Eurotiomycetes > Eurotiales > Aspergillaceae > Aspergillus > Aspergillus sojae. Next base: position 2,846,408 of record CP035527.1, on the reverse strand, counting down.
TCTTTAATTTTTTCTCTTCTTTTATTTCTTTTTTAACTTGGGTTTCTTGGAGACCATTTTCTTGATTCGGTGACAATAGGATTGTTGGGTGCGGATCTTCTATCGTTTCTGGTTCACACGTGTCGTGGGGTTGGGGATTGCGCATTCTAGAAGGTGAGGGTTCCATGGGTCGAGGTTGCGTATTAGGTTTCTTGTATTTGTCTTTCCCCTTTTTACACAGTACTCTTTCTATCTGTTTGTGAATACGTTTATTACAAGTGTGCTTTTGCAGTTTTAAAATGGGGTAGATAGTTTACACTTATGTCTGGTTGAGTTTTCTGGTGGTTATTACCTCATGATTCAGGCAATGTAACCCTATATTCTAGACCTTACTCGATGTGAAGAAGGAACTTGGAAATAATGAGAGGAACGAATGTAATATTGAGCATAAGAGAAAAGTATATGAACGTATAACTAAATTGAAAAGGAAAAGAAATGAAATGAAAAGGGAACCAACATACCCGGCCAATCTACTCAACCGAGGCATATTCAGTGCAGCAGAACAATTCGCTACAAGTACAACTCCATTCATAGATATGCCTTCAGAGGCTATATCAACAATCACTAAACAGACTAGATCATTAGACAAATAAAGCCACATTCCAAATAGACATTGCATTCAACGAAGCCTCAACCCCTCCAACCCACCATACACCATCCTACCCTGCGTACAAATATATATACATCCCTTCTATACCAAGCAACACGCCCAAAAACCTGGAATCAACAATAACTTAATAAACCAAAACTCGAACACAAATACAAATACAACCTACACCACACCAGATCCAGACCCCCAACCCAACCTCTCACCCGAAATCCATCTCCATCGGGCAAGCTGCAGCTGCAGAACTCCCACCCGGGCTATGCAATCCAGACCAATCAGCCACGGATAACACGGGGAGGGGATTAAACCGACTAATAGCCAATCAAGAGACCTGTGTCAGCAGTCGCCCAAGAATCTGGGAAAGTCCCCTGCATAGTCACTGCATGAGCTTTGTGCTTATTGCAGGTGGACTATAGTATTGGGCGGCGTGGTTATAGTTATGGGTGTTATGTGTGCAATGCGGTTTACGTGATAACTCGGGGATTCAATAGAATAAATTAATGTGTAGGGTTTGCTTTGATTGGATTATGGATTGTACTTCTTTGTGTGCGTATCTATTTGCATATACGATGTACGTGCATAGTATGGGTTCTGGTACTAAAGTGAATGTGTATGTACATAGTCATACAATATACAACCTCAGCTGATACTTACGTATATCCCATATCAATCAAACAATAAACCGACACATTTCCCGAGATCTACGAGGTTACCTCGTAACCAGAAACAATAGAATCCAAAAACCCCATATAAGAATAGAACAGAATAGAAAAAAATCAATAGACAATCACAGGTGAGGCGAAAAGAGTGGACCACGAAAATCAACCCCAACAACTAAGACACTTCCAGTTATCATCTCCGGAGCCTTCTATGGCTTATTGTCTCTGACTGGACATTCTACCGCAGGTGTGGCTCTACTCCGGAGAACAGGCAATATGATTTGGAGGACGGTACGAGTCATGGGTAGTAATCAGGGTTAATTTATTCCGCACTCCTTCTAGAAACCGAATCGGGGGCGGGCTGGCTATCCACTTCGTTTGTACCCACTTACGGCATGGGCATTCGGTCTCGTATCCGAGGCTGTTGGGTGGTTCACCGGGGATTTTACTAATATATTAAATATATTAATTCGGCGTAAGCGAAAGATACGTAGGTGGAATGAAAGTATTGTTGGGATGAAAAACCATGGAGAGTGTAGAAGGAGGTCGGAGCGCTGTCTATCTCTCCTAAAAAGTAAGTTTGATATTACTAGAGGCAGATAAACTTCGGGTGACAGGTTCCCCCTACATTAGTAGGTAGGGACTACTGTAGATACTAGATACATACTTTCTATCTAATCTACCATTGACCTGCCCGAATAGGCACCACGGACAACACCGCCACTTCGTCAACAATAATCGAAGGGAAAAGGTTGCCTACCGACAGTGGATCAACAATAACTTAAGCAGCTCAACCGAACCGGTCAGTATGCAGCCGACATGATCCCTTAGTCGAGTCCACTCCAGTTAAGGTAGGCAGCTAACCAGATAGACAGACAGATGGCCCAGTGGAGATCCCAATATCCGCATATCCAACGGTCCTCGGACCTCAGTAGGGACTCGGAAAAAAAGAAAAAAGAAAAATTTTTAAATAAATTAATAAAGAAAACTGAACTATCTCGTGCTAAAAACCGGATGAGAAACAGTAGACTGAGCGACTAAGCCAGGCTAAGCCCCGTCGCGAACGTTAGACGGTTCCCAAAACGGCAATTTTTAATTTAAACCTGGGATCAATTTAATCAATCGATGTTTCTATCGTTAGATGGCACTAAGTACTATCTGTAGTTCTTGTACACCGCGATCTCATGAGATCATTCCATTTGAGTCCGGATTTACCCCTATCGCCTCCGCGGAGGAGGAGTTATTCGGATCAACACTTTGATTATTTCTCCCTTGATAAATTAATTTCTTCTTCGTCGACGAGCTAGAAACGGGTGGTGTGTGGGCCTCCCCCGTAGTAGCAAGTCGGCTAGCTGGTTGTCGTTTTTCCCAGCCCACCGTTGAGGTCGAGTCAGTTTAGTCGATTAGTGATATTGGCTGGTGGATAGATTTACACCGACTTAAAGGAGATCTGTCGACTACGCGGGATCCGGGTGTTGTAATTCATGAACGTATCCATCCATCCACCCCCTCCCCCCCCCGAGATAGCCAGCTCCGTGAGCTTGACAAAATCTGTGTAAAAGAAAAGCTGTATGATATGCTACGCTATAGCAGGGGTGGTGGGATACTTGGCAAGGCTCGGTGTCACTGTCTTCAACTGTAAATTAAATTATCTCATTTGCTGAAACTTCCCCTCCTATAAAAGCTTATATTATCATTCTTATAACGGAGATCAGAGCCCAATACGATATGTACATTTAAACTCTCAAGATAAGAAAGAGTACTACGTAACCACCCCTGCCCGGCCATACATAACAGACTCCGTTAAGCTCCTGTAAGTATCCAGCGACTCGGTAGATTCGGAAATATAAGGCGCCATGACTCGACTCGAGAGTTATTCTCCGAGGCTAAGTTGGAATCTTGGTACGCCAAAAAGCGGGAAGGAATGGGAACTGAAAGGGGTGGCGGAATTAATTTCGAATCAAATGTCAGGAAACAAAGAATGAAAGAAGGTTAAGGGACAAAAGGAGGTTAGATTGGACAATTTACTTCATGTGTTTCTTATTAGTTTATTTATTTATTTAGGTTTTGTTCTTTTTCTTTTTCCAATTTTCTTACAAACTCCCAGGGGGGTGGGAACTGGGAAAGAGCAAAAGGAAAAGAAAGAAAAAAAAGAAAAGAAAAGGCGGGAGGTGGGCCGCTAGTCTCCTTTTTGGGAGGGCACATCCCTGCTAGTATCCCGTCATTATACCCGTACGGAGGACGGTGGGATTCCCTACTATCTGGCAACGGTAGGGAACTATAATCCATCCGGCCGAAAGGATATCTGGGAGTTAAGTAAAGAAACAGCAAATGATTTGGAACATGTTATTGGGAAGGTACGTAAAAGATAAACCAAAATGATCAATTTTGCAACAGGAAGGGACTATGTACTTAGCTGGATTTGTGGCTGAGGGACCGGTCGATATGGCTTTACACACTTCCAGTGCGGCGTATTTCGCTGGTACAAGTATGTCAATCGTGAATATTACCAAGTAGTAACGTCCAATAGGTACTTCTCCTGTACGTAAAAACAGAGGGGAAACAACAAAAAAAAAGGCAGGACGTTACTGGGTTATTTCGACTATTGCTTAACCTAGTTGATATTTTATCCGGTCATCAAAGCGTTTTGATTAGCTAACCGAAGTCAATTCCCAATCGGTCGGGCTGCAGCACGCGAGAGGTTAGTGCCGCCCAGACTAAACTGTTTTTGGACAAAACCCCAGCTGTCAACTTCTTTTTCAGGTCAAGACATCGGAGAGTTTATCGGGATAAGGTTCCACCGATCCTGTTCTTCTTCTGATGATGCTGCTTCATTCTGTTCCCCGTTGGTGGGTTTCCCTCCCTCCACCTGCACAGCGTCCATTCGTTCCCATATTGGGCTTGGTGTTGGTCATGGCTGGTGATAGGTTACCTGCAGGATGCCCGATTTTGTTCCCGTTAACTAATCAACTACCACCGTACTAAACCTCTTCGACAACAAGGTAGTACCTATTGCGGACCCAAATCCTTGCCGTCCAATAGTTCCCAACCGCCATGTGTCAGTCTGTCATATTGATCGTTCTACACGGTAAGTCTCCCTGCAGAGATGCGTCCCTGGGAAGAGAACGCGCGCGGGTGGATTGGATCACACCCCCTTCGGATCGCAATCTAAATTTTGAGGCCGATCAGCCAGAGCTACGGAATCTAGCCCACCCTGGCCAGTCTCAATGGGGAAAATTGTGGACTATCCGTGATAATAGTTCAACTCGTTGGATGTTGAGTGACTTGTTGGAAAATTGCGATCGCGTTTTGCGCCCTTCCCATCTTAGTCGACTCGCCGTCGCTCCTTTCTCTGATTGGTCTTGGTACCTCACTGATCGTCATGGGGCGATCAGAGGAAATTGAGAAACAGTGGCAGTCCCACAACGTGTCTGGGTAAAACTACTAGTAAGGAATCATCATAATAATAATAATAAAAAAGGAGGGGTGTAGATTTTTCTTAGGGCGATTTTAGCGAGAGCGCTCTCAACGGTTTTTGGCCCATCAGTCTATCCAGTCTGGCGCTGTCGATCTCATCCGCCCGGTCCACTGCCTGTCAGCTCCATGATCTATCGCTTGTTGTCCGCCTGTCGCTTGCAAGGTCGATGGGAAAGCTATCGAGGGGACTTTCCTGGGGAATGTACACACGATTGGTGGGTAATAACCTAGTCTGATGACCCCAATCTTGGACTGGATATGATCTGCCATCCTAGGGATTTAGTCCATCATGTCGGCAGTTGGAACTTAGGCTCCCGTCAACATTTTGTTTTGTTGCGTGGTCAAAGGATCAACAAGGAGTAAGAGTGACGTCTCCATTTTCTCGTAAAGATCCGTAAGATCGGATAGGTGGCTGGAGGTGTTATTCCGCCACATGCCGTACACACTACTCCTCTCCGTCCAAGTCAAAGGCGTGTGGTGAACGGCTGGAGTTGTCTATCCAGAGTAGATCCATCTTAACGGCCGGCGCAAATACCCCACCCTTAGAGACAGCGCCGTAGCACAAACTGTAATGATGCATCCTTACGGATCTCCCCCAATTCGGGACGGATGTGGTCCGCTGAGTAGCAAGTATCGTGTTAGAGAGGAACTAGAAGAGATTATGTCGGTGTATGCGATGGGCGATGTGTCTCCACGTCGTAACGGGCCATGACTCGTCCTGCTGTTTTGATTTATGCTTATGAGCAGGTTTCTTGACTAACAACCAATGGTGAGGCCAATCCACTATGGATGGCGTCCAGAAACATTGTCTAATGGTATTAGAGAGGGCTGTGTCAGAGATACACAGCAATTGTTGGTAGAGTGTTATATCCTGTTCAAGTTTGTTTATATGGTATGGTGTTCAGAGTCTTCCTTTTTGAAAGATACTGACTGATCTTCAGAGAGTGGAGCATCGTCGAGGAGCAGCTGACACGGAGTCCTCTGGTGGACTTTTGACCTGTTCGCGAACGAGACCACTTGTATTGTATACCAATCGGTGATCCAGGCGAGAGGAAGTACCATTCCATAAGCTGTATATACTCCGTACATACATACGTTCCGACGTGCCGTTCCCATAGTAGTTGACGATTTAGCGTCCTTGGCTGGAGACAACGATGTCGGTTGGAACCGGCGTGCAGTAAGTTTCCCATCCTGGATAAGCTGCTATCTGGTCAATGCGCGGCGCGGTTCATTGTCGACCATCGGGAACTCGACTCTCCAACGCGACGTCTCGGGATTTGCTTTCCTTAGTTCGATCCAACGATACTTGCACTAGTCAGCAGGGATTTTAAGCGGAACCCACTATCCTGTCCCACACCACAAAACCTAAGATTGGACCAGGATTCCTACGCTCTCGAAAAGGAAAAAGAGAGGGGGGGGGGGGGGGGGGAAAGAAAGAAAGAAAACAAAAATTCTAGGAGAAATGAAACAAGGGAAATTGTGCCCGAGCAATTTGGTTGATATCTCCTGGAAGACGTGTAGATTCATTGTTCGTAGAGGCAGGTATAAGTGAAAATAAAGTAATGAACAAACGGTCGCAGGAACGAGGGAAAGTGACTTTCGAGTAATTATGGGCGTTATCCGTCAGCATTTTGACAGGCAACGTTCCCCAACTTGTTACGGGTCTGATTGGATGAGTCGAGTTTCGCGCGACCGTTAGATCCATCACCGGATGCCTCCTGTAGTCTGTGCATCTACAAGAGTCAGATCAAAGCTGATGCAGAGAGTGCTGTCTCCTTGGAAACGAAAGACTCCTTCGCTATGGTAGACGTATAATGGAAGGACAGGAAAAGGAACAATGTAGGGAAAAAGGACAAAAAACAAAATAAAAAAAATAAAAAAAGAAAGAAAGGGTTCTCCAGCTGTAAAAGGCAAGTCACGGTACCTACATTCCACCATCGTCACATGTTCGCAATCATTTCGATCTACTCGTGTAACGTTCAATCTCCAACCGATAGAATCGCTAGGTATATTATTCTTCATTGGGGAGAAAAAGAAAAAAGAAAGTAAAAGATCGGATCGGGGATCGCAGCGCCATCTGCAGCATGGAAGGCTGAACTCCAGTGAATCAAGTCCACTTGGGAACCGAGGAAGAGAAACGCTTCGACCGGAATCTAGGATGCTGCAGTCCGTAGTGTAAGATCTTGCAGCTCCAACGGGCGTGATGTGACACCTCTCTCCGCATGGATACCGTACGTATGCACCTAGCGACTGGGTACTTGAATGTATGTAAATGTAAGGTGTATGTATGATTGTATGTGGCTGGGAGCGGAGTACATACATACCCAACAAGCCACCAGATGTAGTATCATTACGGTGGTATTTCAGGAAGCCTGCAGATTGAGTTAAATCTCGATGGGTGGGCGTGTTCGGCGCATGAGCCCCTGCCGACGCCTCACAGGGTCAAAGTCCTGACCTCGGATGATTGTGATCCCACGATTTCTCTTATATTAAGTATCATTTGTTTTGTATTTCCTACTGTACTGCGTACAATAGAGTATATCATTCCAATCCATGCAGTAACAAAAAGGCATAAGACTACCCTTCCAACAGAGAATAGGTATATTATATGTACATAAAATATGCCTGATACCTGGGGCATCCAATCCCGGACTAACACAGTACAGGATATGAGTTCATCGCCGATAATGATGATCGGCGCGTATGTCAGCTATGAGGTCATTGCTTCCTCTGCCACATTCAACTCAGCCGTAAAAGAAGAAAATGGACAAATTTACTTCACGATCCACTCGGGATTCCACAATCAATGTATGCCCGTGCTACCTTACGAGTCGTAGTACAGGTGGATGCGGACTTGCCGGTCGGAAGCTGCGCATGCAGCCAGAAGAGGCAACGGTCAAATGTCGGTTGTTATAATGGAACAAACACACACTGGCCGATGTGGAATGCCACTAATCAATTTCAGTATTAGTCAAGGCCGTCTGCATTGAAGGGATCACGCTGAAAAACAAGGAACTGAAGTTGCGGTCCTCGGGGAATAGACCCCAAAAAGCATGCCGCCGAATGGGATACAAAAATAAAAAAATTAAAATAAACTGAATTCTAATTCTAAGAAACGAGAAGGAATCCAGGGCAGGGAAAAATATCCTTCAGTCATTGACTGTTACGTCAATGAATGGGAGCGAAGTTAATCGGCGGTGACAAAAATAAGGAATGAGCTCGCCCGTTAGATATCCCCCAATCATGTGGTCCGGATCTCGGTTCAGAATTAGATCGAGCTTCCATAAATCCACAACGTGCATGATAGTTCAGATTCATTTAATTTACTTACTTAATTAAATTAATCAATGAAGCAATCAATCGAGAGAGACGAGATGAAGAGGATGACGATAAATCAGGAATGTCGTCGGTACGGTGGAGCGTGGGTACTCTAGTGCATGGGTCTAAACTTAGTAATACTATTCTCTTTTTGGCTGGACCAGAGTTTCTACAACCACCAAACGAAGAGAACAATTGTTCGGGTCCTGTTGGACTATTGAAGTTGGGTGTTTAAAATGACATAAAACTAGCGGGGAGAGAGAGGGGGGAGGGGGATGTGGTGATGCGACAACCCATGCGACACCATCTCTGCTTTGGGGAAATCATCCGACCCCAGGACATGCTGATAAATGCCTATGATTCATGGAAGAGATAAGTAGTGGTGTGATATTGATTGAATCCAATCACCCCCCCGAAGAAGCAACGCACACTAGATAATTCCAGGGTTAAAAACTCAATCGATCGAAGGGTGGATGCCATTCAAGGACTTACGGAGCCAGGTATCCAGTCAGTATATTAATTAATACCATAGTTGGATAGAAGGAAACCACGCGGGACCCAGTCATGGAAGGAGAAACGCTATACCCCCTCGGTCCGACGGCATCCCTTTAGGTGCATTTTTGGAACATACTATACTCAATAGTGTGCTCCATTAATATCGATTAGAATCGTCAGTCCTGCCGCCAACAACGAAAAAAACAATAAGAATCTCTCAGTCCGAGGAGATCGTGAATGACGACAATGGTGCCACCCACCCACGGCTATGCCCGAGATCTTGAGCAAGGGAGGGCGGGGGTGAGCGTGGTACGGTACCATGGAACAATTCTCTCAGGTACAAGGGGGCAGTGGATTTCGATGTAATAGTGAAGGTCTGGAATCTTTCTAGTGTTCTTCTATTTCGGTATTTATTTTTATTTTTATTTTTACCCAGATATTTTTCCCCTTTCAAGAATTCCCTTAGTATATCTCAGTTTTATTAGTTTGGAAATGGTTCATCAGTGGAAAACCCAGAACAAAGAGAGTGTGGGTGTTCACGTTTTTGCAGGAGGGGATCTGACCATGGCTGCAGTCAAGTTGCTGCCGTGTGGCGGTCGGATCGCTTCCAAGTGCGATCCAGTGTCCTTGTTTTTTTCCTCTTTCTCTTTTACTTTGCTTTTGTTTTGTTTTATTTTGTTAAAATTTTTTTTTAAAAGAACAAATTTTTTTCCCCCTTTCTTTTCATTTCCCTCTAGTAGTGGAGGATTACCAGCTGCAGGATGCTGATGGGTGTGAAAGAGCATGTTCAGTAGTAGTTTATGTGTCCTGTTGATGTGCGATCCAGCTTCCCCACTCTGATCGTTTCCAGATCTTGGCCAAGCAGAGAGATCACTGCAGTAACTTCTCAGCTCACACATGAATGGACACTTATTTTCCATGTCTTCCTTCGGTCTTTTACCCTTCTTCTATAGTGGGCAGCAATCTTCCTTTCAGGTCTCGAGTTCTCCGTGCTTTTTCATGTTAAATATATAAAAGAACGAGGATAGCATGGTATGCACGTTCACAATGTTGGTAAGCATTGCATTTGCAAATTAACAAAAAGAGAAAGAAAAAAAAGGGAAAGATGGCAGACACTGTTGCGAGACTCCTATTAGGTAACAATGGATCTGTACGAGATCTCAATCTTATCATTGATCACTTTTGCATTGTTGCCTTAAATGGGTTGCCTGGATCGCAAATAGAAAGCATGTAATATTGCGATACGCTTTGTGTACTACTGCATCTGTCACACCTAACCGCCGAGTATTCCTCAGGCAGGCACAAGCGGACATCATTGTGTATGTATGTACAATACAACAACATTACTATCATGCTTTTGAATTAAAGCCACAAAACTATAATCTTTGGAGATAAGAACTAGACAACCCAAGTTTTCTTCGCTATACTATATAATCAGTTGAACTTGTGTTGCTTCGATTCACATCTGAGTTTCCATACTAAGTGAGCTGGCCGTAAAGGACATACCACCGGTGCAAGGTAGCTTGTTAGTGGTGTGTTGAGGATGGAAGCTGAGTCCAGCAAACAGCCTGCCGAATGAATCTACATGTTGTGTATCGTTTTTTGTTTTACTTTCTACTCTCTTTCTCCTTCTTGAGTATAGTTTGCCTTTCTAATTTAAGAGGATAGAAGAGAAAAAAAAATATGGTACTTATAACATAATGACACCTTCTCTTATTCCCTCGATCGCCCGTGGACTTAGATTTGGGAACGTTAGTCATTCCCGTCTTGTTAGTCCCTTCCTTCGACTTCTTTCGTCTTTTCTTTAATTAAAGTCGGTCAGCCGTTCCCCTAATTTGTGTAGCGTGCGATCTATGGATCTCGATGCTTCCTCTGCCCCATCGCCATCAGTGATAGGGACCACTCATCATACTATTTCGCTCCAACCCCCCTCAATTACCTGAGTGGTTGACCACCCCTCTTTCCTTTTTGTGCCAGACACTAAAAGCCTACACCGTACTACGACGAAGCACTTCGTAAATCTGTACGTTAATGGCTAGTGGTAATATCCAATTTAGTTTTATTAACCATTCCCGGGTATCTTCCTGTGGCTTTATGATGAACGCTAATAAATCCGTTAGTTGGTAATCCGCCAAGTTAGACCTTTGTCGTGCATAGTACTCTAATGAACTGGTGTTACTAATAAGGACATTATGACTGTTAGATCTGTTTAGTGCGGTGGTTTCACAAATGTGACAAAAGTCCATAGGGAGAACCTCATTCTTGATTTTATGTCAGACTTTTTTTTTCTTGATTTCTCATTGATTTTATCCTCAGATGAAGAAAATCAAACAGAAAAGAAAAGGTAAAATAAAAAATAAAAATAAAAAATTAGGGAATAATTGGGGTACCAGAGGTACATACATACTGTACAATGGATTGTATTGTCGTATTGTCGTATTGTTGTTAATTACGTACTGTGTATGGAATACACAGGGAGGGGGGAAGAAAAATGAAAATAAAAAAAAGTGGAAAAGTAAACTACTGCTAATTACTTGTTCTCTTGTTTTTATTATTTGAATTTATTAATTTATTATTATAATTTTTGAATTTTTGGTCAGGGACGACCGCCCCCCCTGGTAAGGCTCCATCGCACCCCACCCAGATATCCGCACATCGCCAATATGATCCCAACTCACTCCACACTTTGTCGAAGATCCGCAGTTCGCAGCGTAAAGCTTCTGTAATTCGCCGTAACTTTAAACTGGTCACGACGGCGAGTGTGATTCGACGATCTCGTAGTCCCATTTTGGCTTTTCTGGCTGTCTCTCTTTTTCTTTTTCGTTTTTCTTTTTCTTTTTTTTTTTTCCCAGGTCTGAGCTCATCCTGTCCTGGGCCGACGTCGTTAGCTGCTAGCTCTTTCGCTGGACCCTCCCTCCCATATCTCTCGTGGCCGTGTGTGTGTGTAATGTGCGGGACTGCTTGTGGTGGTCTTTTAGGACTAGTCTTGAGGTACTGGAGGTCTTTAATAGTTTCCTTATTTTTATTTTTCGTTTTTCCTTTTATTCTTTTTTGATTTAATTGCTGAGGTACTAGTACTAGTATTATAATTAATTACTTTTTTTTCTTTTGGGGATTTATTTATTTTTTCGATTTGATTTACTAGTCTATGATCAATTCTTCTCCATCGATTATAACTTATACTTTTTCTTCTGCTTCTTCATCTTCCTCTCACTCTTTCCCTTACCGCGAAGCTACCTCTCTTCCTCTCTTCGTCTCACCCTCTCAGCTCTCATCCTCTCACATTTCCCAGGGAAAAAAAAAAGAGGACGATTTTTCCTCTTTTCCTCCCCCAAGGCAATTGTCTCCTGATCTATAATTCATACCCACTAATAAATCTCACCCCTCCTCTGGTCTTCCTCTATCATCTATCTCTACACACATTCCCTATAATAGGTTTTATCTTCTGCCAATTCTTCAAGTTTTCTTTTTTGTCGGGAACGAGAAAGAGAGACGAGAAGACAACAAGTTTAATTAGAGAGTCCTGTCTCCCTTCCACGCGACGCACTCATATCTCTTGTTATCCCTTGCGTTTACTGGGCCTCCGCCGCTCGACACCCGCTCACCAAACTTAAACCACAAATCGAGTCTATCTGAGGATTCGAAATCTGACTGTTAAATTTCGCTGTGCGAATTTGGCTTTGGACAGATGATTCTTCCAGACGCAGGAAGGGCCGTTCCGATCTGATCTGTTCGCTGCGCACTACGGGTGCGTGCCGTACTTTTGCTATCGAATTAATTGCATTTGAATTGCGGGTATTCTAATCGCGATCGCATCGCCTGCAGACTGCCTGATCTTGCTCCCCCCCCAACGCCACTTTTTTTTTTTTTTTTTTTCTCTCACACTTCTGGGGCTTCTCCCCAATCATCGAGTCGCCGCTCTCTACTTTAACTATTCCCCTCTGGGCCAACACGGAACCGACGGGCCTTTTCCTCCTTGGGTTCCTCTTACGTCCGCATCTCGCCCGACTTGATCTCTTTCTCTTCATTTTCCCTTCCCCACAGCCGCCACCCAACCCCCAGGCATCTCTGGTTCAAGGGAAGAAAGGTGGCCTGATAATTTCTATCTTTCCTATCCTTTTCATTAATCGGAAATACGAAGAAAAGAAAGAAGAAGAACGTTCGAAATCGATTTACTCGAGTGGTGACGCGCACTTGAAGGACGGCAATCGTTTATCGGAAAACCGTTGGAATTGTTTTTACTTTTCATCCCTTCGCCTCTAAAGCTCACTGTTCTCGGCCGGTCGCTTTCGCCGTTTCAACCCGCCCACACTTCTATTATCTTATTCCATTTTTTTCTATTTCTAAAAATTGACGATCTGGTACCCTCTCCCACGGTACACTATTAGATCATAGCCGAGGCGACTGATGGTGCATGAGGTCAAGGACGAAATCGCAAGGATATAACCGGAAGCATTGGCATGATGGGGTCATTGGAAGCTGGTCATAGGCATAGGTTCGTACTTTATTAAACCGATCGCCTTCTCGTCGTCGCAAGCGTCCGAGTTTATTTCGGATCACACGTACTGATTTCAACCTTCTTGGAACGCATAGGGACCATCTGCCAGCTCTTGGTTTTCTAGGAAAAGACGGATCGGGATATCCCCCCAAACACCCTGCTGTTGCATCGGCCCCTGTCACATCCCCAGGAGCTCTTCTCAGCCCAACAAGCATGTATGCCGGCCAGCCATTACCATGCTCATACCCAACGTCGTCCGCCAGCGTACCGTCTGTGCAGCCTGGTTATATCTCGCCTACGGGTTCGCGGCGCGCGCTTGAGGAGGAGAAGGAGAAACAACAGTCACAACCACAAAGGCAATCACTCCCGTCCATCCACGAGGCGTTAGGAAACGATAACCCCCTTCCGTATCCTGCGCCTACATCGGCGGCTCCTCAGCAGCCTCATCATGCACCGCATTCGCATCTCCTGTCAAATGTTATAGGACGGCCGACTGGCGAAGCACCGTCGGGGCCACCAAATCCGTTTTCAAATGTGGTATCCTCAGGGCCTTATGTAGTGCGGGACTCAGCGTACCCTCAATCCCAACTACAAGCAGAAGCATCTCGGGCGAGTTTGGCCTCAGTCACGACTCAAGATTCGCGAAACCACTCGATTCAATCTCTGAGTTCGGGCAAGTCACCTACGCAGAGTCAAAAAACGGGGATCACTTCAATCGCTGGCTCGCAGACGGGATCCGCCTATGAATACAGTGCTCCTACTTCTGCGGGCAGCATCGCCTCCCCCAACGGCTATGGTACATTTCCGCAGAACTTCTCCTTTCAGTCGCAGCCACCGCCAAATGCGCCAACATATCCGGTTGCGTATGACGCCCGACCCTACGGTACTACATGGAAGTCGGGTGTGCCCGAAACTGCGCGTGTCGAGGAAATGAGGGGTGGACTTGCGGGTCGTGCTATTGCGGGACAAATCCCGGGTGATTCTGTCAAACGGCATTTGGACGTGTATGATGTGGAGACATCGCTCAATGAGGTATGTGATCTTCTCCCCTGAAAAAATGTTGTTTTAGTGTGGACACTCGATCCTATTTTCAGTTGGCTAATTTGGAATAGATTGCCGAGATGAGCACACGCACATTGGACTTCTCACGGCACTACGCCGCAAGAGCGCACCAGACCCAGCGTTCTGGGCCCGTTATAGGGTCCCTGCCCTCTTTACAGGAAGTGGAGGAGATGCTTAGTGTCCAGCGCCGGAACCAGGATGCCTTACTACGTATACGAGCCGCGGTTGTGAGCCAAGAGCACGCATTGGCGGAGCAAATGGCCCAAAGAAAAGCTTTCAAGGCCAGTGGGGTCCGTGAGGATGACCACATGGCAATGTACCAAGACGAATACAAGGGCAGTGGCGGCTTTGCCGGACCAGATTCGAAGAAGCGACGAGGCGTAAGTTCACCTTTTTTTATTTTTTTTATTTTTATTTTTATTTTTTTTTTTTCTCCTGTTCCTTGCTTTCTGTGGGTGACTGGGTCCTAGGGTCCCAGTACCCTGTATCCGGTTTATCCCCGTTTCCCCATTCGTTGTTACTAACACAAACTATAGAAAGCAGCCCCTCCTGGTCGTTGCCACAGTTGCAACCGAGCTGAGACACCGGAATGGCGCCGCGGTCCAGACGGTGCTCGGACTCTATGCAACGCATGTGGATTGCACTATGCCAAGTTGACGCGCAAGATGGGTGCCAAACAGGCATCGTCCTTGGGTTCCAACCTTAAACCCAAAACGGCCGACTCCGCATCTCCAACTGGCCGTTAACACGTCAGGCGTCTTTTTATGTGATGTTGAAAAACAGAAAGAAAAAAAGAAAGAAAAAAACAAAAACGAAGAAAGGCTTTGGGATTAGAAGTGTCCGGCGTTTTGTGCCTCTATTTCCTCGTTGATCATAAACCTCTTTATGTTGGTGTCATTCCTGATAATTCACCCTGGACATGATACAGTTCGATTTGTTTTGGGCTCCGGGTTTCCTTCTCAGGTGTGGTTATGAAATGTTCCGAGCATGTTGGACTTTTTCTGTTCTGGTCCGATTGGTCGTTGGAGTTACTTTTTTAATACCCCTCGCACGTTGTGGGAAAAAGGCATCTGGATAGACTTTCGTTCTGGTTATTGTGTCGTTTCTGTGGGACCAGCATGTACACAGTTTTTTTCTCCTTGCCTTTTGTTATTTTCTTTTGTTGTTCGCCGGTTTTTCCCTTACTGTTTTGCGATCTGTTACAATTATACCCCAGTTACCCACTTCCCCTACTTAAACCTTACTTGGATTGCCTTACACTCCCAGTGTGCCATATGATGTTTCTTATGCACTCACGTTCTCCATGGGAGGTTCCGAAGCGCTTGGCTCGATGCAGTGATTAATGTAACCTTATTTGCTTGAATTGCCTCTGTTCGAAAAGTTGACTAGTCACGGACAATATTACTATACATATCTGAAGTAAGCCAAGAGCCCTTATTCTGTCTTTCGTGTAAGGTACCAAGCTGTGGTGGCGAACATCATGGGCTTGGCTTGAGGTGGTCTGATGAAGATGGCCATCTCCTACCCGACCCTTGGATCAAGATGCAAACGAGGGGACAACGGATTATTGTGCATCGATCGGTGTTTCCGTGACGTTGTAGATCCGCCACCGCCGTCATCGCGGTGACCTCCTCGGGGGGTGTTCGGCGATGTTCAGATGGTTCGCCTCCTAGTATGATTGTCCATTTTCGGTGAATGGATACGAATTTTTACTAGTTGCATGGCCATCGGGGTTCCCTTAGCTACCAGTGGTTCTAACTAGGTACTGAATGGTCTGATACCATGTGAATCTCGACACATCTTATGATGCCATACGTCATTCCCAAGAATTGAGGCTCTACCATTTTTTGAGGGTCAAAATAAATCATTTGAACATTAAAGAAGAAAAGAATCTCACATAAGCATGCACGCGCGATGTGCGAAAAAGTCAAGTTTGCCATCGGTATAGCCGCAATTTCTCAACTTACCCGATTTAGTATAGAATATACAATTTACATAATCAGAATCGATTGCCCAATTGCCGTCCCTTGATTGGCTGGCAGTCCATGGCGACTACGCCAAGCGGCCCTAGAACAGACTAGAACCAGCTCACGGGACCGAGTTCGATTAAGATGGCCGCCGCCTGATCGGCTCGATCTTTTCTTTTTTCGCTTCCCCCGCGGAGAAAGCGAGACGTGCCCGATTGATGTTGCTGAGGGTCCTTTTAAGGTTCATCAAAATTTTTTTGTTTTAAAATTTACTCTAGCAGGACGATATTAATCTTAAAGAGTTTAGTTGGGACTGGTTGGGTTCAAGGGCTGATTCAAGGGGCGCCAATGCGACTATCGAAATCGATCGGGATCTGATCTCATCGCATCTCATCTCATCTTGCATGATAATCCGCTTCAACCGATCATGGCTGATATTTCCAACGCCACCAGATAGCATTTGTCTCACCGCTCAATAATAAACGATGCCTTCTAGAAACACGTATGTGCGGAGATGGAGATGGAGCTGTCTCTGATCTGTTCTCCGTTCGGACCATCTGCGGGTTTCGGTCGGTGTAACATCTGCGTTGGGTCTCTGGCATTTTAGATTTCGAAGGTTTTCTTGTTCATTCTAGACTATGAAGACAAAAGAAAAAGTTTATTGAGATTAGAGAGTTCCTTGAGTTTGATGTTGCCTTTGTCTTTGTAATGAGGCTTCAAAGAGGTCCATACTAATTGGTATATGTCACGACATACCTAATTCGGTGGCATTTTACCTTGGTCCCTAAATCTCGGGCCCCTACCTAAATTAAATACAGACATATACCCTATTACCCACTGATACCGACTTACATACGTGTACACTTGATTACTTCCATTACAAGTCCGCAAATACTATACATACCGCTACTTGCCTTCGATTGCCCCATCAGTTCAAGGACGACTTGACATCGAGTATTTGGAATTCGCCTGCCGTGTGCATCCGTGCCTCACTTTTGCACCTCAATGATTTCAAATCACTTCGATCATGCCACCCTCTAACCTAGACGGTACTAGGCTCCGTTTGCCATGCAAATCCTTCCAGTCGAGGATTTGCCCCATTAGGAAGTTCATGGCCTGATGATATTCCATGGTTGGAACCGTCCGTCGGTTTAGGTTGGCTGGTTCCATTGATCCAAACCAGATGGAGCTTCTCCGAGACCCGGCCGGTCGGGTCCATGTCGACGTCATTTGGGAGGTAATTTGGGGCGTTTGTTGACTTTGGTTCTGGAAGATTATGACTGGCTAATTAGGACCTTTTCTCCGTCTATTAATTATGCTATCTTTCAGGCCTGTCATATTTTCGTGGCTCATTGCCTACTACTACTTGGCATACCGAGATACATACCAAGTACTCCAAACCACCCCGAATAATGACTCCAACGATCATCCCTTACCACTGAGTCCGACGCAGTCCCATTATTTGACCCCTCGAGCGGTCAGCCACCGAGAGATCATCCATCCTGCACAGGACACGTAGTCCTTACTTGGAGGGTACGAGTAAAAATCAACCAACCCAAATCAAATAATAGTGACAACAATAATATTAAAAAGAAAAAAAAAAAAAGACACTAATTTCGAGGTCATTCTCAAGCCCTACCCCTTCAGGCGAGATGGATCTGCATCTCGATACTCTGATAACCACATTCAGGAAGCGATTCAAGTTCTGACTGGCAGACGAAGAAAAAAATGTGGGGTATATGCAGAGACGTCGCTTACCTGACCGTCCTCAGCTGAACTCATCGTGGCTGTGTACATGCAACACGTACATGATGCATGCGTACGTGCATGGCGTTTACCGTACTCCGTATACCCGCCCGGTACTTTGTCGCAATTACTTCAGGTCATTATACAGCATCTCGATTCCTCTGACAGTTCTCCGATTCCGAGATCTCTGGCGTCTGATAGCTTGGATATATGTACCGGCTGTCCCATGTCTTATTAAGTGGCTGCAGCTGGCAGGGCCCACGGTAGAAGCAACGGGAACGTCCCGATCACGGTTCCTGGTGCGTGTCTTCTCCACCGGATCTCAGATACGCGGATACGGCTGTTGAATATTCAGCTTCGCTTTACACTTTTAGTGTTTTCCATCCCTTGCGCCGGGGACGATCTCGAATCGGGCTCTGGGGAGGGGAGAAACCCGTGCTCGGGGAGTTGTAGATCATCTTTGGTTTTGGATCTGATTCTGGTTCGCATGTTCTAGTTTGGCTCTAATTTGCGAGGTTGTTGGGGTAATGATTCTCCGGTAGTCCATGTCTCTTTTCTAATACTAGTCCGGTTCTAAATTTTGCTTTTGCATTTTTGTATGCGAGCTTCTGCAGTCTAGATGAACACCTGTTGGTGGATACGTACACTTACATACATAACATACATATACATACCGTAAAGATCTTCCTCCCAGCTCCCATCGTGAATAAAAATCTAGCCGAGTCCATGTACTAGACACAACCAACTAATTGGGTCCGTTCCTCGAAACTACTAGTCCCGTGTACAACGTTACGTTTTAAACCCGTCTGTAGCCACTAGTGCCGTACATAAGTCGTGGAACACGAGACGGAGAGCCACGGGAGCTGAAAAAAAAAAAAAAGATAATGGGATAGTTTATTCAAGCCCTGCGTATCAGATTTGCAAGGATAATCGTTACACGGGCCCTGACTGGACCACTTACTCCTAATTAGGGTTATCTGAACTGATCTCATGCTTCTGTTGCATGCGACTTTAACCTAGTTCGTACATCTATGCATATTTTTGACGGTACTCCGTACTTGGGAATACAAATTAGCTCGTACTCCGTCAGGTATGTATGTATGATGCCCGTATGAAAATCTAAATCAAAATTAAAATTGTCAACAATGAATTCAACGGTTCCAGAAATGAACCAATCCCAGACTATTGAAGTTGATCTCGAATTTAGACTTCCCATAGTTTCGGGATGATCGGAAGCCCCAGCAAATAATCCCTGCGATTATCAGAACTATAATATTAATTATGGGACACGGACTTGGTCACGGACTCACCCCTGAGAAACCAAAAAAACGGGGTTGTCCGTAATGAGACATGGAATGCGGCACGAACACGAGGGGATTAAAATCAAAATCCAACATTTTTTTTTTTACATCTATCTTTTCTTATTTTTTCTATTTTTTGTTTTGAAATGGTTCGATTGGGTCTGCCTGCATAAACTGTCTCCCCTAGTGCAGAGTCACATGTATGGTTAAACGTAGTGTGCCAAATTCTATAGGACAAAACAAATTTTTAACTTCGACATACCCTAAAACTATTGCAGACAGTTCCGTACTTGGTAAACAGTCAACTCCATAATAGATACTATATCTTCTTGCTTTATCTCATTGGCTTCCCGTGTTATTATATCAGCAAGGCCTTTATTCGGAATTATAATCATGCCACATCCTTGTTGCTCTCCCATTGGCCGAGTTCTGGCGAAATAACACCGAGGCAAGGACATAAATAATGTAGAATACAGCAATGTATGCAAATGCACGTACGGGATTTGAATGACAGCCCCTGATTCACTCCTTCAACTCCACCGGCAAATCCCGTTGTCACAGGCACACCTAAAATGGAGAACCGCTTTGTGGGAATTATTTTAGACCAATAATGGTGGGCGCGACCATTGTTAAACTAAAAGTTGGTCTAAGCCCGTTTCCAAAAGGCGACAGGATTTGGATCGGTGCCAAGTGGGGAAGCCCGAGGCAGCCGCTTATCGTTCTTTGGGTGGAAGTCTCAGCCGCGATCGCCGGGTGAGAGATTATCGGAATCGGATCGATTATGGGTCCTGGACCTGGGCGGTGGGCCGTTTTTCTTGTTGGGTTTTGCTTTTTCTTTTTCTTTTGCTTTTTTTTTCTGGAGAAGGTGATACGTAGAAGTTTTTTTTTCTTAAGACTTGGGTATTTTTTGATGTTTTGATGTTTTGATTTTTCCTTTGTTTGAGTTTTTCGTCTTTTTGTTTGTTTCTTTCGCAGATTTAGAATTTGGAATTGCAATAAAGGATCCGAGTCTGCATAGTGGTTCGGGATCCACTTCATTGGAGATCGTTGGGTGTCTTAGTGAGAAACCCAGATCGCTAGCTTGAGATCTTTCTTCTCTCATTTGTTTCTTTTTTGTGTCAAACGCTAGGGTTCGGTAGCCGATTCGCCCCTTTTTGCCGAGCCGCCAATTCTCTGCTGGTCTCCTGATGAGAAGAACAGATCCTAGTTCAAATCATAGTCGCGGACAATCTCGGTAGTCGGGACAGGGTCTCACCTCGATTTGGAATCCCCATGTCGGTGAAGATCGTGAATCCTTCGCTTTGGATTGCTGTACGCAAGGGATGCGTTGACAGCTGTCATTGACAAGAGCTATCAATTTTCCAATTCCCAGGCAGCCAAAAAGGCAACGACGTTACCGGCCTGTATTATAATTTACTAGCCGTCAGATCGGACATTTACCCGGAGGCTTAATTGAGATCTTGACCGTCTTCCCCTCCCCTTTAAGTCATCGCAAGGGTTAACCGTCAAGATACCCTGCAGCAAGACAGGTAATCGTCCCGTATCATAATCGGAACTAATTAATCTAATTTAAATGTCAACCGTGGGCTATGCTGCAAACTCAAGCATCCATGCGTAGAAAATATCCTGGAGCCCATTTGTCAGGCTTCTATTCGCCATCATTGACATCAGGCCCTTGCATTAGCTTGCCCGGAATGGCTGTTGCTCTCGGTTACTTCCATGGTTTTAGATGTGACGTTATGTAATATGTTTGTTCTGATATAAATGATGAGGCTGGTTGCTGTGACAGATGTGCCCCAGGCATACGTAGTATACGTATCATAATCGACGATCACACTGCTCGGTATTTGTTTGTTGAGATGTAGCTGTCATTGCTGCATGGTGGGGTTCCCATGCCTCGACTCTCGCTACTACGTTAGTTGCTTTTGTCATCCGATTGTTAAACGTGATATCACATCGCTTGCTTTATATTGATCTCATTTGCGCACGGGCTGCAAGGAGCCCTGTGCCGTCTCGGTATTATTCCGTTGGCGCCAATAAAAAGGGAATATATAGGAACTAGATCAGTGATGTATCTTGATCTGGAAATATGTTTATAGATGTGATTCCGGACGAATCGGGTAGTTTCTTGCGAGATTGGTGGGATGCGTTACTTCGATTGGCTGATCTTTGGTACAGTGACACAAAATGTCGAGACATGACCATCTGTGGTGAAATGGGGTTTACATGTCAGTTTAAACTCATAACACAGTAGACACATACTTTCTGGAGAATATGGACTCAGGGTTACCACCAAAGCTGTCGATGTCTATTCTCTATAGCTTACTCTATGGGTGCTTGACTTTCTCGGAATCCGAAGCTACGAAGAATATGTCGGATGTGTGCCACCGCTCTGGACATGGTGTATCTGATATCTATCTGTCCCGTTCGCTAGTGAAGTATTATCGACGTACCTAATATTACGGTTGTTATTCAACGCTTTTCTCAGGACTCAGGTACACAGTTAGAAATTATGGACACATCTGTATGTTTTCCATAGTGTCTCGCGTATGATGTATTGTTTGCAAATTATCATTGACGAATTCCTTGTAGAAACGTGTATTTGTGTATCTTCTAGTCAGCAAAGCAACTAAGTTTCCCTTGGTGATGCTACCTACAGGTTATTTAATAGGTAGATACTTTCTATTTGTCTCGCTTTTCCCCCTCATATACCCAGGCCGCTTTATCATTCATCCATGGTCGTAGAATATAGAAGCGGCTGTATTGACATAGAAACCAACGAGCTAATATGGGTACATCCATTCGGACTAAACGAAGGTATATCAGCAGAGCTGTCACCGTGAAATAAAGTATATGCTGCATATATCCATCCACACAGTTCTAATAATCTACCTATCTAGGACCCGGCTGCCGATGTAGGTATGGCTGCTTATATTTTCCCATCCTCGGCCATAATAATAACCACAAACCAATGTTACTAGGGAATGAAGCATTTAAAACCCTAAAATACAGACAGGGGAGATATGCCCTACTACCCGGTTCTACGCTGCTCTACCCGTGACACTCTTCCGAGACCTGGATAGGCACTCAGGCTTCAGTATCAAAATTTGTACTGAATTTCCACCAATCAGAGCATGTTAGCTCAGGGGGAGAGCGCCGGGCTCATAACCCGGAGGTACGTTTTCACTCACTATCCAATCACAATTCAAATTCCCTAACAAACAATAGGTCCCTGGATCGAAACCAGGACATGCTAGTGTTCACTTTTTGCTGCCCTAGATAGGTCTGTAGACCTTGTAGGGACGTTTATTTGTGATATTCACATTGCTTATGATTGATACTACACATATAAAGCAACAGTTGGCTACGTTATAGCTGGAGTTGTTGGTTATTCTGGTTTTTGATAAACATGGTTGCTGCATGAGGTTGATCGAAGTCAAGGGCAGAACAGGGTCACATGACCATCGACACATTGATGTACCTGAAAATCAGACGGCTCTGCCCCTGATTTATTGGTTAACTGCTATGAGGATTATTATGAGAATTATCACTACCGATGAGATTAGCATCCCATTGAACTATTCATCTTTGAGTATGTGACTCGAGGGTCAGATACCTGTGCCGAAGAATATGATGTTCCTCTAAAAGCCATCACTTTATCAACATTTTAATGCCCGGTGTAGGGATACCTCTGCCCAGTCTGTAATAGTGAAAATCAGAAATTCCGCGGGTCAAGGCTTTATAAGTCATAGGATTCATCTAAAAGGATATTGGATGCGTTGATCCGATCAATAGCCTTGTTGGGCTCATGATTGATACCAAGTGATTTACCATGCATAGTATGCTTGCGGCCTTTACTCGGTAAGCTACTACATAGACACTATCTAAGACTAAATAAGTTTGTATGGATAACCTAAATAGGAACCATTATACTGAAGAACCTGCTCCTGAAGGAAATTGTCATATCACAGCTAAGCTCATACCCCGAGGTACGGTTTGTTTTTGTCTTTCTCCAATTAATCAGAGTCGATATCCTAACAAACAATAGGTCCCTGGATCGAAACCAGAACATGCTATCTTATCCCCCCCCTACAATGTTCGCGTGCTTAGATATTTTTATTACAAGAAACCAACCTCATTGAACGCCGACGTCGTCGGAAATTTTGGCTCTCATCCAAGAAATATCCCTCCAGCACATCAACTAGAGAATTCATTTTGAAAACATTTCGAGCCCATAGTCCAAGCAACTGTGAGATTGCAAATCTGAAGGAACCGCATAATATCCCACGCATTTCACCCTCGTGGGACACCTTTACTGTTGTATTTGTTGATTCGAAATATCTCATGATGTTCATCGACAATCTTTTTTCTGCCGCGCTTGCTGACCCTGGGCTCGACGCTTGAAAGAAGGCTTTGATAATACTGTCTTAGCCCCTCGAGGAATTGTTGAATCATCTAAAACCATTTCGAAATGAGTCGCTTCAGGATGAGTGCACGATCGACAGGGCCAATATTCTGGACCTGGAGTGGCTCCCCCACTACGCTCGCGGTAAAGGTGTTTCTGGCCCTTGCAGGCCCTTCATAATTATGAGTTCGAATTCGCTCACAGAGGTCTGCTGCCTGCCAACCGTATAACTAGAAACTTTGTAGGTTGCGCTTTTGCCAGAGGATATGGGATGGGGATGGTTGGTTGAAGGAAGATGTTTGATTCAACTATATGATAGACAAAGAAGGCCTTTGTATAGCTGAGTGTCAGGTGGCTAAGAGAGCTGATCAGCTGACAGGAGGAGTGACAGCAATGGCCTTAATATTCACTTAACAAAGTTCTTACTTAGCTTTTACTTATCCTTTACTTATCTTTCACTTGTTTAAGAGAGTCACTCACAATCCAAAGTTTGAGGTGATTTAGGCTAGAACACTGTAAAGCTCCATGCACACTTAGAACAGCCTAGATAAAACTTAAGTTCAGCAAAAGGTGAAGAACTATGCCAGTGTGATAGTGCATAGAGATCTATGGACTGTGACAGTATCCCTGTTGGGTTTCTTAGTCAATCTGGTCGACATGGAAATAAAAGACTGTATTGGCAGGTGTCTAGCAACAGAGCATGGCTTTTTACAAATCTGGACCAAGGCTCGCCCCCGCTTTAAGACATTCGTTATTGCATGAATCATATAAGACGTCATGATCTCAAGTTTACGGCCTCGCAGCCATCAGCTGAAGAGAAAAACCGATCGTTTATAAGGCAGATTGAATAAGAGAATGCGATAAACGACGCCGCAGAATCATATATGCCTTGGTACCACAACTTCTAAACATTAGACAAAACCATCATAACATGACAAACTCCAACCTAAATGTTGACCAAGTACATAAAACATATTCGAATTCCGAACAACCTAGTTCCTCTTCTCGTTCAAAACATGACCAAACGCCTCATCCAGGATCCTAAGACCCTCTTCAATCTCCTCAGCGGTAACAGTAACAGGCGGAGCCAAACGAAACACGCCCCCCATACCTGGGAGATTCACAACATTGCATGAGAGACCACACGCCATAGCCCGATCGGAAACTAACTGTCCGAGGTCTGGCCCAGGGGCCTTGGTTTCTGCATCAGAGATAATCTCGATACCCTGCAAGAGACCCCGACCACGGACATCACCAATACACCAATACTTCTCTTGCAGCTTAAGGAGACCGTCGCGCAACTGCGCACCACGCTCCGCAGCTCGCTGGCAGATGTTATCCCTCTCGACGATCTCGAGGACCTTACTGCCCACTGCAGCGGTAAGTGGGTCGTTAAGATGGGTGGTGAGCCATAGGAAGCCGGCTTCAGTGCAACCGCGTTCGATTTCAGCGGTTGTACTGACCGATGCAAGAGGCAAACCACATCCAAGCGTTTTCGACAACGCAAGGATATCGGGTACAATTCCGTCTTGCTCAAAAGCGAACATCTGTCCAGTTCGACCAACGCCGGTTTGAGCTTCATCCATAATGATCAGCATGCCGCGCTTCTTGCATTCCAAGCTCATGCGTTGCAGATATCCCTGGGGAAGCTCGAGGATACCGCCTGTAGAGAGAATAGGCTCCATGATAAATGCAGCCAGGGAGCCAACACTTTGACGGTCAATCATTGACCAGCCAAAGTCTATCTCTGCCTCCCAGTCATACGATCCATCGGGCTTACGGAAAGGCGAGCGATAAGTGTATGGCGCGGGAAAGGCAAGCTGGCCCGGCATGCAGGGGCCTCCGCTTTTACGACCGGCGGAGTAGGTCGCGGAGCCCGACCCCTGAGTTAATCCATGGTAGCTTGCAGCGAAAGCGACGATTTCAAATTTGCCAGTATAGCATTTGGCGATCTTGATGGCTGCTTCTGTGGACTCAGACCCCGTGTTTAGAAAGAAGGACTTCTCTAGGGGCGCTGGAAGGAAACGGGCTAGGCGTTCAGCCAGCTCGACAACAGGGTAGGTAATCATGTTGCTCAAGAGGTGGTCGAGCTCTGCGACATACTTTTGGACTACCTCGACGATCTCCGGGTGAGAATGTCCCAGGAGAGAGCTCATTTGGCCGGAGGTGAAGTCGAGGATCTGTCTGTTGTTGACATCGTAAAGTCTGGTGCCTTGAGCCTTTTGCATGATAACCGGGGAGTAGGGGACACCCGTTCTCATTAGGTATTTGTCTGCCTTGGAAAAGAATGCTGCTGTATCTGTGGAGGCCATGGTGTATGCTGATACTATTCTGACTTAGGACCTAAGGAAGGAGAACGAAAGAAAGCAAAGTATTGGAAGCTGTTTGAGATAAACAACAGGCGAAACTTGATATGAATATGAACGTTCCATTTTCACAGTTATATACCAACTGTGAGCACCACAGCGGGGTGCTCTACAGTATACTCTGGAGTTGGCCGCGGATATTGTGAGTATACCTTATCACCAATAGTGGTGGAGTTTGCCGCGGGGTTTGCCGCGGAACCACAGATATCTTCTCCCCACTTGTATTGTTATGCCTTCCATCTTCGCCTCCCTGTGCTAAAAGGAAAGAAGTACGTACTCAATCGAGATGGAGAGAGATTCCGGCGTTTGCCATGATGGAGACAGCGCTGAAGCCAGGCCATATCGGTCTCACCTGTATCCTGCCTGCCTACCTTGCAAAAAGCGCAAGTCCCGCTGCAGGACAACAGACTTGTCGGGGAAATGTATCATGTGCCGGGCTCATGGTACAGATTGTATCTATCCTCGGCCAGGAGACAACTCCCAACGAGGGTCCGTAGCTTCGCCGCGGAAGTTGACGCCCAAGTCTCGACAGGCACCGAGAACGGCAGCACAACCGAAGAAGAGCCAACAGGCATTTACTCATCCGGTAGACGCAGTTATTCCCTCAAGATATTTTGCCCCGCAAACGATCAGCAGGTCTGCAGTGGTCCTAGAGGCACAATCGTGCCCTCCCTCTCATGAGCATTTTACTCGAGAGGCGTTTCCTAATCTGGTGGGCATCGTTACCGAGGTCGGCGACAATAGCTCGCATATAGTCAGTCCTGTAGTTGCTGAAGATAACGATGTCCTTGAGAGCTATCTCTCTACCGTTCCAGATGCTCGGCGAAGGTCGATAATTCGGACAGATCCAAGCTCGAGACGGCCTGTGAGACCAGTACTGTTCAATACTGTACCCAGGCGGCCATTAGGAGTTTCTGCGACTCAGTCACTTCCCGCTACCAAGTGCGAGTTCATCGAGAAATACCTAGAGCCAGAGGTCGATGATATTGTGGACCTGTGAGTAGTCAACTTGACTCCCAATTGTCCAGGACCGGCTGATTGCTTCAATGTACTATAGGTTCTTTCACCATGCCAACATATGCTTTCCTATATTCGATGAAATGTCCTTTCGACATGTCTATTCCACGCATAAAGAGAACATTTCGCCGGCTCTCCTGTGCAATCTGTATGCCAACGCTCTGATCTACTGGGAGAATTCGCCTAGTTTGCGGTCCGGTCGCTATCCTGATATCCGCTTTATTTGGAACCAAGCGAACGAAGCTCTCCATTCAGAGCTATTCCTGTCCCCCGGGATATCGACGGTCATGGCGATTATCCTGAATGTGTGCGGAAGACCAAGTACCTCCATGTTCGGCAACGGGGGCATGGTTGGGACTGCAGTCGCCCTGTCCAATGCTCTAGGCTTAAACCGTGACCCTTCCAATTGGAATATTCGTCCAATGGAGAAAAGTTTTCGGATTCGCATCTGGTGGCTGGTTATCATACATGACCGTTGGTACTAAGCATCCTTATCTATACATTTGTCTTGCAAGCACTGACACATTCACGCAGGTGCAGCTTGGCTTACGGGACCCCCCTCCAGATCCATCGTGCGCAATATGACGTGCCCTATCCGACCATGGAAGACCTTTGTTCCCCCAATGCTTCTCACTCCCAAATAGCAGCTGCCCTGGTCTTCCTCTCTCTGATCACACTGACTGATGTGTTGGGTACTTATCTTCAACATGTATACAAGGTCTCCGAGAGCACCGCGTATCCGCCAGAAATGTCTTCTGTGGACCTCGAGCGGCTTCTCACAGATTGGGAAGAATCTTTGAGCGGCGATGTCCGTCGCATCGTCCTCAGAGGGACACATTTAAATGCCCCAGGGGCGGCAAATTTCCGACTAGCCTACTTAGCGGTCAAGCTTTTGCTCAGACGCATCCAGCTCGACCTCGACGCGGACAACATGAAAGCTGATGATGACATCACCTCTCCATTCTATACACAAGCACAAAGGGCGGCGGAGGAAATCGTTCATCTGATAAGAGAGCTGGATGAGCCACATTTTCGTGGATTCTGGATCCCTGTACATGCCTTCTCTTTGACCTCCGCGACTACCTTCTTGCTTCGAAGTGGTCTTCGCAGAAGAAAGGCACACTCCAATGCCCCCCTCAAACTTGCCGAAGACATGATCAGTACACTCCGAACACATCGCGACCGATTTTCTTGGGACCTCGCAGATAACTGTTTGGCGACATGCAGCGATCTGGTCGAGAAGTTGAGCTCTGCCGAAGCTGGGAACGACTCCTTGTCTGATCCGGCTTTTCAAGACATTGATTTTTGTAACTCATCTTTCCTAGATGAGCTGCTTCTGGGATTCCCAGGACTTGCAGATACGATTGAGATTTGATCCGGCTTAAAGGAGATGAACTTCGGAGGGAGCAGTGGGGGGAGGCGCTGGTTAAACGGCCTTATATCGCGTAAGGACAATATGGGTTGGTGGGACTTCGGCATTTTTGGACCAGAATTCTGTCTCACTGGCCAGGCGCCTGCATAGATGAATGTTTCAATATTCAAGCTCTAACAGGTTAATAGAATTTTGATAGATTAATTGAGATGAACTTCGGCGCTATCCTGTATAAATTTCCTTGACCTCTCCGCCATATATTCCGCGCCCCAATCAGCTACAGCATCGCCTACGCCTCCGACGTCTTCCCCCAAACCACTAACAAGACCAGCACCAATCCCCAACTCCACCCAAGCCCACCCCCAGCAATAAGAAAGGCTCAAAAAGCCCATCCAAAATGATAGACTTCATCTTCGGGATCTCAGACGCCAACACCTGGCACACCATCAACCTCCAACAACACCCTCACCACTACCCAACCCTCCTCCGCTCACTAGGCCCGCACGCCATATCCAAATGCCAGGAGAACTTCGGCGCCGGAGTCTACTTCCACCCCTTCATTACCGTCAACGGAACACTAATCAAGTACGGTGTCGTGAACCTGGAGTCTCTACGCCGGGAGTCCGGGACCTCGTAAGCTGGAACACGCTTTATCTTGCGGGCCGGATGCAGAAACCTGTCATCGTTTTGCAAGATAATGAGACTATTCGGGATGCAGGACGTGCGAACCTGGTTTCCGCGTTGAGGACGGCGTTGTTGCTTCCTGGGAGATTTACGGAGCGGGAGCTTTATGCGACGTTAGGGGGGTTGTTGTATATGGGGGATCCGAGGATGGCGGTTGGGGGCGATGATCCTGGGAAGGTGGAGAGCATTGTTGGGGCTCAGACTGGGGTGTTTCGGGAGTTGTATGGGGGCTTTATTGGGGAGCTGGAGAATGTGAGCTTGAATCTTGATTGTGTTGGTGGGATAGAGCAGGATATGGATCCTGTTGTGAGGGGTGATATGGTGAGGTTGCTGCCTGAGTCTTTTCGGACTAGGCTTTATCGGAGATATGAAGCGAAACTGGGCGTTTCTCCGGGGCGGTCTGATCGGATTTGGGGGGAGATGGGTGAATGTGTTCGTCAGTCTGAGGATGGTTTATTTGAGCGGAGGATTGCTGGAGATGGTGGTCTGGGGAGTGAGATTGGGAAAACGATCGAAGAGACTGTTCAATGGCCGAGTTTCGCTCAAAGTGTAAAAAGTGCTGTCACCGCTGGGGTCTCGCGGAGTTGGAGGTATGCGATGGAGAAGAGACGGAAGGCTGCGCTAGGGAGGAGCAGATATTAAAGATTAAGTTATAGATGGTGTAAGTTATTTGTATGTATAAGTCGATACTTAGCATATATCCACTCCATGTAAATCAATAAGGGCCAACTGTAGCTAGTAATGTTTTTACGAAATCATTTTTGTTCTATGAAATGTAGCCTCTACCTTGACCAGAAGATATCTTAGACTGAGCTGTAAGCCCAACCATGTAACTGGAAGTAGAACTAGATGGTAGACCGCTAAGCCCTAAAGCAATAATCATATACATGGTAAAGCCAAGAAAAATATAAGACTGTGCCTGCCCCCGTGACATTATGCTGTTATCTTCACCGTGTATTTGTCGCAACACTGTTATATTGCATGGACCAGACTACAGTCCATAACAGATAGTAAGTTAATCAACACTATTCACCGACCAATGGGTTTTCACAAGGATTGCTCTTGTTTTTCCATTTTTACAGGCATGGTTGCTTTCTGCACTAGGAACCACTTCACCATATAAGGGACATTTCCCGACCTTATATAGTAGCACTCTCAGGATACCTAGTACTGACACTCTCCTTTCCAGAATACTTGCAACTGTTTAGTGAATCCCTATAGCCAATCGTGAGAGAGACTAATTCAGGTTACACAGCCTAGGTACTAAACAAATATACCAAAAGAACATCTTTCAAATAACACGAGTCCTCGTAAATTCCTATAAAAGCTCACAGCATCTATGCTTAATATAAGAGCATTCCAGGCCTTCAGCCAAGAGACAATAGTAGTCTCAGAGTCAGTTCACATGTCGAGGAGCATTACAGCTACATTATATAAGAATTATTTACAAGACATGCTACGCAAAGTAGTTCCATATACATGATTCAACAGCAACCATTGCAGCGTTCCCGGGCCAGCCCTACCTCTCGGCTACCACGGAAACTAGACTAACAAAACCGGACACTAAAAAGAAAGCCTCCTGGGACCCAAGGATAAGGTTATAACCGAGATACAAGGGGCAAAAAGGAAACCTAGCATGTCCTGGTTTCGATCCAGGGACCTATTTTTTGTTAGGGAATTTGAATTGTGATTGGTTGGTGAGGTGAAATCGTACCTCCGGGTTATGAGCCCGGCTGTGAAACGTTAGCTTGTGGTCAAATTCTGCAGGTCACGTGGGCAAATACCGCTCTTCCCCTGAGCTAACATGCTCTGATTGGTGGGACCTTTGCTCTTAAATCGTATCTAAGAAGTCGTTATAGTTCTGTATAGAGCTTGAAGTGAGCACGGGATCCCAGGACGGCTTGCCGATGAATGTCCGGTAATTGATTTTGCCTCTTCTGTCCGCCGGAGTACAGTTCACTTTTGGCATTGAACTGACCCTAAAATGACCACCAGACAAAGGGATGCTCGTTACACGTAGACTTGAGAAAGACCGTGCTACTTGCATAACTCAGTCACCAAAATGACATTGATACACAAGGATCAACATGATTTCTCGACAGAGAATGCCATTATAGGGACACGTTCTGTGCTGAGCAGTTACGGTTCTATATTTCAAGGTTACGATAGAGGTACAGGTTGGCGAAATAGCAATGTGTAGACTTCATGTGGGATTCGATATATTTATCATATGTAACACATAGAACAATCGACAGACCAAGCCAAGTGGGCTATGGTCACATACTTGAAGCAACGGCAAATAAACCTATCGTAAAGGCCACTAAGGGGAAGCCCGAGACACAAAACGCCCAATGCTATGCAAAATTATCGATCCCAAAACGCCGCTTCAACCACAATGCGACCAAAACTCATCAGGTTTTATTGCTACGCAGACAAGAAGAGGATGTAAGCCGTAACCAACGTAAGTCGATTTCTGGGAACCGCTATCAGTCCGTTGATGGATTGCTGGTATAGACACTCTCAAAGTCTAGCCTCTCCAGCATCCCATTCACACGGTCAATTTCACGGGAGAGATCCTCCACATTCATTGCTAGACTGCTGACCTCGTCGAACTTGCGACGTCGGTTCGCATCAGCAATCATTTCAGAGACGAAGAATTTCTGTTCCTCAAGAACAATAAGCCGCTCACGTAGCGACTTTTCTTCTGCTTCTAGTGCGGAAATGGCGCTGCTTGTGTCGCTGGCTAGGCTGCTGTTACTAACACTTGCAGCCACGCTATTATACTTAAGATTTGACAAGGCAGAGCCTTGTCGTCGATGACCACTCGTCGAACCATTGCTAGGACTGGGCGAGCTGGTAGGAGAGCTTGGTAGTCGACCGTTGGGTGTCGAATGTTTGAGAACTTTGGGCAGAGATTTTAGAGGAAGCATATGAAGATGAAGGAAGTTGCTGGCCTGCTGATATATAGCTCTCTGGAGACGTTGCTGCGCTGAAGATTCTGTAGGCAAGTCGCGTATGCGTCGAGCGGCGACATCATACTGGGCGAAGGAATCAATAAGTCGCTTGCGGATTTTGGAAGCTTCGGCTATTTGAGCGGAGGACGGGGGTCGCCTGGGGTCTCTGGTGTACGTGATTAGGAGACAAACAGCATATCTATGGGTAGCATATCACATACTGCAAAGCCGTTAATAGCTTCTGAAATTTAGGCTGAAGGATTCGAATGCCCCTCTCAAACTGTACCAGATTCTCATAAGCCCTTAAGTCTGGGGGTTTCCGCATGAGGTCGGCTTCGAAGTCTCGACGATCAAATAATGTTGCTCTGCACTCTTTACAGAGCCTGACATCAATGTTCATTATGTCCATATTACTGGACTTTTCTGTAGATGCCTTCGATACTACACGTTATCAGTGGAGGTGGTTTTAGCCAGTAAGTGAGAGACTTACAAGGGGTGATGCTCAGAGGTACTTCCGTAGAACACCCGGTTGTTGGGTCACCGCAGACAACTCGCCCGCAAGTTCTGCAATGATGCCTTCGAAAAGTATAGCTGGTAAAGTCCTGCTGACAAAATGGGCATCTCAAGACACTTGAGTCGTCCTGCCAGCTGACGACTGTTTGCTCAAGGGTCTTTCGTTGGTCATTCTGCCAGGCTATGGACCAGATCTTACTTGTGTTCGATTGGATCTGCTCCACGGGCAAGCTAGCCAATAGCTGGGTGAGTCGTGTCAAACGCTTCTCTAGCCGGGATACCTCTAAGAAAGCCTTGTCGACTGTCTGCTTTCTCGCGGATTTGAAATCGTCCGTCCGGTCCCTTACCAGGCCTATAATTATTAGCAATTATGGTGCGACGCACACGTGGGACCCGGTTTACCATTGTGATCATTATACCCCTCCCTAGACTTATAACACGTTTCGCAAACCCTACACCATAAACCTCTTACCGGTTCATGTTGCGCCGACCTCGATAACTTCATCTGGTACATGGTGTGTTCTTCGCAAAATAGCTTCCCGCATTTCCGACAGTTGACACAACCATTGGTGGCATTGAGTCGCTTCCCGCACGACGGTTCCAGACAAACATCGTATAGGCCTCGCGCTTGCCAATGATCCTTTGTTATGATATCGTCAGGATCAAGTGGTTTCGGTTGTTCAGGGGCAGGCGCTTGGATGGGTCCAGAAGGACGACTGGGGCCGGCGAAGGTTTGCAGATTGTCATTCGACTCGAAAACATCTAACCCCTTTAATTTCTGATTCAAGACGGCAAGAGGTTGAAACCGTCTCGCTTTCTCCATCTGCGTTTTGAACCAATCCTTGACTTCATCCTGCCGTTCATCTTCCAAGTTCTGATGTACGTCATCCAGATGTCTGCGACTGTATCAATGGGGAGCGGGATAGAATTCGTGGAGGAATAAATACCTATTCAATTGTAACAAGGTTACCTGTACCGTCGTCAGTAAGTCGCCTTGTGCTGGGAATAGATGTGAAGACGATGGACAAAGGGGTCAAGGGGCAAGGAAACATACCATCTCCTCACTGCAGATTGGACAAGCCAGTTGAGCTCCGGCAGCTGCCGGAGCGGCAGGAATCGAGGTACCGACATTATCAAGAGAGATGCGAGAGGTAAGATCTTGTGTTTCGGAGGAGAATTGGGAGGCAGAGGCCTGAGAGCTGAGGGAAACGCTGCTGGCGGTCGGTGATAAGAGCCTCGGTTTGGGTTGCGGAGACGGGGTTGAAGCCGATGGGGAAAGAGCGTTCGCGCTGCCTAGGATACGACCTCCACCCAGCGTCCTCCGGGACATATTGGCTTAGATTAGTAGAGCATGGGAGGAAAATTCCGCGGAAAGCGGCAGATAAGGCGATCCAGGTGGGAAGGTAGAAGAAGAGAAGAGTAAAGGGAATAGTGGGACTACCAGCCGTGCATGCAGCGCAGCTGTGATGTTTCAGTTCTGGATCGAGGCGGAGCTTTGGGGATGCGAGTAAAGTAGCACGTAAGGCAGCTGATCCTGGCTGATGAGGGGCGCGGATCCCCCTATTATGCCTGAGGCAGAAACATCCATGGCACTTGTACTTGTACTGTACCAAGACTTGGACTTGGCCTGAATTATCAACAGTACACCATTTGCACAGTAGAACGTGATCTCGAACCTTAATAGACCATACTTATCTAACACTTGTATTGTATAGAACAACTTTACAGCATGATACTCTCTCATGCACGCCAAAAGCATAGACTTCTATCCGCTCACAGCAACAGTAGTATATCTAAACACCATACCTCCCCCCAAAAAGATCTAGAGAAGATTAATTAATTTAAACTTTCCTCTGCGCTTCTTGCGCAGACAACTTCTCCAGCTCCTCCTTGGCCTTACGAGCGGTTTCCCGCTTGAGCTGGTCCGGACGGCGCACGGCGATGTCCTTCGGGCGGAAATCACTGAACAGCGTCTTCAGTACGTTCTCAATAATCCAGCAACCGGCGTAGTCGAAGATCATCAGGACAGTCAACGTGACCTTGAACTCTGTGCTAAATGGGACGAGGCGCAGCTTTTCGTTGAGCTCGGGAATGAACTCAGTAGCGCAAGAGAAGGCCATAGCCGATGCTCCCACCAAGCCCCAGTACATGGCCTTGTTCTCGCGGATAGACTCTCTGAAAGGACGGCCTTGGTAGTTGATAGAGAAGGTAGAGATCTGTTGGATGAGTTGAAGCAGGTAAATGGCGCTGTTGAGTAGGGATGGCTCGAACTCTCCCTCCAAATCGATGTCGGATTTTCTTCTAGGGAATGTCAGTAAGATACCCTAGCATAGTTTAAACAAAGAGACGTACGGTTCAATTGAATAAACGTAGTTCGACAGATAGATCAGAGTCACAATGTGGATCGCAAACTGCCCAAGCACCGAGCCAATGATATATACATTGAAAATGTTAGGCTGAGGACGTTCTTTGGACAAACCTTCCACGGACTAGTATATCAAGTTAGCATCGTATTGGACATGCCGCTTACGTGATGTCTTACCTTTGCGCGTGAAATTGAAAGGAAGCAGACACTCATCACCATGCCGCTGATGGTCACCTGACC
Organism: Aspergillus sojae; assembly: GCA_008274985.1. Lineage (NCBI taxonomy): Eukaryota > Fungi > Ascomycota > Eurotiomycetes > Eurotiales > Aspergillaceae > Aspergillus > Aspergillus sojae. The sequence goes on along the minus strand of CP035527.1, from coordinate 2,811,323 downwards.
GTCACCGAACTTAATTCCATCGAGGTAGATAACGCTCAGACTGTAGGCACTGATCAAGCAATTCAGAGCAAGGATTTTGTACATCTGGATTGTCGCAACGAGTGTACAACGGCCTTGACGAATGATATTGGGAATGGCGATAACATTGGCCAACTTGCTAGTGAAAGGCGCAGCAACCGATGCGTCTCCCAATTTGATGGTGGGAGGTTCGTTTTCATCCAATTCCTGTTCCATCATGGAGCTGGTAAGCTTGTCTGCCAATCCAGCCGCCGCGGCAGAAGCCTGCTGCTGGCGCAGCTGCTGAGGAGTCAAATTAGCATTGGACTGTTGGAGTGCTTGCGCACCAGGCGATGTAATAGTGGGAATGCCGTCTCCTTGATTTGGCGCGTTTGCTACAGCAGCCGATCCTCTCTTCGCCGCTTCCCTTTCCATGGCTTTCTGATAGTGTGGGTTGCTGGGACCAGGAGGATACAGGTGGGCAATCTGCAAAGGTACAGGCGGCGATGGCTGGTTGAAACGCTGCATCATGGCGACCTGTTTCTCATAGATTTCCTTCATCTTTGTTGTCCGGTAGTGCTCGGCAATCTTGGTAAGATCTTCAGGGGATCCATTCAGAAGCGCAACGCCAACATGTGCTTGCTTCAAAGCTCCAACATCATTGGTGCCGTCACCACACATCAGAGTAGTATAACCAGCATCCTTGAGGCCGAGAAGAATGTCCTCCTTCTGCTTCGGTGAGACGCGAGCATATACCCATGTGTGACGCAGGAGCTCCGAGAAGGCTTTCTGACCTTTGAACTTTGCCAAAGCGTAGCCGGTGATACAGATGTCTTTTGTTTTCAAAATCTCAGAATCCAAGTTCTGAGTAGGATCCACATCACGGTTGAACTTGTCATCGATACTCCGCCAGACCAATCTTGTTCCAGAGTTGTCGTGTTCGGGGGCGTCGAGAATCAGGACTTCACGATCTACAATCTCAACTTGACGCGCAACGTGAACAGCGGTCAATGGATTATCGCCAGTAATCATAACAACGCGGTGGCTGCTCTCATTCAACATGCGCACGGCATTGATGGCATCTTCCTTCAAAGGGCATTGCAACACAAGGAAACCAGCGAAGATCAGTTCGGATTCTACTTCCTCACGAGTATAGTTGTTGATGCGTCCCTGGGACAATTCGGCCTCATGAGAAAGATACTTGTAGGCGAGAGCAAGAACACGAGCACCGTTACGAGTGAAGTACTTGAACGTCTCCTCATAGTTTGGGGGTGTGTCCACAAGCATGGAACTGATAGTTTCCGGAGCACCTTTGACGGCCACGAAGGTTGACTTGGTCTTCTTGGATGATTTTCGATCATTAGTGATAACCGTTGCGATTGTACTCTGACGCTTCAGAGCCGAGGAGAACTGGAATCGCCTCTTGACCTGAACTGATTCGGGGGAACGGGAAGGATCGGCTGCCGATGCATTCTTGGGGGTCAAAGTATCGTTCCTGCCCAAGGTCCAACCGAGCCACTGTAAAGTAGCTTTTTCCATTGGATCACCAACGACTTCTCCTTCATCCAGTTTGACGAGAGCGTGAGCGCTCGCAAGGACAAGAGTCGTGTCAACTGCGATGTTGCCGCCCTTGGCAAGCTCGGTATGAGCGCCATCCTTTTCGACCTTCGCGCCTTCATGACCCAAAGTAAGACCCGCAATACCATCGACGACGAGATCCTCTCCGGTCAATGTACCGGTCTTATCGAAGCAAGCAACATCAACACGTCCCGCGAAAGGAATCCGGAAAGGCTCGGTGCAGAAGATAGCAAACTTGCTCAGAGCAGCTAGACTTGTATTGACAGCAAGGCTGAGTTCCATGGGAAGCTCAGGAGGAACGACGCTAGTGACGATAAGGACGCAATCAAGAAGCAACTTCGATCTCTTGCGGTCCTTTGCGACACCTTCTTGCCATACATACCATGAAGCGGCGATGGCAAAAATGAGAAGGAACAGAATGAAAAGCAAAGCTTCCACATTGTTGGCCGAGACGCGCTCTGTCGAGTAGATCATAGTACGTACGAGGCTACCTTGACTTGTTTCAAAGCCAGTCTTCACCACGATACCGATGGCGCCATTGTCAGGGGGAGAAGGAACCTTCGATGTGCTCTTCTCTGATTCCTCCAAGTTAGAGTTCGGATGAGTGATCTGCAGAACCTTAGTACCACCATGAACAAAGGCATTCTTGTCTAGACCATCCGGTTCGATCAAATCGTCTCCAGGTCTGAGTTGGATAGACTCCTTCAGAAGTGGAGTACTCTCTCCCGAGAGCATAGCTTCGTTGACGATAGCACTACCTTCAACCAGAAGAATATCACAGGCCACTCCGCTATCTTCCTTAGTCCGACTCACTGACATCAGATCGCCGGGCAGAAGCTTGTCACTAGTGATCTCCTGCCACTTCTTCTCACGGTACACCCACACATCGTAGGGTTTGATATTCATTCCTCGAAATTCACTAAGAGTCCTTTGACGCTGCCAAACCACGGTGCTCTCGAATGCAACAAGCATGAAGAGTGTGAACAGGGAGTAGTACCAATATTCATCCAGCATCCACAATCCGACACAGAAGATCTGGAACACGAAGAAAGGAGCTACAGCATGCTCCTGGAAAAGCTCAATGAATCCTGGAACAGGAATGTCAAACTTGTTGTCCCCATAGTGGTGCTGGATGCGCTCTACTTCGGCCTTGGACGTTAATCCCTGATTCTCTTGGAAAATCTTGATGGCGGGCTTGGGTTCGGCATCAAGGACGTATGACAGGGGTCCAAAGCACCGGCGTTCCGGATAATACAGGAACCGACGCTTCTGGAACAAAAACGAGAGTGTAATTTTTCCACCCATGGAATCGCGTATCAAAGGACATATTTCGGCGGATCCGGCGTTGGCCTCGGGGATCACTTTGATGAGCTGTGCAGAATCGATCGACTTGGTACTGGTTGCCGTGAACAACGTTTGGATATTGATATTCCATTTCGTCATCAACCAAAGGAGCGACTGAGCTGTGATAATCGATGCAAGCCAGACAAAGGTCCATTCTTGGCCTTGAATATATGTATCATAGCGCTCAGGAGAGAGGTAGACGGAGAAGAACGCAGGCCAGACGATTAGAAACGGCCAGACATAAGTGTGAAGCTGGACAGGAAGTGGGTTATGGAACGACGCATATTTGATCTGCGGATCATCTACGAGTTTTGCCCTATACGCAGGTCAGTCCTGTAATTGCACGCGACAAGAGCACGTCACTAACATGGTGAGTACTCGAATGACCACGACCCGGGTCAAACGACGCGAGGCTAGAAGATGAGACGGGAAATTCAGTAAACCATAGGAGAAAGAGAAGAAAGGCTGCTGATCCCTGCTGTTGGATTTGAGAAGTAAAAGGCCGTCAAGAAACGCCGCAAAGAAGCCACCTCGACACTATAATTTTCCTTCCGGAGGTTTCGCCGCTTAACTCTCGAGGCCCGTCGTTGCGCGTCTTCGATTGGCTGACGCCACGTGCCACGTACGGAACTGACATTTTCCAATCCGATGCAAGTAGCAAATCACTTTGATCTGATCCATTGCAGCAACAGTCTCCATGATATAACTAACTTTTCTATTCCTAATTTTAATAAATTTTCAAGCAAGTTGAAGTTTTGATTTCTTTTTTGATTTCATTTTTTTGGCCTCAACTCTAGTAAATTCGTTTCGTGAATTATAATTAATATTTTACATCTCATCGGATGATACATAGAATGATTTGTGCACATTGACACCGTTCATAGGATGCTGCTTAGGATTCAGGTCCTCCTGGCTGCTGTTCCCACTGTGTTGTGTCTGGACTGTGGTGACAATCGCATGAGAGTCTTCGGGATCGAGATCAGGTCTCCAGTACCTTGTCGCTGCCGCACGATCATTCTTAGATTGCCCCGTCCCGTTGCCGTTCATGCTTGACAGAGGGACGCTACCGGTCGTTCTTTTTACACTATGGGTGGCACCATAGCTAGTTCCCCGGAACCATCGGAAGAGTGGGCGTAGAGTGACGAGACTTCCTGCAGTGATACCAAGGCCAGCTTCAACATTTGACCAGATTGAAATGTCGGTTGTTGCATCTAAGTAGAGCCATGTGTTAGCCAGGAGAGTCTACCGGTTCAGCGCAAGGATGCCAGCGAGAACTCACAGAGGAATTCTGTGTCCTTATAGTGGTGAAGATAAGGAATACGGACTATAACGGCAGCACTCGCACTAAACACCAGACAATTAGCAATCGAACCAAAGGCAAAAGGATGCACATGTGGAAATCTTTGACTTACATGCAACCCAAGCTTAAAATACCAGCCAAAGCAGCCTTTGTCTTCGTGTTCATTTGCAGGTTCCACACCAGGGCGATGGGCAACAGACCCAGGATAAAGTCGCAGAGCGTGGCGAAGACGCTGTAAACGTAGGCGATATCAATGAGGTGGTCGGTATTCATACAAGTTCCAGAAGCCCCCGGCCTCATCCGCTGCCAGAAATACTGCACCGGTTGGCATTGCAATGTCAACATGAACCAAAACACAAGGCCCACGACAGTTGAGACGCCAATGACGACCCAGAGGAGTATCGTATGGAGTTTGGCGACCGTGAGGCGAAGAAGCGCCAGTGCGATAGAAATCTTGGCAACCACACATGTGAAGACATAGCTTGTCTGGCCGAGCCACCACCACTGTATCGAGAGCGTAAGTCAAAGAATGCGCAGGATTTCAATCTGGGATCGCTCAGGGTCCACGCACAAACAACGCGGCTTCAATATGTTGAGGCTCAAGGTCTATCAACTTTCGACCTATACCATAAACCGCCCCTGTTATACCGCATAATGCGAACAATATATTCAATGCCTGCGATTGAATCATAACATGATTAGTTTACTTGCAACAATGCCTACTACGGTTACCGGCAAGCCAACCACATACCATTGCGAACACCATGAAAATATCATCCCACCCGAAGGCTTTTACCAACCTCAGCCGGACAAAACATCGTAGACAGACGGAGACGAAGGAAATTCCCAGAAAAACGATGGTGACGACAAAGATTTGTTCGCTGCGTCCCTTGAATTCTACCATCGTGGAGCAAAAGCTTGATCAGATCAAGCAGGATGCATAATCTAGAAAGCCAAGGACATCTCCTAGGAGGAGCGGAAAAGATAGCCACAAAATCAGAGGTAATTCAAGACATCATCTATTCCACTGCGGGATATCCAAGCATTATAGGGGGGGGGGACAAAACTGGGACTCTGCGCTAAAAAAGTACGTTTGACAATTACACTTTTACAGTCGCAGTGGCAAGCATGCGACTCCAGGGAGTTAGTTGCATCGAAAGTGCCGACTGGAACCAACTCCAGGTGCCACTTCGTTGGGTGTGTGGGGATAGTGCCATTGCCATTTTCGTTTTATGTGGCTCGAAAAGTAGCACGCTGTAGGGTAGAACTTTAAACGTGCCTTATAGCCGGACTTTACAGGACGCTATTGGGAAGCGAGCTTCCTAAACAAGGGCATGTGCGCAATTACAAGGATGACCTCGGCTGGTCTATTGTCTACTAGTAGTTCTTATTTTTGTTGCCCTAAGGCGCAGGGGTCACGATGCATGATGTACTATGTATGTACAACCTTGTACAACCTTGTACAATGTCAAGACTTCAAGTGAGGAGAAGCTACTAGAGTTCTTCTGTCTCGGGTAAGAATTATGGGCGTCGACCACGGTACTAGAGTGGATTTCTGCCTGTGATGGTCCATAGTTCCGACGATGGGATCAAGTGGAGAGGCGAGGACACGGACGGGTTGTAATTACCTAACATCGAAGGTGAGGGGGTTCATCAGTGGAGGCAAACACGGACTTGGGCGGAGCCATAGCCATCGTAATGTCCGCTCCCGCCCGATAATGTAGCAGTTCGCCGGCAATCTCAAGGACCTCGTTCTCGCTTATTCGAAATATTAATGCTCGTCAAATCTCAATTCTAAATGGAATATCAAGAGACTTTGGCATCAGACAATGTATGCGCCTGCAAAAAGTCCCTGGAAGATATGAACGGCACGTGTTTATAACAATCACATGGGTTACCATTGGCCAAGAAGAAATCTAAGTTATTGGCAGAAATTACCTAAGGAGCCCATCTGCCAAGCGAGGCTAATTCGTAGAGCCACCAAATTCTTTTCCCTTTTAACTCTTTTTCTTTTCTTTTTTTTCGCCTGGATAGATAAGCTATGCACATTCCAGACCGTGCTACAGGGCAGAGTGGGTGAGCAATCCATGGTTCACGATCCTAGCCCGCTTGCTATAATTGTAATGATATTCAATTAATATACCGCCTAACGAGTCATAGGTTTGGTCGAAAACGTCAGGAACATTTAACTTATGGAGCAGTTAAGTTAAATACCCTTTTACATTCTGAAGGATCATCATCACATGTGTATTCCCAGTCGTCTCTTTCTGGCGATCGAATACGAGAATGAAACTCTGCTGTGCGTGGTACCCTAGCACCAAGTGCTGATCGAAGATCCAGATGAAAAAAACAGGCTCCGTACCGAGTAATTGATCCCATCTTAAGATCGACATGTTAGAATTCACGACTCAAAGTATGTTGGTCGAAGCGATGACTACTAATGTTCTTCCATCATTTGGATCAGCACACCGAAGACCAGCTATAAACCGCTAACTACCCCTTTTCAGCCTCTAGCGTGTCTATCACCATCGCTAAGTAGTGCGTGAGGATCGCTAGTTTCTAGACTATTCTCTAAACCTTGTTTTTCTCTCAAGGATATCCGGTCTGATTTCCATGAATATAGAGCTAACCCTCACTGTCTCACTCAATACCTTGTATGCACATACACTTGCATTTTGATACCCACAACAGCCTGGCCACTCATATGTTGACTAATCCCTAAAAAGCGACACCGCGGCGATATGTTACATTCAAAGTAACCTCGTAGTGGGAGTTCAACCAAATTGGGCGTTAGCGGCTTAGCCCTAAGTTAGCAGGGTCTGGATCCCACCCCACAGTAGTGGCATCCGGGAATCCACAGTAATTTATCTGCTTTGCGGATGGGATATGTCTATGCTGTGCATAATAAGATTAAATCAGGGCAGAAGCTGATGCTACAAGCTCATTGACTCTCTTTCATTCTACCACTTGTCCATACACATGTATGTACTAGGTACGGAGATATACATGCCTACTTTAATAATAAGCAGGACATCCACTGAGTGCAGACACAAGCTATGATAATTCTCCTCCCCGGAGACATCCTCCGGAGAAGCACGATCTAGATATTAGTGCCATGTCAAGCAAGACGACTATTCGCTCCATTGGCGAGAGGCCTCTTAGTGGCCCGTTTCGAAACTGCAGCGATTTGTTTCATTAACCAAGTACCTTCGTCAGGCGTGAACTGCATATCAATTTTGCTATTTTGGGAATTGTTAGTGCAAATCCACTGCCGGAAGCGGCTTCTGCCTTTCCCCTTTCCCTTAGCTTCTCCGGCCGTTTCCACGCCGTTCAACTGCCGCAGCGGGGAATGTTGATTTAGGTACACTTTTCCGCGGTGAAATGTGCCCCTTAACGAGTAGAACAGCATTGCTTGACGGCGCTATGTTGATCGAATCCTGGTATGGTGATCTAAGCCCGATCCGTAGCTAATACCGTCATTTAGATTCGACTATCGCGAGAGTCTAACCTTACACTGAAGAGAAGAGCCGTCTTTCGGTATTCAATTCGGCAATATGTCCGGAGTACATGCGCTTGAACTTTGAAGGCTAGCTTAGCTTCTCTTCGACAGTCCACCTTGGCTGTGAATGTTTCAGGCTACCTCACTCTGACGCAGGCATTGTGTCATGATCTTGCTTGACATGCATGAGGCTGGAGTCCTCTCTGTGGATATTCTCATTTAAAGGTGCACGGGTGTCACCTCTGTAGGATATTTTTAGTTCTAAGTAACAATGCCATTGTTTATATGAGACCGACCTACAGTGACTGCTATGGCACCTACTGTAAACCTTATCAAAGAGATAAGAATTTCTTATCCAGCCTTCTTCCAGCTGAACCTTCTCAGCTATACAACTCTTCAAGTCATACCGTCGAGAGAAGTTATCTGTCAAAGCATTGCTGAGGTCATTGTATATTGCATCTTTAAGCGTGTTGGCTGACACTGCCTTGGCGGTCAGTGCTCGACAACGCAAGGCCTGTCAGCATCGCCGAGAACGGGGTTGTCAACTCCATATATCTACTAGATCCTCTTTGGGAGACCCACAATATTGCACCATTATCAACTTTTGCCCCTCTTCTAAACGCTTAACTTCGGTCAATGACTGTCACTATCCTGCTGAACTACTGGTAGACACATAATGAAGCTCGTTATTCCCGTGACTACTATGGTGTTCCACATAACGACTGTCGGCCATGCTCCAAGAACTAATTGGAATGCAGGGACTAGACACGAGATCGAGCTATTTAGATGTATAAAGCTACCTCATCGATGATGCAGAAGGTAAGCAGTGAGAGGTGGTGGGGGTAATTGAATACTGTGATTAACGAAGTGCCTATTTATTGGTTACAAATGTCATTGCTCAAAGATAACGCCAGTATCCAGGTACTCCTTGCAAATTCAAATTGTGCACATATCGTTGTACGTTAATCGGGACTACAGCGCATATTCTAGGACTAATGCATGACATCATCGTAAGACACAAGCCCGTCTGACTAGATCTGCCAGGTCACCATTGTGACCAAGAAAGTCAAAAGGTAGGCCAGCACAGCAACATAATATGTAGTATTGTATAATAACTTAAGATGATAGGATGAGCCCTTTCGTAAAGCAACTGTGTCCTGAATAGAGGTCCTGCTCGCTTCTGAAATCAGGTATGCATAGTCACCTATATACATGTTTTGGAGCATCATGCGATGAAAAATTATGCACTAGAAATGGGTTGTAGATGAACGGAAACCGTGTCAGTGACTATCTTTAGAATTACCACTTGGCATCGGGCTGCTCCTGGAACTTCTGAAGAATGGAAACGATGTTCTCCAGAGCCTTCACCTCGCGGGTCAACTGCTCTTGGATCTTCGCTTCGGTCTCGGCGGAGACATCGTCGGTACTAGAGGCTAGGGACTTGTAGAAGTTCTTGTTATTAGGAGCAGCACCTACGGCCACACTGAAGATCTTTTTCACAATGAAGTTGTGGTGCTTGCTGAGGGTAACACCGTAGGCTTCACGGAAGGAGCTGGCAAGCTCCTCACCGGTCTTGTCGATGTGGCGGCGGAGGGCTTGGGCAGTGAAGTCAAGGCCCCTGTTTAAATTCAAAGCGGTTAGCCAATTATACAATTACAAACCACATCATATACTCGAAACACTCATAAGTGGAGACGTTTCGACCCCTGACAAAGGGTTGAGGGCAACAATTAGTTCATACCTAACAAGCCAGAGTAGACCTTCAGAGGCGGTGTGCTTCTTGGTCTTCAATTCGTTCACGGAAAGAGACTGGACAGTCTCAGACTCAGCGGGGGCAGCCAGCTGCCGGTCTCTGAGTTTCTATACCGAAATTAGATATTCATGCAGTTGAACGTGGGGTAAAAATTCCCGGACCTTGACATTTCCAAGTAGATCGTTCTTGACGGGAGTGAAAGCCACGGAGCCGAGCACATCTAGGTATTGTCAGGACTGAACGGATTTAATGGTCAAGTCAGCTCAATCTCGTACCGAACAAAGTAGTCAGGGATTCGGAGGCTTCGAGGAACTCGGTGGTAGAGATGGAGTTGTCTGCGCCAACGGGAACATCGGCGAAGGACCTCTTAAGGCCATCAAACCAGGTCTGGGAAGCCATTTTGAATTGTAATGTACGAGGATAGGGATGGGAGAAAAGAGCAAAGATACAACTAAGTAGAGTAAAGAGAAAGGAGACAGTTGAGGGGCAGACCAGCTGTTATGTTTAACTGTCACACCGCCGTTAGCGGGACAATGGCCACGCAAGCGGCCAGGCCAATCAGCGGGTCCAGACCACGGCCCCTGATTTGCATCTGCAAACGAACCAAACAGCACAAACAGCAACGGTGTGACCAGAGCTGAAGAACAACGACGTCATCGCCTGAAGTCCATCTTGAGACCCGGGGCTGATCGATCGGTTCCTGATTGCGCATCCCCTCTGTGGATCTTGATAGGTCCGGGGGCTAATCGAGCTAATTTTTCTAATGCTATATAAGACCTCTCTCCTTATATTCACATCTGATGGTTGTGGAAACGTGCAATGAGCACTCGTTACCCCCTAGCTCAGCATGCTGGCGACACAATGGAGACCGACCTACACAGCGCATTTGATGACCACCACCATGGTCTGGAACCGGAGTTCTACACAGCTGAGAAGCTGGTAAGGGTGTCATCATTCTATACACTATCAGGAAAACTAATCACTGCTAAAGCGTTATGCTTCAGCCAACCATGTCCATGTAACGAGCAGACGATTCTTCATCGGCCCAATCCCCAAAGGCTGGCTGCAAAACCACCGCAAATCATGGTACAAAACGCGACTTAAATTCAAGAACTACTCCTCCAAAACCGTTACTTTTCGGGCGGAAACCAATGTTGCGCAGTACACACAGGACCCGGAGCGAATCGAGCTATCTCCAGAACAGACAAAGAACGATGAGCCAGAGGATACTACAGAGGGCGAACAAGCAGAGGACTCTAGTGAGCAGGAGGCTGGTGGTAACAGGGCCCTTAGGACTTTAAGTGAACCACTAGGGGAAACCACTGAAGCGCCCTCTTCCCATAACTCTGACACACCAGGCCCCTCAATGTTGGTCCCAGAGAGGCACAACCGGACTCCAGCTAGTACAGCGACAGAGGCGCAATCTTACATGACAGCAAGGGAGATTGCCCCCAGCACAGATAGCGCGGGGCAGACTTCGGATGACCACAGCAGTGTGGAGACCATAAGACCACTGAGCAAACCAACATCGAGAACCATGAGTCAGTATGAGGCCAGTCAGTCAAGCCCCACGGCATCACAAAGTGAACTTGGATCTACGACCCCGTTGCTAAGATCTAGGTCACCGCTGAAAGGTAAAGGACGAGTTACTAGCGCACTCTCAACTCCGGACCCTGAAACTCAGGAAGTTGAGAGTACCGAAGATCTTGGCGATGAACGGCTTCGTTTCCACAAGCGGGCTATTAGATACAACGATAATCTCTTAGATAGACAACGACGGCTCAAATCTCGGATTTCAAGGACACATAATATGGTCTCAGGTACTTTGTCACGTCGACGCAAGGTAAAACCAGGCGAGATTATCAAGGCTGAAAGGATGCTTGTTCGAATCGAGGAGACGGAGCATGAACTTCCCGACGACTATGGTGAAAATGACAGTTGGAGGATGGAAACTAGGGTTGCCGATAACTGGAGGGAATTCTTAGTGGTTTTCCGAGCGACGTCAGATGACGATGCGCCGTTTACTCTACAGATGTACAAGACGCGTGTTATCCCAGAGATACAGAGATACAACACTAGAGCGAAACCTTACCATGAGATTTCGTTAGGTCGCAAGAAGGCAAAGTTGAACCTGTACTCTTCTCTGGATAAGACTATTGTGATCTGGGGTCCCTCCAAGCATGGCACAAAGATTTACATCATACGGCCTAAATCTACGGCGCACGCTGTTGAATGGTACACCTCTCTAGGTTATGCGTTAGGAAGACGCCGGGCGTCTTCACTCTCAATTAACGTACCAGACCTTGGGGTGTCACTTACATTCAAAAACCCTTTCGAGCAGTTGGAAGCGCGTCTCGAGGAGAATGAGAGAAGTGGAATACTTGCTCATTCTGCCCCGCAGAAGGCAGCAGCAGCAGAGATCATTATACGTGGTTGTTTTGAATTGTTGGATAAACACCCTGAGTGGACCGATGTATTGCATAAGTGGTCTAAAACTGAGAGAATGGGCCTTGCTTGGAAGCGATACGACCGTTTGGAATGGGTCCACGGCATTAATGAGGAAAGAATGTACGGAACCCTAGCGATGCAAAGGACTCACGAGCTCCAGCTACGACCACGACAACACTATCGTACACATGTGCATAATGACGACAAGAGGGACGAAGAGCCAGAGCCAGTGGAGGGCTTCCTGATTCGCCTTACATCACAAAGAGGTGTGCACCAACGTATGAACAAAATGTTCTTCAAGCGCCTATACTGTTTCACTCAAGACCATTACTTGTTCTTCTGTAGACCCGCGAAGTCTCTGCCGCCAGCTCCCCCAAGACTCCCTGCAGATGATTCGAATATTCCATCAACGCAAGACATTCTGAATGAAATGCCACTTTCATACGACATTGATCCGTTTCCAATACAGGACGGAGAGATAACTTGGCTCTCAAGTGGCAATAAGGAGCACATAAAGAGACACGACGAGGAAGCATTCGCGCAGCTTCGCCGGAACCTTCACAATCTGACCAATGCTGATGGCTACATTGATATCTGCCAAGTGCAGGAAGTGCGTGATGTGCATCGTGACAGTTGCCCTGCCGACCGAAATATCCGAGAAGGGCCAGATGTTGAGTTCAATCCTGAAGCAAGAGACTCTCGGCGAGATGACGGCGCAACCCAGAAGTTCGACGACGATAAAACATTTGAGATGCTTCTTGATAATGACCTTGTTGTCCGGTTTCAGGCGTACGATGAGGGGACCAAGAATGAGTGGATGAAGAGGCTTGATGCCCTTGTGAAATACTGGAAAGCACGGTGTGCGGCTGATGCGGCGGAGCTCAAGATCTTGCGGCAGCGCAACCTAGAAATACTGGATATCGACGAAGAGATGGAGTCTGTGGTGGGGCAATTCGCCAAAAAGTGGGAGGTTAGGAGGGCAGAAGCATCACCTTTGTTACACAATATGTGTGCTTTGACTGGATGTCGCGCGATCAATGTAGGTCACATATGCCCTTTTTGGGTAATCACCGATGCTGATATCTCCCAGATGTCTGGCCAACTCTTCCGAAAACCACGGCGGCACTCAACATTCAAGCGATGTAACGTTATTCTTACTGACGGGAAATTGTTGATTTATCGGAACTCGTTGAGGAAGCGCAATGGTGTTCAGGTCCCACATGTTCATTCTAGCCTTGAAGCAACTATAGATTTAAGCGACTGCTACGTTTACTCAGGACTGTTGACAGAATCTGATCTGCTCTACACCAATCAAACGTTCGATAGCAATCGCCCAAGCCATCGCACCCTGCCCCGGGCTTATCTTTCTACAGACGCTTATACGAGCAGTGATGAAGACACGGCCATTACCTTCGTGGTTTGGCAGCCTCTGCGCAAGAACCTCTTTCGAGCACGTGAGCAAGGGGAGAAAGGCGAAACAAAGCAGACGCTGAAGCAAGTTTCCAAGCTGGGTGTTCATGGGCGAACTGCGGTGTTTAAAGCACGGAGCCGGGTAGACAAAGATCGCTGGGTCATGAGCATTGCATCCGAGATTGATCGGCTGCAAGAAAGCAAGCCGGAAGATGTTCGAGTGATTGCATCAAACAGTTAGCCAAGTAAAATACTCGGGCTCACTGGGTGAATCACGGTTTCTAGTCCGATATGTTAGGGTCTCAACTCATTACGTGCGTCTTACGCTCATTGCCCTATATGTTTCTTGCATCTTCTACGTATTCATACATGTGTCTTGATAATAATACAGAAGCTCTATGTACAATACAGCATATACCCATAATGGCAAGAAGTAGAAGCCTCTATGATAGAACAGGTCGCTCTAATTTGACCGCTTCCTTCGACACACGATCCCTTACCTCGTGACGATAATTATCCCCTAACTTGCGCTCAACATCACCCTCGACAAGCCCCTGCTCCCAGTCCGTCCATTTAAGCATCCTAAACCGCGGATACATCACAGCCATCACCCGGCCCGTGATCAGACTAATACTCACCGGCCCATAAGTATTACTATCAAGCGACCTCTTCGGGTCCGCCGCATCACCCTCCAACCAAACATGATTAAACGGCACAATCTGCGAGGGCTTCATACAGGGATCGCGAGTCGTGATCCGATCCCCCGGAAGTCCAACCACACGTTTAATAGCGATATGGCCCGGATTAGCCGGCGACCTAGGGAAAAAAAAAAAACAGTCAATAAGACCACCGTACCCATAAAGAAATGCATACAGATCCGAACAGAAACATACCGAAACGTGACAATCATCCCCCTCTCCAACCTCCTCGTCCGCTCCCAAGGCCACCCGGCCCCGCCCCACGGCCACATATTCACAAGTACCATATCGCGCTTCGTATGCATCTGTTCGTAGTCCTCGTTGAGGTAGGGCGTCATTGACGGCCCGCTAACCCACATGACCCCTAGGACATGTTCGGAGAAGAAGAGCCCAATCGGGACAATGGGCGCCAATATGCGAAGAACACGGAAGCCTGTGCGGACAGGAATGGGGAGCGCCGCATAGCGACTTCGGAAGTGTGAGAAGAGGGAGAATGGCTTGCGAGGTGGTTCCGGGGCGGGTTGAGCGGGGGGTGGTGCGGTGGAGGATGAAGGTGGAGGGGGTGCCGGTGATGATCCGAATTGTGATCGCAGTTTTGCGGCTTCTGGTGTGAGGACTTGGTATTTGGGGCCCGGGGGCTTTTGCGATGAGCTTAGGTTTGTCGGCATGAGGGCGGGTCTTTCTTTTCTTGGTGTCGCGTGCTGGGATTATGGGGTCATGGACGGCGTCGTAAGGGATTATTGGTAGGATTTTATTGGCGGAGCAATTGTGCCTGTGTAGGTATACTATAACTTGTTCAATGGCTGGTTACCGTAGAGTTGTTGTGCAATTACGAGATGAATCTGGAATTAATTGTGCTATCTTCATTGAATGCGGTGATATCGGAGGTGAGCTTCTGTTTGCAGTGTTTGCAGTGGATATTACTCTTGCATTCCCGTCGGAATATTTTTGAACTTTACATGCGAGACGGAATCAGCTTATGCAGTTTTCTCTTAGCTCCATATATCTAGGGATTTGGGCTATTCAGTCACTGCGATTCTTCACGCTCATACATGATACAGCCTATGACCAAGGATAGCCCTTGTGTGACCCTGCATATTGCCGTTTATTGTTTGTATCATAGAGTAGCTTTGATGATTTCCCGTTGTAGCTTCGTGTAGCCTCATTAGCAGGCTGTATGTAGTAGAAAAGATAGAAAAAAGGATGATCACTGCCATTGCGCCTCTCGTGAGGTCAGGATCCAACATCTACGTGGAGAAAATTAACAAGAATGAAGCATTGCAGGCCAGAGTTTCCATATTCTATTCGAAAATGGTGAGATTTGATGCTGGAGAGGCCATCAATGTGTGAAACATCGACTGTCAAGTCACTTGACAGAATACCCCGGTCATTTGAGCATATAAATGCGCAGTGCTAAGACTGTTCAGAAAAACCTGAATTGGTCGCTAGAAATTGAACGGTACGAGAATCAACTTTTATTGATCAAATTAGCTTTCAATCACCTATCGAACACCCGTCATTCTTCTGAACCGATTCAGCATATCAGATAATCTTTCCGAATCATCGGAAATAGCAGCAAGCGCACCTTGCTCCCTTTCAATGAAGTTATATAATTGGATGTCTATTGCATAGCCAGGCAAGCGGGCTTGATCTGCATCGCAACTGCAGCTTTTGCTTTTGGATACATCGTGGGGTTGCAATGAAGGCGGGGTTCCTTGGATATACTAGGGATCCTTTGGAAGCTACTGTCTTGTGATGGCTTGTAGTTTCTATATCTTGGCCAAGACAATCCTAATAAAACAGACCCGTGTCATAAGCACTAGCCCACTGATTATTTCTGATTTTACCGGCATGGATGGTCTCGAGGAACTTGCCCTAATCTATCCCGCGTTAGCAACCATAATTGCAAGCTTAAATTCCCTCAGACAAGGCCGCGACTTACGGACCCCACGTTGTCCTACGCATTATTCATGCAGTTGGCTTATACGTAGCGGGGGTCGAAATTAGAAAGCGGGGTCTATACGATAAGCCAGGAAGACGAAGTGGCGGAGCAACCCGGGGATGAGACTAGTCACTAGCACCATGAAGGACCTTGTGAAGGATCCATTGGGACAGCGAGGCGCAGTGAAAAGTGAATCCCTTGTTTACCAGAATTTGGAAACTGGGAGTGATCCTTAATTAGGTCGTCGATTGTTGGTGAGCTCGCTAATGCAAGTTGAGTGCCACGGACGACCATTTTCCCATTTTGGAGGGTTTCAAATGTGGAGATTTTTGGGACAACCCGCATGGCCTAGTGTCTGATGCTAGTAAACTAGCTTTCATTGACGTCTTTTGCCGAGTTGGGACCCTCGACGAAGATGTCTTGGTCAATATATCTAATATTTACCGAGATAAAAGTGTCGGAGCCGGAGGTTAGCAAGATGAAGACGAAATATTTGGAACTTAACTTTACAAGGATGGTAGAAGGGTATAAACAGGAATGACCTAATATAAAGGCTTATATTCGTGCGATAATAGAATCTTAGTAGTTCTCTCAGTTCCCTCTCCAAATGTTCATACATATATCCAGTACAAGATGTATGGAGCATGTGGTGGGAAACAAAGGATTAGCCAAGTACGCTGATTGGGTGAAGACTAATCAAGCCGTCGAAGTGGGTCCGAACTGTTTGGATGGATAAGATCTCCTCCCGAGTCATGTCGCAGAGAAAATAATAATACGGAGTACTCTGCATGCACTAAGTTGTTTGTGCATGGATGGTTCTGTTGAAAATGTGCATGGATCAGCAGGCATTCTTTTGACATATGAAACAAACATGCCGGTAAAATCAACCCTCATCGCCACGCTGCTTTAAATAGCATTAGGGATCTGGCACTAGACTGAATGGGGGGAGGATTAATTAACCCCATCCAGGCTATCCATGGCTTAGTCAGGCCCCCTCTTTCCCCAAACTGGGAAAGGCGGCGAAACACCTGCTTTGGTGACATCGATTAAATCACAAGCATCAGCACTTTCGCATCCATGGTTACAAGCTTCCCATTAAGCTAGCCCTGAGCTGGAGCTGGTCTCCCCATGTCTTTAGAAACCCGACAATGAGCCCAATCGTTCAGTTGGTCCTCCATGTGAAAAAAGCCCGCGCTGCCATCAACAACATCAACAGGGGGAGGAAATCAGATAACAAGAAAAATAACCCGTTTAAGCACAATCCCTTCTCATCGTCGGTCTCTTCGACATCGGGGTACGTGCTCAAAGATACTTTGTTAGAAACTCACCCGTGCCTCCTTGCTAACACTTCTCTAGTGTCGATAAACTTAATCCGGTGCCGACGTCTTCGCTGTGGGACATCCTCCCTGTTGAGATTCAAGTAAAGGTATTCGCCCACTGCGGTATCACGGACCTCTTACCATTGAAACTCGTCTGCAAAGCTTTCTATGAGCTTCTCACCACGCATGAGCATGCGATCACTCGGCAGTATCTCCGCCAGCGCCGTCATGGGACCCTTCCTTCTCCAATAGATGGTGAAAAGACATATACACGTCACCCAGAGGATGACGTAGTGCTACTGTCGGATCTTTTTCCACCCACAAAGAGCGCGAAGGGTGGCCATATATATACTTTCAGATATGTGTACAGTCTACGGCGGCGGCAGAAACTCTGCTCCAAGCTATGCTATTACATCGCAGACCGCGTTATGGATCGGTTCGTTGCAAGTGAGCCAGCATTCATGAAGTCTATGTTCCCCTCCAGAAACGAGCGCAATGATTTCGTGAAACGAGCGACTGCGAGGATATGGTTCTATCTTACACCGCTTATGTAGGTGCTACTCTCAAACAGCGCTCTTGGCCGGCTCTCTAATGACTTTGCCAGGTATTATACTTTATACTTCCTTGAGTCCTATACTCTCGCTAGACGGGAACAAACCAACGTTCTTCTGCGCGATTTCGAAGCTGGACGACTGCCCGTTCCCATTCCTCCGGATGTCCGCAAGTCTATGTACCGAAGCTTGCAAGTCAAGATACTACGGTCTCCCCCTTTCACAAACACCGCCACTCTCATCGCTACACATCATTGCATGCAACTCCTTGTTTCATACCTTCAATATACAGTACCTCCAGATGAGCCTGGCACATCAGATGACAGTTGGATTAGCTCGTTGCTTACGGTCTCGCCGTTTATCCGTCTTGTGGAGTATTTCTCTGCTGAGATCGGTGACGGCGGGAACCAACGAATGCAGCGGAAAGATTTCATGCACAACTTCCACAATGATATTACGTCGAACGAAAAGGACGATATGAATTCATTGGTTTTCGAAAGGGCACCGAATAATCATATGCATAGCTCTGTACAGGACGTCTGGTTTGAGGTTGCTCGTCAGGAGCTGTCATCAAGGAGGGCCATGCAGCATCGTGCAGAGCATATCTTGATCCGGGACAATCTACCAGTACTACTTGGATGTCAGGATTGTCGAGATTCAATGGGATACCGTGCATGAATCGCTTAATTTACAGTATAGCAAGCATTGTATTAGTCGGGGCAAGGCGTTTTTAGGGATCATTGGTTTGCACAGCGGGAAATATACATATCGGTCAGTTTAGTGTAGATAATTACTTTGCATATAACAAGGCCTTGCCACAATTTACCTTCGGATTTTGTATTGCTGAATAAATCCCAACAACCTCGTGACCCTTTCTTCATTACACCCTGAAGCTCATTGCTTTTGGAATTTTTATCATATTGTTGATATCAATATCGAACGACAAACCTTATGGCGACAGCAGTCTATGCCCCCACATATTTCAGCAAACCATAAGCACAACTTCCCCGGTATGTAGGCTCCCAGAAACCGCATAAATCCTCTTCTTTGAAATAGCTGCAATTCAGTGCGTTCGTCCAACCTCCAGCACCAACTGCCACCCAAAATGAAAACCAAAATAAACAAAAGTAGAACTTGCCACAGTATCCTATCGTTTCGATATATTGTCACCATGCATCCATGACTGGAAGAAGTCCAACGTGACTTGGTTTGTAGGAGTACCGTCCCAGTTCGATAATTAACCCAGAGAGGTGACTATATTATCGATGCCACCATTGACGATATGGTGGATATCTTATTCAACATATCGGCCTCATATATCTATGGTTGAAATAGATCAACCAACACGATTGGGCTTGTAGATATACCGTCTCAGTTCGATAATTATCAGAGCAGTGCCGATATCATTAAGGCCATAATTGACGATATCTTCAGTGTCTTATCGTTTCGATATACTGGCCTCATGCATCCATGGCTGAAAAAGATCCACTAACACGATTGGTTTATAGAGATATCGTCCCAGTTCGATCTTTTAATTAGAGCGGCGACGGTATTATTAAGGCCTTTATTAACAATATCATGATAACATCATCGATGTCATTGTTAATGAAGTCGCTAAGAGGGCTCCTCCCTCCTTATCTTCGGGGTGCTTAGACTATTATTGTCAGCAACGACATCATTAATCCCATCATTAATAGCATCATGTCATAACGGTTCTGTTGTAGACATGTTGTTCAAACACTGCCAGCACTCATCCTCCTATATTAACAATCTGTCAATAGTAACTGTTCAATGGAAGAATAATTCCGGAGCAGGATATTCAATTCTCGATTTAACTTGTCATCAAGAGAATCAAGGGAGCCTGTATAAACCCCACACTATTGGGTATCTCATTCAGGATACCGTCCGATCCGAAGCCGTCGCATACCAATTTAGAGGTGCTGCGTATTTCCTCATATCATGGTAACATGAGGCTCGGTTGCAGATGCAACCGGCCAAAGTTATGCCTTATATATCTTATCGTTGCTCTAGGGAGACAATATAAAAGCTTGGCGATTCGACATATGGCGATAAACAGCTTTAGAAGTCATTTACAGATAGGCCCAAGGCCCAAGGACTTGTCATTGAACTCTTCTATATTAAATACTGGAGTTTCTAAACGCCGCTCTGCATCTGCATGGTCAAGTTCCGATATAGATGTACTGGCCTTCGGAAAAGCATTGCTCCATAGCCCTAAGGACAGCGACATTTGGCAAGACTAACTTCCGGCCGTCCCGTGGGTGTAAAACGCCTGCATCTTATCGACGAAGAGCTCTCCAAGGCGACCGATGTTAATCTTCATACGTGGGCGGGTAAGAATTCCATGAAGGGCTGCGATATTATAATCCGGACCCTAAAACCAATTCAGGTTTTTCTGATCAGACTTAGCACTGCGCATTTGTATGTTCAAATGACCGGGGTATTCTGTCAAGTGACTCGACAGTCGATTTTTCACACATTGCGTGTAAAAAGATCTATGCCCTGACTGGGCAGATATTCTTTGAATGCCTCAGTTGAACCGCGATCCAGAGGGTTCACAGCAACAATATATGTACTTCCCAAGCTGTAGGTGTATAATAACATCCCTTAAGAAGCGAATCAATCGGGTTAAAATTATTATTCTTTTGGAAATCACGGAACACCAATGGTTGTGCTAGGTCTCGAACTTCTAAGACATAAGGGAGACGTTCATCAAATTATACCGTATTTGATATGTATACTCAGTGAACTATCCCTATTAAGTAATTTCATAGAAACGATATAGGTGAGATCGCGCGACTTAATAAAGGATAGGCAATGGAACAGCAGCTCGACGGGGAGGTCCTGTAGTTGAACCATTGTTGTATTCTGGGATGTCCTGCAGTATATGTTTTGCGAATAAGGGATCTGGTATTTTCTGCAGAACTAAATCGTTCCACGTAATACGTGTGTATACTAGGCTGTTCCGTAGGTATTCCTACTTGCCTGTATGCCGCGCATGAATGCATATGGCACCGTGACGACACATATTCTCATAATCGCAATATGAGCCCTCAGCCATATAATAACTTCTTCGCTTACCTGACTGAAAAATCTCAGCACAAACCAGGTGAGGATCTCAGTGAAAACACCCCAAAGGTATGGCAGCTTAATGACGGCCGATGTAGCCATATGAATTGGAAAAATTAGAATGATAAGTGTGGATGAACGAGAGCCTTTGGTGAATATATTAGGCAATTGGACATTACCAACTCTCCATCTATCTCTGGATCGTGGCCAAGTGACAATCAAAGCGAGGTGTCCAGTGATCCGTGTCGTCCATGTGCTGGTCGCAAGCGCGCCAGGTAGGAAAGATGCGACAGCATGTCTCACATTCAGACCAATTTCATATGCTTCTCGCAGGTAGCTTGGTCCCCAAAGGTGATCCCACAAGTCTCACACTTGTACATTGTGACCGTGAACCATATGATGGCCAGACCGCAAATAACCAGCAGTGTGTCCATATTCCCGTGTCGAGATGAACAGTGCAGCGCACACAGAAAGTTTCGTGGAGGCAGTCAAGGATACAGCATAGGATGCTGAAGATGTCGGTATTTATGATGGTTGTTGCGATTGCCATTGTGACCGAGGGAGTGGGGAAAAGGCGGCTGGACTTGTGTCAATCGAGATGTCATGTATATACATTGTCCAAACTTGAATAAACAATTTATGATTGAGATTGCAGTTTTAATTCGCATTAGTATAACCGGCAGTCGCAGTCGATAGTGTCTGCACCGTCTGTGCATCAATATCTGACGCCTAGAGGGCCTTATAATACAAACGCCGAGAGCGTCCTTTATATTGCCTCTTTGTAAGAGACTAGACACCTTTCAATGGTAGTCTTTACAAAGTAAAGTCGCCCCGAAAGCTTTGATCATTGGCCCTTCCGATCTCTTGAAGATCGAGGCACCTTCCTTGAAGCGAGGGCTTGACCTTGAGCGATGAGAAGACCAAGTTCGTTTTCATAACCCCAACTAAGTGCGTGCCTACTCAAAGGCAGGCTTTATCCTTGTAAAATAATCAGCAAAGATACTCAGTTTATCAGAATAAATAGAGAAGCTTACCTCAGTAGCCTGATAGCCTAGTTCTAACAACACTAGAGATTCGCACAATCCTTCTATTTGGTATTCAATGTTCACTTTTGTAGAAGCCTGACGGTCACTGAAACTTCACATCTGCATGTTATTTGTAATACACACGGCCCTCTGTGGCAGAGCCTGCTCAAATTGGTGGCGCTTCAGGGCACAACGCACGTTGCAGTTCGCAGCATAGTCACAAGTTGAACTTCCTGCCTCTGAATAGTATCCGACAATCTGAACTTCCAGATGTAAGTTCATTGAATTGGATACCAGATAATCAGCAGAAATAGAATTACCGAATGACCCAGTCATCATAAGACTAGGAATACTTTCATATCCAGAGGATATGTGTTTCGAAGTAGCAACAATAACAGTAGCGGCAGTCGTGATGAATAAGTTAAGTGTTACGACAGGAAAGAACCAGATCCAGATTACATGGATGGGTCACGGGATTACCCCAGGCATTAGGAGACATGACCGGGCGTGTTACTCAGTGTCAGGTCCAACACTCATCACAATCCTCCTCTTCCTCATCTTCTTTCCTCCCTTGATTGAGCAACATCGTTTCAAAGTACATCGATAGCTGAGAAGCATTCCCACTATTGACGCCTTTTGCTAGATCTCATTCTTCCCAAGCAAAGTTATTTTTTTTTTTTTTTTTTTTTTTTTTTTTTTTTTTTTTTTGAAATAAAAGATAGAGAGTAACTCGCTTGTTCTTTTTATTGCACGCGTCTCTATATATAATCGGAACCGATTTTCACGAGCGTCTCTCCTCCAGCTTTGAGTATACTTGTACTAAATACAAGGAGACTTACAGGCCTATTAGAGAGAAACTCCTATTTCTTATATTCTATCAATTGTTTGATAGGATGTTTCCTCCTAACAGAAAACCATAGTAGATCTTACTACATTCCTCTCTCGCTATATTAAAACGGAATGCCCTACCGTATTAGCGCTGAATAGTTAAGATAGTTTATCTACTAATATAGTAACGCTAATATCACTCTTTCAGCCCTATATAGACCGTGCGAGAATTACTCTAAGGGTCTTCGCGGGAGAACCTTAAAAATTCTAAAAAGTTTCAGTAAGAGAGGCAGTTAAGAGTTTCTGTGGGGAATATAAGGATAATAAAATCTGGTCCTTCCTTATTATACTAGGTTCTCTATTGATAAAGTATAAGTATTATACTTAAGATCGCTAAGAATGTTCTAGCACTTCAAGAAGAGTTATATAATTATAATACTCTACCCGAGTGGCGGTAAGGGGGGCATACTTGCAGAGAGTGTAGAGATATATTTAATACTTCTATTTAGTTTAACAATTATATACATAAGTATTATAAAGTTACTAAGAAGTCTAAGTGTCAGTACTGTCTAGAAAAATTAAAAGGACTGGTTATAGAGACTGGTATAAGAAGAAGACTTGTAAAGAAAAGTTTAGATATATTTAGCAGCCTTCCAAGCCTTGTTCGTCCCGTGGCAGTAAGTCATGGACGGCAAAGCGCGAGGAAGAAGCTATCACATCAGACAATGGCATCCCTATATACCTACAGGCCTGGGATAACTGGTGGCTAATCAAGAATACCATGGTATGAGAGGCACAGGTACTAGTCTCCAAGTTTTCTAGTTAACGACTGAGAGAGGCTAAGTCCAGTACCTTTGACCACACACAGACATCTTCCTAGAGCGTACCCGCCCTATGAGATAGTCAAATCACTCTACTAGAATACAAATGGCTGGTCTGCTATCGTCCGGGTAAGCATGCCAGTGTCATACTCTACCTCACCTGAGCGCTGCTAACGTGGCCGATAGTACTTTCGATAAATTGAAAGTGACGATACCAAACAACTCTAATCGAATGCGTCCTCCAATACCTCGTTCTTGTTATTGCTGTTATTGGGTCTAGTACAAAATATCGATTCGGGAAAGCTATAAAGGGAATTTTGCAGAGGGTTGGCATGCGGCGAAACGTACTTGATGACTATATCACGACGATAAGGTCAAAAGGGAGTGCTATGTATTTATTGAAAAAAGGAATCTGGATAAATGCCACTGGTTCTTCTCATGTTATTCTGAAATACACCGCCAACCTTCGGTGGCTCTGTTGTAGATATGTAAACCTGGGTGGGAAGGGATCCTCTTCGGTTGGATCAACAAGTATGGCAATTATGGAGCATTTTCCTCGCGTTTCGCAAAACTATAGCTATATCAGAATCTCCTAGAATTATTTTATCTAATCAGAACCTAGGGTGTCTGTGAGTTTCGAGGATCATATAAAGCCAGAAGGGTATTGGGTTAACCGGAAACGCATAGAGAGTGAGATGAATACGCTACACCAGATACCGGCGTACAGTAGCAATAAATTAGTTAGAAGATCTGAAGCTGGGATTCAACAACTAATGAATACCTTTCGTGTCATTATTTGGAATAATGTAGAAGTTTCATATAATGATGTCTTATTTACCGGTCTGGCATAGCCGCGTGGATTTACTCCAGTTGATAGCTAGCAATTAAAAGTATAACTTGCAGTGGTAGTTCAGGTGATTAGCTGACGGCGACTATGTCTTAGCATAAATTAAAGGACTAGTAGGTCCGTCTGTGAGCAGTCTTCGATGTGGATGAAAAGGCTCAGTAGACACTTTGTGACGAAGTTTGCAACGCATACACTTCGGTGCGATCTGCATAAATTCCGATAGTACTCATAGGAGTATATATCATGCTTAATCGATCATCTTTTCAAATGGACGCTGCGTAAATTGATTCTCAGGTTCTCAAGTAAGAACAGATATATTAACTAAATAAACTAGTATGTACCAGCTACATAGCAAGCATTTCTGAGTAGAATTTCTGAAGACATACTGATATTCAACTCGCTAATCAACTATCAACATAGCGTTTATAACGCCGTCCTCGGGCTCCTCCTTCTCCTTCTCTTCTTCCTTTTCCTCTTCTCCTTCCTTCTTCTCCTCTTCCTTCTTTTCCTTCTCCTCCTTCTTGGTCTTCTTCTTCTTCTCCTAATATCTATATTAGATTATTATTATAAATAGTTCTAGTTCGAGTAGATATATACCAGGCGGTTGGCGCTGGGAGCATTGGGGGCGGCGGCAGCAGCAGCATCCTTCTGATACTTACAAGATTAGTAAATATATTAGATAGAGATAGGCTTAACTTGCCTTGGCCTTCTTCTTAGCCTTCTTCTCCTTCTTAAAAGCCTATTATCATATTATTTATATCAATAATAGATAAGAATCTTACCTTGCCCGCGTAGGCGGAGGCGAAATGATAGAGGGGCCCAGTTCTCCCAGTTTTTGGGCCACTTGGTTCTCAATTTCGGCCTTGTCCTATCCAACCTTGATTAGTATATATTCAATAGATAGTGGTAGGTCCTAGAGCTTATAAGTAGAATGAATCTTCTTTTTTTTGAAGGTAATAAATGCTAAGCCTTCAGTGAAGCTTAAGGTAAAGCAGAACTCGGTATCAAGCCACTAGGTGACTTGAAGCTTTTCAAAAAAAAAGATAGTTATATTTTTACGGCCATAGTGAGAGAGAGAGATTGTGTGTGTGTGTGTGTGTGAGAGAGAGAGAGAGAGAGAGAGAGAGAGAAACAGAGTGAGTGGGAGGTTTGGGGAGTGAATGGAGGCGCGTGGTTTACATTTACACCTCAGGCTCAAATAGCAGCAACCCTCTGCAAAAAGGATATCCATTAACCCCTGAAAAGGGAGTACCACCACTCCGTGGATATTGTCCTTGCAAGATACGTATTTCTCCTACCAAAACTTGATTAGTATACTGTATACATATGTTGAAGGCATCAGTAACATATAAGCATCTTACAGCAGCAGCAAACCCCCTCGCATAAACTTGCAAAAAGGATCTGCTCTGCTGTAACTAGAAGTACAGCAAAGTTTAAGGTAAAACTATCGCAGAACTCGGCGTCAAACCAGCAGGCGACTAGGAACTTTCAGAGGGGAGAGATACATCTACTTATCGTCATAGCTAATGAGCATGCCATAAGCAAGTACTACATACAACAATCGAATCTAGTTCCAGAATATCAGAGCGTTCATTTGTACACTCACTCAATAAATGCCAACTAAGAGGAAGAGCCTTCTATAGAATATGTGGAGGTATACCTCGAAAAACATAGATCTTGCTGACGTTGACTGATCCATATCTAATTGGGCTCCGGGGTCCAGAGAAGATATTTTTCGGAAGATGAAGAGCTCTAAGCTATCCGTACTTATTTATAATAGTTATCTTTATGGATCTTTGTCATCATGGGCATTCATCATCATAGATATTCATCATTATAGACATTCATTCCGAGAGGCATTATACCGATATGGAATTGCAAGGCTGTAGGCTAATCAATTCTTTATGAATCTACTTCACAGAAAACTTCACGGTTCAGATCACTACTATTCAACTGTTACTGTATTATGAAATAATGATGAACCCAGTCATAGTACCCTGAGCTGAGCTCTGAGTTGTTATAATTCCTAATGAATGACAGTCAAACCCTAAGCCCTAAGGAGATCCATTCTTGGCATTGCTTTTGTTTGTCACGTTTGCGCGCTGGTAAGTCGCGTCCATAGGATAAGCGCTATGGGAGAGGTACTGTAGTCCAACATCTATACGGAGCTGCCTCTAAAAGATCTCATACTCGACATGTGAATTCGACGAACATACAAGCCACATTGTATACCTCCAGAACTAAGACTCTAAAATGGCACCCCCAATACCGGGTCAGATGCTAAATACATCATGGACGTTACACCGTCTATCACCTCTACACCATGAAAAAGAATTCCAATCTCTCCTGGACAACCCTGAAGCTCTAAAAACCTATGCAAACCGCTTACGCGACCAACTCACCGGGAACGTACTATCTGGGTTCCAAGTTGGCACAAGCGCACCCTCCACAGAGGAAGACACGCTCTCCAGAACTGGCGCTCTCAAAAACTGCACCTGGGAAGCTATATCAAGCCTCTCATTAGAAGATCTCAATGCCCCCCAACCCGAGAGCCCATGCGGGATCCTCGTCGTACTGGAGTACGAAAACATCACCTATAAAGCAGCATTGCTTGCACCACCAGAGGGTTCCCATTCCCGTAAAACTTCCACATATCTGCCGTTACTGTTAACGCGGTTACCGGGTCCACTACGACAAACATTCATTTCTTTTCTCTCCGCGAATTTTGACACTTACTGTTCTGTTTTTCGCCTCCCTTCGCAGTTCTTGTGTGCCGGACTAGCGTCTTACGTGGACACTTTAACGCAAGGCCGCGATAGAGAACCGGCCCCTTCACGGGCTATTCTGGAGGATGTCGTGAAGGAGATACAGATTACAGTGTCATTCTCTACTAATGTGGCTCCTGCTCTGAGGTCCCTCAATATTAATATCCCGCGGGGCTCTATCAAGAGCTTTTTGCCTGCTGCTGGGGATTCGGATCAACCGAGTGGTTCTATTCTCTCGGGACTCTCTTCTTACATAGAAAAGCATCTGGCGATGGATCTGGATCTAGCTGGGTCGTCAGCTAGAGATAGTCCGGCAAGGAAACATGTGCGTATCAGTAAGATCGCATGTAGCGGGTTCGTTCTAGGCGCCGAAGGAAAGATGAAACTTGTTGCGCAGCCTATCCGAACTGGCTCGGTTGGTGATGATTCGGCTGAAAACGATGATGACGCTCGGAATGAGAAGAAGCGCCTTGCTCTGCGAGCGAGTGAGGTGCTACTTTTCTCTGTCATTCACAAGAGCCTTGTTGGGGAGAATCAGAAAAGTTGATCAGTGCGACTTCTAGGGAGAGCCTATGCTCCTTATTCCGATGCCGCTGTATGAGCTTGGTGGTGCACAATGTGGTTGGCTTATTCTTTACATTAATCATTAGGAGGCTGGCAGTATTGCAGAGATAACTATTATATTAGTCGTTTGATTATGGCGTTAGATGACCAGACTTCATGCATGAGGGTGTGATACAAGAGCGGTGCTTAACATGAGAACGAACCGGCCAATATGCATGCAATGTCATCAAACATCATCTATATCGTGAGGCGTTATATAAGCACGGAACTATGTAACCAACGCGGCATTTATATCATGTTACAGTTCAGATTTCAATCTCGTCTTCCGATTCGGCAAGGCGGAGGGCTTCGTCGACACCATGAACGAAGTGAGTTATCCCACCGCATCGTTCCACAATTCCACTTCGTTCAAACATGTGGAAAACATTGCGAGTTGCGACACGGCAGAAGAAGACGCTGACCCCCTGGTCTGCATATCCGTCTACAATCTCATATAAGACTTGCGTACCGGAACCATCGATGCTAGTAACACCATGAACATCAAATATAATATTCTTGTTATGTTCAGGGGTGCGCGTGGGGGGAAGAGAAGGGTGCGCTCGACTACTGCCATATAATTCCAACCGCCGAAGACGATTCTTGAGCTCACCAGTATTGGCAAAGGTGAGCGGTTCCGGGATCTTAACTATAAGCGCGCCTTCGATCAACTCAACGCTCTCGGGGTGGAGTTCAGCGTTATCAAAACGGTCGGTAGTGCCTGCTATCTTACCCAGAATTTGGATCCGAGGCTGCGTAGAATGGCGAATAAGGATCAAGATAGAAAGGCCAATACCAAGGGCAATCCCCAGCTCTAGAGAATAGAAAATAGTCGAGACAAAGATGAGAAGCATTAGGGCTAGCTCCGTCCATCCGCGCAGACGGACAAAGAAAGCCACGTCGTGAGGACATTCTTCAATGAGACTGAATGCGACGACAGATATCATAGAAGAAAGAACGGCTTTCTGAATTATTGCAACATATTCTCTCAGCCTTCGCTCGGAAGTATTTGGGGCCGAGACTCACCGGAAGATAGTATAAGTATGGCAAAAGCACCATGATACAAACAAAGGTAATAATGCTCAGGAAAATGCTGCTCATCGGGGACCGAGCTCCAGTTGAAGCGTTGACTTTGCTTCTTGCATAGCCACCAAACGCAGGAAGCGCCATGAAACAGCCCCCAACAGTATTAGCAAGACCCAGCGCCACCATCTCTCTGTTAGCACTGACAGGCATTCCCTGGACACCTTCTTGTCTGGCCTCGCCACTAAGTCCCTTGGCGGCAACAGAAGACTCGAAAAAGCCAAGTAACGCGATGACGAAAGAAGTACTCATTGCAGCGCGTACGTGCTTCATCTGGCTAAACTGGAAAGGCCATTTGAACGCAAAAAGGCCATTGGCATTTTGTTTCAAAGGCCCGAGAATCTCCAACCCTTTGTCATCCCAACCAAGATGCCATGTCAGGACTGCTGAAAGAATAACTACGAGAATTCGGTCCGGAAGATAAATCACCTGAGGATACCGCGGCTGGAGCATTTTCTTGAGAGTCCTGTAATGGTAATCAGTCTAAGCACCAGGCTTCCGAGTCACCAACACTAACCGAAATACCATTATAATAGCAAAGCTCCCAAAAGCCACCGCGGTTGTAAGCGCATGGCAACCTCCTATGTTTCTTATAAGGAACATGAGCTTGTCAACTGTAGTCCCATGGGTAACACCAGCTTCCTTTGCTAGCTCGGTCAATCCGACTTCGGGGATGAGTTGATCCACAAAAATCACAAAACCGATCGCTGTAATGAAACCCCTAAGAAAGGGCCGGCTCAGCACATTGTCCAGAAATCCCAACCGTGTAAGCCCAGCGATCAGTATCATGGCACCCGCCATAGCAGTGGCTATGCCGACCACGATGGCATTCGCTACTTCGTCGTCCTCACCAGATGGGCCTGGTCTGACACTAGTTTTGACAATCGTCCCAGTAAGCAAGGAACCTGCTGCTTCTGGGCCCACTATTAACAGCGGGCTGCTCCCGAAGATCGCATAGATGAAAGGGTTGATCACAAAAGAGTAGAGGCCATTGATAGGAGGTGCGTGGGCGAGATTTGAGGATAAGGACAAAGCCATAGGGATATAGATGGACGCAATGGTTGTCGCAGCAATCAAATCACCACGAATGTACGACCACCTGTATTGAGTAATCCAATTGAAAAACGGGATGTAGTAAGATATATACCTTGATGAACGTTAGTTGTCTCCACGATGGAGATAACAATTGTGTTAGAAAGCAGGGCGAACGTGATTATAAACCTACAGAGATTTATGATTCTTCATGTGCAATGCTGTGAAAGAGGAGTCTAGCGATGGTATATTCTCTGGTCCTTGTGGGTATCCTGAGACGTCGCCGGGAGACCCAATATGGCCGTCTGCTCCTCCTGGGGGCTGAGGTCTTTCTTCGTTACCAGCATTCTGCAAAGAGCTTGCATCCCATTTTTGGATGTCTTCCTGTTCAGGTCGCGAAGAAAAAGTCCCATGAACGCCGGAGTTCCTCAGACCAAGCTCCCCGCGATCGTACGATTCGAGAAGACGAGTCCTTGCATCAGGCTCCCGTGGCGGATAGATTAACGCCGACCCTTCGTTTTGCGCTGCGCTCTCAGCGGTTACGAGTCTTGCTGGAAGACCCGGAGCGTCATTTGAGGAAGAGATACGAAAGAGGTTAAAAATGCGATCCCGCAAAGAGCGCTGTTGAGTCGGCTCCTGTACAGCGCTAGATTCCATATTTACCCGGAGATCACGTTGGGTCATTATCGCTATGATGTGCAGAGGAACTCAGCACTCGCCATGAGTGCTACGCTTCGATATGAGAGAAGAGACGAAGGAGAAAGAAAGAAAACAGGGAAAGTCCGGCTGAATTTAAGGCAGCGAAAAAAATAGGCGAGTCAAAAGTAGCAAACCCCGTAGTGCAACAGGCGGTGGCTACGATTGGTAGTTAGCGGGGATGGGAAGCATGAAGACGGAAGAAGTAAATATCATTATTCAAGAGTAAAGAATCACTTCAATCTGCTTGACAAGAAATATCACCTGGGCCAAAAGGACACGATATTAACCAATTGAGTTTGCCTGTTTTTTTCCCCTTCGCTCCGTCCAAGAGTGGCGTATTAACTCCTTGCAAAACCAGGGAAGTTTTGAAGTATGATAAGGTCACGATACCGAATCATTATCTGTTTCTGCCGGGCGGTGGGAGATACCACCGGTGCACGTGATGACTCACCACCAGCCCAAAGTGGGTTTTGAGCCGCCACAAAGTGATTTGAAGTGTGCTCTGAATCTCATCAGTGGTCTGCCGTTAATCTCTTTTTCCAGTTGAACCAACCTCCTCGACTTCTTCCGGAAGTTTGTACAGAGGACTGTTCCTTACGGGGCTTTTGACTTGAATCTTTTTTTCTTCGAAAAGTTCGCCGTTTAGCTTTGCCTTTCAAAGGCGCAACCCCGCCAAAATGTCGTTAACGAACTGCCGTTTTTACGAGGAGAAGTACCCGGAGGTCGACAGCTATGTCATGGTCAATGTCAAGCAGGTATGCGCTTTTATCACTGTATCCGAGAGCGTGTGTATTGAATTTTTCTTCTAACGGTCACTTTTCAATGCCACAGATCGCCGAAATGGGCGCATATGTGAAGCTTCTCGAATACGATAACATTGACGGAATGATCCTGCTTTCCGAACTTTCGCGGAGACGTATTCGTAGTATCCAGAAGCTTATCCGTATCGGTCGCAACGAAGTCGTCATCGTGCTCCGTGTTGACAAGGAGAAGGGCAAGTGAATTTCTCCAGAGAAATTGGGCATTACTGGTGGACTCCGACTAACATACTATCTTGACTTGTAGGATATATTGATCTTTCCAAGCGACGAGTCTCCCCTGAAGATGTTATCAAATGTGAGGAGAGATATAACAAGAGCAAGGCGGTGCACTCCATCTTGCGTCATGTCGCAGAGGCCACTCAGACTCCCCTCGAGACTCTATATCAGAACATCGCATGGCCCCTGAACCGGAAATATGGCCACTCTCATGATGCCTTTAAGATCTCCATCACGTAAGATCCCGGTAGTTATCAACCAGTCTTGCTGATGTAACTGACAATCTTCAGAAACTCCGACGTGTGGAACGATGTTGAGTTCCCCAGCGAGGCCGTGAAGAATGAGTTGACGCAGTATATCAGCAAAAGGCTTACGCCCCACCCCACCAAGGTTCGCGCGGATATTGAGGTTACTTGCTTCGGTTATGAGGGGATCGATGCGGTTAAGGCCGCTCTGCGTACTGCCGAGGAGGCCAACACCCCCGATAGCCAGGTCAAGGTCAAGCTGGTTGCTCCTCCTCTGTATGTCTTGACTAGCCAGTGCTTGGACAAGGCCATTGGTATCAAGCAGCTCGAGGAGGCTATTCAGAGGATTGAGGCTAATATCAAGGAGGCCGGAGGTGGCTGCAGCGTCAAGATGGCACCCAAGGCCGTCACCGAACACGATGATGCCGCACTCCAGGAGCTCATGGAGAAGCGTGAGCGTGAGAACATGGAGGTCAGCGGTGACGAGAGCCAGTCTGAGAGCGACGATGGTGTTCCCGAGTAAGCAGCGCACAAGACGCCTACAGCGCCATTTTAGGCCTATGAACCCGATTCGAAAGGGGAGAATGTTCAGAAAATTCCGATGTGTAGTTGAACAACATTGAATACGAAGGCTGGTTATGTGTACTGGTTGCAAGGATGGGGAAAAGTTTAATAGAAGAGTTTCAAATGTGACACGAATTATGAGACGGGAGACGGTTCAATATGCTCATGGGCAGAATCGAGATCAGCAGTGGTGCTCAGAGGCTATGGGGATGCGAGTCCAGCAGTCAACATTGGGGTTGCTTTACCCCGTCCAAGGCTGTGGTTGTCTCGTCGTTTCTCGTCTAGGGGTTGTTGGTCAATCATCTGTCCCTGTTGGTGACTGAGCTCTAGTTCGCTGGGGAACTCGATTCCGCATTCTCATGTACATAAGTTTCTTTGACCTGCGGGTCAAGATCGGTGGTACCTTGTTAGACACCTACTATCAAAACTTTCTTCTTTTTTTGGTCACAATCTAACATTATTGGCATTAGCGACTTGAAGACTGGGTCCAATTCTGTTTGGACCTTATATCCTTCCTCTCTATTCTAGTCAAGCGTACACAAACGAAGAGGTCCGTTCCATATTGATATTGATTCGTACACAAACTCTCAAAGCACCAATCGCGGGTGGCTGAGAGTGGGGCACGCGGGATAAGCTATTATCCAAGAGCTTAACCAACGAACCTCTGTTCCCCTCCGTTCTTCTGCGCGTCAATCTTTTTGTTATAGAGACTCGGGGATTATTGCTCAGTATGGTACTTTGGCGCGATATCTTAAAGTCCGACACAGGACGTGCTCGACGTCATCTACAATTAGAGCGTCGCCGATGTACGCATCCCCGATTTTGACATAGCTACGTCAGTGTTAACGTGATGAACAGTACTTCCTGCTTACGATTCGGATCCGTTTTCTACCACTGGTCCTGCCAAGGAAGTAACTAAAGTGGCTCTTAGACTCAAGTACCAGATTGAACAAGTTATTCCCTGCGAGATTGAAGAAAACATCATCACCAGTCCCACTAGTCGCGTCATTACAGGCAACGTTGTTCAAACTGCCAAAGAGGCCGGCGGCGAAGACCTTCGTGGCTGCGTTGTATTTTGCTTGCTTGTATGCTTACGTTGGTTCAAAATTCAAGCTATAGAGGAGCTTTGGGACTCTGATCTCCACGCGGGTCGAGCCCTCGCATGTGAGGTTATAGCCAAGCGCATGTAATGAACCCGCGATATCCCCACAGCAGCTACTTATTTTGACTATTAACCCTTCGTACAGAATTGAAACCGAAGAGGACCAAGATTTTCTACTACTCCATACCCTTCTCAAGCGGTATTCGATCTTCATCGACGGAGAGGAGACTGTACCGGCTAACGTCATTGAGCGTGCTGTAGACCTTCACGCTTTGAGGGTCATCGGATCTTCTGGGTATCAGAAGTGCATCAAATACCTCTGGAACGGCTGGTTTTGCCAACAGGATGGCAACCCAACCAACTTCGTTCCCTACCATGAAAAGGATAATACGAACTTTGCAGTACATTTCCACCCCGATAGGATGAAGACACCTCTGTATCAGAACACATGCCAAATTGCTGTCTCTCTAGTGTACCTTGCACTTTACACTCAGGTCATCAATACTGTCAATCGAACCGGAGATCTCGATGTCGGGGAAGGCATCCTCTATGTGATGACTCTTGCATTCATCTGCGATGAGTTAACCAAAGTATGGAAAATCGGACGGCATTACTTTGATTTCTGGAATGCCTTCAATTCCACGCTATACGCCATTCTTGCTGTCTCCTTCTTCGTTCGTGTCGCTGCTCTGACACACTCACCTTCGGCTGATGATCAGAAGAGGCAAATGCTCAATGAACTAAGCTATAACTTTTTAGCATTTGCGGGGCCAATGTTCTGGATGCGTATGATGCTATATCTGGACTCATTCCGGTTCTTCGGAGCCATGTTTGTCGTTCTGAGGGTCATGATGAAGGAGAGCTTGATATTTTTTGCTCTCCTCTTCGTTGTCCTAGCCGGCTTCTTCCAGGGCTTTTATGGCATGGCTCAGGTCGAATCCGATATTCCTGTTGTAAGAAATATTGTGCAGGGCATGGCAAACAGTGTAATGCAAAGCCCAGAGTTTGGCACCTTCGAGGATTTCGCGTACCCGTTCGGCATTATCCTTTACTATTTATTCAATTTTATCATCATGACAGGTTCGATCCAGTTCACTACTTTGCAATTCATGGCTTTGCTGACGCCTGGAAGTTCTGCTTAATATCCTTATCGCTCTTTACAACAGCGCATATGAAGATATCTCAGGAAACGCTATCGACGAGTATATGGCTGTCTTCGCGCAGAAAACGATGTCTTACGTCCGGGCGCCGGACGAGAATGTCTTCATCCCTCGTAAGTCATCCCTTATACTAGCTGACAGCCTTGCCATATTGACAGCACTATAGCGTTCAACCTCATCGAGATCACACTCCTAATCGCGCCCTTCGAATGGTGGCTCCCACGCAAACTCTACGCAAAGCTCAATGATGTTATCATGGGTATCATCTACTCACCAATTCTTCTCGTGACAGCGTCCCTTGAAGTTCGCGAAGCCCGTCGGATAAGATGGAATCGTCGTCGTGGAGAGGAGGATGACGATGACGTGCAGGAATGGGAGCATGCCGCCGAGGAAGTAGATTTTGCAATCGACGATAGCTGGAAGCAGACTGTCCAGGACACAACACCCAACGTGACCATGGACAGTTGCACTTTGGAGGTCGTTCAGCTGAAA
Organism: Aspergillus sojae; assembly: GCA_008274985.1. Lineage (NCBI taxonomy): Eukaryota > Fungi > Ascomycota > Eurotiomycetes > Eurotiales > Aspergillaceae > Aspergillus > Aspergillus sojae. The sequence continues at coordinate 2,776,097 of CP035527.1, read as the reverse complement.
GAACAGATACGTGAATTAACGGAGATGGTGAGGCTACTGACTGAAGACAAGGCAACCAAGGGAACACTGTACGGCGGGTCCAGCTCGACCATACTTGAGCGCGAATAGCTGCCAGTTGGGCAGAGATCGAGCGGATCTATAGAAGCCTTCTTAATTTAGGAACGTTGCAAAGTTAGTTGTTTGATTTTGTCTAATTAATGTAACTTATATGCCTCGTCAAATCCATGGCAGGAGCTAATGTATCTATCCGGTCCTGTAGCTTCATGTTGTCAGACCACGGTGCCATGCCATGCCCATTTCATCGATGGCGGCAAACACATATCGCCTGCAAAAATACAAGATATCTTGAGGAGCAAAAAGAGAAGCCGAACGCGGGGGTCGAACCCGCAACCTTGAGATACCGTGATGACTAAGAGTCTCACGCTCTACCGATTGAGCTAGCCCGGCTACTTGTTAAAGAACACTTTTTGTTTACGGTTATAATAGTCAAAGACTTTAAAACCTACAAACAATATGCTCTTGAGGATTGGGGGTAGTTTATGCGGGGCACAGATCCTACAAAAAAGTACTACATACTAGGCATCTTCAGATAGTATCGCGCCCATGAATGAAAACCACAATCAAATACTCGGTCTTATGTTCAGCTCACTTTGGAACTCTACCAGGTATCTGAGTCAACCGTCTAGTTCTATAGTATGCACATCATTCTACGTTACTCGACACACACTCTATACGATCATTAGCAGCTACTAGTATATCCTTCAGCAACACAGCCTATAGCCTGCAGAAGTACGCCGGTTCTCGAGCCATTTTATATAGAGAGAGAAAAGATATTTACGAGCAAATCGACCACGAGGTATAAGGAGTGAGTTATAAGAGCACAATATATGAATAAACCTGGTTCATGAAGAAAAGCCAACAAGTGTGTAAGAAATATATCCATGACCATATATTCCAAAGGACCAAAAGATCACATAAACCTGAATATAGATTCAGATTGCCCTGGGTTGTACATATATAGCTTCCTGCCACTATAAAGGTTCGAAAATTATGGCAATGGGATAGCATGGTAAAAGCCTGCTATTGACGACTGCAACACTGGCTATACCTTCAAGGCTGACCGACGGGGTATACGGTGCGCAGTACTAGTATCTTCCAGAAGAGGGCGGGATATAGTAGTCTTTTCAGGCTAGTGCAGGAATATGTAGCCAAAAAAGAAAGCGGTATTCAACAAGTAGCCGGGCTAGCTCAATCGGTAGAGCGTGAGACTCTTAGTCATCACGGTATCTCAAGGTTGCGGGTTCGACCCCCGCGTTCGGCTTCTCTTTTTTGTCTTTTCCTTCCTCATCTTCAGGTTCACCTCTTTTTCCCCCCCTCTTTATCCTGTTGTGTATATGTATCTTATAACTGAGATACATACTGCTTCGTTTCGTCTGCAAGAGATGCAAATTGAGATTTATATCCTGGAATTTGCCTTTGCATTCATGGATGCTTAGTCTGTAGATATATTTGCGATGTGCATATATTTGCAGCCGGTTCCCTGGGATGACCCATCTGCTCGGGCGTCGTCTGTTCACTCTCAAGGCAGTCGGATAATATTTAGGTGTACGACTACGTACATCCTACTAGGTGTATCCCATGCCGTTGACCAATCGAGGTGTTAGGGGTACTTACATATAGTATTAGGATTAATCGTTGAAACCAATGATGACTTATTCTGATGATTGTTCTTCAGGATCGGGATAGGGATTGTAGATTGAGGCGTTATGCGCAGCTTACTGCTGTCAGAAATTGAAAATGCAAACACCGTCGATCAGCATGCAGGGACAGTACAGAAATCCACCTCTGTTTTCGATGGTCACGTAGCGATATATCTGTATCTCCGTATTTCGTGTCCCTCTGAATAGGTTTCTACTCCCAGTCCATCTATCAGGGTCTGTCCTTTTGTACTGATGACACCGTGCGCTTTGACGACGTCAATAGGCGTTAAGTGCGTTGTCGCCAATGCCTGGAGTTATGGTGTGTCATGCTTGTGGCTGCAAAAATGTATAATCAGCATAGATGTTGTATTCAACCTGGTTGATGGCGTATACTTAGGCTGGCGTCTTCCCTTTGTCTTTCAATTTGCATATAACGCCTCAATCTGCAATCCCTATCCCTATCCTGAAGAACAATCATCAGAATAAGTCACCATTGGATTCAACGATTAATTCCAATGCTATACGTAAGCACCCCTACACCTCGATTGGTCGACGGCAAATGGGGCCTGGGGTAGAGGCGAGGGCGAAAATCGAAGTTATACGAACGTACAGTAGAGGATTTCAGGTGCATCGTCATCTCGACCCCACCAATAGTAGCTCCCAAGCTGGGAGTCTAGTCTCATATCCTGACTTCGTAAATGTGTATCTATTGGTTGGGTGTTGGACGTAAATTTGGATGCCAATGCTATAAGTATTGGCTGCATATTGTTACATAGAAGTGAAAGTCAACTCCATATGATGCACCACAGTCAGTTTCCACTGTCTTGAAGATATGGTGTTCTGTAGGGCGAATCAAGCAATACACTAACCCTGATGCAAGGAGGACCCATGGTTTAGAACCGGGAAGAGCTCTGATAATGTTATTATATTGTTGTTATATTCATACCACAGAGCAAGAATTAAACCAGGGAGGAGTAAAAGCAAGAAGCTAAACTGCAGAGACGTGATAATTAGACCGTGGGAAATTCATTGGTTCAATCTCGCAGAGTCAAGAAAAAAAAAAAAAAAAAAATAAAGGTGCAGAAGAACCCCAGAGAGGCAAGTCTCAACATATTGAATAGAGGAGAAATAAGAAGAGCAACGCCGTCCATGTAAGACTGAGTCCGTCCGCATCCAACGCCGATTCGTTAAAAGCATTCATTCATAAACCTTCGGAGGGCATGTGCAACAATCTATCCGTGGACAAATTACCAATCCTTGCCCAACAAGCTCCCAGTTGACTGGGAATCGGTCATATTGATGATGCCACTGGATTGAACGCTTTGAACATCCGTCACAGAAGGTGGTCGATCGACTTCAATCGGTTCATCATCCAGTCCTTCAGTTCGACCATCTTCGGACTTATCGACTTCCTCCCAGTCATCCTCGCTCTTATCCTCCGTGTAAATCTTACTGCTCTGTCCGTCGGTCGCGTTAACTTTTTGTTTTTTGCTTCCCGGCTGGCCGTCCAGGGTAGGGTCCACCGTCGGGGGGTCAGGAAGCTTGGCTGCGAGTAGGTCTAGCGACGGCGAAGACTCACCGTCAGCGATTGGTTGAGATTCGGCTTTTGAGGCACTGCCACTTGGAAGGTCCTGCTCCACCGGTGGAAAAATCAAACTAATACCGGTCAGCGATGCCATGAAGCCAAGTGAAGAGAGATGCAAGAAACACTTACGGGATCGTCTCCTCGTAGGCAACCTTATCCTTGCGTTCAAAGTTACAAAATATAACCCTTTCCAGCTTTCCAATGTTGTTCGGGTTTTCTAGAAACCTTCGAGTCTCATCGAGAGCAGCCCGAGCTGCTTCGTCACTGGGGTATCCGTAAACACCGGTGCTGATCGCCGAAAACGCGATGCTCTTCATATCATTTTCCACGGCGAGCTCGAGACTCCGTCGGTAGCAGCTCCGCAGCAGTGCCTCTGGTCGGTCATCTCCCCCTCGTAGTTCGTAACGGTAAATAGGTCCGACGGTGTGAATGACCCTCTTGCATGGAAGTTCGTAGGCTGATGTTATCTTGGCATCGCCGGTATCACATCCATCCAAGACTCGACATTCCTGCAGCAGGTTGGGTCCGGCAGCGCGGTGGATCGCACCATCCACGCCTCCGCCGCCCAGGAGGGATCTGTTTGCTGCATTGACAATGCAATCTACGCCTTGCAGTTTGGTTATATCGTTGCGAATAAGAGAGATAGTGTCATTCAATGGCTTTGAGGGCTGTAACAGGGGGGATGAAACCGGAACCAGACGACCAAGTTTATACAGCAGAGAGACCGTCGGGATCTCCGTGATAGGCACGTAGGGGGCCGCCATGTTGCAGATCGAATCCAACCTCTTCAATACCAAGTCGAGTAAGACCTCGGTTGAAGATTAGAGTTGTTTCACGTGTCGGCTGGGTAATCAGTGTAAAAATAATCAGTTCTCGTCGGTATTCTATCAAGCAGAGTGACAGCCAACTCTGACTCTAATCCAAAGCATACAAGTACGACGACGGTAATGCTGATCTTTGGGAGCTGTCATCGCTGGTGGTGGGGAGCTCCCCCGCACGTGAGAGCACATGATCATGCTATCGATAAGACATCGGATCTAATCTTATCGACATCCCGTGGTGATGGTAGTTCTACCGGTATACGCCATACCGCTCGGCTAGCCACCAATAAGATGTAGCTACTTTTACCTCAAGAGGCAACCTTTCAACCACTCACAAAGAGTTTTCTGTTTTCTTAGGCATCCATTTTGTTACAATGCTTCGATGTATGTTGTAAGAAGTATTGCTTATAATCCACCACCAGATTAAGCAAAGAGTACTGTATACTATGTCTCCAGCCCCGCGAGACTACGAGTTTGGCTAGCATCACTGTCGCAATATCCGTCGTCAATCTCGAGTCATTGTGACTCGTGAGGTTGTATTGCCGGGCTGCATCAGCCTTCGAACCACGGCAGACTTTCTCTCGGCAGAGGGAAAACATAAGACAGGCTCAACGGCACACTTTCAACCCATTTCCTAGTATCCAAGACAGTAAATTAGATAGATAGTAGGTGCATCGGACTTTTATACGCAGGTGGGAAGAAATAACAAGCAAAATCCAGGAACCTGTGGGTTATGAGCCGTTTGTGACACTATCCGGTTCTTCTACTCGAGACAGGCATTATTCCCGAGTGCGGTGCACCCATACTGCAACAAAGAAATTAATAGAGCCGTGTTTGGACATATCCAAACATGCCATTATCTACATGAAGTACACAGCCAAATATGGTCCAGATAAGCCACAAATGGCCAAAGACTCTCCGGAGGTCATACCAGCCACGTATAACCAACGGTTCGACCCTATATCGCGGTTACCCTGGCAAAGGTTTGTACGTATGAGCATAACATGAAGGTGCTTTCAGCTGCAATAAGTGAGGCGTCCATGGAAAAACCCCTGCGCCATGCAAAGAAAGAGATGGGTACTAAAATGAAGTAGGGCCGTGCTGAGTTTGATAGGGATCTAATTGAATCTGGATAGATTTCCTGGTTTCCTCCGGGATTCCCATTGGAGTCACAAGAAGTGCCCTTCCCTCCGGTGAACCATTTTTCATCATCTAGTTCCCGTATTCGGATTTTTCTTACAGTCTTTTAGGTGTGATTTTGATCACTATTAGAAGATGGCGTCGATGTGGCTGAAAGGGATGAGAAGTAGATGAGAGAAAATGAACCAGGAAAAGTACATAATCGAAAAAAAAAGTGCATCATCCGTGAATCGAACACGGGCCTCATCGATGGCAACGATGAATTCTACCACTAGACCAATGATGCTTCTTTATTGAAAGGTATCTAATCTTTTAACATGATACTCCTAAAATCTTTTACACCAATCCGTGTATGCCTCGCGACGGTCCTGGAGCGAAAAACGTCTTCCATCACCTCCATCCCACCTTCTTGAAAAACAAGACCAATCCATTGGAGTTAAGATGTGCTGCAGGAAGCTGCATCATTTTTCCATATCATACTCCATACCCACCCGAGTTGCGGCGCATCGGTTAAATCATGGGTGTAGTGTGCGATATTAATATTGTTAGGCGACGGTCATCCTGGATGACCTGTGTTGCCAGCATCCATGGCGCCTAATGTAGACGCAATGTCAGCCAGGCGGGCCAAAGAGCCACTGATAGAATGTCTCGAGGCCAGCGTCCCAAGGAAACAAACTAGACGAGGCAATGCAAAGATCCACGCACCCCGTGCAAGATTCTGTGCCCTCAGAAGATACAGGGGTGAAACACGTGCGTGCCCTTGCAGCATATACCCCAAAGTAGCTAATCAATGTCTTGCCTGCACCTGCGTAGCAAAAGTTGTGGTATGTCAAAATCCATGAACGGTGCGCAGTCAATGACCACAACAGTGACTTGAATTCAACCGACAATGCTATAACTGGATTCGGTACGTTTCTCAGATGATCACGCCAAAGATGCCTCTTTCAGGGCATACACACGGTGATAAAGTCGCTCGTTTGTTTGATATCAACAATGACTGGATATGATTGGCCATGCATGCTTAACCGACTAGTTTGGTAAGATGAAGCGAACATCGCTACCAAGCGCGCAGTCTATATCCAAGCACACATGCCAGACACTGCCCCAAGCCTAGTGCCAACAAGGTGTGATTATATCACTGGCGAATATTTTCGGATAAATGGCATTGCCACGCTTTGGTAGATCGAGGCAGAGCTTGTATAGTAAAAGCATATCACATCAGAAGGCTCCGCTACGCGGCTCTGCATTTTCCAAATAAGTGTTAGTTCTCCTAGACTACTGATAGAGGACCCCAAATAAACAATTGAGCATAAGGTTTACACAAATATGCGGCCGACCCACTATAATTCTAAGCAAAAAGGGCCCCCAAAGCCCGGCCAAGATTGCCTGAGTTGGAAAGATTCAGCTGTTTTCCAAGTTCACCATTCCACCCCTTCGAAGTTTTACTGTACTATGCAGCCCAAAGCAACATTGAGAGGTGGCAACCAAGCGGTTGTTCTTTGGAAGGGAAGGGTACGGAAGGACTGTGGAGTAACGTGCCATTTGGACATGTTGAAGATCGGCACACCGCTTGGCACTTTGGGATTGGTGACCCGTCAGTCTACCAGGGGCAGTGATTGGTAACACGCGAAGGATGGTGCATAGCCCCGTTGCGCCCAACAGTAGGGCAAAGAACGGGAGACTTGGCTTGGCTCTTATTTGCCCAGTCCGAGCAATTCCCATTTACTGGTAGGAGTATTGATACGGCGTATGGATGTGCATAATCATATGTATGAACTTTGGATCATATTCTCCGAAGGAAGTTTGACCGGGTTCTGTCTTATGTACAGAGCATATAGCGGCGTGCATGTTGCAGCGACAGGAGACCCTGCAGCATGACGGTACTACCGCAGATGTTTAAGTTAAGAACTTAAGGGGATATGTTTGTAGTTGTAAATCGGAGTTCGAGCAAGGGCAGTGCAGGGTCCAAACTATTGTTTAGCATGACGTACAGTGTGAAGTCCATGGCGGCCACTAGAAGACATCTGGAAGCATTGCTGAATAGACCAAGAATGTTCACGTGGAGTAAGGGCGGCGGTGCTGTCTCGAAAATGATGTAATAATTTCAGGGATCGCATGAAATTTCCCAAGGGTCATATTCATTTGTCCTCCCTAAAAGGGTAACTCGTATTCACTAATGTAGAGTTCAATCTGAGTCTTTTAGATCACTTTCCGGGCCAACCTATGATACGGCGGCAACGAATGCACCTGATCACCCAGCAACCAAGTTGAACCAACAGGGCCAAGAGAGTGACTCAGCCTTGGGAGAAACCTTAGGCCATCCTTCTTTATGGGTCTTTCCAACAACTCGACCTGTGCCGCAGCCAACGAATGCGCCCAGCTAGATCAAGCTAGTCTGAAAACGGGGTGATGGGCCCACCACAGCCCGGAAACCCACCCGGACCCATTCAGAAGCGGAGAAGCTGCCTTAAGGTCAACCACCAGCAACACTTAGCTCATGCATGGTGAGAAGTACGGTAACATCCCAAATCACTTGTTATTTAATCTTTTCATCTGCCCCTTCATTTCCGGCACTGCTACGGTGTACATCCCAGCTCCTTTCTCTGTAACCTTGTATCATCGACCACCCTTGTCGGAATTTGTTTACGCCCGAATATTTGAAAGAAATCTACTCTTCACTGACCTGCAACCTTCTCCTGTTCTTTTCTCCACTCTCTGAACTATATCCAACATGTCTGCCGAAGACTCAGTAGTAAACGGCAAGGCGCCCGCTCAGCCCGGCAGCCACCATGACCGTGGACACCCCGGTCTTGTCAGTGTCCAACCCGCGCGCTTGGCCGATCTGCAGCCAAGGTATGCGCAGAAGCTCGAGCACGATGCTGAAAACCCGGAGGCTCATGGGTGGTATGCAGGCCTCAGTAAGTTTCCAGTCTTTATCTTCTTATCCACCATTTCTACTATTTCCACCATAATTTCATTTGAAGTGGTTTCCAGGTAATTTTGAACTTGCGACGGCTAACTTCTAATGTAGTTCACAGTCTTGGAGAATGCATTGGATTCCTCGGTGCTATCCCCTGCTGCATTTGCTGCCCGAACCCCTATAAGCCTGTAGCTCAAGGTGAAGTTGGTCTCGTGTCGAAGTTTGGACGGTTCGTGAGCCCGTAAATGGAAGCGTGAAGAAAGATGATTGTACTAATTTAGTCTTCAGCTTTGAACGTGCAGTCGACCCCGGCCTTGTTAAAGTGAACCCCCTGAGTGAGCACTTAACCGCAGTCGATGTGAAGATCCAGATCGTCGAGGTGCCTCGTCAGGTCTGTATGACCAAGGACAATGTCACTTTGAACCTGACATCTGTCATCTATTATCAAATCATCTCGCCCCACAAAGCCGCCTTCGGTATCAGCAATGTACGACAAGCGCTTGTGGAGCGCACTCAGACCACTTTGCGCCATGTCATCGGAGCGAGAGTCCTGCAAGATGTAATTGAACGCCGCGAGGAAATCGCCCAGTCGACCTCGGAGATCATCGAAGACGTAGCCGCCGGATGGGGTGTGCAGGTCGAGTCCATGCTCATCAAAGATATCATTTTCAGCGATGATTTGCAGGATTCGCTTTCGATGGCGGCTCAGTCTAAGCGAATTGGTGAGAGTAAGGTCATTGCCGCTCGCGCCGAAGTTGAATCGGCCAAGTTGATGCGTCAGGTATGTCTTTTTTGTATATTATATATTGGTGAGTAAGAGCTAACCTTCACCTCTAGGCCGCTGATATTCTTTCCTCTGCTCCTGCTATGCAAATCCGGTACCTCGAGGCGATGCAGGCGATGGCCAAGACAGCAAACAGCAAAGTCATATTCTTGCCCGCCATGAATCAATCCGTGCAGCAACAACTTGCGGCGGCCGACAATGCCGGCGAGGGACCAAGCCGCTATGGAACTGGCAATGTCGACGACGGTTTTCAGCGCGCTATGAACGCACGGGTGGTCGAGGATATTTGAAGAACGAACCCCCCCAAATCCTGAAACATACGAGATAACAGATTTTGAACGACATACGGTAATTCTGACTGAATACTTTCAACTGCGTGTTTTATATTTATGAGGCCTTTCGCAGACAGTTTCGCGGCTTCCTATACCTCCTAATCTTGGTTTTTTTGTTGTTTGAATGGACTGACGATACCCATCCTCTTCCCTGTCTCTGCTTGGGTGAAGATTGAGCTTGCTTGTGTCATAATCAGATATAGTGTGCTATTCATTGTGAATAATTGAAATGTCTCTCTTTGAGCCTGGTCATCGTCTAGTCCTTAGTGTAATTCAAGAAATAATATATTGATTTCTGGCCTCATATTTTCATACAAAATGTAAGCAATGGGACGACGGAGGTCCAAGGCGGTGAATCCATTTTCGTGGGTGCAAGCGTCGCATTGCCGACGGCCTGGCCAACAGGCTACCGATCCCACTGTCTTGTACTATAGCTACAAACCGTCATTAACCAATTTGGAGACCGACGACCTTGAATTAGCTCATGCTATAGAACTCCACAGGGCAATCCTGCCCCTCAATGCCTCCGCAAAGGCGCTCCTTACGCAAATAAATGGCCCCATCACAGAATCCCGGACCAGCTCGCGCAGCTGCCCGAACACCCATCTCACGACCTTCGTTTGACATTACGCCCGACTTCACCGACCCATCCTTTGACCCCGCCGAATTCCTAAATGATGTTCTCCCTCCGCTGACGCTGGCGTCACCGCAATCCTATACCCCCCGGGGCTCGACGGCCGTTTCCCTTGCCGAGTTATCGACCCAAGTGCAGTCGATCCTTACGCAGATAAACGCGCAGAACGTTCGACTCTCCAATAATCTGACTCAGCTGACCGATGAAATCTTACGGAGTGGCAATCGCCTCGCCTACGAAGTTGAAGTGCTGCGCGGCGAAGCAATCGGGCTGTCCGAGACCCTGACGGAAGCCTTACGAGATGATATTGTGAGGTTCGTTCCGAATACGGTAGAATCGAATCGGGAGGGCAATCCGGAATCAGAAGACGACGGAGAAGAGACGCAGGCAGCGGACAATCGAGAGGAGACTGTCCAGGATCCCGATTTTATCACGAAGCTACGGACCTTGAACCAAGTACGAGCCCGCCTGGAAGAAGTTGTCCAGACTTTTGGAGATTCTATGGAATGGCCGCTACCGCCCTCTGAGACTTCCCTGACGTCGTCGTTTATATCCGTTTCTGCTCCAGAACCAGGTTCAGAGGCTCAGAGTCAAGAGGAGAAGGGCCAGGAGGTTGCGAAGAAACTGCGCACCGAAGTGACAGAGCTTCTCGATAGCAATGGTGGAGGGGAAGAAGGATTGGAGGCTGCTACGAGGCGGGTTGAGGCTCTACGAGTGCTGGCGACCGTATGGAAAGGAACCGCAGAAGAGAAGGCGCGGACGAGATTTGTGGACGGTTTGGCGAAGATGATCGATGACCGGCGGCGGGCGCTGGAGAACCAGGGTAAAATCAACTCATCTCAGCAACAGGGGAAGCCCCCAGTTGGCCATCGGCGCCAGGAAAGTGAAGGACCGGGAGGTGGTATCTTCAAAAACCTGCAGCGACTACGGGAGGAGATCTACCTTGAATGATACGTTGCATATTTGGGATGTGTATATAGTAATAGACTAGAAACGTCTCATGTCTGTGCCCGAGATATCTGTAATGATGCGTACATACATGAAACGGGCCAAGACCGGGGATGCGATATATTGATGACGCGGCCGATGGTGAGTTAAGATCGGGCGTAAGGCTTCATTATCAGTTGTCATTCTTGGCAAACTGACCATTGCAAGTCCCGTGGGAATCTCTGTCCAGGTTTCGGTATCCTGTTCAGGTGGATAAATATTGCGGGCTAGACTTCAATCAAGAGCCGTGGGGGAGGTAATCTCCTGTCGCACGCGGAAAATGCGAATGGGTCCCCACTGTCTACGTAAATCACCCCCAAAACTCGTCGCAATTCATCGCTTGTTGCAACGTACGCTTCTTTAAACTTCAGGGCATACAACTCCAATCCACTTCCTCTTCTTCAGTTGATAGTCTGCCATCCTGAGTTTAGCGGCTGTAACGCCCGATATCATTCTCTGGTTCCTTTCACCATCTTGTCGTCATTATCCCCGACTGCATACTTTTAATGCGCCAACACGATATGGCATCTGGTTGTTGTCATTGAGTTCCCGTCACTCCGTTTAGATGTCTTACTGCAGGAATGCTTATCTTCCGGTGATCCCAACCACGTTCGCTGAACGCTGAACTCAGTCTCGTACGATCAGCAGGACTGACGTCTCCTGGACTGCCTGTCCTTGCTCAAGGACTTTGTCTCAACCGAAGGCTCAACACATACTTCGCGCGCCCTTAGTATGGCTACTCTGGGAGTTCCCAATGGCCCCTGGGCCGACCGGTATCATTCGGCGCGATCTACGATAACGACGCACCTACAGCAGCTTTACCATTTTCGACCGAGGGCTCGACCGACCAGAACTCTGTTCCTCACAGTCGCAGCATTCCTGCTCTTCATTGTCCTTCTGTCGCATCCTCCCACTGAGGTGAGCTATCGTGGAATGAATACCTCAGCATACAGACTAACCAATGTTCCTTCTGTAGCCAGCCGTCAATTACTGGTTAAAATATCCATCGTATCGTTCATCTCGAGATCGCCCCGAAGACCTACAAATCGTTCAAACGGGGAGGCCTACCCTCACCAGAAATGATACGCTTCCAGGCAGTCTCCAGAAAAATAACCCCTCATTCCACCTCGTCATTCCCGCAAAGAGCAAATCCCCCGCTCTTTGTCGCATGTTGACATCCGCCATGATCCTGAACTACCCGCCACCAACGCTGATTAATTATGGCAAAAAACTTCCCGAAGGAGCTAAAGAATATGATGATATGAAGGACCGGATCACTGGCATATACGAATTCCTCGATAAAACACGGCACGTTCAAGACAATGACTTCGTCCTCATCGCCGACGGTACAGACTTCTTCTTCCAATTGCCCCCAGATGTGTTGATCCAACGATTCCAAAAGCTTCTGAAGGAGAACAACGCGAAGCTGCAGCAAAAGTACGGTCTGGTGATGGTGGAAAAGGCCTTTGAACAGACTCCTCCGGAGACAGTGCAAAAGTATACGCAAAGAGTCCTATTTAGCGCCAGCAAAGAATGTTGCCCTGGCCTCTCTCGTGATGCAGGATGTGTTGCAGCACCGGAGTCCAGCCTCCCCCCTGACATTTATGGGTGGAAGACCGACCGCTACCCGGACGGCACCCTTACTCGACCGCGGTGGATCAAACCAGGCGCAGTGATCGGCCAAGTCGCAGATCTGAAGGCAATTTATGCTGAGATACTGCGCTTCGTTGAACACAACCACAATGCGCAAGGGGACTATGTCGCCCTGACCCAATTATTCGGACGACAAGAGTACGTCCGGGAATTGGAAAGGCGCAGAACTTCTAGCCCATTCATGGAATGGATGTATACACAGATCGGCATTTCCGAAGCCTCGAATCTTACAGGGCTGAATCCGCGCTTGGAGACCGGACGCCGGTACGAGTATGGTATTGGCGTTGACTATGAATCCCAGCTTTTCTTTAACATGTGGAATTCCAAGAACGACGTGGAATGGTTACAGTACAACAATGTCTCCAAGACATCCTCCGTCCAGATGCAGCATGGCGTCCCACGGGAGAGGCGCCTTTTGCTTCCCGACGATCTCAATCCCGAGCAAGTCAGCAATCCATTTACCCAACCCAAGGTTGGCAAAGATGAGCCTCTTAACCCCCCTTACAATGCTACGCTGGACGCCCTCCCAAACCCCCAGCACCGTTCATGGCACAACCTCCCCCTGCTGACCAATATCCACTCGGCCGCGGTTCCTGCCCTTGTTCGCCTGGACGGAGACCCAAAGCTGCGAGATACGTGGTGGTCTAAGATGTGGTATCACCCCTGGGCACGAGCTCTTCTCCGCAAGTATGTGCGCTCCCCAGGCGGGTTCGAAGCCGCACAGTCGGCCTTACTAGGAGGCCAAGAGTGGTGGGATCTGCGAGGCGGTAAGGGTGGTATTTGGACCGAGAAAGGCGAGTGGATCGATTACAGCGAAGTCTGCGTGGGCTATGAACGGGATCTGTTCAATGATGGCTTCGGAAAATGGAGGAAAGAGGACGGAGACTCCGACGAGCCGGTTTATAACCAGTTTGGCCAGTTGATCAAGGGCAAAGAAGACTGATTGCACTTCATTGTTTTCTTAAATTATGCCCGCGCGCTACAATCGCCAGGTGCTTGCCTACAACTAAATTCTAGAATGAACGACCACACACCGTCTCGCTGTTTCATCGAATGCTGCATTCCCATTTCCATTTTCCTGCACATATTTTCGAATCTGGCTGCCAATGCGACGCGAGCTATCGACCATGTTCTATGGCATCAATATACATACGATAATCGATTCCGGAATATTCCTAACTTTGCTTTATCAACGCGACGGATCTCGTTGCCTCCAGAAATGGTCTATTGACATTCTTGTACGATATTTATTCCCTAGAAGTATCCAAGAGATACCCGAGATACCTACGACATTATCCTATCATTCACATAAAACTAACATCAAAAACCAATGGATATCATTTTCATAAACCAATGAGTAAAAAAAAAAGTCCAAGTAGATAAACCTACATCCAACCCCCATCTAACCCATCAAAGAAGAAAATTAAACAAAAGAAATAAGAAAGAACCAACCTAACCCGCCCCATTCATCGCCTGCCCCCTCCCCAACGTCCCCCGAATAATACCCAAAATAGCCACCACATCCTCCTCACTGAACCGCTCCTCCCTCTCCTCAATAACAGTATCCAACAGCGCAAGCGCCCCATAATCCTCCTCCCCAAGTTCTCCCTCCCCTTCAGCAACCCCCTCCCCATTCACATCAGCATCCATCCCATCTCCATTCCCATTAACAACCTCCCCGCCTCCCTCCCCAGCTTCCCCTTCCCCTTCCTCTTCCTGCCCATCCTCACCCGCTCCCGCGGGCGCATCCTGCATCCCCACACCCAGATTAACAATCATCAATACCTCGCCCTTCGTTAACCCGTAGGGCTGTAATTGGGTAATCAGGTCGCGAAGCGCGATGTCCATGGGTGTCGGTGCGTTGGATTGGATGAGTGGGAGGGCTGGGGTATCGGTTTGGGATTGCGATTGGGCTAGTTGTTGGAGTTGTTCGGGGCTTTGATGGGTGTATTTTGGGTATCTGTAGAGGTGGGGTGAAAGGCGGGAGGCATAATTGTGGATCTGGTTGGTAGATTTTGTTAGCTTTCCGTCTCTCTCCTAATAGATATATATATGTCTCTCTCTCTTTCTTGGGGATTTTGGATTGGTGGATTGGTGTTGTGTGTGTAAGATTGTTTCGTGGTTCTTTTGTAGGTAGGAGATGGTGTGTGTTCCAGTGAAGGTGGACTTGACAAGGGTATGTACCTCTTTAACAACGGTATTGTGGTCTCGTAGGTCTGGGCTTGGGACCCAGTGTCGGAGGTTTGGGGGTGGATTTGGTGGTCGGCGTGGTGGGTTTGCTGTTAGGTAGGCTAGGACCTCGATGTTGGTGAGGACTGCCGATTGGGGGTCGATTACCTGCAGTTTTATTGTTAGACTTGCTGTAAGAATTTTGGGGCTAGGGATTGGAAGCGTACCCTCATTGTTTATGTGTGTTCGGTGCGTTTGGGGTTTCGTTTATGCAATGTGCATTGCAGTGAAAATGTGAGGGGAATAGGAAAATTGAAGAGATATTGACGGCAGAATTGGGGCGGTGTGAATATGTTCTGTATGATTCCGCCTTTCGGGCGTCTGCTTAGGGATATTCGGTATGTAGATCACAGATACTAAACAGCATTTTGGAAATGCAAGATTTGGTTCATTGTATGTCACATGTCTACTAGGCGGGATAGGATAGCATAAATAGACAGAAAAACCCGGCCAGTAAGGTTAACAGCTGGATGTAATATGCATGGTTTAATGCAGGCAGAGGCGCTACGGCCCTTGATAAGCTCCAGTTCCACAACCTGGAGATAGAGACTGGCTTATGCTCGGCACCGTGGATGAGTTTCCATCGGTCCAGTGCAGTGCACAGCAGATTGCTGTTATGTCAGAGAGACGAGAGTCAACCCTGATCTTGACCATCTGTCGATGAATTCCTGGTCTCTTCTCCTAACTGTTTGTGGACAATTTGACATTGCCATCATACGTTTTGAATTGACCCACTGCAGTTAAAGATGTGTGAATAGGGTACTCCAAGGGTTCATACAGGGCTCAATAGGAAAATATTGCAATACATACCGCACAGCCGGATTATGAACTACACCGGGCAAGAGCATTCGAGGCTTCCTAATACTCGTTTGTTCAATTCATGTGACACACGATAGCTTAGGTTTGACTATTACTCAGGAGCGATCGTCAAACTATCATAGTGTCATGTGCATATTTTCCGCACTGAAATGCGCTAGCATGATGTATGATCACTGGTTTGCAGCCCTGTATAGCGACTGTCTTGCCAAGAAGACCAATCTTTGGATGAAAGGTTCAGTGAGATAGAACGGAGGAAAGCAACTCGCCTCTTGGTTATCTCGATTACGTTCAGTGAATATACCTGCGGTCTCCTCTATGATCTGCAGGTCTTCTTCGGAAGTTGGCGCGGGAGGAACGGTGGTAATCAGTTGCCAAAAGAGAGAGATTACTGCAGTAAATAGAAACTGAGCATAAATCCTGTCACAAAGAGGGCATCCAAAGTTAGTCGAACATACACGCCCAATTAAAAAGGTCATACCAACCAAAAGGTTTCAGGCATAATAAGATGGCGCACTCGACCGAGATAGAGTAAAGTGGACCGTGCTGACTGGTGGCATATCTCCATACTGGATGGTAGTGAGGACCAGCTCTGAGGTGATGGTATACCCCCGTTATTGCTTGCTCCATGAATCTTTGCTAAACAGTAGTAGTACTCTAGATGTATGTTCACGCCCCGTAAACTTAGATCGTGAAGCAAAGAGTCGGGCACGCTCCGGTCCAAGACGTCTTCCGGTTGACACGTAACCGGAAAGTTCGATTTGATGTCGCTCAGCTCCTGGTCCAATTCACGGATATATTGAATCCGCCTTGCTTCAGGCTGGGCTATACCATGGTCAGAGTATAGCAAATGTTGTATTTTGGATTTTATGAGGGCAAGACGGAGGTCTGATGGGAAGAGAAGCTCTTTCGTTGATAAAGGTTCTGGAAAGAACGACCGATCAGAGGACGTCGATACATATGCGGCAGGCAGATACAGGTCACAATCGGCATCGTTGATCAAAGGAGTCTTGCATTCTCGAAGCGACATTTCTTTATCGATGGCGTAGCACAGCCAAAACAGAGCTCGCACGTGTTGGCGGTGCTGACTCTGTTCTAGTGTCTCATCAGGGGGTGCCCTGTTTCGGTTGGCTCCCATATTATACAGCATTCGCGTAGCCATGGCAAGGAGGATCCCTGCCGGCCGCGGTTGACCAAGGGGAGCAATGTATAGGGCCTGTGATTATTAGAGATACGTCTTGATCCCAGGACCGCCAGAGACACTTACTAACAAAATGAGAGCTTCGAGGCTTCGTAGATTGGCATTGTCTATCATTAACTCAGGTAACAAAGTCAGCACTGCTTGCACGTATGCATCAGGGTCGGCATCAGCAAAAGCCATGTCATCCCCGCGGATTCGGGTGACTAGAGCCGTTAATGCAACCAGACAGGCGTAGTTAGCAGGACTGGTTGTGCTGTCGGGATTGCCAAGGGCCTTTGGATCGAGATGGACGGGTGTATTTTCAAAATCGACAGCGGGGAAAATGGAATAGAGTCTGTTTCTCGAAAAGTACTCTATTGAACGCTGGATTAGAGACTGCGGGGGCCATTTTGGAACAATGGTCCTCGTTGAATGTGTCGGATACTGCAGTTTGAATGATTGGGCTAGTTGATTTAAGAAATCTTCAATGTTGAGAACGAACCCCGTCCGTTCGTAAACGGTAGAGGAGAAGCTTGGGGTCAGAGCAAAAGGAGCGGCGCGGGGACCGCAGAACGCTAGATGCCACCGAAAGTTTGATAGCGCTGCATCGAAGCTGTATGATTCAAGCAAATAAGTGGTGGCTGACCACGAACTGAGGAATTGGTGGGGGATCTCAAGAGGACTGCTTCCGCTTGAAAGAGCTTTGGGAGGCGTATATTGGTCCGAATTAAGACGGTTCTCTCTCTCCGCCTTCAGTGCTTCTTCCAAATGTCGTACTCTAGCTTTCGCATCGGCTAGCTCTCTATGACATGGTTAATTGAGTTCATTGAGAGGGTAGATGCTTGCAACTTACTCGCGGACGCTTTTCCGTTGTTGTGCTGTCGGAGTGAAAGTGCAAGGCACCCCTGCCAGGGTACATGTTTCGCAGGCTGGTTTCGCTCTGTCACAGCCAATCTGTTAGGCATAATGAATAAAAATGTCAATGATTAGTGACTCTAGTTTATTACCCCACAACTTAGTTACCGGTTACCTACCCTCCGATGCCGACATAGATCGCAGGCCGTCCGCACTCGTCCACCACGTGAAGCGACGGCAGATCCGCTCATGAAGTTGGCTACTAGATGGGTCTCCTGATATAATTGAGCAACCTGAAAATTCTGAAATAATGCAGGAACACGAAGTATATAATTGACTTTGCCTGCAGGAGTGGACTGGACAATGAATGACCTAATAGGGATGGTGGATTTCCCCCGGGTTCTCACCGGGCAGTGCTGGTCACGAAACCTCCACACACGATAGATTTGGGTTTTAGGCATGACCCACTCCTGTTCACTCCCGTCTTAAATAGTAACAGTAACTAACGAGCCACCACAATTGAACTCCTGAAACACTAACAAGAGTACCAATTCTAATTTTATACTAACTCTATTTGGATGAATTGGTCAAGAGAAGTTTACGTAGGAATCACCTTAGATAAAATTTTTTTATTTACAAGCTGGTGTTCCTAAGAGGACCTTTCCTCTCATCAAACTCCCTACAAGCCTAACTAACTCTTACACATAACATAAAACCTTGAAGACCCGATCTAGTGTAGACCTTATTTCTCAAGCGTCTCAATCGCGGCTGTGTCTACGCCGATAGTGATGTATCCAATCATTCCCTTGCTGATATCCTCACCATCCGCTGGGACGACGGATATAACGGGATTGAATCCTCCGTCAGTGCCCTCCGGGAATATAGTATCTTGAGCGTTGGTGGTGCGATTGATTTGAGTGTGTGAGGCGTAAGGCTCCAAGCTCATAACCTTTTGCGAAAGCGCTTCATCGAAATAAAGCTGCCCAGTGCTTACAGTATTGCCGGAAACAATTGTGCCGTTTCCTCGAACACTCCAGGCAGTGTGCGCTTGAACATGTATATGAATAGCACGCTCGACGTAGAATCCTATAGTGCATAGATGCATCAGTATTTGATGGCCGAAGATCTATTGCCTCACACTTTGCTAGGTCTCACCTGGGAATATGGTCTTAATCTCCATGACCCCATTCTCGTCAGTAGGCCACATTCCCCGCAAGAAGGTAGTATCATCCGTATGGAGATCGGTAACACCAATCTCAAAATTAGTGATGTTCAGCTCAGCCAGAAGCTTTTCAAACGGAGTATTGGGCGAAAGGTGAGTGAACGAGGAGTAAGATCCAGTTGCATTACAATGCCAGAAGTCGAGGAGGACATTCGGTAAGGGCTCGCAGGTCGCCATGTCGAGGACCCCCACATCAAGCCACAAAGGCACACCTGCTTGATCCTCCGCCATATCCTGACGCAGAGTCTGAGAGCGCGGCCAGACGTAGGGGCCCTGGGTTACCTCGGGACTGAGGACACAAGTGTCGTTCTGTATGGTGTCGTAGTAAGGGGCGTCTGTGGTAATCTCGAAAGTTGTGTTGTGACCCGACCCTTCCCAGCGTTTCTGCATTGCTCTCTTCGCCATGCGGCGTCGATTGAAATCCGCAGCGTGGTTGGCACATTGCTTGGCTAGCCCATTGCGCCGCTGAATCTCTGCATGAGGCACGGCATGGTCAGGACCAGGGTGAGCAATTGCAGTTGTCGCTGCTACAGCAGCAAAAATGAGCTTTGAAACGAACATGCCTGATTTCCAATGATAGCCGGCGAATAGCCAAGGGCATGCATAGTCTGAGGGAAGTAAAAGACCATGGGGCCTTTATAACCCTCGAGGAGATACACTCTGCTGCAGCCCAGACATCGCATCTGCCATCCTCAGTGGAATTTCTCTATCACCAAGAAGCCGTGAATCAGGATGTCCACGGAAGCGGAGCATGTCTTGCACCGACGGCCTCCGGCTCCTTGCCAAGACCTCCGTTTATCAGATCCCTGGCGTAGGTGGGATGTGATCCTTGTTGTCATGGTCGTAGAACTCCACCTTCCCTCTCCCCACCCCTATTGTGTAGATAACAAGATATCTCACACCGAACATGATTTCAAGTGCTGCTATGAAACAACTGTAGTCAGAAAAAGTAGGCTTTGCCTACCTTCAGTTCACACAGCCATGAACTGGACCACTAGGTTGCGCGTCCATTCAAATCAAGTCTCATAAAGTCAATTGATACCACAAACGAACGTGGGGCTATACTGAGCCGTGAAGAAAGCCCATCTCATATCCTCATTCGGTTCACCGCGTAATCATTTCTTGGCTTCTGTGGGTAGGGAAATTTCCAGGAACATTCAGGATTTATACCCCGGCCTAGTGAATTACGTAGTGGGCGAAGCTGAAGAATATCTCGGAGATGATTGGAGATGCTCCAGTGATCAGCGTGGACTGTCGATCACGGAGAAAAAGAATCCCGCTGACTCAGCGGTTAGGTCCCCGCAAAATAGTCTGGGCGCTTCATCAATCTGGTAAAGCCCTAGCTGCGGTCTACGCATGCAGGCCCAAAAAGCTATGTAATTGTCTCTGATTGGAGCGCCTTGGAGTTACGGTATTCAATATTGCAACGGCACAGTTTGAACAGTGTACTTGAAACCTCATCAACGGGCTAGACGATCCATACGTACTTCCAAGGCTAGGCACGAAATTAGCTGCGGTAGACCATAGAATAGCGTTTACTAACACAGTACAAAGTCTTATTAGTGAATGGTATTCTCTTCAACATTCTGTGTACGACACTAAGCTTATCCTACTTTAGGTGATATCTGCATAGCCTATGAATCTCTAGTCTAGATCAATATATGCTTTTGTAGATTTGACAAATGTAAAAAAAACCAGGGGCACACCGCAGTAAGTTGATTCTCCCCCACTTGTCAATAGCAATACAGACCGGACTAGTGTTGCCTGTAATAGCGAACGGGGTTAATATAGATATAGATTTACTCCGAGTGGTAAACCAGAATGCTGCAGCTAGTGAAACCGTCCATGATGTAGCTCAGGAGTACGCAATCTAGAACACTTCGGCTATCTAAGTTGGGTCAAGACTCAAGAATGCCAAAAGCTTCGTCATATAGGTGGACCTCATTTCGTAGGTACTCTCATTACTCGTCAAGAACAACTTCCTCGAAATGTAGGCGCCTAAAAAGTGTTCCACAAGCACTTGTGGAGTACAATCCAGGTACCGGCAGTGAAAAAGGAACCGTGCTAAGATCTGCAACACCATTGGCAGATGCAAAATAGAATAGACATCATTCGTGGGTCTCTTAACTAGAGCCAGACTGTGCTGCTAGTTTATGGATCTAACGTCTTTACGTATGTTGTAGAGGCGTCATATATAAAGCTCACATCCTCGTCCTCAGTCGCTGTTCTTCCAACTCACAAGAACTATCTTCAGGCTTATTTCCCCTCCCCAGATCAAGTCACCATGGTCCAGCTTGCCTCTACCCTTACTCTCGGCCTTGCTAGTATAGCAGGCATTGTGTCCGCTCATCCAGGGCACAATGTCGAAGCGGAAGCTGCTGAACGTGCCAACTTCCTGCAAAAGGCTCCAATTCAGTCACGCAGTCTCGCTCACTGTGCCACAAGCTTGAAGGCACGCGGTGTTGAGAACCTCAATGTTGCTCGCCGTGAGAATGCTGTGCAGCTGCTACGCAGGGAGAGGGGTTTGGACACCGGTATGTTCGTGGATTTCTAAACGAATATGCAAGCTTTGTGCCACAGAATACATACTGATCTATCTTCAGGGGCCCGCTACCTCAAAGCACGGGACCTGGACTCTGTGCTGGCGACGGATCACCACTCCAACTTGACTCATGTTGATCCTTCCACCGACCCTCGTGTCCTGTTTGGCTCGGAGGGTACATGTATTGTACAACCTGAGGTGACACAGGGACCCTACTGTACGATTATTGGAACAGTTGTTGCGTATCACTTAGCTGACTATCGGCAGACATCGCCGGTGAACTGATCCGCAAGAATGTCGCCGAAGACCAGCAGGGTGTGCCTCTGTTCATGGACATCCAACTCATCGATACCAACACCTGCGAACCCCTCCCTGAGATCTACACGGATATCTGGCACTGCAATGCCACGGTGCGTCTACCAAGCTCATTCCTAGCTACCGGAGGCCATTGAACATTAGAAACTGACTTTAACGTGCTCCAGGGTGTTTACTCTGGTGTTGTCGCGAGCGGTAACGGTAATTTGAACGATGCCAGCAACCTCAACACCACGTTCCTTCGCGGTGTTCAATCTAGCGGCCACGACGGTGTTGTCCGATTTGAGTCCATCTTCCCTGGCCACTACACTGGCCGGGCTGTTCACATTCACGGTATGGCCCCATTGAAGACGTACTCACTGCCTAAACGAATAAGCTTGTTGCTAACGACTCATGTGACACATAGTGGTTACCCACCCCGCTAATGAGACCAAGATCTTGCCCAACGGTACTATTGCTGGCATGTACGACGGTCACTCCTCGCATGTCGGTCAGATCTTCTTTGACCAGGACCTGATCAGTGAGGTTGAGAAGAACACCCCATACTCGACCAACACGCAGGAGTTGACTGAGAACGCCGATGATAGCATCCTTTCAACGGAGGCTGACACCACAGACCCATTTATGGAGTATGTTCTGCTTGGTGACGATGTCTCGGATGGTATCTTCGCCTGGATTTCAATCGGCATTGACGCTAAGAGAGATGATTCTCTCTCCCCTGAGGGTTACTGGACCGAGACCGGAGGAGAGGTCAATGATAACTTCAGCATGAACATGGCCGGCATGGGTGACCTGCCGACGGGCGCTGTCAGCAGCGCTGCTCCTAGCGCGTCGGCATAAGCGAACGGCAATGGTTGTCTTTGGAAGTAAGTAGAATGATGCATTTGGATAACGTGTTAGACGTTTCCTTACTTCATTAGACTTGAGAACGGATGTTATTGCAGTATAGATGGTTTTGTGGAAGGAGCTGACTGTAATTTACCTGTAAAATGAATAAAACTTCAACATCTCTTTCGCGCTTACCTGAGCTTGTCAGTTATTCCTTTCAGCAGCATGGATAGAAATCAGAGGAATATCCTCGCATTCACCCATAGAATTCAACTCCTAAATAGCAAACCCACAGACCTTTGATACTCCAACAGGCCTAGGCTGCACATTCCTTACAGCATCCCCCGCCTCCTCATTCCCTCAATCCATCACCTCCCTCTCTAGAACCCCTAAATCCAAGTCCTTACCCCCACACAGCAAACCGTTCTTCCTCAGCAACTCTAGCACCTCCAACAATCAAGTCCGACACGTAACCCCTATCTCATTGACCCGGTCATCGTAGCTGCGTATCAGCTGGTCTACTTCGTTCAAGACAGACTGAGGAGAAGAAGAAGAAGAAGAAGAAGAAGAAGAAGAAGAAGAAGAAGAAGAAGAAGAAGAAGAAGAAGAAGAAGAAGAAAAATCTGCGATGCGGATAAGGCCGACCAAGAGAAAGGACTTTAAGATGGCTGATTCCGGAGCATGGCGGGCCATCCAGCCGGTGCTTTCGTTTGTGATATGGTATTTTGTTCCTGTCTCGTGATAGTGAAGGTAAAGGGCCCAGTGGAAGTTGTCTGGGATTGGCGGGTCAGTGCGGATGTAGAGAGCGATATAGAAGGAGTTTGGGGTTAGAGGCATTGTCTTTTGTTTTGCTATATAGGTGGTGTGGAGAAATCTATAATTAATAGGCGCGAGCAGATGTAGTATAAGAGATGGATGTGGTACAAGAAACAGACATTGAGAGCAGGTCCAAATAGTCCGGAGATACTTACTGTAATCAGTTACCGTACTACAGCCACGAACATGGATGGATAATATCAAGATTAGACCTAACTGCCTTTACCAACAAGCACCGCTGCGCCATGGATAGATGAACCAATCCATCCTATAAATGCCACCCAGAAAATAGAAAGTCTTCAAGCAAATGACAAGAAAATTGAACCCACAAAGTGTGATATCATACAATAATGTAGCGATCCATCAGTTTTAACTTTTTGACATGATTTACTCGTCCTTCTTCTTCTTCTTCTTCTGTTTCTTCTCGTTGTCCTCGTTGTCGTCGGACCGCTTGCGCTTCTTCTCCTCGCCCTTGTCAGCCTTCTTGGCCTCCTTCTTGGCCTTCTTCAGATCCTTCTTGCTGATTGAGCTAGGGTTGCCTTCGGCATCGAACTCGATCTCTCCGCGCTCAAGCTTACGCTTGTACCGCTTGAGGCTCAATCCGGCCTTCTCAGCCATCTTCTCAAGGTCAGCGTCCTTGCTCTTCTTGGACTTCTTCTTGCTCGATTCCTCTTCCGACTCATCAGATGAGTCAGCCTCTGCATCAGAATCAGCATCGGCCATCTCGGTATCCTGGACCTCTTCAACAAGCTTCTTCTGCTTTTTGGCAGAAGAAGGTTCATCAACAGCATCGGCATCAGCGTTGTATTTCCTGGCCTCGTTGAGTTCAAACTTCTTGGCCTGCGCAGGTGTACCGTTGGGAGCAATAGTCACACCGCGGGGCTTAAGGGGCTTGCCTTCCATGGCAGCCAGCTTCCTCTCAAGGTTGAAACGAGCCTCTGTACCCAGGGCAGCCTTATCCTCCTCGGTAACATCGTCATCCCACTCGGCAAGGGCATCCACACGGATACCAAGAGAGGCCTTGGCAGCGAGGACTCTGGCCATCTTACCCTTGTTCTTGCCAGTAGCCTGGCCGATGAGGGAGGCGTGGTAGATAAGACCATACTTAGGGGTGTCGTGCTTGGTCTTCAGGGCACGGAAAAGGGCCTTCTCGGCTCCAAGAATCTGGAGGGTACTGGCGGGGCTCTTGGAGAGATTGGTCAAGCTACCGGCGTGAGCGATGAGACGGGCGCCAACCAATTCGCCAACAAGAGCAGTCAAGTTAGGAGCAATGGCGTTCATACGGGCGGTCAAATAGCCGGCAAGTTGCTGACGGTACTCCGTGAAGCCAACAACCTGCTCAGCCAAAGCCTGAATGTTCTCCAAATCCTCCTCGCTGATCTCAGTACCCATGGAGCGGTCCGCGGCAGCCTTGACAGAGCCCTCAAGCTCCTCGGGGAGGATCTCAGCGAGATCAGAGGACTCCCAGTTAGTGCGCATGCCCATCTTCAGAACGAGTTTCGCGTAGGCCAGGTTGTCGTTGAGAATCTTAGCCAACTCAGGGAAGTGCCAGCCGTACCATTCCTTCACACGCATAGCATAGTTGTTGAGCTCCTTATCCAAATCATCCAACAGACCAATGGCTTGTACAATCATAGTATCAATCTTATCGGGAGAGAACTTCAGCTTATGCCTGGCAAGGGAGTGGGAAAGACCCAGAGACATGGTGGACATGTCCTGAGGGGCGAGGCCTGGGATTAATGTGGGGAGATGTTCACGGATAGCACGGTAGATATCAGTGGTGGTCGAGTCGGCGATAAGTTGGATATCGAGACCGGGAAGCTTGCCAATGGCATTTCCTTTACGATTTTTAGTCAATAACTGAACTGGATCTACTGCGCAGAAACTCGATCGACATACCAAGCTTCGGGTCCGCAACGGCCAAAGAGACCTTCTTCTCATCCTTGACCTCGTCAAGAAGGCTGGCAAGACGAGGGGTGACCTTGCCCTCAACAAGAGAAGCAACTTCCTCCAGGGCTGTAGCAGCGCTGTCGAACTTCTGGAAACTCTTCAATTTCACACTATACGAAAGAGTTAGATGGACCGTTCACACCGGAAAATTTTTTGCTTCAAGAGCGCGTGCGGCGAGATTGGAACAACACCGACGAGAATGCAGCGAAAGCAATGACTTACAGATTCGAAACACCCTCTGCCGTCGCAGCCTCTGTAGCCAGATCATCTCTCTTCAAAAGCTTCTTGTCTTTAGCCTTGAGCAGGGCATAACCCGCGCTGGTTTCGGTGAGGATAAACAGCGTCATCGTGGACGGCCTCAATTCCCAGCTGGTTTAAAAAATATTTAATCTAACAGCTAGAAGGGTAATAAATATGGTGGATAGGCCGGAGAGTGAGGGCGACCGTGGACGAAACCACCGAAAGCGTGCTTGGGGAAGTCGGTTTGTCGCTGCTGGCGGGAATTTTTTACCTCGAGTCTAAAGTAAAAAAATGAAAAAAGCGAGAGCGATCCGAGTGGCTGAGTGGCTGAGTGGCTGGTGGGTGCGGCGGTGCGTCTTACGTAATGCGGGAAGCGACTGACGGACATGGAGAGATACATACAACAGCTGTCTTGCGGAGTGGTTTGGAATCCTCCCGAGCTGTATCGTCACTACACAATGGAGGGTCTCTTCTTTAACGTTAACAGCGGGTATGTGAGGCTCAGAATTGTCTTTATGATCTCACGACAGCGTCGGACTAATGCTCTATAGCTATGTTGAGGGCATTGTCCGAGGATATCGGAACAGCCTCCTCACCGGCCAGCACTACAACAACCTGACCCAATGCGAAACAATAGATGGTCTGTTCGCTCACACCTGTATCACTACTCATATACTATATACTTATCCAAGTACTGGCTGCAGATGTCAAACTCCAGCTCGCCCCCGCATACGGAGACTTCCTCGCCGCGCTTCCTCCCAACCCCTCTACCTCAGCCCTTGCTGGCAAGATGACGGATAAGCTGGTCGCTGAATTCCGCTATGTGCTCACCCAGGCCACAGGGTCGACAGCCAGATTCCTCGAGTACCTGACTTACGGCTATATGATCGATAATATTGCTCTTCTTATTACCGGTACTTTACATGAGCGTGATACCCGTGAGCTTCTGGAGCGATGCCACCCCTTGGGCTGGTTTGAGACTTTGCCCGTACTGTGTGTGGCCACGAACATCGAGGAACTTTATAACTCGGTGTTAATTGAAACACCATTGGCTGGCTACTTCAAGGGCAGCCTCAGCCACCAGGATCTGGACGAATTAAACATCGAGATTGTGCGCAACACCCTCTACAAGAACTATCTCGAGGACTTCTACCAGTTTGTGAACACGCACCCAGACTTTAAGGGCACTCCTACACAAGAGGTCATGTCTGAACTTCTAGAGTTCGAGGCAGACCGCCGTGCAATCAACATCACTCTGAACTCGTTCGGAACAGAGCTCTCGAAGCAGGAACGGAGAAAGCTGTACCCGGAGTTCGGTAAACTCTATCCTGAAGGCTCATTGATGCTTTCACGGGCCGACGACCTGGAGTCTGTGTCTCTTGCTGTCAGCATATCAGCCGACTACAAGGCCTTCTTTGACGCCGTGGGCCTTACTCAGGGTGCAGGTTTCGGTGGTGGTGCGGATGGAAAAAGTCTCGAGGACATGTTCTACCAAAAGGAGATGGAATTGTCAAAGGTTGTCTTCACCCGGCAGTTTACCCCGGCAGTAGTCTACGCATGGATGAGGTTGAAGGAGCAGGTCAGTCCAAAACTGTTTCTGACGAGAGGCACCAGAACTAACCACGCATTACACAGGAAATCCGAAACGTTACATGGATAGCGGAGTGCATTGCGCAGCACCAGAAAGAGCGGATTGGCAACTTCATTTCTGTTTTCTAAGCGTCCCATCTCGGCACCACCTAATATTCGATTCGTGTGATCCGTTCACATGCACAAAACTTCCTTATTACCCCGAACTATGTGATTCTATGTATCTTTTCCCTCTTCCATTTCCCATATCCTTATCTTGTGACTAGCTTTCAGTTATCCACTTATGTGTTGAGCGCATCAAATCGCCCGGCATGCATTGCCAGTTTTTGATCTCTTCTACTTGCCTAGGGCGTTGGGGAATCTCGTTTGTGCGGTATAGTATAAATGAACTGATCATTTACTTATACCTTGAATGTAAATTTTATTTGCTTAATGTAGGGATTTGCATATTTGAGGTAAGCGATACTAATACCGAGTTTGTCAAGTATAATATCTAGTTCTTAATTTATCACGTTTGAATTTCTAATCGTCGCAACTTTTACACTTGATAAATTTAGGCTGCACGGTCCACTACTGAGAGTCTAAGTTAGTCATGCTTGTATGTAAGTTAGTACAAGTGTATCCGTGCAGATACATGTTCAGGGCCAAAGCTCCTTATAATACACGGTTCTGTGTTATGCCAAGAAAAAATTGCAGTTGTAGAGCAAGAGAGATGCAGTGAAAATGTCACGAAGTAGCCTAAACAATCGCAACAATCGCAAGGAGCGGCAAATGGAAAGGTGGGGGGACAAGGATTGAAACAGAGTCCGGTCGATTGGCCTAGAAGCCTATCTACTGGTTTCATAAATCGGTCGACACATTCAACGCAGTTACGTGATATGCGATGATGGGATTGTATAGTCATAAAAAGATCCAATATAGCAATGGGGGCGTCAGTGTGTTGGGGGTTGCCCAACAAAATCAAACATTTCAGCATATGAGTTATTTTCATCACTCCTTTTTTTTGGTTTTCAGGATTCATGCTAAAGCTCCTTCGGAGAGGAAGGATAAAAAAAGACATGTCAAAAGTTGGATAGATCGTTAGTCGTACTGGAAAAGGACGCTGATACTCTCGCCATGGTGGACACGACGGATAGCCTACGACGCATTAGCAACAAAACTCCGTTAAGAAGTACGGCCAACGTACCTCGGCAAAGACATGGCCAACTTCTAAAACCTCCAGCTTAGGGCACTGGCGCAGGTGTTCTGTCTGATCAACGCTGTTCGTGACTACCACCTTGTCAAGGGCACTGGCGTTGATTCGATCAATAGCATCCCCACTTAGGATACCGTGAGTCACCAAGGCGTAAACTTGAGCGGCACCTTCCTTCTTCAAGAGCTTTGCAGCTCTAGTGATGGTGTTGGAAGTATCCGCCAGGTCATCGATCAGGATAGCGGTGCGGCCTTTCACATCACCAACCAACATCATGGTGGCATTTTGACGGTCCGTGATGCGTGTGGGACGCCGTTCCTATTAACTATTAGGAAACACAAAATATGTTGAACTAGCAAGCAGAACAAACCTTGTGGATCAATGCGAACTCTATGCCCATGGAATCCGCAATTGCCGTGGCACGCTTAGCACCGCCAGCGTCGGGGCTGACAATAACAGCCTGCTTGTAATTGGGGATGTTCCGCTGAATGTAACTCTTGAGCAGCGGTCTGCCATACAAGTTATCTACGGGGATATCGAAGAATCCCTGATACTGAGGATCGTGCAGGTCCATCGTGATGATGTGGTCGGCACCAGCACAGGCAAGCAAATCAGCTACCAATGTGCCTGCTTGAGCAACCCACTGCTTGTAGCCTGGGCGTGGTTGGAAATTGTTGATTTTGTTCACGCTATCCTCACCGAAAGCACCATTGGAAACAGCGGCCTTGCTGCTCTCTGGTTGCGAATCCAGAGTTTCACTGCGAGAGAGGCCGCTAGTCGGGCGCTTCTTCACAGGACTGCCATTGCTGATATCCTCTATTTGAGCCTTTGCAAGGCTCTTCTGTAGGTTATCAACACCGTTCAGAAGACTTCCACTCTCAGGCTTCCCAGGATATGGGGTTGTAGGGGTGCTCTCGAATGTATAGCCATTTGCAGGTTCCGACTTTCCAGGAACTGATGACTTTACAAGAGGCGCGCCAGTCTTATTGTAAGGAATATCACTCTGGCGAGAGTACGGGAAAAGAGGGAGAACAGCGGTGACCCTCTTGGCGGAGGCGGTCTTGCATGCAGAGATGGTAATGAGTAGCTCCAGTAGGTGGTCGTTCACTTTCCCACCACCAGATTGAATAATGTAAACATCTTTCCCACGTACAGACTCTTTGATTTCAACTCTGGTTTCGCCCACAGAGAATTTGGAAAGTAGAACGTCTGCTGGCGGGATACCCAGGACGCCGCAGATGTTCTGAGTCAGTTGTGGGTGGGAAGTGCCCCCAATTACAACGATATTGCGGACCATGGTGGTAGGATCTTCAGGTTGATGAAGTTTTGAAAAAGCGGTAGGATAGATAAGCAATGGAGAGGATGTCTGCGTCGAGAGTGGAGAGAAACCAGGGATATCCGATGAGGGAGGTCTGGAGGGGCGATTTTCGATCGGTGAGATTAGCACAAGGTTGAAAGAAGCTTTGATCAATGAATGGACAAAGTTGTGGCGAAGACGGACAGGCAACTACCTCATGGCGGGGATTCAAGAACGGTGTCCGATTGATGGAGTGGAGAGAACATTGGATAAAGGACTGAGGTAGAGGGTCGTGTGAGTCCCGCGATAGAAAAAAAAATGCCTCTTCCGCTGGTGGAACCAAACGTGCTTCCAAGCCTCGGATTTCTGCCGTAATAGCCCCAGGCTGCTACATGCCGCCTGCCGCATCCGGCTAGCTGCACACAAATTAAACAAAAACGACTGGAAAAAGACGATGCGCCCCGCAAAGGCCGGGTGAGAGGTAAATGATGGGAGATGTGGGAGGATGAGGGAAGAAAAAAAATAGCTCCGACTCCGGATTTCAGAGGTACCCGTAGTTCCAAGACAACAACAACAACAGCAATTCGTGAGTCATTTCCCTCGCTAACCAAGCAAAGAACAGTAGGCACCATCTGTCATGAAAATGCTAGCTGTTGCATTACAAGAAGAGCAATGTCTCCATTGGGCCAATAGGTACATGGAAACTTTGAGAAATAACGTGTTCGGAGAGCATCAGCGGTCTGGTGGGAGGCAAAATAAAAGAAAGAGAAAAAGTAAATTTCATGACAATTCCCGTTATACCACAACCAATTCCCAATATTTGCAAATAGCAGGTAAAGCACAATAGAGAAGAAACCCAGGTCATATAAAGGTACAGTAATACAATCGAATCGCCTGTGAGGGATATCCTACAAGACAGAGTTAGCATTCACCCTCAAAAGACATACCAGACGCATCATGACAGACCTCACAAACCATAGGGAAGAAATCGAAAAGGAAGTTGCTCACAGGTACCTAAATTTGTATAGTCTACACAATAATTTATTCACCAGTGCCGACCTCCCTGTAGAACAGTCAGCATCGAATCTCCCGAACCGAGAAAGTTCCGAAGCACAACAAATAGCAGGCTACAAGGGAGGGCCTTCAAGAGGATCACTTACAGATCAAGCTGGCTTCCTGAAGAAATGCTGTAGTCGGCCAGTGTCAAGAAATCTTTAAAAGGACGCTCCCCTTGGCGTTTGAGGAGGATTTCATGTGGTTCACGTCCGATACGTGCAGCAACCTGTGCCTTAAAGAGCTCTATGACACAAATTAGATGCCAAACTGCAGTCCTCGATCATAAAAGGGTTACGAACTGATTGGATCCGATGCAAGACATGGAATTGAAGCTTTCGAGCCGAGACGATCATTCACATGCACAATAATCATCGGTTCTGAGGACTGAGGAACGGCGTGTTTCTTTTCTTTCTTCTCTTTCTTCTTCTTGTCCCGTCCGTCTCTCTCATCACCCTCAGGACGCCTTCGGTCACGATCGCTATCCTTATTCCTATCCTCAGGTGGATACGTATCTCTGTCGCGTCGCGGAGATCTTGCCCGTTCTTCCCTATCTCTGTATCCTCGGTTTAGTCTCCGTTCATCTGTATCGTGTCTGCTGTCGCCATCGCGCCGTTTGTCCTTCCATCGAAAACCTCCTCCTCCACTTTTTCTAGGCCTCTCTCTGTCAGACCTTTCTCTGTCAAGCCTTCTCCCTGGCGACCTGCTCCTTGAACGTTCGCCCATGATCAACGACGTAGGGTAATGTAGTTTAGCGATCAAGTTGACGATCACAGCAATGGAATACGACCCGCTACACGTGATGATGTATTGCGGCCCGGCCTTCTGGTCGCAAGATGCCTACACTAAACTGTAAATGGAATAGTACGATGAATGTTAAGCACTGACCTCCGTGCTTAACCCCGTGCTTATTGCGATTGAACTTACATCAATAGCTTCAAATCCGGCTTAGAGCATCGCAGATTTTTGTATCAGTGATAAATGCCTGGCCGCCTGATATTACGACGTCCATCTCCGACGACCGTCTCGTTCACCGTGTCCAATGCCTCCAGACACACGAGCACGCCAGCGAAGATCCTCTACTATCTTCAAGTCCTTTTGCGCGCATTAGTCTTCGTCTGCGTGGTTTTCTTCAATGTCGCAAGACTCCGCCACTCTTTCTTTAACCAAAATGGATCTTTATTACGCTGGAATACCATATGGTCGAGCCCATTAGGGTCACATGTAACCCGAACTGTAGATTCATACAGTTCCTGGGCTGTCGTTCTGGTGAGCGCGATTGTAATCTATGGTGTCTTTAGGAAGGGCTATACGGGTATGCTGGAGTGTTCCTGTTGCGGTAAATGTTTCCAATGCTAACTTTTGGTGCTATACAGAGGAATCACTGCTAGTCATACGTGGTTTGGGAATTCAAACTTCTACTTCGTCCCTGACCTATCTCTCCAAAGCCTCGACGCGATTCATTCCCACCACTCAAATCCAGGACATTGTGATTCACGAGGCTTTCAAAGGTTTTGAAGTCCGCTTTTACCTAGCAATTATTGTAGATGGGGAGCCCGAGGTCGTCGTAGTATTCCCTGTAAGTATTCTCATCCAAATAAGTGATTTGTCCTAACCATTATATGCCCAGAAACTTTTGCCGAGTCGGGCAATACTGGAAGAGGTTTGGAGGGGCTCGCGGCACTGTCTCTATGATTCAAAATCTTAACATGAAGGAGTTTGGAAGTAATTATCTTGCCTTCGAAAATGGGCATTCCCATGTCTAATTGGAGTACACCTAACGGCAAACTATCCTATAAAGGTATGACATGCAACCGGCTTTCCTTTCTACATCTCCATGCGACTGGGCTCTGCACCCTTTTCAGTCTTTCGCTGTTTGGCTGCAAGCCACCTCGCGTTTTGAACCTCCACGGGATCCGTCTTTCTCTTCTGCATGACTGGTATATACTGTCCTCCCATTCTTGGTTCATTCGCGCCATAGAAGACTTTTTGGCTCCGCTTTCGTTGCTCATCCTTGACACCCTTGGCTTCGCCATTGACAACCCCTTGGTCGCCTTGGCTGACGGCAAGATCCAGTAATGTGCCAGCCAGTATTTCGTCAATCTTACGTTGCCTCCAAACGGACCAAAGACTGTCTACTACCCCTCCCAGACCGTACTTGCCATCTCCTCTGCCCACTTGGGATTTTATCTGTCTGCTGTCCCCGGCGTAAACCCAATCTAATGAATCTTCACGGCTGCCGCTATTCTCATCGGGGAAGACACAGTTCCAAAGGACAAGGGGAGCGTCGGAGGCCATCTCATAGGTCGGCTTACGCGGGTTCTTGGTTATGTCTAACAGGTCCGGCACAATAGTCGGTGGCTCGAGCCCCTGGCCCACTAGGAACAAAATACCCACCATGTGCCGCACCTGATGCCATAGAAAAGCGGATCCTCTCAAGTTAAATACATATACTTGAGAAGGGGTTGGCGACGGAGCCTCTAGCGACCCGGGGTTTTGTTGCGCAGCAGGGTCTTCTAGAGCTTGGAAACCCGGTTGACTGACATAGCCCAGTGGGCTGCTTCGCGGGTCAAGGAGCTCAATGTCAGAATGGTAGATGACTCTCTCGAAATTTTCGATTTGTTTGCTGGTGTCCAGTTTGCAGAAGTTACGGAAGTCATGGACTCCCTCAAAGTATTTAGCGGCTTCGCGCATAGCCTCAATGTCTAACCAGCCCTCTCTGTATTTTGCGCGGCTATCTCCCGCCTTATTGTTTGCACGCGAGGTGAATCCAAGAGGCCCTGGCGTTGGGGAAAAGGCGGGTTGGGTAAAGAAATACTTGTAATGGCGTTCCCGGCAAGAGAAACGGGCGTCGAAGCCTTCGGGGGGGTGTGGACACCATGCCAGGACCCGGATATCCTCTGGAAGCACTCTGTTCAGAATACTTACGTATGGTAATTCATCAGCGATATCATCCCAATTATCTTGGGCGGCATCATCTAAAGCAGGGGCTTCTTCTCCGGTTTGCATAGTAGTATCCGAGCTAGGGTCCGCCTGCGCAACATCATCACGCTTAGGTCGTGCGCTTCGTACCCTAAGGCCGATGACTTGTCCAAAGGCACTGACACCCCGGTCAGTCCGGCCAGCCTTAGAATACTGACATCCTTCCCAATTGATCAAATAAGGCTTCAATTCCCTCGGGCCCCTGGTATCTTCAAAACTATCCGCCTCTCCATTCTCTGGGAAAATCAGACGAGTCTTCCGCAGAGCCTTCCACATCTCTTCTTCAATCGTAGGAAGTGGTGTGACATTTCCATTGGCATGTTCAAGGCCGTTGTACCGTTGCCCCAGATATGCGAACTTCAGAGCTATGAACCGGGTATTGTATCTGGAAGGATCAATCACTCGGGGCTGCTTCGGGGGACGATTCGGCGCGCGAGTATGTGTGATATCGTCCTCTGGGTGAGGCTGGTATTTGCGCGCTCCCTTCTTTGAGGAAAACTTCGCTGTCTCGGCGGGGGTATCGAGCGCTGGGTTCGAAGGTACAGATTCGTTTGCGACTTTCGATGTGGTAGCGAATTCCGCATTACGTGAGTGCAGCTGGCGCTCCAACTCTGTAATTCTGGAGATCAGATTCTCCGGGGTCCAGGTCGAGTAGTCGGTTTGACCCTGAGGTGGAAGTGATTCCCCGGCGCCGGACATGGCTTGAGACTCGATGTGTGCGTGGGGATGATTGAGAATCTGAAAGGTTCGTTTGGTCAAAAGACGTTGTGTAATGCGACTCAGATTGGAACAGAGTCTGCTTTGAACTCTCCACATTCCCCCGGAGCTGGCGAAAATGGTTTGTTGTACCCACTAAACTTTGAAAGTAGTTGGCGGGGGACAGATGTTGGAAATTTTTGAAGTCATTTTTGTTAAGTAATTTAATATCCGTGTATGGTAATTTTACGGAGATCTGCTGGATCTACTTTAGATGAGGAAACAGTGGCTTTGGATTTTACATGCATCGTCTTGGGGGTTCTTATCATAGTATCTATTTAATAAATCGAGTTTGTAATAATCCAACCCAGAGAAATGTACTTATCAATGCCGCTTTACTTTGTCATGGGTGCATTCCAAGTAGATATGACATCTACTTTATATCTCTCCGTTCGATTAACCTTCACAGTACCCAATCTCAACCACCCAAACACACGACAACTTCAGCCAAGTTCAGGAAAGCTCTGCTATACAATCACTGTTCTATTCTAACCCGCACACTGACAGGCCTTCGAATATACTGCAATACAGCACCTCGTGAATTCGACCTAATGACGAACCAAGAAAGTCCGGACCAGGAGAACACAGTCACCATCCTCCTACTAGGAGACCCAGGATGCGGTAAAACGACATTCTTATCGTAAGTCTATACCGGAAAGCAATTGAGAGTCTGAGACCCTTATCGGATCTTTTAAGGCGCCCCGGCTGCCGGAAACCTTCCATGCCTGCGTTCTATCTTTTAGCGGAATACTGATCTGTCGACCCAGAGCATTGAAACAAGGGCGCAGTAGGCTTAATGGAAATGCATCGCATAGTCAACCTGAGCCCTTACGGGACAGCGATCAGCCCTTCCTTTATGATATCCGTTTCTCAAAGAAGTCCTTTAGCCTCGAGTTATATGACACTGCATGTCCCAATCAGCACTGGTCCACTTTGAAGCCGGACGTGGTTCTTCTGGCTTTTGATATATCCAACAGAGATACTTTGACTAATCTCAAAACAGTGAGTTTACATATTTATCGAATCTTCTCCATGTCAATCATAATTACTGATCTTCTTAGTGGCGGCACGACATTATCCGGTACTTCCAACATGGTCAGGGGGAACGTATCCCCGTCATGATGGTAGGCCTGAAAAGAGATTTGAGGATAGAAGGCGAAGGTATTATCTACCCGCAAGAAGTAAGTACCTCATTCCTACAGTACCTCAACCTAGAAACGCTCCTTATGAGCCATGTTGCCATGCCTTAGTGTATATGCAAAAACTAACCCAAGTAGACATATCGAATCGCACAAGAGCTCCGGTGTGACCGTTACGCAGAGTGTTCTGCTGCTACGGGAGAACTTTTGGCAGAAACCTTCGAGGATTTAGCGAGGCTTGCAGGCATGACAACCACGGATCGTGGGGGGCAGACGCAGGGTGGCTGTGTAGTCATTTAATATGGGAGTGGATATATGTAGAGTGTTGTGATACCCTTTTTTATGATTATTTATATCTATTCTATAGTTGATCTAACAAAAGCAGGAAGTTGATTTACTTTATTAGGCAAGCATGGAGAAGTAGAAGGGAATTTTATTTATCCATGTCTCCTAATACGAGTTTACGTGTTGATCTACGTTCAGTGCCTTATCCAGAATTACTCGGAATACTGCTGATACACGATAGAACATGCATATGGTAGCTAGTATCACGCTTCATTTACGACTAAAATCGACATGCAGGGAGAAACCAAGGTAACGGCTAAGTCCACCTTGTGGAAATTGACAGCACAGGGCTTTCCCCCAGAAGCTCACTGAGATAATAGAACAACTGGATATCTTTCCCTCGTAAGCGCCAGTCAATTTTTGACAATGCTATTCCTCCCCGATGCACCATGGACAAGACGTGATAACGGACTGTAAAAAACGAGACTTCGCTGTAGCATACCAAGGGAAGTAGAAAAGTTGTAGGGTTCCCGATCAGAAACTTCGATCACTTTTTCTCCTTTTTTTTTTCTTCTTGCTTTTGAAATAGGAGTTTTCAAACAGAGACTAGGATAGACATGTCAAGAGAAGTTTTCTTTGCGGGAGATGCTGTCGGTTACTCGTCAGATCATGGGTGAAGAGAAAATATGAAACGTCAGTCCTCCTCAGCGCCAATTTTCGCAGAAAGAAAAAACTCATGCCCCTCGTAACGGCTGTCCATTGTCGCTATTTATTTTATTTACCACTTGGCCTCAGCAGGCTGGGTCTCAGCCCAGCTCTCACCAGCAGCGGCAGGAGCGGAGCTGGCGGCCCAGTCGGCACCATCAGCCTCCCAGCTGGTAGGACCAGCAGCGCTAGCAGCAGCGAAAGCAGTGCCAGGAACACCAGCACCAGCACCCTGGGTGTCCCAGTTCTCACCAGCGAAGCCAGACTCGATGGCACCGGCACCGACCTCCTCGGTAGTAGCAACCTTGGACTCCTCGGCGACCTCCTTGTTCTCCTCGGCCTCAGGGTCGCGGTAGAAGTAGAGGTCAGGAACGACATCCCACTCGGTCTCGCGGGTAGCGAGGGTACCGCGGAGACGGAGGACCTCACGGGCAAGCATCCACCAAACCAGACCGATGGAGTGACGACCCTTGTTGTTGGTGGGGATAGCAACGTCAACGAAGTCGGTGGGGGAGTCAGTGTCGCAAAGAGCGAGGACGGGGATGTTGACGTAGCTAGCCTCCTTGATGGCCTGAGAGTCGGTGCGAGGGTCGGTAACGATGATGAGACGGGGCTCCTTGAAAGAGCGGGTGATGTAGTTGGTGAAGTTACCGGGGGTGAAACGGCCGGCAATGGCGGTGGCACCGGTGTGGGAAGCGAACTTCAGGACAGCACGCTGACCATAAGGACGAGCGGAGATCACACAGATATCGGCGGGGTTCTCGACGGCCGCAATGATACGGGCAGCCAAAAGGATCTTCTCCCTGTAATTTGCGAGCATGTTAGTTTTTTCACGTAGCGAAATCTGCAAAATTTCCGCTGAGGCGCATACCAGGTCTTGCCAATGTTGATGACATTGACACCGTCAGGGCGAGTCTTCCAGAGGTAAGGCTCCATGTGCACCTGGAGGTTCTTGGAACCCAGGTGGCACTGAGCAGCGAGCAGCTGCTCAATGTCCTGCTGGGTGGGGTTGAAGATCGGGGGAAGCTGAGAGGGGGCCATGGTGGGCGATTGATATTGCAATGAACAGCGAATTGAAGATATCAATCGACTGGCGCTTGTCGCAGTGGTGATGACGGGAAAAAGACTGACGCGAAGGTGAACTTTAGCCCTCCGCGTTTGGATGATTTTCGTTTGTGAATTTTAGGGCTAGGGTACGAGTATTCGGAGCCTCAGGCCTCCGATCCGCTGTAAAATCACGTGAATGAATATTGCTGAATGCGGGTTAGCTCAGTTTTCGGCCTTCGAGATTTCGGAGTCTTCACAGTCTTCGGACGTAAAGGTTGCCAGAGCTGGAGCTGTTGGTTGCATTGCGAAGGTTGAATTTACCAAGCAGTTTCTACGGATATGCCTCCACGATTCCTCTTCCAGCCTTCCTTCAAGGCCTTTACTGGTAAGCCGCAATCCTGGCCGTTGTGTTGCGTGTTATTAACCGGCTGTGCTAGGGTCTTCGCATGTTCAGAGCCCGCTTGCTGCGCTTTCATTGAATGCTTCCAGGACATCTATCAGAGCGGGATCTGCCGAGACTAGGGAACGCCGAAGACATGATCCGTTTTTGATGGCACAGTCACGTCAGCGCAAAGCCGCTAATCTATCTCGTCAACAAGCTCTTGCCGAAGAACGCGAAAGCTCTCTGGGCGATCCTGTGGAAAGTGCACCCACTCCATTCATCCAAGAGCTCAAAACGGTCAAATCTGGGCCACAAGCCCCTTCAAGCTCAGATGCCAGACTCAACTACTTCGTCACTCCCGAGGGACTTCAGGAGGCCATGGAATATTCGAAAACCTTGACATCTCCCCTCGAAAACCCAGACAGAGACACTGCAGACCCTCAACTTGAGAAGGAGGCATCCGAGAGACATCTTCAGGAACATCGCAACGCTCAGGAGGCAATCAGTCGTATCGTGAAGATCAGTAACGGAAACACGCAAGATCAGATGCGCCTACATATTCAGAACTGCATTGAAACGTTTGGACGGCACAATACCGACAAGACCTTGCCACCGAAACCTGCAGCTGTATCGCATCAGTCTGCTACTGAACACCCCGAGAAAACCCCTCGAGTCGGCCAGGATACCGGTTCTCCGGAAGTCCAGGTTGCTATCCTCACTGCAAAGATTCTGAACTTGTCTAGACACTTGCAGACAACCAACAAAGATAAGCATAACAAGAGAAACTTGAGACTCCTCGTGCATAAGCGACAGAAGTTGCTTCGGTACCTGCGTAGGAAGGAGCGGGGTGGTCCAAGATGGCAGCACTTGATCGAAACCTTGGGCCTGTCGGATGCTGCTTGGAAGGGTGAGATTAGCATGTAATGGCTCGGTAGCGTTTGTATCGTTATGTTTTCATTTGTTTTCCATTATATTTTTAAGTCAATATTGGCGTGTAACTATATGGCATCCATACCTGCCCTGTGTGCTGCAAGAGCTCGCTTGATTACCTGGTCTTTTTGATGTTTCTTATCTACAGACTTACCGTGTACAAGTATTACAATTCTACATTTCAGGAAACTATTCAAAGCGATTAAGTGATATGTGTTACCATGCGCAAGCAATCTGGTATCCCACTAGTTGGCCCTTGTACTTGCATAAAACTAATCTGTGGAAAACCAAAGTATGCTGTATCTCACTTCAGCAATATATACCGGCACTTTGTATTCTATAAGGACCACTATGAGAATAATATTCTGACCCAAAAGATATTAAAATTTAGCCGACTATTTCCAAAATGCCAAAAGACAAGAAATGGAAAGAAAAAAGTTGAAGTTATTCGGAGTAAAATTGGCCGGGTGTAGACTTCATTGGTGGACAACTGACCGCCTCAAGATTTTGCCAGGACGTGGTCCCGAGTTTTGAAAATCATTGCGAAAGTTCTCTGGTATCCCAGTAACACCGCGTCGTTTATGCTTCGCATTTGTTGAACCAGGTAAGTGAATGTCAATTTTCTGACTTGGAAGGGCGCGTCATAGAAACACAACAGAGGGGTGTAAACAGAAGCCCCTCTCTCCACACCTCTCTCTTTCCCACATTTCCCTTCTTTACTATCCATCGAACTAATTCCACAGCACTCACGCTGAAGCCCATACTGTATCAAGCTTTTTGAGCATCTTATCTCTTCATCTGCGAACCTCTTGTGTTCTTGAAGCGGGAGATCCTCTATTAGCTAGGTCACTTAGCGAACCTTTCTTCTGCCGCTCTGAGCTTCGACTAAGCCAACAGTCGCCCTCAGTCGGCAATCCGTCAAAATGCGAACTCGATCGCAGCAAGCGTCGCCTGGCGGCTTTCTATCTCTCGATGACAGCGCTCCACGTCGGACAAGGTCTACAAGGAACACCTCGCAACCTAACGCGCAATCTTCATCCACGCAAACCACAACTCGACCCAAAAGCCAAGGCACAACTAAAGGGACTACCACCAGCAGAGTCGCAAAGCCACAGACGCGAAAAGCCCCCCAGCGAGCGACAAGAAAGTCAACTCGCAAGACGGAGAATCAAACGGCGGATGGTAGCCCACATGAACCCCATAACAATGGAGAACGCTCCCAGACCGCGCCCCTGGACGACAAAGAAAACCTCTCAAATGAGTCCCAGGACCCAGATTCTGTTACACTGGCAGATAGTACAGTTCTTTCAGAGCCAAAAAGCTCTTCCCTTACGCGTGAGTAACCTATGGACCCAGAATACATACCCCCCACCCCCGCTCGGTCAGCGCTTCCCTGATAAACCACCAAACACCGTCGATCCCAAATAGTATCATTGCCAGATCGACAATATCAGCGACATAGGGTCGCCCCTATCTGAGCGGTCGAGGACACCGTTTTTCGACGGTGGTGGCACATCGCTCTCCGGTCTTCCCTTCGGGGAAGCCCTCGTCGCGAGGATAGGGGAGCCCTAGGTGCTGTGAGTGGAACCTAGCACCTCTGAGCCAGCTGTGGTGGAGCCAACCGCAGCAGAATGGAGAGAGTCAGCTGTATTAGCCCTTGCAGAGTTTACTACAGATGACTTAAGTGAGATGCCGGAGACTGACTCCATCTCCACTTTTGCTACGGACTCCGAAGGAAGAATGGTAGTTCAGCGGGTTGGCTATTGCCGAATCTGTCCCTTGCTCTTCTGCGGCCGTTCTTCCTACGGTGTCGCCCGCCTTGCCAATATGGCTACTCGAAACACAGTTGCCTGTCGGAGAGATTCCCAGATTAGGTGATTTCTTCCAGACCGCCGCCAACTCCGAGGCAACTGTTGTTTCGGGTGCCTCTGTCGATACCTCTACGTTGGCCTCGATCTTTTCCGAGATTGCGCCAGTCTGTCCGTCAATGGACATCTTTAGGCCTCCGGAGCGGGTATAGCAGAGACCTCACACACTGTTTGATTCGATCTCGATTACGCCGTCGTCTATCTACGACGAACCTTACAGTGTGGGAGGTCCGTTGGTATTTGTAGCGTTGGCGGAGGTGCCTGAATTGATCCCGGGTCTTCTACTCCACCAGCTGAGGCAGAGCCCGCAGAGCCATCTTTTACTCAGTCGACTCCGTCGACTCGTACCGCGGGTCTCTTGCCTACATCGTTCCCGTAATATTCTCCTCGATTCCTGAGGAGCTCGAACCAACTCGGGAATTGCGGTTGATTACCGGGTCATGTTGCTCAAGTGGTGGCGCCCAAAAGAATGCCATTGGTGGCCCTTTTATTCTCCTTCGCACCTTCACGGTCGTACCAGGAAAGCGTTGACCGGCCCTACGAAGAGCCTAGGCTAACCAACACAGTTAATAGGAAAAGGGCCCACGAAAACACCAGCGACGAAGATCGGACAGCCCCCGTGACTCCCGCGGCAAACAAGCGGCGGAATTTGGGGCCGCCAGGGAGTACCCCCTTTGCCAACCGGCGTACCCCCCTTTCGCGCCGGATTCAGACCAGGGCGGCCCCCTTCTCCGCAAGGCTTGCTCGTCGAGAAGCCGAAAAACACGGCCGGATTGAATCGACACTTTTCCGCCTCCCCGACTATCTCCGTCAGCTAGAGGCCGACCGCCAGAAGGCAGGCAGAGCCCCTTCAAGTCCCGGCCCACAGCTTCCACAAACAACATTTGACTTTACGATGGAACCGAACTTACCTACCAATCAAAACCCAGCAGAGGAATCTTCTGCACCTCAACAACCATCGATACCAGGGAGAAGCACACCAGAAACTCCTCAGCGTGGATGGAATCTACGTGGACTGCTCAGCTCTGTACCTCGTTCCTTCTCTCGGTTACTACCATTTGGTCGGCCTTCTGAAAGCTCGGAAGATCAATGTAAGTTCTCGTGGGTTCACTCCCCATGTTACTCGCTAACCAATTATAGCGACAATCGAACCATCGTCAGAACGTATCACTCGCACAAGGTCTCTTGCCCCTGAATCAGCTGGTCCCCAGACTGAAGGACGATCTCGGTGGCGTTTAAGTGAGGGGCCTTCGCAGCCTCCGAAGAAACGTGCCCGTAACTTATCTTATTCGCTTTTCCCGGCTCCTATCGACAGATCTCTTTACCTTGGTGACATTCCTAAGCCTTCTACAGCGCCCACAGAGGCGGCTGCCCCGGATTCGCACCGCGCTGAACAGGTGCAGGCGCAGAAGCCTGGTTCTGCAGCATCAGATGACCAAGCTGAACCACGCCAGACGTCTCAAGCGATTAGTGATGCGGAACAAAGGAAGCGCAAGCGGTCTCCATCGCCCGATGTGATTCCCAACCCAGCCGGATCTAGCTATGGATTGGACCTGGATTATTTCTGTTATAGCTCTGAAAGTGAAGATGAGGCGGCAGAAACTCCATCTAAGCAGAGCGAACGCAAGAAAGCCGATAGTCTAGCAAAGTCTGTGGCCCGCAGTGCCCTCCGTACGGAGAGACAGTCATCCAAAAAGGTGCGTTTTGATGCAAGCCCAGAGGACACTCCTTCTAAGCTTCGCTCGCGTGCTCGCTCGACTGATCCCTATCGCGGAACACACTTCGTCGGGATGGGTAGTGATTCACCAACACCACCTGCTCGCACTGAGCAGCCTTCTCAGCGACATGCAGGATTCGTCCCCAACACACAAGGTACTTTCCAGCTCGACTATGACGCAGTCTCAGATGAATTGGAGACTAGTGGCCTGTCCTCGTCAACAAATGCTACCGCCCCTAACCCCTCCCAAGCCGCACGGGAAGAAGATGGGCGTGCTTCTACACAACCCGAAGGCCATGATGCTCAATCTCCTGCATCTCGCCATACCTCTCGGGCTCAGCCATCAACACCAGGTAAAGTAGACGAGGAAGCCCTTGCAAGAGTGCGGTCCCAAGCGGAGAAATACAAGCCGAAGACTCCTAGTGGTCTGCGTACTACAAGCCGATACGCTAGTCCATTGACTGCCACGCCCGATATCGTTGCCTCCAAGCAGACAACTAAGAAATCCGACTTAACTCCGCAGCCTGGTAAGGCTGACGAATCTAGACACTTCGGTGATGATGAATTCGCCCGTGATGCGGAATGGCTTTATCAGAATTGTCCTTCCGGAGACCTCAGCCAACTTAAGTGGCCGGCTCGGCAAAGTTATGAAGAGAGCCTTGGTGTCAGCTCTACCTCCATGCAACTCCTTGCTACGATTTGGGACGACTCCGAAATTGAACCAGCGTACCTTGCTTTTCGCCAGAGTTTTGAGGAATTCAAAAAGACATTAAAATAAAGTCTTGACTAAATTGATTGAAACGATATCTGCTCCCCCTCCCCTTTTTATGCTGTTTATGTTTGAGTGGTTTTTCTTCGACCTTCTTTACCTATCTCATTGGCCACATTCCTCATTCGAGGGATTTAGATGGGTCCAAGGGCGATTTATTGATAACTTTGATAGCTGGAGTTTGGGTATACATATTTGTTGTATCAACGTCGCTAGCTGCGGCCTCTTTCAGCCTGTTGGATGGAGTTGTAGGCCCTCTAGTCGATGGCTTTCTGTCTTTAGGATCACTTTTGATGATACTGGTTTCTATGGTTTACTGGAGTTTTGTTAAATCATCTGTATCTGGAGCTATGCATGAGCATCGTGTTGTGTTGAGTCTCGCATTCAGGCGTCTCTCTTTTTTGGCAAATGGGCATTGGTTGTATTTACAATACACTTGCATATTCTTTTTAGAAACCTCTCAGTTATCTAGTCTGTTTCTCCTTTAAGGCTGCTATATCCCTAGCCAAGATCATTACGCTTGAATACAACCACAGCGTGCCACTTGTCTTCATGTCTCGGGTAATCTTATAACGAGAGCACCTCCAGATGTCTCACCGCGGACGCTGACACTCAAGCTGAGCCTCTGTTGCCTCTCAAGACATATCCCTCTACGCCATCATGCAACAGTTACGCCCCTGTCTCACAATAGTGAGCCCAGATCGACCCTCAAATTCAGGCTGATAGAGAGCAGCCCTCCCGGATGATAACATAAAACCACCTCCCCCCAAAGCGACATCCTATCTTCCCCATCACACCCAACCTCGAAGGCATTTCCTATACGCCTCCTTCAAACGAGCCACCTTAAAACAATTAAAAAAATGTGTTACTACCAACCCAATCAACCGCACTGCACCTGCGACTTCCTCCAACTAATCCAACCATGCATCAAAGCCAAATACTACCCTTCACCAAATAAGAACCCACAGCCCGTCATCGTCGCCTGCTGTAACCGATTCATTCTGACTGATATTGCCGCGCGGTACTGCCAACTGTGCAGTAGCCGCCTGCCACGACTTGGGC
Source organism: Aspergillus sojae (assembly GCA_008274985.1). Lineage (NCBI taxonomy): Eukaryota > Fungi > Ascomycota > Eurotiomycetes > Eurotiales > Aspergillaceae > Aspergillus > Aspergillus sojae. The sequence goes on along the minus strand of CP035527.1, from coordinate 2,731,774 downwards.
AGATGAGTCAGGCAGAAAATCGAGACATGTCTCAATTGGAGATAGGAAATGGGCTCCCAGGCGTGTGCAACACAACTGTCGTTGTTTTACCGCCCCTTTCTTCGTTTGCAAATGCTCCATCTTCTTTTCGCATGCCTGGGCCTCTCGAGGGGTTTCAGCGATCGGATCAGATCATGTCTGGTGAGAATTCAGCCGTGCGTGATCGTGTACTATCTTCTGGTCTTCCGTCGTTGTTGCCCGCGCCGTCAAGGAGTATGCTCGATGTGGAGCCGTCGCAGGTGGTTAGAGTGCAGGAACCGGGCACTAAGCGGCATCTCAATGAGGGGATGGGACAGGATAAGTGAATGGTGTGAGGTTCAGAGCAGGTTGCAGGTCAGGGCTATCGAGGGCATGTGGACAGTTGAGTTGAGCTTGGAAGGTAGCCATAAGCGAATGATAAGATGATAAAATGATACATGATGTGAGGGTCCAGATGTGATGGACATTGAACTGAGTCCATGATGGAAAGAATGCTCTATATGTTCAAGAATGTAAAGTTACTATACATGTAGGTAGATCATTCCATCCGATCACGCGCTATGAGATATAGATTCAGGTGTCGTACATATCCAAAGCAAGCAAAGAGGTATCTCTGTAACTTTTCTTAATCAAACCCTTCAAATTCTTCTTCATCCTTGCCAGCATTTGCTGCCTCGGCTTTTCCTGCACGTCTAAGGCGTCTCTCTTCTTCGTTCTTGACTCTGATACTTTCCACCATTTGCTCCGTCTCCCGCACCTTCTGCCGCTCTTCTTCGGTCATCTTCTCCCACTTATTCTTCTCTTGTCGACGTTGCTTCTGCTCTCGTCGCTTTTGCTTTTTATTTCTATCATCAAGCTTATTGCTCCATGCGGTGGTCTCGGTGGCCTTCCTCTTGTTCGAGGATTCTTGTGTGCCGTTGCCTTCTTTGCTCTCCTGGAGCAATTCTATGCGACGTTTCTCCCGTTGTTTGTCTTTGTATTTGTAGTCATCCCAGTCGAGATTGACACCGAGGGTCCGGTCACCAGTGAAGTTCCTCAACTCAGGCATTTTAGGAAGCTTCAGTAGACCCCATGCCTTCCCTAAACTCTCCCAGTCAAGATCCGCGACACGGAAAATGCTGCTCGCCTGGTGTTTGCTATAACTCCTTAACCAACTGACAAAAGCCTTTTGGCCACGATCGTGGAGTGCACGGTCTGCCAGCACAGCCTTGCGGACCGCTTTCGTAGCTGCAGTGGCTTCAGAATCTGAGAAGGAGATGGGATGAGGGAAAGGAACCACTGGAGTCTTGCGGACTTCGAGGAAAGACACATAGTCTTCCTCTCGCCCCGGATGCAACAAGACTACACTCAGACCCCTTCGGCCGGCTCTGCCAGCACGGCCACATCTATGAATGAACGTTTTAGGATCCGATGGAGGGTCTATTTGAACAACGAGGTCAACAGATGGGATATCCAAGCCGCGAGAAGCGACATCCGTTGTTAGTAGAATTGCTGGGCTGTATGAATTCACGAATCGGTTGAAGTTCTTTTCACGGACGTTCGCCGGGTGCTTTCCATGTAGTGAAATCAACTCGAAATCATCACCAAGTATCAATGGTAAGATCGCAGAGAGATAATCAACTCCTGAGCAGGTTGAGGCGAAAAATATGGTTTTCTGAGGAGTTGGATCAACGGAATGAAGAACATGCTTCAAGGCGGAAAATTTGTGAATCGTGGGCGTCGTAAGGTAGGTCATTTGTAAGCTTGCAGGTGTTCGCTTGTCCTGGGCACCTGAAGTCCCTTTGACTTTAACCATGACCTTGACAGGATTGCGCAGACCAACCCGCACAATCTGATCAACGGCTTCGCTAATACTTGCGCTAAACAATCCCGTTCGCCTTTGTTTGGGTAACCGACGTATAATGTTCTGCAGAGTTTCCTTGAACCCAAGGTCCAGAAGTCGGTCTGCCTCGTCCAAGACGAGCATCTCGAACGAAGATTGGGGGCAGTGGACATGAGGTGAAGAAAGCAGTTCCAACAAACGTCCAGGCGTAGAGACGAGCAGGTTCGGCGATTGCTTCAAGAATTTGCTTAAGTCTTCTGCTGGTGTAGTAGAACCTCCGAGAAGGAGCTGTGGAACAACCTTGAGGGTAGAGGATGGGAATTTTTGCCGGGGCACGTCATCGTCTTCTGAAGGGTTGATGACGGAGGCAGATGGAGGATGGAATGCGAGTAATGAGAGTAGTACATGGTAGATCTGTGATGCAAGTTCCCTGCACTTGTCAGCATATTTGTACTCTTCTTTTCTAAGTAAAGACTATAGCTACCTCGTGGGGGAAATGATGATCGCGCCAACGTGATGTTTTTTAATAGGTTCTTCAAGACGTAGAAGTTTCTCCACGATAGGAATTAAAAAAGATAAGGTCTTTCCACTTCCAGTAACGGCCTCGACTACAACATCTTTGTGGGCCATGAATAGAGGAATAGCGGACGCTTGCACGGGCGTCATCCGCGTGAAGCCCATAGACGAAACGGCTTCCAGCACCCATTCCGACAGGGAAGGTGAGACACCATCCCAGGCTCTAGAAGATGTACCAGCTGGCGGTTTGGGGGCCATTTTCGTAGCCTGAAGGGAAAAATTGACTCCCTTACGAGCCTATCCTCAACAAATTATTCGAATGATGGACCTTCCGTCGCTCATCCATACAAATTAAAAAAATCTAGAAAAAAGGGCCTTATCAGTTACTGATTAGATATCGTGGGCGGTGAGTGTTTCTGCCAACTCACACGTGACACTATACGGATTTGGCGGAAGGTTCGGCGAATTATTTCTGTCGACACGACAATAAGCCAGAAAAAATCAGTGGTAGGCTGTGGGCAGCAGGCTGATACCCCTCGGATACTCCGTCATACTTGTCCTTCAGTGGTTCCCTGGTTGTGTCGATCTTTGGCTGAGACCATAACGTTTTGTGTGGCAGTGTTATTCCTTTGCGCATCATTCGACATCAATAATTTATCTTTCAGTTTTGTGTATATAGTCGCCCACCATTGCGTCGTTAGAAGCAGACTATTTCTTCCTCCCCGGCATTTCTGCCTGCAATCATTCGTTCTCAACTCAGCGACCACTGTCTGGGTTAATTCATTCTCCGATTCTTCCGCCGTTTGCCCTACGAGCGGCCAATATGTCTGCCCATGATGCGATCCCGGAGACTCCTCGAGTCATTTCGCCTTCGCCTACTCCTTCAGAAAGCAGGTCGCGATCCAGGGATGGATACTCTGCCCCCACAACTCGCTCTGCAGCGCGACGACAGCGGCTAGTAGATGTATCAGAGGAAAGCAATAATGAGCGGCAGTCGGGATCAAGGCGCTTGCGGACTCGTTCTGGGAGCCCGACTAGTCCTCCAGGATCAACTAGACAAAGGAAGCGGAAATCCAACCCGATGCGGCCTGCAAAAAGCTCCGAACCACAGACAAACGGCGGAGCGAAGCCCAATGGATTCTTATCGCCGCTTGCGAAGGCTGACGGCATCGCGCAAAGCATATCCCGATCCCCCTCCCCCATGGGGCTTATTCCTCTTCATACACGGTATCGCAGTTTCATTCATCGCCATGAAATACCGCGCAAGGTCCTCCACGTGTCAATCGGCTTCTTTACACTTCATCTGTACAGCCGTGGTATCCAAACAACCCAAATCACTCCCTGGCTGTTCGGGGCCCTAGTACCAATAGCTGCAGTGGATGTGGTGCGTCACCGCTCGGAGACGATCAATAAGCTTTACGTTCGCTGCGTCGGAGCGCTGATGCGGGAGACTGAAGTGCAAGGGTATAATGGCGTGATCTGGTATTTACTCGGCGCATACGCAGTCTTGCGCTTTTTCCCCAAGGACGTAGGAGTCATGGGTGTATTGCTCCTAAGTTGGTGCGATACAGCAGCTTCTACCTTCGGTCGTCTGTATGGCCGGCACACGTTCCAGCTGCGCAAAGGGAAGAGCTTCGCTGGAACCTTGAGCGCGTGGCTCGTTGGAGTGATCACTGCCGCTGCCTTCTGGGGCCTCTTCGTACCCAACGTCGGTCCTTTCCCCAATGACCCAGAGAACGCATTCATGTTCACTGGCCGTCTCAACCTCGTCCCAGACACAGTCAAGAATCTTATCGGCTGGACAGTGGACACTGTTATCTCGGGACCCCTGGCCCTCGGCGTTATGAGCGTTGTCTCCGGCCTGGTAGCAGCAGGCAGCGAGTTCGTGGACCTTTTCGGCTGGGATGATAATTTCACCATCCCAGTCCTGAGTGGAATAGGTTTATGGGGATTCTTGAAGGTTTTTGGTTGAATATGTGAAGGATACCATCTCTGGCGTTTGTCTTGGCTTCTCTTTCTTTCTACATTTCATATTATATCTTGTATCGATTTGGGGTCTAGAATCGGATGGGCAGCGAAAAGGTAATACCTTTATTTGTTTCATACTGCGAATCCTTCTTTTGAACGAGTCCATTTGTCTATACTCATCTTTCTTCCCTTCTCTGCTTTTCTTATACCTGTCTTCTTTCCACTCTTCTTATTATACCACTGGAAGCTAGCGTCAACACCTCCTATTCTACCAAACACCAACGAGGATCCTATGCTCTGCTTTATAGAGAACTACTTGTGATTAGAGAATTTGATGACTTCGCCGCTTCTAGTAAGACTGCGGGTCTAGGCGTCATGTTCTGATTCGAGGTTCATATCTATTCTTTATCTCGGTGTGATTATGTGTCCATGTATGTACTTGATTTAGCTAGATATTACAAGGACGTTATAGTGCTTAATATTGAATATGTGAAAGAACAGAATCGTGCTTTGAAATACTAGAAGCCCTAGTTCCACCAACGCCTGAGTATCAAACACCAATCCCTTGTTTAGAACGCTCAAGAACGGGAGAAGGATAAGGGTATACAGAATCATGAGTCCAAGGCACGCAAACAATTTAGAAATGTCGGTTCAACTAAGGTCCAGTATGCTCACGCGTGAGAGTCGTTTCTTGCCTCTGCGGCTCTTTGAACTCTCATTCGTGGTATTGTTATCGACTTCAGATTTTGATTCATCCGAGGCCATCCCGGTCTCTGGAGTTGGCTCTAGTGTCCAGTACCCATCGTACACTACGACGGATTCTGCATGGGAACTGGGTTTGTTAGCATCATTCTTCCTATCCCTCAGATCGTCTGTCGTTGTTTCCACCTTTGCAGGCTCCGAAGTGTCCTTCTTGCATGGCTTTGGTGATGTGGCTAGAGTCCCCACGCTGCTTTTCCTTTGCGTTGCACGCTTTCTAAAAGCCGACTGTTCCCGAATATCCTGGACAGTAGGCGGACCAACTTCTTCCAGATCTATCGGGGTATCATCTGGTCGAGGTTTGGAGATACCCCGATCATAATGTACTTTTCTAACCTCTGGCTTTTGCAGATGTCGCTTAGCAGCAGGTATGGTAATATTCAATGAATGCGATCGTTCGTTGGTAAATCCATGTGGTTTGATATCGTCCAAAAGCAACGAGGCCATAGCTTGCTCCAGTTTCTGGCCCCCCTGAGAGCCCTGAGATTTGGATATACTTTGATCGGGCTTTGACCTGTTGCGGCACTCCGCACGTACAGATTGAGCATAATCCGTACTGTCAGTTATGGTCAGGTCATTATAGCTAACATTGGAATAGCTCATACGGATTCTCCCCGGAGACACAGAAGATAGAGAACAGTCCAAAGAATCTGCACCTGAAACTTCCAAAGCCTCTACCTCAGAATCGCCCGAGAGAACCTCCCCACGTCGACCTCTGAGAGGAGGCTGAGTAGACGCTGGATGCCGTTTGATGCCCACATTAGGTGATATATTGCATAAAGACAACATATCAGTTAAATAATCAAAATCTTGGCCTCGATCGAAAGCGGTCGTTTGCTGTTGGTAATACAGGCCATGGCTAGACAAGTCTCTGGAAGCACTCAGGGGCCCTTGCACATTCGATGCACTGGACTTCTTCGTTGTTGACGTCGATGATATTGCGGCCTCAAAGAGCTGCGCCTGTTTGAGTTGCGTGATCTCGGTCCTTTCTTTGGTGAGAGTGCCATATTTCAGGATACTTCCTCTCTTCATGCCTGGATCTATCGGTCCCTTCTTCTTTGGCCCTGTTTTCCTATTACTTGACTTTTTAGGCGCAGAGGCCTTCTCAGACTCTTCCTGCTTCCAAGCTTGCACAACTTCTGGGATTCCTATTGTAGCCACCGTTTCAAACACCCAGATTTTCTCTGAGGAATAAGGATCAAATCGCTTCGTGACACGTTTCTTAGCCGGTGACTGCGGAGCAGGCTCAGCATTAGCTTCTGCATCCTCCTCATCGCCCGAAGCCGCCGTTTCTTGCGGAGGAAGTGGAGGATTGGGTTCCTCAGCGAGCAGATCTAAGCCAACAATATCAATCGGGACAAAATCAAGTTGCAGCTCCGTTAATCCATCTGTGCTGAAACTCGTCCTGCTCTTATAAACTTTCTGGAGCATTGGTACATCGCTTTCAGATAGCCTGAAAGGAAACGCTGTCAAGTCCTTCCGGAGACGAAGTCGGTAAGAAACCAGAGGTTCGGCGAGTAACCTTATCAACTTCCTTGCCCCAGAGCGATAGTTCCACTCGAAAGTATCCGCAGCAAATCTTCTTAATTCTAAAGCATCAATTTCTTGATCCCAGGCATTCTCTAAGCGGCGTTGTAAAACTTCCAGATCCTTCGAAGTTGATATTATAGGCTTGGCATAATATGACAATACTGTCCTGTCTGGGAAGCTTTCCGGAATTCGAACAGCTTTGTGTTTGGTCTGAAAATAACCACTTTCGTTCGCTTCAAGCTCATACTGGAGCCTTTCTCTCCATTCGTTCAGCTTCACATCAAGCTCAGTTTCTTCTGAGTTGAGCACCTCCAAAAGGTCCTCGCCAAAGCCCGCTCTTGCAATTTCTGCAGCGAGCTTGCTACCACACTTCGGGACTCCGGACGGCAAGTAATCGCCTCCACTTAACATAGCAAATAAGATCATGCCAGCACGATCAAGCCTTGAGCATGAGGATGAGTTAAGATTTCCCATTTCATAACAGGTAACGTGTGTTGCAGCAGACGTGCCACTTCCACTTTCCTTGGAGAAATTCATAATGGTCAACGTTGACCCAAACATAAGAGCATCAACATCATTGCTCATCACCGCGTCGACAACACCCGCCCTCTGCAGTTGGGCGCACTCAGCCTCTGCCTCCCCTGGCGCATCGTGACGAGGAAACCTGAATAGATCGACCAAGATCTTGGAAAGTCCAATTATAGGTGCGCTTCCATAAGTGCTCCCTGTAGCTTTGCCTCTTTTAAAGGGCAGCTTGTGTTTCCCGTCGTAAACAAACAGGGGGTGAACAGGAAGGGCTAAAAATTTCAGCAACCTGTAGAACAAAGTCCGTAGCTCCGGATTTTTGCCGCCGCGACCAGCCTGCACCTGGAAAAGCCATATTGAAATGTCCACTGCAACACGAATAGGCCTCGCTGTTCGCTCTAGGTGGGTTATTGCCAGTTTTGACAGGGAAATGCGCTCTCCAGGCCCAATTGCATTGATGAGTCTAATTTGTATCAGCTAATGCTCGAATTTTTAGACTTGGGTAGACAGCCGCCGGGAAAAGATATATATTTGGGATGGTCTCTCTTGACTGAAGTTGTTTCACTTACCCGGGAATCCCCATTAAGACAGAGATCTAAAATTACCAAATAAAAACGCCAAATCAACCAATATGCAGTATTCTGGATTGTATATACGTGGAGAACCGTGTGTATTGTAACTATGAGAGTGGTTGTTTGTTGACGTCGGGGAGCACGCGACGGTCCGATGTAGATCCGTCCTCATTAAAGCCGCGGTGGCCGTTGCACTTTCCGTATCTTTGCTCTTAACAGTTTGGGTTTCCTGCGGAATCAGAATAGGACGATCACTTGATTTGTATCTAAGAATTCAATCATGAATTGAAGTATTCAAATCTGGAAAATTAAGGCATGATTCGCGCCTACCGACCGATTCTCCATCTCCGGTCCTCCCTCCCCCCCGCAATCTGAAGTGAACGCAAACACCACAATATATACTACGAAGAAATGACGAGCGGCTCTACGGCTTACAACCTTGATGACAGGCGCACAAGTGTCTCCATGAGCTTGCGACACAGCCAGTCCGGCAGACCTTCCACGCCTCAACATCACCTGCGTTCTAATAATTCCTCCTTCGCAAGCACCTCATCGGCAAGCTCTTCTTTGCGCGGAGACGAGGATGCGATAGTTTTTGAATTTGGCTCTAGATGGCTTCGTGCTGGATTTGAGGGCGACAGCACGCCTACGTGTGTGGTCGGGTGCGGGCCGGAAGACTCAAGGAGGTCCGGCGATTACAGAGGATGGCTGAAAGGTAGCCTGAACGCGGATACATTACGCCCACAGCCAGTGAAAGCAGAAGAGTGGACGGGCGCTTATGAATTATGGAAGATGGACGTTCGTGATGTCGACTTGGGACTTGTTGAGGACAAAATCGAGCGGATGTTCCGAGAGACATACAATAAATACCTGTTGACGGATGCGGGAACAGCGAGATTGGTACTCGTTCTCCCGTCTATTATGCCACACCCACTACTGTCTTCGGTTTTGTCGACGCTATTTAGTCGGTGGCGCTTTCCTAGTATCACGCTCCTTCCGAGCCCCACAATGACGGTGGCTGCGGCCGGATTGCGCTCGGCGTTGGTGATAGACCTTGGATGGGCGGAAACAACGGTAACTGGGATCTATGAATACAGAGAGATCGCTACCAAGCGGAGTACAAGGGCCATGAAGTCGTTGCTTCAGGAAACAGGCAGGTTTCTCACTCGCCTGTCCTCAAACAGTAGCGGGGATGCAGACGAGATCTCCGTGAATTTTGAGTTCTGTGAAGAAGTTGTTAGCCGGTTTCTGTGGTGTATGCCCCAGGCAGGTGATCATGGATCATTTACTTCATCGCAATTAACTGAATCCCAAGGGGGAGATAGTGAGCCGACAGTAGAAGACATCGCTGGTCTCTTACATAAAACCGTGTCAATCCCATCTCCATCCAACCCCAATTCAAATTACTTGGAGATCCCCTTCTTTAAACTGGCAGAGCCGGTGGAGAAAGTCCTTTTTGCTAAAGGTGTTGCGGATTGTGACTTAGATGACGAAGAAAAGCCGGTTGCTTTGCTGGCGTACAACACGCTCCTACAATTACCGCCCGATGTCCGCGGCATCTGCATGTCACGGATAGTGTTCGTCGGTGGGGGAGCCAATATTCCAGGTGTTCGACAGCGAGTCCTTGCTGAAGTAGCGTCCATTATTGATCAACATGGCTGGAGTCCTGTACGTGGCAAAGTTATTGAGCAACAAAGACAAAAGCTACAAAACTTGTCTCTCAATGAGCGCCCGACCTCGGCCAACAACGAAAAGGACACCACACCACCGTCACCCAAAACCTCTGTTGGGAAGGGGGACCAAGGAAAACGGGATAATGAAGAAGAGGAGATTGACCCAGTCGAGGAGAAGCTCCGCCGTACTAGAGATAAGGATACCAAGCCTCCGGTGCAAGGAGTTCTGCGCGAAGTGGAATCACTCGGACCCTGGGCTGGAGCTAGTCTCGTGGCGAGCCTTAAGATAAGGTCACTGGTAGAGATTGAGCGAGAGAAGTTTCTTCAGCATGGCCTTGCTGGTGCTAGTCGAGACTTGGATACTCATGGTCATGTTCCTGATCGACGGTCAGGGCTACGATCTGGCGGAGACCGGTCGAGCTGGACTCTGGCAGGATGGGGATGAATACGCACTACCGAAGGAAGTGTGTATTGGGCTGCATAGCGTTGAAAATTGGTTGCGATACAGCTGGTAGCATATTTTTCACTTGCTGTTTCATTTCATGAATTCCTCTAAACGACTGGACTTAGACACGATACCCTGAAACTCAGCATTTCATTTACAATTAATATTATGGCAGAGCACTAAACACTAGGGTCTACGATGCCTTTTGATTATATTAATAATCAATCACATTATTTACTAGACAGTAGTAAATGTACATATAATACGATGTGGTTGAGAGCCACCCAAAAAATAGAGCCGGCAGAGCATTAAATAACCAAATTTGCGGCGTGGTTAGATTAGACAGTGCCAAACTTATACGTGGCCCAGTTTACTGCTGGAGCTCCGGTGGGGGAGTAGATTTGGTCTGACAGTTGACCCCACTCGGGGTTACTGATTCCATCAATCCAACCTTCGGTCTCGATAACGACGCACCCATACTGGTTGACGCCCGTTGCGCCCTCAATACCTTCTTCCTTGTTCCGCTTGGCCTGGGATGGCTTGATGGGAATGTTGCCCTTCTGGCCATCGCAGGTGTAGATCTGAACAGCCTGTTGGTTTGAAGCCACTTCCAAACTGATTCCGGTTGTGCTGGAGTTCATACGGACAACTGGGACCATAGAGTTGGCTGCGCCATATGCGCTGTCTCGATCCACAATGAAGCAGTTGTCATAGCCCGTGCAACCCGTTCCACACAGCCCTTCTGCTTTCTCGATGTCCTGGCCCACAAGCTTTCCAGTGGTGAAGTCTGGTGCTCCGTCGTACGAATCGACACCAAGGATGGTTCCGTTGGGAATCAAGATGCCGTCCGTGCCGATGAGCCGTTTGGACAGCGGCAGTTGGAGGAAGGTGTCATTTAGGACATTGGTCTCCTTGAACGCGTTGAGGTTCCAGTAGATATGGTTGGCAGTCATGATTGGAGTCTTCTCTGTTAGAGCCAAAGAAATCAACTTAGTGGTCAACTGCGGCAGACCTTTGGGGTTCTCGGCAGTGACATCGGAATCAACGCTGAACACGGCGTGAGTGATGACATCTCCAGGGAAGCCCTCCAGTGCGCGGTCAAGCAGAGTAAAAGTGATGGAGGAATCAGATTGAGCAGTGACAGTCCAGTTGCGCTGATCATAACCGACATCGCCTCCGTGCAATGGATTGGTACCGTTGTGCTCGTTCTTAGGGATTTCGTACTCGTCTCCATCTATCTGGAAGGTGCCGTTTTTGATCCGGTTGGCATAGCGGCCGACAACAGCGCCGAAATATGTGTGGTCGGTCTCGGTGTCTTTCAAGTAATCCTTAGGGTCATCATAGCCCACGACTACATCTTGTTCGTTGCCATCGCGGTCAGGCACGAGCAGAGAAGTCAGACGCGCTCCGTATGGAATCAACTTGGCGGTAATATTCTCCGCAGTGATAGTGTAGACTTTGAATGGATCTACGGCAGACGAATTTGAAGTAGATGACGCGGCCGCATCTAGAGCCAGTGCCGGTAGCCCATAAAGGGCAGCAGATAAGTATGATTTAAGATGCATTCTGATTCCCAAAAGCGTTGTAGCAGCTAGGAAGATGAAGCAATACACCGACAGGAGACGAATGGTGATCCGAGCAGGGCAGAGCACGGAGGGTAAGCAGCCAAGGAGCTGGGAGAATCCTTGGTAAGATTTAAAGGAGTGAATCATACTACTATTTATCCTGTTCCTACCTCATGATGCCGCCTGACCAGCGGGCGGGGGTACCAAAGCACAGCAACAGCGGGACTGGGGTAAAATTCAATTTCCCCGAGCTGTTGGTTGGACTGGATTGTTTGTAATTATCCGAACAAATTATTGGAGGCAAATCCACGGATGCGTTAGTTGGGCAAGGTCAATGCTAGTGCATTAGACCGCGTAACTACCAACAAGCTCTGCGCCATCGACGGATTCAGTATGGCGGGCTGTAGAAGTATGCGTCCGTCCACCACTTGATCGATGATCCGTGACCTCGATGAGCCAATTGCGATAGTAGGTTGATGTATTCACTGACGACAGGTAATAATGTAGTAGTGACCACGGTATGAGGCACCTTTGGTGGTCTAGTGCTCAGTCCCTTTCCGCCGCAGTGAATACTACTAGGTAGGTAGTAATGATGGGGAAAAGAAGACGCGGGAAGGCGTTCAGTAGTACGTCCACAAAGGGGGTCAAACCATGAAGCCACGGGAATGAGGCAACTGGGCTAGTCCTAAACAAGAAATTTCCGGTGGGGGAACAAATTAAGAGGATGCGGGGAAGGAAAGCGGCCTGTCGATCGCTCCTCTTAACTCTTTGTCTGATGCCAAGCAACCAAAGAAACCACCGCGTGGGTGAGAATGGCTACCTAGTGGTTATGCATGTAGCATGCTGGGTGTCATCCAGAGATTACCGCACATTACTCATTTATTTTCAGATATAGGATCATGATAATGTAAGTACTACAGTACATCACATCGCATCTGCAAGGGTTTACACGATGACGCAGAATCTAGGAGGTAAGGCTGCACCTTGGGCCCATTTACCATCCCGTAACCTAACCATCGATATGGAACAACATTTATCCGCTTACATAATCCAAGTGCGCCCCCCTCAACCTCTAGCGGCAAAGCAAATCGGGCCGGACCCTCGGCCTGCCTGATCGGGAGACTTGTTTATGTTATGCTCTACGGTTGCTCTGCTTCCCCGCGATTATCGGCTTATCATCATCGTTTCTATAGAAGTCCAGGCCTCTTGCAGGTAGCCCTGCTACAAAAATGATGGAAGATTTCGCATAACCGTAACGCTTTTTAGAAATCCCTTAACCTGTCCCTACCTGATCAAACGCGACTGGGGTCGAGAGACATCCCATGATCGTATCGCTTTTTGCATGTCGTTATGTCCTTCCGCAGCTCTAGCTCTTCCCCGGACATTCTTGGGCCACCTGGCGACGTCGAATATTTGGTTTCCTCTCCGTTCAAACCTTTCCCCGGGCGCCAAAGCGTCATGTCGCCTGCAAATTTCAAACTCCTTCAAACGCCGCGCTTCGCCAAACGCAGAGGGTCGCGCATCAACCTAAGCCCTGCCAAAAGTTCGCATTCTATCCGCTTCGACGATGTGGTGCTCCCTGGGTCTCCGTCAAGGAAATTGAACGGTCGGCAAAGGTCCCTTTCCCCTGAAAAGGTGCAGCCCGACGGGAACGTGAGTCCGTGGAGGATTCGAGTAACATTGGAGGCAACACAAGACGAGGAAATGAACCAAGGCAGCCCTTCGCGCAAACGCCCCCGGAATTCTACCATGACAACCAAAGTACCGCTGAAGGATGAGGCAGACACTATGGAACAGACCCCTAGAAAACGCCGCGGACGCCCGAGGAAGTCAGACACAATGGTTCAAAGCGCGACACCGAATGGGGGAAGTCCTGGTCATACTCCTGGCCCGGGAGGCGCAAGTGCGCAAAAGAGAAAGCGAGGTAGACCTAGGAAATATCTTCCGGAGTCGGATGCCGTAGACAACGTTGCCGATCAGGTGGCAATTAGCCAGGTAGATGAGCCGTCCGTTGTCGAGCCCGAGCCAAGTTGGGCTCCCCTGAACCTTGCTGCAGATGGCGAATCTGACGATGGCTTGCCGGATGATCAAGGCTACGCAGAACCCTTTGAGGGTGAGGCTCAGATGGAGCAATTTGATGATAACCCTCAGAATCAGAGTCCTCGAGTTGAATATGAGCGTACTTACGATACCCCAAATGTCGATTTTATGGATGATGTTTATATGCAGAATGACGAGAATATACATTCAACACCATCAAAGATGCCTTCTCCATCCCATGAGAGCCAGATTATCTCTCCAGATAACACCATATACGCTGGTCGTACACCTAGACCGCCTCGTCAATACCCCACCCCAACATCCTCATCATTAGTCGACGAGGAAAGACAAGACCGAGGGGCGCAAAACTCAGTCTCGCGTAATCGCTTTCGCCAAAGCGGAGTTCATGCTACAAACGACCCTACAGATGAACACAGAGAATTCGATTCTATAATGGAGAGTGAAGGGTTTAGCATGGTTTCGCTGGATACACTACCGTCGGCTAAACAACATGGACTCAGCGCCAGCTCTCAAGTAGCAAAGGGCGCTTTGAAGCCGTTTCTGGAACGGGAAAGCAATGGTGTCTTGAGACGAAAATCCTCGATCCGGAATCAGGCCAATGAAGAAGATGCCGGTCTGATTACGCAACCCGAGCCATCAGCCCTGGCACAAGAGACGGCTACTGTGGACTACAGGTCCGCTAGGGCATATTCTTCCCCTCCTTCTCCAGCACTTGTTTCGGTTCAAACCTCTAGTAGACGGCGGCGACGACCTATAGCCAGGTTCGTGAGGTTGGTCCGTGTGGGCATTGCTCTGGAGAGCGCTTTAAGGCGTCCGTATGACAGAGGGTATCCCCGAGGTCTCCTGTCAAGTCCTGAGATACGCGTGTCGCAAGATCAGATGTCCAGCTTGGAAACATCTAGGAAACGATTGGAGCTGCTCTTCAGCGAATTCGATTCAGAGATACAACGTGATCTACAGTCGGGCTTGAAATTCGGTCAAGAGCTCGCGAAGAGACGAGTGCAGGCAGAGATTGAGAATGCAAGGAAAGTCCCTGAGATGGAAACTATCGCAGAAACCACGCCAAAAGGCCTGAGTGAAGCAAGTGGGTCTCGGGAACCGTCGCAGGAACCTGCTGAATTAAGGGACTACGATACACCAGGCACAGAGATGAGGCGTCGGATGGAAGAATGGCAACGGGAGAGGGAAGCTATCAGCCGCGAAATTCAGTTGGCCAACTCAAGCCAGGTCATTGTCATTGACAGTGATGTGAGTGGCCCTCCGAGTCCAGAGGGGGGCTTGGCTGCTCCCGAAGCTGATGAAGAGCGTGACTGGACCTCTGACATCGATCGTGGAGACGCAGATGCACTATCAGTGCATGGCAGACCCGAAGATGATCACTTCAGTGAACAAGAGGAGGAAGACGAAGATGATGGATACGAAGATATTTGGCAACAAGAAGCTAATGATAGAGGCGATCTTTCGGACCGCTCGTCTGTTTCGTATCGTCATCAAAGCCTGGACAATAATAACAGGCAAGAGTCTAGTCCTCAAACAAATAGCTCGATATCTGAACGGAGTGCTATCGATAATTCTTATTCTCCAGCCTACTGGACCAATGCTCACGACAAGGTGCCGTTTCTAGGCAAGTCGCGAATCAAAGAGCTACGAGAACAGGATGTTGATATTTCCGCATTGTTGCGTCCAGGGGCTACCCCCAAACGTTCGCGTTACTACTACGGGCAAAGCAGCCCCCCAAGTACAGAAAACGGACGAGATCCCGAGCAGCCACAGCCAACCGCGGTACCTCACAGCGAGGAGGCACAGGAGGATGAATACGAGGGAGAAGAAGTACAGGGAGTGATGCAGGATGAGGAGGATCACTTACTTGAACCTCCGCAGTCAGAGGATTATCTGGAGTCAAGCCCCCAGAGAGCCCCAGGGGAAGAGACATTCCAGCTGGATCCAACCACGAACTTTGAAAATGCACGCCAACACTCGGATTTGTGGCTAGAAGGCTATGGTGATGAGAATCTTTCAGATGCAGCTTCATCTGAACCACAGACCGCTCACGAGACACCTGTCCTCACCCCCGAACGCGCGCAGCCCTCCAGTACCGGAAAACAAGCATCATCCTGGCTCCAAAAGATTACTAATCTTACGCCTCAATGGTTGAAAGTACCAAAAAGAAGATCATTTGCTGAGCCTGCTCTATCTGTATATGACGAGGCTTCAGAGGACGAAGATGATGACAGGTCTCACTCGAGAAACGTGGAAGAGAACTATATGGAGGAAGCACCAAGACCGCATCGGGACCATGAACAACAGAGCTTTTCTAGCCCATTAGATGACAAGTCGCCCAATGTAGAAGCAAAAGACGATACGTATGATCGTCCTTTGCCGCTGGCTGTCTCTGGATATTTCTCTGACGATCATTACATCCTCCTTCGTCGTCTTTACCGCCTGGCAAAAAGACATCCAGAACGTTTCATTTACTACCCTGGTCCAGGGCGATCGGATATCATTGGTGATTGGATATGGACGTCAGACGGTTTACATGGGGTCCCCATCACGGAGCGTCAGTTTGCCATTATTGACAGATTCGTGCAGGAGTTGGCCAAGGCCGACCTACAGGCCGGTGGAACAGGCCAAGTTGGCTGGACAGAAGCCGATTTGCATAGAAGACTGATCAGCGTGATTATTGGTGAACAGGTTCGGGAAGAGATGAAAGCACAATTGCGCGACGAACAGTCAACAGCGGGGCATTCGAGAAGAAGGCGTGCCCCTACCAGTTCGTGGTACTGACGACTGCCCAAACCAACGATTATAGTTTCTTTTTTTGGTTTCGTTTCCCGGACCCCGTGTCCAGTTTGGCAACGATAGGCTGCTTTTGTGTAACGAATTTATCCTCTTTTTTTTGGGTGTTCTTTGGAGAGTATGTTCGGGACTATACGGGTTGGCGAGCCAATGGGTGGATTCTGTGTCCCTGAGTTACTGGCTCGCATTTGGTTTTGGCTTCTCATTCTTTTTTGTTTGTGATGGCATTTGGATTGTTTATGTAAGATTCCCCCTAAGTTTCTTTTGTGTCTAAGTGTTTTTGTTGGTGTTCAAAGAGTCAGCTGCCTGAAGAATTTTCAACCTTGTGCTGGGTTCCATGTCCTTTCCTGGACTGCGATCGCATGATTAGTCCCTGAAACTTGTATGACTTATATTTCTTCCTTCTTGTTCGGCTCATAGTCCTCTAAGTGCCCTTTTTATTCCTCTCACGCTAGTTCTTTTTGTCGCTTTTGGCTGGCCAAGTTTACTTTGGAGATCTGCGTGCTAGGCACTAGGTATAGTACATATGTTGGGAAAACCGCACGGCAATGACGAGGAGCCATGTATGGACATCTGTTATGCTGTATATTTTGCTGGCAACTGCTACATATGAGTTATCCAATTTCGGGAGACTGGGCCGTGATGATTTGCTCAACACCATCCCAGGCCCCCTTTACCCAAGCAAAGATTGATCGCCACGTTCCCCATCCCAAGGATGTGGTTTCTTATTTTGCAGCGCATGAAACATGATGGCTTGGCGATTTGTTCCGATTTTTCCCCCATCTCTCTCCACTCTTGGGACGAACAGTCCTGTTGTAGTTTTGACCAAACTGCGGGCAGTGGTCCCCAGCCAAACAGGATTGTCGACGTCAGAAATAGGCCCATCTAGAGCCTGATGTCCTTGTTTCCTGAAGCCTAACCTGTGATCTATGCCGTATTAGGTTGTATTCAAGCTGTGAATGGCCCAACGCAGTGACCTGTATTCGAAGCCATTCCGAACAAAAAGTACATACTCATACATATAAACAGGAGAGATATCCCTGAAAGAGAAAGCGGCAAGGCCAAGGAGCCAATTTACTCAGTTTGTCCTTTCTTTGTAGGAGTTTCAGTCATAATCCGAAGGTTTTTTTATACATACCAAAATGAGAGTGGCCAGCACCATTCAATACATCTTCCACCTCCCCTACCTGACCAAACGTCCAGAACGTTCCATCTGGAAGGGTAAAGGGATCGACGATTCCCCCTCTATTGAAGTCACAGTGCATTGCCACGATGACGACTCCCAATCAACCAGCTCCGAGATGGCGGTGAACGCAAGCGAGTTGGACCTGCATCATGGCGGCAGCAGCAACAGCAGCGGCAGCCGATCTCGATTGGTACGGGTTGTAAGCTGGGCCAGCATTGTCTGCGACAAATGCCGATGGACAGCAGAGCAAGAGCGCGAATTGGCTATTGCACAGAGCGAGCTGGGGAGGTGTCAGAAAGCCTGGAGTTCGGAGCAAGAGTTGTGGCTATCCCATGTATGTATCATTTTCCCTTTTTCTTATTTAGTTTCTTTCGCTTCGGGACTTGAATCAATAAACATTTTGTCTGCGTCATTATGGGTTCTTGAAGTGCTGATATTCATTATCTTGGGATCGTTCAGATCGAGGCCTTGATGGAAGAGAAAGAAGCCCATGAAGAGTTCCTTGTCCATCGAGCGAAACAGCAGGATGATGAGCAACAACATTTCCGGAAGGCTTGGAATAGACGGCGGTCCTCTGAGGAGCAGCCTGTCGACGCTAATGCCCATCGGGCTAGCAGCAGAGTGCGACGCTTTCGGAAAAGGCATACTGGTGATTTCTACTGAGGACAGTCTGGTATTGTCATTGCTCTTCTAGCCTGTTTGAAAAAAAGAAAAGAAAAGAAAAGAAAAAGAAAAAGAAAAAGAAAGAAAAAAGAAAAAGAAAGAAAAAAGAAAAAGAAAAAAAGAAGAGAACGAGAAAAATGAAAAGGCATGGCGGAAAATAGAAGCGAGAAAACAGGGAGAAGAACCATTGGTCATTGCTGGAGGATGTACTAAAATTCTAATGATTACTATGATGCGACCTTTGATTGTCTTTCGCCTGACAACTTACTTGTGGATGATATGCGATACTTTGAATACCTTGTTGCTACCCCCTTTGCTAATATCCAATATGGATTGTACATATTATATATAACCTTGAATGCCAATAAATGAACCGTAATCTTTTTGAGGTCCATTTAGTCAGGGACAAGTTATGGATAATACCCCGAGTGTCCCACTTTCTATGGGTCTATCGATGCTCGATCCACCATCGTATATTCTTAAGGGAGAAAGGGCCTTTCCATGTACTCGTATAACCACCGTGCTATGACGTATACGCGAGCCTATTCGCTATATTGAGATACCGAGGAGTTACAGAGACATACTATCATGCTTTCTATAGCTGGTGCCGATCTTATAAAACCTGGAGTCGGGCTGACAAGCGGAGGGTACCGCGGCGGAAGATAAGAAGCGCGGATGGCGGCGAAAAGACCACAGTTTGGATTTCGCGATCAACAATCACTCCTGAGGCTGTGTCCCCTAGCAATCCAAGAGGGATTCTGGAACTGGATCATATGAGAAGGTGGTCGAACCCTATTGACTTTTGGTGACTGGTCTATGGCCCGGGCTTATCTCTTGGCTCACACAGTGACTAATAGCGCAAGTAAACCTTCTAAGGCTGTCAACTGATAAGCTTGCATTCTAAGATGACGACTGACTGCCCAAAGGAGAACCTCACCTGCATTAGGTAGCTTGAATCCGGGCTGGTGGCTCAGAACTAGCTACAGTTGACAAGAGTTTTCTAGACGCGACAATCAGATCAGCGCCCGGTTTCCATGGGATTGCGTTGATTTGCGACACTTTGTCTAACGGCGACACTCTTAATATCAATAATCGGGAAAATAGATAGTACCAATTGTTCAGGCTTATGATGGCTCACAATGAAGATTGTTACTGATCATGCGATAACGATTGGGAGCAAACCAATTGGGACTTAGGGTGTACCCCGTGATCCATCAACGTTCATTAGCTTATCTTCAGTAGTCTTTCAATGCCGACGTCCTATCTATCTACTACTAAGTATCATCGTCCTTCTATCATCTGCTTACTTGTCCCTCTTCGAAATGGGACATCTCCACTGCCCCAAGACTCGATATCTCCACTTAGTTCCGGACCTCCCCATTCTTTATGAACTTTCGTGAACAATGATCATAGGGATCTTCGCCGGTCGCCGGTCGCCCATCATGCTACTGCTGTTGCCGCAAGATTAGACTGATGCCTTTAATATGACCGTGTCTTCATATTTCTTTTGTTCCAAGGACCATTGAATATAGAAGCATAGACCATCCCCTGATCATCCTGATGTGCCATTGGGTACCCCATCGTGGAGCCTGTCCGTTGAAGGTTCCCCTCTTCTGTCATACTCTAATGCCCTAGTGACTACTATCGACCGGCTTTTTTCAATAATTCTGCGGATACCCCTTGCGGTGCGCTTGATAAGCCTTGTGTCCACTAATGGTGATGATCTCGTCCTTCTGACAATATCTGTCCAACTCTGTTCTTGTTTCCCTTTCGAATTTATTGCATAAACTCTTATATGACAGTCACTTAGTGGTGTACACAGAGAGAACTATTTGCTTTACTAGACTGCGGCCGAAGAAAAACCTACCTTGCACCACTTATATTAGTGTCCATCCCCGGTCCCCGGTAGTCGTCCGTCCCGGCCGATGCGCCATGAGTGTAAACAATGTCGGTCACAACGTCTCTTTGGTGGCCCGAGGACAGAATCAAAGCTACACTATCCTCAGAATATGTCTTTAGTCAACTGCCGTCCAACATACTGCACCGCCTCGTGGAGCCTTTGCCCTGGGGAGAGGGTCTAACGAGCGAGACGTATCTCGACTGGATTCTCTCCAAGGCCGGGAGACTTTTTCTCATTTTGGTGGACATCGGAATTCCAGATCGCATTTTCGCCTTGGTAGATGAGTCATTTGATGACTCGGATCTGCCTATTGCGGCTCATAGCGTCGATCGCCTTCACCTTTCACCAGATATTGAGGACACTTCCTTGGAATCAAAGTTCTTCCTTGCCCAATGGCGGTTCATTGTTCGCGGAATCGGCGAAGGCGAGCACGTAAAATACACAGAGAATGAAGGTGTCCCTGTGGAACTTCTGCGAACTGGAACAGACCTTGTGAGAGAGGGTGTCGAAAAGGTTGTCTTAGCTAGTGCGGTCTGTCGAGTTTACTTGCGGACGCAGGTTACAATTGGAGGGGCGCCGCATTTCTTCGAAGAAGATGAGGTACTTGAAGAGATTAAATCGTTGAGACGGCTGGCCCATGACCATGTATATTCAATATACGGGTCTTACTTTGTCGACAAAACCGTGTGTATCCTTTTCACAGGCGTATACGAACGCACTTTGATGTCATTCCTCACCGATATCCCCCAGCATTTCAAGCGTCTCCCCAAAGCCCAACGACGAGAAATCTTGCTTAACTGGCCACATTGTCTTGCCAATGGTCTTTCATGGCTCCATGCACATGGCCAGGTTCATGGCGCCATTCGCCCTTCAAACATACTCGTTGACGCAGATTATAGAGTCTTTCTGGGCCAGTTCGAAGCTCTCGATATGTTGTTACCTCCAGTCAAGGTAGATGATGTGGAGTCATATCAATACGGTGCTCCAGAACGTTGGGTACGCTCGGCTAGCGTCCAGCAGGCTGGTCCCCAAAGGATTGATCTTCCGTCGGGTGGGCGTACGGCTCGAAAGCAGTCAGCGCATCCAATGAAACTAAACCTATCACTACTGAAGGGATCTCATCGGACGGAGCACGAGTCTGTTAGCCCAAGATCTGAATCCATGGTTTCTCAGAGCACTGCCATTCGTGTTGGTTTTCCTGGATCTCGATTTTCCTTTGCCGCGTCGTCGTCCTCTTCGGGATCTAGCATTGGAAGTGCTCGCAAGCGCGTCATATCCTCCATAAAACGGCCTATATTATACACGCCCTCGATCACTTCTTCTAGCTCATCAGGGTCTTCTTCGAACCGAGCCTCTATAATGACGAATCCGGTCGGTTTGCTAGGTACAAATTCTAGTGCGGCTGTAGTCCACACATGGGAATCTCATCAAACTGATCCGGAAGCTTCAGATATTTTCTCTCTCGGGGCAGTGACCCTGAATATATTCACCCACCTCTGTAAGCGCAAGATCTCTGCGTTTGCCCATCACCGCGGGGCGAAGAATCGAACCGCCGGCCGTGGAGGAGGCGTTGCTGATTGCTCCTTCCATCTGGATCGGAACCTTACCCAAGTCACCTCATGGATTACTCTTTTGGATCACGACTCGAAAAAGCAAAAAGACCCTGTGTTCCAGGCTGTTCGACCAATGCTAGCCGTCGTACGGGATATGTTGAATAAAGAGCCCGCCGATCGGCCCTCCGCATATCAAGTTGAACATAACTTTTTTGTGGCAATACACCAAGTGAGCGGGGTAGCTAATATGCACTGCTCCTCACACCTGCAGCCTCATACCAGAAGGTCGAAGAATCGGCTGCATGAGGCGCCACATGCAGCAACACCAAGACTTACTGTTCCTTCAATTTCCAGATCAGCATCACCACACTCACCCTTAACAGTGGCGACGAACTCTCCTATTTATGAAGAGGAGTCTATAGGGTTTACTCCTTCCTCATCACCATCCGTGGCCGGCTTCAACCTCTCTAGCTCTATGGCAACCTATGCTGAGAATAGTGATACAGACCAGGACAGTAGCGGGTACGCTGGCTCGGATACTGCCCCCTGGTACGACCCATCTTGGAGTTACCGAATGGCAGTTTGAATGACAGCCATTTGATTCCAGCATCAGTCGCTTTTAGCCAGTCCACCATTTTTTACTTTTCAACACGTCCCTCTCTTTCTTTTTTCGGGGCCTTTTCACCCCTTTTCTTATGTACTTCACGACTCACCCTTTCCTTCAACTTGTACTAATTACTTTCGTTCCCTACGCTCATTCAATACCCCTTAACCCATGCTTTGTTCAAACAGAATTCTTTCACTGTATTTCTAGCTACATACGCAGTTCCGGGTGGCTTTAGTGATTTATTCCTCATCATGTTGTCTTCTATTACTTTATTTTTTACCACTCTTGGTTCTATGCGTCATGCTCTCTTTGGTTGTATATGTTCTGTTCCGCGCAACGATGAATATGAATATGGGGTACACTCTGGCTAGATTTAATGGGGATATACATATAATATTTTAAACAATAATTCAATGTTAAAACCTTGCACGATCATGGTCTAGCGTCTCGTTTCTATATATATATGTATAGGCAGTACAGCCAGTTTAATAAATAACCACCACCAGAACCCAAAATTACATGTGTATCTAATACAACAACCCCAAAACGTATACCCAGTGACCCAAATACCCAAAAAGTAACATGTCTATTCTATCACAAACCAAGAATCAAAGCACGTACGCCGATAAAGACGGAATATAATTCATACTTTACATTTTTCTTTCATTTACATTTTTGTTTTTCCCGGAGGAAGTGGAATGTACTCCGTAGAGAGAATAGAAAATGAGAGAAAAGAGACCGCTTAATCGCGTCTGCCGAGAAAATGCCTGCCCCTACACCGTATATTCTTTCTTTCTTTTCTTTTGTCCCCATTGGGGCAAAACTCAATGTGACAAATAAATAGTCAGGATTGCTATTTTGTTTTTGTACATGATGCATGCATATAAATGCATTTGGACTAAAGGCAGTGGAGATGGTATTACTAATGCTTTGAACTACAACTACGATTTATTGACGCTTGGTACCGTGCCTTGTGGAAAGAAAATTTCATAGCTATCATTAGAATTACTTCTAGAACAGAAGTCATTGCAAATGATGAAACGCGTGAATCTCAATCTGCTAGGCGAGCCTGCACCTATGATGTTATTTCAAGAACTACAAAGTGTAAAGTTGGTTTTGGACAGCAGTGCTTCACGAAACAACTGGGCTGTTTCTGGGCTAGGTAAATCAAGAACTCAGTAAAAAAAAGACAGAAAGGCAACGCTAGCGTTAGTCATTCAACAGGGTCATTAGAGCCACAGAGCCAAGGCACCGATCAACATGCAGAGGAAGAGGGATCCGCCTGCAAGGCGATCAAAGCCCCTCGTTCCCGCGGAGGCGCCATTGACGGCACGAGAGGAGTGATAATCTGAGGGTGCAACCGAAGTCACACGTGCTGAAAGGTGCTCTGGCCGTGATCCCGAATCAGGCCCAGAGCCCGAACCAGGATTTGGACCGGCAGCCGCCACGTCCGAGGTAGCTCGTTGAAGAGTGGGAAGGGGCTGGTGAGAATCCACGGCCCATCCACCCGGTGTCGAAGTGGGGCAAGATGCAGGCTTGATACTGGAAGTAGACTTTATGTAGTCCGACAAGGCTACTCCGGTAGGCCTTAACCTGGCCCATTGCGCTTTCAGGTTGTGGAAGTCGGGATCCACCGGAATAGGTTCCCCCTGGCGAGTAAAGCCATCCTGTACGAGCATTTTGGCGGGTGAGGCGCCTGAGGGCGGACCATATTTGATAAGACCGTAGTCGTTGGCCTCCTGAATCCATTCATAGATCATGGAGCCGGACCAAGTGTTTGACATCTCAGGGCCGAAAATGGCAGCCTGGTCTTCCAAGGTCCGTGGCCGTGCTGCGTTGCAGCCTGTTTCTGAGAAGAAGATCGGGATAGGGTAGTCGCTTGCTTGGCTTTGAAGTCTCTTGTAGCCGGATGTCTCGTACGAAGAGTGACCACACCACTCATAGGCATTAAGCGAGAAGAAATCCAGTCGGTCAGCAGAGTCGGGACGACAAGCTAGATAGTTTTGCAGCATGGGACGCAGCTCTGCAATATCAGCTGCCGAATAACCCACCGGGATGTTCCGATAGCCTTTTTCGTTGCGGTATGATTTGATATCATGCGCTGCGGCCAAGACATACGGAGCGGCGGCCGAGCCTTCCCCAGTGTTGATTACCTCGTTGCCAACAAATACACCGGCGGTGTTGTTATATTTTTGGAACTCGTCCAACACAGCCTTATATCGTTCGAACTGGGAATGTGTCCACTGTGGTTTGTCCTAGAAGTGAAAGTCAGCATGAGCTCTACCCAGCTAAAATCTATGTGAGTCTTGACCTGGTTGATCGAAGTATCGAATGTGTCTAGATCCACGAAGAGGTAGATTCCTGCAGCCGCAAGTGCCTCCATGCAACCATCATGATCAGCCTTGGGATCGACGTGGTAAACGCGAATTGCATTAGTGCCCAGCTCGGTCATGAGAGCAAAATCGCGCTTGCACTGTGCGGTGTCAACCAAGGGGTCATCGGGAATGAGTTGATAAGCGATGCCTACGCGGATTGCACCGAATTAGTGTAAATCGTGGGTTCAATTCGCCTGGGAGGCTCACCCTTCAAAAAGTACTGAGTACCATCTTCGTAGAAGAACTTGGAGCCAACGGCGGAGATGGTTTGTATCGCGTTGACCGGTAGGGCTTGGAAACCTCCCAGCCAAGCAAGTGCAGACACAGTGGATAACGGCCGCATGGCTTATTGGATGTAAACACCGTGAAGGGGTTACAGGATGGTATTCTATTCAAGACACCTCCGAGATGTATAGATGTGTGCACCCGGGTTTCCAGTATGCGGGAAGCCAAATGATAAATGTGATATGATATCTATGGACTGAGTAGGAAGGAGCGACTGTGTCCAACTATAGATGATAGAAGTGATATCGTCCAAGGTCTCTGGCACGATTCAGGCCTTATTCTCCCATCCGGAGAAGAAAACGTGTCTTCTTAAAAGCCGAAAGATCATATAACCATGCCATTCTTCATGAAAGCATCTAGTATGTTTCCCCTACTCCCAGCCATACAGAGTGCCTGGCGTCTGCCCTGGAGATACATGCATGCCGGGGTGAGATGTGAAATGACGTCGATGGCATTGCTTAGCCTACTCTGTAAGGAAGCCGTTGTCTTGAGAATGCCAGAGTGTGACAGTGTGCGATAGATCAGAGAGTGAGATCTCTCCTAACCTTCATCTGAGATGTTGCTGCGGGGGTAAGGAATGTACAATGTACATACGTAGAGGGGGAGGTGCTATGTGGCGAGGGGACATTGTGAGAAGAATGTCGCAACGCGTGGGGAATGTAGACTAATACTCGCACGAACCCAAGTACATGGGGTGAAAATTTGGCAGAGTACAGGATCGTCGGGGTGTATAGGCGATCCTCCCCAAATGAAGTTATAGTGTCCATGGGGAGGACCTGACTATCCCGGAGTTGTGTAGTATTCGCTGCCGGAAAAAGTCCCTGATGGAGATAGCGAGCGACTTTGATGCACCAATTAGAACCGGGAGATATGAACCCCAATGTCCGTGTTAGCCCGATGCACTCCTGCCTAAGGCAGCTCAGTCGACGATTGCTTCAACCGATGATATAATGGGCCATCTTGTTGCTGGTTTCACTCTACTTAGGAAGCAATTAGTGCTGTTCTTAGTGACTTGTCTCATAGAGAAGTGGATGTTGTTTCTCGTAAAAACTTGGAACATTGCCACTAATGCAATAATGGGCTGCACGAGGGGATTGACGAGGGGGTTCGGAATTCGATCGAGACCCTTGAGGGCCCCACAAGGCAATTAAATTAGGATCAACTGTACCCAAATGGGTCATTTCAATTAAACAAAATCTGTTCGGAGGAAGTTTGACCGCCAGAGAAAGAGAGAGAGAAAAAAGGGGGTCAAGGAGACGATAATGAAGGAAAGGACCATGCTGTGTACTCTGTATGAGACCTATCAAAAGAATCTCAAACAGTTAGGAGACCATCGGAGATGAGCGCCCATGAACAGATTTAATGAAAAGGAGGAGTTTGAGATGCGTTAACGGTGACACTAAAAATAAGATCGACGAGTGCTTGCGTGGATGACGGGTCTTCACCTGATTTGGAACCCCCTTCCCGCATGCGTGCGAATTTCCCTGTTCGACCTAAAATGGATCGCATGAAACTATTAAGTATTTAGTACTGCTTGCTCTCCTCTAAATACCTTCAATTCTTCTCCTTTCCCCTTTTATTCCCTTACCCTCAACCTTTCACCTCCAAAGATAAAGCGATTGTGCTGGACCATGCGATCCGTGGTTCTACGGCTCTCCACACTTTCTATGTTTGTCCGAATCGGTCGCCTTCCATAGTCGACGTCATCCAAAAAACTTATTCCCTGTCCAATATTGGATCGATTACGCGACATTGTGCGTTTTCATCGTCCACGCAATTGTCTCGAGTTTTGCTTTTTCTACAACCGGTCATTCTCCCGGAGGTATCCTAGCGATACATTCATTGTTTCAGAATGTCGACTAGCGGTGTTGTCTCACCATTTCGGATCTCCAGGAAGGATGGAGAGAAGCTTGATCGCAATGAAACATTTATAGCCGTACGAGAGCACCTGAGGCGCCAAGAGATGGGCATGGATGCCCCGAGGTATGCTTGGAATGATACCCACCCGATCTGTACGATCGTCGCTGACCTTTCATGACCGCAGTTTCTGCTCTCACCACCGCCATTCTTGCTCTGATCAAGACAAGGAGTCCTTCCGTCTGCATCGCGATATCATCCACACCCTCTTACTTCCTTTGTTTCTGCTTCACCACCAAGCCTCCCGTGTCGCCTCTAGGGCGCTGCCCAGCCGCAAAGCAGCGGAATCGGAACGGGCATTTCGAGGGGAAGCACGCAGTGCTTATGCCTGGCTTCAGTGTATCCTCACCGAGGAGCATGATTGGTACCTGACCGAACGATGCCCCGCTTGCATCGTCCTGCACGTCTTACATTCCGAACCGACTATTCGTTTTGTAGCCGTGGCTTGCCTTCTGTCCGACCACCTGCAAGGTCTGGACTTGCTCCACGGGAAAAATCGGTTGCCCAGCTTCGACTTCTGGCTTGAGGCATTAGAAACAGCTGTTCGCGAGGATCCTTTCTGGGGCCATGACCTCTGGCCCGATATCGAGTACCGCGCGTGTGCTTTGACCGACGGTGTCAAGCAGCTGGTGCTGCAGTGCCTGGAACTCCGATCTGCGTTGGATCGGCAAAGCCACCAATCTCAAGCGTACGATTCCAGTGCTCACTTCCGTCGTGAGTCATTGCGGCAATCAAATCACCCAATTATGAAACCATCTGCTGCTACATCACGAATGGCTGGGGAAGAGCAGAAGCTCTTGTCCAAGGTTGCGGCAACCCGTTGCATGTCATCGTATTGGCAAGATCGGCCGCAAAGACTCCACGCTCGCAGACACGGCGATCCCCGCAGAAGGTCGGTGACTTCTTGAGCTCATGTCGTTGCGCGGTCTAGATTGTCTGGACCTCTAGACGAACAAAACTAGTTCCCCTGGCGGTCCGATAACGTTCGGAATGTCTTAAGTCCTGCAGGTCAAGCCAGTTCGGGTTAGTCCGATAGTATTGGAGACACGGATGAGTGCCGAAAGAAGGCGCTCGCCCAGATACTTGGCATGACTCACTCCCATGGTAGACCTCGTATCCCATAAATAACATTGGGAAGGAGAGAACTGTCGCATAATTGCGTCCATTGGAAATATTTGCATATACGGCCTGTTTCCCAAGCAATATTACAATCATGGCCTCACACGCTGATCTTGACCCTCCCACCAACCCCGCGCCCGGCTCACTGAAACAAGTCTACGCGACGTCATCACCGTTCGAGGAGAAGATTGGCTATTACCGAGCTGTCCGGCATGGACGACAAATCTTCGTTTCTGGCACTACAGCCGTCGACCCCGCGTCCCCAAGCGATGCCCCTCAGATTCTCTTCCCTGGGGACGCCCGTCAGCAGACACGTGTGGCTCTGCAAGAATGCATTCGGGCAGTCCAAGCCCTAGGCGGCAAAGGAGCGGAGAATGTGGTGCGTGTGAGGATGTTTGTCAGTCGACACAAAGATTGTGTAGCTGTTGGAGAAGGGTACACTGAGGTACTGGGGCGTGCAAGCCAGCCAGGGGTGGGCGCAGCTGCAACGATGGTTGTAGTGAACGGATTCGTGGATGAGAGAATGTTAGTCGAAGTGGAAGTCGATGCGATCTTGGAGGATTGATATGATTATAGGAGGAATCTCGTATACAGTTCCATATAAACAATCCAATACTTTGCCATGTTGATCCACAGTGTATTAAGTTCATACGTCCGATTACCCATGCTAACAGACAATAAACAAGCTGCTTATTACATCTAATTGGACGACCCCTCGCAGTGACAAAACACTAACCCCCCTCTAATCCCCAGAATCCCTCCACCAAGATAATTTAACCTCAAGTCAAGAAATGCCATCAATCTCTTGTTCTAAACAACCACCACCGCTACCAAAAACCAGAAAACCCTAATACCAAATGTCACCACCCTCCCAGCCAAACAAGATCACCTCCACGCAACGCTCTCTCTACCTGAGACAAGTTATTGTGGAGACACGGGACACCAGAGAACAAGAAATTGTAGGCAAAAAAAAAAAGGAATAAAAACGACAAAAAAACACTATCATCTAAACCTGTTATTATTTGATTACGACCCGTTGAGAAAAAGACGTATTTGTTTGTTTATTCCAATTTCCGGACCCAGTTGTTGAGTACCGAGTCTCGTCCCCAAATCCAATAGATAATTAATAACCAACCTATCGCTAATAATGAGTGGGGATGGGTGGATGTGGACACCATTAATTGGGAAAATCCCAGTGACAGGGATTCGGCTCGTTAGTGAGCATCTGATACTTTTTTGTAACTTCAATCTGACACGCGAGCTTTCCTTGGTTGGAGTTTGTTTGAGGATAGGAGTCTTTCTTCGTTTGTGGTGGTTGTTTGGATAGATAGGGAGGGCTCTTATTTGAGGTTCCATGGATGGGGAAGAATGGCATGGTTTTTTTGCCCTTGTTTATGGGGACAGCAGATGAGAGATGGTTGGATGGTATTGTGTTTGTGAATGGTAGTCGTAATTCATGTTATTTTCTTTTCTTTTTCTCTTTTAGGGTTGAGTTTCCTTGCGAGTACTCTGTACTAGGTACTAACATAGTACGTACTGATACTTATGAAGTCAATGGCGGCATTTTTTTTTTTTTGTTTTTGTTTTTCTGCTACAAGGATAACTTATTTTGTTTTCCGGGGCGTTTTTGCTTCTCGTCTCTTGTATTCGGTTTGCGTGGTTTAAATGTTCTGGGTTTGTTAGGTACATATTCGGGTATCGATTTTTATGTACCTCAATGAGAAAATTATGAAAAAGACCATTTGAAAGGGAAGAAAAATCGCGATAATTGATATCAGGTCTTCCCGGTACTTCCATAAGAAATACGGAGTATAACTGGGCTGACAAGCCCCCAGAAGTTAAAACTGCATGCATGTTGCCCAAAGAAGCCAACGGTCAGGATATACAGAAACGACCTGTTACTACTTTTTCTCGACTGTACAACAATCAACAAAGAACAGAGCATCCAACAGAGGACCGTAGTCTTGGGAATTCGAGGCTCAAGAGAAGAAACAAAGAAAGAGTGTGACTAACCTCTCGTCTCCTCCGGGTCCGCAACTTCGCTCAATTTACTTCCTGAATAGGGAAGGTACTAGATAGATCCATTTGCACATAACATACATGAGCCCTGACTAGGGCTGGAACTACCATGGGATGCTGTGTACTGTACTGTACTCATGTCTTTCTTGGCTCTCGCTCTCGCTTCTCCTGTGCATGTACTGTACGTATGTAAGCAAAGTAACCATGGTCGATGACAAGGCAGCCCAATAGCCATAGGCGGTCAACGATGGGGACAAGTGAGCAAAAGGCCAGATCAAGGCGGATCTCTTCGGCAGCACGGAACATGAGTCTAGGCGTCAATCCACCTGCAAGCGGCAGTGGAGACTTGATCGGGCGATGCAAGCCATTGGGGGAAGGGCCCAATCAGAACCCGTGAGAGCCAGGGCGGGGAAGAATGTCGACGTCAATAATTCTCAATTGTTCTGGGACGGACAAGACAGTGAGGAAAAAGAAAAGAAAAAAAAAAAAACTCAAAGACGATAAGTAGTTAATTTTAATAATGACTAGTGTTGCCTTTTTCTTCTTTTCCGCTTTCTTGAGGCGTATCAGCCAGCTCGGTTTACAATCGTTCACACTTTTACCGGTTTACTGTTTTTTATTTGCTGGATTTTAGATATGGGAGATTCTAGACTTGAAGTGGAAGGATGCTGTGGTAGTTCAATATGTAACTTGAGCCAACCAATGAGTGTTGACAAGACAGGAATAAGACTGACCTGTTATAATCTGACTTAAGCCATCTGACTTCCAGGAATGCCCGGTAGACGTGTATTTATGCTTTTTTTCTGCACAGGATCCTGATAGTCGGTTGTGCCGAAAGTCTAGTCAGACTGAACTATTCTATACACTATTGACTGAGTTTTTCCATTCCAGCATACTGAGCAAGGGCGATTGGATCTGGGACTAATTTCCGCTTGGATTGATCAGATTGAACGGGACCACTGGTACTCTGGGTTTGGGTAGTACAATTGACCTCCTACCAGTCTCTGCCTTGCTGGATATGGTAGTAGTGATCGAGAACGAATCTAGAAGTGAAGCTGGTCCGTATCACGGGGAAGATCTAGAGAGCGGTGGGAAGAGGTTACTTACTTACTCTGTACCCGATGTATACATGACAATTTAGGTATCCATTCGGAGCGTCAAAAGGGCCCAGACAAAGAGAGGAGCGCTCCAGATCCGGACGATCACCAAGTCATACTCCTTCTGCCACCAAACTCAGATCATCAAGTCATCCATCAAGCAAGAGTCATGAATCCCAGACTATGGATACTTCCATCCAATTTCCTGAACCACCACTTGACCAGTACTCGAACATTCTCCATTCCCAAGGGTCCGTCCCCAATGTGAGGCCAGAGAGTGGGTCTCAGGCTTTGGGAGGCAAAAAATCTGATGGAAATTTTGAAAGGTCCGTGTATCTCCCGTTACGGTATCGTCAGCTTTCTTGTGGACGCTAAGCCCCGATCAGCCACTATGAGGGCCTAGACAGGTCGGCGGCCTACTAGGGGTTAGGCGACTTGCAGTGGTGGTGCTCCATAATTAACACCGTTCTACAATAGGTTAGGAAGGGTAAGCATGATCAATATCAGAAAAAGGTAATATCAGAAACAAAAACACAAAAATTCATGGACAGGAG
This sequence comes from Aspergillus sojae, assembly GCA_008274985.1. Taxonomy (NCBI): domain Eukaryota; kingdom Fungi; phylum Ascomycota; class Eurotiomycetes; order Eurotiales; family Aspergillaceae; genus Aspergillus; species Aspergillus sojae. The sequence goes on along the minus strand of CP035527.1, from coordinate 2,700,249 downwards.
AGGAGCAGGGAACGTTATGCTTAAATAAATTCGATAGGGGAATTTGGACAGGGCCAAAATTACTGGTAAACATAATTACACGTTAATGCATCTTCTGCACAAGCATTCGATGCCTCCGACCGGACCTCGTGTCATGGATTCCCCAATCAGGCCAAGCCCGCCCGGTCTAGAACGCCGGTGGAAAGCCCCAGGCCGAGGACACAAGTTCTTCTTGTTCTTGTTCGGGCTGTCAGTCTCTTGTGTCTGGGCCTCTGGGTCATTTCCCAAGCGTCATTATTCTCCTTGCGAGCCGCTGGCCTGACTGACGACTCTTCTTCTCTCTTTCTTTCCTCTTTCTTTCCTTTCTCTTCCTCCTTTCTCTACGGCTTCTCTTTGCTTCCTTCTACTCGTTTCCTTCCCTTTTCCTGTTTCCCTTCTCTCCTGCAATCTCTCTCCTTTCCCCACCGTGTCATCACCATTCATCTCCCTCCACATCCTCGCTTCCTTCTTTTTACCTGGGCCTCATCCGCCTTTCTTCTCTCTGCCACCCCCGGTCTTCTTTCAACCCATTATCCTCTCTCCACCAATCTCTCGCCCAACCCTCTGAAGAGTCACCCCGCGCGAGACTGACGCTCTTTACGGAATACATCACCGACACAACGGCTTTTGATTGTATTCCACCAATCCCGGAAGACCATCCATGCTAGCGTAGCCGTCTTGGTTGTCGGGGAATCCGTCCACAGTCTATTCTGCGATCATCTCTACTAGGCCTCGCGAATTGTCCAACGCAGACTGGATGCATCAGCCACAGTGCCATGGACCGTGTCGGCCTGCCTTTGTGGTGCGAGATAATTCTGTCATGCGTTCGCCATACTCAGACTCCAGCTTTTCCACCAATTCCTCATATATGCCTGGGGAGCCCGGCTCACCGCAACAGGGAGCCGTGACATCTCCAGAGAGACAGAGTTCATCTCAACTAAGCCCAGTATCTCCTCAACAACCGCAAGTTCCATTTTCCTCGGACACAGGCTCCAGCCGGCTTAAGCGGCGAGCATCTCAAGGATCACTCCTAACGAAACCATCACCCGTGTCTCGCTTTCTATCGAGAAGCAACGCATCTTTACATCTCCCGTCCTTCGAGCATCTCGGCCATTCGAAGACGAAGTCACCCAGTCGAATCGAATCGCGCACCCATTCAGCTGATTCTCGCCTCCGTCTTCATACTACTTCTGCGGCGTCGAGCTCGCTGGCGACTCGCGCATCCCAGTCCACATCTACGGTGTGGGACTTCGAGACCAAAGGCGACTACCCTACTGCTCTCCCCCCAACACCTCCGGAAGACGACGAGTACGTAGCGTGGAATCCTCGGTCCGGCATGCTACTTTTCGAATCGCCTTTGAGCAGGGAAGCTGGGCCAATGCCCATGGATGAAGGTCCTAATGTGGATAGCGCTGCCAGAGGTGCTACTTCAGACGGACTGAGTAGCCCGTCCGATCAACTCTCGAACGTTTCTCCTTCGAGCTCTGGAAGCCCAGGCTCATCTGGTGACATGGACTGTGATCTTAATTCTTGGCTTGAGAGTGGCATCGAAACGACTGGTAGGTCATGATCGTAAAACCATGGCTGATCAATTAACTCACATATCTTCTCTGGCAGTGTCTTCCCTACCGTTCCCGAGTAATAGCGGTGAAGCTGTCAAAATTGTTTCTCAAATGCTCCCTTACCCATGTACAGCAGATAAGAACGCAGCCGTTCACACGAACGATGACGTGTTCTGCTCCCTCATTCAAGCCGTACAACGTCGCATTCAGTCTGGACAATCGCCATCTTATATCAACATCACACATGCAGTTCCCGAACAATTCAGTCTCTCAAACCTTCCGTACTCCCCGCCGAATACCCCGCGGTCCTTATTTGCTGCAGATGATTATTTCAACTCTAGTGTGTTTTCTAGTGCGGCCGTGGTGTCCGCCTACCATGATTTTCGGGGTATAATCCAGGGGAAAGCATTGCGCTTTCCTATGCCGGTTGTGCCTCCGTTTAGCGTGCACCTCTCGGTCCTAGAACGGTACCTTCCACCGTCATCGCCTCAAGAATACAAGGACCTTTTTAATCCTGGCCGTCCATCATTCTTGGTCGATCGGATGTCTGAGCTCTCGCGTGACGGAGGGTCCTTGCTATTCATATACCCAACAAAAAGAGGTGGTTCGACCTTTAAATCTCAATATCTGGGGCCTATCCTTGATCCCTTGCTTCGGCAGCTGGTGGTAGTGAACGAACTATCCGCCGACGTAGGCCGCTATTTGGGCAAACTCTCCACTGTCAGCCACATGGAAGACTTTGACACGATGCGCAACAAACTGGCGCAGCTCTGCTCTGATCTGAGTTCGTCGTCATCGCAGTTTACCATTGCCGATGCACGGAAGGGCAGTGCCCACCTTGATCGCCATGTATGGACTGAGTGGTTCATCCACCAAGAAAGGACTCGGATGAAAGAAGTGCTCAGTCTTTACTGGCAAAATGGCCGTCGCTTACCCGCAGCAAAAGCCGCCTCGAATATATCCACAAATTACCTTCTGGAGGACAAAGAGGTGACGTCCGCTATGCTCCTGGGTGAGATTCTCGATGGTATTAGAAAGCGACCCTATGGTGAGGAGACTGAGCCTCGCGATGGGATCGAACTTGGAGTTTTCGTGATTCGTCGGTCCCACTAAGGTGGCTATCGTTGGCCCGACTGCAGGTGCCTACTTTACGGATCCATTTTTCTTGCTCTTTTCAAACCTCCCGCTCGTCAAATTTTTTAACCTATTTTTTTTATTATTTTTCTTTGGATACATCATGGCGAATAAAACGGGAGGACCTAGTGAACATGGTGGCGTCTATGGTGTCGGATCTGCACATGACTTTCTTTGGGGAAAGTCCAGGGACGTTAAACTGCATTTTCATATCGGATACGGAGTACAAATACCCAGCATGTTTGTTTTACGGTGTTTGTTTTATGCTTTGGGAAGCGAGACGACCAACATGTTTTAGATAATGGATATAAATGACCAAGCCCAAATGAATACATACTATATGGACTCTATGACTTGCGAAGCCCCTTCTCCTCAAGTACTACGTAGTGGTCAATTGTCACTCTTACTTAACCTGATGTTTATCACCAGTGGCATTCCACAACATCTGATTCGTCTTCAATATATGATAGATACAACGTCATACACCCCGTGACCATTGACAGGCACTGCCAGGCTTGTACTCCTTAGTGCCGTTTTTGTGTACCTTTCATTTTGGTGTATCGTGCTTCACCCACACAAAGCAAAGTAAATACCTTGGCAACATATAATTGTACAGGCAAGAGCTTCTAGACATAAGATAGAACATGTAATGGAGAGAACCTGTTTGTATTGTCTATAAGTATGTAATTTACAGAATCTTACTATCATCTCCGAGCGGTGTAAAATGTTGCCGGCACTATACTGCATCGGGTCAGCGGCTGGATTCCCGCTTTCTGCTCAGCACCGGTTTGTTCGTCTCCTCACCACAGTCTCTCCTCTTTTTTCTGTCTTCTAATTGCTTATGTGTGCTCTTCCTTGAAGTCTCTTGTCTGTTTGCTTTCTATTTCAGTGATTTTCCATGCCAAGTTGCACCGATTACCACACTGAGTAATCATTTCGCACACCTTTCTACTTCCCTCCCACGACCTCACCTGCGGCCAGCTAGTATAGGCCTGAACTAGCCATGGCTTACTCCCCTGCACCGGCATCGCCTGTGCCTGGTGGCCCTGGTCCAAGTTTGGTCAATAGCTTACACTCCAGGGGTCGATCGGCAAGCCCACCGACCAGCGTACCTCTTTCTAAGCGAGACAAGCGGCGCAGCGCGCTGCAAGAGCGCCTACAAGACCTTACGGCCTCCTTCAGCCAAAACCGAGATACCCAATTTCGCCAGCAGCTCCATGCCTTGCAATGTGATATGACCCTCATCAACAATGCTGATCCATACTCGCCTGGTCCTCTGCCGGACTCGTCGGAAGAGATCGCGCATTTAATAGAGACTACTGTCGGTGGGGGAAAATTCGCAAAGGAGATGTCCAGTCTGGCTGGCATGTGGTATTCGCGCTTTGTGCAGGAAGTTAATCAGGCTAAAACCGAAAAGGATGCAGATTTGGCTATGCTAGTGGTAAGTGTTTCCTTGTTTTTGGCCTTTTCGCTGTTTTTGCACTGTGGTGTTGTTAGGCACGGTGTGCCTCTCCATTATTTCTAAGGGTTGCATGTGCTAATGGATTCTGTACCAGCACCGCCATAATAGTAACCTAGAACGGTTTCAAAAGGAATACGCTTTTCGCGTCCATTTTGCCGAAGAAGAATACAAGCATCTGTCTGCTACCCTTCGAGAGCGCCTTGTACAGACAATAACGGGCAAGAGGACTCGCCTGATGCGCGAGAAGGAGCAGCTGGATATTGCAGATACTAATGCTTTGCTTCTGCATCCCAATCAGTTCAGCATCACCAATCCCGCTAGTCCTGGCGGAATCCACGGGAACCGCAAAACCCGACACACCCGCCACCGTGTCGATCTGGTGGACGAGCTGGGCAATGGTATTCTGGCGGACTTTAATAAGAGAAAGCGGAAGGCTCCTGAGGAGGACATTGGATCTCCAGTACGGGAGGGCGGCTACACTAACCCGGCTGAACGTACGAAGGCCCAAGTGGTGCAGCAGCAGCATGCCCCGTCCTATTCTATACAGTCGCTTTTCACGGAGAAGGAGCTGAGCGCCCATGCTAATCAAGCGCACGTTGCGACGGTTCACTTCTTTTCTACCTCTAAGCGTGCCGATCAGCCCTCTGGTGCTGCGACGAACGGTAACAACACCGATGCGGAAGACGCGTCTGGGGCAGACGGCACGGAAGACAATGGCACTCCTGCAACCGACATGGCGCGGACCGCTAGCCAGAACTTCCATGCTACCCGCTCTACCCGTGGACATGGCAACCATGCCCTTAATGCCCTCGCCGAGCTGTCGGATAAACCGGCAGTCCGTCCCAATCTTCCTTACAATATACTCGCCAATTACCATGCGCGTCCCAGTAATAACGGCGCACCTCCACTGCCCCCCTTGATGAACGAAGAAGTGGATGATGACTGGGCCAGGATGGACCGTCTCCACGCAAAGCCAGCAGGCTATGTGGATAAGGGCTTGGTCCAGCTACTCGTAGAACCGGTCCCGGCCGAAATAGACGGGATCCCACAGAACCCACACCGATTCAGCATGTTGCATCCTGACTTCCCGCCCGACATGGGCATACATCTGCACCCGATCGAAAGTGGGAAGACAAGACCAGAGTACAGCAGCGACCGCGCAAAGAAGTCCAGAACCGGATAGATGCCCGCGTTTGCGAATCTTCCCTTATTGGCGTTTATATGATCATGACTTAGAATTCACGGGCAGCGGGAGAAGCTATAATACCATGATGGCGTTTGGAAAAGTCATTGGATGGCTGGAACGGGACGGAACAGTGTCCCTATTTTTCATTTCTCAATTGTGAATTGTTTTTCTTCTCTTATCTTTGATTATGTTGCTTTAATGCTGGAGTCGAGTGTTGCTTGGGACCAGTTTGTTTGACAAGGCATTCTGTAGATTCGACTTGTATCTGGGGTTTACCAGTTGAATGTTGGAAATAAATGTATGAGATTTGTACAGCATAGGCCAGTGCAATGTAAAAATGCAGTGTTTGTAACTTCACCTAGTTACTAGATTCTATCACATTTAACAATACTTGAGTATTGTTAAATCTAATGACATTATGATTATCAACGAGGCTCTAACATAGAATACACCCCAATAATACCTGACGTACACTTAGAAGAACAGAGTCCTCAAATTGCTACACCCCAATACATGCCTAGAATCCCCATCCCAATATTACCCAAACAGCCAACATACACTCAATAATCCCTATACTAAAACATAAAGTATATGTACTCAATGCTGAAGAAAACCATCCACCAATCAACCCTCTGAAGCTAGAACAAAGATACAATACTCGTAACCCACCCCCCCTCCCCCTAACAAAGACATCGTCCGACCATGCGTACCTACCCAGTTATACCTGAAACAGTATAGACTAAGTATTAAGTATATTTCGCAATCTATATTTCCTACTCCTTCTCGTTAATTTCCTTCCTCAGCTCCTCTCTCTCTCTCTCTATAGATCTATATTTAGGTTTCAGTACTCAATTATTTTGTCAAACCCCTTACCTCTTATCGATTACTAGTGCTACTACATCACTTACATAGAGTAATCAGCACTACTAGTAGTTTTATTACTAGAGACAAATCAACCTAACAATGGAGTAGGGTGGAGTATCCCTGTCCAACGTACGACCCGTGCATATTCATCATCCTAAGTGGCATGTAGCCATTAGTTTTAGTTTCGGATCTGGATGGCACACAAGGGGTGAATATATCGTGTATTAGTATTAACTAGTTGCTGTAACGGATTCATGTTATATGTTGTACATTAATTTAATGCTATCCTATATAGACTGGATAAATACTAGGTTCTGGAGCATGTTGTTACTAGTATGTGTGTATGTATGAATGATATGTTTGGTGTTTTTGGGTTTGTTGGGATATTGGGGTGTATATATGTTTACTTCGTAAGTAGGTAGGGTTGTAGGTGATATACTCTGTATATTGTATGGGTTTTGTAGAAGGTTAGTGATTGGCTAACTGTGTTTTTTTGGGTGGATTAGGTATCCGCTAAGAGAATGGTATTATTGCATGGCTTATTTTGAAATCAAGACTTAAAGCATGGCAGGCATTGTTAACTTGAAGAACAGAGACTTGATACATTTACTATCCAGATTCATCTCAGTGACCTATATGTCACGACCTATTAACAATCTGAGAAGGATGGATAAGTAACATGGTCTTTGAAAGCAAGATCAAATAAGAGAAAGGAGTGTTATGATCAGAAAAAGATGCTGAAGAGAGCGGCGACTCCCATGGCCAGCCAGAAGCTGGTGGACACAGAGGAGGCAGTGTTAGCCAGGGGAGGAGGGGTATAGGTAGATGACGGCTTGGCTGTCGAGCTAGGATGATGGCTGGAGATCCAAGTAGACGAGGCGGAGACCCATGGGTTCGGGATGCCCGAGGAGTGACCTGGAGATACGCCGGTTGGGGCAGGGCCCGGGATCAAGCCGACAGTGGTCGAGTGGCCGGAGACGCCGGTGGTGAAGGTAACCTGGGGCACGGTCAACGTGTAGGTGGAGTAGGTGATGGTCGTGCGAGGAACCTCGGGAACAGCGGTTTGGTGGGGTGCCGCACTGGTGCCAGTCACAGGAGCGACACCTGTGGGGGCAGGAGTGGGGATCAGAGTGATGGTGCTCGGAATGCCAGTGACAATGCCTGGGTTTCCAGGGATATAGGGAGCACAGATACCGGTGAAGTAGGAGAGCGCGGCCTGGATCTCTTCTTTGGATGCACCCCATGCCTGAATACAGCTGATGACCTTGTCTGTGAATTCATGGTTCGGGCAGAAACAACCAGGCTCCGCGTTGGAAGTACACTTGGGCACAAGAGGGAGCCAGGTGTTGATACACTTGGGCACCGAGTTAGGGCAATTCGCTGGTGGAGGTGAAGAGGGAGCAGGAGAAGAGGGAACGCCAGTCGGCTTCACGGCAGAGCTGGAAGTCTTGGTCACCGTCGAGACAGTAGTGAAGACAGACGTAGTGGTGGAGCCACCGGAGGTGATAGTCGTAGTCACAGGGCAAGTGGTCACGGTTTCGTAGGTGACGACCGTCGTTGCACCCTGGGCAGGAGTACTACTGATAGGCGCGACTCCGGTAGGGGCAGGAGTGGAGGAGCACTTGGTGCACACCGTGGAGGTCGAAGTCAGGGTAACGGTTGACTGGGTCGTGTAGACGGAAGTGGTCGTGGTGCCACCGGCGGTCGCAGTCGTAGTTACTGGGCAGTCGGTCACGGTGGTATACGTAACGACGGTCGTGGTGGAATCCTCAGGAGGCTCCTCGGGGGAAACGCCCGTCGGGGTAGGAGAGGTTCCGCTCGGAGTGCCCGTGGGCTTGCCAGTGGGAGGAGTAGCAGTGCACTTGTTGCAAATGGTAGATGTCGACGTAAGGGTCACCGTGGACACAGTGCTGTAGATGGAAGTGGTGGTGACGCCGCCAGAAGTAGCGGTGGTGGTCACTGGGCAAGTGGTTAGGGTTTCCCATGTCACCACAGTGGTCGTTGAGTCTGGGGGTATCGAAGAAGATCCACCATGGCTAGTTGGGTGGACTCCTGACGAAGTACCAGCAGTACCTGTGGGAGCGGGGCTGCTCGGAGAGGGAACCTCGGAGGAACCGCCAACAGGGGAGCTTCCAGTAGGTTTCCCGGGGGTTCCAGTAGGCTTCACAGAAGTCTCAGTAGGCTTCGCAGGAGTTTCAGTAGAGGTGACCGGGCAGACAGTGGTCGAGACAGCAATGGTGGAAGTGACAACTGTGGTTGAATCTCCAGGGCAGTTGGTAACGGTCGGAGCACAGCTCGTGATGGTGATCAGGCTTGTAGTATACACGGTCGAGGTGGTCATCCTGACGGGAGTGCTAGGAGCCGGAGGTGTGACTGCATTGGACGACGACGGCACTGGAATCACTGGAGTAGACGAGTGTCCAGTCGCAGTCGGGCTCGTGTGGTGATGAGAGGGGGTTGGGGTCTTCTGGCCAGGGGAGCATTCAAACTCGACATTCTGGATACCGAAGACTACAGCATCCACGGCGGCCTCCTCTGCGAGTTCAAACCGGACGGAGCTGGCACCACCGCACTGGTCGTTGGTGACAACAGTTCCCTTCGGAGAGCAGGGAGCGACATGCTTGCAGGACGAACCATCGGGCATGTCATAGATGATCTTGATCTCAGCCTCCTCGGCGGTCACCAGGTGAAGCTTGCTGATGGAGAAGGTCTTATCGCTGCCGGACGAGATCTCCGGGGACGTCTCGTCGTCCTTGGAGAGTTTCGACTCAATGCATTGGCCCTGTAGCCGTTAGTTTGGACATTATTGTATCCACCGATCCGCGCCCACTTACCGCAAAGCCACCACTGATAGCAGCACTGAAGCTGCTGCTGAAAGAGAATCCAGAGAACTCGAAGCCAGCGAAGAAGTCAAAAGAACCGACGGCGAGGCCAGCCCAGTTGAATCCACCCCGCATCTCATCAGAGCATTCATTATTGGTATTATCCGGGCTGGTATAGCAATCATCTGTGCCCCACCACTAGAAAACATCAGTTTGGGATCAGTATTCTCTTCATGCATGAACACTTACGGCGCCCGAGGGATGGGCCTGGGCCATGGCCAGGAGAGAGGCGAGTGCAACCGAAGTAGCGACCCTCATGGTTACTGAGGTCACCGAATAATGATGGGACGAATGGAGATAGAATCAAGACGAAAGTAGTTGCAGTAGTAGTGGAAATAGTAGTAGTCGAAGAAGAAGATGATATAGTTCAGTATTATTATTCTCGACCAGCAATAACAACAACACCGTAACAATCAGATAACGAAAGACGGGCCACCAAGTGAACCCCAAGATGAACGAGTGGATTGAAACAAAGAGATGTAATAGTACAACAACGTCAAAATGAGAGAGAACACACAAAAAAAAAGAAAGGCGAACGGATGGAAACAGAAGGGTTCCAGGGTCTCCGGAGGGGCGTCGACTACTTCTTATAAACCAGTCAGGGTTTCATTTGTCTTGTCTGACGTTTTTTTTCTTTTTTTCTTTCATGTTCGCTGGACCCTGGTTTGATCCGGTAATGCATGAATAATTCTTTTTACCTGAGTGTTATTACTACTGGTTCTCCATTATTCCTGAATATTATTTTTATTTTCTTTCTTGTCCGACAACAATGACCCAAAAGTATACCCAAGGAGCCAATCAGCGACTGCCGCGCTGTTCCGCTAGTGCAGGTACCTCGACCCCTCCACCAATCACGGCGCCGCCACCAAGGCTGCATTATTTCCACATGTCCTGAGGGTGAGAGCAAACTATGCGCCCTGGGTCGCCAATTAAATACTTCATTTTCTGCAGAATGGACAACAGGTACCGATGTGTGAACCGGTAGTGAAGTCTTCAGACGAACAGGTGTGTGTGAGGATAAAATCTAGCCTATGGGGAAAGGGAAAACGGTGATGATCGCTCGAACAGCCGCCGGATCGGCAGAGGGTCCTTCCTCTCGTAGACTATAGAAGAACAAGAATAAGAATAAGCAAATACAATTACAATTACAACACAAACAGGAAACGGTGGTGGCGAACTTACCGCTGTGTCCAGTCCAGAATCAAATCGGAATATGCGATTAATCAAAGGAGGAAATGACATGAAATATGCAATTGATAGATCGAAGGTTCAGTGGAGAGACACAAAGGGTGACAATCCAGACCCTACTAAGCAGTCTATCACCCCGCACCCATTATCAGAAGAATAGTGGCATAGCATCAAGGCCATGCAAGATAATAATCGAGGGTTCACAGCAGGGGCCAGAATGGGCGACCATCACTCCACAGGGCGTCTCGCTTGAAACTCAGCCAGTGTGAGAAGGTCCTCCGAAAGCCTCTAATTTTACGGGAACTAATTATAGGGTTCTCGATTCTTTGACAAATTTCCTCACCATGCACCCATCCCCAGCGTCGATTAACCGCCGGACCGGATCACGAACCGCCCGAACCCATCCTTAACCCCCGATTAACTCTTTCACGCTGTACCATTAAACTTCAATAGGGGCGAAGATAATGAGAAGCTCGCCCCAAAGAACAACAGACCCAACCGGATATCCCACTTCAGGGACCTCTTGACTAGGGAACTACTGAGCACCTCCCCAATTCAGGATAGGGTGCGAACGAATCAGATGATCACTGCATCAGCCACAAGTGGTTTGCGACCTATCATTTCTTCTCTTTCGGAATAGGGAAACATGGTGAAACCAGCTGGGAACCTTTTTTTTCTCTCTCCATCAAGGGAAAATGTTCTCGACCGAGGAAATACCCTCACCCCCCCAGGGGCCATACCCTGCCATGAGGTAGGGTGCTCCGTCATTTATGCTCCGACAGCATTGCACATCATGGAATACTCGGTGCACACTCGGCTTTCGAGAATCGAGGATGCGTGCTTGGCATGTCGCACGATGCTCAACGGGTCCATGGGTTGCATCCTCAAGCGAGACCAAGTGCGGTGGCTTGCATCGAGTAGTATCTTGTTCGGCTCTCTCCCCCATGAGAAGCTCAGGGCACGACCCAATGGCAGGAACTACTGACCACAGGTAGTACCAAGTTGTCTTAGCTCTCTTGTTTTGACGTAGCAATGGTTTCTTCCGCGGGCCTCCGTTGTTTGAAGCCACAATGTTACCCTACACCTCTCCAGGATCAAGTAATCATTTCCTTGCTGCCTACCACGCAGAACCTCCTGTTACGTTTTCCCTTCTTTTTGTGTTTAAACTTTTTTTTTTGCATTGATAAAAATATTATCTGCGCGAAGTCTGTAACGGGAGGGACCTAGAACAAAGAAAATAAAGACACATCAACAAATCCGAGTAAACAAGAGCCATATATCTCTTTCGCCAAATATAGCATCACCACCGACTCCAGTAGGAAAATCACGTTAACTTTTGGCCATCGGATTTTTTCAGACTCCATCACCAGCTTTTCCTCGACCGAATTGAATTTCCTCACAGAAAGCCTCCCATACACACAGACCGGTCCTGAACAATCAATCAAACCTTGGTCTAGATGCCCGCTCCATCCAAAGAAAAAAGAAAAGTAAACAGTCGTCGAACCTTTTATCAGCTGAAACCGAGCCGAAATCATGGCCCCTTACGGGGAGGCCTATGCCGCTAACACAGACTCAGTAAGGTTTGGGAACAGAAAAAAAGAAATGATAGCTATGCCGTGACAACGTGCCAGTAAATCCGAGACATAAGTGGTCATAACAGTGATGGGTATCGCAAGAATAAGAGAGGCACGTCTTTACATTTAGATGTCTGCCGTTAAATTCTTAGAAGGGAAGTTGACTACGACGGTGGGCATCCATCAGCTTCCGTCGGACCGCCTCGCCGCCATTGTAACCGTTCGCTTTGCGTTTCCGCGTAGGCGTGCGTTGATCCGCATGTTTTGCATGTCTAAAGACACTGGCTGGTCGAGATGGTGAGTTGGCCGGCATAAACTCCCGGTGTTGTGGGAGGCGTAGCAGTGCCTGGTACCGATTGTGATTACGACGGAAAGCCGTCACAATACCACGGTCCAGGTGGTTCAAGAAACGCTCCGCACTGTTCGTTTGTGAATCCCCACTGCGAGTAGGGGTTGGTGTGCCGGCAGCAGCTGGCATGGTGGGCGCCGCCATCGGCGAGGCCAATGCATCATCGTCGAATTCCTTGTCCATATCATCATCGGATGAGCCGTTACCAAAGTCAATAAAATCATCGACATTCAAAGCAGCCTCCGGATCATCCTCTTCATCATCCTCAAATGAACTATCAATGGCAAAGTCACGAGACGGATAGAAGGCTTCGGGAGGGCCCATGACTTGACCACCAGTGGTAACCTCATTCCCAAGGGCCGTCATCATGAGGTTAGCGCTAGAGGCCAACATCGGGCTGAGGTCAACGTGATTCGGCGATGCGAGCGCATCTGTGTCACTTTCATCAACGAGGTGCATTGTAGTTGTGCGCGGGCTATTATTAGCCGTGCCACAGATGCTATTTGTGGCAGACTCGAGCCAATCATGGCGAGAGGAGGCATATGCAGGAATGATCACCAGATGCTTGCCCGTGCAGTCCACGAGTGCAACAGGCTTGTGGGGATCGGCAACGAAGGTTCCCATTATGGGCCCTCGCCGACGGGAAGTAGAATCATTCGTCTCTTCAGCAGTGGTAGCTTGGAGAGAAGCCGAGGAGTCGCGGCGCAGGATAGAGCGAGGATGGGTAATCGTTGCTGGTGGGGGAAGGTCTTCATCTGTAGTCTCGCCATCATCGGCTTGAAGTTGGTTAGTATAAGGTTAAGTTCAATTTCCATAGGTGTCTGCATACTCTCGTATCCGCTAGACTCCGATTCCTCAGAGACAGCATCCGACTCAACGTGATAAATGTTTGAATGACCATAGTCGGACTCCGCGAACAATTCGTCGGACTGCCGTCGTCGGTTGCTGTAGGTCTCGTTGTCATTCTCAATCATGCGACGTAGCTGAGGATCAAGGCTGTCCTGCTGGAGGAAGTCACTCGGGATTTCATCCTCAGTATGGGAATCGCTATCAGACGATGAATCCGAGTCTTCCTCAAAGTGCACCCGGCGGGCAACCGGTGTTTCTACGGCTGTTTCACTGGCCAAGTCAGTTTCCCCGAAGGCTTCCATGGCGCTGTAGAGCTGCTCTTCGTCGAAAAATGAGGCAGCTGAAAGCAGCATGTGGTCATCGAACACATTGGGGCCCGCCCAATCGTGGGAATTGGCCACGCTGACGGCAGAGGCTGTCAAGATGCCATTGAAATCATTCTCATCCTCTGACTCCACGATCAATAGTTCTTCCAACTTTTCTACATCATGATCTTCATCGTCGTCTCCATCGCTAATGTAGTCAACTGCTGCGTAAACATCATCGGAGCTATCTTCCGAGTCGTTATCGCCACTACTCTTTTGGCCATCGTAGCCGTCATCGTCCGATAGCCTCATCTTCTTTGTTCTTTTTGTAGATTTCATTCCCGCCTTATGAGCCTTGTCACGACGGCCATAAGACGGGCCACGGACAGCAGGTGGGTCCTCTTCGTCATCAGCATCTGACTCGTTCACATCGTCACTGAGATCTACAGACGAGACCGACGACACGCTGGAGACGGACGAGGAAGCCCTCCGTTTCCTATCGGCTGTCAATGACCCAAGGGAAATTGCCTTATTTGATATTCTTGGAGAGTGTTGCCCGATACGGGACATGGGACTCGAGTTGAGACGGCGGTTGTCCCTGCCGGCATCCTTCGAAAGCCGCTTGGGGGAGTGAGCGGTTGGCGGCATTGCGTCGACAATGATATTGTTTTAAAGTGATAATTGACAAGAGTACGGTTCAATATGGATCCAAATTGGTTTTGAGTACCTCGGGTTAACAAAGTTTTGTTACCCGTTTGCAAGTCGCAGTGTATTGCGTCAGAGATTCCGTAGTAGGTATAACTGGATAATCAAGGCAAGTTTTGTTGTTTCTTGGCCGTCAGTTCGTTATAGCGTAGGGAGGATCAGGGGAGCGTTCGTTATCGTTCGACAGAGGTGAGTAATAGGTGGTGAAAGGTCAGGGATCGGAAGAGAAGGGGAGGAGGGGGAGGTTTGTATCAGAACGATAGAGAAGAACTTTTCGAGTGTGAAAGCACCTCACCGTCCACGGTGGACGTTAATGTGCTTCTTCTGTAACTGTACTTGGGGGCAATTTCGACGCTGCAAGACTTTGCGTCGAAAGAGAAAACAAATATCGTCAAGTCGATTGAGGAAACTCGGAGCTGCTGGACTGGGGAGCAGGAAAAGACTGTCGTGCCCCCCAGCGAGGAATCTACAGCTCAACGAAGGCCATTTTGGCAACGAACTTTTGACGATATTTGTTGATAAGGACAGTGAAAAGATTTTCTATAGCGTGTAAAAAAGGAGGGGAATCTGCGACGTTGGATGGCAGATCGAATGAGGGGTGGATTGGGATGTTTGGAAGAAGAAAAGGCCGGGAGAAAGAGAAGGGAGGCAGCTAGCGTACTGTACCACCGCCGTCACTGGCCCGTTACAAGACGGAACGGACTTGGGGATGGGGCGGGCCAATTTTTCCAATCATGGTGGGGCTTGCATCACCCGGTCGCAGTATTGTCATCCTTGATTGGCCAGGAACCACTAAAGCATGCATCTTCATTGGTCGGCAGGTGCTCACCGCATCTTTTTTTTTTCTCTTCTGTTTTCTCTTTTCTTACCTACGATTTCTCCTAGCGGCCGAGGCCAATGACCGAATGGATCTGTAAAGGATTTGATTTGAGGCGATATTCATCAGTCATCCTGACTTGAACAGCCAGTAATGGAATACGGATTTGACCAGATTGATTCGACTCACTGCTGAAGTTGAGTCACGACCCTCGGATAATACAAGACTCGACCTAGGGTACCTAGTTACGAAAAGAGCTCTGAAAGGAGAACCAACTGATATGGATGTACTGTACCCTGTACAGGAGGATTTTCCGTTGGGTACCTTATTCTGCAGCTTGCGTCGATGATCCATCAATAACGACACTCACCCCGTACCCAGTTTTGCGTTTGCCATGTCAGAGATACAGGGCGCTTGGCCCGCTCTTTGATCTACAAATAAAAAACTATCATACAACGAAAATAATCGGATGATCAGACAAGCAAAAAAGGGGGAAATATAGCAGGGTGCCTCGTTTACGAGGCATAGTATTTCTTCTTCCGACAATTGTGACAGCAATTTAAATCTCCTACATTTCCGACATACGTACGTTTCCACAGCCCAGTACGGAAATAACGCACGAACTACCAATAGCCCTGTAGGCGAGAGGAATGTAGATCTTTTCTGAGCCTCCCATCTCCAATGAGGGGTCATGTGGAATGCAATATCAAGTATGTAAGAAAGCGATCTTCCAACGGATGCGCCAAAATCTCCGTAAAATTACCAACGTTCGACGGAAAAAGAATTGCCTAAAAGATGGGCCAGGAATATGTACAGGTTAAGTATGTACTTACATACTTACATGCCCCATCAAGTCAGGGGGCTTTCTTTGAACCGTGCTTCCTGCACGAGCCTGCAGACACGACATCATCAATCTCTAGATCACAACTGTATTTACCCAAGAAATATGATTCATCACATGAGTCAGAAAGAATAACGAACCAGGTATCCGTATCTGGGAGTGGCAGTATGCAATTATGTCGGGCGGTCCGTTGGATAGCTGCCGAGTTACAATAGAATATTACAATGGTCCCTCCATATGGGAAAATGTCTGGACTCTGTATCATTCTCTTACCTCCAATCCTAATTCGGATTGGCCGAGTCCGCCACTAGCGGCGGCCATCTACCGCGCCAACGACTGAAGTAATGATTCATTTGCAAATTCTATTTTATTGATTTTTCCTGGTCTAGGTCGGACGACTGTCGTCCCTCTTGCTTCATATTTTCACAATTCCTCTCCACAGTGGCAAGCCTAGGACAATAACACAAGGAAAGGAGAAGGGTGGGAAGGTTATATCGAGGTTCATTACAAACGAATTCCCGCCGTTGCCGCTGTCAAGACATGACACGACACACTGTTTGTTACCTGGCAGCAGGAAGGATTAGGAGTTAGGTAGCTACTTGATGGAGTATGAACATCTACTATTACCTAGATCGTACATGTACATACTTACTTACTCACCTAAAATACTTAGCCTTTGTAATCGACGCTGGTGCGCATGATGCATGGCCTGATTGGGTCAAAGGGGCGGTAAGGGGACAGCTGGCTGCATTGGAATGGTTGCCGAATCGTGGAACTGATTATCTATATGCAGGATGAATGGGCCATGCAGGCGCGCTATCCGGTATGGCTCAAATCCTGGGCAGTGGGCTATACAATGCGTACACTAATTAATACACACATGGGCATAAACTGGTGAGATAATCCGAGTCCGGCCGCAACATCAGCTGGTGGACCCTGAATCTATTGGGTAAAGCCCAACTACTATATACAGATGCCAGGAATCACCTGCATCTCTAGTCCAGATTATTCCGTATGTATGTACAGTTGTTCGTCCCCACATCGGTGGTTCGATACTATTATGGACAACAATGCTTCAAACATCCAGTGTTTTTCACGGACACTACACAAGGATTAGAAGACATCATCCGGTGAATCAACTACTAGGAGGTAGCCAGGTATCATGAGACATGTAGAGTACCTTTTACACTATATCATCTCCATATATTGAACATTCAGTAGGAAAGTCCTTCTCATTCTCACTTAGCAGTACCCAAGTAGGTACTAGTAGCAGCCCATTATCAAGACGGTAATTTTTGGTATGATACCAGGGCTCCACTAACCAGTAATGTCCATTAGGCTCCATCACTTACTCATGATCGGCAACCCCCGAAGATCCCATTGGCCAATGCATACTCATTCTCTGCACCCCGCACCCGTCGATTTATTTTCCAGCGTACTATGGAAGCATCCATGCGTTAAATACCATACAGTGCACCACTTTGGTACGAAGCACTAGAGTAATAATTAGCAGTAGCTTCAAGGCACCTCGCGTCATGTGCTTCATATGTGCAGACTGTTGCGGGTGTCTGTAAAATGAGTCCTGTTAGCGCAGAGCCGATCTTCCAGAAAATTCCGGCAAGCGAGGATGGGCCGGATTGATGCCGACCTTCCAGTAAACCTCATGGAACCCGTTCAATTGCCACTCGGGACCGCAAATCCGCAAATTCTGGCCGGACCGATCCCTTTCCATGGCTCACGGGAGATTAGGTGCTATCTTTGAATAGAACAGGTGGCCAATTTTGACGTCCTCACTACCCCCCAGTGTTTGTTGCTTTTCATTTCATTTTTCTTTGCTCCGAGAGCCATTACTCATCGTACTCTGATGCCACCTGACTGGCTGAAGAATATCATAATGTCATATTGCTCGTATTGTTAAGATGGAACCGTCATAAGTCATCTGCATAAACTAAAATCCCTAGAAGTACCAAGAAACCAAAGGCCTGGTTCTGTGTCGTTATCCTGTAATCATAACCATACAAGCTTCGTGAAGTAAACAGAGGTGGTATCGAACAATAACCCCAGGTTGCCAGCCCAGGCGCGAAACCAGCAAAGAGGAAAAGTCAAAATCAAAACATATGGTGAAATGAGAAGGGATAATCACGTTCCCGGGTATGGCTGGATCTTTGTAGCTGGATCTGGCTTTTGGCCCGATCTACCCCAAATGGATAAAATTGACTTCGATCTCGTCGGCTTGGGGTTATTGTCCTTCGCATCGTTCTTCTCCGGTTGTGTACTCTCAGCCGCAGCAATAGCTCTCTCACGAGATTTTTGGGCATCTTTCACCCCCTCCCGGATTTCAGCTGCCGAAGCACCTTGCGGGGCGGTTGTAGTGAGAGTCTCGGTTGTTCGAATTTTCTCGTCAGATGAAGACTGCTCGTTCAGCTTTTCTATCTCCTCCTCGGTGACGAGACGTTCGTTCTCGAGGCGGACTTCGCGACCACGTTTATGGCAGTACCAAAGAACGAATAAAAGGACTGTGTGATGCAACTGTCAGCATGTTTCGCCAATAGTTGAAGGTCGAGCATAAAAATCTACGGTCAGTCACACTTACTAGATAGAGCCAATGACCAAAGCACATTCATGCCCAGCACAGCAGGGAATCGAGCTCGCAAGAACGCCACGATCGATCGTAGCATGCCAACAATAGCCGCCGGTTTCCCAACTAGCTCTTTCAAACTGGGAACCTTAATACCCATCTTATTGGCAGCGGCGGCTGCCTTGCCAATGTTATCTATATTAACGCCGCTCTTTGCAGCCCTTTCACTTGCTACAGCGATCATCTCAGGCGCCAAAGTTTCCGTCCATCGCTCTGGAAGCTTTTCGATGAGCTTCTGTATAGGCCCCGGGAGCTTAGAATATGCACCTTGTAACTGCGTATTGCCGTTGGTAAGGAGCATCTCAAGGTCATGATAAGCAGTCGGGACCCCGTTGATCAAGTCCTTGAAGATCAACTTGAACTTGCGCAGAAGTTCCTGCATCTCATCACTGACCGAGAAAACACGGTTATTGTCCGCTGCGAGGTTCAGCTTTTCCAGTATCTCCGTCATGTCCTCTGTCTCCTGCCTCGCGTCATTTTCGTCCTTGGAATTGGCGGGCGGATTAGTTTGCGCGTCACCCGACACTTCGGTCTTTACAGGTTGTTTTTCCTATCATCATGGAATGTCAGAATGAATAGAAACATCCACGGGAGAATTATAAAGGAGCTGAGAAAGAGCTCACCTTCTTCACAGTTGTCTTCCTCCGTAACCAACTGCTCCAAGTTTTCTTCTTCTTCTCCTCTGCCTGTGAAGAACTTCCATCCTTGGAGCTCTGTCTTTGGGGATCAGGACCGGGCCTCTGTTCCTCCTTCTCTCGAGCCTTCCTTGCTTCTTCACCTAGCTCTCTGAACTCTTCTAAGGGCGACACTGGTGAGACGAGGGTGTCCGGCGCTTCAGTTGCAATGGGACTGACAGGCGACCGACTATCATCAACTGCGCCGGCAGACGAACTGGGTGCTGCATTGGTAGGTTCGGAAACGATATTTCGTAAGAAGGCTTCGTCCTCGGAGGTCAGCACTGGATCGTGCGGTTTCGGTTGCGACGGACGTCGCCATTGTTTGAATTGCTGCATGTTGGGCTACTTCATAGAAATAAGACGAGTAAATAAATAATAAGAGTATAAAAGAAAGCGAGTGAAACAATTATATTCCTTTAGGATAGCTTAAAGGTAGTGGCGAAGTTAAAAGGAAGTCTTAGCCGGCAAGGGCTGAGATCAGATCGACAGAGGGGTATTAAAGTTATTAGATGGCTGGGTCGGTGAGCTGTATATTTCAAAGAAATTTCCAGGGTATCCCTAGCTGACAGTCATCTAGACCAGATATGTCGCTTAAATATTTCGTAGATCGACATCATTCAGTTTCACCAGAATCTGGAGAAAGGGGCTACAGATGCAATCAGGAATCCAGGAACATCGAAGCTTCCTGGGCGATGATATCACTGCCTGATCTGTGCGGCTGACTCGTGCGCCACACATCGAGATGCACAGCCACAGTTACTTCTTCAGTCAAAGATCTACTCTGCCGAACTATGATTGGCGGGTTGCTTACCAGCACCTTAGATGCATGTTACGCTTTTCACTAATGTATGAGCATTGATATGGGATTGTGATCTATCATCTGCCTGTTGTCAGCATGTAAGCACTACCTCGGCCCCTCGCTTTCACGGCGTTGAGTCAATTCCATACTTTGTTTACTGCGGTCACCTCAGAACGTGAACCAAATACGTTTCTTGGCAACTCGATGCGCTTTGTTGCTGTCACTCTAAAATATAGTATATAAAGCCATTAACCACTGAGTTGGTCAAATAGAGGTAAATATATCTCAGTATGCCTCACGAAACCCTTAACGTGGACTTGTCGCGTGATCAGCTGCACCGCGATATAAAAATGACACTCAAATATATCTACCAGCCCCTCCCCCCGGCCTTCTCTTTTAATCACACAGTCATGATAATAGCTTTACACACTGCCCATGAATCTCGCTCACCAGCATTGAAGCCAAAGATTATCTACTTTCTCGGGGTGAACTATCTAATACATAATAGTCCTGCGTAAGCCCTACTGCGAAACCCGAATACCGAACAGAAAGACCCAGCATTGCTATTACTACACTAACACGTACTCAAATACATACCGGACGGGACTTGGGTGCTAATCTGGAAAGCAAGCATAGGGAAACGACAGGACGATAAATACCAGTAAAGACATGAATGCGACTTGGGACATGATCAATTCATCTTGCAATCATTCAATCCCCGCTTCTTCCTGATCGCATCTGCCGGTACATCTTTCGCTATTTCTTGAACAATTTCCTCACTAGATAAGCCTTCGACATCGTAGTCCACTCTATCTAATGTCAAGATATCAACCTAGTGATATTTGCTAGCCTTTTGGGAGGCGGTGGGTTTAGCGATGTTATTCTTGTTAATGTTCTTGCGTGCCCTAGTTGACGAAAATCTGTTAGCTGATTGTCCTAGATCTTGGGGAGTGAGGGTCATGGTCACCCTTTCTTAGGTTGGGAATATAAGGGGATTTGATGCGGGTTAGAACAAGGGACGGACTGGGGCAGACTCTTTATATAAGGCTTGACTCCTGTGACTACTAGTACGGTCAGATGTGTTACTGCTTAATTGCCATTAGGCGATATACTTAGCTTGACTTATCCTAGTCTTATATTGTTCCTACTAGAAACACCCAGTATAAAGAGTATTTTAACAGCGGACAAGGCCGCGGATAAATTGATATATAATACGAAGAATACAACTAAAACCCACCTCGATATAAAGCATATTACCATGAACTTTGGCTTGATGCAGATTCAAACATACACAGATAGTCTCTGGAGTCTGGCTGCAATAGCAATGAACCTATTACTTTTGATGCGCAATTTGGTAACACAGACTAGAACCAATTATTTCTATAAACTATAGAGACCGACGAAAGAGTTATAGCATAGAATAGTAATATACATCAATCCCCCGAGGTGTCACCGGTGTCTTGTATAATCTCTCTGAACCGCTCTCGGCATTCTTCCCTGTCTTCTGCGCTACCCTCAAACACGTCAAAGACAAGAGACTTCTTAACTTGAATTAAATCCAACCATTTTGCATAACGCCCCCGATGGAACTCTACAGTACCATCTTTCAACATCTCCGGGCTGGAGTATGATATCCAAACTTGGCGAAGGCCGGGAAGATCAGCGACTTCAGCGCAAAGGACGGTCCACGACAGCAACTCTCGCTCTCGAATAAAAGACTCTGAGAGTAGAGAGGTAGGGCAAAGCTGAACTTGTCGAATATTGTTTATCGCAAATTCCGACAGGCGATCCTTCAAGTACATCAATGAGGTGGGATTCGATGAGGTAGAGAATATGGTGTTCGCGTATAGAACCGGAAGGGCTTCACGATAAATCTGTTGGTTTGTCTGAAGTAAGGCTGCTAGTAAAGGTACGGAAGGCGTGCGAGTGTATCTGAGCTCTCGAGTAGGTCTTTCGTTTATATCATCTGTATTTATTATTGGACGACTCGCACGTCTGTCACGCTCGACAGTGACGAGGATATGGTCGCAAGTAGTAGAGAAGGCAAGTTGGTAGATAATCAGACGAATCTCGCCCGGAAGACCCAGGAAGCCCGGGAATATAGCGCGCTCATGCTTGGGCGTTTGGCGAAATAGCTTGAGAATCTTTGGAAATGCCTTCCTGCGGAATTTTATATCGTAAGTAGCCAGTTTGTTTCTCATAGTATGCAAAAGCGCACTGCTAGAGCAAAACAGAGGAACAGTATTGCTATTAGGTATGTTTACTTTGTGTGTCGGGAAGTTCTCCTGAAACATGAGTTAGACTGCAGAGTGCATGGTATTATAGTACAACGCAGAGGGAGGGCTGTACTAATTATAATTGCAATAGTCCTACAGACCGCAAGATGCGCACCTATGGAGCCTGGTCGTTCACCCAATCGAGAAAATGGGTACGAGGATCATCTGCAATACGGGATGAAAGACACGGCTGATTGGGGCTGCAAGAAGTCAGCCTCGCAAGATAGCCCCTGTCCAGTCATCCATTATATTCCTTCTAGCCTCGACTGTAACTCATAAATGTGCTTCTACAAGAGTGGAACAAAAGAAAAAATGGAGTGATCACCGATCGTAGTTCTGGCTATTTGCAAAGCTATAAATTCTATCCTGATAAGACTTGCAAGATACATTCCACAGTTGGGAGAACTAAGTAGACATGCTTGGCGCTCATCTCATAGATTTTCAATGGAATGCCTTGCCGATAGCCCGATTCCGCTCGTGTCCTTGCGCAAGGAGAGTAATGGCTTATCGGCCGGTGCTCCTTACGTCCAGGATGCATATAGGGCTGCTCAAGACGGATAGTAAGTGGCCAGAAAGATGACGAAATTGCTTTCGCAATATTGCGCGATAAGAAGGTGGCATCTTACAGGATATTGAAAGCCATATTAATCGGTGGAAAGGCATGGATTAAATAGATAAAAGAGAAGAGCATTATGCAAAAGGTAACTCTCTGAGTTTGAAAACGATACCATGATTGGGACTAACGAGCTTTCAATATGTGGCTTGATCCTGACTCGGCATGATACTGTTCGCAGGTGTTGAGAAGCAGAGATGGAGCAAGGCAATCTGGCCATCGGGTACATTGTATGAATCAATCCAACATCTCGATCTGTCCGTAAACCACGTCTTTGGAACTTATATCCATGGATCAAGCCGGCATCATGGCGTCAGTCGCTGTTATGTAAGTACCGCCTATAAGACCACTTCCGTGGATCATGCCAACATCTCAGTTACTGTCAGTGTAATCACTATCCGTGAAATTGGTGTCCGTCGAATCACCGTCCGTGGGACTGCTGTGTGCGTAGACATTGTTCCTTCGAGCTCTAGCATGTGCCAACCACTCCTCCAGTTCATCTGCTTCGAAATTTGCAGCAAAATCGGCCAGCACTGCCAGCACATATAATCCATACAGTTTAAGCAGCGTGAGCAGTGTATGTACCATCACGAATGTAATGAGTACATCTCCATGAATAGTGATCCCTGCTAATGTCCAGCTAACCATAGTACCCTATTCCCTGTTTCACCTAGGATCAATAAACAATGATACTTGGCAACGAAAGACACAGGGGTGCGAAAAGAGAGACTCAATATGAGTAATGGAATAAGAGCGTTCTTTCTTCCTTACCTTGATTGTATGAAAGGGCAAAGCTTCGATAAAAGAAAGTAAGTGGGTGCTTATGCTGTGGTGGCTCTGGCCGCGGCAAGACCTGTTGTTCTGGCTCTAATTTCGCTGTTTTCAAAGTTCTGGTTATGGTGATCAGTATTTTAGCGAATAGTGTGTTGGTTGCTGTGGTAAAAGCATTCTGCCTGTGAGTATAGACTTCTAGAAGTGCTAGTTGCCACCGCCTAAGAAGAAGCTGATATATGCCATTCTTTGGTGTTACTTGTATGGATGGACTTCAACGTCAAATACTGCTAGTACAATGAGTAAAACTTCCCAGGTTGATATAGATAAGATAGAAGTAACCTTAAAAGGGCAGACCTTTTTAGCTTTACTATACCCTAATCCTTTTATAGATCTTGATCGCCTGTGCTGGAGAGGACCGTATTATAGATGCAGGAAATAGAGAGTGAATATTCATGGAGATTATAATCCATGAAGATCATTACGTTTGCAGACAAAGAACTAATTTGTGACTAGAATATGCTGAAATGATATTTATCCACACATTTTCCCATACAAACTGAAAACAAACTATACAGGAACTAAGGCATCTATGATCTACTCCGTCATGTGGCCGATCACCAAATCTCACCATCACATGATTCATTCCCCGCATCTATATAAGACACTCTGCTAGCTCCATCCTAGTTCTTTCTTTTCCTTTCTTGCGCTCCCCAGAGTCGACCAAGTCTCGCTACGTGAATCTACTCCGCATAGGTGGATTTATGTAGGCGAAAGCCAGCTCCCAGGAATCCTGCACCTTCTCAACAGTCTGTAAGCTTTCATTTTCGTTAATGAGGGCTTTCGATTACGAGGAGGATCTTGTCTCGGGAAGGCTTCCAGGACTCTCTGTTTCATGCAATGTATATGAGTCGGTAGCGTCATTCGTTTATATTAACCAGCTCGTTCGATCCTTTCCTTTCGTTTGGCTTCTTCTGTCAATCTTTTGTCTCTACGTCTGGATGTCTCTCGTGTCATTTTTGGCCAAGTTCATGGGCATGGACGATAGGCTGAAAACCGCTAATCGCTCGTTCACTCGAAGCGAACGAGTCGGAAAGTCTAGAAGGTCGCCAAGGAAGACACAGGGTAGGCATGTGAAGGCGAAGAAAATGCAAGGGAAGGTGGAAAGTCAGTCACCGGCTACGTGAGTAACTAATATAATCTCTTGTTCCCAAGAATCCTATTCCGTGCTGTAGAGTGCCTCTTGTGCTCTAGCACAACGAGATAGAAGGGTTTAAGCTGATCGTAGATGGTTTCTATAGTCCCCTCACGAGCCCTATAGTCACCATGATCGTGAGTCACGAACAACGTGTCTTCGTAGCTCATGAGGAAATCCTGTGCCGCTCGCCTTTATTCCGGTCTCTACTCAAAGACGAGTTTGTCGGGGACAGCACGAATAAGACAGTGGCTCTGCCAGATGAGTATGTCCTTAAACCAAGAATAGCACCGACACCAGTACAAGGACATATCCCTAACATATCCCAGAGAGCCAGAAGTTTTATCCTGCGTTCTTGAGTTCTTGTACAAGGGAGATTATTTCCCGTGCCTGCTCCGTAACAAGGACACCGGTTCATGGGAACTCGAGAATAGCCAGAATGCCACCACCCACCCAGTTGGCCGCGGGTCGAGCGAAGCGACTATGTTCCACTCCGCTGTAGGCGATATCGTCCTCAGGGACACGGTCGTGTACTGTGCAGCCGAGAAGTATGGACTGGAGGGGCTCAAAAGCCTTGCTATTCGCAAGCAGGGTCTTCAGAGCGGAATCCCCATCGATGTGATTCTACGATCCGCTCGGTATGCCTACGACAACACGCCGGACTCGGAGTATCGACTGCGCTCTCATTACCTGGCTATGATCATTCGGACCCGACAGATTTTCAAGACTAGTGGAACCATGCAGTATGAGATGGAGATGGGTCATAAGCTGTTTTTTGATCTGTTTGTTGCTATGTGTAACCATATGGATGATCTTGAGGAAATGAGGTTGGTCTTCTTCAATTCAGGCTTATTTTGGACCTGAACATGCACTTACATTATCCTACAGTAACGACGAATCGCCTAAGATGGCCTAACGATTGCACTGCAAGCACGACGATATGTACAGAAAATCATTGAAAAAAAAATTCTGATCTTCATATAAAGGAACCGAACCAGACTGCTTGTTCAAAGATGAATCGGTTCCATTCCTTGATTTATGCTGATTCTTCACTTCTTCGAGGTTGGCCTACCGTATTATTCGATATGGTTTTAGGAACCATATCAATATCTCATTTAATGAACTTTGAGGCATGATTTGTTTGCTTCGGCGCCACTCCTTAAGCTGAGTCTTTATAGCGCTTTTGTGATTTCAATCGTCGCTCTCTTCAATCGCGCGATTTTGTCTGTCCCAGTTCGTTTAGTATCTAGGATGCATGGTTGATGTCGGAAGTAGAATGATCTAAGCTAGGAATTAAGAGATTAGGCCGCCTCATTTTACAAGCCCGTGGACTTTGTTATACAGAATCATGTGGTTATATCATTAGAGCACCTATTAAGATTTCCTATTAATACACCATAAACAACTATCGACACTACCCTTTCGCCTCAGACACAAGAAAGTTGACATACAACGGAGACGCTTGCTCGCTTGCTCACACACAAACCTTAACACAACAACACGGAGCGACATTAGAAGCCCACAAAAAGAAACGAAAGAACGAAAATGTCCCACAGACCACCAAGACACCGTGCATAGAATTAGGTAAGACTGAGATTTTCCGTTTGCGATAGGACACTATTAAGCAGTCTTCTTCCGCCGGCCTCGCTTCGGCTTCTCCTCAGCAGGCTTTTCCTCAGCAGGCTCTTCTACAACAGGCTCCGCTTCCTCGTCTTTCGCAATAGACTTCCGCTGGCGCCTCGTAGTCGGCTTAGCAGCTTTGGCAGGGGCTTCAGGGGACTTCTTGTCCTCGGTGTCATTCTTCGAGGCACGGCCCCTCCTGGTTGCCTTGGGTTTTGCAGGAGTTGCCGTCTCGTCGTCTGCTTCTTCCTTTGTCGCCTTGTCGCCTTCAGAGGCTCGCTTTCCACGTGCGCCTCTCTTGGGCTTCTTGGTTTCCGGTGTCTCTTCAGCCTGGTCTTCAGCCTCGTCCTTGATTGACTGACGGCCACGCTTCTTGGTCTTTGGCTCAGGAGACTTTTCTTCAGCCTCGCTCTCCTGTATACATGGTTTAGAAACGTTGTATATGGGTTTCATGGTGATGATGGTGAGACAAACCTCAGGGGCAGCCGCCTTCTTCTTCGATCCACGCACGCGGAAGCCATTCTTACCAGGACGGTTCATTTCAACATCCTATATGCGTCAGCACCTGGAATCGAGAAAATAGCATTGAGTCCCGAAAATAACAATCGGGAGGGAAGAGTCATAAGGAAAAGGGAATTGCATACCCCCTTCCACTCGTCGTCATCGACATGGCCCTGCTCCAGCGCCTTCTTGACCTTCTCCTGATTTTCGGGAGTAAGATCTTCGAAGCCATCTAGCTGTTCGTAATCCTTCTCGTCACCATCCCCAAGATTTTCATTGAGACTAGCTATGATTCTGGGTGTTACACAGCCCCTTTTACAAGCGTCAGTTTGGCATTTCTGATAGGTCTAATCATTTAGATAGGAGCCCACCAATGTCTCCAGAAAAATGCCTGGATGCGCTCGGTGTCAACCCAGGTGCCAAGACGGAGCTCGCCTTTGGCGATCTTGACCTTTTCGTCTTTGCATTCTTTGTTTTGACAGCCGGCTCTGCCGGTGGAGGCTTGCTCTGTTTCAAGGTTAGGATAATGCTCTATGTATGGAACTGAACAGGGCTAAGCAGCATCCATATATAATAAATGTATAGCTGTAGCAATAAAGGTCGGAAAACGAAGAATGAGAGAATAACAGAGGGGGTCATAGGTAGAAGAAAAAGAACAGATACAAAAAAAGGAACTGTGCGACATCTGGCTTGTTGCAAGTAGGCACCCAGCGGCTGATTGACATGGCTGGGAACACAACCGCAACCCAGGGACGACAGCAAACAGATCCAAGATCACACTGAATAGGCTCTATCGCATCATCACAGTAATGATAGTGATATGCCACCAAACTCTTTGCTTGAATACAAGACGGAAGATTTGAAAAGTCACTCACCCAAGCGATAAGATGGCATGTTGAAAAACTAGCGACGCAACTGTTTTTCTTTGATCCGCAGTGCGAAAGAAGCGCTAAAAGGTCGCAATAATATTATTCAAGGATGCCAGCTTCTGTGTAGATAACTAATAGCGATATTGAACCCTATTAGATTATCATAGAAACATTAGAGAAGCAGTGGGGAGAAGATTTGCAAGAGGGAAAGAAGAAGGAGGATGAAGGGAGGAGAGAAGAAGCCGACAAAAGAGAGAGCAACGGAACACGCCACCGACCAAACCCGCAGCTCTCTCTACATTTGTCTCAAGCCAACTCCTCTTTATTCCCTGGGATTTCATTATTTAATTTCTTCTTAGCTTTCCTTGGTCAGGTTCCTCGTCTTTGTGATTAACAATCGCAACATGCTTACTTATACTTTCTGGTTTTGGGTCTTTTCTGCCTGTTAATTCAGTTTATGGCTGCTAGGTGCGATACAGTCGGCGGCTCATTCCTATACTCTCAAATAAAACATATATGCCTTTAAATCACACTAATTGTCTGGTAATATTCGTTAAAACTAGTATTAGCAATGGCATATGGAATTAAAATAGCATTCATATCCCAGCAACGGTTGATCTTGTCTCCTGTCTCCTACCCAGATTCCAAAGCGACAGCTGCAGTGTTGATAAGAATGCGAAAGAGCACCTAATACTGATACCCCCGACCCTAAAAAAGCACTGATCGAATAAACTAGGGATTGCGCAAAGCGCAGCATCAGAGGAACTTAAAATCGCTCGAGAGAATTCGCAGCTAATTCAA
Organism: Aspergillus sojae; assembly: GCA_008274985.1. Classification (NCBI taxonomy): domain Eukaryota; kingdom Fungi; phylum Ascomycota; class Eurotiomycetes; order Eurotiales; family Aspergillaceae; genus Aspergillus; species Aspergillus sojae. The sequence continues at coordinate 2,671,753 of CP035527.1, read as the reverse complement.
TCTTCTCCAGTGTAGTAATATGCTTTCGTAACATCACAACTGCCCCCAGACTGAGACGAGACACAAAGGCCGATGCCGCGTGCTCCTCACTCAACTTTCCACCTGCTGGTGTGCGGTTGTGATGTTCAATCATGCTAAGAGCTTCGTCAATAGCCCGACGCAGTAGCCGTGGGCGGATACAAGTATCGTTGTGCTCCTGCCGGGGGTCTGCGAAATAATGCCAAGCTAGAACATCTTCTAAGCCAGCGATAGGGTTTTCAAGGGCATGTTGAATAAATTTTCGCGTTAGCAGGAAGGCTTTCTCCGTGTATTGGGTCGACTCCACGCGCCTGTCTTCCTCCGCAGCAAGTGTTTCGTAGCCAGCCTCATCTTGGTCAGGTTAGTACTTGCGCAAGCCCTCCGGCGAAGGTTAATACGTACTGTAGAATGGCATTTTTACCAACACGAGACCCATGATTGAAACCAAGATCTGCAAGACCGTCGAATTGGTGGGAGACCAACTTTCCGTGGGATTCTTCCCAGGCCATGTTCCTAGGAGACTTAAGCAGATATTGCCATTTTCTCCCAGGTTCGGATTGATCATCCCATTCCTATCCGTCCACGAGTGGAAATAGGCTGCTGGAGGACGAGTAGGATACTCATCAGGGAAGTGAAAGTCAATCACAAACGGCGCATGCTCATATGGTGTTCCTTGGGGTCCGATTATCAGAACCCGCAATAGGTCCATTCTAGACTCCCATGTCCGCGCGAAAATTCCAGTTGGTAAGGAGGACTGGAGAATTTCGAATTCTTTTTGTATACGCTTGATACGCAATCTAGGAGCTTCACTCGGAACCCTAGAAAAGAAATGATGGTCAGAAGGGGGTGAGCTTTCTAACAGAGAGAAACTGGGAGGGCATGACGATGGCAAGGCCAATGAGACCATAAGTAATCTATTTTCCACTCCAAAGACTTCAGCCCGGGCCTCGTCAGTACCAGACTGTTCCATCTCGTCATTGTCGAGCCTCTCAGGGGGATTGATAATTGACAATGCGGGGGCCATGAGCCTATCGGTATCATCGCTATCGTTTTCCACGTCCTCAAAGTCCTCATCGTCAAGCTCGGATTCTCCTTCAGTGGTCCAGTCATCATCCCCACTTTCATTATCAAGACGCTCGCCGCCCTCATATTCAATTGTCTGAGTGGATGGGAGGTCGTCTGGTTGTACGAAACGACCGATATCTGCGAGGCTAAGCAGTTCGAATGGCGGGAGTGGCACAGGCGGAATTGCATTATCGTCATCAATTACCATCATGATTCTCTCCCATGGCATGTGAATATCACGAACATTGTCAGCGCCTACAGTTCGAACGGTGATGGTGCCCTCGGTATCTATTGAAATGATCTTGCCAATGAAGTTCGTCCGCAATTTGATGTTAAATTCTTCGTGATGTACGCTGTATCTGGAAGGTACAGGCGATGCGTCAATTTCAGTAGTCCTTTTGAACCATTCAGAGTTCACAATGGATAACTTCATAGACTCAAGGTATGAAACTGTCGCAGAGAAAGTGATAGGGGAGAGAGAGCTTAGCCGACAAGGGCCAGCGGCTCTAGTCGGCTCACTGTCAATTTCCGGTATTGATGACCGGTGAACTATCCCGGGTGCCAGAAGTACTAGGTCATTTAGTGCCCTTTGCATGCTAGAATATGAGTAAAGCTCATAGATGGAGACTTCCGTGACGGCATCGCTAAGTTCACCTAGAAAGGATCCTGGAACCAACATGTTTCCCCGATGTGTCATTTTGACATTTGGATCCTTATACCAGCGGACCGATGCTATCCTTTCCCGGCTATCCACATTTTGAACCACCCCGACTCTCCTAGCATGCAATGTCTCCTTCATATGGCGCCCAAAGGGCCCCGTATGGTTCTTGCAGGATTCTCGGATAGTCTCAATACCATCTTTCAAGACAACTAAATTTCCAGGCCAGACTTCGTCCTCAACGCCAAAGAATTTGTGTAGAGAAGTGGCTGCTTCGGTGGTGGTAGTCCCATCTTGCCACTGAACAGTGGCCTCTGTTTTCATGGAAGTAACACGGAGGATGTTTATATCGTAACCAAATGTTTGGTCAGTGGGCAGATGCTGATACGAAGGATACTTGGCAGCTGCAGATATCGAATCCCGGAAACGCACCCTATCCCCGATATTAAGCCAGGTATCTGAATGAACAGGTTTTATATTGGAATTCCCCTGGGGCACCTGCCCAAAATCGCATGCCACTGCGTTTCCACGGAGAGTAGATGCTCTTATTACATCGATGTTTGTGCCATTATGGGATGTGCCTGCGGCAAAAACATTTGGACAGAGCCAGTCAACTTGAATATCCATGGCCGGCGTAGCTAGGACATAGCCTTCTGGCTGTGAGATCGAGGCTGCATTAGAGGACAAGTTGCCTCTGCTCAGATTGTTCCTGGTCGTAAAGGAGAATTGGCCAGGGAACAAGAAAGTTGATTCCGTGGACCAAATTGTGCCACCATTGGCCAAGGGGTAAGATCGTGTAGCACTCATGTTGCTGGGCAATGCCACGAGACTTTCGGTTTCGAATGAAAACGGAATTTCCAGGGCACTAGGATCGAGGGGAGATACAACACTTTGATTTGGAAGCAGCAGTATGGCATCACGATCAATGCCATGGATGGTTCCTAGCTTCTGCCGGTAGACTATATAATCGCCTTCAGAAAATTCTTCGTATTTCTTGAGTTCTCCTACTGGAATCTCATGTAGAAGCGGAGGGTTTGTGGCATCGCTCTCAGTTGCTAGACTGCCTTTACGCTTAATGGCCTTTTCGCTAAACTTGAGAGAGCCATACTCTCCAGTCTCGGGGTCGAGTGCTCGATAAGCAATAGGCTCAAGGCTACATATTGCAGAGGTACTAATGACTGTACCACTGATCATATCATCTTGGTGCCGCTTGACAGTGTCGCCAAGGTCAAAAGTGCGGTCGAGCAGCTCAAGGTCGCTCTCATGTATGAGGGAGCTTCCCTGGGAGGGCTCTGCGAAGCTGACAAAGGCATACCCCTTTGGAGGCTAATGCGAGAATTAACTTTCAGTAAAAGAGAGTCGACCGTTGGGTTGTGGTTACATACTACTCCAGTTTCCAGGAATACCTCCAAGTCCTTCTGGGGAACGGATGTATAAGAAAGGATCAAGCATTCACCCAGGTTCAGGGGTTCATCGTTATCAGCCTTGGACAGATCAATTCAGCAACTGCTCGATCGTCCCAGTCGCCGGAGAAAGGACAGAGTTAACATACATCATGGTCTGTTCTCTGTACATGAACATTTAGTCGGAATAAACCGATATCTAAGAAACGGCGTTACCTACGCAAATATGTCCCACCAAAGTAGGGTTGGACTTTAAATAGCATGCATCGTCGATGTCAAACTGTGGATAATAATATATCAATTACTTGCCAAAGAATCGGGCAGTTTGATCATAATCTCGATGCCACCAACCTTCACATCCTTCTTACCCCCTATCCTAGTTGCTCCGTTAGTAAGTGCTGATCTTACGTCCATCGCGCGATAAGACGCGGGGTTTGCATGGAGGTGGTAACACCGTTAAATGAGTATAGTCGTATTAGTATTACCCGAAAGGGGGTGAAGCATCCCTGATACAAAGGAGCAAGAGGTGTGTGAATGTAAAGAACTAGGAAACGGAGCAAATTGTACGAGAAAGAGTGATAAGTGCATGGTATAGATTCTAGACAAGTCGCCTAGATGGCGGTCACATGCGCTACTAAGGCCAGTGACAAAACCGTCTTACGAGCCCATTCCAATTCATTCACTTAATTTTTATTCTAAGGCTATACTCCGTATTTTGAGTGACAACAGTAAGCAAGACTAACCCGAAAAGATCCCATTGTCATACATGGATGGATAGAACAGCCAAGAAGCTAAATGGGTGATTGAACAGTGAAGAGTCAAGACCTGTCTCAAAATGATAGGGGATAAACACACACCTTCACCGCTCTAGATTGATTTAGTTTCAGTAAGTTTATCCGAGGACCTGAGCATCAACTTTTCTCCAGCCCTGAGTCTCTAGACAACTCCGTCCACTCGTGATTGGCCCGAGTGTTAAACAAAAACAAAACGTCATCAAATTTGCGCCGATTAAATCAAAATTTCCCAACTTACTACCTCAATATTTCGAGTGGCGCAAACAACCAAATTCAAAAAGTGAATCACGTCAGATCTTGCGCCTGCCAGTTCACGCTTTGCGTAGATCACCGCAGGATTACTTTATAATTACCCGCGTAAGGCAAACGCAAAGTCTCAAAAATGTCCGAACCAGGCCCGGAATCGATCCCTACGAGCGCGGATCCGCGTAGCAAGCGGCCCGTCAAACGTCGTGCTGTTACAGCGCAGTCGGAGCAAGCTTCCCAGATTGAATCTCTCTTTCGCGACCCGGCGAAGGAGATTAAGCTCCCCGATTCTTCCAAGCCACGATCATCAGGGTCATTGCCTCCTCCACCGGAAATCGTGGCGAATGTCCAAGGTTCTTCTGCTGGTGCCGGCTCAGGAGAATTCCACGTTTATAAGGCCAGTCGCAGGAGGGAATATGAGCGCCTACGCATGATGGAAACCGAGGTCAGCAGGGAGAAGGAAGATAAAGATTGGGAGAAACAACGAGAGGAGGCAAGGCGGAGGGATGAAGAAAAGACGGAAAAGAACCGGAAAAGAAGGGAAAAGAGGAACGCGGCAAAGAATAAAAAGAAAGGTGCCGGTAGCAATGGTAAGGAACCTGACAACATGGCGGTTGAGGGGCCGACGAAAGGGGCACTCGACGGGAATAAGAATGAGGATCAAAACTGGCTAGCAGATGCCGTCGAACACGCGGAAACACCAGGAGTGATAATTCACGAAGATTGAGATTACGGTTGCAACTGAAACTGTAGTCAGGATATTACCAGATCACTGTCATTTTGAAGTGTACGATATAAAGATACCCGTGTAATTTTTAGTCTAGGATATTCGTACAATATCAAGAGGTAATCGTGCAGCATTATGTACGCATTTTTAAACCATTTACTACTCTTATTCATCGCCACCACCGAGGTTGGCACCCACCTGCTGTGCAGATTTGCCGCTGCAGATATCATCAACACGGAGAAGTAGGCATGCGGACTAACCAGGTTAGCAACTGTATCAGCAACACCACGAGAACGTATACTACTTACCTCGACAGCAGTCTTGATGCTCTGAAGTTTCACTGCTTCAGGTTCCCAAACGCCATATTCCTTCATATCCACCAGGGCACCCGAGTCACCATCAAGACCCCATGTGGTGTGGCCTTCGGCATGCTTGGCCCTCATGCGAGTCAAGACACGAATAGGGCTGGCTCCTGCGTTTTGAGCCAACGTCCGGGGAATAACCTCCATAGCATCAGCAACAGCCTTGTAAGGCCATTGTTGAACGCCCTCGATAGACTTGGCCAACTGGCCCAGCTTGACAGAAACTGCCATCTCGATAGCACCACCTCCAGGGGACAGTCGTGGGTGGAAGATAACATTCCGGGCGACGGCCATAGCATCCTGAAGGTTGCGCTCAACCTCGTTGATAATATCCTTGGACGGACCACGCAGAAGGATAGTGCAAGCCTTAGGGTTCTGGCATTTCCTGAGGAAAGTGAAATATTCATCGCCGATCTTCTCGATCTCGAACAGTCCGCAAGCCGTTCCTACGTCAGACTCCTGGAGGTCATCGACCCGGTTCACGATCGTCGCGCCAGTGGCACGAGCGATACGGTTGTTATCCGTCTTCCTCACGCGGCGGAGAGCTGTGATGTTGGCCTTCATCAAGAAGTGCTGTGCGAGGTCTGGACGGTTGGTCAGTAATGAATCACGCCGCAACCTGGAGCAGAAGCTTCTTACCCGAAACACCCTTCTCCGTGATAACAACATCAGGCTTGACAGCCAAGATGGCATCGCACATGCGCTTAACCTGTTCCTCCTCAATTTCCAGGATCCTGTTCCAGTCATCCTCCTTCGTAATCTCGATGTTGGTCTGAGATTCACCCTTCTTGTATTCCAACGGGCAGTCAAGCAAGACGACTCGAGGGTTCTCAATTCTTCTCCTCATCTTAGGGTGGGTAATATCCTTGTTCACCATCACACCATCGATAACCTCACTGTCTTCAATCTGACCACCAGGGATCTTCTCAATACGAGCATACCGCTTAATGTCAACCTCCCTCTTTCCACCACCGGCATCGAAGGAAACGGTTCGCACAGCCTTCAGGGCCAGGCCGCACATCAGCTCGGACCATCTGGAAACAAACTTCGTCCCGATGGACGACTGGATGAGAGTGTACATCGCTTTATCATCGTCGATATCAACAGGGATCGAGACCTCTTCCACGATGGCAAGGGCATCCGCTAAGGCGCGCTTGAAGGCAGAGATAATGACGACGGGGTGAATGTTACGTTCGAGCTGAGGGAGGGCCTGAGCGAGCATCTCACCAGCTGCCAAGCATTAGTATGCCAACATAATAGTACATTGGGAGAGCGTGCAATGATACCTAGAATAATAACGGTCGTAGTTCCATCTCCGACCTCCTCATCCTGAGTACGACTGAGCTCAATCATGCTCTTTGCCGCCGGGTGCGACACCTCGATTTCTCTCAAAATAGCATGTCCATCATTAGTCAAGACGATACCGCCCATAGGATCGAGCAGCATCTTCAGCATGGCCTTAGGTCCAAGACATGACCGAATGATGTCCGCAACACTGCGAGTATTTTTATGTTAGAGCGGAAGTGGCTAGAAAGAGTATTGTCACGTACGTCTTTGCGGCAGTGATATTCGAAAGCTGAGCCTTGCGACCGACCTGTCGCTCACCAGAGTTGGTGTCTATGATTGTTAGCCATATTGGGTCAAAGCCAAGGTGAATCCCGTTGACAACATACTCATTACCACCACCGGTGCCTGCATTTTGGCGGTGGGCTTAACGTACTGCGGGGAGGGAAAAGGTGAGGGTGGGTATTCCTAAAAATTACTGGAAGAGTTCTTCAAAAACAACTGAAGAATAAGATAAATGAGGGGCGCGTTCGCTAGGGGGATCTGGAGTGCTGTGCCCGCCTTCACCATCAAATTTCCAGCGAACCTCGAAGTGGGATTGCGGATTGGAAGCTCACCCCCACTAATCCCCTTCAGGCTTAGTCTACCTTTCTCCTGATTAAATCCACTCCTATCAAATCCAAACACTTTTATTGTATGTACTACTCGTACAATAGCCTAGACGACCTGAAATATTTGTACTTGCTTGCTTGCTTACATGACATCCACATTATTGCTCTCTGGGATGTGTCCAGCCATCCCGTAACAATTTCCTGTCATAGCTCTGGTCTTCGTTATCTCCGTAACAGTTTTGATGAGTATGGCTCTGCCATCCATGTATCAACCCGAAACAAAGGTTTCACATGCTCGATTATGATCTTGGAAACTAGACTGTTTCTTGAACACTTTGCTCATTCTTTGGATACTCTTTCGTACGCGGCCACGCATAGCAGAGATCATTGACGAGCCTCTCTGGCGAAACCGCTCATGCGCATTTGGCCCTTCAGAAGGCGCCTCGGTGTCTTCGACTGTGTGAATTACACATGCGCGGGCTTTTGTACCTGTCGGTTGTGATATGTATTTGCTGCGAGATTGTCGGCCGCCAGTATTTCCGGTTTCAATATCCTCTTCCGTTGATATCGAATACTTCGATAACAGATTACCGGCCAGATTGAGACGCGCAGTCGAGCTGTGGGAATAAGGAGCCGCCATCGCGATAGTATCACTCTCCATGTGCCTTCTCTCATTCATCTCATGTATGCGCTGCCACAAATACCAATCAACTTGCTCCGAGCTTGAACTTGGCAAACCTCCTCGACCACTCTTCTCCGTGTCCTGGCTTGCTTCTATCGTGGCTATCGAATCCTTGTACCAAATCACCGGTGATGTCGCATGGTAAGATGACTTGTAGAATGGAGTATTGCTTTTCTCTCTTTTCAATCTTTGCACGCGCTCAAGATGTAACTCGCGCATGTTTTCTTGCAAACGGAGCGGTAGCGCGGCCATGGCTACTTCGTCCAAGTTGTTAAGGACCTCTTCTTCGCTCTCCGTAAAGTAACCGTCCTCTGGGATACTATATCGGTTCATTTCCCATGAGCTTCTCTCATGATAAACCGATGGGGGATCCAGAATGAGCGCTGTCGGATCGAAATAGCCTGACATCTCGATGTGTTTTATTTTACTAATTCAATAACAAATATACAGCCTTAGAGACACCAGTTCTCAATAGCAAGTGTTATTGAATGTAAGTATAGTTCTCGAGGTGCTAAGGCCTGGGTTTGGTTTGTGTTTGTTGTGGGTTGCGCAGCGCAGCGCGTTTGCTCAAGGCTAATGACCTGATACAGATGTGCAACATTAGGCTTCCTGTATCCATGTTTTCTTTTTTTGTTCCTCTTTTGCTCATATTGTTATGTGAATTGCTTGCATCACTTACTAAGTCCGGCCCTGTCAATATGTCGGGCAATTGCCTATTATGCAGGCTGTCAATCATGCAACATCATGCGCTCCTCATTAGGGGTCATAGGCAAAGGGCATCCATAGTAAGAAAAACAAATCAACTTGTGTTTTCCAAGCATGAAACCTGCTCACTTTGCGATTTAGTCCCTCATATTTAAGATGTGTACCAGGTTCTATCAGTAGCGCCGCGCCAATTCACTCACTGTATTCCATAATTAGAACTTTTAGGCCAGCGCTTACATTCTATCGGTATGCGCCGACCAGCTCAATGAAAGATTTACAAAAGTAATTTCTGCCATTGAAGTTGTAGTCAAATATTACTTACATGGGACAGTGCTATATATAGATTACTTATATTTCCGTCATCTTCCATGCCGTTTCAGACCCAGATTCACCAGTGTTTCAGTAGACCCCAATAGCCCTCAGATCAAAACTCTCGACTTTCTCCAATGTCACAAATATCGAAAACCCCATCCTCAGGAATTTCATGTTTTCTCAATGCATCCCTCAACTTTCTAGGTGGCTCAAGGACATCTTCCTCCGTTAACACCCAAGTGCCCCAGTGCATGCCCAGGGCCTTCTTGCACTTGGTATCCTGGAATATCTGGACTGCATCGTGAGGGTCAGCATGCACAGGACTCCAAACGAAGCGAGGACCGTAGGCTCCAATCGGTATCAATCCTAGGTCGAACGGTCCACGAAATTCGCCCGTCTGCTTGAAAGCAGGGCATACTGGAAAGTCATATTCCGGTGCGTGGTCATCAGCACCATCGGGAAGCTCTGGCACACTTCTGTAGCCGGTATCTCTGTAATCGCACCGTAGGTTAGCAGCGAAGATTTAATGCTCGCAAATAACTGTCTGTATACATACCCAGCAAAGTAGACCTTGCGTCCACCGGATTCAATATACCATGAAGCCCACAATGTCTTTGCTCGGTCGAATACGCCTCTGTTGCTAGTATGCTGGCAGGGTAGACATCCAACTCGCCCTTTTATATCTCCTGGGCTAGAACTGCCATTCCCAGCCGATTCCTTGACTTGTGTTCCTGTCGATTGAGACGGCGAGAGAACGATGTCGCGTTCCTCCCACCAGTCTAGTTCAGTCACATTATCAATCCCATAGCTTTTGAACCACTGCTCATTGCCCAGAGGGACAAAGAAATGGCAATTTGGGTGTCGCGCAGAGATCTCTTTAACAGTTGGGTAAGACAGGTGGTCATAGTGATTATGAGATATCACCACTACATCGATAATGGGTATATCCTTGATTTGACACGGCATTTCAGTGTAACGCTTGGGGCCCAGCCAAGAAATTGGTGAGCAACGGTCCTCGAAGACGGGGTCAAACAGTACTCGCAGACCGCTGGGGTACTCGACATAATAACAGGCATGACCTAGCCAAGTCGCACGCAACTTAGGAGTTTCTCTACTAGGCAAGAACTCTGGTTTTCGGACAGGCACGGTTGGAGGCGTAGTGTCAGGGCGATTTGCTGTACCATTTATTTGTCGCCTTAGAGAATAAGCATACGTTAGGCTAGATATAGATACCCGGTACCAGTTTTGGTAGTACTCACAGGAAAAAGCGCTGAACAGCGGGGGTCTTATATGAACTGTATGATCGATTAGCTTGTGGAAGTTTTACAACGAGCATCGTCCTGCAACGCTTACTCCCATGGATTCGTGAATCCCCCTGAGACATGGTGTTTCTTCTCTTTCGCATCCTCGGGACCTGTGGAAGTTGAAGGTACTGAAAGTGTGAGGGCGTAAAGAACTGCCACGGTAGAGGAGCTCATGCTGCGTCTCTGGGGTGAGTTGTGAGAAGAATGTTGACGGAATCCAAAGATTCGCCGAAAGAAGTGTCGCATGCCGATTCTTCAGGATTTCGGGGGTCGTTTTCAAATACAAATGTATTTATTTTAGCTCTGCTAGCGAAACCGATGGCGATCTGCGACGCAATGTAGTAGTCTGAAGCGATCAGTTGAATCTGCGAGCCTAAAGATTTGCGCTAACATGACATGACACTACGTACCTTTGTAGCTACCTAATGATTGTCAGCTAGGTATCTACCTAGCCTAATGTAGCCCACTGTCTCAAGTTTTACTGGTCATTTGAACATAATTAAACCTCAAAGCCTCAGCACTAACAGCGACGCTTCCATTAAGTCCGATATCTCCGTTTTACAGTATGCTCTGAAGCCGAGACTTTGCCTAATGGGGATAATTGAAGAATCGGCCCGTTGTGCTTCCGAGCCTCCGATATCATTCGGAACAATCGCTTGATTGCCCGAAGAAAGTGTTCGATTGACTGCCAGTTCTAGTAATTAATTTTCCCTCGGTTGGCATGGACCCGAATGGACCACCAAGTACACCGGGGCTGCCTTCGCCTGGCGATTTAATCCTACAGCAGAGGAAAGATGCTATCCAGGCGGCCACGCAGCCCACCGGAGATGGCGGGCTTTTCGCCCAGCTATCTAGCAATCCTCTCTTCACAGCGGTAAGGCGGTTGGGCTACATTGTGATACATATCCAAAGAACGGTTGGTCTAATTGATGTTGGAACTATTAGGGTTTCGGTCTCGCCGGCTTAGGTGCTGGGTTAAGTTTCGCTCAGAAAGGCATTCGACATGGCGCGGCACTCCTGCGAAGGCGCATGCTCGTGGATGTGGAAATCAGCGTGAAGGACGATTCGTATCCCTGGTTTCTTCATTGGATGACACTATACCAACGTTCGCAGCTCAATTCGGCTCAGTCGGCAGCCAGCAGGTCTGGCTATATGGAAACCTTACTCCAGAAAATGACCCCCGGGATGCGCCACCTCTCGATCCAAACGCAGAAAGTCGAACACTCAAACGGTGCGATACATACACATTTTTCGCTAGTACCCGGTCCAGGGAGACACGTTTTGCGTTACAAGAATGCGTTTATCTTCGTAAATCGGATGCGCGAGTCGAAGTCACTGGACCTTCAGACTGGTCGCCCGTGGGAGACGATTACCCTGACAACTCTCTATTCGCATCGCCATGTTTTTGAGGACCTCTTCAGAGAGGCTCACGCATATGCGGCTAAATCACATGAAGGCAAAACATCAATCTACAACAGCTGGGGTACTGAATGGAAACTGTTTGGACAACCGCGACGGAAGCGTCCTTTGGAATCAGTCATTCTTGACGAGGGTGTCAAGGAGCGGATCGTGGACGATGTCAAAGACTTTCTTTCTAGCGGAAAATGGTACCATGATCGCGGAATACCGTACCGACGGGGCTATCTACTCTATGGGCCTCCAGGCACAGGAAAAAGCTCATTTATCCAGGCTTTGGCAGGTGAACTAGACTATGATATTGCCATTCTCAACCTTAGTGAACGGGGATTGACGGATGATCGGTTGAATCATCTCCTCACCATTGTTCCTAACCGGACGCTTGTTTTGCTGGAAGACGTAGATGCTGCCTTCTCCAATCGGCGGGTTCAGTCTGATGCCGATGGGTATCGCGGTGCTAACGTTACGTTCTCCGGTTTGCTGAATGCTATGGACGGAGTTGCAAGTGCTGAAGAACGTGTGATATTCCTCACGACGAACCACGTGGAGCGGCTAGACCCAGCTCTGGTTCGGCCTGGCCGGGTGGACATGACAGTTCGTTTGGGCGAGGTCACTCGCTACCAAGTTGCATGTCTCTGGGATCGATTTTATAGTGAATTGGATACGAATGGAAAGTATCGAAAGATATTCCTCGACCGACTACACGAGCTTGGATTAATAGAAGACGAGAACGGCCGGGAGCCCGATCAACCGAAGGCTACAAGTGCGGCGGCCCTGCAGGGCTTATTCTTGTACAACAAAGGGAAAATGGATGGCGCCATTGCGATGGCTGAGGCGCTCACATATTCAGTCCATGAAGAAGCCATGGAGCATGATCGTCCAAGTGGCAACTAACTGTATATTATCTTTAGACATCTTTTGCATACGGACCTCGAACATACATTGTACTTCTATGCGACAGAAACAGCCATTTTCATATACCCCACTCCAGTTGCTATAAAGCAATGGTGCTATTATTTTAAAGTTATGCATTGCCCTTAGTACCATGCCTTCTTGGGCTATGGTTGACATTTCCCCGACCCGCCATCGTGTTTTTTTCTGCACAGGTTATACATTCACCCAGAGGAGGACACTGGGTGACTACGGTTCTCAAGGTGGAGTATCTTTTTCGCAAAGCCACCCTTATTGTCAAACTGCCCACATTCCTGCCTGCTATATCCTTCCGCTACGGCGATAAACCGGCCATTTGGCTCTACTATGTCTCTTCAAGATATATGTAGACTCTCAAGCTCAATTGACGCGGTGAAACTTGAATCCAGCAAGTATATAGCATCGGCTGAATTCCACGAGCTTTTTTTAAAGTGGGGCTCTTGAACTGTATCTTAGTAGCGACACCCATTGTTTGGAATTAGCATACAAGAAGGCCTTTTTCGATTCAAATAAAAGTCCCAAGTTACGTAGTGTAAGCATTTAGCGCTCGCGCTATACGTTTGAGTCATGGTACTCCTTCGGCCCGAAACTACGAGACCTCTTGACATTCCTCTGTATCTCCTTCAAGTATCAGCAAATCTAGTTAATGCAGCACGCAGCTAGCCATGTCGATCAATTGGTTTCGCACTCTGTCTCGGGGCCCATTCTTTGAATCACTCCGTCAATCTCACAGGACCTACCCAGTTAACGTTGATTTTCTACGCTCATCGTCGTTCAACTTCGTCAATCCACGCCATAATGTTATAAGCACCACGGACTGTGTGACGCAAAAGCTCGTAGAATCAGACATCGCAAGATTAAGCGATGAGGAAGTATTGTCATTGTTTACTGCCGGATTCTTTGGCGGGTACGTCTTTGCTTGCGAAAAGGTGATCCTCAGAGCTGGAGGGTGGAAATTACTCTCAGTCAAGTTTTCAAGTAAGCACACGCTCTGTTGTATCATAAGTCGGATTTCAACATAACTTTGGTCACTCAAATATGTATCAGATTTTGAAGATGACCCGGCGGCAATGACCATATGGGACCACACGAAGATCCCAAGCAGCAAGCTCTTACCACTTGGCAGCCGTTTATTTGGCTTCTTCAAGTTGATAGACAAGCATATCTCAAAGGCTCCAGGGCTAGGGCCTAGCTACGTCGACTACGGATTTGGCTCGGACCAGTCTAGATTCGCAGGATGCCACCGAGTCCAGGTCACTCGGTCACCTCAGACCGAGATCAGTTTGCAGCAATTTATTTGTAATCCGACCAAGAACACCCCGTCGGTGCGGGGGTATCTTGAGAAGTTTCACTTCGTTTATGCCAAGTTATTGTTTGCGGATGGAGTCCGGTCTGTCCTAACTCGGAAGTAGTATTATTCTGTGTACTTTATTCTGTGTACCCCTGTTGTTCGCATCATTAGTGATTTTGATGGGGGTTCTTGTATGATATTGACGATGACCTTCTGGGCCACGACCATTAGACGACTCAGTGACTTCTTGTGTTGGACCTTATCATCTTTGAGGTCTTAGATCTTAAGTATTTCCTAGTTGAATAGACCCTACTCCGTTATGTTGACCGTTTCAGAATGACCACAGTAGTTGACTATGCCTTGACAAATTAGAGCCTAAACGCGAGGGTGACAGACACACAGGGATCTTCCATTTGGACTAAAGTACCAATATGATATTCTCGTGGTAGATAATAGCGTGGGCGCATATCTCATCCTAAAACGGCCAAGCGAACATGTGGAAGGTTTACCTCGATCACTTCATCACATCCCTGTTCAGAACCTTAACCGCTTTCTTCTTCTCCTCCTCTCCATGCGACACAGCCACTGTATCACAGTTAACCGGAAACAATCAACCCCTATTTGTTTCTTCCAGGCGATAAACTTCAGGAAAAACCACCAGTCAAAGAAAGCATTGAATCCAAGAGCCAACCAGCTTTTAGCGGCTCACACCGTATCCCCCTGTTCCGACTTCTTCACACTAACTGCAGTATAGCACTAACTGTTTGTAGTTCTTGAGCGACAAGATCGTCGCAAATCACATCCCGGGGTTTAATCCTCGAAGCGCCGCGATTGATGTCACACTGGTCTTTGCGCTCATGACTCAACCTATCAGCGGACCCGAGAGGTCAAGGTTAAGCGCCGGCCATGGCAATTCGGCAGTCATGCATAACAATGTCCATCTTTCACACTAGTGGGAACCTCTCATAGTTCAGATCCTTGACGCTGAGCTTAACTAGCTTTCGGCGTTATGCTGCAGCCAGGGTTCTACTCCACGAGGGGAGGGGTATATGTCACACTGAATCCCACGAAAGATGGCTCTATACCTTCATGGTTTAATGTTTGGACCCTCTTCCCTTATCAAGTCTTTCCTGGCATTCCATTGAAATTGAAGTGGTGAGATTACCGGTGTTGTGGTCGATCTTGTGCATCCTGGTGAACATTGAAGTGTCGCCATTGCGGAGTACATATTGACAAGAACTGTATATTTTGTTTTCTCCACTTTTCTTTTACAATCAAATCTATACACTTCTGACGATCATCTTTGGATCTGCACAATGAGTCAATTTCAACTCTTTCCATCGCCTTCAAAAACCAAGGCTTCCAACAACCCCTTCCGCTTAGAGAATCAAAGAGCTGCGGGCACACATCCTATGGGTTCAATCCCTCTGAATGATCTCAACGGCAAAGGTATCAGGACAGAGGCACTGCTTTTCCAAATCGTCGATGATGCGAAGAGCATTAAAGCCGTGAAGAAAGCGAAAACTCCTCGGTCGACGCCTGTATCCGTACCAGAGACTGTACAGGAACTGAGAACGCCTGAGTCGCTTTTCAGCAAGAGCCCAAAAAACGGCACAGCAAATCAATGGGGTTCGCCGGCATATAAAGTAAGCCAGGCGTCCCCGACGGGGAGTGGCAACAATCACATAGCTACCCAACTAGCTCAGGGGACTTCTGAGGCCTCCAGCTCACCTGTCATTCCTATGAGGTCCATATTCCCTCAGTATAATCCGGACGTGTCTCTCAGCCAGCAACAGTATTACCCCCAACTCTCAGCCAATACGCGAACACATAGGCCCAAGGAGCTCTCCTTCACACCACCACCAGAGATTGACCGTGCCCTTGGGCCCAAGACCGTCCCTGCAAGTGTAATGAACTTCCCAGCAGGTGTTCTTGACCAAGTTGAGATACAATACTCGTCCATTACCGAGCTTAGGAGCCTCTGGGAAGCAGCCAATGGCCAGCGTCCGCAAGACCTACCAGGAAACTTCAATTTGCGTGTGGCTCGGTAAGTAAATATATATCTTCTCTTTCCGAAAAGCTAGTGCTAATGACCGTCACCCAATTAGAACGGAGGCAGAAACATACACGTTTGGTGACCCCCAAGCGCCATTCTACAAGATGCAGACATACTCAACCAACGAACTATCCGTCACCAGGACCAATCCATCAAAGCCAAATAGTAGTATCCCTATCATGATGCTAAAACTTGAAGACCGCCGCCGCGAAACCCCCAATGACGGACTTGTGTCCATCCTCTTCTCCCGTCTGGCTGCAATGCTGGCCATTGACGAAGCGGAAGTGTTTGCTAGAAAGCATCATTTGGGTCCGTCAGAAGCTGCAGAAGCAGAGGGGAAAGCTCTAAAGCGGGCTGCAGCACAAGAATCTTGCAGACTCTCGTGGAATAATGCCAAGCAGCTGTATGAGCTGCATCACCCATCGCTTACCAAGCTCCCACCTCCAGCCCTTGTCGGTGCGGCAGGTATCCCACTGTCTCCAGTGAGGTCAAAATATTCCGGACTCCTCCACATCTCTGTTTCGATACCATCGAAAGAATCCAATTCTAGACAACCTCCAACTATTCTTGTAACTACTCCTATGTCGGCCAATGCGGTCGAAGGTGCGAACATGGCAGCCACGCCTCGGACGTCGACCCTCCCTTTGGCTGATTCTGATGAACTCCTAGCATCTCTGGACCTGGGCACGCTGACCCTCTCCATTTCTGCGGCTGCCATCATCGCCACGATCCCTTCGTTATATGCAATAGACTCCCTTGTCACTGCAATGCTGGCCGTTGCAGTTTCGGACGAGGCCACAAACACCGTCCTAACAGACATGGAACTCTACGACCCAACCAAGGAAGCATTATCCAAGCACTCATCTGTAAATAGCAACATAAAAAGCCTCGCCGAGCACGAAGACGCAAATGAAGGCATTCAGCTTATGTCGAAGATCAAATTCGCAAAATCGCAATCCGCCGACTCCACTGAGAGAACGTGGTTCCATTTCTGGCGCTCACAGAAACCCACAAAGCCTAAGACCAAGAAAATCATGGTCGAAGAATTCGACCTAGAAAAGTATGGACGCTACGGCTACGGCTCCTCGCGGGAGGGACAGAAGCTCCCGGGCTTGACGCGGGGATGCTTACGAATCCTCTTCTGGGGGCTGGATATTCTTGTGCGCATACTTACCATGATGGTAAAGATAATCGCCTGGTTGCTGGTCAATCTCACTCGATGTGCTACTAGCGCGAAAGCTTAACGATTAACGATCTAGACTAAATGTCTGATGGCATTTAGATGGGACGGGACGACGAGAATGCTTACGATTGATTGCCTGGCGTATTGCTTATATTGTTTACACTTATATACTTCTTTTTTTTGTAATGCTTTGCAACATACCTTCACTTCGTTCAAATGAATCATGATTAACCTCCGGCTCTTCGGAAAAAGCTCCCTAGTCTTGAGATAAGCAGGATTATACATACTTCGGAGAGATTGCGTGACATTCCATCGCTGTCTAGCCCAATCGTGTCATGCGTTCAACTCTCGTCGTTAGAAATTTCTCAGCTTTCATGCTAACATGGGAGTTTCTAAATGGTTTCTGAATCGCTAAATTTCCGAAAGAATGCGAAAACTGCTAAAAATTGACCCCCTCACTCCAGCCATCTCAATATCACGAACAGGTCAACAAAAAACCACCCAGGAAACATCTTCTACCTCATCTATACATAGTAAAGTAAAGTAAACACTAAACACTCTCCAAAGCACTCACTACACACACCACAGTAACAGATCCACCCTACCCAAAAGATCCCTAAAAACAGAACACCCAAATAACCTTCCCTACCTTACCTTACTCCCCGCTAAAAATAAAACCCGCAACATTCCAACAACATCATCGGCATGTCCACGCCCACGCGTTTCACACTGTAACCCGGAGACCATTCCCTAACCCTACTCACACCTCAAACGCAGGACCAGCAGGTCACATACCGAACCGCACATCAGATCCTTTTGCCCTTGGCAAGGGATGTCGACCCTGAGTCGAAGTTTGGTTCGTTACTCTGGAGAGCGTGTTGCTAGGTGCTACGTGCGTATAGCTTTTTTTCTCTCTTGAATGGAGTATGAATGTGAATGTGATGTGAATGTGTGTGTGGAGTTGGGGTATATATTTGATGATTTCTACGGGCTTTTCTCGTCTTGGTTTTTGTTCTCTCTTTCTTGTCTGTATAGATATTGATTATAGACCCTGGACATTGGTTGAGGGATTATCTATACTTTGTTCTTATTCCTTATTTGGTTATAATATCACATAAGGTTTCTTTTAACTTGAAGATTATAGAGATCTGAGATCTATTGCAAAGGAAAATGAGAGCACCACACCTTTTCATGGCCGCTCTTGCGGCCAATCTTGCAACAGCTGTTCCTCACGGTCAGGATCAGGGTCAGGGGCCCAGTAGTCCGCAATACAAGGTTCGTTGATGCTATTCCTATCCCACCCAAAGAAAACGAAGCTAACAAAAGATGTTAACAAAAAAGAATATAATGGCCCTTCCAACCCAAAGAACCAACATGAATCTCCCCATGCGAGCCAGCCACCCCATGATGCGAGTCGACGACCCCGACACCGACGACAGCCAGGCCACACCAGCCCCGACAGCGACAGACGGACCCAGAGTGATCACCGAGCTTGTTACCGAAACAAGCACCACCTGTAACTGCCCGACGGGCTCGGCGTCGGCAGAACATGTCCCACTTAGCAGCCAGGCTTATGTGGGTGGTAGTTCGAGTTCTTTGGCGTTTGGGGCGAACGTGGATGCTGTGCCTAGTGCTGGAGTGGAGAGGGGGCCTGTGGTTGGATCTAGTTCTGGTGCGGGAGTGTATGGGCCTGCGTCTACTCAGACTGTCTATGCTACTCCGGCGGCCGAGTCTAGTGTCCGTGTGTTTGGGTCGGCTTCTAGCGTCCATGTCGAGGGTGTACCTGTCGCTGCGTCTAGTGAAGGTGTCTTTGGTCCTGCTTCCACCGAGACTGTCTGGGCCACGGTTGTGTCTAGTGTCAGAGTCTTTGCTCCTGCGTCTAGTGAGGTTGTGAAGGCTACACCTGCGGTTGAGCCTAGTCAGGTTTTCGGACCCGCTTCCACCGAGACGGTGTGGGCCACAGTTGTGTCCAGTGTCAGAGCCCATGGTCCTGCATCTAGCGAGGTTGTGAAGGCTACTCCTGCGGCTGAGTCTAGTGTCCGTGTGCCCAGGCCGGCATCTAGTGCCAATGTGGAGGGAACATCTGCGGTTGAGTCTAGCCAGGCCGTCTTCGGACCTGCGTCTACTGAGACGGTGTCGGCCACGTCCGCGGTTGTCTCCAGCGTTAGAGTCTTTGGCCCTGCTTCTACCGAGACTGTTGAGGCTACCCCTGGGGCTGAGTCGAGTGTGCGTGCCTTTGGTCCTGCGTCTAGCGAGGCTGTGAAGGCTACCCCTGGGGCTGAGTCGAGTGTGCGTGCCTTTGGTCCTGCGTCTAGCGAGGCTGTGAAGGCTACGCCTGTCGCGGAGTCTAGTAAGGGAGTCTTTGGTCCTGCGTCTACCGAGATTGTGAGGCCTACGCCTGCAGTTGTGTCAAGTGTTCGGGTGTTCGGCCCCGCATCCAGTGCTGACTTGGAGGCTACACCTGTCGCTGCGTCCAGCGAGGCAATCTTCCGTCCTGCTTCCACTGAGACTGTAAAGGTTACCCCCGTGGCCGCAACTAGTACTCGGGTGTTCGGTCCCGCATCTAGCGCGAATGCGAAGGCCACACCTACCACTCTCTCCAGTGGAAGGGTGTTTGGTCCTGCATCCAGTGAGACCTCATCCCGGGCGTTGTTCGGTACCCAGGTGGCTGTGCCGAGTGGGGTTGATCCTCTTCGCAGCGGTGCACCCAGTGGCACGCCCAGTGGCCGGCCGGATCAGTTCCAGACGTTCCAGGGAGCCGCACCGGAGAAGATGGTGCCTGTTCTTGCGATGATGGGGCTTTCTGGATTGCTCGGGGCTTGGTTGGTGCTCTAGAGTATGCACTGTGGTAGTTATTGATGGGGAGGGGTTTTATGAAGAGATGATTGTTATTATATTGTTTTCATGTAGTTTAAATTAGTGCTTGATATAGTCCTGGTTGGATATTTATTAGGGCTAGATAATGTTCGCGGTCGTTCCTTATGCCATTAACTTCGTCTCGTCTTATGATATTCCTTATTTCGAGCATCCACGACTGAGAAAGGGATAGTAAAGCAAGCTTGCCGTGTTCTTAAAGTGAGCTGGATTATACGTGAACCGCCTCTTGAACCTTAGGGTAAAGGTTGACCAGGCGATACCATAGGTCCGGGTGGTTCTGGATCATCACCTGCGGATCCCACGCCATGGCTGCGAAGATTGTCTCGATACCACTGCCCACCGGTGTCATAAAGATCTGGCAGACCTGTAGGCCGATCACGAAAGAGAATGCCATAATCACGGGTGTGAATTCCCCACCGCTGTTGTAGGCGGGGTGGGTATACTGAAGGTACAGATACGACAGCAAGGCACAGACATATGACACAAAGACCGAGCCCATGGTTAAGACGGGTCCCATGAGACAGTCGTTCACGAGCGCGTCAACGCCCCGGTCTTTCATCATGGTCCATGTATCTTTCGCAGACTCGATGTATGGCTTGCCGTACAGGGCAATGTGGCAGAAGGCGTAACGGTTAAAAAAGGTAACTAGCCAATCCAGCATGGAGATGAAGCACCCAAGAATCCAGAATGCAATGCTACCCAGTAAGTTTCCTTCTGCCGCCTCGTGGCGCTGTGCGACTGAGCACGCCTGCCGGAGCATGTTGATGAGCGCAATGATCAAGCTGCCGAAACTGATGCTGCCGAACGAGTAGGTTGTGGCGCGCTTGAAGGCGCCACGAGTGGCTCCCTTCGGCATGCCGTTTGGCGAGTTGCTCCAGAAGTACCAGGTTCCGTAAACCCCAGCGATAGTTGTGTGGACGGTGTTCTTCAGCCATTCGCTGAACCAATACATGGCGAATGTCACGTAGACGACCAGACCTATCACTCTGCCCGTACTGCAGCCCCCACCGTCACGACATGCCGGGTTAACCCCGCCGCTGTTGGGTTCGTAAGCGACATAGATCGAGACCAGGGTCACAGAGAACCAAGCTCCAAAAGCCACGGCGACGATGCCTCCGATCGCACTGACAAGAAACATGTGTCCGTGCTTTCTGGAAACATCGATGGAGGTCTCCAACATGAATGCCGTGAATGGAATGCGCGGAATCCAACTGATGAAGCAAATGATGGCAAAGACGCCAAAGATGAGGAACACAATACCTCCACCATATTGCTTCTTCGCCAGATAATAAATCGCAGTGGCCAAAGCGAACACAATGTTCAAAATCCCTGTAGCCCAGATAAAAACCTTAGGGAAATAGCGAGCTCCGAGGAAGTAGGCCCACGAGAAGGCCAGTGCCACGCAGAGTACAAATATAAACAGCACCAGCGTATTAGTGTCAAGAGAGAAGGTGTTGGACGAGTCATAGATGCCGCCGCCATTGAAACCTTTGTATTTCGCGTATCGGTGGATCGTTATTCCAGATACTGCAACATATCCCAGGAACACCGCGATAAGCTGCATCATCCATTAGTTTATCTCATAATGGGCAGCAACAAACATTTATACGATATACAAGAGAGGGGTTCGGAAATGGAAATGAAGACATACCAAAAGACCGGCCCAGATATCGTTAAACTTGGGTTTCTCAATCTTAAAAGCATCGTCAAAACCATAGACGGCCTGATTATAAGTCGGCGGGGGTTCGTGAGGCTGCTTGGGCTCGGGACCCCTTTGATAGTTAGGGTCGGCGTATTGATAGTTGCCATTATTGCCGTTATTATTGTAGAATGGTTGCTGCTGCTGAGGCGGAGGTGGAGGCTGGCCTCCGCCAAAGCGTTCGTTTTCGTTATAGTAACTGGCTGCTTGACCGCTCATGGCTGCATTGAAAGATCACCAGCTGCCGGGAACGGACAAAAGTTGCGAGAGACACGAGGGGGAAGATAGAAGAAGAGAAAACAGAACGATGGTGTCACCTGGGCAGGCACACAAGGCACGGCAAGGGGCAGCGCAAGATTGACTGCAACAATTTCGCATCCCTTCCGCATGCGGTCACTCAAAATTCATGGCTCCATCTCCAAGAAATGGACGATCCAACCACATCCTTTCAAGGGTTTCCTTCGCGTCATGATGATACTCGCCCACGGATCCGAGCCAATGACGAGGTTGCATTGAGGCAGTTCCAAGAAATCCAAGAGATCACATTTCCTCAGCCCTACTCTTTAGCGTCTGATAGTCTGCCATAGCGTACCACCACTGCAACTATATTTTCTAAAATCTCTTCCTCAATCCTTTTTTTTTTTTTTTTTTTTGTTCTCTTTATAATTTTTGGTAAATTCCTTCAATTGATAATTGCTCTAACCTATGTACATGAATAGTAAAACAACAGTGGTATCAGAAATTCTTATTGAAAGTAGTGCCACAGGAGATGCTTGAAAAGAAAAAAAAAAGAAAAGAAAAAGGCGCTCATGCAACATATGTACAATACATACATAGAAAGATCATCACGAACATTGTCTGCCCATTTCATGATCCAGAGATCCATTCCAATACTACCAGCACAGGTTCGCCCATGCGCAGGCAATGTCAGACCCAAGAATCAGAGATTTGACCACAGATAAAACTCCGCAATCCCAAATCCAACGAACGCCCGGCAGCTGGCCGTCAAAATGCGTCAATCAGTGAGTGAAATTACAGTTGTAAACATTACAGAATATGAAAGGAGTCGGCGAATTTCGCAAGCACTTTTAAGGTCCGTAGACAATGGTGCGCGAGGGTGGTGGGACAAAAGAACACAATAGAGAACGACGTAGAGTACCAAAATAGTATCGGAACAAGAGCATGTTTTTCTCGGGTATCAATAAAAACGATTTCGTTACAAGCAACAGCAATTTTGCAAGCCACCGTCGCAGATATTCACCGGAACGCATCTTTCATATGACGCCATCCATCGGCAATGCTGCGCTCAACCCCAGGAACGGGTGTCCGCGATCGCGTAGTCGGCCATTCATCCGTGGCGGCTTGGAGGTATCCCTTGCTCAAAGCTTTCGAACGTCGCAGCTTCTCTTGCCGAACAGCTGTCCGTCGACATGCTCGTAGCTCCTCAATGCGGCCCTGTCCAACACGATGGCGCCGTACGAAACACTCATCCAGTAGAGTGTTGGCATCCAGTAGCCTTTTTGGGACCGCTTGGACTACCTGGAAAACCTCCATGGGGTCGGATACGGCGAGGATGTCCCTTTCACAAGCCTTGAAAATGGCTAGCGAAGCTCGGAAGAATGTCTTCGATCCTTCGTAGAAAAAGACATCCCAGATGCGCAAGGTCGTCTCCAAGGGCACAGTCCCAATGTACAACGACATGAGCCAATTCGTCAGGCCAAGTGTAATATCCGGTAACCGAGAGTCGACCGTTAGCGGAGGCGTCTTGGATTTTCCGGGAGCGGAACCCGTGATTTTGTTGTAGATTAGCGGGGTAGAATCTTTCAAGAGGACCATAAGGATCCATAGATCGATATTAGCACCTTCGAGACTTATCTCGTGGGTGCCGGGGAGGTAAACGGAAGTAATGATATGCAGCATCCAAAATGCCTTCTCTTCCGGAAGGAACAGAAGGAGCAGGCCTGTAATGAAGTTGAGTGATTGCGTGTAACCGACTTGGGGGTTGTGCAACGCGAATGCATAGAGCACCCGCCGGAGCGATTGAATCATCTGCGTTTCGATTGTGACCGAGCCATGCTTCAGGTTGCTGCTACCAGAGCTAGCGCCTGAGTTCCCTAGCCCGTCAGTAGATTCCGGCTTGAAGTGGATATTATCGGGGAAAGTTCGGTGCAAGTCTCGCTCGATATGCTCCTTGTCATCGTTGCTTGGGCTTTCCATAGCCTGGCTGACAAGCTGATCATATAGTCCAGGATTACGATTCAAGTGCTCGTAGCCACCGGCATAGAAGAACCAAGCTGCCCCTCTGTACTCGGGAGGGATACCTTTGCGGACAAGACGCTTGATCTTGTTGGATTTGGGCGGGAAAGTCCTCGGTTCGGTGGTGGGCATTCCATTCTCTTTCAGCAATTCTGACCATTTAATTCTCCGACTCTTAGCAAAAGCTGCATACGGGCGACTCCAGGCCTCGTACTGTTGCAATGTGACGTGGTGACTGGTCTTCCGAAACCCATACTGATCCCTGCTCTCGGTAGGCTTCAGAAACGGAGGCGGCACTGTGCCGGGAATGAAAATCTTTGTCTCTAGTGGACTAGTATCAGATGGTCGATTCGGTGCGGTCTGGTCTAGAGGCTCGCTAAATTGCTTTTCATTCAATTGTGTGTGGCCTAAGAACTGCTCATCCAATGTATTCTGATCGGGCGGGCTTAGAGCTGGGAGTGGTGGTACCGGTGGCAGGTCCTCGGTAGCATC
Source organism: Aspergillus sojae (assembly GCA_008274985.1). Taxonomy (NCBI): domain Eukaryota; kingdom Fungi; phylum Ascomycota; class Eurotiomycetes; order Eurotiales; family Aspergillaceae; genus Aspergillus; species Aspergillus sojae. Next base: position 2,647,382 of record CP035527.1, on the reverse strand, counting down.
TAGCTCGGGCGAATGTTCATCGGAAGTGTTTCCATCGTCTAGGGTCAACTCTGTTGGCGGACGGGGGCTAAGCGGTCTTGCTTTGCACTCTCCACGCCAGTCAGGAGACCCCGGTTCTTCTGTGACGTCACTAAACCCGTCGAGATACATAGAGATCGCATCTTCCACACTCATTCCACCGTCCTTTTCATACGATCCATCTGGTGTATCAGGAGAGAGGTCGGTGATCGAGCTACTCTTCGTCAGGACACTGCTTCGCTCCGTTCCACTCGCCTGTCCAACACTAGAGCGCGACGTCATGGCGGAGTTCACACTGGAGCGGAGAGCATCTTCCCCATTGGCCTCTGTCGATCCATTATGATAAAAGCGTGGTAAGCCCAGCCCCTGTTGCGGGGATTCGTTGGACTGGCGTTCTAGGGAATGAAGGGTCTTGGGCGGCTTGCTGTGGAGCTTCGATGTAGATTTGGAAGTCCTTAACCTTGGCTGAGGAGGAGGGGTCTTGCGACGATATGCCGGACGGTCAAAGTCACTTTCTCTGGAGGGAGCTCTGGGAAAGCGTTCAAACGTTGGATTGGCAGTGGCGGCCATGCGATATGTCGGCCTGTGCGAGATATAATCACCTCCCATTCCGGGTTGGGGTGAAGGTGAGCGCAGGAAAGGATCATCCGGGATGGCAGGTGGTCTTCTCGGAGAGCGTGGGAGGGGAGGCGCACGTGGGGCGGTGGCGTTAAACTGTCGAGAAGATGGCGGAGAGGGTGGGTTAATTCTTAGAGGGTTGAGACGAGGAGGATTGGGCACTCTGCGACGATTGGAGAGATTATGTTCGCCTGGAGACGGCGGATACCGAAAGTCTCCATTTTCTGTGACCATGGCCACGATTGATAACCCAGTTCCCGCTGGACATTTGTCGATAACGAGGTCAAATGGAACGTGATTGGAAGCGAATTTACCGCTTGAGGGACCGATTCAGATACGTAAAAGGTAGTTGAGAACAAGAGGCGAACAATTGAAAGGAGAAATGAAAGGCTGAGTGAGCTGTAAATGGAGCTCGGGTGGTCGTAGTTCAAAACGAATGTTGGGATCTCAAAGCAGTCAAGCTACCCGACAATCAATCCTATAAATGCGGGAAAAAGGAACGAGTGGAGGGAAGGAAAAATAAATCGGAGAAGTTGCCCCAACTAACCACACCGGTGTTTCAATCCCATCAAAAGTCTCTCGATCCTACCAGAGGTTTACTTGGAGACTCCATCCCTCATGAGAGATGGTTTAGAACAGATAAGAGCGAACAAAGAGAGCGAAAGGGAACGAGCGATTGAAAAACCTGAGAGGGCGCAAAAGCGGAGCGCCCAAGTGGGAATGAAAAAAAAGGGGAATTTTGGTACAAAATGAAGCTAACAGCTTGTTTGAGGCTTAGCGCGGTATGGATGCGGTTTCACCAAAACAGACCCTGGTGGTATTTTTCTATTGGGTTTATTTCCCAATATAAAACCCTTTAATATTTTCGTCGGCTATGATTCGCTGTATGGATTCAAAGTGACGATCGCATGATATCAACGGCCTTGTTTTATTGATCGTTTCCTTGTATATCCTCTTGAAGCGCGGGATTTCAACAAGGAAGTTAAACATCAACGGTGGAAAAATGCGATAATGGAATTGTACATTATGTTTTTTTCTCCGTTGTCAACAATGGGTTACATACACCATTGAAATACCTGTCGCGGCACCTGACCTTGACACCCATGTCTTAACTGCAAGGTCAGAGTCCTTCATATCGCCAGTCATTATAGACACTCTCATAGTCAGTTCATATATGATAGATCATTACTCTGCATAATAATGACAGGTTATATGCACGGGGACAGTTGACAGCCAGTCATGCATCCTATCTGTCCCACAGCCCACCAGGGAGTTGGAACTGCCCCTAACCGTCCAGCTGAGATTTTGGGTCAACTTTACTCTAGGTCGTATCAAGTTAGTAGATGGTGTTCGTGTATTTTTACATTTGTTTGTATCTACATACATACAGAGCCATACTTACATCGTATCATGATGTGGGGTGTTCGTTCCGTTCCGCCTGGAGACTGCATGCATCGCTACGAGAAGTCTCCTACGGAGTACAGTCCTGCTACTACCTCACTACGGAGTAGTATGCACATTTTTTGTCCTAGACAAAACATACCTGCATAGGATGGGTTTCAACTGCTATTCGTTTCGAATTGATGACACAAAAAATTCCTATTCATCACGGCTCACTTCACATGGAAGGCTTACCAAGTCCATCCACAGATGCCCTAACTAATTCGGTGAATTAGCACTAAACGGGAGTGCTCCCGTCGTCCCGACTCCATCCATTGATACTAGCGAGGAGGACTAAAGAATCCCGTCTTAATCTTATTACTATAGGGATTTAATGGCCCGCAGCCCATTTCCCAATCCCGACAGGAATAGCACACCTGTTCTGAAGTGGAGAAGTGCCGGATTCCGTCGAGACTCGAGAGGAATCCTAACCAGACTCAGATAATTAGCATCGTCCTAACATACTTGGTACTAATATCTCGCTCCACCCTCAGAAGCCACCAAGAACACGCCGGCGTCTTCCTAGTCCTCCCGAATCCTCGAGAAAGTGGTGCTGCTTGGTGATCTTTTCCGATCCTCGACATGAGGACGCGAATCCGCTGCTCTGGATTTGTTTCGGTTGGCTTTCCCCCCCTTCTGCTTATGAAGTTGTGAGAGATCACTTCACCGTTAGCCACCCTTGCGTCGTGCCGAGCGGCTGAGAGTGGTGTCTATCGGTCATCACTATTATTGGATAAGGGGGGCGTAGATTGACTCCTCGCCTCGTTGAATTGACTTCCAGAAAGCGAAAATTTGCCTTCCAATCTCTTTTTCCTCTCTGCGGCTTGGCACCTCGTTAGATTGGCTTTCCGTGTTCTCGACTGGAAAACTCGGAATCTGCGTAAATTTCAAAGTAAAAAAAAAAGGGTGGGGATAGGCGCAAATCGAAATACTCAAAAGATACGGAGATTAGTTAAAGTAACAATGAGATTTGCTTAACCAGTGACTGTCCATAGACTACTGCACGCTTTGGTTCAGTTTTGCGTTTGCCGGGCGCGTAGATTCGTCGTATACCAGACGATGTTCTCCGATGGTACCTGAACGCAACAGATCGGTGGGTCGAAGTTGCATTGGGCGATTCGCCGGTACCCCAACAAACCAACGACATCCTGACAACAGTGCTGAAATATGACTAAAGATGGCACGATAGCGCTTAGATACTGCCTGACCTTGCATCAAAATGGATATTATTAGCTTTTTTAGCTATGAGAGTGCAGAATCTGCTCGACATTACTTGACACCCATGTTCTTCTGGGGAACGAACCGAGCGTTTGAGATTCTGCCTCTCGGCATTTGGTGTGTCCAATGTAATCTATCTGCATCGTTAGTTGGAGGCACACAGGTCAATAGTGCACGCACACGCCATATCTACCAGCAAAGGATGAGGGGAACGATCCAATTTTTGATATATATCTGACAAACTGATGTTCTTCCCAGGCATTGCAACGGCGCTTTGTCTACCCCCGTGTTTTACATCCGCATCTCGGATTCGCTGTCACCTCCGAACCATTGTTCCATGATGATGGACCCCAACGTTTCTCTCAAACAGTGGATGGAAACAGTTCCATGTCATCCCCCCATGGTCCCTTGCCCACCGTAAACGGCCCGTTAGGTAACTGGGGCCCGTTGTGAGACATTACCTCCCCGTTCATGTAGGTGGAGGGCTCAGCTTCGCCCACAACTTTCCACATCAAGAACTCTTTGGGCTTGGCTGCCTGCAGTATAGACGCATGTCTTTAGGCGCCCGCTGAGGCGGCCAGGCCGTGTTTTCTCCGAACGGCCCCATCATACATGCATTGCTCGATGCATACACAGTAGTAATCCGTCCAGGGAAATCCGGCGGTTATATCCGATCCACTTCACGTCATCGCCACCGACCTTCCTGTCCGGATCTTCGTTCGGGTAGTCACCCTTCCGTAAGGTTATACACACCCGTCAGAATCACATATCTTAAGATATCGTCCTGTTCAACCCGAGACAAGTAACCCTTGCAGCAGATCATGTCGATCCGCTTCGGAGTCGGCTGTTGTGAGCAATATCAACGTAATCCGGTCCTGGTATTTACCATCTCTGGGCCGAGTATGATATCATTGGGTTGATCGCACATGACTTGTTGTTCTAAATCTGATTTTATAGAGTGTGTTCATGTACGACGGTAAGTAATCGCAACGTGTTCCTTCCTTACGTTCACTCCGAACAATGTGTCTACTGGAAACACTGCCGCATAATGTGGAATAACAATCGGCGACGTAGTAGGGTGATACTAAGCATAATTTTTCTTACCAATGGTGATGTAATTACGGATCCCTTCACGGGTACATCATATAAACTCGTGTAAAAACCCCTGTTTTCTTTGGGTGGTTCTATGGCTCTAACCTGACATATTCACATGTGGAGCAAGGTAAGACCCTGTCCTAGAAAAGATTTGCAATGCTAATGAATGGCATAGACATCGAAGATGAGAACTCCCAAACCTGTCCCTACAGCCCCCCAAATGAGATTTTGGCGCAAAAGAAATAAATGGCGGTAGCGGATATGTACTCTTGTGTCTCCCTTATTTTCAGCTTGAACGTAAAGCCAGCCAGGTACCTCACCATTCAAAGATCAAGTAGTGTCCGATCGACGAATCTCCCTCCGAGAGCGGCACCACGAAGTCAACTCTGGGAATCGCACTTCTAGAGAACCACCCTTATGCCATCGCATACTTCCTGGTCCACTCCTGTGCGATTTCGTCATACCGTGCCCGGTCATTCTTGTACTGTTCTGCGATACGTCCCTCGACAGCATCATCAGGCATGGGCTCTACGAGCAGCTGACGCGCGAATTCAAGCACCGCCGCGATCTTGGAGCTAGGCTTCCATTCGTCGGCCCGCAGCATACCCAGGCACATGCTGCCCTTGTCATCGTTGGTCACATTAGGGTGGTAAATTTTGGTCCCGAACGAAACGGATGGCGGCTTGAAGGGGTACTCGGTGGGAAGACTGAGCTTGACTAGGAATCTGCCATTCTGATTCAGGGGCGTACGGGTCAGTGTTTCACTGCGCTAACATCAAAGCAGATAGGCACTTGTCTTCCATCTCTAGGACTTACGTGGTACGGTGACCCTTCTGGGCCGTCCATGTAAACCTTCCATTGGTAGATATCCGACTCGTTCGCTAGCTCGACGGTAATGCCATCTGGAGGAGACTCCGTGAGCTCAGCTAGCTCCTAGTAAACTGGTTGTTAGCCCCTCTGGTCGGCCAATAGTCACCGGGAGCTCTGCCCAGGAAGAGACGTGAAACTTGTGCATACCTTGGCTATCCTTTTGCTACCCATCGTTTCAGATTGTTTTTCAAAGGCCCAGAGAGCAAGTGTAGGAGGGGAAAATTCAAAAAGATGGTAAGAGCTCTCGGATAGACGGAGCTCTACTGGGTCAGACGATGAAAGCTGGGAACCTTGGTTCGAAGAATAAAGAACACCCCAGAGCTGATACAAAGCCAAAGAACCAGTGTAACTAAAGATTGACGCAGGGGTTGAAAGGACCGCAAGCGTTAAAGAGAGTGTGTTGTCCAAAGTCGAGTCATCCTCGAGCTCAAGCAAGTCGGCGGGGCCGCCGAGCCGATCAGGCGGGGCGGAAAGTTGAATGAATGGACGACGTCAGAGCGGCCTTGTGTATTTAATCTTTGCTTTATTTAGAAATGACCTTCATCTTTCCATCCCCTTTTTTTGGCGCTTATTACCCTCCACCGCTGAAAATCATTTGCGCACAATTCTTGGTGGCAAAGGCCATGCGTTCAATCTTGCTAATGGACCCCTCTGACTACTGGGTACTATTATTGCCGCGTTATTTTTCTGTGTTCTCGGTGCACCATGGCCCCAGGGTTGCATCGGGCGTTACTATTAGAACTATAATTACCCGCCCACGCGATCCATGCACAAGATCTCGCCTACACAGTACGCTGAACAGTATCTCCCAGAAAACAACATCCAGATGTCAACAGTAATCATTGCCGAACTCCAATCCTAGAAAGGTGTTACTACTCTCTTTGTAACATGACCATCAAGCCCATAATTCCAAGGAGGGCTGTCTTAAGCCACGGGTACTCGCTGAGCAAGATAGTCACATATCCCACCATGGGGATATACCCCCGTACACTGCCAACGATGTCTTCCTCGCGGTTGAGATAGTCCTGGCCTCGTGCGTACAGCTCAACATCGTCAGCGACGTTGTTGTCGCCCTTGGTAAGAAGCATATTGTTGGGGATCGGTGAGGACCTAGACGGAGAAGCGATGATCCGTTAGTGATGATATTCTTGTGCCACTTAATGCATCAAGGAGAACAAAGGGCTGGACATACTCGGAAATCTCCTTCACTTTCTTCGTCTTTCCTTCGATTTCTGGGAATGTTCTCACGACGCGATGCACAATAGGAATGTCCTTGCCCCGGACGTTGTAGACGACGATCTCGCCTACCTCAGCTCGCGGGCTTCGATTCCATAAGAAAAGTAGATCTCCTCTTTGGAATGCCGGCTCCATACTACCGGATAAAACAACTACAACAGGGCTCGAGGAGGCAGTGAACACGGAGAGGCCTTTCCACATCATAAATGCAGTAGAGAGCACCAGCGCGAAGTTGAGTACCTGGGCGAGTGACTGCCGGGCATTGGATAGATTCGACGAGAGAAATGACAACATTTTGGCGACCCTACTCCGACAGACGATACCAAATCAGTCACCGAATGATAGAGAATAAAGATGCTTGTTCGAATCGTTTGTTGACGGTGTAGCTAAGAGTGCCTATGATCGCGGCGGAGGAAGCTTCGGAGGTTCGACGGAGGGGATGTTCGCGAGTAATGATGGTGTGAAGAAATAACACTTCCGATTAAATGTCGCTCACTTGAACGTATTAGTCGTGTCACACTTTGCTCAACAGACGGCTGGTAGTGGGTGGTTGTCAGCCGGTTGGGCAAAGGGAGATGTGTCCTTCAATGTTGCCCGTACCAAAAGGCCATGTGGTTCCTGCGCGGCGCTCGGTAGCTTTTCCGTGCAGACCCAACCACTCAACCCTGCATTTTGATTGGACTAAACATGAACTATAGTGCAACGTTCCAGAACACTGATATGAAAATAATAGTACAACTAACGGACTCGTGGATTCCCAAATTCAGTTTCATGATCATAACTAAGGCTATCTATCTACGCAATGGTAATCGAAGAGCGACACAGGAAAACAAACCAAAACGGAAACAAAACAAGACAAAACCTAAACCATCAAGCAATACCCTAACACCTCAGACGCTGGTCGATGGCTGGTGGTCAACTTCCCAGAACTTCTCCTTCTTTCCCTTCTTTGTGATCATACCGACTATATCAAAAGGATCAAAAAGGGTAAGTAGGAATGGTCGACGATCCTCGTAGCCCGGTCCCTCTACTTCGGTCACACCATCCGTTGCAAGATAGATCCGGTTTGAACGAGGAAGCCATCGCATGGGATGAAAGACGTTGAGAAGAGTGGTGTTTGCGAACATAACGACAGTCTCAAATACCCAGAAGAACCACTCATCCTTAAGGATGGGACTTATATCGTCAATGTTGCTGGTGTTCAGACTTGCAGCTGTGAAATACTCGACAGTTCGGTAGATCGTACGTATGGTGATGAGTGTGCAACTGCAATACAACACATAAAGGGCCCTCTTCACTTTGCTGTTCATAACACCAGCGCGATGGCAATTGTAGTAGAACTTGCTAGCCAGAGCAACAAACCCTGCCATCAACGCGATCTGCAAGATCAGGGCAGCTTTGAGTAAAGCCTTGCCTGTATTCTGCGTACTTTCAGGATTGCTTGTATTGGCGACCAACGATGCTCCATTTGCTGTTATGACCTCGATCACGATACCCATGGCAATGAATGTGGTGAACACACGGCCTGGATGCATTGGAGAGTGATAGGGGATGTAGTAAAGGATACGGCCCAGAGTGAAGAAGTTGGCTCCTTCATAGACAGGACTGACATTCGGTTAGCTTCTTCAGTAACTAACATACCATGAAGAGAACTTACGGCCCAGCTAAGAGGAAGACAGTGCTTGAAATGAAAACACCCAGATTGTCCCAATGCCCGAATGCCCCGATGGTGCGCATCACGAACCCTGCGGTGAAGAGTAAAGCAGACCAGGGTAGTAGGCCTGTTACTTTCCACGACTTATATTTGCTTCAAAGCAATACTAATTAGTCTCGAGCCTCTATGATACAGGAGGTCCAACATACAAGCATTGATAGCCATGCATGATACCGGATAATGCGAAAAGAATTGCAAAAGCAATCGGCGCGCCTTTGTTAGGCGCATAGTACCAGAGACTCCCCTCCTCTGAGCTAAGTCAGCGATGAACAGTTGTTGGGGCAAGTCGGAGGGTGAACATACGGTAGGGCGACCTTTTGTCGATCATAGTCCTGAGATAGTAGTGAAGGTATATAAATTCGGATAGAAACACAATTTACTAGTAGTCGACAACGACTCGGACAACAATGAAAAGGATAAACATGATACAGATTCTCGAGTGGTGTTCTATGAAGCTATGGCTATCTATATATTGACAACAGGTCCTCAAGGAACTATCAACAAGACACAAGCGAAAACGAGCTGGCCAAGATAGGAAAGTGGAAGTAGCTCTGGATCTGGTTCAGATCAAATACAAGCCTCAATGAGTGTCCAATGACACTGACATTCTCGCAAAATCAGCCTCAATCTAGAGTGTGGTAGAGGTGGATTTAGTGGGTACCGTTCTTTCTTAGTTAGTCTAAGCAATTTCTCTTACCCAAAACTGATTACTTTCTGGAAACGAGGCTGACTTTCCATGCCACCTTCGTTGTCATTTGAAATCATACGGGAAGCTTATAATCCCTAGGATCGTCAATGAAAATCGAATTATCTATCGGGCGTATGCATAGAAATATGGACTTCGCTGGTCACCATCCAGTTTGTGGTTCCACTTAGCGAATACGAGCAGGGCTGAGCCAAGGAGGTGGCCAGAGTAGATACTAGGCTATCACGGGATGAGACCTCGTATAGAGAGTTTCTAAGTCATGGAAAAAGGTCCCTGACAACGGGCAAAAGTATGAAGTGTGGTATTTGACGTAACAAAAGTTGTGGTGGTTAGGGCTGCACCTAGGGATGGAGGCTTTCGGCCTGATGAAGGGGGCATCAACCCCATTTCGGCTCGTGAAGATGAAGTTGCCTGGCCAACAGGACACTAACCTAAAGGGGAATGACAGACTCAGCATGACATCTCAAAGTGGAAACCCATCAACTGCTTCACGTTATAACGATCCGACTAAGCCAGGCCAACGTGGAGACCGCGATACTAACCCACTTCTTGCTGTTGTGTCTCCTCTTATGTGAACAATCGACAGACAAGGACCCGCAGCTATGAATCCAGCGAAGCCCTCCCAATCGTCACTATTTCAGGTGTACCTCCGCCTTCGTCCGCCCATCTCTCAGCAAGATGACCAGGCTGAACGATGCTTAACAGTCGAGTATCCAGAATCTCAAGATGTTGTTGAGCATGACCAAGAAACCCCAGCTCAAGCGGCAACTCATATTATCCTGCAACCGCCAAGCGATGCTAGGAAGCGGGCAGTTGAGAAATTTGGCTTCACCAAGGTGTTTGAAGAGTCGGCTTCTCAGTTGAATGTGTTCGAAGACACAGGACTCGATTCAATTATACGGGGGGTATTGCTCGAGGGGAGAGATGGCTTGGTCGCTACATTAGGTGTGACAGGAAGTGGAAAGGTGGGATCAAATGCAACAAGATATGAAGCAGTGCTGACGTCCATGTACAGAGCCACACCATCTTGGGTTCGAAAACCCAAAGAGGTCTCACCCAGATGAGTCTTGATGTGATTTTCAGATCGTTAGCCTCGACAATCAAACCACCAGACAATTCTATCAACCCTCTACTCCTGTCCTCGGTTGCGTCGTCGGACCAGTCAGAATCGCAGATATTCACGGCGCAGACGTTTCTCGAAGCTGTATATGGAGACCAAAGTGCCGACCGTGGTAGGAACTCTAGAGCACAGACCCCAATGAGCTCTTCCAGAGCTCAAACCCCTCTGACGGTATGCTTCCCTCCCCAGAGCCAATTGCTCAGGTCCTCGGTTTTGCGCCCTCAAGCCCCCTTTCCAAGTCGTTTCTGCGGCCGTAATATGGCGCATGGCCTACGCAATGGGTATTCCCCAACTTTAAACCATATGAGCCTCCTTAGCCCAAATGCTACCATCAAGGCGAGCCCCAGACAAATGGTCCCTGGACTTTCACTTGCACTTTCATACACCCAACCTAGCTTTATTGGCATGAATCGCGCTAAACAATCTCAAAATTTAAAGGAACCGGCACCTGCCATTATTTTCCCCCGTCGTAATCTTCCCCAGCGGCCAAATGCTCCACCTCGTTCGCCCGATGTTACCCATCTCACATTGGAACTGAATCCTAACTCTGAATATATCGTACTGGTGTCAATGTATGAAGTCTATAATGATCGCATCTTTGACCTTTTGTCGCCAGCGATAGTTCCAGGCCAAGGAAGTACCGTGTCGCGAGGGGGAACTCACCAGAAGGACAGACGAAGACCCCTCCTTTTCAAGTCTACTGAAGGATCTCCCGACAGGAAGGTCGTCGCGGGCTTACGCAAAATAGCCTGCAGTACTTACGAAGAGGCACTGGCAATTTTAGAAGTCGGGCTCACTGAGCGCAAAGTCACGGGCACTGGCGCGAACAGTGTCAGTTCACGGAGCCATGGATTCTTCTGTCTCGAAGTCAAGAGAAGGATGCGCAACAAGAGAACGGGAGAAGAAACATGGATAGGGAACACACTTACAGTGGCAGATCTTGCTGGTAAGGTGACAAATCGAGGCGTAGCGTAAGAATGCTAATCATGCTCTAGGCTCCGAGCGTGCAAGAACCGCCAAAACGGCGGGATCTACCCTGGCCGAGGCAGGCAAAATCAACGAGAGTCTGATGTATCTCGGTCAATGTTTACAAATGCAGAGCGAGATACAAGAGGGGAAGGTACGATTCACTTTCACGCTTACGAGCGTCCCCTTCTGTCATCCTTGCTAATTATCATAGACTGCTCTGGTCCCATTCAGACAATGCAAGCTCACTGAGCTACTATTCTCAAACTCATTCCCATCATCTAACCAGGCGCCTGGTCCCAATCGCCACCCGCAAAAGGCAATTATGGTCGTGACCGCTGATCCTCTTGGAGACTACAACGCAACTTCGCAGATCCTACGCTATTCGGCTCTTGCGCGGGAAGTCACCGTACCTCGGGCTCCATCTGCGACAGAGTCTGTCTTCTCTGCTACAGTTGAACCTCGCAAGTCTTCTGCTAGCGGCCGCTCTACGCCAAATATGGCAACCAGTGAAGAGCTCGAGAAAGCATTAGCCGAAATCAACAGACTGACGAAGGAGAATGAGGCACTTTCCGTGAGATTAGCAGAAGAAGAGATCATGAGAGTAGAATTAGATATGAGACTGAAATCTAGTGAAGAAACATGTCTCACGATCGAGCAGGAAGTGCGTGAAGAGTGCTGGGCCGAAATGGATGAGAGGATGGAGGAAGAGAGAAAGAAGTGGCAAGTTGCTTTGGAGGAGCAGGTGAGCACCTTGACTGACACATAACTTTGAGCATTTCGCTGATCATTACAGGCTGGTCATAACGATGAACACCTCGATAAGAAGATTGAACTATTGTCTCGTGGTTTCCAAGGTACTGTTTCCATTCTTTCCATATCGCACAGATGATTTGTAGTCAAACTAACAGATGCGCCTAGTCCATACAGATCCCGAGCCTTCTAGGGACGAGAAGGTGGAAGAACTGGAGTTCGAAATTGACCAGCTTCGCAGCAAGGTTACATCTTTAGAACGTGAACTGATGTGCCGGTCTCCTACGAAGAAGTCCAAGTCTAAAAATACACTCGAGCCGTCTCGCAATTCCAATATTCTTGGTCGCGAAAGTGACATTGACATGGCACTCCAACGGATGGATCAGTTGAAGCTTGCAGACAGCATGTTTTCTCCTGCTCCGCCTGCAGGCTCCCCCGGAAAAAGGCTAAGGAAGATGGCAACCAGAAAATGGGATTTCGCCCCCGAGGAAGACATCTGAATTCCCTAATGATACCCTCCACAGACTCTTTCAGATTGAAGTTTAGACACGCCCTATCCTTTAGCTTCATTTTTTTTTTTGACATATCGGAACGCTTATTCACTGTACATTATATGAGGATCATGGGCGTTATTTTGTGGCGTGTGATAGACTGGGGATTGGGGTTACGAAATTTTATGTATAAATATTAATTCTTGTTTATGGTACACATGTTAAAATACCTCCTTTACCGTGTACTTCCTCGCACCTGAACGCCTTTGACCGTAGCAAAATAAAAGCAGATGATTTCCATCATCTAGTCGTTGGAGTTGGCCTTGGGATATTACTGAGGCAACTCATGAAAAAAAGCCCTAGAGCTCGAGTGCCTCAGATATCCATTGCTTCCGAATCAGACACATGGTCACTTTCCTGATCAGCCTCAGCAGCAGCGGGCTGCTCGCCCCCGTCGTCGACATCCATTTCGTTGGCTTCGTTCCCATCAGCTTCGCCCTCAAGCTCGCCATCACCTTCCCCCACCCCTTCTTCTTCCTCAGCAGCTTCATTATCCTCTTCGTCTTCTCCCTCGCCTTCACCTTCACCCTCCCCCTCTCCGTCAATCTCGGCTTCATCGCCATCAGCACCATCTTCGCCTTCCTCTACCATAGTCTCGCCTTCGTCGGCCATGGTCTCTCCTTCATCACCAATGTCAGCATCTTCCTCCCTATCACCGTCTTCTTCCCCGTCGCCGGCCCCTTCATTAGCTCCGTCTCCATCAGCGCTAACTGCAGCCGACATTCCCACTTCCGGATCCAAAGATCCCCGATCCTGCAGATTAGGGAACAACAAGCTGCGCTCCGCCGCAAGCTTGGATAATTTCTCATCATCTATCTCGCTCAGCTCGCTTTCATCATCAGCACTGTCATGCAAGCTATTAGGAATATCGCTCTGTTGCCCTGAGGCCAGTTCGTCAGCTATAGCAGCAGATGTAGCGGTATCCTTCAATTGCTCGGGAGCAGAAGTGACCGCGCCGACGCCGTGGGATGGTTCACTTTCTGCAGCGGCCGGTGCTTTGGCAATAGGAGCGCGAGGCGCGAGTTTGCGTTGGACGATTGTCTCGGCCCGTTTCTGGATGTCGCGTCTTGCGATGCCCTTTGTGCGGCCGCGGGGTGCTGGGGCTTCGGATGCAGGCGCGGAGGTTGGGGGTGTAGGAGTGTCTGCGGCGCCATCGTTGGCCATAAGAAGGTGGTCTACCTTCATTTTCTCTTTGTTTTCTTCATTCGCTTGTTCGATGACGTTGGGCATGTTGACTTCATATAGGCGTGAGTAGATGTCGGCGATGAGGTCTTCTAACAAGGAGACTTTCATGAGGTTGTTGTTTAACTTCTTTAACTCGACGGCGTCGCGGAGAAGTTCGAGGAGTGTTATGCTTTCTGGAGCTAACTGGGGGAGACCCTCTAGGCGAGCTGTGTTTGCGACGAATTCGTCCCACCCGATGGGTTTGAAGACGCTTTCATCATGTCCTTCGTTAATGTTTCCTGCTTTTCGTATGACTCGTGCATAGGTTAGACAGAGGTCCTCCCATAGTTTGGCATGATTGATGAAATCGCCCTGCTTTTTCCTGACTCGACGTAGTAGTTGGTCGAGGCTTGCACGATCTTCCAGCTGTTCTAGTAGAGCCACGAAGAAATACACGTATCGTGTCGTGTAAACGAAGTGTCTACCGGGGCGCTCATTCTCAGGCCTCCACACTTGGATCGTCATTGTCTTTGTGAATATCTGCTGTGTCAGTTCACCCTTGGCTCCTGCAGCTGCGGCGGCGTCCTTGTCATCGTCATAAGTGATATGTGCAGCCTAATTCAGGTAAGTCTTGGTTCGTTACAGGTAATAGTGCAAATTCTTAAACTTACCCTGACAGCCATGCGATGGTGCCAGTTCGACTTGTCGGCATGCTTTAGGTTTCGAATGACAGACATTATGTATGGCTTCCAAGGGGCGCCTTCCTCCGGAGGTGGTACCTTTCGCGCCCAAGGAGTGGCCACCAGAGTCTTGCTTCCTTCAGCCGGCTGAAAAGAAAAGTTAACTGCCACTCACACATCGTCAAAACTAAATTGGGGAAATATAGCGTACCGTAACTACTCCTCTATGAACTAGTTTGTGAACAATGGACACGAGCTTATAGTGAGGTTCGAAGATAGGATCCGACCGAGAATCCCTCTTCTGAGGCAGTGCATCAATAGAATCGAGCAGAGAATCTAGGAGATCATCAAGGTGGACGTGCTTTGATGTGCCCCTGACGGAGTCGTCACAGCTGAACATTTTCCAGAGACATTTACTTAGCATGTAGCGAGTCCTAAGTCACGGTTAGTGGCCACCCTGTCAGTTACAACGAAGGAATGACATACATCCAACTCTTGGGCTTATCAGGAATGGCACGCTTAAGGAGGTAACTCGCAAGATTCCAGACGGAGTACAACCTCATCTCCTTGAATGGAAGCGCTTCGTACATCTGTTGGTTCTCTTCACTGTTGTAATGTCGAGTGAAATCGGAAAGGCTAAAAGCGGCCATGGATAAGGGTTCTCGAGAAGACGAGTACAAACGGATTCCAAAGTCGGTGTAGAGGTCGGATACGAGCGCTCGAGTCTCCGGTGTAGGATCTGCGTTTCTTGCTGCCGTTGCAACAGCCATGGCATAGCTGTGGATCGCATAGCGTTGCCAAGTCACCAACTCTGTGCGGTTATTATTGATCTTATCCGCTGACCACGTTATATCCTCCTCCAGCTTCGAATCATAGGTCTGGGCAAGTCGATACCAGGATTCCCATCTCTGCGTGTTGTGTTCCAAGTCCTGTCTGAACCACGTGATAGCTTCGTCCAAATCAGTAGTTGGAACGGGGTTGAGACGCTTCTGAGAGCGGAATTTGGTCAGCGCAGCATGTCCTAGCAGGAAGTACCATCCATTCTTCGCAATGACCGCACTCTCGGTGGGCACCGGGAGCAACGCAAGATCTTCAACTCCCCGAACGGCACGGAAGATTTCCGTTGGGTTTAGCGGTGATTTCAAGTAAGCTGTCAGAATGCGCTTATTATAGGATAATGGGGGCGATGACTTTGTGGTGCCGATGGCTTGTTGCATCTTCTCAATCGTGTACTTCAAATCAGATTTTGACAGATCCCTGATGTTCATCTTCTTCGCCTGCTTCATGACAAAGTCAATCATCATGATAGCTGTAGAGCGATCCAGTTTCTCCGGTGGACAGCCGTGGTCCTCCAGATAACCATCAACTGGTGACAATTTGATGCCGTGTATGTCGTAAAGTAGTTGACAGATATCATACTCATAGTCCGCTTTCTCATCCAAGGAGAAAATCTCGGATTTAACAAGCTTAAGGAACTGCTTGTGGGAACGTTTGCACATCTTCCTGATGCCCAAGGCATTGTGCACAGAGCGCAAGTAAAGAATGCGGTCCTCAAGGGGTGTCTCGAAGAGCTCTGGATTCTGCGCAATAGCTTCTCTCACCAAGGTATAGTGAAGGATCCAACAACGGACGTGCATTTCCCGCAGCTTATCCCTGAAACTTTCCAACGACTTTGCTAACGCTCCGCGTACGTCGGAGCCAGACAGCTGGCCCACACGAACTGAGTCTTCGTAAAGCACAAAACTGTGAAGTAGTTTCAATACTAGCGTTACTGCAGATAGCGAGGATTTGACGTGGTCCATATCAAAGCATTCGTATGCCTTGGCTGGCTCCTGTAAAACTGCTGTTATGGTCTTATTCAATATTCCATCGAGAGACTTTAACCAACGGAGCAAAGTGATTTGGCGGTGTTCACTAGGCTCTTCTAGATGTGCAGGGTTCCAAAGCTCTCTCACAATAGTTTCAATACTCCGTAGGTGGCACGACACCACTTTCGGTGCGTAATCGATCTTCTTGTACGCATCTTGTAGCCTCCTCCATAAGAAAAGCCTCAGTGTAGCGTCCCCTCGATCTAAGAAAGAACCCATTTCGTGGAGCTGTGACGTCGGTAGCGAATGTCCCTGTTCCTCTGAAGTGTTTTCTTCAACAAACTGGACCGAAGCAGGTTCCAGAATAGGTTCTATGGTTTCGATGAGTCCCACAGGATCTTCTGATTCAGTATTAAAGATTCTCATGAAGAAGTCCATAGACTCCAGCTTCGAAATCTCTTGCTCAACGGCCTCAATTGATATTTCCGCCATAATTGCGTTGTTTACTAGACTTATCACTGGATCCTCCAAGCGGCTGAGCAAGTGCTTCAGTTCCTGAAGACAAAGTAATACATGTTCCCGCTCGGCGTCCGTTGTCATGTTCGAGTGGAAGGTGGAGGCCCAGATATGACGAAGAACAATATTATCCTGATGTCTGCCGGGTGAAGAGTAATCCATGAAGTGAGTCAGTGAAGTACGCGCTAGTAAGCTCCACCGTGCTAGTCGATCTTTTTGCTGTACTCTAATGCCTTGGTCGATTTCACTGTTTGGGTTGTTAATGGAAGCATATATATCAAGATGGAGCTCAAATATGGCTTGAGCCATCTCGAGATATGCGAAATGATTCGTAGTGTATTCAAACGGCGTGTCAGCGCTAGCGCCAAGGATTTGGCATTCAAGAGCCTCAATATATTCGCTCACTCCCTTGTAGATAGTTTCATCTTCGCGTATCAATATTTGTACCACCGTCTCTTTCAGTGTGTCTGGCCATTGGAACAAAGTGTAGGTCGAATTCATAATAGGGAAGGTTGAAGTGCCAGATACACCATCCTGTGCAGAAATACGTCCGTAATCCGGCATAAGAAGGCATTTAAGCCACTCAAAAGCGGCTTCACGGAGATGGAACCATCCATCATTGATGGTATTCATGAGCATGAGTAGTTCCTCAACACCGGAGAGAACTTGCTTCATCCCGAGCTTCCGGGCAGACTTTCTGGAGTGCTCTAGGAAGATAGCGAGTCCAGACTTGCCCATCCCTTGAATGTCCTGAAGCGCCGCAACATTATCACACTGGAGTGTCGCCTGAGACTTTCCTTCGTCCCAGCCCTTCATGATGTGCCTCAAATCTCGAGGCAGAATGTACTCAGCCTTCCCGTTGATATCACTATCTGGGAGGTCTTTCCCACCAGGAGTAGGAGACATTTGTTTCCTTAACTCATCAACTGACCCTAAGTCTTCAATCCCCAACTTGGACAACAGAGATTCCACCGTGCCGAACATCCATTCGTCAGCTCTAACGAAAACTTCTAGACGGTCTTCGTAGTATTTGTTATGGTCAAATGAGACTTCATCAGCTTGTAACGAAGCCTCTGCATGTGATTCTCGTAGACGGGTTCTTCTGCTCTTGGATCGAACGCTTTCTGTCTGGTCCTCGGCGACGGCTGACGCAGAAGATCGCTTTCGTGCCCCATTGGTCGATGATTTAGGGTCAGCATCGTCGGCATTTGGAGCTTCCTGTTGATTAGATAGCTCGGGAGATTGTGACGTCTGGATCTCCAATGACTCTATAAGTTGCTTTTCAGCCCGTTGATCAATAGACGAGTGGTCATCGGCGTGTTCTGCGGTTGAGTCCAGCGCTTCATGCTTCACAGATGGCTGAACATCCATGTTGTTGTCATCTTCCCCCGACATGTGGGTGATTGGCTTCTGGTCACTTGAAAGCTCTTCATCCTGTGCCCTTGGTGACTGGTCTTGAACTTGTGTTTCTTTGGTCGCCGTAGCTTTCAGTTCGGGACTAAGAGCTGGTGTTGAAACGCTGACTGCAGTACCGGGGCCGACATCGATGGTGCCCTGGTCCTCGTCCGTTAACGCTTGGAGGATGGCCTTGCCAAGATCGGCCCATGTCGGTGAAAGAGGCTTCAGATCATGTCGTGCGGTGCTTAAAGCTAGGGGGCCTTTCGACGGAAGGACATCCTGGAGGTTGTCGGGTAATCCAGGCAGATACGGGTAAGGGTCACTTTGGCGCTTGAGAAATTTGAGAAGGGCTTTTTTGGGTTTCTTAATCGGAACTTGGCAAACCGATATTCTATCTTGCAACGACAGCAACGTTTCCCGAAGCCGCTCTTCTGCGAAAGTTTCTTCTAAGCCTAGCTGTTCTGTTCGGACCTCCAGGCGATTTTCATCATCTGCCAGGACACTTTCCAAGCAGTAGCGGGCTAATCGATAGCTTTGTAGGGTACTGCAGAGCCTGGCGCTTTGTCTCCAAAGGTTAAGGTCTGAGTCATCACGCTCCAGGGCTTCAGCGAAAGAGGTCAGGGCAGTGCTCGCACGCTCGGCAATTTCAGCCGAGAGACCTGGAGTGGAGTCTGACTCCTGGGCAGCATTCTCTATAATGGCGCGCAAAGAATCTAGTACGAACTGCCCGTGGTTTTTATACGCAAGATAGATGGTCTGCAGCAAAGTACTGGATGTGGAATCATTGATATCGTAATCTCCTAGCGGTTCACCACCGTCTGCATTACCAACATAGTCGGATGTCTCAGTCAATTCAAGCTCAGTAGCAGCTCTTTTGTAGTCGGAGAGAGACTCCGGGTACTTGAATATTTCCGAACTAAGAAGAGCATCATATGCTTCCGCAGCTTGGGCGTAGAAGGGGGGACCCTGTGAGTGAAGTTTCAGAGCATTTTGGTATAGCTTGAGAGCTTCCTCAATTTGGATTTCCTTAGTGTCATCAACCTCTTCTTCTACCGCCTCAGCGGGCTCGATGTTTAATGCCGCCCAGGTTGACATGTTGCAGTTTATTCAGGCTGCAGGAAGATCCCAGACATCGGTAACAAGATCGACGTGACAGACAGCATCTCCCGAAAAGGGAAGCCAGTCCCTATAGTTGATGAGACTAAGCCGTGGTGAGGAAAGGTAAAGCAGAACAGAATCCAAGCTGTCAGGGTCTAGCCCGTGACTGGGGACACGCATTTCACGCGTTCCGACATTGAATTACCAAAACGGGAATAGACCGGTGCCTGAGGACCCAGCCCGTCCACCCCCAGGCACTGAACAACTGAGGTGACGACGACTTGTTTGTTCCTGCGCCATCTGTCCTTCAAGCACGATTGATGAGTCCGTCCTGGTACTTGGTTTCTTTCTGCTTTTACTCTTGATTTAAGTTCGGTCTGCGCTTTTCCATGCGCCATGGTTGCGCCAGCTGTCCCCGAGTATGCAATTCCCCTCATTTGACGTGTTCCTGAGACCTGTTATCAACTGTACTCGGGCCACCATTGACCTCTGCGCTGACCCTTAAAATCGCTATCAGACTCTACGAAGAGGAAGACCTCTTCGCCGCTGTCGATGCACGTACCGAATCACTACAGAATTTGCGGGAATTAGGTCCGCCGGACCTGGTGTATTTGGTCAAACAACCCAAGGCCAACCCAACCCCTCAGGTGCGTTTCTAGGTGCCCCCGGTCGCTCATTGAAGGAGCGGCTTTCTCGGAGGTTGAATGACGACAGTTACTAACGGAGTGTTCATCATCACAGACCGGAGTCTATCACCATGTCACGGGCATTGATGCTTCTTCTTCCGCTAGCTTAGCCGCCTATGTAAACACGCTAACCTTCTCCCCCCTCGATAAGACGCACAAAGTGGTTTCAGGAATATACTGGTCAGGGCGCTCGTCAAACGAAATTTTATACAGTTAGAGTGGTTAACAGATTTGCAGTTGCTACAATGCCTTCTCCCACCTTGACATGCGTGTCGAAGTCAAAATTCCCGGTAGTCTCGAGAGCTACTGCATCGACGAGCGCGGGGATAAACGTGTTGCAACTGAAGCCCTATGGCTAGAGACGTTTCTGTGTGGAGTATTGCGAGCTTATACCTATGCGGACGATGGTAGCGGAGATTCGATTCGAAAGATTGTCGGAGTGCGTCGATTCAACCCAGTCACAAATACAGAGATGGAGCACAAGTTCATGGATGCTGCGGAACGGCTTTTCTTCTTGGGTAGGCAGCTGAGCTCCGATCCTGAGACTCAAGTTCCCAACACTGTCAGCAATCATCTTACTTCGGGCCTTTTGAAATACATTCGGACAACGGGACGCTACACATCTGGCATAAATCTTCTAGAAAAGCTCCGCATACGGGATGTTGAGGTCTCTTCCCTGCTAGCCCGGGTTCTTATAATGGCAGATGAGGAGGTGCAAGCAGTACGGTTGATGTACGACTCACTGCAGGACGTCCCCATGGACTATGCATTGCTCGACTGCCAGGCAGCCTTCTGTCAGAGTAAGGGAGAGAGCGAAATGGCTTTGGAGTGCGCGAAGCGAGCCGTGACTGCTGCGCCTAGCGAATTCAGCACTTGGGCACGACTGGCTGAAGTGTATGTGAACTCGGAACAATGGGACCTCGCACTTCTTACATTGAATTCATGCCCGATGTTTACGTACCAAGATAAAGACACCCCTCGCATGCCACAACCGTCACGCATCATGCTTCCTATCCTCGCAGAGAGTATGTTGGACGAGATCGATGAGGGTCAGCCAAAGCAGGGAGACCCGCATGACTATGTCCATCCTTCTCTACGAAGACTGCACGCTTCCGCATACCAGGGGACATTTCTGAAAGCATATAACCTCTTGACTAAGATTGCTGCCGCGATCGGCTGGGATCAGCTTTTGAAGATTCGCAGTGAAGTGTTTGTTATGGAAGAGGAGTATCGAGTCGAAAGACAGCATTCGAAGTCTATACGGCGCAGCAGTTCTATAGCGACCAATGGTAACGAAGACCAGCAAAATGGCACCAATGCTGAGGAACAGGATGAAAATCCGGAAGCCACCTCCAGCGAAAACAAAGAGGAGCAAGCTGGAGACTCTATTGAGAAGCCAGAACAAACAATGGCCTCTGAGGTCGTGAAGTCTGGCAAGGAAGAAGTAAGTTACGAACGTCGCCTGTCAACAGCGTGCTATCATACTAATCGCCACAGCCCGACCCGTCGCATTCATCATACACACAGTTCCGCAACAAGCGTCTCTGCGAGAGGTGGCTCGATAATCTCTTCATGGTTCTCTATGAGGATCTTCGCATTTACACCATCTGGCGCACAGAGATGGCTCAGTACCGCCAGCAGGCTATTGAATACAAGAAGTCTGCCACGGAATGGGAAATCCTGGGCGAATTAGCAGAGCGACTGCATCATTTCGACGAGGCGATCGAGGCCTATCAACACTGCATGGCCATCCGATTCTCTCCCAAGGCCATGCGGGGCGTTCTGAAGTTGTACGAGAGTAAGCACGATACAAGAGGGATGCTCGGCGCATTGATTAGACTCATTGCCTGGCAGTACCGCTGGTACTCAGAGGTATGTTTGCTTTTAATAACCCTTCGCCGAAGGCCATCAACTAACCAAACTTCAGTTCTCTCCCGAATTACTCTATCTTATCCGCAAACTCATCGAGGATGAAGGTGCCGTCAAGGTGCGCAGCATTGTCCAGGCGACCAATCTGCCACAGCCCGTACTTGATCTCACCCATCAATATTGCCAACTGTGCGCCACTTTCCGTAGCAGCGGCAGCGATGGCTAGATGTAACCCGTAAATGTCAGTGGCTGGGAGATAGCTACCCACCAGCAATGAAGTCTTTAGCAGCGGAATTATATTTACATGTCCAGGCGAGGCATCGTTGGTGGACGGTTATTGATCATTCTTATGTCTTGCCTCTTATTTGCCCTTTTCCCCCTTTTCTTCTGTGTCTTTATTTACCATTCATTTTACTTACGTCGGACACCCTGTTTCAGCACCTAATTCCCATAGAACCAATTTATGCTGTATGACTTTCCCTATCCGGTGCCTTCTCGGTCGTCCGCTTGGTATTTGCCTCTTAGCATTATGTAGATTATCCTGAATCATCTCCACACGCGACGAGAGGTAAAAACTCGCATCGTGGAAATTGGGGGGGTTACGTTCTAGTTTCTTGTTTCTCAAATGGAGGACCTGCTTCTACTCCGCAACACTCGAAGATCAAGTTGTCGACCATTACACATAGTATAGAAATATTAAAGAGCACATTCATAATAAAGGGACAGCCAGATTGACCGACCAACTCATTGAATAAAGATAAGCTAGCCAAAATAGTAGCTAGATTCCAATTACAGCCCGAACCAAATTATTTGACGTAAAGATTACAGCCCCCCAAATCATCAACACAGGTCCGAAGGACATTCACTCGTCCTCCTCTTCGACTCCAGTGTCGACTTCAGGTTCCTTCGGAACAGTCTTACCCTTGGCCTTCGCTGCAGAGGCAGCAGGACCACTGGTTTTGGCTGTCTCCTCGGGCGCTTCTTCTTCCCCTTCGTCTTCTGCTTCTGCTTCCTCTTCGTCGTCCTCTCCGACTCCGTTTTCATCGGCGTCTTTGCCGTTTTCTTTTACTTCATCCTCACCTTCTTCTTCAGCTGGGGCGGCTGCTGTCTTGCGTTTCTTGGTGGCAGGGGGGCCTGAGGATTCTTCATGTTAGCTTGTGATTTATGAAGAATAGTGTGTCTAGGTATGTGTGGGAGAGAGGTAGAGTGAAACAGAGAGATAGAGAATAGAGAAGCGCTTACCTTGCTCTTCAGCGGGTTCTTCCTCTTCCTCTTCCTCCTCATCGGAAGGAACCTCCTCTTCACTTCCCTCTTCTTCAACTTCGCTTTCGCCTACTTCAGAGTCCTCATACCTGTTTACCACGACGTTAGTCGATACATCATATCTCAACGCAGGGATAACAATAAATAAACACAGTGCATCCCAGGCAACAGGATTAATGCGCCAACCCAGGCAGCACAACGACCAGAAACAAAAAACAGATGGGATAATATTTATCCATGATGCGCAGTAAATGCGACGACGACTTTAATGAAGACAGGGTGATGAGGACGGGAAGAAAGTGCGGTGATGGATGCGCGGATGCGCGGATGCGCATAGATGAAGGGATAATAAATCGCAATACAAACTTACTCTTCTTCCTCTTCGCTCTCGTCGCTAGGGAGCGCCTGGAGCTCTTCCTCTTCTTCGGCTTCTTGCTTTCTCTTACGGGTGGACATGATGGCCTTAGGAGCTAAGTAGAGTGGAGATGGATAGAAGAGATGAATGTGATTTTTGTAAGAAGCCAAGTCAATGGCGCGTGTCTAGCTTAACAACACAGCTAATGCGCTGTGAAGATAGAGAGGAAATAAGGTAGCAATAAGGGGAGGATGATAGATAGGAGAGAGGGAGAGAAAGGAAATGGGAGGAGAGGGAGGGAGAGGGCGAAATAAAAGAACAGGGCAGATGGGGGAGTCAAGTACTACCCACGGCAGCAGGAGGGAGATTAAAGCCTCAGTCGGCGAGGGAAGGGGGGGAAGGGGACGGAATGGGTGAGCAGTAGGACTCTTACTTCAGCGATTGGAGGAAAGGAGAGAGAAGGAGGGGGGGAAGCAGCCAAAGCTTTCCGGTCAGCAGTAAACCTGGACCTGGCAGCAGAGTTAAAGTGAACCTGAGCGAGAGCTGCCGCATTTGTCGCATGGGAGATTATCGGAAGGCCGTCGATTTACGCCCTTCATGACGTGGGCATAACAGATGACCCCTTCGGATGTGAAACAGGATTGGACCTTGTTGGTGTGGCGGAGTCTACATCTCAACGGACCCCTGCAGCTCCAGGGACCCCTGGGCTTTGTGAGCGAACTACTCCGTAAAGACCAAGAGAATCTGGAGTAATACGAAGTCTATTCTGTTGCAGAAGTGACGGTAAGATGACAAATCAATCGAAGGGAAAAGTGAGGAATGTTTGGTAATGCGATACAGTAACCAGATGAACCGAGCTGCATCCTCGGTGGCAGATTACAGGTACCGAGTGTGTTCGGAGCATTCAACCCCGTGGCAATATAGTAGCATTAGCCGCAATAGCAAGACCAGTATGATGTCAGGAATTGAATTTCTTCTTATTCTCAAAATAGACTAACCCCAACATGGCACCTCCGGAACTAGTCCCATCCGGGCACAGCGTCTGATGCACGGACGAAATTGCTACTATTTCTGAATTCCCCCGGATGATTCGCGCATCAACAAATAAACACAGACCATCCTAGTCCTAACTAAGCATAATACAGTTAACTAACGAGAAATATGTCTACTAAGCAGAAGTATATACGGATACATTAGTATTTAGGTATGTATGTACGTCTCCCTTTACCCACTATTCACAAACTACTAGTACTCTCTCAATGCGCCAAAAACTCAAAGTTGGCCATGCTTGGGTCCAGCAGATTTTCATCCAATCCAAATCCATATGTGCCCACCATGTCATAGATCAGATCTGGCGGTGGAAATCCTTGTGCCATGGCATTCGCGCCACCTGGAACTTCGCTACTACTTCGATCCGCCGGTCCTCCTACGGGCGGTCCACCTTGCCACGCCGTCTCCCAGGAATCAAAGCGATCCAGCATCTTACCCAAGCCACGCGCAATATGCCTCGTCAGATGCCTCTCCCCTGCAGAAACGCAGTTCAGCAGTTCGATGACGCGTTCTACTAGCCGCCGCACCTCGCGTCCATCTAGGCTCAGGTAGGCCGAATTCCAGTTGACCGCGACCTTCAGAAGGAAAACCGCTGAAAACGTGACCATTGTATGCGTAAAAATGGGAACACCCACGATGGCGTCCCGAATGTCCGGCTCTTCGAGCACCATATTTAGGCAGGCCATGGCGGACGAGATAGCGATATTAGCGGACTCTTTGCGGTCCATGGAGAAGACAGGTGTGTTGGACGGTGACAGGGCACGAAGGGAGAGTGAGTTTAACTGAAATTTTGCAAAATGGTAGTGTAGTACAACCCCCTTCGAAGGGTACGTCCGCACGTAAGGGCTATCGGCTGAAGTACAAGTGTTGGTCAGATATTGGCGCCTCGATGGTGGGAATTTAACATGGCTTACCTGATCGCGGTTGCCAAAGAAGCCGCCATTGATCAACCGCCACATTGTAGACTCGTAATTGGCCGAAGTCTTCCTCTGTTAGAGCCTGCTCAGTGTCGCTTCCAAACATGCGATAAGCCTCTGTCAAGATCATGAACAAAGCCACCTGTGCCAGGAGTCGGATATCACCAGGTACAACCATGGGAGATTGCAGGAAGGCTTCGTAATTTTTAATGGCTGCATCTTCATGTATGACCGGAGGTCGGCCGTATGCTATACTGAAATGATGATCGCAGACATAGAGTAAATACCAGAGCTGGGCGCGCTCGTACTGGTCACTATGGCCCCGGATCATTTTTTGATAGCTCTGATGCAGACCAAGCTCAGTTGCAATACGAACAGCATGTCCAGAGAGCTTCCAGCTCAATTCTGATAGCCAAAACGCTCCGACGCAGAGACCACGAACATCATCTAACGTGTGAGCCCGCGTCAGAGACATACTGGATACAAGAGAAACGTATTCATGGTAGCATCGGTTTAAAGTTTCAGTACGATTGGGGATGTGAAGTGCGGCGACAGTGAGAACTGCCGCAGACAACAAAGTTGATGCTCGTCGCACTGACGTGAGGTCCCGGTGCACCAAGATAATTCCTCCCCAAAGAAGCTGATTCATTGTCCGGCTAAAATATGCAAACAGCTCTTCAGCCTCATGAATAGAGAGGACTCCCCGTGAAATGAAGTCTTCCTCTAGCAGGGTTAATTTAGGTTGTTCGATAAGATTGCTCCGCAAGTTACGTAGCTTAGTAACCTCATAGAGACTACGCATTGGGGCCGGCACCAATTCTCGGTCTTGTAGGTCTGGCTCTTGAGAAGGCTCTCTAGTTACATCCATAATGACACCTGGGCCGTGTTGACTCGTGTGATTAGAGATCGACTGCGATCCATCGAGCGAGGGTCTATGTTCATGATGGGACGCGACTGGACTTGGACCATTTTGCGCGTCGCCTGTTGGGTATGATGAAAGCTCAGGTAAGCCATCATGGCGAAGGAGATGCGAAACAGCTGCCTGAAGCTGCTGGATGGTGGCTGCAGCCTGGGATTTCCATCTGACGCAGAGATAAGAACAGGAACTCAGCAATGCATCGTTTTCGAGGCGCAAATCAACTCACATGCCGTCATCGTCAACAAACTTTTGCGAGAAGTCATTGACGACGCATTTGATTCCGCTGCGTATGCATTTGTTGCAGCTCGTTTCCCCCGATTTGAACTCGCAGCGTATCTTGTGGCGCTTGCACTCCGCACCTGCAATCCATTGTGTCTTAGTATATATCCCCTCTCCCTGGGCCCCAAGCGACTTTTCCGCCTTGTCTCATCATAGATCGTCTCTTCGGTGGTTTAACGGGAACACTCACAGGCGCGGGCTTTGGAGATCTTCGGTGGCGGAGGTCGTCCGTCAGGGACGGTGGAGGGATGTCGATCATCTCTTCGGGGCGACACCAGGCCCGCATCAGAGGACGAGCGCTTCATAACTGATAAATAGTAAATTGATAGTTGTGACTAAGAATGAGTAGGACTGATCGGGGATGCTCCGGCATTATGCAGTCGGCATGCGACGCGACTGAGATCGGCGGGGAATGAGCGATTGTGCTAATTATTGTAAGGTGAAATTGTCGCTAATCGTATATTCATGATTCAATTGGATGTCCGATGAGATACATCTAGAAATTGGAGCAAAATACTCCGTAGTGTGCAGAGACAAATTCCCCTGAAGATACGAAAAGGAGGAAAAGTGGTGCGACTCCCGTGCGAGAAAGCGAGGTAAGATTTAATACCCCGCTTCAACGTGTGCGCGCGGGGACGTTCGATCTCCCATTGCTTCTCATTCTTATCAGATATGGCAATATTCTTCTTGACATATTTCACCAGCACGCTCTCCAAGTCCTCTATTGACTGTCAATGCGATCCGAAGACTATGGTTCTATAATCTTGTATAGCCAAGCATAGAGAGTTTCCGTATGGGGCAGCTAAATCTGGGGAAATTCCGGGGAAAGAACCTGTTAAAGACGGCCAGCTGTCAAATACTATTTATTCATTGAAAAATCAGTAGAGTTAATTTGTTTAAGAAACATTTCTGGGACCACTTTTTTTGGTAAATTATCATCATTAATATTGTTTCTCCGTCCCTTACTTGGACTTGCTGATCTGCATGCCCGGGTGGTTTGTTTCACCGTGTGTGCACGAGCGAAAAGCTACGCAAATTCGCGACTTAGAGGAGCTCTAATACTAGACTAACTACTCATCAAAACCATGGAACTAAGGTATCAATTTGTAAAGTCTCTGAAATTCCCCCCATATCGTGGCCTTTAGCAGCCCGGCGCAAGTCCGGCTGTGGAGAGAGCTGTTCCTGAACCTCGGACTTGATGCGACTGTGGAGGCCAGTCCGAACCCCACCGAAGGCGAATGATGATATTGCCCTATATGAACCAATTCGCTCGAACCTGGGTAGATACAGTTCATTCTATATTTTCTCAAGAATTTTTGAACAGACAAACACCATGCAAATCCTTATCACCGGCGCCGCAGGCTTCATCGGCCAATTGCTCGCGAAAGAGCTCCTAAACGACCCTTCTCATCAAGTTACATTAACTGATATCAACGAACCACCTATCCCGACAGGCGTCAAATACCCCCAAAATGCACGCAGCATCACTGCGGACCTCCTCAAAGGCGCTGATGCCGTCGTGGACAAGTCCCTAGACGCTGTCTATGCCTTCCACGGTATTATGTCGTCCGGCTCTGAAGCCAACTTTGATCTTGGCATGAGCGTCAATGTCGACGCCACACGTGTCCTACTGGAAGCTCTTCGCAAAACCTGTCCCGGTGTCCGGGTGATATACGCCTCCAGCCAGGCTGTCTACGGCCAGCCTCTTCCCGAAGTGGTGGACGACAGCGTCATTCCTACACCCCAATCATCCTATGGTGCAGAGAAGATTATCTGTGAGACGCTCATCAACGAATATACACGACGTGGATTCATCACTGGGTTCACTCTTCGCTTCCCAACGATATCCGTTCGACCTGGTCGTCCCACGGCTGCGGCCTCCTCGTTCCTGTCGGGAATGATCCGGGAGCCTTTGAACGGAGAGGAGTGCGTAATTCCGCTTGAAGACCGATCGTTCAAATCTTGGCTTTGCTCCCCGCGCACTCTCGTCTATAACTTAGTCCTCATGCTCTCACTACCGGCTGACTCGGTTCCTCCTCATATCCGACAGATCAATGTGCCAGGTATCTGCGTTACGATTCAGGAAATGATGGACGCTCTGGCAAAGGTGGGCGGACAGGACAAACTCGAGTTATTAAAAGAGAAGGAGGATCCCAGTCTCAGGCCGATCCTTGAGTCATGGCCCACGCGATTTGACAACAAGCAAGCCATCTCACTGGGCTTCAAGCGCGACTCGTCGTTCGAAGAAGCGGTTAGGGATTACCAGCTAGAAACAAACCAGTAATGAAAGCTTATCGCGGAGGATGTTATATTTGATACGATGTTCATGACATTTTACCCGATGCAGTACACTTGCTATAAAACATAATTAGAGCAATGAAACAATCACCATATTCATATCCATCACGTATCCACATAAGTCGAAGGGCAATTCCAGTCGAAGTCCATTATCCCATTCGCTCTTCGATTACTTCCAGACCTGAGATTATCTTAGCACGTGTTCTATACTGATCAATAGCTTTCCCAAACCTGTCCATCAATCGCCACCAAGCGATTGAACAACTGGTTCCTCGTCTTCATAGCAGTAAGCTGATAATGCTGTTTCTTTTCATCTTTTCCAACAATCTCCAATCCATCAACCACTTCTTTACTCTCCACCGCCCATCCAGCAGCTAACTTCCCCTTCCATCCAAGTCCTCCAATCTTCCGCAACTCCCTAATATCAGTTACAGGCAAAGTGAAGGATACAGTGCCCTTTTCCCTGCTCTCAAGCCTCTGGTCATCCAACAGGGCATCCGGATCCGTCGTGAAATACAACACCGGGGGTTCAAGCGCCGAGTCAATCACCACAGCTCCTCGATTGCCCTTGTACCGAGCGTCAAACTGGACCGGTCCTGAAGGTAACACCCTTTTTCCTTTCCTGCTAAGAATTCCAAGTTGGGACTTAGCGTGGTCGGATCCTGCAGCTGCCCGAACCCGGTCCACTGCAAGTTTGCTTTCAATGCCCGTTGCGGTTGTTCCTCGGAAGAAGCCGACGATGCGGGAACCTATTGTTTTCTTGGGTTTCTTTGCTCGGGACTTTTCCTCTTCCTCTTGTGCTTGCGCTACGGGGTCTGGTGCAGCGGCTTGTGTTATTTCTTCTTCTGACGCATCCAGGTTGACTTGGCTAGGGTTGAGTGATGCAGGGTGAGAAGGCGCTTTATTTAATGAGTCTGCAGGTGGTGGTGGCAAGGGGGCAGTATTTTTTTCGCCGATACGGAGGAGAGTTAAAGTTAGTTGGGCGTTTGTAGGTATTCCTTTTAGTAAGGAGCTGGCGAAGTGATTAGCATAAGGTGGTAAGCAGGTTGGCTCCATGATGAACTTACTTCTGCAATTCAAGAAGCTTGATCCAGCCAGGGTATTTGCGATTCAGGTACGCAGTAAGACGAGCAAAAACGGGATCTCCGAAGAAACCAAATCCTACCACGAAAGTTCCCATCTTGACAAATACGTAGCTTGAGGTAACCAATGACCCGAGTAGCCCAAGGGATAAAATACTCGCCAACCGGACATATGGGGTTGTAGAGGAAAATGGTGGGGTTGGTGACAGAGCACTATCATTCCCACGTTAGAGATACAGTCCACTCAGCTTTGAAGCGGACTAGACTTACTTCCCAAGCTTCTCGTAAATATCAGTGATATCACTCAGTATACGCATGCCTAGGTTTGCGCCGTTGAGTACTGTCTCCTTCATGGGCTCCCTTGTCTTATCGTGAGTACTATCTGGTACTCCCCCGTGGGCTGCTGTTTGCGCATCTGCTGCTTCCGAGACAGTATGCATGGCATCAGGAACTGAGTCCTCCATGGGAGCACCCTCGGGTGTCCCTTGGTCATGTTTACCAGCAACACTTCCCACCGCTACAGTGGCTGCGCTTGCAATTAAGTTACTGGCCTCTTGTTCAGCAGCCTCGCCTTTCATTTTCTCAGGTGCGCCGGTGACACTATCGTGAGAGCCTAGCACACCAGCTTTGGGCTTCTGTACACCTCCGGTATTACTATCAACGAGAGCGATAGGCGCAGGTGGGAACAGCCATGTCCTGCATGGGGGATAAACGACCAGTGCAATTAGAAAGCAGAATATCGTCGGCACTAGGAAATTCAGGAGCCATGCAAAAAAATATACCTAGAAGCCATACCGTCAGTCAGAAGGAAGCAGTCACGTACAATCCAGGTAAAAGCATACTCCACAAAACAAGCCTGTCCGCCGAGGCTCCCTCCACGAACGTAGTCGGACAATATGCTTATAGAATGCAGTTAATGACACAACAATCGTCGTATAAAAACGCTCAAGGGTCGCCCGCAGCTTATCTGGGGAAAAGTGCTCATCTTCGGCACGGTTGAGATCCAACCTTTGTAACGGAGCATCTGGCACGGCTTTCACGTAGTATATTTGCTGACCTATGTCAGCACTGGGAATCAATTAGTACCAAATGGCATACCTTGTTGAACCGTCTGATGAGCATCCAAAGGTCCTCGTTCGATAAGCCTGCCACGATCCGACCTTGAGGGGAGTGTCCCCATCCCACATCTGTCACCTCATCGTTGCCGCCGGCTTTCTGAGCCAAGCCCTTTTCATCATGGTCTATTTGAGAAAGAGCATGGCTATCTGTAGGACCAAATGCTTCAAGCTGGCCTTGTTTCTCCCTCTCTTTCAATTCAAGTTTTGATGGGCCATTATCCCAGCCGGCTGTAGGGGCTGGCAGGGGGTCAGTGAAATTTTGTCCTGACATGTTGTACGGTGCTAACCATCAATGCCATGGAGGGCCATTGTTAAAAAAGAAAAGACAGCATGGATCCTCAGTCAAGATCTATAGATCCGATGCCGTGAGAGTGACGTCATTCTTTCTTTAAGCGCCCGCGGTTTACACTGTTCAGAACTTTGGAAGACTGGGTCCAGTTGCAGGGTCCAGAATAATGATCACTCTCAATGTAGTAACTAGTCCATAAGTGGAGTTTAATTCATGGCTACGATCTGATGTCATTGAATGCCATATGTATCAGGCACATGTATTTGGAAGCCCGTTGCACCGCCACATAAAGCCGCTTTCAAGCCACGCTTAATCCCAAAATGGAAATACGCGTGAAATCGAAGCGCGTTGTCCTCAGCTTTACACCAACAGACTACTGCCTCCATCTTGAAGGGAAAAGCATGGCAGTGTGAGACATACTCAGGGGAGGAGGTGCATTCATTGCTATCTTTTTCTTAGCTGCCTTCTCAGGTATTTCTTTGGCGTAGAGAGAACTGAATCACATCTGCGCCTCTTAGTGTCCAGCCAGACCAAGGAACTATGAGCGAAACATGTGCGAACCCCCTTCTCTTAGGGTGGATTAAAGAATGGCTGGACCAAGCGAAAGAACGTAACAGTAAAGGAGTGACTGTGTCAGTATAACCGCGTTTTGCTTGATGAATCCGCTGCTGATACGCTCTGCTCAGATACAAAAAAGCCTATGAGTCGATGAAAGCATGTCCATTAGTCTTTCAACATCCATCTGAGGCTCAGCAGCTCAATGGCCTTGGCCCTAAATTATGCGACAGGTTAACCGAGAAATTAAAGACTCATTGTGCGGAGAATGGCCTTCCAATGCCTGAGCGTCCCAACAATTGTGAGTTTTCTATCTCTGACATGCTCTTAACCGGTTTCTAACAGCTGCAGCTGCAGCAAACGGTAAGAGACAGCCAGGCGAAGGTGCATCAGAGAGCCAACCGGCAAAAAAGCCCCGGAAAGCAAGACCTTATGTGCCAGCGTTACGGTCCGGACCTTACGCACTTCTGCTGGGTCTGGCCACTCTCGATGAAAATTCCTCTCAGGGCTTGACAAAAGCACAGTTGATTGACAGGGCAGAGCCATATTGCGACAGCTCATTCACCGCACCAAGTGATCCCGGCAAGTTCTTTACCGCGTGGAGCTCGATGAAAACACTCCTCCAGAAAGACCTAGTTTATGACCACGGCCATCCCTTGAAAAAGTATGCTCTCACAGAAGAAGGATGGGAGGTTGCAAAACGGATCAGAAAGACCCTTCCCGAGAACCAAAACACCCTGTCTTTTGGAAATCAATTGGTAAGAGAGCATTACAATGACCATGTATACCAGAAGTCTGACATACCCAGGACACATCCGGCGGGCAGGACTCTAATAAACGTGGCCCCGATTCTCTCCGTCAAGAAAACAACGAAGACCTCGAAGCAATCCTCAACCCTCCAGTAAACCAAGGAAACGACCCCGAAGACACCACAGTAATACCCATCACCCTACCCCCCAATAGCTTCACCGTCCAGCTGGTCCTGGACACCCGAGAAGTTCGAACCTCGACAGACAGAGACTACATCTCCAACGAGCTTAGCAAAAAGGGCATCAGCACACAAGTGCGCGCACTTGAACTCGGCGATGCAATGTGGGTAGCCAAATTCCACGACCCGAAATTCCTCTCGCAGTACGGCGAAGAAGGCGACGAAGTTATGCTCGACTACATCGTTGAACGAAAAAGACTCGACGATCTCATCGGCTCAATCAAAGACGGCCGATTCCACGAACAAAAGTTCCGTCTCCGTCGATCGGGAATGAAGAATGTTATCTATCTCATCGAGGAATTCGCCGTCGCTTACGATGCTAATACCGCAATCGCAATGAAATATCAGGAGATGGTCGCCTCCGCCATCGCATCAACGCAGGTTGTTAACGGCTACTTCGTCAAGAAAACTAAGAACCTAGACGATACGATTCGCTATCTGGCCCGTATGACCTTTCTTCTCCGGAAAATGTATACACAGGACACTACCCTTGATTCACAAGATGGACCTCCGTCTCATACCCTCAGTTTAATACCCAGTAGTCAACTGTCTTCCTCGCAATCATATCTCAATGCGCTTACTCAACTTAGAGCCGAATCCCCCTCTGTTACATACGCTGTGACTTTCCCCACATTTGCCGCCTTGGTTTCTAAATCAGAGTCTCTCTCCCTCCGCGATGTATTCCTGAAAATGCTCATGTGCACGCGTGGTGTGACGGGCGACAAGGCCCTTGAGATTCAACGCCGGTGGCCTACTCCGCAAGCCTTTATACAGGCCTTTGAGGCGCTAGATCAGAAGGGAAGGGAGACGATGGTGTCTGATAGCCTGTCATCAGCGGTGGGGAGGAAGAAGGTGGCCAAAGTGCTCAGTAAAAAGATAGCAGAGGTATGGGGGGAAGATGGTTGATGCTTTAGATTTCTCTGAAATTCAGGGGATGTGCGAATAGTTCCAAAGATATTTTGATTTGCAAAACGGTATCGGCTTGATATTTTACCTCTGTAACTATCAGACTTTTATTAAGTTGCACTAGGGTCGCTTGCGAGTATCTCATATCATTGCATACCTCACCAGTGCAGTGCTGATAATATGAGCTATACTGAGACCAAAGTCAGAGTGAATCCATGAGCAATAATATTAAGAAATAAAGCCTATCAAAGACATATACGCCATACTCAGTATGAAATCATAGCACGTAGCCATCCATAAACAAACCCAGCACCATACAGATCAACATACAGCATAAAGCCCGCAAGGCTACCGCCCCACTCATAGAGTGAGATCAATACATTATACCCATATAAACAAACGTTCATTTGTCCAGACCAAGAAGTCTCTTGATAGTTCTCTTTTCAATCCCCAAAGCAAGACTGCTGCAGACCACAGATATACTACTCAAAGCCATCGCCAACGCAGCCCAAACGGGGCTCAGCCTCCAGTGCTTATCAACCATAACGGTCTCACCCCCGATAATTTTCATCTCATGACCATTGACAATGGGGTAGAACACCCCGGCTGCAACCGGTACAAGACAGAGGTTGTAAACAACAGCCCAACCGAAGTTCATCTTGACGCGGTTAAATACCCGACGACTAAGTACCACTAGTTGGAGGATAGTGTCAAGTTCCGAATTCAAAAGGATAAAGCTTGCAGAGTTCATGGCGACGTCTGACCCGGATGCCATGGCGATACTGACATCTGCAGCAGCAAGAGCAGGGGAGTCATTGACGCCGTCACCAACGAAGGCTACGATTGATCGTGTACCTTGCTCGTTTCTTTGGCTCTCGGCTTCTGAGTCGGTTCTTGGGGGGTATACGCCGTCTTGGACTTGGCGGACGAATTCTGCTTTCCCAGCGGGCATGATATTGGCCATGACGTTGGATCGGGGGATGCCTACCATGTCGGCGACGGCGTGGGCGGTGGTCTGGTTATCCCCTGTGCACATGTACACGTCGACTTTGCGCTTTTGAAGTTGTGAGATTACTTGAGCGGCGTCCGGTCGGATTGAGTCGGAGATTGCGAAGATGATTGCTGGGGTAAAGTAGGAATCATTTGAAGACCCTGGGCCGACTTTACGCAATGACAATATCGCGGTGGATTTGCCCGCTGTTTGGTAGGTTGAAAGAAGTTTAGAAAGGTGGGAGTCATCGAAATTAGGTGAAGTCAAGCTTTGGAGGAGACGTTGATTGCCGATGGCTGCTTCGTACTGGGTTGTCCTTTTCGACTGGTCGGTCTTGTCCTCCAGAGACACGGTGAATCTGCCCTTCATTCCCCGTCCGGGCCTCTCTTCGATATCAGAGCTGAGTATACTGACTGGCTCCTTACCACTGCAGAAGGCTGAAACCGCATGAGCAATCGGGTGATTGCTACTTTCTTCCAGTTTTCGGGCAAGAGACCATGCTACTTGCAGTTCCTCAGAGCCTGTAATGAGCAGTTCATGGTCAGACACTGTCAAGCTTCCTCCCTCCGTTAGGGTGCCGGTTTTATCGAATACAATGGCGTCAAGGCGACTC
This sequence comes from Aspergillus sojae, assembly GCA_008274985.1. Lineage (NCBI taxonomy): Eukaryota > Fungi > Ascomycota > Eurotiomycetes > Eurotiales > Aspergillaceae > Aspergillus > Aspergillus sojae. The sequence goes on along the minus strand of CP035527.1, from coordinate 2,612,235 downwards.
GCTTCCTGGAAAGCTTCCCCTCCACCTTTGACAAGTATACCATGTCGGGCAGCAAGTCCTCCACCAACAAAGAGCGCTGTAGGAGCAGCAAGTGCCAGGCCGCAGGGGCAAGCAACCACAAACACTGCGATTGCAAACTCCAAGCTCCAGAAGGCCCAACCACCGTGTGCAACATCAAGGTAGTCATCTGGCAAGGCGCCAGAAACGCCCAGCACAAGCCAGATGATGAATGTCAATACGGCTATAAGCGTTATTATGGGGACAAAGTGGGATGTGAGTAAGTCCGCAACCCTTTCCAAGGGAGCGCGTCTACTCTGGCCCTCACGCACCACGGCGATGATTTGGTCCAGCATCGATGCCCCTCCAACTGCAGATACTTTAATCTTCACGGGCTGACCGACATTCACAGATCCTGTGTAAACAGAATCACCGGCGGACTTCTTGACAGGTCGCGACTCTCCTGTCAATGAGCTTTCGTCAAACTGATAAGTGTTGGTGTCGACAACTACACCATCGGCAGGGGGTGAAGCTCCATGAGGTATGCTAACGATATCACCGACGTCCAGCAGCTCGATATTGATCCTGTGGATCTCGTCTTCGCCAGAACTAGCTCCAACATTATCTTGCTCGGCAGCACGGTTATTGACAATGAGCAAAGCCTCGGAAGGCTTCAACTTTCCAAGCGATGCAACTGCATCTCCAGTTCTCGCTTTGCTGTATGCTTCAATAAATCGACCCGCCAGAATAAACAACGTAAGAAATACCACGGAGTCGAAGTAAGTCGTGCTATTGCTCATCGATGAAGTTCCCACGACAGCATCAATAATGAGGACAGCCAATGAAGAGACGTAGGCTACAGTAGTTCCAGCAGAAATCAATAGGTTCATGCTACCAAATCGATAGAACCTCCGCAGAATAGGCACACGGCTTCTGAGACGCCAAAGGGAGTATATCTCCTTTGCAGCTCGCACGTGGAACAAGTCAGTACCATAGACCATGACAGGAGTTGTCATGATGAAAAGAGACCATTCCATCCGAGAGACACTTCCAGCCCACATTGGCTGCTCCAAATACTTTCGAATCTGGTTGTCCGACGACACGAGGCTCATGAAGACTATACCAATCAGGAAAGTTGGAATTGCCACTATCAAAACGAAGAGGAACCGAGACAGTAGCCTACGCCTCTCGTGTAACTGTATCGCCCGTGATCGGTCTTCTATGCTGGGAGGGTGGTAAACAGTGGCATTGAAAGCATCATGAACATCATCGATGCGCTGAAGTATGGCTCTGATGGTGAGAGAAGGAGGGCGTGGAGTATAGGTGACTTTAACAATAGGGTTCTTCACAGATAATGTGCCATCGATTTCAACATTAGAAAGCTCCTTCAAAGAGTTAAGGACCTTCTCTGGGCAATGGTGACAGAACATCCCCTCCACTCGAATTGCCACGGTTCTTCTTTCGATCTCGCCATCATCCTGACCTTCACCAGCCTGGGGAAGGACACTCGTGACAGAGGCGTCGTATCCTAGATCTTCGATTTTCTCCACAATGGTATCAATGTGGTCGTGTCCGTCGAACTCTACAGTACCGCTATGGGACAAAAGATTCACGGAAACTTTTGTCACGAAGGGGAGTTCTTCAAGCCCTCGCGTGACACTCCCTGCACACGAACCGCACGTCATGCCGCCGATAGCAATTTCAGCGACGTACGAGAATGAAGTCCGGTTCTGTGGTGGAGTCACGCCGATTTGTTCAACCTCATCGAGAGAGGCTTCAAAGCCAATGTCCTCAATATGCTCAATCACCCTCTCTATGTTCGACTGGGGACCGGTATAGAGGATCGTTGCACTATTGCTGAGAAGATTGACAGTGATTTCCACGATGAAGTCGAGCTGCTGAACTTCGTTTGTAACTGTATTGACACACGATGCGCAGCTCATGCCCGCAATACTTATACGGGCATTGAACTTTCCACTATCGTCATGTGGTTGCAGGGATTTGACATTTCCCGCAGACTTTCGGGATGCCAGGCTCTCAATGTCTGATACTTCGTCACTGACGCCAAATAATTGACTATTCTTCTCATCCCTTGACCGAGTAGGAGTCGTCTCTGACAGGCCTCGCACCTCGGATATTCCTTGCAGTTCCTCTTTCCGACAGGCATCACAATTCGCAAGGTGTCTGCTCTGCGTTGTCGAGCTAGAATATGAAGCCTGCTGCATCGCAAAAGGCACAGAGTCTTTGGAAAGCCACGATGTTGTGCTGATGTCAGATACAACCATGCCTTTGTCATCGCAAGTCGTTACATGATGAACCTCGAAAGCAGCTTGAATTAAAGCCTTGGCTAAGGTGAAAGGACTGGTCTCTGCCGCATGAGAGACTCGCACCTCGTGAGTGAGGATAGTGACATCAACACCAAATACGCCAGATAGTTCTGAGAGGACTTCCGTGATATATGCGATGCAGGAAGAACAATGCACGTTACTGACGAAGAAAGTGCTCTTGAAGTGCCTTGAGTCCTGGTCCGCAGGATTTCGAGACGCATGGTCTGATGTAGGCGACATTATGAGCCGTTTGGAAGTATAGAGCTGCAACGCACTAAATTAGGTTTAACACACAGGAACCAGGAAGCATCCCTTGACAAAAGGGTGAATCGCGAAATAGATAGCTAGTAGAACTTGATTCTTTGGAAGATAGGCAAAAAGTGACGGAGTTGAAGATACTTCGTCCTGGGTCGTGGATATCAAGGCAGCTAGTTAAGACGTATTAGAAGAGGCCAACTTGGGAGAGAAGCTGTTGGGTTGAATTGCAACAAGCGACGAGTGAAGCAGTATGTTTCTAGAAAAGTCCGAAGGTAACAACAGGAGCAACGGGGGATGGTAAATATAATTATATATTATGTTATAATCATTAGAAAAGGTTCCAAGTAGAAGATAGAATAAAATGTTGATTTTGGGGAGGCACGCTGGCAATAAAGTACTACACGGAAAGAGGCTGCGTCTTTTGTGCGTGAAGCTGTGGAGAGACGCTAAACTACGCAGAAATCACTCATTTCCAAAGTATGGAACCGCCACAAGATTGACGAATATTCAAGATGACACCAGGACATCTTGTTATCATTAGTCAACTTCAGTCGAGTGACTTCATCGATTAGAAGAGAAAATTTCGTGTCGGTATGTATGTCTGTCACATACCGACAGGAGGTTGAGCAATTATAGCGTCAAATGTCAAGTCCACAATGGCCTGCCGTGGCGAATCTTGATTCCGACCCCAACTGGGGGGATAAGATCAAATGGGTCATGAAGACTATTTCCTAGCAGATTGTTAATCCCTTCGCCTGGTGGGATCAGTTGACTTGAAGGGGGAGAAGAATGACCAGGTACAGACATCCATATCTGCAAACGGCCACCTTCATATTGTATGAGCATGAGCAGAGTCAAGAAACTTGACAACCAGACAGGTGGGCCCTTTCCATACAGTGGCATTCAAAAAGCCAACCTTCTGGTGAAGGTTGACTACAGATGAATGATATTGTCCTGACAATCATCTGGTGAAAATATTTTACTCCACGAACTGGACGGGAATCGAACGGCGGCTCCTCCTGGAAACATGACGGGAATGCCTGGAGTCCAGGGCAACCACGTGACCCTCCCACTGGACCACGCCGACTTTTTCAACGCGTCGTCGCTCGCACTGATCACGTCGCCATCCAATTTTTCACCCCCTCCACGCATCGCTTGTCGCGTGTCTATCTATCTATTGAAATGGGATGAATATCTATCTACTCTACCTCGTTTAAAATATCTCCCTTGTCGCCGAGTAAAGTTGGCGTCCTTTTTTCACTGTTGGACTCTAGTCCCTTTACTTTCCAACACACCTGATACCAACTTTTCGGCTTCTAGACGTCGACAAATCCAATAATATATCCTTTTTTCTCTTACATCCATTTCGTCTCATCTCCAAGTGCTATCGATCCCGAACCCCCGTTATCAATCACCTCGACCCATCAAGAATGTCTCCTTGATCCCATTCACTCTTCTCTCCTCTCCACTTCAGACCTCCTTACTTTATATATTTCTACGTTTCAGAACCTCTTTGGAATTGCGGTACTGGTGAACATTAACTTACACTCGAACCCGCGTATCATGTCTTCTTCTAGACCGGGAATGCGCCCTCCATTCCCCTCGAAGGCTGGCCCCAGGGCACCGCCGATGGGTCGCCTGGCCAGTCTCAAATCCCCTAATCCGGCTGCAATAAGACGGCCTCAACCCATTGGCCGGCCACAACCAGCCAAGCCGACTACTCACCCGAAGACTTCTACATGCCCTAACCCTGGTTGTCCCGCACCTCATATTGTCGAGGATGACGGGCAGAAGGTTTGTTCTGGGTGTGGTACGGTCATCAGCGAGGCGAACATTGTCTCCGAAGTGACTTTCGGTGAGACATCGTCTGGTGCTGCAATTGTTCAAGGTACATTCGTCGGAGAAGATCAGACTCATGTCCGCAGTTATGGCCCCGGCTTTCAGCGTGGAGGTGGTGCAGAAAGCCGAGAGATTACTGAACAAAATGGTAATCGATATATCAATCAGCTGGCTCGTGCTCTGAACATTCCGGAGAGTGCTTCGAAGGCTGCTGGTCAGGTTTTCAAGCTCGCAGTTGGTTTGAACTTCATTCAAGGTCGTCGAACAAAAACAGTGGCCGCGGTGTGTCTCTACATCGCCTGCCGCCGGCAAGACGGCAACACCGTAATGCTCATCGATTTTGCGGATGTTCTCATGATCAATGTGTTCAAGCTAGGTCGAACGTATAAAGCTTTGCTGGAAGAGCTACGTCTAGGTGGTAATGTCTTTCTGATGAATCCGATCGACCCGGAGAGTTTGATTTATAGGTTCGCCAAACAGCTGGAATTTGGAGCTGCCACAATGCAGGTAGCCAGTGAAGCTGTCCGTATCGTGCAACGAATGAATCGCGACTGGATGACCACCGGTCGACGTCCTGCCGGTATCTGTGGTGCTGCCTTAATTCTTGCGGCACGAATGAACAACTTCCGGCGCACGGTCCGTGAGGTTGTATACGTCGTCAAAGTAACTGAAATCACCATCAGCCAACGTCTCAATGAATTTGGTGCAACGGAAAGTGGAGAATTGACAGTCGATCAATTCCGCTCGGTGCAGCTGGAGAATGCCCATGATCCGCCCTCTTTTACTAGGGCAAGAGAAGGAAGGAAACCGTCGCGGAGTTTCAAACGAAGACCTACGGAAACCGCAGCGGATATTGAGGGAGATCTTACTGATGCCGCTACAACGCCCTCGAACATCGCTCCCCAGCAGCAGAAGCGCGTTGATGCGGATGGCTTTGCTATTCCTAGCCTTCCTATCGATCCGGCCTTGATAGCAGCAGATGGCGAGAGACGAATGTCAACAACGTCCGTCGAGAGCGAAATTGCATCAGAAGTCAGCGAAAACCCGGGCAAACCGGCTAGGGGCCGCCCTAAAGGATCCAAGGCACGACCTCTGCCAACTCCGACCCCCGATCAGATCGCCTCAGAGGAAGCCCTTGAAAATGAGATGACCGCCTATCTGACAAAAGGCTCCAATATGATCGAGAGCACCACGGTGCCAAAGAAAGCTGTGTCCGAGAGCGCTGAAATCGATGAGGCGGAGTTTGAATCAGACCCTGAGGTCTCTAACTGTTTACTGTCCCCAGCCGAGGTCGAGATTAAGGAGCGGATTTGGGTGCACGAGAACAAAGACTATCTGCGGACACAGCAGGCCAAGGCTTTGAAACGGGCCTTGGAAGAGGCTGACTCACAGCCCGGAATGCATAAACCACGCAAGCGTCGTCGCGGTAGGCTAGGTGATGTCACGTACCTGCAGGGCGACGGCGAAGACGGTGATGGAAGAAGCACACGGGCTTCTACTCCAGCAGAAGCAACCCGTCGAATGCTGGAACGAAGGGGATTCAGTAAGAAGATCAACTATCGTTTGTTGGAGTCACTGTTCGGCGAAGAGGGGGCAGACGAGGCCACCAAGGCGGAAGGAGAGAGAATGAGCCGCAGTCAGAGTGTGGCATCGCGGCGTAGCGTCAGTGTTGAACCAGAGGGCATCTCGAGACGTGCTAGACTAGCGACCCCATCAACTCGCGCTAACGCCCCTGGCTCCCCGGCCCCAACGTCGGTTCCCGCGCGTAGTGTCACTGAACATACTCAGCAAACCGGTGTCACCACGGATAAAGCTGGTCAGGCGGACGCTAAGGAAAATGCCGCAGAGCCGGCCACCGACGACAAGAACGGCTATTCGGATGAGGAACCGGATGATGAGTACGACGATGATGAAGACCCTGATGGTGTGGAGGCTGCTTTTGCTGGACAGTACGATTACTATGACGAAGGAAGCGACTACTATGACAGTGATTAGTGTGACTAGCAGTTATAAAGTTTAATACCACGTATAGCGAATAGGATAGATACCTTTGGATGCGAAAATGACAACCTAGACTTTGGTTAACCTTGAATATCAAGATGATACCGTTCCTCCGTGCAGCGAGCGTCTGACCATGAACGACTTCCTGTCATGAAGGACCTAGGGAGATCCATAGGGCCAAGGCATAACAACATGAAGGTCCACATCTCTAACCGTGACCATGCTCGAAATCTCCCGACTCCTTCCCTTTCTGACTCGGAACTGCCATTCCGGTTACCCATCACGTGTGATCGTCGGTTTCCCAAAAGTCACTTATGGTCACAGCTTCATTCCAAGTTCAAGCTTCTACCTCTTCACAATTGCCACTGTCGCCACGACTATCGTTGTTGCTGTAGACTGATTTCCCCTTTCTTGTACTCCATGCCCACTGTGCTTCGGATCCTGTTAAAGATCCAACATGCATCCTTTTACCGTACTAGTATGCGTTCTATATCATCGCCAATGTCATCTAGATAGAAGGCTAACTCTCTCCCACCCACTTCATAAATGCGCTTGGCCGCAGTACCATCAGGCAAGGGGCAGTTAGTGACGCAACAGCCCTCCCAGAGGTGCGATTCTTATGCTCTCGGCCGAGGTCATAGCTCTTAAGGTAGAGTTTACGAGGTTATGCATTCTCCTTCGGAAAGGGACTTGCTCTGTGCAGCGGTGGTGCACCTCAAGCTAAGTCCGGAAGTAATATCCAGTGGAACCCACCATATCCTGCAAGCTGGATTTATTCACAGGCTTCGAGACTTTCCAGTCCAGACCCCGAATCTGCTGATCATGGGGAATGCGGAGGGGTACCTGCTCCGCAGCCCAGAATGCATGAATCATGATGAAGCAGTGAGGATTGTCAAATGCTGCCGATTTACCGGCTGACTCTATCTACTCTGTTTGCCCTATTCAGAAGTCAGGAGCGGAATTTCTCCGGCTGGTATGGAACGCCCCTCCTGCACGCGTCTACAAAAGGTTAGTATGGACTTTTGATATTGAGAATCACGTATCTATAGTGGGCAAGGGTGCATCCTGCGCTGAGGCTCCTTCGTCACCAATCGCATGCGCTTGGATCCACTGCAGACTACATGGAGCTCACTGTGTTTGCATGCTGATTGACAAACTGAAGCATAATAATTTCTCTATATAAAGTCCTTCGGACAGCTACCTCCCTTACCCTTTGAATACCCTGTCTCAAACTTGTCCCTGTATCCTCTTTCGCAACATGGTGAAGCTTAACATGTACGGGCGTGGGCTAGGCCTTCGGATGGCCATTATGCTCACCTGTCAAATATCATTTGTCTTATTTGGTGCGAGACCTCAAACTCATTGGGGTACTGCAGCAAGCTAACTTCTGGGTTGATCATTTGTAGGTTACAATCAGGGTGTATTTTCCGGAATCGTGGGGAATGAAGACTTTCTCAGCGTTGTACATCACCCAGGCTCAGCTACCATTGGAATCATAGTCGGGATCTACAATCTAGGTTGCTTTCTCGGGACAGGAGTGTGTTTCATGATTGGAGATAGGCTAGGGTTTCGGAGGACAATGTGGTTCTCGATGACTTGGGTTGTGGTATGTCTTCATTTGCAACGTCCAAACTGACAGAATGACCGCTCAGATAACATTCCATTCAGGCTGGGGCCATTGCACAAACCTGCGCGTTTTCCACAGCGCAATTGCTGGCGTCGCGATTCTTTACTGGAATCGGCACTGGGGTTTTTACCAGTATTGTGCCAGTGTACCAATCGGAACTGTGTGACGCACGGAAACGAGGAATGTATGTATGTAGCCAACCTCTTGCCGTTGGGGTGGGCATTGTCGTTGCCTATTGGTTCGACTACGGGATGAGCTATGTTGAAGGACCCGTGAATTGGCGGCTACCAATCGCCTGCCAAATCATTTTTGCTCTCATTGTGACGGTTATGGTCCTCGGGTGAGTGTTCTTCCCCCTAACTCGATGGTCTCTGTGTATATGTTGTTGAACGCGTATCTCACGTGTAAACAGGCTACCGGAGAGCCCTCGATGGCTGTACCGGCGAGGTCGTGGAGGCGAAGGCTTGCAGGTGCTCTGTGACTTCCATGATCGCACTGCGAACGACCCAAAGATAATCGAGGAGTCGCAAGGGATAACCAAAGCTATTCAGCTGGATATCCTCCGCGGAGAATACAGGTGGTCCCAGATCTTCAAGAAAGATGAACTGCACACGGGCAGACGTGTGCTACTGGCCTACGGGTTGCAGTTCATGAACCAAATGGGAGGAGTCAACATAATAGTCGTAAGTTGTGAAGCCGATAATATCTATTTTCCCCCAACATAAACTAATTCTCAGCAAGACCTATGTCACTACAGGTAAGGATCATGCTCCCCATGCAGCTTGAACTTTACTGAGGATGGCAGTGTTGGAGACCAATGTGGGCCTTGACAAGGAGTTGAGCTTACTGCTGGGAGGCGTGATTCAGGTTATGTTTGTCATAGGTAACCGAGCATTCCTCTTGAATACTGCTTATCTAGAAGGTCTGCTGATCCCGTTACACAAGGCTCGTTCTATCCCACATTCTACTCCGATCGACTGGGTCGAAAAAAGCCGATGATGTGGGGATCTTTCGGATTATTTCTTTGTATGATGATGATCTCCATTCTTTTGTCTTTCAAGGGTAAGTAAGCCCCCTTGTGATATGGCTGGGCGGAGGAGCAGAGAGCTTAGGGTTTGCTAATTCCGAATAGGCACCTCCTTGGAGAAAGCAGCAGCTACCGCATCGGTGCCATTTTTCTTCTTGTTTATGCTCATCTTTGGCGCGTCCATTAACTGCATACCATGGGTTTACGGGCCGGAGATTCTCCCCCTTCACGTCCGAGCGAAAGGGTAGGCATAATAGCTTCATTCCAACCGGGAGCCCCTGTGGAATTTGTGCAAAGCTAACTGAATACTCACAAAATAGCCAAGCTCTCGGAGTCTCGGCAAATTGGCTGTGGAATTTCTTCGTGGCCATGATCGGACCAACCTTGATCAACGACCTTGCATGGAAGGGCTACCTGATTTTTATGTGCTTCAACCTTGTCTTCGTACCGGTGAGCCAAAATCGTGCGCAGCCATTTCTTCCATAATAACTAACAAGCATGCTTAGCTTCTTTATTTTTTCTACCCTGAAACCGCCAACCTCAATCTCGAGGAGATCGATTCCCTGTTCATGCACAAGAGCCCACAATCGTTGGACTCGTCGGAAGAGTGGAAGGAGCCTATTGTCGTCACCACGAGTGTTGAAACACTAAAGGAATAGGGCACATGGATTATATCCTGGGAAGCGTTTGCTACAATGAGTCGAAGATGGTGGGTTAATAGACTGGGTCTGTAGTTGTATTCGTTGTCTTCTTATAGCGCGCAATATATCCTAAATAGTTATATAGTTTAGCAATGCACGCGGCTGGAATGTTGGGCAGGGTGTTCATCGACACAAATGGGGAAATATGACATTTACATCCGGATCTGCACTTAGTCTATCAAAATGTTGATCTCTCCTCTCATATACTATTCTTATTCATTAGAACCACGGCCACCCCAGTGTTCTTGGTCAACTAGAAAAACAAGATCATTTATTTTTTGGGTACATTCAACGCAGTGTGGATAAGAAATAAATAAAGTATATGCCAACAAAGATGGAGAAATATAGTAGTAAACCAGATATCATTTTGTTGTAAAAAGTACTTGGCACAAATATATATTCATGTACTCACCGAGCTTCAACCCCGCGATACAGAGCTCTACAAATAGACAGCAACTCTGTTCAATTCAAAGCTCCTTACCAGTATACATAGACACCTTGAAGTCTTAGCTATCAAGATGAAACTATTCATATATTTATAAGTAATGCGATCCATCCTATTATATTGGTATTGCTTCCGGGTCATTGCAGTTTTAAACACTTTAGCGTTGTTATTCATCTAGGTTAGGGTGGTTCCTTTGCCTCTCTTTGTTCTTACCTTTTCCTCTTCTACTTGATTTTTTTTTATTTGCATTATTGGTTTTTGATTTTTTGCCTTTCTTAGCTCCACAGGTAGGATAGATACTAGTATCGCATAGTACAATCATATTGTCTGGAGTGGAGTGCCTAGGGCAACTTAAGTTACTTCGAGTGGATGCCCGAATGAGTTGTCAATCGTGCCTGATAACACTACGAGTGGGGTTTTGAATTCTGCTAAAAGGACTGGCTTTTCTTCCATGTTTATTCTTTCTTTGATTATATTTATTTCTTTTTGATCTCTTATGATATCTTTCACAATGACGAATCGAAATTATAAACACAATGTGAATATGAAAGAAGAAAAAAAAATCGAAATGACAAACCATGAGCGAACACCGCAAGTGAATACCACCTTTTGCGCCCTTAAAATTTGGAAGAACAGAAAATGATATCACCAAATTCCCCATACCGGATGATTACGTTTTGCCGAAGAACCCAAAAGACAATGAGAAAAGATCTGTGCCGAAAAATTTGTTAGATACGAAGCGAAAGATGTGAGCAAAACTCGTCGAAGCTTTTTGTTCGCGCGCGCCGTCGAAGCCCATGTCGAGATTTTACGCGTCGATGTCCATACCCGTCCCCATTCCTACGCTGCCGTTCAGCCCAACGCTCACGCCATTGCTGACGGGCTGCGCCGAGAGGGTTTGTAAGAGAGGAAGGCCGGTGTTCGCGGGGTTTGCGCCGAGGATATTTTGCGTTTGAAGGGATGCAGCATTGACTGATCGGTGCGCGGCATTCAGAATCTGAGTCCCCTCGAAGACAATGGGATTCGATCGGAGGTTTTGAATGCAGGTTTCCCAAGCGGAGGCAACCAGCTGAGCCTGGGTGAGATCGTCGTTGAACAAGTAGAAGGCGTTGGAGTTTGCTGGTCCAAAGGGCGTGACAGGTCGTGCAGTCACGAGGTAAGCGTTCAAAGCTCGATTCTTCATGAGTATTTGAGAGTCTAGGAGATACGCAGAATATTGTTTGTCGATGTATTTTTTCCAGCCACGCACTGCGGCTGCCATGTCGCCATCGCCATCGAACGTGATACGTTGCCAACTGATACCGAGAAGACGGGTCGCGTCATCAACCAGCGGCTCATCGGGCGAGCGATTTGTGGCGCCGAGGAGGCGGCGGTTGTCATCTTTGCCACTATCCTGCAATCGCTGCACCGAGGAGAGCGCGATATCATCGAGCCTAGGGGCGGAGGGGTCAAGACGTTGGGACTTGCGGCCAGAGGTGTGTGACTGGCTGGATTGAAACGCCTGAGAGTGCGACGAGACAGACGGTGCAGTAGCAGCGCTCTCCAGCGTTTCCTCGTACCAAGTGCCTGTCTGGGTCTCTGCGGAGAGAGCCAACCCGGTACGAGGATTCAGAAGAACCATACCTTCTCCATAGATAGGCTCCTCTTTCTTTGCAGGAGCCGGCGCGGGGATGGAGAGTACACTGGGGGCATTCATAGCTTCTTCGAAAGCCGCTTCATCACGCGATCTTTTGCGCGACGGCTTGCCATTGACAGGCCCAGACGCAGCTAGCTTTGCACCAAACGAGGTGCTTGAACTACTCGAGAAAATCGAGCCAGAGTGGCGAGGGAACTGAAGGAAGGCGTGTTCCTGGGGAGGGGACAGGACCATGGCAGGGCCATCGGAAAAGCTGTTGAGCATCATCGGGCACATGGTGATGTGGAAGAGCTGATAGAATCGGAGGCAACTACAAGAATCCGATCTGTTTTGTCAAGTGAGCTAGAACCAACAAGAAAGAGCAACCTATGGGTCACGAGATCCAAGCCGTGAGAAGAAGATCGACAGGGTTGGCGCAATGAATGCTGGGGTTGCGAAGAAGGACAGGAAGGTCGATATCCAACGAGAAGATAAGAGACGATGGTGGTAGAATGCGGAAGGATGGATGAGAATGTGACGATGACAGAGAAGAACAATGGTGAGAGGAGGAAAGGAAGAAGAAAAGAGAAAGAAAGGAAAGGAAGGGAAGGGTGGAGAGACGATGCAGGGAAGGGGAAAACACGAGAGGATGAGGAGCCAACAGCGAACCACGGGATGGGAAGGAGAGAGAGAAAGAAAAACGCGTGAAAAAGAGGCTGACGGGAAGCAGATGATTTGCCTGGACGTTTCGGAGCTTCTTTTCTGGATGCGATGCGGAGAAGGATTTGCTCGCCTCGTTACCGTTCCATACACACCCGGTCGGCCAATTTACCTGCAATGTGCAGGTGCTGCATACCATACCTTACTGTACTGCTAGTCTTCTCCACCGACTCCAGATCGACCAGCAAGGATGCTGCCATTATTGGACGATTGGCCTATCGCTCCGGGCAACCACCCTGTGGAACCCTGCCCTTCAACGATCCCCCGATTGGCTCATTTCTCAAGCCCCGTCCGCGCGTCCGGTCGTTCCAGGAACCCTGTCACCATCTTGCATGACTCCCATTCGTTAGTTGGCCACAACTGGGCCTGCAGTTTGACGAAATTCCATGCCAATTGGGTCGAACGGCTGCTCCACTTGGTCTGGGTAAGTCAATGACGATTTGGGAAAGCCTGGAAAGCCTTGCATGTATGGCCTGAGGAAGCAAAGCGCATGGTCAACGCTCAGACACCCCCCTCGGCACTCAAGCGAGTCCAGAGTTACCTACCATATTCCGTTCGACGTAGTAGTACTTCCTCTATGACCAACCACAACTGCAAACACATTTGGAATATTTTCAATCAAGTCTATTTTGTCAGAGAAATAGAAAAAATAAATCTATAGTCACAAGAAGGAATGCGGAACAATATAAAAGCCTAGGTAAAGCAATATCCCGACACCAGAACCTCGTGCTAGTTTAACGTGACACAAATGTTCATCAAATCTCAAGCAATACAATGGAATCCTAAAAAGGATCGACACCGTAAACAACAAAAGCTAGGGGACCTCCCGAGCGAGATCCACAAATCACATCACAACCCTTCGAGATGACATCCAGTGTTCATCAGGTACAGGCTGCATTCCCTGCATGTGGCCGTACCTCCTAGCACTCCGGGTGTCCATCCCGCGGGGACTACTGCAGCTGACGGGAATTATCTTTTAAGCTGCGGGCCATAGGGTTTATCGTGAGGCCCACTGTGTAAATAGTGGTATAAATAGGTAAAGAAAAGAAGATTGGTAGGTTTGTGTCGTTCAGTTTCACATGGCACCTGAAACCGCTCCATGTTCAGAATGCATCCACTCCGTATCTGTCTGGGACAGAACACTTCACAAAGCCAGACGACGCCTTTACGCGTTTCCAGCAGTGGCGCCACCAAGCAAGCCCTTGACTCTGTCAACAGAGCCGCCAGCATAGCTGGGTGCCATGGATCCAGCCAACAGGAAGAAGATGAGGACAATAGCACCGATGATGATCGACTTGCGCTTGGCGGGGTGGTTGGCACCGTATTCGGCCCAAGCACGGTTGGCCTGGCCGGTGTACTCCTTGATCTTATCACCACCGAGCTTGTAGTAGACGAGACCAACGAGGGCAACGGAATAACCGAAGAACTGGGTAAGGGTGACAGGAGTCTGCCAGATCATCATCGACGCAACGACCAGGAGGATATCCTTCAGAACACCACAGAGGGTCATGACAAGGGAGGAGGTCTTTCCGATCTGTAGCCAACAGTTAGTTTAGATCGAAATGCTATCGAATGAATGATTCTTACCAGGAAGACAACCGAAACGTTCAGCAAGAAAGCAACAACCGCGTTCAGCAACAGAGTCCAGACACCCACGCGGTAAACGTGGTCCATGGTAACATAAGGGACCTCCATGAACAGGGCAGTGACACCGTTCATCACAGCGCAAACGGGAGCGAAGTAGTACAGGGAGACCAGAGGGTCCATTTTGTACTCGGCGGAGCTAAGCAGGCGCTGCACCATGACCAGACGAGTGGCCTCGAAGATGATACCACCGATTTGGAAGAGGAATCCCGTGAGGACGAACTTGATCTCACCGAAAGATGCAATAATGACACCAATGACAATCAGGGAAACGTTCATGAGCACCTTGTAGTTTACAGGAGCCATGCCCATTCCCCAGGTGGCGAACAACACAGCGACCGGAGTAGTAGCCTAGATATCGCTGTGAGCGAGGTACAACGGTTGTGTAATCGAGACGAACGCACCTTGAGCATCTGAATGAATGCAACACTGAGATACAAGTAGGTCACGTTACCACAAATCAAACTCAAGCTGAAGAAAAGACCGATAGGGACGATAGCGCGGAGGTAAACACGGCCAGTCATCTTAACAGTTTTCCGACCATCGAGTAAGGTGGTGGTGCGGGCGAGAACTTGGGTCATGAAGGTCGCGAATGCCAAATGCCATGTGGTAAGGATAATAGCTGCCACATTATTAGGATACCGTCGCTGTATAGGGATTGAGTAGAGTAAACCTACGGAAGCCTACATAACAAAGGGGTTAGAACTATCCTCATCCTCTGTAGCCACAAATCTCAGGAGTGTACTTACGGAACTGAGCATAATCGAGGATGTGCTTGTTGAACAGAATGACACTGGAACTCAGAGTAATCCACACGCTGCGAGCAGATTAGTAAATCTATCTTTGTGCGAGACTTTCATTTCTTAAACTGCGCACTCACGTCACATAAACCGCGGGGTGGAAGGCAGGCTTGGGAGGCTCTGCCCTCTCAGTGGCCGGGTTAACAGTAGGCAGAGTAGGCTCCGGACGGGAGACCTCGCCGGAGGTTCTGGCCTTTTCTCCTTCGGAACTCATTTTCAGGATACGACTTTGGTCTGATAGAAAGCGTTGGAACTCGAAGGGTCGCGGCCGTAGAAGGCTGCTTTGGCTAAATTGCGCGGAGGCCACGGATGAAGATGAAACGACAGGAAAACTGGAAAGAAAGGAATAAGTCTAGCCCAAGAAGAAGTGAAGAATAGCGTGAATGAATGAACGAGTGGGACAAGAGTTGGTCTGAACTGAAGAATAAGAAAAGAGATGCAACGAGACAAACTTGGCGCTCACGAAAGAGAGATGGGAAGCATGAGAGAAGAAGGGGGAAGGGAGGAGAAAGAGAAAAGGTTGGGAGCGAAATACGTAGTAAGTATACGTTTTTCTTTTTCCTTACCCTGCGGATGGACTGTGATTTGCTTTTTTGTCGGTAAGCGTTGCGAGAACGCGGCACGGGTTGATTTATTTGGCGGGTTTATTTTATTTTGTTTTTATTATTTTTAAGGGGGGGCAGGACGAGGCAAAGAACAGGGAAGAGAGGGTCGGGGATCCGCATCGACGAGAAGAAAAGAGAGATCGTGGCCCGGGATGAGATATGTCGTTCGCTGAGAGGGAAGCGCAAGCTTGCACTTAGACTCCCGTCTTAAGACCCGGTCCAAGGTCAACGCTTACCGGACATAGTGTGTCCCTGAGAGGCATGCACCAGTAACCGCATGCAGCACACGCCTTCTGTTCCCTCCCAGCCATACATAAGTACGACTTACTACACTACATAGTACATACTACTCACATACATATCTCATTTCTCCCGTATACTATCCAACATGTAAGATGGTGGATAACACCAGCCATTTCATAGTAGTATAGATATTAATAGTAATGACTAACAAAAAAGGAAAAAGGAATGGAAGAAAAAAAGAATGTAACCAGAGAGCATGACTATCGATACCGGTACCACCTGGTAACTGACATGGGCTATTATCTTTTTTAGTTTTATTTCTTTTATTTTATTAATATCTTTTATTTTCCTTTTCTGTTTTAAATTACTTGCGAAGAACTTTACTCCATAGGATTAATTTAGACGGCAGTTGAAACGCTACCATTTGATTCTGACGGGTGGTTTCGAGTTCTAGCCTGCAAACAGTGGAGGACGTGGTGGAGACTGGAGGCGAAAAAGTGCGGTGGACATGAACAGATCGATAAAGTGACTACGCGTACAGAGTACTATACAGTATTCGTACCATTGTTACATGCAGAATTATTTTGGTCTCTATGGTGGACTTCCAGTTTTGTATAGACATTACAGGTAAAGTATCATCACCTCTGGAGTCTGGCAATACATACGTACTCTCCACGTACCTCTTACCTACCCTGTGCTTCAGTTCCCTAGTATCAGGGTCCAACACAGTCGTACGTACGGAGTACACCCTTCCCTAGCCAAGTCCCGCTCTTTGTCGCCTATGTTTGAAATGATAACCCTGATTATACTTTGCACTGCTCCAACCTCCTGGTGGGTAGAATCAACCATAGGACCAGCACTCCATTGGTGTTGGTGTGGGGCAAGGCCAATGTCCATCACTCTCGTGGCGAAAGTTGGCGAATGGTGTCAATCTCCAGGTGTCCACTTTCTCTCTCTCTCTCTTGCCCCTTTTCTGGTTGTTCGGATTTGTTCTTGGGAAATTCGAACCCCATCCAAGGTACCTCCCTATATTGCTATCTTCTACGATTTTTTTTTTCCCTTTTTCTCCCCTTAGACCTCAAACTAAAATCCCACATTCTTTTCCTGTCAAATTTGTTTAAGAAACTGTACCGTTTTGAGTTACAGCATCAAACCGTCAAACGTCAGCTTCCGAAACACTTCCAATGATAAAGACTCGAATAGGTGGACAAATCAACAGCGGAAGAATTCATGCTGCGAGCCTGCGACATGGAGTGCTGATCAAAATTAACACTGACTGGGCTGCATTACGCAAGCAGTCTGGGGCCAAGCATTCAGTTACCCGCGTTCAGCGGCCACTTGTCCATAGCGCTGCGGCGGAGGTCCCTTACGAGTGGGGAATGCGGCGATCTGATGGCTGAGGATTTGACGCCATCACCTTGGTTCAATGGCGTTCAGATAAAAATTAAAATGGATTATCTGTCCACCTTCCTTAATAGGATGATCAGGGCCTCGCAACGACCCACGAGGGTCCTGATTTGTTCTACTGGATGGAGCACCGTAGCATCCTCCTCTCTGCCACTGCTTGCCATTCTTACTGTTCGATGTAGTCAGGTACACAATGGGTATCTACAATGGAGACTCGTTTAGATTCTCTCTCCATGGTACCATCCCCGGGACAAATGATTGTGAAGACCCCGTTCCCATGGAAGCAATTTTCCGGGCAAACCAGAACAGCCACAAATCAAGCTTGGGGCTTGGAAGGATCAAAGAAAGCTTTTCTCCATGGACCCTTTCGTGGTGGCTAACCGCTCCGTTGACCCTGATCAAAGTTCAAACATCGTCGCAGGGTTTCTGGAAAGAGATCATCTTCAGCTTTCCTTTCTGAGAAGGACAATCAGTGGAACCGTCGTGCGTCCGGCTCATGTGCTCAGCCCAAAATCGGTCCTGACAAGTTTGATGGATCGAATAAGGGACGATCGCCTTATTAGTTTTATTATGAGGGCTCGGATACGGACGTCCATCGCACCACAGAAGAGTTCGTAGGAGAACTCCAACATCGGGGGATAGCAGGAGTACGTAACGACGTATATGTGCAGATGCCATTGGCCTTGAACAGTAGAGACAAAGTTCGACTGTGTAATTTGTCTTTGGATCTCTTGATCTTCCCGATCCTGTAAAATTGAATCGCCGTGAACCATCCTGTCAGATATCACCCAACTGTCATTGCTATAGAGATGATTGAGTGGATATAACCTTTTCCTTCCAGATCTTAGGGTTTATCTCACCTTTGATAGAGAGTTTAATTCAAAGTGTGACTATTATGTTAGATGCACATTGCAATGGCAAGAATTACCCCGGAAAATTATAGTTGCCACAGTTATAATTAACATAAAACAAACTCTTCCTCCTGCTAACCACAGCACAGGCAAACCAGATGGGAAGACATGTGCCATTTTGGGCATGATGACTGGGTGTGCTTTGCCTAGAGGAGTAGTTGCCGTACCGTTTTAGGATAAGAGCAATCATCGACATTCCAGTCTCTCCAGCCCCTGGTGCCTGCCGAGAGAACCCACCACCAATGCTTACATTGATGGATGTGAAGGATGTTAAGATGGGAATGATAAGGATTGAGATTGGAACCAATCATGGGCAGCATCCCGCAGGATCATCGTGGTTACGATTACGATGAATTGATTTTCTTTTGCAAGGATCGGTAGGCGACACAAGTAGTATTACCGGTTAATCCTAGCCAACGTTTGTGTACAACTATCAAGTACGGTACTCTCCTATAGAGGGACTTCGAAGAAGGGACTGAAATTGTTTGGTACATTGTATCCATAGATCGGGGTTGGGTTCGCCTCGTGTCGAAGTTCTAGACATTAAGATTAAGTTCCCCTATTATTGTTAATTGTCTATTTTTTTAATTTAATTTTCTTTTTTTAATTCGATTGCCTCTCTTGCATTTTTATTTGGGTTTCCCCTATTCCCCTTACCGGTGGCTCTACCACAGTTGAACCAACCACTAACCTGGAGGGCTTGCGAATCAATTACCATACGTGTAATTCGTTCTTATTAGGGTCTAAACTTGAAACAGGCACCCCCCACAGCTTCGACTTGTCACGTTTCGTTTTCCCGGCCTGCGATACACCCGCCGACCTTTGGACCTTTCATTCTTATCTGCCCTGCTTCGCTCACCGTTCTTTTCCATTCCTCTCTCTCCCTTCATCACTCTCCTGTCTTCTGCTTCTTAAATACTGCAGTTTCCCTGCAGCACTCTCTCCTTCTATGCTTAGCCTCGCCCGCAGAACCTTGAACCGCGTCCCCAGCTTCCAGGATATCCTACAAGGCAGGATGACCCACCCAGACATGTGAGTACTCGCGATACTCAGGGGTTTGTTTCGCAATGCACTGACACAGGGTCTTGCCCGACTACAGTTCCGTTGACGTTCTCGTCATTGGTGCCGGCCCTACTGGTTTAGGTGCCGCGAAGCGTCTCAACCAGATTGTACGATTCCCGATCCTTCAGCTGCGTCCCCCGAATAATATGAACTGATTGTCGTTTTAGGATGGCCCCTCCTGGTTGATCGTGGACAGCAATGAGACCCCTGGTGGTCTTGCTTCCACCGATGTGACCCCCGAAGGTTTCGTATGTACTATAATCCAATGACTTCGTTAAGGCGGCATGGCTAATAAGGCGATAGCTCTACGACGTCGGAGGTCACGTTATCTTCTCCCACTACAAGTACTTTGACGACTGCATCGACGAGGCTCTTCCTAAGGAGGATGACTGGTACAGCCACCAGCGCATCTCCTACGTCCGTTGCCAGGGCCAATGGGTCCCCTACCCCTTCCAGAACAACATCTCCATGCTTCCCAAGGAGGAGCAGGTTAAGTGCATCGACGGTATGATCGATGCTGCTCTCGAGGCTCGTGTGGCCAGCACCAAACCCAAGAACTTCGACGAGTGGATCGTTCGCATGATGGGAACTGGTATCGCCGATCTCTTCATGCGTCCCTACAACTACAAGGTCTGGGCCGTGCCCACTACCAAGGTACTTTATGCTCCGATGCACCAATAATGTGCACTAGAAGATAGACTTGCTGATGGTTCACGATCTAGATGCAATGTGCCTGGCTCGGTGAGCGTGTCGCCGCCCCCAACGTCAAGGCCGTGACCACCAATGTTATTCTCAACAAGACCGCTGGTAACTGGGGTCCCAATGCTACTTTCCGTTTCCCCGCTCGTGGTGGTACTGGTGGTATCTGGATTGCCGTTGCCGACACCCTTCCCAAGGAGAACACTCGTTTCGGCGAGAAGGGCAAGGTTACCAAGGTCAACGCCAACAACAAGACTGTCCAGCTCGCCGATGGCACCACTGTCGGCTACAAGAAGCTCGTTTCCACTATGTCTGTGGATTTCCTTGCTGAGGCTATGGGTAACCAGGAGCTTGCCACCCTTTCTAAGGAGCTCTTCTACTCCTCTACTCACGTCATTGGTGTTGGTATCCGTGGCGCTCGCCCCGACAGAATCGGTGACAAGTGCTGGTTGTACTTCCCTGAGGACAACTGCCCCTTCTACCGTGCCACCATCTTCTCCAACTACTCTCCTTACAACCAGCCTGAGGCTTCCAAGAAGCTTCCTACCCTGCAGCTGGCTGACGGCTCCAAGCCCGAGAGCGACGAAGCTAAGGAGGGTCCTTACTGGTCTATCATGTTGGAGGTCTCTGAGTCTTCCATGAAGCCCGTCAACTACGAAACACTCCTTGCCGAGTCCATCCAGGGTCTCGTCAACACCGAGATGCTGAAGCCCACCGACGAGATCGTCTCCACATACCACCGCCGCTTCGACCACGGCTACCCCACTCCCTCTCTGGAGCGTGAGGGCGCACTCACCCAGATTCTCCCCAAGCTCCAGAACATGGACATCTGGTCTCGTGGCCGCTTCGGTAGCTGGCGCTACGAGGTTGGTAACCAGGACCACTCGTTCATGCTTGGTGTCGAGGCTGTGGACAACATCGTCAACGGCGCTGTTGAGCTGACCCTCAACTACCCAGACTTCGTCAACGGTAGACAGAACACCGAGAGGCGCCTGGTTGACGGTGCCCAGGTGTTCGCCAAGGGCAAGTCCCTGTAAGCAGCACGGGCTGCGCGATCACTATAGATCATGACCGGTTTAATATTGAATGATTCAAGGGGTAAAATCTTTAGATATACATTATGGGCAACGGGAGCCATTAATTTCATTTGGAGCGATATTTGGGAGATGTTCATTGCTGGGCATATGATGTGAATCAGCGTCTTCTACATTCTTGCTAGATTCTTTTTCTATCTATAAATTTTTTCTCATTTTTGATTCTAGACTTGAACAAGGTCCGTTTCGCATTGGTCATGTCTTATTATTCAGACTGTTTGATATATAGCTTTTTGGGGATCCTCCAATGTCAAAATACCCTTGTGTTGCATTTTCCTGGTTCTGTCTTCATCGTGTCCAACCCTGACTTTAGTACAAGGGGGTCTGACATCGTTACGAAAACAAGTAGGCATTCTAGAATACCTCGAACACGTAGTGTTGAACATGTTCAACCATCACACGAGTACTCCGTATAATGAACAAAAATTGAACTTCGCACGCACAGGCACAAATGCCGAGCTACCCGCCGCCCTCCGTAACGGAGCTGTCCGCTCGGCACTTGATGCAGTGGGTTTGATTCAGATAACACCAGAGTAGCTCACTTACCGAATTCGGTACACAGCTTTAGCCTGGTGGAGGACACTAAGGAAGGGTCCTCTCCAAGTTAAATTACGATAGACGCATCTAGTACGATGGCATTGACACTATCTATGCAAGAGGTACGTAGAGTCTAGACGACTACTTCAAGCTCGGACACTGAGATATATCAAGATCTGCAGAGCTATTGATTGCTTGAGATGCACGCGCCTCGAGATTTAATTAACTGCCGACAAGATCATGACCGCCGGTCAGGAGTCGTCGTCTCCTAGTAAAAGTCGTAAAGTACTGGGTACGAAGCTAACATCCCTACGAAATGCCGATCTCCACATCCCAGTTTCACATCATCCAATCGAAACCGTGGCAGGTAGGACGCGTAAGTTCTCCATACTGAGATGACCTCATCGTCGCTATAATTAAACCATCGTCTCTCGAGTCGGAGAGAGATATAAGCTGTTGTCCTTCGTGTAACTTAAAATTCAGAAGGGTAATGTGGCCAGCTGTTAATTTCTGGGCTTATTGTTGCCACAACGGTGAGATATGGTGTTGCGTACTCGGGGATTGTGGGTGCTTCGACGTAATCTTCTATCTTTTCCAAGGCTCTTTCTAAGATGCATGCATTGACGGCTCATATTTTACCAATCATCTCCCGAGAAATATCTGGTTTGTTGACGCATGTTTCACCCTCGCATATAATGTCGGAAGTAGATTTATCTGATAGATGCGTGTCTCAGTTAGATTCACATACAAGTCTCTCATCTACTGGTTGATATAAAAAGAGTTTCATATTGATTGGCCAGGTGATTCAACAAATACATGGAAATCCCTGACATCATAGTATATTTAGGTACTTTTGTTCTCACGCTTATTTCTTGCATCCATGCTATCCCTTCTATTTCGATCCACGTCATAGCAAGCATCTAGATGTATCAATATGCATCTCTGGAAGCCTCGATCGCATCTGATGGAGGTATTCAGATAAATCTCCGAAGATCCCTAATGTGCGGCTCATTCGACAGAAAACGCTAGCCCATTGGAGATAATGATGATATGATCGCTTTTGATAGAGACTATAGCAGGTAGTTTGTTTCGGTGGGTACATAAGAGGATCGTGGATATGACTTCACTGGTAGTGGTAATCTTATCCAGCTTTAACTATTCACTACTGTCCTTATTTCTTACTTTATCTATAGTGAAAAGCTTAATAAACCCGAGCCGATCAATTAAATAATATACAAACACATATCATGAACCTTCATTCCTACAAAAACACAGTGCTAGATATAGCGGTTTATGATCAACGTAACAAAAGGCCTACCTGAAATGCCTGATACCCTTAGTATAACGCTCCAATTCCACGGGAGCTTACTATACCTCAATGACCAGAGCGTCACTAAGTTGAGTGGTTGCTTGTCCCGCTCTTCATATAGGGCATAGAAGAGACAGCCTCGATGTATTCAGCCAAGCCAAGCGCACGTATAGAGCATAGAAGCATGGAGCTCTAAACACGCTCGCCTTTATGATCGAAACATTTAAGGTAACCATGATCATTCTCAATAAAGCCGTCTTAAGCACAATCATTAGAAGACGCATTTCCTTTATATGTAAGTGAGATAGAAGGGAAACTCACCCAGACTGAATTGCGTTCTCTGGAGTACGTGCGGTTCATTAGCACGTTCGCAATCGAGCTGTGGATAGCGGCGTGTTTGCCGAATGGAGCATTTAGAATAGTAGCCGGACTCATTCCCACTATTTATAGTTAGCTAGGATATCTTCGAAGATGTGTTTTGTAAAGTAGATTAACAGCGCGCCGGGGGGGGGGGGGGGGGGGGGGGGGGTTTACATGCTCATTCTGTGATTTGTACAGGGCATAACAATGGTTCAGATCTAATTTGGAAGTGATTTCGGTCCCATCGCCAGCCGTGTAGGTTGCAACCAGGTGATGAAGCGCATCACCTGGGTTCGGGTCATCCTTGGATTTCCCGTCGAGCTTGAAGTCTCTACAGAAGAAACTGAAGTTACCTGCTTTTGGGTCAACAGGCTTGTCCGGTTCTCCAAACGGCGTAGCCAGGGCTGCCAAAGGCAGGATGGTGAAGGGTAGAAGTAGACGCATAGTGTGTACCTTTGAGTAAACTGATGGTAGTGAGCTTGATGGTAGCGAGCTTGATGATTTGTATGCTTCTAGAGGGTATCCATAGGGCCTATTTATATTATCCTCATTGTATTGTTCTTGGAGTGGACATTGTATCCGATAAGCGGCTTGAATACATTCTTTCTTAAGATTTGACACTCCCTGTGAGGATGGTTTCTTTGTTAACCTATATCCCAATGCCCCGTCCTTGTCGGGCAAACTGGGCAACCCACGCGGGCACTGGGACTATGCCTTTAATTAAATCTTTAGACAGGAGGAAATTACTTCCACTGTGATTGTTGACCTGCCAAGCTCTTCGGTGTGCTAGAAATTAGAAGGTGTAAAGTTTCTTGTAAAGACTCCCCAGGTTCGAGATATCAGGGGGCGGGCAATGAAGAACTCAATCTCAGCATATTCATATTGGCGAAAACGGGCAAAATAATTGGAAGATGACACGGGCTCACATGGGGTAGTATCATAAAGAGATGGTCTTCTAATTTACCCCATCTTCTCTTTCCGCGGGACAATTCCCCGAAGATGTCTAGAGGAGCAGTACATGATCACGCCCGGCCGGGTAGGTAGTATTCCCATTAGGTTCTAGACACACCGTGCTAAATATGGCAGTTCTATTTTGGAGTAACTGAGATTGTCTTTGAA
This sequence comes from Aspergillus sojae, assembly GCA_008274985.1. Taxonomy (NCBI): domain Eukaryota; kingdom Fungi; phylum Ascomycota; class Eurotiomycetes; order Eurotiales; family Aspergillaceae; genus Aspergillus; species Aspergillus sojae. Next base: position 2,587,888 of record CP035527.1, on the reverse strand, counting down.
AGAACATGTTCGTGCATTCCTAAACACTAACTATTTTAAGCGAGTTATCTTCAAGTCTTGTGTTTTGTGTGGAGTTTTAGTGTACTCATTTTCTGTGGTTAATACGATCATGCTGATTCCTAGTGGTCCTGTGCCCTATTACCTTAACCGGTAAATAGTAGATAATGTTCCGGTTTTGACCGAATGTCCTCTCTTTTTGGGGCGGTGGGAAAAGCTCCCTAATTAAGGTGGCGGTGTACATTTGACCAAAATTGTTCCACGTTACGGATACTCCGTTGCCTGATCTATCATCCATCCAGTACAGAACTGGTTGTACGATGAGAATTGGGGAAGACGCACTTAATTTTTCGAATCTTTGTATTGATCTCTGTAAGGGTCTAGATACTGATCCTTCACCCCATTCTTTATAAGCTAGATCTAGACCACACGCTTAAAGTGAAACATACGTTGCGGTTGATCTATTATTGGAAGAAGTAGCCTGGAACTTGTAAGACACCCGGCTTATTATGGGTGCTGTGAATTTCATACGACCCATTCCAGAAGCTTGCCAGTCCAACTCGAGTCTAGGTGCCTTTATACCATTCACCCAATGGTTTCCGCCTAAGCGAGGCCAGTCCAAAGTCTTCAGCCTTGTCTTCCACCTGATGATAGAGCTCAGCCATCATAGTGTTGACTTGATCCTGAAATTGCACAGATGCTCGCATGACATGCTGGCTTGGCTCTCGTTCCTATGCCACTGGTCAATGAGAGAGAGAGAGCCCAAAGGGCCATGAAAGACGACTTACGTTATCGGCGGGTTCTAAGCGGCCGCCATGTGGATCTACCAAATTGTCTTGTCCACCATGCTCCCTTGGACTCGTAGACACCATCAAGTCTGGCTCTACAATAGGTGCCCCTTCACATTGACTGTTAACAAGACATCGCAGCGCTGTGTCAGCTTCTCGGTACAACATGGCGCCAATTCGGTCCATCTCTTCTTTAGAGAACATCAAGGCATTAGGCTCTGCCACGCCATCCTCGATCTGAAACAAAAGAAACGAAGCGGTTATTAGTCCTTGCTGGGATTTTCTCTATCGATTGCACATACCTGTGTGGCGGGCAGTGGAGGCTCAATTGCAGTATCATCGTCGGGTGTGCCTTTACGGCTGTGTGTGTATGACGCGTCATGCTGATCACGTTCGGTGCTGCTGGCGGGCAAGTCGCTTCCCCCACCCATATCATATTCATTGCCTTCTTGGTTTCTGTCAATAATTTCGGGAAGAGGCGACGAGCTTCTTTTACCAGAGCCTGTCCTGATATTCCTGTTTGAAGTTATGTCTAAAGACGCCGCATCGCAAGCTTTATGCGGTAGGTCAACGTCAGATGTTTGGGGTTCGGCATCAGAGCCCTTGTTATGGCGGACTGTAAATCCAACCTGCTCGCCATGTGGTGAAACAGACGTGTCGATCTTACTGCCTTCTGTAGTCTTAAGGGTCTTCCTTGCGGGTTCTGTCATTGGGCTTGCTCGCAAACTGGCGTTCTCATCTAAACATATGTCGGTAAGGCAATCAGGAGACTGAGCTGAAACTTGGAATTGCCTGGGCGTTATCGTCTGCGCTAGAAGCTCGAAGTCGGCGTCTGCACTTGCTGACTTAGACAGGGTTGGGGCATGTCCCGTGTTGTCTATCAAGCACATTATTAGCACGCTTCAGTCACACACGTCAGAAGGAGGGGGCGGTGATTTCAGATACCAGTTGTGATGCCCTCTTCTAGGTAGGGGTTATTATCGGCCAGGAATCTGTGTGCTGAGAAAGCCACAGGAAGAGTCACATCAGAGATATTTGTTCCCTGTGGATAACAACACAGGGAGTGTTCTGAAGCGGGGTGATTACCAGAAGCCACAAAGAACTGCCTCACCCTTTCCCATGCTGTGTTGATGGAGTTTCCCCATCGCGGTAGGGACTTTTTTGAAAAGGACGAGAACAGAGAGTGTGCCTTCAGTGAATGATACAGCGGTTCGGCACAGCACGCCACTAGTGGCTTGACAGGAGATTGCCAGTGAATGCCTTTTGACAATGACCCTAACCCAAGATAATCAGTGCTAACAAAGGATTTATAATCCCCACTTGTAATTAGCGGATCTGGTCTCTCCACATCAGCACTAGTTGGTGATGAGGATCGTTTTCTATGGGTCATGTGGCCCCATTGTGATTCTTCAGATGGAGATAGGCTATGCGCCTCAATGGATGGAGACACAGAGAAAAAACGGCGATTTCTTTGCCAACTTCCACGTGATGGGCTTTCACTGAACAGTGAATGCAGATCTTTATCACAGCTGGACCCATCAGAATATGCATATGGAGAGAAGCTATTCGACTCTACAGATGCACTCTCGTCGTTCTCACTGTCACTCTGATCTGTATCTTGCTCCTGCCGTTCAATGAACCTGGTATGTCGCAAGAACAATCTTTCCAGACAATCGTGGACGTCACTCTCGCCAAGTGTAACCCGGGTAGGTTTATATCGAATCATGATGTCTGATGATACTGTGGATATGATATTCCTTTCAATGAGAGCAGCCCCGTCAATCAACGATGAGAGGATTGTGTAGTTGGATATGGTAAATTATAATAAGTAAGCCCTCTTATATATTGAAGCCAATGGACATCTTTAAGGAATAAATTATTGCAAGCCACTACTATGGAAATTACAGGTGTTGAATCTTCAAGGAAAGTGCGATGGTGAATCCGTATGCAGTATGCTCCTAGTAACTGCTATGTATGCCTTACGAAGAATGAATAAGTGTTCTACGAGATGTAATCTTGTCGCATTCCCTATCTAGGTGGTAGTTCCTCGTATCTGTCCCCCTAATTGTGTCGTATCCACCTTTCTTCGAGTCACGATGTCTCTAGTAGTGTAGACTACAGCCATGGGATAGAGATGGATATATATATATAAGCCGTGAAGGTGGAGCCGTGGCTGTACCTTGTAGAGATAGGTGGTGGTATGGTATTATATTATTATTATGAGTTTAATTTTTATTAGAATCCAATAATATTATTATGAAAAGAACATGTGTTTACTATTCAACCAAGCAAATAACAAAGCCGAGGCCAAGAGGGCCTGCAGGACCAATGTAAATCCCTTGAACAGAAAAAGACAAGAAAAATCAAATCCAGCCAAAAGAAAATAGAATTAAGCCGGACGATGGATCTTCGGACACTGCCAGCTTGTCTCCAGGCAGTCACTTATTTACTACTACTTCTACTTACATACTAGTACTGGAAAAGCTATGGATGCGGTGCTAATAATAAACTGATTTCCCAAAGGAGGACATCCTGACAACCTCAGGCTGCCAACCTTCAGCCTCTTTTATGAATCTCCTCTTTTTTACCTCCTGTGCTCACCCCTCGTTCACCTCTATAGTTCTTTTTTCTTTTTTCTTTTCCCTTTTCTGTTGTTTTCACCCTCTTCTCCATTCGTAATCCGATCGTTTTGTTTCTTTTCTGTTTCCTATTCTTTTATTCCTCTTGAATTTTATTCTGGATTTGAAAGAGAGTTCAGGATACAAGTTCTATCTATACCTACGATTGTCGTTAGTTGTATCATGTATCATCCGCAACTCCCCCGACCGCCGCCATAGTCCGTCGGCCACCCCTCTATATTCGCAGGAGGCTCTACCCTATTATTATCTCTCTCCTACACTCCCTTTCTTGACCACCACCATTTCCCCTCATCCGCTTCCTCCTCCTTTTCGCTCTCCATCCTTTTTCATTTCCCTCACCCTCTCGGGTATCACGGCGTGGTGGATTTCTCTAGTTATAAGCCGCGCCCAAAAACCCGTCCGTCCCCCGTATCTCTTTTTCCGCCCCCCTTTCGACCTCCACCGTGATCTCTCCATAACCACCTGTGCCCATCATGGATGGGGATCTCAGCCTATCCCAATCCTTGGGAGGCCTACGGATTGCAAACCCGGATGATTCGTCGTTACATTCTTCCGAGGATGCGACCACTCCCGCCCCGACTGCTGCTTCTGAACCACCAGCAGATTCCGAACCTACGCGCGAATCGACTCGGTCCGAACAACTAGACGATCATCTTTCGACAACATCACCCCAGCCATCGATCCCACCTTCCACGGAATATCCTCACGATGCCCCAGCTACAACCGAGCCGTTGGCTAAGCCAGCTGAGAATCGAAGTTCAACATATCTTCCTCAGACCGATTCACCGCAGCAAACTGCCCAACAATCTCCCGCCTATATCTCCCAACAACCCTACCCTCAACCATCACAACAGAACCGCTCTTTTGGCTCCTCTCGCCCTTTGTCGGGCCTCTACGCGTATGCGAATGGGTCTACGTCGACATTAGCGGCCCGGGAGGGTTCCTATCGGATTCGTACTGATTCCGCTGCATCGTCCGCCTCCGAAAGCCTGGCCCGGGCGGAATCTCGTGGTGGTTCTGCAGCTTACCAGGCAGGAGTGCCGGTACGCGATAATAGCCACAGTGATCGGTCATATAGAACAGCACAGCTACCGATAGGCAATGGGCCCATGGTGATGCGCCAGCCGTCCCGTGCTCGCGCGCGTCCGTCAGGGGCTCCACAACTCGCTGGGCCCCCATATGGGGTGGAAAATGGCCAATCCTCGAACGGCGAGGACTGGCATGACCGAGGTGCCGCTGTTGCAGTGAGGCAAGAGATTGATGCCAACGGGAAGCCCGTTGCTCGTTACATCAAAAAGGGAGTCCGCGACTTTTCGTTCGGAAGCACACTGGGGGAAGGCTCATACAGCACTGTTGTTCTCGGGACAGATCGTCAAACGCTCAAGGAATACGCCATCAAGATTTTGGACAAGAGGCACATCATCAAAGAGAAGAAGGTGAAATATGTGAATATCGAGAAGGATACCCTGAATCGGCTTACCGAACATCCTGGCATCGTCCGACTTTATTATACCTTCCAAGATGAACGCTCGTTATATTTTGTGTTGGATCTTTGCAAGGGTGGTGAATTGTTGGGAGTGTTGAAACGCATGACCACTTTTGACGAAGAGTGCACGAGATTCTATGGGGCTCAGATTCTAGACACTATAGACTATATGCATAAGCGTGGCGTTATCCATCGCGATCTGAAGCCGGAGAACGTTCTTCTTGACAGCCAGATGCACATCAAAATCACAGATTTCGGTACGGCAAAGATTCTCAAGGGCCAGCGCAAACCAGATCCGAGCACGAGTGGGATGCCGCCATTGGAGTCGACAGACATCCCTGAAGAAGAGCGTGCAAGTTCCTTTGTTGGTACGGCTGAGTATGTCAGCCCCGAACTATTAACAGACAAGAATGCGTGCAAGGCAAGTGACCTGTGGGCATTTGGCTGCATCATCTATCAACTCTTGGCTGGTCGCCCTCCATTTAAAGCAGCGAACGAATACCTGACTTTCCAAAAAATCGTCGGACTCGAGTATGAATTTCCTCTCGGTTTCCCTGCTGTTGCCCGTGACCTCGTCGAGCGTCTCCTTGTTTTGGACCCGACTCGCCGGCTGCCAATCGAACACATCAAGAACCACGAGTTCTTCCGGGGGATGACTTGGGGCCCGGATTTGTGGAAACAAAAAGCGCCCCGTCTCAAAGCTTATGTTCCTCCACCCCGCGAGCCGATCAAATTGAACGGCGCTGGTGAAGGAGACGCCTTCTCTGCGGGCATCAACGCGGGACAATCAAGTACCACCAACAATGCCAATCCTAGAGTTGTCCCCAGACTTGTCACGGAATTGCCGCCTCCAAGCCAGCTCGATATTGAATGGTCGCCCGTGCTTACTAAAAGCAATGAAAGGATATTAAAACTGGGAAACCTCTTGGTACTGTCTTCGCCAGCTGTGCATAGCCCTTCCACCAAGAGTGGGGGTGGCGAGAGCGAAGCGCCGAAAAAGTTCTCCCGCTTCTTCGGGGGAAGCACAACGAAGAAGCGGCAGAGGCTGGTCATGGTCACCTCCTCTGCACGTATTATCATGGCTGCGGCTGGTGGGGATGAGAAAAAGGCAAAGCTGGAGATTTCCCTGCTATCTCCAGGAACACACTGGCGCTCCTCAACGGATTCGAAAGGTTTCTCTTGCTGGGTCGTTGACACGGTATGCTTATACTTGCATGTGACATGGGCGAACTGATGCTAACCTACGTGTGTAGCGTGACAAACATTACGTTTTCGAAGACCCTAAACCATCATCTAGCAACGCTGGCGCGACTGCTGCCAACTCGCAGGAATGGGTGGATTCTCTGGATCGTGCGCGAGAGATGGCTTTGGCTCAGCAAGCGAATGGGACATACTCAGCTGACGAGGCTTTCCGTGACATATCGTCCGAGCTGTCGAGCCATGCTAACACATTGGACCGCAGCTCTGAGGTTCACCATGAGAACCCACCCGGACGAGCCACTTTAGTTAAGCATCAACCTACAGATTCGGATTCCGTCAAGGGCAAAAAACGGTTCAGTAGACGTCATTCAAAGAATGGCCTGGCAGCCGTTTTCTAGACGACGTGTTCGCCAGAACTTACACAAGACCTCCCTCGGCGACGGCCGCAGGTTGGATCTTTCCAACCAATATCTGGGCGTCACATTTATCAAACATCTCCCGCGTCTGACATCGGGGTTGGTTACTGCGCAGGATCGCAACTTTAAAATTTCTTTCTCTGGTCCCGGACTATAACACAGTTTCTTTGCTTCTACCTGATGTCTCCGGGCTGATGTGACTTGCATACTTTCTATTGTTGACAGGTCTTGGAGTATCACTGATATGGACCCTCAACCAGCCACTGTTATTTCCTTTGTCGCGCATTTGTAGCAATTCCTTGTTGTGATGTGATTTTCTATCTTGCCTTGCATCTTTGCAATGATGAGCGTGTTTCTTTTCTTAAGATCGCTGCATTTAGATGGGCAGGAGTACGCATATATCCCTCATCTGGCATCTGTTTTTCTTTTCGCTTTGTATTTCCTTGCTTTCTCTTCTGTTTACCTTCTCCCTTTCTTCTTTTTTCCAACATCATTCTCTCCTCTACATATTGAGATATATATCTTCGCTTGGTCGAAACAGATGATCCACAGAGCCTTGTCGGATAACGCTTTGTCGGTGTACAGAGTTCAATACAGAAAACAATCAGGATAGCTCCCTTTTTCCGGCTCCGACATCTACTCATTCCTGCTTCAGGTTCCGTTTGCTATTATACCATTCGGTTTGTTCCTCTGAGCGGATTTTTCTTTTCTTTTCTTGTTTTCTTTCCATAGGAGCTGAATTGATTCCCCTACTATGCGTCTCTCCACCCTGCCAGATTCCCCATCTCCATGTTCCCTTCATTCTGCTCGATTTCACCCATACGCATTTCCGTTCCTGTTAAATAGCTTTCCCCTTCAATGGTAATTGATATAGTCGAATTCAAAAATTTCCATTCTGGTTGGATATCTTGTGACTAGCTACTTGCTGTGGACTTGCTTCTATATATCTCTGGGATTGCGCGGAAATTTAATTGTTCTACTGGCTATGAATGATGTTATATTAAAAATTTTGTATTTCTTTCAGGCTTAGAAAAGACATCCACGAAAGGAATATCTAACAAAGATTATATTCAATATGTACATCCGTAACATCATACTCATGATAAAAGGCATTATATATAGTGTAAAACAGAATCATATAAACAACCAATCGATGCGCGAATCATCCAATTCCTGAATCCAGTCGAAATCGTCCTCACCATCATCATGAACAAAAGACCCAAAGGGATCGTCATTCTGCTGCTGCTGCTGTTGCTGCTGCTGTTGAGCCCGTCTCGAGTCCCGCTTCTGCCACATGAGACTTAGAACCCAGGCTGCATTGCGGACGTTCACGGATGTGACATCGTAATAGATTGCGCTGAGGGTCTGGAGGAGGATTGGGCGGAGAGAAGGGTCGGTGCATTCTGCGCCGGCGATGAAGGTCGGCCAGATAAGGCATTTGAAGTGGTCGTCTGCGACGGGGATTAGGGGGATTTGCTGGATTAGGAGGTTGGTGATTGCTTTATGGTCGGGTGGGAGGCCTGGGATGGTAGATTTTGCGCGGCCGTGGGCGCGAGGGCGGGAGAGGACACGGCTGGTGTAGAGGTAGACGGCGGCGCGCCAGATGGTTGCTAGGGCGGTTCGGACGGAGAGGTCAGGGAGGTGGAGGAAGCTTTGCATTTCTTCGGCCCAGGCGACTGGGTCGAAGGCTTGGATGTGTTGCAGGAGGGCTGTGGGGGGTTGGAGGAGGGGATTGGAGCCCTTTGGGAGGAATGTCGAGGAGTAGTTCATGGCGGGTGGGTTGGTGCTGGGGTCTGGGTCGACGCACCAGCCTTCGTGGACGAAGAAGATGACTTCGAGGAGGTAGGCGGGACATCCTATCCAGGCGGTTTCTTCGAGGCGTTTCAGCGTTTCCGGGCCTATGTCTGAGGAGTAAAAGGGTTTGGAGAGGGAGCCGGGCCTTGCGAGTGTTGCGCCCATGACTTGCATGCTGGGGATAAATAGTTAGCGGTGACGATGACGGAGTTTCTCTGTGAGTGTTGACTTACATGAGACAGCTATCAAATACGAATGCGTCCAACCAGTCGATCATGCGTTGTGTTGGACTAGATGGGCTTTTGCTTTGCCGGCTCACCAAGAGTTTCTTGGCGCCTTCCAGATGATACTTCCATGCGCCGTCGCCTGATTCAATTGCATCCATCAAAGCAAGAACCATGATCACTGCTAGGGTCTTGGTATCGTTCTGTTTGAGAGGGTCTTGCAAGTCCAGCGACAGTTGACGGAGAGTGCGTTGTTTCAATTTTAAGAATTGTTCATAGAACTTGGAAGCTGGGCGTCGTGACATGGAACTGATCACCGCCTTTTCAACATCCTGCGGGGATGGAAGGGCCCCGGTGACCGAAGCGCCATCCGACAGCCACGGTGTCGGTGAGAAGTCACAGCTTGCTAGTAACGCATAGTGTAGAGCTCCAGTGGCAGCAAGCGCATAGGCGATAACGGGGGAGTCACCCACTAAGACCGTTAGATCGCGGTACGGGTTCCGAACGTTGGAATAAAACGCGAGACAGCCCACTACATTCTGGTGGACTTTGAAGAGAAAGTTAGCTATATGCATCTCGTATCCTCTCTGGGGAAAAGTGATCTAGAACTCACAGTGCGAGATGTAGAACCTTGATAACGAATCCATGTCTTTGAATAAAGGATCAACCATGCCCCGCGGCGTGGGAACATGATCCACCACGGAAATGTTCGTCTCTGGAACAATCAAGTCGAAATTGCTTCCCCGCTGTGCCGCATCAGGGGTATTATCAAAGGCCGATGTCTGGGGCACATCGTACGAACCAGTATCCAAAATGTCCTGACCCTGGGCGTCAACTTCGGGAGGCGGGGGATCGGCGGCAGCAGGAGAACCGTCCTCACTACTGCGATCTGAGGTGTTCTGCGCAACATCATCAAAGCTGCGTCCCATCATTTTTCCCCGACTGGCCACACCACCTTTCACCCAGACGAGGGGTTTCTGATAGCCCAAGCATTCCTTCCCCGCATCCCGACACTTTCGACACGTAGGGAGGCCATTATCGCAGATGATGCGCCGGCGACGGCAGGTGTAGCAGCCTTTCGTCATGATGCTTTCGAGTCTATCGGGTTGAACGAGTCACTGATTTGGGGTTAAGACACCTAGATCCTAGACAATCAACTTGAATCTATTCAAGTATATCCGAGTATGACGCTCGCCATCCTTGGGAATCGGCTAAGAAGAATCGGACATCAGCGGAAGATGGCTGCGCCACTCGAACATCGCTGTAGTAGAACAAGGGGGAATAAAACCGCTGGGAAGAAGAGAGAAGGATTAGTTCGCAAAAATGCGCAATAATGTCGGAAACTTCGCGAGCGAGATGGCGGATAAGCTGATACTCTTCACTCCTGTACTAACCCTGTTGCGGTATGGTTGCCAAGGTGTCCTTAAATCTAGCCTAAAAAGTTCCGTCCAGGGCTTCTAGATCACATGCTTCTTTACTTCTACGTCACATCAATCATATCAAGTACAGCAATGCTTCAGAATGAAAGGTAGCTGAAAGTCCATTTCTCTCCTGGAATGGTCTTACCCGCACTACTTCGTGGCAACCAACTTCCACTGTTAGTTTTTCTGTTTATTCAGCGGGAAAACCAGCACAGGAGCACCATCTTCGTGACTATTACCTTGGACGTCAAGAACCGAATTAGGATGAGCCACACTATGAACGCTGCAAAATTGTTTTTATCAGTATATCACTCTGCTGTATGATGGTATCTTCTCTCAAGAATCTTTAAAATAACAGAATCCACATACAAGTAAGCTCCATCTTCCGCGTAGACAAACTTCCACCTGACATGCTTATCAGTTGGTGACTTGAGATTTCCAGCAGCTGGTTCTCGGTCTTTCTCTGTGCAAATGATAAGTTCATGTTAACTAACAAGAAATTTCACTTGTTTGACATGATATAAATAAAGAGGTTGATAGTACCAGGAGCAGTCAAATATGTCCCTGCCTTGTCCGCAAGGATGAGGAATTCGTCATTCCCTGCGGCAGCAACGACCCATTTCTGGTCCTCATGGTGCTTTCGTGCCTCCATGTGACGCGGTTAACCATGTCAGTACTAATTTGTCCTGGGTACCATAGGTTACCGTACCATTGTTGGACTTTGGTATGGTTAGCCTTCTTGGACTCGTCGAGGTCGAGGTATTTCTTGCTGTGCTGGACCTGAAACAAGTATAGACCGGGACCGTTGAAATCATTAATTGGTGCTTCCATATTTGAATTTGCTATATTCAGAGTGAAAAGCATGAAACTAATGAGAATGTTGAGGCACGAGCAGTCGAACAGGGCAGTAGGGCCATATAAATGCGATCACACCATCAATGTGAACATATTCATTCAGACCAGAGGCAGCAGCCAGATTTAGTCGATGAGATTATTTGCAGCAATTTTGAAACTCCTCATTCGGCGTATCTTTCACTTGCTGCAACATGACTCCGCTCTGTAAGTCAGTCCGGAGTCTTCGGATTTTGGAACTATACTTATAGGAGGACTCTGGTTGATCATGATATGCATGTGAGCTCATCCAGTCCAGGTTGCAATTTCACCGAGTCAACAATAGAATCTCTGTGTACACGAGATACCGGAGAGATTGTCATGATAGGGTAAATGGGTTTAACCTCTAGTGCTTATATCACTACTCTTTTCCCAGCTGATAATGTGAAGATCCGGTGGCATGAAGCGGGGTAGCTGTCGGTGATCAGTCGAAGAGTATTCTAATGGTCATAAAGAATCCTTTGGCTGGTTAGTCGGATTTGCCATAGTTATAATAGCATACATATACAGAAATTTGAAGATCTTCCTCTCATAGATTAGTTGCGGAAGTCGTGAAAATGGAGTAACCCCAAGCACACACCAGCACTAAGGTGCAAATGGTATAAGACGCATAAGGTCTGGCTGTCAGTACGAGACCTTGCTGTAGTTTACATGCGTCGTATCCTGGGCGTTAGGAACGAAGGTGTTGTTGGGGTTTTGAACAAGGTCGGCGTGCGTTTGTAGTTGCAAAGTTCTAAGATATCGGACTATCAAAATTACACTACGAGGAACCAGGAACAATATGTTAGGAGGTAAAGCTACACTTTCTTTGTCCGCTTGCATCTTGAGCCACGCTCGGGAATGTCTACGGAGAACGTTTGACAAGCCAGGCCATTTCAACCACAAGATGCAGCGTAGATCTACATGACGTCTCCTTGCCATCCGACATATCCAGCCCCCTAGCGAAAAGATGGACGAGGTATATGCGAGAACGGCGAGTCCACGGATGGAAAGACTGACTCCGCCACCTCCTGTGTCATACTGGAGTTAAGCCGCCAGAGTCGTCCTTCCACCAAGCTGGAAACTGTGGAGGTTGTCCGGGAGAACAGTGTACGATGAAGCAAGGCCGCGTCGTCTCAGTAGATCTTTGAGAAGCCGAATATGTGATTGTATTCGCCCCTATGTCAAGTTCGATAACTGAACATTATTCATCCTAAACCGACTCTTTGAACCCGTTTCGCAAGATCAGAAGCAAAAAAGAGACCGTTTCATATGCCACGTATGGCTCCAACGCAAATATGTATCACATTCTCAGCCTCCCTTCGCCACGGCGACCTAGGGGATTCCCGGTCGCCGGACGATCAAACCCCCGCAGAGTGCGTTCTTTACGAGCTGGGGTTGGGGTTCATCTATTGTAGATATCAGCCTCCATCGCAATAGCCATGCCAAAGATGTTATCTCCATCGCTTTCTCATACCTTGCGCTTGCCACCGGTCATGGTGACGTTGACGAAACGACGGGTGTAGATGATCCTCTTGCGGGCACGGCCCTTAGGAGTCTTGGGCTTCTCCTGCTTGTCGACCTTAGGAGTGGCGGCCTTGACCTTACCGGCACGAGCGAGGCTGGAAAAAAGGGTCAGAATCTGAAATTTGGGGATATCTTCGATGGAGGGGTCGCGAGGCGAAGGGTTACTTACGATCCGTGGACCTATAACGGTGTAAAGTCAGTAATCAGCATTTCCCCTTGCGAGAAAGAAGGCTTGGACGACTTATTCACATACCTTACCCATGTTGACTGTATTTGGCGGATGAACGGGGAAAGGGTTTCGTTAGGTTTTGTCGATGGTGTTGTCGCTGATGATGCCGACGGATTGTGGGCTCGAATTTTTCAGTGTGGTCACGGGTTTGTGCGCTTGTGCGCTTGTTCGCTGTCTCGGCTCCACTTATTTTGGCCCGGAACAAAGTATTGCCTCCACTGAGAGTGCCTGGATGCCTGGGGATTCCTGCCTGGCCTTTGACTCACAGTTCGGTTGGATTAATGTTGCTCCGCCTGTGGCACTTTTCTATTTTCGGAAGTACGTCACGTGTAAACGAGTATTACTGTCAATTAGGGCATCAATTTGAGGCCTGATTATCAGCGAAAGCTGGTGTAGGTATCTTATCTCATCCACCATTACATTCTTTTACTTCACTTCCTGAATCTAATCGCCTTCAAATTTAGCTTCACGGTCGGAAAAGTATGGTTATAACATGACCTAGCAAATTTTGCTCTGCTAGAACGTAATTTGACAAAAAGTCGCTAAGCGATCAAAATAATGCCTGCCGATGTGTGATTCTTCTGTACTATGACGGCTGAGGTACTCAACCCGGGAGGCCACAGACGTATGAAAAGGGTAACCTGCACTATATAGAATGTATCTATCTATAGTGCAACTATTGAATACACGCTAGGGAGTATCTGCTATTGCCCAGCTTGGAGTTCAGAGTACGGATGGATATATCCTAAATCTGTCCTCTTGATTTAGGTGAGTTGACAATGACATTATGACTGGGGGGTATTGACAGCAAAGCCCGACCGAGAGTCAATATTGCGGATATGGTCTCTCTAACTACCGCCAGCCGTATCTGCGAGACTGGTTGCAGGCCCAGCCATGCACGCAGACTAAAAGAGTCAGTGGGGATGGCATATGGGATCGAACGGAATCACAACTATAAGAGCGATGGATAATCGATGCATAGTAAGAAGGCCCCCCCACATAAGACCCTAAGTAATAAAAACAGCGATACGAGGCAACGCGGCAGACCTGACAAGTGGAAGGAGGGGAATTACTAGTTGATGTACGGACATCGTACAGAGTCTGTGCAGTAGCTTTCGCACAGACCGGGGACCATCGCGTACCTCTTAGTAGGGTTACTAGGGTAGGGTTGGATGTTACTGTGACTATGTATGTGCCTACTGACAGGGATCGGTGTTTCCGGGAATATGGCAGATCAATTGTATGGACTTGGACGAAACCAATCAACGTCAAACATTTAGCAAGCAAGAGTTACATCTAGAAATCGAGCACGCAGACTCGGACGTCAGCTCAATTGGGCGTAATGCTGATCTAACGGGGGAAAAGAGAACCGACGACCCATGATCGTCAAGTCGGTCAGCCACCCGGTCCACATGGATTCGTATTAGCTATCTAGAGGCGTGATATTTGCACAGCATGCATTTTCGTGCGTCGTGCTAAGCATAAATGCTCTACATCCGTCGCGAACACATCATGCATAACCCTCAGTGGAGATGTTTGCTTTTGCTAATGCCGAGACAGTCTTGTAGGTCCACCTCGATCCAAGGACCCCAAGCCAATAATTTACCTGTGGCGTCATTGCTAGTCGGTGTAGGTTTCAAATAATGTATGGAGTAGGTGAACCCCGAGGGTGGACGGATATAAGCAAATATTATACGAAGCAAAAGGCATGAACGCCGGACAATAAAGTCTCCCAATAGCAATAGGAGACTTAAAACTACACGTTCTAGGTCTGGAAAATAAGGTTCCGAAAGTATAATAATCGACGAACTACTCTGAACTTCTTGGTCGGACGTTCGCTATATTCCTAAGCGCCACCTTCAGCCAGCCTTCAGTGCGTCTTTTTCTCATTTAGGAGGTTGCTGAAAGTACTGTGCATCGTTAGCCCCATATGTTTCGGAACCTACGATCTACAGTGGGTATTGGTTATTCGACTGATTCATTTCACTCTTAATCATCTATACATCAATTCGCTCCTTTGCAGCTATGACTGTCATACTGTAGAAGTGGTCGTAGGAATTCCGATAGTGGAAAAGCTTCACCATGTACATCTGAGACGGTTCGATCAACTCCTCGCTTGGACCTCCTTTCCTGGTAAGAACATCGAAGGGATTAATTAGTGACAGGGATCAATTTCTGCTACATGTAAGACAAACACTGATGGACCAACTAACTCAACTACAAAGGAAGACAAGTGCAGGTAGACTCCACACAGTCGATCTCAGCTCTCCACAGCCCCATTCAGACCTTTCCCGTTCACGCCATTGACCCCCTTCCCTTTATGCACTCCATTGATCCCCTTCACCGATCCATTCTCATGCATCTTGTGCGCATCATTGCCAGGGTCCTCAGCCTCGGAATCCTCGGGAGGTGCTTTTGGGCGTGCCAGGCTTTTCCTGGCCCTCTTCAAAGTCGACACGACACTTGCGGGGTTGGGCAGATTGGGATTGTCGCCACCCTTCTTGGGGATTGACTCTTTGTCTAGAATCCCCGCTTTGACCATCTCGTTCACACTCGAATGGATCTTGGCTTCGACTGGAATATCCCGCGGGGCTCCCAAGTTGGGTGGAAACCGTCTAGGAACCCACTCTCCTTTCTCCAGCTCTAATCTGGTGAAGATGGGTAGTATCTCTGCCAAGTTTTTATTCAGTATAGTCACAACGCAAAGAAAAAGAAATAAAAATAAAAAGAAAAAGAAAAAGAAACAGAGGGTGGGAGGTATAAGAGAAAGCCGGGTGCATACCGAGGATCCACCAGAAGATAACCATTAAGAAAGCCGATGCATGTCCGAACCAGAGACAATCATGTGGCTTATTAGTGCGACGCCTCACTTCCCACGCATTGGTCCCCGGCTCCTCCTTCCCAGGAAACACGCTTTCAGCTCTCAAGACATCTTCGACATTAGTCGTTTGGAATTCCAGCCTACTTTCCGAGCCTTCCAGGTGCAGAACTTCCTGGACCATCCAATTCAAGGGCGTATCGGAAAGCAAATGTTTCTGGCCTTTCTGGAGATTGTATCCACCGCCCACGTCGCTGTGGTTCCCCGCAAACCACACTTCCTTGAAGTCGGAATTGAGCCCATTCTTGTCCATCATGTAGAGGGCGGGCTTGAACTTCAGCCGTCTCTCATGGATAGACACTGCGTGTCGAATGTACTTGGCGGCGGGCGTCGCAATGTATCGATATGACGTTCGAAAAAAGGGGATCTCAAACTGACCCACACTATTGACACAGTCGAACAAGCCAAGGAAGTGTATGCCCACGCCCAGTCGGCAAAAGGTTCTCTTGAACTTCTTCATGAACTCGTTCAGCTCCCGATCCTTTTCGGTCTGAGGAACATTTCCGCGGGATTGTTCATAATTGCTGAACGTCTCCCAGGCGAAATGAACCATTTCCTCATTTCCTCTGGACAGAAGACCCAATTCATGAACCATCTCCGCGAGGAATCGTGCAGTGTAGGCACCACGGGAGAATCCAAAGATGTAGATATGATCACCTTCAGAATAGTAACGCATAAGGAAACGATAGCCGGCAAGGACATGATCGCTAAACGATGAGCCAACTGCTTGATCAACAGCGCTGATGATCCTGGATTTGATCTTGGGCCAGAATCGAACCAGTCCAGAGCTGGAGGACTGGCCTTTGACGTAGGTCCCGATACCGGCTGGCAATATGGTTAGTATACGGTTATCTGGCAACAACTACGCTTGTCTCTGCAACATACGTTGATAATAGTGAAATTGGTTTGGAGCGTGACGATCCAGCATTTGATAAATCTTCATGATATTTGTGTCTGATTCATTTCCTTGGAACTGATTCCCTGTGCCGTCGAAACACAAGACAATCCGACGTGGGTTGTCCCCAGGAGCATCTGTGTCGCTTGTCGCGTGTGGCATTGTGAGGTACGAGTTCAAGAATACAGAGTACGAAGGGTAAGCAGGTAGTATCAAGAACGAGACGCTGTGTTGTATGACCGGAAACCCGGCAGTCCCAGCTTATGAATATCTCTAGGGTCTCGGTGATGTTCCAATTGGGATACGAGTCCATGAGAAACGCATGTGATATTCAGCTTCATATTGCTTTTCTCCGTATTTATTTTTCTTTGTATAACCTAGAATATTCTCGCCCCAAGCATCGGACTTCGCCGCGCTAATCGGTTGCCATGCGTTTGTGTGCATATATTCTGGGTCCCAATGGCTGTGGAGCAAACGCCGATTCTAGAGATAGATTTATTGCTTGACCGCATCACTGTTGCAGAGATTTTCATGCAGTGCAACATGATGCACATCTATGCGAAGGATCGCATTGGTTAGAAATGATGTAGCCATAGTCCAGATGCTCAGCTCGGGTTTTCCTGTTCAAGAGGGGTTGTTGAAAAGCCCGCCAATACAAGCCAAGTTATGGAATCTGAAATATACATGTGGCTGGCTGGATAGTCAATGTGGTTTGTGAATATGTGAGTGGATGTCCAGTTAGCTTCCAGCAATAACTCCGCGGGCACTCGTGCAGCAGACTTACAAGGGTATCGGATGCAAGTTCCTGGTAGAAAGAAGCATTTCACAACGCCCAAAAAAGCAAGAGATAATGTGATGTGTGGTGCCGGGGATTCTCAGCCCCCCTTCATTAGCCACTGGCATCAAAGTACGTACGTCCTTGAGCTGATGAGCAAGGGGAGAGAATTGACTTGACAGTATGCCTCGGAGCAAGAGTGCAAGAGTGCAAGCGGCACTGTGGCAAAGTGATCCAGCTTCCCCGTGTCGATCTATACACAACTTCCATATCTAGTAATCCGAGTTCATGTCAGGGCTAGACCCTTGTCGGGGATATCCGAACAAAAAGTGGATCTATCAAGGAGGGAGAACGGTATATAACCTGGGAGACTTGACGACCTTTTCCCATTGTTCCCAGAAACTCAAGATTTATTCTCATTGCAGACTCTTTTACGCTTCTTAGTTGTTAAACTGTGTTGCTTAGCGGTAGTGACATTGCCCTGAAGGAAGCAGAACCATCATGGGCTGGTTGAGCACTACGACTAAGTCGTCCTGGAATCCCTTCAGTACGGGTTCCTCGGGCTCATCTCTAGGTACGTCTGCTCAACTCCAGGTATACAATTGGGAATCACTGCTGATACTAAAGAAAGTCAAAAATATTTTGCCTGGGTCCTCAGACAGCGGTGGCTCTTTGGCATCGCTGGCCTTCGGTACTAAAGACCAAAAATGGTTCCAAAGCGTCCTGGGTAAATTCGGTTTCAACGGTGTTCTTGCCACTATACTTAGCTTTTTCCTCTATGCTCTTTACCTCAAGTTCGTCAAACATGATGAGAAAGGCTTGCAAACTTTGATCAAAGACAAGGCATCCCAGTATCTCGGCAAGATCCCAGGCCTCAACAAGCTCTCTTTCCTGAAAGGACATCTGCCTTTGGGTAAACTTTCAAAGTCACTGATTCCAAAGGCAACGAAAGGTGCGCTTGGAAGTATTGCTGGAAGTAGTGGCGGTGTACTGTCAAAGCTCAATCCCTTCAACTGGAAAATCTTCAACAAACGGAAGATCGCTGAGGAAGAGGATGACATGAAGTATCAAGCAGGTGAGCCCTATGGAGACCCGGAGGTTCTGGCTCCCACCCTGCGCGACGACCTCAAAGCTGTCGGGCTCAAGGCTGGTGTCCAAGACCTGAAAGTGCTTCTGGATGTCGTCAAGAACAAGGGCAAACCCATTGATGATCGGGATTTGACTGTAAGTCGCACGAGAATCTAAGAATATATCGCTTACTAACATAACCTTAGATGGAGAAACTCATCGCCATTGTCTCGTCCCTGCCTCGAAACTCGAAAGCGAGGGAGAAGTTGACCGGCGTTCTTATTGATACGCTCTGGCAGAGTTTACCCCATCCACCCATGACCTATCTCGGTAACAAATATCAATATCGGACACCTGATGGAAGCTACAACGTGAGCTATAATGAGCAACATGGTCATTGCTGAGGTTGGCTAATCAATATACTAGAACCCTCTTCAACCAGACTTGGGCAAGGCAGGCAGCCCTTATGCGAGAAACGTCCCCAAAATGAAGCACATGCATGGTGTTCCTCCTGATCCTGGTCTTCTTTTCGACTGTGGGTGTCAAACTGTATTGACCCTATTGAAGAATCTACTGACATTTCTAGTGCTCATGGCTCGAAGCGATGAAACTTTCAAGGAAAACCCAGCTGGTCTCTCATCAGTGCTGTTCTATCACGCAACAATTATCATTCATGGTAAGATAGACCCTCACAAAACCTTTAACATGCTGCTTATGTGAACTAGATATCTTCCGGAGCAACCGATTTGATCCTAACATCAGTGACACGTCTTCTTACCTTGACCTCGCCCCTCTGTATGGATCCAGCCTGGAGGATCAGATGAAGGTTCGAGCCAAGGTCCGCGGTTTACTCAAGCCAGACACCTTCAGTGAGAAGAGACTCATTGGAATGCCCCCAGGTGTTAATGCAATTCTCGTTATGTATAACCGTTTCCACAACTACGTAGCCGACAACCTCCTTAAGATCAATGAGGGAGGACGGTTTTCGCTGCCCCCAACCAAATCAGAGGAGGACAAGAAGGCTGCACTGGCCAAACAGGATGAAGATCTGTTTCAGACTGCTCGACTGTAAGGACCAAAAACTGACTATTGATTTCATGTGTTTGCTGATCAGCAAATTATCTAGGGTTACCAATGGTCTCTACGTTAATATCTCGTTGCACGACTATATCCGAGGCCTGGCCAACGTTCATCATTCATCGAGTGACTGGACTCTCGATCCTCGAGTCAAGATCAACAAAATCTTTGACTCGGAGGGTGTTCCCCGAGGAATCGGTAACCAGGTGTCCGTCGAATTCAATCTCTTGTACCGCTTCCACTCTATTATCTCCCGTCGCGATGAGAAATGGATGAACGAATTCTTCGCAGATATCTTCGGTCAAGACAAGCAGGTCGACCAGCTCACTCCACAGGAATTCATCCAAGGTCTTTATCGCTTTGAACAGAGCATTCCCGAGGATCCCAGCGAGCGCGAATTCGGCGGACTCAAGCGTGGTGAAGATGGCAAATTCAGTGATGCCGACTTGGTACAGCTAATGAAGGATAGCATGGAAGACCCTGCAGGCTGCTTCGGTGCCAGAATGGTTCCCAAGGCGCTCCGTGTTATTGAGATTCTGGGTATCATTCAGGCAAGAAAGTGGCAGCTAGCCTCTTTGAATGAGACGCGCGACTTCTTCAAGCTCAAGCGCCACGAGACTTTCGAGGATGTTAACTCGAATCATGAGATTGCTGATCTTCTGCGCAAGCTCTACGATGATCCTGACATGGTTGAAATGTATCCTGGGCTGTTCCTCGAGGATATCAAGCCACGCATGGATCCTGGTATACTTACCTCCCCTACTTTGTGAAAATCTTTTGCTTACGAGTAGGGTAGGTCATGGTGGATGCACCCCTTACACCGTTGGAAGGGCAGTGTTCAGTGACGCCGTTACGCTTGTTCGATCGGATCGGTTCCTTACTATTGACTACACGGCCTCGAACCTCACCTGCTGGGGTTATAACGAAGTTCAACAGGACTATGACATGTAAGAACCATTATTTCCCTCCTTTTATAGACGATAGCTGACAAGAATTTAACTAGTCTGGGTGGCTCGATGTTCCACAAATTGTTCCAGCGCGCTCTTCCCAACTGGTTCCCGTATAACTCATTGCATATCACCCAGCCTATGTACACCAGGAAGATGAACGAGCAGATCGCCCGGGAAATTGGCACTATCGACGAGTATACCCTTGATGACCCTTCGCCGCCTCCAAAGACCGTTATCGTGACCAAGCACTCCACCATCACTAAGCTCTCGAAGGACCAGGCCAACTTCCGTGTTATCTGGGCTAAGTATCTGAATGAGATGATCCCGGGTAGAGACTTTAGTGGCTACATGTTGCTAGGCGACAAGCCGGCCAACACTGCTCAGAAGACTCTCGTCAAGGAGATCCTCTACAGTCCCGCCGAGTTCGTGCAATTGTTGTCAGAGACAGCGGTGTCCGTGGCCAAAGAGCAACTTGCCACTGAGACATTGAACTTGACATCGGAGTTGCACCAGGTTGACATCGTTCGGGAGTAAGTAACTTTTCTACTAAAATCACAGTTATCCTACCCGAAGAGAAAGTAAATCTGAATATACATTAACATCTCTCTAGTGTCGCCATCCCCATGGTGACTAGGATTTTGGCCGATCTTTTCTGTCTGGACCTCAAGACCCCCGAGAACCCGAACGGAACTTACAACGTCGCAGAGCTATACAAGTATATCATTGACGTGCGTATCTTCGGTTTCAACAATGATGATCCAGGATTGGCTTTGCAGCGCAGAAAATGGGCTCGTGAGGGTGCAGAATCTCTTACCAAGACTACGTTGAAGGTCGTGTCCAACTTGCCCGCTTCGGAGAAATCTGGAAAGGGAATCGTTAAGGGGGCCATTTCTACAGCCAAGAGCATCGTCTCCAAAGTTCCTCTGGTCGGCAAGCTGGTTGGAGACGGCAAAGGCGTTGAAGGACAGTCGACAAGTGGCTCGTTGCGCTGGTACGGATACAATGTGGCTAAGGAATTAATTGCTTCAGGAAAGACTCCCGCAGAGGTTGCAGATATCAGTTGGATGAACGCCGTCGGTGGTGTTGGTGCAACTATTGGAGTGGTTCGTACACCCGGTCTACGAAAAGTAGTATCTGCCCGAGTCTCAGCTGACATGAGATCTAGTTTACCGATGTCCTCAACTATTTCCTCCAGGATGAGAACTCGCACCACTGGGAAGAGATTCAGAAGCTTGCTGCTAGCTCGGACTTAGAATCCTCAAACAAGTCTCTCCGGCAGTACGTCCTTGAAGCTCAACGCTTGACCAGCACCCAACGAAGCATCCGTCTCTGCGCGGGCAAGGCCGTGATTGATGGACAGAGCTTCGAACCTGGAAACTTGGTGATATGTCTATTGGTATGCTAGATCTTGAAAGTTTCATGGAATCAAAACTAATTTTATACACTAGGGTGCGGCGTGCAAGGATCCCGATGCTGTCCCCGACCCAGAAGCATTCAAGCTTGATCGGCCATCGAGCGCGTATATCCACTTCAACGTCGGACCACACGAGTGTCTTGGGCGAGAAATTGCCCTATCGTGCATCACGTCCCTGGTCCGTGTCTGTGCTGGCCTGAAGAACCTCAGAGCAGCACCCGGTCAAATGGGCGTCCTGAAGAGTATCACCACCGGTACTGAAAAGCACTTCCTCAACGACAGCTGGTCTACCCTTACCGTCGACCCAACCAGTAAGTCCCCTGACTCTATCACTCATAACATATACTAACTACCCCTCAGCCTGGAAGATCCACTTCGAAGGTCAAGGTCAGGGCATCCACCATCCCCCTAAGATCCCAGTCACCGCAGGCCGAGACCTTAATGCCCTATCCAACGCCTTGAAGAAACAACACCAGGACAAGTTACAGGAAACCGTCTCAAAGGTAGCCAAGGGCGTCACAGCCCCACTGACCAAACTCATCCCATCCAACGGTCCCAGTAACGGCGCCTCCACCCCAGGCCACCTCCCGCTCCCCATCAACCCCTTCCAGAACGGCAACGGTAACAGCAATGGCGTCGCAAACGGCAACACCCACCCAAACCTCCTCCACCAAGCCGTCTCCTCGGCTGCTGCGATCCCGCAGCACGCCCTGGGCACAGTTCACGATGTCGCCCACAACACCGTCGGCCATTTGCCTGGTGGCCAGCAGGTCACAGATTTCACTCACGGGCTGGTCCATCCCTTCGCTGGAGCTGTGTCTCCGGGTCAAACTCAAACTCCGCCTCAGGGTCAGACTCAGACTCAGCCCCACCAGGGGAACTGGTTCTTTCTCCCCCACGGCGTGGAAAATGCTGCCAAGCAGGTTCCGGGACATCTTTTTGGTCAGACAGCATAGGGTGGTCCGGATGTATTTTGTTGGGCTTGAGATGTATGAGAAGTGGAGGGGGTGGTGGTCGTGGAATCGGGGGGGTTGGTAGTATTTTGCTTGGAATTTTGTAGGTAAGATAGTAGTAGCAAAATCCAGGTTCTTGTTGCTTTTATTTGTGTACCGTGAGAAGAGTGTCTTATAAGACTACAGATGGAGTCTGAAAGAAGACAAGGAACTTTCTTATGATCTGATGTTGGCACCATAGGAGACTTGAAGTAAGACAAGACAGGCAACAATAATCACTACTCAGGGAGTCTTGAAATTAGTTCTTGACAAACGAAGATCCTGTATCCTTTCTTTCTGTCCTTGAAACACATCATCACAGACCTGTGAGCTTATTATATGGGACAGCCGTGAATACAAGAAATCTCAATATTCCAGTTCCCAGACATTAGATAGTGAGATATAGTAAATATGAATTTACATATCACCTACCCAAGATAGATAGCTAGTAGGCTGTAATACCCGTACTAAAAACTAAGTTCCCTATCTTTCTAAACTTACTCTATGTAACAAAGGGAAAGCAAGAAAGACAAGACAAGACACGACACTCAAGCCCAAGAATTCTATCCAACCTATCCACAACCCACCCCATAGAGATACCCCGAACTACATCCCATCAACCCAATATCAATCATAATATACCAACAGCAAACCAACCATTACTAAATCAACACTCCAAATCCAATTCCACAACCCCACCACCCAAAACACACGCAAATACTCACTAATACCTGCACATGCAGCTTTCAGCTCGACCCACTCAACCCCACCCCCCCCACCAACCAACCAATCAGAACACCAGCGATAGGGCTATGAGAGCACCCTGCATAAGACAAACCAATCATAACCGTTCTTTACTCACTACATCCATGATCCATTCCATTGCCTCTTACTGATCTGGGTTATTACAAGGTAGTATCTATGTTTTCTTTTGATAATACCAGGGATGGATTGGTTGGTTATGTGTACAGTATGCTATGTACATACTATGTGGGTATGTGGATATGCTGGGTTACTTAATTGATCCATGACCCTGAGGATGCAGGTTTCATGCAGGTATTACATAGAGGGGGGTTAGGTTAGTCTTGCTTTTTACTATATCCCAATTCGTTCTCTTGATTTGGGCTGGTGGATAGTCAATCATGACGTGTTGCGTGCGTCTGGTTGTACTCATGACGATCTACGTTGATAGTGAGGGATATACCTACATAGATCGTAGAAAGAGTGGCGCCGAAGAAGAAAAAGAAAACATACTAACAGGCTAACAGCACGGCATGTGAATTTGGTTATGAGATGAGCTGGAACACAGAGTGGTGAGAATAAAGGTATAAAAAGGTCCATGAACGCTGTCTACAACCCTCAAGACAGGACAAGGACAACAATCCTCTTCTCTTCTCTTCTCAAGTTATACCACACAAGACCAAATATCAAAGACAAGTCAAAATGGCAGCAACAGCAGCAATGACTCCCCCACCAACCGAAATCCTCCATCTAGATACCGAACTCGGATATCGCTGGATTCTCTCCGACGCTGAACGAGCTCATATTGCGTCTTTGTTGAAGACTGGTAGTATGTTTCCCTCTTTCCCTTTCTTCATTTTCTCAACCCAGATTTTGGATTCGGGCCTGGGGATAAGGAAGTGAAATAACTAACGAAGCACAGCTGATGCCATCACCCTCCGCGGAAACATCATGGCACAGGAACGTCGTGTCTGCGCCCACTGCGGCAAGTACTCTGGTCTCGATGACCTGGTTCACAATGCCTTGGCCCTGGGTATCCACAGCGACGACTTCATGCTTGATGTCTTGCAGCATGGACCGAAGAATTCCAGTCCGCCTCATAACCTGTTCTGCTCGAATTGCGGGGAGCAGCATGATGGGACTTTTTACTGGATCCCTAACATCGATTGGATATGAACTTGGGTCATGTTTGGCTGATGCTGCTGCTGCTGCTGTTTGTTGGTTTTTCTGGAGTATTTAGCTACGCAATGAGAATGCGTTGTTCAAGAAAGGATTTCAATGTAGAGGTTCGCTATCCTTATTTCAGTAATTTGAAGCATGATAGAGAATTGCGGGCCCAATGATATACTATAGCACATGCTAAAGACGCAGGAATCGTTATTCCATTTTATTAACAAATCGAAAGTCAAGCTTCTCCACGGAGAAGTAAGCCACCCAGTCCCATAGTATAACCCTCATGAAGAAACGCCAAAAACACCAGAGACAAGGCTTCATGTCTGTATGCTCATGTTTCCATGGCATCGCCCACATCCGACTCGCCATCTACAACTCCCAGTAGCTTGGCATATGGTACCGTTACCCGCTGAAGATCTCGGTGTTTTCCTAGACAATGTTCGTATCAGTATGAATCCAAAAATATATAGGGAGGATAAAAGGTTACCCAGTGCCAAAATGACCTCCTTCAATAACACCTCTCGCGGCCAGCCACAGAGGGTCTCTGAACTTTCTCGCCAGTTCCGGTCTTCTTGTTCGTTTTCCTGTAGGCGCTGGGAAGTTCCGGCCTCGTCTTCCTCAAATAACCCACCAATTAAGCCCTTGAGCAATTCCTCGACCTTCATCTTGAGACCTTCTGCTCCAATACGTTTAGCGTACATCGAGAGGTACAGCCGGAACTCCTCCTTGGCTCCGAGGGACAATGCCGCCGCAAGTCTGTTTTCCAGGTGGGCAATAGATACGCTCGATTCGAAACTCTCGTAGCCTTCGCGGGAGAGAAGAACCTTGATCAACCGTTGGAGGAAGTATGCTCGTCCGCGGAGTAGCGTCTCGCTGGTCGTGTTGCGTTCCAAGAATGGGATGATTCCAGCTGACACAGCAGTCTTTGCGTCCTTGTCTTTTTGTGCATCAGCGGTCTGGAGGTTGCCCACCGGTGCTTCGGTAGTGTTCCAATATTGACTGCCAACAGCCCACCAGGGCTCTGAAATCCGCTGCCATGTAAACATAGAAGGCGAATAAGAGTAACCCTCTCCATTCGACATGGCAACCACTATTCGGCCTTCGGAATTGATCCGTGCATTAGTGATTGCCGGCGCGGCCGAGGGGTGTGCGCCCAGCGTGTGGATTGCTGCATCCAGTGCGGGCTGAAGAGAAACAGGTGGATGGGGCGAAGAGAGGTGTTTGACATTCCAAACATAGCACATCCCAACGGCTGATATACAGAGGATCCATGGCCCATTGCATTCTAAGATTACAGGTTGTGCCTCGAGCACAAGCGCACTGACAAGACGACGACCGGCAGGGGTCCAGATGTAGACTGATCCGTCTTCACAGGCCGCAGCCCACATGCTCTGGTTGCCCGTCACGAGGAGGACCGTCCGTGGAAGGAAATCCTGCCACAGGGGCTGCTCACCTCGGAAGAGTGTGAGCCGCACCGGCTCCCGGTCTACTGCGCGGCCGGTCAAGCTAGCGGCTGACGGGTTGCGAGCTTCGAAGACAACATCAACGCGGGATTTGCTGGACTCTCCCGACGCACTTGGTGGTTCAGTTGGTTTCCCATTAGGATCAATGGCTCGGAGTATCTGGTTTCGGACTTTGGGCACGGCTAGTCGTACCTGGCTCATGGCCATACAAGGATTCGTCACCGCAGGTCGAATAAACTCTGGTGTCGGTTGTTGACCGGTGGGAGCGGGTTGTGGTCGGGCAGGGAGAAGGCCATCTGGGGTGTTCGTAAGAAGAGGGGTAGCACCATTCTGACTTGCCAATGCGACGCGCTTTTCTACATGTCCATCATCGTCTTCCTCCAGCTGCGCGAGCTTGCGCTTATTCCCAAAGAGCAGGGTGGCAAGGCCCCCCTTCGGTAAACCGTCGAAGGGCTTAGAGAGATCGACAATAGACTGAGGTGTATCGGCCTTCACTTGGTTGCTAACCGAGGCCATCAAACGGGCTTGGGGCAGGGAGGACTCAGCTGCACCTGCACCGGACACCAAAAGCGGGGCAATACGCTTCTTGCCGTCCTTGGTGTATGTAGGACGTTGCTTCAGTCTTTCAAGTTTTGCCTGATACGGGTCAGGCTTCTCCGGCTCTGGGGCCGACGGCGTTGCGGTCCCGTTGGGCTGGCTCTTTTGTGCATCTGGGGCCGGAGACGATGGCCGTGCTGGGGTTGGGGCATTAGAAGGGAGAGGTGCGGGCTTTCCGTTGGTTATATTATCGGCCTGGTCATCGCCCATCAAGGCACCCATTCGCCCTTCGACATCTTTAATCTCACCAGCCTTACTTTTCTCCTCAAGCAGCAATCCGTCTGGAGTCTCTGTGATGCCGGCGCCCTTTCTGTTGGTACCAAATTTGGTCAGCGACTTCTCATTCTCCTCCATAGCCGTTGCGTATCCCAAATCACCGTCCTCAAACCGGACTGCGAGTATCGTGCCATCCAGTGCCGTTGCGTAAAGACATTTTCCGTCGGGACTCCAAGCCAGATCAGATAGAGATTTGGCGGCAAGCTCCTGAGCAACCACAATCGGCCTGGGGTTACTGGTGATCCAGATGCTTAGGGATTTATCTCCTCCCGCACAAGCAATGACGGTCACTAGGTTTTGTGCTCCATGCTGATTATCCATCGCTTGTTTGTCGACCGGCTGACTGGCGTACAGCCGCGGGGAAAAGGCACACACTTCCACAGGAGCTTCATGTCCGATCAGGTTTATGTCCCCATCCCAGGACCCACGGTTGATTATCGCGACGGAACTGACCGGTCCATTGACGGCATTTGCAGCGGCGATGTGCATACCATCCGGCGACCATGAACATCGACGGAAATAAGCAGTCAGAGGGGAGTTGGCGAAAGGCGCGGAGATGGTCTGTTCAAGGACGAAATTGTTCATCTGGTCATGAGCGGTCGAGTTCGGAGCAGGAGAGGTAAAACGAAAAATTCGGACAGTGCGATCGTCGCTAGCCGTAGCAAAATACTTGTTAGCTGGATCGAAAGTTATCCCTTTGACATGACTCTGATGTATGGAAATCGTCTTCAGCTTCTCAAATGTATGCCCTGACCACACTACCACCTTAGAATCCAATCCGACCGACACCAGGATAGAAGAGTCGTATGACCAGCCCAAATCTTGAACGTCATTATCGTGGCCTATCAGTCGCCGGACCGTGCGCCAGTTTTCCACAGGAGGTGCCTCGTTCGACCCTATGTGCAACGTATCAGCCGCCGCTTCTAACCCGAACGAGCCTCGAGACTCGGAATTAGCACCCACCAAATGTTGTAGCATGCGACGGAGGATTCGCATCCAGCGTGTAAATACAAACAATCTTATCATCCGCCCCTGATGCGAGGTACTTCCCGTTCGGCGAAAACCGAACTGTATGAATCGTGCCGGAGTGGTTGCTCATCGACGCCAGCTGTTTCGGCTTGCTGGCAACCGCAGGGTCATCGGTATTGCAGATAGCTTCCGTCGACCATATCCGAACGTATCCATCTATTTGATTCGGAAGAGTCAATACCAGTTCAATCCATCGGTCTGTGGCGGAGGGGTATCGTAGGGCACGGAGAACCAACCTCCAGCAGCTGTAACTAAACGACTTCCATCGGGCGACACATCGCAACTATAAACCTCGAAATCCTTCCTCTCACCTGTAAGGCAACGGAGAAACCATGTTAGCTATTTCGACTCAGTGATGTATAGTTGTATACCATCTGTCTCGAAAGAGAGCACGGTGGTGAATCAAATGTCGAAACAATGTAGACAGAATGGTGAATACCTCCGTGCGTCAACCAAACAGGTTTTATGATATGCATCGCAACTACTGTGCTGCTTTCTTTTTATCCTGGACGAATCCCTTGTGCGCAGGATCATAGGAAAGTTGACGTGGATAAAGGATAGCTTATTTGGGGCATCGCAAAGCAACCGCGTCCACAATCATCGGATCCGAGGTCTCCTTTCTGAGCGAGAAGGGCAGAATCCGATAGACTTGGTATAAGAGATTGTCTTCCCGGCTCAGGAGATAAAGTACAGTAACGCGAACAATGGAGTGCGCGCCGATCTTCAGAAAAGTCGCGATCTCCCGAAGGAGTAAAGCGGCAGGTCGGGTGATCCGTGCTTTGCTTTCTCCGCCTGGGGATCCTCAGGCACTTTCAATACGGATGCCTGATCAATACCTTACTGAACTTTCAATGACACACGAATCGATTTCTCAACCCACTCGTCTACTATACATGATACTTCGTTTAAATAGAGATCACACTCTCCTCAAATAACTCGGCAATACGCTAAACAGGCAATGACCACAAGCTTTTCCCAAGGCGCTTGTTTCAAGCACATCCTAAAGAAATGTCTGGCAATGAAAAACAAATGACTGAAGAGGGGTGATAATAAAGGTACAGTGTGGTAGGGATAGGTATTTCGTACACATCCGAAAGCAATCGTAAAAAGGACTAGAAATAGCAGTGGATGAGAAAGAGGACAAAGAAGGCGTTAGGCCTGTAGAGGAAATAGTACAGTCCATCCTTCCAAATTATCTCTTCTGCTGGCTAGCCTGATTGAAGCCATCCAGTACTTCATCTGCGACATTTTCATGGGAAGTCTCCTCGACTTCCGCTTTTACCTCATGGTCTACTTCAGACGCTTTGTCTGAGGTGTTGTGAGAAGCCTGGTCCTGAATAGGTTCCACTCCCAGGGTCTTTGCTGCAACGTTGTGCGCTTGACCCTGGTTGACATTCTTGTAGATAGCCATGGCACTCGCAACCATGCCACTCATATCACCAACATTTCCTGGAACGACAACCGAAGTGCCCTCCTTAGCCAGGTTGGAGAAAGCATCGACATACTTCTCCGCCACACGCAGGCTAAGAGCTCCATTGGCATTCTCCTTATCAGCCGCGATAGACTTGGCAACAGCGTCGATACCCCTCGCGGTAGCCTGCGCCTTTAACAAGATCGCTTCCGCCTCACCAGCGGCACGGTTGATCTGTTCTTGCCGCATAGCCTCCGAAGCCAGGATCACGGACTGCTTCCGACCCTCAGCGATGTTGATCGCACTCTGTCGTTGACCCTCGGAGTCGAGGATTTCCGCCCGCTTCGACCGCTCAGCTGTGACCTGGCGATGCATGGCTGCGACAACGCCCTCCGGTGCATGGATATCTCTAATCTCATAACGAAGACAAACAACACCCCAGTCTTGTGCCGCCTCGTTGATAGCTTGCGTGATGTTGGTATTTAACGTGGCGCGCTCCTTCAGCACATGGTCGAGTGTAAGCTGACCGATCTCCGAGCGCATAGTCGTCTGTGCAAGTTGGGAGATGGCATATTCCGCATCCTCCACACCATAGCTACCATGGTCAAAGCCACATGTCAGCCTAGCTCCGACTCCACAATTCAACACTGAGAGGCGCAAAGAAAACTCACCTCGCCTTATACGCGTCGAAAACTCTCGTGTACAGTACACCATCCAGCTCTAGTGTGACGTTATCCGCCGTAATAGCATTTTGACTCGGGATTTCGATGGCCGATTCCTTCAAGCTCTTGACATATGCAATCCGGTCAAGGAATGGAATCAGGATCGCGAGACCAGGCTCCAAGATCCGGTGGAACTTTCCCATCCGCTCCACGATCCATGCCGTCTGTTGAGGGACGAATCGAATAACCGTGTTCATGGGGAGCGCCGAGCGATTGGAGAAGTAGGTAGGGGGTCCTCCAGGTTGCGACCCAGCCCCAAAGTTCAACAGTGATTCGGGTGCGAGGCTCCGGGGTGAGGAAGACACATTTCGTCGTCGAACGCTATTCAAGTTGTTCGTAGCTGTGAGTGCGGAGGTAGGAAGACGAGGGTTCTGGAGTAAACGGGACGTGATGGCGTTGGGGGAGGACCGGAGCAACCTCGACGACTGCCTAGATGCCACATCCATTGTGATAGGCAGAAATATTTGAAATGGTCCCTACAGGGCGATGATTGGGTGTCAAGACGGTTGGACGCGAGACCAGTTTGGGGCCTTCGGATGAAGCTGAAGCTACGGGTCAACTTGCGGGAGTTCATGCCTGAGGCATATAAATGCTGAGTCATCTTATACAATCAAACGCTGATCATTTAACTATGTAGTGCCGTTATAATAAGGAGTTCTTTGTACCCCTCTTAAAAACTTTATCGGATTCAATTTGGTAATACAAGTATTCACCGCAGTGGAGTGTCTCTTCTGGAAAGCCGTGGATGAAATTGCGTGAATAGTCCATATAACTAACAAGGGTTGCTATCGCCAACAGCATCATATATATTTCTCGGCTGCTAAGCAAACTCCCATGAAATATGCTGTTACCATCACCCGCAAAAAGGGATCTACAGGGGTACTACAGGTAGATACAAGGATACTTGTATTAGAAAAGCGTATGAATTGTTATATAGAACTCCAGGTGATTGGGCAGAGAATGACGCCCTCCAAGCTGATAGCCTCGGCTACCATACCACTGGTCAGAGAGCTACAAAGCCTCAACTGGTTGTTGTTAAGTGCGGGGTACAGTTAAGTGACTTACTTCACCGAGGAATGCACTAAAGGTGGTACAGCATAGGCGGAGCGTAATGATATAGGAAAAGACACTGGTTTAGATGTAAAGGAATAGATATCGATATACAAATATAGGACTTCGACATCATAAGGCAAGTCTTAGAGTAACCAATGCCGAATTGGAACCTAGTTAAACTGTTTTCCCTTACCCAAACTACACCAAACCGACAAATGCAAGGGAATATCAGGAATAAAGAAAATACTATGAAATGGATATCACATTACCATCCGAGATACTGAAGCCCATTTCCGTTTGAAGTGACACCCATCACGCCCAACAATATAAACAGGTAAAAATTAGAAACTCATGAGAAGAGATGCCGTGAACCGTGCGAAAATAATGGCTTCGTGGATCGAATACTCGTTGCAATGTGTTGATGTCCTTTGTAACTCCGTAAGGTCCCATAATGAAGCAAAGATTATCTTTTTTTGTCTTTTGCTGGTTTTTTCTTCCATTCATACTAGAAAAATCGAGAAACATTATCGCATATTAGAAAGAATCCGGATGAACAATCTATGGTCGTGGGAAAGAAGTTCAGCCCGGCGCACCACAGAAGCAAGCATCAAATGGAAACTGCAGCAGATACTGCCCAGTAAAACATGCCCGGACTCCAGAATTTTAAAAACCTCCCATGACTAAAGCAAAATGGGGAACTAGAAGGGGAAAAAAGGAAGAAAGAAAAGCCGAGACGGAAAGTGCATATATCAACCCACTTCGCTGGAAGATCGTCATCGGCGATACGACAAGCGTAAATGCAAAAGCTGACAGATAGTAATGCAAGTCATGATGAACCACGAGAAAACATAGATGGTCAATAACGTAAAAGAAACGAACAAAATCAACTTTTCCAGCTCGGCTCTTAGGCTAACACCCAGAATACAGTCGATCTTTCTGCGATTTCCGGGAACGAGAGATCAACTCTGCCAGGCTGAACGTAAGGTCTGTAGGACTCCGTGCACTCCACGGCATTTGGAAATCTCTTTGCCACCTAGATCAACAAGGTTGCGGATAATCCCATCAGGTAAGACCCCGTTGCTCGACAGAAAAAGAACCGTAAAAATGAATCAATCTGTTGAAACCGTTGCTGACGTTTCGTGCAATATCATCAAACGCTAGACTCTTAAATTCATTGTACATTTGTGCTTTGAAATTTTGGACCAAGAAATGCGACCAGAATTGGTACGGTCACCGTGGCGAGTTAAAACTTCGTTCGTCAAGAACTCGTCCTCGAAAAAAAAAAAAAAATTTCGGATTCGTGGGGAAAATCGGACGTAAACCCAAGTTAGGAGTCTTGTTCCCCTCGCCCAGTACGTCGGCAGTTAGACTTCAGTGATATTCTGGGAGGCCTTCAACAATGATTGACGTAGAACTCATATCTTGACTGCGAGTGGATTAGCAACAGCGGAGAGCCAGTGTTTAACACGAGTACAAACCTTGAAAATCTGACTGCCGAGATGCTGGGGGAAGTGGAAAGCTTGCAAAGGAACTAAGCTAGTTTGCCGGCTGTTCGAAAAGTGTTAACAGATGCATGACAATCGAAAAAAAAAAGGTGAACAGCATGGGAATGTAGTGGACTAGAATGGTAGACTGTACCGACTACAATCGCCAAACTTTCGACTTAATTATGCGGGAAAGGCATACAAGGGATCCTTACAGTTGCAGCTTCGTTTTGCGCTTCCACAGCCTTGGAAGGCGAAAACTCAGGGGCGGCGGAAGACAATGACGTCTTCGAGACTGGAGCCTCACCAATTCCATTGACAATTGGTATCGATCCGTTAACTGCGCCATCGACATGATTCTGCGCTGCTGCAGTCTCATCAGGCTTGCCAGGTCCCTCATGCTGAGCGGCGGGTTCGCGCTGGTCAATAGGAAGGACCCACTGATCCCACTTCTCTCTCGGACGCAACCTATCAATGCCATCTTCGTTCTGCAGATAATCAACATTTCTCAGTTGGCGGGAGACGTGGCGAAGAAGTTCGAAGTCCTCGGTCAGAGTCTTGATGCGCTTGAAGCCAGCAATGAAAGCCAGTGGGACGTAGCCCTGAGAGTCCATGTGTCTCCGAAGGAACAAGTCCTTGCACAAGTTATCCACAGAGAAGTAGTACTCAAGCTGCATCGAGATCATACTCATAAGGGAGAAGGGCTCCATATATTGCTGGTAAGGGACAGCCGTCATGGGGCCAGGGTGTACTGGCTGGTAGCCATACATGGTGTTGATATCTGTAGGGAAAGGATAGACACCATACATGGATCCAGAGTTTGGCAAAGAAGGCGACCTCAAAGACATCCTGTGGCCTCCAGAGCTATGCTGTTGCGACCGGCGCTCACCGAAACCAAAGGACTTGGGGTGCACGAAACCATTGTGAGACATATGGTTGTTAGGATAGTGAGAGTTCTGAGAGCCGCCGAAACCGCCACGGCCACGGTGAGAGCCACGACCTCTGTCGGCACGCGACTCGCGGGGAATGTCCTTAAATTCTGCCGACTTGGGGCCGTTCTCGAAGCGGCGTTCGTGGGAAGAGCCTGAGCGAGGGTTAGCCTGTGAATCCACAGGCACGTGGGGGTTCCTGGAGTTGTGATCGCCGCCCTTGTGCGTAGCGTCGTGATTCCTGGAGAATCCCTTGCCTTCACGATGATGACGGAAGTTATCACCTCCGTGGCCATGCTTACCGGCTGGCGGGATGTTGGCATTGTCACTGCCCTTGGGTCCACGGTTCCGGTCCGTTGCTTGGTTCTTGCGGGTGTCTCCCATTCCAGCATCGGCGCTGTTGGATCGCCTGGATGGGGCTGGAAGGGAGTTCGCGCGAGCCGAGTTGGGCTCGTTCCTTCCCCTCTCACCGGGCGCAGCCTGCTTGGTGGCAGATCCTTGAGCTACCTGACCAGCAGTAGCCTTATCCGCAGCTGCGGCAGAACCGTGGGTTCCGTTGCGAGCGCTGTCCCTTCCAGCGCGAGGAGCTCTTCCACCACGACGTGCAGCAGAAGGAAGAGGAGTAGTAAAAACAGCAGTAGGCACGTAAGGGACTGGAGTCCACTTCTCTTTACCAGAGGGACGGATAACAGGGCTCTTATCGGACTTCTTTTTCTCCTCACCCTGGGCACTTTGAGGGGTGGGCCACAGAGCGGCATCTCCCACAGGAGGGAGGGATGCAGTGTCATCACGTCCTTTGGATCTTCTGTCCTTGGCACCTTCCACATCTCCCTTCTTCTTTGAGCCAGCCTTTGGCTGGTCCTGGTGAGCATCGCCGGAGACCGAAGAAGCCGCAGAAGCGGTCTTAGAAGTGCCAGCCTTAGCAGCAGAGCCAGCAGGCTTCGAGGCAACGGCCTTAGCCTTGGCTTCCTGAGCCTCTTTCCTCTGTTGCCAGATATTTACTGCCGGAAGAGGAGCAGCCTTGAGCTCTTTGGGTGGCTCGCTCTTCTCCTTCTCGGCAGACTTCTCTTTAGCATTCTCAGTTCCATTGCTCTGCTTGTCAGTTCCCGAAGCCTGGGACTGCTTATCCCATGTAGATTCGGAAGTGCCATTCGGCGTATTTGAGCCCTCGTCATCTTTTGGTAACGTCGAGGTTGAAGAAGTGCCCACACTGGGGGAGGAAGTTCCTGAGACATCTGCCTTGGGGCTTTCGACAGCCGTGGATTCCACATCCTTGTCAGAGTTGACAGGAGCCTTCTCTGCTTCCTGAGACTCCTCCGTCTTCACAGTCTCGGTGTTTTCAGCTTCAGGAGTAGTGGTCTCGGGCTGCTCCTCTGGTTTCGAGGCCTGGTTCGGCTCCGCTGTCTTTTCTGACGGTTGTGCGGGGGCAACGCCCTTAGCAGCTTGGGCATACGAAAATGTAGCAGCCATTGTTTTTGTAATCGAAAAGGTCTAAAATATCCGTTGGAGAAAGTAAATGAGGGGACTCGAGTTCTACCAGAGAACCTTGAATGGAAACTCCAATCAAGAAAACCTGGTCAGGCCGACTAAGGCGAAACAGATCTGACGCCGATAGTTATAAGAAGAATCAACTTCCGCCTTCTTACTACCCCACCAAACTGCAACTTCCCGTCACTGGAGATCACTCCTACTGGGTATGCAATTCGTGGAACTGTCCGTTTAACCGGTCAGGAAAGAACGAGGATGTTCGTGGGTATCGCAGAGGGTAAAGCGTAGACTGATGCGTTTCACTTGGGTATACAAAGCCACCTACAAGACGAATCGCATCGGTATGACTGGGATGATATTTTTTTCAGGCCGGTTCGGTTCGTTTTCAAGGTCGACTTGAATGACGTCCGAGACGAGTAAACCGTCGTACGAAGGGTATAAACCTCGACAGGAGAACGGTGTCTATAGATGCAAAATTCGAATGATAAGCACGATGTCTTCGTGCGTAGGTTCGTCAAATGCTGCAAACCAATAAAAAACTCACTCAGTGTGCGGCTCGAAATTCGGTCCGTCGGCAAATTCAAAAGCTCTGCAGATGCGGATTACACCAGCTGAACAGTTGGAATGTAAAGCAGACGATTCACGTCGGAAGGTGAGAGGACCTCGTTGGCGTTGCCCCTTGTGAAGCGTAGAGAAGCGCGATTTTGCACGTGGGCGACGACGCTAACGGAATAATTTTTGGGAGCTCGACTTCGAGAGTGAGATAATCCCTGCGAGGGAAGAGTTGTAAGAACAAATCCAGAGAAGAAAAGTTGAAAACTGCAAACGAGAAAGTAGAACTCGTGCGGAGAAAGGTTAAAAAAAATTCAAGGGAGTAACCGGTCAATGTACCCTAGCCAGCAAAACCTCCCGCGAAAGGCAGGACGTGGGAACAAGAAGATCGGAGAACGGAAGATGAGCACTAAAAGTGTGAGCACAACCTCACTACAGACAGTACTACACCACCAACGGTATGACGGTCGATGACGAAGATGGAGAATGGAAGGGTAGACAACACCCAGAAGTGTGTTAAGAGGGGAGAAGAGGGGAGGGGAGGAGGGGGAGACGAAAATGGGCAAAAGAGAGAAGTAAAGGGAAAAGAAAGAAAGAGGAGAGGAGAGAGAACAATGTGTGAGAAACTTAGGAAATTACCAAAGAAAAAAAATAAAAATAAAAATAACAATAATAATTTGGAGGGCCGTGGAAGAAAAGCCGAAGGAAAATACAAGTTTGAAAGTAATATTGTGGACAAAAAAAAAAAAAAAAAGTTTCCCAAAGTATTTTCCCGCGTCTAAAGATGGGGTTCGTCACTTGTTAGTGGTAAGTACAGTCGTCGCAAAGAGAGGGACAGTAAAAAAAAAAAAAGAAAATCGTAATTGTAATCGGTGTCTCCCGTACGTCCGTTTGTTCCTCTTACCTCAGGCACTGTCTTTTAGTGGACTTCAGGGCTTCTGTGGGGGGAGGGGGGGGGGGATGAACCACCGTTTCGCTGCCTAGAATTGTGAAAAGAAAAAGGAGAACAAAAAAGAGAAAAAAGGATCTGTTCTTGAATCTCTGGTTCAATGATCTTTGGATCTCGCCTTTTCCTTTTTATATCCCTCGACTTACAGGAAAGTATATAATGCGCAGTACTATACTTAGTCCAGGTAAAGTATGTAGGTATCGATGATTACAGTGTATTTCCATGAGCAACAATCTTATCGGCTGGACTTTTACCGTTTGTGGTAAGAACCTGTCAATGTCTACAGCACGTACTGCGCCAGTTTTCTTTCTGCTCGACAGATACCCTGAATAAAGAAGGTCATTCTCTCCTGTTCGACGATTGTGAACCAAGCACTACGCGAGCACATTGCCGAGATGTGTATAGATCCGCGCTTCCCCTCCATAGCTTAGTTTCGAGACGGTCACATTCTCGGTACATGCATCTTCCACCACCAAATAATCCCAACATCAAGTATAAAGATCATAATATGTCCCTCACTGCGCCAATCCTAGCCGCCAGACCAGTCATCTTTGAATATGCAAAATAAACGTTACGGCCTAACAGAACCGCAGGTGATCTTCCCAACAAAAGCAAAGATGCAGAACCAACCGTAGCCGACCAATAATTAACGAAACGGTCTACTCAAAGTACAACTGAAGCGATTTTGAGTGACACAGGCGTATCGCGCAATATAATGGAGGGGCTCATGGAAGGGTAGCCAGTGATCAATGCGTGGGTTATTATACCCCAGAGGAGAACCCCTCTACTGCCCAAGGTGCTAGCCATGTAAATATACACATAGGGGAAAAAAAGGCCCTGTATCATTGAAGAGACGTTGGTCGTAGAGCAGAACAATTAAATTCTAACAACGACTTTCAGTGATGTCATGTGCCTGGATTCCAGAGATCGATACTTCTTAAGTTCTTGTTCTAGAGTATTTCTCGAAATCACTTGATCCCAATATCTACAATACATTCACTAGATGTGCGGAGTATATAGAATGCTGATCATTTACAAAATTCGGATATTTTTACTTTTGGTTCCTGTTTCCCCATTCCTTTTCGTTAAACTTTATTTCCATTCTTTGTCGTCCTCGATGCTATGCGACAGGAGGAGCAGGAGTCATACCAGTACATGGATTACTCCTACCTGAGGCATGCATATAAAGGCAGATTCGGTTCTTGAATGTAATGATTTTACATAACAGTGGGGCACCTGTCAAAGCAAGTCTAACATATATTACAAGCCCGGACAACAACAGGCACAGCGAACCATAGCAACCGCAATTCATACAAATGGTTGAATCGAGTTGATTTTCTCTCGAATACACTTGACTAAAATTCACCCCTCCGCGCTCCCCCATGGCTTGCTAATTACGTACTACAAATTAACAGGGGACATTGTAATATAGTACTCACGTGCGGTGAATCAATGACAATGACCGGTTTCTGTAAAACCACCCATGTTTCAATCGGGCCGGGTAACTGAGTCGCTTTTCCCTTCGAAACGTGGTTTTAGCATAAATTTCTTCATTCCATTACCATAGGGTGTCTGTATCCGTCCGTCACACATCTTCAAACAGGCCTTATGCTCAATCCCTAACTTAATCAAATATTTGGCCTGATCTACTTTAGCGGTGATATTTGTCGAAAGTGATAGGCTATGTGCTTCTTAATATACCAGTAATTCAGAAACCAATCTAAGTGATACAGCAGCTCCGTACTGGGACTAATCATATACAGATCGGTGTATTCGGAGGCCCAGGGAACCCACACGTGATCTATATACGCATTTGCATGCCCTTCCGGCGTATGCCGTGGGGATGAAGGTTTCTGTTCCTCACATCCCACTGCATATCCCGTGCACCAATGGTAGCGGCCGTAGATGCCGAGGCGGAAGAACGGGGTTCCTTGCTCTCGCTACCTTACTTATGCGGTTAGCCAGTTCAAAGAAAGCAAAAAGGGAATTCTGAACGGTCGCTTAGCGCATGGTTATTAGGGCTGAGGTTCGAGGATATGGTTCGGAATTCTTCGGATCCGCTTGTTTTCTATGGGCTTGCGGCCGAGAGGCCCGTGATATCACATGATCAATCATGGGAGATTGGATTAGTCAAATCTTGAGGGTCTGGATTCTATTTCCGGAATGCCGATAGGTCATATTGTTGGTCGAAAGGGATATCAATTAGGCATTGCGATTATTATGGATATACTCCGTATATGGTTCTGTATGTATCGTATCGTGCAGTCATTACATAAGTCACATCGTTAATCACTACCAATGTCTCACACCGATCAACACCTGCTCACTGGGGTCCAATTCGATGGATGACTGCGAGCCGGTGACCAGTCCCAGACGCGTGAGGACCTGCCACACTAGTTTGCGCTTTAGGTTCTCACGCACTGGAACCTTCTCGAGGGCATCCATACCATTGAAGTACTTAATGTAGACCGGCCACAAGTCCTTCATTGCGGTTCGAAGCCCTGCATATTCTGGGTCGTTCTCATCGATGTTAGCTCGTCCTCTCACAGAGAACCTGGGCTGTTTAGGGAATCGCGAAACGATCTCATCTAGCCATCGAGACTCTAATGGCGGCGCACGATGTGGGAACAGAATCAAAGATGCCGTTTTCAGGGAGGTGTCTTGGTCTAGGAGCGAATGCGAGAGGTGTAGTTTGCTGTCAGGTTTATACCGGCCAGGCATTGGCGTTTCCTCACCGCTGTCTTGGCTTGCGAGAGAGGATGATGAAGACGAACTAGCATCGTCGTCGTCATTCTCTGATGTGTCGCCATTGTGCTTGCTATGGTCGGAGAGTATGGACGATCCTTGCTTGCTCAGGTATTTGTCCACTTCCTCACGTCGAAGAGCCCTTTCCACTGCCATCTTAATCTCTGGAGACACCTTCACTCGCGCAAACGTTCGGAGTTGAGTCACCCATCCTCCCCGTAATAACCATGCTAGGATCGCAAAATAGGCCTCTTTATGGTCTTTGCTCGGGATAAAGCTTCCGTAGGGTCTAGGCGTGCCACTCAAGGCCGACAACATCTTCGGTAAACTGGGAAGGGTGGGAAATGCCAATTGGTATGCGGCGGTAGCGACCTCTAGTTTGCTGAGGTCACAGTTCGGAGAGACGAAATACACATCTCGCTGGTGGAGTGGTGGGATGGCACGTGCTCGCCTCCAGTACACGAGATGGCTCGCCAACATCTGTATGGTGGAAAGCGGTATTCCTGACAAAGCAGATATCTGCGCAAATGATTTCGTCGGCTTGGAACATCGGATATAGTGAGCAAGGGCGGGAGCTAGAGCACCCCCTGAGGCTTCTACGTCCTTGAGGATTGTCGCTTCGTCACTAAGTAACAATAACGCAAAGTGTTTAGCTAGCACCTGATGCGGAGCAGTATTTTCATCAGCGGTGGGGTCATCAGCGGGAGTAACGCTATCTGCTGTTGTAAGCCAAAGACCTGGGTACGCTTTGTCACTTGGCCCAGGGAGATAAGGCGTTGAGGTAAGAGGCGGGATTTGAAGCGAAATAGAGACGTCCGGGCTCAGCGAAACGGAAGCAATCTTGGACGCTGAAATATTGCTGTAGACTGTGTATATTGCCCTTGCCAGGGAGGAATGGTTTATGAGTTCCGAGTAGAGCGTATTGACAGACATCCCTGCAATCATTAGCGCCAGAGGTTCCATTTAAAGCGAACTAAGAACCGAACAACCTACTTGTCTCTTTCGCTTTTTCCTTGATATGCGAAATATGCTGAGCCTCTCGCCAGACGTAGTCCGTTCGCGCCTGCTCCCACTTCAGTGCTTTAGCAAACTTCTTGATGATGTTATCGTAGATTTCTCGGATGCGCATGGAGTACTCCAACAGCGGAGGATCCAATACAAACACCACATTGAACATGGTCATCGAATCCTTATCGTCACCATCCAGCATTTCACTTAGCGTCCTTGAGCTCCTAATGCTTCCCATCGATGCCCGTTGAGATCCTGATGCGGTCATCGTATGCGGGCTCAAGGTTTCCGTTGAAGCAGCGATAGCCTCATCAGCATCATCGCGCGCATCCCCTGGTGTTTCATTATGGCCAAGTTCACCTCCTTCCCACTCCGGTTTGGTCTTCTTCTTCTTCCTTCGCTGTTTCCTCCAAGTCCCATCCTCTCGAACGAAGACAGGCCACCCCACAAACGCTAGATCATTAATCCCGACTTCAAACCGCCGCTTATGCCACGACCGAGACGGACTCAGCAACTTCTCCCAAACATCAGCCTGCAATCCAAGTAACGACTCCCACGGTGGCCGGAGTCCCCCTCCTGAGCCCCCCGCTCCATCCTCTTGTCTATCCGACCCAGCCCCAGGATCATCCTCGACGTCCGAATTGCCCCCACGCTTCCGCAACCCGCGACCCGACCCTATAGACCCAGCCCGCTGCGAATCTCCCCCAGGCGAAGCAGCCATGGAACCATGATCATCGAGGTCAAAATTGCTCCACCGTCGCCCAGCCGACAAGGCGCTCCCGGCGAGATGTATCGAGCTGGCATTCTGACTCTGGGCATGCGACTCCTCCTCGTCTTCATCGGAGGTCGAGCCGGACTCTTCACTGGAACTCGAATCGTTGCTCTTGGCGGATTTGGCACGTGAGGGGCGGCGGCCTTTGGGTGCTGCGCGGAGTCCATTCTCGCTGAGGGGGTTGGGGGGATAATGGAACACGAAGCGAGGGCCGGCGCGGGAGCGCACGATTAGGATAATCGCGACCAGACATGGGTCTGGCGGTCGTGCGATTGACGACATTAGTGGAGGTACGAGTTAGATGGGAGGGTTTGGGGGATGTTGCGTTAGTTTGCACTTTAAAGCTAGGGTGATGGATGCGCTCATTGGGTTGTCCGTCCGCTGGACCCCAACTTGGCTTTCCCCGCATGGCTTCGCATCAACTGGTTGATCTGCATTGCTTAACTTATCACCTCCAATAACTACACCTCTGTTGGAAAGTTTATGACGTGTATTTAAGTGAGTGGACGTATTGTACAAATAATGAAACTAGATATATACACAACCTGACAACGCCCAAGAGAACAAGAAATATCTAAACATCATACATGGTATCATACAACTTCACCAATTTTGGACAATATTACGACTTCTCATTCGCATTCTTGTCTTCCTTGTCAAAAATGAGTCCCAGATTCTTGAAATCGTCCGGTGCCATCAGGTTCCTAAACCAGACCTCCGTTAGCAACTATAGACCTTCCATGTATGAGTCCTGACGAGACTCTGCACGTACTTATCCATCCGACAAGCCAGATATCCCTTCGCCAATTTCCGGCACTCTTCGTCATTGAGGCCGCGCTGGGACTTGATACATTTCAGGTAACCGGCAATGAGGTGTTTGCATTCGCCTTATTGAATTAGATATTAGCACGGTTATGTTTCTCGGTTTCGAATTGATCGGTAACTTCATCGAGACTCCGGCGGTTCGGAAGATCGAAATCGATATGGTAGATGGACGTAGGATCGATTGAAGTATTAGGGAATCATACCTTCATGGTCAAGAGGGAAACTACCACGCTCGGGACTGCGTAACAAGTTAGCATTCAGTGTTTGAACCTTAGTTTCTATTGAAGATAATTGCATGGCTTAATGCGCTGGGAAGAGTAAGGGAGCAGAGGTAACTCACGGAGTAGGCTTGGTAGGATTGACACCGGTGCCTGGACTTCCGAAACCCATTGTGACTTATCTGGTATTCGAATAAGGGAATCACGAGAAAGAGATGAAGTTATTGAAGTGACAAACTGAAGGTGTGGAAATAATACTCCGTACGGCCACGGGAATTGATGGTAAGGATTGGGAAAATGGCGCCGTCGGTCTCCGACTGCGCTTGAAACAAACGGTGCAAACTCACCACTTGCTAAACGGAATGTATGAATCCTATTTCAGACATGAAGAAAGTTGTATTTCTGAATACGCATCTGCAAGACTGCCGTATTGAAGCCGTTTGTATTTTATGGTACGTAGGTTGGGCTAGATGAGTACCTTGCATGTTAGGTATGCTACAACCCTCTTGTACCGCAGTCTACAAGTAATATTTGGACCCAGATCTGCCGCACATGGCATGGCCTTGGCCTCCTCTGTCTCCTGTAGAATGCATGTACGCTAGCCAGGGAAATCTTGCTCAAGACATATTCCGGGGAATGCGGAAATTTTGCTCCAATGCAGACATTGTGATTCACGTTTGAGATCTTCCCTGGTGATCTCAACTGGATGGTACATTGAGTTAAATCTGCTTCACTAATTCCTGCTTTGGGACGCTCAGAGATTTTACCACGATTATATTCAGCTCTACTCCGGACAGTGACTACAATATCGAATACTACAAAGACAATATGTTACGAGAAAGACAAGGTTCACAATGCAAGAATTGTATTGGGGTATCATAATAGCTAAACCAACTCCATTTCATAACCTGCGTCTAGCTGTTAGCCAAGCACAAAACACATATTCATGTGATAAAAGATAGGGTGTGGTGATATCAGTTCTCCAAGGTGAAAATTTTTTTTCTTCAATGATGTTCAGTAAGAACACAGCGAAATAATTGTTGCTCATCATAGGAAAGGCAGGGCAAGAAGACGGAGGTGTACTCACTCTTTTGAATCTTGCTGATCTCCTAGACTACAATCGCAAAAATTCCTACATCACGAAACGAGTCAGCACATATCAAGGAAGCGCTATGTGTGATTCAAAAGTGTGATGTGTCAACAATAGTCAGGCTATTAAATGTTAGCATAATGATACTTGCATCACAATAGCATATCAAACTCACCTCATTAAATCAGAATTTTTGTACAAAGTTCATAGCCATGCAGAGCATGGATCACACAGTGTGAATAAAGAGATTCATCATATAAAGTTGACTGATTTGGGTGTGCACAACAGAAACAACAGAAAATGAGACAATACCTGAAGACTTGTTAGTATATTGCAAGTCCCACAGATGGTAACCAAAGAAGGATAAGCCGAAAGCTCAGGTGACGAGTTCTCAACAAGTAGTACACCGCCCTACACCCGCAAAGTTTGTACGCTCTGCTTTTGATGGATGCAGGTAGATGTATACGTTATGTCCGCCCGTTCGTTCATGGTTTCTTCATTGGAATCGAACAAGAAAATGCAAGAGATTTGTTTACCTATTGACAACTTTGTTAGTCAATGGTCATGCAAGTTAAACTTGGTGATAGCAGCAAAAGATGTAAAGCATGTCAGACAAGGCTGAAACTTGAGTTAAAACACGAATTCCACATGGTGATTAAGTTTGAGGAATGCCATAGCGTGTCATAAGCGTCATCATTCGAGGGGAAGTAAAGAAAAAAGAACGAGAGAAAATTCTGCTGCATACCTTTTACGAGACTATGGAAAACATTCCAAGACGAAGTGAAGTGAGGTCACCCTCAATCTTCGATATCTTAAATGATAATGAACTGTAAACTACACAAGACTCTCAAGTACCCAAGACCATAACTTGTGACTCAAGACGTCAAGGCAATGTTCAATCCATGTTGTTGTTGTCGCTGAGATGTATAGCTGGGAAAGTTCAAAGAAAAAATTGTTGTGGGTGGGACGAAGTTTTATAGGTGGAGAGCTTGGACCAACGGTAAGCGGGTTTGACCCAAAGCGTTGTTTGCTGCAAAGACAAACACTACAATTTCCTACCCTAACAATTCGATTAACATCCATTCAGACCATACCTGTCTTTTACCATCATTCATTGAAAGAGTAAGTGTAGATGGGTCATTGCC
This sequence comes from Aspergillus sojae, assembly GCA_008274985.1. NCBI lineage: Eukaryota > Fungi > Ascomycota > Eurotiomycetes > Eurotiales > Aspergillaceae > Aspergillus > Aspergillus sojae. The sequence goes on along the minus strand of CP035527.1, from coordinate 2,543,578 downwards.
CTAGTATGTAATATAATGAGAGAACTGAGTCGGTGGGACCGCCTATCTAAATAGGTCTGAAACATAAATCCTGGCGACATCATCGACAAAGCTAGTCTTTACGGTCAGTCTTTGCATAAGAGCGTTCTTAGCAAGATTGATTCCGAGTAAGGAATAGAATAGGAATGAGGTTCTAAGACTAGCTAGAAGCACGGAAGAAACACTCCATATTGCATGATAGCTTTCTTCCCAGTTCTACGGAGTAGCTTGTTACGTACCTTACCTGTGTGCTAATTGTGGAGCTGCTTTCTTGGTTCACCGCGACGTCATACTATCCACTGTCAGTATTAACATTGGGTGCGTCAACTTGACGTCGACTGGTGGGCTAATTATCCTATTAAAATGGATATTCTACTAGACCTGCTCCATCATGAAATATATATAGAGGACATTGTTTCTTTGTCGGCTGTAGAACAACAGGAAATTGACTCCATCAAATCAATCAAGATACAACTACATCTTTCAGAACAAAATGACTACGTTCAAGCTCAACACTGGTGCAGAAATCCCTGCTATTGGCTTTGGAACCTGGCAGGATGCCGAGGCACAAGAGGGTGCCGTTGTTGAAGCCATTAAAGCCGGATATCGTCATATTGACACTGCCCGAGTGTGAGTTTCGATCGACAGCTTTGTGAATGGTATTTAGTGCTGATAATCGATAGTTACGGAACCGAAAAGGCTGTAGGAAAAGCCATCAAAAAGAGTGGTGTGCCTCGTGAGCAGCTTTTTATCACGACCAAGCTCTGGAACAACAAGCACCACCCCGATGACGTCGCTCAAGCCCTTCAAGATTCACTCAACGATCTGGATCTAGAATATGTCGACCTTTTCTTGATGCATTGGCCTGTGGCATGGAAGCGAGGAGATGAGCTTTTCCCCAAGGAGAATGGAAAGCCGGCAGTCATAGATGTTGACTTTGTTGATGTATGCCTCCGCATCAGCAGCGTTCTAAATTGCAGAGCTGTATGACTGACCTCATACTACAGACTTACAAAGCAATGGAAAAGTTGCTGTCCACCGGAAAGGTCAAAGCAATTGGCGTCTCGAACTTCTCCAAGGCTGATATGGAGCATCTGCTTAAGAACACCTCGGTCGTACCCGCGGCGCATCAGCTAGAGGGCCACCCATGGCTGCAGCAGCGTTCATTCGTCGACTGGCACAAAGAAAAAGGCATCCATGTCACCCACTACTCTCCCTTCGGAAACCAGAATGAGCTCTACAGCCGTGAAGGCACTATCGGCAAGTTAATTGATGACCCGGTCCTAGTAGAGATTGGCAAGAAGTACAACAAGAGCTCAGCTCAGGTTGCCCTTGGTAAGTGCTGCGTGCTGGAAGGACAATAATACTGGTGGAACATGCTAACTATTCCTTGTAGCTTGGGGTGTTACCCAGGGCCACTCGGTCCTTCCTAAGTCCAAGACCCCCTCAAGAATCAGGGACAACTTGGCAGGAGATTTCAAGTTGAGCGAGGAAGATATGCAGAAGATTCATGGAATCGACAGGAAGATTCGTTTCAACGACAGCAGCTCTGACTTCGGCCGGGATTTCTTCTCCGACTTGGATGGAAAGAAATGAGCTGTTGTGGTACCACACATAAAATACTAAGAACGATTAATGACTACCTTTATGATACTGCCAATATAGTTAGGTAATACAAATCTTGGTTGCCATATAACACCCTCGCAAATGATATATTTTTCTTATTATCCCTTTATCGAGCTTGCCTATGCCCAAGCTTCGAACTATACAAGCATTGTAAATTGATTTTGATACGGCCTGCTATATCAGGTTGACTCCCGTAGGTATTTTCATAGAAGTCTAAGACTTCCTTCCAAAGTCTTTCTGCATTCCGTAGTTCCGCAGCTGCACATACACCTAGAGCATTTTTATGCTCGCTCTCCGCCATGAAAGCCAAAGCTAGCTCGTCCACCGCGCGCATAGTGACTGGGTGGCGGCGACCCCACCATTCAGTATAGATAGCAATAACATCCTCCAGCAAGCTGTTTGCTATGCTGAATTGACCAAGTTTGACATTGGCTTTTCCAAGATTTAGCTTGGTCGACACTATGGCTGGATGAGCCTCGCCCAACACTCCTCTTTGGCTGTCAAGAATGTGGGAGAAGATATCAATTGCTGCAGCTACCGCGTCTTTCGGAGGAGAACGTCGCCCATATCATTCAATATTCAAATATAAAGTTGCTTCCGTTCATCCTTCGTCAGCCCGTACTGGTCTGGCTTGTGTCGAGCGAAGTAAGCTGCTGCATTACGTAAATTTTCCTCAGCTTCCTCTAGCCTTCCAATCATCATCAATGCTACAGACTTATTGTACAATATAGACATTGGTATGTCAGGAGATAGCCCGCCAAACTGGCTTCTCAAGTTTGATGACCTTTCGAATGTGTGCAGTGAGAGGTCAGACTTTTGCTGGTTAATATAGACCAAGCCAAGAATTGTGAAGACGTCTGCTACGAACTCGGCCTCCGGCATAGTGAGCGTTTTCTCATCGAGCGCCTCTTCAATCATCCGATAAATTAGCGATGCCTGGTCGAACTGCCCAGTATGGCGGAATAGTCGACCGAGAGCTTCAAGTTCGGTAAGATTGGTATATGGTCCCCATCTACCTTGTCTTATATAACTCCAGCACCGGGTAGCGTGCGGCTCTAGTCGTCCTATCTTCTTCCAAAAACCATCCTCATATAATTGTGGAACCTGTGCGGCTACCAGCGATATTGCAAATCGTATGTACTCTTGCTCATTGGTGTTCGTTATTTGTCGGGCTACGGCTTGAATTGCTGGATGAATCTCCCAAAATTGGTCTCCGTCAGCGGTATGCTTTAGTTCAATAAATGATAGATCCGCCAAAATGGGGCAGATGCTTCTAAATGATTTCTGCTCTTTTGAAAGGTCGCGGAGCCAAATTGGATATGTTTCTTCTACCGCACCAAAGCAAAGCTCGTACCATAGATCCTGATAGTTGAGGTAGCCGAAGAGAGTTAATACTTTAGAAGCTATAGGATCTGCATACTCAAGCTCACAAAGGGCTTGCTCTGTGGAAAGAGAAATAGATTTGCTGATTTCAGTGGGGTTTTCATCAATTTCATGGTTTTTCCATTTTTCCAAATATTCAACGGCCGTTTGACGATGGCGAGAAATAACAGAGGCTGCTAGCCGAAGTGTTAAAGGATGCCCTTTGAAAAAGCGTACCAATTCTTCGATACCTGGCATTCATGGTTAAGTGATCAAAGATACAGTGTAAAATACAACTGAGCCTAGCGCCAACTCGGGACCGAAGCAGACTGGCAGCATTTTCAATTGTTAATCCCTTAAGCTCACGAATAGGATGATATTCTTCTATCACGTCTCGTCTCCTTGTAGTAAGCAGAATATAACCTCGCTTCAGGCTTCTTATAAGGCCATGGACACTGAAGGGCATTCTGTTAGGAGAATTCGAGGATGTTTTCTCTTTTAAACCGTCGAAAACGAGAAGCCACCTTTGATCTTTCGACTGACTGAGTTTAGTGAAAAACTTGTGTACAAGACCCAATCCCTCCTTCTGTGGGCTCTTGGGTTGTGCCTGTTCCGAAAATTGGATATCCTCGTTGAGCATGACAGCCGCACTTTGCTCAAATGCTTGTGTCTCGCCATTGACCCAGAATATCTCGCGTTTGGGGTGCTTGGACCGTTGCTGATGCACAAATCTCGATGCTAGCTGCGACTTGCCTACTCCAGTAATTCCCCAAACAGCGACGATAGACTTTTGTAGTGGCTGCTGAGCCCGTAATCCCAACTCCTCATCCAGATAGCTAAGCTCCGTTTCTCGCCCTACAAAGGTCCACCTTTCAGGCAAAACTTGTGCTAAACGGGCATCTTGGTTGGTATACGGTGCTGAGCGCAGGCCTCAGACGGTAACTTAGTTAAGACTTCCTTGGCGTACGCCGCTGCAGTAATCGCAGCATACGGCTGCCAACAGTCATTTTTAGAGGAGTCGGCGAAGTTACTTATCCCTCGGACAACAGCTGCTGGTATCCTGGTCATTATACCCGCAGCTTCCATCTCCACTGCTATACCGCCATATCTTTTCCTCAAATAATCTCGTCTCGCCTTCGACTTGATCACACTATTTCCAGAAAGTATGGTTCCATAATGAACCATGGGATGAATAGTGCTGCGTGGCTGTTGGTTTTCTGACCACTCATCACTTCTAGCAGACGTGTCTGGTCTCCGAAACTCCGGCCGTTCTTCTACAATACGCAAATGCCGTAGGAAGTCGGGTTCACCCCGAGCCCTAATAACGCTAATAATAGACCGTAGAGAAGGATGGGTTGCATTCTGCCAGTGGTTTATCTCAAATGCATTGTCTTCCCCTAGCGATGGCTGCCCGTAATTCGATTTCGAGCGGGCATAGCCACACAACTGTGCAGTCTTCAAGGCTTGCAGTGTCAGCCATTCCGAGAGGTCATAATCATCTGTTGTTAGAAAGGCCTGATATTGAGTAATTGAGGCCAGCATAATCGAATGAAGCCTTCAATTAGCCAATAAAGATGATTAGATCATGATAGAAGATACTTGTTTTAGAAGTGGTGGAAGATGGTAGAATGAGGAGTTGGGCGCTTACAATAATCAGGTGATTACATGTAGCAAGGCTGACACTTCACTTCACGACTCTGTACCCTTAAGAGCCTAGCCATATTTTTCTCATGGAAAAGAAAATTCATTAAGGTATATAGACATTGAAGAAAGCCACCACCGCCTGAGCAGCCACCAAACGCAAGGAGGTTCCCATGTTTCCATGCTTGACTTGCGAGCATTCTGGGGAGGCGCCATGTACATGTCCATGGTGTTCCGAAAAGGTCAGTGTCTAAATTATCTAATATGTATCGCCATGGAATTGACTTTTTCTAAGTGCGCAGTATCTCTGGATCCCGACACGAGACGAATGTTGAGATTTCCATCTGTTGCCAGCCATGCCTCTGGGATCTCTCATCTGTCAGGATCTGGAAACAGAACTAGACCGACAATATTAGCCTCTGTGCCCAGTGATGAGCTCATCAGAAGGGTCAATGACTGGGTCGATGGAGCAAGTATGCAGGAGAGCTCCTTTTCTCTTGAGAACTGCACATCTCATCGATCTCAGCAATCTCTGCCCATTTCCAAGTCTCCCGTGCAACAATCTTCCCGCCTTGGAGGCTCGAAAACCGAAGAAAATATGAATGAGGTGCATGAGGCTCACAAGGATACCGAGGAGTCTCATCCTATATTGCAGAAGTCTTCGGTCTGTGTCGATATTTCTCCGGACAAAACAGCTCTTGCAAACTGCATGGCATGTCACAAAGGAAGGCGATACGACTTGATTTACGGCGCTGCTGCTCATCTACGGCGCACTCACTTTGACCCTCGCAGACGGCGCCAAGGCAAAAACAGCAGGAAATTGGCGATGAAAGGCAGCCTTAGTTGCATTACTACGAGAGTTTTGAAGCGTTGGATTGTGGAAAGAAAAGACATAGCCCATGAGGCCTTACAGGAGCACTTACAAAACGATGTTCAACAAGAAACTATCGTGGATGACACAATACTTGATAAAATGGAAGTGGATATACAATCTAGTGTGTGAGGGTAAACTGCGGATCCTCAGGTTGATACTTGTAGGAGATGAATTAGATCTCTCCCGAGAGATGAAAGGGTATACTAGTACGGGATTAAATTCTATAGTTTCCGCAGTCATTACTATTCATAGCTAGAAGAACTCTGGGCTACCACTTGTCTTATGAAGGGACTTTGAAATCTTGTATTTAGGTGCCTGTAGTAAGTACAAATTGTACATTTGACGTAGCTTTTCAGCAACAGAGCTCGATCCACAAAAGCCAACAGTCTCAAATAGCCAAATATGGCGCTAGAAAGCTCCACGCGCACTCCAAAATACACAGAAATTCAGGAAACTTCCTTCAATAGTTGTTCTCGAAGCAGACCGTCATTATCAGTTCCCAGTCCACGACCTATTAATCTGGTGGGAGCCACCGGTGCTCCTCCCACGGATTGCAAGGACACGTCTTCCACTTCAGTCCGCAAAAATAACAAAAATGGGCACCACAATAGCAGCTTTGAATATCACCATCAGTGACCCAAGCGTAGATGAAGAGGGCTCACATCCTATTAGTCCCATTGTCGCAAAGAGATGTATGAATACTACTACTATTTATATCTATCAGGCCATATAAGCTTCAAACTAAGCTAAAATATTCATAGACACTAGCACTACTGGCGGTCATTACATGGCTTGGAAAAGGGTTCTCTCGGATAAATCAGGTTATCTAAAGTCTATGCGCACCAAGACGGTGCTATAGAGAAGAGAAATTGATATCCATAAAGAAGTAAGAATCTAAGGTGAAGCAGGAGGCAGCTTTAAAAAGTCAGCCGACCGTTTACATCCTTCAAGACGCGAGTATCCTACGATGCTAGAATAGTAACTTAATATTCCTTGAATTACCCGAGTCCCCGACTTGCCGATGTATTGACTTGATGGAGTGTAATTCTAGATGAAATGCCGCTGAATCAGTGCTCTGATTTATTTGTTATTCATTTATTCCTTCTTTACCTTGGGTCATTTTCTAGTTTTACAGCGACGATGCCATATCTTAGTGGCAAATGTTAGAGTGAAATAGACGCTACTAGCCCCAAACTACAAGGAATAGCGTACCACAGGGCCGGTTAAGATTCCCTACGGAACGGCCCGAAATTTAATTTTAATTAGTGAATGGGCACGTTCACTGATATTCACATCATTTTATGCCAATCAATGATGATACATGTTAACATATAACTTAATGAGTGCAACGGTGATGATTCCTAAGCACAGAGCTGTGAGTATCGTTCTGAGTCTTTCCGTCTCCTGTTAATGATTTTCATGAACTTGTGATACTCTTTACTACTTCATGATTCAGTAATTTACTACTACATTAAATGCTTGATGAATTGGAGTAATACGTGGAATGTTATCTTAATGCCTGGTGAGAAATAGTTTTACTGGATATACAGCTGGGCAGAGGAGTGGGCCGTATAATTCGAGTAGGTAGAATCGCCAGGGGTATTCGATGAGATTAGTACCTGTGAATAGTTGTCTTCGGCAGAGATTCTCCCGGGATTGATTGAATCACAGCCGGAAATGTTACCTGCAAGACTTTGGCCTATCCCAAGATAGGTGGCTTCAATAACTTGTTAGGTTATACGTTATAGTAGGAGGTTTCTATGTCGTAGTTTTTGACAGCAACAACAATGAGGACTTCTGTGTGGGTTTCAATCAGATGCCTGGGGCTTCTGGTTATCTGGAATCATGAACCAGAGTTTCGGGATTGTTATTTTACTGAGCCCTAGGAGCCTTGTTATATAGCAATGTAGTCACCCCTGATATTCGACACTACGGTTCTTGTGCAGTTGTAGTCTGGATATGGTGTTTATTCTAACAAAGTAGAGGTGCCATTAAATTGTATTTACTGACCAGAGCATCTCGCAATAAAAAACAGATTAACGAAGCAGAAACAGAGAAGCCAGGAAAAGGAGAAGAACATAGAGAAACATTACAAAAATGATAAAAGGCTCGGCTTTCGATACAGAACCCGGGGATGAGATTCGTATCCTCTCCACCGAAGCTTAAAGCTTTTATCGCAAGGAAGCAAATGATTCAAGGGTGAGACCACAATTCAGCGAGTCTTCTGCCGCTTTCAGCATTGCAAGAACTTCGTGCATCAGCGGACAGTGATGGAATGAGCAGGACATATCATAACACGCTTCACGAAGTTCCCTGAAACTGCATTCAGTAGTTGGTGCCTCCGGATTAGGCGAAAGTATTCCTAGCTCATGCATACCTTTGACTAGTATTCCCAGACGTATGAGATCGCATTGTTCATTACAAACTTCGGGGCCGTGCCGCAAACCATCAACTAAGTAGTGAAGACTATCGATGACTATGTCGATATTGGCCTCCTTTATCCCTTGCATCTCATCTGCCGAGAACATACATTTAGTTTTCATTACATTTCAGGATGTGCAAAAAGTAACCATTGATGTACAGTACATACCGATGATCTCAGTGGGGATTGGTAAGTTGTTTGCCGTGATCTTTCCCCTACTATCTTGCAGGATGTTTATAGTTATGGCGTTGAATTCATGATCCCTTTGGAAGACCCATGTAACACATAGCCATTCCATACTTTCCTTTGTGGACAACCTTGGGCGCTCCTTCTCAATATCTTAACCCATAGACTAGAGATTATGGCGACAGCTTTGTAACATTCATAGTAGTCAACAAGGACAGCCATTTCCGTCAAATGGCACCAGCAGAGCTTTCGAGGTACTAGCTGGTTCTGACCGTGAAAAAATAGCCATCAGTAGTAGAAATGGCAAAGGCTTCCAGGCACAAATTGGCACCTCCACATGGCCTGCAGATCGAAGCTCGGTGCCTTCCTTGAACCCATGCTGGAATGTGCGCCTGAACTGTGAGCTAGCTAGGGTCAGATGCTTTGAGGATACACGAATGTGCAGAGAAGGCGACTCGGCGCTTTTGGCGGTTTGCGCCGGACTGAGATCTGCATCACTACTTGCGAAGGTTCGTCAGTATATTTGAACACAACAGTCTGCGGTTGGCGTTATCATACTTGGTATAGAGTTGAGAGAGGAGAGTGGCGTTGAAATCACTCAAATTGTGTGGCAGGGATTCTGGAGCATCTTTAATGATGAATGTCACGTCTCCATCAGGATCGAATTCATAGACTATGTCAGGCATCTTTAGGTCTCTTGGATGTATAATGGCACTCTCTCGGTGTGCACACCTTGTATGGTAGTGGGAATAGCTGATGCGGGAGTGGATGAAAGACCAATTGAGAAGCTGGAAAAACCTGTAACTGTTTCTTTCGAGGGGCAATGGTTTACGGATGAGTTATTCCTGGCCAAGCATTTCGTTAAGTATCCTGGCGCGAATATTCACTGATTCAGAAACACTAGCTCTGAGAAGACTGAGCTCAGTGTAAGCATCGCCAGTATATCTGATAAAGTAATGGAAGTTCTCTGGATATGCTGTGTCTTTACTATCGACTTTTCAGTATCTAGGTTCTTCAGCAAGGGTGTCAAGAGTCGATCTAATATGCTGCACAAGTTCCTTTGTCATCTGGGCTCACCCGGCAGTATGAGAGACAGCATCTGAGTCGTAACACTTTCCCCAAACAAGGAAAGGGATACATGGCTGCAAGGTAATTACATATTCTACACCACTATTCTGCACTTACTCGCATTACAGCGGCGGGTTTGAGCTGATTCTCCGTGGGTGTTTTATCAATGTCAACTCACTATCAAAGCGACACCAGAAAGAGACGTCCTCCGCAATCACCTGGCAGATATAGCTCCACTCCAAGTTCGACTAGCTCCTCAGGCGTTATATCAAGTACCACCCATCCTCACTTCGTCCTTTTCACCTCACACCCTCCCAACTTCCTCTCACATGCATACAACCTACCCAATTTACTCGACAGTGGGTGTGAGAGAAAATGGCTAGCTGAGCCAGTCGACCAAAAACCTACGTGGCATGCGCGAGCTGCAAAGAAACGGAGTCGGAATTAGCGGGGGAAGTCTCAACGCTCAGGAAGTGAAGGCGGCCTGAACCCAGACCCGCAGCTAGCTCATCATGATCCACTAATGGCAGCGAAAGGCTACCGGCGCTCTGCAGGAAACCCCAACTCCTATAATGGATTCTCATCCTATAACCCACCCCCAAGGGCTTCGACCGTCATGCATGATGGATGGATGCATATATTAATTGGATTGATTGGGCTGACATGCGTGCACGGCTCGTAGATATGACAAATGGAAGATTCACGGCATTTGCGAGGAATACAGACTGCCGCCAGTCAGCGTGGTATAAGAATGCCAACATTTCCTCTCTGGAAAGAAACAAAGCATTGTTGAAGCACACAACCTTCTATCACAGGATACTTTTTACCCAAGATGTCTTGGCAAGGTAAAGGCTATATATCCCCTTCCCTTCCCCCGTATAGTTAGCTCTCTACAAATACTAATAAGACTAGACTATGTTGATCACCAATTGATCGAGCAGGGACTTGCTCACGCCGCCTTCATAGGAGAGGATCTTGGAGTTTGGGCATCTAGCAAGGACTATAATGTAAGTTTCCAATCACAGTTAAGCAATCCACTAGGTCATTGAGCTTATATATTCTTATATATTCTTATAGCTATCTAGAGAGGAACGGCAGGCAATGTTCGACGCATTCCAAGACCCAGATAAACTATATGAGTCAGGCTTAGATCTTGCTGGACAACATTTTGATCCTATAGCCGCTGATGATCGCATTGTTAAGGTTGGAAAGGTGCGTATTTACAACAATCTCAAGTTGAAGGGAAACCTGACTTTGGAGTTCAATCTAGGAGAATAATGGGGCGATGCTGGTGAGGATGAAGGGTTTCATTATTATGGGTGAATACGGCGCTCTTGCGCCTGCACAGGCGCAGTATTTCATAAACAAAGTAGTGGACCATCTCACTGCGGGGGGCTACTAATGGAAGCTACTCTAGCTATAACAAGCCATAGATATCTCAATCAACTCTCAATCTAATGCTCTCCCATGGCTAATGTATTTCCAACAATAAGAAGATTACTGGCGAGCATTATCCTAGTACGGGTAAGGGGGAAGGTAGATAAGTACCAAGTAGCAAATCACTTCCAAGTTGAGGTACGAGACTATAATCTCTATTCCCTACCTAGAAGAGCTAGTAATGGAAGAGACTGCTCCCAATACCATCAAGTACGGGAGATATTCTATGGTAGGAAGTATAACCATCAGATCCATATACCTCACTAGTCGCTATAAAACAGAACTATCCTAACATCTCCGTCGTAGTTGGTTATTGACTGGTATTGTTTAACCCATTGGCTGAAAGATGCTAACTATCCCTATTTACTAGCTAGGAAAGAAAAGGCATGGAAAGGCCATAAAGGAACAGATGTGAGGAGAGATTGGAGTCTCGTTCTACATGGTTGGAGGGTTTCCTAGGATCACTGGGTATTAACGTTGAGATAGATCGCAATTTATCGATTATTGGCTCGTCTTATTCCCTGGACTGATGGTGGATAGAAGACTGTAGACATCCATTCGTGTCTATTCCAGAAATATGTGGGCTACCTTGAGAGGTCCTGATGAATATGCACCATGTCATCCTAGGGGACCTCTTAGGGTAGTTTACAATATGTCCAGTACATATACATTCAGCCACCTGACTTACTACTAGACCAGGAATAAAAATAATTAACTATCCGAGCTAATCTCCTACCGGTTAAAATCAAGCTCCAGTATACCTACTCCATCAAGACTACACTCTACACCAAATACTTAGGCTCGACTGAATTGAAAATAGTGGAAGCCTACCAGAATTGACTTTGAGAATGCTGATAAAGTGGTATTTAATAATACTTAAGCGCGGAGGTGGAGAAGGAAAAGTCAACTTGACTGCTGCCTAGAGCGTATACTCCGTCAGTCTGATATTAGGGCTCATCTTGTTCTACAGAAAAATTCCTTCTATAATACAAACTAAAGCACTCGTAGCTGGATATACCTTGTTATAATACAACCAATATGACAAACAACAACATACTCCTAAAGAACACGCACTAGAACCTGCAGGAGCTCCCTGCCACCATGCTTACAATGCATTTCCACCACCCCCGCCAAGCCGAACGATTTAGACTTCAATATCTATCCTCCATGCAGAAAGATCTACAAATATAACCATGCGAAGCTTTTACTAGATCCTCTTCTCAGTCTAATTTCGTCTCTCCATTATAATATCCCTCGAAGAATAAAGATTAAGTACATTCTACACCACACATACAGATTCCCGAGAGACAGGAACTATCCCCGGAACCACCAGCTTGGCAAAAAGGCAGTGTTGACCAGCCAAGAACTCTCCTATTAATGAACCTAAAGTCTAATAGCACAGCTTCCCTCAACGTCTCCAACTGATTGGTTCTAATTATCGCGGCTAGTATTTTATCTTCGTCTGGTCATCCCTGGCGGGTAATTTGTCAGTTGACTTGATTGTTCCTGTGATTGACGACCTCTTATTTCTCCCTCCTCTTAACATCCCATAATTAATAACACATCAACACCAATATCACACATAACACCAATATAACAAACCAAAACACAATCTAAATGCCCACCGATAAAACCACCCTAACAATGGGTCTCCATAATATAAACATCCCCACCGCAAAACGATACCTCCCATTGCTAATATCCTACATAATCGACTGGGTATTCATCATGTACATACACACCTACCAACCCACCCTCAAAGACGAAAAGACTAACCAAATACAAAACCAGAGGAATAGCCCTAATAGGCTACGGCTTCCACAAAGTCACCCCCAACCACCACCCCTTCACACTAACAGACCCCAGCATCTCATTTCCCTATACCATCCACGAAACGGTAAGCACAGCCGTCCTAGTCGTTGTAGCTCTTATCGCGCCGGCTGTGATCATCGTTCTCGTGACCCTGGTCATCATCCCCGGGTCATGGGGTCGGGGTGCGACCTGGCGGGTGAAGGTCTGGGAGTGGAATGCTGGGTGGTTAGGGTTGGCGCTGGCTGTTGCAGGGGCGTTTATGGCCACCGAGGGGTTGAAGGATTTGTATGGCCGGCCCAGGCCGGATATGTTGGCCAGGTGTGACCCTGATCTGGGGAATATTGGGGATTACGTGGTTGGGGGGCTTGGGGGAAGGGTGGAGGGCGCGCCGACGGTGGTGAGTTGGGAGATTTGTAGGAATAGGGGGAAGATGTTGGTTGTGGATGGGTTTGCGAGTTTCCCGAGTGGGCATTCTTCTTGTGAGTTTTCTTTCTTTACTTGTTCTGTTTAGATACTGTGCGATGGGTTTGTTTATGGTTTTGGGCTGTGGTGGGATTGAATTGATATTGATTAATATCTATCTAGTTGCCTTTGCCGGATTGACCTATCTGAGTCTGTGGTTATGCGCCAAGTTCTCCATTGGATTCCCCTATCTGGCGCATTCGCCCTTCGGCCAGGACTTACGCGCCCAGAAGCGTGAGACCATTCGCAACCTGGGAGCTGCGCCTCCCGTCCTATTGGTGATCCTTGCCTTTGTGCCGATGGCAGTCGCCTTCTTCATCTCCGCGTCGCGCTGGTTTGACTTCCGGCATCATGCATTCGACATCATCTTCGGCTCCGTCATGGGCATGGTCTTCGCCTGGGGCGCATTCCGTCTGTATCATCTCCCCATCATGCGCGGTGGCGGCTGGGCATGGGGTGCTAGATGTCGGCGACATGCCTTCTTCAAGGGCGTCGGACTGCCAAGTCACATTGGCGGCGATAACTGGTCCAGCATGAAAGATATCCCACAGACAGAATCTCGCGTAGCAGGTCAAGACATCGATCTGGAAAGCGGGCCACGCAATC